>CM042043.1:41142500-46142500 GCA_023525975.1 Smallanthus sonchifolius | reverse complement strand
TCTCACGAATTCAGAACACAAATCCAAGGGGCGTAGCTGCGAAGGATGATGATAAGTGCGTCACGTGGATGCTTGATTGGAGCTAGTCATGACGTGATTGAGGTGACAATGCTAGAGGTTTCAGGACAGAGTGAATGAAGTAACAAAGAGATCCTCATGGGATACGTTCCCCGGTGGGGATACGGCTAATGAGAGATACCAGAGGATATGGATGTTTACTCAGAAGGAGTCGATGGTTAGTAGGAGCTAATGCTAGGATGGATTTCCTAAACGTAGTCGAGGGATGAGACGCGATCGGTGATCGTGTAGCAACGACAAAGTAATGACGAGAACAGTGGAGCGAGATAAGGATAGGTGCAGGTTTGCACCCGAGTGATGGTAAAAAGGAATGCTTACGCCGGTACGCATACGACAAACTTATAAGAAGCAAGCGCCTGTGGAGTATCAAAGGAAATAATGTTATGAGTTTAAAACAAATGTGATTGATTAAGCAGAGTCATCAGAGGCGGTGACCGTCGGAGTGACGAGATCACTTGATATTATTAAAAGGGGTGGCGTCAGGTATGATGTGAACAGATCAAGAAGTGCAATAAGTAAATAACTAATTGACAATAAACGCCTAAGGAATGGCGACTGGGAAGGCGAGTAATAAGGGGATATGTAAGTGATCCTACAAGTCCCAAACTTGAAAGCGGACAATAAGGAGACCTCTTTGAACACCAAGAGGGTGGTCGAAAGGCGAACAAGGTAAAGGACCTTGTAAATGTGAAGACGAATTCTTGACACCGAAAGGACATGGTGTGTGACAACCCGACTTTTCATGTTAACTCAGTTAACAATTTCGTTAAATATCCTGTCAATAACCCGAACTCTAACTGCAGGGACTAGTTCTGCCAAGTCCCTAAACTCTATATTTTGACTCTCGAAGTCAAAATCAAAAGCAACCAATTCTGTTGACTGTTAAAAGTCAAACCATAACCAAATCAACTCAAATTCGAATATCTCGATCATGTCTGTTGGAATTCATAACCGAAATCGACTTCAATGTTAATCACGACCATAATTGTACATCCAATCTTAGTTAATTTACCGAATTAATATCAATAATGGCCATAAACCTCGTAACCGTCGACCCCCGTCGTTTACACATCAAATTAAGCGAATGCTTGTATCAAATTCGCAAATTCAACTCCTGCGTAGCTTGTACGAAACCTGAAGAAACTTCTGCACACACCAATTCAATCGGAGAAAGAACTAGGATCACCGAATATCAACGCGTCGGACCGCGACTGTGGTGTAATCGAACTCCGGCAATACATGGTTTATTCTGGTAATTGATCTAGTCTTTAGACTCGTTTTATCTTGTTAATCAAAAGCCCTATCTTAATCTGGACATCCAATATCGGATTGATCACGATCAATAACCTAGGGTTCATACGTTTCTAGTTTGGTCGAACCCAAGCAATCCGATATCGATTAATGAAATTGAGCATATCCTTAGAGTCGTCCCTGCAACTGGATTGAAAGCCCTATGAAATCCAGGGCTCATGTCATCGAATTTAACACGATCCATAACCTAGGGTTCATCATAAACTTGATTTGGGGGTTTCGACCCTAATCCCAATCTCAATCAAATTAACTTACATCAACAGTTTCGCAATCTCGAATACATTAAAACCCCCTTATCAATTTCACCTAACAATATTAAATTGAACTCGATCCAGTAATCTAGGGTTCGTTCATGTGCAATTTGGGGCTTTTGATCCTAGACTCGACCTCAATCCAATTAAACCAAAGGGGTAGTTTCGCAATGTTCCAATCTGTAAAAGCCCTATGCTTTCAACTAATTCTATTATCGAATTTGACCTAATTGAATTCATGTTCTTAACTTAGGGTTTCGGGTTTAAAACTGAGAATTAAACGACCATACTCTTAACCGTTTTACAATTAAATGAGCACACAGATTCGCAAATCTCCGATTTTCTAAACCCCTATACTTTGGTGTTAAATCCTTGTCGAATTGGTTGGATTGGGGCTGGGATTCGATCGAATGTGTATGTGGGGAGGGAACTATCCGGACTTAAGTGTTAAAACCAAATGGTTCGGGTCTAGTACACGATCGCCCTAGTGGGTCGACTGGTTAAAGCTGTGGTGTGTTGTGGGAGAGACCCGGGTTCGAGTCTCTCCACAACCTTTTGTTTTTAAAAATTATTTTAACTAATAATTTAATATAAAAATCAAATTCCATATTATTATACTAATATATAAAAATGTTTTGAACCTGGAAACCACCCGTGGACTCGGGTTTGGTCTTGCAAACCATATTTGTTATTAAAATCTAATTATGAAATAATATATTCATATTATTTTGTACTGTGGCACAAATTAAAAATAATATATTTTATATATTATTTCCCCCATATTATAAAACATTTTTTTTTGTAACGTTTCAAAGTTATAAATAATATAAATATTTATATTGTTTACCCGTAATTACATTCTCGAATAAAATAATATATTATTATTTTGCCACATAAATAGTTATCGTATTAACTATGCGAGTGTAAAAATAGAATAATAATATTATTTTTCTAAATCATTACTTAATGTCGAAGACGATTGGAAATGCTTATTTATTATATATTATTTTATCATTCGTCGCGTATCGTATATATCTTAATTATTAATTAAAGAATTCTTTTCTCGTGGACACGTTCGTCTACTCTTAAATTCCTAGAATACGTTAAGGCATTAAATCTTCCGTGTCGTCGTCACAAACCCCAACTTGTCCCTAATTTATATGTTTATAATTTTAGGGCATACGTAAGTCGTCTGAGACTTACACTCGTGGTTCCGACTTTTTTCTTATGTGATCCAAATCTCTACTCAAGCTCATGTGAGTTTCACGGCCCCTTTTTACTGCTTTTAAACTGGGGGAGAAAACATGATACAAACTCTTTTGATTTTTGTACTTCATTTTATATCAATTGTTATGACTATGCGTAAACTCTATCATGAAAGTCGTCACATCGAACCGTTTAAATATGAATATAGCGAGGTATGTTGGGTAGTACTACTGGGTTTGACAAACCTCACCCGCGTTAGTCGCGCTAACTCGATTGGATATCGAACGGGTGCAATATTGACCTAAATGTGCACCGTGGTTGATAGACCTGGTGGGAGGCAATACGAACAGTCAGTTTACGATTGCGAGCGTAATAGCAAACATGAACATGGGTTAGCTACTCATTGGTATATATATGTTGATTGTACAATAAATCTGGTAAACGTTTATTTATATATTGAAACCTGTGAACTCACCAACCTCGTGTTGACATTTTTTTCCTTACATGTTTTCTCAGGACGCTAAGCTAAGACACAGGTGCACGTTAGGGCATGCATGGGATTCAACTGCTTTGCCTTGTTTCTATTTATGTTTGGTTGAATTATTTTATTGTACTTTGTTTGGTTTGGACGTTTAGACTTTTGAGACTTTTGGACTTTGGTTTTGGGCGCGTGTATTTTGCGCATTTACTTTCTTTACGCTTCCGCATTGATACTTTGATTTAAAAGATATTTTCATTTTGAGTCCCATGTAGAGTCGTTCAATGTAACTAGTGTCTGAGATCCTGGTTTGTCACTTCTCAAAATGGTAAAACTCCGTTAGTTGAAATTGGGGGTGTGGCAGATTGGTATCAGAGCCATTGGTTATAGAGAACTAGGATTGCATACTAGACTATAGCCTCACACATTAGTTACATGTCATTTGGATGTTTGGTACTTATACAAAATGTTGCAGGATCATGTCGTCAACCCCACCACCATCACCTAACGCACCAGGGCATAAGGCACCTGTACTCTCATCCCCGGAGCCCAAAAGGCGCCGGACTACCTCAATTGACCAAGGCGAACCGAGCAACGCACGGGCATTGGATTATGCTCTCAATTGGGATGTATACCCACATATGATCCAAAGGTGGATCGAAATGGGAGATGTTCCATCACCGTACTTTGGATCCGCATCTTCATCATCTACACTACCTAGCTTACCATGCACCATGGAACAAGCCTTCGCAGCATTCGTATCTTATATGTTGAAGGAGTTGAGTTTTGTACAAGATGCCACCGAGGAGATACCTAAACTTATGGAGAATGGACCCCAAGTAGAGAAGAATAAGGTAGGAATAGAACATTTGACTACCGAATTAGCTGCAACGGACCATGTCCACAACCTTTTAGTGGATCGTGTGGCACATCTAGAGACGAGGGCTGACACTATGGATGATGATATGGAAGGAGTTCTGGAGAGATTAGCTGCTATGGAAGCTCAGCTACATGTGGAAAACCACACTGCTGAAGTCCTTCAAAAGAGGGTGACTCACTTGGAAGCCCAGCTACAAGCGGCCCTATTCCTGGAAGACATTCCAGTATCTGATGATGAGGAAGAACCCTTTGAGGAAGAGCCCTTTGAAGAGGAGCCCTTCGAGGAGCCCTTCGAGGAGGAGCCCTTAGAGGGGGAGCCAGCTGAGGAAGAGCCAGTGGAGATCGATGATGCTCAGTCATACGTCTCTTCTGATGACGAGGATCTTTGAGGATCTTCCTAACCTATCTTCCTTTTCATGTTTGTTTTTGCTTATGTTATTCCTCTTTTCAAACCTAGATGGGTAAGGTTGTTCCCATCCAATAAAAGCATGAGAAGTTTAATATTTGAGTTATTTATTTTGTAGCCTTACAATTTATTTAATTTTCAAAATATTAGATGTTGTATCTCTTACTCGTACCTGAATAATGTTTAATATGCGATATATTTCTCATTACTTTTCATTTGTGATTGTGAAGAATCATGTCTGGGAGAGGACGAGTAGGTCGTGCCGGTGGTCGTGGTACCATTAACATGACGGCAGCAGAGCTAGCAGCTTTGATAAATAATAGTGTGGCAGAGGCCCTAGCAGCACAGAATGCTGCAGGTAAATGCTTTAACTATTGACTAATAGTGTCAATCCTTCTCCTAAGGACATCTTTCTAAACTCTATAATTCCAATTCAATTTGTATTTCTAAATCTAGGCCAGCAAAATTAGCAAAATCAACAGCCAGCCTACACTTTCAAGGCATTCATGGACTGCAAGCCCCACCCCTTTAGTGGAGCTGAAGGAGCCGTTGGATTACTTCGCTGGTTTGAGAAGGTTGAATCAGTAATAGCCATGTGCAACTGCCTCGTGGCTAACCAAGTGAAGTTTGCTGCTAGAACTTTAGAAGGCCCGGCCCTAATATGGTGGAATGCCCAAGTTCAAATGTTGGGACTGGCAAGGGCAAATGGACTCCCGTGGGAGGAATTTAAAGCAATGATGAAGGAAGAATACTGCCCATGAGATGAAATCCAAAAGCTAGAAGGAGAATTCTGGAACCTTAAGATGGAAGGTTCGGAAATTGAACTCTACACCACCCGTTCGCACGAACTTGCTACCATGTGCCCACACATAGTGACTCCGGATTACAAACGGATTGAACTATACATTTGAGGTTTGTTACCTCAGATTCAAAGCATGGTGACCTCATCCAACCCTACCACCATCCAACAGACCATCAGACTTGCTCACAAATTGACCGATCAGGCGGTGACACAAGGAACTTTACCTCCAAGAGGTTCGGTTTCTAAACCCACCGACAGCAATAAGCGCAAGTTCGACCACCACTCCCACTCCCACTCTAATTCTAAAGGATCCCAACCCAACCAACCTCAGCACCAGCAGCGGCGAAAGTTTGAGCCTGCTAGAAACTTTAATCAAACGACCTCATCAGGTCCGAATCAGGGAGAATATGTTGGGAGGTACCCCAAATGCAACAAATGTGGCTATCACCACACGGGCACTTGTGACCGACAACGTTGCCAGCGGTGTGGTAAAATGGACCACGCTGCGAAGGACTGTAGGGTTGCACTCCCGAACAAACAACCATTTCAATCACAGGGATTCACGAGAGGATGTTTTCAGTGCGGCAAGGAGGGGCACATTCAAAGGAATTGTCCTCAGTTGAAAAGGGGTGGAAATGGTAATGGCAGTGGTAGTGGTAACAGTAATAACCAGGGAAACAATGGTAACAACCTCAATCAGAACAATAATGGTGGGAATAACGGTAATAACGGTGGAAATGGAGGAAATGGGGCGAAAGGAAGAGCTTTTGTACTAGGATCTGGAGAAGCTCGCTACGATCATAACGTGGTCACCGGTAAATTTCTCTTAAATAATTACTTTGCTTCTGTCCTTTTTGACACTGGTGCTGATAGGAGTTTTATATCTAAGAAACTTAGTGTTATGATAAAAGGAACCCCAACTCTGTTAGAAGCTAAGTATGTAATAGAGATAGCTGACGGCCAAATAATTGAAGCAACCCACATTCTTAAGGGTTGTAAGCTTGATCTAGCTAGCCATATTCTTGATATCGACCTTATGCCGGTCACACTTGGTAGTTTTGATGTAATCGTCGGCATGGATTGGTTGTCTAAAAACCAAGCGGAAATCATTTGTCATGAGAAAATCGTTCGCATACCCCTCCCGAGTGGAGAAATTCTTTCAGTTCAGGGCGAAAGGGTTGGTACTGTCATGGGTATCATATCCTTCATGAAAGCACAAAAATGCCTTCGGAAAGGACACACCGCTATCCTAGCTCTCGTTGCTGAGCAGCCATCCGAAGAGAAGAAAATTGAAGATATTCCTGTCGTGCGTGAATTTTTGGAGGTATTTCCCGAGGATCTGCTCGGTTTACCACCACACCGTCAGGTTGAGTTCCAAATTGATCTAGCACCCGGAGCAGCACCGATTGCTCGGGCACCTTACAGACTGGCACCCAGTGAATTGCAGGAACTGTCCACTCAATTGCAAGACTTATTGGATAAAGGTTTCATCCGACCTAGTTCATCACCGTGGGGAGCTCCGGTATTATTTGTCAAGAAGAAGGACGGTACGTTCCGTATGTGTATTGATTACCGGGAGCTGAATAAAGTCACAATCAAGAACCGCTACCCTTTACCTCATATTGATGACCTTTTTGATCAACTCTAAGAATCAAGTTTCTATTCCAAAATAGATCTTAGGTCCGGCTATCATCAGTTAAGAGTCCGAGAAGAAGATATCTCTAAGACTGCATTCAGAACGAGGTACGGCCATTACGAATTTATGGTCATGCCTTTCGGTTTAACCAACGCGCCCGCGGTATTCATGGACCTCATGAACCGTGTGTGTAAGCCTTACCTTGACCAGCTTGTTATCGTTTTCATCGACGACATCCTTATTTATTCCAAGAACGAGGAAGAACATGAGGAACATCTGCGTCTAATTTTGGAACTACTTAAGCAAGAGCAACTTTATGCTAAGTTTTCCAAATGTGAATTCTGGATTCGAGAGGTTCAATTCTTAGGACATGTGGTTAATGAGAAAGGGATACATGTCGACCTGTCCAAAATAGAAGCCATCAAGAATTGGGCAGCACCGACGACTCCGACTGAGGTGCGATAATTTCTGGGATTGGCTGGATATTACCGTCGATTCATCGAAGAATTTTCCAAAATTGCTCAACCTCTCACCGCCCTAACTCAAAAAGGAAAAGCCTATAATTGGGGCAATAACCAAGAGTCAGCTTTCCAGCACCTCAAATAGAAACTTTGCAGTGCACCTATTTTAGCCCTTCCGGAAGGAACCGATGATTTTGTGGTGTATTGTGATGCATCCATTCAAGGCCTGGGTTGTGTCCTAATGCAACGCAAAAAGGTAATCGCATATGCTTCACGTCAGTTAAAAATTCATGAGAAAAACTACACCACTCATGACCTAGAATTGGGAGCCGTAGTTTTCGCACTTAAGATATGGAGACATTACTTGTACGGTACCAAATGCACCATCTACACCGATCACAAGAGCCTCCAGCATATCTTTGAGCAGAAGGAGTTGAACATGCGACAACGTCGTTGGGTTGAACTTTTAAATGATTACGACTGTGCGATCCGATACCACCCGGGTAAAGCTAATGTTGTAGCTGATGCCCTGAGTCGAAAAGAAACGAAACCCAAATGAGTTCGAGCATTGCAACTTACCATTCACCTTGGGTTTCCTGACAGAATCCGTAGTGCTCAACTCGAAGCCCTAAAAGAAGAAAACCTACCGCTGGAAGGTACACGCGGCCTGGAAGCACAACTTGAAGTCAAATCTGACGGTATTCGATACTTTGCCGAACGAATATGGGTTCCGGTATTCGGAAACCTAAGGGAACTAGTTATGGATGAGTCTCATAAATCTCGTTACTCTATTCATCCGGGTTCTGATAAAATGTACCATGATTTAAAGATACTATATTGGTGGCCAAAGATGAAGGCCGATATAGCTATTTATGTGAGTAAATGTCTGACATGTGCAAGAGTTAAAGTTGAATACCAAAAGCCTTCTGGTCTTTTACAACAACCAAAAATTCCCATGTGGAAATGGGAACAAATATCCATGGATTTCATCACCAAATTACCACGAACTCCTACCGGATGCGATACCATTTGGGTAATCGTTGATCGTTTAACAAAATCCGCCCATTTCTTAGCCATCAAGGAAACCGATGAGATGGAAAAGCTTACTCGTATTTACCTAAAAGAAGTAGTATCTCGGCACGGGGTGCCAATCTCCATTATTTCGGATCGTGATGCACGATTCACTTCTCGTTTCTGGCAGTCGTTACATAAGGCCTTAGGCATGCGTCTAGATATGAGCACAGCTTACCATCCTCAAACCGATGGTCAAACTGAACGTACTATCCAAACACTGGAGGATATGCTACGAGCTTGTGTGATTGATTTCGGAAACACTTGGGAGTCTCACCTACCGTTGGTGGAGTTCTCCTACAATAACAGCTATCACACCAGCATCAAGGCCGCTCCATTTGAAGCACTTTATGGACGGGAATGCCGTTCTCCCATTTGTTGGACCGAGGTTGGAGATAGCCAACTCACAGGTCCTGAACTCGTATTTGAAACTTCCGAAAAGATCGTCCAAATTAGAAACCGTATGGCGGCAGCTCGTGATCGTCAAAAGAGCTATGCCGACAAGCGTCGTAAACCTTTGGAGTTTCAAGTAGGTGACATGGTCTTACTCAAAGTCTCACCTTGGAAAGGTGTCATTCGTTTCGGGAAACGAGGTAAACTGAATCCTCGTTATGTTGGACCTTTCAAAATAATGAAGAGAATTGGACCAGTCGCGTATCAACTGGACCTACCTGAAAGACTTAGTGGTGTACACAACGTCTTTCACGTCTCAAATTTAAAGAAATGCCTGGCAGACGAATCACTCGCAGTTCCTCTGGAGGAACTACATGTTGATGACCAGTTACGTTTCATCGAAGAACCTGTCGAAATTATGGATAGGGAAGTAAAAACGTTAAAGCGCAGCAAAATCCCCATTGTTAGAGTCCGTTGGAACTCGAAACGCGGACCGGAATTCACGTGGGAGCGCGAGGATGAGATGATGCGCAAATATCCTAATCTGTTCAAACACTCCGCGTCAAACTCTTAAGGTACTATTCAAATTTTCGGGACGAAAATTCTTTTAACTAAGGGATGATGTGACGTCCGAAATTTTTTTTTATTATTGTTTAATTTTCGGGACGAAAATTCTTTTAACTAGGGGATGATGTGACAACCCGACTTTTCAGGTTAACTCAGTTAACAATTTTGTTAAATATCCTAACTAAAACCAGTTAAATCTAACCTGAGGGTCTAATTCTGTCAATAACCCGAACTCTAACTGCAGGGACTAGTTCTGCCAAGTCCCTAAACTCTATATTTTGACTCTCAAAGTCAAAATCAAAAGCAACCAATTCTGTTGACTGTTAAAAGTCAAACCATAACCAAATCAACTCAAATTCGAATATCTCGATCATGTCTGTTGGAATTCATAACCGAAATCGACTTCAATGTTAATCACGACCATAATTGTACATCCAATCTTAGTTAATTTACCGAATTAATATCAATAATGGCCATAAACCTCGTAACGGTCGACCCCCGTCGTTTACACATCAAATTAAGCGAATGCTTGTATCAAATTCGCAAATTCAACTCCTGCGTAGCTTGTACGAAACCTGAAGAAACTTCTGCACACACCAATTCAATCGGAGAAAGAACTAGGATCACCGAATATCAACGCGTCGGACCGCGACTGTGGTGTAATCGAACTCCGGCAATACATGGTTTATTCTGGTAATTGATCTAGTCTTTAGACTCGTTTTATCCTGTTAATCAAAAGCCCTATCTTAATCTGGACATCCAATATCGGATTGATCACGATCAATAACCTAGGGTTCATACGTTTCTAGTTTGGTCGAACCCAAGCAATCCGATATCGATTAATGAAATTGAGCATATCCTTAGAGTCGTCCCTGCAACTGGATTGAAAGCCCTATGAAATCCAGGGCTCATGTCATCGAATTTAACACGATCCATAACCTAGGGTTCATCATAAACTTGATTTGGGGGTTTCGACCCTAATCCCAATCTCAATCAAATTAACTTACATCAACAGTTTCGCAATCTCGAATACATTAAAACCCCCTTATCAGTTTCACCTAACAATATCAAATTGAACTCGATCCAGTAATCTAGGGTTCGTTCATGTGCAATTTGGGGCTTTTGATCCTAGACTCGACCTCAATCCAATTAAACCAAAGGGGTAGTTTCGCAATGTTCCAATCTGTAAAAGCCCTATGTTTTCAACTAATTCTATTATCGAATTTGACCTAATTGAATTCATGTTCTTAACTTAGGGTTTCGGGTTTAAAACTGAGAATTAAACGACCATACTCTTAACCGTTTTAAAATTAAATGAGCACACAGATTCGCAAATCTCCAATTTTCTAAACCCCTATACTTTGGTGTTAAATCCTTGTCGAATTGGTTGGATTGGGGCTGGGATTCGATCGAATGTGTATGTGGGGAGGGAACTATCCGGACTTAAGTGTTAAAACCAATTGGTTCGGGTCTAGTACACGATCGCCCTAGTGGGTCGACTGGTTAAAGCTGTGGTGTGTTGTGGGAGAGACCCGGGTTCGAGTCTCTCCACAACCTTTTGTTTTTAAAAATTATTTTAACTAATAATTTAATATAAAAATCAAATTCCATATTATTATACTAATATATAAAAATGTTTTGAACCTGGAAACCACCCGTGGACTCGGGTTTGGTCTTGCAAACCATATTTGTTATTAAAATCTAATTATGAAATAATATATTCATATTATTTTGTACTGTGGCACAAATTAAAAATAATATATTTTATATATTATTTCCCCCATATTATAAAACATTTTTTTTGTAACGTTTCAAAGTTATAAATAATATAAATATTTATATTGTTTACCCGTAATTACATTCTCGAATAAAATAATATATTATTATTTTGCCACATAAATAGTTATCGTATTAACTATGCGAGTGTAAAAATAAAATAATAATATTATTTTTCTAAATCATTACTTAATGTCGAAGACGATTGGAAATGCTTATTTATTATATATTATTTTATCATTCGTCGCGTATCGTATATATCTTAATTATTAATTAAAGAATTCTTTTCTCGTGGACACGTTCGTCTACTCTTAAATTCCTAGAATACGTTAAGGCATTAAATCTTCCGTGTCGTCGTCACAAACCTCAACTTGTCCCTAATTTATATGTTTATAATTTTAGGGCATACGTAAGTCGTCTGAGACTTACACTCGTGGTTCCGACTTTTTTCTTATGTGATCCAAATCTCTACTCAAGCTCATGTGAGTTTCACGGCCCCTTTTTACTGCTTTTAAACTGGGGGAGAAAACATGATACAAACTCTTTTGATTTTTGTACTTCATTTTATATCAATTGTTATGACTATGCGTAAACTCTATCATGAAAGTCGTCACATCGAACCGTTTAAATATGAATATAGCGAGGTATGTTGGGTAGTACTACTGGGTTTGACAAACCTCACCCGCGTTAGTCGCGCTAACTCGATTGGATATCGAACGGGTGCAATATTGACCTAAATGTGCACCGTGGTTGATAGACCTGGTGGGAGGCAATACGAACAGTCAGTTTACGATTGCGAGCGTAATAGCAAACATGAACATGGGTTAGCTACTCATTGGTATATATATGTTGATTGTACAATAAATCTGGTAAACGTTTATTTATATATTGAAACCTGTGAACTCACCAACCTCGTGTTGACATTTTTTTCCTTACATGTTTTCTCAGGACGCTAAGCTAAGACACAGGTGCACGTTAGGGCATGCATGGGATTCAACTGCTTTGCCTTGTTTCTATTTATGTTTAGTTGAATTATTTTATTGTACTTTGTTTGGTTTGGACGTTTAGACTTTTGAGACTTTTGGACTTTGGTTTTGGGCGCGTGTATTTTGCGCATTTACTTTCTTTACGCTTCCGCATTGATACTTTGATTTAAAAGATATTTTCATTTTGAGTCCCATGTAGAGTCGTTCAATGTAACTAGTGTCTGAGATCCTGGTTTGTCACTTCTCAAAATGGTAAAACTCCGTTAGTTGAAATTGGGGGTGTGGCAGATTGGTATCAGAGCCATTGGATATAGAGAACTAGGATTGCATACTAGACTATAGCCTCACACATTAGTTACATGTCATTTGGATGTTTGGTACTTATACAAAATGTTGCAGGATCATGTCGTCAACCCCACCACCATCACCTAACGCACCAGGGCATAAGGCACCTGTACTCTCATCCCCGGAGCCCAAAAGGCGCCGGACTACCTCAATTGACCAAGGCGAACCGAGCAACGCACGGGCATTGGATTATGCTCTCAATTGGGATGTATACCCACATATGATCCAAAGGTGGATCGAAATGGGAGATGTTCCATCACCGTACTTTGGATCCGCATCTTCATCATCTACACTACCTAGCTTACCATGCACCATGGAACAAGCCTTCGCAGCATTCGTATCTTATATGTTGAAGGAGTTGAGTTTTGTACAAGATGCCGCCGAGGAGATACCTAAACTTATGGAGAATGGACCCCAAGTAGAGAAGAATAAGGTAGGAATAGAACATTTGACTACCGAATTAGCTGCAACGGACCATGTCCACAACCTTTTAGTGGATCGTGTGGCACATCTAGAGACGAGGGCTGACACTATGGATGATGATATGGAAGGAGTTCTGGAGAGATTAGCTGCTATGGAAGCTCAGCTACATGTGGAAAACCACACTGCTGAAGTCCTTCAAAAGAGGGTGACTCACTTGGAAGCCCAGCTACAAGCGGCCCTATTCCTGGAAGACATTCCAGTATCTGATGATGAGGAAGAACCCTTTGAGGAGGAGCCCTTTGAAGAGGAGCCCTTCGAGGAGCCCTTCGAGGAGGAGCCCTTAGAGGGGGAGCCAGCTGAGGAAGAGCCAGTGGAGATCGATGATGCTCAGTCATACGTCTCTTCTGATGACGAGGATCTTTGAGGATCTTCCTAACCTATCTTCCTTTTCATGTTTGTTTTTGCTTATGTTATTCCTCTTTTCAAACCTAGATGGGTAAGGTTGTTCCCATCCAATAAAAGCATGAGAAGTTTAATATTTGAGTTATTTATTTTGTAGCCTTACAATTTATTTAATTTTCAAAATATTAGATGTTGTATCTCTTACTCGTACCTGAATAATGTTTAATATGCGATATATTTCTCATTACTTTTCATTTGTGATTGTGAAGAATCATGTCTGGGAGAGGACGAGTAGGTCGTGCCGGTGGTCGTGGTACCATTAACATGACGGCAGCAGAGCTAGCAGCTTTGATAAATAATAGTGTGGCAGAGGCCCTAGCAGCACAGAATGCTGCAGGTAAATGCTTTAACTATTGACTAATAGTGTCAATCCTTCTCCTAAGGACATCTTTCTAAACTCTATAATTCCAATTCAATTTGTATTTCTAAATCTAGGCCAGCAAAATTAGCAAAATCAACAGCCAGCCTACACTTTCAAGGCATTCATGGACTGCAAGCCCCACCCCTTTAGTGGAGCTGAAGGAGCCGTTGGATTACTTCACTGGTTTGAGAAGGTTGAATCAGTAATAGCCATGTGCAACTGCCTCGTGGCTAACCAAGTGAAGTTTGCTGCTAGAACTTTAGAAGGCCCGGCCCTAATATGGTGGAATGCCCAAGTTCAAATGTTGGGACTGGCAAGGGCAAATGGACTCCCGTGGGAGGAATTTAAAGCAATGATGAAGGAAGAATACTGCCCATGAGATGAAATCCAAAAGCTAGAAGGAGAATTCTGGAACCTTAAGATGGAAGGTTCGGAAATTGAACTCTACACCACCCGTTCGCACGAACTTGCTACCATGTGCCCACACATGGTGACTCCGGATTACAAACGGATTGAACTATACATTTGAGGTTTGTTACCTCAGATTCAAAGCATGGTGACCTCATCCAACCCTACCACCATCCAACAGACCATCAGACTTGCTCACAAATTGACCGATCAGGCGGTGACACAAGGAACTTTACCTCCAAGAGGTTCGGTTTCTAAACCCACCGACAGCAATAAGCGCAAGTTCGACCACCACTCCCACTCCCACTCTAATTCTAAAGGATCCCAACCCAACCAACCTCAGCACCAGCAGCGGCGAAAGTTTGAGCCTGCTAGAAACTTTAATCAAACGACCTCATCAGGTCCGAATCAGGGAGAATATGTTGGGAGGTACCCCAAATGCAACAAATGTGGCTATCACCACACGGGCACTTGTGACCGACAACGTTGCCAGCGGTGTGGTAAAATGGACCACGCTGCGAAGGACTGTAGGGTTGCACTCCCGAACAAACAACCATTTCAATCACAGGGATTCACGAGAGGATGTTTTCAGTGCGGCAAGGAGGGGCACATTCAAAGGAATTGTCCTCAGTTGAAAAGGGGTGGAAATGGTAATGGCAGTGGTAGTGGTAACAGTAATAACCAGGGAAACAATGGTAACAACCTCAATCAGAACAATAATGGTGGGAATAACGGTAATAACGGTGGAAATGGAGGAAATGGGGCGAAAGGAAGAGCTTTTGTACTAGGATCTGGAGAAGCTCGCTACGATCATAACGTGGTCACCGGTAAATTTCTCTTAAATAATTACTTTGCTTCTGTCCTTTTTGACACTGGTGCTGATAGGAGTTTTATATCTAAGAAACTTAGTGTTATGATAAAAGGAACCCCAACTCTGTTAGAAGCTAAGTATGTAATAGAGATAGCTGACGGCCAAATAATTGAAGCAACCCACATTCTTAAGGGTTGTAAGCTTGATCTAGCTAGCCATATTCTTGATATCGACCTTATGCCGGTCACACTTGGTAGTTTTGATGTAATCGTCGGCATGGATTGGTTGTCTAAAAACCAAGCGGAAATCATTTGTCATGAGAAAATCGTTCGCATACCCCTCCCGATTGGAGAAATTCTTTCAGTTCAGGGCGAAAGGGTTGGTACTGTCATGGGTATCATATCCTTCATGAAAGCACAAAAATGCCTTCGGAAAGGACACACCGCTATCCTAGCTCTCGTTGCTGAGCAGCCATCCGAAGAGAAGAAAATTGAAGATATTCCTGTCGTGCGTGAATTTTTGGAGGTATTTCCCGAGGATCTGCTCGGTTTACCACCACACCGTCAGGTTGAGTTCCAAATTGATCTAGCACCCGGAGCAGCACCGATTGCTCGGGCACCTTACAGACTGGCACCCAGTGAATTGCAGGAACTGTCCACTCAATTGCAAGACTTATTGGATAAAGGTTTCATCCGACCTAGTTCATCACCGTGGGGAGCTCCGGTATTATTTGTCAAGAAGAAGGACGGTACGTTCCGTATGTGTATTGATTACCGGGAGCTGAATAAAGTCACAATCAAGAACCGCTACCCTTTACCTCATATTGATGACCTTTTTGATCAACTCTAAGAATCAAGTTTCTATTCCAAAATAGATCTTAGGTCCGGCTATCATCAGTTAAGAGTCCGAGAAGAAGATATCTCTAAGACTGCATTCAGAACGAGGTACGGCCATTACGAATTTATGGTCATGCCTTTCGGTTTAACCAACGCGCCCGCGGTATTCATGGACCTCATGAACCGTGTGTGTAAGCCTTACCTTGACCAGCTTGTTATCGTTTTCATCGACGACATCCTTATTTATTCCAAGAACGAGGAAGAACATGAGGAACATCTGCGTCTAATTTTGGAACTACTTAAGCAAGAGCAACTTTATGCTAAGTTTTCCAAATGTGAATTCTGGATTCGAGAGGTTCAATTCTTAGGACATGTGGTTAATGAGAAAGGGATACATGTCGACCTGTCCAAAATAGAAGCCATCAAGAATTGGGCAGCACCGACGACTCCGACTGAGGTGCGATAATTTCTGGGATTGGCTGGATATTACCGTCGATTCATCGAAGAATTTTCCAAAATTGCTCAACCTCTCACCGCCCTAACTCAAAAAGGAAAAGCCTATAATTGGGGCAATAACCAAGAGTCAGCTTTCCAGCACCTCAAATAGAAACTTTGCAGTGCACCTATTTTAGCCCTTCCGGAAGGAACCGATGATTTTGTGGTGTATTGTGATGCATCCATTCAAGGCCTGGGTTGTGTCCTAATGCAACGCAAAAAGGTAATCGCATATGCTTCACGTCAGTTAAAAATTCACGAGAAAAACTACACCACTCATGACCTAGAATTGGGAGCCGTAGTTTTCGCACTTAAGATATGGAGACATTACTTGTACGGTACCAAATGCACCATCTACACCGATCACAAGAGCCTCCAGCATATCTTTGAGCAGAAGGAGTTGAACATGCGACAACGTCGTTGGGTTGAACTTTTAAATGATTACGACTGTGCGATCCGATACCACCCGGGTAAAGCTAATGTTGTAGCTGATGCCCTGAGTCGAAAAGAAACGAAACCCAAATGAGTTCGAGCATTGCAACTTACCATTCACCTTGGGTTTCCTGACAGAATCCGTAGTGCTCAACTCGAAGCCCTAAAAGAAGAAAACCTACCGCTGGAAGGTACACGCGGCCTGGAAGCACAACTTGAAGTCAAATCTGACGGTATTCGATACTTTGCCGAACGAATATGGGTTCCGGTATTCGGAAACCTAAGGGAACTAGTTATGGATGAGTCTCATAAATCTCGTTACTCTATTCATCCGGGTTCTGATAAAATGTACCATGATTTAAAGATACTATATTGGTGGCCAAAGATGAAGGCCGATATAGCTATTTATGTGAGTAAATGTCTGACATGTGCAAGAGTTAAAGTTGAATACCAAAAGCCTTCTGGTCTTTTACAACAACCAAAAATTCCCATGTGGAAATGGGAACAAATATCCATGGATTTCATCACCAAATTACCACGAACTCCTACCGGATGCGATACCATTTGGGTAATCGTTGATCGTTTAACAAAATCCGCCCATTTCTTAGCCATCAAGGAAACCGATGAGATGGAAAAGCTTACTCGTATTTACCTAAAAGAAGTAGTATCTCGGCACGGGGTGCCAATCTCCATTATTTCGGATCGTGATGCACGATTCACTTCTCGTTTCTGGCAGTCGTTACATAAGGCCTTAGGCATGCGTCTAGATATGAGCACAGCTTACCATCCTCAAACCGATGGTCAAACTGAACGTACTATCCAAACACTGGAGGATATGCTACGAGCTTGTGTGATTGATTTCGGAAACACTTGGGAGTCTCACCTACCGTTGGTGGAGTTCTCCTACAATAACAGCTATCACACCAGCATCAAGGCCGCTCCATTTGAAGCACTTTATGGACGGGAATGCCGTTCTCCCATTTGTTGGACCGAGGTTGGAGATAGCCAACTCACAGGTCCTGAACTCGTATTTGAAACTTCCGAAAAGATCGTCCAAATTAGAAACCGTATGGCGGCAGCTCGTGATCGTCAAAAGAGCTATGCCGACAAGCGTCGTAAACCTTTGGAGTTTCAAGTAGGTGACATGGTCTTACTCAAAGTCTCACCTTGGAAAGGTGTCATTCGTTTCGGGAAACGAGGTAAACTGAATCCTCGTTATGTTGGACCTTTCAAAATAATGAAGAGAATTGGACCAGTCGCGTATCAACTGGACCTACCTGAAAGACTTAGTGGTGTACACAACGTCTTTCACGTCTCAAATTTAAAGAAATGCCTGGCAGACGAATCACTCGCAGTTCCTCTGGAGGAACTACATGTTGATGACCAGTTACGTTTCATCGAAGAACCTGTCGAAATTATGGATAGGGAAGTAAAAACGTTAAAGCGCAGCAAAATCCCCATTGTTAGAGTCCGTTGGAACTCGAAACGCGGACCGGAATTCACGTGGGAGCGCGAGGATGAGATGATGCGCAAATATCCTAATCTGTTCAAACACTCCGCGTCAAACTCTTAAGGTACTATTCAAATTTTCGGGACGAAAATTCTTTTAACTAAGGGATGATGTGACGTCCGAAATTTTTTTTTATTATTGTTTAATTTTCGGGACGAAAATTCTTTTAACTAGGGGATGATGTGACAACCCGACTTTTCAGGTTAACTCAGTTAACAATTTTGTTAAATATCCTAACTAAAACCAGTTAAATCTAACCTGAGGGTCTAATTCTGTCAATAACCCGAACTCTAACTGCAGGGACTAGTTCTGCCAAGTCCCTAAACTCTATATTTTGACTCTCAAAGTCAAAATCAAAAGCAACCAATTCTGTTGACTGTTAAAAGTCAAACCATAACCAAATCAACTCAAATTCGAATATCTCGATCATGTCTGTTGGAATTCATAACCGAAATCGACTTCAATGTTAATCACGACCATAATTGTACATCCAATCTTAGTTAATTTACCGAATTAATATCAATAATGGCCATAAACCTCGTAACCGTCGACCCCCGTCGTTTACACATCAAATTAAGCGAATGCTTGTATCAAATTCGCAAATTCAACTCCTGCGTAGCTTGTACGAAACCTGAAGAAACTTCTGCACACACCAATTCAATCGGAGAAAGAACTAGGATCACCGTCGGACCGCGACTGTGGTGTAATCGAACTCCGGCAATACATGGTTTATTCTGGTAATTGATCTAGTCTTTAGACTCGTTTTATCCTGTTAATCAAAAGCCCTATCTTAATCTGGACATCCAATATCGGATTGATCACGATCAATAACCTAGGGTTCATACGTTTCTAGTTTGGTCGAACCCAAGCAATCCGATATCGATTAATGAAATTGAGCATATCCTTAGAGTCGTCCCTGCAACTGGATTGAAAGCCCTATGAAATCCAGGGCTCATGTCATCGAATTTAACACGATCCATAACCTAGGGTTCATCATAAACTTTATTTGGGGGTTTCGACCCTAATCCCAATCTCAATCAAATTAACTTACATCAACAGTTTCGCAATCTCGAATACATTAAAACCCCCTTATCAGTTTCACCTAACAATATCAAATTGAACTCGATCCAGTAATCTAGGGTTCGTTCATGTGCAATTTGGGGCTTTTGATCCTAGACTCGACCTCAATCCAATTAAACCAAAGGGGTAGTTTCGCAATGTTCCAATCTGTAAAAGCCCTATGCTTTCAACTAATTCTATTATCGAATTTGACCTAATTGAATTCATGTTCTTAACTTAGGGTTTCGGGTTTAAAACTGAGAATTAAACGACCATACTCTTAACCGTTTTACAATTAAATGAGCACACAGATTCGCAAATCTCCGATTTTCTAAACCCCTATACTTTGGTGTTAAATCCTTGTCGAATTGGTTGGATTGGGGCTGGGATTCGATCGAATGTGTATGTGGGGAGGGAACTATCCGGACTTAAGTGTTAAAACCAATTGGTTCGGGTCTAGTACACGATCGCCCTAGTGGGTCGACTGGTTAAAGCTGTGGTGTGTTGTGGGAGAGACCCGGGTTCGAGTCTCTCCACAACCTTTTGTTTTTAAAAATTATTTTAACTAATAATTTAATATAAAAATCAAATTCCATATTATTATACTAATATATAAAAATGTTTTGAACCAGGAAACCACCCGTGGACTCGGGTTTGGTTTTGCAAACCATATTTGTTATTAAAATCTAATTATGAAATAATATGTTCATATTATTTTGTATTGTGGCACAAATTAAAAATAATATATTTTATATATTATTTCCCCCATATTATAAAACATTTTTTTGTAACGTTTCAAAGTTATAAATATTTATATTGTTTACCCGTAATTACATTCTCGAATAAAATAATATATTATTATTTTGCCACATAAATAGTTATCGTATTAACTATGCGAGTGTAAAAATAAAATAATAATATTATTTTTCTAAATCATTACTTAATGTCGAAGACGATTAGAAATGCTTATTTATTATATATTATTTTATCATTCGTCGCGTATCGTATATATCTTAATTATTAATTAAAGAATTCTTTTCTCGTGGAAACGTTCGTCTACTTTTAAATTCCTAAAATACGTCAAGGCATTAAATCTTTCGTGTCGTCGTCACAAACCCCAACTTGTCCCTAATTTATATGTTTATAATTTTAGGGCATATGTAAGTCGTCTGAGACTTACACTCGTGGTTCCGACTTTTTTCTTGTGTGATCCAAATCTCTACTCAAGCTCAGGTGAGTTTCACGGGCCCTTTTTACTGCTTTTGAACTGGGGGAGAAAACATGATACAAACTCTTTTGATTTTTGTACTTCATTTTATATCAATTGTTATGACTATGCGTAAACTCTATCATGAAAGTCCTCACATCGAACCGTTTAAATATGAATATAGCGAGGTATGTTGGGTAGTACTACTGGGTTTGACAAACCTCACCCGCGTTAGTCGCGCTAACTCGATTGGATATCAAACGGGTGCAATATTGACCTAAATGTGCACCGTGGTTGATAGTCCTGGTGGGAGGCAATACGAACAGTCAGTTTACGGTTGCGAGCGTAATAGCAAACATGAACATGGGTTAGCTACTCATTGGTATATATATGTTGATTGTACAATAAATCTGGTAAACGTTTATTTATATATTGAAACCTGTGAACTCACCAACCTCGTGTTGACATTTTTTTCCTTACATGTTTTCTCAGGACGCTAAGCTAAGACACAGGTGCACGTTAGGGCATGCATGGGATTCAACTCTTTGCCTTGTGTCTATTTATGTTTGGTTGAATTATTTTATTGTACTTTGTTTGGTTTGGACGTTTGGACTTTTGAGACTTTTGGACTTTGGTTTTGGGCGCGTGTATTTTGCGCATTTACTTTCTTTACGCTTCTGCATTGATACTTTGATTTAAAAGATATTTTCATTTTGAGTCCCATGTAGAGTCGTTCAATGTAACTAGTGTCTGAGATCCTGGTTTGTCACTTCTCAAAACGGTAAAACTCCGTTAGTTGAAATTGGGGGTGTGACATGGTGCACGTTTGAGAAACGGACGAATGTGTTAGGTGGATTTGTACCGACACAGGATTCGAGGACGAATCCTCTTTTAAGGAGGGTAGACTTGTAACATCCCAGATTTTCGTACATGGGTTGTTCGAGCTAACGGGTGACCCGAGTCTCTCGACTCTGTTGCAGCGGTTAATGAAGGTTTCCGCGGGAGGGTACAATTATGAATTTAAAAGGGTTCGGCTAGTCAAAAGGAGAACCGTTCTGTAACATCCTGAAATTTGTAAACGGATGGTTTGGGTTGGCGGACTGACCGAATATCTATTAAAGGCCCCGGTTAGCGGGAATTTCCAAATAAAAGACCGAGTGACCGTTTCAGGTTTAATTAGGGAGTATAACCGTACAAGACGGTTCTAGACCCGATTGGAACTTTAAGGGGCTTTATATACCACCTTAACTTCAAACCCTAGCCATTTGGCTAGGGAGGGAGTTCGACGACAGCCAAGAGAGCCGCGTGAGAGACGCCGGCGACAAAGGTGGTTGGACAAGGAAGACGATGACGTGTGGGTTTTCACCGGGAGGCTCCATAACTCATTAAGGTAATCCACTTTACGATTTCATTGCCTATATTCGTTCACGTTCTTGTGTTCTTGGTTTAAAAACCCGACGATGGTTTGGGTTCTTGATCGGCCGAAGTCATGGAGCACGGAGGAGATGGCGGCATGCAGTGAGATGATGGCGGTGCTAGGTGGGTGGTTGTCAAGTAGAGAGAGATAAAGGGTGGTGGTGTGTAAGTCGGAGCGGATGGCGACGACAGTGGTGTCCGAAGTCGGCGGGGGACGACGGCGGTGGTGGCCGTGTGTGTAGTAGGGCGGCAGCAGCACGGTGGGGGGCGCGTAAGAGTGGCTAACGACATCTGTGGTAAGGCGACGACGACACATGGTGGTGGTAGGCTGAAGTGACAGTGAAGGCGTGGGCACGCGGCCCCAGCAGTAGTGTCTCCGGTGAGGAGGATGGCTCGAGTAGCGATCCGTCGGTGACGCGGGGGTGGTGATGGCCGGCTAGGAACGATCACGAGAAGGAGGATGGACATGTGGTGGCGCATGATGGGCTCGACTAGAGTGTAACTAGGCATGCATGCAATAAAGACCTGACATGAATTCGTATGTGTGCATGGTCTAACCTTCACGATGCATGGCTTGCGTGAAGGTATGAGACCCGGTTCGAGTACACGTGCGCTCGTAAGGGTTAGTTGCATGGCATGGTCTATGGGCATGCATGGAGCCCGGTTTGCGTATTCGGGACCCAACCAAGTTCGGGACGAGTGGAGAAGATTACCTAGTATATCAAGGAAACGAGACGAGTGTCGGGGTTTAGTTTTATGTACGCATTGTGTGATGTAGGATTTAGAACACATTCTGATCATGTGATCATACGTTTGACAGGTTTGAGATCTGGGAGGATAGACGAGTTACGGGGCAAGGATCAGCACTAAACACATTCGGTGAGTTTCTAATCCCCCTCTTTTAAACGTTTTACTGTTTTGGGGCTATCGTACATACATTCACGTGACGTTAATATAATTAATCATGTTAAGGGTTTCGGGTTCTAACCCGACGTGCTTTGAGTCTAAAATGAGTATTAAGAGTCGTAGGGACAATGGTGTGCTAAAGGCGGATCGGGGAGAGTCGGGCTTTAAGTTAAATGCCCATGATTTTATGTGTGAGTCAATGATATGGTTTGTTAGTGCATGACGTGTTAAGGGCCGAACGGGAACTGTTGTACCCGGTAGTAAAGGCTAATGAATTTATGATATTAAATGCGCTATTCTAGGGTTATGTGTGAGGTGTGAGTAATTAATGAGTCATATGTATACGATGTGATATTACGTGTTTATATTTATGTGTCGGGTTTGCCTCGATGTCCATGTGGTACGGCAAACGGGATCGTGAAGGACGAGGTCCTTTGGGAAGTCACCAAAGGTGACAGTTAGTTGACAGGTGAATGATGAGCTCGGGGTGTCTTGATCGCCCTGACGAGGGTGACCCTGACGAGGGTGACCCTGACGAGGGTATATCTATGAGGTATGTGTTTGCATAAGTGTTAATTGGCATGCTAATGTTAATTGTATTTACTGTGTGTGAGTAGTGTTAATGTGACGTGTTGAATGTGACGTGTATAGTCAGACTGACCGTGGAGTCAGGACTTGTGACGTGACACGAATAAGAGTCGTGTCAGTTAATTGTGAGAGCCTTGGTTAAGGCCAGATGCGTTAGTGTTCTAGGGTAGGTTGTGTTAACCCAGAGTCAAGTCAATGTGCATTCTTGGATATGAGTTGTTAGCATAGTAGGTTGAGTCTATGCTGTTGTGATTGTAAGGTTGTTATTATTTACGTTGGTTGTACGGGTTGAGTCTCGGGTGATAAGCGGTTATGGGATGTCATGGGGTGACAAAAGGTTAGTCATTCGTTAATAAAACGTAATTATATTGTATAAGTACCGGAGGGTCCTAGGTAAGTTAAACAGAAGAACTTGGTGTGATGGTTTTTATCTAAATTAAACTATTAGAACTCTCTCAGCGTAGCTGACTTTGTGTGTACGTTAGATTGTTTGCAGCTAAGCGGTGTATCGACGTATCTTGGCTTGGGAAAGGCGTTACTCGGATTGGTGTGCATGCATTCGTAAGGTAAACCTAATAACATTAAATGGTTATAAATGTATTTAGAAAGACTTCCGTTGTAATTGAATTGCAATAAATGTGTTTTAAATGAAAACGACCCATTATGAGAATCAACTGTAGGATACCTGGGTTGGGGTCTTACATCTCTCCCTCTCTTATTAAATACACCTCTATTTTTTCCATAATAATATATTTATAAAGAAATTATTAATTATACTAATAAAACACATATTCAAACTATCTCTTTATAAGAAACTTTAAAATATAATTACCTAGCTTAAGTTTTTCAATTAAATAGCAAATGAAAGTCAAATTGCATTGAATAGTAATTAATGTCTTCTCGAAACCCAATTATATATTAAATTTTACATGTTTTTGGATTTTGTTTTGGGGTCTTACATCTTTCCCTCTCTTATTAAATACACTTCTATTTTTTCCATAATAATATATTTGTAAAGAAATTATTAATTATACTAATAAAACACATATTCAAACTATCTCTTTATAAGAAACTTTGAAATATAATTAACTAACTTAAGTTTTCATTTATCAGAATAAGGATATGTAATACATTTTCCACCTATCTATAATTTTACTACTCTAATAAATAAAAATATCGAGGGACATATGTCAATCTCTGGTTACTCCTCACTATTATTTTACCGTTTTTCTCTCCTATTAAATATTAGTTTTTTCGTTATCTCTCTCATATTAAATAATAATTTTTGTATTAATGAATAAATATCATATGAACACGTGCCACTTTTTGGTTCATTTTTAACATTTTTTTCGTCTCTGTCTCCTATTGAATAATGATATTAAAAGAATTTAATTAAAGAATTTTAATATAAATCGAATTACGAATACTTATTATTTAATTATAAATAGTTATTATATCCTCAATAAATTTAATATGAATTAAAATTTATCGATTAAATAAAAAAATAATACCCAGTTGAAATAGAAACTAACTTAATAAAGTTTATAACTGTCACAACAATTACATTTTTTAAAACATATTTTGACGAGTGTGTGAGTTAACAAATTACATTATATTTTATTCCACCGATATAATACACCGATTTATTCAACCCGTGCATTACACGGGTTTTTAAAAATATAAATTTTTTATTACTAACTATATAACATTTCATTTATTTATTCAACCCATGTAATACACAAGATTTTAATCTAGTATCTAATAAACAAGTAAACTACGAGGACACTTGTCACATTTTTAGGCTCCCTCATTCTTATTTTTCCGCCTCTTGCTCTTATTAATAATCAACTCCACTATTTTAGGCAACTAAATAATTATTTGTTTCAATTTTTGATCCACACATTTTTTAATTTAAAATTGTTTTTGTTATCAATTAATTTGTTCAAACATATTTTTTTGAATTCTATAAACTGTAAACAATTTATAGCCAACTAGGATACAAATAAAAAACTTTTAATATATATTTACATTTTTTTCATTTTGACTAGTGTATGTGTTAATATATTACATTACATTTTATTCAACCCGTGTATTACACCGGTTTTAAGAACATAAACTTTTTTTATTACTAAATATATAACATTACATTTATTCAACTCGTGTAATAAACGAGATTCTAACCTACTAAGATATATATAAAAATTTAGGAATTTTATATCTTGATATTTTTTCGACTTGTGTAGTACACGGGTTCTAAACTAGTATAAATAATAAATGTAAATCTTAATTTTAAGTTATAAATAAAATAATACTTAATGTAGCGAATTAAATAATCTCATGTGCATTAAATAATGTTAATTATTGAGTGTTGAGCTTTAATTGTAAAGATGAGGTTAAATGATAATTGAACACATTTTATGTATTGGTAATGTGTACCTTATGCACAACAGTTTGTGTTAGATGTGTTAATTTTTTTAGTAAATTGCAATCATGTCCTTTTAATATCCTACTTCTAATAAACGATTCCAGTTAAAGTCACGTGGCATCTCCTCCTAATTCCAAAATATATTTTGCAAAATATTGATATTATAAACATATATTTTCTTTCTTTAAATAACTAATGAACTTAAATTTATTAATAACCACTTATTTAATATCTCAAAAATTCAAATCTGAAGCTATTCATGTCTTAAATAACTAATGAACTTAAATTTATTAATAAACTAGGTTAAAATCCCGTGTATAACACGAATGGAAAAAATATAACATTATACATTAAGTAATAAAAAATAATTTTTTAATAACTCGGGTTTTACACGGGTTGAATAAACCCGTGGAATACAATATAATTTGTTAACACATACACTAGTCAAAATATATCAGGAGATTTATTAATATAAATATTATTATTTTTTTTAAATACATTATTATTAAAAGATATATGTGTATTTAATAAGAGAGAGAGAGGCGAAAAAAATAATGAGAATGAATATGGAGGTGACACGTGACAATAAACACCTTTATTTATTACATAGTATAGATATAGATATAGATCTCAAGCTATTCATGTACATCTAAATAGCATTTTTAAAATATCACCATCTAAATCAATTATAACTTTATCAGATCATACTAATTTAACATTTTTATTAACATACCAAAAAATAGTTACATTTATAACTTAGAATATATTTTCTTTAGTTAACTCTTAATGTGTTTTCGTACCCAATTTGTCTCGCTGTATGTTTTCCATTACCATAAATAAAAGTAAAGGATAGTCGCTATGTAAGGTTGGTTTGTTTATAAAAGAACCAATTTTTACACATGGGCAACTATATGTCACATTATCCAAAGTAAAAAGTAGATATGGACTTAAGTTATTGATACTTGATAAGGATGGTAAAATTACCAACAAAACAACAAATGTCATGTGCAAAGAAATGTTTAGAGATTTATATATTGTCATAGTTGTTTGATTATATATTTTTGTATGTAATAAAAATAATTTAGTTATATAAATTTGGAAATATATTATAAAAGTACATCTCTATCCTCAAACTCGTGTAATCTTTATCCTAAAATTTTGTGTAGTACACGGGTTTATAACCTAATGTATTATATAGTAGTATAGATATAGATATAGATTAAAGCTATACAAAAACTTCAAATTAGCTTTTTATTAACAACTATTTCTTCTATTGTTTTTTTTCTAATGCAAGTCATATATTCGGTTATTCCATTCGTCATTATAGTTTCCTTTATACTCTCTTTTATTTAGTGAATCGTTGAAAATATATAGTTGCATTAAAAAGGTATTTAGTTGAAATAAATAGGTACAGTACAAGTATCTAATGGGAGTAAAATATAAAGTTGACATTTTAAGTTATGAAAGTTGAACTATGAATTTTCAGTTAATTTGCTTTAAAAGAAAGTAATGTTATATGGGAGACATCAAAATAGCTTTAACTAACGATCTTTTTTCTTATATTGTTTTTGTTTCTACTAACGATTTTGTTTATGCTCTCATCTTGATAAATGAGTAAAGTCTCATTGTGAATGTGAAAATATTAATGTATAACACTTTATTTGTAATTATATTTAAAAATTCTTCATCTCGACTTTCAAAGTTAATTGGAAAACAATTAATAAAATTAGTTGAATTAGAAAACTATTAATTCTAAATAAATAACCAATAACCGTTTTCATCATAGGGTTGGTCCCACTAGAGAAGTTACAGGATTAAACTTAAACTTTTTGATGGCCAATAGCAAGGCATTTTTGGAATTTTATGTTATAAACTCTATTCCTCATTTGTACTGTTTAATGACGAGTAATAATGAACTAATTTTTTTAGCAACAAATGTTTCATCCTAAATACCGGTAAACTTGTCATATGCAATATTTAAACTAATACTATTTTTTTAGAATAACCACCAATACCACTAGACCATAAAGCAAAGGGCGAACAAAAAAAATTTAGTTTGCGAATTTTTAAAGAAAAAACTTTACAAAATAGTAATCAAGTTTTTCATATGTTCTATTTAGGTCACTTATTTTTTTTTTCATTTTAGTCACTTAAGTTTCTCGTCTGTTTTATTTTATTCGCTCAAACTTTTTTTGTCTAATTTTAATTATTAAAGTTTCACATGTTGTTCTAATATTGCATAATTACGAGGTTAACATTTTACTCTTTTTGGAATTTGTTCTATAAATATGATGGTAATGTTGGTTTACTCTTTTTGGATTTCATTTTCACCATATCTATAGAATGAAATACAAAAAAAAGTAACTCGTAACATGGTAATTTCTCAAAATTAAAACAACATGTGAAACTTAACTTACTAAAATGAGACAAAAAAAGTTTGATGACTAAAATGGAACAGAGAAGAAAACTTGAGTGATTAAAATGAGACAAAAAAAAGTTTGAGTGACTAAAATGAAACATATGAGAAACTTCTTGTAAGCATATTTTCTATGTGTAAATATGTTTAGATCAAGTTTATTTTGTTTAGTTTTATTTTATACAGATTTTTAATAGAATATTTGTAAAGAGTTTCTATAATATTTTTTATCAGCTTAAATTTAACTAAAATTCTTTTTGTGAAAACCGAAGTTACATAAATAATTAGCATAACTCTAATGACAATATATTCATTTACGTTACATTATAAAAGTATAACATCTCTCAAATTTTTTAACTTTTAAAATAAATTTAGACCTTCAATCTTTAAATTATTTTCATGTTAAAAAACTTTCAAGCACATTTATTGTTTTCTTTTAAACTTTCATCATTGGTGGAATATAAAATTTTAAAATAAATAGACAAACACAATATAGTTTCAAACTTTATAAAATTATCAAATCTACTTTTGAGTGAAGATCTAAATTGATTGATTACATATAAGTAGTTAATTTTTAAATATAGTTAATAGAAGTTTTTATAATTTCATTATCAATATTTTCATCAAATTATTTATTTCTATAAATGATACTTTTCTTAAAAAAGTTAGGTTCTACATTTATCTCAAAAAAAAAAATTCTTTCACGACAATCATAGTCTTTTCAAAAATCTCTTATGTTGTGTATTAAAAAATAAATAAATCCATTTAGAGGGTGTTTGGGATTTCTTATTTAACTTGAAAAATTCTTTTTATTAAAAGTGTTTATTGACTTATGAATTTTTTAAAATAAGTTATTAAAAAAGTGTTTGGATTAGCTTTTGTAGTGGAAAAATCTAATAAATCAATAAATTATATTTTAAAAAGTGTTTGGCTTAGCTTATATTTATTTTAGGGTAAAGGGTGGGTAGATTGGTAATATTTTATTGCAAATGCCAAAAGCCATTTGAAAAACTAAGAATTTGTGACTTTTTAAAAAACAACTTTTTAACTTTATCAAAAAGTTAAAACGAAAAGTGCTTTTATGTGTGCCAAACATTTTTTTTAGCTTATTGGCAATTTAAAAAGTCAATAAGTCAATAATCAGTTTTCCAACGTAATCCCAAACACCCTCTTAGTTGATCTATACCACATAACTAGTACATAGTGAAAAACTTTATTAAAATTAGGTTAACACTTAGCAAATAAAAGCCCAAAGTTGGCATACCACGAAGGGTAGAAGGCGGATCGCTTTCCGAACATATCAACATGATTCAAGTGGAAAGTAGACGAGCAAGATGATTGAAAAACATAACCACACGATTCAAATGGAAAAAATAGATCGATATGATTAATGTGAAGAAAGATGGATGATATAGTCTTGTAATGGAGAGAGGGGGGAGGGAGGGGGTTTGAACCACTTGACCCTTTAATTGGCGTAAAACACTATCCCTTTGGGACGTGAAAATGGGGGTTGAGATCTTTGAGCGTGAGGGCATTCACGGTGGAAGGGGGTAACTTTGTATTAAATGTCACCAATCATAAATTGACACTTCATTATTTTATTTTTCTATTTTTTAAATCAATATTTACATCTTGATAAAATTTGGTTTTTTTCTAAAATAACTAATACTCGGTAATTATTAAAAAAAACGAGATATACCGGTTTTTTTTGTTTTATTTTTCTGAACATGCATGTATAAGTTTTAATGAAAATGAAGTTGTTTTAAAAAAAACTATTTTTAGTCACGTAAGTGATTTTTTTAACATGTATTTCTTGTTTTTTTTAAATTTAACAACTTGGTTAGAATACCGTGTATTAAATGAGTTGAATAAATATAATGTTATATACTTAGTAATAAAAAAAGTATGTCTTTTAGAAACCCATTTATCACACGGTTTGAATAAAATATAACATAATTTGTTAACACATACGCTGATGAAAAAAAATATGTTTTTAAAATACTTTGACGTGACAGTTATAAATTATGTTAATTTCATTTTTAAAACTTTTTTTTTGAATTGGTTATTAATTTTTTTATATAATAGATAAATGTATTTATATTAAACTCATTTGGTTAATGATATAATAACTATCTATAATTAAATAATAAGTAACTATGATTAGATCAATATTAAATATTTAAAAATATTTTTTAATATTATTGTTTAATACGAGAGAGAAGCAGGGAAAATCATGCTGATAATGCACTCGAAAGTGACACATGTCCCCTTAGGATTTTTATTTATTAGTATAACTAGGTTTAAATCCGGTGTATTACACGAGTCGAATAAATATAATATTATATATTAAGTAATAAAAAAGTTTATTATTTAAAAAATCATGTTTTACATGAATTGAATAAACCTGTGGAATACAATATAATCTGTTAACGCATACACTCGTCAAAATATGATAGAATGTTTATTAATATAAAGATTAGTATTTTTTTTAAAAATATATTATTACTAAAAAATAGAGGTGTATATAATAAAAGAGAGAGAGACGAAAAAAAAAAGATGAGAATGAATATGGAGCCGAAACGTGGCATAAAAACATTTATTTATTATATAGTATAGATTGGTTAATAATATAATAACTATCCATAATTAAATAAAAAGTACATGTGATTAGATTTATATTAAATATTTAAAATATTTTTTTAATATCATTATTTAATATGAGAGGGATTTGAGAAATCATGCTGATAATACACTAGAAAGTGACACGTGTCTCCATAGGATTTTTATTTAGATTAAATTACAAATTGTGTCCTTTAATTATTATTTAAATTACAAGTATTGTCCTTTGCCTTTAATAATTACACTGGACGTCCTTTTTTTAAACCTTTCCACAGTTTAAGTCATTTCCACTAACATTCATCCAAAAGTTATGTTAAATCTGGTCATGTGCCCCTCACATGAGGGGCATTTGCGTCTTTTTACCCCTCTTGTATAAACCCAACCTCAAACTCTCTCTCAAACTCTATGTACTCTTTCGCCTCTCTCTCTCCGGTGAATACCACCACCGTCAGAGTGACGGAGAAGACAAAACCCACCGCCGGTTCACCACCACTCTCTCATCGTAAAGTTGTCGTCGAATAAACTCTACCAGACCCTCACCGTCAATTCTAGATGCGCCGCCGGCTAAGCCCATCGAACCTCCATCGTCAACCCTATATGAGGGATTTTCGTTTGGATCAATTTGCAATTGATGTGCAGCTCCACTTGAAATCTCTTTGTGTTGCAATTAATATACATGTTTGCCTAAAATCGTAACAATAATCAATGCCACCCTTTCTTCGATCATTTGCTCCCATTTTCCAATCAATGAACTAGAACTTCAATCAGTGGTAAAAAGACGTAAATGCCCCTCATGTGAGGGGCACATGACTAGATTTGACAAAACTTTTGGATGGAGTTAAGTAAAAGGACTTAAACTGTGCAAAGGTTTCAAAAAAAGGACGTCTAGTGTAATTATTAAATCAAAAGGACAATACTTGTAATTTGAACTATAGTTAAAGGACACAATTTGTAATTTACTCTTTTATTTATTAGGATAACTAGGTTAGAAACCCATGTATTAGAGGTTTGATTAATAAAATATTAAACATGTATTAATAAGTGGAAAAAACAAAGGAGAGTTGAGAAAAGAAATATTAAATAAATGAAATATTAATAAAGTAAATATTAATAAAGAAGAAAATGAATAATTGAGAAACAATAAGTGAAAAAAACTTCATCCAATTACTTAAGTATTTGGTATAGTTTGGGCTCACAAGAAAATAAGCGGGAAAATTTTCAAACGCTTACAAGAATCTTCAGCTCACTTAATTGTGATACGTGACTAATTACTTATTTATTAGTATATATTAGTGTCAAATATACCTAAAATGTATATTATTCTAATTATAATATATAACAATCTATTTATATTTTTCTGCATGAATTTTAAACTTTTGGAGACTTTCAACCGATATGTCTTCTCATTTTATATTACATTTATTTTATTTTAACCGTTAGAGAAAAAACATAACTCAAATTGACACGTTCATAAAAAATAGGTCGGAGTTTCCACATATACAAAACATATACAAATAGCTAAAATAAGTCATGATATAAATCAAAATAGAAAAAAATAAAAATAATTACTTGAATACTTTCAGCTAGTTGTCTAAAATAATGGAGTTTATTAAAATGTAAAAACAGTCTAATAATATAATAATTTTTCATAATACAAATTTATTTTTCAAAAATGATAAATAACGTCATTAATTATAACTATCAATGATTAATTTTTTATTAAATTTATTTAGTTAAAATATAATAACTATCAATAATTAAATTTGTTATGTTTCTTAATATAAATATTATTTAATAGTAGAGAGAAACGAAAAAAATTAGTATTTAATATGAGAGAAAGACAGGAAAATAAATGTGAGAAAGAACCAGAAAGTGACATTGTCACCTCAGATCTTTATTTATTAGTATAGACAAAGAAGTATTTTTTATTTTATAATTTAGTTTTTATTTACTAAAAATAAAATTCTTATATTTAGTTATTGAAAAAAAAATACGGGGTATGAAACCACTACGTACTTTACTAATTCTGTCCGGTGATTGTTTCTGTACTGATATGACAGTGACATGACAAAACATGAATCACTTGAACATACAACAATACAAATGGCCTTATATCTTCTTCGTGGCTCCGAAACTTTAATTTACTCATCCTTAAAAAGCATGGCCAGCGTCCAATAGAAATTTCTTTGAATTTCCTTTTTATACATATCAAAAATAGTTGCTTTGGTGGACTTGGTTTACCCTCTTGTCATTTACTGAAAACACCTTGGCTCGACCTTCATATCAAGCTTTTTTTTCGTGTTACAATTCTTTTGTTTATTCTTTTTTTTTTCTTTCTTCCAAAAAAGTCTCTATTGTTTTTCTTTTCATATACACCTCTCAACTTTTTACATTTTCAAATATACCCCTAAACTTTCCTAAAATTCTAATTTATAAAAATGTCCTCTCAACTTTGTTCAATTTCACTTTAATCCCCTAAAGTTTTTAAAGTTTTAAGTTTACCACATGTAGTATATATAATCTGATTTTCTTTAATAATTTTTGTTTTTTTCTTTACGTCCAGGTAAAATTTTTGTTAAAAACGTCGTATTCAAAATAAAATATTTTTTAGGTATCGTAGGTTATATCACATGACGGTGATGTGCTGGTGCCGTGAAGAATTAGACCAAACATCGACTGAAAAATATCGACACCGTTATATAATTGTTTTTTATCTATGTTTCGATCTGCACAACCGAGTTGCCGTAACTTCATACATTTCTTTTATGTATTTAACCACTTTTATTTGTGTGCTTAGCGACGTTAATGTCACAGCCTCAACCGTTTAAGGTCCGCCTCCCGCCACGAAGCGTGGGACAACATTTCTAGTTTTATCAGAATTTGGAAGTAAGGCCAGATACAAAACAAGTTTTAAAAATTTATAAAACTAAGCACAGTTTTTATGGGTCTGAAACTCTTGTTTTTTTTAATAATCTAATTGCGCCGACCCCAAATAAACACCGAACTTGTAAGTAATAGTTTTATTTTGTTTCTCTTTTTATATGACGTATAATAGTTCGTTGAATTTTTAATTGAAAAAAATAATGTTGATTTTTTAGTTCATAAATCTAGAAAAAAAAATCATCAAATCTTGATATTTCAAAAAAACGATAGTGATTAAGAAAAATATATTGATGATGGATTAGGATGTTAAAAAAACATCATCAAAGTTTAAAATATCGTCGGTATAGGATTTGACAATGACGTGTCGTCAGTACAGACCTCGTCGGTATATTTTAGTAGATATAGAGCCCCGCTTTTCCCACGACATATCGTGGGGATATGTCCTTAAATACTTTTCCGAAAAAACAAACTTTATTTAAATACATTAAACTAATTAAACACATAAACCACACGTATTAAATTGAACACATTTCACATCTAACTGAATACGTACGTTTTAGACCACTCTCCTAATTAACACCATTAAACATATTTTCATGAAATTTACCAGCAACAGTGAAAATGAAATACACTAGTCGTACAAGTTTTAAGATATGGTTACATTTGACACCTCTGTGCAATCTTACACCATTAAACATAATTAAACATAAAATTGTGTAAATATAAAAATCAGTACTTTAAAGACAAAAGACAAACATCAAATCTTCCATATGCCGAGGGACCTTCAACGGGTTGAGCACCATACAAAGCAAGGTGACCTTCAACGAGTTCACTGTGCAGCGCAAGCGTCTCTTCATCATCTTGCTGTTTTCAATTGGTTAAAACAATATGGGTAAAAATTTGGGGTTAAAGTGGTAAAGCTTATCTTGAGGTTAAGGGTTCGAGACTCATCTAAGACGGATTGGTGTAAGTTATTATGAGTAGTTTAGGTGGCCCAAGATAGGATATTGCAGTTTAAAAAAAATACCATAGAACACATACTTTCAACCCAGAAATATACAAACAATAATCGCCTGACTAATCCAGTAAACCAAAACCTAAAAAAGAAATTGGGGGGCCTAAGCTAGGGCTCTTTTCCGATCAAGGAGGAGTAGGCTCATAGAGATGCGATGGTTGTCGGTTGTTTCTCAACTGTCGTGGTCGAGAGATACAAGAGGAAACGAGTTCAAGAGAGGGATACATACACGAGGGCCATCGAGAGATATGTTCTATTGATCGAGAGAGAGATGGAGAGAAGTTGGAAAACACGAATGAGCACAGGAGGCTGTGTTTTGAGTTTTAGGGCAAACCGAAGGCTATGCCGACGACATGTGGTCACCACAGGGTTCACTGAAACGACGCCGCTTTAGCTTTTCATTAATTTATAATATAAGGAAAACGAAGAAAATATATATTTCTTTACTTTTTACCTATATCAATGACATGCCGTCCGCAAATCTTTTCAAAATAGCGGATCGTTTTTTCATAATCCCGCCTAACCTATAGTGACGACATGTCGTCGGGACAACATTGACAACATGTAGTTGCTGTAGGGCGTACTATTCCAACGACAATAATTCGTCGCGATAGTTATCATCGCAACATGGTACTTCTCTTTTAGTGGACCTTAAGGTCATAGATTCAATTTTACAGTTGTTCCAAGGTCTACCCTCATATTTGGATGATATACTTTTTACTTAAATTTTAAGATGAAACCTTATAATCAAATTAATAATGGAGTTTTTGTCACACCCTGTCAAAACGGGACCTAACATGACCGATTGATACCAAGACAAACAGAGTGGAAACATAAAAATCTACTTACTAAATCTTGGAATTACTACAAAATCATACAAGTTCAAACCAAAAAAAATAGTTCTATTACCAAAGTACGAGAAGCTGCAAAAAGTTTAATCCTTATAAAATAAGCTTCTAAAATCTCCCAAGGTTTGGTAGCTACACACCCAAAAGCAATCCTCACACTCTCCTAACGTTTAGCTGTAAAGCATGATCAAAACAAAATGTCATCATAAATCTTTGTGAGCTTGTAACTGTACAACTAGGTAAAACAAGTTTCATGTGTTGTTACCCCTGCAATCAAAGCTCCCTTAATGGATCAAATTCCATATCAAAGGTCCGTAACATATATACAAAAGGATATCGGCTAGTGGACAAAACCATCATACACTACGATACCGACTCTACGTATATTTGCTCCACGTTTGTGCGCAACCCTAGTTCATCGTACGAGTCTCTTGTTCACGGGATTTTCAAGTCAAAACCAAATCCTCGTGACTCGAATAGTGGTGCGGTAGGGTCACACGACGATGTGCGACCAAACCAGAACTCGCACAGCGGTGCGTTGAGGTCCCACCGCGGTGTGGGTCTGTGCCGAATGAAGGAGTTAACCTTGATCCAGAACTAGTTAATTAATTACTATTTAATTAATAGTTTGAATGTTTAGATAAAGTTATATTTATCTATTAGTTTGTTGGAGTTAGTATTAGATTATAATTGAGAGTAGTATTTGAGTAGGATTAGTAAGACTTATTTTTTATAAATAGATGGTTAGGGTGTATGTAATTTAAAAAGTCCAGAATTATAATAAACAAGAAATAGTCGATTTTGGTTGAGATCAAATTTTGTGTTCGTATTACTGGGCCTGATTTCTAACAATTAGTATCAGAGCTTAGTTAAAGTCCTGCGGTTTTGAGAGTCGTGTTTCGTGAGGAGGAGCAGCCCTTTGGCTGTCGGGCTGAAGACGAAGAAGGAGCAAGATCTGTTTTTGTTAAGAAGGTTTGAAGGAAGCAAGAACTTGATTTGATCTTCATGTTTGAAGGAAGCAAGAACGTGATCTTCATGTTTGAAGGAAACAAGTAAGAAGGAACAAGAAAATTTTTCTTGTTAAGTAGGCAATCGATAACACGTTTTCTTGGTTGAATGAAGGAGTAGGAAAAACAAAATCTTATCTTGTTTAGTAGGCAATCAAAAACCCTAGTTTTCGATTGAAAGGAGTAGGAAAAACAATATTTTTCTTGTTAAGAAGGTTATCAAGGACTTGTTTTTTGATGAATTAAAAGAATAGGAGAAAGAAGGAAAGAAAGAAGAAGAAAAACAAGTAAGAAGAAAGAAAATAGGAAAGAAGAAAGGAAATGTTTAATACGACCAATGTTTTTATCAATTTGCAACTACATTTAATCCGATTTCTCTTTAACAGAAAGAAAACATTAATCATTTTTAAAGCTTTCTAAACACTTAAACTCATTGTATGTCCAAGTTCATATGATCAAAACCTCACTTAGGTGCTAAAACTTCCATTTTAACAATCCAACACTTGGTTAAATCTTAAACAAGATATTAGATGTTGGAATTATATGTTCGGTCACGATTATTTAACGCTGGACAATTCTCAACAGTGGTATTAGAGCCTTGGTTACGACATACGAATCGGATCCGGTCTTTTAACTGATTAAAGATCACAAACTCTTTGTTTGAAGTTTTCAATCTAGATCTTTTTTGGGCAATTTTTATTTATTTATTTTAGTCAAAGTTTTTATTTATTTTATTTGGCCATTAGGATTGCCCAGTTATTTGATTGTATTAAATACGTAAATCTGGCCCGACCTGTCTTGTGTTTGTTTTATGTTTTGTTTTTATGGTTTTGGCCCATTTAATGGCTCAAAGTTGTAATAGGCTAGCTTTTATTTTTTGGCCCACCTTGATGGCTCAAAGTTGTAATAACTTAGAGTTTTATTTTTTTGTATTCTATATAAATATTGTAAAGATAAATACTCGAAGACAAAACTGAAGATGGAGGCAGGATCTTGGATTTAGTGGGAGTTACAAGGAACATCTATACGCATGCACGAAGTCTATCCTTGTGGTTGTTTGTGTGTTGTGACCCCGTGACCTAGTTTGGTCTTGCTATTTGGCTCTAGTATGATCAAACACTTTTTCTTTGGCCATATGATTTACATATTTTTGTGTTTACTATTGTGGTTGCTTTTATCTTAGAAATGTTATAACGTACCAACCAAATACCAAAATTTTCAAAATCAAATAAATAACAAGTTTTAAACATTTTTTACATTTGTGAATACTTTATATTAAAACAAAAAGTTTGTTTTTTTAAAATAAATGATAACCAATAAAGTTTTGCAATTTAAACTAATTTTAAATTTTCAAAACGAATAACTTAATAGTTCATTTAAACTATTAACTTTTAATTGGTTTATTTCATCGCGACAAACTTAGTTTTAATAGGTTATTTAAAATTAAGTGTCCTAAGAGATGAAAGGGTTCATCATGTTGTCACGATCTAATATATAGTAAACTGGCTTTTACAACACACGTATGATTTATCATTCGTTGTGTTTGACCCTATTCGGTAAAACACTAAAATTAAATCTCATATTTAAAATCTTTAGTCTATGACATCCTACTATAAGGAACACTTGGGGCATAACGTGAAACACCAATGTTTGGAACCACAGCACCGCACTTTGTGCGTAACCTATCCCTCCAAGGTGCAAGGGTTTCGTTGACACATCCGGCCCTTCCACATGTTCCTGTACTATGGCGACTATTACTTTTCTCTCTAATACATGCCCCAGCTGTATGGAGAGACCAAAAGTGGGCATAGATGAGACTAAACTTATCATTAAATAGACAAAAGTTGTCTTAGCGGCTTCATACTCGAGAATTGTGCATTTTTCCACAATTGACAATTATTGTCAGTCTTGAACGAGAACAATAATGATTGAACGCTATATGAGAATGAATCTAATCCATGTCTCATTGATTCAATTGATGTCTTTTACAGAAAGGATAAATGACGATTATTACCATAAGTCTATTGTCTTGCAATAGCAAGATGTTTTGGTTAATAACTTTAAAGTGTCATACCTTGTTAGGGGCAACCATGTGTAGCTTGAACACCGCTGGTTGTCTGCGTTAAGGAACTTAATCGAAGGACGTCCAAGTAGGAGACTGTTGGAATTATATATCCGGTCACGATTATTTAACGCTACTAACTGAGTTGTGACCCGTAAGAGTTACACCTTGGGCAACGAATATTAAATCCACTTAACCTTGCTTAACTGGTAATTACGAATTGTTAGCGAGACGATATATTTTATATATATTCGTTAGACGAGAATTATTATTTATATTGGTTTATAAATAATAATTATATATATTATTTTAATCTTTCATTAAAACAATTAAATGAGTTCGGGTTTTTTATCTCGTATTAGACTTTGAGCCCGAAAACAATTAATAGGGTTTATAATTATTATATATATATATATATGGATTATAATCCTATTTTTGTTTTCACCCTAAAATTGCCAGCCGCATACAAATTGAGGAATACGTTTTTTTGGTTGACCACTTTTTGGTCAACACCTATTCGAGCCGCAAAAGAGTTTCACTTGTTTTGCCGTTTTTTCAAAGCTTCTGTCACAAAGGAGTTTGCAATTCTCGGCGGCCTCAAGCCCCCCACCCCCGGTCGCCGACCGGTGCCGCCTCGTTCTCGTGTTTCGGTTCCTGATCTAGTATCGTTTCGTTGTACCTAGGTGACTCAACCGGTTAATCATTAACCACGAATATATAATTAATCTCATTGGTAGATTAAATATTTATTCTGTGTTCGTATGTTTTGTAACCCAGATCCTGTCGGGTTTTCCTTTTTGTGTTGAATCGGTTTCTTTCCGCTGTGTTTTAATATTTACTAAATAATTATTATCAATCTATAATTAATTATCAACCATTTTTAATAACTAATCTAACTGATCACCACCGGACAATTCCCAACATTAGAGGCATACCAAAGCCTTAAGTACTACTGGAATTCAAAGTCAGAGCTTATATTTCTCATGCAGATTGTTTACAAGGGAATGAATATAGATAAACAAAACAAAGACTAGAAATATGGCAAGGATATCGGAATTAAATATGGAGAGGATTAAAATGAATATTGGAATCCAATAAAATGATCATCAAAACTCATTAAATCATCAAAACCACAAATGATCTATAGATGATCTGAGATATCAAAAACACTTTGGATTGTAGCTAGACACGATTTGCAGCATGCGCATCCATATCTTCAAGGGTTTGTGAGTATTTTAGACACAGGGATTCTTGAGAGAAATGGAGGTTAGTTTGAGAGCTTCATAAGTGCTTTGGATCGGACTATAGTGGAGATATGCGACTTAAGTGGACCAATAGGAAGAGAACAACTCAAAAATTGAACTTTCTAGTTCAGGTTGCCCGATCCACACAGCGGTGCGGCATCTCACATGGGCGTGTGGAATTAGGTTTCTCGGTGATGGCTTCTGGTCAGGACCCCACACGGCGATGTATCTTACCCGCATGGCCGTGCGCAATCTCACTTCACGGTAACAGGTCAAGCTCTTGGTATTCATGCTTGAATCAAGGATTCACATGGTGGTGTGTCAACCCCACATTGGCGTACCGTAATCTTTGGTTGTTACATTCTTCACACCTTAAAGAATTTTGTCCTTCAAATTCAATTAATGGTTAAACATATGAGGATACTTCCTTTTCATTTCATCTTCTCTTTCCCAAATAACTTTTGGTCCTCTTCGCGCGTTCCACTTAACTTTTACGATTGAGATCTTTTTGCGTCTCAGTTTCTTCGTTTGTTTCTCAAATATTTCAATTCGTTCTTCCACGAAGTTCAGTCTGTCGTCAATATTTACTTCATGAAGGGGTATAGTCAATGCTTCGTCCACGAGACACTTTCTTATGTTTGACGCATGAAATATATCATATATCCCTCTCAATTCCTCATGTAGTTTCAACCGAAATGAATCGTTTCCGACTTTTGTCAATATCTCAAATGGTCCGATATATAGTGGACTTTTAGCATCACTCGGTCGCCAATTTAAAATTTTAACGGCCTTCGTCTCTTGTCGGCGTAGCTTTTCTGTTTATCTTGGGTGGCTTTTAATCTGTCTTGTATTTGGACAACCTTATCCGTGGTTTCTAATACTATCTCAGGTCTTGTTAGTTGTCCTTCCCCACTTCAGACCAACACATTGGTGTTCTGCACTTTCTTCTATAAAGTGCTTCAAATGGTGTAACTTTAATATTGGTGTAATAGTTGTTATCGTATGAGGAATCCATTTCAATTTCCTCCAAAGTCTATACACACGCTCTCAACATATCCTCTAGTGTTTGAATAGTACGTTCACTCTGGCCATTAGTTTAAGGATGATTGTACTTAGATTCAAAAGCGTTCCCATTGTTTGCTGAAAAGTTGCCAGAAACCAGATGTAAACCGGCTACCTCTATCTGACACGATAGATAATGGCACGTTGTAAAAATGTAACCATCTTTTCTTAATAAAACATGTATGAATTTGGATACATCATTTTGGTCGATTTTTACCATGTTCCGCTCATTTGATACTGATCACCTTTAACTACTTTTTTTCTTCATTCGTCCAATTAGAGACTAATTATCACCCAAATCAAACACTATTTCATGTAAATCTGTTCCAATTTATTAGATCTGTATTAGAAACTAAAAAAGTAATGGTGTTTATGTAGCTTTATAATACGGTAACACTCATGTTGGTTCAGGCCCCTACAAACACACTCAAACACACAGTAAAAACTCACGTAAGTGAAGGTTTGTATTTACTGCTTGAAATCCTTATTTTATTATGCAAGGAATGTGGCTTTATATAGCCTACAGTGACTCTAAAACCCAACGGAAATAAACTAATAGCTACCACAAAAAGTGGAGTCAAAACAAAGAACTATTCAACCTACGACTCTTTAAACGTAACTACCTAAACGTGGGTAAGACCCATTATTCCACCAAGATATAAACACATGCTAATTAAAATCTTCAAGACCCGTGAACTGATCCACCTTCAACCCAATACCCGCTGGCCCGTGTGACCCGGTACCGTGAACGAACCCGATTAATCCAACAACTCAGGCATGGAGAAAAAAACATTATAACCACAGAGTATGCCTACGGTTTTACACAAAGTAGATGCCTACACTTTTACAATTGTATTGTGAGAGCTTATACATTACAAGTTACCATTTGAGGTGGCCTTTATTAACTTCTCTTTCATTGATTTTATCATATTATCTGATATGGGACTGTTAAGTTGTATTGATTTGAAACAGCTAAGAGACACCCTAGAGCTCAACCTACTCAAAACCCAGGTAGCTAGTATGGTTCTTGTGAATAGATCCGCTATAGGAGCTCTTGCTGCATCATGTTGTTCATAAGTAACGTCTTTATTGTTATTTGATATATTTTATATAATTTTCTTTGAAACTATACTAGAATAGCAAGTTGTTGGTTATGTTGATTCCAGTTTTGATAGCTTGACCGTTCACCCGTTATATGATTAAACAAGTAATATGAACTTTGAAGTAAAGTGTTGTGTTACATTTGTTAATTTTCAGTGAGTTGGTAACTTTTTTTTGAACATTTTGGTTAAGTTTTAATTTTATTAATTTGAAAAACCAGACTGAGACAGATATAAACTAGTTGGTTATGTTGGTGTCAGTTGATTTTAATAACTTACGCAAGTATAAGAACAATTCTCATTATAAATGCGAAACTCGCCGATAATTATGGTAACGTCAATACTAGTATTTGTATAAAATATAAACAATATATATCTTACAAACATACCGTCAATACGAAGCATTTTCTTTGTATTCATAAAATTAAAGGAAATTTATTATATTATTGAAACACTTATGCATGGAATCATAAGCTACTAATCACACATGCAACACTTATTACACTATTGGAAAATGCTTCTTATGTTAGGTACGAAACATTTTGTTTTTATTCATAGTCATATCATGCTTGCTATTCAAACATAATGGATGTTTCGAATGATCAAACCTTCTTTGCTTCGACCCAAAAGTTGTACTTAGTGATCGCCAGGAGGACGTGGGGAGCGGCTGGGGGATGGAAGGGGCGGGAAGAGGGGTGAGGGTACACGGGGCGGGAAGAGGTGGAAGGGTGGACATGGCGGGAAGCGGCATGGACAGGGCCGGAAGGACGGGAAGCCGCAGTAGGGTGGACAGGGAGGGAAGAGGCAGGTGGGTGGACATGGCGGGCAGAAGCACGTGGGTGGAAGAGGAGGAGGAGGAGGGGGACGGGGAGTGGGAGTGGGAGTGGGAGTGGGAGGAGGGGGAGGGGGAGGGGGAGGAGGACGGGGCGGTAAGAGGTGTGGGGGTGGAGGCGTGGAGAGGCCAGTAACTGCTTTCTCCTCTATGCACTTTGAGTCACATAATTTTGGATATCCGCTCTCTATTTCTGCATTCCCGTTTAAACCAAACAAATTACTATACACAATATATACTTTTTCATAGTTAATATAAAACATGTTATTGGTTTAAATAAGTTTGATTAAGCACCTGAGTTTGCAAGAACAAAAAAGAGTAAGATTGCAGACAAAACAAATGAACCTTTGCCCATTTTCAAAGAACACTTAAAAGATTGTCAAGATCATGGAAGTATTTATAGGACGAATTATAATAAATATAGGGATGCATTCTTTTAAGAACTAATTTTACGTTAAGAAGTAGAGAATCATAAAAAGCACTTGTACGTAGTGCATTGATGATTTAATGAGTAGTGGGTGGGCGGTTATGTAACTACCTTAGTTATGACACTTAAAGCAAATACAAGTATATTATACGGTTATTTTAGTTCTCTCTATTTTTTTGGTTTTTAATTGAATGTCTCCCTATACATATAATACAAATTTTTGGGAAAGACATTCACGTCGTACAAATAGAAATACATTTAACTAGAATAATACTCCGCGTGTTGCAGCGGGTGGCACGTTGTGATGATTCGGTTACGATGGAACCTAAACGTAGATACAAATAAGCACGTAAAGAGGCCCAAAGTGTTGTGACAAAAATTAATGTCATCAAAAACTTATAAAATACAGCAAAATGCGAGAATAACGTCTAAAATTTATGGTTGTAAATTAAAACGCACGAAAAAAATATTAAAACGCAAAAAAAACATGAAATCCAAAAAACCGTCCTAGGGGTGGGCTGGGGGTTTCAAACCCGCATCGCCTGCCTAAGGCTAAACCGTCGAGACCACTGCGTCAAGTCCATCATTTGGTTTTCAATTGTTACAACTATCTTTTAAACACAAAATAATGTGAGAAAAAAAAGACAATTACCCACATGTATTGCGGCATGTTAAACCACAGAAGAAATTAACATTCTTGAAAACTTATAAAATAAAGCAAAAACGTTTAGATTAACTAACTTTAAGGGAGAATAGTGTATAAGATTTATAGTTATAAATAAAAAAACATGAAAAAAATAACAAAAAAATAATAACATGAAAGGCTTAAAATCAGGAAAGAGGGATCACTTTTACCATTTGTAATATAACTTGTATGTTTTCTCTTGTGATTTCCACCCACAACCAAAACTCTCTATAATATATATTTAATTATTTTCTCGTTTATTGTGCAAGGGTTTTAAGATGTGAAAAAAAATTAAGAAAATTTAATGAAATAATTATAAAAAACTAATGAAAAAACGAATATAATACCATATACTCTATTAAAAACGGATAGCGATTGAATAGTAGTCCCACCACTTGAAGCGGCCACTTAGGGTAAGTGTTTTTTTTTCTTTTAGAGCGACTCACTACAACAAAACATTTATCTATCAGAAATTACCGACGGAATCCAACTAATTTCACATACTCTTGAATTTTTTGTTAATCCGTCGGCTTTCCATCGGTAATTATTGAGATTCCTGTCCCATCGCTAACTCTCCGGTCATATCACATCAATAGTTTAACGGCATCCTTTTCAGAAACATTCCGACTAGTTTGTCAAATTGTTCTTAGCGTGAATGTTGGAATTGGTACTCGAAATTTAAATACTCTGTCATGGGTGCTTATTCTACCGATAGGATGTTAGATTGTGCTAGAATTTTGGTGCTCTCAGAATGTAGAGCGAGGCACGTATCTATCGTATGCATACAAATATCAGTATTATATTTGTATGTGTTGCCCACGTCTATCGGAACTCGTGGGCTCATGTATAAATGTAGATTATTGTATGTTTGGTGCCCATGTCTAGTCATCGGGATTCTTGGGCACAAATTAGTACAAAAAGGGAAACCATTGTCATAGTGGCTACAACAAGTCAAAGGCGAGACCTGGATAAGACATTTCTCATGTCTAGTCTTCAGGTTCCAGGGCACAAAATAGAAAGTGACGGGAAATCGTTGCCCGGATGCCCACGGAATTGTGTAGAAGCATGTTTTGGTAACTATAGATAAAATTCTATGTATCAGTGTACGTGGCTAGTACGCAGGAGGGTGTTCCTGAGTACTCAGCCTTCACACCAGTTTGGTCATGCGTACTTAGTAAGTACGCAAGGCTTTTGCCTTGCGTACTTGTCAAGTATGCATGACCAAACCCTGTGTACTTAGACAAGTACACAGGTAATGTTCCTGCCCTTATAAATAGAAGACTTGTCTTCATTTGTAGGTGAAACTTCTGGAACAAGGTTGAGAGGTGTCTGGGTCGGGACGAGCTCTCTCGACCCCTGGACCGTGAGCTTAGATGAGAGATGTGTGCTCCTTCAGTATGTAGTCTGTAATATGGGATGACTTCTATGTTATGGATTACGTATTGTTGATTATTCTCTTGTTTATGTTCGTGTTTCTCTGTCTCATTTTCTTTATTCCTACACAAATCACAGAACAGATCCGTGTTATTTCCGCTGCGCGACGAGGCTTCCGAGACCTACAAGTAGTATCAGTTCCTTGGTGTTCGTTGATTTGTGTTCCAGTTTCGTGTTTTAGAGTTTTTGGAGCAGATCTGAGTTCATACGAGTTCTTACTTTTTGTGTCAAAAATCCTTAAATCCGAGTTTGTTATAACTTCGTTTGGTGTTTGGAGGGCTAAGGGTTTGTTAGATGATGATTTCTAAGCTTTTGGAAGCATCATCTTCTCAGATCCATCACTTTTCGAGCATTCTCCTCAAGATCCATCAAGAACGTTGTTACTTTTTGATAAGTACACAAATTTAGCTTTTCTGCGTACTTACTAAGTACGCATGGGTTTTGCCCTGCGTACTTACTAAGTACGCAAGAGTAGTTGTCATTCGTACTTGTTAAGTACGCATGAGTATTTGACTCTACGTACTTAGCATGTACGCATGGGTTGGCTTTGCAAACTTATCAAATACGCATGAGCACTTGGCTTTGCGTATTTACTAAATACGCATGAACACCCTTTATGTGCGTATTTACTAAATACGCATGAACTAGCTTCTGGGATTAAAAAAAATACTTGTATACGATGTGGCTTGGCGAAACACGGACGGGATTTTTGTTGGATGATACCACTTGTCATACATTGTTTAAGTGTTCATACCTGAAAATGTGGGCTATGAGTATCTGGTATACTTATTTAATAAGGTATGAATGTTGAACTAATGAGAGCAATTGGGTCGTCATCGGCTAAAGGTCTCGTTCTATTTGTGAAGATGTGGCTGCTTTGGGTTTTTTGGAAATAGAATCATCTTGTTTAGGTATTCAAACCTGAATATGTAGGCTACGAGTATCCGGGATACTTCTTTAATAAGGGATGAATACTGGAACAACTTGAACCTAAGGATTTGCTGTTTTGGATCTTTGCAAAGGAATTAAAAAATAAAATCCTGGAGTTTGCTAGTTGTGTTTTTTGAGGATTTGAATGAAGTGGTAATGAAGCTGGTCATAGTTTACAGAGAAATGAGGGAGATAAAAGTAAATGTATCATCAACCATGATTTCTCGTGTAAACTATATTTTTCGTGCTCATTGGTCAAGCATGTGTTCAAGATTTGATGTGATTAAATTATGATGGGATTTCTCATTTGGTATCTGGGCGGAATGCCCGATAGACAACCTAGTTATGGAACTTCACAGCGGTGAACGTATACAGATTAGGAGGTGTAAACCAGGAATGAAGATCTATTTGAAGAATGTTGGACTTTGGATATAAGGTGATCACTACTGAGCATGATTTTGTGTTTGATTCTATCAAGTGTTTTCAGGATGAAGCTGGAGGATTATTAGTTGAAGATGGAACCTTTTATCATTGGCCGATGGGATAAGAAACATTCCCTTGTTTCTGGTCTAGTCAGATGGAGCTTAAACGGAAAGGGGATATTGGAAATGAATATCTTTAGGAATTTGGTTAACTCATGAAGATACATGAGAGAGTTGGACACATCTGGTTGAAGACTTAAGTTTATATTACTCGAATTCCTATGGGAGATGATTAGTTTGATGCCGGTTATTGGAAATTCAAACTCTTTATCATATACCAGATGATTTGGAGTTGTCTTAGTCTACTATTGTTACCTGGTTAGGATGACATTGTTAGACTCAAAATTCTAAGTCAGGGTGGAGCAAGCTACTGCTGAGAGGATGAACTACAATGAGGTGTGTTGGGTTAGTCGGTTCCTACTGAAGCACTTGGTTTGGTCTACAATGAAAGCTACAGTTTAGAGGGAGTCGTGTTTGTCATCACTCGGCAACTGAAGACTGAAGTTTGAAGATTTGAAGATCTCAAGTGGAATGCCAGAAGATCAAGTCTCACTAGAAGACACTTGATGTCATTAGTTTAGAGGGAGTCTGTTACGACATTCTTTGTAAACTGATGTATATCAGTGTTAGTGATAGATAGAATTTGATACTATAGTTAAGAGTGAGTCTGTAGAAGCATGTTTTGGTAACTATAGATAAAATTCTACGTATCGGTGTACGTGGCTAGTACACAGGAGGGTGTTCCTGAGTACTTAGCATGCACACCAGTTTGGTCCTGCGTACTTAGTAAAGCCTTGCGTACTTGTAAAGTACGCATGACCAAACCCTGCTTACTTAGATAAGTACACAGGTAATGTTCCTGCTCTTATAAATAGAAGACTTGTATTCATTTGTAGGTGGAACTTCTGAAACAAGGTTGAGAGGTGTCCGGGTCGGGACGAGCTCTCCCGACCCCTGGACCGTGAGCTTAGATGAGAGATGTGTGCTCCTTCGGTATGTAGTCTGTAATACTAGATGATTTCTATGTTATGGATTACGTATTGTTGATTCTTATCTTGTTTGTGTTTCTCTGTCTCGTTTTCTTTGTTCCCACACAAATCACATAACAGATCCGTGTTATTTCCGTTGCGCGACGAGGATTTCGGGACCTACAAGTTGTCATAGCCATGTAATGTAATTTATCTATAACAACTGAAAATATAATGTAACTTTGTGTGAAAAATCTTCAAAACTTAAGCTAACATGAGGTGATTGAAGTCACTTAAAAGAATCATTCCAAAAAGTGAGCTATGCTTAAAATCTAGCTAATGTTTAAATAACTCATTTGATTGGTCCTGTTTCACGGTGACCTTTTATTTTTCTTGAATTGAAACAGATTAACATGTAATTTTATATACTTTTTTTCCAACCAAATGGTATTATTGGTAAGTGTCTTTGTTATCACAAAGTTGTACTTGTATTGTGTTTACAACAGAATCAAAGCAAACTCAAAATGATATTTGAATCAAAGACATAATAGCATAGCGGCATTTTCGTGGTGAGATAAGACTTGGTGACTATAAGGTCCTGGGTTTGAATCTTACAAGAGGGTTTTCCCAAAATAAATGGGTTCCTCCTAAATTGATGACTTGGTGTTGGAATATGACCGGGTGTTACCATTGGTGGCACCACTGATGGCACGATGATACTCCAATAGTCGGTCTGTGATCCAAATTAGTCGTTCAAAAAAAAATCTTATAGGATTATTTCCTTTTCAATCTTGAGTTCTTGATAAACGAAATTGTTTTAAACTATATTTGAACTAATCAAAATGAAAATTTGTGTATAATGTGGTATCTAGTACTTGTTTCCTAGTGTGAAAATGGAGTCCAATTAGCATACAATGTATGTGTATATATGTACTATGTTAAAATTCTGTCTATTACACGAGTTGAATAAATTAAATGTTATATACTTAGTAATAAAAAATTATATTTTTAAAAACTCGTGTAATACACGGGTTTAATAAACCGGTGTATTAAATCGGTTAAATAAAAGATAATGTAATTTGTTAACACACACACTTGTCAAAATATGTCTTTAAAAAATGTAATTTGTCGTGACAGTTATAATCTCTGTTAAGTTAGTTTCTAAAACATTTTTTTCAACTAAGTATTAATTTTTTTATTTAATTAATAAATATTAATTCATATTAAAATAACTTTATTTATGATATAATAACTATTTAGAATTAAATAATAATTATTCGTAATTAGATTTATATTAAAAATCTAAAATTAAATTCTAATAAAAACACTATTCAATAGGAAAGAGAGACGAGAAAAAAATGATAAAAATAAACCAGAAAGTGACACGTGTTCATATGAATTTTATTTGTTATACAAAGATTATTATTCAATAAGAGAGAGAAACGAAAAAAATAATATTTAATAGTAGAGAGACAAGAAAATAAGGGTGAAAAATAATCAGAGAATGACACGTGTCACCAAAGATCTTTATTTATTAGTATAGATATAAAATGAATGTGTGTATATTAATAATCTATGTACATTGCACACACCAGGCGTAGCTCCAGCGGTAGCACATCTCAAGGGCGTGGCACGCCATCTCAAGCACGCGGGGGGGGGGGGGGGGGTTGGGGGTGGTTAACAAAAGGCACCCCAACCAACATTTACACTTAGAGGATATATTTGCCGATGAGCTCGAGTTTGGTAATGATGATGTCGGTAATGAGGGTTCACTAACCCTGTCATCTATGTTTATGTTTGGGGATAATGCTCAACCGTCGTCTCCCGTCAATTGAGACAGCCTTACAGAGATTACCATAGTCGCTGATGGCGGGTACATAACTGACTACTAGAAATTGGTAGATTTGTGATGCAATATTGGGTCTGAAATACGTCACAAACACTAATTCTGACAAAATTGTTGTGTCAGAAAAAAAAAACGTCGTCAGAAAATCATCTGCGACACAATTCCGACGCAAATTGTGACACATTACGACGCAATTCCCCGTCGCAAATTTCCGACGTTTTCCAACACAATTTAATAATTTCTTTAATAATTATAAATACGGTATTAGTTATTTTAGAAGTTAATAATTATAAATACGGTTTTGTATTTAAATTGATTAATTTTAGTTTAAAAATATTTATAACACATTTTCGACACATTTATAAAAACATTTATGACGAAATTCCAACACATTTTTTTAAACTTACGTTGTAATTCCAAAACATTTTTAAAAAGATACGACACAATTCCGAAACTAAACTAAAAACATTTACCACACGATTCCGACGCAATTCTGACACAAATTTTCTTTTAAAAACAGAAATATCCATATTTTTTAATACCAAAAAATACATAAAAATTACACAAAGCCTATTTTAACAAAACAATCCCAAATTAACACACAAAACATCCACATTCAATGTAAAATCTGTCATGTCTACATCTACATCATCCATATCATTTTATTCATCAGCAATAAAGTAATAATCATCATCCTCTCCTGCTTGTTCTTCTATCTGATCATGAAATTAGCTAACATCATCATAACTTAGTTCGGTAACAAATTGTGATTGCTCAACATGTGGCTAGAGAAATTATGGTTGGTCAACAAATGGTCAACAAATGAATGGTCAGCTTCTTCATATCTTAAGTTAAGCATCTTATCTTCCAAACAGTGATAGAAGAGTGATAGAAGATTGGTATTTTTTTTCTTACATTTTCTTCATATCCTAAGTCAGGCATCATATCTTCCAACCCAAGAACCGAAAATTTGTCAATATCTATTAAATCAACAAAGTTTACCTTACCCATAACATACTCATGACCTGAAAATCTTGTAAAATTACCCCCATCATGAAGCTTGATTGAGAACAAATTAGGAAACTCAACTACAATAATCGAAATTAAACATTAAAAATGAAACAAATGCAAACCTGAAAGAAAAACAACAAACCCACAAGTATATCGTATAATTTATCAACTTCTTCTTGAGTGATGGTACGGTCAACGAACGATTGTATCGTGTATTGAAGCCGGAACGACATATTTAAAAGTTTTGCATCGATTAAAGGAGGGAGAGCCATGGTTTTAGGGAGTAAAAATACCAAGATTGCCTCATGTGAGAGGCATATGATGTATTTTAACAAATCTTTTAACATCTGTTACTCCAAATGACAAGATTGGTATAAAAACCTAGTATCAAGGAAGTAAGATATAGATAAGTTTGCTAAAGTACTCAATGTGAAGATACTATATAACATAAAGGTCGAATCTTGTAATTTACTCGAATAAATTGCAATTACAATGTCAGTTCCAAAAAGTTTTTCAGCTCCCGAAATAATTAATACTAATTTTTTTTTGAAATGCAAAATTTATCCTTCCCAATTCACGATCGGGTAAAATATGACCCTACCCGTTCAGCCTAGGCTGAAAACAGAAGTCAAGCACCAAGATTCGAATTCAAGATCGACCTATTAGAAGTTAATATTTATAAATACGATATTTGTATTTAAATTAATTAATTTTAGTTTAAAAATATTTACAACGCATTTCCGACATATTTTTAAAAACATTTACGACGAAATTCCAACACATTTTTTTAACTCACGATGTAATTCCAAAATATTTTAAAAAAGTTACGACGCAATTCCGACACTAAAGTAAAAATATTTACCACACGATTCCGACGCAATTCTGACACAAAATTTCTTTTTAAACAGAAATATCCAGATTTTTTAATACCAAAAAAATACATATAAAATACACAAAACCTATTTTAACAAAACAATCCCAAATTAACGCACAAAACATCCACATTCAATGTAAAATCTCTCATGTCTACATCATCCATATCATTTTCTTCATCAGCAATAAAGTAATAATCATCATCCTCTCCCGCTTGTTCTTCTATCTTATCATGAAATTAGCTAACATCATCATAACTTAGTTCGGTAACAAATTGTGATTGCTCAACATGTGGCTAGAGAAATTATGGTTGGTCAATAACTGCCTGGTCAACAAATGAATGGTCAACTTCTTCATATCTTAAGTTAAGCATCATATCTTACAAACAGTGATAGAAGAGTGATAGAAGATTGGTATTTTATTTCTTACATTTTCTTCATATCCTAAGTCAGGCATCATATCTTCCAACCCAAGAACCGAAAATTTGTCAATATCTATTAAATCAACAAAGTTTACCTTACCCATAACATACTCATGACCTGGAAATCTTGTAAAATTACCCCATCATGAAGCTAGGTTGAGAACAAATTAGGAAACTCAACTGCATTAATCGAAATTAAACATTAAAAATGAAACAAGTGCAAACCTGAAAGAAAAACAACAAACCCACAAGTATACCGTATAATTTATCAACTTCTTCTTGAGTGATGGTACGGTCAACGAAAGATTGTATGGTGTATTGAAGCCGGAACGGCATATTTAAATGTTTTGCATCGATTAAACGAGAGAGAGACATGGTTCTAGGGAGTAAAGATACCAAGATTGCCTCATGTGAGAGGCACATGATGTGTTTTAACAGAATCTTTAACATCTGTTACTCTAAATGAAAAGATTGGTATAAAAACATGGTATCAAGGACGTAAGATATAGATAAGTATGCTAAAGTACTTAGTGTGAAGATACTATATAACATAAAGGACGAATCTTGTAATTTAATCGAATAAATTGCAATTGCAATGTCAGTTCCAAAAAGTTTTTCAGCTCCCGAAATACTTAATACTAATTTTTTTTTTGAAATGCAAAATTTATCCTTCCTGATTCACGATCGGGTAAAATATGACCCTACCCATCCAGCCTAGGCTGAAAACAGGAGTCAAGCACCACGATTCGAATTCAAGATCGACCTATTAGAAGTTAATATTTATAAATACGGTATTTGTATTTAAATTAATTAATTTTAGTTTAAAAATATTTACAACGCATTTCCGACACATTTTTAAAAACATTTACGATGAATTTCCAACACATTTTCTTTAAACTTACGATGTAATTCCAAAACATTTTTAAAAAGTTACGACGCAAATTCCGACACTAAAGTAAAAACATTTACCACACGATTCCGACGCAATTCTGACACAAATTTTCTTTTTAAAACATAAATATCAAGATTTTTTAATACCAAAAAATACATAAAAAATAACAAAACCTATTTTAACAAAACAATCCCAAATTAACGCACAAAAATCCACATTCAATGTAAAATCTCTCATGTCTACATCATCCATATTTGACTTGGAATTTTATCAAAAAATGTACATTTGACTAGGAATTTTATCCTTATTTAGCCTACTATTTCATGGACATTGCACCTGATAGACGGATAAAGCCGGCATAAAATTTCGTGCCAACATTCCATTTGTAAAAGTACGAACCAATAAGAATGTGACACATGTCATTCTTAGCCGAGTAACAGACGGCTAAATACTGGTTTAGCCGTCTTATTGATTAAGCCGGCTATAGCCGTCTAACAGATTGCTTAGCCTCCGAATTTTATCAAAAATTGTATTGGCTTGAGCCGGCTCCGTTCACGGCTTGGCTTTGTGGCTTAGCCGGCTTGTGTTGTTTTTTTTTATTTATAAAGTTTATATATAAATCATAGTTGCTTAATTTTTTGTTGTTTCACATCTTAAACTTTTACAAATGGAAAATGTTCCTAACACTCCTCCAAAGTACATTTTTTAGAAGAATTTTGTCGATGAACTGAACAATCCTCCTGCGAAGATGTGTCGAATAACGTTGAAGAAACAATGAATCCTATTCTTGACGATCATCAGAATAACGTTGTAGATCACTCTGCGTCTAAACAACAAGAAACTGGTAGTTGACGATTTATATGATTACGACGAAGATTGGGCGGCGACGAATGAATTGAATGAAGTACAAGATGGAGGCGGTCGTTTTACTCATACTTGGGATCCATTTGAAGACGATACGACCGATTTAGACGCCCGTTGGAGTCCTTAAAATTAATTTGTATTTTAATTTACTTTTATTGTAAACCTTTATTTTATATTTTTAATTGAATTTATGTTTTTAATCTTTTCGTAACTTTTAATTAAAATGTCATACAAGTATTTAACTGATTGAGCCTACTGTTTTAATAGATTAAACCTATTGTTTTAATAGATTAAGCCTACTGTTTTAACTGATTTAGCCTACTGTTTTAACTGATTTATCTTGCTGTTATACAAGTATTTAAGAAAATACATCATAAAATTCTAATAATTATCTAAACAATCGATACAACAACAAAATGATCAAAAATATATTAATTGTTAAACGAAAATACACAACTTAACGAAAATATTACTCTAAGTTTCAGTTACGATAGTAGGCACACAACGACAGGTATAAATTCTATCTGCCATGAATCGCCGATATTTCTCAACATTGTCCCAAAAATCTCCATCTAAATTTAACGGCTTCATCAGAGTTAAATGTTCCATTACCATACAAACTAGAACCCTCGAATTTTCAAGTAGGTAACGGTGATTGCTTGGAATGAATTTTTTTCATGCTTGAAAATGTGAACTGTTTTTTCTCCGGTAGTGAATGTTCACTAACAAAGCTCCAAAGTGAACCGCAAATTTCGTCACGAATGGGAAAATTAGGTGACGATAGGTTGCAGAATCGAAATTTTCAGTCCAGTACTGAATTATTTCCATATTTTTCATATCTACACCTATTAGGAACCAACGTTTTCTTTCAATCAAAAGTGGAACATAAACTTGATCAACTTCCAACAACTTTGGAAAAAACATTTCCTCGCCCATAGAAAATGAAAACATTTTTTGTTGACTGATTTAGCAAATTATGATATAATTTCGGTGGTATAATCGTCCAACGCACATTCTTTGGAGATTCTTGTTTCGTCACTTTAACATGTCTAATTCTCATAATTCTGGCGACCCATGCCTCAATATGCTGTAAAAGAGATATTAGTCAAAAAATATTGTAATATAATTAACAAATAAAAAAAATAAATGTTTACCGGTGGAGAAAAAGAACCATGTTGTTTAAAACTCAATAAACTTCCCCAAAATTCTTTACACAGTTTGTCGGTTGATTCGAGTAATGCTGAATAATAAAAACAGGCATCTCCGTTGTTATAAAATTCGATAACATTAGGAGACCAGCTGTCCGACTCAGTACACGGAAATAACAATTTTGGTTTTTTTATGATTTCGGGCTCATTCTGGGACGAAGATGATTCCCCAACACGCCTTTTCTACAAATGTCGCCAATTACTGGTTGTCCATTTTGACGCTAGTGCAGACGCTTGTGACTGATATTCTCTTTCGTTTTCCATTTTTCTTTATCAATTGAAACCTAAAATTTATAATTTATAGTAGTAGAATTTAATTTAAAATTTTATTTATAAAATTTAAATACCGGCTAAAAAATTGAATTAGATGGCTATGCATAAACATTTTGCCGGCTAAATATATAAATGGCGATAATAATTTGAATTTTTTTAAAAAATATCAAAAATTGCGCTATTTACATTCCCGATGCACTGGTTTTTCACCTTCCTGAGGCTAAGGCGGCTAAGCCTCCGAATTCGATCAATTTCTTCACAAGAGACGGCTAAGCTTAGCCGGTAAATCTATACAGGCAATAAGTTCTTTGAATTAGATCTTTTATGGGCTAAGCTAGCCGCATACCACCAAAGCCTTACGCCACCATCGTTTGCCACCGTCACCACCGTCGCTCGCCGGATAACACAACATGGCTTCGTCAACAGATTACACCCTGGTTTGTTTGACCATTAATATCGATTGTATGATTATAGAAACCGATTTTAGGGTTTGGCCGTTAATTTTCTTGCCATTTTGCTTTAATTAAGGGATTGTATGATTATTGGAATTGATTTTTACTTTAATTTAGGGATTGTATGATTATAGGAATTCTAGGGTTTAGCCGGAACTAATATGTACTTAGCCAGGTAATTAAAATGGCTTAGCCTGCTAACTTACTAGGCTTAGCTCTTTTTCCACATAGAGTAGATTATTCTACCTTAGCCATCAAAAAATGCATACTTAGTCGGTTCATTAATCTACCTTAGCCTGCTCCTTTGTTCTACCTTAGCCATCAAAAAATGCATACTTAGTCGGTTCATTAATCTACCTTAGCCTGCTCCTTTGTTCTACCTTAGCCATCAAAAAATGCATACTTAGCCGGTTCATTAATCTACCTTAGCCTGCTCCTTGGTTCTACCATAGCCGTAAAAAATGCATACTTAGCTAGTTCATTAATCTACCTTAGCCTGCTCCTTTGTTCTACCTTAGCCCGGTTCATTATTCTACCTTAGCCTGAAGTATAATTCTTTTTAATTATGCAGGAAACAGTGAAAATGAGGTGTTCACCGGGTGTGGTTTCCCTTATCAAAGAAAAGCTAACATCTATTCAGATGCTTATTTGGGAGCACACCTGTTTTAATATGTGGATAAAAGAAAGATGCACCCTTGCCGACTCGGTAATGGTGCATTTAATGTTTCAACATGAGATAAAGTCCGATCTTAACCCAAGAAGTGATGGGTTATTTTACGTTCTTGCTGGTGAACCGTTGCGATTTGGTCCACGTGAATTCTGTCTTATCACTGGTTTACGCTTTGGGAAATGGGATGGGGAAGTTCAATCTTTGGATTCAAATTTCAAGGATCGTGTATTTGGTGGGAAGAGAATGAAAATTGAACGGTTAGAGCAGCTATAAAATGACGATTTATCACACATTGAGGATGATGATATAGTGCGGTTGTCTCTGTTGATGCTTGTAGAGGTGGGGATGAAAGGTACCCAGAAAAACTCTTATATGGATGATTTTTTGGTGGCTTTGGTTGATGATATTAATGCATGGAACCGTTACCCATGGGGAAGTTATATGTGGGATCTAACATATCCTCATCTACACAATTGTTTTGAGCGGAAGAAGGAATACGTGAAGAAACAGAACCTCCCATGGATGAATTACTCATTGCCTGTTTTTGCATGGGCGTTTAAGTTAATATTCTTAGTTTAATAAATTTTCTATATATATTTACATGAATTGATTCCTAATTTATATATTATAACAATAGATGTGGATATATGAAATTCTACCCGAGTGTCGTACCTTAGTGACAAAAAACAAACAGAGGGTTCCAAGGTGTTTAAGCTAGGGGTCGTCGTCCGGGAGGATCCATTGGGTGCGCGCTGTGAAGGTAAACTTAGATCTAGCCTGCTGTTTTAATACATTAAGCCTGCAGTTTTAGTTGATTTAGCCTTATGTTTTAATAGAGCTAGCCTACTGTTTAACTGATTGAGCCTACTATTTTAACTGATTTAGCCTGCTGTCTTAGTTGATTTAGCCTTCTGTTTTAATAGATCTAGCCTACTGTTTAACTGATTGAGCCTACTGTTTTAACTGATTTAGCATGCTGTCTTAGTTGATTTAGCCTTTTGTTTTAATAGATCTAGCCTACTGTTTAACTGATTGAGCCTACTATTTTAACTGATTTAGCCTGCTTTTTTAGTTGATTTAGCCTTCTATTTTAATAGATCTAGCCTACTATTTAACTGATTAAGCCTACTGTTTTAACTGATTTAGCCTGCTTTTTTAGTTGATTTAGCCTTCTATTTTTATAGATCTAGCCTACTGTTTAACTAATTAAGCCTACTGTTTTAACTGATTTAGCCTGCTGTTTTAGTTGATTTAGCCTTCTGTTTTAATAGATTTAGCCTATTGTTTAACTGATTGAGCCTACTGTTTTAACTGATTTAGCCTGCTGTTTTAGTTGATTTAGCCTTATGTTTTAATAGATCTAGCCTATTGTTTAACTGATTGAGCCTACTATTTTAACTGATTTAGCCTACTGTTTAACTGACTTAACCGGCTATTTTAGTTGACTTAGCCTGTTGTTTTAACTGATCTAGCCTGCTGTTATACTATTGTAGAAAATTTTTTGGCAGATTGCAATCCATCCCAATGAACTGGAGGTGGAGGCGGAGTAGTGGATTGAAAGAGTATCATTTATCGAGCAACAAGAAAAGGAAAGTTTACGATAATCTGTACGAGGAAAGGGGATCCTGATGTGTGATCAGTTTTTGAGGAAAAACAAACTAGAACAAATGCGGACAGTCAAATGCTGGACATGATTCTAAACATGATGCTACAATACTTTAGTGGTAAAAGAAAGTGGAGCAGTGAGGAAGAGGAGCCTACCTAACCTGTTAGGGTATTATAGTCGCCTGACGTATGAAAGATTTGAGAAGGAGTTCATCGATTGTCCTAAACAGTTTAATACGGATGGAGTCGGAGATTGTGGTCCTTGGGTATGCATGTTTACGGAGAAGCTTGTAAAGAATCAGTTAGTCAAAGCAGCTGGGGTCGACACTGAATTGGAGGCGAAATCGTTCCGGATGCGTTTTGCTAAAATTTGTTATGATCATATTCTACCAGAGGTGGATGAGGATGCAAGTGTTAGTGATGGTGCTAAGGTGGATGCCGGTAGTGGTAAGGATGCAGGTGATGGTGGTAAGGTAGATGGTATTAGTGGTAACGATGCAGATGATAGTGGTCAGGAGGAGGGTGATGTTGTTCATGTGGATGTTGGTAAGGTGGAGGGAGAGGGTGGTGGTTTGTAATATTAAAAGAATAGTTTATGATGGTGATGTTTTGTAATCTTTAAACAATGCTTGTGATGGTGATGGTGATGGTTTGTAATATTTAAACAATTGTAATCTTTAAAATAATTACGATACGTGACGAAAGACAATAATTACAATAATTTGTGAATATATTCAATCGTCTTCGTCATTAAATAATGATCTAGAAAATAATATTATTATATTATTTTTAAACTCACATAGTTAATACGATAACTATTTATGTGGCAAAAATAATAATATATTATTTTTATTCGATAATATAATTATGGGTGGACAATATAAATATTTATATTATTTATAACTTTGAAACGTTGCAAAAATGTTTGTAATATGGTGGAAATAATATATAAAATATATTATTTTTAATTTGTGTCACGGTACAAAAATAATATGAATATATTATTTTATAAATGGATTTTAATAATAAATACGGGTTGCAAAACCAAACCCGAGCCTACGAGTGGTTTTCTAGTTTAAAACATTTTAATATATTAATATAATAATATAACAATTGATTTTATAATTAAAATATCCTTAAAATATACATTTAAAAAGAAAACAGGGGAGGAGGATTCGAACCCGGGTCTCCTCCCCAACAGTCAAACGATTTAACCACCACAGCCCGCTAGGGAATTGCAACAGGATTCTAATCCAACCGGTTTTAATCAGAATATCTAGAGAGCCCCTCCCCCATACCAAATCACGATTGGTCCTAGTCCAAAACCCACGAATCTGATTGCGATTTAACAAGGTGGCATTGGGGTTTTGTTAATCGGTGTATCACGAACCTGGGGGTATGTTTGATTGTAAAAATGATCGAGTTTTGAATTGTTTAATCTCAGGTTAAAAAGCTGAAACCCTAAAAATGATCGAGTTTTGAATCGTTTAACCATGGGGCTTTTAATGATTAGAACATTTTGAATCTGCTGGTATGATTTAATTTGATTAAGGTTGACTCCAGGATAAAAACCCCAAAATTCGATTATGCATAAACCCAAGATTACGGATCGGCTACAATTCGATGTCATAAGATAAAATTGATAGAGGGCTTTCAAAGAGTAGATGATTTCGAGTCTGTCCATGAATTTTAATTGAATTTAAATTGAGTCTATAATAGAGTTCAATCAAAACGTGAACGTATGAATCGTAGAATCGGGTTCATACTAAAATTGTTGCGGTAAGCCCTAATTAGGTTAGGGCTTTTGATCTATAGATAGAAACGAAAGTGTGGAAGGTTTCAATTACCAAAATGGAGTCCGAATTGATAGTGTTCGAACAAATGGACCTTCGGCTTTGAACGACTTGGTTCCCGGCGACTCCTGTTGCTTCTCCGATCGATCTGATGTGTGCAAAGGTTAATGGGATCTTCGTACGAGATGCGCAGAGTATTGAATTGAATAATTGTTCACGAATTGTTGTGAATTGATGCGTACAAGAGTTGAACTCGACGGTTACGACATGAATGTGAGTAATGGGAATTAATTTGCGATTATTAACGTTGTTAAATGCCACAATGATGATTGAATTTGCCATAAACATGCTCGACTGTTACAAATTTGGACACAATTCGGTTATTGATTACGAATTTGGATCAAAGGGGACTTCAATTTTGACTTAATGAGTCAACAAATTTGATTTTGAATATTTACATAACTAATCCCTGCAGTTTAAGATTAATTCTTGACAGAAATAGTCCCCGGGGTTTAAGATTAGGTTAACTGGGTTAGGATCTAACAGAATATTTAATGGGATTGCTAACAGAGTTAACTTGAAAAGTCGGATTGTCACAATTTGCCACATATTATTGTGTTGACTGAGCTTAGACATGATGCATTTGAGGCTTGCACCCCATCCGGTCCTGCTGAAAGAGGAATGGTATCGAAATGGCGGCCGAAGGACAGGGTAATTTGTGTTCTTTTTGCATTTTATATACTTAGGAGTTAGTTTTATAGTAAATAAGATATATGCTTGCAGCTTATTTGCATTAAACCTATTAGTTTACATTTTCCAACTCAATACTCAAATACTGATTGGATAAGTAGGGTAACTTGGATCTGTAAGCTATTAGTGCTGGATATTAGGTTAATTGTTAGCTAGGATTCACATGATTATAAAGTTTGTTTAGATATTTGCTGGAGATTCTGTTTTTTTAATGCTAGACCAAGCATGTAGTTCCTAGTGCTGCTGTTGTGATGATGATTATCCTTGGGACTAACTGAAATGTTCAAATTAACCGTGTCAATAACAGAGAGCTTAGTCCTTTTTATACTTGCAGTGAGTGTGTAATCATGTGATCACAACATTAGTTCTTTTCATAATACGGGAAGTTCTTGCCTCATTTTTTTTGCTTAGCTATGGACATGTTCATGAAGGACATGTGATTTTTTTGCTTAGTTATGGACACGTTCATGACGAATATGTGATTTTTTTTGCTTAGTTATGGACACGTTTATGAAGGACATGTGAGATGATGTTTCACAATATAATCTTTTCACCGATGATACCTCAATATAATTTTTGAATAGTCAGCTAAATGGGAAGAACAACATGTTTTAATAACTCTTCAAGTGTTTTGTGCTTGGGGCGGACTTATGCTTGTCGGAGGGGGTTCACAGGAACCCCCGAGTTTCGAAATTATAGTGTAACGCTAGGTAAAAAAACTGGGGTGAACCCCTTAAAAATTGTAGGTGAACCCCCTTACAAAGTTTACCAAGTGGTGTAGTGGTTTAGGATTTGTATTATAACATGGAGGTTGTCGGTTCGAATCCCTTCACCCACATTTTTTAAGAGTCTTATCACCCTCCTACTTTTTGGACCAAAAATCTCACCATTGAAGCTCACATTTACATGACTGTTTAACAAAGGCTCAAACCATCCACTTCATGATCTTTGCATTCATACAATAGCATATAAATGCACCGGATTTCAAGCCCATTCTGACAAATCGAGTTTAAAATTTTTTAAGTTTAGAAACTAAATATTGTAAAAAAAAATTAATAAATGGGAAAAATATTTTATTTTTCTAAAGTTTACCTATTGAACGGTTTTGGTTTCAGGTAATGCAAGTAAGGGATTTGAGACCGATCAACAACATTGTCATAACATTGTCGTTCAAAGTCGTCAAAGAATAAAAAAAATAAAAATTTATTCTTGTTTTGCAGGTTCATTTGCTTCAAACAAATTAAACATATATAAATACCACATGCCATTGCAAACAAATAAATTTTTTTCTCACTATTAGACAATTATGGGTAATTTATAAGAATTAAGGTTATTAACGGTCAATATTGTTAAATTAGGATATGAGAAATAATGGTCTGTTAGTACCGATTAGGGTCAAATGTGGTCAATTAAAGGCAATTAGGGATAATTAGAGGCATCTAGGGTCAATAAGGACCAATATTGGTTAATCATAACTAAGTAGTGTTAAGGGGTGTAAACGACTTAAGAGAACTCGAGCGTAGCTCATTTAGAACTTTATTTCTAATAGTGAGAAAATTTTTGAGTCCAAGCTCGTTTATTATTTAATTATTTTATTTATATATTTTTATAATTAATTTTATATATATTTATATTTATACATTTATATAACATAGTATGACTCATTTTAACATATATGGTTCATACAACACATTAAGACCAGTTGTTTGATAGAATGCTTGAACCAACACCCACTTTAATCAAAGTTGTAGTCTCGTATGATTAGGCCTCAAAAATTTTCTTCGCTTTAGGCATCCAAAATGGTTGAGCCGTCTCTCCCCGACCCGACCCGAACAATCGAACCGAACTGAACCGAAATTTTATATGTCCGGCCTTATGAAATTGGAGCATTTAAAAACAGTGAACCCCCTGGAGAAAATTCCTGGATCCGCCACTGTTGCATCCACTTATATATATGCTCTACTTAATCATTTATTTAAATGGAATTTGATTCTTAATTTATGATATTGTATGTGCAGCAGAATTTTAAGAGCAGAGCTAAACATTATGGTCATTCAAATCTTCATTGACAAGATCAAGTTAGGTTAAAATCAAAGGTATATAACTGATCAATTGAAACAGGTCTCTATTTGGTTGTTTTACATGCACAATAGAGTCTGATAATATGCATAAGAAAATATAGTGGTTAAGATTTAAGATTTCATGCATTTTACTTTGTATAATTGCTTTAATGCTACCTATTCTCTCAAGTGATGACCCAATAGCATACACTTGTATTGGTGTTGATGTTAATTCAAAAAGTTTAAATAATGTTTGCAATTATTCAGTATTCACTTCGTTAGAAATCATAATGCATTTTTTTCTTTTATCCCATTAGTTTTACCATTGATTAGTAATGGCGTGGTATACCAATTGAAGTTGGATGTCAAAAAAGACGAATAGTGACGGATTTCTTAATTCTAAATACTATGACAATGTGGATTTGTTTTTGGACTTCGCATTTTCTAATGAAGCAGTTGTTGATATGAGGGTGAATATACATGGTGAGACAATACGTGAGATAAAGTGTCAAGTTATATACAATGGTTAGGTTGTTCTTTATCTTAACATTTAAATAATACATTTGTTGCTAATTAGTTGTCGTAGTAACATTTAAATAATATATCTGTTGCTACTTAGTTGTCACAGTAACATTTATGATTTTGTTTTTGATGTAGATATCATGGCACGTACTATGGCAGGAAGAACGCAAGCGCCAAGGTATGTTTACTTCCTTTAATTTGTTCTTCTTCACATGGATCAATCATATTTATACACACTAAAGTAAACCGCAAGTTGCAACTTTAGATTAGAACTCACAAGTTAATGTTGCATGAACATGCGAGGCGTTGAAGCGTTGGTTGGGAAGTTATTATCAATTGTTGCCGATTAAGTCAAATAACAAAGGCTGGATACATTTATTAAAAAAATATTTATTTTCTGATATTTATTTCGAAATAAAGGTTTCTTTTTCAGAGTTCTTTTCGATCAATTTTGCATAAGAATCGATTCAATTTAAATAAAAGTTACTTTTACTAGCTTTTACTTTGGTTATACTCAATTATTTTCCTTTTTTTTTAAGTTATTGCTTTGGTCTATATATATAGTTCGATTCAAAACCGTAAGTGAATTAATGTTTCTGCTTTTGTAAACTTGAAATGACGTTATTCTAAGTTTAATACTGTACATACAAATGAACTTTCTGCCCATCTTCAATCCAATTCGCATTTTATTATTATTGCATCCTCTAGGAATGTTAGGCAACTGTAATCTTTATAGGGAGAATAGCAATGTGAAATGAGGTTGGAAAGATATAAAAACTTGATTTGGAAGATCACTTTCTTAACATCTAGAGTCTGGAATATGATTTTGCCAATTTAATATTTTTTCTATGATTATATTCTAATAATGCTTCAAGTTCTAGAGCTCTGATTCTATACGTTAACATTTTGAGCTCAAATGTTTTTGTCATCAATTATATGTTCAATATATCATGGTGGTGCATGACAGACATTTCATATTTGAAGAGTAAACATGGATGTCATACAGAACATATTTTCTATCCCAGGTAGACAATAAGTTAGGGTTGAAACATGTGATTTTAATTCTGACTTCTTGATATATGCATTGATTGTTTTGTAGGTAGAAAGTTGAACGCGGTTATCACAAAGCTCGTTAACGAAAAAGAAGAGAGAGAGGTTGAACGGAACTATTGAGGAGTTGGTGGTTGAAAAGGAAAAAAATAAGGTGGAGAAAGATGCTATGCTCAAAAGGATGACAAACATTGAACCACTCTTAAAAGCTATGGCTCAAAACGGTCAATTATCGAGTTAGGATGTAAACAATTTAATTTGAATGTTTGGATATGTTAGGATAACCTAATTTGAAATTTTAATTTGTAATGAATTGTTTCATATAATTTTGAAATTTCGATAATTAGTTATATTTTAAAAGTATGAGCATTATTATCACGTTTAAAATAAAAAAAATTCAAAAAACATTTTGGTAACAAAACGGTCGCAAATTGGTAGCAACTGAAACGGTCACGAAGCCGTCACAACTGAAGCTGTGGCAATTTGGTGGAAAACTAAACGGTGGCAATTCGGTGGCAAACTGAAGCGGTCGCAAAAAGGTAAAGCGGTAGCAAATCGGTGGCAAACTGAAGACGTCACAAAATTGTAGCAAAAATGGTCGCAAAACCGTAGCAAACTGTGGCGGTCGGAAAATTAGCGACGGTTTATACTGTAGCAAATTTGATCGCAAAACAAACTAGTGGTCGCAATTCGGTTGCAAAAACGCAATTCGGTTGCAAAAAGGCAATTGCGACGTGCGTTTTTCCTACTGTATTTTTGGTCGCAAAACGGTCACAACAGGGCAATTGCGACCGTTTTGCGACCGAAAAGGAGGTCGCAAATGCCCAATTTTCTAGTAGTGTTATATGTATTTGGTGAGTTTTCTCTCAACAACCTTTTACTTGTTTTAGACTGCTCAACCATTTAAAACTTGGTTTGCTAATTTCTATTTATTGTAGTTACCTGCTTGTGCATTTTCATGCATATGTTGTGTATATGATTCACACTACTAGTGCCTTTAGATTATTTTTTTTTATTATGCAAATATATCTGCTGTTTGTTTAATGTTGCATTTTGTGCCAACTTAATATTTCTTTGAGCTTCAGTTTTGTGCCATATATCTGCTGTTTGTTTAATGTTGCATTTTGTGCCAACTTAATATTTCTTTGTGTATGTAGTATGTATATATGTATTTGACTTTCACTCACCGTAGATATGACAAAAAAAAGCCACACGCGGGATTGCTTCTTTTTCAAAGAAGATTCCCGAGGACAAGTTACATATTAATTTCGATGAAAATAATCATGATAGAGACTCGGTACCACACGTGGACACGCGGTCTGATGAACTTGGTTGAAGATTTGGTTCATCAAATTGTTCAGTGTCCAAGATATGCAATAAGGGTATATTTTTGTTTATATGTTTTAGTATATCAATATTTACTACAATACTTTTTTTGTTAAATTGTAGTTTGTGAACCAAGGGACACCGAGCAAGTCACCTAGTTCCCCAAGAGTGGACTCGAGTCGCGGGGCACGAAGTCCTAGAGGCGCCTCGCCACAAATACATGACGATGACACCGTGATGACTTCAAGTTGTCGTCCACAAAAGGTCGACCCATTTACTCTAATATATATTTTAATATTTTTAACTTAGTTTGAATTGTTCATATTGTAACAATTTGTTTGTTGTTTTAGGTTGATGAAGTGCGTTGTGCCTTACCACAATTCCACGAGGATAACATGTGACGATGACACCGTGATGACTTCAAGTTGTCGTCCACAAAAAGTCGACCCATTTACTCTAATATATTTTTTAATATTTTTAACTTAGTTTGATTTGTTCATATTGTAACAATTTGTTTGTTGTTTTAGGTTGATGAAGTGCGTTGTGCCTTACCACAATTCCACGATAATAACATCGCGAGTAGTTCATGTTATAAATTGGTAGCCGACCCATTTACTCTTATATTTTTTGTTAATTTAGTTTGAGTTGTTATATTTTTTTGTTAATTTAGCTTAAGAATCATTGCATGCTCAACACTGAAAGAAAGGTGTAATGGAAAAGGCTCCCACAAATAGCCCCTCATCTCTCATATACCCTTTATTGGGATAGACAGGTACTTGTTTATTAAATGCCCTTTTAAAGTTATTTTGACTATGTTGAAGATGTGGCCTGAGCTGTTTCTCATCCTTAGTCAAATTGAATAGATCTATACCTTTAGATTATGCTGTTCGGGCCATTAGAGTAGTAAAGCATATTATGTGTAGTATATGGATGGTCCTGCTGTTCGAGACATGCTTGATCAAATACACGGAGTCATTGGGATGCACCATTACATTTGTACTTCTTCACCTCAAGGGATGTATCCGGAACCGGTTGAAAATCCAATCCCATATTCGGAGTTAATGGGGCATTGGATTAAGAAGGTGTTTGATGTTTGAGGTCCGACATGAACTCCATAAAGGCTACTCAAGTTAATGGTCATTTTAATTGGTTTGGGTCAGAAAGGGACCGCGTTAGAACGTGTTCGGGTCAGAATGGGTTCGGGTTAGAACGAGTTGATTTAAAAAACACCATTTTAGACTTAAAAGTACAAACAATAACTAAAAATTATGTTTTGTCAGGCCTAATTATATATGTGTGTGTATATATATACATGTGTGTATAAAATACATAAAATTATGTGTATATGCAGGGGCGGCCCTTAGGGGGCCGGGGAGGGCGACCGTCCGGGGCCCGGTCTCCTAAGGGGCCCGTAGTTAAAGCCGCCGTCATCGGACACCATAATTAGTAACAGATGGAGCCAAATCTTGACCCCTTGAGTTCTCCGAAGGTGGTATATAACGTAAGATTTGTGGTTGAATTGTTGATGTTAGGTTGGATGTGATGTCTGAGAAAGAAAAAGGGTTGGATGTGATGTCTTAGAAAGAAAAAGAAATGAATATAGAAGTAAAAGATGAGAGAGAATTGAAAATTGCAGTTAAAGAAAAGATAAATTGATTATAAAGTTATTTAAATGCTTTAATTTATAGCTATAATGAAAAAAATTTGCATATTCCCGAGGAAACTTAAAACAATATTTAATATATATTTAGTTAATAATTTCATTTGAAATCATATATTTATATTTTTGAACGACAATCTCATGTGCTTATTAGTTTTAAAATTAATACCATTATTTTTTTATGTTTAATTAATTTATTATAGTATATTTTTATTTTTAGTTATTAAATTACTTATAATGTTATCCGCTTCTTAAATACGGTCCGACCAGTGAGCTTCTAAGGTCTCCGGTTTGTTGTCCGGTCCAGTTCTAAAAACATCGCTAATAACCCCACCTCCTTTGAAACAATTAGCCCATGAATATATAATAAATTGAAACCATCGGCCCAATTAAAAGGAATTGTAGGAAACTAAATGATTTAATTTTTCATGTGTACACTTTTGTAAGTATTATTAAAACTTTTAATTGATTTTAAAATTTTTATTTAATTATGACGTCATCCATTTCATCAAACCGGTACGACCAGTGAACCGTTATTAATCGTTATGTATGATTCGTTAATCGTTATTCGTTTGTTGTAGTTTTTTATTATGCCATTATGAGTTTATATTATGGTGCCCGTTTTTTTTACATGTCCCGGGCCCAAAATGTTTTGAGGATTATTGGGACCGGCCCTGTGTATATGTATATGGGTCGAAAGTTTATACGTATATATACACTTGCATATATTAAAAGTTTATATATAAATGTTTATACATATATATATTTGCATATACTTTTTAAGCTTCATTTTATTAATGTAATGTTATTTAGGCAATTTCTACGGTTCGGGTTGCAAGAATGAAGACATTGGTTCGGGTTGAAAGTATAAAGACGTTAGTTCGGGCAACTTCAGACGTTTTTTTATTTATTTACTTACGTCATTGTTGTCACTGCAACACGCGTAACCAGGTTCGCAAACCCGCTGCATCGTATGATGGTCCCGCCGCAACGCGCTGTCGTATTTTCTAGTTCTAAATTCTAAGACTTCAGACCCTTTCTTATAAATAAACTAGCTTAAATCCCGTTTATTACACACGAGATGAAAAATATCAATAAATAAAATTCTTAAATATTTATGTATATATATTTTACAGACGTAAAAATGTATGACATATATTACGGATAAAAAACAAAATTCAAAACATGTAAAAAACTAAAAAATAATTGAGTTTTGAAAATACGCTAATTACTATTCATATAAAATTCGATTGAAAATAAACTTACATAATTAGATTTCTTATCATAAAAGATAATTTAAAATAAATATTTTTTATTAATATAATTAGTATTTTCTTTAAAAATATGTTATTATAAAAAATGAAAATGTATTTAATAAGAGAGAAAGACATGAAAAAAATGATGATAATTAATATAAAGACGATACGTGGCATAGAAAAACCTTTATTTATTATATAGTATTGATTTGGAGCGTTTAAAAAAATACATAAGGATAGACTTAAATTTCCCACAAATAATAATTGTTATATCTCAAAACGTTTTGTTTCAATTTTTTGTTTGTAGTACCGTTCCATGTCACTCCTCATTCATATGCGGTTCCATATATCAATTCTCAAGAATTTTCAAGAACTTTTAATTTCCGTTTCATTCAATTTATAAATGTAAAAAACGGGATTGTCTAATAAGGTTATGTATTAACCGACATTTCAGTGTCACATCATAATCTTTCACCTAGGAATGATAATTACTGACACGACCCGAAACATGATCCGTACACCACACAAAAATAATTAGGTTTTGGGTTGGACATTTTAACCTGTTTTAAAAAATGGGTCGTGTTCGGTAGACCCGTTTAATAAACTGACCGGGTTTGGGATGGCCCATTTAAAAACGGGTTGACCTGTTAATGCATCCATTTTGTGTACATCAAAAATTAATAAACTGACATGCATCCATTTAAAAACGGGTTGACCTATACTATCTAAAAATAAAGGTTTTTTATGACACATTTCGCCTCCATATTCACCCTTATCATTTTTTTCCCGCCTCTCTCTCCTATTAAATACATTTTCATCTTTTAATAACAATTATATATTTTAAAAAAAATACTAACTATACTAATAAAACATATTTATTTAAATTATCTTTTATCATAAAAAACTTTGAAATCTAATTATTTAACTTTTATTTTAAATCAATGAGTAATGAAAGTCAAATTATATTAAATAGTAATTAAAGTATTTTCAAAACCCAATTATATATTAATTTTTATATATTTTGAATTTTGTTTTTTATCTTTAATATATGTAATACATTTTTACACATGTAAAAACATATATAAAGATTTTAGAATTTTATGTATGATATTTTTCACACCGTGTGTAATACACGGGGTCTAAAGGTATTCCTAATAACTAATTAAAAAAATGCAAGCATCAATATATTTTGTATAGTTATCCTTTCTTGAATGTGATCAACCATCGATGAAATAAAAATTATGTAGGATTAAAGAATTGTAAGGATTTCTATTTGCATGTCATTAGACATTGGTGAAATAAAAAATAATTAATATTTAAAATTATAAATAACAAATAATGAATATTTAAGAATTATAAAGTTATATTTTTTAGATATTATATAATTTAAATGTTCTTATGATTTAGTAGTTTTAGATACTTAATGTAACATCCCAAAATAAATAAAAACCCAAATAAAAGAAAAAGGAAGGTGGGCTTGGCTAGGGGCCGGCCCATGGGCCCGAAAACTGAGAAGAACCCTTCTAATCAGTAGCCATTTCCTCCTGTGTCCTTCATTTTCTTCCTGCGCAAGAACCTTAGAGAGAGAGAGAGAGAGATCGTCTAGAGAGAGAAAGCTCGGATCAAGCTCAAAGTCTCGAGGATTGTTGCTCAACATCTCTGGAGCATAAAGGAACGAGAAGGAAGCTGTAACAGGTAATTATTATGCCTAAATCTGAGTTTTTGTAACTTTCGGGTTTCGGGTTAATAATCGAGTAAAGGTTTAGATTTTTACGTGTGAAACTGGAAACAAACCACGGGTTTGGGTTCATGGGGGAAAATGGAACATTTCGAACGTAAAAAGTTCATAGCTTGATCGATTAGAACAAAGGGACCAGATCTAGGGTTCTGTTTGGGGAAGAAGACTGCACAGTCGAAACTACTAGTTTCGATATGGACGCATCTATCGAAACTACCTAGTTTCGACAGGGGCGGACCCATCGAAACTACCATAGTTTCAATATAGACCCAAGACCTTAACTAAGAATTTATATAAGTCATACGACTCGAAACTACTTAGTTTCGATAAGAAGCAGTGACTCGAAACTACTTAGTTTCGATAAGAAGCAGTGACTCGAAACTACTTAGTTTCGATAAGAAGCAGTGACTCGAAACTACTTAGTTTCGATAAGAAGCAGTGACTCGAAACTACTTAGTTTCGATAAGAAGCAGTGACTCGAAACTACTTAGTTTCGATAAGAAGCCAGGGCTCGAAACTACATAGTTTCGATAAGGAGCCAGGACTCGAAACTACCTAGTTTCGATAATGAAACCATGACCCGAAACATCTGAGTCAAGCCTAGTAATGTCTAAGTGTCCCCTAGGAACACAGCCTTACGCCTATGACTTGATTATACAGATTGTGGGTGACCATAGTGACATTCAGTAACCGGCTAGGTGTAAACAGAAACGATTCATCTGGTGAGTTCTTATTGCCCTTTTTCCTAATGGTTTTGGGCTGGCATGCATACTGGTATAGTATTTTATAAAAATGTTATTTTTATAAAATGAAAGGCAAAGTATAGTATTTTATAAAAATGTTATTTTTATAAAATGAAAGATAAAGAACAAAAGAGCATAGTATTATCTTTTAAACAAGTTTTTGAAAGATAACAATGAGCTAAAGAAAGAACGATAAAGGAGCCGTACTTCGGTATAGCTCGACAGTGACAGTGACAGTGACAAATACCATGTTATATGCTTATGTGTTAATATGTGTTATTTGTCTATATGAAAGTTATGTGATTGCATTTCTACTTGTGTATTAGTGTAATTGCATTGCATAGTAGTTGCATAGTAGAAAGTCCTGCAGGCATGCTAAAGTAGAAGTCTCACCCTGAGGTGTGAGCAATGCTAAAGGAGTCTTACACTTCGGTGTAAGCAATGCTAAAGGAGTCTTGCACTTCGGTGTAAGCAATGCTAAAGGAGTCTTCACTTCGGTGTAAGCGAGAAAGTCTCACCCTGAGGTGTGAGCAATGCTAAAGGAGTCTTGCACTAACGTGCAAGCGAGAAAGAAAGTCCCACCCTGAGGTGTGGGCAGCGCTTAAGTAAAAGTCTTACCCTGAGGTGTAAGCAAGATAGGGATCTGGTCCTCGGACCACGATCCATATGTGATAGTTAAAGTATGATAAAGTCACTTGTCAAGTATAAGTGAAATGATAGACAGAGTACAGTGGGACACCCTAACGGGTTTCCTTAAAGTTAAAGTTTTAATGACAGATAGTAACGTAACAGATTTATAATTGTAACGTTGTAAAGTTTTAAAGTAATAGTTAAAAGTTTATTTCAAAGAAAGTGAAAGTAAAGCTTATTTTATTTTAATAAAACTAAGCTACCAAAGATAAAGTTTACAGTTTAAAGTAAAGAGAGAACTCACCAGCGTTAGCTGACTTTTAGTATGCATGACAGGTAAAAAGGGTAAAGCTAAAGAAAAGTGAAAGAGCCATGTGGGCTGGATAGCATGGACATCGGGCTGCGGTATTGAAGACTGACATTTCCAATCCTGATAGTTCATGTTATAGACAATATTTCATGTTATAGTTTGATGAATGATTTGAATTAAAGACTTCCGCTGTAATAGATTCTGATTTCCGGTTTAAGAACTATGTTTGTTATGTTGTGTGCCAACTATGAGATGTACCCGTTTTGGGGCGTTTCAAGTTGGTATCAGAGCCATAGTTTGAGAGATTCAGACATTTGCGATAATGTCTGAACTTAAACTGAGAATGGGACAAAGCAAAGGAAGGAAAGGAATGTCAGTCGGAGCAGCCCGTCCATGGAAAGATAGTAGACAGAAGGTAGTCAATGTCCTTACATAGAACATAGACAATAACGCCTTAGTACAGATAGCAGAAAGTAGATGCTTTAGCATAAATAGTACATAGTACATGCCTTAGCACAGACAGTAGACAGTAGATAGTACGTGCCTTATAGTAGAAACTCTGAACTTGGATGCAAATGTTACTCGGAAAGGAAATGTTCAGAACCCGAGTAGTAAAGTAAATTAGTAATTTCATACCGGTCTCTGTAATTAGTAATTTACAGTACTCGAGGTGTTCTAAATTGTTACCTATCTTGATAACACGAGCTATCTTTGTTCACAGTAGACACTAAATGGCTAGAGCAAAGAGAGGAGGTCACACTGGGGGTCGTACTGGTCGTCGAGGCCGACCTCCAGGTAACCGGAACCGTCCTGAAGAAAGTGAGCACTCCCGCAACGAAGCTGAATCGGTGCATGTGGAGCATAATGATAGTGGGAACCATATGTCGGCTCCTAACGATGCCCCTAATGAGGCGCTTGAGTTGGAACCGATTGTGAAAGAAGCTATAGCGGCAGAGGTTACTTCAACCTTGAAGAAAGTTCTACCAGAAGCATTGGGCGAGGCCCTTAAAGAGTTTAATATAGGGAAGAAAGAAACGAAAGAGGAAAGCAGCAAGAGACTTGGAGTCACTGACAGTGATGATTCTGATTATGAAATGGCAACCCGGGGTTGCAACTATAAGTCCTTTCGGGGGTGTGACCCGCCGAAGTATGATGGACGGAAAGATGCTGTTGCCACTTTTGAGTGGATAGAGAGAATGAATGGGGTGATCAACATTAGTGAGTGCCGTGATGATCAAGCGGTCAAGTTTGCCGCTCACTCATTCACTAATGAGGCATTAAGCTGGTGGAGATCGATCGAAAGAATCAAGTCTTCTGCTGAGATGAAAAAGATGAAATGGGACGACATGAAAAAGCTGCTAATCACTAAGTTCTGCCCGCAGAACGAGATTGACAGAGTTGAGAGGGAATTTCTGGGGCTCTGTGCTGGTAGTATGACTCATCGCCAGTATACCTCCAAATATCAAGAGTTGGCTCAGCTGGTTCCACATCTGGTGGACACTGAGGAAAAGAGGATTAAGTACTACATCAAGGGACTACCACAGAAAGTCCGTGTGCACGTGAAAGCTAATGCTCCCACGAGTTTTGAATCTGTGGTATCACTTGCTGGGATAGTTTATGATGACTTCGAATCCGCAGACCCATTGCCTACTGAGAAGAAAGTGACCAATGCCGTTAAACGGCCAGCTAAAGAGTGGGCGGGGCCGGAGACGAAGAAACTGAGGATTGAAGATGGGGTTGAATGTGCTAAGTGTGGCAGGAAGCACTCGGGCGAGTGCCGAGTTGGGTTAAATATGTGCTATAGGTGCGGAAAGACCGGACACTACTCTCGAGAGTGTCCCGGGGCACAGTCTTGTTATAACTGCGGGATACCTGGCCACATGGCCAAAGACTGTCGGAAACCCAAGGCTACTGGCACCGAAAAGGGTAAAGAACCTGAGAAGCCGAAGGCAAGGACCCGGGCGTATGCACTGACACAGGAGGAGGCTAGGGGAGACCCAGATGTTGTGTCAGGTACGTTCATCCTTGACCACACTTATGTTTCAGTATTATTTGATTCGGGTGCCAGTAGGAGTTTTATATCATCTTCTAAGTGTAAAAGAATGAAATGCAAAGTTACTAGAGTAGAGCAGGCCTTTAATGTGGAAACCGCAGTGGGCAAGACCACGATAGTAAGTGAATTGGTAGATAATTGCACGATAAAGATTCATGGCCATAGATTCCCAGTTAGGTTGTATGTTATGACCTTGGGAGGATTCGATATAGTTTTGGGTATGGATTGGTTAGCTGCCAACGAAGCCCGGATAATATGTAGACGAAAGATAGTTCAGCTCAAAGCTCCAGACGGTGGCGAGGTTTTGGTGTACGGGGATCGCGACGGTTCACTAACGAACGTCATATCAATGATAAAGGCAGAGAAGTATATAGGGCGCGGATGCGAGGCCTACCTGGCCTATGTGATAGACAATGATGTAAAGGTGAGAGAGTTAAAAGACGTACCAGTTGTATGTAATTTTCCGGGGGTGTTTCCTGAGGAGTTGCCTGGGTTACCACCTGACCGGGAGACAGAGTTCCAGATAGACTTAGTGCCAGGTGCCCAGCCCGTGGCTAAAGCACCGTACCGACTTGCACCTCTGGAGATGAAAGAGCTGATGGTACAGTTGGAAGAACTTTTGGATAGAGGATTTATCAGACCAAGCATTTCTCCATGGGGTGCTCCGGTTCTATTCGTAAAGAAGAAAGATGGTGCCATGAGAATGTGCATCGACTACAGAGAGTTGAACAAGCGTACAGTAAAGAACAAATATCCGCTACCAAGGATCGATGATCTGTTCGACCAACTACAGGGCGCCAGATGGTTCTCCAAGATCGATCTGCGGTCGGGATATCATCAGTTAAAGGTAAGAGAAGAGGACATACCTAAGACAGCGTTTCGCACGCGTTATGGGCATTACGAGTTTCGCGTGATGTCTTTCGGCTTGACGAACGCTCCGGCAGCATTCATGAGTATGATGAACCAGGTGTGTAGACCGATGCTAGATAGGTCGGTGATAGTGTTTATAGACGACATACTCATTTATTCGAAAAGTGAAGGTGATCATGCTTGTCATCTTCGAGAAGTACTAGAGACGCTACAAAAAGAAAAGTTGTATGCCAAGTTCTCCAAATGCGCGTTCTGGCTTAAGGAAGTCCAATTCTTAGGTCACGTTATCAACGCAGACGGCATTATGGTTGACCCGGCTAAGATAGAGGCAGTACAGGAATGGGAAACCCCGAAGACGCCAACCGAGATTCGGAGTTTTCTGGGATTGGCAGGTTACTATCGAAGGTTCATTCAGGACTTCTCGAGAATAGCTTCGCCACTGACAAAGTTGACACGTAAAGAAGTAAAGTACGAATGGGGCCAGGCTCAGTCCAAAGCATTTGAAGAGTTAAAGAAGAAGTTGACCCAAGCCCCAGTGTTAGCACTACCCGACGGTAACGAGGACCTGGTGGTATATTCTGACGCATCGGGACAAGGGTTAGGGTGTGTTTTGATGCAGAGGGGAAAGGTGATCGCGTATGCGTCACGACAGCTAAAGATCCATGAAATTAACTACCCGACTCACGATTTGGAGCTCGCGGCAGTTGTTTTTGCGTTAAAGATTTGGAGGCATTACCTCTACGGGGTGAAATGCACGATTTATTCGGATCACAAGAGCTTGAAGTATTTCTTCGAACAGAAAGACCTGAATATGCGGCAAAGGCGGTGGTTAGAATTGCTGAAGGACTATGACTGTGAGATCCTATACCACCCGGGAAAGGCGAATGTGGTCGCTGATGCCCTAAGTCGTAAGGAGAATCGTTCTCCTATTAGGGTAAAAGCGTACCAGTTAGTGATAACCCCAGATTTTATGACAGAGCTAGAAGCAGCACAGAAGGAAGCACTAAAGGAAGAGAACATAAAGAAAGAAAGAATGGTCGGTCAACAGACAAAGTTGGAATTAAACACTCATGGAGTGAGGACCAGGTGTGGTCGCATGTGGGTACCGAAGGGCGGAGAGCTTAGGGCCAAAGTACTTGACGAGGCCCATAAGTCTCGATATTCCATCCACCCAGGAACCACGAAAATGTACCAGGATTTGAAAAAAGAGTATTGGTGGCCTAACATGAAGAATGATGTGACCGGATATGTAAGCAAGTGTCTGACTTGCTCACAAGTTAAAGCAGAGCATCAGAAACCGTACGGGAAGATCCAGCCTCTGGAAATACCCGAATGGAAGTGGGAGCGTATCACCATGGACTTTATTACAAAGCTGCCCCGCACAGCAAAAGGCCATGATACGATTTGGGTTATAGTGGATCGTCTGACAAAGAGTGCACATTTCTTGCCAATTCGCGAAACGTATTCATCTGAGAAGTTGGCAGAAGTATTTATCAATGAAATTGTCTCTCGACATGGCGTACCGTTATCAATTGTATCTGACCGGGACACGCGATTTACATCGAGATTCTGGAAAAGATTTCATGAGTCAATGGGTACGAGGTTAAACATCAGCACGACTTATCACCCACAGACGGATGGGCAATCAGAAAGGACCATCCAGACGTTGGAGGATATGCTCCGCGCATGCATTATAGACTTTGGTGGCAGTTGGGATAGTCACCTACCATTGGCAGAGTTCTCCTACAACAACAGCCACCACACCACTATTGGTATGCCGCCTTACGAAATGTTGTATGGTAGAAGATGTCGAACCCCGGTCTGTTGGGGGGAGGTAGGACAGAAAGAATTGGGAAGTTTAGAGGTAGTCACAGCAACCTCTGTAAAGTTTGACCAGATCAAGGCCAGAATGAAAGCTGCACAGGACCGTCAAAAGTCCTACGCAGATAGGAGGCGGAGACCAATCGAATTCAATGTCGGGGATCAAGTACTATTGAAGGTATCTCCCTGGAAGGGGATCATACGATTCAGAAAGAGAGGGAAGTTAAGCCCAAGATTCGTCGGACCCTTCAAAATACTAGCGCGAGTTGGTGAAGTCGCTTACCGGTTAGAATTACCGGATGAGCTTAGTGGAATTCACCCAACCTTCCACGTGTCGCACTTGCGCAAGTGCTTGGCCGACGAATCAGCGCATGTGACACTTGACGACATCGAGATAGATAATAGCCTCAATTACATCGAGGAACCCGTCGCCATACTAGACAGGAAAGAAAAGCGGTTACGGAATAAAGTGATACAGTTAGTCAAAGTACAATGGAAGCACCGTAAAGGGTCAGAAGCTACATGGGAAACCGAGACAGAAATGAAAGAGTCGTACCCGCACCTGTTTGACTTATAGCAGGTTTCGAGGACGAAACCTTTCGTAAGAGGGGTAGACTTGTAACATCCCAAAATAAATAAAAACCCAAATAAAAGAAAAAGGAAGGTGGGCTTGGCTAGGGGCCGGCCCATGGGCTCGAAAACTGAGAAGAACCCTTCTAATCAGTAGCCATTTCCTCCTGTGTCCTTCATTTTCTTCCTGCGCAAGAACCTTAGAGAGAGAGAGAGAGAGATCGTCTAGAGAGAGAAAGCTCGGATCAAGCTCAAAGTCTCGAGGATTGTTGCTCAACATCTCTGGAGCATAAAGGAACGAGAAGGAAGCTGTAACAGGTAATTATTATGCCTAAATCTGAGTTTTTGTAACTTTCGGGTTTCGGGTTAATAATCGAGTAAAGGTTTAGATTTTTACGTGTGAAACTGGAAACAAACCACGGGTTTGGGTTCATGGGGGAAAATGGAACATTTCGAACGTAAAAAGTTCATAGCTTGATCGATTAGAACAAAGGGACCAGATCTAGGGTTCTGTTTGGGGAAGAAGACTGCACAGTCGAAACTACTAGTTTCGATATGGACGCATCTATCGAAACTACCAAGTTTCGACAGGGGCAGACCCATCGAAACTACCATAGTTTCAATATAGACCCAAGACCTTAACTAAGAATTTATATAAGTCATACGACTCGAAACTACTTAGTTTCGATAAGAAGCAGTGACTCGAAACTACTTAGTTTCGATAAGAAGCAGTGACTCGAAACTACTTAGTTTCGATAAGAAGCAGTGACTCGAAACTACTTAGTTTCGATAAGAAGCAGTGACTCGAAACTACTTAGTTTCGATAAGAAGCAGTGACTCGAAACTACTTAGTTTCGATAAGAAGCCAGGGCTTGAAACTACATAGTTTCGATAAGGAGCCAGGACTCGAAACTACCTAGTTTCGAAAATGAAACCATGACCCGAAACATCTGAGTCAAGCCTAGTAATGTCTAAGTGTCCCCTAGGAACACAGCCTTACGCCTATGCCTTGATTATACAGATTGTGGGTGACCATAGTGACATTCAGGAACCGGCTAGGTGTAAACAGAAACGATTCATCTGGTGAGTTCTTATTGCCCTTTTTCCTAATGGTTTTGGGCTGGCATGCATACTGGTATAGTATTTTATAAAAATGTTATTTTTATAAAATGAAAGGCAAAGTATAGTATTTTATAAAAATGTTATTTTTATAAAATGAAAGATAAAGAACAAAAGAGCATAGTATTATCTTTTAAACAAGTTTTTGAAAGATAACAATGAGCTAAAGAAAGAACGATAAAGGAGCCGTACTTCGGTATAGCTCGACAGTGACAGTGACAGTGACAAATACCATGTTATATGCTTATGTGTTAATATGTGTTATTTGTCTATATGAAAGTTATGTGATTGCATTTCTACTTGTGTATTAGTGTAATTGCATTGCATAGTAGTTGCATAGTAGAAAGTCCTGCAGGCATGCTAAAGTAGAAGTCTCACCCTGAGGTGTGAGCAATGCTAAAGGAGTCTTACACTTCGGTGTAAGCAATGCTAAAGGAGTCTTGCACTTCGGTGTAAGCAATGCTAAAGGAGTCTTCACTTCGGTGTAAGCGAGAAAGTCTCACCCTGAGGTGTGAGCAATGCTAAAGGAGTCTTGCACTAACGTGCAAGCGAGAAAGAAAGTCCCACCCTGAGGTGTGGGCAGCGCTTAAGTAAAAGTCTTACCCTGAGGTGTAAGCAAGATAGGGATCTGGTCCTCGGACCACGATCCATATGTGATAGTTAAAGTATGATAAAGTCACTTGTCAAGTATAAGTGAAATGATAGACAGAGTACAGTGGGACACCCTAACGGGTTTCCTTAAAGATAAAGTTTTAATGACAGATAGTAACGTAACAGATTTATAATTGTAACGTTGTAAAGTTTTAAAGTAATAGTTAAAAGTTTATTTCAAAGAAAGTGAAAGTAAAGCTTATTTTATTTTAATAAAACTAAGCTACCAAAGATAAAGTTTACAGTTTAAAGTAAAGAGAGAACTCACCAGCGTTAGCTGACTTTTAGTATGCATGACAGGTAAAAAGGGTAAAGCTAAAGAAAAGTGAAAGAGCCATGTGGGCTGGATAGCATGGACATCGGGCTGCGGTATTGAAGACTGACATTTCCAATCCTGATAGTTCATGTTATAGACAATATTTCATGTTATAGTTTGATGAATGATTTGAATTAAAGACTTCCGCTGTAATAGATTCTGATTTCCGGTTTAAGAACTATGTTTGTTATGTTGTGTGCCAACTATGAGATGTACCCGTTTTGGGGCGTTTCACTTAATTATTTAAAATCACTATTATTTAACATGATAGAGAGTTATTTAATACGAGAGATAGACGGTAAACAAAAAAATCTAGAATTCAATACAAGTCGACACATGACAGTTAAAATTATTTATTTATTATAATAAAGATAATTTTAAAATATAATGTAACTCTAAATGTTTATGTGGTAATTATCTATATACATTTATATATGTTATATTTTGAATTTGATTTGATTATATATGCATGTAATAGATTTACAGAGTATGTATATAATTCTTCTAAAATGAAGTACCTATAAAATCTATATCTATCTACTATATAATAAATAAAGCTTTTTTCATACCACGTGTCTTCTACATATTCATTCTAATCATTTTTTCACATCTCTCTTATTATATACACCTATATTTTTTAATCTTTTAATATGTATATAAATACTTAAAGAAAATACTAATTATACTAATAAAACATATTTATTTTAAATCATCCCTTTTTATAATAAACTTTTAAATCTAATTATGTAACTTTTATTTTTAATCAAATAGTAATATGAAAGTCAAATTACATTAAATACCACTTGACGTATTTTTGAAACACAATTATATATTAATTTTTACGTATATTGAATTTTCTTTTTTCCATCTTTAATTTATGGAGCACATTTTTAAACTTGTAAATTATACATATAAAATTTTAATAATTTTATGTATTAATATTTTCACACCATACGTAGACACGGGTTCTAAGCTACTTATATATATTAATTTTATATATTAATATTTTTCACACCGTGTGTTGACACGGGTTCTAAGCTAGTGTATAAAAGAAGATACCTCCCTCAATTCATGCGTAGAAATCCTAACGGTTGGATCAAATGAGCCCTAATCTTTGTTGCACCGATTCCGACGGGTCCTTCATTCCTAATCTTCGTTGCACCGATTCCGGCTGCTCCTTCATAACAAAAATCTCTAAAAGTTTGATAATACCAACCCTAGTTCTTACACTCAAGCACTTCAAACAACTTCAACACAAATTGAAACTGACATGGCAAACAAATCTTACGGCAACGTTGCATTTGGAAATGATGACGGGCTCTTTGCTCAACAATCTACCATCATTTACGGCCTTTAACCGGCTCCGACTGCCAAAGTGAACAAAAATAGTCTGAAATTGAGTCCGTAGGTGCCGGAGGCTTGTTCAGGAAAACAAGAAGCCAGCAAACGCTTCCCGTGCTACCCTAGGGTAACAGCTGACCTATGGCGGTTGAGAAAAGCACCCGAGGGACGTATCTACAGCCTTTAACCGGTTCCGGCTACCGTCGGTGTCGGAGGCCTATTGCGGAAAGCAGGAAACTTCACGTCTGTAAACCCTAATAGAAGGAAGAAGCCAGCCGCATCCCTTTCTCTCTCCATCTCTACATATAGCAATTGTATGTATCATTTATGTGAGAGAACACTATTTACCACGATTGTTATTGTAGCTCTAATAATAATTTGGATTTTTTGTTTAATTCAACCCAACTAATAAAAGAAGCCTACATCCAAAGGAGTAGACGGTACACTCAGAACTTTTCTAAAATTTAACTTTTGTTTTCAAAGTTTGAAATAATTAATAACAATAATAAAATTTTATCTCAAACTTAGTTTACTTCGTGCTTTTATTTATTTATTTATTTTTATCTGTTTTTTATTTTTAGATTATTTAATTTAGCTTAAAACTATATGATATCAAGCGTTTCTTAAGGTGTAGTGGTGGTAATTACTTTATAGTGGTTATAGTTTATTTAGGAGTTGAAGACGTAGTAACAATCGTCATACAATGTACTGGTATGTTATTATTGATTTTTAACACATGTTTTTATTTTCAATTTTAGATACCTTTCCAAAGATTGTTGTTTTTTTGGGTTTACTAGAGCTAAGGTATTGTGATTTATTAAAGCTAGAATAATTTCACTTTTCTCATCATTCTTGCGTATGATTATGTTTTTTTGTTACGATTTAATGTGACTTATTTACCTAACCCGTTGTAACCTAATATGTTCTAACATAATCCATTTTTGACACCTGCTGATTAAAAATCTTGGATCCGTCACTACGTCTGCATCACTACACATGCAGCAAATGCATAACACATACCTAAGGACAATAGTCAAATCTGCTATCTTCTCTTAATTATTAAGGTCATGTATAAAATTACATGGCCATGGATTCAAGATTTTTTTTTATCATATGCAAACATAACATCAAAAAGTTTAATTAGTTATAAGATTTCAAATGTATATATAAGGAAATTTATTATAATAATGAAACATTTATGCAAGCTAGGAATACTGATCACGCATGCAATGCTTATTACATATTAGAAAATGTTGAATATGTTTAGTACGAAGCATTCTCTTTATTCATAATCATATGAGGATTACAATTAGAACATAATGGATCGAAATATGAAGATGCGATCACACCTTCTTAGCATTGAGTGAATCCCTACTTAGCGGCAGGAGGACGCGGGGAACGCGGAAGGGGCAGGAAGGGGCCCAATATCGGAAGGGGCGGAAAGGGGACCAAGGGTGGAAGGGGCGGCAAGGGGACCAAGGGTGGAAGGGGTGTCAAGATGCCGACAGGTGGTGGAGGTGGAGGTGAGCCGCTGACATTTGGTGGAGGATGCGGTGGGCTAATGTAGACTGGTGGAGGTAGCGGTGGACTGCTTACGGGTGGTGGAGGTAGTGGTGGGCTAACGTAGACTGGTGGAGGTAGCGGTGGGCTAACGTATACAGGTGGATGTAGCGGTGGGCTGCTGGCGGGTGGTGGAGGTAGTGGTGGGCTAACGTAGACTGGTGGAGGTAGAGGTGGGGTAACGTAGACTGGTGGAGGTAGGGGTGGGCTAACGTAGACTGGTGGAGGTAGCGGTGGGCTAACGTAGACTGGTGGAGGAGGCGGTGGGCTGCCGTCAACCTTTGGAGGTGGCGCTGGGCCGTGGACGGGTTCTGGCGGCGGAGCTGGGCCGTGGACGGGTTTTGGGGGAGGAGCTGGGCCGTGGACGGGTACTGGGGGAGGAGCTGGGCCGTGGACGGGTACTGGGGGAGGAGGTGGGCCGCCGACAGGTCCTGGTGGAGGGGGCGGTGAACATTTATAGGAGCAAAAGCAACTGTATTTTCGATCACGATAATGACAAAGACCACGAACTGCCTTCTCTTCTTTACACTTTGAGTCGCACTTCTTGTAGTCGCATTTCCCGGAAAACGTCTTGCTCAACGATTCACATAATTTTGGAAGTCCGCCGGCCTCTATTTCTACATTCGAGTTAAATCCAAACAAATTATTAAAATAAGATATTACTCTACGACACCACCAAATATACAAAATATTCTTTTATGGTTAATAACAAACAAAATATGACATGGACCTAACTAAAAGAGTGTACTAAGCACCTGAGATAGCAAGAAATAAAAGGAGCAGGATTGCAGACAAAGCAAATGCTCCTTTGGCCATTTTCGAAGAACACTCGTTATGAGATGAGTGACACAATGTCGAGATCATGGAAGTATTTATAGGACGAATTGTTTAATACGAATTCAAAGCTCGATGAAAGTAAGTCACCAAAATATATGAATTTCAACGCCTGTTGTTATATTTATTTTTATCATTCAAAATGGTTAGATATATGCTACACGTCGTAGAAATAGAAATATATATTTTAACAACTATTATTATCTTGTTTAATGTGAAAAAATAAAGACATCTAACAAATAAAATAATAATTAAAAATACAAATATAGTATTTACATAAACTTGAACATCATATTTAGATACTTATATAGTAAACATGAATTTTTTTTTATAAAATTAAAACCATAAACCGTGATGGAGGCGGAACGCGCATTAAAATAGCTTAAAGTAATGATTTTATTCAAGGCTTGAACCATTCGGTTCTAGCTAAAAGTCGGTTCTCTCAAGAGCTTACGAGGTCTCGATTACAATTATTGAAAATTCAAACAAAAAAAAGGACGAAAAACGGTGTGGTGATCGAATTCTTAAGGATTGACCACCAAAAACTTAGTTTATGAAACCTTATAAAAATGAAACATAATTATTACAATTCAATCAATTAAAAAACTAATCTTGACTAACTGATAGATAATTTATTCTTCAAAAGTAGTCATTGACCATTTCATTTTGGCGCCATCTTTTTCTCCTACCTTACGGGTCATCTTTGAGTCGGGTTGGGTTACTAGAACCGGGACCGAGTGAGTTGTGTAACTAGGGTCGGATGCTCGAGCGTCATACTCTATCAATTGAAAAGAAGCCTCGACCACGAGTCTTGTAAAAACTTCTGGGTTCGAAAATCCATGCAACCATTGGTCTTCACTTGTCTTTCCTAACCACAAAAATATCAGTGTCAAATCCACCCACTATGGTAGGAGTAATCATGCTTTAGTCATCACTAGCCCAATCACCACCGTTCTTGACCACCATGATTGAGAAAATGTCACTAAGAACTCGACTTTACAAAGAGATGTTCTAAATCACTAACGGTGTTAAGCAATCCTATGCATGAAGAGTTAAGCAATCTTAAATGGGTGTTCGTGTGGACTCCAAAGAGAGACGAATAGACTCATGGACAAGTCACCCACACAAGGAAATATTGCGTGAGTTTGTCTATGGCTTGTAATAGGTGTTCATGTGGACTCCACGAACAGCCAGAAAAACTCAAGGACAAATCGGTAACAGAAGTTAGCATTACGTGAGTTTGTCCATGAGTCGTAATGGGTGTTTGTATAGAGTCCACGAAACCAAATGGACTCACGAACGAGCTAGCTAGCCACAAAAATCTGGAACACGTGAGTTTGTCCATGGCTGTCTTTAGATGGTGCATTCATGTGGACAGATGAGCTAATTGACGAGTTAGTAGGTCCATTCCAACTTTAACTTTTTTTATTTTCTTTTTTCTTATTTTCATTTTCGTTTTTTTCTTTTTAATTGAGTGATAATTATATATAAACTTGTAAAAGGTTTGTATATAATTATACAATCTATAAATTTTAATAAAGTTGAAGAATTTTTAAAATTTAATAAATTATATAAACGTGTAATGGTTATAAATTATATAAACGTGTAATGATTTAAATTTAAGTTTAATTTTTTAGAATTCTCTTCGAGTTATAATATATTCGAGGACGTCCTTTGGGTAAAACAAGTAAAACCCTTTCTTTAGGCCACCAAATTTTAAGGGCCTAAAAAAAATTATATATATATATACTTCGACGAAAATAGAAAAGAGGGATTTGAAAATGCTATAATTGAAGCCAAAGAGTTAGCTATAAAAATGAATGTAGAACCTATTTTTCGTGAAAAACGTATCATTCGTAGAAATAAATGATTTGATGAAAATGTTGAAAATGAAACTATAAAAACTCCGATTAATTTATTTAAAACCGATTACTTTTTATATATAGCATATCAAGTTATTTCTTCAATTAAAAGTAGTTTTGATCAATTTAAAAAGTTTCAAAGTATTTTTGGTTTTCTATTTAATATAAAGAAATTAAATCATTCAATGATAACAGTTTAAAACAACATTGTGTTGATCTTGAAAAATCTTAAAACATGATGCTAGCTTAGATATCGATGGTCTAGATTTATTTCAAGAACTAAAAATTTTAAGACATTTTATACATTTAGAATGTGACACACTTATTAATATACTTAATTATATTAAAAAGCTTAATTCTTTTCCAAATGCTATAGAATTATGTTAACTATTCATGTAACAGTTGCTTCCGCTGAAATAAGCTTTTCTAAATTAAAATTGATAAAAAAAACTTATTTAAGATCTACTCTGTCACAAGAACGATTAAATAGGTTAGTTTTTTTGTCAAATGAAAAGGAATTGTTAGAAGAAATTGATTTGGAAAATTTTATTAAAGAGTTTGCTTCTAAAAAAGCTAGAAAAATAAAGTTTATCTAAACATTTTATGCAAGTACAAAATTATTAGAAAAACGAAAAAAAAATTAACCCCGCGAAATATAAACTTTTAAGTTTATTATTACCGATGGCAAGCCCGGATAAAAGAGGAGGATTTATGACATGACCTTTATTGAAAGTGGCCTCAAATTTTTGGTTCGTTTTAGGCCACCAAAATGGTTGAGACGCCCATGAATATATTAAGATATTTTATTGCATTTTTTTATTTTGATTATGTAATACTTAAACATAATTTGTTCTATTTAGTTATACCATACGAAATACTAATTAAGTTGTTAGTGTAAATTAATTTGTTATAAAAAGTAAATATAAAAGTTGCTAGGGACATCATTACCCTCAACTTGTCAACGGATCCGTACATTCGTATGCTTAAGATATGTCTCTGAATTGGTTTAAGACATCAAAATTAAATACCTTTATTTTTATTAAAATAGTTATTAGATTTTGTTCACCGGGTTGCGATGTAATAATGGGACCATGTATAAACACGTACCGTTCCCAACGTTTGTTCACCGACTCCTGGTTTCATAATAAGCTCGTATAAAGACGTACGATCTTATCAATATTAACCAAGCTTTGGCTTATCAAAATCCGCTAGTATAAATACGTACAAGTTTCAAGAAAAGTTTGATTAAAAAGGTTTTACAGTCTTACACTTTAAAACCAAGAAAATTCACAAGTTTAAAGACTAATTTAGATAACAATAATAATAATAATAATAAAATGTCCATCATGAAGATAGTTTTAAGAGCGAATAATTAAAGAACATAAATATACCACTGGACTAATAAGTTAAACATTAACATACACAAAACTTCATCTTCACCCAAGCAATACAAAGGATTTAGCCACGAATGACCATACGAACTAGCATAATGTTGAGTTCCGTAGGCTCCCCTATTGCGAACAAAGTGGAAGAGTCTCTCTACTTTCTACTCTAAACTACAGCTACGAACTAATGAGTGTGTTATTTCTCTCTAAACTGGTGTGTCAAATGAGGAACCCCAAGCCATCTATTTATAGGCTTCAGAATGGCTAATGCACGACCGTGCATTGGGTTGCACAGTCATGCAAAGGTCTAAATGTACAAGTGGCAGGGTACGACGAATCTTGGAGCTCAAGCAAGGCTTTGCATGGTCGTGCAATGGGATGCACGACCGTGCATCTCAGTTTTTTCCCTCTTCTTTTTGTCTTTTGCTGATTGTTGACTTTTGTTAACCAATTTTGACTTTCTTGGGGGTCAAAGCTCGGGTGATTCTTCCCATCTTCCGAGAAAACTTGATTTCTTGATGATTTTGACTTGTTTTCGCTCTATTTCTCTCAAGATGTGATTTAACCTGCAGTTCTAAAATATTCGTGTTTATGGCCGGACTGACAAGACTGATTGACTAAATTATTCGCGTTTATGGTCAGATTACTAATATACGGGTCATAAGCTTGTATGCAAATCAAGTCTCCACCAATTAATTAAGTACTATGCATGAATCAAGAGAACTTAAAAAGGGTTGTAATATGGCTAAAAAGAAAATAAATGGTGAAAATGAGAATCTTGTTGGATTTTTGGAGGTTTAAAGTGTTTTAAAGGCTGCAACTAACGTAGGACACACGGCTAAGGCTTCTTGGCTTAAGATAGGAAACTACTAGTGGGTCCCTCTATAATACTCGGATAATGAGGGTATAACTAATCTGAGTGCTCGTTTATAGTTAGATTGCCAGGACCGATACTTCTTAACATATTCAACTCTTCCCTCACTGCGTAATACGCAACACTGCTTTATCGTATGGACTCCTCGACTTATAACCTAATAGCACCCATTTTCATCATATGTGTATACTCATGTTGGGAATAAGTTTAATTCTTGCTGCACTTTCATCGTGGCTCCAATTGTCATTTAACACATTTGCCATATCTTTTGGCTCTTCTTTTGGCGGCGCTTTTTGACAACCCGCAGAACGATGGTAATTTTTCTTGCTTGTGCCACCATTTTCTTACATGATTTTTTGCTTCAAAAACTTTTTCTCGGAGTTTATGAGGTAATTCAGGCTTTGCGAAATGATTACAAGAAAGTATGTTGAAATCGAAAAAATGCATGTCCAGCTCTTTAAGGTCTAACCGGTAAAAGACCAACTTCTCTCATTTTTTTTAGATAATAATTCTTCAATAAATCTATTTTTTCGGTTTCCTTGAAACGGTTCTCAATATCTTCCTTGTAGATCGTTCAGCTGTTTCTTCATAATATAACTACTTTGTTTTTGTACTTTTCAATTCTTCGAGTGAGTTAGATTCTTTCGGAATTGTCTTGGTGATTGAAAGCATGATAAACTAAGGATTCTCCATCTTAAATACAATTAGCTAATAACCGATGTTTACGAAAAGCTGGTTTAGAGATAAATGTATGATGTGTGTAAAGTGTATATATAATTTAGAGTTAAATACGGTTTTAGTCCTTATGGTTTGACAAAAATAACCATTTTAGTCCAAAAGTTTAAATTTGACTTTTTAGTCCAATAGTTTCAACTTTGTCTCAATTTAAGTCCACTCGTTTAACACCGTTAAATTTTTATTGTTAATTTTAATAAAAAGACCAAAATACTCTCCTTAAAAAAAATAAAAAATATGTGATCATCCTCTGTCTCTTTCTTTATCATATTCCAGACCCTTTATGCTCTCACTATGCCCCCCACCAACCGCGGTTGCCTCCATCATACTACCACCACCGAACACCGCCTATGCCTTATATTTTTTCTTCCAACTGAGCAAAATGCTTACGATAGACCAAACGAGGGGGCTTTCATCGCTACCATCAGTTTGTTCGCCCCCTGTTCAAACGCCTCTACAACTTTCTCCTTCCACCTGATTTGGGAATCAATTTGGCCTGATTAGCACTTCGATTTGGGTGGTGATTGGTCGGCGGTTGTCGCGATTGGAGTTTGTTGGAAGTGAGAGAAGGGTAGAGAGAGAGTCAATTGGCTCTGGTTTAAGGGCGTCGGAAAACGAATATGCCATTGTTGTCGGAAAACGAAGATGCATCTCTGGTCAACCCCTCTTCGGCCGCCTACCACTTCCCTTCTCATACGATTTGGCCAGATCTGTAAGTTCTCAGTTGGCTCCGGTTGGTGGGGGGTTTGATTTCGTGACTTCCCTTTGAACCCCTTTCAAGTGGGTGTGGTTGGCGGCTTTCAGGGGTGGGTTTGGTCGGAGATTGGGTTTTGGCCGAAAATTTATGATTGGTGTTCTTAGAGGGAGAGTAAAAGAAGAGAGAAAGAAAGAGAGTATAGAGAGTGAGTGAAGGGTATGGGAGATCTGGTGGGGTTTTCACCAATTGGTTAAAGATCACCAAATCTAGATCAACCACGAATCACCAACTGGTTCAAGACCCCCAAATCTGGTGGGGTTTTCCTCTTTGTTGATGTTATGTCGATGATCATAAAGAAAGAGATAGAAGGTGTTCATATTTTTTTTATTTTCTATTAGAGAGGGTATTCTGGTCTTTTTATTAAAGTTAACAGGAAAAAGTTAACGGTGTTAAACGAGTGGACTTAAATTGAGACAAAGTTGAAACTATTGGACTAAAAAAATCAAATTTAAACTTTTGAACTATAATGGTTATGTTTTTCAAACCACAGGGACTAAAACCGTATTTAACTCTGTAATATAATAAAGATTTTTCACACTTGATATGGTCAAGATACCCATGAGATAGAATATATACTCAAATCAAACACACACACACATAATCAATGAAGAAGATTAAAGAACATGTTAAAGTCATCAACATAAACTCATCAAAAATCAAATACACATCATCAAAGTTAGCTAAGTTCATCTAATCTAAGTGAATCAAGATGTTTAGCCCATAAGCCTTACAAAATCCACAACCAAACTCAATAACATGGATGAAAACATAGTACATCTAGTAATCAAACCAAGAAAGTGAGAAGGGGTAGGTTGTGTGAGGTTAAATCTTCCTTGAAAGTGTTAGATCTTCAATCTTGGCCTTCAATCTTCCTAGATCTGCCCAAAAATCGCCTAAATGGGTTGGGAGAACTAAGGTTTGATGTAAAAAGTTGGATCTCCTTTCAAATGAGGGGAATTTGGGTATAAGATCCGATCTGATGCCAAACATGGTTGTGTTCGTAAGTAACATTGTAGTGTTGATAGGAAAAAGGGCTGTCAGGATGAACACGGCCGTGTTACACGGCCATGACAAAACTTTATTTCTTCAGCATTTCCAATTCTTGATCTTTTTTCACCAAAAATCACCAGGTTCCACCGGGAACTACAATATTCAAATAAAACACAAATGAGTGTCTAAATCGATGAATTTGCAACCAAAAATATTAAGAATAAGGGGTAATATGCATTATTTACATGTATAATTATTAACATATCAATGGGTAATAGAAAAAGAAAAAAACCTAAGGTTCATATGGCTATCTATGCGGAGATATTTTTTGTGAACGATAATTTAAGGATAATATATGAGGGTAATGAAGATCTAGGTGCCTCAATAATTTTCATACAACTACTAGTTCTTGGTCTTGATATGTATAAGTCTACAAGTTCTAATTATGCATAAAATTGGATAGAAAAACACTCAGTATACCAAACGAATGAGCATGCGAAAATGCAGTAATAATGCACGTGTAAGGCTCGAATTATTCTCACATGAAAAACGGATGGGATAGAGTTTAGTGATTTGTTATGCACAATATCCGTTTGTTTCTACTTGCCATGTTTCCATTTATTCCCTTTTTTGTTTATTTAAGCGCGAACTCAACGAGGTTTTAATTTTGAAGGTTTTTTCAAAAAAATTCTAAACTTTTAGGGTTTTTTAGAAAGTAAGATTTTGGTTAAAGTAAGGTTTTAGTCAAACGGATAGAAAATCCTGAGTTTAGTTTTACTGCTTTGAGGAAACAAGGTTGTCCTGAATCTCGATTCCCCACCCCACACTTAAAACTGTACATTGCCCTCAATGTACAAAATGCATGTAACGAAGAGCTATGCAATAATTTAAATGCATGATGTTTTAAGGGAAAAGAAACTGGTATTACCCCGATCAATTCGGTATATAACATATGGACCATGCTTATGACTGTTGTCAATGTTACGCCAAAAACTTTATCGAATCTCTCAGAAACTTAGATGTGATTTGTCGACGCCCAAGCTTGTAGAGGTGGAGTGGAACTCCTCACAAAAATGGAGAAACTATTTGTTGATGTTATGCTACTTGGCACACAAATAAAAACATAAAAACGGAAACGAGAAATAAAATATAGAAGTTAATCTACTAAGGTCTTAGTATCAAGAATGCATAACACAAGACTAAAGTACTAGAAACTTAAACTTGGAAAACCAAATCTGAGGTCCTATTGTTCTGCCGTATACACTAACTTCTCAATTTACTCATGATCATTTGGTTGCCTCCCGGAAGTGCCATGTTTATTTAAGGTTCGTTGGCCGGTCCAGTACGTGCTTCATCAGTCTTTCTTCGGGTGGGGGATTTGGATCTCCCCCGTGTCTCCTATTCCTTTATTCAAGTTCCTTTTCTTTGTTAATTTTTGCTGCTCGTCACAATAGTTATCAATCCAGTTAGTGTTGTAAAGGTACTTGTCGAGATCTAGCTTCTTTCCTTTGTTGATTTCTTTAGCTTTCTTTAGTTAATTGGTAGTCAAGATTAGTATCTATAAAGTATGCAATCTCAAAAGGATCTTTGGATAAGCATTTGTTTCCTTCGATGTTATAGGTTACCGATTGTTTTCCAACACAAAGTATCAGAATACCTTCGTTCATGTCAATGACCACTCTAGAGTGGGTAAGAATGGGCGACCCAAAATCAAAGGTACAAAATAATCGGACCCCATTTCTAAAACCATGAAGTCGGTAGGGAAGACAAACTTGCCGACTTTTACCTGTGAGTTCTCAATGACTCCCACAGGTGATTTATAGTGCCATTCGTAAGTTCGATAGTTGCATTAACATGTTACAGATTTTTAACCTTTTGAACATGTTATAGGGCATTACGTTCACACTTGCTCCCAGATCAGAGTTTGCGAAAGACAAAGGTAGTGGTCCGATAGAACATGGTAAAGAAAATTTTCCAGGATCAGAGAGTTTCTTTAGAAGGCATCGTTCAATGAGAGCGACACATTCATTAGTTCTTTTAACTACTTCTTCCATGTTTCTTTTGTTAGTGAGGAAATCCTTCAAGAAACGTCCATATTTGGGCATTTGCTGTATTATGTACAGGAAAGGAAGATTGACATGGATTTGGCTTAAAAGCTCGATGAATTTCTCATATTGTTCATGGGTTCTTTGCTTCACTAGCCTTCCTGGGTAAGGTATGTGAGATTTATAAGCTTTCTTTGTCCCTTTGATTAGTGGCATATTCTTAGGAGGGTACATCGTAGTCTTTGTAAGGATGCTAGGAGGAATGTTTACAGGAGCAGGTAGTGGATTCTCAATCGGTGGTGATTCTTGAGTGGTTGATTCTATGATAGGTGGACGGAGTGGTACTCTAGTGAATATTTCCCTTAGTGGTGTTTGAATTACTTCTTCTTTTTCTTCTGTGGGTAAACCTTACTATTTTTGAGAGTAATAGCACTAACATTTCCTTTTGGATTAGGTTAAGTGTTGCTTGGAAGGCATCCTGGTTGTCTCTCAGATAGAAGTTTTGCAATTTATCCTAGTTGTACTTCGATGGACTAGAGAGTTACTTTCTGTATTCTAAACTCAGCTTTGTAAAGACTAAACTTTTCCAAATATTGTATGTGACGAGCATCAGCTAAGGGGGCTTGACTTTTATTTGTAGATATCAACTTAGTTACCGCGTCCTCTAAACTCAACCCATTACTTGGCTTGTTCGTTCCTTGAAACTGTTGACGACGCTGAAAGTTTTGATGTTGTCTTAGTTGAAATTGTTGTTTTCCAAAACTAGATGGTCCTTGGTTGTTTTTATCCTTCCAGCTAAATTCGGATGGTTTTTCCATCTAGGATTGTAAGTGTTGTTGTATGGGTTGTTTGTGGGTGATTGGTTCCGATGAAGTCAACTTGCTCATAGTGTTGCTTTTTGTTTCTCCAATAGTTTCAGCTTTTATGTTGCCCTTGCTTATTTAATCTTGCCGAGTGGTGTGAGCGTCTACTTAAGCAGAAAGTGAAGTGATAGTATCAACAGAATGAACACTATGCCTAGCTACCTTATTACTTCTTGGATTGTTCCATTGATAGTTCTGCATAGCTATTTCCTTAATTAGGTTGTAAACTTCATGTGGCCTTTTCTTTCCAAAAATACTACCCGCACTAGCGTCGAGTGTCTAACCAGCTTAATTGTGCAACCCATTATATAATGAGGATACTTGTAGCCAAACCTCTAGCCCATGGTGAGGGAATTTTCTAAACATATCCTTAAAATGCACCCATGCCTCATATAGTGATTCATCATCTTCCTGTACGAAAGTGGTAATATCATTTCTTAATTTTGCGGTTTTTGCTTGCGGGAAATTTTTTAAAAGGAATTTTTTAGCTAGATCATCCCATGTAGTGATAGGACAGTTAGGAAGAGAATTTAGCCATGCTTAGCTCGTTCCCATAAGAAGTAGGGAAACATTCGGAGTCGAATTGCGGTATTCGAAACTCCGTTCAGTTTGAAATTGCCACAAATTTCGAGAAAATTTGCAATGTGGGATATGGATCTTCATCGGGTAATCCATGGAAAGTGCATTATGATTGGATCATATGAATGACATGCGATTTGATCTCAAATTTGTTAGCGTTACCTTTCGGCCTCGTGAGACTAGACCCTAAAGCTTCAAGTGACGACAACCAAGAGAGCCGCGTGAGAGATGTTGACGACAAAGGTGGTTGGACGAGGAAGACGGTGACATGTGGGTTCTTACCGGGAGGCTCCATAACGCGTTAAGGTAATCCACTTTACGATTTCATTGCCTATATTCGTTCACGTTCTTGTGTTCTTGGTTTGAAAACCCGACGAGGGTTTGGGTTCTTGATCGGCCGAAGTCACGGAGCACGGAGGAGATGGCGGCATACGGTGAGATGATGACGATGCTAGGTGGGTGGCTGTCGAGTAGAGAGAGAGAAAGGGTGGTGGTGTGTAAGCCGGAGTGGATGGCGACGACAGTGGTGTCCGAAGTCGGGGGGATGACAGCGGTGGCTAGCGTGATTGTAGCAGAGCGGCAGCAGCATGACGGGGGGGGGGGGGGGAGGGGCGTAAGAGTGGATAACGGAATCCGTGGTAAGGCGACGACGACACATGGTGGTGGCGAGTCGGGCTTTAAGTTAAATGCCCATGATTTTATGTGTGAGTCAATGATATGATTTGTTAGTACGTGACGTGTTAAGGGCCGAACGGGAACGGTTGTTCCCGGTAGTAAAGGCTAATGAATTTATGATATTAAATGCGTTGTTCTAGGGTTAAGTGTGAGGTGTGTGTAATTAATGAGTCATATGTATACGATGTGATATTACGTGTTTATATTTATGTGTCGGGTTTGCCTCGTTGTCCATGTGGCACGGCAAACAGGATCGTGAAGGACGAGGTCCTTCTGGAAGTCACCAAAGGTGACAGTTCGTTGACATGTGAATGATGAGCTCGGGGTGTATTGATCGCCCTGACGAGGGTAACCCAAATGAGGGTACAACGATGAGGTATGTGTTTGCATACATATATATATATATATATATATATATATATATATATATATATATATATATATAGTGTTAATTTGCATGCTAATGTTAACTGTATTTACTGTGTATGAGTAGTGTTAATATGACGTGTTGAATGTGACGTGTAGAGTCAGACTGACAGTGGAGTCAGGACTTATGACGTAACGCGTATAAGAGTCGTGTCAGGTAATTGTGAGAGCCTTAGTTAAGGCTGGATGCGTTAGTGTTCTAGGGTAGTGTGACAATCCGACTTTTCATGTTAACTCCGTTAACAATCTCGTTAAGTATTCTGTTAAATCCTAACCCAGTTAATCCAACCTAAAACTTCAGGGACTATTTCTGTCACATGTTTAATCTTAAAAAAAGGGTCTAGTCTTGCCAAGTCCCAATAGTTGAATTGTTGACTCCCAAAGTCAAAATCAACTCAAAATCGGTTCTGTTGACTTTAGAAGTCAAACTCGCGGCTTTGATCTAAATTCGAACTCCATAACCAATTTCTATTCGAATTAATAATTGAATTACACGTTTATGTCATTTACTTTCATCATTAGAGCATTAAACCCCGTTAATGATTCGAATTAAACCCAATTATGCTCATTAAACCCGTAACCGTCGTCCCTATCATCATCGATTATCAAATTGAACAAATTCATGTATTACTCTCACAAATTGAATTCCTGCACACGACAAACAAGACCCTGCAAAGCTTTTGCACATATCACATTCGCCAGAGACGCAACCAGAGCTGCCGGGGACTAAGCACTTCAAAGTCGAAACTCATTCTAGTCGGGAACCTACAATCTGTGCCCCATTCTGGTAATTGAACACACTCTCAGCTTTGTGTTTAACCTACTGATTAAAAGCTTTATAAAAATTATGGCTTATAACATCAAATCGATCATGAACCAGATTCTAGGGTTCATACGAAACCGGTTTAATCGTACACCGCCCAAGACCCTGTTTAAATCTAATTAAATCATATGAATAGCATCGCCATTATTCACTCTTTGAAAACCCTATGAATTCAACCCTTTTCATTATCGGATTAATCAAGATCTAGAACCTAGGGTTTGTTAATAAATCGATTTGGGGGTTTCGACTCTAAACTCAACCTCAATCAAATTAATTTATACGGTTAGAATCACTATATGATTCCCTGTAAAAAGCCTATATTAATTTTAACTTTCAACATCGAATTTTATTCAACACGTGATCTAGGGTTTGTTCTTGAAACGATTTGGGGTTTTTGATCTTAAACACATTTTTAACCTAATTAAACTATACAAACAGATTCGCAATGCTTCGATTTGTAAAAGGCCTAGGATTTCTACTAGTTCTATTATCGAATTCAGTCGATTTGATTTGGTGATCATATTCTAGGGTTCGGACTCATATCTGAGAATTTAACGATCTTAAACTTAACCATTTTGCAATTAACTTCACCTACAGACTCGCAATAGATCAATGAACAAAACCCCTATGCTTTCAAATCCGATCGTGGTCCAAATCGTGGGTTAAGGGGCAGGTTTTGCTCGGCATGCGTGGGGGAGAAAAACCCACGAGATTTGTTTGATAAAACAAACAGAACCGGGTATCTAACGCGATACCCTAGCGTGCGGGATTGGTTAATACAGTGTGCGTGTGTGGGAAAGACCCGGGTTCGAGACCGAGCTCCCACATTTTATTTTTGAGTCACTTTTTGGTTATATTAAATTATTAAAAATCAAATCTTATATTATTATATTAAGAGTTTTAACCCGAAAAACAACCCGTAGGTTCGGGTTTGGTTTCATAACCTATTTTTACTATTATTATTCCCACTTTTAAATAATATGTTTATATTATTTTTAACCCGTAACTCCCACTATTAAATAATATATATATTTTTATATTATTTCACCTCGTTAAAATACTTTGTGTGACGTTTAAGCTAAAAATAATATAATAGTTTATATTATTTACTCTCGTATTCTACTCGATTAAAAATAATATATTTATTATTTTCCACACAATGATTAATTAGTTAATCCGACGAACCTAAAAATAATGTATTAAATTATATTATTTTCCTAATCTTTGTAAACGACTCGAACGTACGAATATATGTATTTGTTTAATTATTATTATTTATTAACATACGACACGTAACGCTTTTTCCTTAATGATCATATTAAAAATTTATATAATTCCGTAGACACGTTCGTCTACCCTTAAATCCTTAGAAAGCGTTAAGATGTTCTAACTTCCGTGTCGTCGTCACAAATCCCAACTTGTACCTAATCTATGTGTTTATAATTTTAGGGCATTCGTAAGTCTTTTGAGACTTACACTCGTGGTTCCAACTTATCTCTTGTGTGATACTGCCTACGCTATTCAGGTAAGTTTTTACGGCCCCTTTTTACGGTTTTAAACTGGGGGAGAAAACATGTCGTAAAATGCTTTTGATTTTTGTAATTCATATATGATATCACTTGTATGACTGTGCGCACACATTATCCTTTAAGTCCTCACATCGGACCGTTAATATGAACATAGCGAGGTAATTTGAGTAGTACTACTGGGTTTGAAAAACCTCACCCGCGTTAGTCGCGCTAACTCGACTGGAGGTCGAACGAGTGCAATATTGACCTAAACATGCACCATGATGGTGGGAGGCATATAAATAGTCAGCTGTCGGTTGCGAGCACATTAGTTAACATGCTTATGGGTTAGCTACCTATTGATTTATATATTAAATGTACATTAATCTGTTAAACACTTCTATAAACTGAAACCTGTGAACTCACCAACCTCGTGTTGACATTTTCTTACATGTTTTTCTCAGGTCGCTTAAGATAAGGCACAAGTGCACACAATAGGACATGCATGGAATTCTGCCTTTGATTTATGTTTTATTAAACTGTTTGGACTATTTTGAATTGTATTTGGTTTGGACTTTTGGACTATTCTTTTGGGCACGTGTGTTTTGTGCATTTACTTTCTTTATGCTTCCGCATTAACTCTGATTGATATGATATTTTCATTTGAGTCCCATGTAGAGTCGTTCAATGTAACTAATAACTGAGATCCTGGTTTGTCACTTCCCGAAATGGTAAAACTCCGTTAGTTTGAAATTGGGGGTGTGACAGATTGGTATCAAAGCCATTGGTTATAGAGAACTAGGATTGCGTACTAGACTATAACCTCACACATTAGTTACATGTCATAAATCTTTGATGTTTGGCACTTATATGTTATATTACAGGATCATATCGTCAACTCCACCATCACCTAAGGCACCAGGACACGATGCACCTATCTTATCATCCCCGGAGCCCAAAAGGCGCCGGACTAGTTCTAGTGACTATTCGGTTGATCAGGGTGAACCGAGTAGCGCGCAAGCAACGAATCCTGCTCGCAATTGGAATGCATACCCGCAAATGATCCAAAGGTGGATCGAGATGGGAAATGTTTCATCATCGTACTTTGGTTCCGCTTCCTCATCATCTACTTTACCTAGCTTGCCCAGCACTATGGAACAAGCTTTTGCAGCTTTTGTATTTTACATGTCTAGGGAGTTGAGCATTGTGAAAGATGCTACTGATGAGATACCTAACATTCTGCAACGAGAGACACAAATAGAGGAGAACAAGGTAGGAATTGAGCTTTTGACTGCTGAGCTAGCAGTGACGGTCAGGTCCATAACTTTTTGGTGGATCAGGTTACACATTTGGAGACGAGGGTGGACACCTCGGATTTTGAGGTAGGAGGGATTGTGGAGAGAGTGGCTAATCTGGAAGCCAAGCTACAAGTAGCAAACCATGCTGCTGAAGGACTTCAAGAAAGAGTGACTCACTTAGAAGCCCAATTGCAAGCAACCCTATTTCCGGAATACATCAACTTTCGGATGATGAGGAAGAACCTTTCGAGGAGGAGCCACCCGAGGAGGAACCAATGGAAATCGACGATGCACAATCATACGTTTCTTCCGATGACGTGGATGTTTGATGATATTTCTATTCTATCTTTCTTTTTCATTCATGTATTGCTTATGTTATTTCTCTTTTCAAACCTAGATGGGTAAGGTTGTTCCCATTTAATAAAAGCATGAGAAGTTTAATGTTTGAGTTATTTTTTTTGTATCCTTACAATTTATTTAATTTTCAAAATATTAGATGTTGTATTTCCTCACTTGTACATAAATAATGTTTAATATGCGATATATTTCTCATTGTTTGTATTTGTGAATGTGAAGAATCATGTCGGGAAGAGGACGTGGAGGTCATGCTGGTGGCCGAGGTACCATCAACATGACAGCAGCGGAGCTGGCGGCACTAATTAACGATAGTGTGGCTGAGGCTCTAGCAGCATAGAATGCTGCAGGTAAATGCTTTAACTATTGACTAATGAGGTCAATTCATCTCTTAAAGCGCCTTTCCTAAGCTCTATAATCCCAATCCTATGTTTTTTCTAAATCCAGGCCAGCAAAACCAGCAGAATCAGCAACCAGCATGCACGTTCAAGACATTTATGGACTTTAAGCCCCACACTTTTAGTGGAGTTGAAGGAGCTGTCGGACTACTCCGGTGGTTTGAAAAGGTAGAATCCGTGATTGCCATGTGCAACTGCCTAGTGGCCAATCAGGTCAAGTTCGTCGCTAGAACTTTGGAGGGCCCGGCTCTCACGTGGTGGAACGCTTAGGTCCAGATGTTGGGTCTGGCCATGGCAAATGGACTCCTGTGGGAGGAGTTTAAGACGATGATGAAGGATGAGTATTGTCCTCGTGATGAAATTCAAAAGTTGGAAGGTGAATTTTGGAACCTGAAAATGGAAGGTTCTGAAATTGAGCTGTATACCACACGCTCCCATGAGCTCGCTACCATGTGCCCACATATGGCGACTCCAGACTACAAGAGAATTGAGCTATATATTGGAGGTCTAGTGCCTCAAATTCAAAGTATGGTTACTTCGTCCAACCCTACTACTATCCAGTAGACGATCAGATTGGCTCCCAAGTTAACCGATCAGACGGTGAATCAAGGGACTCTACCCCCGAGGGGTTCAGTTTCTAAAGCTACTGATAATCATAAGCGTAAGTTTGATCACCACTCCAACTCTCACTCCAACTCCAAAGGACCCCAGTTCAATCAACCCCAGCAGCAGCCGCAGCGAAAGTTTGAGCCTACTAAGAACTTCAATCAGACGACATCTTCAGGTCAAAATCAAGGTAGTTCTGCGGGGAGAGCCCCCAAGTGCATCAAGTGCAATTACCATCATGTCGGTGCTTGTAACCGTTGTTAATGTTGTGGCAAGATGGGTCACGCTGCAAAAGATTGTAGAGTGGATCTTCAGAATAAGCAACCGTTCCGACCGCAAGGGTCCACTAGGGGATGTTTTCAATGCTGCAAGGAGGGACATATTCAGAGGGATTGTCCTCAGTCGAAGAGGAATGGTAATGGAAATGGTAATGGTAACGGCAATAACTAGGGTAACAATGGTAACGACAACAACAATCAAGGCAACAACAGTGGTGGCAATAATGCCAATAATGGAGGGAATGGTGCGAAAGGGCGAGCTTTCGTGCAAGGATCTGGAGAAGCTCGTTATGATCATAATGTGGTCACCGGTAAGTTTCTCTTAAATAATTACTTTGCTTCTGTCCTTTTTGACACTGGTGCTGATAGGAGTTTTATATCTAGAAAACTTAGTGATATGATAAAAGGAACTCCAACTATGTTAGAAGCTAAGTATATAATAGAGATAGCTGATGGCCAAATAATTGAAGCAACCCAAATTCTTAAGGGTTGTAAGCTTGAGCTAGCTAGTCATAAACTTGATATCTACCTTATGCCGGTCACGCTTGGTAGTTTTGATGTAATTGTCGGCATGGATTGGTTATCTAAAAACCAAGCCAAAATCATATGTCGTGAGAAAATTGTTCACATTCCCCTCCCGAGTGGAAAAACCGTTTCCGTTCAGGGCGAAAATGTTGGTGCAGTCATGGGCATCATATCCTTTATGAAAGCACAGAAAAGACTTCGAAAAGGGCATACTGCTATTTTGGCTCTCGTTGCTGAGCAGCCCTCAGAAGAGAAGAAGATTGATGATATTCCCATCGTTCGTGATTTTCTGGAAGTATTTCCTGAAGATTTGCCTGGTCTGCCACCACACTGCCAAGTTGAATTTCAAATCGATCTGGCACCCGGAGCGGCACCGGTCGCTCGGACACCTTACAGACTGGCACCTAGTGAATTGCAAGAGCTATCTACTCAGTTACAGGAATTGTTGGATAAAGGTTTCATCCGACCTAGCTCATCGCCATGGGGAGCTCCAGTCATGTTTGTCAAGAAGAAGGACGGAACTTTCCGTATGTGTATCGACTACCGTGAGCTAAATAAAGTCACAATCAAGAATCGTTATCCTTTGCCTCGCATAGATGATCTCTTTGATCAACTCCAAGGATCCAGTTTCTATTCCAAGATAGATCTTAGGTCCGACTACCATTAATTGAGAGTCCGAGATGAAGATATCTCTAATACTGTTTTCAGGACAAGGTACGGCCACTATGAATTTATGGTCAGGCCTTTCGGATTAACCAACACACCTGCAGTATTCATGGACCTCATGAACCTGTGTGTAAGCCATACCTTGATCAATTTATCATCGTTTTCATCGACGACATTCTCATTTATTCCAAAAACAAGGAGGAAGATGAGGAACATTTACGTTTAATCCTGGAATTACTTAAAAGGGAGCAGTTGTATGCTAAGTTTTCCAAGTGTGAATTCTGGATCCGGGAAGTTCAATTCTTAGGATATGTGGTTAACGAGAAAGGAATACATGTCGATCCATCAAAGATAGAAGCCATCAAGAATTGGGTAGCACCGACGACTCCGACTGAGGTGCGACAATTTCTTGGATTGGCTGGTTATTACAGTCGATTCATTGAAGGATTTTCAAAAATTGCACAACCTCTTACTGCCTTAACTCAGAAGGGTAAAGCCTATAACTGGGGCAATAACCAAGAGTCATCATTCCAACATCTTAAGCAGAAACTTTGCAATGCACCTATCCTAGCTCTTCCGGAGGGTACAGATGATTTCGTGGTGTATTGCAACGCATCTATTCAGGGTTTGGGTTGTGTATTAATGCAACGAGAAAAGGTGATCGCATATGCTTCGCGTCAACTAAAGATTCACGAGAAAAACTACACCACTAAGGACCTAGAGTTGGGAGCTGTAGTTTTCGCACTTAAGATATGGAGACACTACCTGTACCGTACCAAGTGCACCAACTACACCGATCACAAGAGTCTTCAGCATATCTTCGAGCAGAAAGAGCTGAACATGCGACAGCGTTGTTGGGTCGAGCTCTTGAATGATTATGACTGTGCGATCCGGTATCACCCGGGTAAGGCTAACGTTGTAGCTGATGTCCTAAGTCGAAAGGAATCCAAACCCAAACGAGTTCGAGTATTACAGCTTACTATTCACCCCGGATTACCTGACAAAATCTTTAGTGCTCAACTCGAAGCCTTGAAAGAGGAAAACCTACCACCGAAAGGTACACGCGGTATGGAAGCACAACTCGAGGTCAAGTCTGACGGTATTCGCTACTTCGCCGAGCGAATATGGGTTCCAATATTCAGAAATTTAAGGGAACTAGTCATGGATGAAGCTCATAAATCTCGTTACTCTATTCATCCAGGTTCCGAAAAGATGTATCATGACCTAAAGGTGCTGTATTGGTAGCCAAAGATGATGGCCGATATAGCCACCTATGTGAGCAAGTGCCTGACTTGCGCGAAGGTCAAAGTTGAATATCAAAAGCCTTCTGGTCTACTCCAGCAACCAGAGATTCCCATGTGGAAATGGGAACAGATATCCATGGACTTTATCACAAAATTGCCACGAACTCCTACCGGATGTGATACCATTTGGGTAATCGTTGACCGCTTAACAAAGTCCGCTCACTTCTTAGCAATAAAGGAAACTGAAAAAATGTATAAGCTTACTCGTATTTATTTGAAAGAAGTAGTATCTCGGAACGGGGTGCCAATCTCTATCATTTCGGATCGTGATGCACGATTCACCTCTCGTTTCTGGCAATCGTTACATAAAGCTTTAGCCACGCGTCTAGATATGAGCACAACATAACATCCTCAAACGGATGGCCAAACATAACATACTATTCAAACTCTGGAAGACATGTTACGAGCTTGTGTGATTGATTTTGGTAACACCTGGGAGTCTCACCTACCGTTGGTGGAGTTCTCCTACAACAACAGTTATCACACTAGCATCAAGGCAGCTTCATTTGAAGCACTATATGGATGGAAATGTCGTTCTCCTATTTGTTGGGCTGAAGTTGGGGATAGTCAACTCACAGGTCCTGAGCTCGTACTTGAAACTTCTGAGAAAATCGTTTAAATTAGAAACCGTATGGCAGCAGCTCGTGATCGTCAAAAGAGCTATGCCGATAAGCGTCGTAAACCGTTAGAATTTCAAGTAGGGGATATGGTCTTGTAAAGAGTCTCGCCTTGGAAGGGTGTCATTCGTTTTGGGAAACGAGTCAAACTGAATCCTCGTTATGTTGGACCATTCAAAATAGTGAAGAGAATTGGCCAGTAGCGTATCAACTGGACCTACCTGAAGGACTTAGTGGTGTACACAATGTCTTTTACGTCTCAAACTTGAAGAAATGTCTGGTAGACGAGTCGCTCGCGGTTCCTCTTGAGGAACTACACATTGATGAACAGTTACGTTTCATCGAAGAACCTGTGGAAATTATGGATAGGGAAGTCAAAACGTTAAAACGCAGTAAAATCCCTATTGTCAGAGTTCGTTGGAACTCGAAACGCAGATCGGAATTCACGTGGGAACGCGAGGATCAGATGATGCGTAAATATCCTAATCTGTTCAAGCACTTCACGTCAAATTCTTAAGGTACTATTTTAATTTTCGGGACGAAAATTCTTTCAACTAGGGGATGATGTGACACTCTAGAAATTTTTTATTTTATTATTTTAATTTTCGGGACGAAAATTCTTTCAACTAGGGGATGATGTGACAATCCGACTTTTCATGTTAACTCCGTTAACAATCCCGTTAAGTATTTCGTTAAATTCTAACCCAGTTAATCCAACCTAAAACTTCAGGGACTACTTCTGTCACATGTTTAATCTTAAACAACAGGGACTAGTCTTGCCAAGTCCCAATACTTGAATTGTTGACTCCCAAAGTTAAAATCAACTCAAAATCGGTTCTGTTGACTTTAGAAAATCAAACTCGCGGCTTTGATCTAAATTCGAACTCCATAACCAATTTATATTAGAATTAATAATTGAATTACACGTTTATGTCATTTACTTTCATCATTAGAGCATTAAACCCCGTTAATGATTCGAATTTTTAACAAGTAATGCATCAAAATGTTTATTTAATTATAGGAAGGGATATTGTTTATTTAATTATTATTTAAGGATATCCTAATAAGTCACGAATTTTTAACAAGTAATGCATCAAAATGAAATAATAACTAATCATAGTAAGCATGTAGCACAAGGTTTTTAACAAGTAATGCACCAATAATTTATTTAAATATTTTAAGTTTTGATTTAAAAGGTTTAATATGTAATTTAACACTTTAATTTGGATTAAATCAAATTTTATATCGAAAATTAGGAATTTTTCCTTTATTCTGTCATAATTGTTACAAGGTTTATAAAAATATTTTTTATAAAATTATTGGAGTTTTAAAAATGGCATTAAAAAATAAACAAGCCACAGGGACTCGAACCCGGGTCTGGGCTGAGGGTGCCGGACGAACCAGCCGCTGGACCAGGAGATGATTCTTGTGATTTTATTAGTTCAGAAATTATTTAATCTGTGGTTTGGTTGGGACTGGGTTTGGTCCATAATTCATGCGCAAAAAGTGAACAAGCCGGTCGCGGGCCGTGGGTTTCGAACCCACGCCACCTGGTTCGACGGCGCAGTGACTTGCCGGCCGGACCAGGTGGTTTCGCTGAAATAATACGGAAACAAATTGGTTAAAACATAAAATTAAAATCGATCCTGAATTCAAAATCGAGAATACCCGCTTATGAACCCTAGTTTCAATTCGGTAGCGATACCCTCTGTCATCACGAATTGACAGAGGGCTATCGATGGCTATTTGATTACGAATCGAAAGACACAATTCTTACTTGAAATGGTTAGGGCACGAATGCTGACGGCTACGAGTTTGGTGCGGCTGTTCTTGATGATCGACAGTCGTCCAGAGATGAAATGTAGGTTCGACAGAGGTTGGGAGAGTTTATGTGGACGTATACGAAGGTGAATGAATGGATTAATTTGATTGGTTTTGCGTGTAATAGCCAATTCGGTTTCGATTTAGTCCGCAGCGGTTTCGGTGACTGATTTCACGTAATTCCATTGAATTGGGAATGAATTGGGTCTGATAATAGTCCAGGTTCACTCGAGGTTGACTGGGGAAATATTTCAGGGATTGAATACGCGTTAATTTCATAATTTGATCGGATAATAAGACGTGTTTGACTATATTTTGTCAAATCTCTTTTGAATTTGAAATGGCCGCGTATTTAGTCAGTTTGGGTTGATGTCTGGGCCGAGACTGGATCGATTCGTGATTGGGAATTCATGAGGAGTCCAATTCGAAGGGAAATCCGACAATTGATGAGTGAATTGTCACGGTTTTTGGCCTCTTTGACTTTTGAAAGACAAACTGTCAAGGAAAGTCAAAATTGGAGTGTGGGGTTTCAAATTTAGGGTTTAATTGATCAACCGTGAAATTTCTTGTTAATGGAATAAATGTATCTATACGTATAATTATTTGATTGAAAATTTATGTAAATGTATACCCGTAAAAGGGTTTGCGGATTTGTGTTTAAGATTTAATACTTGGAACTTACAGCTTAAAAATCAGTGTACTAGAATCGAAAATTAAACGAGTTACATTAATTCCAAACAAGTAGGAAAATCAGAAATGTTACAGTATCCCCACGTTGAGGGAATTTCGTCCCGAAATTTAGCTAGTTGAGGCTACTGAGTCAGCAAAGAGATGAGGGTACTTGAGCTTCATTTGATCCTCACGTTCCCAAGTAAACTCAGGACCACGCTTAGATTCCCAACAAACTTTGACAATAGGAATACGACTTCGCTTGAGTTGCTTGACCTCACGATCCATGATTTCTACCAGTTTCTCAACGAAGTGCATCGTTTCATCAATGCGCACGTCATCAAGCGGTATATGGAGGCTCTCATCAGCGAGACATTTCTTCAGATTAGATACATGAAATGTAGGATGCACATTGCCAAGGGATGGAGGTAAGTCGAGTTTGTAGGCCACTTTCCCAATCCTTTCAAGGATTTTAAATGGACCCACGTAACGAGGTGCTAATTTGCCTTTCTTTCCAAAACGGATCACGCCCTTCCATGGAGACACCTTTAGAAGAACAAGGTCACCGACTTGGAATTCCAAGGGTTTTCGACGTTTGTCAGCATAACTCTTTTGCCGACTCCTCGTTACTCGGATATTGTCACGGATTTGGATGATCTTATCGGATGTTTCTTGAATTAGCTCGGGACCGGTGATTTGTGCTTCACCAATCTCGTTCCAACAGATAGGAGAACGACACTTGCGACCATAAAGAGCTTCGAATGGAGCCATGTTGATACTTGTGTGGTAGCTATTATTGTAAGAGAACTCGATTAAGGATAAATGTGAATCCCAATTGCCACCAAAATTAATTACACAAGCTCTAAGCATATCTTCAAGAGTTTGGATTGTTCGCTCGGTCTGACCATCAGTTTGGGGATGGTAGGCCGTGCTCAAATCCAATCGTGTACCAAGAGCAGTTTGGAGAGATTGCCAAAAACGTGAGGTGAACCGAGCATCTCTATCGGAGATTATGTTTAAGGGAACACCGTGACGGTTCACAATTTCATCAATGTAAATTCGGGCTAGTTTCTCGACCCGATAGTCTTCACGGATGGGTAAGAAATGAGCAGATTTGGTGAGACGATCAATGATCACCCAAATGCTATTATAACCACTCGAGGTGCGAGGGAGTTTGGTAATAAAATCCATGGCTAAGTTCTCCCATTTCCACACGGGAATTTCTGGTTGTTCAAGTAATCCAGAAGGACGTTGGTGTTCGGCTTTGACTTTGGAACACGCTAGACATTTGGCAACATAGAGAGCAATATCTTTCTTCATACCCGGCCACCAATATTGCTGGCGAAGGTCTTGGTACATTTTATCCGCACCAGGATGAATAGAATAACGAGTCTTGTGTGCCTCGTTCATAAGAAATGTACGGAGGTCATCACGATCGGGAATCCAAATACGGTTCAAGTAGTAAAGTAAGCCATTGGGTTTTGATTCGAGCAGAAGTTCAACACCACATGACATTTCTTCGTACATGTTACCCTCGGTGACTGAGATGTGTTGAGCTTCTAAAATGCGGATTTGAATGTCGGTTTGGATTCGGGCACAATGAAGCATAACATGGTCCTTTCGACTCAAAGCGTCGGCTACAACATTCGCTTTGCCGGGATGGTAACGAATTTCGTAGTCATAGTCGTTAAGGAGTTCAACCCCACGTCGTTGCCTCATATTGAGTTCCTTTTGGTTGAAGATATGCTGGAGACTTTTGTGGTCGGTGAACACCACACATTTTGTGCCATAGAGGTAATGTCTCCAAATCTTCAATGCGAATACGACCGCACCCAACTCGAGATCGTGCGTCGTATAATTCTTCTCATGAATCTTAAGTTGCCTTGATGCATAAGCGATCACCTTGCCTCGTTGCATGAGAACACAACCAAGACCTTGGTTGGAGGCATCACAGTAAACAACTAGATCATCATTCCCATCAGGGAGGTTCAGTATAAGAGCATTGCACAACTTTTGCTTGAGAGTTTGGAAAGCTTCTTCTTGTTTTGGTCCCCATTCATAAGGTTTACCCTTGTGTGTCAAAGCAGTGAGGGGGACAACAATTTTAGAGAAGTTTGAGATGAAACGACGATAATATCCCGCAAGACCAAGGAATGAACAAACTTCAGTGGGGGTCTTAGGGGGTATTCCAATTCTTAACAACTTCGATCTTAGCAGGGTCAACATGAATACCCTTTCCATTGACAATATGACCAAGAAATTGAACTTCTTTTAACCAAAATTCACATTTGGAGAATTTGGCATATAGTTGTTCTTTCTTCAAGAGATCCAAAACCAATCTAAGATGTTGCTCATGATCGGATTTAGTCTTGGAATAGATTAAGATGTCATCGATGAAAACGATCACGAACTTATCAAGGTACGGTTTGCACACACGATTCATGAGGTCCATGAAAACTGCGGGTGCATTGGTTAGTCCAAAAGGCATAACCATGAAATCGTAATGACCATACCTTGTTCGGAAGGTAGTCTTTGGAATATCGTCTTCTTGCACACGGAGTTGGTGATAACCAGATCGAAGATCAATCTTCGAGAAACAAGTAGAGCCTTGAAGTTAGTCAAAGAGGTCATCAATTCTAGGCAATGGATAACGGTTCTTGATGGTAAGCTTGTTGAGTTCTCGGTAGTCAATACACATGCGGAATGATCCATCCTTCTTCTTGACGAATAAGACAGGTGCACCCCACGGTGAATGACTTGGACGGATGAAGCCCTTGTCGGAGAGCTCTTGGAGTTGGCTTGCAAGTTCTTGCATTTCGGAAGGTGCAAGACGATATGGAGCTCTAGCCACAGGGTTAGCTCCGGGCACAAGATCAATGTGAAATTCTACTTGTCGGACGGGTGGAAGGCCGGATAAGTCTTCTGGGAATACCTCGGGAAAATCTTGGATAATGGGGATATCTTGGATACTCTTCTCCTTGACATCCTTTTGAATGATGTCTGCTAAGAAGGCCACGTACTTCTTTCGTAAGTACTTTTGAGCGGTGGTACATGACATCAACTTAAGTCCTTTGCAAGGCTTTTCACCAAATACTCTCAATGTTTCCCCCGATGGTAGCGGTATTCGAATACACTTCTCAAAGCAAATGACTTCGGCATGATGATTTGATAGCCAATCCATGCCTATGATGATATCAAAGCTTCCTAGTGGCATTGGAACAAGGTTGATTGGGAATGTATGATCATTAAGTTCTAAAGAGCAATAGTAGATAATGGATTCAATTGTAAGAGAGTCACCATTTGCTACTTCAACGGTAAATGTTTTCTCTAAAAGAGATCGGGTCTTAGTAAGTAAAGGTTCAAAGTTAAGTGACACAAAACTTTTATCGGCACCGGTATCAAATAGAATGGATGCATATTGACTATTAACAAGGAACGTACCATTGACCACATCATTGTTGGCTTGAGCTTCATTGGCGTTTATGTTGAAAGCACGCCCACGAGCTCCGCCTTGCCTAGCATTGGTAAATCTTAGGCACTGGTCACGGAAGTGGTTTGGGTCGCCACACTCATAACAAGCACGCCCATTTGCAATAGCGGGTACACCTTGATTAGTCCCTTACGGGTTGGTTCGGTTTGGTGGGTTGACTTGGCCCGCAAGAGATTTGGCCCTACAAACATTAACCGTATGGCCGTACCTCCCACAATGAGTACAAAGGCGACATGGGATGCTTTGGCGATGATGATAGTTGCAGGTGGCACAAAGTGGGTAGACCCCAACATATGGCTTTTTGGTCGGTGCTTGAACCATGGGTGCAACTTGATTAACAGGAATAGTAGGAGTGACCACAGCAAAATTTCTAGTCTTCCTCTTCCTATTATGTCAGGAGGGTTCAGTTGTGACCTCTTTGTTATGGGTGGGAGGAGTTGCGGTGTCGGAAACTTTCTTTGCGCCCTTTTTAGTAAGAGTCCCCGCCTTCACATGATTATCAGTTAAGGTAGCAGACAAACGGATAGCATCCTCAAGTGTTGCGGGATTCCTTCCTAGGACAGTATCTTGAATTTGCCTAGGTAGTCCCCCAATATACTTTTCAATGCAGCGGGATAAAGGTGTGACCATGTGGGGCACGAGGAGAGTCAACTCATGGAACCGAGTTGTATAAGCTAAATTTTCTCCACTGTCTTGGGCAAGATCCCAAAACTCAGCTTCAAGTTTCTTCACTTCATTTCGAGGACAGAATTCCTCGGTCATTAGCCTTTTAACCTCATCCCAAGGTAAGACCATTGCTACATCCACACCTCTATTCCTTTTCTCCCCATTCCACCACGTGAGTGCCCGTTTTTGTAGGACACTTGTGGCGTGACGAACACGAAGGTTGTCGGGGCAGTCACTATTGAGAAAGGTATTTTCAATCATTTCGAACCATTGAAGGAGTCCCGTAGCTCCTTCGGTACCATAGAACTTGAGAGGGTTACACGAGTTGAAATGCTTGAAGGTGCATTGAGTTGGGTTGATCCCACCATTTCCACCATTTCCACCATGGTTGCCATTGGTGGCACCATTAGCTTGAGTGAATTGTGTCACGAGTTGTGCAAGAATGGCAGCAATGTCGGTATTGGTGTTGACCACGGAAGCACGACGGGGAGGCATTCTACAGATTTTCACAAGACAAGAAAAGATGTAAGAACTTATGAATGTTACATGGATTTAAAAGGATGAGATAACAAATTAAAATAGTAAATCATAGTTTGATTGTACTCAAATAGTGATATAATCACTTGAATACTATGACACATTAAGGTTAATTAAACTCATATAATTTTCAAGGAGACATGCTTTAGCCTATAAGTAAGCACTCATCCCGGGTATTCCTAGGAAAGCATACGGGTCCCTCGGTTGATTGGGATTTATGCGAAATGCTTTCCTAGACAGAAAACCCAGAATACAGGTGTCACCCTTCCAGATTGCTCGTGTCCTCAAATAATTAATAAAGTTTAAAAACCTTAACGAGGAAATAAAGAAATTTTGTAGATTTAGCTTCATGGAGTTTCCACATGCTAAGAAAGATATAGATAGAGAAGGAGATAAGAATATTATGAGGTTTTAGGATATAGGAAGGGATATTGTTTATTTAATTATTATTTAAGGATATCCTAATAAGTCACGAATTTTTAACAAGTAATGCATCAAAATGAAATAATAACTAATCATAGTAAGCATGTAGCACATAGCATGTAGCACATAATCATATAAACATGAAGCATAGCATAAGTGGGTGTCCTAAAGTTATAGTCTAGGTCAAGGGTGTCTAATAACCTAATTCCCTATAACCTGGCTCTGATACCAATCTGTCACACCCCGACTGATGGCGGAATCATCGGGGCGGGACATGTAGACTGTTCATGAGCACAAGGTTGACTAAATTGCATATATTAAACATCAATTTCCATTGCAAGTAATCCAAATACAATCACATCCAAGATAGAACAAAATTGAAATACATAGAGTTTTTTTTTATTTAAATTAACTAAGTCCAAGCCTATATGTAGCACGTCTTGAACAATCTCACACATTAGAACCTGAAACATGAATAAAATAAAGTTAACTAAAAAGTTGGTAAGTATAACACAGGTTTGTATATAGATAGCATATAATTTGTAAACCAAATCCTTTACATAACATGATAAATAAGGCATTTATGGGGAGCAACTATTGTGTAACCAAGTACAACCAAACCTTTGTAACTAGCATGCAAATTGTGTTGTCGGTATCAATCACCTCAACCAGGTGGGTTTGTCAGACTCAATAGATCTATCATTGAAAACCGTCGACTTGAATAGTTAATGATTGCACATAAGTGTTCACAAAAGTTAGCACAACTAGCACTCAGGCATAAAGCTCAAATTTGCACACATGAATGTAAATAGGATTTGTACTTGTGTTGTTTGTGTAAATGTAAACATGTAATTTGAATAATGTTCATGTTTCACCCCAAAAGTGTAAAAAAAAGTAAAAGGGGCTATGAAATACTCACTTGGTTCAAGGTGTAGCTAACACGGGAGATTAAGTTATAATTTGATCCTTGTAACTCACCACGTTAACCTAATGTATAATGTATATTTGAATTATTAGAGGGTATAATAGTTTATGTCTAAGTCTAGGATTGAATCGGTTATGTGTGACAAGTGTTGGAGTGGTAAGTATTAGTGGTTCGCACTCGAATGAAATGTTTCATAAAATGAGAGGGTTTAAATAAATAGTTTTAAAATAATTAAACCAAGTTTTGAGTTCGAATAACTAAATAAATTAAATAATTATTATTACCTAATAATTTAGTTATATAAAAATTTGTTGTATGATTTATCTTATTTAAATAAATAGTTTATCTATTTATTTATAAAGATATGTAAAGAAAATGATATTTATTTATAAAGGTATGTAAAAATGATATTTATTTATAAAGGTGTGTAAAAACAATAAAATATATTTATCTTTGAAATAACTAACCTTTATTTATTTATTTTCCCTTTAAAAATAAGTCTTGATTGTTTTAAATGGATTAAATCTTTTATAACTTTTATAGAAATTAAACTATTTTTCATTTAGAAATTTATTTAAATATTTTAAGTTTTGATTTAAAAGGTTTAATATGTAATTTAACACTTTAATTTGGATTAAATCAAATTTTATATCGAAATTACGAATTCTGCTTTTATTCTGTCATAATTGTTACAAGGTTTATAAAAATATTTTTTATAAAATTATTGGAGTTTTAAAAATGGCATTAAAAAATAAACAAGCCACAGGGACTCGAACCCGGGTCTGGGCTGAGGGTGCCAGACGAACCAGCCGCTGGACCAGGAGATGATTCTTGTGATTTTATTAGTTCAGAAATTATTTAATCCGTGGTTTGGTTCGGACTGGGTTTAGTCCATAATTCATGCGTAAAAAGTGAACAGGCCGGTCGTGGGCCGTGGGTTTCGAACCCACGCCACCTGGTTCGGCGACGCAATGACTTGCCGGCCGGACCTGGTGGTTTCGCTGAAATAATACGGAAACAAATTGGTTAAAACATAAAATTAAAATCGATCCTGAATTCAAAATCGAGAATACCCGCTTATGAACCCTAGTTTCAATTCGGTAGCGATACCCTCTGTCATCACGAATTGACAGAGGGCTATCGATGGCTATTTGATTACGAATCGAAAGACACAATTCTTACTTGAAATGGTTAGGGCACGAATGCTGACGGCTACGAGTTTGGTGCGGCTGTTCTTGATGATCGACAGTCGTCCAGAGATGAAATGTAGGTTCGACAGAGGTTGGGAGAGTTTGTGTGGACGTATACGAAGGTGATTGACTGGATTAATTTGATTGGTTTTGCGTGTAATAGCCAATTCGGTTTCGATTTAGTCCGCAGCGGTTTCGGTGACTGATTTCGCGTAATTCCATTGAATTGGGAATGAATTGGGTCTGATAATAGTCCAGGTTCACTCGAGGTTGACTGGGGAAAGATTTCAGGGATTGAATACGCGTTAATTTCACAATTTGATCGGATAATAATACGGGTTTGACTAAATTTTGTCAAATCTCTTTTGAATTTGAAATGGCCGCGTATTTGGTCAGTTTGGGTTTATGTCTGGGCCGAGACTGGATCGATTCGTGATTGGGAATTCATGAGGAGTCCAATTCTGTAAGGCCCCTTTTTCCGGGTGACCTCACTTATTGGATTTACTCATAAACAAAGTCATCAATACTAAACTTTAAATTTAACATATTCAATTAACAGCCAAAATCATTCACATTTGAGTACATTACAGCGGAAGTCTTAACATTTAACACATACATCAGTGTTTAACAAAAACATAAATCGGGATGTCAGTCTTTAGCCGGGTAACCTTCACGCCTTCGCACGACCCTTTTCTTTGTTACCTGAAATGTATACTAAAAGTCAGCTAACGCTGGTGAGTTCTAGTTTAAAATTATTAGATATAAGCATTATTTCCTTAAAAGTATTCTTAAGTTTATACATTATGATCATAAATACGTATTCTTAACTTTTTCTTAACATTCATTTGGTCGTACACATATGGGTGATCAACCCGTCTTTTACTACGTATGTCACAAAGACATACGCCATGAAGCTACCGTCGTAGCCCTTTGACTCGTCCGGTCCTAGAAATCGTCCGCCATAAAAAAAACCGTCCGGCCAACCTTCGGCCGTCCGTCATACCGTCCTACCGTCATAGGCCGTCCTTTTCGCCCGTCTACCCGAAGGTATCCGTTTCCCACGTGCTACCATGTTTGCAACCGTTCTACATATGATTTGGCATTTGCTTCGACCGCCCATTTATGCCCCTTTTTATTTCCTTGCTGATGAAGGAACGTTTTTGTCCCGGTTGCAAGATAGTCACGTGGTCGTCCGTCTACCGTAGTATCCGTTAGCATCGAAGCGTCCATAACATTCACGTATATTCATATCATGCAGTATATATATAATATAAGGCACGATTTCATTCATACTTTGTAAACATACGTTTCAATCTTTGTTCATAATTCATTTTCATATATTTATATATCACGTATGTTCACATCGGCATTCATAACATTTATTCATTTAGTGTATACACCTCAGCCCCAAAAATATTTATAAATCATTTGCACATAACATAGAGGGGGGCACATAGAACTCACCTGATCGGCTAGTCCTGTTCTGTCCTAACTGCGGTCCGATGAGCGTTGCACACGATCTGGATTAATTAATCATACACGTATTAGATCTAAACCAAGTTACATTCCTAACACAGCTGACATAGGCGAACTTAATGCCTAAGTTCGCTTCCACTGGCCTAGGCGAACTTATAGGTGAACTTAATGCCTAAGTTCGCTTCCTCTGACCTAGGCGAACTTAATAAGTTCGCTTACCCTTGGCCAAGCGAACTTAATCAGGCGAACTTGATAAGTTCGCCTCCACCAAGCGAACTTAACAGGAGAACTTGCTAAGTTCGCCTGCACCCGCAGTCATCTTCCCCAAACAGTCCGAAATTCTCGGATTTGGGTTCGATTATGTCAAAACTTCAACTTTCTTTGCTCAAAACAACTGGTTTTCATTCCAGATACTAAACCCAAGCTTATTCTCAAGTTTCATCCGTAAAAACGTCCTATTTTCACCCGAAAACCTGGAAACCCAACCTAAGCAAAAATCTCAGTTTTGGCTCGAATGGTTACCTGGATGACGATTCTGATTTGGAGGTTTCCTTCACGAGTGCAAGACACACGAGCGGATGCAATCTTGTGCGATTCTGACACTTTCTCTCTCTACGGTTTTTCTCTCTCTAGAATTGTAAAGAGGAGAACAATGAGGGCCTTAGGCTATTTGTATGGGAGACCTCCCCAAGCCCAGTTCGCGACTGACTCGGCCCGACTTCGGCCCGCTTGAACTCGTCAACTTTATTTCTCGCCATTTTAGGATGTTACAAATTCAAAGGGAAATCCGACAATTGATGAGTGAATTGTCACGGTTTTTGGCCTCTTTGACTTTTGAAAGTCAAACTGTCAAGGAAAGTCAAAATTGGAGTGTGGGGTTTCAAATTTAGGGTTTAATTGATCAACATTGAAATTTCTTGTTAATGGAATAAATGTATCTATACGTATAATTATTTGATTGAAAATTTAAGTAAATGTATACCCGTAAAAGGGTTTGCGGATTTGTGTTTAAGATTTAATACTTGGAACTTACACCTTAAAAATCGGTGTACTAGAATCGGAAATTAAACGAGTTACATTAATTCCAAACAAGTAGGAAAATCAGAAATGTTACAGAACTCCTGCACACGACAAACAAGACCTTGTGAAGCTTTTGCACATATCACATTCGCCGGAGACGCAACCAGAGCCGCCGGGGACTAAGCACTTCGAAGTCGAAACTCATTCTAGTCAGGAACCTACAATCCGTGCCTCATTCTCGTAATTGAACACACTCTTAGCTTTGTTTTAACCTACTGATTGAAAGCCCTATCAAAATTGTGGCTTATAACATCAAATCGATCATAAACCAGATTATAGGGTTCATACGAAACCGGTTTAATCGAACACCGCCCAAGACCCTGTTTAAATCTAATTGAATCATATGAATAGCATCGCCATTATTCACTCTTTGAAAACCCTATGAATTCAACCCTTTTCATTATCGGATTAATCAAGATCTAGAACCTAGGGTTTGTTAATAAATCGATTTGGGGGTTTCGACTCTAAACTCAACCTCAATTAAATTAATTTATACAGTTAGAATCGCTATATGATTCTCTGTAAAAACCCTATATTAATTTTAACTTTCAACATCGAATTTTATTCAACACGTGATCTAGGGTTTGTTCTTGAAACGATTTGGGGTTTTTGATCTTAAACACATTTTTAACCTAATTAAACTATACAAACAGATTCGCAATGCTTCGATTTGTAAAAGGCCTATGATTTCTACTAGTTCTATTATCGAATTCAGTCGATTTGATTTGGTGTTCATATTCTAGGGTTCGGACTCATATCGATCTTAAACTTAACCATTTTGCAATTAACTTCACCTACAGACTCGCAATAGATCAATGAACAAAACCCCTATGCTTTCAAATCCGATCGTGGTCCAAATTGTGGGTTAAGGGGCTGGTTTGGCTCGGCATGCGTGGGGGAGAAAAACCCACGAGATTTGTTTGATAAAACCAAACAGAACCGGGTATCTAACGCGATACCCTAGCGGGCGGGATTGGTTAATACAGTGTGCGTGTGTGGGAGAGACACGGGTTTGAGACTGGGCTCCCACATTTTATTTTTGAGGCACTTTTTGGTTATATTAAATTATTAAAAATCAAATCTTATATTATTATATTAAGAGTTTTAACCCGAAAAACAACCCGTAGGCTCGGGTTTGGTTTCATAACCTATTTTTACTATTATTATTCCCATTTTTAAATAGTATGTTTATATTATTTTTAACCCGTAACTCCCACTATTAAATAATATATATATTTTTATATTATTTCACCTCGTTAAAATACTTTGTGTGACGTTTAAACTAAAAATAATATAATAGTTTATATTATTTACTCTCGTTTTTCTACTCGATTAAAAATAATATATTTATTATTTTTCACACAATGATTAATTAGTTAATCCGACGAACTAAAAATAATGTATTAAATTATATTATTTTCCTAATCTTTGTAAACGACTCGAACGTATGAATATATGTATTTGTTTAATTATTATTATTTGTTAACATACGACACGTAACGCTTTTTCCTTAATGATCATATTAAAAATTTATATAATTCCGTAGACACGGTCGTCTACCCTTAAATCCTTAGAAAGCGTTAAGATGTTCCAACTTCCGTGTCGTCGTCACAAATCCCAACTTGTACCTAATTTATGTGTTTATAATTTTAGGGCATTCGTAAGTCTTTTGAGACTTACACTCGTGGTTCCAACTTATCTCTTGTGTGATACTGCCTACGTTATTCACGTAAGTTTTCACGACCCCTTTTTACGGTTTTAAACTAGGGGAGAAAACATGTCGTAAAATGATTTTGATTTTTGTAATTCATATATGATATCACTTGTATGACTGTGCGTACACATTATCCTTTAAGTCCTCACATCGGACCGTTAATATGAACATAGAGAGGTAATTTGAGTAGTACTACTGGGTTTGACAAACCTCACCCGCGTTAGTCGCGCTAACTCGATTGGAGGTCGAACGAGTGCAATATTGACCTAAACATGCACCATGATGGTGGGAGGCATATAAACAGTCAGCTGTCGGTTGCGAGCGCATTAGTTAACATACTTATGGGTTAGCTACCTATTGATTTATATATTGAATATACATTAATCTGTTAAACACTTCTATAAACTGAAACCTGTGAACTTACCAACCTCGTGTTGACATTTTCTTACATGTTTTTCTCAGGTCGCTTAAGATAAGGCACAGGTGCACACAATAGGACATGCATGGAATTATGCCTTTGATTTATGTTTTATTAAACTGTTTGGACTATTTTGAATTGTGTTTGGTTTGGACTTTTGGACTATTCTTTTGGGCGCGTGTGTTTTACGCATTTAATTTCTTTACGCTTCAGCATTAACTCTGATTGATATGATATTTTCATTTGAGTTCCATGTAGAGTCGTTCAGTGTAACTAATTACTGAGATCCTGGTTTGTCACTTCCTGAAACGGTAAAACTCCGTTAGTTTGAAATTGGGGGTGTGACAGGTAGGTTGTGTTAACCCAGAGTCAAGTCAATGTGCATTCTTGGATACGAGTTGTTATCATAGTAGGTTGAGTCTATGTTGTTATGATTGTAAGGTTGTTATTATTTACGTTGGTTGTACGGGTTGAGTCTCGGGTGATAAGCGGTTATGGGTTGTCATGGGGTGACAAGAGGTTAGTCATTCGTTAATAAAACGTAATTATATTGTATAAGGACCGGAGGGTCCTGGGTAAGTTAAACAGAAGAACTTGGTGTGATGGTTTTTATCTAAATTAAACTATAAGAACTCACTCAGCGTAGCTGACTTTGTGTGTACGTTAGATTGTTTGCAGGTAAGCGGTGTATCGACGTATCTTGGCTTGGGAGAGGCGTTACTCGGATTGGTGTGCAGACATTCGTAAGATAAACCTAATAACATTAAATGGTTATAAATGTCTTTTGAAAGACTTCCGATGTAATTGAATTGCAATAAATGTGTTTTAAATAAAAACGACCCGTTATGACAACCAACTGTAGGATGTCCGGGTTGGGATCATACATCTCTCCCTCTCTTATTAAATACACCTCTATTTTTTCCATAATAATATATTTGTAAAGAAATTATTAATTATACTAATAAAACACATGTTCAAACTATCTCTTTATAAGAAACTTTGAAATATAATTACCTAGCTTAAGTTTTTAATTAAATAGTAAATAAAAGTCAAATTGCATTGAATAGTAATTAATGTCTTCTTGAAACCCAATTATATATTAATTTTTACATGTTTTTGGATTTTGTTTTCTATTGTTACTACTAGGTTATATACCCATGTATTACATGGGGTTTTTAATAGAAAAATAAAAGTAAAATAAAGTGTAAACAAATTGAAAATAATGTGTAAAATAAAATTCTTTGAATTTTTAATTAAGTAATAATTTGAATTCAATTTTTGTATTATTTTTTCTGAAACATAAAAACATTAAGCTAATTAAATTTCAAAATTCAAACTTACTTAAAATAGAAAAAATTAAAGATTTTAATGAGAAAAAATATGGTAATGACACATGACATTTCTTGGAATCATTTATTAGAATAAGGATATGAATACATTTTTCCACCTATCTATAATTTTACTACTCTAATAAATAAAAATATTAGGGTGTAACATCCCAAAAATAGTAAATAAATAAATAAATAATAACGCGAGCGGGATTGAATCATCAAAAACAAAAGAAGAAATGAATGAAAGGAAAATGGATGGGCTTGGGCTCGGCTCCAACGGGCCGAGGGAAGCACATGTATATAAGGATCAAGGCAGCCTCACTCTCCCTCAACTCCACCATTTGCAAACTTAGAGAGAGAAAGGAGAGCTCGGGTCTAGAGAGAGAACGCTTGGGAATCAAGCTCAAAGTCTCGGGAATCATCACTCCACATCTCATAAACGTTTAACAACAAGAAGGAAATGAAAACAGGTAACATTCATGCTCAAATATGAGATTATAGTTAAGAAATGGGTTTTAGGGTTCTTATGGGTTTTGAATCAAAAGATAGTATTTTTACATATGGAATCACATAAAAAGTATGTATCTAGCTTCATGGAAGCTAGATACAAGTTCAGAAGGTAAAAAGATCAAAGCATGAATCAAAAAACGATGAAGATGATGAAAATCTGATGCGTCGCCCGAAAAGTCAGATGAATGGACGAAAACTATTTTCTGACCAAAAAGTGTCTTGGACATCCAAGATTTCAATAAGAACATTTCGGTCGAAAAGTGTCTTGGACATCCAAGATTTCTATCAGAACATTTCGGTCGAAAAAGTGATTACAACCCCAAAGATTTCGATCGGAAGAATTCAGTCGAAAAGTGTTTCGAACAAGGAGTTTTCGATCAAAAGATGGGAATAAAGAATTTTTCCATGTAGCTAGTTTCCGGTCGAAAGGATTTCAATCGAATTAGTTTTCGATCGAAATACATTTCGGGCATGGAGTTTTCGGTCAAATGATTTGTCACTCGTGTGTCTAGTTCACCTAACTCTAAGAATAGAAATGTTAAGTGTCGATTAGATTCATTAGCTTATCTCGTATTACTTGATTATACAGATTATGTGTGACCTTAACTGACGCTCCTAGACCAGCTAGTGTATTCAGAAATCACCCTTCAGGTGAGTTCTATGTGCCCCTTATGTGCCACGTGCAAATGATTTATAAATGTTTTGGGGCTGAAGTGTATACATGATATGAATAAATGTTATATTATGAGTTATATGATAATACATGACAGTTAGATACATGACAAGTATATTCATAAATAAAGAAACATGACAAGTATAATATGAATAAAGAAAAGAAAGTATGGCATAACGAGTAAGAATGAAATCTTGCTTTATATTCTATATGTATTGCATGTTATGAATGTATGTAAACGTTATGGATGCTTCGAAGCTAACGACTACTACGGTAGACGAATGACCACTCGACTATTATGCAATCAGAAATGAAAATCTAAAAAGGTACACTAAACTATGGTCACTTCGGTGGAGTAAGTCCCTCAATCGATGCACGACTGTATAACTAGTTCGAGTGGGAAACAGATGCCTTAGGGCAGACGGGCGAATATGACAGACTACGACGGTAGGACGGTTTAGGTGGACGGACAAAGGTTTTCCGGACGGATTTATGTTATGACGGACGGTCCTTGGACCGGACGAGTAAATGGGCTACGACGGTAGTTCTTATGGTATTTGTCTTTGTGACTAATGCAACAATTATGACGGGTTGATCACCCTTATTTGTATGACCAATGAATGTTAAATGAAAGAAAAGGTGAATACGCATTTATGTATTCACATATGAACGTTATTGAGACCATGATACTGTGTATATATATATATATACTTATATATTTATATACTTATAAAGAAATGATGTTTTTAACTACTTAAACTAGACTCACAGAGTTAGCTGACTTTTAGTATACATTTCAGGTAAAGGAAAAAAGGGTCGTGCAAAGGCATGAAGGCTACCCGGCATGTGACTGACATCCCACTTTTATTTATATTAAGACAATGTTTATGCTTAATTGTTAAAACTTCCGCTGCTATGTTATGTACTTGATTGTAAATGCTTTCGCTGTGTTTGAACGTTTTTAAAATGCAATTCATTATTGATGACTATGTTTATGAGTAAACCCAACAAGTGAGTTTACCCGGTAAAAGGGCCTTACAGGGGGACAAATGTCACTCTGTGGTTACTCCTCACTATTATTTTCCTGACTATCTCTCCTATTAAAGATTAGTTTTTTCGTTATCTCTCTCATATTAAATAATGAATATTAAATATTAATCTTTGTATTAATAAATAAATATCATATGAACACGTGTCACTTTTTGGTTCATTTTTATCATTTTTTGTCTCTCTCCTATTGAATAAAGATATTAATAGAATTTAATTAAAGATTTTTAATATAAATCTAATTACGAATACTTATTATTTAATTATAAATAGTTATTATATCATCAATAAAATAAATTTAATATGAATTAAAATTTATCGATTAAATAAAAAAAATAGTACTCAGTTGAAATAGAAACTAACTTAATAAAGTTTATAACTGTCACAACAAATTATATTTTTTTAAACATATTTTGACGAGTGTGTGTGTTAACAAATTACATTATATTTTATTTCACCGATATAATACACTGATTTATTCAACCCGTGCATTACACGAGTTTTTAAAAAATATAAATTTTTTATTACTAACTATATAACATTTCATTTATTTATTCAAACTGTGTAATACACAGGGTTTTAACCTAGTATCTAATAAACAAGTAAACTACGAGGACACTTGTCACATTTTTAGGCCTCCTCATTATTATTTTTCCGCCTCTTGCTCTTATTAATAATCAATTCCACATTTTAGGCAACTAAATAATTATTTCTTTTATTTTTTTATCCATACATTTTTTAGATTAAAATTGTGTTTGTTATCAATTAATTTGTTGAAACATATTTTTATGAATTCTATAAACTGTAAACAATTTATAGCCAACTAAGATTCAAATAAAAAAAATTAATCATATATTTACATATTTACATTTTTCCATTTTGACTAGTGTATGTGTTGATAGATTACATTGCATTTTATTCAACCCGTGTATTACACCGGTTTTAAGAACATAAACTTTTTTTATTACTAAATATATAACATTACATTTATTCAACCCGTGTAATACACGGGATTTTAACCTAGTAAGATATATATAAAAATATAGGAATTTTATATCTTGATATTTTTTCGCCTTGTGTAGTACACGGGTTCTAAACTAGTATAAATAATAAATGTAAATTTAAATCTTAATTTTAAGTTATAAATAAAATAATACTTAATGTAGCGAATTAAATAATCTCATGTGCATTAAATAATGGTAATTATTGAGTGTTGAGCTTTAATTGTAAAGATGAGGTTAAATGATAATTGGACACATTTTATATATTGGTAATGTGTACCTTATTCACAACAGTTTGTGTTAGATATGTTAAATGTTTTAGTAAATTACAATCATGTCCTTTTGATATCCTACTTCTAATAAACGATTCCAGTTAAAGCCACGTGGCATCTCCTCCTAATTCCAAAATACATTTTGCAAAATATTGATATTATAAACATATATTTTCTTTCTTTAAATAACTAATAAACTTAAATTTATTAATAACCACTTATTTAATATCTTGAAAATTCAAATCTCAAGCTATTCATGTCTTAAATAACTAATGAACTTAAATCTATTAATAAATTAGGTTAAAATCACGTGTATAACACGAATGGAATAAATATAACATTATACATTAAGTAATAAAAAAATAAGTTTTTAATAACTCGGGTTTTACACGGGTTGAATAAACCCGTGGAATACAATATAATTTATTAACACATACATTGGTCAAAATATATCAGGAGATTTATTAATATAAAGATTATTTTTTTTAAATACATTATTATTAAAAGATATATGTGTATTTAATAAGAGAGATAGACGAAAAAAAATGATGAGAATGAATATATATGTGACACGTGGCAATAAAAACCTTTATTTATTATATAGTATAGATATAGATATAGATCTCAAGCTATTCATGTACATCTAAATAGCATTTTTAAAATATCACCATCTAAATAAATTATAACTTTATCAAATCATACTAATTTAACATTTTTATTAACATACCATAAAATAGTTATATTTATAACTTAGTATATATTTTCTTCAGTTAACTCTTAATGTGTTTTCGTACTCAATTTGTCACGTCGTATGTTTCCATTACCATAAATAAAAGTAAAGGATAGTCGCTATGTAAGGTTGGTTTGTTTTTAAAAGAACCAATTTTTACACATTGTCAACTATATGTCACATAAAGTAGATATGGACTTAAGTTATTGTACTTGATAAGGATGGACAAATTACCAACAAAACAACAAATGTGATATACAAAGAAATGTTTAGAGATTTATAAATTGTCATAGTTGTTTGATTTTATATTGTTGTATGTAATAAAAATAATTTAGTTATATTAATTTGGAAAGTTATTATAAAAGTACATCTCTATCCTCAAACTCGTGTAATCTTTATTCTAAAATTTTGTGTAGTACACGGATCTATAACCTAGTGTATTATATAGTAGTATAGATATAGATATAGATTAAAGCTATACAAAAACATCAAATTAGCTTTTTATTAACAACTATTTCTTCTATTGTTTTTTTTCTAATGCAAGTCATATATTCGGTTATTCCATTCGTCATTATAGTTTCCTTTATACTCTCTTTTATTTAGTGAATCGTTGAAAATATATAGTTGAATTAAAAAGGTATTTAGTTGAAATAAATAGGTACAGTACCAGTATCTAATGCGAGTAAAATATAAAGTTGACATTTTAAGTTATGAAAGTTGAACTATGAATTTTCAGTTAATTTGCTTTAAAAGAAAGTAATGTTATGGGAGACATCAAAATAGCTTTAACTAACGATCTTTTTTCTTATATTGTTTTTGTTTCTATTAATGATCATGTATCTCAGTCCTCATACTAGATTTTGTTTATGCTCTCATCTTGATAAATGAGTAAAGTCTCATTGTGAATGTGAAAATATTAATGTATAACACTTTATTTGTAATTATATTTAAAAATTCTTCATCTCGACTTTCAAAGTTAATTGGAAAACAATTATTAAAATTAGTTGAATTAGAAAACGATTAATTCTAAATAAATAACAAATAACCGTTTTCATCATAGGGTTGGTCCCACTAGTGAAGTTAGAGGATTAAACTTAAACTTTTTGATGGCCAATAGCAAGGCATTTTTGGAATTTTATGTTATAAACTCTGTTCCTCATTTCTAATGTTTTATGACGAGTAATAATGAACCTTTGGGGTCGACCACGTGTCGTGTGGAGCTTGTCCCTGGTCCGATAATTCTATGGCGTGCAACAATGTTAAACAATGTTTGTGGAAAGTTGCGGATGGACATTTCACTGCTACGGTCAAAGTATTATGCTATTCAGGGGTTGCACCTTTCGGTAGTGATACTATGAAAGTGTTAGTAGCAAAGCATCCCATCCTGCCCCCTTCGGTTATGCATGTTTCCTTACTTTCTGAGCTCCTCTTGTTGCGGATGATGATGTCGTGCTTGAATGCATTAAAGCTTTCCCCAAAGGGATCTCTTGTGGGAGGGACGGATTGAGAGCCCAACATATTTTAAATGCTCTTTGTGGAGAGGGGTCTACGATCGCCGTTGAATTGCTCATGGTTATTTCTGTGGTGGTTAATTTATGTTTCGGTGGGAGATGCCCTAAGGGATTGGCGTAGTTCGTTGCCTCGGCCCCTCTCACACCGCTGCTCAAACCGGACAACGAGATTAGACCTATTGCCTTAGGAGCGATCTGGAGGAGATTGGTCTCTAAGGTGGCCATGAAGGGTGTTGGGAAGGAGATGGCTAAATATATGTGTGACTTTCAATTTGGGGTGGGAGTTCCCAATGGGGCAAAGGCTGTGCTCCATAGCGCAAACAGGTTCTTAAATGAGTTTCACTTGGATGGATCGTTGCTATGCTTACCGTCAATTTCTCCAATGCTTTCAACTTAGTGGATAGGACTGCCCTCCTGCAAGAGGTTCGGACCCGATGCCCGTCCATTTCGCTATGGGTGGATTCTTTATATGGGCATCCGGCTAGGTTATATGTGGGTGATGACCATATTTGGTCCACCACTAGGGTTCAACAAGCAGACCTTTGGGGCCTCTCCTTTTTGCCTTAGTTTTGCATCCGCTGGATCATCAGATCAGGGATTGCTGCAAGCTTCTCTTCCATGCTTGGTACCTAGATGATTGTATGATTATCGGAGACGCTAAAGAGGTGGCTAAAGCCCTAGCTATTATCAGGTCGAAGGGGCCCTGTTTGGGCCTGGAACTTAACGTCAAGAAAACGGAAGTTTTTTGGCCGTCATGCAATGGGGTGAAGGTACAAGATGGATTGTTCCCTTGTGAAATTGGAAGGCCAGTGCTAGGTGTGAAACTCCTTGGGGGCGCTGTTAGCAGAGATGCAGGGTTCATCAGTAATTTGGCTGTGAGAAGAGCTTCTTGTGCGGTGGAACTGATGAGCTGTCTCCCACGTTTGCGGGACCCTCAATGCGAGCTCATTTTGCTCTGCTCGTGTATGGGAGTGGCAAAGCTATTATTCGGCCTTAGAACATGCCAGCCTATGTATGTGGGAGAAGTTGTTTCAATTTTTGACAAGGGCCTCCGGGGTGCGATCGAGGATATCGTGGTTTGTGGTGGTGCTTTTTTTGGGGATTTTCAATAGAGGTTGGCATCACTTCCAACCCGTTTTGGGGGTTTAGGTTTATGTGAGGCTCAGGATGTATCTGCTTATGCATTTGTGGCCTCGAGGACACAATCTTGGAGTTTACAGGACCACATTCTTCGGGGTTGTGATATTGATGGGTTAGACTCTGATTATGGGTGTGCGATGGATAGCTTTCGCATGTCCCTTCCTGATTTCGATCTTAGCGATTTCTCTAATAAGGACACCGCCCCCCCCCCCCCAAAAGCCCAACATGCTTTGGCGAATGCCTTATTTAGCAAAATCGTCCAGAAGTTGGGAGTAAAGTTTGATTTATCACCTCACCAAAAAGCGGTGTTTGAATGTCTCCGGGTTCCTCGGGCTCAAGATTTTCTAACAGTTAGCCCCATCGAAGGACTGGGCCAGCATATGTCGGCTGTGGAGTATCGGGCTATCCTCAAGTATCGGCTAATGATCCCCTTGTTTCCGACTGAAGAGCTGTAACATCCCAAAAATAATAAAACGAATAAATATAGCAAGACCGGTGATTAGTTGGATTATTTAAACAAAAAGGGAGCGGGCCTGGGCCCGGCTTCAATGGGCCGAGGGAAGCCCATGCACATAAGAGGCAAGGCAGCCCTCTTCCCTGCTCATTTCCCCATCTCACGCAGCTTTTAGAGAGAGAAAGGAGAGCTCGGGTCCAGAGAGAGAAAGTGACGGATCAACTCGGGAATTCAGGAGAACGTTGCTGCTGTTCTCATGATCTTATCCTCTGAATCAGAAATCCAATCCAGGTAACGATTCGATCACATTATGAGTTTTTGTTCGTTTTGGGAAGTTTCGGGTTTTGGCTAAAAGATAACGATTTTGCGAACGAAACTTGAAAGTGAACTTAGGTATAGCATCTAGAATGAAAAACGAACGTTTTGATCAAAGAAAATTTAGATATCGACCTGATCAGATTCGCATGCAGAACATTCGGATTTTTGGGGAAGGCGATAAGTGCAGACCCATCGAAACTACTTAGTTTCGATATGTGCAGACCCATCGAAACTACTTAGTTTCGATATGTGCAGACCTATCGAAACTACCCAGTTTCGATATATGCAGACCCAATTGAAACTTCCATAGTTTCGATATGAGCCCCCGATCCGAAGCTAAGATAATACATAAGTTACTATCGAAACTACCTATCGAAACTACCTATCGAAACTACCAAGTTTCTACAGAAACAACCTATCGAAACTACCAAGTTTCGATATAAGTTAATCAATCGAAACTACTATGTTCAAGCATAGTAATGTCTAGTGTCATCTAGGAGCACCACCTTATGTGTATGACTTTATTATACAGATCATGAGTGACATTAGCGAAGCTCAGTAGCCAGCTTAGTGTATTACAGAAACTACTCATCAGGTGAGTTCTATGTGCCCCCTTCTATGTTATGTGCAAATGATTTATAAATGTTTTGGGGCTGAAATGTATACACTAAATGAATAAATGTTATAAATGTCAATGTGATCATACGTATATATATATGTATATAAATACTTATATATGAAAATGAATTATGAATAAAGAATGAAGCGTATGACTATAAAGAATGAATGAAAGAAGGACATAACGTAAAAGAATGAAATCTTGCTTTATATTACATATATATTGCATGTTATGAATGAATGTAAACGTTATAAACCCTTCTATGACAACGGCTACTTCGGTAGACGGACGAACACGTGATTATTTTGCAACTGGGACAAAAACGTTCCTTCGCAAGCTAGGACGTATGAAAAGGTATAAATGGACGGTCGAAGCAAATGCCTTAACTAATGTAGAACGGTTGCATACATAATGGTCACGTGGGAAACGGATGCCCTTGGGCAAACGGACAAAATGACGGACTATGACGGTAGGACGGTAAAGAGCGGACGGACAAAGGTTGCCGGACGGATTTAATGATATGACGGACGGTTTTCTAGAGCCGGACGGTAATGAAACGGACTACGACGGTAGTTCTGACTGCGATGTCTTCGTGACATTCGCGACAAGTATGATGGGTTGATCTCCCTTAAGATTATGGCCAATAAGTGTTCTCTCAAAGAAAGTATGTATGTACATATGTATATACCCTCAATGAATGTTATGTGAGAACAGCAAAGTAAAGAATATTTAAAAGTACGAATATACATATATACATTATATTCATGATAAGATAAATTTTATGTATGATTGTCTTTAAACTAGAACTCACCAGCGTTAGCTGACTTTTAGTATACATTTCAGGTAACAAAGGAAAGGGTCGTGCGAAGGCGTGAAGGTTACCCGACACAAGACTGACATCCCACTTTAATATATGTGTTAAGACTTCCGCTGTTATGTTATGTAATTGAACGACGAATGATTTGTAATTGAATGATGAATATTTTTAATTTAAGTTCAGTATTTATGACTATGTTTATGAGTAAATCCAACAAGTGAGGTCACCCGGTTTAGGGGCCTTACAAGTTGGTATCAGAGCAATAGTTTGAGAGATTTAGACATCCCTAAATGTCTAGACTCAAACTGATTATGGGACCAACGCACGAATGTCAGTATGGGTAACCAACGCCAACGCTAGCACGGTAAGTAAGTCATAAAGTTAATGCTCTAGCATAGGAATAGATACCTTAACTTAGAACAAATAGATGTTAATGCCACGACTGATTTGAAGAGTTTCGAACCCGAAAAGCAATGTAAATTAGTAATCACAAACCGGTCACTGTAATTAAGAATTTACCTTGCTCGTACTGTTCCAAACTATGATCTGAAGAAATGACATTGATGTATTCCCTTTTTAACTATCAGAAAATTAAGAACTATGGCTGGTGGAGGAAGAATAGGACCTCGAGGCGGTCGCACTGGCCGACGAGGTAGACCTCTGTTGAACCCAAGATTTGAAGAAGAAGAGAGTGTGCACGCAGAGCACACCGAAAGTGTGCACGAAACAGAAGTGACCCCAATTAGGGACGACAGTCCAGGGCCTATACAGTTGGAACCTGAAGTCAGGGATGCTATTGCCCGTGAAGTTGTGCTCACTTTGAAGAAGGTATTGCCTGATCTACTATCCGAGGCAATAAAGAAAAGTAAAGAGGAGGATGAAGGAAACCACGAAGAAAAAGTATATGACAGTGACGGGGATGAGATAAAAGTGGGGTCAAGCACTAAAGGGTGCACTTATAAAGGTTTCAAAGATGGAGACCCACCCAAGTTTGATGGTAGCAAGGATTCGATGGCTACTTTGGAATGGATTGAGAGAATGAACGTTGTAATCAACATCAGCGAGTGCGGACCAGACCAGGCGGTTAAATATGTTGCTCATTCTTTCACCAATGAAGCACTAGGTTGGTGGAGAAATATTCAAAGAACAAAGTCACCACATGCTCTTGCTAGAATGACATGGGAAGACTTGAAAAAGCTCGTAATCCAAAAGTTCTGCCCACAGAATGAGATTGATCGTGTGGAGAACGAGTTCCTAAACTTCAAAGCTGGCGACAAGACTCATCGCCAATATACTTCAAGGTTCAACGAGCTGGCCCAACTGGTACCACACTTGGTGGAAACCGAAGAACGTATGATCAAATACTATGTCAAGGGTCTGCCGCAAAGGGTCCGTGTCCACGTAAAAGCCAACCTACCGTCGACCTTCGAGTCGGTAGTCAACCTGTCTGGAATCGTTTACGACGATTATGCCAACGAGGACCCGGCACCTGTGACACAATAGAGAAAGTGGGAGAATCCGTCTAGAGGCACCGGAAGAGGGAATGAAACAACTGAAATTAAGAAACCGAGGTTGGACGGATATGAAACGTGCAAGAAATGTGGAAAGCAACATAGTGGCGAGTGTCGAATCGGCACCACCGTGTGTTATAAGTGCGGGAGGCCGGGGCACTACTCCCGAGATTGTTGGAAGGACGCCAAATGCCAAGTATGTGGATTGTTTGGGCATCTGACAAAGAACTGCAGGAAGGCCGGCCAATCTAGTTCGGGAAGGGAGAAGGAACAGGAACAACAAAAGGCAAGGACTCGGGCCTATGCCTTAACTGAGGAAGAAGCAAGGGGAAACCCTGATGTCGTGTCAGGTGCGTTTCTAGTTAATGATGAACGTGCTGCTATTTTATTCGATTCTGGTGCTTGTAAAAGCTTCATATCAAATGCATTTTGTCGTAAACTAGATTGCACTATCAACACCATAATAAAGGCCTTTAGCGTACAAACTGTCGTGGGTAAAAATTCGGCAGTATTTCAAGTAACAGAGGATTGCATCATAGAAATAGTGGGACATAAGTTTCCATCTAGATTATTCCTTCTCACCTTAGGAGGATTCGATATAGTATTGGGTATGGATTGGTCAGCTGCCAACGAAGCTCAAATCATATGTAAACGTAAGAGAATACACCTAAAAGCTCCTAGCGGCAGTCCAATTACGGTTTATGGGGATTGGAATTGCACGATGCCAAGCGTCATCTCGATGATCAAGGCCGAAAGTTACATGAGGCGCGGTTGCGAAGCTTATCTGGCATATGTTATTGATGATAGAATGAAAACAAAAGAACTCAAAAATGTACCCGTGGTGTGCAACTTTCCGGAAGTATTCCCTAAGGATCTACCTGGGTTGCCACCCGATCGGGAAATAGAATTTTAGATTGACTTACTGCCAGGAGCTGAGCCCGTTGCCAAAGCCCCCTACCGATTGGCTCCATCAGAAATGAAAGAATTGATGTCTCAACTAGAGGAACTAACCAAAAAAGGATTTATTAGACCGAGCATCTCACCCTGGGGCGCTCCGGTACTTTTTGTAAAGAAGAAGGACGGCAGCATGCGTATGTGCATTGACTACCGCGAATTGAACAAGAGGACGGTAAAGAACAAATACCCATTGCCTAGAATAGACGACCTTTTTGATCAACTGCAAGGTGCGAGTTGGTTCTCAAAGATCGATCTTAGGTCGGGTTACCATCAGTTAAAAGTAAGGGAAGAAGACGTACCAAAGACCGCGTTTCGCACGCGTTATGGACATTATGAATTCCTCGTGATGTCCTTCGGATTGACTAACGCTCCAGCAGCGTTCATGGATTTGATGAATAGAGTATGTTGACCAATGTTGGATCGATCAGTGATAGTTTTTATAGACGACATACTGGTATATTCGAAAAGCGAGGGTGATCATCACTGTCACCTAAGAGAAGTTCTGGAGGTGCTAAAGAAGGAAAAGTTGTACGCAAAATTTTCCAAATGCGCGTTTTGGCTTAGGGAAGTCCAATTCCTAGGTCATGTGATAAACCCAAACGGCATCATGGTGGATCCTGCAAAGATCGAGACAGTAAAGGAATGGAACATCCCAAAGACACCAACAGAGATACGAAGTTTTCTAGGATTGGCAGGCTACTATCGAAGGTTTATTCAAGACTTCTCAAGAATAGCCTCACCACTGACTAAACTGACACGGAAGGAAGAAAAGTATGAATGGGGTCAGACTCAAAACAACGCGTTTGAAGAACTCAAGACACGATTAACCCAAGCTCCAGTCTTGACTCTACCTGAGGGAAATGAAGACTTGGTAGTCTACTCTGACGCTTCGGGGCAGGGTTTAGGTTGCGTACTTATGCAACGAGGAAAGGTAATTGCTTATGCTTCACGACAACTAAAGATTCACGAGGTTAACTACCCAACACACGATCTAGAATTAGCAGCAGTAGTTTTCGCGTTAAAAATATGGAGACACTACCTGTATGGAGTTAAATGCACCATCTACTCCGATCACAAAAGCTTGAAATACTTTTTCGAACAAAAGGAACTAAACATGAGGCAAAGAAGGTGGTTAGAGCTACTGAAAGACTATGACTGTGAGATATTGTACCTTCCGGGCAAGGCAAACGTAGTGGCTGACGCTTTAAGTAGAAAGGAAGAATCGACACCTTTCCGAATCAAAGCGTGTCAGCTAATTATAACGCCAGGTTTGATGGGTGAAATATCAAAGGCACAAGATGAAGCACTGTTAGAAAGAAATGTGAAATGGGAAAGAATAGTAGGACAACAAGGAAACTTAAGTGCAAATACATACGGTGTACGAACCAGGTTTGGCCGGATGTGGATACCTAAGATTGGCGAGCTTAGAGCCAAAATACTCGATGAGGCCCATAAGTCTCGTTATTCTATCCACCCCGGGGCAAAAAAAATGTATCAAGACTTGAAGAAAGAGTACTGGTGGCCTGGCATGAAGAATGATGTGACTGAATACGTGAACAAGTGCTTAACGTGTTCACTAGTTAAGGCCGAGCACCAGAAACCATTAGGTAAAATGCAACCCTTACCAATACCAGAATGGAAGTGGGAGGAGATCACGATGGACTTCATTACCAAGCTACCGCGAACAGCTAAAGGCAATGATACCATTTGGGTTATCGTCGACCGCTTGACAAAGAGTGCTCACTTCTTGCCAATACGAGAAACTTCTTCTTCTGAAAAGCTAGCAGAAACATTTATCAAGGAAATTGTAAGTAGACATGGTATGCCACTATCAATTGTGTCCGACAGGGATACTAGATTCACATCTAGATTTTGGAAGAAATTCAACGAAGCGATGGGCTCAAGACTGAACATCAGCACCGCTTACCACCCTCAAACCGATGGCCAGTCTAAAAGGACCATTCAGACCTTGGAGGACATGCTCCGGGCCTGTATCATTGATTTCGGTGGGAGTTGGGATAGCCATCTACCATTGGCAGAATTTTCATATAACAACAGCTATCACACGACTATTGGCATGCCGCCATTTGAAATGTTATATGGGAGAAATTGCATAACCCCGGTTTGTTAGGGGGAAATTGGGCAGAAGGATTTTGCAAGTCTCGAAGTGGTCAAAGCGACTTCTGAAAAATTTGATCAAATCAACGCTAAAATGAAAGCCGCAAAAGACAGACAGAAATCATACGCGGATAAGAGAAGAAGGGATTTAGAGTTTCAAGTAGGGGACATGGTACTGTTGAAAGTATCACCGTGGAAAGGAATCATTCGATTCAGAAAGCGTGGAAAACTAAGTCCAAGGTTTGTCGAACCTTTCAAGATTTTAGCAAGAGTGGGTCAAGTTGCTTACAGACTCGACCTACCCGTTGAGCTTAGTGGAATACACCCTACGTTTAACGTGTCGCACTTACGCAAGTGCCTAGCTGACGACACAGCTCACATACCTTACGACGAGATCGAAGTGGATAACAGTCTAAATTATGTAGAAGAACCAATAGCCATTCTTGACCGAGCTGAAAAACGACTACGCAATAAGTCGATACCGTTAGTCAAGATACAATGGAAGCAAAGAAAAGGGTCAGAAGCTACATGGGAAAAGGAAGACGAGATGATGGGACTATACCCTCAATTGTTTAACGTATGAACAGTTTCGAGGACGAAACCTCTTTAAGGAGGGTAGACTTGTAACATCCCAAAAATAATAAAACGAATAAATATAGCGAGACCGGTGATTAGTTGGATTATTTAAACAAAAAGGGAGCGGGCCTGGGCCCGGCTTCAATGGGCCGAGGGAAGCCCATGCACATAAGAGGCAAGGCAGCCCTCTTCCCTGCTCATTTCCCCATCTCACGCAGCTTTTAGAGAGAGAAAGGAGAGCTCGGGTCTAGAGAGAGAAAGTGACGGATCAACTCGGGAATTCAGGAGAACGTTGCTGCTGTTCTCGTGATCGTATCCTCTGAATCAGAAATCCAATCCAGGTAACGATTCGATCACATTATGAGTTTTTGTTCGTTTTGGGAAGTTTCGGGTTTTGGCTAAAAGATAACGATTTTGCGGATGAAACTTGAAAGTGAACTTAGGTATAGCATCTAGAATGAAAAACGAACGTTTTGATCAAAGAAAATTTAGATATCGACCTGATCAGATTCGCATGCAGAACATTTGGATTTTTGGGGAAGGCGATAAGTGCAGACCCATCGAAACTACTTAGTTTCGATATGTGCAGACCCATCGAAACTACTTAGTTTCGATATGTGCAGACCTATCGAAACTACCCAGTTTCGATATATGCAGACCCAATCGAAACTACCATAGTTTCGATATGAGCCCCCGATCCGAAGCTAAGATAATACATAAGTTACTATCGAAACTACCTATCGAAACTACCAAGTTTCTACAGAAACAACCTATCGAAACTACCAAGTTTCGATATAAGCTAATCAATCGAAACTACTATGTTCAAGCATAGTAATGTCTAGTGTCATCTAGGAGCACCACCTTATGTGTATGACTTTATTATACAGATCGTGAGTGACATTAGCGAAGCTCAGTAGCCAGCTTAGTGTATTACAGAAACTACTCATCAGGTGAGTTCTTTGTGCCCCCTTCTATGTTATGTGCAAATGATTTATAAATGTTTTGGGGCTGAAGTGTATACACTAAATGAATAAATGTTATAAATGTCAATGTGATCATACGTATATATATATGTATATAAATACTTATATATGAAAATGAATTATGAATAAAGAATGAAGCGTATGACTATAAAGAATGAATGAAAGAAGGACATAACGTAAAAGAATGAAATCTTGCTTTATATTACATATATATTGCATGTTATGAATGAATGTAAACGTTATAAACCCTTCTATGACAATGGCTACTTCGGTAGACGGACGACCACGTGATTATTTTGCAACCGGGACAAAAAAGTTCCTTCGCAAGCTAGGACGTATGAAAAGGTATAAATGGACGGTCGAAGCAAATGCCTTAACTAATGTAGAACGGTTGCATACATAATGGTCACGTGGGAAACGGATGCCCTTGGGCAGACGGACAAAATAACGGACTACGACGGTAAGACGGTAAAGAGCGGACGGACAAAGGTTGCCGGACGGATTTAATGATATGACGGACGGTTTTCTAGAGCCGGACGGTAAGAGGCCCCCGTGAACTTTTTGACAATCCGCTTGAAGGGATTTCTACTCTACGGCCAGCTGATATTCTTGTGTTTGGTTGGGCAGGTGGAAACACGCTTGTGTAGACCTTACAGGAGTGTCCCCTCTTTTGGGCTTAGGGACAATGGGGTTGTGGCGGGCCATGCTGCTTTAAAGACGGAATCATGCAAAGTTGTTAAACACGAGAAAGCTTGTTTAGAGAACCAACACGTGTTTATCTCTTTTGCTTTTGATACTTTTGGGTTCCTAGCACCGGAGGCAGTGGAATTCCTAAACAGGGTTCAACGAGTCGTGCATAGTAATATTTCGGCCCCTAAGACCTAAAGCATTGTTTTTAGTAGGATCGATTTTGCTATTCAAAAGGGGGTTGTAACGCAACTTGTTGCGCGTTTACGTGTCACTTTATTGTAATCGTCATTCTTTTCATTAATGGATTTAAATTCTAATAAAAATGTTAACCAATTATTTAGTTGAAAAAAAAAATAATGAACTAATTTTTTTAGCAACAAATTTTTCATCCTAAATACCGGTAAACTTGTCATATGCAAGATTTAAACACATACTATTTTTTTAGAATAACCACCAATACCACTAGATCATAAATCCAAGGGCGAGCAAAAAAAAATTAGTTGGCGGATTTTTAAATAAAAAACTTTACAAAATAGTAATCAAGTTTCCCAAATGTTCTATTTAAGTCACTTATTTTTTTTTTTCATTTTAGTCACTCAAGTTTCTCGTCTGATTTATTTTATTCACTCAAACTTTTTTTGTCTCATTTTAGTCACTCAAGTTTCACATGTTGTTATAATATTGCATAATTATAAGGTTAACGTATTACTTTTTTTTGGAATTTGTTCTATAAATATGATGATAATGTTGTTTTACTCTTTTTGGATTTCATTTTCACCATATCTATAGAATGAAATACAAAAAAAAAGTAACTCGTAACATGGTAATTTCACAAGATTGAAACATGTGAAACTTAACTGACTAAAATGAGACAAAAAAAGTTTGATGACTAAAATGGAACAGAGAAGAAAACTTGAGTGATTAAAATGAGACAAAAAAAAAAGTTTTAGTGAATAAAATGGAACATATGAGAAACTTATTGTAAACATATTTTCTGTGTGTAAATATGTTTAGATCAAGTTTATTTTGTTTAGTTTTATTTTATACAGATTTTTAATAGAATATTTGTAAAGAGTTTCTATAATATTTTTTATCAGCTTAAATTTAAATAAAAATCTTTTTTGTGAAAACTGAAGTTACATAAATAATTAGCATAACTCTAACGACAATATATTCATTTACGTTACATTTTAGAAGTATAACATCTCTCAAAATTTTTAACTTTTAAAATAAATTTAGACCATCAATCTTTAAATTATTTTCATGTTAAAAAACTTTCATGCACATTTATTGTTTTCTTTTAAACTTTCATCATTGGTGGAATATAAAATTTTAAAACAAATAGACAAACACAATATAGTTTCAAACTTTATAAAATTATCAAATCTACTTTTGAGTGAAGATCTAAATTGATTGATTACATATAAGTAGTTAATTTTAAAATATAGTTAATAGAAGTTTTTATAATTTCATTATCAATATTTTCATCAAATTATTTATTTTTATAAATGATACTTTTCTTAAAAAAGTTAGGTTCTACATTTATCTCAAAAAAAATTTCTTTCACGACAATCATAGTCTTTTCAAAAATCTCTTCTGTTGTGTGTTAAAAAGTAAATAAATCCATTTTGAGGGTGTTTTGGGATTACTTATTTAACTTGAAAAGTGCTTTTTGTTAAAATGTTTATTGACTTATGACTTTTTTAAAATAAGTTATTAAAAAAGTGTTTGGATTAGCTTTTGTGGTAGGAAAATCCAATAAATCAATAAGTTGTTTTGTAAAAAGTGTTTGGCTTATCTTATATTTATTTTAGGGTAAATGGTTGGTAGATTGGTAATATTTTATTGCAAATGCCATTTGAAAAACTAAGAATTTGTGGCTTTTTAAAAAACAAATTTTTAACTTTATCAAAAAGTTAAAACGAAAAGTGTTTTTATATGTGCCAAACATTTTTTTAGTTTATTGACTTTTGAAAAAGTCAATAAGTCAATAATCAATTTTCCAACGTAATCCCAAACACCCTCTTAGTTGATCTATACCACATAACTAGTACATAGTGAAAAACTTTATTAAAATTAGGTTTTAAATTAGGTTAACACTTAGCAAATAAAAGCCCAAAGTTTGCATACCACGAAGGGTAGAAGGCTGATCGCTTTCTGAACATATCAACACGATTCAAATGGAAAGTAAACGAGCAAGATGATTGAAAAACATAACTACACGATTCAAATGGAAAAAATAGATCGATATGATTAATGTAAAGAAAGATGGATGATATAGTCTTGTAATGGAGGGGGGTGGGGGGGTTGAACCACTTGACCCTTTAATTGGCGTAAAACACTGTCCTTTTGGGACGTGAAAGTGGGGGTTGAGATCTTTGAGCGTGAGGGCATTTACGGTGGAAGGGGGCAACTTTGTATTAAATGTCACCAATCATAAATTGACACTTAATTATTTTATTTTTCTATTTTTTAAATCAATATTTACATCTTGATTAAATTTGGTTTTTTTCTGAAATAACTAATACTCGGTAATTATTAAAAAAACGAGATATACGTTTTTTTTATTTTATTTTTCTGAACATGCATGTATAAATTTTAACGAAAATTGAGTTGTTTTAAAAAAAACTATTTTTCGTCACGTAAGTGATTTTTTTAACGTGTATTTCTTGTTGTTTTTTTATTTAAGAACTATGTTAGAATACCGTGTATTAAATGAGTTTAATAAATATAATGTTATATACTTAGTAATAAAAAAATTATGTCTTATAGAAACCCATTTATTACACGGTTTGAATAAAATATAACATAATTTGTGAACACATACGCTCATGAAAAAAAATATGTTTTTAAAATACTTTGACGTGACAGTTATAAATTATGTTAAGTTCATTTTTAAAACTTTTTTTTTTGAATTGGTTATTAATTTTTTTTATATAATTGATAAATGTATTTATATTAAACTCATTTGGTTAATAATATAATAACTATCTATAATTAAATAATAAGTAACTATGATTAGATCCATATTAAATATTTAAAAATATTTTTTAATATTATTGTTTAATATGAGAGAAGGGTGGGGAAAATCATGCTGATAATGCACTCGAAAGTGACACATGTCCCCTTGGAATTTTTATTTATTAGTATAACTAGGTTTAAATCCCGTGTATTACACTAGTCAAATAAATATAATATTATACATAAAATAATAAAAAAGTTTAGATGCGCCGCCGGCTAAGCCTTCACCGTCAATTCTAGATGCGTCGCCGGCTAAGCCCATCGAACCTCCATCGTCGACCCTAGATGAGGGATTTTCGTTTGGATCAATTTGCAATTGATGTGCAGGTCCACTTGAAATCTCTTTGTGTTGCAATTAATGTACAGGTCTGCCTGAAATCATAACAATAATCAATGCCACCCCTTCTTCGATCATTTGCTCCCATTTTCCAATCAATGAACTAGAACTTCAATCAGTGGTAAAAAGATGTAAATGCCACAAATGTGAGGGGCACATGACTAGATTTAACAGAACTTTTGGATGGAGTTAAGGAAAAGGACTTAAACTGTGCAAAGGTTTCAAAAAAAGGATGTCTAGTGTAATTATTAAAGCAAAAGGACAATACTTATAATTTGAACTATAGTTAAAGGACACAATTTGTAATTTACTTTTTTATTTATTAGGATAACTAGGTTAGAAACCCATGTATTGGAGTTTGATTAATAAAATATTAAACATGTATTAATAAGTGGAAAAAACAAAGGAAAGTTGAGAAAAGAAATATTAAATAAATGAAATATTAATAAAGTAAATATTAATAAATAAGAAAATGAATAATTGAGAAACAATAAGTGAAAAAATCTTCATCCAATTACTTAACTATTTGGTATAGCTTGGGCTCACAAGAAAATAAGCGGGAAAACTTTCAAACGCTTACAAGAATCTTGAGCTCACTTAATTGTGACACGTGACTAATTACTTATTTATTAGTATATATTAGAGTCAAATATACCTAAAAATTTATATTATTCTGATTATAATGTATAACAATCTATGTATATTTTTCTGCATGAATTTTAAACTTATGAAGACTTTCAACCGATATGTCTTCTCATTTTATATTACTTTTATTTTAACCGTTAGAGAAAAAACATAACTCAAATCGACACGTTCATAAAAAATAGGTCGGAGTTTCCACATATACAAATAGCTAAAATAAGTCATGATATAAATCAAAATAGAAAAAAAGAAAATAATTACTTGAATACTTTCAGCTATAATAATATGACAAAAAACACAGTGTGATTTAACAAATCATAACAAATATTAGATTTTTAATATATAAATGTATGATTAAATATTTTTTTAATTGGATCTTACATGGCTATAAAATCGTTTTCAGTTTGTAAAATTTTAAAAAATATGATTGATGATAAACAAAATTTTGAATTCAAAAATCCGTAGATAAAAATTCAAACGAAAATTGATCTAGTTGTCTAAAATAATGGAGTTTATTAAAATGTAAAAACAGTCTAATAATATAATAATTTTTCATAATACAATTTTTTTTTTAAAATGATAAATAACGTCATTAATTATAACTATCAATGATTAATTTTATATTAAATTTATTTAGTTAAAATATAATAACTATCAATAATTAAATTTGTTATGTTTCTTAATATAAATATTATTTAATAGTAGAGAAAAATGAAAAAATTAGTATTTAATATGAGAGAAATGCAGGAAAATAAATGTGAAAAAGAACCAGAAAGTGACATTGTCACCTCGGATCTTTATTTATTAGTATAGATAAAGATGTATTTTTTATTTTATAATTTAGTTTTTATTTACTAAAAATAAAATTCTTATATTTAGTTATTTATAAAAAAAATAAATACGGGGTATGAAACCACTACGCACTTTATTAATTCCGTCCAGTAATTTTCTCTGTACTGATATGACAGTGACATGACAAAACGTGAATCACTTGAACATAGAACAATACAAATGACCTTATATCTCCTTCGTGGCTCCGAAACTTTAATTTACTCATCCTTAAAAAGCATGGCCGGGATCCAATAGAAATTTTTGAATTTCCTTTTTATTCTTTTTTGACGACATATATATTATTTCTCATACATATCAACAATAGCTGCTTTGGTGTACTTTGTTTACCCTCTTGTCATTTACCGAAAACACTTTGGTTCGACCTTCATATCAAGCTTTTTTTATTCCTGTTACAATTCTTTTGTTTATTCTTTTTTTTTCTTTCTTCCAAAAAAGTTTCTATTGTTTTTCTTTTCATATACACCTCTCAACTTTCTAAATTTTTAAATATACCCCTAAACTTTCTAAAAATTCTAATTTATATGGCAAAAATGTCCTCTCAACTTTGTACAATGTCACTTTAATCCCCTAAAGTTTTTAAAGTTTCAAGTTTACCACATGTAGTATATATAATCTGATTTTCTTTAATAATTTTCTTTTTTTTCTTTACGTCCAGGTAAAATTTTTGTTAAAAACGACGTATTCAAAATAAAATATTTTTAGGTATCGTGGGTTATATCACATGACGGTGATGTGCTGGTGCCGTGAAGAATTAGACCAAACATCGACACCGTTATATAATTGTTTTTTATCTATGTTTCGATCTGCACAACCGAGTCGCCGTAACTTCATACATTTCTTTTATGTATTTAACCACTTTTATTTGTGTGCTTAGCGACGTTAATGTCACAGCCTCAACCGTTTAAGGTCCGTCTCCCGCCACGAAGTGTGGGGCAACATTTATAGTTTTATCACAATTTGGAAGTAAGGCCAGATACAAAACAAGTTTTAAAAATTTATAAAACTAAGCACCAGTTTTTATGGGTCCGAAACTCTTGTTTTTTTTTAATAATCTAATTGTGCCGACCCCAAATAAACACCGAACTTGTAAGTAATAGTTTTATTTTGTTTCTCTTTTTATATGACGTATAATAGTTCGTTGAATTTTTAATTGAAAAAATTAATGTTGATTTTTTAGTTCATAAATCTAAAAAAAAAAATCATCAAATATTGATATTTCAAAAAAACGATAGTGATTAAGAAAAATATATTGATGATGGATTAGGATGTTAAAAAAACATCATCAAAGTTTAAAATATCGTCGGTATAGGGTTTGACAATGATGTGTCGTCAGCACAGACCTCGCCGGTATATTTTAGTAGATATAGGTGCCAAAAGTTGTCGCCATAGCCCCACTTTTCCCACGACATGTCGTGGGGATATGTCCTTAAATACTTTTCTGAAAAAACAAACTTTATTTAAATACATTAAACTAATTAAACACATAAACTACACGTATTAAACTGAACACATTTCACATCTAATTAACACCATTAAACATATTTTCATGAAATTTACCAGCAACAGTGAAAATGAAATACACTAGTCATACAAGTTTTAAGATATGGTTACATTTGACACCTCTATGCAATCTTACACCATTAAACATAACAACAGTTAAACATAAAATTGTGTAAATATAAAAATCAGTACTTTAAAGGCAAAAGACAAACATCAAACCTTCCATATGCCAAGGGACCTTCAACGGGTTGAGCACCATACAAATCAAGGTGACCTTCAACGAGTTCACTGTGCAGTGCAAGCGTCTCTTCATCATCTTGCTGTTTTCAATCGGTTAAAACAATATGGGTAAAAATTTGGGGTTAAAGTGGTGAAGCTTCTCTTGAGGTTAAGGGTTCGAGACTCATCTAAGACGGATTGGTGTAAGTTATTATGAGTAGTTTAGGTGGCCCCAAGATATGATATTACTATTTAAAAGAGAGTAAACTGTAATTTGCACCTCTGTGGTTTAGGCCCGCTGACACTTTGCAACCCTGTTTTAAAAGAAGTGTAATTTGCCCCATTGTGATTTGGTTTCTCTCTCTCTTTGCACCCATGCCGTTACAATCACCGTTAATCTTTTAACTCCGTTAGGGGTATTAAAGTCTTTTCACCCAAAAATCAAAAACCTAACATAATGTGCACCGCTACCCATTGTGATTTGGTTTCTCTCTCTCTTTGCACCCATGCCGTTACAATCACCGTTAATCTTTTAACTCCGTTAGGGGTATTAAAGTCTTTTCACCCAAAAATCAAAAACCTAACATAATGTGCACCGCTGTGGTTTGGTTTCTTTATCACTTTGCACCCCTCTCCCTCACCCTTCCTGTTTGCTCCGGCCACCACACCTGCACCATCTCCTCCGGCCACCACACCTGCACCATCACCGGTGGATCAATTTCTTCAACAACTGACCTCCACAGGCTGAGAAGATCTGGTGCGGAGAGAAGGTACAAGGGATGACCAAAGAATAGGGTCGGTCAATGGGTCAGTGGTATTATAGTTGGTCAAAAGCGGTGCAGACAAGAACGAAGCCAATGGGTATGTATTTCTCTCAAGGTCCATCCCCGATCCAACTCCAAATCCTTCACTTACACCATCATCATTTGATTTCTCAACCACCTTGCCATAATCTATCTTGTTAATGTTAATTTTGTTTTCCTTCTCGTCATTTTCAACATCCTTTTTCAATGCTTTTTCTTGTAAGTTTTTGTAAGCTGCAGATCTTGACAGTATACTCATGGTAGATACTGATGACCTTTTATGTTGTTTTCCTTCATGAAACACACCCAAACAAGGCAGCTGATAGGGTTCAGTGGGTTGAGTTACCCATTCTGGTGTTTTATGTTCACTTCCAATGTCTTCGGAACTACCAGGTGTTTTATGTTCACACGAGCGCATCTAATGCTCAATCCACCAACCTTCAAATTCAATTCATCACACAAAATTAAAAAAAAATAATAAAACACAAAGTTATCATCGTTGTTACCTTGGGAGGATTGAAAGTCGAGAATGACAGAATTTGAAGCAGAATTAGATTTGAATGAAGAGAAGTTGTTGCAAATAAGAGACACAGAAGGTGCAAGTTGTTGCAAATAAGAGACACAGAAGGTGCCACGGGTGTTGCTAGGGACTGAGCCATGGGTGTTACAAAGAGGGTAAATTTGGGGTGAGGTAAGGGGTATTATTGTCTTTTCATTAGAAAAGATAATTGTAGGGGTGCAAATAGAAAGAGAAACCAAACCGCAGGGGGCAAGTTACATTTCTTTCAAAAACCCTAGCTTAGGCCCCCAATCTTTCAAACCACAGGGGTGCAAATTACAATTTACTCTTTAAAAATAAATACCATAGAACACATACTTTCAACCCAGAAATATACAAACAACAATCGCCTGACTAATCCAGTAAACCAAAACCTTAAGAAGAAAAATTGGGGGCCTAAGCTAGGGTTTTTTTCCGATTAAGGAGGAGCCGTCTCATAGAAATCCGATGGTTGTAGGTTGTTTCTCGAATGTCGTGTCAAGAGATACAAGAGGAAACGAGTTCGAGAGAGGGATACATGAGGGTCATCGAGAGATAGAGTCTATCGATCGAGAGAGAGATGGAGAGAAGTTGGAAAGCATGAATGAGCACAGGAGGTTGTGTTTTGAGTTTTAGGGCAAACTAAAGGCTATGTCGACGACATGTCGTCGCCACAGGGTTCACTGAAATGACGCCGCTTTAGCTTTTCATTAATTCATATAATAAGGAAAACGAAGAAAATATTTATTTCTTTACTTTTACATATACCAACGACATGCCATCCGCAAACCTTTTTAAAATAGCGATTCGTTTTTCTCATAATCCCGCCTAAGCTATAGTGACGACATGTCGTCGGGACAACATTGACTAGTAAAAAATCTGAAACAACCTATACCGACAACATGTAGTTGGTGTAGGGCGTACTATTCCAACGCAATAAGTCATCGCGATAGCTATCGTTGCAGTATGGTACTTCTCTTTTAGTGGACCATAAGGTCACAAAGAATCAATTTTACAGTTGTTCCAAGGTCTATCCTCATATTTGGATGATATACTTTTCACTTAATTTTTAAGATGAAACCTTATAATCAAATTAATAATTGAGTTTTTGTCACACCCCGTCAAAACGGAACCTAATGTGACCGATTGATACCAAGACAAACACAGTGGAAACATGAAAGTCTGTTTGCTAAATCTTGGAATCACAAAACCGTATAAGTTCAATAAAAAAAAACTAGTTGTATTTCCAAAGTACAAGAAGCTGCAAAGTTTAATCTCGATAAAATAAGCTTCTAAAATCTCCCAAGGTTTGGTAGCTACACACCCAAAAGCAATCCTCACACTCTCCTAGCTCTTACCTGTAAAGTAGGGGTGGCAATATTGACCCATTCTTCAAATAATGGATTGATTTGGGTAAAAAATAAATTGTATATGGGTCAATTTGGGTCATATTAGATTAGTAAACGGGTCAACTTGAGTCATCTCAGATTAGTTGGTAGTCAATTTGGATCATCTCAAATTAGTAAATGGGTCAAAATGTATTATAAAACTTGTTAACTTAAAAATAATGCAAATGGGATAGCCACCCCACCAACGTCACGCAACCACCCAAAGCCACCTACTCAACCGCCGCGTCGTCGCCGCCGCCACCACCTACGCCGCCCACCACCGCCACATCGGCGCGTCGGCGCCCCTCGCCACCCCTCCTCCGATGCTGCCGCCTCTCGCTGTACTTTTCCTCCCACCGCTGCCCCGCCACTATCACCACCCCTTCCCACTACCACCACCCGACGTCCTACTGCGTTCGACGCTTTGCCGCCACCACCACCCGATGCCATGCTGCCACCCACCCGTCACCCACATTCGCCGCCAACCACCCGCCACCGCCTGTCTCGGCGACCCTACTCTCACCCTACCCCACCCCATCCCACCCCTACCCCCGCCCCAACCACCGCCACCCCAAACCCACCCTACCCTACCCCAACACTCACCCTACTCTTACCCTACCCAACCCCCACCCCACCTCTACCCCACCCCGCGACAATCGGAAGATGGCGGCGTGGCGGGGTGTGGTGAGTGGGGCGGGTGGAGTGGGGGGTAGGGTGGTGGTGAGTGGGATGGGGTGGGTGGGTGGTGATGGTGGTGGCGGAGATCGGGTGGTGGCGGCGTGGTAGGGTGTAGTGGGTGGGGGTGGGGTGGGGGTGGGTGGGGTGGGTGGGGTTGGGCGTGGTGAGGGTGGGGTGGGTGGCGACGATCGGGCAGTGGCGGCGTGGTGGGTGTGGTGGGTGGCGGTGGCGAAGTCATTTGGACTCGAACCCAATTGATAGTTTTTTTTAAAACGATCCGTTTTGACCCGGACTAATTTGCTCTAAACCCGTTTTGACCCGAAGTCATTTTGCTCCTAACCCATATTGACCCGAACCCATTCTGACCCGAACCCGTTATGACCCGTGACCCGAACCCTTACCCGCCCAGGTTGCCAGGCCTACTGTAAAGCATGCTCAAAATAAAACGTCAGCGTAAATCTTGTGAGCTCGTAACTATACAACTTGGAAAAATAAGTGTCATGTGTTGTTACCCCTACAATCAAAGCTCCCCTAATGGTTCAAATTCCATATCAAAGGTCTGTAATATCGGCTAGTGGACAAAACCATCATACAGTACGATACCGACTCTATGTATTTTTGCTCCACGTCTGTGCGCAACCCTTGTTCATGGGACTTTCAAGCCAAAACCAAATCCTCGTGACTCGCATTGTGGTGCAGTAGGGTCACACGGCGATGCGCGACCAAACCAGGACTCGGACAGCGGTGTGTTGAGGTCCCACTGCGGTGTGGGTCTGTGCCAAAACCCAATACGACCAATTTTTGATCGACTTGCAAGTATTTTTAATCCGATTTCTCATCTCATATTTATTTAACAGAAAAAGTATTAATCATTTTCAAAGCTTTCTAAACACTTAAAACGCATTGTATGTCCAAGTTCATATGATCAAAACCTCATTTAGGTGCAAAAACTTCCATTTTAACAATCCAACACTTGATTAAATCTTAAACAAGGTATTAGAGGCTTACCAAAGCCTTAAGTACTACTGGAATTCAAAGTCAGAGCGTATATTTCTCATGCAGATTGTTTACAAGAGGATGAATATATATAAACAAAACAAATACTAGAAATATGGAAAGAAATCAGAACTAAATATGGGACCCAGTGCTACTAGGGCAGCTGCGATAGGACTCACTAGTTCCTTCTACAGGAGGAGCAGCTGGTTGGGAGGTAGTGTATTTGCAGTTAGGCATCAACCACCGAGACATGATGCGGGGTCGAGCAACAGATGGCTTGATGAGTCAGACGACGAGGAGCAGGTGGGCGACAACTTCGGGTTGTTCAAGGGATAGAGCTTTGATATATTTCCACGAGAGGGTTGGCATGTTTTGAGTAGTAGTAGTTTGATTGTGTGACGAGATATTTGTTTTGGGATCCTTATTGTGGATTAGATGCTTATGTGATGTGGTGCTTGAATAGGATATGACTATTTGATTTTGATATTGAGTTGTGCTTTGCCGTGATGTGATTTAGACGTGATTAAAATAATTGTGTTCGTGAACGTATTGTATGGTGCTTGCAATAGGAAGCTATATGCAATGTGGTGTGATGTGATTTTTGCATGACGTGAGTTCATGCCAATGGGATTGATTAAATATCGTGCGTAGATTTGTGTAGCTATGGGTCATGAAATTCTCTGTGTTAATGAAAGGGTGATAGTGTCATCCATGAGTTAAGAGTTAGGTGGGAGTGTGAAGTATAAGGGGTGTGTTGCACCTTGTGTGAATGACCAGGGCAAGGCCCTGTGGAAATTAATTTTTATAAATATGGTAAATATGCATGTGTTGAGAGTTGACTTGTGTCTAGATCGAGTAGAGTGTTGCCTCAAATAATTATTGCTACATGTAGAGGTGAGACTGTGAGAATATGTGATGAAGTGTGGCAGGAGCTACCGTTATAGCAAATAGAGGGTAGGGTTAAGGGTTCGTGTGCTTATAAATGGAGAGGTCTTATTGTATGCATGTGAATCTAGTTGGGTTTAATTAATCGTGTACATTTGGTACGAGATAGAATGTGTGGTTATTAATACCCATGTCGAACATAGCTTGATCTGTAGTTATGTTGCGTCAGTATGTCCTTGTAGTGCATGCTTAATCGTGCATAGGACGAATAGTCGGTGAGTTCAGGTATAGTGTTCCTACCTATACGATTTTCTCACACGGTGATGCATCGATGCGATACATGGAGTTTCAACGATATTCGAGGCAATCGACGAGGTGTTCTTATGAGATACCTATACATATATCTCGCGAATTCAGAACACAAATCCAAGGGGCGTAGCTGCGAAGGATGATGATAAGTACGTCACGTGGATGCTTGATTGGAGCTAGTCATGACGTGATTGAGGTGACAATGCTAGAGGTTTCAGCACAGAGTGAAGGAAGTAACAAAGAGATCCTCATGGGATACGTTCCCCGGTGGGGATACGGCTAATGAGAGATACTAGAGGATATGGATGTTTACTCAAAACGAGTCGATGGTTAGTAGGAGCTAATGCTAGGATGGATTTCCTAAACGTAGTCGAGGGATGAGACGCGATCGGTGATCGTGTAGCAACGACAAAGTAATGACGAGAACAGTGGAGCAAGATAAGGATAGGTGCAGGTTTGCACCCGAGTGATGGTAAAAAGGAATGCTTACGTCGGTACGCATACGACAAAGTTATAAGAAGCAAGCGCCTGTGGAGTATCAAAGGAGATAATGTTATGAGTTTAAAACAAATGTGATTGATTAAGCAGAGTCATCAGAGGCGGTGACCGTCGGAGTGACGAGATCACTTGATATTATTAAAAAGGGTGGCGTCAGGTATGATGTGAACGGATCAAGAAGTGCAATAAGTAAATAACTAATTGACAATAAACGCCTAAGGAATGGCGACTGGGAAGGCGAGTAATAAGGGGATATGTAAGTGATCCTACAAGTCCCAAAGTTGAAAGCGGACAATAAGGAGACCTCTTTGAACACCAAGAGGGTGGTCGAAAGGTAAACAAGGTAAAGGACCTGGTAAATGTGAAGACGAATTCTTGACACCGAAAGGACATGGTGCACGTTTGAGAAACGGACGAATGTGTTAGGTGGATTTGTACCGACACAGGATTCGAGGACGAATCCTCTTTTAAAGAGGGTAGACTTGTAACATCCCGGATTTTCGTACATGGGTTGTTCGAGCTAACGGGTGACCCGAGTCTCTCGACTCTGTTGCAGCGGTTAATGAAGGTTTCCGCGGGAGGGTATAATTATGAATTTAAAAGGGTCCAGCTAGTCAAAAGGAGAACCGTTCTGTAACATCCCGAAATTTGTAAACGGATGGTTTGGGTTGGCGGACTGACCGAATATCTATTAAAGGCCCCGGTTAGCGGGAATTTCCAAATAAAAGACCGAGTGACCGTTTCATGTTTAATTAGGGAGTACAAGACGGTTCTAGAAGGACCCGATTGGAACTTTAAGGGGCTTTATATACCACCTTAACTTCAAACCCTAGCCATTTGGCTAGGGAGGGAGTTCGACGACAGCCAAGAGAGCCGCGTGAGAGACGCCGGCGGCAAAGGTGGTTGGACGAGGAAGACGATGACGTGTGGATTTTCACCGGGAGGCTCCATAACACGTTAAGGTAATCCACTTTACGATTTCATTGCCTATATTCGTTTACGTTCTTGTGTTCTTGGTTTGAAAACCCGACGAGGGTTTGGGTTCTTGATCGGCCGAAGTCACGGAGCACGGAGGAGATGGCGGCATGCAGTGAGATGATGGCGGTGCTAGGTGGGTGGTTGTCGAGTAGAGAGAGATAAAGGGTGGTGGTGTGTAAGCCGGAGCGGATGGCGACGACAGTGGTGTCCGAAGTCGGCGGGGGACGACGGCGGTGGTGGCCGTGTGTGTAGTAGGGCGGCAGCAGCACGGCGGGGGGCGTGTAAGAGTGGCTAACGACATCTGTGGTAAGGCGATGACGACACATGGTGGTGGCAGGCTGAGGTGACAGTGAAGGCGTGGGCGCGCGGCCCTAGCAGTAGTGTCTCCGGTGAGGAGGATGGCTCGAGTAGCGATCCGTCGGTGACGCGGGGGTGGTGATGGTCGGCTAGGAACGATCACGAGAAGTAGGATGGACATGTGGTGGCGCACGACGGGCTCAACTAGAGTGTAACTAAGCATGCATGCAATAAAGACCTGACATGAATTCATATGTGTGCATGGTGTAACCTTCACGATGCATGGCTTGCGTGAAGGTATGAGACCCGGTTCGAGTACACGTGCGCTCGTAAGGGTTAGTTGCATGGCATGGTCTACGGGCATGCATGGAGCCCGGTTTGCGTATTCGGGACCCAACCAAGTCTGGGACGAGTGGAGAAGATTACCTAGTATATCAAGGAGACGAGACGAGTGTCGGGGTTTAGTTTTATGTACGCATTGTGCGACGTAGGATTTAGAACACATTCTGATCATGTGATCATACATTTGTTTGGTTTGAGATCTGGGAGAATAGACGAGTTAGGGGGCAAGAATCAGCACTAAACACATTCGGTGAGTTTCTAATCCCCCTCTTTTAAACGTTTTACTGTTTTGGGGCTATCGTACATACATTCACGTGACGTTAATATAATTAATCATGTTAAGGGTTTCGGGTTCTAACCCGACGTGCTTTGAGTCTAAAATGAGTATTAAGAGTCGTAGGGACAATGGTGTGCTAAAGGCGGATAGGGGAGAGCCGGGCTTTAAGTTAAATGTCCATGATTTTATGTGTGAGTCAATGATATGGTTTGTTAGTGCATGACGTGTTAAGGGCCGAACGGGAACTGTTGTACCCGGTAGTAAAGGCTAATGAATTTATGATATTAAATGCGTTGTTCTAGGGTTATGTGTGAGGTGTGTGTAATTAATGAGTCATATGTATACGATGTGATATTACGTGTTTATATTTATGTGTCAGGTTTGCCTCGTTGTCCATGTGGTACAGCAAACGGGATCGTGAAGGACGAGGTCCTTCGGGAAGTCACCAAAGGTGACAGTTAGTTGACAGGTGAATGATGAGCTCGGGGTGTCTTGATCGCCCTGACGAGAGTAACCCTGACGAGGGTACATCTATGAGGTATGTGTTTGCATAAGTGTTAATTGGCATGCTAATGTTAATTGCATTTACTGTGTGTGAATAGTGTTAATGTGACGTGTATAGTCAGACTGACCGTGGAGTCAGGACGTGTGACGTGACGCGAATAAGAGTCATGTCAGTTAATTGTGAGAGCCTTGGTTAAGGCCGGATGCGTTAGTGTTCTAGGGTAGGTTGTGTTAACCTAGAGTCAAGTCAATGTGCATTCTTGGATATGAGTTGTTAGCATAGTAGGTTGAGTCTATGCTGTTGTGATTGTAAGGTTGTTATTATTTACGTTGGTTGAACGGGTTGAGTCTCGGGTGATAAGCGGTTATGGGATGTCATGGGGTGACAAAAGGTTAGTCATTCGTTAATAAAACGTAATCATATTGTATAAGTACCGGAGGGTCCTAGGTAAGTTAAACAGAAGAACTTGGTGTGATGGTTTTTATCTAAATTAAACTATTAGAACTCTCTCAGCGTAGCTGACTTTGTGTGTACGTTAGATTGTTTGCAGCTAAGCGGTGTATCAACGTATCTTGGCTTGGGAGAGGCGTTACTCGGATCGGTGTGCAGGCATTCGTAAGGTAAACCTAGTAACATTAAATGGTTATAAATGTTTTTAGAAAGACTTCCGTTGTAATTGAATTGCAATAAATGTGTTTTAAATGAAAACGACCCGTTATGAGAATCAACTGTAGGATGCCTGGGTTGGGGTCTTACATCTCTCCCTCTTTTATTAAATACACCTCTATTTTTTCCATAATAATATATTTATAAAAAAATTATTAATTATACTAATAAAACACATATTCAAACTATCTCTTTATAAGAAACTTTAAAATATAATTACCTAGCTTAAGTTTTTCAATTAAATAGCAAATGAAAGTCAAATTGCATTGAATAGTAATTAATGTCTTCTCGAAACCCAATTATATATTAAATTTTACATGTTTTTGGATTTTGTTTTGGGGTCTTATATCTCTCCCTCTCTTATTAAATACACTTCTATTTTTTCCATAATAATATATTTGTAAAGAAATTATTAATTATACTAATAAAACACATATTCAAACTATCTCTTTATAAGAAACTTTGAAATATAATTAACTAGCTTAAGTTTTCAATTAAATAGTAAATGAAAGTCAAATTGCATTGAATAGTAATTAAACCTACTTATATATTAATTTTTACATGTTTTTGGATTTTGTTTTCTATTGTCACTACTAAGTTATATACCCATGTATTACATGGGTTTTTAATAGAAGAATAAAAATAAAATAATGTGTAAACAAATTTAAAATAATGTGTAAAACAAAAAATAAAATTCTTTGTTTCTTTAATTAAGTAATAATTTGAATTCAGGTTTTATATTGTTTTTTTTAAAACATAAAAACATTAAGCTAATTAAATTTCAAAATTCAAACTTACTTAAAATAGGAAAAAATAAAAGATTTTAATGAGAAAAAAATATGATAATTACACATGACATTTCTTAGAATCATTTATGAGAATAAGGATATGTAATACATTTTCCACCTATCTATAATTTTACTACTCTAATAAATAAAAATATCGAGGGACATATGTCAATCTCTGGTTACTCATCACTATTATTTTACCGTTTCTTTCTCCTATTAAATATTAGTTTTTTCGTTATCTCTCTCATATTAAATAATAATTTTTGTATTAATAAATAAATATCATATGAACACGTGTCACTTTTTGGTTCATTTTTAACATTTTTTTCGTCTCTGTCTCCTATTGAATAATGATATTAAAAGAATTTAATTAAAGATTTTTAATATAAATAGAATTACGAATACTTATTATTTAATTATAAATAGTTATTATATCCTCAATAAATTTAATATGAATTAAAATTTATCGATTAAATAAAAAAATAATACCCAATTGAAATAGAAACTAACTTAATAAAGTTTATAATTGTCACAACAAATTACAATTTTTAAAACATATTTTGACGAGTGTGTGAGTTAACAAATTACATTATATTTTATTCTACCGATATAATACACCGATTTATTCAACCCGTGCATTACACGGGTTTTTAAAAATATAAATTTTTTATTACTAACTATATAACATTTCATTTATTTATTCAACCCATGTAATACACAAGATTTTAATCTAGTATCTAATAAACAAGTAAACTACAAGGACACTTGTCACATTTTTAGGCCCCCTCATTCTTATTTTTCCGCCTCTTGCTCCTATTAATAATCAACTCCACTATTTTAGGCAACTAAATAATTATTTGTTTCAATTTTTGATCCACACATTTTTTAATTTAAAATTGTTTTTGTTATCAATTAATTTGTTCAAACATATTTTTTTGAATTCTATAAACTGTAAACAATTTATAGCCAACTAGGATACCAATAAAAAACTTTTAATCATATATTTACATTTTTTTCATTTTGACTAGTGTATGTGTTAATATATTACATTACATTTTATTCAACCCGTGTATTACACCGGTTTTAAGAACATAAACTTTTTTTATTACTAAATATATAACATTACATTTATTCAACCCGTGAAATAAACGGGATTCTAACCTACTAAGATATATATAAAAATTTAGGAATTTTATATCTTGATATTTTTTCGCCTTGTGTAGTACACGGGTTCTAAACTAGTATAAATAATAAATGTATATTTAAATCTTAATTTTAAGTTATAAATAAAATAATACTTAATGTAGCGAATTAAATAATCTCATGTGCATTAAATAATGTTAATTATTGAGTGTTGAGCTTTAATTGTAAAGATGAGGTTAAATGATAATTGAACACATTTTATGTATTGGTAATGTGTACCTTATGCATAACAGTTTGTGTTAGATGTGTTAAATTTTTTAGTAAATTGCAATCATGTCCTTTTAGTATCCTACTTCTAATAAACGATTCCAGTTAAAGCCACGTGGCATCTCCTCTAAATTCCAAAATATATTTTGCAAATTATTGATATTATAAACATATATTTTCTTTCTTTAAATAACTAATGAATTTAAATTTATTAATAACCACTTATTTAATATCTCAAAAATTCAAATCTGAAGTTATTCATGTCTTAAATAACTAATGAACTTAAATTTATTAATAAACTAGGTTAAAATCTCGTGTATAACACGAATGGAATAAATATAACATCATACATTAAGTAATAAAAAATAATTTTTTAATAACTCGGGTTTTACACGGGTTGAATAAACCCGTGGAATACAATATAATTTGTTAACACATACACTGGTCAAAATATATCTGGAGATTTATTAATATAAAGATTATTATTTTTTTTAAATACATTATTATTAAAAGATATATGTGTATTTAATAAGAGAGAGAGAGGCGAAAAAAATGATGAGAATGAATATGGAGGTGACACGTGGCAATAAAAACTTTTATTTATTACATAGTATAGATATAGATATAGATCTCAAGCTATTCATGTACATCTAAATAGCATTTGTAAAATATCACCATCTAAATCAATTATAACTTTATCAGATCATACTAATTTAACATTTTTATTAACATATCATAAAATAGTTACATTTATAACTTAGAATATATTTTTTTAGTTAACTCTTAATGTGTTTTCGTACCCTATTTGTCTCGCTATATGTTTTCCATTACCATAAATAAAAGTAAAGGATAGTCGCTATGTAAGGTTGGTTTGTTTATAAAAGAACCAATTTTTACACGTGGGCAACTATATGTCACATTATCCAAAGTAAAAAGTAGATATGGACTTAAGTTATTGATACTTGATAAGGATGGTCAAATTACCAACAAAACAACAAATGTCATGTGCAAAGAAATGTTTAGAGATTTATATATTGTCATAGTTGTTTGATTATATATTTTTGTATGTAATAAAAATAATTTAGTTATATAAATTTGGAAATATATTATAAAAGTACATCTCTATCCTCAAACTCGTGTAATCTTTATCCTAAAATTTTGTGTAGTACACGGGTTTATAACCTAATGTATTATATAGTAGTATAGATATAGATATAGATTAAAGCTATACAAAAACTTCAAATTAGCTTTTTATTAACAACTATTTCTTCTATTGTTTTTTTTCTAATGCAAGTCATATATTCGGTTATTCCATTCGTCATTATAGTTTCCTTTATACTCTCTTTTATTTAGTGAATCGTTGAATGCATTAAAAAGGTATTTAGTTGAAATAAATAGGTACAGTACAAGTATCTAATGCGAGTAAAATATAAAGTTGACATTTTAAGTTATGAAAGTTGAACTATGAATTTTCAGTTAATTTGCTTTAAAAGAATGTAATGTTATGGGAGACATCAAAATAGCTTTAACTAACGATCTTTTTTCTTATATTGTTTTTGTTTCTATTAATAATCATGTATCTCAGTCCTCATACTAGATTTTGTTTATGCTCTCATCTTGATAAATGAGTAAAGTCTCATTGTGAATGTGAAAATATTAATGTATAACACTTAATTTGTAATTATATTTAAAAATTCTTCATCTCGACTTTCAAAGTTAATTGGAAAACAATTAATAAAATTAGTTGAATTAGAAAACTATTAATTCTAAATAAATAACCAATAACCGTTTTCATCATAGGGTTGGTCCCACTAGAGAAGTTACAGGATTAAACTTAAACTTTTTGATGGCCAATAGCAAGGCATTTTTGGAATTTTATGTTATAAACTCTATTCCTCATTTGTAGTGTTTAATGACGAGTAATAATGAACTAATTTTTTTAGCAACAAATGTTTCATCCTAAATACCGGTAAACTTGTCATATGCAATATTTAAACTAATACTATTTTTTTAGAATAACCACCAATATCACTAGACCATAAAGCAAAGGGCGAACAAAAAAAATTTAGTTTGCGAATTTTAAAAAAAAAAACTTTACAAAATAGTAATCAAGTTTTCCATATGTTCTATTTAAGTCACTTATTTTTTTTTCATTTTAGTCACTCAAGTTTCTTGTCTGTTTTATTTTATTCACTCAAACTTTTTTTTGTCTAATTTTAATTACTCAAGTTTCACATGTTGTTCTAATATTGCATAATTACGAGGTTAACATTTTACTCTTTTTGGAATTTGTTCTATAAATATGATGGTAATGTTGGTTTACTCTTTTTGGATTTCATTTTCATCATATCTATAGAATGAAATACAAAAAAAAGTAACTCGTAACATGGTAATTTCTCAAAATTGAAACAACATGTGAAACTTAACTGACTAAAATGAGACAAAAAAAGTTTGATGACTAAAATGGAATAGAGAAGAAAACTTGAGTGATTAAAATGGGACAAAAAAAAAAGTTTGAGTAACTAAAATGGAACATATGAGAAACTTCTTGTAAGCATATTTTCTATGTGTAAATATGTTTAGATCAAGTTTATTTTGTTTAGTTTTATTTTATACAGATTTTTAATAGAATATTTGTAAAGAGTTTCTATAATATTTTTTATCAGCTTAAATTTAAATAAAATTCTTTTTGTGAAAACTGAAGTTACATAAATAATTAGCATAACTCTAATGACAATATATTCATTTACGTTACATTATAAAAGTATAACATCTCTCAAAATTTTTAACTTTTAAAATAAATTTAGACCATCAATCTTTAAATTATTTTCATGTTAAAGAACTTTCAAGCACATTTATTGTTTTCTTTTAAACTTTCATCATTGGTGGAATATAAAATTTTAAAATAAATAGACAAACACAATATAGTTTCAATCTTTATAAAATTATCAAATCTACTTTTGAGTGAAGATTTAAATTGATTGATTACACATAAGTAGTTAATTTTAAAATATAGTTAATAGAAGTTTTTATAATTTCATTATCAATATTTTCATCAAATTATTTATTTCTATAAATGATACTTTTCTTAAAAAAGTTAGGTTCTACATTTATCTCAAAAAAATATTTCTTTCACGACAATCATAATCTTTTCAAAAATCTCTTATGTTGTGTATTAAAAAATAAATAAATCCATTTAGAGGGTGTTTGGGATTGCTTATTTAACTTGAAAAGTGTTTTTTATTAAAAGTGTTTATTGACTTATGAATTTTTCAAAATAAGTTATTAAAAAAATGTTTGGATTAACTTTTGTGGTGGGAAAATCTAATAAATCAATAAATTATTTTTTAAAAAGTGTTTGGCTTAGCTTATATTTATTTTAGGGTAAATGGTTGGTAGATTGGTAATATTTTATTGCAAATGCCAAAAGCCATTTGAAAAACTAAGAATTTGTGGCTTTTAAAAAACAACTTTTTAACTTTATCAAAAAGTTAAAACGAAAAGTGCTTTTATGTGTGCCAAACATTTTTTTAGCTTATTGGCAATTGAAAAAGTCAATAAGTCAATAATCAGTTTTCCAACGTAATCCCAAACACCCTCTTAGTTGATCTATACCACATAACTAGTACATAGTGAAAAACTTTATTAAAATTAGGTTAACACTTAGCAAATAAAAGCCCAAAGTTGGCATACCACGAAGGGTAGAAGGCGGATCGCTTTCTGAACATATCAACGTGATTCAAGTGGAAAGTAGACGAGCAAGATGATTGAAAAACATAACCACACGATTCAAATGGAAAAAATAGATCGATATGATTAATGTGAAGAAAGATGGATGATATAGTCTTGTAATGGAGGGAGGGGGGAGGGAGGGGGTTTGAACCACTTGACCCTTTAATTGACGTAAAACACTGTCCCTTTGGGACGTGAAAGTGGGGGTTGAGATCTTTGAGCGTGAGGGCATTCATGGTGGAAGGGGGTAACTTTGTATTAAATGTCACCAATCATAAATTGACACTTCATTATTTTATTTTTCTATTTTTTAAATCAATATTTACATCTTGATTAAATTTGGTTTTTTTCTGAAATAACTAATACTCGGTAATTATTAAAAAAAAACGAGATATACCGGTTTTTTTTTGTTTTTTATTTCTGAACATGCATGTATAAGTTTTAACGAAAATGGAGTTGTTTTAAAAAAAACTATTTTTAGTCACGTAAGTGATTTTTTTAACATGTATTTCTTGTTGTTTTTTTAAATTTAACAACTTGGTTAGAATACCGTATATTAAATGAGTTGAATAAATATAATGTTATATACTTAGTAATAAAAAAAAGTATGTCTTTTAGAAACCCATTTATCACACGGTTTGAATAAAATATAACATAATTTGTTAACACATACGCTGATGAAAAAAAATGTGTTTTTAAAATACTTTGACATGACAGTTATAAATTATGTTAATTTCATTTTTAAAACTTTTTTTTGAATTGGTTATTAAATTTTTTATATAATAGATAAATGTATTTATATTAAACTCATTTGGTTAACGATATAATAACTATCCATAATTAAATAATAAGTAACTATGATTAGATCAATATTAAATATTTAAAAATATTTTTTAATATTATTGTTTAATACGAGAGAGAAGGGGGGAAAATCATGCTGATAATGCACTCGAAAGTGACACATGTCCCTTGGTATTTTTATTTATTAGTATAACTAGGTTTAAATCCCGTGTATTACACGAGTCGAATAAATATAATATTATAAATTAAGTAATAAAAAAGTTTATTGTTTAAAAAATCGTGTTTTACATGAATTGAATAAACCTGTGGAATACAATATAATCTGTTAACACATACACTCGTCAAAATATGATAGAATGTTTATTAATATAAAGATTAGTATTTTTAAAAAAAATATATTATTACTAAAAGATAGAGGTGTATATAATAAAAGAGAGAGAGACGGAAAAAAAAAGATGAGAATGAATATGGAGCCGAAACGTGGCATAAAAACCTTTATTTATTATATAGTATAGATTGGTTAATGATATAATAACTATCCATAATTAAATAAAAAGTACATGTGATTAGATTTATATTAAATATTTAAAATATTTTTTTTAATATCATTATTTATTATGAGAGGGATTTGAGAAATCATGCTGATAATACACTAGAAAGTGACACGTGTCTCCATAGGATTTTTATTTAGATTAAATTACAAATTGTGTCCTTTAACTATTATTTAAATTACAAGTATTGTCCTTTGCCTTTAATAATTACACTGGACGTCCTTTTTTTAAACCTTTGCACAGTTTAAGTCATTTCCACTAACATTCATCCAAAAGTTATGTTAAATCTGGTCATGTGCCCCTCACATGAGGGGCATTTTTACCCCTCTTGTATAAACCCAACCTCAAACTCTCTCTCAAACTCTATGTACTCTTTCGCCTCTCTCTCTGGTGAATACCACCACCGTCAGAGTGATGGAGAAGACAAAACCCACCGCCGGTTCACCACCACTCTCTCATCGTAAAGTTGTCGCCGAATAAACTCTACCAGACCCTCACCGTCAATTCTAGATGCGCCGCCGGCTAAGCCCATCGAACCTCCATCGTCGACCCTATATGAGGGATTTTCGTTTGGATCAATTTGCAATTGATGTGCAGGTCCACTTGAAATCTCTTTGTGTTGCAATTAATATACAGGTCTGCCTGAAATCGTAACAATAATCAATGCCACCCTTTCTTCGATCATTTGCTCCCATTTTCCAATCAATGAACTAGAACTTCAATCAGTGGTAAAAAGACGTAAATGCCCCTCATGTGAGGGGCACATGACTAGATTTGACAAAACTTTTGGATGGAGTTAAGGAAAAGGACTTAAACTGTGCAAAGGTTTCAAAAAAAGGACGTTTAGTGTAATTATTAAAGCAAAAGGACAATACTTGTAATTTGAACTATAGTTAAAGGACACAATTTGTAATTTACTCTTTTATTTATTAGGATAACTAGGTTAGAAACCCATGTATTAGAGGTTTGATTAAAAAAAATATTAAACATGTATTAATAAGTGGAAAAAACAAAGGAGAGTTGAGAAAAGAAATATTAAATAAATGAAATATTAATAAAGTAAATATTAATAAAGAAGAAAATGAATAATTAAGAAACAATAAGTGAAAAAAACTTCATCCAATTACTTAACTATTTGGTATAGTTTGGGCTCACAAGAAAATAAGCGGGAAAATTTTCAAATGCTTACAAGAATCTTCAGCTCACTTAATTGTGACACGTGACTAATTACTTATTTATTAGTATATATTAGTGTCAAATATACCTAAAAATGTATATTATTATGATGATAATATATAACAATCTATATATATTTTTCTGCATGAATTTTAAACTTTTGGAGACTTTCAACCGATATGTCTTCTCATTTTATATTACATTTATTTTATTTTAACCGTTAGAGAAAAAACATAACTCAAATTGACACATTCATAAAAAATAGGTCGGAGTTTCCACATATACAAAACATATACAAATAGCTAAAATAAGTCATGATATAAATCAAAATAGAAAAAAATAAAAATAATTACTTGAATACTTTCAGCTATAATAATATGACAAAAATCACAGTGTGATTTAACAAATCATAACAAATATTAGATCTTTAAATATATAAATATATGATTAAATATTTTTTAATTGGATCTTACATGGCTATAAAATCGTTTTCAGTTTGTAAAATTTTTAAAAATATGATTGATGATAAACAAAATTTTGAATTCAAAAATTCGTAAATAAAAATTCGAACGAAAATTGATCTAGTCGTGTAAAATAATGGAGTTTATTAAAATGTAAAAACAGTCTAATAATATAATAATTTTTCATAATACAATTTTTTTTTTCAAAAATGATAAATAACGTCATTAATTATAACTATCAATGATTAATTTTTTATTAAATTTATTTAGTTAAAATATAATAACTATCAATAATTAAATTTGTTATGTTTCTTAATATAAATATTATTTAATAGTAGAGAGAAACGAAAAAAATTAGTATTTAATATGAGAGAAAGGCAGGAAAATAAATGTGAGAAAGAACCAGAAAGTGACATGTAACATCCCAAAATAAATAAAAACCCAAATAAAAGAAAAAGGAAGGTGGGCTTGGCTAGGGGCCGGCCCATGGGCCCGAAAACTGAGAAGAACCCTTCTAATCAGTAGCCATTTCCTCCTGTGTCCTTCATTTTCTTCCTGCGCAAGAACCTTAGAGAGAGAGAGAGAGAGATCGTCTAGAGAGAGAAAGCTCGGATCAAGCTCAAAGTCTCGAGGATTGTTGCTCAACATCTCTGGAGCATAAAGGAACGAGAAGGAAGCTATAACATGTAATTATTATCCCTAAATCTGAGTTTTTGTAACTTTCGGGTTTCGGGTTAATAATCGAGTAAAGGTTTAGATTTTTACGTGTGAAACTGGAAACAAACCACGGGTTTGGGTTCATGGGGGAAAATGGAACATTTCGAACGTAAAAAGTTCATAGCTTGATCGATTAGAACAAAGGGACCAGATCTAGGGTTCTGTTTGGGGAAGAAGACTGCACAGTCGAAACTACTAGTTTCGATATGGACGCATCTATCGAAACTACCTAGTTTCGACAGGGGCAGACCCATCGAAACTACCATAGTTTCAATATAGACCCAAGACCTTAACTAAGAATTTATATAAGTCATACGACTCGAAACTACTTAGTTTCGATAAGAAGCAGTGACTCGAAACTACTTAGTTTCGATAAGAAGCAGTGACTCGAAACTACTTAGTTTCGATAAGAAGCCAGGGCTCGAAACTACATAGTTTCGATAAGGAGCCAGGACTCGAAACTACCTAGTTTCGATAATGAAACCATGACCCGAAACATCTGAGTCAAGCATAGTAATGTCTAAGTGTCCCCTAGGAACACAGCCTTACGCCTATGACTTGATTATACAGATTGTGGGTGACCATAGTGACATTCAGGAACCGGCTAGGTGTAAACAGAAACGATTCATCTGGTGAGTTCTTATTGCCCTTTTTCCTAATGGTTTTGGGCTGGCATGCATACTGGTATAGTATTTTATAAAAATGTTATTTTTATAAAATGAAAGGCAAAGTATAGTATTTTATAAAAATGTTATTTTTATAAAATGAAAGGCAAAGTATAGTATTTTATAAAAATGTTATTTTTATAAAATGAAAGATAAAGAACAAAAGAGCATAGTATTATCTTTTAAACAAGTTTTTGAAAGATAACAATGAGCTAAAGAAAGAACGATAAAGGAGCCGTACTTCGGTACAGCTCGACAGTGACAGTGACAGTGACAGTGACAAATACCATGTTATATGCTTATGTGTTAATATGTGTTATTTGTCTATATGAAAGTTATGTGATTGCATTTCTATTTGTGTAATAGTGTAATTGCATTGCATAGTAGTTGCATAGTAGAAAGTCCTGCAGGCATGCTAAAGTAGAAGTCTCACCCTGAGGTGTGAGCAATGCTAAAGGAGTCTTACACTTCGGTGTAAGCAATGCTAAAGGAGTCTTACACTTCGGTGTAAGCAATGCTAAAGGAGTCTTCACTTCGGTGTAAGCGAGAAAGTCTCACCCTGAGGTGTGAGCAATGCTAAAGGAGTCTTGCACTAACGTGCAAGCGAGAAAGAAAGTCCCACCCTGAGGTGTGGGCAGCGCTAAAGTAAAAGTCTTACCCTGAGGTGTAAGCAAGATAGGGATCTGGTCCTCGGACCACGATCCATATGTGATAGTTAAAGTATGATAAAGTCACTTGTCAAGTATAAGTGAAATGATAGACAGAGTACAGTGGGACACCCTAACGGGTTTCCTTAAAGATAAAGTTTTAATGACAGATAGTAACGTAACAGATTTATAATTGTAACGTTGTAAAGTTTTAAAGTAATAGTTAAAAGTTTATTTCAAAGAAAGTGAAAGTAAAGCTTATTTTATTTTAATAAAACTAAGCTACCAAAGATAAAGTTTACAGTTTAAAGTAAAGAGAGAACTCACCAGCGTTAGCTGACTTTTAGTATGCATGACAGGTAAAAAGGGTAAAGCTAAAGAAAAGTGAAAGAGCCATGTGGGCTGGATAGCATGGACATCGGGCTGCGGTATTGAAGACTGACATTTCCAATCCTGATAGTTCATGTTATAGACAATATTTCATGTTTTAGTTTGATGAATGATTTGAATTAAAGACTTCCGCTGTAATAGATTCTGATTTCCGGTTTAAGAACTATGTTTGTTATGTTGTGTGCCAACTATGAGATGTACCCGTTTTGGGGCGTTTCAAGTTGGTATCAGAGCCATAGTTTGAGAGATTCAGACATTTGCGATAATGTCTGAACTTAAACTGAGAATGGGACAAAGCAAAGGAAGGAAAGGAATGTCAGTCGGAGCAGCCCGTCCATGGAAAGATAGTAGACAGAAGGTAGTCAATGTCCTTACATAGAACATAGACAATAATGCCTTAGTACAGATAGCAGAAAGTAGATGCTTTAGCATAAATAGTACATAGTACATGCCTTAGCACAGACAGTAGACAGTAGATAGTACGTGCCTTATAGTAGAAACTCTGAACTTGGATGCAAATGTTACTCGGAAAGGAAATGTTCAGAACCCGAGTAGTAAAGTAAATTAGTAATTTCATACCGGTCTCTGTAATTAGTAATTTACAGTACTCGAGGTGTTCTAAATTGTTACCTATCTTGATAACACGAGCTATCTTTGTTCACAGTAGACACTAAATGGCTAGAGCAAAGAGAGGAGGTCGCACTGGGGGTCGTACTGGTCGTCGAGGCCGACCTCCAGGTAACCGGAACCGTCCTGAAGAAAGTGAGCACTCCCGCAACGAAGCTGAATCGGTGCATGTGGAGCTTAATGATAGTGGGAACCATGTGTCGGCTCCTAACGATGCCCCTAATGAGGTTCTTGAGTTGGAACCGATTGTGAAAGAAGCTATAGCGGCAGAGGTTACTTCAATCTTGAAGAAAGTTCTACCAGAAGCATTGGGCGAGGCCCTTAAAGAGTTTAATATAGGGAAGAAAGAAACGAAAGAGGAAAGCAGCAAGAGACTTGGAGTCACTGACAGTGATGATTCTGATTATGAAATGGCAACCCGGGGTTGCAACTATAAGTCCTTTCGGGGGTGTGACCCGCCGAAGTATGATGGACGGAAAGATGCTGTTGCCACTTTTGAGTGGATAGAGAGAATGAATGGGGTGATCAACATTAGTGAGTGCCGTGATGATCAAGCGGTCAAGTTTGCCGCTCACTCATTCACTAATGAGGCATTAAGCTGGTGGAGATCGATCGAAAGAATCAAGTCTTCTGCTGAGATGAAAAAGATGAAATGGGACGACATGAAAAAGCTGCTAATCACTAAGTTCTGCCCGCAGAACGAGATTGACAGAGTTGAGAGGGAATTTCTGGGGCTCTGTGCTGGTAGTATGACTCATCGCCAGTATACCTCCAAATATCAAGAGTTGGCTCAGCTCGTTCCACATCTGGTGGACACTGAGGAAAAGAGGATTAAGTACTACATCAAGGGACTACCACAGAAAGTCCGTGTGCACGTGAAAGCTAATGCTCCCACGAGTTTTGAATCTGTGGTATCACTTGCTGGGATAGTTTATGATGACTTCGAATCCGCAGACCCACTGCCTACTGAGAAGAAAGTGACCAATGCCGTTAAACGGCCACCTAAAGAGTGGGCGGGGCCGGAGACGAAGAAACTGAGGATTGAAGATGGGGTTGAATGTGCTAAGTGTGGCAGGAAGCACTCGGGTGAGTGCCGAGTTGGGTTAAATATGTGCTATAGGTGCGGAAAGACCGGACACTACTCTCGAGAGTGTCCCGGGGCACAGTCTTGTTATAACTGCGGGATACCTGGCCACATGGCCAAAGACTGTCGGAAACCCAAGGCTACTGGCACCGAGAAGGGTAAAGAACCTGAGAAGCCGAAGGCAAGGACCCGGGCGTATGCACTGACACAGGAGGAGGCTAGGGGAGACCCAGATGTTGTGTCGGGTACGTTCATCCTTGACCACACTTATGTTTCAGTATTATTTGATTCGGGTGCCAGTAGGAGTTTTATATCATCTTCTAAGTGTAAAAGAATGAAATGCAAAGTTACTAGAGTAGAGCAGGCCTTTAATGTGGAAACCGCAGTGGGCAAGACCACGATAGTAAGTGAATTGGTAGATAATTGCACGATAAAGATTCATGGCCATAGATTCCCAGTTAGGTTGTATGTTATGACCTTGGGAGGATTCGATATAGTTTTGGGTATGGATTGGTTAGCTGCCAACGAAGCCCGGATAATATGTAGACGAAAGATAGTTCAGCTCAAAGCTCCAGACGGTGGCGAGGTTTTGGTGTACGGGGATCGCGACGGTTCACTAACGAACGTCATATCAATGATAAAGGCAGAGAAGTATATAGGGCGCGGATGCGAGGCCTACCTGGCCTATGTGATAGACAATGATGTAAAGGTGAGAGAGTTAAAAGACGTACCAGTTGTATGTAATTTTCCGGGGGTGTTTCCTGAGGAGTTGCCTGGGTTACCACCTGACCGGGAGACAGAGTTCCAGATAGACTTAGTGCCAGGTGCCCAGCCCGTGGCTAAAGCACCGTACCGACTTGCACCTCTGGAGATGAAAGAGCTGATGGTACAGTTGGAAGAACTTTTGGATAGAGGATTTATCAGACCAAGCATTTCTCCATGGGGTGCTCCGGTTCTGTTCGTAAAGAAGAAAGATGGTGCCATGAGAATGTGCATCGACTACAGAGAGTTGAACAAGCGTACAGTAAAGAACAAATATCCGCTACCAAGGATCGATGATCTATTCGACCAACTACAGGGCGCCAGATGGTTCTCCAAGATCGATCTGCGGTCGGGATATCATCAGTTAAAGGTAAGAGAAGAGGACATACCTAAGACAGCGTTTCGCACGCGTTATGGGCATTACGAGTTTCGCGTGATGTCTTTCGGCTTGACGAACGCTCCGGCAGCATTCATGAGTATGATGAACCAGGTGTGTAGACCGATGCTAGATAGGTCGGTGATAGTGTTTATAGACGACATACTCATTTATTCGAAAAGTGAAGGTGATCATGCTTGTCATCTTCGAGAAGTACTAGAGACGCTACAAAAAGAAAAGTTGTATGCCAAGTTCTCCAAATGCGCGTTCTGGCTTAAGGAAGTCCAATTCTTAGGTCACGTTATCAACGCAGACGGCATTATGGTTGACCCGGCTAAGATAGAGGCAGTACAGGAATGGGAAACCCCGAAGACGCCAACCGAGATTCGGAGTTTTCTGGGATTGGCAGGTTACTATCGAAGGTTCATTCAGGACTTCTCGAGAATAGCTTCGCCACTGACAAAGTTGACACGTAAAGAAGTAAAGTACGAATGGGGTCAGGCTCAGTCCAAAGCATTTGAAGAGTTAAAGAAGAAGTTGACCCAAGCCCCAGTGTTAGCACTACCCGACGGTAACGAGGACCTGGTGGTATATTCTGACGCATCGGGACAAGGGTTAGGGTGTGTTTTGATGCAGAGGGGAAAGGTGATCGCGTATGCGTCACGACAGCTAAAGATCCACGAAATTAACTACCCGACTCACGATTTGGAGCTCACGGCAGTTGTTTTTGCGTTAAAGATTTGGAGGCATTACCTCTACGGGGTGAAATGCACGATTTATTCGGATCACAAGAGCTTGAAGTATTTCTTCGAACAGAAAGACCTGAATATGCGGCAAAGGCGGTGGTTAGAATTGCTGAAAGACTATGACTGTGAGATCCTATACCACCCGGGAAAGGCAAATGTGGTCGCTGATGCCCTAAGTCGTAAGGAGAATCGTTCTCCTATTAGGGTAAAAGCGTACCAGTTAGTGATAACCCCAGATTTTATGACAGAGCTAGAAGCAGCACAGAAGGAAGCACTAAAGGAAGAGAACATAAAGAAAGAAAGAATGGTCGGTCAACAGACAAAGTTAGAATTAAACACTCATGGAGTGAGGACCAGGTGTGGTCGCATGTGGGTACCGAAGGGCGGAGAGCTTAGGGCCAAAGTACTTGACGAGGCCCATAAGTCTCGATATTCCATCCACCCAGGAACCACGAAAATGTACCAGGATTTGAAAAAAGAGTATTGGTGGCCTAACATGAAGAATGATGTGACCGGATATGTAAGCAAGTGTCTGACTTGCTCACAAGTTAAAGCAGAGCATCAGAAACCGTACGGGAAGATCCAGCCTCTGGAAATACCCGAATGGAAGTGGGAGCGTATCACCATGGACTTTATTACAAAGCTGCCCCGCACAGCAAAAGGCCATGATACGATTTGGGTTATAGTGGATCGTCTGACAAAGAGTGCACATTTCTTGCCAATTCGCGAAACGTATTCATCTGAGAAGTTGGCAGAAGTATTTATCAATGAAATTGTCTCTCGACATGGCGTACCGTTATCAATTGTATCTGACCGGGACACGCGATTTACATCGAGATTCTGGAAAAGATTTCATGAGTCAATGGGTACGAGGTTAAACATCAGCACGGCTTATCACCCACAGACGGATGGGCAATCAGAAAGGACCATCCAGACGTTGGAGGATATGCTCCGCGCATGCATTATAGACTTTGGTGGCAGTTGGGATAGTCACCTACCATTGGCAGAGTTCTCCTACAACAACAGCCACCACACCACTATTGGTATGCCGCCTTACGAAATGTTGTATGGTAGAAGATGTCGAACCCCGGTCTGTTGGGGCGAGGTAGGACAGAAAGAGTTGGGGAGTTTAGAGGTAGTCACAACAACCTCTGAAAAGATTGACCAGATCAAGGCCAGAATGAAAGCTGCACAGGACCGTCAAAAGTCCTACGCGGATAAAAGGCGAAGACCAATCGAATTCAAGGTCGGGGATCAAGTACTATTGAAAGTATCTCCCTGGAAGGGGATCATTCGATTCAGAAAGAGAGGGAAGTTAAGCCCAAGATTCGTCGGGCCTTTCAAAATACTAGCACGGGTTGGTGAAGTCGCTTACCGGTTAGAATTACCTGATGAGCTGAGTGGAATTCACCCAACCTTCCACGTGTCGCACTTGCGCAAGTGCCTGGCCGACGAATCGGCACACGTGACACTTGACGACATCGAGATAGATAATAGCCTCAATTACATCGAGGAACCCGTCGCCATACTAGACAGGAAAGAAAAGCGGTTACGGAATAAAGCGATACAGTTAGTCAAAGTACAATGGAAGCATCGTAAAGGGTCGGAAGCTACATGGGAAACCGAGACAGAAATGAAAGAGTCGTACCCGCACCTGTTTGACTTATAACAGGTTTCGAGGACGAAACCTTTCGTAAGAGGGGTAGACTTGTAACATCCCAAAATAAATAAAAACCCAAATAAAAGAAAAAGGAAGGTGGGCTTGGCTAGGGGCCGGCCCATGGGCCCGAAAACTGAGAAGAACCCTTCTAATCAGTAGCCATTTCCTCCTGTGTCCTTCATTTTCTTCCTGCGCAAGAACCTTAGAGAGAGAGAGAGAGAGATCGTCTAGAGAGAGAAAGCTCGGATCAAGCTCAAAGTCTCGAGGATTGTTGCTCAACATCTCTGGAGCATAAAGGAACGAGAAGGAAGCTATAACATGTAATTATTATCCCTAAATCTGAGTTTTTGTAACTTTCGGGTTTCGGGTTAATAATCGAGTAAAGGTTTAGATTTTTACGTGTGAAACTGGAAACAAACCACGGGTTTGGGTTCATGGGGGAAAATGGAACATTTCGAACGTAAAAAGTTCATAGCTTGATCGATTAGAACAAAGGGACCAGATCTAGGGTTCTGTTTGGGGAAGAAGACTGCACAGTCGAAACTACTAGTTTCGATATGGACGCATCTATCGAAACTACCTAGTTTCGACAGGGGCAGACCCATCGAAACTACCATAGTTTCAATATAGACCCAAGACCTTAACTAAGAATTTATATAAGTCATACGACTCGAAACTACTTAGTTTCGATAAGAAGCAGTGACTCGAAACTACTTAGTTTCGATAAGAAGCCAGGGCTCGAAACTACATAGTTTCGATAAGGAGCCAGGACTCGAAACTACCTAGTTTCGATAATGAAACCATGACCCGAAACATCTGAGTCAAGCCTAGTAATGTCTAAGTGTCCCCTAGGAACACAGCCTTACGCCTATGACTTGATTATACAGATTGTGGGTGACCATAGTGACATTCAGGAACCGGCTAGGTGTAAACAGAAACGATTCATCTGGTGAGTTCTTATTGCCCTTTTTCCTAATGGTTTTGGGCTGGCATGCATACTGGTATAGTATTTTATAAAAATGTTATTTTTATAAAATGAAAGGCAAAGTATAGTATTTTATAAAAATGTTATTTTTATAAAATGAAAGGCAAAGTATAGTATTTTATAAAAATGTTATTTTTATAAAATGAAAGATAAAGAACAAAAGAGCATAGTATTATCTTTTAAACAAGTTTTTGAAAGATAACAATGAGCTAAAGAAAGAACGATAAAGGAGCCGTACTTCGGTACAGCTCGACAGTGACAGTGACAGTGACAGTGACAGTGACAAACACCATGTTATATGCTTATGTGTTAATATGTGTTATTTGTCTATATGAAAGTTATGTGATTGCATTTCTATTTGTGTAATAGTGTAATTGCATTGCATAGTAGTTGCATAGTAGAAAGTCCTGCAGGCATGCTAAAGTAGAAGTCTCACCCTGAGGTGTGAGCAATGCTAAAGGAGTCTTACACTTCGGTGTAAGCAATGCTAAAGGAGTCTTACACTTCGGTGTAAGCAATGCTAAAGGAGTCTTCACTTCGGTGTAAGCGAGAAAGTCTCACCCTGAGGTGTGAGCAATGCTAAAGGAGTCTTGCACTAACGTGCAAGCGAGAAAGAAAGTCCCACCCTGAGGTGTGGGCAGCGCTAAAGTAAAAGTCTTACCCTGAGGTGTAAGCAAGATAGGGATCTGGTCCTCGGACCACGATCCATATGTGATAGTTAAAGTATGATAAAGTCACTTGTCAAGTATAAGTGAAATGATAGATAGAGTACAGTGGGACACCCTAACGGGTTTCCTTAAAGATAAAGTTTTAATGACAGATAGTAACGTAACAGATTTATAATTGTAATGTTGTAAAGTTTTAAAGTAATAGTTAAAAGTTTATTTCAAAGAAAGTGAAAGTAAAGCTTATTTTATTTTAATAAAACTAAGCTACCAAAGATAAAGTTTACAGTTTAAAGTAAAGAGAGAACTCACCAGCGTTAGCTGACTTTTAGTATGCATGACAGGTAAAAAGGGTAAAGCTAAAGAAAAGTGAAAGAGCCATGTGGGCTGGATAGCATGGACATCGGGCTGCGGTATTGAAGACTGACATTTCCAATCCTGATAGTTCATGTTATAGACAATATTTCATGTTTTAGTTTGATGAATGATTTGAATTAAAGACTTCCACTGTAATAGATTCTGATTTCCGGTTTAAGAACTATGTTTGTTATGTTGTGTGCCAACTATGAGATGTACCCGTTTTGGGGCGTTTCATGACATTGTCACATCAGATCTTTATTTATTAGTATAGACAAAGAAGTATTTTTCATTTTATAATTTAGTTTTTATTTACTAAAAATAAAATTCTTATATTTAGTTAATGAAAAAAAATAAATAAATACGGGGTATGAAACCACTACGTACTTTACTAATTCCGTCCGGTGATTGTTTCTGTAGTGATATGACAGTGACATGACAAAACATGAATCACTTGAACATACAACAATACAAATGGCCTTATATCTCCTTCGTGGCTCCGAAACTTTAATTTACTCATCCTTAAAAAGCATGGCCAGCGTCCGATAGAAATTTCTTTGAATTTCCTTTTTATTCTTTTTTGATGACATATATATTATTTCTCATACATATCAAAAATAGCTGCTTTGGTGGACTTGGTTTACCCTCTTGTCATTTACTGAAAACACCTTGGCTCGACCTTCATATCAAACTTTTTTTTCCTGTTACAATTCTTTTGTTTATTCTTTTTTTTTTCTTTCTTCCAAAAAAGTCTCTATTGTTTTTCTTTTCATATACACCTCTCAACTTTCTACATTTTCAAATATACCCCTAAACTTTCTAAAAATTCTTATGTATATGGCAAAAATGTCCTCTCAACTTTGTTCAATGTCACTTTAATCCCCTAAAGTTTTTAAAGTTTCAAGTTTACCACATGTAGTATATATAATCTGATTTTCTTTAATAATTTTTGTTTTTTTCTCTACGTCCAGGTAAAATTTTTGTTAAAAACGTCGTATTCAAAATAAAATATTTTTTAGGTATCGTGGGTTATATCACATGACAGTGATGTGCTGGTGCCGTGAACAATTAGACCAAACATCGACTGAAAAATATCGACACCGTTATATAATTGTTTTTTATCTATGTTTCGATCTGCACAACCGAGTCGCCGTAACTTCATACATTTCTTTTATGTATTTAACCACTTTTATTTGTGTGCTTAGCGACGTTAATGTCACAGCCTCAACCGTTTAAGGTCCGCCTCCCGCCACGAAGCGTGGGACAACATTTCTAGTTTTATCAGAATTTGGAAGTAAGGCCAGATACAAAACAAGTTTTAAAAATTTATAAAACTAAGCACAGTTTTTCTGGGTCTGAAGCTCTTGTTTTTTTTAATAATCTAATTGCGCCGACCCCAAATAAACACCGAACTTGTAAGTAATAGTTTTATTTTGTTTCTCTTTTTATATGACGTATAATAGTTCGTTGAATTTTTAATTGAAAAAAATAATGTTGATTTTTTAGTTCATAAATCTAGAAAAAAAAAATCATCAAATCTTGATATTTCAAAAAAAACGATAGTGATTAAGAAAAATATATTGATGATGGATTAGGATGTTAAAAAAACATCATCAAAGTTTAAAATATCGTCGGTATAGGATTTGACAATGACGTGTCGTCAGCACAGACCTCGTCGGTATATTTTAGTAGATATAGGTGCCAAAAGTTGTCGTCATCGCCCCACTTTTCCCACGACTTGTCGTGGGGATATGTCCTTAAATACTTTTCCGAAAAAACAAACTTTATTTAAATACATTAAACTAATTAAACACATAAACCACACGTATTAAATTGAACACATTTCACATCTAATTGAATACGTACGTTTTAGACCACTCTGCTAATTAACACCATTAAACATATTTTCATGAAATTTACCAGCAACAGTGAAAATGAAATACACTAGTCGTACAAGTTTTAAGATATGGTTACATTTGACACCTCTGTGCAATCTTACACCATTAAACATAATTAAACATAAAATTGTGTAAATATAAAAATCAGTACTTTAAAGACAAAAGACAAACATCAAACCTTCCATATGCCGAGGGACCTTCAACGGGTTGAGCACCATACAAAGCAAGGTGACCTTCAACGAGTTCACTGTGCAGCGCAAGCGTCTCTTCATCATCTTGCTGTTTTCAATCGGTTAAAACAATATGGGTAAAAATTTGGGGTTAAAGTGGTAAAGCTTCTCTTGAGGTTAAGGGTTCGAGACTCATCTAAGACGGATTGGTGTAAGTTATTATGAGTAGTTTAGGTGGCCCAAGATAGGATATTGCAGTTTAAAAAAAATACCATAGAACACATACTTTCAACCCAGAAATATACAAACAACAATCACCTGACTAATCCAGTAAACCAAAACCTAAAGAAGAAATTGGGGGGCCTAAGCTAGGGCTCTTTTCCGATCAAGGAGGAGTCGGCTCATAGAGATGCGATGGTTGTCGGTTGTTTCTCAACTATCGTGGTCGAGAGATACAAGAGGAAACGAGTTCAAGAGAGGGATACATACACGAGGGCCATCGAGAGATATGGTCTATCGATCGAGAGAGAGATGGAGAGAAGTTGGAAAACACGAATGAGCACAGGAGGCTGTGTTTTGAGTTTTAGGGCAAACCGAAGGCTATGCCGACGACATGTGGTCACCACAGGGTTCACTGAAACGACGCCGCTTTAGCTTTTCATTAATTTATAATATAAGGAAAACGAAGAAAATATATATTTCTTTACTTTTTACCTATATCAATGACATGCCGTCCGCAAATCTTTTCAAAATAGCGGATCGTTTTTTCATAATCCCGCCTAACCTATAGTGACGACATGTCGTCGGGACAACATTGACAACATGTAGTTGCTGTAGAGCGTACTATTCCAACGACAATAATTCGTCGCGATAGTTATCATCGCAACATGGTACTTCTCTTTTAGTGGACCTTAAGGTCACAGATTCAATTTTACAGTTGTTCCAAGCCCTACCCTCATATTTGGATGATATACTTTTTACTTAAATTTTAAGATGAAACCTTATAATCAAATTAATAATTGAGTTTTTGTCACACCCTGTCAAAACGGGACCTAACATGACCGATTGATACCAAGACAAACAGAGTGGAAACATAAAAATCTACTTACTAAATCTTGGAATTACTACAAAATCGTACAAGTTCAAACCAAAAAAAATAGTTCTATTACCAAAGTACGAGAAGCTGCAAAAAGTTTAATCCCTATAAAATAAGCTTCTAAAATCTCCCAAGGTTTGGTAGCTACACTCCCAAAAGCAATCCTCACACTCTCCTAGCGTTTAGCTGTAAAGCATGATCAAAACAAAATGTCATCATAAATCTTTGTGAGCTTGTAACTGTACAACTAGGTAAAACAAGTTTCATGTGTTGTTACCCCTGCAATCAAAGCTCCCTTAATGGATCAAATTCCATATCAAAGGTCCGTAACATATATACAAAAGGATATCGGCTAGTGGACAAAACCATCATACACTAAGATACCGACTCTACGTATATTTGCTCCACGTTTGTGCGCAACCCTAGTTCATCGTACGAGTCTCTTGTTCATGGGATTTTCAAGTCAAAACCAAATCCTCGTGACTCGAATAGTGGTGCGGTAGGGTCACACGACGATGTGCGACCAAACCAGGACTCGCACAGCGGTGCGTTGAGGTCCCACCGCGGTGTGGGTCTGTGCCGAATGAAGGAGTTAACCTTGATCCGTAACTAGTTAATTAATTACTATTTAATTAATAGTTTAAATGTTTAGATAAAGTTATATTTATCTATTAGTTTGTTGGAGTTAGTATTAGATTATAATTGAGAGTAGTATTTGAGTAGGATTAGTAAGGCTTATATTTTATAAATAGATGGTTAGGGTGTATGTAATTTAAAAAGTCCAGAATTATAATAAACAAGAAATAGTCGATCTTGGTTGAGATCAAATTTTGTGTTCGTATTATTGGGCCTGATTTCTAACAATTAGTATCAGAGCTTAGTTAAAGTCCTGCGGTTTTGAGAGTCGTGTTTCGTGAGGAGGAGCAGCCCTTTGGCTGTAGGGCTGAAGACGAAGAAGGAGCAAGATCCGTTTTTGTTAAGAAGGTTTGAAGGAAGCAAGAACTTTATTTGATCTTCATGTTTGAAGGAAGCAAGAACGTGATCTTCATGTTTGAAGGAAACAAGTAAGAAGGAACAAGAAAATTTTTCTTGTTAAGTAGGCAATCGATAACACGTTTTCTTGGTTGAATGAAGGAGTAGGAAAAACAAAATCTTATCTTGTTTAGTAGGCAATCAAGAACCCTAGTTTTCGATTGAAAGGAGTAGGAAAAACAATATTTTTCTTGTTAAGAAGGCTATCAAGGACTTGTTTTTTGATGAATTAAAAGAATAGGAGAAAGAAGGAAAGAAAGAAGAAGAAAAACAAGTAAGAAGAAAGAAAATAGGAAAGAAGGAAGGAAATGTTTAACACGACCAATTTTTTATCAATTTGCAACTACATTTAATCCGATTTCTCTTTAACAGAAAGAAAACATTAATCATTTTTAAAGCTTTCTAAGCACTTAAACTCATTGTATGTCCAAGTTCATATGATCAAAACCTCACTTAGGTGCTAAAACTTCCATTTTAACAATCCAACACTTGGTTAAATCTTAAACAAGATATTAGATGTTGGAATTATATGTCCGGTCACGATTATTTAACGCCGGGCAATTCTCAACAGTGGTATTAGAGCCTTGGTTATGACATATGAATCGGATCCAGTCTTTTAACTGATTATAGATCACAAACTCTTTGTTTGAAGTTTTCGATCTATATCTTTTTTGGGCATTTTTTATTTATTTATTTTAGTCAAAGTTTTTATTTATTTTATTTGACCAATAGGATTGCCCAGTTATTTGATTGTATTAAATATGTAAATCTGACCCGACCTGTCTTGTGTTTGTTTTATGTTTTGTTTTTATGGTTTTGGCCCATTTAATGGCTCAAAGTTGTAATAGGCTAGCTTTTATTTTTGGATTATTGGATTTTAATAATCCCACCTTTTACAAATTGGCCGATAATAATCCCAACTGAGAATATTCTTACCACTGGTCCCTACTTTCAAACTATTTTTTTACATTGGACCCCTCGTTAAAAAAACTTAACGCCGTTAGAGTTTATATGACGTGGACATCTGCAAACCGCCGGAAAGTCGAGCCAAGCTAGCAGTGGTCTCGTGGTGGTTTTTGAAATTGGCTCTGGTGGTGTTTAACTGGTCTCGTTAAACACCACCGTTTTCTCTGTTTGGACTTTCCAGACCCACGAGACCAGTTAAACACCACCAGAGCCAATTTCAAAAGCCACCACGAGACCACTGCTAGCTTGGCTCGACTTTCCGGCGGTTTGCAGATGTCCACGTCATATAAACTCTAACGGCGTTAAGTTTTTTTAACGGGGGGTCCAATGTAAAAAAATAGTTTGAAAGTAGGGACCAGTGGTAAGAATATTCTCAGTTGGGATTATTATCGGCCAATTGGTAAAAGGTAGGATTATTAAAATCCAATAATCCTTTATTTTTTGGCCCACCTTGATGGCTCAAAGTTGTAATAACTTAGAGTTTTATTTTTTTGTATTCTATATAAATATTGTAAAGATAAAGACTCGAAGACAAAACTGAAGACGGAGGCAGGATCTTGGATTTAGTGGGAGTCACAAGGAACAGCTATACGCATGCACGAAGTCTATCCTTGTGGTTGTGACCCCGTGACCTAGTTTGGTCTTGCTATTTGGCTCTAGTAAGATCAAACACTTTTTCTTTGGCCATATGATTTACATATTTTTATGTTTGCTATTGTGGTTGCTTTTATCTTAGAAATGTTATAACGTACCAACCAAATACCAAAATTTTCAAAATCAAATAAATAACAAGTTTTAAACATTTTTTACATTTGTGAATACTTTATATTAAAACAAAAAGTTTATTTTTTTAAAATAAATGATAACCAATAAAGTTTTGCAATTTAAACTAATTTTAAATTTTCAAAACGAATAACTTAATAGTTCATTTAAACTATAAACTTTTAATTGGTTTATTTCATCGCGACAAACTTAGTTTTAATAGGTTATTTAAAATTAAGTGTCATGAGAGATGAAAGGGTTCATCATGTTGTCACGATCTAATATATAGTAAAATGGCTTTTATAACACACGTATGATTTATCATTCGTTGTGTTTGACCCTATTCGGTAAAACACTAAAATTAAATCTCATATTTAAAATCTTTAGTCTATGACATCCTACTATAAGGAACACTTGGGGCATAACGCGAAACACCAGTGTTTGGAACCACAGCACCGCACTTTGTGCGTAACCTATCCCTCCAAGGTGCAAGGGTTTCGTTGACACATCCGGCCCTTCCACATGTTCCTGTACTATGGCGACTATTACTTCTCTCTAATACATGCCCCAGCTGTATGGAGAGACCAAAAGTGGGCATAGATGAGGCTAAACTTATCATTAAATAGACAAAAGTTGTCTTAGCGGCCTCATACTCGAGAATTGTGCATTTTTCCACAATTGACAATTATTGTCAGTCTTGAACGAGAACAATAATGATTGAACGCTATATGAGAATGAATCTAATCCATGTCTCATTGCTTCAATTGATGTCTTTTATAGAAAGGATAAATGACGATTATTACCATAAGTCTATTGTCTTGCAATAGCAAGATGTTTTGGTTAATAACTTTAAAGTGTCATACCTTGTTAGGGGCAACCATGTGTAGCTTGAACACCGCTGGTTTTCTGCGTTAAGGAACTTAATCGAAGGACGTCCAAGTAGGAGACTGTTGGAATTATATATCCGGTCACGATTATTTAACGCTACTAACTGAGTTGTGACCCATAAGAGTTACACCTTGGGCAACGAACATTAAATCCACTTAACCTGCTTAACTGGTAATTACGAACTGTTAGCTAGACGATATATTTTATATATATTCGTTAGACGGGAATTATTATTTATACTAGTTTATAAATAATAATTATATATATTATTTTAATATTTTATTAAAACAATTAAATGAGTCCGGGCTTTTTATCTCGTATTAGACTTTGAGCCCGAAAACAATTAATAGGGTTTATAATTATTATATATATATATATATATGGATTATAATCCTATTTTTGTTTTCACCCTAAAATTGCTAGCCGCATACAAATTGAGGAATACGTTTTTTTGGTTGACCACTTTTTGGTCAACACCTATTCGAGCCGCAAAGGAGTTTCACTTGTTTTGCCGTTTTTCCAAAGCTTCTGTCACAAAGGAGTTTGCAATTCTCGGCAGCCTCAAGCCCCCCACCCCCGGTCGCCGACCGGGGCCGCCTCGTTCTCGCGTTTCGGTTCCTGATCTAGCATCGTTTCGTTGTACCTAGGTGACTCAACCGGTTAATCATTAACCACGAATATATAATTAATCTCATTGGTAGATTAAATATTTATTCTGTGTTCGTATGTTTTGTAACCCAGATCCTGTCGGGTTTTCCTTTTCGTGTTGAATCGGTTTCTTTCCGCTGTGTTTTAATAATTACTAAATAATTATTATCAATCTATAATTAATTATCAACCATTTTTAATAACTAATCTAACTGATCACCACCGGACAATTCCCAACATTAGAGGCATACCAAAGCCTTAAGTACTACTGGAATTCAAAGTCAGAGCTTATATTTCTCATGCAGATTGTTTACAAGGGAATGAATATAGATAAACAAAACAAAGACTAGAAATATGGCAAGGATATCGGAATTAAATATGGAGAGGATTAGAATGAATATTGGAATCCAATAAAATGATCATCAAAACTCATTAAATCATCAAAACCACAAATGATCTATAGATGATCTGAGATATCAAAAACACTTGTGGATTGTAGCTAGACACGATTTGCAGCATGCACATCCATATCTTCAAGGGTTTGTGAGTATTTTAGACACAGGGATTCTTGAGAGAAATGGAGGTTAGTTTGAGAGCTTCAGAAGTGCTTTGGATCGGACTATAGTGGAGATATGCGACTTAAGTGGACCAATAGGAAGAGAACAACTCAAAAATGGAACTTTCTAGTTCAGGTTGCCCGATCCACACAGCGGTGCGGCATCTCACATGGGCGTGTGCAATCAGGTTTCTCGGTGATGGCTTCTGGTCAGGACCCCACACGGCGATGTATCTTACCCGCATGGCCGTGTACGATCTCACTTCACGGTAATAGGTCAAGCTCTTGGTATTCATGCTTGAATCAAGGATTCACATGGTGGTGTGTCAACCCCACATTGGTGTACCGTAATCTTTGGTTGTTACATTCTTCACACCTTAAAGAATTTTGTCCTTCAAGTTCAATTAATGGTTAAACATATGAGGATACTTCCTTTTCATTTCATCTTCTCTTTCCCAAATAACTTTTGGTCCTCTTCGCGCGTTCCACTTAACTTTTACGATTGAGATCTTTTTGCGTCTCAGTTTCTTCGTTTGTTTCTCTAATATTTCAATTCGTTCTTCCACGAAGTTCAGTCTGTCGTCAATATTTACTTCATGAAGGGGTATAGTCAATGCTTCGTCCATGAGACACTTTCTTATGTTTGACGCATGAAATATATCATGTATCCCTCTCAATTCCTCATGTAGTTTCAACCGAAATGAATCGTTTCTGACTTTTGTCAATATCTCAAATGGTCCGATATATAGTGGACTTTTAGCATCACTCGGTCGCCAATTTAAAATTCTAACGGCCTTCGTCTCTTGTCGGCGTAGATTTTCTGTTTATCTTGGGTGGCTTTTAATCTGTCTTGTATTTGGACAACCTTATCCGTGGTTTCTAATACTATCTCAGGTCTTGTTAGTTGTCCTTCCCCACTTCAGACCAACACATTGGTGTTCTGCACTTTCTTCCATAAAGTGCTTCAAATGGTGTAACTTTAATATTCGTGTAATAGTTGTTATCGTATGAGGAATCCATTTCAATTTCCTCCAAAGTCTATACACACGCTCTCAACATATCCTCTAGTGTTTGAATAGTACGTTCACTCTGGCCATCAGTTTAAGGATGATTGTACTTAGATTCAAAAGCGTTCCCATTGTTTGCTGAAAAGTTGCCAGAAACCAGATGTAAACCGGCTACCTCTATCTGACACGATAGATAATGGCATGTTGTAAAAATGTAACCATCTTTTCTTAATAAAACATGTATGAATTTGGATACATCATTTTGGTCGATTTTAACATGTTCCGCTCATTTGATACTGATCACCTTTAACTACTTTTTTTTCTTCATTCGTCCAATTAGAGACTAATTATCACCCAAATCAAACACTATTTCATGTAAATCTGTTCCAATTTATTAGATCTGTATTAGAAACTAAAAAAGTAATGGTGTTTATGTAGCTTTATAATACGGTAACACTCATGTTGGTTCAGGCCCCTACAAACACACTCAAACACACTGTAAAAACTCACGTAAGTGAAGGTTTGTATTTACTGCTTGAAATCCTTATTTTATTATGCAAGGAATGTGGCTTTATATAGCCTACAGTGACTCTAAAACCCAACGGAAATAAACTAATAGCTACCACAAAAAGTGGAGTCAAAACAAAGAACTATTCAACCTACGACTCTTTAAACGTAACTACCTAAACGTGGGTAAGACCCATTATTCCACCAAGATATAAACACATGTTAATTAAAATCTTCAAGACCCGTGAACTGATCCACCTTCAACCCGATACCCGCTGACCCGTGTGACCCGGTACCGTGAACGAACACGATTAATCCAACAATCACCCCCTTAATCGGCTTGTTCACACCGCTCATTCACTGCAGCGTTCCCGTCTTCTTCAACCCGACCTTTCCCGGACACCCGACCTTCACCTCGGTCACGTCCAAAGTTTTCCCTCAACTCGACCTATCCTGGACACCCCGGCCTCACCTCGGCCACGTCCAAAGTCATCTATGATCGTGATTTCACTATTATGTCAAGCTCTTCCTTGATAAGCATCCCCTGCGTATCTACCACCAACTAGACACCAGCCACACCTGCTGCGCCGTCTTTGAGTCGCAAAACGAATATCTCAGCCACCCACTGTTTCGTTTATACCGCGCTACACCGTTGGTTTTTCTGCCATAAGAATTCGAGGCCTCCTTGCGATTCTTCTTCTAGGCGAGAAAGCGCATCCGACAGATGAAAGACACGATCCCTTCTTCGTTCTTCGATCAACAAAACTGGGTTAACAAGCCCGCTGATTTGGCCTGAATCACGACTCGTCCGCTACCCTTTTGACCCGCTAGAACTGAAACCTTTAAATTTCCTGCTACTCGATCAATCCTGCTGTTCACCCTATCTTGGAAACCTGCTGTGGGATCGATTACACCCCCTGGTTCACTTACTACTACCTTCGATCACCATTAACAACCACAGATCTTCGGTGTTCATCACCGGTCACCACCGTCGTTCCAAACGGCACTCCCCTGCGACAACGGCCGACCCGAAACACCTCTTTCTCTCCGTCTTCTGTTGTTTGCTGATCTCCCGTGTTATGTGTGTAGTAACACCCCCTCGTTCCCCCGAACCTGCAGCCAAACACGCTGCAATTGTCGACCCACCTTGCATCTGCTGCTCTTGCAGCCCCGCACCCGAAGGCTAATCCTCCCTTCGAAAGTCGACTCTCAAAACGGCCCTTGCTCAACCTTGCTCTGATACCAAATGTTTGTTCAGGCCCCTACAAACACACTCAAACACACAGTAAAAACTCACGTAAGTGAAGTGTAACATCCCAAAAATAAAACGACAGTTAAAAGGACGAAATAAACGAACGAGGCATGTCGGGTCGGGTCGTATGGGCCGGCGGGCTGGAAGGGGACTCTCCCCTATAAATAGCTTAGACCTCCACCATTTCTCTCATTTGCAAGTTCTAGAGAGAGAAACCGTAGAGAGAGAAAGTTGGCGGATCGACCCGAGATTTCAGCAAAGTGTTACTCCACAACTCGTGAGAAGAACCTTAGAAAGGGTTAGGTAAGGACTTGTGTTCTGATGAAATCACAAAGGTGGTTAAATAGAAATCGAAAGGTAGTGTAATGGTTAATTGCAGATGGCCAGTGTATATTAACATCTTACAGTACTTATTGAATTTTGTTTGTTAACTAGCGTGATGACATTGGATTCCTTATCTTATAGAACGAAATGGCAAGGAGAGGAAACGGAAGACGTGGTGGGGGCCGTACCGGCGGTCGAAATGGTGGGCGTGGCAGGACCCCTGCGCGCCAAGAGTATAGTGAAGAAGGAAGTGTTCACACTGAACCGGCGGTTATTGTGCATGGAACTGAGAAGACACTGGTTGAAGAACATCCTTTCACTTTTGAACCAGAAGTGAGAGCATCTATAGCTCGAGAGTTCACCGAGTTGATGAAGAATTCTCTGCCAGGTCTGTTAGCTAAAGTATTGAAGAAGGTTAGTGGGGAAGGTGGGTCTAGCGCGGCAACTGGTGCCGAATGACAGCGCGCCGCCTACTCGCTGATGCGACTATAAGTCATTCAAGGCATGTGACCCGTCGATCCTGACTGGGAAGAAGGACGCGGTAGCTACGTTTGATTGGGTGATCCGTATGGAAGCTGCCATTCGTCTGAGCGAATGTCGAACGGATCAAGTTGTAAAATTTGCTGCCAACTCCTTGAGAGAGGAAGCATCCCATTGGTGGGAAGGTGTACGTCAAGCAAAAGGGAGCGAGGTTGTAGATGCGATGATGTGGGCTGACTTGAAAACCTTGGTGATCAAGAATTTCTGCCCAAGGAACGAGATTGAGAAGGTAGAGAGGGAATTTCTGGGTTTGAAGGCCGGGAGCATGACGTACCGGCAATACACAACCCTATTCAATGAACTGGCACGTCTGGTGCCACATCTTGTCACGACCGAGGAAAGAAAGATCGTATGCTACATACAAGGACTGCCGGACCAAGTCCGCACCTATGTTAAGGCAAACGCCCCTACTACCTATGACTCGGTAGTAGAACTGAGCGGCGTGGTATTTGACGATCTGGCGCTGAATGTCGTTGCCATTGAAGAGCCCAAAAGAAGCTGAGTTTTCCCGCTAAGCGATCGGGTGGGAAGTTGTTTGGGGCTCGGGACAAGCAGGCCAGGGTAGGCGCGGCGGCAGTCTACGGAAGATGTGGGGTAAGACATACGGGTGAATGTCGGTTAGGATCGAATCTATGCTTTAAATGCAGCAAAACCGGACACTACTCCCGTGAATGCCCGCAAGGCTTCAAATGCTACAACTGTGGGGAAAGTGGTCATATGAGCCGGGAATGCACCAAGCCTAGAATAGGTCAAGCCGGGAAAGGGAAAGGCCCGGAGAAGACAGAAGAGAGACCCCGAGCAAAGACTCGCGCCTATGCGCTGACGCCGGAACAGGCTAGAGCGGACGGCATCAGGTACGTTCGTCCTTGACAACACCTTTGTATCTGTGTTATTCGATGCAGGTGCCAGTATGAGTTTTATATCTGCGACTTTATGTAAACGAGTGAAGTACACTGTCAGTAAGCTAGAAAAGGGCTTTTAGCGTAGAAACCGCTGTGGGTAGAACTGCGAGGGTGACTGATGTAGTTGATAATTCCACGATAAAAATAAAAGGCCATAGATTTCCCGTCAGGTTATTTGTCATGGTTTTGGGTGGGTTCGATGTCGTGTTAGGAATGGATTGGCTAACTGCCAATGAAGCACAAATTATATGTAAACGAAAGATAATCCGACTCAAGGCTCCGGACGGTAGCAAAGTCGAGGTTCTTGGAGATCGTGACGCCCCGATGCCAAACGTCATCTCGATGATTAAGGCAACAAATTACTTGAGGCGCGGATGCGAGGCTTATCTGGTGTACGTGATCGATAAGTGTAAGGAAGTGAAGGAACTAGACGATGTACCCGTGGTACGCGAGTACCCGGAGGTGTTTCCAGAGGATTTGCCTAGGATACCACCCAACAGAGAGATTGAATTTCGAATCGACTGAGTACCAGATGCCCAGCCCGTGGCTAAGGCTCCATATCGACTAGCACCAGTGGAGATGAAAGAGTTAATGGCACAACTAGACGAGTTACTTAAGAAAGGATTTATCCAACCGAGCATCTCGCCGTGGGTGCTCCGGTGTTGTTTGTGAAGAAGAAGGATGGTTCGATGAGAATGTGTATTGATTATCGCGAGTTGAACAAACGTACGGTGAAGAACAAGTACCCTTTACCAAGGATCGACGACCTGTTCGATCAATTACAGGGCGCAAGTTGGATCTCAAAAATCGACCTTCGATCCGGGTACCATCAGTTGAAGGTGAGGGAAGAAGATATACCGAAAACCGCATTTCGCACGCGTTATGAACATTTCGAGTTCCGCGTGATGTCTTTTGGATTGACGAACGCCCCCGCAGCGTTCATGGATTTGATGAATAGAGTTTGTCGACCAATGCTGGATCGATCGGTAATCGTGTTCATCGATGATATCCTCATCTACTCTAGGAATGAGGGTGATCACGCGTGTCACTTAAAGGAAGTATTGGAAACTCTGAAGAAGGAAAAGTTGTATGCTAAGTCTCCAAATGCGCGTTCTGGCTTAGGGAAGTCCAATTCCTAGGTCACGTCATTAACCCGAACGGCATTATGGTTGACCCAGCAAAGATAATGACGGTAAGGGAATGGAATATTCCTAAGACGCCAACTAAAATCCGTAGTTTCTTAGGATTCGCAGGCTACTATCGGAGATTCATCCAGGATTTCTCGAAAATAGCTTCGCCATTGACAAAGTTGACTCGGAAGGAGGTAAAGTACGAATGGGGTTCGACCCAGGATGAGGCGTTTAAGGAATTAAAGAAGAGGCTAACCCAAGCTCCGGTCTTGGCCCTTCCCGAGGGTAATGAAGACTTAGTGGTATACTCTGACGCTTCGGGTCAGGGACTGGGATGCGTGTTGATGCAACGTGGGAGAGTGATCGCGTATGCGTCACGGCAGTTGAAGGTTCACGAAGCTAATTATCCGACTCACGATTTGGAACTTCCTGCTGTCGTATTCGCATTAAAAATTTGGAGGCACTACCTTTACGGGGTGAAGTTTACTATTTACTCCGACCACAAAAGTTTGAAGTACTTCTTCGAACAAAAGGAACTTAATATGAGGCGGAGGCGATGGTTGGAACTGCTGAAAGACTATGACTGTGAAATAATGTACCACCCTGGAAAGGCAAACGTGGTGGCTGACGCTCTAAGCCGAAAGGATGTGCCTACTCCTATTAGGGTGAAAGCTTGCCAGTTAGTGGTTACATCGGATATGATGAGAGAAATTGAAAAGGCTCAAGATGAGGCACTTAAAGAAGAAAACATAAAGAAGGAAAGGATGGTTGGCCAACAGGACAAGTTAGAATATAACACCCTTGGTGTTAGGACACGTTTTGGACGGGTATGGATACCTATGGGTGGCGAGCTTAGAACCAAAATCTTGGATGAGGCTCATAAGTCTCGGTACTCTATCCATCCTGGTACCAATAAAATGTACCAAGATCTGAGGAAGGAATACTGGTGGCCTGGGATGAAACTTGAGGTGACAAGGTATGTAAGCAAATGCTTGACTTGCTCGCAAGTAAAGGCCGAACACCAGAAACCGTATGGAAAGATTCAACCACTTGATATACCAAAGTGGAAGTGGGAAAACATTACCATGGACTTCATAACCAAGCTACCTCGCACAGCTAAAGGTCATGACACCATTTGGGTAATTGTGGACCGTTTAACGAAGAGTGCTCATTTCCTACCTATTCGCGAGACGATCTCGTCGGAAAGGTTAGCGGAAGTATTTATTAACGAAGTAGTAGCACGGCATGGGATGCCTTTGACGATCGTATCTGACCGGGACACACGATTCACATCGAGGTTCTGGAAAATATTTCACGAGGCGATGGGCACGAGGCTCAATGTTAGCACGGCATACCACCCGTGAACGGATGGTCAGTCCGAAAGGACCATTCAGACATTGGAGGATATGCTTCGCGCTTGTATTATCGATTTTGGCGGCAGTTGGGACAGTCATCTGCCGTTAGCCGAATTCTCCTACAACAATAGTCATCACATGACGATAGGCATGCCGCCTTACGAAATGTTGTATGGGAGAAGATGTAGGATCCCGGTTTATTGGGGTGAGATTGGAAAGAAGGAATTAGGAAGTCTGGAAGTCGTAAGAGAAACGTCGGAAAGGTTTGATCAAATCAAAGCACGAATGAAGGCCGCACAAGATCGTCAGAAATCCTATGCGGATAAACGACGAAGGCCTATTGAGTTTGATGTTGGGGATAGAGTAATGTTGAAAGTGTCACCCTGGAAGGGAATCATAAGATTCAGGAAGAGAGGAAAGTTAAGTCCGAGGTTTGTCGGACCATTTAGGATAATGGCACGGGTTGGTGAAGTCGCTTATCGGTTAGAGTTGCCTGATGAGTTAAGTGGGATTCATCCTACCTTCCATGTATCACACTTGCGAAAGTGTTTGGCTGATGAATCAGCTCACGTACCACTTACTGACATCGAGGTCGACAACATCCTTAATTACATCGAAGAACCCGTGGCCATCTTAGACAAGAAGGAGAAGCGTTTGCGTAATAAGATTATCCAATTGGTTAAAGTCCAATGGAAACATCGAAAGGGATCGGAAGCCACTTGGGAAACGGAGAAGGAAATGAGGGGGTCGTACCCTCATCTATTTGACTTATGATAGGTTTCGGAGATGAAACCTATTGTAAGGGGGTTAGACTTGTAACATCCCAAAAATAAAACGACAGTTAAAAGGACGAAATAAACGAACGAGGCATGTCGGGTCGGGTCAGGTCGGATGGGCCGGCGGGCTGGAAGGGGACTCTCCCCTATAAATAGCTTAGACCTCCACCATTTCTCTCATTTGTAAGTTCTAGAGAGAGAAACTGTAGAGAGAGAAAGTTGGCGGATCGACCCGAGATTTCAGCAAAGTGTTACTCCACAACTCGTGAGAAGAACCTCCGGATCAGAAACTCGATTCAGGTAACGATCCGACCTAAATCTGAGTTTTAGTTCGTTTTTGGGTTTTTCGGGTTTTGGGTGAAAATGTAACATTTTAACGGATGAAACTGAAGGATAAACATAGATTTGAGTTCCTTAATGGAAAACGAACGTTTTGAATGCAAACAGGTTCGGGATCTTGACGTGATCAGACCCGAATGAGAAAGTTAGGGTTTTTGCGAAGAACAGGTCGTGCGCAGGAAGAGGAACCTGCGTACTTACCAAGTGCGCACGAAGAGGAACCTGCGTACTTACCAAGTGCGCAGGAAGAGGAACCTGCGTACTTATCAAGTACGCAGGAAGCAGGGTCTGCGCACTTGTTAAGTGCGCAGGCATCAGGCTAGTTAAGTAAAGTTAGTATGTTTAGAAGGGTTAAACCGTTAGAGTCGGTATTGGTCTGATGTGTATTTAACTAATCAATTCAGATCGGAAGTGACGTTGTTGGGCCTTGTTTAGGACAACCGAGACTAGCTTATAAGGTGAGTTCTATAAGCCCACTTTTAAATTTTTAATAATGTTTTTGGGCTGGTGTGCATACGTAACGATGTGACTATTTTATAAAACGATGTTTATGAATGTTGTATGTGTCGTTTTATAAAATGATGTTTATGAACGAAGTTTTGGAAGGAAGGGTTTTGAAAGAAGTGTTTATGAAATATTTTGCCAAAAGAAGTTTATGAAGCTTATGAAGTGTTTATGAATGAATGAATGTTTTTAATAAAACGTACGAATGCTTTAATTGAAGTTTTGAAGTAAAAGAAGTGAAGGTTTACGAAAGGCACAAACGAACGAATCTGCCAATATTTCTTAGGGAATGAAAGTTATGGGTATGGGAAGTATGTTATGGGCCTTTACCTTTTAGGGGCCTTTGTGGCTGGCCAACTGTTGTACAACTGGGGCGATGACGGTCGCCAAGGGGATTATCGTGATCCTTGAAGTTTGGTACGATTTACCTTACGAGGTAGTCGTGCTTGAAGTTTGGTACTTGTGCCCTACGGGGCGCAGTGCTTGAAGTTTGGTACGTGTCATCCTTGTGATGCCGTGCTTGAAGTTTGGTGCTGAATAACCTAAGTATCGGGCCCTAGAAGTTCCTCACCCGAAGGACAGTACGGTGTTGATGGGCCTAGTGGTGGGGATATTTAGGTTATTCCACTAGTATGTGACGTATGGATTTGACGGTTACGAGAATGCGAAGATTCGATATGTTCGTTGACTTATGTTTATGAAGTGTTATGTTTTGTTATTGCATTATTTTACGTACGTTTTTATTAAATGAAGTATGAAGTTATGTTTTTGGCAAATTATTTGAAGTTAACGTTTTATGTTAAAACTAGAACTCACCAGCGTAGCTGACTTTTTAGTGTGCACATTCAGGTTAAGGCAGGTTATGAGGATGGACGGTGATGCTTGGCTAGCGAGAGGAGTTACCCGACTGACTATGAAGACCGGCATCCCGTTATGTTTAGTTATGATGTATTTATGTTTTAAACAATGTTTACGCTTCCGTATGTATGTACAATGATGACGTTATGTTTGAATGAAATTTTCCGCTGCGTTATTTTGCTATTCAAGTTTAAAAACTGTTTGTAAATGAGTAAATCTAACAAGTGAGGCCTCCCGGGTTTGGGGCCTTACATGAAGGTTTGTATTTACTGCTTGAAATCCTTATTTTATTATGCAAGGAATGTGGCTTTATATAGCCTACAGTGACTCTAAAACCCAACGGAAATAAACTAATAGCTACCACAAAAAGTGGAGTCAAAACAAAGAACTATTCAACCTACGACTCTTTAAACGTAACTACTACCTAAACGTGGGTAAGACCCATTATTCCACCAAGATATAAACACATGCTAATTAAAATCTTCAAGACCCGTGAACTGATCCACCTTCAACCCGATACCCGCTGACCCGTGTGACCCGGTACCGTGAACGAACCCGATTAATCCAACAACTCAGGCATGGAGAAAAAAACATTATAACCATAGAGTATGCCTACGGTTTTACACAAAGTAGATGCCTACACTTTTACAATTGTATTGTGAGAGCTTATACGTTACAAGTTACCATTTGAGGTGGCCTTTATTAACTACTCTTTCATTGATTTTATCATATTATCTGATATGGGACTGTTAAGTTGTATTATTTGAAACAGCCAAGAGACACCCTAGAGCTCAACCTACTCAAAACCCAGGTAGCTAGTATGGTTCTTGTGAATAGATCCGCTGTAGGAGCTCTTGCTGCATCATGTTGTTCATAAGTAACGTCTTTATTGTTATTTGATATATTTTATATAAGTTTGTTTGAAACTATACTAGAATAGCAAGTTGTTGGTTATGTTGATTCCAGTTTTGATAGCTTGACCGTTCACCCGTTATATGATTAAACAAGTAATATGAACTTTGAAGTAAAGTGTTGTGTTACATTTGTTAATTTTCAGTGAGTTGGTAACTTTTTTTTAAACATTTTGGTTAAGTTTTAATTTTATTAATTTGGAAAACAGACTGAGACAGATATAAACTAGTTGGTTATGTTGGTGTAAGTTGATTTTAATAACTTACGCAAGTATAAGAACAATTCTCATTATAAATGCGAAACTCGCCGATAATTATGGTAACGTCAATACTAGTATTTGTATAAAATATAAACATTATATATCTTACAAACATACCGTCAATACGAAGCATTTTCTTTGTATTCATAAAATTAAAGGAAATTTATTATATTATTGAAACACTTATGCATGGAATCATAAGCTACTAATCACACATGCAACACTTATTACACTATTGGAAAATGCTTCTTATGTTAGGTACGAAACATTTTCTTTTTATTCATAGTCATATCATGCATGCTATTCAAACATAATGGATGTTTCGAATGATCAAACCTTCTTTGCTTCGACCCAAAAGTTGTACTTAGTGATCGCCAGGAGGACGTGGGGAGCGGCTGGGGGATGGAAGGGGCGGGAAGAGGGGTGAGGGTGCACGGGGCGGGAAGAGGTGGAAGGGTGGACAGGGCGGGAAGCGGCATGGACAGGGCCGGAAGGGCGGGAAGCCACAGTAGGGTGGACAGGGAGGGAAGAGGCAGGTGGGTGGACATGGCGGGCAGAAGCACGTGGGTGGAAGAGGAGGAGGAGGGGGACGGGGAGTGGAAGTGGGAGTGGGAGTGGGAGGAGGGGGAGGGGGAGGAGGACGGGGCGGTAAGAGGTGTGGGGGTGGAGGCGTGGAGAGGCCAGTAACTGCTTTCTCCTCTATGCACTTTGAGTCACATAATTTTGGAGATCCGCTCTCTATTTCTGCATTCCCGTTTAAACCAAACAAATTACTATACACAATATATACTTTTTCATAGTTAATATAAAACATGTTATTGGTTTAAATAAGTTTGATTAAGCACCTGAGTTTGCAAGAACAAAAAAGAATAAGATTGCAGACAAAACAAATGAACCTTTGCCCATTTTCAAAGAACACTTAAAAGATTGTCAAGATCATGGAAGTATTTATAGGACGAATTATAATAAATATAGGGATGCATTCTTTTAAGAACTAATTTTACGTTAAGAAGTAGAGAATCATAAAAAACACTTGTACGTAGTGCATTGATGATTTAATGAGTAGTGGGTAGGCGGTTATGTAACTACCTTAGTTATGACACTTAAAGCAAATACAAGTATATTATACGGTTATTTTAGTTCTCTCTATTTTTTTGGTTTTTAATTGAATGTCTCCCTATACATATAATACAAATTTTTGGGAAAGACATTCACGTCGTACAAATAGAAATACATTTAACTAGAATAATACTCCGCGTGTTGCAGCGGGTGGCACGTTGTGATGATTCGGTTACGATGGAACCTAAACGTAGGTACAAATAAGCACGTAAAGAGGCCCAAAGTGTTGCGACAAAAATTAATGTCATCAAAAACTTATAAAATACAGCAAAATGCGAGAATAACGACTAAGATTTATGGTTGTAAATTAAAACGCACGAAAAAAATATTAAAACGCAAAAAAAAACATGAAATCCAAAAAACCGTCCTAGGGGTGGGCTGGGGGTTTCAAACCCGCGTCGCCTGCCTAAGGCTAAACCGTCGAGACCACTGCGTCAAGTCCATCATTTGGTTTTCAATTGTTACAACTATCTTTTAAACACAAAATAATGTGAGAAAAAAAAGACAATTACCCACATGTATTGCGGCATGTTAAACCACAGAAGAAATTAACATTCTCGAAAACTTATAAAATAAAGCAAAAACGTTTAGATTAACTAACTTTAAGGGAGAATAGCGTATAAGATTTATAGTTATAAATAAAAAAAAAATAACAAAAAAATAATAACATGAAAGGCTTAAAATCAGGAAAGAGTGATTACTTTTACCATTTGTAATATAACTTGTATGTTTTCTCTAGTGATTTCCACTCACAACCAAAACTCTCTATAATATATATTTAATTATTTTCTCGTTTATTGTGCAAGGGTTTTAAGATGTGAAAAAAAATTAAGAAAATTTAATGGAATAATTATAAAAAACTAATGAAAAAACGAATATAATACCATATACTCTATTAAAAACGGATAGCGATTGAATACTAGTCCCACCACTTGAAGCGGCCACTTAGGGTAAGTGTTTTTTTTTCTTTTAGAGCGACTCACTACAACAAAACATTTATCTATCAGAAATTATCGACGGAATCCAACTAATTTCACATACTCTTGATATTTTTGTTAATCCGTCGGCTTTCCATCGGTAATTATCGAGATTCCTGGCCCATCGCTAACTCTCCGGTCATATCACATCAATAGTTTACCGGCATCCTTTTCAGAAACATTCCGACTAGTTTGTCAAATTGTTCTTAGCGTGAATGTTGGAATTGGTACTCGAAATTTAAATACTCCGTCATGGGTGCTTATTCTACCGATAGGATGTTAGATTGTGCTAGAATTTTGGTGCTCTCAGAATGTAGAGCGAGGCACGTATCTATCGTATGCATACAAATATCAGTATTATATTTGTATGTGTTGCCCACGTCTATCGGAACTCTTGGGCTCATGTATAAATGTAGATTATTGTATGTTTGGTGCCCATGTCTAGTCATCGGGATGATTGGGAACAAATTAGTACAAAAAGGGAAACCATTGTCATAGTGGCCACAACAAGTCAAAGGCGAGACCTGGATAAGACGTTTCCCATGTCTAGTCTTCAGGGTTCTAGGGCATAAAATAGAAAGTGATGGGAAATCATTGCCTGGATGCCCATGGAATTGTGTAGAAGCATGTTTTGGTAACTATAGATAAAATTCTATGTATCAGTGTACGTGGCTAGTACGCAGGAGGGTGTTCCTGAGTACTCAGCCTTCACACCAGTTTGGTCATGCGTACTTAGTAAGTATGCAAGGCTTTTGCCTTGCGTACTTGTCAAGTACGCATGACCAAACCCTGCGTACTTAGACAAGTACACAGGTAATGTTCCTGCCCGTATAAATAGAAGACTTGTCTTCATTTGTAGGTGAAACTTCTGGAACAAGTTTGAGAGGTGTCCGGGTCGGGACGAGCTCTCTCGACCCCCGGACCATGAGCTTAGATGAGAGATGTGTGCTCCTTCAGTATGTAGTCTGTAATACGGGATGACTTCTATGTTATGGATTACGTATTTTTGATTATTCTCTTGTTTATGTTCGTGTTTCTTTGTCTCATTTTCTTTATTCCTACACAAATCACAGAACAGATCCGTGTTATTTCCGCTGCGCGACGAGGCCTCCGAGACCTACAAGTAGTATCAGTTCCTTGGTGTTCGTTGATTTGTTTTCAGTTTCGTGTTTTAGAGTTTTTGAAGCAGATCTGAGTTCATACGAGTTCTTACTTTTTGTGTCAAAAATCCTCAAATCCGAGTTTGTTATCACTTCGTTTGGTGTTTGGAAGGCTAAGGGTTTGTTAGATGATGATTTCTAAGCTTTTGGAAGCATCATCTTCTCAGATCCATCAATTTTCGAGCATTCTCCTCAAGATCCGTTAAGAACGTTGTTACTTTTTGATAAGTACACAAATTCAGCTTTTCTGCGTACTTACTAAGTACGCATGGGTTTAGACCTCCGTACTTACTAAGTACGCAAGAGTAGTTGTCCTGCGTACTTGTTAAGTACGCATAAGTATTTGACTCTACGTACTTAGCATGTACGCATGGGTTGGCTTTACGAACTTATCAAATACGCATGAGCACTTGGCTTTGCGTATTTACTAAATACGCATGAACACCCTTTATGTGCGTATTTACTAAATACGCATGAACTAGCTTCTGGGATTAAAAAAAAATACTTGTATATGATGTGGCTTGGCAAAACACGGACGGGATTTTTGTTGGATGATACCACTTGTCATACATTGTTTAAGTGTTCATACCTGAAAATGTGGGCTATGAGTATCTGGGATACTTATTTAATAGGGTATGAATGTTGAACTAATGAGAGCAATTGGATCGTCATCGGCTAAAGGTCTCGTTCTATTTGTGAAGATGTGGCTGCTTTGGGTCTTTTGGAAATAGAATCATCTTGTTTAGGTATTCAAACCTGAATATGTAGGCTACGAATATCCGGGATACTTCTTTAATAAGGGATGAATACTGGAACAACTTGAACCTAAGGATTTGTTGTTTTGGATCTTTGCAAAGGAATAAAAGAATAAAATCCTGGAGTTTTCTAGTTGTGTTTTTTGAGGATTTGAATGAAGTGGTAATGAAGCTGGTCATAGTTTACAGAGAAATGAGGGAGATAAAAATAAATGTATCATCAACCATGATTTCTCGTGTAAACTATATTTTTCGTGCTCATTGGTCAAGCATGTGTTCAAGATTTGATGTGATTCAATTATGATGGGATTTCTCATTTGGGATCTGGGCGGAATGCCCGATAGACAACCTAGTTATGGAACTTCACAGCGGTGAACGTATACAGATTAAGAGGTGTAAACCAGGAATGAAGATCTATTTGAAGAATGTTGGACTTTGGATATAAGGTGATCACTACTGAGCATGATTTTGTGTTTGATTCTATCAAGTGTTTTCAGGATGAAGCTGGATATCCGTTGGATTATTAGTTGAAGATGGAACCTTTTATCATTGGCCGATGGGATAAGAAACATTCCCTTGTTTCTGGTCTAGTTAGATGGAGCTTAAACGGAAAGGGGATATTGGAAATGAACATCTTTGGGAATTTGGTTAACTCATGAAGATACATGATAGAGTTGGACACATCTGGTTGAAGACTTAAGTTTATATTACTTGAATTCCTATGGGAGCTGATTAGTTTGATGCAGGTTATTGGAAATTCAAACTCTCTATCATATACCAGCTGATTTGGAGTTGTCTTAGTCTACTATTGTTACCTGGTTAGAAAGACATTGTTAGACTCAAAATTCTAAGTCAGGGTGGAGCAAGCTACTGCTGAGAGGATGAACTACAATGAGGTGTGTTGGGTTAGTCGGTTCCTACTGAAGCACTTGGTTTGGTCTACAATGAAAGCTACAGTTTAGAGGGAGTCGTGTTTGTCATCACTCGGCAACTGAAGACTGAAGTTTGAAGATTTGAAGATCTCAAGTGGAATGCCAGAAGATCAAGTCTCGCTAGAAGACACTTGATGTCATTAGTTTAGAGGGAGTCTGTTAGGACATTCTTTGTAAACTGATGTATATCAGTGTTAGTGATAGATAGAATTTGATACTATAGTTAAGAGTGAGTCTGTAGAAGCATGTTTTGGTAACTATAGATAAAATTCTATGTATCGGTGTACGTGGCTAGTACACCGGAGGGTGTTCCTAAGTACTTAGCATACACACCAGTTTGGTCCTGCGTACTTAGTAAAGCCTTACGTACTTGTTAAGTACGCATGACCAAACCCTGCTTACTTAGATAAGTACGTAGGTAATGTTCCTGTCCCTATAAATAGAAGACTTGTATTCATTTGTAGGTGGAACTTCTGGAACAAGGTTGAGAGGTGTCCGGGTCGGGACGAGCTCTCCCGACCCCTGGACCGTGAGCTTAGATGAGAGATGTGTGCTCCTTCGGTATGTAGTCTCTAATACTGGATGATTTCTATGTTATGGATTACGTATTGTTGATTCTTATCTTGTTTGTGTTTCTCTGTCTCGTTTTCTTTGTTCCCACACAAATCACAGAACAGATCCGTGTTATTTCCACTGCGCGACGAGGATTCCGGGACCTACAAATTGTCATAGCCATGTAATGTAATTTATCTATAACAACTGAAAATATAATGTAACTTTGTGTGAAAAATCTTCAAAACTTAAGCTAACATGAGGTGATTGAAGTCACTTAAAAGAATCATTCCAAAAAGTGAGCTATGCTTAAAATCTAGCTAATGTTTAAATAACTCATTTGATTGGTCCTGTTTCACGGTGACCTTTTATTTTTCTTGAATTGAAACAGATTAACATGTAATTTTATATACTTTTTTTCCAACCAAATGGTATTATTGGTAAGTGTCTTTGTTATCACAAAGTTGTACTTGTATTGTGTTTACAACAGAATCAAAGCAAACTCAAAATGATATTTGAATCAAAGACATAATAGCTTAGCGGCATTTTCGTGGTGAGATAAGGCTTGGTGACTATAAGGTCCTCGGTTTGAATCTTACAAGAGGGTTTTCCCAAAATAAATGGGTTCCTCCTAAATTGATGACTTGGTGTTGGAATATGATCGGGTGTTACCATTGGTGGCACCACTGATGGCACGATGATACTCCAATAGTCGGTCTGTGATCCAAATTAGTCGTTCAAAAAAAAATCTTATAGTATTATTTCCTTTTCAATCTTGAGTTCTTGATAAACGAAATTGTTTTAAACTATATTTGAACTAATCAAAATGAAAATTTGTGTATAATGTGGTATCTAGTACTTGTTTCCTAGTGTGAAAAAATGGAGTCCAATTAGCATACAATGTATGTGTATATATGTACTATGTTAAAATTCTGTGTATTACACGAGTTGAATAAATTAAATGTTATATACTTAGTAATAAAAAATTATATTTTTAAAAACTCGTGTAATACACGGGTTTAATAAACCGGTGTATTAAATCGGTTGAATAAAAGATAATGTAATTTGTTAACACACACACTTGTCAAAATATGTCTTTAAAAATGTAATTTGTCATGACAGTTATAATCTATGTTAAGTTAGTTTCTAAAACATTTTTTTCAACTAAGTATTAATTTTTTTATTTAATTAATAAATGTTAATTCATATTAAAATAACTTTATTGATGATATAATAACAATTTAGAATTAAATAATAATTATTCCTAATTAGATTTATATTAAAAATCTAAAATTAAATTCTTTTAATATCATTATTCAATAGGAAAGAGAGACGAGAAAAAAATGATAAAAATAAACCAGAAAGTGACACGTGTTCATATGAATTTTATTTGTTATACAAAGATTATTATTCAATAGGAGAGAGAAACGAAAAAAATAATATTTAATAGTAGAGAGAGAAGAAAATAAGGGTGAAAAGTAATTAGAGAATGACACGTGTCATCAAAGATCTTTATTTATTAGTATAGATATAAAATGAATATGTGTATATTAATAATCTATGTACATTGCACACACCAGGGGTAGCTCCAGCGGTAGCACATCTCAAGGGCGTGGCACGCCATCTCAAGCACGGGGGTGGGGGGGGGGGTTGGGGGTGGTTAACAAAAGGCACCCCAACCAACATTTACAATTAGAGGATATATTCGTCGATGCGCTCGAGTTTGGTAATGATGATGTCGGTCATGAGGGTTCACAGACCCGGTCATCTATGTTTGGGGATAATGTTCAACCGTCGTCTCCCGTCAATTGAGACAACCTTACAGAGATTACCATAGTCGCTGATGGCGGGTACATAACTGACTACTAGAAATTGGTAGATTTGTGACGCAATATTGGGTCTGAAATACGTCACAAACACTAATTCCGAAAAAATTGTTGTGTCAGAAAAAACGTCGTCAGAAAATCATCTGCGACACAATTCCGACGCAAATTGTGACACATTACGACGCAATTCCCCGTCGCAAATTTCCGACGTTTTCCGACACAATTTAATAATTTCTTTAATAATTATAAATACGGTATTAGTTATTTTAGAAGTTAATAATTATAAATACGGTTTTGTATTTAAATTGATTAATTTTAGTTTAAAAATATTTACAACACATTTTCGACACATTTATAAAAACATTTATGACGAAATTCCAACACATTTTTTTAAACTTACGTTGTAATTCCAAAACATTTTTAAAAAGATACGACACAATTCCGAAACTAAACTAAAAACATTTACCACACGATTCCGACGCAATTCTAACACAAATTTTCTTTTAAAAACAGAAATATCCATATTTTTTAATACCAAAAAATACATAAAAATTACACAAAGCCTATTTTAACAAAACAATCCCAAATTAACACACAAAACATCCACATTCAATGTAAAATCTGTGATGTCTACATCTACATCATCCATATCATTTTATTCATCAGCAATAAAGTAATAATCATCATCCTCTCCTGCTTGTTCTTCTATCTGATCATGAAATTAGCTAACATCATCATAACTTAGTTCGGTAACAAATTGTGATTGCTCAACATGTGGCTAGAGAAATTATGGTTGGTCAACAACCGGATGGTCAACAAATGGTCAACAAATGAATGGTCAGCTTCTTCATATCTTAAGTTAAGCATCTTATCTTCCAAACAGTGATAGAAGAGTGGTATTTTTTTCTTACATTTTCTTCATATCCTAAGTCAGGCATCATATCTTCCAACCCAAGAACCGAAAATTTGTCAATATCTATTAAATCAACAAAGTTTACCTTACCCATAACATACTCACGACCTGAAAATCTTGTAAAATTACCCCCATCATGAAGCTTGATTTAGAACAAATTAGGAAACTCAACTACAATAATCGAAATTAAACATTAAAAACGAAACAAATGCAAACCTGAAAGAAAAACAACAAACCCACAAGTATATCGTATAATTTATCAACTTCTTCTTGAGTGATGGTACGGTCAACGAACGATTGTATCGTGTATTGAAGCCGGAACGACATATTTAAAAGTTTTGCATCGATTAAAGGAGGGAGAGACATGGTTCTAGGGAGTAAAAATACCAAGATTGCCTCATGTGAGAGGCATATGATGTATTTTAACAAATCTTTTAACATCTGTTACTCCAAATGACAAGATTGGTATAAAAACCTAGTATCAAGGAAGTAAGATATAGATAAGTTTGCTAAAGTACTCAATGTGAAGATACTATATAACATAAAGGTCGAATCTTGTAATTTACTCGAATAAATTGCAATTACAATGTCAGTTCCAAAAAGTTTTTCAGCTCCCGAAATAATTAATACTAATTTTTTTTTGAAATGCAAAATTTATCCTTCCCAATTCACGATCGGGTAAAATATGACCCTACCCGTTCAGCCTAGGCTGAAAACAGAAGTCAAGCACCAAGATTCGAATTCAAAATCGACCTATTAGAAGTTAATATTTATAAATACGATATTTGTATTTAAATTAATTAATTTTAGTTTAAAAATATTTACAACGCATTTCCGGCATATTTTTAAAAACATTTACGAAGAAATTCCAACACATTTTTTTTAAACTTACGATGTAATTCCAAAATATTTTTAAAAAGTTACGACGCAATTCCGACACTAAAGTAAAAACATTTACCACACGATTCCGACGCAATTCTGACACAAAATTTCTTTTTAAACAGAAATATCCAGATTTTTTAATACCAAAAAAATACATATAAAATACACAAAACCTATTTTAACAAAACAATCCCAAATTAACGCACAAAACATCCACATTCAATGTAAAATCTCTCATGTCTACATCATCCATATCATTTTCTTCATCAGCAATAAAGTAATAATCATCATCCTCTCCCGCTTGTTCTTCTATCTTATCATGAAATTAGCTAACATCATCATAACTTAGTTCGGTAACAAATTGTGATTGCTCAACATGTGGCTAGAGAAATTATGGTTGGTCAATAACTACCTGGTCAACAAATGAATGGTTAACTTCTTCATATCTTAAGTTAAGCATCATATCTTCCAAACAGTGATAGAAGAGTGATAGAAGATTGGTATTTTATTTCTTACATTTTCTTCATATCCTAAGTCAGGCATCATATCTTCCAACCCAAGAACCGAAAATTTGTCAATATCTATTAAATCAACAAAGTTTACCTTACCCATAACATACTCATGACCTGGAAATCTTGTAAAATTACCCCCATCATGAAGCTAGGTTGAGAACAAATTAGGAAACTCAACTGCATTAATCGAAATTAAACATTAAAAACGAAACAAGTGCAAACCTTAAAGAAAAACAACAAACCCACAAGTATACCGTATAATTTATCAACTTCTTCTTGAGTGATGGTACGGTCAACGAAAGATTGTATGGTGTATTGAAGTCGGAACGACATATTTAAATGTTTTGCATCGATTAAATGAGAGAGAGACATGGTTCTAGGGAGTAAAAATACCAAGATTGCCTCATGTGAGAGGCACATGATGTGTTTTAACAGAATCTTTTAACATCTGTTACTCCAAATGACAAGATTGGTATAAAAACCTGGTATCAAGGACGTAAGATATAGATAAGTATGCTAAAGTACTCAGTGTGAAGATACTATATAACATAAAGGACGAATCTTGTAATTTAATCGAATAAATTGCAATTGCAATGTCAGTTCCAAAAAGTTTTTCAGCTCCCAAAATACTCAATACTAATTTTTTTTTGAAATGCAAAATTTATCCTTCCCGGTTCACGATCGGGTAAAATATGACCCTACCCGTCCAGCCTAGGCTGAAAACAGGAGTTCAAGATCGACCTATTAGAAGTTAATATTTATAAATACGGTATTTGTATTTAAATTAATTAATTTTAGTTTAAAATATTTACAACGCATTTCCGACACATTTTTAAAAACATTTACGACGAATTTCCAACACATTTTTTTTAAACTTACGATGTAATTCCAAAACATTTTTAAAAAGTTACGACGCAATTCCGACACTAAAGTAAAAACATTTACCACACGACTCCGACGCAATTCTGACACAAATTTTCTTTTTAAAACATAAATATCAAGATTTTTTAATACCAAAAAATACATAAAAAATAACAAAACCTATTTTAACAAAACAATCCCAAATTAACGCACAAAACATCCACATTTGTAAGGCCCCTTTCCCGGGTAACCTCACTTGTTGGATTTACTCATAAACATAGTCATAGAATACTGAATTTATATTAAAAACATTCGTCATCCAATTACATAATCATATAAGCGGAAGTCTTTACAATTAAACACATAACATTGTAGAAGACATATAAAACAAAAGAGGGATGTCAGTCTCGTGCCGGGTAACCTCCACGCCATCGCACGACCTCATCTTCCTTTACCTGAAATGTATACTAAAAGTCAGCTAACGCCGGTGAGTTCTAGTTTAATGCAATTAGGTATAAACATTGTTTTCTTTATAAGTATGCATAATTATATATATATACGTTTATATAAGTACACATTGACTGGTATTGTTTCTCATTTATCATTTCTTCACAAATACATATAGATATATATTCACATCATTGGTCTCATTTATTTTCATAACTTTTGCTTCTCTTTCTTCTTTATTTTATGATTACATATATATATATATATATGCATTCACCTTTTCTTTTCTTTTCTTTACATTCATGGGTAATACTCTTAAGGGTGATCAACCCGTGTTTTGGTTGCGAAGGTCACAAAGACAATCGCCGCGGTCCATCCTCATGGCCCACCTATACTTACAACCGTCCGGCAACAAGTGTCGTCCGTCATTTTATTCTTACAACCGTCCGGCAACCTTTGTCCGTCCGTCATGACTTACAACCGTCCTACCGTCGTAGGCCGTAATTCGCCCGTCTACCCGAAGGTATCCGTTTCCCATGCGACTATTATTTATACAACCGTTCTACTATAAGATGCCAATTTTTCTTAGACCGTCCGTTAATAACTTTAGTACGTCCTAGCTGATGAAGGATCGCACTTGTGGCATTCGTACGTCCTAGCTGATGAAGGAACGCACTTGTCCCGGTTGTACGATAGTCACGTGGTCGTCCGTCTACCGAAGTAGCCGTTATCATCGAAGCGTCCATAACGTTTTCTTATACTTGGCAAGCAATATATACATGGATATAAAGCAAGATTTATTCTTTACACGTTATGTCATACTTTCGTTCATTCTTTAAAAATCATACATTTCATTCTTTATTCATAATTCTATTTCGTGTAAAGATATATATATATATATATATATATATATATGTATACCGCGTATGATCACATTGACATTCATAACTGTTATTCATTTAGTGTATACATTTCAGCCCCAAAACATTTATAAATCATTTGCACATAACATAGAAGGGGGCACATAGAACTCACCTGATGAGTAGTTTCTGAAATACACTAAGCTGGCTACTGAGCGTCACTAATGTCACTCACGATCTGTATAATAAAGTCATACTCGTAAGGTAGTGCTCCTAGATGACATTAGACATTACTATGCTTGAACTTAGTAGTTTCGATGGATTTGCTTTATCGAAACTTGGTAGTTTCGATAGGTTGCTTCTGTCAAAACTTGGTAGTTTCGATAGGTTGCTTCTGTCGAAACTTGGTAGTTTTGATAAGTAACTTAGGTGTAATCTTAGCTTTGGATCGTGGGCTTATATCAAAACTATGGTAGTTTCGATGGGTATGCATATATCGAGACTGAGTAGTTTCGATGGGTCTGCACATATCGAAACTACTGCACATATCGAAACTAAGTAGTTTCGATGGGTCTGCACATATCGAAACTAAGTAGTTTCGATGGGTCTGCACATCGTCTTCCCCAAAAATATGAAGTTTTTGCATGCAAGTCTGATCGAGTCAATATCTAAATTTTTCTTTAATCACAACGTTCGTTTTTCATTCTAGATGCTATACCTATGTTCACTTTCAAGTTTCATCCGCAAAATCGTTATCTTTTTAGCCAAAACCCGAAACTTCCCAAAACGAACAAAAACTCATAATGTGGTCGAATCGTTACCTGGATTGTAACTCTGATTCGGAGGTTTTGCTCACGGGCTCAGCTGTAACGTGCTCCTCCAATCTCGTGACGATCCGTCGACTTTCTCTCTCTAGACCCGAGCTCTCCTTTCTCTCTCTAGAAGCTACGTGAGTGTGGAATGAGCAGGGAAGAGGGCTGCCTTGCCTTATATATATACCTGGGCTTCCCTCGGCCCATTAAATCCGAGCCCAAGCCCGCTCCCTTTTGTTTAAATATTCCGACTAAATCACCGGTCTCGCTATATTTATTCGTTTTATTATTTTTGGGATGTTACAAGTCTACCCTCCTTAAAGAGGTTTCGTCCTCAAAAGTGTTCATACGTTAAACAATTGAGGGTATAGTCCCCTCATCTCGTCTTCTTTTTCCCACGTAGCTTCTGACCCTTTTCTGTGCTTCCATTGTATCTTGACTAACGGTATCGACTTATTGCGTAGTCGTTTCTCAACTCGGTCAAGAATGGCTATCGGTTCCTCTACATAATTTAGACTGTTATCCACTTCGATCTCGTCGTAAGGTATGTGAGCTGTGTCGTCAGCTAGGCACTTGCGTAAGTGTGACACGTGAAACGTAGGGTGTATTCCACTAAGCTCAACGGGTAGGTCGAGTCTGTAAGAAACTTGACCCACTCTTGCTAGAATCTTGAAAGGTCCGACAAACCTTGGGCTTAGTTTGCCACGCTTTCTAAATCGGATGATTCCTTTCCATGGTGATACCTTTAACAGTACCATGTCCCCTACTTGAAACTCTAAATCCCTTCTTCTCTTATCCGCGTATGATTTTTGTCTGTCTTTTGCAGCTTTCATTCGAGCTTTGATTTGATCAAATTTCTCAGAAGTAGCTTTGACCACTTCGAGACTTGCAAAATCCTTCTGTCCAATTTCCCCCCAACAAACTGGGGTCCTACATCTCCTTCCATACAACATTTCAAATGGCGGCATACCAATCGTTGAATGATAGCTATTGTTATATGAGAATTCTGCCAATGGTAGATGGCTGTCCCAGCTCCCACCGAAGTCAATGGTACAGGCTCGGAGCATGTCCTCCAAGGTCTGAATGGTCCTTTCAGATTGGCCATCGGTTTGAGGGTGGTAAGGGGTGCTGATGTTCAGTCTAGTGCCCATCGATTCACTGAATTTCTTCCAAAACCTTCACGTGAATCTAGTATCCCTGTCGGACACAATCGACAGCGGCATACCATGTCTGCTCACAATTTCCTTGATAAATATTTCTGCTAGCTTTTCCGAAGAAGAAGTTTCTCGTATTGGCAAGAATTGAGCACTCTTTGTCAAGCAGTCGACGATCACCCAAATGGTATCATTGCCTTTAGCTGTTCGCGGTAGCTTGGTAATGAAGTCCATCGTGATTTCCTCCCACTTCCATTCCGGTATTGGTAGAGGTTGCATTTTACCGCATGGTTTCTGGTGCTCGGCCTTAACTAGAGAACACGTTAGGCACTTGCTCACGTATTCTGTCACATCATTCTTCATGCCAGGCCACCAGTATTCTTTCTTCAAGTCTTGATACATTTTGTTTGTCCCGGGGTGGATAGAATAACGAGACTTATGGGCCTCATCGAGTATTTTGGCTCTAAGTTCGGCAATCTTAGGTATCCACATCCGGCCAAACCTAGTTCGTACTCCGTGTGCATTTGCATCTAAGTTCCCTTGTTGTCCTACTATTCTTTCCCGTTTCACATTTCTTTCTAACAATGCTTCATCTTGTGCCTTTGATATTTCACCCATCAAGTCTGGTGTTATAATCAACTGACACGCTTTGATCCGGATAGGTGCCGATTCTTCCTTTCTACTTAAAGCGTCAACCACTACGTTTGCCTTTCCTGGATGGTACAATATCTCACAGTCATAGTCTTTCAGTAGCTCTAACCATCTCATTTGTCTCATGTTTAATTCCTTTTGTTCGAAAAAGTACTTCAGGCTTTTGTGATCGGAGTAAATGGTGCATTTAACTCCATACAGATAGTGTCTCCATATTTTTAACGCAAAAACTACTGCTGCTAATTCTAGATCGTGTGTTGGGTAGTTAACCTCGTGAATCTTTAATTACCGCGATGCATAAGCAATTACCTTTCCTCGTTGCATGAGTACGCACCGTAAACCCAGCCCTAAAGCGTCAGAGTAGACTACCAAGTCTTCATTTCCCTCAGGTAGTGTGAAGACTGGAGCTTGGGTTAATCGTGCCTTAAGTTCCTCAAACGCGTTGTTTTGGGTTTGAACCCATTCATATTTCACTTCCTTCCGTGTCAGTTTAGTTAGTGGCGAGGCTATCCTTGAGAAATCTGGAATGAACCTTCGATAGTAGCCTGCCAATCCCAGAAAACTTCGTATCTCTGTTGGTGTCTTTGGGACGTTCCATTCCTTTACTGTCTCGATCTTTGTAGGATCTACCATGATTCCGTTTAGGTTTATTACGTGACCTAGGAATTGGACTTCCCTAAGCCAGAACGCGCATTTGGAGAATTTTGCGTGCAACTTTTCCTGCTTTAGCACCTCCAGAACCTCCCTTAGGTGACAGTGGTGATCACCCTCGCTTTTCGAATATACCAGTATGTCGTCTATAAAAATTATCACTGATCGATCCAACATGGGTCGACATACTTTATTCATCAAATCCATAAACGCTGCTTGTGCGTTGGTCAATCCGAAAGACATCACGAGAAACTCATAATGCCCATAACGCGTGCGAAACGCGGTCTTTGGTACGTCTTCCTCTCTTACTTTCAACTGATGGTAACCCGACCTAAGATCGATCTTTGAGAACCAACTCGCACCTTGCAGTTGATCAAAAAGGTCATCTATTCTAGGTAGTGGGTATTTGTTCTTTACTGTCCTCTTGTTCAGTTCACGGTAGTCAATGCACATGCACATGCTGCCGTCTTTCTTCTTTACGTATAGTACCGGAGTGCCCCATGGTGAAATGCTCGGTCTAATAAATCCTTTTTCTATTAATTCTTGTAGCTGAGACATCAATTCTTTCATTTCTGACGGAGCCAATCGGTAGGGGGCTTTGGCAACGGGCCCAGCTCCTGGCAATAAGTCAATCTGAAATTCTATTTCCCGATCGAGTGGCAACCCAGGTAGATCCTCAGGGAATACTTCTGGAAAATTGCACACCACGGGTACGTTCTCAAGTTCTTTCGTTTTCATTCTATCGTCAATAACATATGTCAGATAAGCTTCGCAACCGCGCCTCATGTAACTTTCGGCCTTGATCATCGAGATGATGTTCGACATCGTGCAATTCCAATCCCCATAAACCGTAATTGGGCTGCCGCTTGGAGCCTTGAGGTGTACCCTCTTACGTTTACATATGATTTGAGCTTCGTTGGCAGCTAGCCAATCCATACCCAATACTATATCGAATCCTCCTAAGGTGAGAAGGAATAATCTAGAAGGAAACTTATGTCCCTCTATTTCTATGATGCAATCCTCTGTTACTTGGAATACTGCCGAATTTTTACCAACGGCAGTTTGTACACTAAAGGCCTTTACTAATGTGTTGATAGTGCAATTCAGTTTACGACTAAATGCATTTGATATAAAGCTTTTACTAGCACCCGAGTCAAATAATATAGCCGCATGTTCATCATTAACTAGGAACGTACCTGACACAACATCAGGATTTCCCCTTGCTTCCTCCTCAGTCAGGGCGTAAGCTCGAGTCCTAGTCTTTGGTTGTTCATGTTCCTTTTCTTTTCCCGAACCAGATTGTCTGGTTTATCTACAATCCCTAGTCAGGTGACCAAACAGTCCACATACTTGGCATTTAGTGTCTCTTAAGCAGTCACGAGAATAGTGCCCCGCCTTCCCACACCTGTAACATGTGGTGGAGCCGACCCGGCACTCGCCAAAATGTTGTCTTCCACATTTCTTGTAGGTTTCATATTTATCCGACCTTGGTTTCTTATTTTCAGTAGTTACGTTCCTTCTTCCGGTACCTCTAGACGGGTTCTCCCACTTTCTATTTTGTGTTTCGGGTGCCGGGTCCTCATTGGCATAGTCGTCGTAGACGATTCCGCTCAGATTCACTACCGACTCGAAGGTCGAGGGTAGGTTAGCTTTTACATGAACACGGACCCGTTGTGGCAACCTCTTAACATAGTACTTGATCAAACGGTCTTCAGTTTCTACCAGGTGGGGTACTAGTTGAGCTAGCTCATTGAATCTCGAAGTATACCGGCGGTGCGTCTTGTTTCCAGCCTTAAGGTTTAGGAATTCATTTTCCACTCGATCAATTTTGTTCTGTGGACAGAACTTTTGGATGATCAGCTTCTTCAAGTCGTCCCATGTCATTCTGTTTATAGCATTTGGTGACTTAGTTCTCTGAATATTCCTCCACCAACTTAGTGCTTCGTTGGTGAAAGAATGAGCAACGTATTTAACAGCCTGTTCTGGTCGACACTCGCTGATGTTGATTACAGCATTCATCCTCTCAATCCATTCAAGCGTTGCCACTGAATCCTTGCTCCCATCGAACTTGGGTGGGTCTCCGTCCTTAAAGCCTTTGTAAGTACACCCACGGTTGCTCGATCCTATCTTTATTTCATCCCCATCACTATCATATACTTTCTCTTCATTGTCTCCTTCATCCTCCTCTTTACTTTTCTTTATTGCCTCGGATAGTAGATCAGGCAATACCTTCTTCAAAGTGAGCACAACTTCACGGGCAATAGCATCCCTGACTTCAGGTTCCAACTGTATAGGCCCTGGACTGTCGTCCCTAATTGGGGTCACTTCTGTTTCGTGCACACTTTCGGTGTGCTCTGCGTGCACACTCTCTTCTTCTTCAATTCTTTGGTTCAACGGAGGTCTACCTCGTCGGCCAGTATGACCGCCACGAGGTCCTGTTCTTCCTCCACCAGCCATAGCTCTTAATTTCCTGATAGTTAAAAAGGGAATACATCAATGTCATTTCTTCAGATCGTAGTTTCGAACAGTACGAGCAAGGCAAATTCTTAATTACAGTGACCGGTTTGTGATTACTAATTTACATTGCTTTTCGGGTTCAAAACTCTTCAAATCAGTCATGGCATTAACATCTATTTGTTCTAAGTTATGGTATCTATTCTTATGCATGAGCATTAACTTTACTACTTACTTACCGTGCTGGCGTTGGCGTTGGTTACCCAGACTGACATCCGTGTGTTGGTCCCATAATCAGTTTGAGTCCAGACATTTAGGGATGTATGAATCTCTCAAACTATTGCTCTGATACCAACTTGTAAGGCCCCTTTCCCGGGTAACCTCACTTGTTGGATTTACTCATAAACATAGTCATAAAATACTGAATTTATATTAAAAACATTCGTCATCCAATTACATAATCATAACAGCGGAAGTCTTTACAATTAAAAACATAACATTGTTCGAAGACATATAAAACAAAAGAGGGATGTCAATCTCGTGCTGGGTAACCTCCACGCCATCGCACGACCTCATCTTCCTTTACCTGAAATGTATACTAAAAGTCAGCTAACGCTGGTGAGTTCTAGTTTAATGCAATTTGGTATAAACATTCTTTTCTTTATAAGTATGCATAATTATATATATACGTTTATATAAGTACACATTGACTTGTATTGCTTCTCATTTATCATTTCTTCACAAATACATATAGATATATATTCACATCATTGGTCTCATTTATTTTCATAACTTTTGCTTCTCTTTCTTCTTTATTTTATGATTACATATATATATATATGCATTCACCTTTTCTTTTCTTTTCTTTACATTCATGGGTAATACTCTTAAGGGTGATCAACCCGTCTTTTGGTTGTGAAGGTCACAAAGACAATCGCCGCGGTCCATCGTCATGGCCCACCTATACTTACAACCGTCCGGAAACAAGTGCCGTCCGTCATTTTATTCTTACAACCGTCCGGCAACCTTTGTCCGTCCGTCATGACTTACAACCGTCCTACCGTCGTAGGCCGTAATTCGCCCGTCTACCCGAAGGTATCCTTTTCCTATGCGACTATTATTTATACAACCGTTCTACTATAAGATGCCAATTTTTCTTAGACCGTCCGTTAATAACTTTAGTACGTCCTAGCTGATGAAGGATCGCACTTGTGGCATTCGTACGTCCTAGCTGATGAAGGAACGCACTTGTCCCGGTTGTACGATAGTCACGTGGTCGTCCGTCTACCGAAGTAGCCGTTATCATCGAAGCGTCCATAACGTTTTCTTATACTCGGCAAGCAATATATACATGGATATAAAGCAAGATTTCTTCTTTACACGTTATGTCATACTTTCGTTCATTCTTTAAAAATCATACGTTTCATTCTTTATTCATAATTCTATTTCGTGTAAAGATATATATATATATATATATATATATTTGTATACCGCGTATGATAACATTGACATTCATAACTGTTATTCATTTAGTGTATACATTTCAGCCCCAAAACATTTATAAATCATTTGCACATAACATAGAAGGGGGCACATAGAACTCACCTGATGAGTAGTTTCTGAAATACACTAAGCTGGCTACTGAGCGTCACTAATGTCACTCACGATCTGTATAATAAAGTCATACTCGTAAGGTAGTGCTCCTAGATGACATTATACATTACTATGCTTGAACTTAGTAGTTTCGATGGATTTGCTTTATCGAAACTTGGTAGTTTCGATAGGTTGCTTCTGTCAAAACTTGGTAGTTTCGATAGGTTGCTTCTGTCGAAACTTGATAGTTTCGATAGGTTGCTTCTGTCGAAACTTGGTAGTTTCAATAGGTTGCTTCTGTCGAAACTTGGTAGTTTCGATAGGTTGATTCTGTCGAAACTTGGTAGTTTCGATAGGTTGCTTCTGTCGAAACTTGGTAGTTTCGATAAGTAACTTAGGTGTAATCTTAGCTTTGGATCGTGGGCTTATATCGAAACTATGGTAGTTTCGATGGGTATGCATATATCGAGACTGAGTAGTTTCGATGGGTCTGCACATATCGAAACTACTGCACATATCGAAACTAAGTAGTTTCGATGGGTCTGCACATATCGAAACTAAGTAGTTTCGATGGGTCTGCACATCGTCTTCCCCAAAAATATGAAGTTTTTGCATGCAAGTCTGATCGAGTCAATATCTAAATTTTTCTTTGATCACAACGTTCGTTTTTCATTCTAGATGCTATACCTAAGTCCACTTTTAAGTTTCATCCGCAAAATCGTTATCTTTTTAGCCAAAACCCGAAACTTCACAAAACGAACAAAAACTCATAATGTGGTCGAATCGTTACCTGGATTGTAATTCTGATTCGGAGGTTTTGCTCACGGGCTCAGCTGTAACGTGCTCCTCCAATCTCGTGACGATCCGTCAACTTTCTCTCTCTAGACCCGAGCTCTCCTTTCTCTCTCTAGAAGCTACGTGAGTGTGGAATGAGCAGGGAAGAGGGCTGCCTTGCCTTATATATATACCTGGGCTTCCCTCGGCCCATTAAAGCCGAGCCCAAGCCCGCTCCCTTTTGTTTAAATATTCCGACTAAATCACCGGTCTCGCTATATTTATTCGTTTTATTATTTTTGGCATGTTACAACATTCAATGTAAAATCTCTCATGTCTACATCATCCATATTTGACTTGGAATTTTATCAAAAAATGTACATTTGACTAGGAATTTTATCCTTATTTAGCCTACTATTTCATGGACATTGCACCTGATAGACGGATAAAGCCGGCATAAAATTCCGTGCCAACATTCCATTTGTAAAAGTACGAACCAATAAGAATGTGACACATGTCATTCTTAGCCGTGTAACAGACGGCTAAATACTGGTTTATCCGTCTTATTGATTAAGCCGGCTATAGCCGTCTAACAGACTGCTTAGCCTCCGAATTTTATCAAAAATTGTATTGGCTTGAGCCGGCTCCGTTCACGGCTTGGCTTTGTGGCTTAGCCGGCTTGTGTTGTTTTTTTTTTTAATTTTCAAAGTTTATATATAAATCATAGTTGCTTAATTTTTTGTTGTTTCACATCTTAAACTTTTACAAATGGAAAATGTTCCTAACACTCCTCCAAAGTACATTTTTTAGAAGAATTTTGTCGATGAACTGAACAATCCTCCTACCGAAGATGTGCCGAATAACGTTGAAGAAACAATGAATCCTATTCTTGACGATCAACAGAATAACGTTGTAGATCACTCTGCGTCTAAACAGCAAGAAACTGGTAGTTGACGATTTATATGATTACGACGAAGATTGGGCGGCGACGAATGAATTGAATGAAGTACAAGATGGAGGCGGTCGTTTTACTCATACTTGGGAACCATTTGAAGACGATACGACCGATTTAGACGCCCGTTGGAGTCCTTAAAATTAATTTGTATTTTAATTTACTTTTATTATAAACCTTTATTTTATATTTTTAATTGAATTTATGTTTTTAATCTTTTCGTAACTTTTAATTAAAATGTCATACAAGTATTTAACTGATTGAGCCTACTCTTTTAATAGATTAAACCTATTGTTTTAATAGATTAAGCCTACTGTTTTAACTGATTTATCTTGCTGTTATACAAGTATTTAAGAAAATACATCATAAAATTCTAATAATTATCTAAACAATCGATACAACAACAAAATGATCAAAAATATATTAATTGTTAAACGAAAATACACAACTTAACGAAAATATTACTCTAAGTTTGAGTTACGATAGTAGGCACACAACAACAGGTATAAATTCTATCTGCCATGAATCGCCGATATTTCTCAACATTGTCTCAAAAATATCCATCTAAATTTAACGGCTTCATCAGAGTTAAATGTTCCATTACCATACAAACTAGAACCCCCGAATTTTCAAGTAGGTAACGGTGATTGCTTGAAATGAATTTTTCATGCTTGAAAATGTGAACTGTTTCTCTAGTTTACTTGTTTTTCTCCGGTAGTGAATGTTCACTAACAAAGCTCCAAAGTGAACAGCAAATTTCGTCACGAATGGGAAAATTAGGTGACGATTGGTTGCAGAATCGAAATTTTCAGTCCAGTACTGAATTATTTCCACATTTTTCATATCTACACCTATTAGGAACCAACGTTTTCTTTCAATCAAAAGTGGAACATAAACTTGATCAACTTCCAACAACTTTGGAAAAAACATTTCCTCGCCCATAGAAAATGAAAACATTTTTTTGTTGACTGATTTAGCAAATTATGATATAATTTCGGTGGTATAATCGTCCAACGCACATTCTTTGGAGATTCTTGTTTCGTCACTTTAACATGTCTAATTCTCACAATTCTGGCGACCCATGCCTCTATATGCTGTAAAAAAGATACTAGTAAAAAAATATTGTAATATAATTAACAAATAAAAAAAATAAATGTTTACCGGTGGAGAAAAAGAACCATGTTGTTTAAAACTCAATAAACTTCCCCAAAATTCTTTACACAGTTTGTCGGTTGATTCGAGTAATGCTGAATAATAAAAACAGGCATCTTCGTTGTTATAAAATTCGATAAAATTAGGAGACCAGTTGTCCGACTCAGTACACGGAAATAACAATTTTGGTTTTTTATGATTTCGGGCTCATTCTGGGACGAAGATGATTCCCCAACACGCCTTTTCTACAAATGTCGCTAATTACTGGTTGTCCATTTTGACGCTAGTGCAGACGCTTGTGACTGATATTCTCTTTCGTTTTCCATTTTTCTTTATCAATTGAAACCTAAAATTTATAATTTATAGTAGTAGAATTTAATTTAAAATTTTATTTATAAAATTTAAATACCGGCTAAAAAATTGAATTAGATGGCTATGCATAAACATTTTGCCGGCTAAATATATAAATGGCGATAATAATTTGAATTTTTTTAAAAAATATCGAAAATTGCGCTATTTACATTCCCGATGCACTGGTTTTTCACCTTCCCGAGGCTAAGGCGGCTAAGCCTCCGAATTCGATCAATTTCTTCACAAGAGACGGCTAAGCTTAGCCGGTAAATCTATACAGGCTATTAGTTCTTTGAATTAGATCTTTTATGGGCTAAGCTAGCCGCATACCACCAAAGCCTTACGCCACCATCGTTTGCCACCGTCACCACCGTCGCTCGCCGGATAACACAACATGGCTTCGTCAACAGATTACACCCCGGTTTGTTTGAACATTAATATCGATTGTATGATTATAGAAACCGATTCTAGGGTTTGGCCGTTAATTTTCTTGCCATTTTGCTTTAATTAAGGGATTGTATGATTATTGGAATTGATTTTTACTTTAATTTAGGGATTGTATGATTATAGGAATTCTAGGGTTTAGCCGGAACTAATATGTACTTAGCCAGGTAATTAAAATGGCTTAGCCTGCTAACTTATTAGGCTTAGCTCTTTTTCCACACAGAGTAGATTATTCTACCTTAGCCATCAAAAAATGCATACTTAGTCGGTTCATTAATCTACCTTAGCCAGCTCCTTTGTTCTACCTTAGCCGTCAAAAAATGCATACTTAGTCGGTTCATTAATCTACCTTAGCCAGCTCCTTTGTTCTACCTTAGCCATCAAAAAATGCATACTTAGCCGGTTCATTAATCTACCTTAGCCTGCTCCTTGGTTCTACCATAGCCGTAAAAAATGCATACTTAGCTGGTTCATTAATCTACCTTAGCCTGCTCCTTTGTTCTACCTTAGCCCGGTTCATTATTCTACCTTAGCCTGAAGTATAATTCTTTTTAATTATGCAGGAAACAGTGGAAATGAGGTGTTCACCGGGTGTGGTTTCCCTTATCAAAGAAAAGCTAACATCTATTCGGATGCTTATTTGGGAGCACACCTGTTTTAATATGTGGATAAAAGAAAGATGCACCCTTGCCGACTCGGTAATGGTGCATTTAATGTTTCAACATGAGATAAAGTCTGATCTTAACCCAAGAAGTGATGGGTTATTTTATGTTCTTGTTGGTGAGCCGTTGCGATTTTGTCCACGTGAGTTCTGTCTTATCACTGGTTTACGCTTTGGGAAATGGGATGCGGAAGTTCCATCTTTGGATTCAAATTTCAAGGATCGTGTATTTGGTGGGAAGAGAATGAAAATTGAACAGTTAGAGCAGCTATAAAATGACGATTTATCACACATTGAGGATGATGATATAGTGCGGTTGTCTCTGTTGATGCTTGTATGGATGATTTTTTGGTGGCTTTGGTTGATGATATTAATGCATGGAACCGTTACCCATGGGGAAGTTATATGTGGGATCTAACATATCCTCATCTACACAATTGTTTTGAGCGGAAGAAGGAATACGTGAAGAAACAGAACCTCCCGTGGATGAATTACTCATTGCCTGTTTTTGCATGGGCGTTTAAGGTAATATTCTTAGTTTAATAAATTTTCTATATATATTTACATGAATTGATTCCTAATTTATATATTATAACAATAGATGTGGATATATGAAATTCTACCCAAGTGTCGTACCTTAGTGACAAAAAACAAACAGAGGGTTCCAAGGTGTTTAAGCTAGGGGTCGTCGTCCGGGAGGATCCATTGGGTGCGCGCTGTGAAGGTAAACTTAGATCTAGCCTGCTGTTTTAATACATTAAGCCTGCAGTTTTAGTTGATTTAGCCTTCTGTTTTAATAGAGCTAGCCTACTGTTTAACTGATTGAGCCTACTATTTTAACTGATTTAGCCTGCTGTCTTAGTTGATTTAGCCTTCTGTTTTAATAGATCTAGCCTACTGTTTAACTGATTGAGCCTACTGTTTTAACTGATTTAGCATGCTGTCTTAGTTGATTTAGCCTTTTGTTTTAATAGATCTAGCCTACTGTTTAACTGATTGAGCCTACTATTTTAACTGATTTAGCCTGCTTTTTTAGTTGATTTAGCCTTCTATTTTAATAGATCTAGCCTACTGTTTAACTGATTAAGCCTACTGTTTTAACTGATTTAGCCGGCTGTTTTAGTTGATTTAGCCTTCTGTTTTAATAGATCTAGCCTATTGTTTAACTGATTGAGCCTACTGTTTTAACTGATTTAGCCTGCTGTTTTAGTTGATTTAGCCTTATGTTTTAATAGATCTAGCCTACTGTTTAAGTGATCGAGCCTACTATTTTAACTGATTTAGCCTACTGTTTAACTGATTTAACCGGCTGTTTTAGTTAACTTAGCCTGTTGTTTTAACTGATCTAGCCTGCTGTTATACTATTGTAGAAAAAATTTCGGCAGATTGCAATCTATCCCAATGAACTGGAGGTGGAGGCGGAGTAGTGGATTGAAAGAGTAGCATTTATCGATCAACAAGAAAAGGAAAGTTTACGACAATCTGTACGAGGAAAGGGGATCCCGATGTGTGATCAGTTTTTGAGGAAAAACAAACCGGAACAAATGCGGACAGTCAAATGCTGGACATGATTCTAAACATGATGCTACAATACTTTAGTGGTAAAAGAAAGTGGAGCAGTGAGGAAGAGGAGCCTACCCAACCACCGAATGACCATGAGGAAGTAGAAGGAATGGTTTTTAGGAATGAGAACATTGTATATAGTAAAACATTTGTGTTTTCTTTTTATAACATTTTGCTTTTGTTTTTAATATGTCTACCTCTGCAGGATGATTTTGATGTGAAAGCTGCTGAAACACCCTTGCCTAGCGTTGAGGTTGTGGAGAGACCTAAAAGAACAAAAAGGCCATCATCCACTGTTTTGTCCCCATATATCGTTTACAAGAAAAAGCAACATAAGAAAAACAATGTTTTTATGTGAAAAAGGTGAGGGAGTTCTACGACTCATTAAAAGCAAGCCCTATAACGGAGTTCAGAATGTCCCTAACCAACGGTGAACCTTATAGTGGGAATTTTGGAGGGATCTTTTGGCTCTAGACGGGTCAGACGTGTGGTTTGAGACGGACGTAAGTACCATTTTAAATCGTATATTCTTGAAAATCTATTTATGTTGGTTAATTAATTATTTAAAATCTTATATCAGCACATATGGGCTTGGTCTACATATCTGTACTACTCTAGACCCCATGCCTCCACATGGAGTATACTGCCACCTTGGTTCGCACCGGGTTTGGAGCAACATGAGTTTCAATACTCATTAGGCAACAGAGAACATGAACCATACCCGTGTATAAAATAATGTGATAAAGTATGTTTTAACTTAAATATAACAGTTTAACCAATTAATTATCTAATTTTCTGATATTTCTAACAAATACTTCTAGGTTTACCACCCAATGAATATACCAAAGACTCACTGGTTTTTGGTTGAATTTGATCTTTAGTTGAAGAAACTGAGAGTATATGACAGGTAAAGAATTTGATCTTCGGTTGAATTTGATCCTACTAATCTTACTTGCTAATTAATTTTTGTTGGTTCAGTCTTGGTTTTAGTGGTTCACATGTTCATGCTCTTGTAGACTTCATTGAATACAACTTTGGTGTGTGGTTAAACCTGTTAGGGTATTACAGTCGCCTGACGTATGAAAGATTTGAGAAGGAGTTCATCGATTGTCCTAAACAGTTTAATACGGATGGAGTCGGAGACTGTGGTCCTTGGGTATGCATGTTTATGGAGAAGCTTGTAAAGAATCAGTTAGTCAAATCAGCTGGGGTCGACACTGAATTGGAGGCGAAATCGTTTCGGATGCGTTTTGCTAAAATTTGTTATGATCATATTCTACCAGAGGTGGATGAGGATGCAGGTGTTGGTGATGGTGCTAAGGTGGATGCAGTAGTGGTAAGGATGCAGGTGATGGTGGTAAGGTGGATGGTATTAGTGGTAACGATGCAGGTGATAGTGGTCAGGAGGAGGGTGATGTTGTTCATGTGGATGTTGGTAAGGTGGAGGGAGAGGGTGGTGGTTTGTAATATTAAAATAATAGTTTGTGATGGTGATATTTTGTAATCTTTAAACAATGCTTGTGATGGTGATGGTTTGTAATATTTAAGCAATTGTAATCTTTAAAATAATTACGATACGTGACGAAAGACCATAATTACAATAATTAATAAATATATTCAATCGTCTTCGTCATTAAATAATGATCTAGAAAATAATATTATTATATTATTTTTAAACTCACATAGTTAATACGATAACTATTTATGTGGCAAAAATAATAATATATTATTTTTATTCGATAATATAATTACGGATGGACAATATAAATTTTTATATTATTTATAACTTTGAAACGTTGCAAAAATGTTTATAATATGGTGGAAATAATATATAAAATATATTATTTTTAATTTGTGTCACGGTATAAAAATAATATGAATATATTATTTTATAAATGGATTTTAATAATAAATATGGGTTGCAAAACCAAACTCGAGCCTACGGGTGGTTTTCCAGTTTAAAACATTTTAATATATTAATATAATAATATAACAATTGATTTTATAATTAAAATATCCTTAAAATATACATTTAAAAAGAAAACAGGGGAGGAGGATTCGAACCCGGGTCTCCTCCCCAACAGTCAAACGATTTAACCGACACAGCCCGCTAGGGAATTGCAACATGATTCTAATCCAACCGGTTTTAAATATCTAGAGAGCCCCTCCCCCATACCAAATCACGATTGGTCCTAGTCCAAAACCCACGAATCTGATTGCGATTTAACAAGGTGGCATTGGGGTTTTGTTAATCGGTGTATCACGAACCTGGGGGTATGTTTGATTGTAAAAATGATCGAGTTTTGAATCGTTTAATCTCAGTTTAAAAAGCCGAAACCCTAAAAATGATCGAGTTTTGAATCGTTTAACCATGGGGCTTTTAATGATTAGAACATTTTGAATCTGCTGGTATGATTTAATTTGATTAAGGTTGACTCCAGGATAAAAACCCCAAAATTCGATTATGCATAAACCCAAGATTACGGATCGGCTACAATTCGATGTCATAAGATAAAATTGATAGAGGGGGTAGATGATTTCGAGTCTGTCCATGAATTTTAATTGAGTCTATAATAGAGTTCAATCAAAACGTGAACGTATGAACCGTAGAATCGGGTTCATACTAAAATTGTTGCGGTAACCCCTAATTAGGTTAGGGCTTTTGATCTATAAACAGAAACGAAAGTGTGGAAGGTTTCAATTACCAAAATGGAGTCCGAATTGATAGTGTTCGACCAAATGGACCTTCCGCTTTGAACGACTTGGTTCCCGGTGACTCCTGTTGCTTCTCCGATCGATCTGATGTGTGTAAAGGTTCATGGGAGCTTCGTACGAGATGCGCAGAGTATTGAATTGAAGAATTGTTCACGAATTGTTGCGAATTGATGCGTACAAGAGTTGAACTCGACGGTTACGACATGAATGTGAGTAATGTGAATTAATTTGCGATTATTAACGTTGTTAAATGCCACAATGATGATCGAATTTGCCATAAACATGCTCGACTGTTACAAATTTGGACACAATTCGGTTATTGATTACGAATTTGGATCAAAGGGGACTTGAGTTTGACTCGGGAAAGTCAACAGAACCAAAACCCTTCAATTTTGACTTAATGAGTCAACATATTTGGTTTTGAATATTTACATAACTAATCCCTGCAATTTAAGATTAATTCTTGACAGAAATAGTCCCCGGGGTTTAAGATTAGGTTAACTGGGTTAGGATCTAACAGAATATTTAATGGGATTGCTAACAGAGTTAACTTGAAAAGTCGGATTGTCACAATTTGCCACATATTATTGTGTTGACTGAGCTTAGACATGATGCATTTGAGGCTTGCACCCCATCCGGTCCTGCTGAAAGAGGAATGGTATCGAAATGGCGGCCGAAGGACAGGGTAATTTGTGTTCTTTTTGCATTTTATACACTTAGGAGTTAGTTTTATAGTAAATAAGATATATGCTTGCAGCTTATTTGCATTAAACCTATTAGTTTACATTTTCCAACTCAATACTCAAATACTGATTGGATAAGTAGGGTAACTTGGATCTGTAAGCTATTAGTGCTGGATATTAGGTTAATTGTTAGCTAGGATTCACATGATTATAAAGTTTGTTTAGATATTTGCTGGAGATTCTGTTTTTTTAATGCTAGACCAAGCATGTATTTCCTAGTGCTGCTGTTGTGATGATGATTATCCTTGGGACTAACTGAAATGTTCAAATTAACCGTGTCAATAACAGAGAGCTTAGTCCTTTTTATACTTGCAGTGAGTGTGTAATCATGTGATCACAAGATTAGTTCTTTTCATAATACGGGAAGTTCTTGCCTCATTTTTTTTGCTTAGCTATGGACATGTTCATGAAGGACATGTGATTTTTTTGCTTAGTTATGGACACGTTCATGACGAATATGTGATTTTTTTTGCTCAGTTATGGACACGTTTATGAAGGACATGTGAGATGATGTTTCACAATATAATCTTTTCACCGATGATACCTCAATATAATTTTTGAATAGTCAGCTAAATGGGAAGAACAACATGTTTTAATAACTCTTCAAGTGTTTTGTGCTTTTGCATCCACTTATATATATGCTCTACTAAATCATTTATTTAAATGGAATTTGATTCTTAATTTATGATATTGTATGTGCAGCAGAATTTTAAGAGCAGAGCTAAACATTATGGTCATTCAAATCTTCATTGACAAGATCAAGTTAGGTTAAAATCAAAGGTATATAACTGATCAATTGAAACAGGTCTCTATTTGGTTGTTTTACATGCACAATAGAGTCTGATAATATGCATAAGAAAATATAGTGGTTAAGATTTAAGATTTCATGCATTTTACTTTGTATAATTGCTTTAATGCTACCTATTCTCTCAAGTGATGACCCAATAGCATACACTTGTATTGGTGTTGATGTTAATTCAAAAAGTTTAAATAATGTTTGCAATTATTCAGTATTCACTTCGTTAGAAATCATAATGCATTTTTTTCTTTTATCCCATTAGTTTTACCATTGATTAGTAATGGCGTGGTATACCAATTGAAGTTGGATGCCAAAAAAGACGAATAGTGACGGATTTCTTAATTCTAAATACTATGACAATGTGGATTTGTTTTTGGACTTCGCATTTTCTAATGAAGCAGTTGTTGATATGAGGGTGAATATACATGGTGAGACAATACGTGAGATAAAGTGTCAAGTTATATACAATGGTTAGGTTGTTCTTTATCTTAACATTTAAATAATACATTTGTTGCTAATTAGTTGTCGTAGTAACATTTAAATAATATATCTGTTGCTACTTAGTTGTCACAGTAACATTTATGATTTTGTTTTTGATGTAGATATCATGGCACGTACTATGGCAGGAAGAACGCAAGCGCCAAGGTATGTTTACTTCCTTTAATGTGTTCTTCTTCACATGGATCAATCATATTTATACACACTAAAGTAAACCGCAAGTTGCAACTTTAGATTAGAACTCACAAGTTAATGTTGCATGAACATGCGAGGCGTTGAAGCGTTGGTTGGGAAGTTATTATCAAATTTAATTGTTGCCGATTAAGTCAAATAACAAAGGCTGGATACATTTATTAAAAAAATATTTATTTTCTGATATTTATTTCGAAATAAAGGTTTCTTTTTCAGAGTTCTTTTCGATCAATTTTGCATAAGAATCGATTCAATTTAAATAAAAGTTACTTTTACTAGCTTTTACTTTGGTTATACTCAATTATTTTCCTTTTTTTTTAAGTTATTGCTTTGGTCTATATATATAGTTCGATTCAAAACCGTAAGTGAATTAATGTTTCTGCTTTTGTAAACTTGAAATGACGTTATTCTAAGTTTAATACTGTACATACAAATGAACTTTCTGCCCATCTTCAATCCAATTCGCATTTTATTATTATTGCATCCTCTAGGAATGTTAGGCAACTGTAATCTTTATAGGGAGAATAGCAATGTGAAATGAGGTTGGAAAGATATAAAAACTTGATTTGGAAGATCACTTTCTTAACATCTAGAGTCTGGAATATGATTTTGCCAATTTAATATTTTTTCTATGATTATATTCTAATAATGCTTCAAGTTCTAGAGCTCTGATTCTATACGTTAACATTTTGAGCTCAAATGTTTTTGTCATCAATTATATGTTCAATATATCATGGTGGTGCATGACAGACATTTCATATTTGAAGAGTAAACATGGATGTCATACAGAACATATTTTCTATCCCAGGTAGACAATAAGTTAGGGTTGAAACATGTGATTTTAATTCTGACTTCTTGACTATATGCATTGATTGTTTTGTAGGTAGAAAGTTGAACGCGGTTATCACAAAGCACGTTAACGAAAAAGAAGAGAGAGAGGTTGAACGGAACTATTGAGGAGTTGGTGGTTGAAAAGGAAAAAGATAAGATGGAGAAAGATGCTATGCTGAGAAAGATGACAAACATTGAACCACTCTTAAAAGCTATGGCTCAAAACGGTCAATTATCGAGTTAGGATGTAAACAATTTAATTTGAATATTTGGATATGTTAGGATAACCTAATTTGAAATTTTAATTTGTAATGAATTGTTTCATATAATTTTGAAATTTCGATAATTAGTTATATTATAAAAGTATGAGCATTATTATCACGTTTAAAATAAAAAAAAATTCAAAAAACATTTTGGTAACAAAACGGTCGCAAATTGGTAGCAACTGAAACGGTCACGAAGCCGTCACAACTGAAGCTGTGGCAATTTGGTGGAAAACTAAACGGTGGCAATTCGGTGGCAAACTGAAGCGGTCGCAAAAAGGTAAAGCGGTAGCAAATCGGTGGCAAACTGAAGAGGTCGCAAAATTGTAGCAAAAACGGTCGCAAAACCGTAGCAAACTGTGGCGGTCGGAAAATTAGCGACGGTTTATACTGTAGCAAATTTGATCACAAAACAAACTAGTGGTCGCAATTCGGTTGCAAAAAGGCAATTGCGACGTGCGTTTTTCCTACTGTATTTTTGGTCGCAAAACGGTCACAACAGGGCAATTGCGACCGTTTTGCGACCGAAAAGGAGGTCGCAAATGCCCAATTTTCTAGTAGTGTTATATGTATTTGGTGAGTTTTCTCTCAACAACCTTTTACTTGTTTTAGACTGCTCAACCATTTAAAACTTGGTTTGCTAATTTCTATTTATTGTAGTTACCTGCTTGTGCATTTTCATGCATATGTTGTGTATATGATTCACACTACTAGTGCCTTTAGATTATTTTTTTTTATTATGCAAATATATCTGCTGTTTGTTTAATGTTTCATTTTGTGCCAACTTAATATTTCTTTGTGTATGTAGTATGTATATATGTATTTGACTTTCACTCACCGTAGATATGACAAAAAAAAAGCCACACGCGGGATTGCTTCTTTTTCAAAGAAGATTCCCGAGGACAAGTTACATATTAATTTCGATGAAAATAATCATGATAGAGACTCGGTACCACATGTGGACACGCGGTCTGATGAACTTGGTTGAAGATTTGGTTTATCAAATTGTTCAGTGTCCAAGATATGCAATAAGGGTATATTTTTGTTTATATGTTTTAGTATATCAATATTTACTACAATACTTTTTTTGTTAAATTGTAGTTTGTGAACCAAGGGACACCGAGCAAGTCACCTAGTTCCCCGAGAGTGGACTCGAGTCGCGGGGCACGAAGTCCTAGAGGCGCCTCGCCACAAATACATGACGGTGACACCGTGATGACTTCAAGTTGTCGTCCACAAAAGGTCGACCCATTTACTCTAATATATATTTTAATATTTTTAACTTAGTTTGATTTGTTCATATTGTAACAATTTGTTTGTTATTTTAGGTTGATGATGTGCGTTGTGCCTTACCACAATTCCACGAGGATAACATGTGACGATGACACCGTGATGACTTCAAGTTGTCGTCCACAAAAAGTCGACCCATTTACTCTAATATATTTTTTAATATTTTTAACTTAGTTTGATTTGTTCATATTGTAACAATTTGTTTGTTGTTTTAGGTTGATGAAGTGCGTTGTGCCTTACCACAATTCCACGATAATAACATCGCGAGTAGTTCATGTTATAAATTGGTAGCCGACCCATTTACTCTTATATTTTTTGTTAATTTAGTTTGAGTTCTTATGTTTTTTTGTTAATTTAGCTTAAGAATCATTGCATGCTCAACACTGAAAGAAAGGTGTAATGGAAAAGGCCCCCACAAATAGCCCCTTATCTCTCATATACCCTTTATTGAGATAGGCAGGTACTTGTTTATTAAATGCCCTTTTAAAGTTATTTTGACTATGTTGAAGATGTGGCCTGAGCTGTTTCTCATCCTTAGTCAAATTGAATAGATCTATACCTTTAGATCATGCTGTTCGGGCCATTAGAGAGTAAAGCATATTATGTGTAGTATATGGATGGTCCTGCTGTTCGAGACATGCTTGATCAAATACACGGAGTCATTGGGATGCACCATTACATTTGTACTTCTTCACCTCAAGGGATGTATCCGGAACCGGTTGAAAATCCAATCCCATATTCGGAGTTAATGGGGCATTGGATTAAGAAGGTGTTTGATGTTTGAGGTCCGGCATGAACTCCATAAAGGCTACTCAAGGTTAGACCAAATTCTTCCATTTAAAGTTCATTTATATCTAATGGGTCAACTAAAAACTCTCTTAAAGTCGAGTATGTGGTATAATTATATGTAGACCTGGCAAAACGGACGGGTCGGGTCAGAATGGGTTGTTCGGGTTAGCATGGGTTCGGGTCAGCATGGGCTGAATTAAAAAATGGTTATTTTAATTGGTTTGGGTCAGAAAGGGATCGCGTTAGAACGTGTTCGGGTCAGAATGGGTTCGGGTTAGAACGAGTTGATTTAAAAAACACCATTTTAGACTTAAAAGTACAAACAATAACTAAAAATTATGTTTTGTCAGGCCTAATTATATGTGTGTGTATATATATACATGTGTGTATAAAATACATAAAATTATGTGTATATGCAGGGGCGGCCCTTAGGGGGGCGGGGAGGGCGACCGTCCGGGACCCGATCTCCTAAGGGGCCCGTAGTTAAAGCCGCCGTCATCGGACACCATAATTAGTAACAGATGGAGCCAAATCTTGACCCCTTGAGTTCGCCGAAGGTGGTATATAACGTAAGATTTGTGGTTGAATTGTGGATGTTAGGTTGGATGTGATGTCTGAGAAAGAAAAAAGGTTGGATGTGATGTCTGAGAAAGAAAAAGAAATGAATATAGAAGTAAAAGATGAGAGAGAATCGAAAATTGCAGTTAAAGAAAAGATGAATTGATTATAAAGTTATTTAAATGCTTTAATTTATAGCTGTAATGAAAAAAATTTGCATATTCCCAAGGAAACTTAAAACAATATTTAATATACATTTAGTTAATAATTTCATTTAAAATCATATATTTATATTTTTGAACGACAATCTCATGTGCTTATTAGTTTTAAAATTAATACCATTATTTTTTTATGTTTAATTAATTTATTATAGTATATTTTTATTTTTAGTTATTAAATTACTTATAATGTTATCCGCTTCTTAAATACGGTCCGACCAATGAGCTTCTAAGGTCTCCGGTTTGTTGTCCGGTCCAGTTCTAAAAACATCGCTAATAACCCCACCTCCTTTGAAACAATCAGCCCATGAATATATAATAAATTGAAACCATCGGCCCAATTAAAAGGAATTGTAGGAAACTAAATGATTTAATTTTTCATGTGTACACTTTTGTAAGTATTATTAAAACTTCTAATTGATTTTAAAATTTTTATTTAATTATGACATCATCCATTTCATCAAACCGGTACGACCAGTGAACCGTTATTAATCGTTATGTATGATTCGTTAATCGTTATTCGTTTGTTGTAGTTTTTTATTATGCCATTATGAGTTTATATTATGGTGCCCGTTTTTTTTACATGTCCCGGGCCCAAAATGTTTTTAGGATTCTTGGGACCGGCCCTGTGTATATGTATATGGGTCGAAAGTTTATACGTATATATACACTTGCATATATTAAAACTTTATATATAAATGTTTATACATATATATATTTGCATATACTTTTTAAGCTTCATTTTATTAATGTAATGTTATTTAGGCAATTTCTACGGTTCGGGTTGCAAGAATGAAGACATTGGTTAGGGTTAAAAGTATAAAGACGTTAGTTCGGGTTGTAGTTACTTTTATTTTTAAACACACACATATATATATATATATATTTAGGGGTGCAAACGAGCCGAGCTGCTCGCGAGCTACTCGAGATCGGCTCGTTAAAAAGCTCGAAACGAGCCGAGCTTAAACGAGCTCGAGCCGAGCTCGAGCCTAAGAATAAGCTTGTTTATTAAACGAGCCCGAGCCCGAGCTTCACTTATCGAGCTCGAGCCGGCTCGCGAGCCTTAACGAGCCTTTTATTTATATAATGTTTTTAATATATTTAATATATATTTATAAAATAATAATAATAATTAGTATATATAAAATTAAGATAAATATAATTAAATAATATGTATTATGTTATATATAAAAACTATAATAAAATTTATATAAAAATAATTATAAATATATATAAATTAATTAATATATAATAAACGAGCCGAGCCCGAGCCGAGCTCGAGCTTGTAAAGCTACCAACGAGCCGAGCCCGAGCTTCAAAATTAGAGCTCGAATCGAGCCGAGCTCAAGCTCGAGCTCACAGTAAGTTAAACGAGCCGAGCTCGAGCCTAGTCAAGCTCAGGCTCGGCTCGGCTCGTTTGCACCCCTATATATATTTGTGTTACTTTGAAACTTTTGTAATTTTAAACTACTTTTAACTTTTTTTGTATATTATTTTCATTTTTAGGCATATATATATTGGGAAATTTGAAATTGAAAAATTATGATGCAAATTATCAAATGTAGAAGATGCGAATTCTGGGTTGCCAAAAGGTGGCAAAGGTGTGGTTCTGGCTTTCCAAAAGGTGCGAATTCTGGATTTACAAAAGGTGCGGTTCTGGACAAAGGTGCGGTTCTGGACTTTTTGATGCAAGGCCAAAAGGTGCGGTTTTGGGACCGCACCATTTGGCAAAAACAACCGCATCTTTTGGCATCTTTTTGAAACTTTTGCACACATTTAATTTTTTTGGCTAATGGGCGTTAACCTTTTAATGTTAAGTCGAGCACATGAGGGTAGTATTGTCATTTTAACCTTTAAAAACATAAAATATACCTTTGTTTAAAACAAATATTAACCCCTTTATTATAAAAACTAGCTTTAATCCCATGTGTTAAATGGGGTGAAACGTTAACATTATATTGATAACTATTTTAACACCTCTTTTTATACAAATTTGATATTGTATTGGTAACTTTTTAATTTTGTTAAATGTTAAGATTATATGGATGATAGTAATCAAAACATAAAAAAATACATGAAAATACATTTCATAAGTGATGTATTTTTACAATACATTAAATTACATGTAAAATGAACCTTACAATGATGATTTACAAATTTAAAAATATTTTATTGTATACAACATTTGACATGATATTGGTAACTTTTTAATGTTTAACACCCACTAAATACAACAAAGAATAGAGTTTTTTTTTCTCAATTACTGAAACCACAAAATAGTCAAAACCGTTCGAAAAATAGGGTACAAACGGTGCGAACCTGATTGAAGCCAGTAATGAGTTAAAGAAATTGAAGATAATTATCTCAAAACAAAGGCACAAGTTAAACATAATAATATACGTAACTATTCTAAAATAACGTCTTCAAAATATAAGTTTCAAAGGACACTTTTTAACGAGATATAAGCTTCAAATGATTACAGGTTATAGTTAAAATTTTATGGTAATAAACTAAACATTAAAAGTTAAAAAAATATAAAAAGCCTCTAATGAATGGACATAAATAAACGATACATGATACATTATATTATTTAAAGTTTACGAACACTATTAAACGAACGCGACTTTTGTTTGTGTTCGCTCGTTTATATAATCCAACGAAATTTCTTGTTCATGTTCGTTTATTTATTAAATGAACATCCCGTCTAACGGTTCATGAAAGGTTTGGTTACAACTCTAATTATTTATTTATTAAACGAACGAAGATAAACGAAATCCGGCGAAGTAGAAGTAGAGTTTTCCGGCGAAATCAAGAAGTTCCGGTGAAGTTGAATTTTCCAGTGAATTTCCGGCGTATCACCGGAAAATTTAATTTCTTTTTTTTTACGTGTTTAGTTTAATTTTTAATTAACGGTTGAATTGTAATTAATTCAGGAGTTTATTTATACTCTGTCATTACCTAAACTCTTATTTTACAATGACGGCGCCAAAGGGTCACCAACATGTTTTCTTTTCTCTTTTCTATTTGATTTTGTACTAAAATAATAATTGAATCTTTCGTTCAGTTGTTAGGCTTGATATTTGCTTTTGGTGGGGTTTCTTTAAGGTCATACGTTCGAAACCAACGGTCAACAATCTTTTTTTTCCTTTTTTAATTTATTATTTTTTTAAAGTTTGTACTACTTTTTTTAATTATTAAGCCGCAATATGTGAGACAAAATACTTTTTCTTATCTATTGTTTTTGGTCTTTTTTCTTTTATTTTTTAAGTATCCTTTAACATTTTTTAATTATTAAGCACTAATGTGTGAGCAAAACTAATATGTCTTATCTATGGTTCAATCTCAAAAACAGATCCACATTAAATTCTTACGTTTCTTTTATTTAATTAGGCAAGTTAGTGTCACTGCCACAACTTAATTTGTAATGTCGTCGCCCAATCAAGGGCCACCGACACATTATCCAACGTAGCCCATTAAAATTTTAAACTCTAAAGTTTATCTCTCAAATTTCTTTCATTTATTTAATTATATTCATTTGTAAAAATTATTTTTTTCTATTTCTTTTACTTGATTACTACTTTCTTTGTCGAATTTGTTATTTCTATGTTAACTTCAATTCTCACCGTATTTTATCTATTTTTAGATTTCCTGCACCGAGTAGTGGCAACTTCAGACGTTTTTTTATTTATTTACTTACGTCATTGTTGTCACTGCAACACGCGTAACCAGGTTCGCAAACCCGCTGCATCGTATGACGGTCCCGCCGCAACGTGCTGTCGTATTTTCTAGTTGTTCTAAATTCTAAGACTTCAGACCCTTTCTTATAAATAAACTATCTTAAATCCCGTTTATTACACACGAGATAAAAAATATCAATAAATAAAATTCTTAAATATTTATGTATATATATTTTACAGACGTAAAAATGTATGACATATATTACGGATGAAAAAAAAATTTCAAAACATGTAAAAAATCTAAGCTACTTATATATATTAATTTTATATATTAATATTTTTTACACCGTGTGTTGACACGGGTTCTAAGCTAGTGGATAAAAGAAGATACCTCCCTCCATTCATGCGTAGAAATCCTAACGGTTGGATCAAATGAGCCCTAATCTTTGTTGCACCGATTCCGACGGGTCTTTCATTCCTAATCTTCGTTGCACCGACTCTGGCTGCTCCTTCATAACAAAAATCTCTAAAAGTTTGATAATACCAACCCTAGTTCTTACACTCAAGCACTTCAAACAACTTCAACACAAATTGAAACTGACATGGCAAACAAATCTTACGGCAACGTTGCATTTGGAAATGATGACGGGCTCTTTGCTCAACAATCTACCATCATTTACGGCCTTTAACCGGCTCTGACTGCCAAAGTGAACAAAAATAGTCTGAAATTGTGTCCGTAGGTGCCGGAGGCTTGTTCAGGAAAACAAGAAGCCAGCAAACGCTTCCCGTGCTACCCTAGGGTAACAGCTGACCTATGGCGGTTGAGAAAAGCACCCGAGGGACGTATCTACAGCCTTTAACCGGTTCCGGCTACCGTTGGTGTCGGAGGCCTATTGCGGAAAGCAGGAAACTTCACGTCTGTAAACCCTAATAGAAGGAAGAAGCCAACCGAATCCCTTTCTCTCTCCATCTCTACATATAGCAATTGTATGTATCATTTATGTGAGAGAACACTATTTACCACGATGGTTATTGTAGCTCTAATAATAATTTGGATTTTTTGTTTAATTCAACCCAACTAATAAAAGAAGCCTACATCCAAAGGAGTAGACGGTACACTCAGAACTTTTCTAAAATTTAACTTTTGTTTTCAAAGTTTGAAATAATTAATAACAATAATAAAATTTTATCTCAAACTTACTTTACTTCGTGCTTTTATTTATTTATTTTTATCTGTTTTTTATTTTTAGATTATTTAATTTAGCTTAAAACTATATGATATCAAGCGTTTCTTAAGGTGTAGTGGTGGTAATTACTTTATAGTGGTTATAGTTTATTTAGGAGTTGAAGACGTAGTAACAATCGTCATACAATGTACTGGTATGTTATTATTGATTTTTAACACATGTTTTTATTTTCAATTTTAGATACCTTTCCAAAGATTGTTGTTTTTTTCGGTTTACTAGAGCTAAGGTATTGTGATTTATTAAAGCTAGAATAATTTCACTTTTCTCATCATTCTTGCGCATGATTATGTTTTTTTGTTACGATTTAATGTGACTTATTTACCTAACCCGTTGTAACCTAATATGTTCTAACATAATCCATTTTTGGCACCTGCTAATTAAAAATCTTGGATCTGTCACTACGTCTGCATCACTACACATGCGGCAAATGCATAACACATACCTAAGGACAATAATCAAATCTGCTATCTTCTCTTAATTATTAAGGTCATGTATAAAATTACATGGCCATGGATTCAAGATTTTTTTTTATCATATGCAAACATAACATCAAAAAGTTTAATTAGTTATAAGATTTCAAATGTATATATAAGGAAATTTATTATAATAATGAAACATTTATGCAAGCTAGGAATACTGATCACGCATGCAATGCTTATTACATATTAGAAAATGTTGAATATGTTTAGTACGAAGCATTCTCTTTATTCATAATCATATGAGGATTACAATTAGAACATAATGGATCGAAATATGAAGATGCGATCACACCTTCTTAGCATTGAGTGAATCCCTACTTAGCGGCAGGAGGACGCGGGGAACGCGGAAGGGGCAGGAAGGGGCCCAATATCGGAAGGGGCGGAAAGGGGACCAAGGGTGGAAGGGGCGGCAAGGGGACCAAGGGTGGAAGGGGTGTCAAGATGCCGACAGGTGGTGGAGGTGGAGGTGAGCCGCTGACATTTGGTGGAGGATGCGGTGGGCTAATGTAGACTGGTGGAGGTAGCGGTGGACTGCTTACGGGTGGTGGAGGTAGTGGTGGGCTAACGTAGACTGGTGGAGGTAGCGGTGGGCTAACGTATACAGGTGGATGTAGCGGTGGGCTGCTGGCGGGTGGTGGAGGTAGTGGTGGGCTAACGTAGACTGGTGGAGGTAGAGGTGGGGTAACGTAGACTGGTGGAGGTAGGGGTGGGCTAACGTAGACTGGTGGAGGTAGCGGTGGGCTAACGTAGACTGGTGGAGGAGGCGGTGGGCTGCCGTCAACCTTTGGAGGTGGCGCTGGGCCGTGGATGGGTTTTGGCGGCGGAGCTGGGCCGTGGACGGGTTTTGGGGGAGGAGCTGGGCCGTGGACGGGTACTGGGGGAGGAGCTGGGCCGTGGACGGGTACTGGGGGAGGAGCTGGGCCGTGGACGGGTACTGGGGGCGGAGTTGGGCCGTGGACGGGTTTTGGGGGTGGAGCTGGGCCGCGGACGGGTTCTGGGGGCGGAGGTGGGCCGCGGACAGGTCCTGGTGGAGGGGGCGGTGAACATTTATAGGAGCAAAAGCAACTGTATTTTCGATCACGATAATGACAAAGACCACGAACTGCCTTCTCTTCTTTACACTTTGAGTCGCACTTCTTGTAGTCGCATTTCCCGGAAAACGTCTTGCTCAACGATTCACATAATTTTGGAAGTCCGCCGGCCTCTATTTCTACATTCGAGTTAAATCCAAACAAATTATTAAAATAAGATATTACTCTACGACACCACCAAATATACAAAATATTCTTTTATGGTTAATAACAAACAAAATATGACATGGACCTAACCAATGTTTTCAGAACCGGACCGGTCGTCGAACCGGTCTCCTTACCGGTCCGCTGGTCGGACCGGATTTAAGAACCGGACGACGTCATAAATATTATAAAAATATATCAGTCTAAATAGCTTTTAATCCTTTCAAAAACCACCAACAAGTCAATTCCAATAATTTTAAACTAACAATTACCTACGAAATAAGAAGACAAGAGACTTAAAAAAGATTAAAAAAAAAAATAGTCAAGCGGTTCAACCGGTCCGACCACCCGGTTTCCGGTCCGACCGCCGGTTCAACCGGTCCGACCACCGGTTCGCTGCAGAAACGGTTCAACACATGTAACCGGACCGGTCAGACCACCGGTTCCCGGTCCGACCGGTCCGGGTTTCAAAACATTGGACCTAACTAAAAGAGTGTACTAAGCACCTGAGATAGCAAGAAATAAAAGGAGCAGGATTGCAGACAAAGCAAATGCTCCTTTGGCCATTTTCGAAGAACACTCGTTATGAGATGAGTGACACAATGTCGAGATCATGGAAGTATTTATAGGATGAATTGTTTAATACGAATTCAAAGCTCGATGAAAGTAAGTCACCAAAATATATGAATTTCAACGCCTGTTGTTATATTTATTTTTATCATTCAAAATGGTTAGATATATGCTACACGTCGTAGAAATAGAAATATATATTTTAAAAACTATTATTATCTTGTTTAATGTGAAAAAATAAAGACATCTAACAAATAAAATAATAATTAAAAATACAAATATAGTATTTACATAAACTTGAACATCATATTTAGATACTTATATAGTAAACATGAATTTTTTTTTATAAAATTAAAACCATAAACCGTGATGGAGGCGGAACGCGCATTAAAATAGCTTAAAGTAATGATTTTATTCAAGGCTTGAACCATTCGGTTCTAGCCAAAAGTCGGTTCTCTCAAGAGCTTACGAGGTCTTGATTACAAATATTGGAAATTCAAACAAAAAAAAACGACGAAAAATGGTGTGGTGATCGAATTCTTAAGGATTGACCACCAAAAACTTAGTTTATGAAACCTTATAAAAATGAAACATAATTATTACCATTCAATCAATTAAAAAACTAATCTTGACTAACTAATAGATAATTTATTCTTCAAAAGCAGTCATTGACCATTCCATTTTGGCGCCATCTTTTTCTCCTACCTTATGGGTCATCTTTGAGTCGGGTTGGGTTACTAGAACCGGGACCGAGTGAGTCGTGTTACTAGGGTCGGATGCTCAAGCGTCATACTCTATCAATTGAAAAGAAGCCTCGACCACGAGTCTTGTAAAAACTTCTGGGTTCGAAAATCCATGCAACCATTGGTCTTCACTTGTCTTTCCTAACCACAAAAATATGTCAAATCCACCCACTATGATAGGAGTATTCATGCTTTAGTCATCACTAGCCCAATCACCACCGTTCTTGACCACCATGATTGAGAAAATGTCACTAAGAACTCGACTTTACAAAGAGATGTTCTAAATCACTAATGGTGTTAAGCAATCCTATGCATGAAGAGTTAAGCAATCTTAAATGGGTGTTCGTGTGGACTCCAAAGAGAGACGAATAGACTCATGGACAAGTCACCCACACAAGGAAATATTGCGTGAGTTTGTCTATGGCTTGTAATAGGTGTTCATGTGGACTCCACGAACAGCCAGAAAAACTCATGGACAAATCGGTAACAGAAGTTAGCATTACGTGAGTTTGTCCATGAGTCGTAATGGGTGTTTGTATAGAGTCCACGAAACCAAATGGACTCACGAACGAGCTAGCTAGCCACAAAAATCTGGATCACGTGAGTTTGTCCATGGCTGTCTTTAGATGGTGCATTCATGTGAACAGATGAGCTAATTGACGAGTTAGTAGGTCCATTCCAACTTTAACTTTTTTTATTTTCTTTTTTCTTATTTTCATTTTCGTTTTTTTCTTTTTAATTGAGTGATAATTATATATAAACTTGTAAAAGGTTTGTATATAATTATACAATCTATAAACTTTAATAAAGTTGAAGAATTTTTAAAATTTAATAAATTATATAAACGTGTAATGGTTATAAATTATATAAACGTGTAATGATTTAAATTTAAGTTTAATTTTTTAGAATTCTCTTCGAGTTATAATATATTCGAGGACGTCCTTTGAGTAAAACAAGTAAAACCCTCTCTTTAGGCCACCAAATTTTAAGGGCCTCAAAAAAATTATATATATATATACATATACTTCGACGAAAATAGAAAAGAGGGATTTGAAAATGATATAATTGAAGCCAAAGAGTTGGCTATAAAAATAAATGTAGAACCTAATTTTCGTGAAAAACGTATCATTCGTAGAAATAAATGATTTGATGAAAATGTTGATAATGAAACTATAAAAACTCCGATTAATTTATTTAAAACCGATTACTTTTTATATATAGCAGATCAAGCTATTTCTTCAATTAAAAGTAGTTTTGATCAATTTAAAAAGTTTCAAAGTATTTTTGGTTTTCTATTTAGTATAAAGAAATTAAATCATTCAATGATAACAGTTTAAAACAACATTATGTTGATCTTGAAAAATCTTAAAACATGATGCTAGCTTAGATATCGATAGTCTAGATTTATTTCAAGAACTAAAAATTTTAAGACATTTTATACATTTAGAATGTACACACTTATTAATATACTTAATTATATTAAAAAGTTTAATTCTTTTCCAAATGCTATAAAATTATGTTAACTATTCATGTAACAGTTGCTTTCGCTGAAAGAAGCTTTTCTAAATTAAAATTGATAAAAAAAACTTATTTAAGATCTACTATGTCACAAGAACAATCAAATGGGTTAGCTATTTTGTCAAATGAAAAAGAATTGTTAGAAGAAATTGATTTGAAAAATTTTATTAAAGATTTTGCTTCTAAAAAAGCTAGAAAAATAAAGTTTATCTAAACATTTTATGCAAGTACAAAATTATTAGAAAAACGAAAAAAAAATTAACTCCGCGAAATATAAACTTTTAAGTTTATTATTGCCAATGGCAAGCCCGGATAAAAGAGGAGGATTTATGACATGACCTTTATTGAAAGGGGCCTCAAATTTTTGGTTCGTTTTAGGCCACCAAAATGGTTGAGACGCCCATGAATATATTAAGATATTTTATTGCATTTTTTAATTTTGATTATGTAATACTTAAACATAATTTGTTATATTTAGTTATACCATACGAAATACTAATTAAGTTGTTAGTGTAAATTAATTTGTTATAAAAAGTAAATATAAAAGTTGCTAGGGACATCATTACCCTCAACTTGTCAATGGATCCGTACATTCGTATGCTTAAGATATGTCTCTGAATTGGTTTAAGACATCAAAATTAAATACCTTTATTTTTATTAAAATAGTTATTAGATTTTGTTCACCGGGTTGCGATGTAATAATGGGACCATGTATAAACACGTACCGTTCCCAACGTTTGTTCACCGACTCCTGGTTTCATAACAAGCTCGTATAAAGACGTACGATCTAATCAATATTAACCAAGCTTTGGCTTATCAAAATCCGCTTGTATAAATACGTACAAGTTTCAAGAAAAGTTTGATTAAAAAGGTTTTACAGTCTTACACTTTAAAACTAAGAACATTCACAAGTTTAAAGACTAATTTAGATAACAATAATAATAATAATAATAAAATGTCTATCATGAAGATAGTTTTAAGAGCGAATAATTAAAGAACATAAATATACCATTGGACTAATAAGTTAAACATTAACATACACAAAACTTCATCTTCACCCAAGCAATACAAATGATTTAGCCACGAATGACCATACGAACTAGCATAATGTTGAGTTTCGTAGGCTCCCCTATTGCGAACAAAGTGGAAGAGTCTCTCTACTCTCTACTCTAAACTACAGCTACGAACTAATGAGTGTGTTATTTCTCTCTAAATTGGTGTGTCAAATGAGGAACCCCAAGCCATCTATTTATTGGCTTCAGAATGGCTAATGCACGACCGTGCATTGGGTTGCACAGTCATGCAAAGGTCTAAATGTACAAGTGGCAGGATAAGACGAATCTTGGAGCTCAAGCAAGGCTTTGCATGGTCGTGCAATGGGATGCACGACCGTGCATCTCAGTTTTTTCCCTCTTCTTTTGTCTTTTGCTAATTGTTGACTTTTGTTAACCAATTTTGACTTTCTTGGGGGTCAAAGCTCGGGTGATTCTTCCCATCTTCCGAGAAAACTTGATTTCTTGATGATTTTGACTTGTTTTCGCTCTATTTCTCTCAAGATGTGATTTAACCTGCAGTTCTAAAATATTCGTGTTTATGGCCAGACTGACAAGACTGATTGACTAAATTATTCGCGTTTATATTCATATTCGCGTTTATGGTCAGATTACTAATATACGGGTCATAAGCTTGTATGCAAATCAAGTCTCCACCAATTAATTAAGTACTATGCATGAATCAAGAGAACTTAAAAAGGGTTGTAATGTGGCTAAAAAGAAAATAAATGGTGAAAATGAGAATCTTTTTGGATTTTTATAGGTTTAAAGTGTTTTAAAGGCTGCAACTAACGTAGGACACACGGCTAAGGCTTCTTGGCTTAAGATAGGAAACTACTAGTGGGTCCCTCTACAATACTCGGATAATGAGGGTATAACTAATCTGAGTGATCGTTTATAGTTAGATTGCCAGGACCGATACTTCTTAACATATTCAACTCTTCCCTCACTGCGTAATACGCACACTGCTTTCTCGTATGGACTCCTCGACTTATAACCTAATAGCACCCATTTTCATCATATTTGTATACTCATGTTGGGAATAAGTTTAATTCTTGCTGCACTTTCATCGTGGCTCCGATTGTCATTTAACACATTTGTCATATCTTTTGGATCTTCTTTTGGCGGCGCTTTTTGACAACCCGCAGAACGGTGGTAATTGTTCTTGCTTGTGCCACCATTTTCTTACATGATTTGTTGCTTCAAAAACTTTTTCTCGGAGTTTAGGAGGTAATTCAGGCTTTGCGAAATAATTACAAGAAAGTAAGTTGAAATCGAAAAAATGCATGTCCAGCTCTTTAAGGTCTCACAGGTAAAAGACCAACTTCTCTCATTTTTTTAGATAATAATTCTTCAATAAATCTATTTTTTCGGTTTCCTTGAAACGGTTCTTAATATCTTCCTTGTAGATCGTTCAGCTGTTTCTTCATAATATAACTACTTTGTTTTTGTACATTTCAATTCTTCGAGTGAGTTAGATTCTTTCGGAATTGTCTTGGTGATTGAAAGCATGATAAACTAAGGAATCTCCATCTTAAATACAATTAGCCAATAACCGGTGTTTACGAAAAGCTGGTTTAGAGATAAATGTATGATGTGTGTAAAGTGTATATATAATTTAGAGTTAAATACGGTTTTAGTCCTTATGGTTTGACAAAAATAACCATTTTAGTCCAAAAGTTTAAATTTGACTTTTTTAGTCCAATAGTTTCAACTTTGTCTCAATTTAAGTCCACTCGTTTAACACCGTTAACTTTTTATTGTTAATTTTAATAAAAAGACCAAAATACCCTCCTTAAAAAAAATAAAAAATATGTGATCATCCTCTGTCTCTTTCTTTATCATATTCTAGACCCTTTATGCTCTCACTATGCCCCCCACCAACTACGGTTGCCTCCGTCATACTACCACCACCGAACACCGCCTATGCCCTATATTTTTTCTTCCAACTGAGCAAAATGCTTACGATAGGCCAAACGAGGGGGCTTTCATCGCTACCATCAGTTTGTTCGCCCCCTGTTCAAACGCCTCTACAACTTTCTCCTTCCACCTGATTTGGGCATCAATTTGCCCTGATTAGCACTTCGATTTGGGTGGTGATTGGTCGGCGGTTGTCGCGATTGGAGTTTGTTGGAAGTGAGAGAAGGATAGAGAGAGAGAGTCAATTGGCTCTGGTTCAAGGGCGTCGAAAAACGAATATGCCATTGTTGTCGGAAAACGAAGATGCATCTCTGGTCAACCCCTCTTCGGCCGCCTACCACTTCCCTTCTCATGTGATTTGGCCAAATCTGTAAGTTCTCAGTTGGCTCCGGTTGGTGTGGGGTTTGATTTCGTGACTTCCCTTTGAACCCCTTTCAAGTGGGTGTGGTTGGCGGCTTTCACGGGTGGGTTTGGTCGGAGATTGGGTTTTGGGCGAAAATTTGTGGTTGGTGTTCTTAGAGGGAGAGTAAAAGAAGAGAGAAAGAAAGAGAGTATAGAGAGTGAGTGAAGGGTATGGGAGATCTGGTGGGGTTTTCACCAATTGGTTAAAGATCACCAAATCTAGATCAACCACGAATCACCAACTGGTTCAAGACCCCCAAATCTGGTGGGGTTTTCCTCTTTGTTGATGTTATGTCGATGATCATAAAGAAAGAGATAGAAGGTGTTCATATTTTTTTATTTTCTATTAAAGAGGGTATTCTGGTCTTTTTATTAAAGTTAACCAAAAAAGTTAACGTTGTTAAACGAGTGGACTTAAATTGAGACAAAGTTGAAACTATTTGAAAGAACCCAAACCGGGTACCTCTCACAGTTGGCAAACATTGCATATACATAGTTCTTAAACTTTGAATCAAACATTAAACTAACAGCGGAAGTCTTTACAAAATTCAGAGTCAATTAAAACTTAAAATTTAAACATAGTTCAACAATCTAAAACTAGCAAATGGGGATGTCAGTCTTCATCAGCAGCAGCCATCCAGCCATTCACTCCTAAGCCCTCGCGGCATCATTTCTTTTCCTTTCCTTTGCTACCTGATGTGCATACTAAAATAGTCAGCTAACGCTGGTGAGTTCAAGTTTTCTTTAGCTTTATATATATATAAAAAGGATTTTCCCTTTTAAATATACGTATTATATTATACACGTAATACAATGAAATCTTTCTTTATTCTTTAAATACATACACATTAAAATATGTCTTCCTTCTTTAAAATACATACGTATAAAAATCTTTCTTTCTTCTTCTATATTCATACGTATTTACTTTGTACTCTTTTCTTTAAGTCATACATTAATGTCTACAATCTGTTCTGTGCCCCCGAGCGGGCTTCTTCGTTCTTACTTCCCGAAGGAACTCTTTCTCGCGGTTATTGTTCCCTAAGGCTCAACGTCCAAAGGCCGATAACCGACTTTCTGTGCCCCCAAGCGGGCTTCTTCATTCTTTCTTAGCGACCGTCGCCGCTAGAGTAACCGTCGTTACTCATCTTAACCAGTTGCAACATCCTCGTTACAATGCCCTGCCGAGCACTGTCCCGATTTCTCTCATGGTACATCATGGACTTGTCCATGACGCAGCATCGGCTTCGGGTAGCACTAGTCTCAAGGACTATACTACTACCTCAAGACTTGCTACTATGCTTAGAGTAGCACTAGCCTCTAGGACTACGCTACTACTCCAAGTCTTTCGTCGTATAAGCATACTCTTACAGATTAGACAATGTATTTGACTTATTATTCTTCTCTTCGTTTATAAAACATATAGTTAAGTAAACCATTCTTTCTTCTCTTTCTCTTGTTTATAAAACATATAGTTAAATAACCCATTCTTTCTTCTCTTTCTCTTGTTTATAAAACATATAGTTAAATAAACCATTCTTCTTTCTTTCTTTCTTTCAAAACGTTCGGTTTAACAACCGTTATCTTTCTTCCTGTCAAAACATTCGGTTTAACAACCGTTATCTTTCTTTCTTACAAAACGTTTAATTAAATAATATACATTTATTTATAAACGTCTAATTCTTGAGTATGCACACCACCCTAAAACAGTAAAATAGGGATCTTGAACTCACCTGATGGGTGGTCTCAGAAATGCTCTCAATTGGTCACTGAGCGTCACTAGGGTTACTCACGATCTGTATAATAAAGTTATATGCATAAGGTATTGCTCCTAAATGACACTAGACATTACTAAGTATAAACCCCGTAGTTTCGAGTCATACCCTTTCTATCGAAACTAGGTAGTTTCGAGTCATACTTTGCCTATCGAAACTATGTAGTTTCGAGTCATACTTTGTCTATCGAAACTATGTAGTTTCGAGTTATACTTTTGTCTATCGAAACTATGTAGTTTCGAGTGGTACTCTGTCTATCGAAACTATGTAGTTTCGAGTCATACTTTGCCTATCGAAACTATGTAGTTTCGAGTGGTGACTTGTGTAAAATCTTAGTAGTTTAAGTTTAGGGTCTGTATCGAAACTATGTAGTTTCGATGGGTCTGCTACAATCGAAACTCGGTAGTTTCGAGTCATACTTTGTCTATCGAAACTATGTAGTTTCGATGACTCAGTCATCTTCCCCAAACAGAAACCCTAGATCTGGCCATTTATTCTAATCGATCAAGCTTTGAACTTTTTACGTTCGAAACGTTCCTTTACTTCCCATGAACCCAAATATGTGGTTTGTTTCAAGTTTCACACGTAAAATCTACCTCTTCACTCGATTTTTACCCTTTAACCCGAAAGTTACAAAAACTCAGATTTAGGTATAGCGATTACCTGTTACTGCTTCTTTCCTGTTTCTTTATGCTCCAGAGGTAGTGAGCAACAAATCTTCGAGACTTTGAGCTTGATCCCGATCTTTCTCTCTCTAGACTGAGCTCTCTCTTTCTCTTTCTAGTCTTGCGCAAATGAGAGGATGGGGAGAGGCTGTGTGCAGATGTAGAAGGGTTTCCTTCTAATATCGGCCCATGGGCCGAAATCTGGGCCAAGCCCACTTGTTCTTTTCCTTTTTATTTACTTTCTATTATTTGGGATGTTACAAGTCTACCCTTCTTATTAGAGGTTTCGCCCTCGAAACCTTTCATGGGTCAAACATCTGAGGGTACAACTCCCTCATTTCCGACTCCGTCTCCCACGTGGCTTCTGTTCCTTTTCGATGTTTCCATTGAACTTTGACTAGCAGGATAACTTTATTGCGTAGTCGCTTCTCTTTTCTGTCTAGGATTGCTGTGGGCTCCTAAATATAGATAAGCTTATTGTCTACTTCGATGTCATCGAGTGACACTTGTGCCGATTCGTCAGCTAGGCACTTTCGCAATTGCGAAACGTGAAAAGTAGGGTGGATTCCACTCAATTTTTCAGGCAGTTCTAGTCGATAAGCCACCTTTCCAACTCGTGCCACAATCTTAAATGGTCCGACAAACCTCGGACTTAGTTTCCCTCTTTTTCGGAATCGAATTATTCCCTTCCACGGAGACACCTTCAATAGTACTTTATCTCCAACCTGGAATTCAAGGTCTCTCCTTCTCTTATCAGCGTAAGACTTTTGCCTATCCTTAGCGGCTTTCATTCGCGCTTTGATTTGGTCAAACTTCTCAGAAGTTGCTTTGACTACGTCAAGGCTTGCGAAATCTTTCTGCCCAATTTCGCCCCAACATACGGGCGTTCTACACTTCCTTCCATATAACATCTCATAAGGCGGCATTCCAATGGTCACATGGTAACTGTTGTTGTAAGAAAACTCCGCCAGTGGTAAGTGACTATCCCAACTACCTCCAAAGTCAATGATACATGCCCGCAGCATGTCCTCTAGAGTTTGGATAGTCCTTTCGGACTGGCCATCGGTTTGCGGGTGGTAAGCTGTACTGATATTAAGTCTCGTACCCATTCCCTCATGGAATTGCCTCCAGAACCTTGATGTGAATCTCGTGTCCCGGTCTGACACAATTGACAATGGCATACCGTGTCTGGCCACGATCTCGTTAATGAATAGTTCTGCTAGTTTTTCTGACGAGTAACTCTCACGCATGGGCAAGAAGTGAGCACTCTTCGTCAGTCTATCCACAATTACCCATATAGTATCATGTCCCTTAGCTGTACGCGGTAGCTTGGTTATGAAATCCATGGTAATGTGTTCCCACTTCCATTCAGGAATGAATAGTGGTTGCATCTTTCCGCACGGCTTCTGGTGTTCGGCCTTCACTTGAGAGCAAGTTAGGCATTTGCTCACATAATCGGTTACATCATTTTTCATGCCGGGCCACCAGTATTCCTTCTTCAAATCATGGTACATCTTGTTAGTTCCGGGATGGATAGAGTAACGAGACTTGTGAGCCTCGTCAAGGATTTTGACTCTAAGTTCGCCACCCTTGGGTATCCACATCCTCCCGAACCGAGTTCGTACCCCATAAGCATTGGTTTCTAACTTTTCTTGCTGACCCACTATCCTTTCCCTCTTGACATTTTCCTCTTTCAAGGCTTCATCTTGGGCACGTTCTATTTCTGTCATAAGATCTGGAGTCACGATTAGTTGATAGGATTTCACTTCGATAGGAGTTGTCGCCTCCTTTCGACTCAAGGCGTCGGCCACCACATTCGCCTTTCCGGGGTGGTAAAGGATTTCACAGTCGTAGTCTTTCAATAATTCTAACCATCGCCGCTGCCTCATGTTCAACTCTTTTTGTTCGAAGAAATACTTCAAGCTTTTGTGGTCGGAGTAGATGGTGCATCTGACTCCATAGAGGTAATGTCTCCAAATCTTTAAGGCAAAGACAACGGCCGCGAGTTCAAGGTCGTGAGTCGGGTAGTTGACTTCGTGAGTCTTTAATTGTCGTGATGCATACGCAATCACCTTTCCTCGTTGCATAAGCACACAGCCTAACCCCTGGCCTGAGGCGTCAGAATACACCACTAGGTCCTCGTTACCATCGGGTAGGGTCAGCACCGGTGCTCGGGTTAATCTCTTCTTTAATTCTTCGAAGGCAGTGGTTTGGGCCTGGCCCCATTCATATTTTACGTCCTTACGAGTCAATTTGGTTAGAGGTGAGGCTATCTTAGAGAAGTCTTGTATAAACCTCCGGTAGTAGCCTGCCAAACCTAGAAAACTTCGTACATCCGTTGGTGTTTTCGGAATTTCCCAATTCCACACTGCATCAATCTTTGCTGGGTCTACCATGATGCCTTCAGCGTTAATCACATGACCTAAGAATTGGACTTCCTTTAGCCAGAACGCGCATTTCGTGAACTTAGCATAAAGCTTCTCTGTCTTTAATGTGTCTAGAACTTCTCGCAGGTGACATGCATGATCACCCTTGCTCTTAGAATATACGAGTATATCGTCGATGAAGACTATCACTGACCGGTCTAACATTGGTCGACACACTCTGTTCATCATATCCATGAAGGCTGCGGGAGCATTTGTAAGCCCAAAGGACATCACTCGGAACTCGTAGTGTCCATATCGCGTTCGGAATGCGGTTTTAGGTATGTCTTCCTCTCTTACCTTTAGTTGATGATAACCTGACCGCAGGTCGATCTTTGAGAACCATTTGGCGCCCTGTAATTGGTCGAATAGATCGTCGATTCTGGGTAGTGGGTACTTATTCTTCACAGTTCTTTTGTTCAATTCTCTGTAGTCGATGCACATTCTCATGGCACCATCTTTCTTCTTGACAAACAGCACCGGAGCACCCCATGGTGAAATGCTCGGTCTGATAAATCCCTTTTCCAAAAGTTCTTCCAGTTGGGTCATCAGCTCTTTCATCTCAAGTGGCGCTAGCCGGTAAGGTGCTTTGGCAACGGGCTGGGCACCTGGCATTAAATCTATTTGGAATTCTGTCTCTCGATCAGGCGGCAATCCGGGCAGTTCCTCAGGGAACACTTCCGGATAATGGCACACCACGGGTACTTCGCTTAACTCTTTTACTTTTACGTCTTTATCGATCACGTACGCCAAGTAGGCCTCACACCCACGCCTCATATACTTTTCTGCTTTCATTTGTGAGATTACATTAGTCAACGGAATGTCTCGTTCCCCATAAATTACGACCTCGCTGCCGTCAGGAGCGTTGAGCTGAATCACTTTTCGTTTACACACAATCCGAGCTTCATTGGCAGATAACCAATCCATTCCCAGTACTACATCGAATCCTCCCAAGGCTATAACGAATAATCTAACCGGAAATCTATGGCCCTCTATCTTTATGGTAAGATCGTCTACCAACTCTACCACTTTAGTGTTTCTACCCACTGCAGTCTCAACATTAAAGGCTCTTTCTATCTTGGAAGTTTTGTATTTCAGTCTTTTACAGAACGAGGAGGATATAAAACTTTTACTAGCACCTGAATCAAACAGAACAGAAACAAAGGTGTGGCCAAGGATGAACGTACCTGACACCACGTTGGGATCTCCCCTTGCTTCCTCCTGTGTCAGGGCATAGGCTCTGGTTCTTGCTCCCCCTTTCTCAGCCTCCTTTGCCTTCTCATTGTTTGTTGTTCTTGGTTTACGGCAATCCTTGGAGAAATGTCCTGATCCACCACAGTTGTGGCACTTTCTATTGTTTGCAGAACCGGGAGCGTTGGGACATTCACGAGAGATGTGCCCGGTCTTGCCACAACGGTAACATATGTTCAACCCATACTTGCACTCCCCAAGATGTGGCCTATCACATTTGCTACAGTTGACCCTTTCCTCCGGTCTTGGCTTCTTACTTTTTGAGGCAGACCAATCCCCTCCCGAGCGCTTAGTGGCGTTAGACCATTTCTTTTGAGTTTCAGCGGGGGTTACGCCTTCTGCGGCCACATCATCAAAAATCTTTCCACTCATAGCCACCACCGAGTCAAAGTCTCCAGGGGTGTTGGCATTAATGATTGTGCGAACTCTTGGAGGTAGCTTCTGGATATAGCATTTGATCCTTCTTTCTTCTGTGTTCACCAAGTGGGGAACCAGCTGAGTTAACTCATTAAACCTGGAGGTGAACTGTCGATGAGTCAGGCTACCAGCCCTGAGTTCCACGAAGGCTTCTTCCATCTTATCAATCTCATTTTGGGGACAGAACTTCTGAATAACCAGTGTTTTTAGATCTTCCCACTTCATTCTATCAATATCCCTTTCAGACTTAGCTTTCTTCACATTCTCCCACCAGCTCAGTGCCTCGAAGGCGAAAGAATGAGCGGCAAACCCTACCGCTTGGTCAGCACGGCATTCACTCATCTTAATGACTGCAGTCATGCGGTCAATCCAGTAGTATGCGGCAATAGCATCTTTCTTCCCATCAAAAGTTGGCGGATCACAATTTCGAAAGGACTTGTAGTCGCATCCGCGTTTATCTTCATAGTCAGAGTCCTCACCTTCAGACTCAGGTTCGATCATATTTCTATCTTCGGCCCGTAAGCCCTTTTCTCTCTCCCCTTCCACAGTCTTCAGGGCTTCAGCGAGTGCTGCAGGTAGAGTATTCTTCAGAACTGCAGCCACTTCGTCGGCTATCGCTTTCCTGACAATTGGCTCCAAAACTAAGCCTTCTTCATCCTGTGCTCCGGGGTTACTCGGAGCATCCTCATTAGTAGTATGGATCGACACCGACCCATGAACAGAGGGTTCACTTTCTTCTATTTCAACCCGGTTGACACGGGGCCTGCCCCTACGTCCCGTACCGGCTCCCCCCTTTGCACCTTTCCTTCCAGCCATGACGTTTTCTCACTGCGAACAAGGAGATACTCATGTTATCCTGATAGGTAATTATTTAGAACACCTTGAGTAATGTAAATTACTAATTACAGAGACCGGTATGAAATTACTAATTTACTTTACTTCCTGGGTTCTGAACATTCCCTGTCAGAGTGACGTTTGTACTCAAGTCCAGAGTTTCTACATCAAGGCACCTTCGTTCTACTTTCTATTCTAAGGTATTTGGTGTCTATGTTTCTAAACTAGGACATGGACTACCTTACTATTCTAAGGCCCTTTACTGTTTACTGTTTCTACAGTCACTAATTACTAAGGCCTTACTGTTCTCCTTTCGTGGCTTGGCTGTTCTGACTGACATCCCATTCTTCTGTCCCATTCTCAGTTCAAGTTCAGACATTTTGGCGAATGTCCGAATCTCTCAAACTATGGCTCTGATACCAACTTGAAAGAACCCAAACCGGGTACCTCTCACAGTTGGCAAACATTGCATATACATAGTTCTTAAACTTTGAATCAAACATTAAACTAACAGCGGAAGTCTTTACAAAATTCAGAGTCAATTAAAACTTAAAATTTAAACATAGTTCAACAATCTAAAACTAGCAAATGGGGATGTCAGTCTTCATCAGCAGCAGCCATCCAGCCATTCACTCCTAAGCCCTCGCGGCATCATTTCTTTTCCTTTCCTTTGCTACCTGATGTGCATACTAAAATAGTCAGCTAACGCTGGTGAGTTCAAGTTTTCTTTAGCTTTATATATATATAAAAAGGATTTTCCCTTTTAAATATACGTATTATATTATACACGTAATACAATGAAATCTTTCTTTATTCTTTAAATACATACACATTAAAATATGTCTTCCTTCTTTAAAATACATACGTATAAAAATCTTTCTTTCTTCTTCTATATTCATACGTATTTACTTTGTACTCTTTTCTTTAAGTCATACATTAATGTCTACAATCTGTTCTGTGCCCCCGAGCGGGCTTCTTCGTTCTTACTTCCCGAAGGAACTCTTTCTCGCGGTTATTGTTCCCTAAGGCTCAACGTCCAAAGGCCGATAACCGACTTTCTGTGCCCCCAAGCGGGCTTCTTCATTCTTTCTTAGCGACCGTCGCCGCTAGAGTAACCGTCGTTACTCATCTTAACCAGTTGCAACATCCTCGTTACAATGCCCTGCCGAGCACTGTCCCGATTTCTCTCATGGTACATCATGGACTTGTCCATGACGCAGCATCGGCTTCGTGTAGCACTAGTCTCAAGGACTATACTACTACCTCAAGACTTGCTACTATGCTTAGAGTAGCACTAGCCTCTAGGACTACGCTACTACTCCAAGTCTTTCGTCGTATAAGCATACTCTTACAGATTAGACAATGTATTTGACTTATTATTCTTCTCTTCGTTTATAAAACATATAGTTAAGTAAACCATTCTTTCTTCTCTTTCTCTTGTTTATAAAACATATAGTTAAATAACCCATTCTTTCTTCTCTTTCTCTTGTTTATAAAACATATAGTTAAATAAACCATTCTTCTTTCTTTCTTTCTTTCAAAACGTTCGGTTTAACAACTGTTATCTTTCTTCCTGTCAAAACATTCGGTTTAACAACCGTTATCTTTCTTTCTTACAAAACGTTTAATTAAATAATATACATTTATTTATAAACGTCTAATTCTTGAGTATGCACACCACCCTAAAACAGTAAAATAGGGATCTTGAACTCACCTGATGGGTGGTCTCAGAAATGCTCTCAATTGGTCACTGAGCGTCACTAGGGTTACTCACGATCTGTATAATAAAGTTATATGCATAAGGTATTGCTCCTAAATGACACTAGACATTACTAAGTATAAACCCCGTAGTTTCGAGTCATACCCTTTCTATCGAAACTATGTAGTTTCGAGTCATACTTTGTCTATCGAAACTATGTAGTTTCGAGTTATACTTTTGTCTATCGAAACTATGTAGTTTCGAGTGGTACTCTGTCTATCGAAACTATGTAGTTTCGAGTCATACTTTGCCTATCGAAACTATGTAGTTTCGAGTGGTGACTTGTGTAAAATCTTAGTAGTTTAAGTTTAGGGTCTGTATCGAAACTATGTAGTTTCGATGGGTCTGCTACAATCGAAACTCGGTAGTTTCGAGTCATACTTTGTCTATCGAAACTATGTAGTTTCGATGACTCAGTCATCTTCCCCAAACAGAAACCCTAGATCTGGCCATTTATTCTAATCGATCAAGCTTTGAACTTTTTACGTTCGAAACGTTCCTTTACTTCCCATGAACCCAAATATGTGGTTTGTTTCAAGTTTCACACGTAAAATCTACCTCTTCACTCGATTTTTACCCTTTAACCCGAAAGTTACAAAAACTCAGATTTAGGTATAGCGATTACCTGTTACTGCTTCTTTCCTGTTTCTTTATGCTCCAGAGGTAGTGAGCAACAAATCTTCGAGACTTTGAGCTTGATCCCGATCTTTCTCTCTCTAGACTGAGCTCTCTCTTTCTCTTTCTAGTCTTGCGCAAATGAGAGGATGGGGAGAGGCTGTGTGCAGATGTAGAAGGGTTTCCTTCTAATATCGGCCCATGGGCCGAAATCTGGGCCAAGCCCACTTGTTCTTTTCCTTTTTATTTACTTTCTATTATTTGGGATGTTACACTATTGGACTAAAAAATTCAAATTTAAACTTTTAAACTATAATGGTTATGTTTTTCAAACCACAGGGACTAAAACCGTATTTAACTCTGTAATATAATAAATATTTTTCACACTTGATATGGTCAAGATACCCATGAGATAGAATATATACTCAAATCAAACACACACACACATAATCAATGAAGAAGGTTAAAGAACATGTTAAAGTCATCAACATAAACTCATCAAAAATCAAATACACATCATCAAAGTTAGCTAAGTTCATCTAATCTAAGTGAATCAAGATGTTTAGCCCATAAGCCTTACAAAATCCACAACCAAACTCAACAACATGGATGAAAACATAGTACATCTAGTAATCAAACCAAGAAAGTTAGAAGGGGTGGGTTGTGTGAGGTTAAATCTTCCTTGAAAGTGTTAGATCTTCAATCTTGGCCTTCAATCTTCCTAGATCTGCCCAAAAATCGCCTAAATGGGTTGGGAGAACTAAGGTTTGATGTAAAAAGTTGGATCTCGTTTCAAATGAGGGGAATTTGGGTATAAGATCCGATCTGATGCCAAACATGGTTGTGTTCGTAAGTAACATTGTAGTGTTGATAGGAAAAAGGGCTGTCAGGATGAACACGGCCGTGTTACACGGCCATGACAAAACTTTATTTCTTCAGCATTTCCAATTCTTGATCTTTTTTCACCAAAAATCACCAGGTTCCACCGGGAACTACAATATTCAAATAAAACACAAATGAGTGTCTAAATCGATGAATTTGCAACCAAAAATATTAAGAATAAGGGGTAATATGCATTATTTACATGTATAATTATTAACATATCAATGGGTAATAGAAAAAGAAAAAAACCTAAGGTTCATATGGCTATCTATGCGGAGATATTTTTTGTGAACGATAATTTAAGGATAATATATAAGGGTAATGAAGCTCTAGGTGCCTCAATAATTTTCATACAACTACTAGTTCTTGGTCTTGATATGTATAAGTCTACAAGTTCTAATTATGCATAAAATTGGATAGAAAAACACTCAGTATATCAAACGAATGAGCATGCGAAAATGTAGTAATAATGCACGTGTAAGGCTCGAATTATTCTCACATGAAAAACGGATGGGATAGAGTTTAGTGATTTGTTATGCACAATATCCGTTTGTTTCTACTTGCCATGTTTCCATTTATTCCCTTTTTTGTTTATTTAAGCGCGAACTCAACGAGGTTTTAATTTTGAAGGTTTTTTCAAAAAAATTCTAAATTTTTAGGGTTTTTTAGAAAGTAAGATTTTGGTTAAAGTAAGGTTTTAGTCAAACGAATAGAAAATCCTGAGTTTAGTTTTACTGCTTTGAGGAAACAAGGTTGTCCTAAATCTCGATAAGATTTTGGTTAAAGTAAGGTTTTAGTCAAACGAATAGAAAATCCTGAGTTTAGTTTTACTGCTTTGAGGAAACAAGGTTGTCCTAAATCTCGATTCCCCACCCCACACTTAAAACTGTACATTGCCCTCAATGTACAAAATGCATGTAACGAAGAGCTATGCAATAATTTAAATGCATGATGTTTTAAGGGAAAAGAAACTGGTACTACCCCGATCAATTCGGTATATAACATATGGACCATGCTTATGACTGTTGTCAATGTTACGCCAAAAACTTTATCGAATCTCTCGGAAACTTAGATGTGGTTTGTCGACGCCCAAGCGTGTAGAGGTGGAGTGGAACTCCTCACAAAAATGGAGAAACTATTTGTTGATGTTATGCTACTTGGCACACAAAGAAAAACATAAAAACGGAAACGGGAAATAAAATATAGTAGTTAATCTACTAAGGTCTTAGTATCAAGAATGCATAACACAAGACTAAAGTACTAGAAACTTAAACTTGGAAAACCAAATCTGAGGTCCTATTGTTCTGCCGTATACACTAACTTCTCAATTTACTCATGATCATTTGGTTGCCTCCCGGAAGTGCCATGTTTATTTAAGGTTCGTTGGCCGGTCCAGTACGTGCTTCATCAGTCTTTCTTCAGGTGGGGGATTTGGATCTCCCCCGTGTCTCCTATTCCTTTATTCAAGTTCCTTTTCTTTGTTAATTTTTGCTGCTCGTCACAATAGTTATCAATCCAGTTAGTGTTGTAAAGGTACTTGTCGAGATCTAGCTTCTTTCCTTTGTTGATTTCTTTAGCTTTCTTTAGTTAATTGGTAGTCAAGATTAGTATCTATGAAGTATGCAATCTCAAAAGGATCTTTGGATAAGCATTTGTTTCCTTCGATGTTATAGGTTACCGATTGTTTTCCAACACAAAGTATCAGAATACCTTCGTTCATGTCAATGACCACTCTGGAGTGGGTAAGAATGGGCGACACAAAATCAAAGCTACAAAATAATCGGACCCCATTTCTAAAACCATGAAGTCGGTAGGGAAGACAAACTTGCTGACTTTTACCTGTGAGTTCTCAATGACTCCCACAGGTGATTTATAGTGCCATTCGTAAGTTCGATAGTTGCATTAACATGTTACATATTTTTAACCTTTTGAACATGTTATAGGGCATTACGTTCACACTTGCTCCTAGATCAGAGTTTGCGAAAGACAAAGGTAGTGGTCCGATAGAACATGGTAAAGAAAATTTTCCAGGATCAGAGAGTTTCTTTAGAAGGCATCGTTCAATGAGAGCGACACATTCATTAGTTCTTTTAACTACTTCTTCCATGTTTTTTTGTTAGTGAGGAAATCCTACAAGAAACGTCCATATTTGGGCATTTGCTGTATTATGTACAGGAAAGGAAGATTGACATGGATTTGGCTTAAAAGCTCGATGAATTTCTCATATTGTTCATGGGTTCTTTGCTTCACTAGCCTTCTTGGGTAAGGTATGTGAGATTTATAAGCTTTCTTTGTCCCTCTGATTAGTGGCATATTCTTAGGAGGGTACATCGTAGTCTTTGTAAGGATGCTAGGAGGAATGTTTAAAGGAGCAGGTAGTGGATTCTTAATCGGTGGTGATTCTTGATTGGTTGATTCTATGATAGGTGGACGGAGTGGTACTCTAGTGAATATTTCCCTTAGTGGTGTTTGAATTATTTCTTCTTTTTCTTCTGTGGGTAAACCTTACTATTTTTGAGAGTAATAGCACTAACATTTCCTTTTGGATTAGGTTAAGTGTTGCTTGGAAGGCATCCTGGTTGTCTCTCAGATAGAAGTTTTGCAATTTATCCTAGTTGTACTTCGATGGACTAGAGAGTTACTTTCTGTATTCTAAACTCAGCTTTGTAAAGACTAAACTTTTCCAAATATTGTATGTGATAAGCATCAGCTAAGGGGGCTTGACTTTTATTTGTAGATATCAACTTAGTTACCGCATCCTCTAAACTCAACCCATTACTTGGCTTGTTCGTTCCTTGAAACTGTTGACGACGCTGAAAGTTTTGATGTTGTCTTAGTTGAAATTGTTGTTTTCCAAAACTAGATGGTCCTTGGTTGTTTTTATCCTTCCAGCTAAATTCGGATGGTTTCTCCTTCTAGGATTGTAAGTGTTGTTGTAGGGGTTGTTTTGTGGGTGATTGGTTCCGATGAAGTCAACTTGCTCAAAGTGTTACTTTTTGTTTCTCCAATAGCTTCAGCTTTTATGTTGCCCTTGCTTATTTAATCTTGTCGAGTGGTGTGAGCGTCTACTTAAGCAGAAAGTGAAGTGATAGTATCAACAGAATGAACACTATGCCTAGCTACCTTATTACGTCTTGGATTGTTCCATTGATAGTTCTGCATAGCTATTTCCTTAATTAGGTTGTAAACTTCATGTGGCCTTTTCTTTCCAAAAATACTACCCGCACTAGCGTCGAGTGTCTAACCGGCTTAATTGTGCAACCCATTATATAATGAGGATACTTGTAGGCAAACCTCTAGCCCATGGTGAGGGAATTTTCTAAACATATCCTTAAAATGCACCCATGCCTCATATAGTGATTCATCATCTTCCTGTACGAAAGTGGTAATATCATTTCTTAATTTTGCGGTTTTTGCTTGCGGGAAATTTTTTAAAAGGAATTTTTGAGCTAGATCATCCCATGTAGTGATAGGACAGGTAGGAAGAGAATTTAGCCATGCTTAGCTCGTTCCCATAAGAAGTAGGGAAACATTCGGAGTCGAATTGCGGTATTCGAAACTCCGTTCAGTTTGAAAGTGCCACAAATTTCGAGAAAATTTGCAATGTGGGCATATGGATCTTCATCGGGTAATCCATGGAAAGTGCATTATGATTGGATCATATGAATGACATGCGATTTGATCTCAAAGTTGTTAGCGTTACCTTTCGGCCTCGTGAGACTAGACCCTAAAGCTTCAAGTGACGACACCCAAGAGAGCCGCGTGAGAGATGCTGACGACAAAGGTGGTTGGACGAGGAAGACGGTGACATGTGGGTTCTCACCGGGAGGCTCCATAACACGTTAAGGTAATCCACTTTACGATTTCATTGCCTATATTCGTTCACGTTCTTGTGTTCTTGGTTTGAAAACCCGACGAGGGTTTGGGTTCTTGATCGGCCGAAGTCACGGAGCACGAAGGAGATGGCGGCATACGGTGAGATGATGGCGGTGCTAGGTGGGTGGCTGTCGAGTAGAGAGAGAGAAAGGGTGGTGGTGTGTAAGCCGGAGCGGATGGCGATGGAAGTGGTGTCCGAAGTCGGGGGGACGACAGCGGTGGCTAGCGTGATTGTAGCAGAGCGGCAGCAGCACGACGGGGGGGGGGGGGCGTAAGAGTGGATAACGGCATCCGTGGTAAGGCGACGACGACACATGGTGGTGGCGAGTCGGGCTTTAAGTTAAATGCCCATGATTTTATGTGTGATTCAATGATATGATTTGTTAGTACGTGACGTGTTAAGGGCCGAACGGGAACGGTTGTTCCCGGTAGTAAAGGCTAATGAATTTATGATATTAAATGCGCTGTTCTAGGGTTAAGTGTGAAGTGTGTGTAATTAATGAGTCATATGTATACGATGTGATATTACGTGTTTATATTTATGTGTCGGGTTTGCCTCGTTGTCCATGTGGTACGGCAAACAGGATCGTGAAGGACGAGGTCCTTCTGGAAGTCACCAAAGGTGACAGTTCGTTGACAGGTGAATGATGAGCTCGGGGTGTATTGATCGCCATGACGAGGGTAACCCAAATGAGGGTACAGCGATGAGGTATGTGTTTGCATACATATATATATATATATATATATATATATAAGTGTTAATTTGCATGCTATTGTTAACTGTATTTACTGTGTATGAGTAGTGTTAATATGACGTGTTGAATGTGACGTGTAGAGTCAGACTGACCGTGGAGTCAGGACTTATGACGTGACGCGTATAAGAGTCGTGTCAGGTAATTGTGAGAGCCTTAGTTAAGGATGGATGCGTTAGTATTCTAGGGTAGTGTGACAATCCAACTTTTCATGTTAACTCCGTTAACAATCCCGTTAAGTATTCTGTTAAATCCTAACCCAGTTAATCCAACCTAAAACTTCAGGGACTATTTCTGTCACATGTTTAATCTTAAAAAAAGGGTCTAGTCTTGCCAAGTCCCAATACTTTAACTGTTGACTCCCAAAGTCAAAATCAACTCAAAATCGGTTCTGTTGACTTTAGAAGTCAAACTCGCGGCTTTGATCTAAATTCGAACTCCATAACCAATTTCTATTCGAATTAATAACTGAATTACACGTTTATGTCATTTACTTTCATCATTAGAGCATTAAACCCCGTTAATAATTCGAATTAAACCCAATTATGCTCATTAAACCCGTAACCGTCGTCCCAATCATCATCGATTATCAAATTGAACAAATTCATGTATTACTCTCACAAATTGAACTCCTGCACACAACAAACAAGACCCTGTGAAGCTTTTGCACATATCACATTCGCCGGAGACGCAACCAGAGCCGCCGGGGACTAAGCACTTCGAAGTCGAAACTCATTCTAGTCGGGAACCTACAATCCGAGCCTCATTCTCGTAATTGAACACACTCTTAGCTTTGTTTTAACCTACTGATTGAAAGCCCTATCAAAATTGTGGCTTATAACATCAAATCGATCATGAACCAGATTCTAGGGTTCATACGAAACCAGTTTAATCGAACACCGCCCAAGACCCTGTTTAAATCTAATTAAATCATATGAATAGCTTCGCCATTATTCACACTTTGAAAACCCTATGAATTCAACCCTTTTCATTATCGGATTAATCAAGATCTAGAACCTAGGGTTTGTTAATAAATCGATTTGGGGGTTTCGACTCTAAACTCAACCTCAATCAAATTAGTTTATACGGTTAGAATCGCTATATGATTCTCTGTAGAAACACTATATTAATTTTAACTTTCAACATCGAATTTTATTCAACACGTGATCTAGGGTTTGTTCTTGAAACGATTTGGGGTTTTTGATCTTAAACACATTTTTAACCTAATTAAACTATACAAACAGATTCGCAATGCTTCGATTTGTAAAAGGCCTATGATTTCTACTAGTTCTATTATCGAATTCAGTCGATTTGATTTGGTGTTCATATTCTAGGGTTCGGACTCATATCTGAGAATTTAACGATCTTAAACTTAACCATTTTGCAATTAACTTCACCTACAGACTCGCAATAGATCAATGAACAAAACCCCTATGCTTTCAAATCCGATCGTGGTCCAAATCGTGGGTTAAGGGGCTGGTTTGGCTCGGCATGCGTGGGGGAGAAAAACCCACGAGATTTGTTTGATAAAACCAAACAGAACCGGGTATCTAATGCGATACCCTAGCGGGCGGGATTGGTTAATACAGTGTGCGTGTGTGGGAAAGACCCGGGTTCGAGACCGGAATCCCACATTTTATTTTTGAGGCACTTTTTGGTTATATTAAATTATTAAAAATCAAATCTTATATTATTATATTATTATATTAAGAGTTTTAACCCGAAAAACAACCCGTAGGATCGGGTTTGGTTTCATAACCTATTTTTACTATTATTATTCCCACTTTTAAATAATATGTTTATATTATTTTTAACCCGTAACTCCCACTGTTAAATAATATATATATTTTTATATTATTTCACCTCGTTAAAAAACTTTGTGTGACGTTTAAACTAAAAATAATATAATAGTTTATATTATTTACTCTCGTTTTCCTACTCGATTAAAAATAATATATTTATTATTTTCCACACAATGATTAATTAGTTAATCCGACGAACCTAAAAATAATGTATTAAATTATATTATTTTCCTAATCTTTGTAAACGACTCGAACGTACGAATATATGTATTTGTTTAATTATTATTATTTATTAACATACGACACGTAACGCTTTTTCCTTAATGATCATATTAAAAATTTATATAATTTCGTAGACACGTTCGTCTACCCTTAAATCCTTAGAAAGCGTTAAGATGTTCTAACTTCCGTGTCGTCGTCACAAATCCCAACTTGTACCTAATTTATGTGTTTATAATTTTAGGGCATTCGTAAGTCTTTTGAGACTTACACTCGTGGTTCCAACTTATCACTTGTATGGTACTGCCTATGTTATTCAGGTATGTTTTCACGGCCCCTTTTTACGGTTTTAAACTGGGGGAGAAAACATGTCGTAAAATGCTTTTGATTTTTGTAATTCATATATGATATCACTTGTATGACTGTGCGTAGACATTATCCTTTAAGTCCTCACATCGGACCGTTAATATGAACATAGCGAGGTAATTTGAGTAGTACTACTGGGTTTGAAAAACCTCACCCGCGTTAGTCGTGCTAACTCGGTTGGAGGTCGAACGGGTGCAATATTGACCTAAACATGCACCATGATGGTGGGAGGCATATAAACAGTCAATTGTCGGTTGCGAGCGCATTAGTTAACATACTTATGGGTTAGCTACCTATTGATTTATATATTGAATGTACATTAATCTGTTAAACACTTCTATAAACTGAAACCTGTGAACTCACCAACCTCGTGTTGACATTTTCTTACATGTTTTTCTCAGGTCGCTTAAGATAAGGCACAGGTGCACACAATAGGACATGCATGGAATTCTGCCTTTGATTTATGTTTTATTAAACTGTTTGGACTATTTTGAATTGTGTTTGGTTTGGACTATTCTTTTGGGCGCGTGTGTTTTACGCATTTAATTTCTTTACGCTTCCGCATTAACTCTGATTGATATGATATTTTCATTTGAGTCCCATGTAGAGTCGTTCAATGTAACTAATAACTGAGATCCTGGTTTGTCACTTCCCGAAACGGTAAAACTCTGTTAGATTGAAATTGGGGGTGTGACAGATTAGTATCAAAGCCATTGGTTATAGAGAACTAGGATTGCATACTAGACTATAACCTCACACATTAGTTACATGTCATAAATCTTTGATGTTTGGCACTTATATGTTATATTACAGGATAATGTCGTCAACTCCACCATCACCTAAGGCACCCGGACACGATGCACCTATCTTATCATCCCCGGAGCCCAAAAGGCGCCGGACTAGTTCTAGTGACTATTCGGTTGATCAGGGTGAACCGAGTAGCGCGCAAGAAACGAATCATGCTCGCAATTGGAATGCATACCCACAAATGATCCAAAGGTGGATCGAGATGGAAAATGTTTCATCACCCTACTTTGGTTCTGCTTCCTCATCATCTACTTTACCTAGCTTGCCCTGCACTATGGAACAAGCTTTTGCATCTTTTGTATTTTACATGTCTAGGGAGTTGAGCATTGTGAAAGATGCTACTGATGAGATACCTAACATTCTGCAACGAGAGACACAAATAGAGGAGAACAAGGTAGGAATTGAGTTTTTGACTGCTGAGCTAGCAGTGACGGATCAGGTCCATAACTTTTTGGTGGATCAGGTTACACATTTGGAAACGAGGGTGGACACCTCGGATTTTGAGGTAGGAGGGATTCTGGAGAGAGTGGCTAATCTGGAAGCCAAGCTACAAGTAGCAAACCATGCTGCTGAAGGACTTCAAGAAAGAGTGACTCACTTAGAAGCCCAATTGCAAGCAACCCTATTTCCGGAATACATTCAACTTTCGGATGACGAGGAAGAACCTTTCGAGGAAGAGCCCTTAGAGGAGGAGCCACCTGAGGAGGAACAGATGGAAATCGACGATGCACAATCATACGTTTCTTCCGATGACGTGGATGTTTGATGATATTTCTATTCTATCTTTCCTTTTCATTCATGTCTTGCTTATGTTATTTCTCTTTTCAAACCTAGATGGGTAAGGTTGTTCCCATTCAATAAAAGCATGAGAAGTTTAATGTTTGAGTTATTTTTTTTGTATCCTTACAATTTATTTAATTTTCAAAATATTAGATGTTGTATTTCCTTACTTGTACATAAATAATGTTTAATATGCGATATATTTCTCATTGTTTGTCTTTTTGAATGTGAAGAAGCATGACGGGAAGAGGACGTGGAGGTCGTGCCGATGGCCGAGGTACCATCAACATGACCGCAGCGGAGCTGGCGGCACTAATTAACGATAGTGTGGCTGAGGCTCTAGCAGCACAGAATGTTGCAGGTAAATGCTTTAACTATTGACTAATGAGGTCAATTCATCTCTTAAAGCGCCTTTCCTAAGCTCTATAATCCCAATCCTATGTTGTTTCTAAATCCAGGCCAGCAAAACCAGCAGAATCAGCAACCAGCATGCACGTTCAAGACATTTATGGACTTTAAGCCCCACACTTTTAATGGAGCTGAAGGAGCTGTCAGACTACTCCGGTGGTTCGAAAAGGTAGAATCCGTGATTGCCATGTGCAACTGCCCAGTGGCCAATCAGGTCAAGTTCGTCGCTGGAACTTTGGAGGGCCCGGCTCTCACGAGGTGGAACGCTCAGGTCCAGATGTTGGGTCTGGCCATGGAAAATGGACTCCCGTGGGAGGAGTTTAAGACGATGATAAAGGATGAGTATTGTCCTCGTGATGAAATTCAAAAGTTGGAAGGTGAATTTTGGAACCAAAAAATGGAAGGTTCTGAAATTGAGCTGTATACCAGACGCTCCTATGAGCTCGCTACCATGTGCCCACATATGGCGACTCCAGACTACAAGAGAATTGAGCTGTATATTGGAGGTCTAGTGCCTCAAATTCAAAGTATGGTTACTTCGTCCAACCCTACTACCATCCAGCAGACGATCAGACTGGCTCACAAGTTAATCGATCAGACGGTGACTCAAGGGACTCTACCCCCGAGGGGTTCAGTTTCTAAAGCTACTGATAATCATAAGTACAAGTTTGATCACCACTCCAACTCTCACTCCAACTTCAAAGGACCCCAGTTCAATCAACCCCAGCAGCAGCCGCAGCGAAAGTTTGAGCCTACTAAGAACTTCAATCAGACGACATCTTCAGGTCAAAATCAAGATAGTTCTGCGGGGAGAGCACCCAAGTGCATCAAGTGCAATTACCATCATGTCGGTGCTTGTAACCGTTGTAAATGTTGTGGCAAGATGGGCCACGCTGCAAAAGATTGTAGAGTGGATCTTCAGAATAAGCAACCGTTCCGACTGCAAGGGTGTACAAGGGGATGTTTTCAATGCGGCAAGGAGGGACATATTCAGAGGGATTGTCCTCAGTCAAAGAGGAATGGTAATGGAAATGGTAATGGTAATGGCAATAACTAGGGTAACAATGGTAACGGCAACAACAATCAAGGCAACAACAGTGGTGGCAATAATGCCAATAATGGAGGGAATGGTGCGAAAGGGCGAGCTTTCGTGCAAGGATCTGGAGAAGCTCGTTATGATCATAATGTGGTCACCGGTAAGTTTCTCTTAAATAATTACTTTGCTTCTGTCCTTTTTGACACTGGTGCTGATATGAGTTTTATATCTAGAAAACTTAGTGATATGATAAAAGGAACTCTAACTATGTTAGAAGCTAAGTATATAATAGAGATAGCTGATGGCCAAATAATTGAAGCAACCCACATTCTTAAGGGTTGTAAGCTTGAGCTAGCTAGTCATAAACTTGATATCTACCTTATGCCGGTCACGCTTGGTAGTTTTGATGTAATTGTCGGCATGGATTGGTTATCTAAAAACCAAGCCGAAATCATTTGTCGTGAGAAAATTGTTCGCATTCCCCTCCCGAGTGGAGAAACCCTTTCCATTCAGGGCGAAAACGTTGGTGCAGTCATGGGTATCATATCCTTTATGAAAGCACAGAAATGACTTCGAAAAGGGCATACTGCTATTTTGGCTCTCGTTGCTGAGCAGCCCTTAGAAGAGAAGAATATTGATGATATTCCCATCATTCGTGATTTTCTGGAAGTATTTCCTGAAGATTTTCCTGGCCTACCACCACACCGCCAAGTTGAATTTCAAATCGATCTGGCACCCGGAGCGGCACCGGTCGCTCGGACACCTTACAGACTGGCACCTAGTGAATTGCAAGAGCTATCTACTCAGTTACATGAATTGTTGGATAAAGGTTTCTCCGACCTAGATCATCACCATGGGGAGCTCCCGTCATGTTTGTCAAGAAGGACGGAACTTTTCGTATGTGTATCGACTACCGTGAGCTAAATAAAGTCACAATCAAGAATCGTTATCCTTTGCCTCGCATAGATGATCTCTTTGATCAACTCCAAGGATCCAGTTTCTATTCCAAGATAGATCTTAGGTCCGGCTACCATTAATTGAGAGTCCGAGATGAAGATATCTCTAATACTGTTTTCAGGACAAGGTACGGCCACTATGAATTTATGGCCATGCCTTTCGGATTAACTAACGCACCTGCAGTATTCATGGACCTCATGCACCGTGTGTGTAAGCCATACCTTGATCAATTTGTCATCGTTTTCATCGACGACATTCTCATTTATTCCAAGAACAAGGAGGAAGATGAGGAACATTTACGTTTAATCCTGGAATTACTTAAAAGGGAGCAGTTGTATGCTAAGTTTTCCAAGTGTGAATTCTGGATCCGGGAAGTTCAATTCTTAGGATATGTGGTTAACGAGAAAGGAATACATATCGATCCATCAAAGATAGAAGCCATCAAGAATTGGGTAGCACCGATGACTCCGACTGAGGTGCGACAATTTCTTGGATTGGCTGGTTATTACAGTAGATTCATTGAAGGATTTTCAAAAATTGCACAACCTCTCACTGCCTTAACTCAGAAGGGTAAAGCCTATAACTGGGGCGATAACCAAGAGTCATCATTCCAACATCTTAAGCAGAAACTTTGCAATGCACCTATCCTAGCTCTTCCGGAGGGTACGGATGATTTCGTGGTGTATTGCAACGCATCTATTCAGGGTTTGGGTTGTGTATTAATGCACCGAGAAAAGGTGATCGCATATGCTTCGCGTCAACTAAAGATTCATGAGAAAAACTACACCACTCATGACCTAGAGTTGGGAGCTGTTGTTTTCGCACTTAAGATATGGAGATACTACCTGTACGGTACCAAGTACACCATCTACACCGATCACAAGAGTCTTCAGCATATCTTCGAGCAGAAAGAGCTTAACATGAGACAGCGTTGTTGGGTCGAGCTCTTGAATGATTATGACTGTGCGATCTGGTATCACCCAGGTAAGGCTAACGTTGTAGTTGATGCCCTAAGTCAAAAGGAATCCAAACCCAAACGAGTTCGAGCATTACAGCTTACTATTCACCCCGGATTACCTGACAAAATTTTTAGTGCTCAACTCGAAGCCTTGAAAGAGGAAAACCTACCACCGGAAGGTACACGCGGTATGGAAGCACAACTCGAGGTCAAGTCTGACGGTATTCGCTACTTCTCCGAGCGAATATGGGTTCCATTTAAGGGAACTAGTCATGGATGAAGCTCATAAATCTCGTTACTCTATTCATCCAGGTTCCGACAAGATGTATCATGACCTAAAGGTGCTGTATTGGTAGCCAAAGATGATGGTCGATATAGCCACCTATGTGAGCAAGTGCCTGACTTGCGCGAAGGTCAAAGTTGAATATCAAAAGCCTTCTGGTCTACTCCAGCAACCAGAGATTCCCATGTGGAAATGGGAACAGATATCCATGGACTTTATCACAAAATTGCCACGAACTCCTACCGGATGTGATACCATTTGGGTAATCGTTGACCGCTTAACAAAGTCCGCTCACTTCTTAGAATAAAGGAAACTGACAAAATGTATAAGCTTACTCGTATTTATTTGAAAGAAGTAGTATCTCGACACGGGGTGCTAATCTCTATCATTTCGGATCGTGATACACGATTCACATCTCGTTTCTGGCAATCGTTACATAAAGCTTTAGCCACGGGTTTAGATATGAGCACAACATACCATCCTTAAACTGATGGCCAAACATAACATACTATTCAAACTCCGGAGGACATGCTACGAGCTTGTGTGATTGATTTCGGTAACACCTGGGAGTCTCACCTACCGTTGGTGGAGTTCTCCTACAACAACAGTTATCACACTAGCATCAAGGCAGCTTCATTTGAAGCACTATATGGCTGGAAATGTCGTTCTCCTATTTGTTAGGCTGAAGTTGGGGATAGTCAACTCACAGGTCCTGAGCTCGTACTTGAAACTTCTGAGAAAATCATTTAAATTAGAAACCGTATGGCAGCAGCTCGTGATCGTCAAAAGAGCTATGCCGCTAAGCGTCGTAAACCGTTAGAATTTCAAGTAGGGGATATGGTCTTGTTAAAAGTCTCGCCTTGGAAGGGTGTCATTCGTTTTGGGAAACGAGTCAAACTGAATCCTCGTTATGTTGGACCATTCAAAATAGTGAAGAGAATAAATACCTGAAGGACTTAGTGGTGTACACAACTCTTTTACGTCTCAAACTTGAAGAAATGTCTGGTAGATGAGTCGCTCACGGTTCCTCTTGAGGAACTACACATTGATGAACAGTTACGTTTCATCGAAGAACCTGTGGAAATTATGGATAGGGAAGTCAAAACGTTAAAACGCAGTAAAATCCCTATTATTAGAGTCCGTTGGAACTCGAAACGCAGACCGGAATTCACGTTGGAACGCGAGGATCAGATGATGCGCAAATATCCTAATCTGTTCAAGCACTCCACGTCAAATTCTTAAGGTATTATTTTAATTTTCGGGACGAAAATTCTTTCAACTAGGGGATGATGTGACACTCTAGAAATTTTTTATTTTATTATTTTAATTTTCGGGACGAAAATTCTTTCAACTAGGGGATGATGTGACAATCCGACTTTTCATGTTAACTCCGTTAACAATCCCGTTAAGTATTCCGTTAAATTCTAACCCAGTTAATCCAACCTAAAACTTCAGGGACTTCTTCTGTCACATGTTTAATCTTAAACAACAGGGACTAGTCTTGCCAAGTCCCAATACTTGAATTGTTGACTCCCAAAGTTAAAATCAACTCAAAATTGGTTCTGTTGACTTTAGAAAGTCAAACTCGCGGCTTTGATCTAAATTCGAACTCCATAACCAATTTATATTCGAATTAATAATTGAATTACACGTTTATGTCATGTACTTTCATCATTAGAGCATTAAACCCCGTTAATGATTCGAATTAAACCCAATTATGCTCATTAAACCCGTAACCATCGTCCCTATCATCATCGATTATCAAATTGAACAAATTCATGTATTACTCTCACAAATTGAACTCCTGCACACAACAAACAAGACCCTGTGAAGCTTTTGCACATATCACATTCGCCGGAGACGCAACCAGAGCCGCCAGGGACTAAGCACTTCGAAGTCGAAACTCATTCTAGTCGGGAACCTACAATCCGAGCCTCATTCTTGTAATTGAACACACTCTTAGCTTTGTTTTAACCTACTGATTGAAAGCCCTATCAAAATTGTGGCTTATAACATCAAATCGATCATGAACCAGATTCTAGGGTTCATACGAAACCGGTTTAATCGAACACCGCCCAAGACCCTGTTTAAATCTAATTAAATCATATGAATAGCATCGCCATTATTCACTCTTTGAAAACCCTATGAATTCAACCCTTTTCATTATCGGATTAATCAAGATCTAGAACCTAGGGTTTGTTAATAAATCGATTTGGGGGTTTCGACTCTAAACTCAACCTCAATCAAATTAATTTATACGGTTAGAATCGCTATATGATTCTCTGTAAAAACCCTATATTAATTTTAACTTTCAACATCGAATTTTATTCAACACGTGATCTAGGGTTTGTTCTTGAAACAATTTGGGATTTTTGATCTTAAACACATTTTTAACCTAATTAAACTATACAAACAGATTCGCAATGCTTCGATTTGTAAAAGGCCTATGATTTCTACTAGTTCTATTATCGAATTCAGTCGATTTGATTTGGTGTTCATATTCTAGGGTTCGGACTCATATCTGAGAATTTAACGATCTTAAACTTAACCATTTTGCAATTAACTTCACCTACAGACTCGCAATAGATCAATGAACAAAACGCCTATGCTTTCAAATCCGATCATGGTCCAAATCGTGGGTTAAGGGGCTGGTTTGGCTCGGCATGCGTGGAGGAGAAAAACCCACGAGATTTGTTTGATAAAACCAAACAGAACCGAGTATCTAACGCGATACCCTAGCGGGCGGGATTGGTTAATACAGTGTGCATATGTGGGAGAGACCCGGGTTCGAGACTGGGCTCCCACATTTTATTTTTGAGGCACTTTTTGGTTATATTAAATTATTAAAAATCAAATCTTATATTGTTATATTAAGAGTTTTAACCCGAAAAACAACCCGTAGGCTCGGGTTTGGTTTCATAACCTATTTTTACTATTATTATTCCACTTTTAAATAATATGTTTATATTATTTTTAACCCGTAACTCCCACTATTAAATAATATATATATTTTTATATTATTTCACCTCGTTAAAATACTTTGTGTGACGTTTAAACTAAAAATAATATAATAGTTTATATTATTTACTCTCGTTTTCCTACTCGATTAAAAATAATATATTTATTATTTTTCACACAATGATTAATTAGTTAATCCGACGAACCTAAAAATAATGTATTAAATTATATTATTTTCCTAATCTTTGTAAACGACTCGAAATTACGAATATATGCATTTGTTTAATTATTATTATTTGTTAACATACGACACGTAACGCTTTTTCCTTAATGATCATATTAAAAATTTATATAATTCTGTAGACACGTTCGTCTACCCTTAAATCCTTAGAAAGCGTTAAGATGTTCCAACTTCCGTGTCGTCATCACAAATCCCAACTTGTACCTAATTTATGTGTTTATAATTTTAGGGCATTCGTAAGTCTTTTGAGACTTACACTCGTGGTTCCAACTTATCTCTTGTGTGATACTGTCTACGCTATTCAGGTAAGTTTTCACGGCCCCTTTTTACGGTTTTAAACTGGGGGAGAAAACATGTCGTAAAATGCTTTTGATTTTTGTAATTCATATATGATATCACTTGTATGACTGTGCGTAGACATTATCCTTTAAGTCCTCACATCGGACCGTTAATATGAACATAGAGAGGTAATCTGAGTAGTACTACTGGGTTTGACAAACCTCACCCGCGTTAGTCGCGCTAACTCGATTGGAGGTCGAACGGGTGCAATATTGACCTAAACATGCACCGTGATGGTGGGAGGCATATAAACAGTCAGCTGTCGGTTGCGAGCGCATTAGTTAACATAGTTATGGGTTAGCTACCTATTGATTTATATATTGAATGTACATTAATCTGTTAAACACTTCTATAAACTGAAACCTGTGAACTCACCAACTTCGTGTTGACATTTTCTTACATGTTTTTCTCAGGTCGCTTAAGATAAGACACAGGTGCACACAATAGGACATGCATGGAATTCTGCCTTTGATTTATGTTTTATTAAACTGTTTGGACTATTTTGAATTGTGTTTGGTTTGGACTATTCTTTTGGGCGCGTGTGTTTTACGCATTTAATTTCTTTACGCTTCCGCATTAACTCTGATTGATATGATATTTTCATTTGAGTCCCATGTAGAGTCGTTCAATGTAACTAATGACTGAGATCCTGGTTTGTCACTTCCCGAAACGGTAAAACTCCGTTAGTTTGAAATTGGGGGTGTGACAGGTAGGTTGTGTTAACCCAGAGTCAAGTCAATGTGCATTCTTGGATACGAGTTGTTATCATAGTAGGTTGAGTCTATGTTGTTATGATTGTAAGGTTGTTATTATTTACGTTGGTTGTACGGGTTGAGTCTCGGGTGATAAGCGGTTATGGGATGTCATGGGGTGACAAGAGGTTAGTCATTCGTTAATAAAACTTAATTATATTGTATAAGGACCGGAGGGTCCTGGGTAAGTTAAAAAGAAGAACTTGGTGTGATGGTTTTTATTTAAATTAAACTATAAGAACTCACTCAGCGTAGCTGACTTTGTGTGTACGTTAGATTGTTTGCAGGTAAGCGGTGTATCGACGTATCTTGGCTTGGGAGAGGCGTTACTCGGATTGGTGTGCAGACATTCGTAAGGTAAACCTAATAACATTAAATGGTTATAAATGTCTTTAGAAAGACTTCCGATGTAATTGAATTGCAATAAATGTGTTTTAAATGAAAACGACCCGTTATGACAACCAACTGTAGGATGTCCGGGTTGGGGTCATACATCTCTCCCTCTCTTATTAAATACACCTCTATTTTTTCCATAATAATATATTTGTAAAGAAATTATTAATTATACTAATAAAACAAATGTTCAAACTATCTCTTTATAAGAAACTTTGAAATATAATTACCTAGCTTAAGTTTTTAATTAAATAGTAAATAAAATTCAAATTGCATTGAATAGTAATTAATGTCTTCTTGAAACCCAATTATATATTAATTTTCACATGTTTTTGGATTTTGTTTTCTATTGTTACTACTAGGTTATATACCCATGTATTACATGGGGTTTTTAATAGAAAAATAAAAGTAAAATAATGTGTAAACAAATTTAAAATAATGTGTAAAATAAAAAATAAAATTCTTTGATTTTTTAATTAACTAATAATTTGAATTCAAGTTTTGTATTATTTTTTCTGAAACATAAAAACATTAAGCTAATTAAATTTTAAAATTCAAACTTACTTAAAATAGAAAAAATTAAAGATTTTAATGAGAAAAAATATGGTAATGACACATGACATTTCTTGGAATCATTTATTAGAATAAGGATATGAATACATTTTTCCACCTATCTATAATTTTACTATAATAAATAAAAATATTAGGGTGTAACATCCCAAAAATAGTAAATAAATAAATAATAACGCGAGGGGGATTGAATCATCAAAAACAAAAGAAGAAATGAATGAAAGGAAAATGGATGGGTTTGGGCTCGGCTCCAACGGGCCGAGGGAAGCCCATGTATATAAGGATCAAGGCAGCCTCACTCTCCCTCAACTCCACCATTTGCAAACTTAGAGAGAGAAAAGAGAGCTCGGGTCTAGAGAGAGAACGCTTGGGAATCAAGCTCAAAGTCTCGAGAATCATCACTCCCACATCTCAGAAACGTTTAACAACAAGAAGGAAATGAAAACAGGTAACATTCATGCTCAAATATGAGATTATAGTTAAGAAATGAGTTTTAGGGTTCTTATGGGTTTTGAATCAAAAGATAGTATTTTTACATATGGAATCGCATAAAAAGTATGTATCTAGCTTCATGGAAGCTAGATACAAGTTCAGAACGTAAAAAGATCAAAGCATGAATCAAAAACGATGAAGATGATGAAAATCTGATGCGTCGCCCGAAAAGTCAGATAAATGGACCGAAAACTATTTTCCGACCAAAAAGTGTCTTGAACATCCAAGATTTCAATAAGAACATTTCGGTCGAAAAGTGTCTTGGACATCCAAGATTTCTATCAGAACATTTCGGTCGAAAAGGTGATTAGAACCCCAAAGATTTCGATCGGAAGAATTCGGTCGAAAAGTGTTTCGAACAAGGAGTTTTCGATCAAAAGATGGGAATAAAGAATTTTTCCATGTAGCTAGTTTCCGGTCGAAAGGATTTCAATCGAATTAGTTTTCGATCGAAATACATTTCTGGCATGGAGTTTTTGGTCAAATGATTTGTCACTCGTGTGTCTAGTTCACCTAACTCTAAGAATAGAAATGTTAAGTGTCGGTTAGATTCATTAGCTTATCTCGTATTACTTAATTATACAGATTATGTGTGACCTTAACTGACGCTCCTAGACCAGCTAGTGTATTCAGAAATCACCCGTCATGTGAGTTCTATGTGCCCCCTATGTGCCACGTGCAAATGATTTATAAATGTTTTGGGGCTGAAGTGTATACATGATATGAATAAATGTTATATTATGAGTTATATGATAATACATGATAGTTAGATACATGACAAGTATATTCATAAATAAAGAAACATGACAAGTATAATATGAATAAAGAAAAGAAAGTATGACATAACGAGTAAGAATGAAATCTTGCTTTATATTCTATATGTATTGCATGTTATGAATGTATGTAAACGTTATGGATGCTTCGAAGCTAACGATTACTACGGTAGACGAATGACCACTCGACTATTATGCAGTCAGAAATGAAAGTCTAAAAAGGTAGACTAAACTATGGTCACTTCGGTGGAGTAAGTCCCTCAATCGATGCACGACTGTATAACTAGTTCGAGTGGGAAACGGATGCCTTAGGGCAGACGGGTGAATATGACGGACTACGACGGTAGGACGGTTTAGGTGGATGGACAAAGGTTTTCCGGACGGATTTTGTTATGACGGACGGTCCTTGGACCGGACGAGTAAATGGGCTACGACGGTAGTTCTTATGGTATTTGTCTTTGTGACTAATGCAACAATTATGACGGGTTGATCACCCTTATTTGTATGACCAATGAATGTTAAATGAAAGAAAAGGTGAATACGCATTTATGCATTCACATATGAACGTTATTGAGACTATGATACTGTGTATATATATATATACTTATATATTTATATACTTATAAAGAAATGATGTTTTTAACTAATTGTCTTAAACTAGACTCACCAGAGTTAGCTGACTTTTAGTATACATTTCAGGTAAAGGAAAAAAGGGTCGTGCGAAGGCGTGAAGGCTACCCGACATGTGACTGACATCCCACTTTTATTTATATTAAGACAATGTTTATGCTTAATTGTTAAGACTTCCGCTGCTATGTTATGTACTTGACTGTGAATGTTTTTGCTGTGTTTGAACATTTTTAAATTGCAATTCATTATTAATGACTATGTTTATGAGTAAACCCAACAAGTGAGTTTACCCGGTAAAAGGGCCTTACAGGGGGACAAATGTCATTCTGTGGTTACTCCTCACTATTATTTTCCCGACTATCTCTCCTATTAAAGATTAGTTTTTTCGTTATCTCTCTCATATTAAATATTGAATATTAAATATTAATCTTTGTATTAATAAATACATATCATATGAGCACTTGTCACTTTTTGGTTCATTTTTATCATTTTTTGTCTCTCTCCTATTGAATAAAGATATTAATAGAATTTAATTAAAGATTTTTAATATAAATCTAATTACGAATACTTATTATTTAATTATAAATAGTTATTATATCATCAATAAAATAAATTTAAAATGAATTAAAATTTATCGATTAAATAAAAAAAATAATACTCAGTTGAAATATAAACTAACTTAATAAAGTTTATAACTGTCACAACAAATTATATTTTTTAAAACATATTTTGACGAGTGTGTGTGTTAACAAATTATATTATATTTTATTTCACCGATATAATACACCAATTTATTCAACCCGTGCATTACACGAATTTTTAAAAAATATAAATTTTTTATTACTAACTTAATAACATTTCATTTATTTATTCAAACTGTGTAATACACATGATTTTAACCTAGTATCTAATAAACAAGTAAACTACGAGAACACTTGTCACATTTTTAGGCATCCTCATTATTATTTTTCCGCCTCTTGCTCTTATTAATAATCAATTCCACATTTTAGGAAACTAAATAATTATTTCTTTTAATTTTTTATCCTTACATTTTTTAGATTAAAATTGTGTTTGTTATCAATTAATTTGTTCAAACATATTTTTATGAATTCTATAAACTGTAAACAATTTATAGCCAACTAAGATTCAAATAAAAAAATTTAATCATATATTTACATATTTACATTTTTCCATTTTGACTAGTGTATGTGCTAATAGATTACATTACATTTTATTCAACCCGTGTATTACACCGGTTTTAAGAACATAAACTTTTTTTATTACTAAATATATAACATTACATTTATTCAACCCGTGTAATACACGGGATTTTAACCTAGTAAGATATATATAAAAATTTAGGAATTTTATATCTTGATATTTTTTCGCCTTGTGTAGTACACGGGTTCTAAACTAGTATAAATAATAAATGTAAATTTAAATCTTAATTTTAAGTTATAAATAAAATAATACTTAATGTAGCGAATTAAATAATCTCATGTGCATTAAATAATGGTAATTATTGAGTGTTGAACTTTAATTGTAAAGATGAGGTTAAATGATAATTGAACACATTTTATGTATTGGTAATGTGTACCTTATTCACAACAGTTTGTGTTAGATGTGTTAAATGTTTTAGTAAATTACATCATGTCCTTTTGATATCCTACTTCTAATAAACGATTCCAGTTAAAGCCACGTGGCATCTCCTCCTAATTCCAAAATACATTTTGCAAAATATTGATATTATAAACATATATTTTCTTTCTTTAAATAACTAATAAACTTAAATTTATTAATAACCACTTATTTAATATCTCAAAAATTCAAATATCAAACTATTCATGTCTTAAATAACTAATGAACTTAAATTTATTAATAAATTAGGTTAAAATCCCGTGTATAACACGAATGGAATAAATATAACATTATACATTAAGTAATAAAAAATATTTTTTTAATAACTCGGGTTTTACACGGGTTGAATAAACCCGTGGAATACAATATAATTTATTAACACATACATTGGTCAAAATATATTAGGAGATTTATTAATATAAAGATTATTTTTTTAAATACATTATTATTAAAAGATATATGTGTATTTAATAAGAGAGATGACGAAAAAAATGATGAGAATGAATATATAGGTGACACGTGGTAATAAAAACCTTTATTTATTATATAGTATAGATATAGATATAGATCTCAAGCTATTCATGTACATCTAAATAGCATTTTTAAAATATCACCATCTAAATCAATTATAACTTTATCAGATCATACTAATTTAACATTTTTATTAACATACCATAAAATAGTTATATTTATAACTTAGTATATATTTTCTTCAGTTAACTCTTAATGTGTTTTCGTACCCAATTTGTCTCGCCGTATGTTTCCATTACCATAAATAAAAGTAAAGGGTAGTCGCTATGTAAGGTTGGTTTGTTTCTAAAAGAACTAATTTTTACACATTGTCAACTATATGTCACATAAAGTAGATATGGACTTAAGTTATTGATACTTGATAAGGATGGACAAATTACCAACAAAACAACAAATGTGATATACAAAGAAATGTTTAGAGATTTATAAATTGTCATAGTTGTTTGATTTTATATTGTTGTATGTAATAAAAATAATTTAGTTATATAAATTTGGAAAGTTATTATAAAAGTACATCTCTATCCTCAAACTCGTGTAATCTTTATCCTAAAATTTTGTGTAGTACACGGGTCTATAACCTAGTGTATTATATAGTAGTATAGATATAGATATAGATATAGATTAAAGCTATACAAAAACATCAAATTAGCTTTTTATTAACAACTATTTCTTCTATTGTTTTTTTTCTAATGCAAGTCATATATTCGGTTATTCCATTCGTCATTATAGTTTCCTTTATACTCTCTTTTATTTAGTGAATCGTTGAAAATATATAGTTGCATTAAAAAGGTATTTAGTTGAAATAAATAGGTACAGTACCAGTATCTAATGCGAGTAAAATATAAAGTTGACATTTTAAGTTATGAAAGTTGAACTATGAATTTTCAGTTAATTTGCTTTAAAAGAAAGTAATGTTATGGGAGACATCAAAATAGCTTTAACTAACGATCTTTTTTCTTATATTGTTTTTGTTTCTATTAATAATCGTGTATCTCAGTCCTCATACTAGATTTTGTTTATGCTCTCATCTTGATAAATGAGTAAAGTCTCATTGTGAATGTGAAAATATTAATGTATAACACTTTATTTGTAATTATATTTAAAAATTCTTCATCTCGACTTTCAAAGTTAATTGGAAAACAATTATTAAAATTAGTTGAATTAGAAAACGATTAATTCTAAATAAATAACCAATAACCGTTTTCATCATAGGGTTGGTCCCACTAGTGAAGTTACAGGATTAGACTTAAACTTTTTGATGGCCAATAGCAAGGCATTTTTGGAATTTTATGTTATAAACTCTGTTCCTCATTTCTAATGTTTTATGACGAGTAATAATCAACCTTTGGGGTCGACCACGTGTCGTGTGGAGCTTGTCCATGGTCCGATAATTCTATGACGTGCAACAATGTTAAACAATGTTTGTGGAAAGTTGCGGATGGGCATTTCACTGCTACGGTCAAAGTATTATGCTATTCAGGGGTTGCACCTTTCGGTAATGATACTATGAAAGTGTTGGTAGCAAAGCATCCCATCCTGCCCCCTCCGGTTATGCCTGTTTCCTTACTTTCTGAGCCTCCTCTTGTTGCGGATGATGATGTCGTGCTTGAATGCATTAAAGCTTTCCCCAAAGGGATCTCTTGTGGGAGGGACGGATTGAGAGCCCAACATATTTTAAATGCTCTTTGTGGAGAGGGGTCTACGATCGCCGTTGAATTGCTCAGGGTTATTTCTGTGGTGGTTAATTTATGTTTCGGGGGGAGATGCCCTAAGGGATTGGCGTAGTTCGTTGCCTCGGGCCCTCTCACACCGCTGCTCAAACCGGACAACGAGATTAGACCTATTGCCTTAGGTGCGATCCGGAGGAGATTGGTCTCTAAGGTGGCCATGAAGGGTGTTGGGAAGGAGATGGCTAAATATCTGTGTGACTTTCAATTTGGGGTGGGAGTTCCCAATGGGGCAAAGGCTGTGCTCCATAGCGCAAACAGGTTCTTAAATGAGTTTCACTCGGATGGATCGTTGGCTATGCTTACCGTCGATTTCTCCAATGCTTTCAACTTAGTGGATAGGACTGCCCTCCTGCAAGAGGTTCGGACCCGATGCCCGTCCATTTTGCTATGGGTGGATTTTTATATGGGCAGCCGGCTAGGTTATATGTGGGTGATGACCATATTTGGTCCACCACTAGGGTTCAACATGGGGACCCTTTGAGGCCTCTCCTTTTTGCCTTAGTTTTGCATCCGCTGGATCATCAGATCAGGGATTGCTGCAAGCTTCTCTTCCATGCTTGGTACCTAGATGATGGTATGATTATCGGAGACGCTAAAGAGGTGGCTAAAGCCCAAGCTATTATCAGGTCGGAGGGGCCCTGTTTGGGCCAGGAACTTAACATCAAGAAAAAGGAAGTTTTTTGGCCGTCGTGTAATGGGGTGAAGGTACAAGATGGATTGTTCCCTTGTGAAATTGGAAGGCCAGTGCTAGGTGTGAAACTCCTTGGGGGCGCCGTTAGCAGAGATGCAGGGTTCATCAGTAATTTGGCTGTGAAAAGGGCTTCTTGTGCGGTGGAACTGATGAGCTGTCTCCCACGTTTGCGGGACCCTCAATGCGAGCTCATTTTGCTCTGCTCGTGTATGGGAGTGGCAAAGCTATTATTCGGCCTTAGAACATGCCTGCCTATGTATGTGGGAGAAGTTGTTTCAATTTTTGACAAGGGCCTCCGGGGTGCGATCGAGGATATCGTGGTTTGTGGTGGTGCTTTTTTGGGGATTTTCAATGGAGGTTGGCATCACTTCCAACCCGTTTTGGGGGTTTAGGTTTATGTGAGGCTCAGGATGTATCTGCTTATGCATTTGTGGCCTCGAGGACACAATCTTGGAGTTAACAGGACCACATTCTTCGGGGTTGTGATATTGATGGGTTAGACTCTGATTATGGGTGTGCGATGGATAGCTTTCGCATGTCCCTTCCTGATTTCGATCTTAGCGATTTCTCTAATAAGGACACCGCCCCCCCTAAAGCCCAACATGCTTTGGCGAATGCCTTATTTAGCAAAATCTTCCAGAATTTGGGAGTAAAGTTTGATTTATCACCTCGCCAAAAAGCGGTGTTTGAATGTCTCCGGGCTCCTCGGGCTCAAGATTTTCTAACAGTTATCCCCATCGAAGGACTGGGCCAGCATATGTCGGCTGTGGAGTATCGGGCTATCCTCAAGTATCGGCTAATGATCCCCTTGTTTCCGACTGATGAGCCCTGCCCAGTTTGCCACAAGACTTGTTTGGATTCTTTTGGCGAGCATGCGGTCCATTGCAAAGAGTTACCCGGGTTTAAATACAGGCATGATTTGGTTAGGGATGTTCTTTGTGATGTTCTTAAACGGACATGAATTTCTGCTAAAAAAGAGGCCCCCGTGAACTTTTTGACAATCCGCTTGAAGGGAGGTCTATTCTACGGCCAGCTGATATTCTTGTGTTTGGTTGGGCAGGGGGGAAACACGCTTGTGTGGACCTTACATGAGTGTCCCCTCTTTTGGGCTCAGGGACAATGGGGTTGTGGCGGGCCATGCTGCTTTAAAGACGGAATCATGCAAAGTTGTTAAACACGAGAAAGCTTGTTTAGAGAACCAACACGTGTTTATCTCTTTTGCTTTTGATACTTTTGGGTTCCTAGCACCGGAGGCAGTGTAATTCCTAAACAAGGTTCAACGAGTCGTGCATAGTAATATTTCGGTCCCTAAGACCCAAAACTTTGTTTTTAGTAGGATCGATTTTGCTATTCAAAAGGGGGTTGCAACGCAACTTGTTGCCCGTTTACCTGCCACTTTATTGTAATCGTCCTTCTTTTCATTAATGGATTTAAATTCTAATAAAAATGTTAACCAATTATTTTGTTGAAAAAAATAATTATGAACTAATTTTTTTAGCAACAAATTTTTCATCCTAAATACCGGTAAACTTGTCATATGCAAGATTTAAACACATACTATTTTTTTAGAATAACCACCAATACCACTAGATCATAAATCCAAGGGCGAGCAAAAAAAATTAGTTGGCGAATTTTTAAAGAAAAAACTTTACAAAATAGTAATCAAGTTTCCCAAATGTTCTATTTAAGACACTTATTTTTTTTTTCATTTTAGTCACTCAAGTTTCTCGTCTGTTTTATTTTATTTACTCAAACTTTTTTTGTCTCATTTTAGTCACTCAAGTTTCACATGTTGTTATAATATTGCATAATTATAAGGTTAACGTATTACTTTTTTTTGGAATTTGTTCTATAAATATGATGATAATGTTGGTTTACTCTTTTTGGATTTCATTTTCACCATATCTATAGAATGAAATACAAAAAAAAAGTAACTCGTAACATGGTAATTTCACAAGATTGAAACTACATGTGAAACTTAACCGACTAAAATGAGACAAAAAAAGTTTGATGACTAAAATGGAACATTGAAGAAAACTTGAGTGATTAAAATGAGACAAAAAAAAAGTTTTAATAAATAAAATGGAACATATGAGAAACTTATTGTAAGCATATTTTCTGTGTGTAAATATGTTTAGATCAAGTTTATTTTGTTTAGTTTTATTTTATACAGATTTTTAATAGAATATTTGTAAAGAGTTTCTATAATATTTTTTATCAGCTTAAATTTAAATAAAATTCTTTTTGTGAAAACTGAAGTTACATAAATAATTAGCATAACTCTAACGACAATATATTCATTTACGTTACATTTTAAAAGTATAACATCTCTCAAAATTTTTAACTTTTAAAATAAATTTAGACCATCAATCTTTAAATTATTTTCATGTTAAAAAACTTTCATGCACATTTATTGTTTTCTTTTAAACTTTCATCATTAGTGGAATATAAAATTTTAAAACAAATAGACAAACACAATATAGTTTCAAACTTTATAAAATTATCAAATCTACTTTTGAGTGAAGATCTAAATTGATTGATTACATATAAGTAGTTAATTTTAAAATATAGTTAATAGAAGTTTTTATAATTTCATTATCAATATTTTCATCAAATTATTTATTTCTATAAATGATACTTTTCTTAAAAAAGTTAGGTTCTACATTTATCTCAAAAAAAATTTCTTTCACGACAATCATAGTCTTTTCAAAAATCTCTTCTGTTGTGTATTAAAAAATAAATAAATCCATTTTGAGGGTGTTTTGGGATTACTTATTTATCTTGAAAAGTGCTTTTTGTTAAAATGTTTATTGACTTATGACTTTTTTAAAATAAGTTATTAAAAAAGTGTTTGGATTAGCTTTTGTAGTGGGAAAATCCAATAAATCAATAAGTTATTTTTTAAAAAGTGTTTGGCTTATCTTATATTTATTTTAGGGTAAAGGGTGGGTAGATTGGTAATATTTTATTGCAAATGCCATTTGAAAAACTAAGAATTTGTGGCTTTTTAAAAAACAACTTTTTAACTTTATCAAAAAGTTAAAACGAAAAGTGTTTTTATATGTGCCAAACATTTTTTTAGCTTATTGACTTTTGAAAAAGTCAATAAGTCAATAATCAGTTTTCCAACGTAATCCCAAACACCCTCTTAGTTGATCTATACCACATAACTAGTACATAGTGAAAAACTTTATTAAAATTAGGTTTTAAATTAGGTTAACACTTAGCAAATAAAAGCCCAAAGTTGGCATACCACGAAGGGTAGAAGGCGGATCGCTTTCCGAACATATCAACGCGATTCAAGTGGAAAGTAAACGAGCAAGATGATTGAAAAACATAACCACACGATTCAAATGGAAAAAATAGATCGATATGATTAATGTGAAGAAAGATGGATGATATAGTCTTGTAATGGAGGGGGGATGGGGGGGGTTGAACCACTTGACCCTTTAATTGGCGTAAAACACTGTCCTTTTGGGACGTGAAAGTGGGGGTTGAGATCTTTGAGCGTGAGGGCATTCACGGTGGAAGGGGGCAACTTTGTATTAAATGTCACCAATCATAAATTGACACTTAATTATTTTATTTTTCTATTTTTTAAATCAATATTTACATCTTGATTAAATTTGGTTTTTTTCTGAAATAACTAATACTCGGTAATTATTAAAAAAACGAGATATACCGGTTTTTTTATTTTATTTTTCTGAACATGCATGTATAAATTTTAACAAAAATGGAGTTGTTTTAAAAAAAACTATTTTTCGTCACGTAAGTGATTTTTTTAACGTGTATTTCGTGTTTTTTTATTTAAGAACTAGGTTAGAATACCGTGTATTAAATGAGTTGAATAAATATAATGTTATATACTTAGTAATAAAAAAATTATGTCTTTTAGAAACCCATTTATTACACGGTTTGGATAAAATATAACATAATTTGTTAACACATACGCTCATGAAAAAAAATATATGTTTTTAAAATACTTTGACGTGACAGTTATAAATTATGTTAAGTTCATTTTTAAAACAATTTTTTTTGAATTGGTTATTAATTTTTTTTATATAATTGATAAATGTATTTATATTAAACTCATTTGGTTAATAATATAATAACTATCCATAATTAAATAATAAGTAACTATGATTAGATCCATATTAAATATTTAAAAATATTTTTTTAATATTATTATTTAATATGAGAGAGAGTGGGGAAAATCATGCTGATAATGCACTCGAAAGTGACCCATGTCCCCTTGGAATTTTTATTTATTAGTATAACTAGGTTTAAATCCCGTGTATTACACTAGTCAAATAAATATAATATTATACATAAAGTAATAAAAAAGTTTAGATGCGCCTTCACCGTCAATTCTAGATGCGTCGCCGGCTAAGCCCATCGAACCTCCATCGTCGACCCTAGATGAGGGATTTTCGTTTGGATCAATTTGCAATTGATGTGCAGGTCCACTTGAAATCTCTTTGTGTTGCAATTAATGTACAGGTCTGCCTGAAATCATAACAATAATCAATGCCACCCTTTCTTCGATCATTTGCTCCCATTTTCCAATCAATGAACTAGAACTTCAATCAGTGGTAAAAGGATGTAAATGCCACTCATGTGAGGGGCACATGACTAGATTTAACAGAACTTTTGGATGGAGTTAAGGAAAAGGACTTAAACTGTGCAAAAGTTTTAAAAAAATGATGTCTAGTGTAATTATTAAAGCAAAAGGACAATACTTGTAATTTGAACTATAGTTAAAGGACACAATTTGTAATTTACTTTTTTATTTATTAGGATAACTAGGTTAGAAAGCCATGTATTGGAGGTTTGATTAATAAAATATTAAACATGTATTAATAAGTGGAAAAAACAATGGAAAGTTGAGAAAAGAAATATTAAATAAATGAAATATTAATAAAGTAAATATTAATAAAGAAGAAAATGAATAATTGAGAAACAATAAGTGAAAAAATCTTCATCCAATTACTTAACTATTTGGTATAGCTTGGGCTCACAAGAAAATAAGCGGGAAAACTTTCAAACGCTTACAAGAATCTTGAGCTCACTTAATTGTGACACGTGACTAATTACTTATTTATTAGTATATATTAGTGTCAAATATACCTGAAAATTTATATTATTCTGATTATAATGTATAACAATCTATGTATATTTTTCTGCATGAATTTTAAACTTATAGAGACTTTCAACTGATATGTCTTCTCATTTTATATTACTTTTATTTTATTTTAACCGTTAGAGAAAAAACATAACTTAAATCGACACGTTCATAAAAAATAGGTCGGAGTTTCCACATATACAAATAGCTAAAATAAGTCATGATATAAATCAAAATAGAAAAAAAAAATAATTACTTGAATACTTTCAGCTATAATAATATGACAAAAAACACAGTGTGATTTAACAAATCATAACAAATATTAGATTTTTAAATATATAAATGTATGATTAAATATTTTTTAATTGGATCTTACATGGCTATAAAATCGTTTTCAGTTTGTAAAATTTTTAAAAATATGATTGATGATAAACAAAATTTTGAATTCAAAAATCCATAGATAAAAATTCAAACGAAAATTGATCTAGTTGTCTAAAATAATGGAGTTTATTAAAATCTAAAAACAGTCTAATAATATAATAATTTTTCATAATACAATTTTTTTTTCAAAAATGATAAATAACGTCATTAATTATAACTATCAATGATTAATTTTATATTAAATTTATTTAGTTAAAATATAATAACTATCAATAATTAAATTTGTTATGTTTCTTAATATAAATATTATTTAATAGTAGAGAAAAATAAAAAATTAGTATTTAATATGAGAGAAATGCATGAAAATAAATGTGAGAAAGAACCGGAAAGTGACATTGCACCTCGGATCTTTATTTATTAGTATAGATAAAGATGTATTTTTTATTTTATAATTTAGTTTTTATTTACTAAAAATAAAATTCTTATATTTAGTTATTTATAAAAAAAATAAATACGGGGTGTGAAACCACTACGCACTTTATTAATTCCGTCCGGTGATTTTCTCTGTACTGATATGACAGTGACATGATAAAACGTGAATCACTTGAACATAGAACAATACAAATGGCCTTATATCTCCTTTGTGGCTCCGAAACTTTAATTTACTCATCCTTAAAAAAATAAATACGGTGATGTGCTGGTGCCGTGAAGAATTAGACCAAACATCGACACCGTTATATAATTGTTTTTTATCTATGTTTCGATCTGCACAACCGAGTCGCCGTAACTTCATATATTTCTTTTATGTATTTAACCACTTTTATTTGTGTGCTTAGCGACGTTAATGTCACAGCCTCAACCGTTTAAGGTCCGTCTCCCGCCACGAAGTGTGGGGCAACATTTCTAGTTTTATCACAATTTGGAAGTAAGGCCAGATACAAAACAAGTTTTAAAAATTTATAAAACTAAGCACCAGTTTTTATGGGTCCGAAACTCTTGTTTTTTTTTAATAATCTAATTGCGCCGACCCCAAATAAACACCGAACTTGTAAGTAATAGTTTTATTTTGTTTCTCTTTTTATATGACGTATAATAGTTCGTTGAATTTTTAATTGAAAAAAATAATGTTGATTTTTTAGTTCATAAATCTAAAAAAAAAAATCATCAAATATTGATATTTCAAAAAAACGATAGTGATTAAGAAAAATATATTGATGATGGATTAGGATGTTAAAAAAACATCATCAAAGTTTAAAATATCGTCGGTATAGGGTTTGACAATGACGTGTCGTCAGCACAGACCTCGCCGGTATATTTTAGTAGATATAGGTGCCAAAAGTTGTCGCCATAGCCCCACTTTTCCCACGACATGACGTGGGGATATGTCCTTAAATACTTTTATGAAAAAACCAACTTTATTTAAATACATTAAACTAATTAAACACAAAAACTACACGTATTAAACTGAACACATTTCACATCTAACTGAATACGTACGTTTTAGACCACTCTGCTAATTAACACCATTAAACATATTTTCATGAAATTTACCAGCAACAGTGAAAATGAAATGCACTAGTCGTACAAGTTTTAAGATATGGTTACATTTGACACCTCTATGCAATCTTACACCATTAAACATAACAACAGTTAAACATAAAATTGTGTAAATATAAAAATCAGTACTTTAAAGACAAAAGACAAACATCAAACCTTCCATATGCCAAGGGACCTTCAACGGGTTGAGCACCATACAAATCAAGGTGACCTTCAACGAGTTCACTGTGCAGTGCAAGCGTCTCTTCATCATCTTGCTGTTTTCAATCGGTTAAAACAATATGGGTAAAAATTTGGGGTTAAAGTGGTGAAGCTTCTCTTGAGGTTAAGGGTTCGAGACTCATCTAAGACGGATTGGTGTAAGTTATTATGAGTAGTTTAGGTGGCCCCAAGATATGATATTACTATTTAAAAGAGAGTAAACTGTAATTTGCACCTCTGTGGTTTAGGCCTCGCTGACACTTTGCAACCCTGTTTTAAAAGAAGTGTAATTTGCCCCATTGTGGTTTGGTTTCTCTCTCTTTGCACCCATGCCGTTACAATCACCGTTAATCTTTTAACTCCGTTAGGGGTATAAACCTAACATAATGTGCACCGTTGTGGTTTGGTTTCTTTATCACTTTGCACCCCTCTCCCTCACCCTTCCTGTTTGCTCCGGCCACCACACCTGCACCATCTCCTCCGGCCACCACACCTGCACCATCACCGGTGGATCAATTTCTTCAACAACTGACCTCCACAGGCTGAGAAGATCTGGTGCGGAGAGAAGGTACAAGGGATGACCAAAGAATAGGGTCGGTCAATGGGTCAGTGGTATTATAGTTGGTCAAAAGCGGTGCAGACAAGAACGAAGCCAATGCGTATGTATTTCTCTCAAGGTCCATCCCCGATCCAACTCCAAATCCTTCACTTACACCATCATCATTTGATTTCTCAACCACCTTGCCATAATCTATCTTGTTAATGTTAATTTTGTTTTCCTTCTCGTCATTTTCAACATCCTTTTTCAATGCTTTTTCTTGTAAGTTTTTGTAAGCTGCAGATCTTGACAGTATTCTCATGGTAGATACTGATGACCTTTTATGTTGTTTTCCTTCATGAAACACACCCAAACAAGGCAGCTGATAGGGTTCAGTGGGTTGGGTTACCCATTCTGGTGTTTTATGTTCACTTCCAATGTCTTCGGAACTACCAGGTGTTTTATGTTCACACGAGCGCATCTAATGCTCAATCCACCAACCTGCAAATTCAATTCATCACACAAAATTAAAAAAAATAATAAAACACAAAGTTATCATCGTTGTTACCTTGGGAGGATTGAAAGTCGAGAATGAAAGAATTTGAAGCAGAGTTGGATTTGAATGAAGAGAAGTTGTTGCAAATAAGAGACACAGAAGGTGCCACGGGTGTTGCTAGGGACTGAGCCATGGGTGTTACAAAGAGGGTAAATTTGGGGTGAGGTAAGGGGTATTATTGTCTTTTCATTAGAAAAGATAACTGTAGGGGTGCAAATAGAGAGAGAAACCAAACCACAGGGGGCAAGTTACATTTCTTTCAAAAACCCTAGCTTAGGCCCCCAATCTTTCAAACCACAAGGGTGCAAATTACAATTTACTCTTTAAAAATAAATACCATAGAACACATACTTTCAACCCAGAAATATACAAACAACAATCGCCTGACTAATCCAGTAAACCAAAACCTTAAGAAGAAAAATTGGGGGCCTAAGCTAGGGTTTTTTTCCGATCAAGGAGGAGCCGTCTCATAGAAATCCGATGGTTGTAGGTTGTTTCTCGAATGTCGTGTCGAGAGATACAAGAAGAAACGAGTTCGAGAGAGGGATACATGAGGGTCATCGAGAGATAGAGTCTATCGATCGAGAGAGAGATGGAGAGAAGTTGGAAAGCACGAATGAGCACAGGAGGTTGTGTTTTGAGTTTTAGGGCAAACTAAAGGCTATGCCGACGACATGTCGTCGCCACAGGGTTCACTGAAACGACGCCGCTTTAGCTTTTCATTAATTCATATAATAAGGAAAACGAAGAAAATATATATTTCTTTACTTTTACATATACCAACGACATGCCATCCGCAAACCTTTTCAAAATAGCGATTCGTTTTTCTCATAATCCCGCCTAAGCTATAGTGACGACATGTCGTCGGGACAACATTGACTAGTAAAAAATCTGAAACAACCTATACCGACAACATGTAGTTGGTGTAGGGCGTACTATTCCAACGCAATAAGTCATCGCGATAGCTATCGTTGCAACTTGCAGTAGGATACTTCTCTTTTAGTGGACCTTAAGGTCACAAAGAATCAATTTTACAGTTGTTCCAAGGCCTATCCTCATATTTGGATGATATACTTTTCACTTAATTTTTAAGATGAAACCTTATAATCAAATTAATAATTGAGTTTTTGTCACACCCCGTCAAAACGGAACCTAATGTGACCGACTGATACCAAGACAAACACAGTGGAAACATGAAAGTATGTTTGCTAAATCTTAGAATCACAAAACCGTATAAGTTCAATCCAAAAAAAAACTAGTTGTATTTCCAAAGTACAAGAAAAGCTTCTAAAATCTCCCAAGGTTTGGTAGCTACACACCCAAAAGCAATCCTCACACTCTCCTAGCTCTTACCTGTAAAGTAGGGGTGGCAATATTGACCCATTCTTCAAATAATGGATTGATTTGGGTAAAAAATAAATTGTATATGGGTCAATTTGGGTCATATTAGATTACTAAACGGGTCAACTTGAGTCATCTCAGATTAGTTGACGGGTCAATTTGGATCATCTCAAATTAGTAAATGGGTCAAAATGTATTATAAAACTTGTTAACTTAAAAATAATGCAAATGGGATAGCCACCCCACCAACGTCACGCCACCACCCACCGCCACCCACTCAACCGCCGCGTCGTCGTCGCCGCCACCACCCCCGCCGCCCACCACCGCCACATCGGCGCGTCGGCGCCCCTCGCCACCCCTGCTCCGATGCTGCCGCCTCTCGCTGTACTCTTCCCCCCACCGCTGCCCCGACACTAACACCACCCCTTCCCACTACCACCACCTGACGTCCTACTGCGTTCGACGCTTTGCCGCCACCACCACCCGATGCCATGCTGCCACCCACCCGTCACCGCCACCCACATTCGCCGCCAACCACCCACCACCGCCTGTCTCGGCGACCCTACTCTCACCCTACCCCACCCCATCCCACCCCTACCCCCGCCCCAACCACCGCCACCCCCAAACCCACCCTACCCTACCCTACCCTACCCTCACCCTACTCTTACCCCACCCCACCTCTACCCTACCCCGTGACAATCGGGCGATGGCGGCGTGGCGGGGTGTGGTGGGTGGGGCGGGTGGAGTGGTGGGTGGGATGGGGTGGGTGGGTGGTGATGGTGGTGGCGGCGATCGGGTGGTAGCGGCGTGGTAGGGTGTAGTGGGTGGGGGTGGGTGGGGTGGGTGGGGTTGGACGTGGTGGGGTTGGGGTGGGTGGCGACGATCGGGTAGTGGCGGCGTGGTGGGCGTGGTGGGTGGGGTGGGGTGGGTGGCGGCGGCGGTGGCGAAGTCATTTGGACTCGAACCCAATTGATAGTTTTTTTTAAAACGATCCGTTTTGACCCGGACTAATTTGCTCCAAACCCATTTTGACCCGAAGTCATTTTGCTCCTAACCCATATTGACCCGAACCCATTCTGACCCGAACCCGTTATGACCCCTGACCCGAACCCGCCCGACCCGCCCAGTTTGCCAGGCCTACTGTAAAGCATGCGCAAAATAAAACGTCAGCGTAAATCTTGTGAGCTCGTAACTATACAACTCTGAAAAACAAGTGTCATGTGTTGTTACCCCTGCAATCAAAGCTCCCCTAATGGTTCAAATTCCAAATCAAAGGTCCATAATATCGGCTAGTGGACAAAACCATCATACAGTACGATACCGACTCTATGTATTTTTGCTCCACGTCTGTGCGCAACCCTTGTTCACGGGACTTTCAAGCCAAAACCAAATCCTCGTGACTCGCATTGTGGTGAAGTAGGGTCACACGACGATGCGCGACCAAACCAGGACTCGGACATCGGTGTGTTGAGGTCCCACTGCGGTGTGGGTCTGTGCCAAAACCCAATACGACCAATTTTTGATCGACTTGCAAGTATTTTTAATCCGATTTCTCATCTCATATTTGTTTAACAGAAAAAGTATTAATCATTTTCAAAGCTTTCTAAACACTTAAAACTCATTGTATTTCCAAGTTCATATGATCAAAACCTCATTTAGGTGCAAAAACTTCCATTTTAATAATCCAACACTTGATTAAATCTTAAACAAGGTATTAGAGGTTTACCAAAGCCTTAAGTACTACTGGAATTCAAAGTCAGAACGTATATTTCTCATGCAGATTGTTTACAAGAGGATGAATATATATAAACAAAACAAATACTAGAAATATGGAAAGGAAATCAAAACTAAATATGGGACCCAGTGCTACTAGGGCAGCTGCGATGGGACTCACTAATTCCTTCTACAGGAGGAGCAGCTGGTTGGGAGGTAGTGCATCTGCAGTTAGGCATCAACCAACGAGACATGATGCGGGGTCGAGCAACAGATGGCTTGATGAGTCAGACGACGAGGAGCAGGTGGGCGACAACTTCGGGTTGTTCAAGGGGTAGAGCTTTGATATATTTCCACGAGAGGGTTAGCATGTTTTGAGTAGTAGTAGTTTGATTGTGTGACGAGATATTTTTTTTGGGATCCTTATTGTGGATTAGATGCTTATGTGATGTGGTGCTTGAATAGGATATGACTATTTAATTTTGATATTGAGTTGTGCTTTGTCGTGATGTGATTTAGACGTGATTAAAATAATTGTGTTCGTGAACGTATTGTATGGTGCTTGCGATAGGAAGCTATATGCAATGTGGTGTGATGTGATTTTTGCATGACGTGAGTTCATGCCAATGTGATTGATTAAATATCGTGCGTAGATTTGTGTAGCTATGGGTCATGAAATTCTCTGTGTTAATGAAAGGGTGATAGTGTCATCCATGAGTTAAGAGTTAGTTGGGAGTGTGAAGTATAAGGGGGTGTGTTGCACCTTGTGTGAATGACCAGGGCAAGGCCCTGTGGAAATTAATTTTTATAAATATAGTAAATATGCATGTGTTGAGAGTTGACTTGTGTCTAGATCGAGTAGAGTGTTGCCTCAAATAATTATTGCTACATGTAGAGGTAAGACTGTGAGAATATGTGATGAAGTGTGGCAGGAGCTACCGTTATAGCAAATAGAGGGTAGGGTTAAGGGTTCGTGTGCTTATAAATGGAGAGGTCTTATTGTATGCATGTGAATCTAGTTGGGTTTAATTAATCGTGTACATTTGGTACGAGCTAGAATGTGTGGTTATTAATACCCATGTCGAACATAGCTTGATCTGTAGTTATGTTGCGTCAGTGTGTCCTTGTAGTGCATGCTTAATCGTGCATAGGACGAATAGTCGGTGAGTTCAGGTATAGTGTTCCTACCTATAGGATTTTCTCACACGGTGATGCATCGATGCGATACATGGAGTTTCAACGATATTCGAGGCGATCGACGAGGTGTTCTTATGAGATACCTATACATATATCTCACGAATTCAGAACACAAATCCAGGGGCGTAGCTGCGAAGGATGATGATAAGTGCGTCACGTGGATGCTTGATTGGAGCTAGTCATGACGTGATTGAGGTGACAATGCTAGAGGTTTCAGGACAGAGTGAATGAAGTAACAAAGAGATCCTCATGGGATACGTTCCCCGGTGGGGATACGGCTAATGAGAGATACCAGAGGATATGGATGTTTACTCAGAACGAGTCGATGGTTAGTAGGAGCTAATGCTAGGATGGATTTCCTAAACGTAGTCGAGGGATGAGACGCGATCGGTGATCGTGTAGCAACGACAAAGTAATGACGAGAACAGTGGAGCGAGATAAGGATAGGTGCAGGTTTGCACCCGAGTGATGGTAAAAAGGAATGCTTACGCCGGTACGCATACGACAAACTTATAAGAAGCAAGCGCCTGTGGAGTATCAAAGGAAATAATGTTATGAGTTTAAAACAAATGTGATTGATTAAGCAGAGTCATCAGAGGCGGTGACCGTCAGAGTGACGAGATCACTTGATATTATTAAAAGGGGTGGCGTCAGGTATGATGTGAACAGATCAAGAAGTGCAATAAGTAAATAACTAATTGACAATAAACGCCTAAGGAATGGCGACTGGGAAGGCGAGTAATAAGGGGATATGTAAGTGATCCTACAAGTCCCAAAGTTGAAAGCGGACAATAAGGAGACCTCTTTGAACACCAAGAGGGTGGTCGAAAGGCGAACAAGGTAAAGGACCTTGTAAATGTGAAGACGAATTCTTGACACCGAAAGGACATGGTGTGTGACAACCCGACTTTTCATGTTAACTCAGTTAACAATTTCGTTAAATATCCTAACTGAAACCAGTTAAATCTAACCTGATGGTCTAATTCTGTCAATAACCCGAACTCTAACTGCAGGGACTAGTTCTGCCAAGTCCCTAAACTCTATATTTTGACTCTCGAAGTCAAAATCAAAAGCAACCAATTCTGTTGACTGTTAAAAGTCAAACCATAACCAAATCAACTCAAATTCGAATATCTCGATCATGTCTGTTGGAATTCATAACCGAAATCGACTTCAATGTTAATCACGACCATAATTGTACATCCAATCTTAGTTAATTTACCGAATTAATATCAATAATGGCCATAAACCTCGTAACCGTCGACCCCCGTCGTTTACACATCAAATTAAGCGAATGCTTGTATCAAATTCGCAAATTCAACTCCTGCGTATCTTGTACGAAACCTGAAGAAACTTCTGCACACACCAATTCAATCGGAGAAAGAACTAGGATCACCGAATATCAACGCGTCGGACCGCGACTGTGGTGTAATCGAACTCCGGCAATACATGGTTTATTCTGGTAATTGATCTAGTCTTTAGACTCGTTTTATCTTGTTAATCAAAAGCCCTATCTTAATCTGGACATCCAATATCGGATTGATCACGATCAATAACCTGGGGTTCATACGTTTCTAGTTTGGTCGAACCCAAGCAATCCGATATCGATTAATGAAATTGAGCATATCCTTAGAGTCGTCCCTGCAACTGGATTGAAAGCCCTATGAAATCCAGGGCTCATGTCATCGAATTTAACACGATCCATAACCTAGGGTTCATCATAAACTTGATTTGGGGGTTTCGACCCTAATCCCAATCTCAATCAAATTAACTTACATCAACAGTTTCGCAATCTCGAATACATTAAAACCCCCTTATCAATTTCACCTAACAATATCAAATTGAACTCGATCCAGTAATCTAGGGTTCGTTCATGTGCAATTTGGGGCTTTTGATCCTAGACTCGACCTCAATCCAATTAAACCAAAGGGGTAGTTTCGCAATGTTCCAATCTGTAAAAGCCCTATGCTTTCAACTAATTCTATTATCGAATTTGACCTAATTGAATTCATGTTCTTAACTTAGGGTTTCGGGTTTAAAACTGAGAATTAAACGACCATACTCTTAACCGTTTTACAATTAAATGAGCACACAGATTCGCAAATCTCCGATTTTCTAAACCCCTATACTTTGGTGTTAAATCCTTGTCGAATTGGTTGGATTGGGGCTGGGATTCGATCGAATGTGTATGTGGGGAGGGAACTATCCGGACTTAAGTGTTAAAACCAATTGGTTCGGGTCTAGTACACGATCGCCCTAGTGGGTCGACTGGTTAAAGCTGTGGTGTGTTGTGGGAGAGACCCGGGTTCGAGTCTCTCCACAACCTTTTGTTTTTAAAAATTATTTTAACTAATAATTTAATATAAAAATCAAATTCCATATTATTATACTAATATATAAAAATGTTTTGAACCTGGAAACCACCCGTGGACTCGGGTTTGGTCTTGCAAACCATATTTGTTATTAAAATCTAATTATGAAATAATATATTCATATTATTTTGTACTGTGGCACAAATTAAAAATAATATATTTTATATATTATTTCCCCCATATTATAAAACATTTTTTTTGTAACGTTTTAAAGTTATAAATAATATAAATATTTATATTGTTTACCCGTAATTACATTCTCGAATAAAATAATATATTATTATTTTGCCACATAAATAGTTATCGTATTAACTATGCGAGTGTAAAAATAAAATAATAATATTATTTTTCTAAATCATTACTTAATGTCGAAGACGATTGGAAATGCTTATTTATTATATATTATTTTATCATTCGTCGCGTATCGTATATATCTTAATTATTAATTAAAGAATTCTTTTCTCGTGGACACGTTCGTCTACTCTTAAATTCCTAGAATACGTTAAGGCATTAAATCTTCCGTGTCATCGTCACAAACCCCAACTTGTCCCTAATTTATATGTTTATAATTTTAGGGCATACGTAAGTCGTCTGAGACTTACACTCGTGGTTCCGACTTTTTTCTTATGTGATCCAAATCTCTACTCAAGCTCATGTGAGTTTCACGGCCCCTTTTTACTGCTTTTAAACTGGGGGAGAAAACATGATACAAACTCTTTTGATTTTTGTACTTCATTTTATATCAATTGTTATGACTATGCGTAAACTCTATCATGAAAGTCGTCACATCGAACCGTTTAAATATGAATATAGCGAGGTATGTTGGGTAGTACTACTGGGTTTGACAAACCTCACCCGCGTTAGTCGCGCTAACTCGATTGGATATCGAACGGGTGCAATATTGACCTAAATGTGCACCGTGGTTGATAGACCTGGTGGGAGGCAATACGAACAGTCAGTTTACGATTGCGAGCGTAATAGCAAACATGAACATGGGTTAGCTACTCATTGGTATATATATGTTGATTGTACAATAAATCTGGTAAACGTTTATTTATATATTGAAACCTGTGAACTCACCAACCTCGTGTTGACATTTTTTTCCTTACATGTTTTCTCAGGACGCTAAGCTAAGACACAGGTGCACGTTAGGGCATGCATGGGATTCAACTGCTTTGCCTTGTTTCTATTTATGTTTGGTTGAATTATTTTATTGTACTTTGTTTGGTTTGGACGTTTAGACTTTTGAGACTTTTGGACTTTGGTTTTGGGCGCGTGTATTTTGCGCATTTACTTTCTTTACGCTTCCGCATTGATACTTTGATTTAAAAGATATTTTCATTTTGAGTCCCATGTAGAGTCGTTCAATGTAACTAGTGTCTGAGATCCTGGTTTGTCACTTCTCAAAATGGTAAAACTCCGTTAGTTGAAATTGGGGGTGTGGCAGATTGGTATCAGAGCCATTGGTTATAGAGAACTAGGATTGCATACTAGACTATAGCCTCACACATTAGTTACATGTCATTTGGATGTTTGGTACTTATACAAAATGTTGCAGGATCATGTCGTCAACCCCACCACCATCACCTAACGCACCAGGGCATAAGGCACCTGTACTCTCATCCCCGGAGCCCAAAAGGCGCCGGACTACCTCAATTGACCAAGGCGAACCGAGCAACGCACGGGCATTGGATTATGCTCTCAATTGGGATGTATACCCACATATGATCCAAAGGTGGATCGAAATGGGAGATGTTCCATCACCGTACTTTGGATCCGCATCTTCATCATCTACACTACCTAGCTTACCATGCACCATGGAACAAGCCTTCGCAGCATTCGTATCTTATATGTTGAAGGAGTTGAGTTTTGTACAAGATGCCACCGAGGAGATACCTAAACTTATGGAGAATGGACCCCAAGTAGAGAAGAATAAGGTAGGAATAGAACATTTGACTACCGAATTAGCTGCAACGGACCATGTCCACAACCTTTTAGTGGATCGTGTGGCACATCTAGAGACGAGGGCTGACACTATGGATGATGATATGGAAGGAGTTCTGGAGAGATTAGCTGCTATGGAAGCTCAGCTACATGTGGAAAACCACACTGCTGAAGTCCTTCAAAAGAGGGTGACTCACTTGGAAGCCCAGCTACAAGCGGCCCTATTCCTGGAAGACATTCCAGTATCTGATGATGAGGAAGAACCCTTTGAGGAGGAGCCCTTTGAAGAGGAGCCCTTCGAGGAGGAGCCCTTAGAGGGGGAGCCAGCTGAGGAAGAGCCAATGGAGATCGATGATGCTCAGTCATACGTCTCTTCTGATTACGAGGATGTTTGAGGATCTTCCTAACCTATCTTCCTTTTCATGTTTGTTTTTGCTTATGTTATTCCTCTTTTCAAACCTAGATGGGTAAGGTTGTTCCCATCCAATAAAAGCATGAGAAGTTTAATATTTGAGTTATTTATTTTGTAGCCTTACAATTTATTTAATTTTCAAAATATTAGATGTTGTATCTCTTACTCGTACCTGAATAATGTTTAATATGCGATATATTTCTCATTACTTTTCATTTGTGATTGTGAAGAATCATGTCTGGGAGAGGACGAGTAGGTCGTGCCGGTGGTCGTGGTACCATTAACATGACGGCAGCAGAGCTAGCAGCTTTGATAAATAATAGTGTGGCAGAGGCCCTAGCAGCACAGAATGCTGCAGGTAAATGCTTTAACTATTGACTAATAGTGTCAATCCTTCTCCTAAGGACATCTTTCTAAACTCTATAATTCCAATTCAATTTGTATTTCTAAATCTAGGCCAGCAAAATTAGCAAAATCAACAGCCAGCCTACACTTTCAAGGCATTCATGGACTGCAAGCCCCACCCCTTTAGTGGAGCTGAAGGAGCCGTTGGATTACTTCGCTGGTTTGAGAAGGTTGAATCAGTAATAGCCATGTGCAACTGCCCCGTGGCTAACCAAGTGAAGTTTGCTGCTAGAACTTTAGAAGGCCCGGCCCTAATATGGTGGAATGCCCAAGTTCAAATGTTGGGACTGGCAAGGGCAAATGGACTCCCGTGGGAGGAATTTAAAGCAATGATGAAGGAAGAATACTGCCCATGAGATGAAATCCAAAAGCTAGAAGGAGAATTCTGGAACCTTAAGATGGAAGGTTCGGAAATTGAACTCTACACCACCCGTTCGCACGAACTTGCTACCATGTGCCCACACATGGTGACTCCGGATTACAAACGGATTGAACTATACATTGGAGGTTTGTTACCTCAGATTCAAAGCATGGTGACCTCATCCAACCCTACCACCATCCAACAGACCATCAGACTTGCTCACAAATTGACCGATCAGGCGGTGACACAAGGAACTTTACCTCCAAGAGGTTCGGTTTCTAAACCCACCGACAGCAATAAGCGCATGTTCGACCACCACTCCCACTCCCACTCTAATTCTAAAGGATCCCAACCCAACCAACCTCAGCACCAGCAGCGGCGAAAGTTTGAGCCTGCTAGAAACTTTAATCAAACGACCTCATCAGGTCCGAATCAGGGAGAATATGTTGGGAGGTACCCCAAATGCAACAAATGTGGCTATCACCACACGGGCACTTGTGACCGACAACGTTGCCAGCGGTGTGGTAAAATGGACCACGCTGCGAAGGACTGTAGGGTTGCACTCCCGAACAAACAACCATTTCAATCACAGGGATTCACGAGAGGATGTTTTCAGTGCGGCAAGGAGGGGCACATTCAAAGGAATTGTCCTCAGTTGAAAAGGGGTGGAAATGGTAATGGCAGTGGTAGTGGTAACAGTAATAACCAGGGAAACAATGGTAACAACCTCAATCAGAACAATAATGGTGGGAATAACGGTAATAACGGTGGAAATGGAGGAAATGGGGCGAAAGGAAGAGCTTTTGTACTAGGATCTGGAGAAGCTCGCTACGATCATAACGTGGTCACCGGTAAATTTCTCTTAAATAATTACTTTGCTTCTGTCCTTTTTGACACTGGTGCTGATAGGAGTTTTATATCTAAGAAACTTAGTGTTATGATAAAAGGAACCCCAACTCTGTTAGAAGCTAAGTATGTAATAGAGATAGCTGACGGCCAAATAATTGAAGCAACCCACATTCTTAAGGGTTGTAAGCTTGATCTAGCTAGCCATATTCTTGATATCGACCTTATGCCGGTCACACTTGGTAGTTTTGATGTAATCGTCGGCATGGATTGGTTGTCTAAAAACCAAGCGGAAATCATTTGTCATGAGAAAATCGTTCGCATACCCCTCCCGAGTGGAGAAATTCTTTCAGTTCAGGGCGAAAGGGTTGGTACTGTCATGGGTATCATATCCTTCATGAAAGCACAAAAATGCCTTCGGAAAGGACACACCGCTATCCTAGCTCTCGTTGCTGAGCAGCCATCCGAAGAGAAGAAAATTGAAGATATTCCTGTCGTGCGTGAATTTTTGGAGGTATTTCCCGAGGATCTGCTCGGTTTACCACCACACCGTCAGGTTGAGTTCCAAATTGATCTAGCACCCGGAGCAGCACCGATTGCTCGGGCACCTTACAGACTGGCACCCAGTGAATTGCAGGAACTGTCCACTCAATTGCAAGACTTATTGGATAAAGGTTTCATCCGACCTAGTTCATCACCGTGGGGAGCTCCGGTATTATTTGTCAAGAAGAAGGACGGTACGTTCCGTATGTGTATTGATTACCGGGAGCTGAATAAAGTCACAATCAAGAACCGCTACCCTTTACCTCATATTGATGACCTTTTTGATCAACTCTAAGAATCAAGTTTCTATTCCAAAATAGATCTTAGGTCCGGCTATCATCAGTTAAGAGTCCGAGAAGAAGATATCTCTAAGACTGCATTCAGAACGAGGTACGGCCATTACGAATTTATGGTCATGCCTTTCGGTTTAACCAACGCGCCCGCGGTATTCATGGACCTCATGAACCGTGTGTGTAAGCCTTACCTTGACCAGCTTGTTATCGTTTTCATCGACGACATCCTTATTTATTCCAAGAACGAGGAAGAACATGAGGAACATCTGCGTCTAATTTTGGAACTACTTAAGCAAGAGCAACTTTATGCTAAGTTTTCCAAATGTGAATTCTGGATTCGAGAGGTTCAATTCTTAGGACATGTGGTTAATGAGAAAGGGATACATGTCGACCTGTCCAAAATAGAAGCCATCAAGAATTGGGCAGCACCGACGACTCCGACTGAGGTGCGATAATTTCTGGGATTGGCTGGATATTACCGTCGATTCATCGAAGAATTTTCCAAAATTGCTCAACCTCTCACCGCCCTAACTCAAAAAGGAAAAGCCTATAATTGGGGCGATAACCAAGAGTCAGCTTTCCAGCACCTCAAATAGAAACTTTGCAGTGCACCTATTTTAGCCCTTCCGGAAGGAACCGATGATTTTGTGGTGTATTGTGATGCATCCATTCAAGGCCTGGGTTGTGTCCTAATGCAACGCAAAAAGGTAATCGCATATGCTTCACGTCAGTTAAAAATTCACGAGAAAAACTACACCACTCATGACCTAGAATTGGGAGCCGTAGTTTTCGCACTTAAGATATGGAGACATTACTTGTACGGTACCAAATGCACCATCTACACCGATCACAAGAGCCTCCAGCATATCTTTGAGCAGAAGGAGTTGAACATGCGACAACGTCGTTGGGTTGAACTTTTAAATGATTACGACTGTGCGATCCGATACCACCCGGGTAAAGCTAATGTTGTAGCTGATGCCCTGAGTCGAAAAGAAAGAAACCCAAATGAGTTCGAGCATTACAACTTACCATTCACCCTGGGTTGCCTGACAGAATCCGTAGTGCTCAACTCGAAGCCCTAAAAGAAGAAAACCTACCGCTGGAAGGTACACGCGGCCTGGAAGCACAACTTGAAGTCAAATATGACGGCATTCGATACTTTGCCGAACGAATATGGGTTCCGGTATTCGGAAACCTAAGGGAACTAGTTATGGATGAGTCTCATAAATCTCGTTACTCTATTCATCCGGGTTCTGATAAAATGTACCATGATTTAAAGATACTATATTGGTGGCCAAAGATGAAGGCCGATATAGCTATTTATGTGAGTAAATGTCTGACATGTGCAAGAGTTAAAGTTGAATACCAAAAGCCTTCTGGTCTTCTACAACAACCAGAAATTCCCATGTGGAAATGGGAACAAATATCCATGGATTTCATCACCAAATTACCACGAACTCCTACCGGATGCGATACCATTTGGGTAATCGTTGATCGTTTAACAAAATCCGCCCATTTCTTAGCCATCAAGGAAACCGATGAGATGGAAAAGCTAACTCATATTTACCTAAAAGAAGTAGTATCTCGGCACGGGGTGCCAATCTCCATTATTTCGGATCGTGATGCACGATTCACTTCTCGTTTCTGGCAGTCGTTACATAAGGCCTTAGGCATGCGTCTAGATATGAGCACAGCTTACCATCCTCAAACTGATGGTCAAACTGAACGTACTATCCAAACACCGGAGGATATGCTACGAGCTTGTGTGATTGATTTCGGAAACACTTGGGAGTCTCACCTACCATTGGTGGAGTTCTCCTACAATAACAGCTATCACACCAGCATCAAGGCCGCTCCATTTGAAGCACTTTATGGACGGGAATGCCGTTCTCCCATTTGTTGGACCGAGGTTGGAGATAGCCAACTCACAGGTCCTGAACTCGTATTTGAAACTTCCGAAAAGATCGTCCAAATTAGAAACCGTATGGCGGCAGCTCGTGATCGTCAAAAGAGCTATGCCGACAAGCGTCGTAAACCTTTGGAGTTTCAAGTAGGTGACATGGTCTTACTCAAAGTCTCACCTTGGAAAGGTGTCATTCGTTTCGGGAAACGAGGTAAACTGAATCCTCGTTATGTTGGACCTTTCAAAATAATGAAGAGAATTGGACCAGTCGCGTATCAACTGGACCTACCTGAAAGACTTAGTGGTGTACACAACGTCTTTCACGTCTCAAATTTAAAGAAATGCCTGGCAGACGAATCACTCGCAGTTCCTCTGGAGGAACTACATGTTGATGACCAGTTACGTTTCATCGAAGAACCTGTCGAAATTATGGATAGGGAAGTAAAAACGTTAAAGCGCAGCAAAATCCCCATTGTTAGAGTCCGTTGGAACTCGAAACGCGGACCGGAATTCACGTGGGAGTGCGAGGATGACATGATGCGCAAATATCCTAATCTGTTCAAACACTCCGCGTCAAACTCTTAAGGTACTATTCAAATTTTCGGGACGAAAATTCTTTTAACTAAGGGATGATGTGACGTCCGAAATTTTTTTTTATTATTGTTTAATTTTCGGGACGAAAATTCTTTTAACTAGGGGATGATGTGACAACCCGACTTTTCAGGTTAACTCAGTTAACAATTTTGTTAAATATCCTAACTAAAACCAGTTAAATCTAACCTGAGGGTCTAATTCTGTCATTAACCCGAACTCTAACTGCAGGGACTAGTTCTGCCAAGTCCCTAAACTCTATATTTTGACTCTCAAAGTCAAAATCAAAAGCAACCAATTCTGTTGACTGTTAAAAGTCAAACCATAACCAAATCAACTCAAATTCGAATATCTCGATCATGTCTGTTGGAATTCATAACCGAAATCGACTTCAATGTTAATCACGACCATAATTGTACATCCAATCTTAGTTAATTTACCGAATTAATATCAATAATGGCCATAAACCTCGTAACGGTCGACCCCCGTCGTTTACACATCAAATTAAGCGAATGCTTGTATCAAATTCGCAAATTCAACTCCTGCGTAGCTTGTACGAAACCTGAAGAAACTTCTGCACACACCAATTCAATCGGAGAAAGAACTAGGATCACCGAATATCAACGCGTCGGACCGCGACTGTGGTGTAATCGAACTCCGGCAATACATGGTTTATTCTGGTAATTGATCTAGTCTTTAGACTCGTTTTATCCTGTTAATCAAAAGCCCAATCTTAATCTGGACATCCAATATCGGATTGATCACGATCAATAACCTAGGGTTCATACGTTTCTAGTTTGGTCGAACCCAAGCAATCCGATATCGATTAATGAAATTGAGCATATCCTTAGAGTCGTCCCTGCAACTGGATTGAAAGCCCTATGAAATCCAGGGCTCATGTCATCGAATTTAACACGATCCATAACCTAGGGTTCATCATAAACTTGATTTGGGGGTTTCGACCCTAATCCCAATCTCAATCAAATTAACTTAGATCAACAGTTTCGCAATCTCGAATACATTAAAACCCCCTTATCAATTTCACCTAACAATATCAAATTGAACTCGATCCAGTAATCTAGGGTTCGTTCATGTGCAATTTGGGGCTTTTGATCCTAGACTCGACCTCAATCCAATTAAACCAAAGGGGTAGTTTCGCAATGTTCCAATCTGTAAAAGCCCTATGGTTTCAACTAATTCTATTATCGAATTTGACCTAATTGAATTCATGTTCTTAACTTAGGGTTTCGGGTTTAAAACTGAGAATTAAACGACCATACTCTTAACCGTTTTACAATTAAATGAGCACACAGATTCGCAAATCTCCGATTTTCTAAACCCCTATACTTTGGTGTTAAATCCTTGTCGAATTGGTTGGATTGGGGCTGGGATTCGATCGAATGTGTATGTGGGGAGGGAACTATCCGGACTTAAGTGTTAAAACCAATTGGTTCGGGTCTAGTACATGATCGCCCTAGTGGGTCGACTGGTTAAACCTGTGGTGTGTTGTGGGAGAGACCCGGGTTCGAGTCTCTCCATAACCTTTTGTTTTTAAAAATTATTTTAACTAATAATTTAATATAAAAATCAAATTCCATATTATTATACTAATATATAAAAATGTTTTGAACCTGGAAACCACCCGTGGACTCGGGTTTGGTCTTGCAAACCATATTTGTTATTAAAATCTAATTATGAAATAATATATTCATATTATTTTGTACTGTGGCACAAATTAAAAATAATATATTTTATATATTATTTCCCCCATATTATAAAACATTTTTTTTGTAACGTTTTAAAGTTATAAATAATATAAATATTTATATTGTTTACCCGTAATTACATTCTCGAATAAAATAATATATTATTATTTTGCCACATAAATAGTTATCGTATTAACTATGCGAGTGTAAAAATAAAATAATAATATTATTTTTCTAAATCATTACTTAATGTCGAAGACGATTGGAAATGCTTATTTATTATATATTATTTTATCATTCGTCGCGTATCGTATATATCTTAATTATTAATTAAAGAATTCTTTTCTCGTGGACACGTTCGTCTACTCTTAAATTCCTAGAATACGTTAAGGCATTAAATCTTCCGTGTCATCGTCACAAACCCCAACTTGTCCCTAATTTATATGTTTATAATTTTAGGGCATACGTAAGTCGTCTGAGACTTACACTCGTGGTTCCGACTTTTTTCTTATGTGATCCAAATCTCTACTCAAGCTCATGTGAGTTTCACGGCCCCTTTTTACTGCTTTTAAACTGGGGGAGAAAACATGATACAAACTCTTTTGATTTTTGTACTTCATTTTATATCAATTGTTATGACTATGCGTAAACTCTATCATGAAAGTCGTCACATCGAACCGTTTAAATATGAATATAGCGAGGTATGTTGGGTAGTACTACTGGGTTTGACAAACCTCACCCGCGTTAGTCGCGCTAACTCGATTGGATATCGAACGGGTGCAATATTGACCTAAATGTGCACCGTGGTTGATAGACCTGGTGGGAGGCAATACGAACAGTCAGTTTACGATTGCGAGCGTAATAGCAAACATGAACATGGGTTAGCTACTAATTGGTATATATATGTTGATTGTACAATAAATCTGGTAAACGTTTATTTATATATTGAAACCTGTGAACTCACCAACCTCGTGTTGACATTTTTTTCCTTACATGTTTTCTCAGGACGCTAAGCTAAGACACAGGTGCACGTTAGGGCATGCATGGGATTCAACTGCTTTGCCTTGTTTCTATTTATGTTTGGTTGAATTATTTTATTGTACTTTGTTTGGTTTGGACGTTTAGACTTTTGAGACTTTTGGACTTTGGTTTTGGGCGCGTGTATTTTGCGCATTTACTTTCTTTACGCTTCCGCATTGATACTTTGATTTAAAAGATATTTTCATTTTGAGTCCCATGTAGAGTCGTTCAATGTAACTAGTGTCTGAGATCCTGGTTTGTCACTTCTCAAAATGGTAAAACTCCGTTAGTTGAAATTGGGGGTGTGGCAGATTGGTATCAGAGCCATTGGTTATAGAGAACTAGGATTGCATACTAGACTATAGCCTCACACATTAGTTACATGTCATTTGGATGTTTGGTACTTATACAAAATGTTGCAGGATCATGTCGTCAACCCCACCACCATCACCTAACGCACCAGGGCATAAGGCACCTGTACTCTCATCCCCGGAGCCCAAAAGGCGCCGGACTACCTCAATTGACCAAGGCGAACCGAGCAACGCACGGGCATTGGATTATGCTCTCAATTGGGATGTATACCCACATATGATCCAAAGGTGGATCGAAATGGGAGATGTTCCATCACCGTACTTTGGATCCGCATCTTCATCATCTACACTACCTAGCTTACCATGCACCATGGAACAAGCCTTCGCAGCATTCGTATCTTATATGTTGAAGGAGTTGAGTTTTGTACAAGATGCCACCGAGGAGATACCTAAACTTATGGAGAATGGACCCCAAGTAGAGAAGAATAAGGTAGGAATAGAACATTTGACTACCGAATTAGCTGTAACGGACCATGTCCACAACCTTTTAGTGGATCGTGTGGCACATCTAGAGACGAGGGCTGACACTATGGATGATGATATGGAAGGAGTTCTGGAGAGATTAGCTGCTATGGAAGCTCAGCTACATGTGGAAAACCACACTGCTGAAGTCCTTCAAAAGAGGGTGACTCACTTGGAAGCCCAGCTACAAGCGGCCCTATTCCTGGAAGACATTCCAGTATCTGATGATGAGGAAGAACCCTTTGAGGAGGAGCCCTTTGAAGAGGAGCCCTTCGAGGAGGAGCCCTTAGAGGGGGAGCCAGCTGAGGAAGAGCCAATGGAGATCGATGATGCTCAGTCATACGTCTCTTCTGATTACGAGGATGTTTGAGGATCTTCCTAACCTATCTTCCTTTTCATGTTTGTTTTTGCTTATGTTATTCCTCTTTTCAAACCTAGATGGGTAAGGTTGTTCCCATCCAATAAAAGCATGAGAAGTTTAATATTTGAGTTATTTATTTTGTAGCCTTACAATTTATTTAATTTTCAAAATATTAGATGTTGTATCTCTTACTCGTACCTGAATAATGTTTAATATGCGATATATTTCTCATTACTTTTCATTTGTGATTGTGAAGAATCATGTCTGGGAGAGGACGAGTAGGTCGTGCCGGTGGTCGTGGTACCATTAACATGACGGCAGCAGAGCTAGCAGCTTTGATAAATAATAGTGTGGCAGAGGCCCTAGCAGCACAGAATGCTGCAGGTAAATGCTTTAACTATTGACTAATAGTGTCAATCCTTCTCCTAAGGACATCTTTCTAAACTCTATAATTCCAATTCAATTTGTATTTCTAAATCTAGGCCAGCAAAATTAGCAAAATCAACAGCCAGCCTACACTTTCAAGGCATTCATGGACTGCAAGCCCCACCCCTTTAGTGGAGCTGAAGGAGCCGTTGGATTACTTCGCTGGTTTGAGAAGGTTGAATCAGTAATAGCCATGTGCAACTGCCCCGTGGCTAACCAAGTGAAGTTTGCTGCTAGAACTTTAGAAGGCCCGGCCCTAATATGGTGGAATGCCCAAGTTCAAATGTTGGGACTGGCAAGGGCAAATGGACTCCCGTGGGAGGAATTTAAAGCAATGATGAAGGAAGAATACTGCCCATGAGATGAAATCCAAAAGCTAGAAGGAGAATTCTGGAACCTTAAGATGGAAGGTTCGGAAATTGAACTCTACACCACCCGTTCGCACGAACTTGCTACCATGTGCCCACACATGGTGACTCCGGATTACAAACGGATTGAACTATACATTGGAGGTTTGTTACCTCAGATTCAAAGCATGGTGACCTCATCCAACCCTACCACCATCCAACAGACCATCAGACTTGCTCACAAATTGACCGATCAGGCGGTGACACAAGGAACTTTACCTCCAAGAGGTTCGGTTTCTAAACCCACCGACAGCAATAAGCGCATGTTCGACCACCACTCCCACTCCCACTCTAATTCTAAAGGATCCCAACCCAACCAACCTCAGCACCAGCAGCGGCGAAAGTTTGAGCCTGCTAGAAACTTTAATCAAACGACCTCATCAGGTCCGAATCAGGGAGAATATGTTGGGAGGTACCCCAAATGCAACAAATGTGGCTATCACCACACGGGCACTTGTGACCGACAACGTTGCCAGCGGTGTGGTAAAATGGACCACGCTGCGAAGGACTGTAGGGTTGCACTCCCGAACAAACAACCATTTCAATCACAGGGATTCACGAGAGGATGTTTTCAGTGCGGCAAGGAGGGGCACATTCAAAGGAATTGTCCTCAGTTGAAAAGGGGTGGAAATGGTAATGGCAGTGGTAGTGGTAACAGTAATAACCAGGGAAACAATGGTAACAACCTCAATCAGAACAATAATGGTGGGAATAACGGTAATAACGGTGGAAATGGAGGAAATGGGGCGAAAGGAAGAGCTTTTGTACTAGGATCTGGAGAAGCTCGCTACGATCATAACGTGGTCACCGGTAAATTTCTCTTAAATAATTACTTTGCTTCTGTCCTTTTTGACACTGGTGCTGATAGGAGTTTTATATCTAAGAAACTTAGTGTTATGATAAAAGGAACCCCAACTCTGTTAGAAGCTAAGTATGTAATAGAGATAGCTGACGGCCAAATAATTGAAGCAACCCACATTCTTAAGGGTTGTAAGCTTGATCTAGCTAGCCATATTCTTGATATCGACCTTATGCCGGTCACACTTGGTAGTTTTGATGTAATCGTCGGCATGGATTGGTTGTCTAAAAACCAAGCGGAAATCATTTGTCATGAGAAAATCGTTCGCATACCCCTCCCGAGTGGAGAAATTCTTTCAGTTCAGGGCGAAAGGGTTGGTACTGTCATGGGTATCATATCCTTCATGAAAGCACAAAAATGCCTTCGGAAAGGACACACCGCTATCCTAGCTCTCGTTGCTGAGCAGCCATCCGAAGAGAAGAAAATTGAAGATATTCCTGTCGTGCGTGAATTTTTGGAGGTATTTCCCGAGGATCTGCTCGGTTTACCACCACACCGTCAGGTTGAGTTCCAAATTGATCTAGCACCCGGAGCAGCACCGATTGCTCGGGCACCTTACAGACTGGCACCCAGTGAATTGCAGGAACTGTCCACTCAATTGCAAGACTTATTGGATAAAGGTTTCATCCGACCTAGTTCATCACCGTGGGGAGCTCCGGTATTATTTGTCAAGAAGAAGGACGGTACGTTCCGTATGTGTATTGATTACCGGGAGCTGAATAAAGTCACAATCAAGAACCGCTACCCTTTACCTCATATTGATGACCTTTTTGATCAACTCTAAGAATCAAGTTTCTATTCCAAAATAGATCTTAGGTCCGGCTATCATCAGTTAAGAGTCCGAGAAGAAGATATCTCTAAGACTGCATTCAGAACGAGGTACGGCCATTACGAATTTATGGTCATGCCTTTCGGTTTAACCAACGCGCCCGCGGTATTCATGGACCTCATGAACCGTGTGTGTAAGCCTTACCTTGACCAGCTTGTTATCGTTTTCATCGACGACATCCTTATTTATTCCAAGAACGAGGAAGAACATGAGGAACATCTGCGTCTAATTTTGGAACTACTTAAGCAAGAGCAACTTTATGCTAAGTTTTCCAAATGTGAATTCTGGATTCGAGAGGTTCAATTCTTAGGACATGTGGTTAATGAGAAAGGGATACATGTCGACCTGTCCAAAATAGAAGCCATCAAGAATTGGGCAGCACCGACGACTCCGACTGAGGTGCGATAATTTCTGGGATTGGCTGGATATTACCGTCGATTCATCGAAGAATTTTCCAAAATTGCTCAACCTCTCACCGCCCTAACTCAAAAAGGAAAAGCCTATAATTGGGGCGATAACCAAGAGTCAGCTTTCCAGCACCTCAAATAGAAACTTTGCAGTGCACCTATTTTAGCCCTTTCGGAAGGAACCGATGATTTTGTGGTGTATTGTGATGCATCCATTCAAGGCCTGGGTTGTGTCCTAATGCAACGCAAAAAGGTAATCGCATATGCTTCACGTCAGTTAAAAATTCACGAGAAAAACTACACCACTCATGACCTAGAATTGGGAGCCGTAGTTTTCGCACTTAAGATATGGAGACATTACTTGTACGGTACCAAATGCACCATCTACACCGATCACAAGAGCCTCCAGCATATCTTTGAGCAGAAGGAGTTGAACATGCGACAACGTCGTTGGGTTGAACTTTTAAATGATTACGACTGTGCGATCCGATACCACCCGGGTAAAGCTAATGTTGTAGCTGATGCCCTGAGTCGAAAAGAAACGAAACCCAAATGAGTTCGAGCATTGCAACTTACCATTCACCTTGGGTTTCCTGACAGAATCCGTAGTGCTCAACTCGAAGCCCTAAAAGAAGAAAACCTACCGCTGGAAGGTACACGCGGCCTGGAAGCACAACTTGAAGTCAAATCTGACGGCATTCGATACTTTGCCGAACGAATATGGGTTCCGGTATTCGGAAACCTAAGGGAACTAGTTATGGATGAGTCTCATAAATCTCGTTACTCTATTCATCCGGGTTCTGATAAAATGTACCATGATTTAAAGATACTATATTGGTGGCCAAAGATGAAGGCCGATATAGCTATTTATGTGAGTAAATGTCTGACATGTGCAAGAGTTAAAGTTGAATACCAAAAGCCTTTTGGTCTTCTACAACAACCAAAAATTCCCATGTGGAAATGGGAACAAATAAACATGGATTTCATCACCAAATTACCACGAACTCCTACCGGATGCGATACCATTTGGGTAATCGTTGATCGTTTAACAAAATCCGCCCATTTCTTAGCCATCAAGGAAACCGATGAGATGGAAAAGCTTACTCGTATTTACCTAAAAGAAGTAGTATCTCGGCACGGGGTGCCAATCTCCATTATTTCGGATCGTGATGCACGATTCACTTCTTGTTTCTGGCAGTCGTTACATAAGGCCTTAGGCACGCGTCTAGATATGAGCACAGCTTACCATCCTCAAACCGATGGTCAAACTGAACGTACTATCCAAACACTGGAGGATATGCTACGAGCTTGTGTGATTGATTTCGGAAACACTTGGGAGTCTCACCTACCGTTGGTGGAGTTCTCCTACAATAACAGCTATCACACCAGCATCAAGGCCGCTCCATTTGAAGCACTTTATGGACGGGAATGCCGTTCTCCCATTTGTTGGACCGAGGTTGGAGATAGCCAACTCACAGGTCTTGAACTCGTATTTGAAACTTCCGAAAAGATCGTCCAAATTAGAAACCGTATGGCGGCAGCTCGTGATCGTCAAAAGAGCTATGCCGACAAGCGTCGTAAACCTTTGGAGTTTCAAGTAGGTGACATGGTCTTACTCAAAGTCTCACCTTGGAAAGGTGTCATTCGTTTCGGGAAACGAGGTAAACTGAATCCTCGTTATGTTGGACCTTTCAAAATAATGAAGAGAATTGGACCAGTCGCGTATCAACTGGACCTACCTGAAAGACTTAGTGGTGTACACAACGTCTTTCACGTCTCAAATTTAAAGAAATGCCTAGCAGACGAATCACTCGCAGTTCCTCCGGAGGAACTACATGTTGATGACCAGTTACGTTTCATCGAAGAACCTGTCGAAATTATGGATAGGGAAGTAAAAACGTTAAAGCGCAACAAAATCCCCATTGTTAGAGTCCGTTGGAACTCGAAACGTGGACCGAAATTCACGTGGGAGCGCGAGGATGAGATGATGCGCAAATATCCTAATCTGTTCAAACACTCCGCGTCAAACTCTTAAGGTACTATTCAAATTTTCGGGACGAAAATTCTTTAACTAGGGGATGATGTGACGTCCGAAATTTTTTTTTATTATTGTTTAATTTTCGGGACGAAAATTCTTTTAACTAGGGGATGATGTGACAACCCGACTTTTCAGGTTAACTCAGTTAACAATTTCGTTAAATATCCTAACTAAAACCAGTTAAATCTAACCTGAGGGTCTAATTCTGTCAATAACCCGAACTCTAACTGCAGGGACTAGTTCTGCCAAGTCCCTAAACTCTATATTTTGACTCTCAAAGTCAAAATCAAAAGCAACCAATTTTGTTGACTGTTAAAAGTCAAACCATAACCAAATCAACTCAAATTCGAATATCTCGATCATGTCTGTTGGAATTCATAACCGAAATCGACTTCAATGTTAATCACGACCATAATTGTACATCCAATCTTAGTTAATTTACCGAATTAATATCAATAATGGCCATAAACCTCGTAACCGTCGACCCCCGTCGTTTACACATCAAATTAAGCGAATGCTTGTATCAAATTCGCAAATTCAACTCCTGCGTAGCTTGTACGAAACCTGAAGAAACTTCTGCACACACCAATTCAATCGGAGAAAGAACTAGGATCACCGTCGGACCGCGACTGTGGTGTAATCGAACTCTGGCAATACATGGTTTATTCTGGTAATTGATCTAGTCTTTAGACTCGTTTTATCCTGTTAATCAAAAGCCCTATCTTAATCTGGACATCCAATATCGGATTGATCACGATCAATAACCTAGGGTTCATACGTTTCTAGTTTGGTCGAACCCAAGCAATCCGATATCGATTAATGAAATTGAGCATATCCTTAGAGTCGTCCCTGCAACTGGATTGAAAGCCCTATGAAATCCAGGGCTCATGTCATCGAATTTAACACGATCCATAACCTAGGGTTCATCATAAACTTTATTTGGGGGTTTCGACCCTAATCCCAATCTCAATCAAATTAACTTACATCAACAGTTTCGCAATCTCGAATACATTAAAACCCCCTTATCAGTTTCACCTAACAATATCAAATTGAACTCGATCCAGTAATCTAGGGTTCGTTCATGTGCAATTTGGGGCTTTTGATCCTAGACTCGACCTCAATCCAATTAAACCAAAGGGGTAGTTTCGCAATGTTCCAATCTGTAAAAGCCCTATGCTTTCAACTAATTCTATTATCGAATTTGACCTAATTGAATTCATGTTCTTAACTTAGGGTTTCGGGTTTAAAACTGAGAATTAAACGACCATACTCTTAATCGTTTTACAATTAAATGAGCACACAGATTCGCAAATCTCCGATTTTCTAAACCCCTATACTTTGGTGTTAAATCCTTGTCGAATTGGTTGGATTGGGGCTGGGATTCGATCGAATGTGTATGTGGGGAGGGAACTATCCGGACTTAAGTGTTAAAACCAATTGGTTCGGGTCTAGTACACGATCGCCCTAGTGGGTCGACTGGTTAAAGCTGTGGTGTTTTGTGGGAGAGACCCGGGTTCGAGTCTCTCCACAACCTTTTGTTTTTAAAAATTATTTTAACTAATAATTTAATATAAAAATCAAATTCCATATTATTATACTAATATATAAAAATGTTTTGAACCTGGAAACCACCCGTGGACTCGGGTTTGGTTTTGCAAACCATATTTGTTATTAAAATCTAATTATGAAATAATATGTTCATATTATTTTGTATTGTGGCACAAATTAAAAATAATATATTTTATATATTATTTCCCCCATATTATAAAACATTTTTTTGTAACGTTTCAAAGTTATAAATATTTATATTGTTTACCCGTAATTACATTCTCGAATAAAATAATATATTATTATTTTGCCACATAAATAGTTATCGTATTAACTATGCGAGTGTAAAAATAAAATAATAATATTATTTTTCTAAATCATTACTTAATGTCGAAGACGATTAGAAATGCTTATTTATTATATATTATTTTATCATTCTTCGCGTATCGTATATATCTTAATTATTAATTAAAGAATTCTTTTCTCGTGGACACGTTCGTCTACTCTTAAATTCCTAAAATACGTCAAGGCATTAAATCTTCCGTGTCGTCGTCACAAACCCCAACTTGTCCCTAATTTATATGTTTATAATTTTAGGGCATACGTAAGTCGTCTGAGACTTACACTCGTGGTTCCGACTTTTTTCTTGTGTGATCCAAATCTCTACTCAAGCTCAGGTGAGTTTCACGGGCCCTTTTTACTGCTTTTGAACTGGGGGAGAAAACATGATACAAACTCTTTTGATTTTTGTACTTCATTTTATATCAATTGTTATGACTATGCGTAAACTCTATCATGAAAGTCCTCACATCGAACCGTTTAAATATGAATATAGCGAGGTATGTTGGGTAGTACTACTGGGTTTGACAAACCTCACCCGTGTTAGTCGCGCTAACTCGATTGGATATCAAACGGGTGCAATATTGACCTAAATGTGCACCGTGGTTGATAGTCCTGGTGGGAGGCAATACGAACAGTCAGTTTACGGTTGCGAGCGTAATAGCAAACATGAACATGGGTTAGCTACTCATTGGTATATATATGTTGATTGTACAATAAATCTGGTAAACGTTTATTTATATATTGAAACCTGTGAACTCACCAACCTCGTGTTGACATTTTTTTCCTTACATGTTTTCTCATGACGCTAAGCTAAGACACAGGTGCACGTTAGGGCATGCATGGGATTCAACTCTTTGCCTTGTGTCTATTTATGTTTGGTTGAATTATTTTATTGTACTTTGTTTGGTTTGGACGTTTGGACTTTTGAGACTTTTGGACTTTGGTTTTGGGCGCGTGTATTTTGCGCATTTACTTTCTTTACGCTTCTGCATTGATACTTTGATTTAAAAGATATTTTCATTTTGAGTCCCATGTAGAGTCGTTCAATGTAACTAGTGTCTGAGATCCTGGTTTGTCACTTCTCAAAACGGTAAAACTCCGTTAGTTGAAATTGGGGGTGTGACATGGTGCACGTTTGAGAAACGGACGAATGTGTTAGGTGGATTTGTACCGACACAGGATTCGAGGACGAATCCTCTTTTAAGGAGGGTAGACTTGTAACATCCCGGATTTTCGTACATGGGTTGTTCGAGCTAACGGGTGACCCGAGTCTCTCGACTCTGTTGCAGCGGTTAATGAAGGTTTCCGCGGGAGGGTACAATTATGAATTTAAAAGGGTTCGGCTAGTCAAAAGGAGAACCGTTCTGTAACATCCTGAAATTTGTAAACGGATGGTTTGGGTTGGCGGACTGACCGAATATCTATTAAAGGCCCCGGTTAGCGGGAATTTCCAAATAAAAGACCGAGTGACCGTTTCAGGTTTAATTAGGGAGTATAACCGTACAAGACGGTTCTAGACCCGATTGGAACTTTAAGGGGCTTTATATACCACCTTAACTTCAAACCCTAGCCATTTGGCTAGGGAGGGGGTTCGACGACAGCCAAGAGAGCCGCGTGAGAGACGCCGGCGACAAAGGTGGTTGGACAAGGAAGACGATGACGTGTGGGTTTTCACCGGGAGGCTCCATAACTCATTAAGGTAATCCACTTTACGATTTCATTGCCTATATTCGTTCACGTTCTTGTGTTCTTGGTTTAAAAACCCGACGATGGTTTGGGTTCTTGATCGGCCGAAGTCATGGAGCACGGAGGAGATGGCGGCATGCAGTGAGATGATGGCGGTGCTAGGTGGGTGGTTGTCAAGTAGAGAGAGATAAAGGGTGGTGGTGTGTAAGCCGGAGCGGATGGCGACGACAGTGGTGTCCGAAGTCGGCGGGGGACGACGGCGGTGGTGGCCGTGTGTGTAGTAGGGCGGCAGCAGCACGGTGGGGGGCGCGTAAGAGTGGCTAACGACATCTGTGGTAAGGCGACGACGACACATGGTGGTGGTAGGCTGAAGTGACAGTGAAGGCGTGGGCACGCGGCCCCAGCAGTAGTGTCTCCGGTGAGGAGGATGGCTCGAGTAGCGATCCGTCGGTGACGCGGGGGTGGTGATGGCCGGCTAGGAACGATCACGAGAAGGAGGATGGACATGTGGTGGCGCATGATGGGCTCGACTAGAGTGTAACTAGGCATGCATGCAATAAAGACCTGACATGAATTCGTATGTGTGCATGGTCTAACCTTCACGATGCATGGCTTGCGTGAAGGTATGAGACCCGGTTCGAGTACACGTGCGCTCGTAAGGGTTAGTTGCATGGCATGGTCTATGGGCATGCATGGAGCCCGGTTTGCGTATTCGGGACCCAACCAAGTTCGGGACGAGTGGAGAAGATTACCTAGTATATCAAGGAAACGAGACGAGTGTCGGGGTTTAGTTTTATGTACGCATTGTGTGATGTAGGATTTAGAACACATTCTGATCATGTGATCATACGTTTGACAGGTTTGAGATCTGGGAGGATAGACGAGTTACGGGGCAAGGATCAGCACTAAACACATTCGGTGAGTTTCTAATCCCCCTCTTTTAAACGTTTTACTGTTTTGGGGCTATCGTACATACATTCACGTGACGTTAATATAATTAATCATGTTAAGGGTTTCGGGTTCTAACCCGACGTGCTTTGAGTCTAAAATGAGTATTAAGAGTCGTAGGGACAATGGTGTGCTAAAGGCGGATCGGGGAGAGTCGGGCTTTAAGTTAAATGCCCATGATTTTATGTGTGAGTCAATGATATGGTTTGTTAGTGCATGACGTGTTAAGGGCCGAACGGGAACTGTTGTACCCGGTAGTAAAGGCTAATGAATTTATGATATTAAATGCGCTATTCTAGGGTTATGTGTGAGGTGTGAGTAATTAATGAGTCATATGTATACGATGTGATATTACGTGTTTATATTTATGTGTCGGGTTTGCCTCGATGTCCATGTGGTACGGCAAACGGGATCGTGAAGGACGAGGTCCTTTGGGAAGTCACCAAAGGTGACAGTTAGTTGACAGGTGAATGATGAGCTCGGGGTGTCTTGATCGCCCTGACGAGGGTGACCCTGACGAGGGTGACCCTGACGAGGGTGACCCTGACGAGGGTATATCTATGAGGTATGTGTTTGCATAAGTGTTAATTGGCATGCTAATGTTAATTGTATTTACTGTGTGTGAGTAGTGTTAATGTGACGTGTTGAATGTGACGTGTATAGTCAGACTGACCGTGGAGTCAGGACTTGTGACGTGACACGAATAAGAGTCGTGTCAGTTAATTGTGAGAGCCTTGGTTAAGGCCAGATGCGTTAGTGTTCTAGGGTAGGTTGTGTTAACCCAGAGTCAAGTCAATGTGCATTCTTGGATATGAGTTGTTAGCATAGTAGGTTGAGTCTATGCTGTTGTGATTGTAAGGTTGTTATTATTTACGTTGGTTGTACGGGTTGAGTCTCGGGTGATAAGCGGTTATGGGATGTCATGGGGTGACAAAAGGTTAGTCATTCGTTAATAAAACGTAATTATATTGTATAAGTACCGGAGGGTCCTAGGTAAGTTAAACAGAAGAACTTGGTGTGATGGTTTTTATCTAAATTAAACTATTAGAACTCTCTCAGCGTAGCTGACTTTGTGTGTACGTTAGATTGTTTGCAGCTAAGCGGTGTATCGACGTATCTTGGCTTGGGAAAGGCGTTACTCGGATTGGTGTGCATGCATTCGTAAGGTAAACCTAATAACATTAAATGGTTATAAATGTATTTAGAAAGACTTCCGTTGTAATTGAATTGCAATAAATGTGTTTTAAATGAAAACGACCCGTTATGAGAATCAACTGTAGGATACCTGGGTTGGGGTCTTACATCTCTCCCTCTCTTATTAAATACACCTCTATTTTTTCCATAATAATATATTTATAAAGAAATTATTAATTATACTAATAAAACACATATTCAAACTATCTCTTTATAAGAAACTTTAAAATATAATTACCTAGCTTAAGTTTTTCAATTAAATAGCAAATGAAAGTCAAATTGCATTGAATAGTAATTAATGTCTTCTCGAAACCCAATTATATATTAAATTTTACATGTTTTTGGATTTTGTTTTGGGGTCTTACATCTTTCCCTCTCTTATTAAATACACTTCTATTTTTTCCATAATAATATATTTGTAAAGAAATTATTAATTATACTAATAAAACACATATTCAAACTATCTCTTTATAAGAAACTTTGAAATATAATTAACTAGCTTAAGTTTTCATTTATCAGAATAAGGATATGTAATACATTTTCCACCTATCTATAATTTTACTACTCTAATAAATAAAAATATCGAGGGACATATGTCAATCTCTGGTTACTCCTCACTATTATTTTACCGTTTTTCTCTCCTATTAAATATTAGTTTTTTCGTTATCTCTCTCATATTAAATAATAATTTTTGTATTAATGAATAAATATCATATGAACACGTGCCACTTTTTGGTTCATTTTTAACATTTTTTTCGTCTCTGTCTCCTATTGAATAATGATATTAAAAGAATTTAATTAAAGAATTTTAATATAAATCGAATTACGAATACTTATTATTTAATTATAAATAGTTATTATATCCTCAATAAATTTAATATGAATTAAAATTTATCGATTAAATAAAAAAATAATACCCAGTTGAAATAGAAACTAACTTAATAAAGTTTATAACTGTCACAACAATTACATTTTTTAAAACATATTTTGACGAGTGTGTGAGTTAACAAATTACATTATATTTTATTCCACCGATATAATACACCGATTTATTCAACCCGTGCATTACACGGGTTTTTAAAAATATAAATTTTTTATTACTAACTATATAACATTTCATTTATTTATTCAACCCATGTAATACACAAGATTTTAATCTAGTATCTAATAAACAAGTAAACTACGAGGACACTTGTCACATTTTTAGGCTCCCTCATTCTTATTTTTCCACCTCTTGCTCTTATTAATAATCAACTCCACTATTTTAGGCAACTAAATAATTATTTGTTTCAATTTTTGATCCACACATTTTTTAATTTAAAATTGTTTTTGTTATCAATTAATTTGTTCAAACATATTTTTTTGAATTCTATAAACTGTAAACAATTTATAGCCAACTAGGATACAAATAAAAAACTTTTAATATATATTTACATTTTTTTCATTTTGACTAGTGTATGTGTTAATATATTACATTACATTTTATTCAACCCGTGTATTACACCGGTTTTAAGAACATAAACTTTTTTTATTACTAAATATATAACATTACATTTATTCAACTCGTGTAATAAACGAGATTCTAACCTACTAAGATATATATAAAAATTTAGGAATTTTATATCTTGATATTTTTTTGACTTGTGTAGTACACGGGTTCTAAACTAGTATAAATAATAAATGTAAATCTTAATTTTAAGTTATAAATAAAATAATACTTAATGTAGCGAATTAAATAATCTCATGTGCATTAAATAATGTTAATTATTGAGTGTTGAGCTTTAATTGTAAAGATGAGGTTAAATGATAATTGAACACATTTTATGTATTGGTAATGTGTACCTTATGCACAACAGTTTGTGTTAGATGTGTTAATTTTTTTAGTAAATTGCAATCATGTCCTTTTAATATCCTACTTCTAATAAACGATTCCAGTTAAAGTCACGTGGCATCTCCTCCTAATTCCAAAATATATTTTGCAAAATATTGATATTATAAACATATATTTTCTTTCTTTAAATAACTAATGAACTTAAATTTATTAATAACCACTTATTTAATATCTCAAAAATTCAAATCTGAAGCTATTCATGTCTTAAATAACTAATGAACTTAAATTTATTAATAAACTAGGTTAAAATACCGTGTATAACACGAATGGAATAAATATAACATTATACATTAAGTAATAAAAAATAATTTTTTAATAACTCGGGTTTTACACGGGTTGAATAAACCCGTGGAATACAATATAATTTGTTAACACATACACTGGTCAAAATATATCAGGAGATTTATTAATATAAATATTATTATTTTTTTTAAATACATTATTATTAAAAGATATATGTGTATTTAATAAGAGAGAGAGAGGCGAAAAAAATAATGAGAATGAATATGGAGGTGACACGTGACAATAAAAACCTTTATTTATTACATAGTATAGATATAGATATAGATCTCAAGCTATTCATGTACATCTAAATAGCATTTTTAAAATATCACCATCTAAATCAATTATAACTTTATTAGATCATACTAATTTAACATTTTTATTAACATACCAAAAAATAGTTACATTTATAACTTAGAATATATTTTCTTTAGTTAACTCTTAATGTGTTTTCGTACCCAATTTGTCTCGCTGTATGTTTTTGTAACATCCCAAAATAAATAGAAACCCAAATAAAGGAAACAAAGTGGGCTTGGCCAAAGTTTCGGCCCATGGGCCCGAAAAATGACAGGGAGCCTTCATAGCAGCAGCCATCAGCCTCTCCCTCATTCACCACACTTGTCACGCAAGTTTCTAGTGAGAGAAAGAGAGAGTGAGAGTTTGGGTCTAGAGAGAGAAAGCTCGGGATCAAGCTCAAAGTCTCGAGGATTGTTGCTCAACATCTCTGGAGCATAAAGAAACGAGAAGGAAGCTGTATCAGGTAATTATTATGCCTAAATCTGAGTTTTCGTAACTTTCGGGTTTCGGGTTAATAATCGAGTAAAGGTTTAGATTTTTACGTGTGAAACTGGAAACAAACCACGGGTTTGGGTTCATGGGGGAAAATGGAACATTTCGAACGTAAAAAGTTCAAAGCTTGATCGATTAGAACAAAGGGACCAGATCTAGGGTTCTGTTTGGGGAAGGAGACTGCACAGTCGAAACTACTAGTTTCGATATGGACGCATCTATCGAAACTACCTAGTTTCGACAGGGGCAGACCCATCGAAACTACCATAGTTTCAATATAGACCCAAGACCTTAACTAAGAATTTATATAAGTCATACGACTCGAAACTACTTAGTTTCGATAAGAAGCAGTGACTCGAAACTACTTAGTTTCGATAAGAAGCAGTGACTCGAAACTACTTAGTTTCGATAAGAAGCCAGGGCTCGAAACTACATAGTTTCGATAAGGAGCCAGGACTCGAAACTACCTAGTTTCGATAATGAAACCATGACCCGAAACATCTGAGTCAAGCCTAGTAATGTCTAAGTGTCCCCTAGGAACACAGCCTTACGCCTATGACTTGATTATACAGATTGTGGGTGACCATAGTGACATTCAGGAACCGGCTAGGTGTAAACAGAAACGATTCATCTAGTGAGTTCTTATTGCCCTTTTTCCTAATGGTTTTGGGCTGGCATGCATACTGGTATAGTATTTTATAAAATGTTATTTTTATAAAATGAAAGGCAAAGTATAGTATTTTATAAAAATGTTATTTTTATAAAATGAAAGGCAAAGTATAGTATTTTATAAAAATGTTATTTTTATAAAATGAAAGATAAAGAACAAAAGAGCATAGTATTATCTTTTAAACAAGTTTTTGAAAGATAACAATGAGCTAAAGAAAGAACGATAAAGGAGCCGTACTTCGGTACAGCTCGACAGTGACAGTGACAGTGACAAATACCATGTTATATGCTTATGTGTTAATATGTGTTATTTGTCTATATGAAAGTTATGTGATTGCATTTCTACTTGTGTTTTAGTGTAATTGCATTGCATAGTAGTTGCCCATAACCCACAGGTCCCAAGATCGAAACCTGGCTCTGATACCAACTTGAAACGCCCCAATACGGGTACATCTCATAGTTGGCACACAACATAACAAACATAGTTCTTAAACCGGAAATCAGAATCTATTACAGCGGAAGTCTTTAATTCAAATCATTCATCAAACTATAACATGAAATATTGTCTATAACATGAACTATCAGGATTGGAAATGTCAGTCTTCAATACCGCAGCCCGATGTCCATGCTATCCAGCCCACATGGCTCTTTCACTTTTCTTTAGCTTTACCCTTTTTACCTGTCATGCATACTAAAAGTCAGCTAACGCTGGTGAGTTCTCTCTTTACTTTAAACTGTAAACTTTATCTTTGGTAGCTTAGTTTTATTAAATTAAACTAAGCTTTACTTTCACTTTCTTTGAAATAAACTTTTAACTATTACTTTAAAACTTTACAACGTTACAATTATAAATCTGTTACGTTACTATCTGTCATTAAAACTTTATCTTTAAGGAAACCCGTTAGGGTGTCCCACTGTACTCTGTCTATCATTTCACTTATACTTGACAAGTGACTTTATCATACTTTAACTATCACGTATGGATCGTGGTCCGAGGACCAGATCCCTATCTTGCTTACACCTCAGGGTAAGACTTTTACTTTAGCGCTGCCCACACCTCAGGGTGGGACTTTCTTTCTCGCTTGCACGTTAGTGCAAGACTCCTTTAGCATTGCTCACACCTCAGGGTGAGACTTTCTCGCTTAGACCGAAGTGAAGACTCCTTTAGCATTGCTTACACCGAAGTGTAAGACTCCTTTAGCATTGCTTACACCGAAGTGTAAGACTCCTTTAGCATTGCTCACACCTCAGGGTGAGACTTCTACTTTAGCATGCCTGCAGGACTTTCTACTATGCAACTACTATGCAATGCAATTACACTAAAACACAAGTAGAAATGCAATCACATAACTTTCATATAGACAAATAACACATATTAACATATAAGCATATAACATGGTATTTGTCACTGTCACTGTCACTGTCGAGCTGTACCGAAGTACGGCTCCTTTATCGTTCTTTCTTTAGCTCATTGTTATCTTTCAAAAACTTGTTTAAAAGATAATACTATGCTCTTTTGTTCTTTATCTTTCATTTTATAAAAATAACATTTTTATAAAATACTATACTTTGCCTTTCATTTTATAAAAATAACATTTTTATAAAATACTATACTTTGCCTTTCATTTTATAAAAATAACATTTTATAAAATACTATACCAGTATGCATGCCAGCCCAAAACCATTAGGAAAAAGGGCAATAAGAACTCACCAGATGAATCGTTTCTGTTTACACCTAGCCGGTTCCTGAATGTCACTATGGTCACCCACAATCTGTATAATCAAGTCATAGGCGTAAGGCTGTGTTCCTAGGGGACACTTAGACATTACTAGGCTTGACTCAGATGTTTCGGGTCATGGTTTCATTATCGAAACTAGGTAGTTTCGAGTCCTGGCTCCTTATCGAAACTATGTAGTTTCGAGCCCTGGCTTCTTATCGAAACTAAGTAGTTTCGAGTCACTGCTTCTTATCGAAACTAAGTAGTTTCGAGTCACTGCTTCTTATCGAAACTAAGTAGTTTCGAGTCGTATGACTTATATAAATTCTTAGTTAAGGTCTTGGGTCTATATTGAAACTATGGTAGTTTCGATGGGTCTGCCCCTGTCGAAACTAGGTAGTTTCGATAGATGCGTCCATATCGAAACTAGTAGTTTCGACTGTGCAGTCTCCTTCCCCAAACAGAACCCTAGATCTGGTCCCTTTGTTCTAATCGATCAAGCTTTGAACTTTTTACGTTCGAAATGTTCCATTTTCCCCCATGAACCCAAACCCGTGGTTTGTTTCCAGTTTCACACGTAAAAATCTAAACCTTTACTCGATTATTAACCCGAAACCCGAAAGTTACGAAAACTCAGATTTAGGCATAATAATTACCTGATACAGCTTCCTTCTCGTTTCTTTATGCTCCAGAGATGTTGAGCAACAATCCTCGAGACTTTGAGCTTGATCCCGAGCTTTCTCTCTCTAGACCCAAACTCTCACTCTCTCTTTCTCTCACTAGAAACTTGCGTGACAAGTGTGGTGAATGAGGGAGAGGCTGATGGCTGCTGCTATGAAGGCTCCCTGTCATTTTTCGGGCCCATGGGCCGAAACTTTGGCCAAGCCCACTTTGTTTCCTTTATTTGGGTTTCTATTTATTTTGGGATGTTACAGTTTTCCATTACCATAAATAAAAGTAAAGGATAGTCGCTATGTAAGGTTGGTTTGTTTATAAAAGAACCAATTTTTACACATGGGCAACTATATGTCACATTATCCAAAGTAAAAAGTAGATATGGACTTAAGTTATTGATACTTGATAAGGATGGTAAAATTACCAACAAAACAACAAATGTCATGTGCAAAGAAATGTTTAGAGATTTATATATTGTCATAGTTGTTTGATTATATATTTTTGTATGTAATAAAAATAATTTAGTTATATAAATTTGGAAATATATTATAAAAGTACATCTCTATCCTCAAACTCGTGTAATCTTTATCCTAAAATTTTGTGTAGTACACGGGTTTATAACCTAATGTATTATATAGTAGTATAGATATAGATATAGATTAAAGCTATACAAAAACTTCAAATTAGCTTTTTATTAACAACTATTTCTTCTATTGTTTTTTTTCTAATGCAAGTCATATATTCGGTTATTCCATTCGTCATTATAGTTTCCTTTATACTCTCTTTTATTTAGTGAATCGTTGAATGCATTAAAAAGGTATTTAGTTGAAATAAATAGGTACAGTACAAGTATCTAATGCGAGTAAAATATAAAGTTGACATTTTAAGTTATGAAAGTTGAACTATGAATTTTCAGTTAATTTGCTTTAAAAGAATGTAATGTTATGGGAGACATCAAAATAGCTTTAACTAACGATCTTTTTTCTTATATTGTTTTTGTTTCTATTAATAATCATGTATCTCAGTCCTCATACTAGATTTTGTTTATGCTCTCATCTTGATAAATGAGTAAAGTCTCATTGTGAATGTGAAAATATTAATGTATAACACTTAATTTGTAATTATATTTAAAAATTCTTCATCTCGACTTTCAAAGTTAATTGGAAAACAATTAATAAAATTAGTTGAATTAGAAAACTATTAATTCTAAATAAATAACCAATAACCGTTTTCATCATAGGGTTGGTCCCACTAGAGAAGTTACAGGATTAAACTTAAACTTTTTGATGGCCAATAGCAAGGCATTTTTGGAATTTTATGTTATAAACTCTATTCCTCATTTGTAGTGTTTAATGACGAGTAATAATGAACTAATTTTTTTAGCAACAAATGTTTCATCCTAAATACCGGTAAACTTGTCATATGCAATATTTAAACTAATACTATTTTTTTTAGAATAACCACCAATACCACTAGACCATAAAGCAAAGGGCGAACAAAAAAAATTTAGTTTGCGAATTTTTAAAGAAAAAACTTTACAAAATAGTAATCAAGTTTTTCATATGTTCTATTTAGGTCACTTATTTTTTTTTTCATTTTAGTCACTTAAGTTTCTCGTCTGTTTTATTTTATTCGCTCAAACTTTTTTTGTCTAATTTTAATTATTAAAGTTTCACATGTTGTTCTAATATTGCATAATTACGAGGTTAACATTTTACTCTTTTTGGAATTTGTTCTATAAATATGATGGTAATGTTGGTTTACTCTTTTTGGATTTCATTTTCACCATATCTATAGAATGAAATACAAAAAAAAGTAACTCATAACATGGTAATTTCTCAAAATTAAAACAACATGTGAAACTTAACTTACTAAAATGAGACAAAAAAAGTTTGATGACTAAAATGGAACAGAGAAGAAAACTTGAGTGATTAAAATGAGACAAAAAAAAGTTTGAGTGACTAAAATGAAACATATGAGAAACTTCTTGTAAGCATATTTTCTATGTGTAAATATGTTTAGATCAAGTTTATTTTGTTTAGTTTTATTTTATACAGATTTTTAATAGAATATTTGTAAAGAGTTTCTATAATATTTTTTATCAGCTTAAATTTAACTAAAATTCTTTTTGTGAAAACCGAAGTTACATAAATAATTAGCATAACTCTAATGACAATATATTCATTTACGTTACATTATAAAAGTATAACATCTCTCAAATTTTTTAACTTTTAAAATAAATTTAGACCTTCAATCTTTAAATTATTTTCATGTTAAAAAACTTTCAAGCACATTTATTGTTTTCTTTTAAACTTTCATCATTGGTGGAATATAAAATTTTAAAATAAATAGACAAACACAATATAGTTTCAAACTTTATAAAATTATCAAATCTACTTTTGAGTGAAGATCTAAATTGATTGATTACATATAAGTAGTTAATTTTTAAATATAGTTAATAGAAGTTTTTATAATTTCATTATCAATATTTTCATCAAATTATTTATTTCTATAAATGATACTTTTCTTAAAAAAGTTAGGTTCTACATTTATCTCAAAAAAAAAATTCTTTCACGACAATCATAGTCTTTTCAAAAATCTCTTATGTTGTGTATTAAAAAATAAATAAATCCATTTAGAGGGTGTTTGGGATTTCTTATTTAACTTGAAAAATTCTTTTTATTAAAAGTGTTTATTGACTTATGAATTTTTTAAAATAAGTTATTAAAAAAGTGTTTGGATTAGCTTTTGTAGTGGAAAAATCTAATAAATCAATAAATTATATTTTAAAAAGTGTTTGGCTTAGCTTATATTTATTTTAGGGTAAAGGGTGGGTAGATTGGTAATATTTTATTGCAAATGCCAAAAGCCATTTGAAAAACTAAGAATTTGTGACTTTTTAAAAAACAACTTTTTAACTTTATCAAAAAGTTAAAACGAAAAGTGCTTTTATGTGTACCAAACATTTTTTTTAGCTTATTGGCAATTTAAAAAGTCAATAAGTCAATAATCAGTTTTCCAACGTAATCCCAAACACCCTCTTAGTTGATCTATACCACATAACTAGTACATAGTGAAAAACTTTATTAAAATTAGGTTAACACTTAGCAAATAAAAGCCCAAAGTTGGCATACCACGAAGGGTAGAAGGCGGATCGCTTTCCGAACATATCAACATGATTCAAGTGGAAAGTAGACGAGCAAGATGATTGAAAAACATAACCACACGATTCAAATGGAAAAAATAGATCGATATGATTAATGTGAAGAAAGATGGATGATATAGTCTTGTAATGGAGAGAGGGGGGAGGGAGGGGGTTTGAACCACTTGACCCTTTAATTGGCGTAAAACACTATCCCTTTGGGACGTGAAAATGGGGGTTGAGATCTTTGAGCGTGAGGGCATTCACGGTGGAAGGGGGTAACTTTGTATTAAATGTCACCAATCATAAATTGACACTTCATTATTTTATTTTTCTATTTTTTAAATCAATATTTACATCTTGATAAAATTTGGTTTTTTTCTAAAATAACTAATACTCGGTAATTATTAAAAAAAACGAGATATACCGGTTTTTTTTGTTTTATTTTTCTGAACATGCATGTATAAGTTTTAATGAAAATGAAGTTGTTTTAAAAAAAACTATTTTTAGTCACGTAAGTGATTTTTTTAACATGTATTTCTTGTTTTTTTTAAATTTAACAACTTGGTTAGAATACCGTGTATTAAATGAGTTGAATAAATATAATGTTATATACTTAGTAATAAAAAAAGTATGACTTTTAGAAACCCATTTATCACACGGTTTGAATAAAATATAACATAATTTGTTAACACATACGCTGATGAAAAAAAATATGTTTTTAAAATACTTTGACGTGACAGTTATAAATTATGTTAATTTCATTTTTAAAACTTTTTTTTTGAATTGGTTATTAATTTTTTTATATAATAGATAAATGTATTTATATTAAACTCATTTGGTTAATGATATAATAACTATCTATAATTAAATAATAAGTAACCATGATTAGATCAATATTAAATATTTAAAAATATTTTTTAATATTATTGTTTAATACGAGAGAGAAGCAGGGAAAATCATGCTGATAATGCACTCGAAAGTGACACATGTCCCCTTAGGATTTTTATTTATTAGTATAACTAGGTTTAAATCCGGTGTATTACACGAGTCGAATAAATATAATATTATATATTAAGTAATAAAAAAGTTTATTATTTAAAAAATCATGTTTTACATGAATTGAATAAACCTGTGGAATACAATATAATCTGTTAACGCATACACTCGTCAAAATATGATAGAATGTTTATTAATATAAAGATTAGTATTTTTTTAAAAAATATATTATTACTAAAAAATAGAGGTGTATATAATAAAAGAGAGAGAGACGAAAAAAAAAGATGAGAATGAATATGGAGCCGAAACGTGGCATAAAAACATTTATTTATTATATAGTATAGATTGGTTAATGATATAATAACTATCCATAATTAAATAAAAAGTACATGTGATTAGATTTATATTAAATATTTAAAATATTTTTTTAATATCATTATTTAATATGAGAGGGATTTGAGAAATCATGCTGATAATACACTAGAAAGTGACACGTGTCTCCATAGGATTTTTATTTAGATTAAATTACAAATTGTGTCCTTTAATTATTATTTAAATTACAAGTATTGTCCTTTGCCTTTAATAATTACACTGGACGTCCTTTTTTTAAACCTTTCCACAGTTTAAGTCATTTCCACTAACATTCATCCAAAAGTTATGTTAAATCTGGTCATGTGCCCCTCACATGAGGGGCATTTGCGTCTTTTCACCCCTCTTGTATAAACCCAACCTTAAACTCTCTCTCAAACTCTATGTACTCTTTCGCCTCTCTCTCTCCGGTGAATACCACCACCGTCAGAGTGACGGAGAAGACAAAACCCACCGCCGGTTCACCACCACTCTCTCATCGTAAAGTTGTCGTCGAATAAACTCTACCAGACCCTCACCGTCAATTCTAGATGAGCCGCCGGCTAAGCCCATCGAACCTCCATCGTCAACCCTATATGAGGGATTTTCGTTTGGATCAATTTGCAATTGATGTGCAGCTCCACTTGAAATCTCTTTGTGTTGCAATTAATATACATGTCTGCCTAAAATCGTAACAATAATCAATGCCACCCTTTCTTCGATCATTTGCTCCCATTTTCCAATCAATGAACTAGAACTTCAATCAGTGGTAAAAAGACGTAAATGCCCCTCATGTGAGGGGCACATGACTAGATTTGACAAAACTTTTGGATGGAGTTAAGTAAAAGGACTTAAACTGTGCAAAGGTTTCAAAAAAAGGACGTCTAGTGTAATTATTAAATCAAAAGGACAATACTTGTAATTTGAACTATAGTTAAAGGACACAATTTGTAATTTACTCTTTTATTTATTAGGATAACTAGGTTAGAAACCCATGTATTAGAGGTTTGATTAATAAAATATTAAACATGTATTAATAAGTGGAAAAAACAAAGGAGAGTTGAGAAAAGAAATATTAAATAAATGAAATATTAATAAAGTAAATATTAATAAAGAAGAAAATGAATAATTGAGAAACAATAAGTGAAAAAAACTTCATCCAATTACTTAAGTATTTGGTATAGTTTGGGCTCACAAGAAAATAAGCGGGAAAATTTTCAAACGCTTACAAGAATCTTCAGCTCACTTAATTGTGATACGTGACTAATTACTTATTTATTAGTATATATTAGTGTCAAATATACCTAAAATGTATATTATTCTAATTATAATATATAACAATCTATTTATATTTTTCTGCATGAATTTTAAACTTTTGGAGACTTTCAACCGATATGTCTTCTCATTTTATATTACATTTATTTTATTTTAACCGTTAGAGAAAAAAACATAACTCAAATTGACACGTTCATAAAAAATAGGTCGGAGTTTCCACATATACAAAACATATACAAATAGCTAAAATAAGTCATGATATAAATCAAAATAGAAAAAAATAAAAATAATTACTTGAATACTTTCAGCTAGTTGTCTAAAATAATGGAGTTTATTAAAATGTAAAAACAGTCTAATAATATAATAATTTTTCATAATACAAATTTATTTTTCAAAAATGATAAATAACGTCATTAATTATAACTATCAATGATTAATTTTTTATTAAATTTATTTACTTAAAATATAATAACTATCAATAATTAAATTTGTTATGTTTCTTAATATAAATATTATTTAATAGTAGAGAGAAACGAAAAAAATTAGTATTTAATATGAGAGAAAGGCAGGAAAATAAATGTGAGAAAGAACCAGAAAGTGACATTGTCACCTCAGATCTTTATTTATTAGTATAGACAAAGAAGTATTTTTTATTTTATAATTTAGTTTTTATTTACTAAAAATAAAATTCTTATATTTAGTTATTGAAAAAAAAATACGGGGTATGAAACCACTACGTACTTTACTAATTCTGTCCGGTGATTGTTTCTGTACTGATATGACAGTGACATGACAAAACATGAATCACTTGAACATACAACAATACAAATGGCCTTATATCTTCTTCGTGGCTCCGAAACTTTAATTTACTCATCCTTAAAAAGCATGGCCAGCGTCCAATAGAAATTTCTTTGAATTTCCTTTTTATACATATAAAAAATAGTTGCTTTGGTGGACTTGGTTTACCCTCTTGTCATTTACTGAAAACACCTTGGCTCGACCTTCATATCAAGCTTTTTTTTCGTGTTACAATTCTTTTGTTTATTCTTTTTTTTTTCTTTCTTCCAAAAAAGTCTCTATTGTTTTTCTTTTCATATACACCTCTCAACTTTTTACATTTTCAAATATACCCCTAAACTTTCCTAAAATTCTAATTTATAAAAATGTCCTCTCAACTTTGTTCAATTTCACTTTAATCCCCTAAAGTTTTTAAAGTTTTAAGTTTACCACATGTAGTATATATAATCTGATTTTCTTTAATAATTTTTGTTTTTTTCTTTACGTCCAGGTAAAATTTTTGTTAAAAACGTCGTATTCAAAATAAAATATTTTTTAGGTATCGTAGGTTATATCACATGACGGTGATGTGCTGGTGCCGTGAATAATTAGACCAAACATCGACTGAAAAATATCGACACCGTTATATAATTGTTTTTTATCTATGTTTCGATCTGCACAACCGAGTTGCCGTAACTTCATACATTTCTTTTATGTATTTAACCACTTTTATTTGTGTGCTTAGCGACGTTAATGTCACAGCCTCAACCGTTTAAGGTCCGCCTCCCGCCACGAAGCGTGGGACAACATTTCTAGTTTTATCAGAATTTGGAAGTAAGGCCAGATACAAAACAAGTTTTAAAAATTTATAAAACTAAGCACAGTTTTTATGGGTCTGAAACTCTTGTTTTTTTTAATAATCTAATTGCGCCGACCCCAAATAAACACCGAACTTGTAAGTAATAGTTTTATTTTGTTTCTCTTTTTATATGACGTATAATAGTTCGTTGAATTTTTAATTGAAAAAAATAATGTTGATTTTTTAGTTCATAAATCTAGAAAAAAAAATCATCAAATCTTGATATTTCAAAAAAAAGATAGTGATTAAGAAAAATATATTGATGATGGATTAGGATGTTAAAAAAACATCATCAAAGTTTAAAATATCGTCGGTATAGGATTTGACAATGACGTGTCGTCAGTACAGACCTCGTCGGTATATTTTAGTAGATATAGAGCCCCGCTTTTCCCACGACATATCGTGGGGATATGTCCTTAAATACTTTTCCGAAAAAACAAACTTTATTTAAATACATTAAACTAATTAAACACATAAACCACACGTATTAAATTGAACACATTTCACATCTAACTGAATACGTACGTTTTAGACCACTCTGCTAATTAACACCATTAAACATATTTTCATGAAATTTACCAGCAACAGTGAAAATGAAATACACTAGTCGTACAAGTTTTAAGATATGGTTACATTTGACACCTCTGTGCAATCTTACACCATTAAACATAATTAAACATAAAATTGTGTAAATATAAAAATCAGTACTTTAAAGACAAAAGACAAACATCAAATCTTCCATATGCCGAGGGACCTTCAACGGGTTGAGCACCATACAAAGCAAGGTGACCTTCAACGAGTTCACTGTGCAGCGCAAGCGTCTCTTCATCATCTTGCTGTTTTCAATTGGTTAAAACAATATGGGTAAAAATTTGGGGTTAAAGTGGTAAAGCTTATCTTGAGGTTAAGGGTTCGAGACTCATTTAAGACGGATTGGTGTAAGTTATTATGAGTAGTTTAGGTGGCCCAAGATAGGATATTGCAGTTTAAAAAAAATACCATAGAACACATACTTTCAACCCAGAAATATACAAACAATAATCGCCTGACTAATCCAGTAAACCAAAACCTAAAAAAGAAATTGGGGGGCCTAAGCTAGGGCTCTTTTCCGATCAAGGAGGAGTCGGCTCATAGAGATGCGATGGTTGTCGGTTGTTTCTCAACTGTCGTGGTCGAGAGATACAAGAGGAAACGAGTTCAAGAGAGGGATACATACACGAGGGCCATCGAGAGATATGTTCTATTGATCGAGAGAGAGATGGAGAGAAGTTGGAAAACACGAATGAGCACAGGAGGCTGTGTTTTGAGTTTTAGGGCAAACCGAAGGCTATGCCGACGACATGCGGTCACCACAGGGTTCACTGAAACGACGCCGCTTTAGCTTTTCATTAATTTATAATATAAGGAAAACGAAGAAAATATATATTTCTTTACTTTTTACCTATATCAATGACATGCCGTCCGCAAATCTTTTCAAAATAGCGGATCGTTTTTTCATAATCCCGCCTAACCTATAGTGACGACATGTCGTCGGGACAACATTGACAACATGTAGTTGCTGTAGGGCGTACTATTCCAACGACAATAATTCGTCGCGATAGTTATCATCGCAACATGGTACTTCTCTTTTAGTGGACCTTAAGGTCACAGATTCAATTTTACAGTTGTTCCAAGGTCTACCCTCATATTTGGATGATATACTTTTTACTTAAATTTTAAGATGAAACCTTATAATCAAATTAATAATTGAGTTTTTGTCACACCCTGTCAAAACGGGACCTAACATGACCGATTGATACCAAGACAAACAGAGTGGAAACATAAAAATCTACTTACTAAATCTTGGAATTACTACAAAATCATACAAGTTCAAACCAAAAAAAATAGTTCTATTACCAAAGTACGAGAAGCTGCAAAAAGTTTAATCCTTATAAAATAAGCTTCTAAAATCTCCCAAGGTTTGGTAGCTACACACCCAAAAGCAATCCTCACACTCTCCTAACGTTTAGCTGTAAAGCATGATCAAAACAAAATGTCATCATAAATCTTTGTGAGCTTGTAACTGTACAACTAGGTAAAACAAGTTTCATGTGTTGTTACCCCTGCAATCAAAGCTCCCTTAATGGATCAAATTCCATATCAAAGGTCCGTAACATATATACAAAAGGATATCGGCTAGTGGACAAAACCATCATACACTACGATACCGACTCTACGTATATTTGCTCCACGTTTGTGCGCAACCCTAGTTCATCGTACGAGTCTCTTGTTCACGGGATTTTCAAGTCAAAACCAAATCCTCGTGACTCGAATAGTGGTGCGGTAGGGTCACACGACGATGTGCGACCAAACCAGGACTCGCACAGCGGTGCGTTGAGGTCCCACCGCGGTGTGGGTCTGTGCCGAATGAAGGAGTTAACCTTGATCCAGAACTAGTTAATTAATTACTATTTAATTAATAGTTTGAATGTTTAGATAAAGTTATATTTATCTATTAGTTTGTTGGAGTTAGTATTAGATTATAATTGAGAGTAGTATTTGAGTAGGATTAGTAAGACTTATTTTTTATAAATAGATGGTTAGGGTGTATGTAATTTAAAAAGTCGAGAATTATAATAAACAAGAAATAGTCGATTTTGGTTGAGATCAAATTTTGTGTTCGTATTACTGGGCCTGATTTCTAACAATTAGTATCAGAGCTTAGTTAAAGTCCTGCGGTTTTGAGAGTCGTGTTTCGTGAGGAGGAGCAGCCCTTTGGCTGTCGGGCTGAAGACGAAGAAGGAGCAAGATCTGTTTTTGTTAAGAAGGTTTGAAGGAAGCAAGAACTTGATTTGATCTTCATGTTTGAAGGAAGCAAGAACGTGATCTTCATGTTTGAAGGAAACAAGTAAGAAGGAACAAGAAAATTTTTCTTGTTAAGTAGGCAATCGATAACACGTTTTCTTGGTTGAATGAAGGAGTAGGAAAAACAAAATCTTATCTTGTTTAGTAGGCAATCAAAAACCCTAGTTTTCGATTGAAAGGAGTAGGAAAAACAATATTTTTCTTGTTAAGAAGGCTATCAAGGACTTGTTTTTTGATGAATTAAAAGAATAGGAGAAAGAAGGAAAGAAAGAAGAAGAAAAACAAGTAAGAAGAAAGAAAATAGGAAAGAAGAAAGGAAATGTTTAATACGACCAATGTTTTTATCAATTTGCAACTACATTTAATCCGATTTCTCTTTAACAGAAAGAAAACATTAATCATTTTTAAAGCTTTCTAAACACTTAAACTCATTGTATGTCCAAGTTCATATGATCAAAACCTCACTTAGGTGCTAAAACTTCCATTTTAACAATCCAACACTTGGTTAAATCTTAAACAAGATATTAGATGTTGGAATTATATGTTCGGTCACGATTATTTAACGCTGGACAATTCTCAACAGTGGTATTAGAGCCTTGGTTACGACATACGAATCGGATCCGGTCTTTTAACTGATTATAGATCACAAACTCTTTGTTTGAAGTTTTCAATCTAGATCTTTTTTGGGCAATTTTTATTTATTTATTTTAGTCAAAGTTTTTATTTATTTTATTTGGCCATTAGGATTGCCCAGTTATTTGATTGTATTAAATACGTAAATCTGGCCCGACCTGTCTTGTGTTTGTTTTATGTTTTGTTTTTATGGTTTTGGCCCATTTAATGGCTCAAAGTTGTAATAGGCTAGCTTTTATTTTTTGGCCCACCTTGATGGCTCAAAGTTGTAATAACTTAGAGTTTTATTTTTTTGTATTCTATATAAATATTGTAAAGATAAATACTCGAAGACAAAACTGAAGATGGAGGCAGGATCTTGGATTTAGTGGGAGTCACAAGGAACAGCTATACGCATGCACGAAGTCTATCCTTGTGGTTGTTTGTGTGTTGTGACCCCGTGACCTAGTTTGGTCTTGCTATTTGGCTCTAGTATGATCAAACACTTTTTCTTTGGCCATATGATTTACATATTTTTGTGTTTACTATTGTGGTTGCTTTTATCTTAGAAATGTTATAACGTACCAACCAAATACCAAAATTTTCAAAATCAAATAAATAACAAGTTTTAAACATTTTTTACATTTGTGAATACTTTATATTAAAACAAAAAGTTTGTTTTTTTAAAATAAATGATAACCAATAAAGTTTTGCAATTTAAACTAATTTTAAATTTTCAAAACGAATAACTTAATAGTTCATTTAAACTATTAACTTTTAATTGGTTTATTTCATCGCGACAAACTTAGTTTTAATAGGTTATTTAAAATTAAGTGTCCTAAGAGATGAAAGGGTTCATCATGTTGTCACGATCTAATATATAGTAAACTGGCTTTTACAACACACGTATGATTTATCATTCGTTGTGTTTGACCCTATTCGGTAAAACACTAAAATTAAATCTCATATTTAAAATCTTTAGTCTATGACATCCTACTATAAGGAACACTTGGGGCATAACGTGAAACACCAATGTTTGGAACCACAGCACCGCACTTTGTGCGTAACCTATCCCTCCAAGGTGCAAGGGTTTCGTTGACACATCCGGCCCTTCCACATGTTCCTGTACTATGGCGACTATTACTTTTCTCTCTAATACATGCCCCAGCTGTATGGAGAGACCAAAAGTGGGCATAGATGAGACTAAACTTATCATTAAATAGACAAAAGTTGTCTTAGCGGCTTCATACTCGAGAATTGTGCATTTTTCCACAATTGACAATTATTGTCAGTCTTGAACGAGAACAATAATGATTGAACGCTATATGAGAATGAATCTAATCCATGTCTCATTGATTCAATTGATGTCTTTTACAGAAAGGATAAATGACGATTATTACCATAAGTCTATTGTCTTGCAATAGCAAGATGTTTTGGTTAATAACTTTAAAGTGTCATACCTTGTTAGGGGCAACCATGTGTAGCTTGAACACCGCTGGTTGTCTGCGTTAAGGAACTTAATCGAAGGACGTCCAAGTAGGAGACTGTTGGAATTATATATCCGGTCACGATTATTTAACGCTACTAACTGAGTTGTGACCCGTAAGAGTTACACCTTGGGCAACGAATATTAAATCCACTTAACCTTGCTTAACTGGTAATTACGAATTGTTAGCGAGACGATATATTTTATATATATTCGTTAGACGAGAATTATTATTTATACTGGTTTATAAATAATAATTATATATATTATTTTAATCTTTCATTAAAACAATTAAATGAGTTCGGGTTTTTTATCTCGTATTAGACTTTGAGCCCGAAAACAATTAATAGGGTTTATAATTATTATATATATATATATATGGATTATAATCCTATTTTTGTTTTCACCCTAAAATTGCCAGCCGCATACAAATTGAGGAATACGTTTTTTTGGTTGACCACTTTTTGGTCAACACCTATTCGAGCCGCAAAAGAGTTTCACTTGTTTTGCCGTTTTTTCAAAGCTTCTGTCACAAAGGAGTTTGCAATTCTCGGCGGCCTCAAGCCCCCCACCCCCGGTCGCCGACCGGTGCCGCCTCGTTCTCGTGTTTCGGTTCCTGATGTAGTATCGTTTCGTTGTACCTAGGTGACTCAACCGGTTAATCATTAACCACGAATATATAATTAATCTCATTGGTAGATTAAATATTTATTCTGTGTTCGTATGTTTTGTAACCCAGATCCTGTCGGGTTTTCCTTTTTGTGTTGAATCGGTTTCTTTCCGCTGTGTTTTAATATTTACTAAATAATTATTATCAATCTATAATTAATTATCAACTATTTTTAATAACTAATCTAACTGATCACCACCGGACAATTCCCAACATTAGAGGCATACCAAAGCCTTAAGTACTACTGGAATTCAAAGTCAGAGCTTATATTTCTCATGCAGATTGTTTACAAGGGAATGAATATAGATAAACAAAACAAAGACTAGAAATATGGCAAGGATATCGGAATTAAATATGGAGAGGATTAAAATGAATATTGGAATCCAATAAAATGATCATCAAAACTCATTAAATCATCAAAACCACAAATGATCTATAGATGATCTGAGATATCAAAAACACTTTGGATTGTAGCTAGACACGATTTGCAGCATGCGCATCCATATCTTCAAGGGTTTGTGAGTATTTTAGACACAGGGATTCTTGAGAGAAATGGAGGTTAGTTTGAGAGCTTCATAAGTGCTTTGGATCGGACTATAGTGGAGATATGCGACTTAAGTGGACCAATAGGAAGAGAACAACTCAAAAATTGAACTTTCTAGTTCAGGTTGCCCGATCCACACAGCGGTGCGGCATCTCACATGGGCGTGTGGAATTAGGTTTCTCGGTGATGGCTTCTGGTCAGGACCCCACACGGCGATGTATCTTACCCGCATGGCCGTGCGCGATCTCACTTCACGGTAATAGGTCAAGCTCTTGGTATTCATGCTTGAATCAAGGATTCACATGGTGGTGTGTCAACCCCACATTGGCGTACCGTAATCTTTGGTTGTTACATTCTTCACACCTTAAAGAATTTTGTCCTTCAAATTCAATTAATGGTTAAACATATGAGGATACTTCCTTTTCATTTCATCTTCTCTTTCCCAAATAACTTTTGGTCCTCTTCGCGCGTTCCACTTAACTTTTACGATTGAGATCTTTTTGCGTCTCAGTTTCTTCGTTTGTTTCTCAAATATTTCAATTCGTTCTTCCACGAAGTTCAGTCTGTCGTCAATATTTACTTCATGAAGGGGTATAGTCAATGCTTCGTCCACGAGACACTTTCTTATGTTTGACGCATGAAATATATCATATATCCCTCTCAATTCCTCATGTAGTTTCAACCGAAATGAATCGTTTCCGACTTTTGTCAATATCTCAAATGGTCCGATATATAGTGGACTTTTAGCATCACTCGGTCGCCAATTTAAAATTTTAACGGCCTTCGTCTCTTGTCGGCGTAGCTTTTCTGTTTATCTTGGGTGGCTTTTAATCTGTCTTGTATTTGGACAACCTTATCCGTGGTTTCTAATACTATCTCAGGTCTTGTTAGTTGTCCTTCCCCACTTCAGACCAACACATTGGTGTTCTGCACTTTCTTCTATAAAGTGCTTCAAATGGTGTAACTTTAATATTGGTGTAATAGTTGTTATCGTATGAGGAATCCATTTCAATTTCCTCCAAAGTCTATACACACGCTCTCAACATATCCTCTAGTGTTTGAATAGTACGTTCACTCTGGCCATTAGTTTAAGGATGATTGTACTTAGATTCAAAAGCGTTCCCATTGTTTGCTGAAAAGTTGCCAGAAACCAGATGTAAACCGGCTACCTCTATCTGACACGATAGATAATGGCACGTTGTAAAAATGTAACCATCTTTTCTTAATAAAACATGTATGAATTTGGATACATCATTTTGGTCGATTTTTACCATGTTCCGCTCATTTGATACTGATCACCTTTAACTACTTTTTTTTCTTCATTCGTCCAATTAGAGACTAATTATCACCCAAATCAAACACTATTTCATGTAAATCTGTTCCAATTTATTAGATCTGTATTAGAAACTAAAAAAGTAATGGTGTTTATGTAGCTTTATAATACGGTAACACTCATGTTGGTTCAGGCCCCTACAAACACACTCAAACACACAGTAAAAACTCACGTAAGTGAAGGTTTGTATTTACTGCTTGAAATCCTTATTTTATTATGCAAGGAATGTGGCTTTATATAGCCTACAGTGACTCTAAAACCCAACGGAAATAAACTAATAGCTACCACAAAAAGTGGAGTCAAAACAAAGAACTATTCAACCTACGACTCTTTAAACGTAACTACCTAAACGTGGGTAAGACCCATTATTCCACCAAGATATAAACACATGCTAATTAAAATCTTCAAGACCCGTGAACTGATCCACCTTCAACCCGATACCCGCTGGCCCGTGTGACCCGGTACCGTGAACGAACCCGATTAATCCAACAACTCAGGCATGGAGAAAAAAACATTATAACCACAGAGTATGCCTACGGTTTTACACAAAGTAGATGCCTACACTTTTACAATTGTATTGTGAGAGCTTATACATTACAAGTTACCATTTGAGGTGGCCTTTATTAACTTCTCTTTCATTGATTTTATCATATTATCTGATATGGGACTGTTAAGTTGTATTGATTTGAAACAGCTAAGAGACACCCTAGAGCTCAACCTACTCAAAACCCAGGTAGCTAGTATGGTTCTTGTGAATAGATCCGCTATAGGAGCTCTTGCTGCATCATGTTGTTCATAAGTAACGTCTTTATTGTTATTTGATATATTTTATATAATTTTGTTTGAAACTATACTAGAATAGCAAGTTGTTGGTTATGTTGATTCCAGTTTTGATAGCTTGACCGTTCACCCGTTATATGATTAAACAAGTAATATGAACTTTGAAGTAAAGTGTTGTGTTACATTTGTTAATTTTCAGTGAGTTGGTAACTTTTTTTTGAACATTTTGGTTAAGTTTTAATTTTATTAATTTGAAAAACCAGACTGAGACAGATATAAACTAGTTGGTTATGTTGGTGTCAGTTGATTTTAATAACTTACGCAAGTATAAGAACAATTCTCATTATAAATGCGAAACTCGCCGATAATTATGGTAACGTCAATACTAGTATTTGTATAAAATATAAACAATATATATCTTACAAACATACCGTCAATACGAAGCATTTTCTTTGTATTCATAAAATTAAAGGAAATTTATTATATTATTGAAACACTTATGCATGGAATCATAAGCTACTAATCACACATGCAACACTTATTACACTATTGGAAAATGCTTCTTATGTTAGGTACGAAACATTTTCTTTTTATTCATAGTCATATCATGCTTGCTATTCAAACATAATGGATGTTTCGAATGATCAAACCTTCTTTGCTTCGACCCAAAAGTTGTACTTAGTGATCGCCAGGAGGACGTGGGGAGCGGCTGGGGGATGGAAGGGGCGGGAAGAGGGGTGAGGGTACACGGGGCGGGAAGAGGTGGAAGGGTGGACATGGCGGGAAGCGGCATGGACAGGGCCGGAAGGACGGGAAGCCGCAGTAGGGTGGACAGGGAGGGAAGAGGCAGGTGGGTGGACATGGCGGGCAGAAGCACGTGGGTGGAAGAGGAGGAGGAGGAGGAGGGGGACGGGGAGTGGGAGTGGGAGTGGGAGTGGGAGTGGGAGGAGGGGGAGGGGGAGGGGGAGGAGGACGGGGCGGTAAGAGGTGTGGGGGTGGAGGCGTGGAGAGGCCAGTAACTGCTTTCTCCTCTATGCACTTTGAGTCACATAATTTTGGATATCCGCTCTCTATTTCTGCATTCCCGTTTAAACCAAACAAATTACTATACACAATATATACTTTTTCATAGTTAATATAAAACATGTTATTGGTTTAAATAAGTTTGATTAAGCACCTGAGTTTGCAAGAACAAAAAAGAGTAAGATTGCAGACAAAACAAATGAACCTTTGCCCATTTTCAAAGAACACTTAAAAGATTGTCAAGATCATGGAAGTACTTATAGGACGAATTATAATAAATATAGGGATGCATTCTTTTAAGAACTAATTTTACGTTAAGAAGTAGAGAATCATAAAAAGCACTTGTACGTAGTGCATTGATGATTTAATGAGTAGTGGGTGGGCGGTTATGTAACTACCTTAGTTATGACACTTAAAGCAAATACAAGTATATTATACGGTTATTTTAGTTCTCTCTATTTTTTTGGTTTTTAATTGAATGTCTCCCTATACATATAATACAAATTTTTGGGAAAGACATTCACGTCGTACAAATAGAAATACATTTAACTAGAATAATACTCCGCGTGTTGCAGCGGGTGGCACGTTGTGATGATTCGGTTACGATGGAACCTAAACGTAGATACAAATAAGCACGTAAAGAGGCCCAAAGTGTTGTGACAAAAATTAATGTCATCAAAAACTTATAAAATACAGCAAAATGCGAGAATAACGTCTAAGATTTATGGTTGTAAATTAAAACGCACGAAAAAAATATTAAAACGCAAAAAAACATGAAATCCAAAAAACTGTCCTAGGGGTGGGCTGGGGGTTTCAAACCCGCGTCGCCTGCCTAAGGCTAAACCGTCGAGACCACTGCGTCAAGTCCATCATTTGGTTTTCAATTGTTACAACTATCTTTTAAACACAAAATAATGTGAGAAAAAAAAGACAATTACCCACATGTATTGCGGCATGTTAAACCACAGAAGAAATTAACATTCTCGAAAACTTATAAAATAAAGCAAAAACGTTTAGATTAACTAACTTTAAGGGAGAATAGTGTATAAGATTTATAGTTATAAATCAAAAAACATGAAAAAAATAACAAAAAAATAATAACATGAAAGGCTTAAAATCAGGAAAGAGGGATCACTTTTACCATTTGTAATATAACTTGTATGTTTTCTCTTGTGATTTCCACCCACAACCAAAACTCTCTATAATATATATTTAATTATTTTCTCGTTTATTGTGCAAGGGTTTTAAGATGTGAAAAAAAATTAAGAAAATTTAATGAAATAATTATAAAAAACTAATGAAAAAACGAATATAATACCATATACTCTATTAAAAACGGATAGCGATTGAATAGTAGTCCCACCACTTGAAGCGGCCACTTAGGGTAAGTGTTTTTTTTTCTTTTAGAGCGACTCACTACAACAAAACATTTATCTATCAGAAATTACCGACGGAATCCAACTAATTTCACATACTCTTGAATTTTTTGTTAATCCGTCGGCTTTCCATCGGTAATTATTGAGATTCCTGTCCCATCGCTAACTCTCCGGTCATATCACATCAATAGTTTACCGGCATCCTTTTCAGAAACATTCCGACTAGTTTGTCAAATTGTTCTTAGCGTGAATGTTGGAATTGGTACTCGAAATTTAAATACTCTGTCATGGGTGCTTATTCTACCGATAGGATGTTAGATTGTGCTAGAATTTTGGTGCTCTCAGAATGTAGAGCGAGGCACGTATCTATCGTATGCATACAAATATCAGTATTATATTTGTATGTGTTGCCCACGTCTATCGGAACTCGTGGGCTCATGTATAAATGTAGATTATTGTATGTTTGGTGCCCATGTCTAGTCATCGGGATTCTTGGGCACAAATTAGTACAAAAAGGGAAACCATTGTCATAGTGGCTACAACAAGTCAAAGGCGAGACCTGGATAAGACATTTCTCATGTCTAGTCTTCAGGTTCCAGGGCATAAAATAGAAAGTGACGGGAAATCGTTGCCCGGATGCCCACGGAATTGTGTAGAAGCATGTTTTGGTAACTATAGATAAAATTCTATGTATCAGTGTACGTGGCTAGTACGCAGGAGGGTGTTCCTGAGTACTCAGCCTTCACACCAGTTTGGTCATGCGTACTTAGTAAGTACGCAAGGCTTTTGCCTTGCGTACTTGTCAAGTATGCATGACCAAACCCTGTGTACTTAGACAAGTACACAGGTAATGTTCCTGCCCTTATAAATAGAAGACTTGTCTTCATTTGTAGGTGAAACTTCTGGAACAAGGTTGAGAGGTGTCTGGGTCGGGACGAGCTCTCTCGACCCCTGGACCGTGAGCTTAGATGAGAGATGTGTGCTCCTTCAGTATGTAGTCTGTAATATGGGATGACTTCTATGTTATGGATTACGTATTGTTGATTATTCTCTTGTTTATGTTCGTGTTTCTCTGTCTCATTTTCTTTATTCCTACACAAATCACAGAACAGATCCGTGTTATTTCCGCTGCGCGACGAGGCTTCCGAGACCTACAAGTAGTATCAGTTCCTTGGTGTTCGTTGATTTGTGTTCCAGTTTCGTGTTTTAGAGTTTTTGGAGCAGATCTGAGTTCATACGAGTTCTTACTTTTTGTGTCAAAAATCCTCAAATCCGAGTTTGTTATAACTTCGTTTGGTGTTTGGAGGGCTAAGGGTTTGTTAGATGATGATTTCTAAGCTTTTGGAAGCATCATCTTCTCAGATCCATCACTTTTCGAGCATTCTCCTCAAGATCCATCAAGAACGTTGTTACTTTTTGATAAGTACACAAATTTAGCTTTTCTGCGTACTTACTAAGTACGCATGGGTTTTGCCCTGCGTACTTACTAAGTACGCAAGAGTAGTTGTCATTCGTACTTGTTAAGTACGCATGAGTATTTGACTCTACGTACTTAGCATGTACGCATGGGTTGGCTTTGCAAACTTATCAAATACGCATGAGCACTTGGCTTTGCGTATTTACTAAATACGCATGAACACCCTTTATGTGCGTATTTACTAAATACGCATGAACTAGCTTCTGGGATTAAAAAAAATACTTGTATACGATGTGGCTTGGCGAAACACGGATGGGATTTTTGTTGGATGATACCACTTGTCATACATTGTTTAAGTGTTCATACCTGAAAATGTGGGCTATGAGTATCTGGGATACTTATTTAATAAGGTATGAATGTTGAACTAATGAGAGCAATTGGGTCGTCATCGGCTAAAGGTCTCGTTCTATTTGTGAAGATGTGGCTGCTTTGGGTTTTTTGGAAATAGAATCATCTTGTTTAGGTATTCAAACCTGAATATGTAGGCTACGAGTATCCGGGATACTTCTTTAATAAGGGATGAATACTGGAACAACTTGAACCTAAGGATTTGCTGTTTTGGATCTTTGCAAAGGAATAAAAGAATAAAATCCTGGAGTTTGCTAGTTGTGTTTTTTGAGGATTTGAATGAAGTGGTAATGAAGCTGGTCATAGTTTTACAGAGAAATGAGGGAGATAAAAGTAAATGTATCATCAACCATGATTTCTCGTGTAAACTATATTTTTCGTGCTCATTGGTCAAGCATGTGTTCAAGATTTGATGTGATTAAATTATGATGGGATTTCTCATTTGGTATCTGGGCGGAATGCCCGATAGACAACCTAGTTATGGAACTTCACAGCGGTGAACGTATACAGATTAGGAGGTGTAAACCAGGAATGAAGATCTATTTGAAGAATGTTGGACTTTGGATATAAGGTGATCACTACTGAGCATGATTTTGTGTTTGATTCTATCAAGTGTTTTCAGGATGAAGCTGGAGGATTATTAGTTGAAGATGGAACCTTTTATCATTGGCCGATGGGATAAGAAACATTCCCTTGTTTCTGGTCTAGTCAGATGGAGCTTAAACGGAAAGGGGATATTGGAAATGAATATCTTTGGGAATTTGGTTAACTCATGAAGATACATGAGAGAGTTGGACACATCTGGTTGAAGACTTAAGTTTATATTACTCGAATTCCTATGGGAGATGATTAGTTTGATGCAGGTTATTGGAAATTCAAACTCTTTATCATATACCAGATGATTTGGAGTTGTCTTAGTCTACTATTGTTACCTGGTTAGGATGACATTGTTAGACTCAAAATTCTAAGTCAGGGTGGAGCAAGCTACTGCTGAGAGGATGAACTACAATGAGGTGTGTTGGGTTAGTCGGTTCCTACTGAAGCACTTGGTTTGGTCTACAATGAAAGCTACAGTTTAGAGGGAGTCGTGTTTGTCATCACTCGGCAACTGAAGACTGAAGTTTGAAGATTTGAAGATCTCAAGTGGAATGCCAGAAGATCAAGTCTCACTAGAAGACACTTGATGTCATTAGTTTAGAGGGAGTCTGTTACGACATTCTTTGTAAACTGATGTATATCAGTGTTAGTGATAGATAGAATTTGATACTATAGTTAAGAGTGAGTCTGTAGAAGCATGTTTTGGTAACTATAGATAAAATTCTATGTATCGGTGTACGTGGCTAGTACACAGGAGGGTGTTCCTGAGTACTTAGCATGCACACCAGTTTGGTCCTGCGTACTTAGTAAAGCCTTGCGTACTTGTAAAGTACGCATGACCAAACCCTGCTTACTTAGATAAGTACACAGGTAATGTTCCTGCTCTTATAAATAGAAGACTTGTATTCATTTGTAGGTGGAACTTCTGAAACAAGGTTGAGAGGTGTCCGGGTCGGGACGAGCTCTCCCGACCCCTGGACCGTGAGCTTAGATGAGAGATGTGTGCTCCTTCGGTATGTAGTCTGTAATACTGGATGATTTCTATGTTATGGATTACATATTGTTGATTCTTATCTTGTTTGTGTTTCTCTGTCTCGTTTTCTTTGTTCCCACACAAATCACATAACAGATCCGTGTTATTTCCGTTGCGCGACGAGGATTTCGGGACCTACAAGTTGTCATAGCCATGTAATGTAATTTATCTATAACAACTGAAAATATAATGTAACTTTGTGTGAAAAATCTTCAAAACTTAAGCTAACATGAGGTGATTGAAGTCACTTAAAAGAATCATTCCAAAAAGTGAGCTATGCTTAAAATCTAGCTAATGTTTAAATAACTCATTTGATTGGTCCTGTTTCACGGTGACCTTTTATTTTTCTTGAATTGAAACAGATTAACATGTAATTTTATATACTTTTTTTCCAACCAAATGGTATTATTGGTAAGTGTCTTTGTTATCACAAAGTTGTACTTGTATTGTGTTTACAACAGAATCAAAGCAAACTCAAAATGATATTTGAATCAAAGACATAATAGCTTAGCGGCATTTTCGTGGTGAGATAAGACTTGGTGACTATAAGGTCCTGGGTTTGAATCTTACAAGAGGGTTTTCCCAAAATAAATGGGTTCCTCCTAAATTGATGACTTGGTGTTGGAATATGACCGGGTGTTACCATTGGTGGCACCACTGATGGCACGATGATACTCCAATAGTCGGTCTGTGATCCAAATTAGTCGTTCAAAAAAAAATCTTATAGGATTATTTCCTTTTCAATCTTGAGTTCTTGATAAACGAAATTGTTTTAAACTATATTTGAACTAATCAAAATGAAAATTTGTGTATAATGTGGTATCTAGTACTTGTTTCCTAGTGTGAAAATGGAGTCCAATTAGCATACAATGTATGTGTATATATGTACTATGTTAAAATTCTGTGTATTACACGAGTTGAATAAATTAAATGTTATATACTTAGTAATAAAAAATTATATTTTTAAAAACTCGTGTAATACACGGGTTTAATAAACCGGTGTATTAAATCGGTTAAATAAAAGATAATGTAATTTGTTAACACACACACTTGTCAAAATATGTCTTTAAAAAATGTAATTTGTCGTGACAGTTATAATCTCTGTTAAGTTAGTTTCTAAAACATTTTTTTCAACTAAGTATTAATTTTTTTATTTAATTAATAAATATTAATTCATATTAAAATAACTTTATTTATGATATAATAACTATTTAGAATTAAATAATAATTATTCGTAATTAGATTTATATTAAAAATCTAAAATTAAATTCTAATAAAAACACTATTCAATAGGAAAGAGAGACGAGAAAAAAATGATAAAAATAAACCAGAAAGTGACACGTGTTCATATGAATTTTATTTGTTATACAAAGATTATTATTCAATAAGAGAGAGAAACGAAAAAAATAATATTTAATAGTAGAGAGACAAGAAAATAAGGGTGAAAAATAATCAGAGAATGACACGTGTCACCAAAGATCTTTATTTATTAGTATAGATATAAAATGAATGTGTGTATATTAATAATCTATGTACATTGCACACACCAGGCGTAGCTCCAGCGGTAGCACATCTCAAGGGCGTGGCACGCCATCTCAAGCACGGGGGGGGGGGGGTTGGGGGTGGTTAACAAAAGGCACCCCAACCAACATTTACACTTAGAGGATATATTTGCCGATGAGCTCGAGTTTGGTAATGATGATGTCGGTAATGAGGGTTCACTAACCCTGTCATCTATGTTTATGTTTGGGGATAATGCTCAACCGTCGTCTCCCGTCAATTGAGACAGCCTTACAGAGATTACCATAGTCGCTGATGGCAGGTACATAACTGACTACTAGAAATTGGTAGATTTGTGATGCAATATTGGGTCTGAAATACGTCACAAACACTAATTCTGACAAAATTGTTGTGTCAGAAAAAAAAAAACGTCGTCAGAAAATCATCTGCGACACAATTCCGACGCAAATTGTGACACATTACGACGCAATTCCCCGTCGCAAATTTCCGACGTTTTCCAACACAATTTAATAATTTCTTTAATAATTATAAATACGGTATTAGTTATTTTAGAAGTTAATAATTATAAATACGGTTTTGTATTTAAATTGATTAATTTTAGTTTAAAAATATTTATAACACATTTTCGACACATTTATAAAAACATTTATGACGAAATTCCAACACATTTTTTTAAACTTACGTTGTAATTCCAAAACATTTTTAAAAAGATACGACACAATTCCGAAACTAAACTAAAAACATTTACCACACGATTCCGACGCAATTCTGACACAAATTTTCTTTTAAAAACAGAAATATCCATATTTTTTAATACCAAAAAATACATAAAAATTACACAAAGCCTATTTTAACAAAACAATCCCAAATTAACACACAAAACATCCACATTCAATGTAAAATCTGTCATGTCTACATCTACATCATCCATATCATTTTATTCATCAGCAATAAAGTAATAATCATCATCCTCTCCTGCTTGTTCTTCTATCTGATCATGAAATTAGCTAACATCATCATAACTTAGTTCGGTAACAAATTGTGATTGCTCAACATGTGGCTAGAGAAATTATGGTTGGTCAACAACCGGATGGTCAACAAATGGTCAACAAATGAATGGTCAGCTTCTTCATATCTTAAGTTAAGCATCTTATCTTCCAAACAGTGATAGAAGAGTGATAGAAGATTGGTATTTTTTTTCTTACATTTTCTTCATATCCTAAGTCAGGCATCATATCTTCCAACCCAAGAACCGAAAATTTGTCAATATCTATTAAATCAACAAAGTTTACCTTACCCATAACATACTCATGACCTGAAAATCTTGTAAAATTACCCCCATCATGAAGCTTGATTGAGAACAAATTAGGAAACTCAACTACAATAATCGAAATTAAACATTAAAAATGAAACAAATGCAAACCTGAAAGAAAAACAACAAACCCACAAGTATATCGTATAATTTATCAACTTCTTCTTGAGTGATGGTACGGTCAACGAACGATTGTATCGTGTATTGAAGCCGGAACGACATATTTAAAAGTTTTGCATCGATTAAAGGAGGGAGAGCCATGGTTTTAGGGAGTAAAAATACCAAGATTGCCTCATGTGAGAGGCATATGATGTATTTTAACAAATCTTTTAACATCTGTTACTCCAAATGACAAGATTGGTATAAAAACCTAGTATCAAGGAAGTAAGATATAGATAAGTTTGCTAAAGTACTCAATGTGAAGATACTATATAACATAAAGGTCGAATCTTGTAATTTACTCGAATAAATTGCAATTACAATGTCAGTTCCAAAAAGTTTTTCAGCTCCCGAAATAATTAATACTAATTTTTTTTTGAAATGCAAAATTTATCCTTCCCAATTCACGATCGGGTAAAATATGACCCTACCCGTTCAGCCTAGGCTGAAAACAGAAGTCAAGCACCAAGATTCGAATTCAAGATCGACCTATTAGAAGTTAATATTTATAAATACGATATTTGTATTTAAATTAATTAATTTTAGTTTAAAAATATTTACAACGCATTTCCGACATATTTTTAAAAACATTTACGACGAAATTCCAACACATTTTTTTAACTCACGATGTAATTCCAAAATATTTTAAAAAAGTTACGACGCAATTCCGACACTAAAGTAAAAATATTTACCACACGATTCCGACGCAATTCTGACACAAAATTTCTTTTTAAACAGAAATATCCAGATTTTTTAATACCAAAAAAATACATATAAAATACACAAAACCTATTTTAACAAAACAATCCCAAATTAACGCACAAAACATCCACATTCAATGTAAAATCTCTCATGTCTACATCATTCATATCATTTTCTTCATCAGCAATAAAGTAATAATCATCATCCTCTCCCGCTTGTTCTTCTATCTTATCATGAAATTAGCTAACATCATCATAACTTAGTTCGGTAACAAATTGTGATTGCTCAACATGTGGCTAGAGAAATTATGGTTGGTCAATAACTGCCTGGTCAACAAATGAATGGTCAACTTCTTCATATCTTAAGTTAAGCATCATATCTTCCAAACAGTGATAGAAGAGTGATAGAAGATTGGTATTTTATTTCTTACATTTTCTTCATATCCTAAGTCAGGCATCATATCTTCCAACCCAAGAACCAAAAATTTGTCAATATCTATTAAATCAACAAAGTTTACCTTACCCATAACATACTCATGACCTGGAAATCTTGTAAAATTACCCCATCATGAAGCTAGGTTGAGAACAAATTAGGAAACTCAACTGCATTAATCGAAATTAAACATTAAAAATGAAACAAGTGCAAACCTGAAAGAAAAACAACAAACCCACAAGTATACCGTATAATTTATCAACTTCTTCTTGAGTGATGGTACGGTCAACGAAAGATTGTATGGTGTATTGAAGCCGGAACGGCATATTTAAATGTTTTGCATCGATTAAACGAGAGAGAGACATGGTTCTAGGGAGTAAAGATACCAAGATTGCCTCATGTGAGAGGCACATGATGTGTTTTAACAGAATCTTTTAACATCTGTTACTCTAAATGAAAAGATTGGTATAAAAACATGGTATCAAGGACGTAAGATATAGATAAGTATGCTAAAGTACTTAGTGTGAAGATACTATATAACATAAAGGACGAATCTTGTAATTTAATCGAATAAATTGCAATTGCAATGTCAGTTCCAAAAAGTTTTTCAGCTCCCGAAATACTTAATACTAATTTTTTTTTTTGAAATGCAAAATTTATCCTTCCTGATTCACGATCGGGTAAAATATGACCCTACCCATCCAGCCTAGGCTGAAAACAGGAGTCAAGCACCACGATTCGAATTCAAGATCGACCTATTAGAAGTTAATATTTATAAATACGGTATTTGTATTTAAATTAATTAATTTTAGTTTAAAAATATTTACAACGCATTTCCGACACATTTTTAAAAACATTTACGATGAATTTCCAACACATTTTCTTTAAACTTACGATGTAATTCCAAAACATTTTTAAAAAGTTACGACGCAAATTCCGACACTAAAGTAAAAATATTTACCACACGATTCCGACGCAATTCTGACACAAATTTTCTTTTTAAAACAGAAATATCAAGATTTTTTAATACCAAAAAATACATAAAAAATAACAAAACCTATTTTAACAAAACAATCCCAAATTAACGCACAAAAATCCACATTCAATGTAAAATCTCTCATGTCTACATCATCCATATTTGACTTGGAATTTTATCAAAAAATGTACATTTGACTAGGAATTTTATCCTTATTTAGCCTACTATTTCATGGACATTGCACCTGATAGACGGATAAAGCCGGCATAAAATTTCGTGCCAACATTCCATTTGTAAAAGTACGAACCAATAAGAATGTGACACATGTCATTCTTAGCCGTGTAACAGACGGCTAAATACTGGTTTAGCCGTCTTATTGATTAAGCCGGCTATAGCCGTCTAACAGATTGCTTAGCCTCCGAATTTTATCAAAAATTGTATTGGCTTGAGCCGGCTCCGTTCACGGCTTGGCTTTGTGGCTTAGCCGGCTTGTGTTGTTTTTTTTTTATTTATAAAGTTTATATATAAATCATAGTTGCTTAATTTTTTGTTGTTTCACATCTTAAACTTTTACAAATGGAAAATGTTCCTAACACTCCTCCAAAGTACATTTTTTAGAAGAATTTTGTCGATGAACTGAACAATCCTCCTGCGAAGATGTGTCGAATAACGTTGAAGAAACAATGAATCCTATTCTTGACGATCATCAGAATAACGTTGTAGATTACTCTGCGTCTAAACAACAAGAAACTGGTAGTTGACGATTTATATGATTACGACGAAGATTGGGCGGCGACGAATGAATTGAATGAAGTACAAGATGGAGGCGGTCGTTTTACTCATACTTGGGATCCATTTGAAGACGATACGACCGATTTAGACGCCCGTTGGAGTCCTTAAAATTAATTTGTATTTTAATTTACTTTTATTGTAAACCTTTATTTTATATTTTTAATTGAATTTATGTTTTTAATCTTTTCGTAACTTTTAATTAAAATGTCATACAAATAGATTAAACCTATTGTTTTAATAGATTAAGCCTACTGTTTTAACTGATTTAGCCTACTGTTTTAACTGATTTATCTTGCTGTTATACAAGTATTTAAGAAAATACATCATAAAATTCTAATAATTATCTAAACAATCGATACAACAACAAAATGATCAAAAATATATTAATTGTTAAACGAAAATACACAACTTAACGAAAATATTACTCTAAGTTTCAGTTACGATAGTAGGCACACAACGACAGGTATAAATTCTATCTGCCATGAATCGTCGATATTTCTCAACATTGTCCCAAAAATCTCCATCTAAATTTAACGGCTTCATCAGAGTTAAATGTTCCATTACCATACAAACTAGAACCCTCGAATTTTCAAGTAGGTAACGGTGATTGCTTGGAATGAATTTTTTTCATGCTTGAAAATGTGAACTGTTTTTTCTCCGGTAGTGAATGTTCACTAACAAAGCTCCAAAGTGAACCGCAAATTTCGTCACGAATGGGAAAATTAGGTGACGATAGGTTGCAGAATCGAAATTTTCAGTCCAGTACTGAATTATTTCCATATTTTTCATATCTACACCTATTAGGAACCAACGTTTTCTTTCAATCAAAAGTGGAACATAAACTTGATCAACTTCCAACAACTTTGGAAAAAACATTTCCTCGCCCATAGAAAATGAAAACATTTTTTGTTGACTGATTTAGCAAATTATGATATAATTTCGGTGGTATAATCGTCCAACGCACATTCTTTGGAGATTCTTGTTTCGTCACTTTAACATGTCTAATTCTCATAATTCTGGCGACCCATGCCTCAATATGCTGTAAAAGAGATATTAGTCAAAAAATATTGTAATATAATTAACAAATAAAAAAAATAAATGTTTACCGGTGGAGAAAAAGAACCATGTTGTTTAAAACTCAATAAACTTCCCCAAAATTCTTTACACAGTTTGTCGGTTGATTCGAGTAATGCTGAATAATAAAAACAGGCATCTCCGTTGTTATAAAATTCGATAACATTAGGAGACCAGCTGTCCGACTCAGTACACGGAAATAACAATTTTGGTTTTTTTATGATTTCGGGCTCATTCTGGGACGAAGATGATTCCCCAACACGCCTTTTCTACAAATGTCGCCAATTACTGGTTGTCCATTTTGACGCTAGTGCAGACGCTTGTGACTGATATTCTCTTTCGTTTTCCATTTTTCTTTATCAATTGAAACCTAAAATTTATAATTTATAGTAGTAGAATTTAATTTAAAATTTTATTTATAAAATTTAAATACCGGCTAAAAAATTGAATTAGATGGCTATGCATAAACATTTTGCCGGCTAAATATATAAATGGCGATAATAATTTGAATTTTTTTAAAAAATATCAAAAATTGCGCTATTTACATTCCCGATGCACTGGTTTTTCACCTTCCTGAGGCTAAGGCGGCTAAGCCTCCGAATTCGATCAATTTCTTCACAAGAGACGGCTAAGCTTAGCCGGTAAATCTATACAGGCTATTAGTTCTTTGAATTAGATCTTTTATGGGCTAAGCTAGCCGCATACCACCAAAGCCTTACGCCACCATCGTTTGCCACCGTCACCACCGTCGCTCGCCGGATAACACAACATGGCTTCGTCAACAGATTACACCCTGGTTTGTTTGACCATTAATATCGATTGTATGATTATAGAAACCGATTTTAGGGTTTGGCCGTTAATTTTCTTGCCATTTTGCTTTAATTAAGGGATTGTATGATTATTGGAATTGATTTTTACTTTAATTTAGGGATTGTATGATTATAGGAATTATAGGGTTTAGCCAGAACTAATATGTACTTAGCCAGGTAATTAAAATGGCTTAGCCTGCTAACTTACTAGGCTTAGCTCTTTTTCCACATAGAGTAGATTATTCTACCTTAGCCATCAAAAAATGCATACTTAGTCGGTTCATTAATCTACCTTAGCCTGCTCCTTTGTTCTACCTTAGCCATCAAAAAATGCATACTTAGTCGGTTCATTAATCTACCTTAGCCTGCTCCTTTGTTCTACCTTAGCCATCAAAAAATGCATACTTAGCCGGTTCATTAATCTACCTTAGCCTGCTCCTTGGTTCTACCATAGCCGTAAAAAATGCATACTTAGCTAGTTCATTAATCTACCTTAGCCTGCTCCTTTGTTCTACCTTAGCCCGGTTCATTATTCTACCTTAGCCTGAAGTATAATTCTTTTTAATTATGCAGGAAACAGTGAAAATGAGGTGTTCACCGGGTGTGGTTTCCCTTATCAAAGAAAAGCTAACATCTATTCAGATGCTTATTTGGGAGCACACCTGTTTTAATATGTGGATAAAAGAAAGATGCACCCTTGCCGACTCGGTAATGGTGCATTTAATGTTTCAACATGAGATAAAGTCCGATCTTAACCCAAGAAGTGATGGGTTATTTTACATTCTTGCTGGTGAACCGTTGCGATTTGGTCCACGTGAATTCTGTCTTATCACTGGTTTACGCTTTGGGAAATGGGATGGGGAAGTTCAATCTTTGGATTCAAATTTCAAGGATCGTGTATTTGGTGGGAAGAGAATGAAAATTGAACGGTTAGAGCAGCTATAAAATGACGATTTATCACACATTGAGGATGATGATATAGTGCGGTTGTCTCTGTTGATGCTTGTAGAGGTGGGGATGAAAGGTACCCAGAAAAACTCTTATATGGATGATTTTTTGGTGGCTTTGGTTGATGATATTAATGCATGGAACCGTTACCCATGGGGAAGTTATATGTGGGATCTAACATATCCTCATCTACACAATTGTTTTGAGCGGAAGAAGGAATACGTGAAGAAACAGAACCTCCCGTGGATGAATTACTCATTGCCTGTTTTTGCATGGGCGTTTAAGTTAATATTCTTAGTTTAATAAATTTTCTATATATATTTACATGAATTGATTCCTAATTTATATATTATAACAATAGATGTGGATATATGAAATTCTACCCGAGTGTCGTACCTTAGTGACAAAAAACAAACAGAGGGTTCCAAGGTGTTTAAGCTAGGGGTCGTCGTCCGGGAGGATCCATTGGGTGCGCGCTGTGAAGGTAAACTTAGATCTAGCCTGCTGTTTTAATACATTAAGCCTGCAGTTTTAGTTGATTTAGCCTTCTGTTTTAATAGAGCTAGCCTACTGTTTAACTGATTGAGCCTACTATTTTAACTGATTTAGCCTGCTGTCTTAGTTGATTTAGCCTTCTGTTTTAATAGATCTAGCCTACTGTTTAACTGATTGAGCCTACTGTTTTAACTGATTTAGCATGCTGTCTTAGTTGATTTAGCCTTTTGTTTTAATAGATCTAGCCTACTGTTTAACTGATTGAGCCTACTATTTTAACTGATTTAGCCTGCTTTTTTAGTTGATTTAGCCTTCTATTTTAATAGATCTAGCCTACTATTTAACTGATTAAGCCTACTGTTTTAACTGATTTAGCCTGCTTTTTTAGTTGATTTAGCCTTCTATTTTTATAGATCTAGCCTACTGTTTAACTGATTAAGCCTACTGTTTTAACTGATTTAGCCTGCTGTTTTAGTTGATTTAGCCTTCTGTTTTAATAGATTTAGCCTATTGTTTAACTGATTGAGCCTACTGTTTTAACTGATTTAGCCTGCTGTTTTAGTTGATTTAGCCTTATGTTTTAATAGATCTAGCCTATTGTTTAACTGATTGAGCCTACTATTTTAACTGATTTAGCCTACTGTTTAACTGACTTAACCGGCTATTTTAGTTGACTTAGCCTGTTGTTTTAACTGATCTAGCCTGCTGTTATACTATTGTAGAAAATTTTTTGGCAGATTGCAATCCATCCCAATGAACTGGAGGTGGAGGCGGAGTAGTGGATTGAAAGAGTATCATTTATCGAGCAACAAGAAAAGGAAAGTTTACGATAATCTGTACGAGGAAAGGGGATCCTGATGTGTGATCAGTTTTTGAGGAAAAACAAACTAGAACAAATGCGGACAGTCAAATGCTGGACATGATTCTAAACATGATGCTACAATACTTTAGTGGTAAAAGAAAGTGGAGCAGTGAGGAAGAGGAGCCTACCTGAAACGCCCCAAAACGGGTACATCTCATAGTTGGCACACAACATAACAAACATAGTTCTTAAACCGGAAATCAGAATCTATTACAGCGGAAGTCTTTAATTCAAATCATTCATCAAACTAAAACATGAAATATTGTCTATAACATGAACTATCAGGATTGGAAATGTCAGTCTTCAATACCGCAGCCCGATGTCCATGCTATCCAGCCCACATGGCTCTATCACTTTTCTTTAGCTTTACCCTTTTTACCTGTCATGCATACTAAAAGTCAGCTAACGCTGGTGAGTTCTCTCTTTACTTTAAACTGTAAACTTTATCTTTGGTAGCTTAGTTTTATTAAAATAAAATAAGCTTTACTTTCACTTTCTTTGAAATAAACTTTTAACTATTACTTTAAAACTTTACAACGTTACAATTATAAATCTGTTACGTTACTATCTGTCATTAAAACTTTATCTTTAAGGAAACCCGTTAGGGTGTCCCACTGTACTCTGTCTATCATTTCACTTATACTTGACAAGTGACTCTATCATACTTTAACTATCACATATGGATCGTGGTCCGAGGACCAGATCCCTATCTTGCTTACACCTCAGGGTAAGACTTTTACTTTAGCGCTGCCCACACCTCAGGGTGGGACTTTCTTTCTCGCTTGCACGTTAGTGCAAGACTCCTTTAGCATTGCTCACACCTCAGGGTGAGACTTTCTCGCTTACACCGAAGTGAAGACTCCTTTAGCATTGCTTACACCGAAGTGTAAGACTCCTTTAGCATTGCTTACACCGAAGTGTAAGACTCCTTTAGCATTGCTCACACCTCAGGGTGAGACTTCTACTTTAGCATGCCTGCAGGACTTTCTACTATGCAATGCAATTACACTATTACACAAATAGAAATGCAATCACATAACTTTCATATAGACAAATAACACATATTAACACATAAGCATATAACATGGTATTTGTCACTGTCACTGTCACTGTCACTGTCACTGTCGAGCTGTACCGAAGTACGGCTCCTTTATCGTTCTTTCTTTAGCTCATTGTTATCTTTCAAAAACTTGTTTAAAAGATAATACTATGCTCTTTTGTTCTTTATCTTTCATTTTATAACAATAACATTTTTATAAAATACTATACTTTGCCTTTCATTTTATAAAAATAACATTTTTATAAAATACTATACTTTGCCTTTCATTTTATAAAAATAACATTTTTATAAAATACTGTACTTTGCCTTTCATTTTATAAAAATAACATTTTTATAAAATACTATACCAGTATGCATGCCAGCCCAAAACCATTAGGAAAAAGGGCAATAAGAACTCACCAGATGAATCGTTTCTGTTTACACCTAGCCGGTTCCTGAATGTCACTATGGTCACCCACAATCTGTATAATCAAGTCATAGGCGTAAGGCTGTGTTCCTAGGGGACACTTAGACATTACTAGGCTTGACTCAGATGTTTCGGGTCATGGTTTCATTATCGACACTAGGTAGTTTCGAGTCCTGGCTCCTTATCGAAACTATGTAGTTTCGAGCCCTGGCTTCTTATCGAAACTAAGTAGTTTCGAGTCACTGCTTCTTATCGAAACTAAGTAGTTTCGAGTCGTATGACTTATATAAATTCTTAGTTAAGGTCTTGGGTCTATATCGAAACTATGGTAGTTTCGATGGGTCTGCCCCTGTCGAAACTAGGTAGTTTCGATAGATGCGTCCATATCGAAACTAGTAGTTTCGACTGTGCAGTCTTCTTCCCCAAACAGAACCCTAGATCTGGTCCCTTTGTTCTAATCGATCAAGCTTTGAACTTTTTACGTTCGAAATGTTCCATTTTCCCCCATGAACCCAAACCCGTGGTTTGTTTCCAGTTTCACACGTAAAAATCTAAACCTTTACTCGATTATTAACCCGAAACCCGAAAGTTACAAAAACTCAGATTTAGGCATAATAATTACCTGTTACAGCTTCCTTCTCGTTCCTTTATGCTCCAGAGATGTTGAGCAACAATCCTCGAGACTTTGAGCTTGATCCGAGCTTTCTCTCTCTAGACGATCTCTCTCTCTCTCTAAAGTTCTTGCGCAGGAAGAAATGAAGGAAATGGAGGAATGACTGTTGATTAGAAGGGTTCTTTTCAGTTTTCGGGCCCATGGGCCGGCCCCTAGCCAAGCCCACCTTCTTTTTTTTCTTTTATTTGGGTTTTTATTTATTTTGGGATGTTACAAGTCTACCCTTCTTACGAAAGGTTTCGTCCTCGAAACCTGTTATAAATCAAACAGGTGCGGGTACGACTCTTTCATTTCTTTCTCGGTTTCCCATGTAGCTTCCGACCCTTTACGATGCTTCCATTGTACTTTGACTAACTGTATCGCTTTATTCCGTAACCGCTTTTCTTTCCTGTCTAGTATGGCGACGGGTTCCTCGATGTAATTGAGGCTATTATCTATCTCGATGTCGTCAAGTGTCACGTGTGCCGATTCGTCGGTCAGGCACTTGCGCAAGTGCGACACGTGGAAGGTTGGGTGAATTCCACTCAGCTCATCCGGTAATTCTAACCGGTAAGCGACTTCACCAACCCGTGCTAGTATTTTGAAAGGCCCGACGAATCTTGGGCTTAACTTCCCTCTCTTTCTGAATCGAATGATCCCCTTCCAGGGAGATACTTTCAATAGTACTTGATCCCCGACCTTGAATTCGATTGGTCTTCGCCTTTTATCCGCGTAGGACTTTTGACGGTCCTGTGCAGCTTTCATTCTGGCCTTGATCTGGTCAATCTTTTCAGAGGTTGTTGTGACTACCTCTAAACTCCCCAACTCTTTCTGTCCTACCTCGCCCCAACAGACCGGGGTTCGACATCTTCTACCATACAACATTTCGTAAGGCGGCATACCAATAGTGGTGTGGTGGCTGTTATTGTAGGAGAACTCTGCCAATGGTAGGTGACTATCCCAACTGCCACCAAAGTCTATAATGCATGCGCGGAGCATATCCTCTAACGTCTGGATGGTCCTTTCTGATTGACCATCCGTCTGTGGATGATAAGCCGTGCTGATGTTCAGTCTTGTACCCATTGACTCGTGAAATCTTTTCCAGAACCTCGATGTAAATCGGGTGTCCCGGTCAGATACAATTGATAACGGTACGCCATGTCGAGAGACAATTTCATTGATAAATACTTCTGCCAACTTCTCAGATGAATACGTTTCGCGAATTGGCAAGAAATGTGCACTCTTTGTCAGACGATCCACTATAACCCAAATCGTATCATGGCCTTTTGCTGTGCGGGGCAGCTTTGTAATAAAGTCCATGGTGATACGCTCCCACTTCCATTCGGGTATTTCCAGAGGCTGGATCTTCCCGTACGGTTTCTGATGCTCTGCTTTAACTTGTGAGCAAGTCAGACACTTGCTTACATATCCGGTCACATCATTCTTCATGTTAGGCCACCAATACTCTTTTTTCAAATCCTGGTACATTTTCGTGGTTCCTGGGTGGATGGAATATCGAGACTTATGGGCCTCGTCAAGTACTTTGGCCCTAAGCTCTCCGCCCTTCGGTACCCACATGCGACCACACCTGGTCCTCACTCCATGAGTGTTTAATTCTAACTTTGTCTGTTGACCGACCATTCTTTCTTTCTTTATGTTCTCTTCCTTTAGTGCTTCCTTCTGTGCTGCTTCTAGCTCTGTCATAAAATCTGGGGTTATCACTAACTGGTACGCTTTTACCCTAATAGGAGAACGATTCTCCTTACGACTTAGGGCATCAGCGACCACATTCGCCTTTCCCGGGTGGTATAGGATCTCACAGTCATAGTCTTTCAGCAATTCTAACCACCGCCTTTGCCGCATATTCAGGTCTTTCTGTTCGAAGAAATACTTCAAGCTCTTGTGATCCGAATAAATCGTGCATTTCACCCCGTAGAGGTAATGCCTCCAAATCTTTAACGCAAAAACAACTGCCGCGAGCTCCAAATCGTGAGTCGGGTAGTTAATTTCGTGGATCTTTAACTGTCGTGACGCATACGCGATCACCTTTCCCCTCTGCATCAAAACACACCCTAACCCTTGTCCCGATGCGTCAGAATATACCACCAGGTCCTCGTTACCGTCGGGTAGTGCTAACACTGGGGCTTGGGTCAACTTCTTCTTTAACTCTTCAAATGCTTTGGACTGAGCCTGACCCCATTCGTACTTTACTTCTTTACGTGTCAACTTTGTCAGTGGCGAAGCTATTCTCGAGAAGTCCTGAATGAACCTTCGATAGTAACCTGCCAATCCCAGAAAACTCCGAATCTCGGTTGGCGTCTTCGGGGTTTCCCATTCCTGTACTGCCTCTATCTTAGCCGGGTCAACCATAATGCCGTCTGCGTTGATAACGTGACCTAAGAATTGGACTTCCTTAAGCCAGAACGCGCATTTGGAGAACTTGGCATACAACTTTTCTTTTTGTAGCGTCTCTAGTACTTCTCGAAGATGACAAGCATGATCACCTTCACTTTTCGAATAAATGAGTATGTCGTCTATAAACACTATCACCGACCTATCTAGCATCGGTCTACACACCTGGTTCATCATACTCATGAATGCTGCCGGAGCGTTCGTCAAGCCGAAAGACATCACGCGAAACTCGTAATGCCCATAACGCGTGCGAAACGCTGTCTTAGGTATGTCCTCTTCTCTTACCTTTAACTGATGATATCCCGACCGCAGATCGATCTTGGAGAACCATCTGGCGCCCTGTAGTTGGTCGAACAGATCATCGATCCTTGGTAGCGGATATTTGTTCTTTACTGTACGCTTGTTCAACTCTCTGTAGTCGATGCACATTCTCATGGCACCATCTTTCTTCTTTACGAACAGAACCGGAGCACCCCATGGAGAAATGCTTGGTCTGATAAATCCTCTATCCAAAAGTTCTTCCAACTGTAACATCAGCTCTTTCATCTCCAGAGGTGCAAGTCGGTACGGTGCTTTAGCCACGGGTTGGGCACCTGGCACTAAGTCTATCTGGAACTCTGTCTCCCGGTCAGGTGGTAACCCAGGCAACTCCTCAGGAAACACCCCCGGAAAATTACATACAACTGGTACGTCTTTTAACTCTCTCACCTTTACATCATTGTCTATCACATAGGCCAGGTAGGCCTCGCATCCGCGCCCTATATACTTCTCTGCCTTTATCATTGATATGACGTTCGTTAGTGAACCGTCGCGATCCCCGTACACCAAAACCTCGCCACCGTCTGGAGCTTTGAGCTGAACTATCTTTCGTCTACATATTATCCGGGCTTCGTTGGCAGCTAACCAATCCATACCCAAAACTATATCGAATCCTCCCAAGGTCATAACATACAACCTAACTGGGAATCTATGGCCATGAATCTTTATCGTGCAATTATCTACCAATTCACTTACTATCGTGGTCTTGCCCACTGCGGTTTCCACATTAAAGGCCTGCTCTACTCTAGTAACTTTGCATTTCATTCTTTTACACTTAGAAGATGATATAAAACTCCTACTGGCACCCGAATCAAATAATACTGAAACATAAGTGTGGTCAAGGATGAACGTACCTGACACAACATCTGGGTCTCCCCTAGCCTCCTCCTGTGTCAGTGCATACGCCCGGGTCCTTGCCTTCGGCTTCTCAGGTTCTTTACCCTTCTCGGTGCCAGTAGCCTTGGGTTTCCGACAGTCTTTGGCCATGTGGCCAGGTATCCCGCAGTTATAACAAGACTGTGCCCCGGGACACTCTCGAGAGTAGTGTCCGGTCTTTCCGCACCTATAGCACATATTTAACCCAACTCGGCACTCGCCCGAGTGCTTCCTGCCACACTTAGCACATTCAACCCCATCTTCAATCCTCAGTTTCTTCGTCTCCGGCCCCGCCCACTCTTTAGCTGGCCGTTTAATGGCATTGGTCACTTTCTTCTCAGTAGGCAGTGGGTCTGCGGATTCGAAGTCATCATAAACTATCCCAGCAAGTGATACCACAGATTCAAAACTCGTGGGAGCATTAGCTTTCACGTGCACACGGACTTTCTGTGGTAGTCCCTTGATGTAGTACTTAATCCTCTTTTCCTCAGTGTCCACCAGATGTGGAACCAGCTGAGCCAACTCTTGATATTTGGAGGTATACTGGCGATGAGTCATACTACCAGCACAGAGCCCCAGAAATTCCCTCTCAACTTTGTCAATCTCGTTCTGCGGGCAGAACTTAGTGATTAGCAGCTTTTTCATGTCGTCCCATTTCATCTTTTTCATCTCAGCAGAAGACTTGATTCTTTCGATCGATCTCCACCAGCTTAATGCCTCATTAGTGAATGAGTGAGCGGCAAACTTGACCGCTTGATCATCACGGCACTCACTAATGTTGATCACCCCATTCATTCTCTCTATCCACTCAAAAGTGGCAACAGCATCTTTCCGTCCATCATACTTCGGCGGGTCACACCCCCGAAAGGACTTATAGTTGCAACCCCGGGTTGCCATTTCATAATCAGAATCATCACTGTCAGTGACTCCAAGTCTCTTGCTGCTTTCCTCTTTCGTTTCTTTCTTCCCTATATTAAACTCTTTAAGGGCCTCGCCCAATGCTTCTGGTAGAACTTTCTTCAAGATTGAAGTAACCTCTGCCGCTATAGCTTCTTTCACAATCGGTTCCAACTCAAGCGCCTCATTAGGGGCATCGTTAGGAGCCGACACATGGTTCCCACTATCATTATGCTCCACATGCACCGATTCAGCTTCGTTGCGGGAGTGCTCACTTTCTTCAGGACGGTTCCGGTTACCTGGAGGTCGGCCTCGACGACCAGTACGACCCCCAGTGCGACCTCCTCTCTTTGCTCTAGCCATTTAGTGTCTACTGTGAACAAAGATAGCTCGTGTTATCAAGATAGGTAACAATTTAGAACACCTCGAGTACTGTAAATTACTAATTACAGAGACCGGTATGAAATTACTAATTTACTTTACTACTCGGGTTCTGAACATTTCCTTTCCGAGTAACATTTGCATCCAAGTTCAGAGTTTCTACTATAAGGCACGTACTATCTACTGTCTACTGTCTGTGCTAAGGCATGTACTATGTACTATTTATGCTAAAGCATCTACTTTCTGCTATCTGTACTAAGGCGTTATTGTCTATGTTCTATGTAAGGACATTGACTACCTTCTGTCTACTATCTTTCCATGGACGGACTGCTCCGACTGACATTCCTTTCCTTCCTTTGCTTTGTCCCATTCTCAGTTTAAGTTCAGACATTATCGCAAATGTCTGAATCTCTCAAACTATGGCTCTGATACCAACTTGAAACGCCCCAAAACGGGTACATCTCATAGTTGGCACACAACATAACAAACATAGTTCTTAAACCGGAAATCAGAATCTATTACAGCGGAAGTCTTTAATTCAAATCATTCATCAAACTAAAACATGAAATATTGTCTATAACATGAACTATCAGGATTGGAAATGTCAGTCTTCAATACCGCAGCCCGATGTCCATGCTATCCAGCCCACATGGCTCTATCACTTTTCTTTAGCTTTACCCTTTTTACCTGTCATGCATACTAAAAGTCAGCTAACGCTGGTGAGTTCTCTCTTTACTTTAAACTGTAAACTTTATCTTTGGTAGCTTAGTTTTATTAAAATAAAATAAGCTTTACTTTCACTTTCTTTGAAATAAACTTTTAACTATTACTTTAAAACTTTACAACGTTACAATTATAAATCTGTTACGTTACTATCTGTCATTAAAACTTTATCTTTAAGGAAACCCGTTAGGGTGTCCCACTGTACTCTGTCTATCATTTCACTTATACTTGACAAGTGACTCTATCATACTTTAACTATCACATATGGATCGTGGTCCGAGGACCAGATCCCTATCTTGCTTACACCTCAGGGTAAGACTTTTACTTTAGCGCTGCCCACACCTCAGGGTGGGACTTTCTTTCTCGCTTGCACGTTAGTGCAAGACTCCTTTAGCATTGCTCACACCTCAGGGTGAGACTTTCTCGCTTACACCGAAGTGAAGACTCCTTTAGCATTGCTTACACCGAAGTGTAAGACTCCTTTAGCATTGCTTACACCGAAGTGTAAGACTCCTTTAGCATTGCTCACACCTCAGGGTGAGACTTCTACTTTAGCATGCCTGCAGGACTTTCTACTATGCAACTACTATGCAATGCAATTACACTATTACACAAATAGAAATGCAATCACATAACTTTCATATAGACAAATAACACATATTAACACATAAGCATATAACATGGTATTTGTCACTGTCACTGTCACTGTCACTGTCACTGTCACTGTCGAGCTGTACCGAAGTACGGCTCCTTTATCGTTCTTTCTTTAGCTCATTGTTATCTTTCAAAAACTTGTTTAAAAGATAATACTATGCTCTTTTGTTCTTTATCTTTCATTTTATAACAATAACATTTTTATAAAATACTATACTTTGCCTTTCATTTTATAAAAATAACATTTTTATAAAATACTATACTTTGCCTTTCATTTTATAAAAATAACATTTTTATAAAATACTGTACTTTGCCTTTCATTTTATAAAAATAACATTTTTATAAAATACTATACCAGTATGCATGCCAGCCCAAAACCATTAGGAAAAAGGGCAATAAGAACTCACCAGATGAATCGTTTCTGTTTACACCTAGCCGGTTCCTGAATGTCACTATGGTCACCCACAATCTGTATAATCAAGTCATAGGTGTAAGGCTGTGTTCCTAGGGGACACTTAGACATTACTAGGCTTGACTCAGATGTTTCGGGTCATGGTTTCATTATCGACACTAGGTAGTTTCGAGTCCTGGCTCCTTATCGAAACTATGTAGTTTCGAGCCCTGGCTTCTTATCGAAACTAAGTAGTTTCGAGTCACTGCTTCTTATCGAAACTAAGTAGTTTCGAGTCGTATGACTTATATAAATTCTTAGTTAAGGTCTTGGGTCTATATCGAAACTATGGTAGTTTCGATGGGTCTGCCCCTGTCGAAACTAGGTAGTTTCGATAGATGCGTCCATATCGAAACTAGTAGTTTCGACTGTGCAGTCTTCTTCCCCAAACAGAACCCTAGATCTGGTCCCTTTGTTCTAATCGATCAAGCTTTGAACTTTTTACGTTCGAAATGTTCCATTTTCCCCCATGAACCCAAACCCGTGGTTTGTTTCCAGTTTCACACGTAAAAATCTAAACCTTTACTCGATTATTAACCCGAAACCCGAAAGTTACAAAAACTCAGATTTAGGCATAATAATTACCTGTTACAGCTTCCTTCTCGTTCCTTTATGCTCCAGAGATGTTGAGCAACAATCCTCGAGACTTTGAGCTTGATCCGAGCTCTCTCTAGACGATCTCTCTCTCTCTAAAGTTCTTGCGCAGGAAGAAATGAAGGAAATGGAGGAATGACTGCTGATTAGAAGGGTTCTTTTCAGTTTTCGGGCCCATGGGCCGGCCCCTAGCCAAGCCCACCTTCTTTTTTTTCTTTTATTTGAGTTTTTATTTATTTTGGGATGTTACACTACCTAACCAGTTAGGGTATTATAGTCGCCTGACGTATGAAAGATTTGAGAAGGAGTTCATCGATTGTCCTAAACAGTTTAATACGGATGGAGTCGGAGATTGTGGTCCTTGGGTATGCATGTTTACGGAGAAGCTTGTAAAGAATCAGTTAGTCAAAGCAGCTGGGGTCGACACTGAATTGGAGGCGAAATCGTTCCGGATGCGTTTTGCTAAAATTTGTTATGATCATATTCTACCAGAGGTGGATGAGGATGCAAGTGTTAGTGATGGTGCTAAGGTGGATGCCGGTAGTGGTAAGGATGCAGGTGATGGTGGTAAGGTAGATGGTATTAGTGGTAACGATGCAGATGATAGTGGTCAGGAGGAGGGTGATGTTGTTCATGTGGATGTTGGTAAGGTGGAGGGAGAGGGTGGTGGTTTGTAATATTAAAAGAATAGTTTATGATGGTGATGTTTTGTAATCTTTAAACAATGCTTGTGATGGTGATGGTGATGGTTTGTAATATTTAAACAATTGTAATCTTTAAAATAATTACGATACGTGACGAAAGACAATAATTACAATAATTTGTGAATATATTCAATCGTCTTCGTCATTAAATAATGATCTAGAAAATATTATTATTATATTATTTTTAAACTCACATAGTTAATACGATAACTATTTATGTGGCAAAAATAATAATATATTATTTTTATTCGATAATATAATTATGGGTGGACAATATAAATATTTATATTATTTATAACTTTGAAACGTTGCAAAAATGTTTGTAATATGGTGGAAATAATATATAAAATATATTATTTTTAATTTGTGTCACGGTACAAAAATAATATGAATATATTATTTTATAAATGGATTTTAATAATAAATACGGGTTGTAAAACCAAACCCGAGCCTACGAGTGGTTTTCTAGTTTAAAACATTTTAATATATTAATATAATAATATAACAATTGATTTTATAATTAAAATATCCTTAAAATATACATTTAAAAAGAAAACAGGGGAGGAGGATTCGAACCCGGGTCTCCTCCCCAACAGTCAAACGATTTAACCACCACAGCCCGCTAGGGAATTGCAACAGGATTCTAATCCAACCGGTTTTAATCAGAATATCTAGAGAGCCCTTCCCCCATACCAAATCACGATTGGTCCTAGTCCAAAACCCACGAATCTGATTGCGATTTAACAAGGTGGCATTGGGGTTTTGTTAATCGGTGTATCACGAACCTGGGGGTATGTTTGATTGTAAAAATGATCGAGTTTTGAATTGTTTAATCTCAGGTTAAAAAGCCGAAACCCTAAAAATGATCGAGTTTTGAATCGTTTAACCATGGGGCTTTTAATGATTAGAACATTTTGAATCTGCTGGTATGATTTAATTTGATTAAGGTTGACTCCAGGATAAAAACCCCAAAATTCGATTATGCATAAACCCAAGATTACGGATCGGCTACAATTCGATGTCATAAGATAAAATTGATAGAGGGCTTTCAAAGAGTAGATGATTTCGAGTCTGTCCATGAATTTTAATTGAATTTAAATTGAGTCTATAATAGAGTTCAATCAAAACGTGAACGTATGAATCGTAGAATCGGGTTCATACTAAAATTGTTGCGGTAAGCCCTAATTAGGTTAGGGCTTTTGATCTATAGATAGAAACGAAAGTGTGGAAGGTTTCAATTACCAAAATGGAGTCCGAATTGATAGTGTTCGAACAAATGGACCTTCGGCTTTGAACGACTTGGTTCCCGGCGACTCCTGTTGCTTCTCCGATCGATCTGATGTGTGCAAAGGTTAATGGGATCTTCGTACGAGATGCGCAGAGTATTGAATTGAATAATTGTTCACGAATTGTTGTGAATTGATGCGTACAAGAGTTGAACTCGACGGTTACGACATGAATGTGAGTAATGGGAATTAATTTGCGATTATTAACGTTGTTAAATGCCACAATGATGATTGAATTTGCCATAAACATGCTCGACTGTTACAAATTTGGACACAATTCGGTTATTGATTACGAATTTGGATCAAAGGGGACTTCAATTTTGACTTAATGAGTCAACAAATTTGATTTTGAATATTTACATAACTAATCCCTGCAGTTTAAGATTAATTCTTGACAGAAATAGTCCCCGGGGTTTAAGATTAGGTTAACTGGGTTAGGATCTAACAGAATATTTAATGGGATTGCTAACAGAGTTAACTTGAAAAGTCGGATTGTCACAATTTGCCACATATTATTGTGTTGACTGAGCTTAGACATGATGCATTTGAGGCTTGCACCCCATCCGGTCCTGCTGAAAGAGGAATGGTATCGAAATGGCGGCCGAAGGACAGGGTAATTTGTGTTCTTTTTGCATTTTATATACTTAGGAGTTAGTTTTATAGTAAATAAGATATATGCTTGCAGCTTATTTGCATTAAACCTATTAGTTTACATTTTCCAACTCAATACTCAAATACTGATTGGATAAGTAGGGTAACTTGGATCTGTAAGCTATTAGTGCTGGATATTAGGTTAATTGTTAGCTAGGATTCACATGATTATAAAGTTTGTTTAGATATTTGCTGGAGATTCTGTTTTTTTAATGCTAGACCAAGCATGTATTTCCTAGTGCTGCTGTTGTGATGATGATTATCCTTGGGACTAACTGAAATGTTCAAATTAACCGTGTCAATAACAGAGAGCTTAGTCCTTTTTATACTTGCAGTGAGTGTGTAATCATGTGATCACAACATTAGTTCTTTTCATAATACGGGAAGTTCTTGCCTCATTTTTTTTGCTTAGCTATGGACATGTTCATGAAGGACATGTGATTTTTTTGCTTAGTTATGGACACGTTCATGACGAATATGTGATTTTTTTTGCTTAGTTATGGACACGTTTATGAAGGACATGTGAGATGATGTTTCACAATATAATCTTTTCACCGATGATACCTCAATATAATTTTTGAATAGTCAGCTAAATGGGAAGAACAACATGTTTTAATAACTCTTCAAGTGTTTTGTGCTTGGGGCGGACTTATGCTTGTCGGAGGGGGTTCACAGGAACCCCCGAGTTTCGAAATTATAGTGTAACGCTAGGTAAAAAAACTGGGGTGAACCCCTTAAAAATTGTAGGTGAACCCCCTTACAAAGTTTACCAAGTGGTGTAGTGGTTTAGGATTTGTATTATAACATGGAGGTTGTCGGTTCGAATCCCTTCACCCACATTTTTTAAGAGTCTTATCACCCTCCTACTTTTTGGACCAAAAATCTCACCATTGAAGCTCACATTTACATGACTGTTTAACAAAGGCTCAAACCATCCACTTCATGATCTTTGCATTCATACAATAGCATATAAATGCACCGGATTTCCAGCCCATTCTGACAAATCGAGTTTAAAATTTTTTAAGTTTAGAAACTAAATATTGTAAAAAAAAATTAATAAATGAGAAAAATATTTTATTTTTCTAAAGTTTACCTATTGAACGGTTTTGGTTTCAGGTAATGCAAGTAAGGGATTTGAGACCGATCAACAACATTGTCATAACATTGTCGTTCAAAGTCGTCAAAGAATAAAAAAAATAAAAATTTATTCTTGTTTTGCAGGTTCATTTGCTTCAAACAAATTAAACATATATAAATACCACATGCCATTGCAAACAAATAAATTTTTTTCTCACTATTAGACAATTATGGGTAATTTATAAGAATTAAGGTTATTAACGGTCAATATTGTTAAATTAGGATATGAGAAATAATGGTCTGTTAGTACCGATTAGGGTCAAATATGGTCAATTTAAGGCAATTAGGGATAATTAGAGGCATCTAGGGTCAATAAGGACCAATATTGGTTAATCATAACTAAGTAGTGTTAAGGGGTGTAAACGACTTAAGAGAACTCGAGCGTAGCTCATTTAGAACTTTATTTCTAATAGTGAGAAAATTTTTGAGTCCAAGCTCGTTTATTATTTAATTATTTTATTTATATATTTTTATAATTAATTTTATATATATTTATATTTATACATTTATATAACATAGTATGACTCATTTTAACATATATGGTTCATACAACACATTAAGACCAGTTGTTTGATAGAATGCTTGAACCAACACCCACTTTAATCAAAGTTGTAGTCTCGTATGATTAGGCCTCAAAAATTTTCTTCGCTTTAGGCATCCAAAATGGTTGAGCCGTCTCTCCCCGACCCGACCCGAACAATCGAACCGAACTGAACCGAAATTTTATATGTCCGGCCTTATGAAATTGGAGCATTTAAAAACAGTGAACCCCCTGGAGAAAATTCCTGGATCCGCCACTGTTGCATCCACTTATATATATGCTCTACTTAATCATTTATTTAAATGGAATTTGATTCTTAATTTATGATATTGTATGTGCAGCAGAATTTTAAGAGCAGAGCTAAACATTATGGTCATTCAAATCTTCATTGACAAGATCAAGTTAGGTTAAAATCAAAGGTATATAACTGATCAATTGAAACAGGTCTCTATTTGGTTGTTTTACATGCACAATAGAGTCTGATAATATGCATAAGAAAATATAGTGGTTAAGATTTAAGATTTCATGCATTTTACTTTGTATAATTGCTTTAATGCTACCTATTCTCTCAAGTGATGACCCAATAGCATACACTTGTATTGGTGTTGATGTTAATTCAAAAAGTTTAAATAATATTTGCAATTATTCAGTATTCACTTCGTTAGAAATCATAATGCATTTTTTTCTTTTATCCCATTAGTTTTACCATTGATTAGTAATGGCGTGGTATACCAATTGAAGTTGGATGTCAAAAAAGACGAATAGTGACGGATTTCTTAATTCTAAATACTATGACAATGTGGATTTGTTTTTGGACTTCGCATTTTCTAATGAAGCAGTTGTTGATATGAGGGTGAATATACATGGTGAGACAATACGTGAGATAAAGTGTCAAGTTATATACAATGGTTAGGTTGTTCTTTATCTTAACATTTAAATAATACATTTGTTGCTAATTAGTTGTCGTAGTAACATTTAAATAATATATCTGTTGCTACTTAGTTGTCACAGTAACATTTATGATTTTGTTTTTGATGTAGATATCATGGCACGTACTATGGCAGGAAGAACGCAAGCGCCAAGGTATGTTTACTTCCTTTAATTTGTTCTTCTTCACATGGATCAATCATATTTATACACACTAAAGTAAACCGCAAGTTGCAACTTTAGATTAGAACTCACAAGTTAATGTTGCATGAACATGCGAGGCGTTGAAGCGTTGGTTGGGAAGTTATTATCAATTGTTGCCGATTAAGTCAAATAACAAAGGCTGGATACATTTATTAAAAAAATATTTATTTTCTGATATTTATTTCGAAATAAAGGTTTCTTTTTCAGAGTTCTTTTCGATCAATTTTGCATAAGAATCGATTCAATTTAAATAAAAGTTACTTTTACTAGCTTTTACTTTGGTTATACTCAATTATTTTCCTTTTTTTTTAAGTTATTGCTTTGGTCTATATATATAGTTCGATTCAAAACCGTAAGTGAATTAATGTTTCTGCTTTTGTAAACTTGAAATGACGTTATTCTAAGTTTAATACTGTACATACAAATGAACTTTCTGCCCATCTTCAATCCAATTCGCATTTTATTATTATTGCATCCTCTAGGAATGTTAGGCAACTGTAATCTTTATAGGGAGAATAGCAATGTGAAATGAGGTTGGAAAGATATAAAAACTTGATTTGGAAGATCACTTTCTTAACATCTAGAGTCTGGAATATGATTTTGCCAATTTAATATTTTTTCTATGATTATATTCTAATAATGCTTCAAGTTCTAGAGCTCTGATTCTATACGTTAACATTTTGAGCTCAAATGTTTTTGTCATCAATTATATGTTCAATATATCATGGTGGTGCATGACAGACATTTCATATTTGAAGAGTAAACATGGATGTCATACAGAACATATTTTCTATCCCAGGTAGACAATAAGTTAGGGTTGAAACATGTGATTTTAATTCTGACTTCTTGACTATATGCATTGATTGTTTTGTAGGTAGAAAGTTGAACGCGGTTATCACAAAGCTCGTTAACGAAAAAGAAGAGAGAGAGGTTGAACGGAACTATTGAGGAGTTGGTGGTTGAAAAGGAAAAAAATAAGGTGGAGAAAGATGCTATGCTCAAAAGGATGACAAACATTGAACCACTCTTAAAAGCTATGGCTCAAAACGGTCAATTATCGAGTTAGGATGTAAACAATTTAATTTGAATGTTTGGATATGTTAGGATAACCTAATTTGAAATTTTAATTTGTAATGAATTGTTTCATATAATTTTGAAATTTCGATAATTAGTTATATTTTAAAAGTATGAGCATTATTATCACGTTTAAAATAAAAAAAATTCAAAAAACATTTTGGTAACAAAACGGTCGCAAATTGGTAGCAACTGAAACGGTCACGAAGCCGTCACAACTGAAGCTGTGGCAATTTGGTGGAAAACTAAACGGTGGCAATTCGGTGGCAAACTGAAGCGGTCGCAAAAAGGTAAAGCGGTAGCAAATCGGTGGCAAACTGAAGACGTCACAAAATTGTAGCAAAAATGGTCGCAAAACCGTAGCAAACTGTGGCGGTCGGAAAATTAGCGACGGTTTATACTGTAGCAAATTTGATCGCAAAACAAACTAGTGGTCGCAATTCGGTTGCAAAAAGGCAATTGCGACGTGCGTTTTTCCTACTGTATTTTTGGTCGCAAAACGGTCACAACAGGGCAATTGCGACCGTTTTGCGACCGAAAAGGAGGTCGCAAATGCCCAATTTTCTAGTAGTGTTATATGTATTTGGTGAGTTTTCTCTCAACAACCTTTTACTTGTTTTAGACTGCTCAACCATTTAAAACTTGGTTTGCTAATTTCTATTTATTGTAGTTACCTGCTTGTGCATTTTCATGCATATGTTGTGTATATGATTCACACTACTAGTGCCTTTAGATTATTTTTTTTTATTATGCAAATATATCTGCTGTTTGTTTAATGTTGCATTTTGTGCCAACTTAATATTTCTTTGAGCTTCAGTTTTGTGCCATATATCTGCTGTTTGTTTAATGTTGCATTTTGTGCCAACTTAATATTTCTTTGTGTATGTAGTATGTATATATGTATTTGACTTTCACTCACCGTAGATATGACAAAAAAAAGCCACACGCGGGATTGCTTCTTTTTCAAAGAAGATTCCCGAGGACAAGTTACATATTAATTTCGATGAAAATAATCATGATAGAGACTCGGTACCACACGTGGACACGCGGTCTGATGAACTTGGTTGAAGATTTGGTTCATCAAATTGTTCAGTGTCCAAGATATGCAATAAGGGTATATTTTTGTTTATATGTTTTAGTATATCAATATTTACTACAATACTTTTTTTGTTAAATTGTAGTTTGTGAACCAAGGGACACCGAGCAAGTCACTTAGTTCCCCAAGAGTGGACTAGAGTCGCGGGGCACGAAGTCCTAGAGGCGCCTCGCCACAAATACATGACGATGACACCGTGATGACTTCAAGTTGTCGTCCACAAAAGGTCGACCCATTTACTCTAATATATATTTTAATATTTTTAACTTAGTTTGAATTGTTCATATTGTAACAATTTGTTTGTTGTTTTAGGTTGATGAAGTGCGTTGTGCCTTACCACAATTCCACGAGGATAACATGTGACGATGACACCGTGATGACTTCAAGTTGTCGTCCACAAAAAGTCGACCCATTTACTCTAATATATTTTTTAATATTTTTAACTTAGTTTGATTTGTTCATATTGTAACAATTTGTTTGTTGTTTTAGGTTGATGAAGTGCGTTGTGCCTTACCACAATTCCACGATAATAACATCGCGAGTAGTTCATGTTATAAATTGGTAGCCGACCCATTTACTCTTATATTTTTTGTTAATTTAGTTTGAGTTGTTATATTTTTTTGTTAATTTAGCTTAAGAATCATTGCATGCTCAACACTGAAAGAAAGGTGTAATGGAAAAGGCTCCCACAAATAGCCCCTCATCTCTCATATACCCTTTATTGGGATAGACAGGTACTTGTTTATTAAATGCCCTTTTAAAGTTATTTTGACTATGTTGAAGATGTGGCCTGAGCTGTTTCTCATCCTTAGTCAAATTGAATAGATCTATACCTTTAGATTATGCTGTTCGGGCCATTAGAGTAGTAAAGCATATTATGTGTAGTAAATGGATGGTCCTGCTGTTCGAGACATGCTTGATCAAATACACGGAGTCATTGGGATGCACCATTACATTTGTACTTCTTCACCTCAAGGGATGTATCCGGAACCGGTTGAAAATCCAATCCCATATTCGGAGTTAATGGGGCATTGGATTAAGAAGGTGTTTGATGTTTGAGGTCCGACATGAACTCCATAAAGGCTACTCAAGTTAATGGTCATTTTAATTGGTTTGGGTCAGAAAGGGACCGCGTTAGAACGTGTTCGGGTCAGAATGGGTTCGGGTTAGAACGAGTTGATTTAAAAAACACCATTTTAGACTTAAAAGTACAAACAATAACTAAAAATTATGTTTTGTCAGGCCTAATTATATATGTGTGTGTATATATATACATGTGTGTATAAAATACATAAAATTATGTGTATATGCAGGGGCGGCCCTTAGGGGGCCGGGGAGGGCGACCGTCCGGGGCCCGGTCTCCTAAGGGGCCCGTAGTTAAAGCCGCCGTCATCGGACACCATAATTAGTAACAGATGGAGCCAAATCTTGACCCCTTGAGTTCTCCGAAGGTGGTATATAACGTAAGATTTGTGGTTGAATTGTTGATGTTAGGTTGGATGTGATGTCTGAGAAAGAAAAAGGGTTGGATGTGATGTCTGAGAAAGAAAAAGAAATGAATATAGAAGTAAAAGATGAGAGAGAATTGAAAATTGCAGTTAAGAAAAGATAAATTGATTATAAAGTTATTTAAATGCTTTAATTTATAGCTATAATGAAAAAAATTTGCATATTCCCGAGGAAACTTAAAACAATATTTAATATATATTTAGTTAATAATTTCATTTGAAATCATATATTTATATTTTTGAACGACAATCTCATGTGCTTATTAGTTTTAAAATTAATACCATTATTTTTTTATGTTTAATTAATTTATTATAGTATATTTTTATTTTTAGTTATTAAATTACTTATAATGTTATCCGCTTCTTAAATACGGTCCGACCAGTGAGCTTCTAAGGTCTCCGATTTGTTGTCCGGTCCAGTTCTAAAAACATCGCTAATAACCCCACCTCCTTTGAAACAATTAGCCCATGAATATATAATAAATTGAAACCATCGGCCCAATTAAAAGGAATTGTAGGAAACTAAATGATTTAATTTTTCATGTGTACACTTTTGTAAGTATTATTAAAACTTTTAATTGATTTTAAAATTTTTATTTAATTATGACGTCATCCATTTCATCAAACCGGTACGACCAGTGAACCGTTATTAATCGTTATGTATGATTCGTTAATCGTTATTCGTTTGTTGTAGTTTTTTATTATGCCATTATGAGTTTATATTATGGTGCCCGTTTTTTTTACATGTCCCGGGCCCAAAATGTTTTGAGGATTCTTGGGACCGGCCCTGTGTATATGTATATGGGTCGAAAGTTTATACGTATATATACACTTGCATATATTAAAAGTTTATATATAAATGTTTATACATATATATATTTGCATATACTTTTTAAGCTTCATTTTATTAATGTAATGTTATTTAGGCAATTTCTACGGTTCGGGTTGCAAGAATGAAGACATTGGTTCGGGTTGAAAGTATAAAGACGTTAGTTCGGGCAACTTCAGACGTTTTTTTTATTTATTTATTTACGTCATTGTTGTCACTGCAACACGCGTAACCAGGTTCGCAAACCCGCTGCATCGTATGATGGTCCCGCCGCAACGCGCTGTCGTATTTTCTAGTTCTAAATTCTAAGACTTCAGACCCTTTCTTATAAATAAACTAGCTTAAATCCCGTTTATTACACACGAGATGAAAAATATCAATAAATAAAATTCTTAAATATTTATGTATATATATTTTACAGACGTAAAAATGTATGACATATATTACGGATAAAAAACAAAATTCAAAACATGTAAAAAACTAAAAAATAATTGAGTTTTGAAAATACGCTAATTACTATTCATATAAAATTCGATTGAAAATAAACTTACATAATTAGATTTCTTATCATAAAAGATAATTTAAAATAAATATTTTTTATTAATATAATTAGTATTTTCTTTAAAAATATGTTATTATAAAAAATGAAAATGTATTTAATAAGAGAGAAAGACATGAAAAAAATGATGATAATTAATATAAAGACGATACGTGGCATAGAAAAACCTTTATTTATTATATAGTATTGATTTGGAGCGTTTAAAAAAATACATAAGGATAGACTTAAATTTCCCACAAATAATAATTGTTATATCTCAAAACGTTTTGTTTCAATTTTTTGTTTGTAGTACCGTTCCATGTCACTCCTCATTCATATGCGGTTCCATATATCAATTCTCAAGAATTTTCAAGAACTTTTAATTTCCGTTTCATTCAATTTATAAATGTAAAAAACGGGATTGTCTAATAAGGTTATGTATTAACCGACATTTCAGTGTCACATCATAATCTTTCACCTAGGAATGATAATTACTGACACGACCCGAAACATGATCCGTACACCACACAAAAATAATTAGGTTTTGGGTTGGACATTTTAACCTGTTTTAAAAAATGGGTCGTGTTCGGTAGACCCGTTTAATAAACTGACCGGGTTTGGTATGGCCCATTTAAAAACGGGTTGACCTGTTAATGCATCCATTTTGTGTACATCAAAAATTAATAAACTGACATGCATCCATTTAAAAACGGGTTGACCTATACTATCTAATAAATAAAGGTTTTTTATGACACATTTCGCCTCCATATTCACCCTTATCATTTTTTTCCCGCCTCTCTATCCTATTAAATACATTTTCATCTTTTAATAACAATTATATATTTTAAAAAAAATACTAACTATACTAATAAAACATATTTATTTAAATTATCTTTTATCATAAAAAACTTTGAAATCTAATTATTTAACTTTTATTTTAAATCAATGAGTAATGAAAGTCAAATTATATTAAATAGTAATTAAAGTATTTTCAAAACCCAATTATATATTAATTTTTATATATTTTGAATTTTGTTTTTTATCTTTAATATATGTAATACATTTTTACACATGTAAAAACATATATAAAGATTTTAGAATTTTATGTATGATATTTTTCACACCGTGTGTAATACACGGGGTCTAAAGGTATTCCTAATAACTAATTAAAAAAATGCAAGCATCAATATATTTTGTATAGTTATCCTTTCTTGAATGTGATCAACCATCGATGAAATAAAAATTATGTAGGATTAAAGAATTGTAAGGATTTCTATTTGCATGTCATTAGACATTGGTGAAATAAAAAATAATTAATATTTAAAATTATAAATAACAAATAATGAAGATTTAAGGATTAAAAGTAACAAATAATGAATATTTAAGAATTATAAAGTTATATTTTTTAGATATTATATAATTTAAATGTTCTTATGATTTAGTAGTTTTAGATACTTAATTATTTAAAATCACTATTATTTAACATGATAGAGAGTTATTTAATACGAGAGATAGACGGTAAACAAAAAAATCTAGAATTCAATACAAGTCGACACATGACAGTTAAAATTATTTATTTATTATAATAAAGATAATTTTAAAATATAATGTAACTCTAAATGTTTATGTGGTAATTATCTATATACATTTATATATGTTATATTTTGAATTTGATTTGATTATATATGCATGTAATAGATTTACAGAGTATGTATATAATTCTTCTAAAATGAAGTACCTATAAAATCTATATCTATCTACTATATAATAAATAAAGCTTTTTTCATACCACGTGTCTTCTACATATTCATTCTAATCATTTTTTCACATCTCTCTTATTATATACACCTATATTTTTTAATCTTTTAATATGTATATAAATACTTAAAGAAAATACTAATTATACTAATAAAACATATTTATTTTAAATCATCCCTTTTTATAATAAACTTTTAAATCTAATTATGTAACTTTTATTTTTAATCAAATAGTAATATGAAAGTCAAATTACATTAAATACCACTTGACGTATTTTTGAAACACAATTATATATTAATTTTTACGTATATTGAATTTTCTTTTTTCCATCTTTAATTTATGGAGCACATTTTTAAACTTGTAAATTATACATATAAAATTTTAATAATTTTATGTATTAATATTTTCACACCATACGTAGACACGGGTTCTAAGCTACTTATATATATTAATTTTATATATTAATATTTTTCACACCGTGTGTTGACACGGGTTCTAAGCTAGTGTATAAAAGAAGATACCTCCCTCAATTCATATGTAGAAATCCTAACGGTTGGATCAAATGAGCCCTAATCTTTGTTGCACCGATTCCGACGGGTCCTTCATTCCTAATCTTCGTTGCACCGATTCCGGCTGCTCCTTCATAACAAAAATCTCTAAAAGTTTGATAATACCAACCCTAGTTCTTACACTCAAGCACTTCAAACAACTTCAACACAAATTGAAACTGACATGGCAAACAAATCTTACGGCAACGTTGCATTTGGAAATGATGACGGGCTCTTTGCTCAACAATCTACCATCATTTACGGCCTTTAACCGGGTCCGACTGCCAAAGTGAACAAAAATAGTCTGAAATTGAGTCCGTAGGTGCCGGAGGCTTGTTCAGGAAAACAAGAAGCCAGCAAACGCTTCCCGTGCTACCCTAGGGTAACAGCTGACCTATGGCGGTTGAGAAAAGCACCCGAGGGACGTATCTACAGCCTTTAACCGGTTCCGGCTACCGTCGGTGTCGGAGGCCTATTGCGGAAAGCAGGAAACTTCACGTCTGTAAACCCTAATAGAAGGAAGAAGCCAGCCGCATCCCTTTCTCTCTCCATCTCTACATATAGCAATTGTATGTATCATTTATGTGAGAGAACACTATTTACCACGATTGTTATTGTAGCTCTAATAATAATTTGGATTTTTTGTTTAATTCAACCCAACTAATAAAAGAAGCCTACATCCAAAGGAGTAGACGGTACACTCAGAACTTTTCTAAAATTTAACTTTTGTTTTCAAAGTTTGAAATAATTAATAACAATAATAAAATTTTATCTCAAACTTAGTTTACTTCGTGCTTTTATTTATTTATTTATTTTTATCTGTTTTTTATTTTTAGATTATTTAATTTAGCTTAAAACTATATGATATCAAGCGTTTCTTAAGGTGTAGTGGTGGTAATTACTTTATAGTGGTTATAGTTTATTTAGGAGTTGAAGACGTAGTAACAATCGTCATACAATGTACTGGTATGTTATTATTTGATTTTTAACACATGTTTTTATTTTCAATTTTAGATACCTTTCCAAAGATTGTTGTTTTTTTGGGTTTACTAGAGCTAAGGTATTGTGATTTATTAAAGCTAGAATAATTTCACTTTTCTCATCATTCTTGCGCATGATTATGTTTTTTTGTTACGATTTAATGTGACTTATTTACCTAACCCGTTGTAACCTAATATGTTCTAACATAATCCATTTTTGACACCTGCTGATTAAAAATCTTGGATCCGTCACTACGTCTGCATCACTACACATGCAGCAAATGCATAACACATACCTAAGGACAATAGTCAAATCTGCTATCTTCTCTTAATTATTAAGGTCATGTATAAAATTACATGGCCATGGATTCAAGATTTTTTTTTATCATATGCAAACATAACATCAAAAAGTTTAATTAGTTATAAGATTTCAAATGTATATATAAGGAAATTTATTATAATAATGAAACATTTATGCAAGCTAGGAATACTGATCACGCATGCAATGCTTATTACATATTAGAAAATGTTGAATATGTTTAGTACGAAGCATTCTCTTTATTCATAATCATATGAGGATTACAATTAGAACATAATGGATCGAAATATGAAGATGCGATCACACCTTCTTAGCATTGAGTGAATCCCTACTTAGCGGCAGGAGGACGCGGGGAACGCGGAAGGGGCAGGAAGGGGCCCAATATCGGAAGGGGCGGAAAGGGGACCAAGGGTGGAAGGGGCGGCAAGGGGACCAAGGGTGGAAGGGGTGTCAAGATGCCGACAGGTGGTGGAGGTGGAGGTGAGCCGCTGACATTTGGTGGAGGATGCGGTGGGCTAATGTAGACTGGTGGAGGTAGCGGTGGACTGCTTACGGGTGGTGGAGGTAGTGGTGGGCTAACGTAGACTGGTGGAGGTAGCGGTGGGCTAACGTATACAGGTGGATGTAGCGGTGGGCTACTGGCGGGTGGTGGAGGTAGTGGTGGGCTAACGTAGACTGGTGGAGGTAGAGGTGGGGTAACGTAGACTGGTGGAGGTAGGGGTGGGCTAACGTAGACTGGTGGAGGTAGCGGTGGGCTAACGTAGACTGGTGGAGGAGGCGGTGGGCTGCCGTCAACCTTTGGAGGTGGCGCTGGGCCGTGGACGGGTTCTGGCGGCGGAGCTGGGCCGTGGACGGGTTTTGGGGGAGGAGCTGGGCCGTGGACGGGTACTGGGGGAGGAGCTGGGCCGTGGACGGGTACTGGGGGAGGAGGTGGGCCGCCGACAGGTCCTGGTGGAGGGGGCGGTGAACATTTATAGGAGCAAAAGCAACTGTATTTTCGATCACGATAATGACAAAGACCACGAACTGCCTTCTCTTCTTTACACTTTGAGTCGCACTTCTTGTAGTCGCATTTCCCGGAAAACGTCTTGCTCAACGATTCACATAATTTTGGAAGTCCGCCGGCCTCTATTTCTACATTCGAGTTAAATCCAAACAAATTATTAAAATAAGATATTACTCTACGACACCACCAAATATACAAAATATTCTTTTATGGTTAATAACAAACAAAATATGACATGGACCTAACTAAAAGAGTGTACTAAGCACCTGAGATAGCAAGAAATAAAAGGAGCAGGATTGCAGACAAAGCAAATGCTCCTTTGGCCATTTTCGAAGAACACTCGTTATGAGATGAGTGACACAATGTCGAGATCATGGAAGTATTTATAGGACGAATTGTTTAATACGAATTCAAAGCTCGATGAAAGTAAGTCACCAAAATATATGAATTTCAACGCCTGTTGTTATATTTATTTTTATCATTCAAAATGGTTAGATATATGCTACACGTCGTAGAAATAGAAATATATATTTTAACAACTATTATTATCTTGTTTAATGTGAAAAAATAAAGACATCTAACAAATAAAATAATAATTAAAAATACAAATATAGTATTTACATAAACTTGAACATCATATTTAGATACTTATATAGTAAACATGAATTTTTTTTTATAAAATTAAAACCATAAACCGTGATGGAGGCGGAACGCGCATTAAAATAGCTTAAAGTAATGATTTTATTCAAGGCTTGAACCATTCGGTTCTAGCTAAAAGTCGGTTCTCTCAAGAGCTTACGAGGTCTCGATTACAATTATTGAAAATTCAAACAAAAAAAAGGACGAAAAACGGTGTGGTGATCGAATTCTTAAGGATTGACCACCAAAAACTTAGTTTATGAAACCTTATAAAAATGAAACATAATTATTACAATTCAATCAATTAAAAAACTAATCTTGACTAACTGATAGATAATTTATTCTTCAAAAGTAGTCATTGACCATTTCATTTTGGCGCCATCTTTTTCTCCTACCTTACGGGTCATCTTTGAGTCGGGTTGGGTTACTAGAACCGGGACCGAGTGAGTTGTGTTACTAGGGTCGGATGCTCGAGCGTCATACTCTATCAATTGAAAAGAAGCCTCGACCACGAGTCTTGTAAAAACTTCTGGGTTCGAAAATCCATGCAACCATTGGTCTTCACTTGTCTTTCCTAACCACAAAAATATCATAGTGTCAAATCCACCCACTATGGTAGGAGTAATCATGCTTTAGTCATCACTAGCCCAATCACCACCGTTCTTGACCACCATGATTGAGAAAATGTCACTAAGAACTCGACTTTACAAAGAGATGTTCTAAATCACTAACGGTGTTAAGCAATCCTATGCATGAAGAGTTAAGCAATCTTAAATGGGTGTTCGTGTGGACTCCAAAGAGAGACGAATAGACTCATGGACAAGTCACCCAAACAAGGAAATATTGCGTGAGTTTGTCTATGGCTTGTAATAGGTGTTCATGTGGACTCCACGAACAGCCAGAAAAACTCAAGGACAAATCGGTAACAGAAGTTAGCATTACGTGAGTTTGTCCATGAGTCGTAATGGGTGTTTGTATAGAGTCCACGAAACCAAATGGACTCACGAACGAGCTAGCTAGCCACAAAAATCTGGATCACGTGAGTTTGTCCATGGCTGTCTTTAGATGGTGCATTCATGTGGACAGATGAGCTAATTGACGAGTTAGTAGGTCCATTCCAACTTTAACTTTTTTTATTTTCTTTTTTCTTATTTTCATTTTTGTTTTTTTCTTTTTAATTGAGTGATAATTATATATAAACTTGTAAAAGGTTTGTATATAATTATACAATCTATAAATTTTAATAAAGTTGAAGGATTTTTAAAATTTAATAAATTATATAAACGTGTAATGGTTATAAATTATATAAACGTGTAATGATTTAAATTTAAGTTTAATTTTTTAGAATTCTCTTCGAGTTATAATATATTCGAGGACGTCCTTTGGGTAAAACAAGTAAAACCCTTTCTTTAGGCCACCAAATTTTAAGGGCCTAAAAAAAATTATATATATATATACTTCGACGAAAATAGAAAAGAGGGATTTGAAAATGCTATAATTGAAGCCAAAGAGTTAGCTATAAAAATGAATGTAGAACCTATTTTTCGTGAAAAACGTATCATTCGTAGAAATAAATGATTTGATGAAAATGTTGAAAATGAAACTATAAAAACTCCGATTAATTTATTTAAAACCGATTACTTTTTATATATAGCATATCAAGTTATTTCTTCAATTAAAAGTAGTTTTGATCAATTTAAAAAGTGTCAAAGTATTTTTGGTTTTCTATTTAATATAAAAAAATTAAATCATTCAATGATAACAGTTTAAAACAACATTGTGTTGATCTTGAAAAATCTTAAAACATGATGCTAGCTTAGATATCGATGGTCTAGATTTATTTCAAGAACTAAAAATTTTAAGACATTTTATACATTTAGAATGTGACACACTTATTAATATACTTAATTATATTAAAAAGCTTAATTCTTTTCCAAATGCTATAGAATTATGTTAACTATTCATGTAACAGTTGCTTCCGCTGAAATAAGCTTTTCTAAATTAAAATTGATAAAAAAAACTTATTTAAGATCTACTATGTCACAAGAACGATCAAATAGGTTAGCTTTTTTGTCAAATGAAAAGGAATTGTTAGAAGAAATTGATTTGGAAAATTTTATTAAAGAGTTTGCTTCTAAAAAAGCTAGAAAAATAAAGTTTATCTAAACATTTTATGCAAGTACAAAATTATTAGAAAAACGAAAAAAAAATTAACCCCGCGAAATATAAACTTTTAAGTTTATTATTACCGATGGCAAGCCCGGATAAAGGAGGAGGATTTATGACATGACCTTTATTGAAAGTGGCCTCAAATTTTTGGTTCGTTTTAGGCCACCAAAATGGTTGAGACGCCCATGAATATATTAAGATATTTTATTGCATTTTTTTATTTTGATTATGTAATACTTAAACATAATTTGTTCTATTTAGTTATACCATACGAAATACTAATTAAGTTGTTAGTGTAAATTAATTTGTTATAAAAAGTAAATATAAAAGTTGCTAGGGACATCATTACCCTCAACTTGTCAACGGATCCGTACATTCGTATGCTTAAGATATGTCTCTGAATTGGTTTAAGACATCAAAATTAAATACCTTTATTTTTATTAAAATAGTTATTAGATTTTGTTCACCGGGTTGCGATGTAATAATGGGACCATGTATAAACACGTACCGTTCCCAACGTTTGTTCACCGACTCCTGGTTTCATAATAAGCTCGTATAAAGACGTACGATCTTATCAATATTAACCAAGCTTTGGCTTATCAAAATCCGCTAGTATAAATACGTACAAGTTTCAAGAAAAGTTTGATTAAAAAGGTTTTACAGTCTTACACTTTAAAACCAAGAAAATTCACAAGTTTAAAGACTAATTTAGATAACAATAATAATAATAATAAAATGTCCATCATGAAGATAGTTTTAAGAGCGAATAATTAAAGAACATAAATATACCACTGGACTAATAAGTTAAACATTAACATACACAAAACTTCATCTTCACCCAAGCAATACAAAGGATTTAGCCACGAATGACCATACGAACTAGCATAATGTTGAGTTCCGTAGGCTCCCCTATTGCGAACAAAGTGGAAGAGTCTCTCTACTTTCTACTCTAAACTACAGCTACGAACTAATGAGTGTGTTATTTCTCTCTAAACTGGTGTGTCAAATGAGGAACCCCAAGCCATCTATTTATAGACTTCAGAATGGCTAATGCACGACCGTGCATTGGGTTGCACAGTCATGCAAAGGTCTAAATGTACAAGTGGCAGGGTACGACGAATCTTGGAGCTCAAGCAAGGTTTTGCATGGTCGTGCAATGGGATGCACGACCGTGCATCTCAGTTTTTTCCCTCTTCTTTTGTCTTTTGCTGATTGTTGACTTTTGTTAACCAATTTTGACTTTCTTGGGGGTCAAAGCTCGGGTGATTCTTCCCATCTTCCGAGAAAACTTGATTTCTTGATGATTTTGACTTGTTTTCGCTCTATTTCTCTCAAGATGTGATTTAACCTGCAGTTCTAAAATATTCGTGTTTATGGCCGGACTGACAAGACTGATTGACTAAATTATTCGCGTTTATATTCATATTCGCGTTTATGGTCAGATTACTAATATACGGGTCATAAGCTTGTATGCAAATCAAGTCTCCACCAATTAATTAAGTACTATGCATGAATCAAGAGAACTTAAAAAGGGTTGTAATATGGCTAAAAAGAAAATAAATGGTGAAAATGAGAATCTTGTTGGATTTTTGGAGGTTTAAAGTGTTTTAAAGGCTGCAACTAACGTAGGACACACGGCTAAGGCTTCTTGGCTTAAGATAGGAAACTACTAGTGGGTCCCTCTACAATACTCGGATAATGAGGGTATAACTAATCTGAGTGCTCGTTTATAGTTAGATTGCCAGGACCGATACTTCTTAACATATTCAACTCTTCCCTCACTGCGTAATACGCAACACTGCTTTATCGTATGGACTCCTCGACTTATAACCTAATAGCACCCATTTTCATCATATGTGTATACTCATGTTGGGAATAAGTTTAATTCTTGCTGCACTTTCATCGTGGCTCCAATTGTCATTTAACACATTTGCCATATCTTTTGGCTCTTCTTTTGGCGGCGCTTTTTGACAACCCGCAGAACGATGGTAATTTTTCTTGCTTGTGCCACCATTTTCTTACATGATTTTTTGCTTCAAAAACTTTTTCTCGGAGTTTAGGAGGTAATTCAGGCTTTGCGAAATGATTACAAGAAAGTATGTTGAAATCGAAAAAATGCATGTCCAGCTCTTTAAGGTCTAACCGGTAAAAGACCAACTTCTCTCATTTTTTTTAGATAATAATTCTTCAATAAATCTATTTTTTCGGTTTCCTTGAAACGGTTCTCAATATCTTCCTTGTAGATCGTTCAGCTGTTTCTTCATAATATAACTACTTTGTTTTTGTACTTTTCAATTCTTCGAGTGAGTTAGATTCTTTCGGAATTGTCTTGGTGATTGAAAGCATGATAAACTAAGGATTCTCCATCTTAAATACAATTAGCTAATAACCGATGTTTACGAAAAGCTGGTTTAGAGATAAATGTATGATGTGTGTAAAGTGTATATATAATTTAAAGTTAAATACGGTTTTAGTCCTTATGGTTTGACAAAAATAACCATTTTAGTCCAAAAGTTTAAATTTGACTTTTTAGTCCACTCGTTTAACACCGTTAAATTTTTATTGTTAATTTTAATAAAAAGACCAAAATACTCTCCTTAAAAAAAATAAAAAATATGTGATCATCCTCTGTCTCTTTCTTTATCATATTCCAGACCCTTTATGCTCTCACTATGCCCCCCACCAACCGCGGTTGCCTCCATCATACTACCACCACCGAACACCGCCTATGCCTTATATTTTTTTCTTCCAACTGAGCAAAATGCTTATGATAGACCAAACGAGGGGGCTTTCATCGCTACCATCAGTTTGTTCGCCCCCTGTTCAAACGCCTCTACAACTTTCTCCTTCCACCTGATTTGGGAATCAATTTGGCCTGATTAGCACTTCGATTTGGGTGGTGATTGGTCGGCGGTTGTCGCGATTGGAGTTTGTTGGAAGTGAGAGAAGGGTAGAGAGAGAGTCAATTGGCTCTGGTTTAAGGGCGTCGGAAAACGAATATGCCATTGTTGTCGGAAAACGAAGATGCATCTCTGGTCAACCCCTCTTCGGCCGCCTACCACTTCCCTTCTCATACGATTTGGCCAGATCTGTAAGTTCTCAGTTGGCTCCGGTTGGTGGGGGGTTTGATTTCGTGACTTCCCTTTGAACCCCTTTCAAGTGGGTGTGGTTGGCGGCTTTCAGGGGTGGGTTTGGTCGGAGATTGGGTTTTGGCCGAAAATTTATGATTGGTGTTCTTAGAGGGAGAGTAAAAGAAGAGAGAAAGAAAGAGAGTATAGAGAGTGAGTGAAGGGTATGGGAGATCTGGTGGGGTTTTCACCAATTGGTTAAAGATCACCAAATCTAGATCAACCACGAATCACCAACTGGTTCAAGACCCCCAAATCTGGTGGGGTTTTCCTCTTTGTTGATGTTATGTCGATGATCATAAAGAAAGAGATAGAAGGTGTTCATATTTTTTTTATTTTCTATTAGAGAGGGTATTCTGGTCTTTTTATTAAAGTTAACAGGAAAAAGTTAACGGTGTTAAACGAGTGGACTTAAATTGAGACAAAGTTGAAACTATTGGACTAAAAAAATCAAATTTAAACTTTTGAACTATAATGGTTATGTTTTTCAAACCACAGGGACTAAAACCGTATTTAACTCTGTAATATAATAAAGATTTTTCACACTTGATATGGTCAAGATACCCATGAGATAGAATATATACTCAAATCAAACACACACACACATAATCAATGAAGAAGATTAAAGAACATGTTAAAGTCATCAACATAAACTCATCAAAAATCAAATACACATCATCAAAGTTAGCTAAGTTCATCTAATCTAAGTGAATCAAGATGTTTAGCCCATAAGCCTTACAAAATCCACAACCAAACTCAATAACATGGATGAAAACATAGTACATCTAGTAATCAAACCAAGAAAGTGAGAAGGGGTAGGTTGTGTGAGGTTAAATCTTCCTTGAAAGTGTTAGATCTTCAATCTTGGCCTTCAATCTTCCTAGATCTGCCCAAAAATCGCCTAAATGGGTTGGGAGAACTAAGGTTTGATGTAAAAGGTTGGATCTCCTTTCAAATGAGGGGAATTTGGGTATAAGATCCGATCTGATGCCAAACATGGTTGTGTTCGTAAGTAACATTGTAGTGTTGATAGGAAAAAGGGCTGTCAGGATGAACACGGCCGTGTTACACGGCCATGACAAAACTTTATTTCTTCAGCATTTCCAATTCTTGATCTTTTTTCACCAAAAATCACCAGGTTCCACCGGGAACTACAATATTCAAATAAAACACAAATGAGTGTCTAAATCGATGAATTTGCAACCAAAAATATTAAGAATAAGGGGTAATATGCATTATTTACATGTATAATTATTAACATATCAATGGGTAATAGAAAAAGAAAAAAACCTAAGGTTCATATGGCTATCTATGCGGAGATATTTTTTGTGAACGATAATTTAAGGATAATATATGAGGGTAATGAAGATCTAGGTGCCTCAATAATTTTCATACAACTACTAGTTCTTGGTCTTGATATGTATAAGTCTACAAGTTCTAATTATGCATAAAATTGGATAGAAAAACACTCAGTATACCAAACGAATGAGCATGCGAAAATGCAGTAATAATGCACGTGTAAGGCTCGAATTATTCTCACATGAAAAACGGATGGGATAGAGTTTAGTGATTTGTTATGCACAATATCCGTTTGTTTCTACTTGCCATGTTTCCATTTATTCCCTTTTTTGTTTATTTAAGCGCGAACTCAACGAGGTTTTAATTTTGAAGGTTTTTTCAAAAAAATTCTAAACTTTTAGGGTTTTTTAGAAAGTAAGATTTTGGTTAAAGTAAGGTTTTAGTCAAACGGATAGAAAATCCTGAGTTTAGTTTTACTGCTTTGAGGAAACAAGGTTGTCCTGAATCTCGATTCCCCACCCCACACTTAAAACTGTACATTGCCCTCAATGTACAAAATGCATGTAACGAAGAGCTATGCAATAATTTAAATGCATGATGTTTTAAGGGAAAAGAAACTGGTATTACCCCGATCAATTCGGTATATAACATATGGACCATGCTTATGACTGTTGTCAATGTTACGCCAAAAACTTTATCGAATCTCTCAGAAACTTAGATGTGATTTGTCGACGCCCAAGCTTGTAGAGGTGGAGTGGAACTCCTCACAAAAATGGAGAAACTATTTGTTGATGTTATGCTACTTGGCACACAAATAAAAACATAAAAACGGAAACGAGAAATAAAATATAGAAGTTAATCTACTAAGGTCTTAGTATCAAGAATGCATAACACAAGACTAAAGTACTAGAAACTTAAACTTGGAAAACCAAATCTGAGGTCCTATTGTTCTGCCGTATACACTAACTTCTCAATTTACTCATGATCATTTGGTTGCCTCCCGGAAGTGCCATGTTTATTTAAGGTTCGTTGGCCGGTCCAGTACGTGCTTCATCAGTCTTTCTTCGGGTGGGGGATTTGGATCTCCCCCGTGTCTCCTATTCCTTTATTCAAGTTCCTTTTCTTTGTTAATTTTTGCTGCTCGTCACAATAGTTATCAATCCAGTTAGTGTTGTAAAGGTACTTGTCGAGATCTAGCTTCTTTCCTTTGTTGATTTCTTTAGCTTTCTTTAGTTAATTGGTAGTCAAGATTAGTATCTATAAAGTATGCAATCTCAAAAGGATCTTTGGATAAGCATTTGTTTCCTTCGATGTTATAGGTTACCGATTGTTTTCCAACACAAAGTATCAGAATACCTTCGTTCATGTCAATGACCACTCTAGAGTGGGTAAGAATGGGCGACCCAAAATCAAAGGTACAAAATAATCGGACCCCATTTCTAAAACCATGAAGTCGGTAGGGAAGACAAACTTGCCGACTTTTACCTGTGAGTTCTCAATGACTCCCACAGGTGATTTATAGTGCCATTCGTAAGTTCGATAGTTGCATTAACATGTTACAGATTTTTAACCTTTTGAACATGTTATAGTGTAACATCCCAAAATAAATAGAAACCCAAATAAAGGAAACAAAGTGGGCTTGGCCAAAGTTTCGGCCCATGGGCCCGAAAAATGACAGGGAGCCTTCATAGCAGCAGCCATCAGCCTCTCCCTCATTCACCACACTTGTCACGCAAGTTTCTAGTGAGAGAAAGAGAGAGTGAGAGTTTGGGTCTAGAGAGAGAAAGCTCGGGATCAAGCTCAAAGTCTCGAGGATTGTTGCTCAACATCTCTGGAGCATAAAGAAACGAGAAGGAAGCTGTAACAGGTAATTATTATGCCTAAATCTGAGTTTTCGTAACTTTCGGGTTTCGGGTTAATAATCGAGTAAAGGTTTAGATTTTTACGTGTGAAACTGGAAACAAACCACGGGTTTGGGTTCATGGGGGAAAATGGAACATTTCGAACGTAAAAAGTTCAAAGCTTGATCGATTAGAACAAAGGGACCAGATCTAGGGTTCTGTTTGGGGAAGGAGACTGCACAGTCGAAACTACTAGTTTCGATATGGACGCATCTATCGAAACTACCTAGTTTCGACAGGGGCAGACCCATCGAAACTACCATAGTTTCAATATAGACCCAAGACCTTAACTAAGAATTTATATAAGTCATACGACTCGAAACTACTTAGTTTCGATAAGAAGCAGTGACTCGAAACTACTTAGTTTCGATAAGAAGCAGTGACTCGAAACTACTTAGTTTCGATAAGAAGCCAGGGCTCGAAACTACATAGTTTCGATAAGGAGCCAGGACTCGAAACTACCTAGTTTCGATAATGAAACCATGACCCGAAACATCTGAGTCAAGCCTAGTAATGTCTAAGTGTCCCCTAGGAACACAGCCTTACGCCTATGACTTGATTATACAGATTGTGGGTGACCATAGTGACATTCAGGAACCGGCTAGGTGTAAACAGAAACGATTCATCTGGTGAGTTCTTATTGCCCTTTTTCCTAATGGTTTTGGGCTGGCATGCATACTGGTATAGTATTTTATAAAAATGTTATTTTTATAAAATGAAAGGCAAGGTATAGTATTTTATAAAAATGTTATTTTTATAAAATGAAAGGCAAAGTATAGTATTTTATAAAAATGTTATTTTTATAAAATGAAAGGCAAAGTATAGTATTTTATAAAAATGTTATTTTTATAAAATGAAAGATAAAGAACAAAAGAGCATAGTATTATCTTTTAAACAAGTTTTTGAAAGATAACAATGAGCTAAAGAAAGAACGATAAAGGAGCCGTACTTCGGTACAGCTCGACAGTGACAGTGACAGTGACAGTGACAAATACCATGTTATATGCTTATGTGTTAATATGTGTTATTTGTCTATATGAAAGTTATGTGATTGCATTTCTATTTGTGTAATAGTGTAATTGCATTGCATAGTAGTTGCATAGTAGAAAGTCCTGCAGGCATGCTAAAGTAGAAGTCTCACCCTGAGGTGTGAGCAATGCTAAAGGAGTCTTACACTTCGGTGTAAGCAATGCTAAAGGAGTCTTACACTTCGGTGTAAGCAATGCTAAAGGAGTCTTCACTTCGGTGTAAGCGAGAAAGTCTCACCCTGAGGTGTGAGCAATGCTAAAGGAGTCTTGCACTAACGTGCAAGCGAGAAAGAAAGTCCTACCCTGAGGTGTGGGCAGCGCTAAAGTAAAAGTCTTACCCTGAGGTGTAAGCAAGATAGGGATCTGGTCCTCGGACCACGATCCATATGTGATAGTTAAAGTATGATAAAGTCACTTGTCAAGTATAAGTGAAATGATAGACAGAGTACAGTGGGACACCCTAACGGGTTTCCTTAAAGATAAAGTTTTAATGACAGATAGTAACGTAACAGATTTATAATTGTAACGTTGTAAAGTTTTAAAGTAATAGTTAAAAGTTTATTTCAAAGAAAGTGAAAGTAAAGCTTATTTTATTTTAATAAAACTAAGCTACCAAAGATAAAGTTTACAGTTTAAAGTAAAGAGGGAACTCACCAGCGTTAGCTGACTTTTAGTATGCATGACAGGTAGAAAGGGTAAAGCGAAAGAAAAGTGAAAGAGCCGTGGGGCTGGATAGTATGGACTTCGGGCTGCAGCACTGAAGACTGACATTTCCAATCCTGATAGTTCATGTTATAGACAATATTTCATGTTATAGTTTGATGAATGATTTGAATTAAAGACTTCCGCTGTAATAGATTCTGATTTCTGGTTTAAGAACTATGTTTGTTATGTTGTGTGCCAACTATGAGATGTACCCGTTTTGGGGCGTTTCAAGTTGGTATCAGAGCCATAGTTTGAGAGATTCAGACATTTGCGATAATGTCTGAACTTAAACTGAGAATGGGACAAAGCAAAGGAAGGAAAGGAATGTCAGTCGGAGCAGCCCGTCCATGGAAAGATAGTAGACAGAAGGTAGTCAATGTCCTTACATAGAACATAGACAATAACGCCTTAGTACAGATAGCAGAAAGTAGATGCTTTAGCATAAATAGTACATAGTACATGCCTTAGCACAGACAGTAGACAGTAGATAGTACGTGCCTTATAGTAGAAACTCTGAACTTGGATGCAAATGTTACTCAGAAAGGAAATGTTCAGAACCCGAGTAGTAAAGTAAATTAGTAATTTCATACCGGTCTCTGTAATTAGTAATTTACAGTACTCGAGGTGTTCTAAATTGTTACCTATCTTGATAACACGAGCTATCTTTGTTCACAGTAGACACTAAATGGCTAGAGCAAAGAGAGGAGGTCGCACTGGGGGTCGTACTGGTCGTCGAGGCCGACCTCCAGGTAACCGGAACCGTCCTGAAGAAAGTGAGCACTCCCGCAAAGAAGCTGAATCGGTGCATATGGAGCATAATGATAGTGGGAACCATATGTCGGCTCCTAACGATGCCCCTAATGAGGCGCTTGAGTTGGAACCGATTGTGAAAGAAGCTATAGCGGCAGAGGTTACTTCAATCTTGAAGAAAGTTCTACCAGAAGCATTGGGCGAGGCCCTTAAAGAGTTTAATATAGGGAAGAAAGAAACGAAAGAGGAAAGCAGCAAGAGACTTGGAGTCACTGACAGTGATGATTCTGATTATGAAATGGCAACCCGGGGTTGCAACTATAAGTCCTTTCGGGGGTGTGACCCGCCGAAGTATGATGGACGGAAAGATGCTGTTGCCACTTTTGAGTGGATAGAGAGAATGAATGGGGTGATCAACATTAGTGAGTGCCGTGATGATCAAGCGGTCAAGTTTGCCGCTCACTCATTCACTAATGAGGCATTAAGCTGGTGGAGATCGATCGAAAGAATCAAGTCTTCTGCTGAGATGAAAAAGATGAAATGGGACGACATGAAAAAGATGCTAATCACTAAGTTCTGCCCGCAGAACGAGATTGACAGAGTTGAGAGGGAATTTCTGGGGCTCTGTGCTGGTAGTATGACTCATCGCCAGTATACCTCCAAATATCAAGGGTTGGCTCAGCTGGTTCCACATCTGGTGGACACTGAGGAAAAGAGGATTAAGTACTACATCAAGGGACTACCACAGAAAGTCCGTGTGCACGTGAAAGCTAATGCTCCCACGAGTTTTGAATCTGTGGTATCACTTGCTGGAATAGTTTATGATGACTTCGAATCCGCAGACCCACTGCCTACTGAGAAGAAAGTGACCAATGCCGTTAAACGGCCAGCTAAAGAGTGGGCGGGGCCGGAGACGAAGAAACTGAGGATTGAAGATGGGGTTGAATGTGCTAAGTGTGGCAGGAAGCACTCGGGCGAGTGCCGAGTTGGGTTAAATATGTGCTATAGGTGCGGAAAGACCGGACACTACTCTCGAGAGTGTCCCGGGGCACAGTCTTGTTATAACTGCGGGATACCTGGCCACATGGCCAAAGACTGTCGGAAACCCAAGGCTACTGGCACCGAGAAGGGTAAAGAACCTGAGAAGCCGAAGGCAAGGACCCGGGCGTATGCACTGACACAGGAGGAGGCTAGGGGAGACCCAGATGTTGTGTCAGGTACGTTCATCCTTGACCACACTTATGTTTCAGTATTATTTGATTCGGGTGCCAGTAGGAGTTTTATATCATCTTCTAAGTGTAAAAGAATGAAATGCAAAGTTACTAGAGTAGAGCAGGCCTTTAATGTGGAAACCGCAGTGGGCAAGACCACGATAGTAAGTGAATTGGTAGATAATTGCACGATAAAGATTCATGGCCATAGATTCCCAGTTAGGTTGTATGTTATGACCTTGGGAGGATTCGATATAGTTTTGGGTATGGATTGGTTAGCTGCCAACGAAGCCCGGATAATATGTAGACGAAAGATAGTTCAGCTCAAAGCTCCAGACGGTGGCGAGGTTTTGGTGTACGGGGATCGCGACGGTTCACTAACGAACGTCATATCAATGATAAAGGCAGAGAAGTATATAGGGCGCGGATGCGAGGCCTACCTGGCCTATGTGATAGACAATGATGTAAAGGTGAGAGAGTTAAAAGACGTACCAGTTGTATGTAATTTTCCGGGGGTGTTTCCTGAGGAGTTGCCTGGGTTACCACCTGACCGGGAGACAGAGTTCCAGATAGACTTAGTGCCAGGTGCCCAGCCCGTGGCTAAAGCACCGTACCGACTTGCACCTCTGGAGATGAAAGAGCTGATGGTACAGTTGGAAGAACTTTTGGATAGAGGATTTATCAGACCAAGCATTTCTCCATGGGGTGCTCCGGTTCTGTTCGTAAAGAAGAAAGATGGTGCCATGAGAATGTGCATCGACTACAGAGAGTTGAACAAGCGTACAGTAAAGAACAAATATCCGCTACCAAGGATCGATGATCTGTTCGACCAACTACAGGGCGCCAGATGGTTCTCCAAGATCGATCTGCGGTCGGGATATCATCAGTTAAAGGTAAGAGAAGAGGACATACCTAAGACAGCGTTTCGCACGCGTTATGGGCATTACGAGTTTCGCGTGATGTCTTTCGGCTTGACGAACGCTCCGGCAGCATTCATGAGTATGATGAACCAGGTGTGTAGACCGATGCTAGATAGGTCGGTGATAGTGTTTATAGACGACATACTCATTTATTCGAAAAGTGAAGGTGATCATGCTTGTCATCTTCGAGAAGTACTAGAGACGCTACAAAAAGAAAAGTTGTATGCCAAGTTCTCCAAATGCGCGTTCTGGCTTAAGGAAGTCCAATTCTTAGGTCACGTTATCAACGCAGACGGCATTATGGTTGACCCGGCTAAGATAGAGGCAGTACAGGAATGGGAAACCCCGAAGACGCCAACCGAGATTCGGAGTTTTCTGGGATTGGCAGGTTACTATCGAAGGTTCATTCAGGACTTCTCGAGAATAGCTTCGCCACTGACAAAGTTGACACGTAAAGAAGTAAAGTACGAATGGGGTCAGGCTCAGTCCAAAGCATTTGAAGAGTTAAAGAAGAAGTTGACCCAAGCCCCAGTGTTAGCACTACCCGACGGTAACGAGGACCTGGTGGTATATTCTGACGCATCGGGACAAGGGTTAGGGTGTGTTTTGATGCAGAGGGGAAAGGTGATCGCGTATGCGTCACGACAGCTAAAGATCCACGAAATTAACTACCCGACTCACGATTTGGAGCTCGCGGCAGTTGTTTTTGCGTTAAAGATTTGGAGGCATTACCTCTACGGGGTGAAATGCACGATTTATTCGGATCACAAGAGTTTGAAGTATTTCTTCGAACAGAAAGACCTGAATATGCGGCAAAGGCGGTGGTTAGAATTGCTGAAGGACTATGACTGTGAGATCCTATACCACCCGGGAAAGGCGAATGTGGTCGCTGATGCCCTAAGTCGTAAGGAGAATCGTTCTCCTATTAGGGTAAAAGCGTACCAGTTAGTGATAACCCCTGATTTTATGACAGAGCTAGAAGCAGCACAGAAGGAAGCACTAAAGGAAGAGAACATAAAGAAAGAAAGAATGGTCGGTCAACAGACAAAGTTGGAATTAAACACTCATGGAGTGAGGACCAGGTGTGGTCGCATGTGGGTACCGAAGGGCGGAGAGCTTAGGGCCAAAGTACTTGACGAGGCCCATAAGTCTCGATATTCCATCCACCCAGGAACCACGAAAATGTACCAGGATTTGAAAAAAAAGTATTGGTGGCCTAACATGAAGAATGATGTGACCGGATATGTAAGCAAGTGTCTGACTTGCTCACAAGTTAAAGCAGAGCATCAGAAACCGTACGGGAAGATCCAGCCTCTGGAAATACCCGAATGGAAGTGGGAGCGTATCACCATGGACTTTATTACAAAGCTGCCCCGCACAGCAAAAGGCCATGATACGATTTGGGTTATAGTGGATCGTCTGACAAAGAGTGCACATTTCTTGCCAATTCGCGAAACGTATTCATCTGAGAAGTTGGCAGAAGTATTTATCAATGAAATTGTCTCTCGACATGGCGTACCGTTATCAATTGTATCTGACCGGGACACCCGATTTACATCGAGGTTCTGGAAAAGATTTCACGAGTCAATGGGTACAAGACTGAACATCAGCACGGCTTATCATCCACAGACGGATGGTCAATCAGAAAGGACCATCCAGACGTTAGAGGATATGCTCCGCGCATGCATTATAGACTTCGGTGGCAGTTGGGATAGTCACCTACCGTTGGCAGAATTCTCCTACAACAACAGTCACCACACCACGATTGGTATGCCGCCCTACGAAATGTTGTATGGTAGAAGATGCCGAACCCCGGTCTGTTGGGGCGAGGTAGGACAGAAAGAGTTGGGGAGTTTAGAGGTAGTCACAACAACCTCTGAAAAGATTGACCAGATCAAGGCCAGAATGAAAGCTGCACAGGACCGTCAAAAGTCCTACGCGGATAAAAGGCGAAGACCAATCGAATTCAAGGTCGGGGATCAAGTACTATTGAAAGTATCTCCCTGGAAGGGGATCATATGATTCAGAAAGAGAGGGAAGTTAAGCCCAAGATTCGTCGGGCCTTTCAAAATACTAGCACGGGTTGGTGAAGTCGCTTACCGGTTAGAATTACCTGATGAGCTGAGTGGAATTCACCCAACCTTCCACGTGTCGCACTTGCGCAAGTGCCTGGCCGACGAATCGGCACACGTGACACTTGACGACATCGAGATAGATAATAGCCTCAATTACATCGAGGAACCCGTCGCCATATTAGACAGGAAAGAAAAGCGGTTACGGAATAAAGTGATACAGTTAGTCAAAGTACAATGGAAGCATCGTAAAGGTTCGGAAGCTACATGGGAAACCGAGACAGAAATGAAAGAGTCGTACCCGCACCTGTTTGACTTATAACAGGTTTCGAGGACGAAACCTTTCGTAAGAGGGGTAGACTTGTAACATCCCAAAATAAATAGAAACCCAAATAAAGGAAACAAAGTGGGCTTGGCCAAAGTTTCGGCCCATGGGCCCGAAAAATGACAGGGAGCCTTCATAGCAGCAGCCATCAGCCTCTCCCTCATTCACCACACTTGTCACGCAAGTTTCTAGTGAGAGAAAGAGAGAGTGAGAGTTTGGGTCTAGAGAGAGAAAGCTCGGGATCAAGCTCAAAGTCTCGAGGATTGTTGCTCAACATCTCTGGAGCATAAAGAAACGAGAAGGAAGCTGTAACAGGTAATTATTATGCCTAAATCTGAGTTTTCGTAACTTTCGGGTTTCGGGTTAATAATCGAGTAAAGGTTTAGATTTTTACGTGTGAAACTGGAAACAAACCACGGGTTTGGGTTCATGGGGGAAAATGGAACATTTCGAACGTAAAAAGTTCAAAGCTTGATCGATTAGAACAAAGGGACCAGATCTAGGGTTCTGTTTGGGGAAGGAGACTGCACAGTCGAAACTACTAGTTTCGATATGGACGCATCTATCGAAACTACCTAGTTTCGACAGGGGCAGACCCATCGAAACTACCATAGTTTCAATATAGACCCAAGACCTTAACTAAGAATTTATATAAGTCATACGACTCGAAACTACTTAGTTTCGATAAGAAGCAGTGACTCGAAACTACTTAGTTTCGATAAGAAGCAGTGACTCGAAACTACTTAGTTTCGATAAGAAGCCAGGGCTCGAAACTACATAGTTTCGATAAGGAGCCAGGACTCGAAACTACCTAGTTTCGATAATGAAACCATGACCCGAAACATCTGAGTCAAGCCTAGTAATGTCTAAGTGTCCCCTAGGAACACAGCCTTACGCCTATGACTTGATTATACAGATTGTGGGTGACCATAGTGACATTCAGGAACCGGCTAGGTGTAAACAGAAACGATTCATCTGGTGAGTTCTTATTGCCCTTTTTCCTAATGGTTTTGGGCTGGCATGCATACTGGTATAGTATTTTATAAAAATGTTATTTTTATAAAATGAAAGGCAAGGTATAGTATTTTATAAAAATGTTATTTTTATAAAATGAAAGGCAAAGTATAGTATTTTATAAAAATGTTATTTTTATAAAATGAAAGGCAAAGTATAGTATTTTATAAAAATGTTATTTTTATAAAATGAAAGATAAAGAACAAAAGAGCATAGTATTATCTTTTAAACAAGTTTTTGAAAGATAACAATGAGCTAAAGAAAGAACGATAAAGGAGCCGTACTTCGGTACAGCTCGACAGTGACAGTGACAGTGACAGTGACAAATACCATGTTATATGCTTATGTGTTAATATGTGTTATTTGTCTATATGAAAGTTATGTGATTGCATTTCTATTTGTGTAATAGTGTAATTGCATTGCATAGTAGTTGCATAGTAGAAAGTCCTGCAGGCATGCTAAAGTAGAAGTCTCACCCTGAGGTGTGAGCAATGCTAAAGGAGTCTTACACTTCGGTGTAAGCAATGCTAAAGGAGTCTTACACTTCGGTGTAAGCAATGCTAAAGGAGTCTTCACTTCGGTGTAAGCGAGAAAGTCTCACCCTGAGGTGTGAGCAATGCTAAAGGAGTCTTGCACTAACGTGCAAGCGAGAAAGAAAGTCCTACCCTGAGGTGTGGGCAGCGCTAAAGTAAAAGTCTTACCCTGAGGTGTAAGCAAGATAGGGATCTGGTCCTCGGACCACGATCCATATGTGATAGTTAAAGTATGATAAAGTCACTTGTCAAGTATAAGTGAAATGATAGACAGAGTACAGTGGGACACCCTAACGGGTTTCCTTAAAGATAAAGTTTTAATGACAGATAGTAACGTAACAGATTTATAATTGTAACGTTGTAAAGTTTTAAAGTAATAGTTAAAAGTTTATTTCAAAGAAAGTGAAAGTAAAGCTTATTTTATTTTAATAAAACTAAGCTACCAAAGATAAAGTTTACAGTTTAAAGTAAAGAGGGAACTCACCAGCGTTAGCTGACTTTTAGTATGCATGACAGGTAGAAAGGGTAAAGCGAAAGAAAAGTGAAAGAGCCGTGGGGCTGGATAGTATGGACTTCGGGCTGCAGCACTGAAGACTGACATTTCCAATCCTGATAGTTCATGTTATAGACAATATTTCATGTTATAGTTTGATGAATGATTTGAATTAAAGACTTCCGCTGTAATAGATTCTGATTTCTGGTTTAAGAACTATGTTTGTTATGTTGTGTGCCAACTATGAGATGTACCCGTTTTGGGGCGTTTCATATAGGGCATTACGTTCACACTTGCTCCCAGATCAGAGTTTGCGAAAGACAAAGGTAGTGGTCCGATAGAACATGGTAAAGAAAATTTTCCAGGATCAGAGAGTTTCTTTAGAAGGCATCGTTCAATGAGAGCGACACATTCATTAGTTCTTTTAACTACTTCTTCCATGTTTCTTTTGTTAGTGAGGAAATCCTTCAAGAAACGTCCATATTTGGGCATTTGCTGTATTATGTACAGGAAAGGAAGATTGACATGGATTTGGCTTAAAAGCTCGATGAATTTCTCATATTGTTCATGGGTTCTTTGCTTCACTAGCCTTCCTGGGTAAGGTATGTGAGATTTATAAGCTTTCTTTGTCCCTTTGATTAGTGGCATATTCTTAGGAGGGTACATCGTAGTCTTTGTAAGGATGCTAGGAGGAATGTTTACAGGAGCAGGTAGTGGATTCTCAATCGGTGGTGATTCTTGAGTGGTTGATTCTATGATAGGTGGACGGAGTGGTACTCTAGTGAATATTTCCCTTAGTGGTGTTTGAATTACTTCTTCTTTTTCTTCTGTGGGTAAACCTTACTATTTTTGAGAGTAATAGCACTAACATTTCCTTTTGGATTAGGTTAAGTGTTGCTTGGAAGGCATCCTGGTTGTCTCTCAGATAGAAGTTTTGCAATTTATCCTAGTTGTACTTCGATGGACTAGAGAGTTACTTTCTGTATTCTAAACTCAGCTTTGTAAAGACTAAACTTTTCCAAATATTGTATGTGACGAGCATCAGCTAAGGGGGCTTGACTTTTATTTGTAGATATCAACTTAGTTACCGCGTCCTCTAAACTCAACCCATTACTTGGCTTGTTCGTTCCTTGAAACTGTTGACGACGCTGAAAGTTTTGATGTTGTCTTAGTTGAAATTGTTGTTTTCCAAAACTAGATGGTCCTTGGTTGTTTTTATCCTTCCAGCTAAATTCGGATGGTTTTTCCATCTAGGATTGTAAGTGTTGTTGTATGGGTTGTTTTGTGGGTGATTGGTTCCGATGAAGTCAACTTGCTCATAGTGTTGCTTTTTGTTTCTCCAATAGTTTCAGCTTTTATGTTGCCCTTGCTTATTTAATCTTGCCGAGTGGTGTGAGCGTCTACTTAAGCAGAAAGTGAAGTGATAGTATCAACAGAATGAACACTATGCCTAGCTACCTTATTACTTCTTGGATTGTTCCATTGATAGTTCTGCATAGCTATTTCCTTAATTAGGTTGTAAACTTCATGTGGCCTTTTCTTTCCAAAAATACTACCCGCACTAGCGTCGAGTGTCTAACCAGCTTAATTGTGCAACCCATTATATAATGAGGATACTTGTAGCCAAATCTCTAGCCCATGGTGAGGGAATTTTCTAAACATATCCTTAAAATGCACCCATGCCTCATATAGTGATTCATCATCTTCCTGTACGAAAGTGGTAATATCATTTCTTAATTTTGCGGTTTTTGCTTGCGGGAAATTTTTTAAAAGGAATTTTTTAGCTAGATCATCCCATGTAGTGATAGGACAGTTAGGAAGAGAATTTAGCCATGCTTAGCTCGTTCCCATAAGAAGTAGGGAAACATTCGGAGTCGAATTGCGGTATTCGAAACTCCGTTCAGTTTGAAATTGCCACAAATTTCGAGAAAATTTGCAATGTGGGATATGGATCTTCATCGGGTAATCCATGGAAAGTGCATTATGATTGGATCATATGAATGACATGCGATTTGATCTCAAATTTGTTAGCGTTACCTTTCGGCCTCGTGAGACTAGACCCTAAAGCTTCAAGTGACGACAACCAAGAAAGCCGCGTGAGAGATGTTGACGACAAAGGTGGTTGGACGAGGAAGACGGTGACATGTGGGTTCTTACCGGGAGGCTCCATAACGCGTTAAGGTAATCCACTTTACGATTTCATTGCCTATATTCGTTCACGTTCTTGTGTTCTTGGTTTGAAAACCCGACGAGGGTTTGGGTTCTTGATCGGCCGAAGTCACGGAGCACGGAGGAGATGGCGGCATACGGTGAGATGATGACGATGCTAGGTGGGTGGCTGTCGAGTAGAGAGAGAGAAAGGGTGGTGGTGTGTAAGCCGGAGTGGATGGCGACGACAGTGGTGTCCGAAGTCGGGGGGACGACAACGGTGGCTAGCGTGATTGTAGCAGAGCGGCAGCAGCATGACGGGGGGGGGGGGGGGGAGGGGCGTAAGAGTGGATAACGGAATCCGTGGTAAGGCGACGACGACACATGGTGGTGGCGAGTCGGGCTTTAAGTTAAATGCCCATGATTTTATGTGTGAGTCAATGATATGATTTGTTAGTACGTGACGTGTTAAGGGCCGAACGGGAACGGTTGTTCCCGGTAGTAAAGGCTAATGAATTTATGATATTAAATGCGTTGTTCTAGGGTTAAGTGTGAGGTGTGTGTAATTAATGAGTCATATGTATACGATGTGATATTACGTGTTTATATTTATGTGTCGGGTTTGCCTCGTTGTCCATGTGGCACGGCAAACAGGATCGTGAAGGACGAGGTCCTTCTTGAAGTCACCAAAGGTGACAGTTCGTTGACATGTGAATGATGAGCTCGGGGTGTATTGATCGCCCTGACGAGGGTAACCCAAATGAGGGTACAACGATGAGGTATGTGTTTGCATATATATATATATATATATAAGTGTTAATTTGCATGCTAATGTTAACTGTATTTACTGTGTATGAGTAGTGTTAATATGACGTGTTGAATGTGACGTGTAGAGTCAGACTGACAGTGGAGTCAGGACTTATGACGTAACGCGTATAAGAGTCGTGTCAGGTAATTGTGAGAGCCTTAGTTAAGGCTGGATGCGTTAGTGTTCTAGGGTAGTGTGACAATCCGACTTTTCATGTTAACTCCGTTAACAATCTCGTTAAGTATTCTGTTAAATCCTAACCCAGTTAATCCAACCTAAAACTTCAGGGACTATTTCTGTCACATGTTTAATCTTAAAAAAAGGGTCTAGTCTTGCCAAGTCCCAATAGTTGAATTGTTGACTCCCAAAGTCAAAATCAACTCAAAATCGGTTCTGTTGACTTTAGAAGTCAAACTCGCGGCTTTGATCTAAATTCGAACTCCATAACCAATTTCTATTCGAATTAATAATTGAATTACACGTTTATGTCATTTACTTTCATCATTAGAGCATTAAACCCCGTTAATGATTCGAATTAAACCCAATTATGCTCATTAAACCCGTAACCGTCGTCCCTATCATCATCGATTATCAAATTGAACAAATTCATGTATTACTCTCACAAATTGAATTCCTGCACACGACAAACAAGACCCTGCAAAGCTTTTGCACATATCACATTCGCCAGAGACGCAACCAGAGCCGCCGGGGACTAAGCACTTCAAAGTCGAAACTCATTCTAGTCGGGAACCTACAATCTGTGCCCCATTCTGGTAATTGAACACACTCTCAGCTTTGTGTTTAACCTACTGATTAAAAGCTCTATAAAAATTATGGCTTATAACATCAAATCGATCATGAACCAGATTCTAGGGTTCATACGAAACCGGTTTAATCGTACACCGCCCAAGACCCTGTTTAAATCTAATTAAATCATATGAATAGCATCGCCATTATTCACTCTTTGAAAACCCTATGAATTCAACCCTTTTCATTATCGGATTAATCAAGATCTAGAACCTAGGGTTTGTTAATAAATCGATTTGGGGGTTTCGACTCTAAACTCAACCTCAATCAAATTAATTTATACGGTTAGAATCACTATATGATTCCCTGTAAAAAGCCTATATTAATTTTAACTTTCAACATCGAATTTTATTCAACACGTGATCTAGGGTTTGTTCTTGAAACGATTTGGGGTTTTTGATCTTAAACACATTTTTAACCTAATTAAACTATACAAACAGATTCGCAATGCTTCGATTTGTAAAAGGCCTAGGATTTCTACTAGTTCTATTATCGAATTCACTCAATTTGATTTGGTGATCATATTCTAGGGTTCGGACTCATATCTGAGAATTTAACGATCTTAAACTTAACCATTTTGCAATTAACTTCACCTACAGACTCGCAATAGATCAATGAACAAAACCCCTATGCTTTCAAATCCGATCGTGGTCCAAATCGTGAGTTAAGGGGCAGGTTTTGCTCGGCATGCGTGGGGGAGAAAAACCCACGAGATTTGTTTGATAAAACAAACAGAACCGGGTATCTAACGCGATACCCTAGCGTGCGGGATTGGTTAATACAGTGTGCGTGTGTGGGAAAGACCCGGGTTCGAGACCGAGCTCCCACATTTTATTTTTGAGTCACTTTTTGGTTATATTAAATTATTAAAAATCAAATCTTATATTATTATATTAAGAGTTTTAACCCGAAAAACAACCCGTAGGTTCGGGTTTGGTTTCATAACCTATTTTTACTATTATTATTCCCACTTTTAAATAATATGTTTATATTATTTTTAACCCGTAACTCCCACTATTAAATAATATATATATTTTTATATTATTTCACCTCGTTAAAATACTTTGAGTGACGTTTAAGCTAAAAATAATATAATAGTTTATATTATTTACTCTCGTATTCTACTCGATTAAAAATAATATATTTATTATTTTCCACACAATGATTAATTAGTTAATCCGACGAACCTAAAAATAATGTATTAAATTATATTATTTTCCTAATCTTTGTAAACGACTCGAACGTACGAATATATGTATTTGTTTAATTATTATTATTTATTAACATACGACACGTAACGCTTTTTCCTTAATGATCATATTAAAAATTTATATAATTCCGTAGACACGTTCGTCTACCTTTAAATCCTTAGAAAGCGTTAAGATGTTCTAACTTCCGTGTCGTCGTCACAAATCCCAACTTGTACCTAATTTATGTGTTTATAATTTTAGGGCATTCGTAAGTCTTTTGAGACTTACACTCGTGGTTCCAACTTATCTCTTGTGTGATACTGCCTACGCTATTCAGGTAAGTTTTTACGGCCCCTTTTTACGGTTTTAAACTGGGGGAGAAAACATGTCGTAAAATGCTTTTGATTTTTGTAATTCATATATGATATCACTTGTATGACTGTGCGTACACATTATCCTTTAAGTCCTCACATCGGACCGTTAATATGAACATAGCGAGGTAATTTGAGTAGTACTACTGGGTTTGAAAAACCTCACCCGCGTTAGTCGCGCTAACTCGACTGGAGGTCGAACGAGTGCAATATTGACCTAAACATGCACCATGATGGTGGGAGGCATATAAACAGTCAGCTGTCGGTTGCGAGCACATTAGTTAACATGCTTATAGGTTAGCTACCTATTGATTTATATATTAAATGTACATTAATCTGTTAAACACTTCTATAAACTGAAACCTGTGAACTCACCAACCTCGTGTTGACATTTTCTAACATGTTTTTCTCAGGTCGCTTAAGATAAGGCACAAGTGCACACAATAGGACATGCATGGAATTCTGCCTTTGATTTATGTTTTATTAAACTGTTTGGACTATTTTGAATTGTATTTGGTTTGGACTTTTGGACTATTCTTTTGGGCACGTGTGTTTTGTGCATTTACTTTCTTTATGCTTCCGCATTAACTCTGATTGATATGATATTTTCATTTGAGTCCCATGTAGAGTCGTTCAATGTAACTAATAACTGAGATCCTGGTTTGTCACTTCCCGAAATGGTAAAACTCCGTTAGTTTGAAATTGGGGGTGTGACAGATTGGTATCAAAGCCATTGGTTATAGAGAACTAGGATTGCGTACTAGACTATAACCTCACACATTAGTTACATGTCATAAATCTTTGATGTTTGGCACTTATATGTTATATTACAGGATCATATCGTCAACTCCACCATCACCTAAGGCACCAGGACACGATGCACCTATCTTATCATCCCCGGAGCCCAAAAGGCGCCGGACTAGTTCTAGTGACTATTCGGTTGATCAGGGTGAACCGAGTAGCGCGCAAGCAACGAATCCTGCTCGCAATTGGAATGCATACCCGCAAATGATCCAAAGGTGGATCGAGATGGGAAATGTTTCATCATCGTACTTTGGTTCCGCTTCCTCATCATCTACTTTACCTAGCTTGCCCAGCACTATGGAACAAGCTTTTGCAGCTTTTGTATTTTACATGTCTAGGGAGTTGAGCATTGTGAAAGATGCTACTGATGAGATACCTAACATTCTGCAACGAGAGACACAAATAGAGGAGAACAAGGTAGGAATTGAGCTTTTGACTGCTGAGCTAGCAGTGACGGTCAGGTCCATAACTTTTTGGTGGATCAGGTTACACATTTGGAGACGAGGGTGGACACCTCGGATTTTGAGGTAGGAGGGATTGTGGAGAGAGTGGCTAATCTGGAAGCCAAGCTACAAGTAGCAAACCATGCTGCTGAAGGACTTCAAGAAAGAGTGACTCACTTAGAAGCCCAATTGCAAGCAACCCTATTTCCGGAATACATCAACTTTCGGATGATGAGGAAGAACCTTTCGAGGAGGAGCCACCCGAGGAGGAACCAATGGAAATCGACGATGCACAATCATACGTTTCTTCCGATGACGTGGATGTTTGATGATATTTCTATTCTATCTTTCTTTTTCATTCATGTATTGCTTATGTTATTTCTCTTTTCAAACCTAGATGGGTAAGGTTGTTCCCATTTAATAAAAGCATGAGAAGTTTAATGTTTGAGTTATTTTTTTTGTATCCTTACAATTTATTTAATTTTCAAAATATTAGATGTTGTATTTCCTCACTTGTACATAAATAATGTTTAATATGCGATATATTTCTCATTGTTTGTATTTGTGAATGTGAAGAATCATGTCGGGAAGAGGACGTGGAGGTCATGCTGGTGGCCGAGGTACCATCAACATGACAGCAGCGGAGCTGGCGGCACTAATTAACGATAGTGTGGCTGAGGCTCTAGAAGCACAGAATGCTGCAGGTAAATGCTTTAACTATTGACTAATGAGGTCAATTCATCTCTTAAAGCGCCTTTCCTAAGCTCTATAATCCCAATCCTATGTTTTTTCTAAATCCAGGCCAGCAAAACCAGCAGAATCAGCAACCAGCATGCACGTTCAAGACATTTATGGACTTTAAGCCCCACACTTTTAGTGGAGTTGAAGGAGCTGTCGGACTACTCCGGTGGTTTGAAAAGGTAGAATCCGTGATAGCCATGTGCAACTGCCTAGTGGCCAATCAGGTCAAGTTCGTCGCTAGAACTTTGGAGGGCCCGGCTCTCACGTGGTGGAACGCTTAGGTCCAGATGTTGGGTCTGGCCATGGCAAATGGACTCCTGTGGGAGGAGTTTAAGACGATGATGAAGGATGAGTATTGTCCTCGTGATGAAATTCAAAAGTTGGAAGGTGAATTTTGGAACCTGAAAATGGAAGGTTCTGAAATTGAGCTGTATACCACACGCTCCCATGAGCTCGCTACCATGTGCCCACATATGGCGACTCCAGACTTCAAGAGAATTGAGCTATATATTGGAGGTCTAGTGCCTCAAATTCAAAGTATGGTTACTTCGTCCAACCCTACTACTATCCAGCAGACGATCAGATTGGCTCCCAAGTTAACCGATCAGACGGTGAATCAAGGGACTCTACCCCCGAGGGGTTCAGTTTCTAAAGCTACTGATAATCATAAGCGTAAGTTTGATCACCACTCCAACTCTCACTCCAACTCCAAAGGACCCCAGTTCAATCAACCCCAGCAGCAGCCGCAGCGAAAGTTTGAGCCTACTAAGAACTTCAATCAGACGACATCTTCAGGTCAAAATCAAGGTAGTTCTGCGGGGAGAGCCCCCAAGTGCATCAAGTGCAATTACCATCATGTCGGTGCTTGTAACCGTTGTTAATGTTGTGGCAAGATGGGTCACGCTGCAAAAGATTGTAGAGTGGATCTTCAGAATAAGCAACCGTTCCGACCGCAAGGGTCCACTAGGGGATGTTTTCAATGCGGCAAGGAGGGACATATTCAGAGGGATTGTCCTCAGTCGAAGAGGAATGGTAATGGAAATGGTAATGGTAACGGCAATAACTAGGGTAACAATGGTAACGACAACAACAATCAAGGCAACAACAGTGGTGGCAATAATGCCAATAATGGAGGGAATGGTGCGAAAGGGCGAGCTTTCGTGCAAGGATCTGGAGAAGCTCGTTATGATCATAATGTGGTCACCGGTAAGTTTCTCTTAAATAATTACTTTGCTTCTGTCCTTTTTGACACTGGTGCTGATAGGAGTTTTATATCTAGAAAACTTAGTGATATGATAAAAGGAACTCCAACTATGTTAGAAGCTAAGTATATAATAGAGATAGCTGATGGCCAAATAATTGAAGCAACCCAAATTCTTAAGGGTTGTAAGCTTGAGCTAGCTAGTCATAAACTTGATATCTACCTTATGCCGGTCACGCTTGGTAGTTTTGATGTAATTGTCGGCATGGATTGGTTATCTAAAAACCAAGCCAAAATCATATGTCGTGAGAAAATTGTTCACATTCCCCTCCCGAGTGGAAAAACCGTTTCCGTTCAGGGCGAAAATGTTGGTGCAGTCATGGGCATCATATCCTTTATGAAAGCACAGAAAAGACTTCGAAAAGGGCATACTGCTATTTGGCTCTCGTTGCTGAGCAGCCCTCAGAAGAGAAGAAGATTGATGATATTCCCATCGTTCGTGATTTTCTGGAAGTATTTCCTGAAGATTTGCCTGGTCTGCCACCACACTGCCAAGTTGAATTTCAAATCGATCTGGCACCCGGAGCGGCACCGGTCGCTTGGACACCTTACAGACTGGCACCTAGTGAATTGCAAGAGCTATCTACTCAGTTACAGGAATTGTTGGATAAAGGTTTCATCCGACCTAGCTCATCGCCATGGGGAGCTCCAGTCATGTTTGTCAAGAAGAAGGACGGAACTTTCCGTATGTGTATCGACTACCGTGAGCTAAATAAAGTCACAATCAAGAATCGTTATCCTTTGCCTCGCATAGATGATCTCTTTGATCAACTCCAAGGATCCAGTTTCTATTCCAAGATAGATCTTAGGTCCGACTACCATTAATTGAGAGTCCGAGATGAAGATATCTCTAATACTGTTTTCAGGACAAGGTACGGCCACTATGAATTTATGGTCAGGCCTTTCGGATTAACCAACACACCTGCAGTATTCATGGACCTCATGAACCTGTGTGTAAGCCATACCTTGATCAATTTATCATCGTTTTCATCGACGACATTCTCATTTATTCCAAAAACAAGGAGGAAGATGAGGAACATTTACGTTTAATCCTGGAATTACTTAAAAGGGAGCAGTTGTATGCTAAGTTTTCCAAGTGTGAATTCTGGATCCGGGAAGTTCAATTCTTAGGATATGTGGTTAACGAGAAAGGAATACATGTCGATCCATCAAAGATAGAAGCCATCAAGAATTGGGTAGCACCGACGACTCCGACTGAGGTGCGACAATTTCTTGGATTGGCTGGTTATTACAGTCGATTCATTGAAGGATTTTCAAAAATTGCACAACCTCTTACTGCCTTAACTCAGAAGGGTAAAGCCTATAACTGGGGCGATAACCAAGAGTCATCATTCCAACATCTTAAGCAGAAACTTTGCAATGCACCTATCCTAGCTCTTCCGGAGGGTACAGATGATTTCGTGGTGTATTGCAACGCATCTATTCAGGGTTTGGGTTGTGTATTAATGCAACGAGAAAAGGTGATCGCATATGCTTCGCGTCAACTAAAGATTCACGAGAAAAACTACACCACTCATGACCTAGAGTTGGGAGCTGTAGTTTTCGCACTTAAGATATGGAGACACTACCTGTACCGTACCAAGTGCACCAACTACACCGATCACAAGAGTCTTCAGCATATCTTCGAGCAGAAAGAGCTGAACATGCGACAGCGTTGTTGGGTCGAGCTCTTGAATGATTATGACTGTGCGATCCGGTATCACCCGGGTAAGGCTAACGTTGTAGCTGATGTCCTAAGTCGAAAGGAATCCAAACCCAAACGAGTTCGAGTATTACAGCTTACTATTCACCCCGGATTACCTGACAAAATCTTTAGTGCTCAACTCGAAGCCTTGAAAGAGGAAAACCTACCACCGAAAGGTACACGCGGTATGGAAGCACAACTCGAGGTCAAGTCTGACGGTATTCGCTACTTCGCCGAGCGAATATGGGTTCCAATATTCAGAAATTTAAGGGAACTAGTCATGGATGAAGCTCATAAATCTCGTTACTCTATTCATCCAGGTTCCGAAAAGATGTATCATGACCTAAAGGTGCTGTATTGGTAGCCAAAGATGATGGCCGATATAGCCACCTATGTGAGCAAGTGCCTGACTTGCGCGAAGGTCAAAGTTGAATATCAAAAGCCTTCTGGTCTACTCCAGCAACCAGAGATTCCCATGTGGAAATGGGAACAGATATCCATGGACTTTATCACAAAATTGCCACGAACTCCTACCGGATGTGATACCATTTGGGTAATCGTTGACCGCTTAACAAAGTCCGCTCACTTCTTAGCAATAAAGGAAACTGAAAAAATGTATAAGCTTACTCGTATTTATTTGAAAGAAGTAGTATCTCGGAACGGGGTGCCAATCTCTATCATTTCGGATCGTGATGCACGATTCACCTCTCGTTTCTGGCAATCGTTACATAAAGCTTTAGCCACGCGTCTAGATATGAGCACAACATAACATCCTCAAACGGATGGTCAAACATAACATACTATTCAAACTCTGGAAGACATGCTACGAGCTTGTGTGATTGATTTTGGTAACACCTGGGAGTCTCACCTACCGTTGGTGGAGTTCTCCTACAACAACAGTTATCACACTAGCATCAAGGCAGCTTCATTTGAAGCACTATATGGATGGAAATGTCGTTCTCCTATTTGTTGGGCTGAAGTTGGGGATAGTCAACTCACAGGTCCTGAGCTCGTACTTGAAACTTCTGAGAAAATCGTTTAAATTAGAAACCGTATGGCAGCAGCTCGTGATCGTCAAAAGAGCTATGCCGATAAGCGTCGTAAACCGTTAGAATTTCAAGTAGGGGATATGGTCTTGTAAAGAGTCTCGCCTTGGAAGGGTGTCATTCGTTTTGGGAAACGAGTCAAACTGAATCCTCGTTATGTTGGACCATTCAAAATAGTGAAGAGAATTGGCCAGTAGCGTATCAACTGGACCTACCTGAAGGACTTAGTGGTGTACACAACGTCTTTTACGTCTCAAACTTGAAGAAATGTCTGGTAGACGAGTCGCTCGCGGTTCCTCTTGAGGAACTACACATTGATGAACAGTTACGTTTCATCGAAGAACCTGTGGAAATTATGGATAGGGAAGTCAAAACGTTAAAACGCAGTAAAATCCCTATTGTCAGAGTTCGTTGGAACTCGAAACGCAGATCGGAATTCATGTGGGAACGCGAGGATCAGATGATGCGTAAATATCCTAATATGTTCAAGCACTTCACGTCAAATTCTTAAGGTACTATTTTAATTTTCGGGACGAAAATTCTTTCAACTAGGGGATGATGTGACACTCTAGAAATTTTTTATTTTATTATTTTAATTTTCGGGACGAAAATTCTTTCAACTAGGGGATGATGTGACAATCCGACTTTTCATGTTAACTCCGTTAACAATCCCGTTAAGTATTTCGTTAAATTCTAACCCAGTTAATCCAACCTAAAACTTCAGGGACTACTTCTGTCACATGTTTAATCTTAAACAACAGGGACTAGTCTTGCCAAGTCCCAATACTTGAATTGTTGACTCCCAAAGTTAAAATCAACTCAAAATCGGTTCTGTTGACTTTAGAAAATCAAACTCGCGGCTTTGATCTAAATTCGAACTCCATAACCAATTTATATTAGAATTAATAATTGAATTACACGTTTATGTCATTTACTTTCATCATTAGAGCATTAAACCCCGTTAATGATTCGAATTTTTAACAAGTAATGCATCAAAATGTTTATTTAATTATAGGAAGGGATATTGTTTATTTAATTATTATTTAAGGATATCCTAATAAGTCACGAATTTTTAACAAGTAATGCATCAAAATGAAATAATAACTAATCATAGTAAGCATGTAGCACATAGCATGTAGCACATAATCATATAAACATGAAGCATAGTATAAGTGGGTGTCCTAAAGTTATAGTCTAGGTCAAGGGTGTCTAATAACCTAATTCCCTATAACCTGGCTCTGATACCAATCTGTCACACCCCGACCGATGGCGGAATCATAGGGGCGGGACATGTAGACTGTTCATGAGCACAAGGTTGACTAAATTGCATATATTAAACATCAATTTCCATTGCAAGTAATCCAAATACAACCACATCCAAGATAGAACAAAATTGAAATACATAGAGTTTTTTTTTATTTAAATTAACTAAGTCCAAGCCTATATGTAGCACGTCTTGAACAATCTCACACATTAGAACCTGAAACATGAATAAAATAAAGTCAACTAAAAAGTTGGTGAGTATAACACAGGTTTGTATATAGATAGCATATAATTTGTAAACCAAATCCTTTACATAACATGATAAATAAGGCATTTATGGGGAGCAGCTGTTGTGTAACCAAGTACAACCAAACCTTTGTAACTAACATGCAAATTGTGTTGTCGGTATCAATCACCTCAACCAGGTGGGTTTGTCAGACTCAATAGATCTATCATTGAAAACCGTCGGCTTGAATAGTTAATGATTGCACATAAGTGTTCACAAAAAGTTAGCACAACTAGCACTCGGGCATAAAGCTCAAATTTGCACACATGAATGTAAATAGGATTTGTACTTGTGTTGTTTGTGTAAATGTAAATATGTAATTTGAATAATGTTCATGTTTCACCCCAAAAGTGTAAAAAAAAGTAAAAGGGGCTATGAAATACTCACTTGGTTCAAGGTGTAGCTAAACACGGGAGACTAGGTTGTAATTTGATCCTTGTAACTCACCACGTTAACCTAATGTATAATGTATATTTGAATTATTAGAGGGTACAATAGTTTATGATTAAGTCTAGGATTGAATCGGTTATGTGTGACAAGTGTTGGAGTGGTAAGTATTAGTGGTTCACACTCGAATGAAATGTTTCATAAAATGAGAGGGTTTAAATAAATAGTTTTAAAATAATTAAACCAAGTTTTGAGTTCGAATAACTAAATAAATTAAATAATTATTATTACCTAATAATTTAGTTATATAAAAATTTGTTGTATGATTTATCTTATTTAAATAAATAGTTTATCTATTTATTTATAAAGATATGTAAAGAAAATGATATTTATTTATAAAGGTATGTAAAAATGATATTTATTTATAAAGGTGTGTAAAAACAATAAAATATATTTATCTTTGAAATAACTAACCTTTATTTATTTATTTTCCCTTTAAAAATAAGTCTTGATTGTTTTAAATGGATTAAATCTTTTATAACTTTTATAGAAATTAAACTGATTTTCATTTAGAAATTTATTTAAATATTTTAAGTTTTGATTTAAAAGGTTTAATATGTAATTTAACACTTTAATTTGGATTAAATCAAATTTTATATCGAAAATTAGGAATTTTGCCTTTATTCTGTCATAATTGTTACAAGGTTTATAAAAATATTTTTTATAAAATTATTGGAGTTTTAAAAATGGCATTAAAAAATAAACAAGCCACAGGGACTCGAACCCGGGTCTGGGCTGAGGGTGCCGGACGAACCAGCCGCTGGACCAGGAGATGATTCTTGTGATTTTATTAGTTCAGAAATTATTTAATCCGTGGTTTGGTTGGGACTGGGTTTGGTCCATAATTCATGCGCAAAAAGTGAACAGGCCGGTCGCGGGCCGTGGGTTTCGAACCCACGCCACCTGGTTCGACGGCGCAGTGACTTGCCGGCCGGACCAGGTGGTTTCGCTGAAATAATACGGAAACAAATTGGTTAAAACATAAAATTAAAATCGATCCTGAATTCAAAATCGAGAATACCCGCTTATGAACCCTAGTTTCAATTCGGTAGCGATACCCTCTGTCATCACGAATTGACAGAGGGCTATCGATGGCTATTTGATTACGAATCGAAAGACACAATTCTTACTTGAAATGGTTAGGGCACGAATGCTGACGGCTACGAGTTTGGTGCGGCTGTTCTTGATGATCGACAGTCGTCCAGAGATGAAATGTAGGTTCGACAGAGGTTGGGAGAGTTTATGTGGACGTATACGAAGGTGAATGAATGGATTAATTTGATTGGTTTTGCGTGTAATAGCCAATTCGGTTTCGATTTAGTCCGCAGCGGTTTCGGTGACTGATTTCACGTAATTCCATTGAATTGGGAATGAATTGGGTCTGATAATAGTCCAGGTTCACTCGAGGTTGACTGGGGAAATATTTCAGGGATTGAATACGCGTTAATTTCATAATTTGATCGGATAATAAGACGTGTTTGACTATATTTTGTCAAATCTCTTTTGAATTTGAAATGGCCGCGTATTTAGTCAGTTTGGGTTGATGTCTGGGCCGAGACTGGATCGATTCGTGATTGGGAATTCATGAGGAGTCCAATTCGAAGGGAAATCCGACAATTGATGAGTGAATTGTCACGGTTTTTGGCCTCTTTGACTTTTGAAAGACAAACTGTCAAGGAAAGTCAAAATTGGAGTGTGGGGTTTCAAATTTAGGGTTTAATTGATCAACCGTGAAATTTCTTGTTAATGGAATAAATGTATCTATACGTATAATTATTTGATTGAAAATTTATGTAAATGTATACCCGTAAAAGGGTTTGCGGATTTGTGTTTAAGATTTAATACTTGGAACTTACAGCTTAAAAATCAGTGTACTAGAATCGAAAATTAAACGAGTTACATTAATTCCAAACAAGTAGGAAAATCAGAAATGTTACAGTATCCCCACGTTGAGGGAATTTCGTCCCGAAATTTAGCTAGTTGAGGCTACTGAGTCAGCAAAGAGATGAGGGTACTTGAGCTTCATTTGATCCTCACGTTCCCAAGTAAACTCAGGACCACGCTTAGATTCCCAACAAACTTTGACAATAGGAATACGACTTCGCTTGAGTTGCTTGACCTCACGATCCATGATTTCTACCAGTTTCTCAACGAAGTGCATCGTTTCATCAATGCGCACGTCATCAAGCGGTATATGGAGGCTCTCATCAGCGAGACATTTCTTCAGATTAGATACATGAAATGTAGGATGCACATTGCCAAGGGATGGAGGTAAGTCGAGTTTGTAGGCCACTTTCCCAATCCTTTCAAGGATTTTAAATGGACCCACGTAACGAGGTGCTAATTTGCCTTTCTTTCCAAAACGGATCACGCCCTTCCATGGAGACACCTTTAGAAGAACAAGGTCACCGACTTGGAATTCCAAGGGTTTTCGACGTTTGTCAGCATAACTCTTTTGCCGACTCCTCGTTACTCGGATATTATCACGGATTTGGATGATCTTATCGGATGTTTCTTGAATTAGCTCGGGACCGGTGATTTGTGCTTCACCAATCTCGTTCCAACAGATAGGAGAACGACACTTGCGACCATAAAGAGCTTCGAATGGAGCCATGTTGATACTTGTGTGGTAGCTATTATTGTAAGAGAACTCGATTAAGGATAAATGTGAATCCCAATTGCCACCAAAATTAATTACACAAGCTCTAAGCATATCTTCAAGAGTTTGGATTGTTCGCTCGGTCTGACCATCAGTTTGGGGATGGTAGGCCGTGCTCAAATCCAATCGTGTACCAAGAGCAGTTTGGAGAGATTGCCAAAAACGTGAGGTGAACCGAGCATCTCTATCGGAGATTATGTTTAAGGGAACACCGTGACGGTTCACAATTTCATCAATGTAAATTCGGGCTAGTTTCTCGACCCGATAGTCTTCACGGATGGGTAAGAAATGAGCAGATTTGGTGAGACGATCAATGATCACCCAAATGCTATCATAACCACTCGAGGTGCGAGGGAGTTTGGTAATAAAATCCATGGCTAAGTTCTCCCATTTCCACACGGGAATTTCTGGTTGTTCAAGTAATCCAGAAGGACGTTGGTGTTCGGCTTTGACTTTGGAACACGCTAGACATTTGGCAACATAGAGAGCAATATCTTTCTTCATACCCGGCCACCAATATTGCTGGCGAAGGTCTTGGTACATTTTATCCGCACCAGGATGAATAGAATAACGAGTCTTGTGTGCCTCGTTCATAAGAAATGTACGGAGGTCATCACGATCGGGAATCCAAATACGGTTCAAGTAGTAAAGTAAGCCATTGGGTTTTGATTCGAGCAGAAGTTCAACACCACATGACATTTCTTCGTACATGTTACCCTCGGTGACTGAGATGTGTTGAGCTTCTAAAATGCGGATTTGAATGTCGGTTTGGATTCGGGCACAATGAAGCATAACATGGTCCTTTCGACTCAAAGCGTCGGCTACAACATTCGCTTTGCCGGGATGGTAACGAATTTCGTAGTCATAGTCGTTAAGGAGTTCAACCCCACGTCGTTGCCTCATATTGAGTTCCTTTTGGTTGAAGATATGCTGGAGACTTTTGTGGTCGGTGAACACCACACATTTTGTGCCATAGAGGTAATGTCTCCAAATCTTCAATGCGAATACGACCGCACCCAACTCGAGATCGTGCGTCGTATAATTCTTCTCATGAATCTTAAGTTGCCTTGATGCATAAGCGATCACCTTGCCTTGTTGCATGAGAACACAACCAAGACCTTGGTTGGAGGCATCACAGTAAACAACTAGATCATCATTCCCATCAGGGAGGTTCAGTATAGGAGCATTGCACAACTTTTGCTTGAGAGTTTGGAAAGCTTCTTCTTGTTTTGGTCCCCATTCATAAGGTTTACCCTTGTGTGTCAAAGCAGTGAGGGGGACAACAATTTTAGAGAAGTTTGAGATGAAACGACGATAATATCCCGCAAGACCAAGGAATGAACAAACTTCAGTGGGGGTCTTAGGGGGTATTCCAATTCTTAACAACTTCGATCTTAGCAGGGTCAACATGAATACCCTTTCCATTGACAATATGACCAAGAAATTGAACTTCTTTTAACCAAAATTCACATTTGGAGAATTTGGCATATAGTTGTTCTTTCTTCAAGAGATCCAAAACCAATCTAAGATGTTGCTCATGATCGGATTTAGTCTTGGAATAGATTAAGATGTCATCGATGAAAACGATCACGAACTTATCAAGGTACGGTTTGCACACACGATTCATGAGGTCCATGAAAACTGTGGGTGCATTGGTTAGTCCAAAAGGCATAACCATGAAATCGTAATGACCATACCTTGTTCGGAAGGTAGTCTTTGGAATATCGTCTTCTTGCACACGGAGTTGGTGATAACCAGATCGAAGATCAATCTTCGAGAAACAAGTAGAGCCTTGAAGTTGGTCAAAGAGGTCATCAATTCTAGGCAATGGATAACGGTTCTTGATGGTAAGCTTGTTGAGTTCTCGGTAGTCAATACACATGCGGAATGATCCATCCTTCTTCTTGACGAATAAGACAGGTGCACCCCACGGTGAATGACTTGGACGGATGAAGCCCTTGTCGGAGAGCTCTTGGAGTTGGCTTGCAAGTTCTTGCATTTCGGAAGGTGCAAGACGATATGGAGCTCTAGCCACAGGGTTAGCTCCGGGCACAAGATCAATGTGAAATTCTACTTGTCGGACGGGTGGAAGGCCGGATAAGTCTTCTGGGAATACCTCGGGAAAATCTTGGATAATGGGGATATCTTGGATACTCTTCTCCTTGACATCCTTTTGAATGATGTCTGCTAAGAAGGCCACGTACTTCTTTCGTAAGTACTTTTGAGCGGTGGTACATGATATCAACTTAAGTCCTTTGCAAGGCTTTTCACCAAATACTCTCAATGTTTCCCCCGATGGTAGCGGTATTCGAATACACTTCTCAAAGCAAATGACTTCGGCATGATGATTTGATAGCCAATCCATGCCTAGGATGATATCAAAGCTTCCTAGTGGCATTGGAACAAGGTTGATTGGGAATGTATGATCATTAAGTTCTAAAGAGCAATAGTAGATAATGGATTCAATTGTAAGAGAGTCACCATTTGCTACTTCAACGGTAAATGTTTTCTCTAAAAGAGATCGGGTCTTAGTAAGTAAAGGTTCAAAGTTAAGTGACACAAAACTTTTATCGGCACCGGTATCAAATAGAATGGATGCATATTGACTATTAACAAGGAACGTACCATTGACCACATCATTGTTGGCTTGAGCTTCATTGGCGTTTATGTTGAAAGCACGCCTCCGCCTTGCCTAGCATTGGTAAATCTTAGGCACTGGTCACGGAAGTGGTTTGGGTCGCCACACTCATAACAAGCATGCCCATTTGCAATAGCGGGTACACCTTGATTAGTCCCTTACGGGTTGGTTCGGTTTGGTGGGTTGACTTGGCCCGCAAGAGATTTAGCCCTACAAACATTAACCGTATGGCCGTACCTCCCACAATGAGTACAAAGGCGACATGGGATGCTTTGGCGATGATGATAGTTGCAGGTGGCACAAAGTGGGTAGACCCCAACATATGGCTTTTTGGCCGGTGCTTGAACCATGGGTGCAACTTGATTAACAGGAATAGTAGGAGTGACCACAGCAAAATTTCTAGTCTTCCTCTTCCTATTATGTCGGGAGGGTTCAGTTGTGACCTCTTTGTTATGGGTGGGAGGAGTTGCGGTGTCGGAAACTTTCTTTGCGCCCTTTTTAGTAAGAGTCCCCGCCTTCACATGATTATCAGTTAAGGTAGCAGACAAACGGATAGCATCCTCAAGTGTTGCGGGATTCCTTCCTAGGACAGTATCTTGAATTTGCCTAGGTAGTCCCCCAATATACTTTTCAATGCAGCGGGATAAAGGTGTGACCATGTGGGGCACGAGGAGAGTCAACTCATGGAACCGAGTTGTATAAGCTAAATTTTCTCCACTGTCTTGGGCAAGATCCCAAAACTCAGCTTCAAGTTTCTTCACTTCATTTCGAGGACAGAATTCCTCGGTCATTAGCCTTTTAACCTCATCCCAAGGTAAGACCATTGCTACATCCACACCTCTATTCCTTTTCTCCCCATTCCACCACGTGAGTGCCCGTTTTTGTAGGACACTTGTGGCGTGACGAACACGAAGGTTGTCGGGGCAGTCACTATTGAGAAAGGTATTTTCAATCATTTCGAACCATTGAAGGAGTCCCGTAGCTCCTTCGGTACCATAGAACTTGAGAGGGTTACACGAGTTGAAATGCTTGAAGGTGCATTGAGTTGGGTTGATCCCACCATTTCCACCATTACCACCATTTCCACCATGGTTGCCATTGGTGGCACCATTAGCTTGAGTGAATTGTGTCACGAGTTGTGCAAGAATAGCAGCAATGTCGGTATTGGTGTTGACCACGGAAGCACGACGGGGAGGCATTCTACAGATTTTCACAAGACAAGAAAAGATGTAAGAACTTATGAATGTTACATGGATTTAAAAGGATGAGATAACAAATTAAAATAGTAAATCATAGTTTGATTGTACTCAAATAGTGATATAATCACTTGAATACTATGACACATTAAGGTTAATTAAACTCATATAATTTTCAAGGAGACATGCTTTAGCCTATAAGTAAACACTCATCCCGGGTATTCCTAGGAAAGCATACGGGTCCCTCGGTTGATTGGGATTTATGCGAAATGCTTTCCTAGACAGAAAACCCAGAATACAGGTGTCACCCTTCCAGATTGCACGTGTCCTCAAATAATTAATAAAGTTTAAAAACCTTAACGAGGAAATAAAGAAATTTTGTAGATTTAGCTTCATGGAGTTTCCACATGCTAAGAAAGATATAGATAGAGAAGGAGATAAGAATATTATGAGGTTTTAGGATATAGGAAGGGATATTGTTTATTTAATTATTATTTAAGGATATCCTAATAAGTCACGAATTTTTAACAAGTAATGCATCAAAATGAAATAATAACTAATCATAGTAAGCATGTAGCACATAGCATGTAGCACATAATCATATAAACATGAAGCATAGCATAAGTGGGTGTCCTAAAGTTATAGTCTAGGTCAAGGGTGTCTAATAACCTAATTCCCTATAACCTGGCTCTGATACCAATCTGTCACACCCCGACTGATGGCGGAATCATCGGGGCGGGACATGTAGACTGTTCATGAGCACAAGGTTGACTAAATTGCATATATTAAACATCAATTTCCATTGCAAGTAATCCAAATACAATCACATCCAAGATAGAACAAAATTGAAATACATAGAGTTTTTTTTTATTTAAATTAACTAAGTCCAAGCCTATATGTAGCACGTCTTGAACAATCTCACACATTAGAACCTGAAACATGAATAAAATAAAGTTAACTAAAAAGTTGGTAAGTATAACACAGGTTTGTATATAGATAGCATATAATTTGTAAACCAAATCCTTTACATAACATGATAAATAAGACATTTATGGGGAGCAACTATTGTGTAACCAAGTACAACCAAACCTTTGTAACTAGCATGCAAATTGTGTTGTCGGTATCAATCACCTCAACCAGGTGGGTTTGTCAGACTCAATAGATCTATCATTGAAAACCGTCGACTTGAATAGTTAATGATTGCACATAAGTGTTCACAAAAGTTAGCACAACTAGCACTCAGGCATAAAGCTCAAATTTGCACACATGAATGTAAATAGGATTTGTACTTGTGTTGTTTGTGTAAATGTAAACATGTAATTTGAATAATGTTCATGTTTCACCCCAAAAGTGTAAAAAAAAGTAAAAGGGGCTATGAAATACTCACTTGGTTCAAGGTGTAGCTAACACAAGAGATTAAGTTATAATTTGATCCTTGTAACTCACCACGTTAACCTAATGTATAATGTATATTTGAATTATTAGAGGGTATAATAGTTTATGTCTAAGTCTAGGATTGAATCGGTTATGTGTGACAAGTGTTGGAGTGGTAAGTATTAGTGGTTCGCACTCGAATGAAATGTTTCATAAAATGAGAGGGTTTAAATAAATAGTTTTAAAATAATTAAACCAAGTTTTGAGTTCGAATAACTAAATAAATTAAATAATTATTATTACCTAATAATTTAGTTATATAAAAATTTGTTGTATGATTTATCTTATTTAAATAAATAGTTTATCTATTTATTTATAAAGATATGTAAAGAAAATGATATTTATTTATAAAGGTATGTAAAAATGATATTTATTTATAAAGGTGTGTAAAAACAATAAAATATATTTATCTTTGAAATAACTAACCTTTATTTATTTATTTTCCCTTTAAAAATAAGTCTTGATTGTTTTAAATGGATTAAATCTTTTATAACTTTTATAGAAATTAAACTATTTTTCATTTAGAAATTTATTTAAATATTTTAAGTTTTGATTTAAAAGGTTTAATATGTAATTTAACACTTTAATTTGGATTAAATCAAATTTTATATCGAAATTACGAATTCTGCTTTTATTCTGTCATAATTGTTACAAGGTTTATAAAAATATTTTTTATAAAATTATTGGAGTTTTAAAAATGGCATTAAAAAATAAACAAGCCACAGGGACTCGAACCCGGGTCTGGGCTGAGGGTGCCAGACGAACCAGCCGCTGGACCAGGAGATGATTCTTGTGATTTTATTAGTTCAGAAATTATTTAATCCGTGGTTTGGTTCGGACTGGGTTTAGTCCATAATTCATGCGTAAAAAGTGAACAGGCCTGTCGTGGGCCGTGGGTTTCGAACCCACGCCACCTGGTTCGGCGGCGCAATGACTTGCCGGCCGGACCTGGTGGTTTCGCTGAAATAATACGGAAACAAATTGGTTAAAACATAAAATTAAAATCGATCCTGAATTCAAAATCGAGAATACCCGCTTATGAACCCTAGTTTCAATTCGGTAGCGATACCCTCTGTCATCACGAATTGACAGAGGGCTATCGATGGCTATTTGATTACGAATCGAAAGACACAATTCTTACTTGAAATGGTTAGGGCACGAATGCTGACGGCTACGAGTTTGGTGCGGCTGTTCTTGATGATCGACAGTCGTCCAGAGATGAAATGTAGGTTCGACAGAGGTTGGGAGAGTTCGTGTGGACGTATACGAAGGTGATTGACTGGATTAATTTGATTGGTTTTGCGTGTAATAGCCAATTCGGTTTCGATTTAGTCCGCAGCGGTTTCGGTGACTGATTTCGCGTAATTCCATTGAATTGGGAATGAATTGGGTCTGATAATAGTCCAGGTTCACTCGAGGTTGACTGGGGAAAGATTTCAGGGATTGAATACGCGTTAATTTCACAATTTGATCGGATAATAATACGGGTTTGACTAAATTTTGTCAAATCTCTTTTGAATTTGAAATGGCCGCGTATTTGGTCAGTTTGGGTTTATGTCTGGGCCGAGACTGGATCGATTTGTGATTGGGAATTCATGAGGAGTCCAATTCTGTAAGGCCCCTTTTTCCGAGTGACCTCACTTATTGGATTTACTCATAAACAAAGTCATCAATACTGAACTTTAAATTTAACATATTCAATTAACAGCCAAAATCATTCACATTTGAGTACATTACAGCGGAAGTCTTAACATTTAACACATACATCAGTGTTTAACAAAAACATAAATCGGGATGTCAGTCTTTAGCCGGGTAACCTTCACGCCTTCGCACGACCCTTTTCTTTGTTACCTGAAATGTATACTAAAAGTCAGCTAACGCTGGTGAGTTCTAGTTTAAAATTATTAGATATAAGCATTATTTCCTTAAAAGTATTCTTAAGTTTATACATTAAGATCATAAATACGTATTCTTAACTTTTTCTTAACATTCATTTGGTCGTACACATATGGGTGATCAACCCGTCTTTTACTACGTATGTCACAAAGACATACGCCATGAAGCTACCGTCGTAGCCCTTTGACTTGTCCGGTCCTAGAAATCGTCCGCCATAAAAAAAACCGTCCTGCCAACCTTCAGCCGTCCGTCATACCGTCCTACCGTCATAGGCCGTCCTTTTCGCCCGTCTACCCGAAGGTATCCGTTTCCCACGTGCTACCATGTTTGCAACCGTTCTACATATGATTTGGCATTTGCTTCGACCGCCCATTTATGCCCCTTTTTATTTCCTTGCTGATGAAGGAACGTTTTTGTCCCGGTTGCAAGATAGTCACGTGGTCGTCCGTCTACCGTAGTATTCGTTAGCATCGAAGCGTCCATAACATTCACGTATATTCATATCATGCAGTATATATATATAATATAAGGCAAGATTTCATTCATACTTTGTAAACATACGTTTCAATCTTTGTTCATAATTCATTTTCATATATTTATATATCACGTATGTTCACATCGGCATTCATAACATTTATTCATTTAGTGTATACACCTCAGCCCCAAAAATATTTATAAATCATTTGCACATAACATAGAGGGGGGCACATAGAACTCACCTGATCGGCTAGTCCTGTTCTGTCCTAACTGCGGTCCGATGAGCGTTGCACACGATCTGGATTAATTAATCATACACGTATTAGATCTAAACCAAGTTACATTCCTAACACAGCTGACATAGGCGAACTTAATGCCTAAGTTCGCTTCCACTGGCCTAGGCGAACTTATAGGTGAACTTAATGCCTAAGTTCGCTTCCTCTGACCTAGGCGAACTTAATAAGTTCGCTTACCCTTGGCCAAGCGAACTTAATCAGGCGAACTTGATAAGTTCGCCTCCACCAAGCGAACTTAACAGGAGAACTTGCTAAGTTCTCCTGCACCCGCAGTCATCTTCCCCAAACAGTCCGAAATTCTCGGATTTGGGTTCGATTATGTCAAAACTTCAACTTTCTTTGCTCAAAACAACTGGTTTTCATTCCAGATACTAAACCCAAGCTTATTCTCAAGTTTCATCCGTAAAAACGTCCTATTTTCACCCGAAAACCCGGAAACCCAACCTAAGCAAAAATCTCAGTTTTGGCTCGAATGGTTACCTGGATGACGATTCTGATTTGGAGGTTTCCTTCACGAGTGCAAGACACACGAGCGGATGCAATCTTGTGTGATTCTGACACTTTCTCTCTCTACGGTTTTTCTCTCTCTAGAATTGTAAAGAGGAGAACAATGAGGGCCTTAGGCTATTTGTATGGGAGACCTCCCCAAGCCCAGTTCGCGACTGACTCGGCCCGACTTCGGCCCGACTTCGGCCCGCTTGAACTCGTCAACTTTATTTCTCGCCATTTTAGGATGTTACAAATTTGAAGGGAAATCCGACAATTGATGAGTGAATTGTCACGGTTTTTGGCCTCTTTGACTTTTGAAAGTCAAACTGTCAAGGAAAGTCAAAATTGGAGTGTGGGGTTTCAAATTTAGGGTTTAATTGATCAACATTGAAATTTCTTGTTAATGGAATAAATGTATCTATACGTATAATTATTTGATTGAAAATTTAAGTAAATGTATACCCGTAAAAGGGTTTGCGGATTTGTGTTTAAGATTTAATACTTGGAACTTACACCTTAAAAATCGGTGTACTAGAATCGGAAATTAAACGAGTTACATTAATTCCAAACAAGTAGGAAAATCAGAAATGTTACAGAACTCCTGCACACGACAAACAAGACCTTGTGAAGCTTTTGCACATATCACATTCGCCGGAGACGCAACCAGAGCCGCCGGGGACTAAGCACTTCGAAGTCGAAACTCATTCTAGTCAGGAACCTACAATCTGTGCCTCATTCTCGTAATTGAACACACTCTTAGCTTTGTTTTAACCTACTGATTGAAAGCCCTATCAAAATTGTGGCTTATAACATCAAATCGATCATAAACCAGATTCTAGGGTTCATACGAAACCGGTTTAATCGAACACCGCCCAAGACCCTGTTTAAATCTAATTGAATCATATGAATAGCATCGCCATTATTCACTCTTTGAAAACCCTATGAATTCAACCCTTTTCATTATCGGATTAATCAAGATCTAGAACCTAGGGTTTGTTAATAAATCGATTTGGGGGTTTCGACTCTAAACTCAACCTCAATCAAATTAATTTATACAGTTAGAATCGCTATATGATTCTCTGTAAAAACCCTATATTAATTTTAACTTTCAACATCGAATTTTATTCAACACGTGATCTAGGGTTTGTTCTTGAAACGATTTGGGGTTTTTGATCTTAAACACATTTTTAACCTAATTAAACTATACAAACAGATTCGCAATGCTTCGATTTGTAAAAGGCCTATGATTTCTACTAGTTCTATTATCGAATTCAGTCGATTTGATTTGGTGTTCATATTCTAGGGTTCGGACTCATATCGATCTTAAACTTAACCATTTTGCAATTAACTTCACCTACAGACTCGCAATAGATCAATGAACAAAACCCCTATGCTTTCAAATCCGATCGTGGTCCAAATTGTGGGTTAAGGGGCTGGTTTGGCTCGGCATGCGTGGGGGAGAAAAACCTACGAGATTTGTTTGATAAAACCAAACAGAACCGGGTATCTAACGCGATACCCTAGCGGGCGGGATTGGTTAATACAGTGTGCGTGTGTGGAAGAGACACGGGTTTGAGACTGGGCTCCCACATTTTATTTTTGAGGCACTTTTTGGTTATATTAAATTATTAAAAATCAAATCTTATATTATTATATTAAGAGTTTTAACCCGAAAAACAACCCGTAGGCTCGGGTTTGGTTTCATAACCTATTTTTACTATTATTATTCCTATTTTTAAATAGTATGTTTATATTATTTTTAACCCGTAACTCCCACTATTAAATAATATATATATTTTTATATTATTTCACCTCGTTAAAATACTTTGTGTGACGTTTAAACTAAAAATAATATAATAGTTTATATTATTTACTCTCGTTTTTCTACTCGATTAAAAATAATATATTTATTATTTTCCACACAATGATTAATTAGTTAATCCGACGAACCTAAAAATAATGTATTAAATTATATTATTTTCCTAATCTTTGTAAACGACTCGAACGTATGAATATATGTATTTGTTTAATTATTATTATTTGTTAACATACGACACGTAACGCTTTTTCCTTAATGATCATATTAAAAATTTATATAATTCCGTAGACACGGTCGTCTACCCTTAAATCCTTAGAAAGCGTTAAGATGTTCCAACTTCCGTGTCGTCGTCACAAATCCCAACTTGTACCTAATTTATGTGTTTATAATTTTAGGGCATTCGTAAGTCTTTTGAGACTTACACTCGTGGTTCCAACTTATCTCTTGTGTGATACTGCCTACGTTATTCACGTAAGTTTTCACGGCCCCTTTTTACGGTTTTAAACTAGGGGAGAAAACATGTCGTAAAATGATTTTGATTTTTGTAATTCATATATGATATCACTTGTATGACTGTGCGTACACATTATCCTTTAAGTCCTCACATCGGACCGTTAATATGAACATAGAGAGGTAATTTGAGTAGTACTACTGGGTTTGACAAACCTCACCCGCGTTAGTCGCGCTAACTCGATTAGAGGTCGAACGAGTGCAATATTGACCTAAACATGCACCATGATGGTGGGAGGCATATAAACAGTCAGCTGTCGGTTGCGAGCGCATTAGTTAACATACTTATGGGTTAGCTACCTATTGATTTATATATTGAATATACATTAATCTGTTAAACACTTCTATAAACTGAAACCTGTGAACTTACCAACCTCGTGTTGACATTTTCTTACATGTTTTTCTCAGGTCGCTTAAGATAAGGCACAGGTGCACACAATAGGACATGCATGGAATTATGCCTTTGATTTATGTTTTATTAAACTGTTTGGACTATTTTGAATTGTGTTTGGTTTGGACTTTTGGACTATTCTTTTGGGCGCGTGTGTTTTACGCATTTAATTTCTTTACGCTTCAGCATTAACTCTGATTGATATGATATTTTCATTTGAGTCCCATGTAGAGTCGTTCAGTGTAACTAATTACTGAGATCCTGGTTTGTCACTTCCTGAAACGGTAAAACTTCGTTAGTTTGAAATTGGGGGTGTGACAGGTAGGTTGTGTTAACCCAGAGTCAAGTCAATGTGCATTCTTGGATACGAGTTGTTATCATAGTAGGTTGAGTCTATGTTGTTATGATTGTAAGGTTGTTATTATTTACGTTGGTTGTACGGGTTGAGTCTCGGGTGATAAGCGGTTATGGGTTGTCATGGGGTGACAAGAGGTTAGTCATTCGTTAATAAAACGTAATTATATTGTATAAGGACCGGAGGGTCCTGGGTAAGTTAAACAGAAGAACTTGGTGTGATGGTTTTTATCTAAATTAAACTATAAGAACTCACTCAGCGTAGCTGACTTTGTGTGTACGTTAGATTGTTTGCAGGTAAGCGGTGTATCGACGTATCTTGGCTTGGGAGAGGCGTTACTCGGATTGGTGTGCAGACATTCGTAAGATAAACCTAATAACATTAAATGGTTATAAATGTCTTTTGAAAGACTTCCGATGTAATTGAATTGCAATAAATGTGTTTTAAATAAAAACGACCCGTTATGACAACCAACTGTAGGATGTCCGGGTTGGGATCATACATCTCTCCCTCTCTTATTAAATACACCTCTATTTTTTCCATAATAATATATTTGTAAAGAAATTATTAATTATACTAATAAAACACATGTTCAAACTATCTCTTTATAAGAAACTTTGAAATATAATTACCTAGCTTAAGTTTTTAATTAAATAGTAAATAAAAGTCAAATTGCATTGAATAGTAATTAATGTCTTCTTGAAACCCAATTATATATTAATTTTTACATGTTTTTGGATTTTGTTTTCTATTGTTACTACTAGGTTATATACCCATGTATTACATGGGGTTTTTAATAGAAAAATAAAAGTAAAATAAAGTGTAAACAAATTGAAAATAATGTGTAAAATAAAATTCTTTGAATTTTTAATTAAGTAATAATTTGAATTCAATTTTTGTATTATTTTTTCTGAAGCATAAAAACATTAAGCTAATTAAATTTCAAAATTCAAACTTACTTAAAATAGAAAAAATTAAAGATTTTAATGAGAAAAAATATGGTAATGACACATGACATTTCTTGGAATCATTTATTAGAATAAGGATATGAATACATTTTTCCACCTATCTATAATTTTACTACTCTAATAAATAAAAATATTAGGGTGTAACATCCCAAAAATAGTAAATAAATAAATAAATAATAACGCGAGCGGGATTGAATCATCAAAAACAAAAGAAGAAATGAATGAAAGGAAAATGGATGGGCTTGGGCTCGGCTCCAACGGGCCGAGGGAAGCACATGTATATAAGGATCAAGGCAGCCTCACTCTCCCTCAACTCCACCATTTGCAAACTTAGAGAGAGAAAGGAGAGCTCGTGTCTAGAGAGAGAACGCTTGGGAATCAAGCTCAAAGTCTCGGGAATCATCACTCCACATCTCATAAACGTTTAACAACAAGAAGGAAATGAAAACAGGTAACATTCATGCTCAAATATGAGATTATAGTTAAGAAATGGGTTTTAGGGTTCTTATGGGTTTTGAATCAAAAGATAGTATTTTTACATATGGAATCACATAAAAAGTATGTATCTAGCTTCATGGAAGCTAGATACAAGTTCAGAACGTAAAAAGATCAAAGCATGAATCAAAAAACGATGAAGATGATGAAAATCTGATGCGTCGCCCGAAAAGTCAGATGAATGGACGAAAACTATTTTCTGACCAAAAAGTGTCTTGGACATCCAAGATTTCAATAAGAACATTTCGGTCGAAAAGTGTCTTGGACATCCAAGATTTCTATCAGAACATTTCGGTCGAAAAAGTGATTACAACCCCAAAGATTTCGATCGGAAGAATTCGGTCGAAAAGTGTTTCGAACAAGGAGTTTTCGATCAAAAGATGGGAATAAAGAATTTTTCCATGTAGCTAGTTTCCGGTCGAAAGGATTTCAATCGAATTAGTTTTCGATCGAAATACATTTCGGGCATGGAGTTTTCGGTCAAATGATTTGTCACTCGTGTGTCTAGTTCACCTAACTCTAAGAATAGAAATGTTAAGTGTCGGTTAGATTCATTAGCTTATCTCGTATTACTTGATTATACAGATTATGTGTGACCTTAACTGACGCTCCTAGACCAGCTAGTGTATTCAGAAATCACCCTTCAGGTGAGTTCTATGTGCCCCTTATGTGCCACGTGCAAATGATTTATAAATGTTTTGGGGCTGAAGTGTATACATGATATGAATAAATGTTATATTATGAGTTATATGATAATACATGACAGTTAGATACATGACAAGTATATTCATAAATAAAGAAACATGACAAGTATAATATGAATAAAGAAAAGAAAGTATGGCATAACGAGTAAGAATGAAATCTTGCTTTATATTCTATATGTATTGCATGTTATGAATGTATGTAAACGTTATGGATGCTTCGAAGCTAACGACTACTACGGTAGACGAATGACCACTCGACTATTATACAATCAGAAATGAAAATCTAAAAAGGTACACTAAACTATGGTCACTTCGGTGGAGTAAGTCCCTCAATCGATGCACGACTGTATAACTAGTTCGAGTGGGAAACAGATGCCTTAGGGCAGACGGGCGAATATGACAGACTACGACGGTAGGACGGTTTAGGTGGACGGACAAAGGTTTTCCGGACGGATTTATGTTATGACGGACGGTCCTTGGACCGGACGAGTAAATGGGCTACGACGGTAGTTCTTATGGTATTTGTCTTTGTGACTAATGCAACAATTATGACGGGTTGATCACCCTTATTTGTATGACCAATGAATGTTAAATGAAAGAAAAGGTGAATACGCATTTATGTATTCACATATGAACGTTATTGAGACCATGATACTGTGTATATATATATATATATACTTATATATTTATATACTTATAAAGAAATGATGTTTTTACCTAATTGTCTTAAACTAGACTCACAGAGTTAGCTGACTTTTAGTATACATTTCAGGTAAAGGAAAAAAGGGTCGTGCAAAGGCATGAAGGCTACCCGGCATGTGACTGACATCCCACTTTTATTTATATTAAGACAATGTTTATGCTTAATTGTTAAAACTTCCGCTGCTATGTTATGTACTTGATTGTAAATGCTTTCGCTGTGTTTGAACGTTTTTAAAATGCAATTCATTATTGATGACTATGTTTATGAGTAAACCCAACAAGTGAGTTTACCCGGTAAAAGGGCCTTACAGGGGGACAAATGTCACTCTGTGGTTACTCCTCACTATTATTTTCCTGACTATCTCTCCTATTAAAGATTAGTTTTTTCGTTATCTCTCTCATATTAAATAATGAATATTAAATATTAATCTTTGTATTAATAAATAAATATCATATGAACACGTGTCACTTTTTGGTTCATTTTTATCATTTTTTGTCTCTCTCCTATTAAATAAAGATATTAATAGAATTTAATTAAAGATTTTTAATATAAATCTAATTACGAATACTTATTATTTAATTATAAATAGTTATTATATCATCAATAAAATAAATTTAATATGAATTAAAATTTATCGATTAAATAAAAAAAATAGTACTCAGTTGAAATAGAAACTAACTTAATAAAGTTTATAACTGTCACAACAAATTATATTTTTTTAAACATATTTTGACGAGTGTGTGTGTTAACAAATTACATTATATTTTATTTCACCGATATAATACACTGATTTATTCAACCCGTGCATTACACGAGTTTTTAAAAAATATAAATTTTTTATTACTAACTATATAACATTTCATTTATTTATTCAAACTGTGTAATACACAGGGTTTTAACCTAGTATCTAATAAACAAGTAAACTACGAGGACACTTGTCACATTTTTAGGCCTCCTTATTATTATTTTTCCGCCTCTTGCTCTTATTAATAATCAATTCCACATTTTAGGCAACTAAATAATTATTTCTTTTATTTTTTTATCCATACATTTTTTAGATTAAAATTGTGTTTGTTATCAATTAATTTGTTGAAACATATTTTTATGAATTCTATAAACTGTAAACAATTTATAGCCAACTAAGATTCAAATAAAAAAAATTAATCATATATTTACATATTTACATTTTTCCATTTTGACTAGTGTATGTGTTGATAGATTACATTGCATTTTATTCAACCCGTGTATTACATCGGTTTTAAGAACATAAACTCTTTTTATTACTAAATATATAACATTACATTTATTCAACCCGTGTAATACACGGGATTTTAACCTAGTAAGATATATATAAAAATATAGGAATTTTATATCTTGATATTTTTTCGCCTTGTGTAGTACACGGGTTCTAAACTAGTATAAATAATAAATGTAAATTTAAATCTTAATTTTAAGTTATAAATAAAATAATACTTAATGTAGCGAATTAAATAATCTCATGTGCATTAAATAATGGTAATTATTGAGTGTTGAGCTTTAATTGTAAAGATGAGGTTAAATGATAATTGGACACATTTTATATATTGGTAATGTGTACCTTATTCACAACAGTTTGTGTTAGATATGTTAAATGTTTTAGTAAATTACAATCATGTCCTTTTGATATCCTACTTCTAATAAACGATTCCAGTTAAAGCCACGTGGCATCTCCTCCTAATTCCAAAATACATTTTGCAAAATATTGATATTATAAACATATATTTTCTTTCTTTAAATAACTAATAAACTTAAATTTATTAATAACCACTTATTTAATATCTTGAAAATTCAAATCTCAAGCTATTCATGTCTTAAATAACTAATGAACTTAAATCTATTAATAAATTAGGTTAAAATCACGTGTATAACACGAATGGAATAAATATAACATTATACATTAAGTAATAAAAAAATAATTTTTTAATAACTCGGGTTTTACACGGGTTGAATAAACCCGTGGAATACAATATAATTTATTAACACATACATTGGTCAAAATATATCAGGAGATTTATTAATATAAAGATTATTTTTTTTAAATACATTATTATTAAAAGATATATGTGTATTTAATAAGAGAGATAGACGAAAAAAAATGATGAGAATGAATATATATGTGACACGTGGCAATAAAAACCTTTATTTATTATATAGTATAGATATAGATATAGATCTCAAGCTATTCATGTACATCTAAATAGCATTTTTAAAATATCACCATCTAAATAAATTATAACTTTATCAAATCATACTAATTTAACATTTTTATTAACATACCATAAAATAGTTATATTTATAACTTAGTATATATTTTCTTCAGTTAACTCTTAATGTGTTTTCGTACTCAATTTGTCACGCCGTATGTTTCCATTACCATAAATAAAAGTAAAGGATAGTCGCTATGTAAGGTTGGTTTGTTTTTAAAAGAACCAATTTTTACACATTGTCAACTATATGTCACATAAAGTAGATATGGACTTAAGTTATTGTACTTGATAAGGATGGACAAATTACCAACAAAACAACAAATGTGATATACAAAGAAATGTTTAGAGATTTATAAATTGTCATAGTTGTTTGATTTTATATTGTTGTATGTAATAAAAATAATTTAGTTATATTAATTTGGAAAGTTATTATAAAAGTACATCTCTATCCTCAAACTCGTGTAATCTTTATCCTAAAATTTTGTGTAGTACACGGGTCTATAACCTAGTGTATTATATAGTAGTATAGATATAGATATTGATTAAAGCTATACAAAAACATCAAATTAGCTTTTTATTAACAACTATTTCTTCTATTGTTTTTTTTCTAATGCAAGTCATATATTCGGTTATTCCATTCGTCATTATAGTTTCCTTTATACTCTCTTTTATTTAGTGAATCGTTGAAAATATATAGTTGAATTAAAAAGGTATTTAGTTGAAATAAATAGGTACAGTACCAGTATCTAATGCGAGTAAAATATAAAGTTGACATTTTAAGTTATGAAAGTTGAACTATGAATTTTCAGTTAATTTGCTTTAAAAGAAAGTAATGTTATGGGAGACATCAAAATAGCTTTAACTAACGATCTTTTTTCTTATATTGTTTTTGTTTCTATTAATGATCATGTATCTCAGTCCTCATACTAGATTTTGTTTATGCTCTCATCTTGATAAATGAGTAAAGTCTCATTGTGAATGTGAAAATATTAATGTATAACACTTTATTTGTAATTATATTTAAAAATTCTTCATCTCGACTTTCAAAGTTAATTGGAAAACAATTATTAAAATTAGTTGAATTAGAAAACGATTAATTCTAAATAAATAACAAATAACCGTTTTCATCATAGGGTTGGTCCCACTAGTGAAGTTACAGGATTAAACTTAAACTTTTTGATGGCCAATAGCAAGGCATTTTTGGAATTTTATGTTATAAACTCTGTTCCTCATTTCTAATGTTTTATGACGAGTAATAATGAACCTTTGGGGTCGACCACGTGTCGTGTGGAGCTTGTCCCTGGTCCGATAATTCTATGGCGTGCAACAATGTTAAACAATGTTTGTGGAAAGTTGCGGATGGACATTTCACTGCTACGGTCAAAGTATTATGCTATTCAGGGGTTGCACCTTTCGGTAGTGATACTATGAAAGTGTTAGTAGCAAAGCATCCCATCCTGCCCCCTTCGGTTATGCATGTTTCCTTACTTTCTGAGCTCCTCTTGTTGCGGATGATGATGTCGTGCTTGAATGCATTAAAGCTTTCCCCAAAGGGATCTCTTGTGGGAGGGACGGATTGAGAGCCCAACATATTTTAAATGCTCTTTGTGGAGAGGGGTCTACGATCGCCGTTGAATTGCTCATGGTTATTTCTGTGGTGGTTAATTTATGTTTCGGTGGGAGATGCCCTAAGGGATTGGCGTAGTTCGTTGCCTCGGCCTCTCTCACACCGCTGCTCAAACCGGACAACGAGATTAGACCTATTGCCTTAGGAGCGATCCGGAGGAGATTGGTCTCTAAGGTGGCCATGAAGGGTGTTGGGAAGGAGATGGCTAAATATATGTGTGACTTTCAATTTGGGGTGGGAGTTCCCAATGGGGCAAAGGCTGTGCTCCATAGCGCAAACAGGTTCTTAAATGAGTTTCACTTGGATGGATCGTTGCTATGCTTACCGTCAATTTCTCCAATGCTTTCAACTTAGTGGATAGGACTGCCCTCCTGCAAGAGGTTCGGACCCGATGCCCGTCCATTTCGCTATGGGTGGATTCTTTATATGGGCATCCGGCTAGGTTATATGTGGGTGATGACCATATTTGGTCCACCACTAGGGTTCAACAGGCAGACCTTTGGGGCCTCTCCTTTTTGCCTTAGTTTTGCATCCGCTGGATCATCAGATCAGGGATTGCTGCAAGCTTCTCTTCCATGCTTGGTACCTAGATGATTGTATGATTATCGGAGACGCTAAAGAGGTGGCTAAAGCCCTAGCTATTATCAGGTCGAAGGGGCCCTGTTTGGGCCTGGAACTTAACGTCAAGAAAACGGAAGTTTTTTGGCCGTCATGCAATGGGGTGAAGGTACAAGATGGATTGTTCCCTTGTGAAATTGGAAGGCCAGTGCTAGGTGTGAAACTCCTTGGGGGCGCTGTTAGCAGAGATGCAGGGTTCATCAGTAATTTGAATGTGAGAAGAGCTTCTTGTGCGGTGGAACTGATGAGCTGTCTCCCACGTTTGCGGGACCCTCAATGCGAGCTCATTTTGCTCTGCTCGTGTATGGGAGTGGCAAAGCTATTATTCGGCCTTAGAACATGCCAGCCTATGTATGTGGGAGAAGTTGTTTCAATTTTTGACAAGGGCCTCCGGGGTGCGATCGAGGATATCGTGGTTTGTGGTGGTGCTTTTTTTGGGGATTTTCAATAGAGGTTGGCATCACTTCCAACCCGTTTTGGGGGTTTAGGTTTATGTGAGGCTCATGATGTATCTGCTTATGCATTTGTGGCCTCGAGGACACAATCTTGGAGTTTACAGGACCACATTCTTCGGGGTTGTGATATTGATGGGTTAGACTCTGATTATGGGTGTGCGATGGATAGCTTTCGCATGTCCCTTCCTGATTTCGATCTTAGCGATTTCTCTAATAAGGACACCGCCCCCCCAAAAGCCCAACATGCTTTGGCGAATGCCTTATTTAGCAAAATCGTCCAGAAGTTGGGAGTAAAGTTTGATTTATCACCTCGCCAAAAAGCGGTGTTTGAATGTCTCCGGGTTCCTCGGGCTCAAGATTTTCTAACAGTTATCCCCATCGAAGGACTGGGCCAGCATATGTCGGCTGTGGAGTATCGGGCTATCCTCAAGTATCGGCTAATGATCCCCTTGTTTCCGACTGAAGAGCTGTAACATCCCAAAAATAATAAAACGAATAAATATAGCAAGACCGGTGATTAGTTGGATTATTTGAACAAAAAGGGAGCGGGCCTGGGCCCGGCTTCAATGGGCCGAGGGAAGCCCATGCACATAAGAGGCAAGGCAGCCCTCTTCCCTGCTCATTTCCCCATCTCACGCAGCTTTTAGAGAGAGAAAGGAGAGCTCGGGTCCAGAGAGAGAAAGTGACGGATCAACTCGGGAATTCAGGAGAACGTTGCTGCTGTTCTCATGATCTTATCCTCTGAATCAGAAATCCAATCCAGGTAACGATTCGATCACATTATGAGTTTTTGTTCGTTTTGGGAAGTTTCGGGTTTTGGCTAAAAGATAACGATTTTGCGAATGAAACTTGAAAGTGAACTTAGGTATAGCATCTAGAATGAAAAACGAACGTTTTGATCAAAGAAAATTTAGATATCGACCTGATCAGATTCGCATGCAGAACATTCGGATTTTTGGGGAAGGCGATAAGTGCAGACCCATCGAAACTACTTAGTTTCGATATGTGCAGACCCATCGAAACTACTTAGTTTCGATATGTGCAGACCTATCGAAACTACCCAGTTTCGATATATGCAGACCCAATCAAAACTTCCATAGTTTCGATATGAGCCCCCGATCCGAAGCTAAGATAATACATAAGTTACTATCGAAACTACCTATCGAAACTACCAAGTTTCTACAGAAACAACCTATCGAAACTACCAAGTTTCGATATAAGTTAATCAATCGAAACTACTATGTTCAAGCATAGTAATGTCTAGTGTCATCTAGGAGCACCACCTTATGTGTATGACTTTATTATACAGATCATGAGTGACATTAGCGAAGCTCAGTAGCCAGCTTAGTGTATTACAGAAACTACTCATCAGGTGAGTTCTATGTGCCCCCTTCTATGTTATGTGCAAATGATTTATAAATGTTTTGGGGCTGAAATGTATACACTAAATGAATAAATGTTATAAATGTCAATGTGATCATACGTATATATATATGTATATAAATACTTATATATGAAAATGAATTATGAATAAAGAATGAAGCGTATGACTATAAAGAATGAATGAAAGAAGGACATAACGTAAAAGAATGAAATCTTGCTTTATATTACATATATATTGCATGTTATGAATGAATGTAAACGTTATAAACCCTTCTATGACAACGGCTACTTCGGTAGACGGACGAACACGTGATTATTTTGCAACCGGGACAAAAACGTTCCTTCGCAAGCTAGGACGTATGAAAAGGTATAAATGGACGGTCGAAGCAAATGCCTTAACTAATGTAGAACGGTTGCATACATAATGGTCACGTGGGAAACGGATGCCCTTGGGCAAACGGACAAAATGACGGACTATGACGGTAGGACGGTAAAGAGCGGACGGACAAAGGTTGCCGGACGGATTTAATGATATGACGGACGGTTTTCTAGAGCCGGACGGTAATGAAACGGACTACGACGGTAGTTCTGACTGCGATGTCTTCGTGACATTCGCGACAAGTATGATGGGTTGATCTCCCTTAAGATTATGGCCAATAAGTGTTCTCTCAAAGAAAGTATGTATGTACATATGTATATACCCTCAATGAATGTTATGTGAGAACAGCAAAGTAAAGAATATTTAAAAGTACGAATATACATATATACATTATATTCATGATAAGATAAATTTTATGTATGATTGTCTTTAAACTAGAACTCACCAGCGTTAGCTGACTTTTAGTATACATTTCAGGTAACAAAGGAAAGGGTCGTGCGAAGGCGTGAAGGTTACCCGACACAAGACTGACATCCCACTTTAATATATGTGTTAAGACTTCCGCTGTTATGTTATGTAATTGAACGACGAATGATTTGTAATTGAATGATGAATATTTTTAATTTAAGTTCAGTATTTATGACTATGTTTATGAGTAAATCCAACAAGTGAGGTCACCCGGTTTAGGGGCCTTACAAGTTGGTATCAGAGCAATAGTTTGAGAGATTTAGACATCCCTAAATGTCTAGACTCAAACTGATTATGGGACCAACGCACGGATGTCAGTATGGGTAACCAACGCCAACGCTAGCACGGTAAGTAAGTCATAAAGTTAATGCTCTAGCATAGGAATAGATACCTTAACTTAGAACAAATAGATGTTAATGCCACGACTGATTTGAAGAGTTTCGAACCCGAAAAGCAATGTAAATTAGTAATCACAAACCGGTCACTGTAATTAAGAATTTACCTTGCTCGTACTGTTCCAAACTATGATCTGAAGAAATGACATTGATGTATTCCCTTTTTAACTATCAGGAAATTAAGAACTATGGCTGGTGGAGGAAGAATAGGACCTCGAGGCGGTCGCACTGGCCGACGAGGTAGACCTCTGTTGAACCCAAGATTTGAAGAAGAAGAGAGTGTGCACGCAGAGCACACCGAAAGTGTGCACGAAACAGAAGTGACCCCAATTAGGGACGACAGTCCAGGGCCTATACAGTTGGAACCTGAAGTCAGGGATGCTATTGCCCGTGAAGTTGTGCTCACTTTGAAGAAGGTATTGCCTGATCTACTATCCGAGGCAATAAAGAAAAGTAAAGAGGAGGATGAAGGAAACCACGAAGAAAAAGTATATGACAGTGACGGGGATGAGATAAAAGTGGGGTCAAGCACTAAAGGGTGCACTTATAAAGGTTTCAAAGATGGAGACCCACCCAAGTTTGATGGTAGCAAGGATTCGATGGCTACTTTGGAATGGATTGAGAGAATGAACGTTGTAATCAACATCAGCGAGTGCGGACCAGACCAGGCGGTTAAATATGTTGCTCATTCTTTCACCAATGAAGCACTAGGTTGGTGGAGAAATATTCAAAGAACAAAGTCACCACATGCTCTTGCTAGAATGACATGGGAAGACTTGAAAAAGTTCGTAATCCAAAAGTTCTGCCCACAGAATGAGATTGATCGTGTGGAGAACGAGTTCCTAAACTTCAAAGCTGGCGACAAGACTCATCGCCAATATACTTCAAGGTTCAACGAGCTGGCCCAACTGGTACCACACTTGGTGGAAACCGAAGAACGTATGATCAAATACTATGTCAAGGGTCTGCCGCAAAGGGTCCGTGTCCACGTAAAAGCCAACCTACCGTCGACCTTCGAGTCGGTAGTCAACCTGTCTGGAATCGTTTACGACGATTATGCCAACGAGGACCCGGCACCTGTGACACAATAGAGAAAGTGGGAGAATCCGTCTAGAGGCACCGGAAGAGGGAATGAAACAACTGAAATTAAGAAACCGAGGTTGGACGGATATGAAACGTGCAAGAAATGTGGAAAGCAACATAGTGGCGAGTGTCGAATCGGCACCACCGTGTGTTATAAGTGCGGGAGGCCGGGGCACTACTCCCGAGATTGTTGGAAGGACGCCAAATGCCAACTATGTGGATTGTCTGGGCATCTGACAAAGAACTGCAGGAAGGCCGGCCAATCTAGTTCGGGAAGGGAGAAGGAACAGGAACAACAAAAGGCAAGGACTCGGGCCTATGCCTTAACTGAGGAAGAAGCAAGGGGAAACCCTGATGTCGTGTCAGGTGCGTTTCTAGTTAATGATGAACGTGCTGCTATTTTATTCGATTCTGGTGCTTGTAAAAGCTTCATATCAAATGCATTTTGTCGTAAACTAGATTGCACTATCAACACCATAATAAAGGCCTTTAGCGTACAAACTGTCGTGGGTAAAAATTCGGCAGTATTTCAAGTAACAGAGGATTGCATCATAGAAATAGTGGGACATAAGTTTCCATCTAGATTATTCCTTCTCACCTTAGGAGGATTCGATATAGTATTGGGTATGGATTGGTCAGCTGCCAACGAAGCTCAAATCATATGTAAACGTAAGATAATACACCTAAAAGCTCCTAGCGGCAGTCCAACTACGGTTTATGGGGATTGGAATTGCACGATGCCAAGCGTCATCTCGATGATCAAGGCCGAAAGTTACATGAGGCGCGGTTGCGAAGCTTATCTGGCATATGTTATTGATGATAGAATGAAAACAAAAGAACTCAAAAATGTACCCGTGGTGTGCAACTTTCCGGAAGTATTCCCTAAGGATCTACCTGGGTTGCCACCCGATCGGGAAATAGAATTTTAGATTGACTTACTGCCAGGAGCTGAGCCCGTTGCCAAAGCCCCCTACCGATTGGCTCCATCAGAAATGAAAGAATTGATGTCTCACCTAGAGGAACTAACCAAAAAAGGATTTATTAGACCGAGCATCTCACCCTGGGGCGCTCCGGTACTTTTTGTAAAGAAGAAGGACGGCAGCATGCGTATGTGCATTGACTACCGCGAATTGAACAAGAGGACGGTAAAGAACAAATACCCATTGCCTAGAATAGACGACCTTTTTGATCAACTGCAAGGTGCGAGTTGGTTCTCAAAGATCGATCTTAGGTCGGGTTACCATCAGTTAAAAGTAAGGGAAGAAGACGTACCAAAGACCGCGTTTCGCACGCGTTATGGACATTATGAATTCCTCGTGATGTCCTTCGGATTGACTAACGCTCCAGCAGCGTTCATGGATTTGATGAATAGAGTATGTCGACCAATGTTGGATCGATCGGTGATAGTTTTTATAGACGACATACTGGTATATTCGAAAAGCGAGGGTGATCATCACTGTCACCTAAGAGAAGTTCTGGAGGTGCTAAAGAAGGAAAAGTTGTACGCAAAATTTTCCAAATGCGCGTTTTGGCTTAGGGAAGTCCAATTCCTAGGTCATGTGATAAACCCAAACGGCATCATGGTGGATCCTGCAAAGATCGAGACAGTAAAGGAATGGAACATCCCAAAGACACCAACAGAGATACGAAGTTTTCTAGGATTGGCAGGCTACTATCGAAGGTTTATTCAAGACTTCTCAAGAAAAGCCTCACCACTGACTAAACTGACACGGAAGGAAGAAAAGTATGAATGGGGTCAGACTCAAAACAACGCGTTTGAAGAACTCAAGACACGATTAACCCAAGCTCCAGTCTTGACTCTACCTGAGGGAAATGAAGACTTGGTAGTCTACTCTGACGCTTCGGGGCAGGGTTTAGGTTGCGTACTTATGCAACGAGGAAAGGTAATTGCTTATGCTTCACGACAACTAAAGATTCACGAGGTTAACTACCCAACACACGATCTAGAATTAGCAGCAGTAGTTTTCGCGTTAAAAATATGGAGACACTACCTGTATGGAGTTAAATGCACCATCTACTCCGATCACAAAAGCTTGAAATACTTTTTCGAACAAAAGGAACTAAACATGAGGCAAAGAAGGTGGTTAGAGCTACTGAAAGACTATGACTGTGAGATATTGTACCTTCCGGGCAAGGCAAACGTAGTGGCTGACGCTTTAAGTAGAAAGGAAGAATCGACACCTTTCCGAATCAAAGCGTGTCAGCTAATTATAACGCCAGGTTTGATGGGTGAAATATCAAAGGCACAAGATGAAGCACTGTTAGAAAGAAATGTGAAATGGGAAAGAATAGTAGGACAACAAGGAAACTTAAGTGCAAATACATACGGTGTACGAACCAGGTTTGGCCGGATGTGGATACCTAAGATTGGCGAGCTTAGAGCCAAAATACTCGATGAGGCCCATAAGTCTCGTTATTCTATCCACCCCGGGGCAAACAAAATGTATCAAGACTTGAAGAAAGAGTACTGGTGGCCTGGCATGAAGAATGATGTGACTGAATACGTGAACAAGTGCTTAACGTGTTCACTAGTTAAGGCCGAGCACCAGAAACCATGCGGTAAAATGCAACCTCTACCAATACCGGAATGGAAGTGGGAGGAAATCACGATGGACTTCATTACCAAGCTACCGCGAACAGCTAAAGGCAATGATACCATTTGGGTGATCGTCGACTGCTTGACAAAGAGTGCTCAATTCTTGCCAATACGAGAAACTTCTTCTTCTGAAAAGCTAGCAGAAACATTTATCAAGGAAATTGTAAGTAGACATGGTATGCCACTATCAATTGTGTCCGACAGGGATACTAGATTCACATCTAGATTTTGGAAGAAATTCAACGAAGCGATGGGCTCAAGACTGAACATCAGCACCGCTTACCACCCTCAAACCGATGGCCAGTCTGAAAGGACCATTCAGACCTTGGAGGACATGCTCCGGGCCTGTATCATTGATTTCGGTGGGAGTTGGGATAGCCATCTACCATTGGCAGAATTTTCATATAACAACAGCTATCACACGACTATTGGCATGCCGCCATTTGAAATGTTATATGGGAGAAATTGCATAACCCCGGTTTGTTAGGGGGAAATTGGGCAGAAGGATTTTGCAAGTCTCGAAGTGGTCAAAGCGACTTCTGAAAAATTTGATCAAATCAACGCTAAAATGAAAGCCGCAAAAGACAGACAGAAATCATACGCGGATAAGAGAAGAAGGGATTTAGAGTTTCAAGTAGGGGACATGGTACTGTTGAAAGTATCACCGTGGAAAGGAATCATTCGATTCAGAAAGCGTGGAAAACTAAGTCCAAGGTTTGTCGAACCTTTCAAGATTTTAGCAAGAGTGGGTCAAGTTGCTTACAGACTCGACCTACCCGTTGAGCTTAGTGGAATACACCCTACGTTTAACGTGTCGCACTTACGCAAGTGCCTAGCTGACGACACAGCTCACATACCTTACGACGAGATCGAAGTGGATAACAGTCTAAATTATGTAGAAGAACCAATAGCCATTCTTGACCGAGCTGAAAAACGACTACGCAATAAGTCGATACCGTTAGTCAAGATACAATGGAAGCAAAGAAAAGGGTCAGAAGCTACATGGGAAAAGGAAGACGAGATGATGGGACTATACCCTCAATTGTTTAACGTATGAACAGTTTCGAGGACGAAACCTCTTTAAGGAGGGTAGACTTGTAACATCCCAAAAATAATAAAACGAATAAATATAGCGAGACCGGTGATTAGTTGGATTATTTAAACAAAAAGGGAGCGGGCCTGGGCCCGGCTTCAATGGGCCGAGGGAAGCCCATGCACATAAGAGGCAAGGCAGCCCTCTTCCCTGCTCATTTCCCCATCTCACGCAGCTTTTAGAGAGAGAAAGGAGAGCTCGGGTCTAGAGAGAGAAAGTGACGGATCAACTCGGGAATTCAGGAGAACGTTGCTGCTGTTCTCGTGATCGTATCCTCTGAATCAGAAATCCAATCCAGGTAACGATTCGATCACATTATGAGTTTTTGTTCGTTTTGGGAAGTTTCGGGTTTTGGCTAAAAGATAACGATTTTGCGGATGAAACTTGAAAGTGAACTTAGGTATAGCATCTAGAATGAAAAACGAACGTTTTGATCAAAGAAAATTTAGATATCGACCTGATCAGATTCGCATGCAGAACATTCGGATTATTGGGGAAGGCGATAAGTGCAGACCCATCGAAACTACTTAGTTTCGATATGTGCAGACCCATCGAAACTACTTAGTTTCGATATGTGCAGACCTATCGAAACTACCCAGTTTCGATATATGCAGACCCAATCGAAACTACCATAGTTTTGATATGAGCCCCCGATCCTAAGCTAAGATAATACATAAGTTACTATCGAAACTACCTATCGAAACTACCAAGTTTCTACAGAAACAACCTATCGAAACTACCAAGTTTCGATATAAGCTAATCAATCGAAACTACTATGTTCAAGCATAGTAATGTCTAGTGTCATCTAGGAGCACCACCTTATGTGTATGACTTTATTATACAGATCGTGAGTGACATTAGCGAAGCTCAGTAGCCAGCTTAGTGTATTACAGAAACTACTCATCAGGTGAGTTCTTTGTGCCCCCTTCTATGTTATGTGCAAATGATTTATAAATGTTTTGGGGCTGAAGTGTATACACTAAATGAATAAATGTTATAAATGTCAATGTGATCATACGTATATATATATGTATATAAATACTTATATATGAAAATGAATTATGAATAAAGAATGAAGCGTATGACTATAAAGAATGAATGAAAGAAGGACATAACGTAAAAGAATGAAATCTTGCTTTATATTACATATATATTGCATGTTATGAATGAATGTAAACGTTATAAACCCTTCTATGACAATGGCTACTTCGGTAGACGGACGACCACGTGATTATTTTGCAACCGGGACAAAAAAGTTCCTTCGCAAGCTAGGACGTATGAAAAGGTATAAATGGACGGTCGAAGCAAATGCCTTAACTAATGTAGAACGGTTGCATACATAATGGTCACGTGGGAAACGGATGCCCTTGGGCAGACGGACAAAATGACGGACTACGACGGTAAGACGGTAAAGAGCGGACGGACAAAGGTTGCCGGACGGATTTAATGATATGACGGACGGTTTTCTAGAGCCGGACGGTAAGAGGCCCCCGTGAACTTTTTGACAATCCGCTTGAAGGGATTTCTACTCTACGGCCAGCTGATATTCTTGTGTTTGGTTGGGCAGGTGGAAACACGCTTGTGTAGACCTTACAGGAGTGTCCCCTCTTTTGGGCTTAGGGACAATGGGGTTGTGGCGGGCCATGCTGCTTTAAAGACGGAATCATGCAAAGTTGTTAAACACGAGAAAGCTTGTTTAGAGAACCAACACGTGTTTATCTCTTTTGCTTTTGATACTTTTGGGTTCCTAGCACCGGAGGCAGTGGAATTCCTAAACAGGGTTCAACGAGTCGTGCATAGTAATATTTCGGCCCCTAAGACCTAAAGCATTGTTTTTAGTAGGATCGATTTTGCTATTCAAAAGGGGGTTGTAACGCAACTTGTTGCGCGTTTACGTGTCACTTTATTGTAATCGTCATTCTTTTCATTAATGGATTTAAATTCTAATAAAAATGTTAACCAATTATTTAGTTGAAAAAAAAAATAATGAACTAATTTTTTTAGCAACAAATTTTTCATCCTAAATACCGGTAAACTTGTCATATGCAAGATTTAAACACATACTATTTTTTTAGAATAACCACCAATACCACTAGATCATAAATCCAAGGGCGAGCAAAAAAAAATTAGTTGGCGGATTTTTAAATAAAAAACTTTACAAAATAGTAATCAAGTTTCCCAAATGTTCTATTTAAGTCACTTATTTTTTTTTTTCATTTTAGTCACTCAAGTTTCTCGTCTGATTTATTTTATTCACTCAAACTTTTTTTGTCTCATTTTAGTCACTCAAGTTTCACATGTTGTTATAATATTGCATAATTATAAGGTTAACGTATTACTTTTTTTTGGAATTTGTTCTATAAATATGATGATAATGTTGTTTTACTCTTTTTGGATTTCATTTTCACCATATCTATAGAATGAAATACAAAAAAAAAGTAACTCGTAACATGGTAATTTCACAAGATTGAAACATGTGAAACTTAACTGACTAAAATGAGACAAAAAAAGTTTGATGACTAAAATGGAACAGAGAAGAAAACTTGAGTGATTAAAATGAGACAAAAAAAAAGTTTTAGTGAATAAAATGGAACATATGAGAAACTTATTGTAAACATATTTTCTGTGTGTAAATATGTTTAGATCAAGTTTATTTTGTTTAGTTTTATTTTATACAGATTTTTAATAGAATATTTGTAAAGAGTTTCTATAATATTTTTTATCAGCTTAAATTTAAATAAAAATCTTTTTGTGAAAACTGAAGTTACATAAATAATTAGCATAACTCTAACGACAATATATTCATTTACGTTACATTTTAGAAGTATAACATCTCTCAAAATTTTTAACTTTTAAAATAAATTTAGACCATCAATCTTTAAATTATTTTCATGTTAAAAAACTTTCATGCACATTTATTGTTTTCTTTTAAACTTTCATCATTGGTGGAATATAAAATTTTAAAACAAATAGACAAACACAATATAGTTTCAAACTTTATAAAATTATCAAATCTACTTTTGAGTGAAGATCTAAATTGATTGATTACATATAAGTAGTTAATTTTAAAATATAGTTAATAGAAGTTTTTATAATTTCATTATCAATATTTTCATCAAATTATTTATTTTTATAAATGATACTTTTCTTAAAAAAGTTAGGTTCTACATTTATCTCAAAAAAAATTTCTTTCACGACAATCATAGTCTTTTCAAAAATCTCTTCTGTTGTGTGTTAAAAAGTAAATAAATCCATTTTCAGGGTGTTTTGGGATTACTTATTTAACTTGAAAAGTGCTTTTTGTTAAAATGTTTATTGACTTATGACTTTTTTAAAATAAGTTATTAAAAAAGTGTTTGGATTAGCTTTTGTGGTAGGAAAATCCAATAAATCAATAAGTTGTTTTTTAAAAAGTGTTTGGCTTATCTTATATTTATTTTAGGGTAAATGGTTGGTAGATTGATAATATTTTATTGCAAATGCCATTTGAAAAACTAAGAATTTGTGGCTTTTTAAAAAACAAATTTTTAACTTTATCAAAAAGTTAAAACGAAAAGTGTTTTTATATGTGCCAAACATTTTTTTAGTTTATTGACTTTTGAAAAAGTCAATAAGTCAATAATCAATTTTCCAACGTAATCCCAAACACCCTCTTAGTTGATCTATACCACATAACTAGTACATAGTGAAAAACTTTATTAAAATTAGGTTTTAAATTAGGTTAACACTTAGCAAATAAAAGCCCAAAGTTTGCATACCACGAAGGGTAGAAGGCTGATCGCTTTCCGAACATATCAACACGATTCAAATGGAAAGTAAACGAGCAAGATGATTGAAAAACATAACTACACGATTCAAATGGAAAAAATAGATCGATATGATTAATGTAAAGAAAGATGGATGATATAGTCTTGTAATGGAGGGGGGTGGGGGGGTTGAACCACTTGACCCTTTAATTGGCGTAAAACACTGTCCTTTTGGGACGTGAAAGTGGGGGTTGAGATCTTTGAGCGTGAGGGCATTTACGGTGGAAGGGGGCAACTTTGTATTAAATGTCACCAATCATAAATTGACACTTAATTATTTTATTTTTCTATTTTTTAAATCAATATTTACATCTTGATTAAATTTGGTTTTTTTCTGAAATAACTAATACTCGGTAATTATTAAAAAAACGAGATATACGGTTTTTTTTATTTTATTTTTCTGAACATGCATGTATAAATTTTAACGAAAATTGAGTTGTTTTAAAAAAAACTATTTTTCGTCACGTAAGTGATTTTTTTAACGTGTATTTCTTGTTGTTTTTTTATTTAAGAACTATGTTAGAATACCGTGTATTAAATGAGTTTAATAAATATAATGTTATATACTTAGTAATAAAAAAATTATGTCTTATAGAAACCCATTTATTACACGGTTTGAATAAAATATAACATAATTTGTGAACACATACGCTCATGAAAAAAAATATGTTTTTAAAATACTTTGACGTGACAGTTATAAATTATGTTAAGTTCATTTTTAAAACTTTTTTTTTTGAATTGGTTATTAATTTTTTTTATATAATTGATAAATGTATTTATATTAAACTCATTTGGTTAATAATATAATAACTATCTATAATTAAATAATAAGTAACTATGATTAGATCCATATTAAATATTTAAAAATATTTTTTTAATATTATTGTTTAATATGAGAGAAGGGTGGGGAAAATCATGCTGATAATGCACTCGAAAGTGACACATGTCCCCTTGGAATTTTTATTTATTAGTATAACTAGGTTTAAATCCCGTGTATTACACTAGTCAAATAAATATAATATTATACATAAAATAATAAAAAAGTTTAGATGCGCCGCCGGCTAAGCCTTCACCGTCAATTCTAGATGCGTCGCCGGCTAAGCCCATCGAACCTCCATCGTCGACCCTAGATGAGGGATTTTCGTTTGGATCAATTTGCAATTGATGTGCAGGTCCACTTGAAATCTCTTTGTGTTGCAATTAATGTACAGGTCTACCAGAAATCATAACAATAATCAATGCCACCCCTTCTTCGATCATTTGCTCCCATTTTCCAATCAATGAACTAGAACTTCAATCAGTGGTAAAAAGATGTAAATGCCACAAATGTGAGGGGCACATGACTAGATTTAACAGAACTTTTGGATGGAGTTAAGGAAAAGGACTTAAACTGTGCAAAGGTTTCAAAAAAAGGATGTCTAGTGTAATTATTAAAGCAAAAGGACAATACTTATAATTTGAACTATAGTTAAAGGACACAATTTGTAATTTACTTTTTTATTTATTAGGATAACTAGGTTAGAAACCCATGTATTGGAGTTTGATTAATAAAATATTAAACATGTATTAATAAGTGGAAAAAACAAAGGAAAGTTGAGAAAAGAAATATTAAATAAATGAAATATTAATAAAGTAAATATTAATAAATAAGAAAATGAATAATTGAGAAACAATAAGTGAAAAAATCTTCATCCAATTACTTAACTATTTGGTATAGCTTGGGCTCACAAGAAAATAAGCGGGAAAACTTTCAAACGCTTACAAGAATCTTGAGCTCACTTAATTGTGACACGTGACTAATTACTTATTTATTAGTATATATTAGAGTCAAATATACCTAAAAATTTATATTATTCTGATTATAATGTATAACAATCTATGTATATTTTTCTGCATGAATTTTAAACTTATGAAGACTTTCAACCGATATGTCTTCTCATTTTATATTACTTTTATTTTAACCGTTAGAGAAAAAACATAACTCAAATCGACACGTTCATAAAAAATAGGTCGGAGTTTCCACATATACAAATAGCTAAAATAAGTCATGATATAAATCAAAATAGAAAAAAAGAAAATAATTACTTGAATACTTTCAGCTATAATAATATGACAAAAAACACAGTGTGATTTAACAAATCATAACAAATATTAGATTTTTAATATATAAATGTATGATTAAATATTTTTTTAATTGGATCTTACATGGCTATAAAATCGTTTTCAGTTTGTAAAATTTTAAAAAATATGATTGATGATAAACAAAATTTTGAATTCAAAAATCCGTAGATAAAAATTCAAACGAAAATTGATCTAGTTGTCTAAAATAATGGAGTTTATTAAAATGTAAAAACAGTCTAATAATATAATAATTTTTCATAATACAAATTTTTTTTTAAAATGATAAATAACGTCATTAATTATAACTATCAATGATTAATTTTATATTAAATTTATTTAGTTAAAATATAATAACTATCAATAATTAAATTTGTTATGTTTCTTAATATAAATATTATTTAATAGTAGAGAAAAATGAAAAAATTAGTATTTAATATGAGAGAAATACAGGAAAATAAATGTGAAAAAGAACCAGAAAGTGACATTGTCACCTCGGATCTTTATTTATTAGTATAGATAAAGATGTATTTTTTATTTTATAATTTAGTTTTTATTTACTAAAAATAAAATTCTTATATTTAGTTATTTATAAAAAAAATAAATACGGGGTATGAAACCACTACGCACTTTATTAATTCCGTCCAGTAATTTTCTCTGTACTGATATGACAGTGACATGACAAAACGTGAATCACTTGAACATAGAACAATACAAATGACCTTATATCTCCTTCGTGGCTCCGAAACTTTAATTTACTCATCCTTAAAAAGCATGGCCGGGATCCAATAGAAATTTTTGAATTTCCTTTTTATTCTTTTTTGACGACATATATTATTTCTCATACATATCAACAATAGCTGCTTTGGTGTACTTTGTTTACCCTCTTGTCATTTACCGAAAACACTTTGGTTCGACCTTCATATCAAGCTTTTTTTATTCCTGTTACAATTCTTTTGTTTATTCTTTTTTTTTCTTTCTTCCAAAAAAGTTTCTATTGTTTTTCTTTTCATATACACCTCTCAACTTTCTAAATTTTTAAATATACCCCTAAACTTTCTAAAAATTCTAATTTATATGGCAAAAATGTCCTCTCAACTTTGTACAATGTCACTTTAATCCCCTAAAGTTTTTAAAGTTTCAAGTTTACCACATGTAGTATATATAATCTGATTTTCTTTAATAATTTTCTTTTTTTTCTTTACGTCCAGGTAAAATTTTTGTTAAAAACGACGTATTCAAAATAAAATATTTTTAGGTATCGTGGGTTATATCACATGACGGTGATGTGCTGGTGCCGTGAAGAATTAGACCAAACATCGACACCGTTATATAATTGTTTTTTATCTATGTTTCGATCTGCACAACCGAGTCGCCGTAACTTCATACATTTCTTTTATGTATTTAACCACTTTTATTTGTGTGCTTAGCGACGTTAATGTCACAGCCTCAACCGTTTAAGGTCCGTCTCCCGCCACGAAGTGTGGGGCAACATTTATAGTTTTATCACAATTTGGAAGTAAGGCCAGATACAAAACAAGTTTTAAAAATTTATAAAACTAAGCACCAGTTTTTATGGGTCCGAAACTCTTGTTTTTTTTTAATAATCTAATTGTGCCGACCCCAAATAAACACCGAACTTGTAAGTAATAGTTTTATTTTGTTTCTCTTTTTATATGACGTATAATAGTTCGTTGAATTTTTAATTGAAAAAATTAATGTTGATTTTTTAGTTCATAAATCTAAAAAAAAAAATCATCAAATATTGATATTTCAAAAAAACGATAGTGATTAAGAAAAATATATTGATGATGGATTAGGATGTTAAAAAAACATCATCAAAGTTTAAAATATCGTCGGTATAGGGTTTGACAATGATGTGTCGTCAGCACAGACCTCGCCGGTATATTTTAGTAGATATAGGTGCCAAAAGTTGTCGCCATAGCCCCACTTTTCCCACGACATGTCGTGGGGATATGTCCTTAAATACTTTTCTGAAAAAACAAACTTTATTTAAATACATTAAACTAATTAAACACATAAACTACACGTATTAAACTGAACACATTTCACATCTAATTAACACCATTAAACATATTTTCATGAAATTTACCAGCAACAGTGAAAATGAAATACACTAGTCATACAAGTTTTAAGATATGGTTACATTTGACACCTCTATGCAATCTTACACCATTAAACATAACAACAGTTAAACATAAAATTGTGTAAATATAAAAATCAGTACTTTAAAGGCAAAAGACAAACATCAAACCTTCCATATGCCAAGGGACCTTCAACGGGTTGAGCACCATACAAATCAAGGTGACCTTCAACGAGTTCACTGTGCAGTGCAAGCGTCTCTTCATCATCTTGCTGTTTTCAATCGGTTAAAACAATATGGGTAAAAATTTGGGGTTAAAGTGGTGAAGCTTCTCTTGAGGTTAAGGGTTCGAGACTCATCTAAGACGGATTGGTGTAAGTTATTATGAGTAGTTTAGGTGGCCCCAAGATATGATATTACTATTTAAAAGAGAGTAAACTGTAATTTGCACCTCTGTGGTTTAGGCCCGCTGACACTTTGCAACCCTGTTTTAAAAGAAGTGTAATTTGCCCCATTGTGATTTGGTTTCTCTCTCTCTTTGCACCCATGCCGTTACAATCACCGTTAATCTTTTAACTCCGTTAGGGGTATTAAAGTCTTTTCACCCAAAAATCAAAAACCTAACATAATGTGCACCGCTACCCATTGTGATTTGGTTTCTCTCTCTCTTTGCACCCATGCCGTTACAATCACCGTTAATCTTTTAACTCCGTTAGGGGTATTAAAGTCTTTTCACCCAAAAATCAAAAACCTAACATAATGTGCACCGCTGTGGTTTGGTTTCTTTATCACTTTGCACCCCTCTCCCTCACCCTTCCTGTTTGCTCCGGCCACCACACCTGCACCATCTCCTCCGGCCACCACACCTGCACCATCACCGGTGGATCAATTTCTTCAACAACTGACCTCCACAGGCTGAGAAGATCTGGTGCGGAGAGAAGGTACAAGGGATGACCAAAGAATAGGGTCGGTCAATGGGTCAGTGGTATTATAGTTGGTCAAAAGCGGTGCAGACAAGAACGAAGCCAATGGGTATGTATTTCTCTCAAGGTCCATCCCCGATCCAACTCCAAATCCTTCACTTACACCATCATCATTTGATTTCTCAACCACCTTGCCATAATCTATCTTGTTAATGTTAATTTTGTTTTCCTTCTCGTCATTTTCAACATCCTTTTTCAATGCTTTTTCTTGTAAGTTTTTGTAAGCTGCAGATCTTGACAGTATACTCATGGTAGATACTGATGACCTTTTATGTTGTTTTCCTTCATGAAACACACCCAAACAAGGCAGCTGATAGGGTTCAGTGGGTTGAGTTACCCATTCTGGTGTTTTATGTTCACTTCCAATGTCTTCGGAACTACCAGGTGTTTTATGTTCACACGAGCGCATCTAATGCTCAATCCACCAACCTTCAAATTCAATTCATCACACAAAATTAAAAAAAAATAATAAAACACAAAGTTATCATCGTTGTTACCTTGGGAGGATTGAAAGTCGAGAATGACAGAATTTGAAGCAGAATTGGATTTGAATGAAGAGAAGTTGTTGCAAATAAGAGACACAGAAGGTGCCACGGGTGTTGCTAGGGACTGAGCCATGGGTGTTACAAAGAGGGTAAATTTGGGGTGAGGTAAGGGGTATTATTGTTTTTTCATTAGAAAAGATAATTGTAGGGGTGCAAATAGAGAGAGAAACCAAACCGCAGGGGGCAAGTTACATTTCTTTCAAAAACCCTAGCTTAGGCCCCCAATCTTTCAAACCACAGGGGTGCAAATTACAATTTACTCTTTAAAAATAAATACCATAGAACACATACTTTCAACCCAGAAATATACAAACAACAATCGCCTGACTAATCCAGTAAACCAAAACCTTAAGAAGAAAAATTGGGGGCCTAAGCTAGGGTTTTTTTCCGATTAAGGAGGAGCCGTCTCATAGAAATCCGATGGTTGTAGGTTGTTTCTCGAATGTCGTGTCAAGAGATACAAGAGGAAACGAGTTCGAGAGAGGGATACATGAGGGTCATCGAGAGATAGAGTCTATCGATCGAGAGAGAGATGGAGAGAAGTTGGAAAGCATGAATGAGCACAGGAGGTTGTGTTTTGAGTTTTAGGGCAAACTAAAGGCTATGTCGACGACATGTCGTCGCCACAGGGTTCACTGAAATGACGCCGCTTTAGCTTTTCATTAATTCATATAATAAGGAAAACGAAGAAAATATTTATTTCTTTACTTTTACATATACCAACGACATGCCATCCGCAAACCTTTTTAAAATAGCGATTCGTTTTTCTCATAATCCCGCCTAAGCTATAGTGACGACATGTCGTCGGGACAACATTGACTAGTAAAAAATCTGAAACAACCTATACCGACAACATGTAGTTGGTGTAGGGCGTACTATTCCAACGCAATAAGTCATCGCGATAGCTATCGTTGCAGTATGGTACTTCTCTTTTAGTGGACCATAAGGTCACAAAGAATCAATTTTACAGTTGTTCCAAGGCCTATCCTCATATTTGGATGATATACTTTTCACTTAATTTTTAAGATGAAACCTTATAATCAAATTAATAATTGAGTTTTTGTCACAACCCGTCAAAACGGAACCTAATGTGACCGATTGATACCAAGACAAACACAGTGGAAACATGAAAGTCTGTTTGCTAAATCTTGGAATCACAAAACCGTATAAGTTCAATAAAAAAAAACTAGTTGTATTTCCAAAGTACAAGAAGCTGCAAAGTTTAATCTCGATAAAATAAGCTTCTAAAATCTCCCAAGGTTTGGTAGCTACACACCTAAAAGCAATCCTCACACTCTCCTAGCTCTTACCTGTAAAGTAGGGGTGGCAATATTGACCCATTCTTCAAATAATGGATTGATTTGGGTAAAAAATAAATTGTATATGGGTCAATTTGGGTCATATTAGATTAGTAAACGGGTCAACTTGAGTCATCTCAGATTAGTTGGCTGGTCAATTTGGATCATCTCAAATTAGTAAATGGGTCAAAATGTATTATAAAACTTGTTAACTTAAAAATAATGCAAATGGGATAGCCACCCCACCAACGTCACGCCACCACCCAAAGCCACCTACTCAACCGCCGCGTCGTCGCCGCCGCCACCAACCACGCCGCCCACCACCGCCACATCGGCGCGTCGGCGCCCCTCGCCACCCCTCCTCCGATGCTGCCGCCTCTCGCTGTACTTTTCCTCCCACCGCTGCCCCGCCACTATCACCACCCCTTCCCACTACCACCACCCGACGTCCTACTGCGTTCGACGCTTTGCCGCCACCACCACCCGATGCCATGCTGCCACCCACCCGTCACCCACATTCGCCGCCAACCACCCGCCACCGCCTGTCTCGGCGACCCTACTCTCACCCTACCCCACCCCATCCCACCCCTACCCCCGCCCCAACCACCGCCACCCCAAACCCACCCTACCCTACCCCAACACTCACCCTACTCTTACCCTACCCAACCCCCACCCCACCTCTACCCCACCCCGCGACAATCGGAAGATGGCGGCGTGGCGGGGTGTGGTGAGTGGGGCGGGTGGAGTGGGGGGTAGGGTGGTGGTGAGTGGGATGGGGTGGGTGGGTGGTGATGGTGGTGGCGGCGATCGGGTGGTGGCGGCGTGGTAGGGTGTAGTGGGTGGGGGTGGGGTGGGGGTGGGTGGGGTGGGTGGGGTTGGGCGTGGTGGGGGTGGGGTGGGTGGCGACGATCGGGCAGTGGCGGCGTGGTGGGTGTGGTGGGTGGCGGTGGCGACGTCATTTGGACTCGAACCCAATTGATAGTTTTTTTTAAAACGATCCGTTTTGACCCGGACTAATTTGCTCTAAACCCGTTTTGACCCGAAGTCATTTTGCTCCTAACCCATATTGACCCGAACCCATTCTGACCCGAACCCGTTATGACCCGTGACCCGAACCCTTACCCGCCCAGGTTGCCAGGCCTACTGTAAAGCATGCTCAAAATAAAACGTCAGCGTAAATCTTGTGAGCTCGTAACTATACAACTTGGAAAAATAAGTGTCATGTGTTGTTACCCCTACAATCAAAGCTCCCCTAATGGTTCAAATTCCATATCAAAGGTCTGTAATATCGGCTAGTGGACAAAACCATCATACAGTACGATACCGACTCTATGTATTTTTGCTCCACGTCTGTGCGCAACCCTTGTTCATGGGACTTTCAAGCCAAAACCAAATCCTTGTGACTCGTATTGTGGTGCAGTAGGGTCACACGGCGATGCGCGACCAAACCAGGACTCGGACAGCGGTGTGTTGAGGTCCCACTGCGGTGTGGGTCTGTGCCAAAACCCAATACGACCAATTTTTGATCGACTTGCAAGTATTTTTAATCCGATTTCTCATCTCATATTTATTTAACAGAAAAAGTATTAATCATTTTCAAAGCTTTCTAAACACTTAAAACGCATTGTATGTCCAAGTTCATATGATCAAAACCTCATTTAGGTGCAAAAACTTCCATTTTAACAATCCAACACTTGATTAAATCTTAAACAAGGTATTAGAGGCTTACCAAAGCCTTAAGTACTACTGGAATTCAAAGTCAGAGCGTATATTTCTCATGCAGATTGTTTACAAGAGGATGAATATATATAAACAAAACAAATACTAGAAATATGGAAAGAAATCAGAACTAAATATGGGACCCAGTGCTACTAGGGCAGCTGCGATAGGACTCACTAGTTCCTTCTACAGGAGGAGCAGCTGGTTGGGAGGTAGTGTATTTGCAGTTAGGCATCAACCACCGAGACATGATGCGGGGTCGAGCAACAGATGGCTTGATGAGTCAGACGACGAGGAGCAGGTGGGCGACAACTTCGGGTTGTTCAAGGGGTAGAGCTTTGATATATTTCCACGAGAGGGTTGGCATGTTTTGAGTAGTAGTAGTTTGATTGTGTGACGAGATATTTGTTTTGGGATCCTTATTGTGGATTAGATGCTTATGTGATGTGGTGCTTGAATAGGATATGACTATTTGATTTTGATATTGAGTTGTGCTTTGCCGTGATGTGATTTAGACGTGATTAAAATAATTGTGTTCGTGAACGTATTGTATGGTGCTTGCAATAGGAAGCTATATGCAATGTGGTGTGATGTGATTTTTGCATGACGTGAGTTCATGCCAATGGGATTGATTAAATATCGTGCGTAGATTTGTGTAGCTATGGGTCATGAAATTATCTGTGTTAATGAAAGGGTGATAGTGTCATCCATGAGTTAAGAGTTAGGTGGGAGTGTGAAGTATAAGGGGTGTGTTGCACCTTGTGTGAATGACCAGGGCAAGGCCCTGTGGAAATTAATTTTTATAAATATGGTAAATATGCATGTGTTGAGAGTTGACTTGTGTCTAGATCGAGTAGAGTGTTGCCTCAAATAATTATTGCTACATGTAGAGGTGAGACTGTGAGAATATGTGATGAAGTGTGGCAGGAGCTACCGTTATAGCAAATAGAGGGTAGGGTTAAGGGTTCGTGTGCTTATAAATGGAGAGGTCTTATTGTATGCATGTGAATCTAGTTGGGTTTAATTAATCGTGTACATTTGGTACGAGATAGAATGTGTGGTTATTAATACCCATGTCGAACATAGCTTGATCTGTAGTTATGTTGCGTCAGTATGTCCTTGTAGTGCATGCTTAATCGTGCATAGGACGAATAGTCGGTGAGTTCAGGTATAGTGTTCCTACCTATACGATTTTCTCACACGGTGATGCATCGATGCGATACATGGAGTTTCAACGATATTCGAGGCAATCGACGAGGTGTTCTTATGAGATACCTATACATATATCTCGCGAATTCAGAACACAAATCCAAGGGGCGTAGCTGCGAAGGATGATGATAAGTACGTCACGTGGATGCTTGATTGGAGCTAGTCATGACGTGATTGAGGTGACAATGCTAGAGGTTTCAGCATAGAGTGAATGAAGTAACAAAGAGATCCTCATGGGATACGTTCCCCGGTGGGGATACGGATAATGAGAGATACCAGAGGATATGGATGTTTACTCAAAACGAGTCGATGGTTAGTAGGAGCTAATGCTAGGATGGATTTCCTAAACGTAGTCGAGGGATGAGACGCGATCGGTGATCGTGTAGCAACGACAAAGTAATGACGAGAACAGTGGAGCAAGATAAGGATAGGTGCAGGTTTGCACCCGAGTGATGGTAAAAAGGAATGCTTACGTCGGTACGCATACGACAAAGTTATAAGAAGCAAGCGCCTGTGGAGTATCAAAGGAGATAATGTTATGAGTTTAAAACAAATGTGATTGATTAAGCAGAGTCATCAGAGGCGGTGACCGTCGGAGTGACGAGATCACTTGATATTATTAAAAAGGGTGGCGTCAGGTATGATGTGAACGGATCAAGAAGTGCAATAAGTAAATAACTAATTGACAATAAACGCCTAAGGAATGGCGACTGGGAAGGCGAGTAATAAGGGGATATGTAAGTGATCCTACAAGTCCCAAAGTTGAAAGCGGACAATAAGGAGACCTCTTTGAACACCAAGAGGGTGGTCGAAAGGTAAACAAGGTAAAGGACCTGGTAAATGTGAAGACGAATTCTTGACACCGAAAGGACATGGTGCACGTTTGAGAAACGGACGAATGTGTTAGGTGGATTTGTACCGACACAGGATTCGAGGACGAATCCTCTTTTAAAGAGGGTAGACTTGTAACATCCCGGATTTTCGTACATGGGTTGTTCGAGCTAACGGGTGACCCGAGTCTCTCGACTCTGTTGCAGCGGTTAATGAAGGTTTTCGCGGGAGGGTATAATTATGAATTTAAAAGGGTCCAGCTAGTCAAAAGGAGAACCGTTCTGTAACATCCCGAAATTTGTAAACGGATGGTTTGGGTTGGCGGACTGACCGAATATCTATTAAAGGCCCCGGTTAGCGGGAATTTCCAAATAAAAGACCGAGTGACCGTTTCATGTTTAATTAGGGAGTACAAGACGGTTCTAGAAGGACCCGATTGGAACTTTAAGGGGCTTTATATACCACCTTAACTTCAAACCCTAGCCATTTGGCTAGGGAGGGAGTTCGACGACAGCCAAGAGAGCCGCGTGAGAGACGCCGGCGGCAAAGGTGGTTGGACGAGGAAGACGATGACGTGTGGATTTTCACCGGGAGGCTCCATAACACGTTAAGGTAATCCACTTTACGATTTCATTGCCTATATTCATTTACGTTCTTGTGTTCTTGGTTTGAAAACCCGACGAGGGTTTGGGTTCTTGATCGGCCGAAGTCACGGAGCACGGAGGAGATGGCGGCATGCAGTGAGATGATGGCGGTGCTAGGTGGGTGGTTGTCGAGTAGAGAGAGATAAAGGGTGGTGGTGTGTAAGCCGGAGCGGATGGCGACGACAGTGGTGTCCGAAGTCGGCGGGGGACGACGGCGGTGGTGGCCGTGTGTGTAGTAGGGCGGCAGCAGCACGGCGGGGGGCGTGTAAGAGTGGCTAACGACATCTGTGGTAAGGCGACGACGACACATGGTGGTGGCGGGCTGAAGTGACAGTGAAGGCGTGGGCGCGCGGCCCTAGCAGTAGTGTCTCCGGTGAGGAGGATGGCTCGAGTAGCGATCCGTCGGTGACGCGGGGGTGGTGATGGCCGGCTAGGAACGATCACGAGAAGTAGGATGGACATGTGGTGGCGCACGACGGGCTCAACTAGAGTGTAACTAAGCATGCATGCAATAAAGACCTGACATGAATTCATATGTGTGCATGGTGTAACCTTCACGATGCATGGCTTGCGTGAAGGTATGAGACCCGGTTCGAGTACACGTGCGCTCGTAAGGGTTAGTTGCATGGCATGGTCTACGGGCATGCATGGAGCCCGGTTTGCGTATTCGGGACCCAACCAAGTCTGGGACGAGTGGAGAAGATTACCTAGTATATCAAGGAGACGAGACGAGTGTCGGGGTTTAGTTTTATGTACGCATTGTGCGACGTAGGATTTAGAACACATTCTGATCATGTGATCATACATTTGTTTGGTTTGAGATCTGGGAGAATAGACGAGTTAGGGGGCAAGAATCAGCACTAAACACATTCGGTGAGTTTCTAATCCCCCTCTTTTAAACGTTTTACTGTTTTGGGGCTATCGTACATACATTCACGTGACGTTAATATAATTAATCATGTTAAGGGTTTCGGGTTCTAACCCGACGTGCTTTGAGTCTAAAATGAGTATTAAGAGTCGTAGGGACAATGGTGTGCTAAAGGCGGATAGGGGAGAGCCGGGCTTTAAGTTAAATGTCCATGATTTTATGTGTGAGTCAATGATATGGTTTGTTAGTGCATGACGTGTTAAGGGCCGAACGAGAACTGTTGTACCCGGTAGTAAAGGCTAATGAATTTATGATATTAAATGCGTTGTTCTAGGGTTATGTGTGAGGTGTGTGTAATTAATGAGTCATATGTATACGATGTGATATTACGTGTTTATATTTATGTGTCAGGTTTGCCTCGTTGTCCATGTGGTACAGCAAACGGGATCGTGAAGGACGAGGTCCTTCGGGAAGTCACCAAAGGTGACAGTTAGTTGACAGGTGAATGATGAGCTCGGGGTGTCTTGATCGCCCTGACGAGAGTAACCCTGACGAGGGTACATCTATGAGGTATGTGTTTGCATAAGTGTTAATTGGCATGCTAATGTTAATTGCATTTACTGTGTGTGAATAGTGTTAATGTGACGTGTATAGTCAGACTGACCGTGGAGTCAGGACGTGTGACGTGACGCGAATAAGAGTCATGTCAGTTAATTGTGAGAGCCTTGGTTAAGGCCGGATGCGTTAGTGTTCTAGGGTAGGTTGTGTTAACCTAGAGTCAAGTCAATGTGCATTCTTGGATATGAGTTGTTAGCATAGTAGGTTGAGTCTATGCTGTTGTGATTGTAAGGTTGTTATTATTTACGTTGGTTGAACGGGTTGAGTCTTGGGTGATAAGCGGTTATGGGATGTCATGGGGTGACAAAAGGTTAGTCATTCGTTAATAAAACGTAATTATATTGTATAAGTACCGGAGGGTCCTAGGTAAGTTAAACAGAAGAACTTGGTGTGATGGTTTTTATCTAAATTAAACTATTAGAACTCTCTCAGCGTAGCTGACTTTGTGTGTACGTTAGATTGTTTGCAGCTAAGCGGTGTATCAACGTATCTTGGCTTGGGAGAGGCGTTACTCGGATCGGTGTGCAGGCATTCGTAAGGTAAACCTAGTAACATTAAATGGTTATAAATGTTTTTAGAAAGACTTCCGTTGTAATTGAATTGCAATAAATGTGTTTTAAATGAAAACGACCCGTTATGAGAATCAACTGTAGGATGCCTGGGTTGGGGTCTTACATCTCTCCCTCTTTTATTAAATACACCTCTATTTTTTCCATAATAATATATTTATAAAAAAATTATTAATTATACTAATAAAACACATATTCAAACTATCTCTTTATAAGAAACTTTAAAATATAATTACCTAGCTTAAGTTTTTCAATTAAATAGCAAATGAAAGTCAAATTGCATTGAATAGTAATTAATGTCTTCTCGAAACCCAATTATATATTAAATTTTACATGTTTTTGGATTTTGTTTTGGGGTCTTATATCTCTCCCTCTCTTATTAAATACACTTCTATTTTTTCCATAATAATATATTTGTAAAGAAATTATTAATTATACTAATAAAACACATATTCAAACTATCTCTTTATAAGAAACTTTGAAATATAATTAACTAGCTTAAGTTTTCAATTAAATAGTAAATGAAAGTCAAATTGCATTGAATAGTAATTAAACCTACTTATATATTAATTTTTACATGTTTTTGGATTTTGTTTTCTATTGTCACTACTAAGTTATATACCCATGTATTACATGGGTTTTTAATAGAAGAATAAAAATAAAATAATGTGTAAAACAAAAAATAAAATTCTTTGTTTCTTTAATTAAGTAATAATTTGAATTCAGGTTTTATATTATTTTTTTTAAAACATAAAAACATTAAGCTAATTAAATTTCAAAATTCAAACTTACTTAAAATAGGAAAAAATAAAAGATTTTAATGAGAAAAAAATATGATAATTACACATGACATTTCTTAGAATCATTTATGAGAATAAGGATATGTAATACATTTTCCACCTATCTATAATTTTACTACTCTAATAAATAAAAATATCGAGGGACATATGTCAATCTCTGGTTACTCATCACTATTATTTTACCGTTTCTCTCTCCTATTAAATATTAGTTTTTTCGTTATCTCTCTCATATTAAATAATAATTTTTGTATTAATAAATAAATATCATATGAACACGTGTCACTTTTTGGTTCATTTTTAACATTTTTTTCGTCTCTGTCTCCTATTGAATAATGATATTAAAAGAATTTAATTAAAGATTTTTAATATAAATAGAATTACGAATACTTATTATTTAATTATAAATAGTTATTATATCCTCAATAAATTTAATATGAATTAAAATTTATCGATTAAATAAAAAAATAATACCCAATTGAAATAGAAACTAACTTAATAAAGTTTATAATTGTCACAACAAATTACAATTTTTAAAACATATTTTGACGAGTGTGTGAGTTAACAAATTACATTATATTTTATTCTACCGATATAATACACCGATTTATTCAACCCGTGCATTACACGGGTTTTTAAAAATATAAATTTTTTATTACTAACTATATAACATTTCATTTATTTATTCAACCCATGTAATACACAAGATTTTAATCTAGTATCTAATAAACAAGTAAACTACAAGGACACTTGTCACATTTTTAGGCCCCCTCATTCTTATTTTTCCGCCTCTTGCTCCTATTAATAATAAACTCTACTATTTTAGGCAACTAAATAATTATTTGTTTCAATTTTTGATCCACACATTTTTTAATTTAAAATTGTTTTTGTTATCAATTAATTTGTTCAAACATATTTTTTTGAATTCTATAAACTGTAAACAATTTATAGCCAACTAGGATACAAATAAAAAACTTTTAATCATATATTTACATTTTTTTCATTTTGACTAGTGTATGTGTTAATATATTACATTACATTTTATTCAACCCGTGTATTACACCGGTTTTAAGAACATAAACTTTTTTTATTACTAAATATATAACATTACATTTATTCAACCCGTGAAATAAACGGGATTCTAACCTACTAAGATATATATAAAAATTTAGGAATTTTATATCTTGATATTTTTTCGCCTTGTGTAGTACACGGGTTCTAAACTAGTATAAATAATAAATGTATATTTAAATCTTAATTTTAAGTTATAAATAAAATAATACTTAATGTAGCGAATTAAATAATCTCATGTGCATTAAATAATGTTAATTATTGAGTGTTGAGCTTTAATTGTAAAGATGAGGTTAAATGATAATTGAACACATTTTATGTATTGGTAATGTGTACCTTATGCATAACAGTCTGTGTTAGATGTGTTAAATTTTTTAGTAAATTGCAATCATGTCCTTTTAGTATCCTACTTCTAATAAACGATTCCAGTTAAAGCCACGTGGCATCTCCTCTAAATTCCAAAATATATTTTGCAAATTATTGATATTATAAACATATATTTTCTTTCTTTAAATAACTAATGAATTTAAATTTATTAATAACCACTTATTTAATATCTCAAAAATTCAAATCTGAAGTTATTCATGTCTTAAATAACTAATGAACTTAAATTTATTAATAAACTAGGTTAAAATCTCGTGTATAACACGAATGGAATAAATACAACATCATACATTAAGTAATAAAAAATAATTTTTTAATAACTCGGGTTTTACACGGGTTGAATAAACCCGTGGAATACAATATAATTTGTTAACACATACACTGGTCAAAATATATCTGGAGATTTATTAATATAAAGATTATTATTTTTTTTAAATACATTATTATTAAAAGATATATGTGTATTTAATAAGAGAGAGAGAGGCGAAAAAAATGATGAGAATGAATATGGAGGTGACACGTGGCAATAAAAACTTTTATTTATTACATAGTATAGATATAGATATAGATCTCAAGCTATTCATGTACATCTAAATAGCATTTGTAAAATATCACCATCTAAATCAATTATAACTTTATCAGATCATACTAATTTAACATTTTTATTAACATATCATAAAATAGTTACATTTATAACTTAGAATATATTTTCTTTAGTTAACTCTTAATGTGTTTTCGTACCCTATTTGTCTCGCTATATGTTTTCCATTACCATAAATAAAAGTAAAGGATAGTCGCTATGTAAGGTTGGTTTGTTTATAAAAGAACCAATTTTTACACGTGGGCAACTATATGTCACATTATCCAAAGTAAAAAGTAGATATGGACTTAAGTTATTGATACTTGATAAGGATGGTCAAATTACCAACAAAACAACAAATGTCATGTGCAAAGAAATGTTTAGAGATTTATATATTGTCATAGTTGTTTGATTATATATTTTTGTATGTAATAAAAATAATTTAGTTATATAAATTTGGAAATATATTATAAAAGTACATCTCTATCCTCAAACTCGTGTAATCTTTATCCTAAAATTTTGTGTAGTACACGGGTTTATAACCTAATGTATTATATAGTAGTATAGATATAGATATAGATTAAAGCTATACAAAAACTTCAAATTAGCTTTTTATTAACAACTATTTCTTCTATTGTTTTTTTTCTAATGCAAGTCATATATTCGGTTATTCCATTCGTCATTATAGTTTCCTTTATACTCTCTTTTATTTAGTGAATCGTTGAATGCATTAAAAAGGTATTTAGTTGAAATAAATAGGTACAGTACAAGTATCTAATGCGAGTAAAATATAAAGTTGACATTTTAAGTTATGAAAGTTGAACTATGAATTTTCAGTTAATTTGCTTTAAAAGAATGTAATGTTATGGGAGACATCAAAATAGCTTTAACTAACGATCTTTTTTCTTATATTGTTTTTGTTTCTATTAATAATCATGTATCTCAGTCCTCATACTAGATTTTGTTTATGCTCTCATCTTGATAAATGAGTAAAGTCTCATTGTGAATGTGAAAATATTAATGTATAACACTTAATTTGTAATTATATTTAAAAATTCTTCATCTCGACTTTCAAAGTTAATTGGAAAACAATTAATAAAATTAGTTGAATTAGAAAACTATTAATTCTAAATAAATAACCAATAACCGTTTTCATCATAGGGTTGGTCCCACTAGAGAAGTTACAGGATTAAACTTAAACTTTTTGATGGCCAATAGCAAGGCATTTTTGGAATTTTATGTTATAAACTCTATTCCTCATTTGTAGTGTTTAATGACGAGTAATAATGAACTAATTTTTTTAGCAACAAATGTTTCATCCTAAATACCGGTAAACTTGTCATATGCAATATTTAAACTAATACTATTTTTTTAGAATAACCACCAATATCACTAGACCATAAAGCAAAGGGCGAACAAAAAAAATTTAGTTTGCGAATTTTAAAAAAAAAAACTTTACAAAATAGTAATCAAGTTTTCCATATGTTCTATTTAAGTCACTTATTTTTTTTTCATTTTAGTCACTCAAGTTTCTTGTCTGTTTTATTTTATTCACTCAAACTTTTTTTTGTCTAATTTTAATTACTCAAGTTTCACATGTTGTTCTAATATTGCATAATTACGAGGTTAACATTTTACTCTTTTTGGAATTTGTTCTATAAATATGATGGTAATGTTGGTTTACTCTTTTTGGATTTCATTTTCATCATATCTATAGAATGAAATACAAAAAAAAGTAACTCGTAACATGGTAATTTCTCAAAATTGAAACAACATGTGAAACTTAACTGATTAAAATGAGACAAAAAAAGTTTGATGACTAAAATGGAATAGAGAAGAAAACTTGAGTGATTAAAATGAGACAAAAAAAAAGTTTGAGTAACTAAAATGAAACATATGAGAAACTTCTTGTAAGCATATTTTCTATGTGTAAATATGTTTAGATCAAGTTTATTTTGTTTAGTTTTATTTTATACAGATTTTTAATAGAATATTTGTAAAGAGTTTCTATAATATTTTTTATCAGCTTAAATTTAAATAAAATTCTTTTTGTGAAAACTGAAGTTACATAAATAATTAGCATAACTCTAATGACAATATATTCATTTACGTTACATTATAAAAGTATAACATCTCTCAAAATTTTTAACTTTTAAAATAAATTTAGACCATCAATCTTTAAATTATTTTCATGTTAAAGAACTTTCAAGCACATTTATTGTTTTCTTTTAAACTTTCATCATTGGTGGAATATAAAATTTTAAAATAAATAGACAAACACAATATAGTTTCAATCTTTATAAAATTATCAAATCTACTTTTGAGTGAAGATTTAAATTGATTGATTACACATAAGTAGTTAATTTTAAAATATCGTTAATAGAAGTTTTTATAATTTCATTATCAATATTTTCATCAAATTATTTATTTCTATAAATGATACTTTTCTTAAAAAAGTTAGGTTCTACATTTATCTCAAAAAAATATTTCTTTCACGACAATCATAATCTTTTCAAAAATCTCTTATGTTGTGTATTAAAAAATAAATAAATCCATTTAGAGGGTGTTTGGGATTGCTTATTTAACTTGAAAAGTGTTTTTTATTAAAAGTGTTTATTGACTTATGAATTTTTTAAAATAAGTTATTAAAAAATGTTTGGATTAACTTTTGTGGTGGGAAAATCTAATAAATCAATAAATTATTTTTAAAAAGTGTTTGGCTTAGCTTATATTTATTTTAGGGTAAATGGTTGGTAGATTGGTAATATTTTATTGCAAATGCCAAAAGCCATTTGAAAAACTAAGAATTTGTGGCTTTTAAAAAACAACTTTTTAACTTTATCAAAAAGTTAAAACGAAAAGTGCTTTTATGTGTGCCAAACATTTTTTTAGCTTATTGGCAATTGAAAAAGTCAATAAGTCAATAATCAGTTTTCCAACGTAATCCCAAACACCCTCTTAGTTGATCTATACCACATAACTAGTACATAGTGAAAAACTTTATTAAAATTAGGTTAACACTTAGCAAATAAAAGCCCAAAGTTGGCATACCACGAAGGGTAGAAGGCGGATCGCTTTCTGAACATATCAACGTGATTCAAGTGGAAAGTAGACGAGCAAGATGATTGAAAAACATAACCACACGATTCAAATGGAAAAAATAGATCGATATGATTAATGTGAAGAAAGATGGATGATATAGTCTTGTAATGGAGGGAGGGGGGAGGGAGGGGGTTTGAACCACTTGACCCTTTAATTGACGTAAAACACTGTCCCTTTGGGACGTGAAAGTGGGGGTTGAGATCTTTGAACGTGAGGGCATTCACGGTGGAAGGGGGTAACTTTGTATTAAATGTCACCAATCATAAATTGACACTTCATTATTTTATTTTTCTATTTTTTAAATCAATATTTACATCTTGATTAAATTTGGTTTTTTTCTGAAATAACTAATACTCGGTAATTATTAAAAAAAAACGAGATATACCGGTTTTTTTTTTGTTTTTTATTTCTGAACATGCATGTATAAGTTTTAACGAAAATGGAGTTGTTTTAAAAAAAACTATTTTTAGTCACGTAAGTGATTTTTTTAACATGTATTTCTTGTTGTTTTTTTAAATTTAACAACTTGGTTAGAATACCGTATATTAAATGAGTTGAATAAATATAATGTTATATACTTAGTAATAAAAAAAAGTATGTCTTTTAGAAACCCATTTATCACACGGTTTGAATAAAATATAACATAATTTGTTAACACATACGCTGATGAAAAAAAAATATGTTTTTAAAATACTTTGACGTGACAGTTATAAATTATGTTAATTTCATTTTTAAAACTTTTTTTTGAATTGGTTATTAAATTTTTTATATAATAGATAAATGTATTTATATTAAACTCATTTGGTTAATGATATAATAACTATCCATAATTAAATAATAAGTAACTATGATTAGATCAATATTAAATATTTAAAAATATTTTTTAATATTATTGTTTAATACGAGAGAGAAGGGGTGAAAATCATGCTGATAATGCACTCGAAAGTGACACATGTCCCTTGGGATTTTTATTTATTAGTATAACTAGGTTTAAATCCCGTGTATTACACGAGTCGAATAAATATAATATTATAAATTAAGTAATAAAAAAGTTTATTGTTTAAAAAATCGTGTTTTACATGAATTGAATAAACCTGTGGAATACAATATAATCTGTTAACACATACACTCGTCAAAATATGATAGAATGTTTATTAATATAAAGATTAGTATTTTTTTAAAAAAATATATTATTACTAAAAGATAGAGGTGTATATAATAAAAGAGAGAGAGACGGAAAAAAAAGATGAGAATGAATATGGAGCCGAAACGTGGCATAAAAACCTTTATTTATTATATAGTATAGATTGGTTAATGATATAATAACTATCCATAATTAAATAAAAAGTACATGTGATTAGATTTATATTAAATATTTAAAATATTTTTTTTAATATCATTATTTATTATGAGAGGGATTTGAGAAATCATGCTGATAATACACTAGAAAGTGACACGTGTCTCCATAGGATTTTTATTTAGATTAAATTACAAATTGTGTCCTTTAACTATTATTTAAATTACAAGTATTGTCCTTTGCCTTTAATAATTACACTGGACGTCCTTTTTTTAAACCTTTACACAGTTTAAGTCATTTCCACTAACATTCATCCAAAAGTTATGTTAAATCTGGTCATGTGCCCCTCACATGAGGGGCATTTTTACCCCTCTTGTATAAACCCAACCTCAAACTCTCTCTCAAACTCTATGTACTTTTTCGCCTCTCTCTCTGGTGAATACCACCACCGTCAGAGTGATGGAGAAGACAAAACCCACCGCCGGTTCACCACCACTCTCTCATCGTAAAGTTGTCGCCGAATAAACTCTACCAGACCCTCACCGTCAATTCTAGATGCGCCGCCGGCTAAGCCCATCGAACCTCCATCGTCGACCCTATATGAGGGATTTTCGTTTGGATCAATTTGCAATTGATGTGCAGGTCCACTTGAAATCTCTTTGTGTTGCAATTAATATACAGGTCTGCCTGAAATCGTAACAATAATCAATGCCACCCTTTCTTCGATCATTTGCTCCCATTTTCCAATCAATGAACTAGAACTTCAATCAGTGGTAAAAAGACGTAAATGCCCCTCATGTGAGGGGCACATGACTAGATTTGACAAAACTTTTGGATGGAGTTAAGGAAAAGGACTTAAACTGTGCAAAGGTTTTAAAAAAAGGACGTTTAGTGTAATTATTAAAGCAAAAGGACAATACTTGTAATTTGAACTATAGTTAAAGGACACAATTTGTAATTTACTCTTTTATTTATTAGGATAACTAGGTTAGAAACCCATGTATTAGAGGTTTGATTAAAAAAAATATTAAACATGTATTAATAAGTGGAAAAAACAAAGGAGAGTTGAGAAAAGAAATATTAAATAAATGAAATATTAATAAAGTAAATATTAATAAAGAAGAAAATGAATAATTAAGAAACAATAAGTGAAAAAAACTTCATCCAATTACTTAACTATTTGGTATAGTTTGGGCTCACAAGAAAATAAGCGGGAAAATTTTCAAATGCTTACAAGAATCTTCAGCTCACTTAATTGTGACACGTGACTAATTACTTATTTATTAGTATATATTAGTGTCAAATATACCTAAAAATGTATATTATTCTGATGATAATATATAACAATCTATATATATTTTTCTGCATGAATTTTAAACTTTTGGAGACTTTCAACCGATATGTCTTCTCATTTTATATTACATTTATTTTATTTTAACCGTTAGAGAAAAAACATAACTCAAATTGACACATTCATAAAAAATAGGTCGGAGTTTCCACATATACAAAACATATACAAATAGCTAAAATAAGTCATGATATAAATCAAAATAGAAAAAAATAAAAATAATTACTTGAATACTTTCAGCTATAATAATATGACAAAAATCACAGTGTGATTTAACAAATCATAACAAATATTAGATCTTTAAATATATAAATATATGATTAAATATTTTTTAATTGGATCTTACATGGCTATAAAATCGTTTTCAGTTTGTAAAATTTTTAAAAATATGATTGATGATAAACAAAATTTTGAATTCAAAAATTCGTAAATAAAAATTCGAACGAAAATTGATCTAGTTGTGTAAAATAATGGAGTTTATTAAAATGTAAAAACAGTCTAATAATATAATAATTTTTCATAATACAATTTTTTTTTTCAAAAATGATAAATAACGTCATTAATTATAACTATCAATGATTAATTTTTTATTAAATTTATTTAGTTAAAATATAATAACTATCAATAATTAAATTTGTTATGTTTCTTAATATAAATATTATTTAATAGTAGAGAGAAACGAAAAAAATTAGTATTTAATATGAGAGAAAGGCAGGAAAATAAATGTGAGAAAGAACCAGAAAGTGACATTGTCACATCAGATCTTTATTTATTAGTATAGACAAAGAAGTATTTTTCATTTTATAATTTAGTTTTTATTTACTAAAAATAAAATTCTTATATTTAGTTAATGAAAAAAAATAAATAAATACGGGGTATGAAACCACTACGTACTTTACTAATTCCGTCCGGTGATTGTTTCTGTAGTGATATGACAGTGACATGACAAAACATGAATCACTTGAACATACAACAATACAAATGGCCTTATATCTCCTTCGTGGCTCCGAAACTTTAATTTACTCATCCTTAAAAAGCATGGCCAGCGTCCGATAGAAATTTCTTTGAATTTCCTTTTTATTCTTTTTTGATGACATATATATTATTTCTCATACATATCAAAAATAGCTGCTTTGGTAGACTTGGTTTACCCTCTTGTCATTTACTGAAAACACCTTGGCTCGACCTTCATATCAAACTTTTTTTTCCTGTTACAATTCTTTTGTTTATTCTTTTTTTTTCTTTCTTCCAAAAAAGTCTCTATTGTTTTTCTTTTCATATACACCTCTCAACTTTCTACATTTTCAAATATACCCCTAAACTTTCTAAAAATTCTTATGTATATGGCAAAAATGTCCTCTCAACTTTGTTCAATGTCACTTTAATCCCCTAAAGTTTTTAAAGTTTCAAGTTTACCACATGTAGTATATATAATCTGATTTTCTTTAATAATTTTTGTTTTTTTCTCTACGTCCAGGTAAAATTTTTGTTAAAAACGTCGTATTCAAAATAAAATATTTTTTAGGTATCGTGGGTTATATCACATGACAGTGATGTGCTGGTGCCGTGAACAATTAGACCAAACATCGACTGAAAAATATCGACACCGTTATATAATTGTTTTTTATCTATGTTTCGATCTGCACAACCGAGTCGCCGTAACTTCATACATTTCTTTTATGTATTTAACCACTTTTATTTGTGTGCTTAGCGACGTTAATGTCACAGCCTCAACCGTTTAAGGTCCGCCTCCCGCCACGAAGCGTGGGACAACATTTCTAGTTTTATCAGAATTTGGAAGTAAGGCCAGATACAAAACAAGTTTTAAAAATTTATAAAACTAAGCACAGTTTTTATGGGTCTGAAGCTCTTGTTTTTTTTAATAATCTAATTGCGCCGACCCCAAATAAACACCGAACTTGTAAGTAATAGTTTTATTTTGTTTCTCTTTTTATATGACGTATAATAGTTCGTTGAATTTTTAATTGAAAAAAATAATGTTGATTTTTTAGTTCATAAATCTAGAAAAAAAAAATCATCAAATCTTGATATTTCAAAAAAAACGATAGTGATTAAGAAAAATATATTGATGATGGATTAGGATGTTAAAAAAACATCATCAAAGTTTAAAATATCGTCGGTATAGGATTTGACAATGACGTGTCGTCAGCACAGACCTCGTCGGTATATTTTAGTAGATATAGGTGCCAAAAGTTGTCGTCATCGCCCCACTTTTCCCACGACATGTCGTGGGGATATGTCCTTAAATACTTTTCCGAAAAAACAAACTTTATTTAAATACATTAAACTAATTAAACACATAAACCACACGTATTAAATTGAACACATTTCACATCTAATTGAATACGTACGTTTTAGACCACTCTGCTAATTAACACCATTAAACATATTTTCATGAAATTTACCAGCAACAGTGAAAATGAAATACACTAGTCGTACAAGTTTTAAGATATGGTTACATTTGACACCTCTGTGCAATCTTACACCATTAAACATAATTAAACATAAAATTGTGTAAATATAAAAATCAGTACTTTAAAGACAAAAGACAAACATCAAACCTTCCATATGCCGAGGGACCTTCAACGGGTTGAGCACCATACAAAGCAAGGTGACCTTCAACGAGTTCACTGTGCAGCGCAAGCGTCTCTTCATCATCTTGCTGTTTTCAATCGGTTAAAACAATATGGGTAAAAATTTGGGGTTAAAGTGGTGAAGCTTCTCTTGAGGTTAAGGGTTCGAGACTCATCTAAGACGGATTGGTGTAAGTTATTATGAGTAGTTTAGGTGGCCCAAGATAGGATATTGCAGTTTAAAAAAAATACCATAGAACACATACTTTCAACCCAGAAATATACAAACAACAATCACCTGACTAATCCAGTAAACCAAAACCTAAAGAAGAAATTGGGGGGCCTAAGCTAGGGCTCTTTTCCGATCAAGGAGGAGTCGGCTCATAGAGATGCGATGGTTGTCGGTTGTTTCTCAACTATCGTGGTCGAGAGATACAAGAGGAAACGAGTTCAAGAGAGGGATACATACACGAGGGTGTAACATCCCAAATAATGACAAGACAAATAGAAAAGGGAAATAAAGTGGGCTTGGCCAAAATTTCGGCCCATGGGCCGAAAAGAAAAGGGGGAAACCCCATTACAAAACAGCAGCTTCAACCCAAACCCCTCTCATTTCATCTTCCTGCGCAAGAATACTAGAGAGAGAGAGAGAGAGAGCGATCGGCTTGTGAAGAAAACCGCAAGGAGAAGACTCAAGGGCTCGGGAATCATCCGACTCCACCATTTCAGCGCATAGCAACAGAAATCGGGCCTGTTGAGGTAAGCATCGCCTCTGATTCTGAGTCTTTGCATGTCTCGGGTTTAAATCAAATAAAGATACGATTTTTGCATATGAAACTTGAAACAAATCACGTATTTGAACTCAAGAACGATAAAGGAAGGTGTTTAACGTAAAATGTTCAAGGTTTAATCGATTGGAAATAAGTTGGCTGGAGCAAGGTTCTGGTCAGGGAAGATGCAGACCCATGACTCGAAACTATAGTTGTAACATCCCAAATAATGACAAGACAAATAGAAAAGGGAAATAAAGTGGGCTTGGCCAAAATTTCGGCCCATGGGCCGAAAAGAAAAGGGGGAAACCCCATTACAAAACAGCAGCTTCAACCCAAACCCCTCTCATTTCATCTTCCTGCGCAAGAATACTAGAGAGAGAGAGAGAGAGCGATCGGCTTGTGAAGAAAACCGCAAGGAGAAGACTCAAGGGCTCGGGAATCATCCGACTCCACCATTTCAACGCATAGCAACAGAAATCGGGCCTGTTGAGGTAAGCATCGCCTCTGATTATGAGTCTTTGCATGTCTCGGGTTTAAATCAAATAAAGATACGATTTTTGCATACGAAACTTGAAACAAATCACGTATTTGAACTCAAGAACGATAAAGGAAGGTGTTTAACGTAAAATGCTCAAGGTTTAATCGATTGGAAATAAGTTGGCTGGAGCAAGGTTCTGGTCAGGGAAGATGCAGACCCATGACTCGAAACTATAGTTTCGATACATACAGACCCGTCGAAACTACTCTAGTTTCGATAGTCATGTTTGACTCGAAACTATCTAGTTTCGATAGCAGCCAATGACTCGAAACTACCATAGTTTCGATAGGAACTCAGGACTCGAAACTACCTAGTTTCGAGTGTCACCTTGAACCTAAACTAAGATTTTTCATAAGTTAATGACTCGAAACTACCATAGTTTCGATAGGATCTCATGACTCGAAACTACCTAGTTTCGATAGAAGGATTATGACTCGAAACTACCTAGTTTCGAGTGTAAGACCATAGCTCGAAACTACCATAGTTTCGATGCGACCCACCTCCCGAAACTACTGAGTTCAAGCATAGTAATGTCTAGTGTCATCTAGGAGCACCATCTTATGTGTATGACTTTATTATACAGATCGTGAGTGACATTAGTGAAGCCCAGTAGCCAGCTTAGTGTATTACAGAAACTACTCATCAGGTGAGTTCTATGTGCCCCTTTTGATGTTATGTGCAAATGTTTTCAAATGTTTTGGGGCTGAAGTGTATACACTAAGTGAATAAAGTTTATGAATGTTAATGTGATCATATGTGTTATACAAGTATATATATATATACCTATACACGAAAGAGAAATTATGAATAAAGAATGAAAAGCATGATTATAAAGAATGAACGAAAGTATAACACAAAATGAAAGAATGAAATCCTGCTTTATATCCATGTATATATTGCTTGCAAAGAATGAAATGAATGAATGTCATAACATATAAGAATGAAATCTTGCTTTATATCCATGTATATATTGCTTGCAAAGTACAGAAAATGTTATGGACGCTTCGATGATAACGGCTACTTCGGTAGACGGACGACCATGTGACTATTTTACAACCGGGACAAGTGCGTTCCTTCATCAGCTAGGACGTACGAATGCCATTAAAGGACGGTCGAAGCAATTGGCATATTATAGTAGAACGGTTGTATAAATAATAGTCGCATGGGAAACGGATACCTTCGGGTAGACGGGCGAATTACGGCCTACGACGGTAGGACGGTTGTAAGTCATGACGGACGGACAAAGGTTGCCGGACGGTTGTAAGAATAAAATGACGGACGGCACTTGTTGCCGGACGGTTGTAAGTATAGGTGGGCCATGACGATGGACCACGGCGATTGTCTTTGTGACATTCGTAAACAAATGACGGGTTGATCACCCTTACAGAGTATGACCCATGAATGTAAATAAAGAAAGAAAAAGGGTGAATGCATATATATATTTATGTATGAAATCACCAAAAATACAGAAAAGGAAATACAGAAAAGAAAGATGAAAGAAAGGCAAAAGTTATGAATACGTATTTATATGAATGATTATACAGTAATGCATACTTATACCTATAAAGAAAAGAATGTTTACAGTAAATTGCATTAAACTAGAACTCACCAGCGTTAGCTGACTTTTAGTATACATTTCAGGTAAAGGAAGAAAAGGTCGTGCGATGGCGTGAAGGTTACCCGGCACAAGACTGACATCCCACTTTTGTTTGTTAAGACAATGTTGTGTTTTTAATTGTTAAGACTTCCGCTGTTATGTAATGTAATTGAATGAAGAATGTTTTAAATTTAAGTTCAGTATTTATGGCTATGTTTATGAGTAAATCCAACAAGTGAGGTCACCCGGGAAAGGGGCCTTACAAGTTGGTATCAGAGCAATAGTTTGAGAGATTTAGACATCCCTAAATGTCTAGACTCAAACTGATTATGGGACCAACGCACGGATGTCAGTATGGGTAACCAACGCCAACGCTAGCACGGTAAGTAAGTCATAAAGTTAATACTCTTGCATAGGAATAGATACCTTAACTTAGAACAAATAGATGTTAATGCCACGACTGATTTGAAGAGTTTCGAACCCGAAAAGCAATGTAAATTAGTAATCACAAACCGGTCACTGTAATTAAGAATTTACCTTGCTCGTACTGTTCCAAACTATGATCTGAAGAAATGACATTGATGTATTCCCTTTTTAACTATCAGGAAATTAAGAACTATGGCTGGTGGAGGAAGAACAGGACCTCGAGGCGGTCGCACTGGCCGACGAGGTAGACCTCCGTTGAACCCAAGATTTGAAGAAGAAGAGAGTGTGCACGCAGAGCACACCGAAAGTGTGCACGAAACAGAAGTGACCCCAATTATGAACGACAGTCCAGGGCCTATACAGTTGGAACCTGAAGTCAGGGATGCTATTGCCCGTGAAGTTGTGCTCACTTTGAAAAAGGTATTGCCTGATCTACTATCCGAGGCAATAAAGAAAAGTAAGGAGGAGGATGAAGGAGACAATGAAGAGAAAGTATATGACAGTGATGGGGATGAAATAAAGATTGGATCGAGCAATCGTGGGTGCACTTACAAAGGTTTCAAGGACGGAGACCCACCCAAGTTCGATGGGAGCAAAGATTCAGTGGCAACGCTTGAATGGATTGAGAGGATGAGTGCTGTAATCAACATCAGCGAGTGTCGACCAGACCAGGCTGTTAAATATGTTGCTCATTCTTTCACCAACGAAGCCTTAGGTTGGTGGAGGAACATTCAGAGGACAAAGTCCCCAAACGCTCTTGCAAGAATGACATGGGAAGAACTGAAAAAGCTGGTAATTCAAAAGTTCTGTCCCCAGAACGAAATTGATCGAGTGGAAAATGAATTCCTAAACCTTAAAGCTGGCAACAAGACACACCGCCAGTATACTTCTAGATTCAATGAGTTGGCACAGCTGGTACCCCACCTGGTGGAGACAGAAGAGCGAATGATCAAGTATTATGTGAAGGGCCTACCTCAAAGGGTCCGTGTCCACGTGAAAGCCAACCTACCCTCGACCTTCGAGTCGGTAGTGAATCTGAGCGGAATCGTCTACGACGATTATGCCAATGAGGACCCACCAACAGAAACCCAAAAGAGAAGTGGGAGAACCCGTCTAGAGGCACCGGAAGAGGGAACGTAATAACTGAAAATAAGAAACCAAGGTCGGACAAATATGAAACCTGCAAGAAATGCGGAAGGCAACATTTTGGCGAGTGCCGGGTCGGCTCCACCACATGTTACAGGTGTGGGAAGGCGGGGCACTACTCTCGTGACTGCTTGAGAGACACTAAATGCCAAGTATGTGGACTGTTTGGTCACCTGGCTAAGGATTGCAGAAAAGCCAGACAATCTGGTTCGGGAAAAGAAAAGGAACAGGAACAACCAAAGACTAGGACTCGAGCTTACGCCCTGACTGAGGAGGAAGCAAGGGGAAATCCTGATGTTGTGTCAGGTACGTTCCTAGTTAATGATGAACATGCGGCTATATTATTTGACTCGGGTGCTAGTAAAAGCTTTATATCAAATGCCTTTAGTCGAAAACTGAATTGCACTATCAACACAGTAGTAAAGGCCTTTAGTGTACAAACTGCCGTTGGTAAAAATTCGGCAGTATTCCAAGTAACAGAGGATTGCATAATAGAAATAGAGGGTCATAAATTTCCTTCTAGATTATTCCTTCTCACCTTAGGAGGATTCGATATAGTATTGGGTATGGATTGGCTAGCTGCCAACGAAGCTCAAATCATATGTAAACGTAAGAGGATACACCTCAAAGGTCCTAGCGGCAGTCCAATTACGGTTTATGGGGATTGGAATTGCACAATGCCGAACGTCATCTCGATGATTAAGGCCGAAAGTTACATGAGGCGCGGCTGCGAAGCTTATCTGGCATATGTTATAGATGATAGAGTGAAAACGAAAGAACTCAAGAATGTACCCGTGGTGTGCAATTTTCCGGAAGTATTCCCTGAGGATCTACCTGGGTTGCCACCCGATCGGGAAATAGAATTTCAGATTGATTTACTGCCAGGAGCTGAGCCCGTTGCCAAAGCCCCCTACCGATTGGCTCCGTCAGAAATGAAGGAATTGATGTCCCAACTAGAGGAACTAACCGAGAAAGGATTTATTAGGCCGAGCATCTCACCATGGGGCGCTCCGGTACTATTTGTAAAGAAGAAGGACGGCAGTATGCGCATGTGTATCGACTACCGCGAATTGAACAAGAGAACAGTAAAGAACAAATACCCACTGCCTAGAATAGACGACCTTTTTGATCAACTGCAAGGCGCGAGTTGGTTCTCAAAGATTGATCTCAGGTCGGGTTACCATCAATTGAAAGTAAGAGAGAAGGATGTACCGAAAACTGCGTTTCGTACACGTTACGGGCATTATGAATTTCTTGTGATGTCCTTCGGACTAACCAACGCACCAGCAGCATTTATGGATTTAATGAACAGAGTATGCCGACCCATGTTGGATCGATCAGTAATAGTTTTTATAGATGACATCCTCATATATTCAAAGAATGAAGGTGATCACCACTGTCACCTAAGAGAAGTATTGGAGGTGCTAAGGCAGGAAAAGTTGTACGCAAAATTCTCCAAATGCGCGTTCTGGCTTAGGGATGTCCAATTCCTAGGTCATGTAATAAACCCAAACGGCATCATGGTGGATCCTGCAAAGATCGAGACAGTAAAGGAATGGAACATCCCAAAGACACCAACAGAGATACGAAGCTTTCTAGGGTTGGCAGGCTACTATCGAAGGTTTATCCAAGATTTCTCAAGAATTGCCTCGCCGCTAACCAAACTGACACGGAAGGAAGTAAAGTATGAATGGGGTCCAACCCAAAACACCGCGTTTGAGGAACTTAAGACACGATTAACTCAAGCTCCAGTATTAACACTACCTGAGGGAAATGAAGACTTAGTAGTCTACTCTGACGCTTCAGGGCAAGGTTTAGGGTGCGTACTCATGCAACGAGGAAAGGTAATTGCTTATGCATCGCGGCAACTAAAGGTTCATGAAGTTAACTACCCAACACATGATCTAGAATTAGCAGCAGTAGTTTTCGCGTTGAAAATATGGAGACACTACTTGTATGGAGTTAAATGCACCATCTACTCCGATCACAAAAGCTTGAAATACTTTTTCGAACAAAAGGAACTAAACATGAGGCAAAGAAGATGGTTAGAACTACTGAAAGACTATGACTGTGAGATATTGTACCATCCAGGCAAGGCAAACGTAGTGGCTGACGCTTTAAGTAGAAAGGAAGAATCGGCACCTATCCGGATCAAAGCGTGTCAGTTAATTATAACGCCAGACTTAATGGGTGAAATATCAAAGGCACAAGATGAAGCATTGTTAGAAAGAAATGTGAAACGGGAAAGAATAGTAGGACAACAAGGGAACTTAGATGCGAATGCATATGGAGTACGAACTAGGTTTGGCCGGATGTGGATACCTAAGATTGGTGAGCTTAGAGCCAAAATACTCGATGAGGCCCATAAGTCTCGCTATTCTATCCACCCCGGGACAAACAAAATGTATCAAGACTTGAAGAAAGAATACTGGTGGCCTGGCATGAAGAATGATGTGACAGAATACGTGAGCAAGTGCCTAACGTGTTCTCTAGTTAAGGCCGAGCACCAGAAACCATGCGGTAAAATGCAACCTTTACCAATACCGGAATGGAAGTGGGAAGAGATCACAATGGACTTCATTACCAAGCTACCGCGAACAGCTAAAGGCAATGATACCATTTGGGTGATCGTCGACCGCTTGACAAAGAGTGCTCACTTCTTGCCAATACGAGAAACTTCTTCTTCTGAAAAACTAGCAGAAGTATTTATCAAGGAAATTGTGAGCAGACATGGTATGCCGCTGTCGATTGTGTCTGACAGGGATACTAGATTCACGTCAAGGTTTTGGAAGAAATTCAATGAAGCAATGGGCACTAGACTGAACATCAGCACCGCTTACCACCCCCAAACCGATGGACAATCGGAAAGGACCATTCAGACCTTGGAGGACATGCTCCGGGCCTGTATCATTGACTTCGGTGGGAGTTGGGACAGCCATCTACCATTGGCAGAATTTTCATATAACAACAGCTATCACTCGACTATTGGCATGCCGCCATTTGAAATGTTGTATGGGAGGAAATGTAGGACCCCGGTTTGTTGGGGGGAAATTGGACAGAAGGATTTTGCAAGTCTCGAAGTGGTCAAAGCTACTTCTGAGAAATTTGATCAAATCAAGGCTCGTATGAAAGCCGCAAAAGACAGACAGAAATCATACGCGGATAAGAGAAGGAGGGATTTAGAGTTTCAAGTAGGGGACATGGTACTGTTGAAAGTATCACCGTGGAAAGGAATCATTCGGTTCAGAAAGCGTGGCAAACTAAGTCCAAGGTTTGTCGGACCTTTCAAGATTGTAGCAAGAGTGGGTCAAGTTGCATACAGACTCGACCTACCCGTCGAGCTTAGTGGAATACACCCTACGTTCCACGTGTCGCACTTACGCAAGTGCCTAGCTGACGACACAGCTCACATACCTTACGACGAGATCGAAGTGGATAACAGTCTAAATTATGTAGAGGAACCAATAGCCATTCTTGACCGAGCTGAGAAACGATTACGCAATAAGTCGATTCCTTTAGTCAAAATACAATGGAAACACAGAAGGGGGTCCGAGGCTACTTGGGAGAAAGAAGACGAGATGAAGGAACTGTATCCCCAGTTGTTTAACGTGTAACAGGTTTCGAGGACGAAACCTCATTAAGGAGGGTAGACTTGTAACATCCCAAATAATGACAAGACAAATAGAAAAGGGAAATAAAGTGGGCTTGGCCAAAATTTCGGCCCATGGGCCAAAAAGAAAAGGGGGAAACCCCATTACAAAACAGCAGCTTCAACCCAAACCCCTCTCATTTCATCTTCCTGCGCAAGAATACTAGAGAGAGAGAGAGAGAGCGATCGGCTTGTGAAGAAAACCGCAAGGAGAAGACTCAAGGGCTCGGGAATCATCCGACTCCACCATTTCAACGCATAGCAACAGAAATCGGGCCTGTTGAGGTAAGCATCGCCTCTGATTATGAGTCTTTGCATGTCTCGGGTTTAAATCAAATAAAGATACGATTTTTGCATACGAAACTTGAAACAAATCACGTATTTGAACTCAAGAACGATAAAGGAAGGTGTTTAACGTAAAATGCTCAAGGTTTAATCGATTGGAAATAAGTTGGCTGGAGCAAGGTTCTGGTCAGGGAAGATGCAGACCCATGACTCGAAACTATAGTTTCGATACATACAGACCCGTCGAAACTACTCTAGTTTCGATAGTCATGTTTGACTCGAAACTATCTAGTTTCGATAGCAGCCAATGACTCGAAACTACCATAGTTTCGATAGGAACTCAGGACTCGAAACTACCTAGTTTCGAGTGTCACCTTGAACCTAAACTAAGATTTTTCATAAGTTAATGACTCGAAACTACCATAGTTTCGATAGGATCTCATGACTCGAAACTACCTAGTTTCGATAGAAGGATTATGACTCGAAACTACCTAGTTTCGAGTGTAAGACCATAGCTCGAAACTACCATAGTTTCGATGCGACCCACCTCCCGAAACTACTGAGTTCAAGCATAGTAATGTCTAGTGTCATCTAGGAGCACCATCTTATGTGTATGACTTTATTATACAGATCGTGAGTGACATTAGTGAAGCCCAGTAGCCAGCTTAGTGTATTACAGAAACTACTCATCAGGTGAGTTCTATGTGCCCCTTTTGATGTTATGTGCAAATGTTTTCAAATGTTTTGGGGCTGAAGTGTATACACTAAGTGAATAAAGTTTATGAATGTTAATGTGATCATATGTGTTATACAAGTATATATATATATACCTATACACGAAAGAGAAATTATGAATAAAGAATGAAAAGCATGATTATAAAGAATGAACGAAAGTATAACACAAAATGAAAGAATGAAATCCTGCTTTATATCCATGTATATATTGCTTGCAAAGAATGAAATGAATGAATGTCATAACATATAAGAATGAAATCTTGCTTTATATCCATGTATATATTGCTTGCAAAGTACAGAAAATGTTATGGACGCTTCGATGATAACGGCTACTTCGGTAGACGGACGACCATGTGACTATTTTACAACCGGGACAAGTGCGTTCCTTCATCAGCTAGGACGTACGAATGCCATTAAAGGACGGTCGAAGCAATTGGCATATTATAGTAGAACGGTTGTATAAATAATAGTCGCATGGGAAACGGATACCTTCGGGTAGACGGGCGAATTACGGCCTACGACGGTAGGACGGTTGTAAGTCATGACGGACGGACAAAGGTTGCCGGACGGTTGTAAGAATAAAATGACGGACGGCACTTGTTGCCGGACGGTTGTAAGTATAGGTGGGCCATGACGATGGACCACGGCGATTGTCTTTGTGACATTCGTAAACAAATGACGGGTTGATCACCCTTACAGAGTATGACCCATGAATGTAAATAAAGAAAGAAAAAGGGTGAATGCATATATATATTTATGTATGAAATCACCAAAAATACAGAAAAGGAAATACAGAAAAGAAAGATGAAAGAAAGGCAAAAGTTATGAATACGTATTTATATGAATGATTATACAGTAATGCATACTTATACCTATAAAGAAAAGAATGTTTACAGTAAATTGCATTAAACTAGAACTCACCAGCGTTAGCTGACTTTTAGTATACATTTCAGGTAAAGGAAGAAAAGGTCGTGCGATGGCGTGAAGGTTACCCGGCACAAGACTGACATCCCACTTTTGTTTGTTAAGACAATGTTGTGTTTTTAATTGTTAAGACTTCCGCTGTTATGTAATGTAATTGAATGAAGAATGTTTTAAATTTAAGTTCAGTATTTATGGCTATGTTTATGAGTAAATCCAACAAGTGAGGTCACCCGGGAAAGGGGCCTTACAATAGTTTCGATACATGCAGACCCATCGAAACTACTCTAGTTTCGATAGTCATGTTTGACTCGAAACTATCTAGTTTCGATAGCAGCCAATGACTCGAAACTACTATAGTTTCGATAGGAACTCAGGACTCGAAACTACCTAGTTTCGAGTGTCACCTTGAACCTAAACTAAGATTTTTCATAAGTTAATGACTCGAAACTACCTAGTTTCGATAGAAGGATTATGACTCGAAACTACCTAGTTTCGATAGAAGGATTATGACTCGAAACTACCTAGTTTCGAGTGTAAGACCATAGCTCGAAACTACCATAGTTTCGATGCGACCCACCTCCCGAAACTACTGAGTTCAAGAACAGTAATGTCTAGTGTCATTTAGGAGCCCTACCTTATATGTATGACTTTATTATACAGATAGTGGGTGACCTTAGTGACGTTTCGAAACCAGCTATTATACTTCAGGGACCCGCCCATCAGGTGAGTTCTATGTGCCCCCTTCTAAGTTATGTGCAAATGATTTATAAATGTTTTGGGGCTGAAATGTATACACTAAATGAATAAATGAAATGAATGTCAATGTGACCATACGTGATATATTAAGGTATATGTGTAGATACATATGAAAGTGAATAATGAATTATGAACAAAGAACAACACGTATGTTTACAAAGAATGAATGAATGAATGGTATAACGTAAATAAATGAAATCTTGCTTTATAAATATATATATTGCATGCTAAGAATGTAAGTATACGCTATGGACGGAAACGAAGCTAACGGCTACTACGGTAGACGGACGACCACTTGACTATTATGCAGCTAGAGAAGGAAGTCTAGAAAGTTAGACTAATTAAAGGCCACTACGGTGGAGTAAGTCGCTAAAACAATATGCGGCTGCATAATTAGCTCAAGTGGGAAACGGATGCCTTATGGCAGACGGGCGAATATGACGGACTACGACGGTAGGACGGTAAAGAAGGACGGCCGAAGGTTGGCCGGACCAAAGTTAAGGCGGACGGTTTCTAGGACCGGACGAGTAAAAGGGCTACGACGGTAGCTCGAGGGCGTATGTCTTTGTGATATACGTACCGTAAGATGGGTTGATCACCCTTATGTGTATGACCAATAAATGGTAAAGAAAGTAAAGGTGAATGCATATCTATGTAATCACGTAAGAAAGATAAGGAAACAATGTTAAGAAAAGTGAAAAGAAAAAGGGTGAACGCATATATATATATATATGTAATCACCTTAATAAAGATAAAGAAAGATGAAAGAAAAGCAAAAGTTATGAATACGTATTTATATGAATGACTTTATAATAATGCTTACTTATGAAGTAAAGAAAAGAATGTTTATATCTAAACGCATTAAACTAGAACTCACCAGCGTTAGCTGACTTTAGTATACATTTCAGGTAAAGGAAGAAAAGGTCGTGCGATGACGTGAAGGTTACCCGGCACAAGACTGACATCCCACTTTTGTTTGTTAAGAATATGTTATGTTTTATTCGTAAAGACTTCCGCTGTTTTGATTATGTAATTGAATGATGAATGTTTTAAATTTAAGTTCAGTATTTATGACTATGTTTATGAGTAAATCCAACAAGTGAGGTCACCCGGGAAAGGGGCCTTACAAGTTGGTATCAGAGCAATAGTTTGAGAGATTCAGACATCCCTAAATGTCTGGACTCAAACTGATTATGGGACCAACGCACGGATGTCAGTATGGGTAACCAACGTCAACGCAGCACGGTAAGTAAGTACTAAAGCTAATGCTCTAAATAAGGATAGATACCTTAACTTAGAACAAATAGATGTCAATGTCACAACCGATTTGAAGAGTTTTGAACCCAAAAAGCAATGTAAATTAGTAATCACAAACCGGTCACTGTAATTAAAAATTTACCTTGCTCGTACTGTTCCAAACTATGATCTGAAGTAATGACATTGATGTATTCCCTTTATGACTATCAGGAAATTTAGAAATTATGGCTGGCGGAGGAAGAACTGGACGCCGAGGCGGTCACACTGGCCGACGAGGTAGACCTCCGTTGAATCAAAGACTAGAAGAAGAAGAGAGTGTGCACGCGGAACACACCGAGAGTGTACACGAAACAGAAGTGACCCCAGCTGGAGACGACAATCCAGGGCCGATACAGTTGGAACCCGAAGTCAGGGATGCTATTGCCCGTGAAGTTGTGCTCACACTGAAGAAGGTATTGCCTGATCTACTATCTGAGGCAATAAAGAAAAGTAAAGAGGAGGATGAAGGGAACAATGAAGAGAAAATTTATGATAGTGACGGGGATGAAGTAAAAGTGGCAGCAAGCAATCGTGGGTGTACTTACAAAGGATTCAAGGACGGAGACCCACCTAAGTTTGATGGAACCAAGGATTCGGTGGCCACGTTCGAATGGATCGAGAGGATGAACGCAGTCATCAACATCAGCGAGTGTCGACCAGACCAAGCTGTTAAATATGTTGCTCATTCTTTCACCAATGAAGCACTAGGTTGGTGGAGAAATATTCAAAGAACAAAGTCACCACATGCTCTTGCCAGAATGACATGGGAGGACTTGAAAAAGCTCGTAATCCAAAAGTTCTGCCCACAAAATGAGATTGATCGTGTGGAGAACGAGTTCCTGAACTTCAAGGCTGGCAACAAGACTCATCGCCAGTATACATCAAGATTCAATGAACTGGCTCAACTAGTACCACACCTGGTGGAAACTGAAGATCGTTTGATCAAGTACTATGTTAAGGGATTGCCACAGCGGGTCCGTGTTCATGTAAAAGCTAACCTACCCTCGACCTTCGAGTCGGTAGTGAATCTGAGCGGAATCGTCTACGACGATTATGCCAATGAGGACCCACCAACAGAGACCCAAAAGAGAAAGTGGGAGAACCCGTCTAGAGGCACAGGAAGAGGGAACGTAACAACTGAAACTAAGAAGCCAAGGTCGGACGAATATGAAACATGCAAGAAATGTGGAAGGCAACATCTTGGCGAATGTAAAATCGGCACCATCACATGCTATAAGTGCGGGAAGCCGGGGCACTTCTCTCGAGAATGTGTAAGAGACGTCAAGTGTCAAGTATGTGGATTGTTTGGACATCTGACAAAGAACTGCAGGAAGGCCGGCCAATCTGGTTCGGGAAAAGAAAAGGAAAAGGAACAGCCAAAGGCTAGGACTCGGGCCTATGCTTTAACCGAGGAAGAAGCAAGAGGAAACCCTGACGTCGTGTCGGGTACGTTCCTAGTAAATGATGAACATGCTGCTATTCTGTTTGATTCTGGTGCTAGTAAAAGTTTTATATCCACTGCATTTAGCCGCAAATTAGACTGCACAATCACTAGCCTTATAAGGGCCTTTAGCGTACAAACTGCTATTGGTAAAAACTCAGTAGTCATCCAAGTGACTGACGATTGCATGGTAGAAATAGAGGGCCATAAGTTTCCATCTAAATTGTACCTTCTAACCTTAGGAGGATTCGATGTAGTATTGGGCATGGATTGGTTAGCTGCCAACGAAGCTCAAATCATATGTAAACGAAAGATGATACATCTCAAGGCCACTGACGGCAGTCCGATTACGGTTTATGGTGACTGGAATAGCACAATGCCGAACGTCATCTCGATGATCAAGGCCGAAAGTTACATGAGGCGCGGTTGCGAAGCTTATCTGGCGTATGTTATTGACGATAGAATGAAAACGAAAGAGCTAAAAGATGTACCCGTGGTGTGCAATTTTCCAGAAGTGTTCCCAGAGGACCTACCTGGTTTGCCGCTCGATCGGGAAATAGAATTTCAGATTGACTTACTGCCAGGAGCTGAGCCCGTTGCCAAGGCACCATACCGATTGGCTCCGTCAGAAATGAAAGAATTAATATCCCAACTTGAAGAATTAACAGAGAAAGGATTTATCAGACCGAGCATCTCACCATGGGGCGCTCCGGTATTATTTGTAAAGAAAAAGGACGGCAGCATGCGCATGTGCATCGACTACCGTGAACTGAACAAGAGAACAGTAAAGAACAAATACCCACTGCCTAGAATAGACGACCTCTTTGATCAATTACAAGGCGCGAGTTGGTTCTCAAAGATTGATCTCAGGTCGGGTTACCACCAATTGAAAGTAAGAGAGGAAGATGTACCGAAAACTGCGTTTCGTACGCGTTATAGGCATTATGAATTTCTCGTGATGTCCTTCGGATTAACTAACGCACCAGCAGCATTTATGGATTTAATGAACAGAGTATGCCGACCCATGTTGGATCGATCAGTAATAGTTTTTATAGATGACATCCTCATATATTCAAAGAATGAAGGTGATCACCACTGTCACCTAAGAGAAGTATTGGAGGTGCTAAAGCAGGAAAAGTTGTACGCAAAATTCTCCAAATGCGCGTTCTGGCTTAGGGAAGTCCAATTCCTAGGTCATGTAATAAACCCAAACGGCATCATGGTGGATCCTGCAAAGATCGAGACAGTAAAGGAATGGAACATCCCAAAGACACCAACAGAGATACGAAGCTTTCTAGGGTTGGCAGGCTACTATCGAAGGTTCATCCAAGATTTCTCAAGAATTGCCTCGCCGCTAACCAAACTGACACGGAAGGAAGCAAAGTATGAATGGGGTCCAACCCAAAACAACGCGTTTGAGGAACTTAAGACACAATTAACTCAAGCTCCAGTATTAACACTACCTGAGGGAAATGAAGACTTAGTAGTCTACTCTGACGCTTCAGGGCAAGGATTAGGGTGCGTACTCATGCAACGAGGAAAGGTAATTGCTTATGCATCGCGGCAACTAAAGGTTCATGAAGTTAACTACCCAACACATGATCTAGAATTAGCAGCAGTAGTTTTCGCGTTGAAAATATGGAGACACTACTTGTATGGAGTTAAATGCACCATCTACTCCGATCACAAAAGCTTGAAATACTTTTTCGAACAAAAGGAACTAAACATGAGGCAAAGAAGATGGTTAGAGCTACTGAAAGACTATGACTGTGAGATATTGTACCATCCAGGCAAGGCAAACGTAGTGGCTGACGCTTTAAGTAGAAAGGAAGAATCGGCACCTATCCGGATCAAAGCGTGTCAGTTAATTATAACGCCAGACTTAATGGGTGAAATATCAAAGGCACAAGATGAAGCATTGTTAGAAAGAAATGTGAAACGGGAAAGAATAGTAGGACAACAAGGGAACTTAGATGCGAATGCATACGGGGTACGAACTAGGTTTGGCCGGATGTGGATACCTAAGATTGGTAAGCTTAGAGCCAAAATACTCGATGAGGCCCATAAGTCTCGCTATTCTATCCACCCCGGGACAAACAAAATGTATCAAGACTTGAAGAAAGAATACTGGTGGCCTGGCATGAAGAATGATGTGACAGAATACGTGAGCAAGTGCCTAACGTGTTCTCTAGTTAAGGCCGAGCACCAGAAACCATGCGGTAAAATGCAACCTTTACCAATACCGGAATGGAAGTGGGAGGAGATCACGATGGACTTCATTACCAAGCTACCGCGAACAGCTAAAGGCAATGATACCATTTGGGTGATCGTCGACCGCTTGACAAAGAGTGCTCACTTCTTGCCAATACGAGAAACTTCTTCTTCTGAAAAGCTAGCAGAAGTATTTATCAAGGAAATTGTGAGCAGACATGGTATGCCGCTGTCGATTGTGTCTGACAGGGATACTAGATTCACGTCAAGGTTTTGGAAGAAATTCAATGAAGCAATGGGCACTAGACTGAACATCAGCACCGCTTACCACCCCCAAACCGATGGACAATCGGAAAGGACCATTCAGACCTTGGAGGACATGCTCCGGGCCTGTATCATTGACTTCGGTGGGAGTTGGGACAGCCATCTACCATTGGCAGAATTTTCATATAACAACAGCTATCACTCGACTATTGGCATGCCGCCATTTGAAATGTTGTATGGGAGGAAATGTAGGACCCCGGTTTGTTGGGGGGAAATTGGACAGAAGGATTTTGCAAGTCTCGAAGTGGTCAAAGCTACTTCTGAGAAATTTGATCAAATCAAGGCTCGTATGAAAGCCGCAAAAGACAGACAGAAATCATACGCGGATAAGAGAAGGAGGGATTTAGAGTTTCAAGTAGGGGACATGGTACTGTTGAAAGTATCACCGTGGAAAGGAATCATTCGGTTCAGAAAGCGTGGCAAACTAAGTCCAAGGTTTGTCGGACCTTTCGAGATTGTAGCAAGAGTGGGTCAAGTTGCTTACAGACTCGACCTACCCGTCGAGCTTAGTGGAATACACCCTACATTCCACATATCACACTTACGCAAGTGCCTTGCTGACGATACGGCTCACATACCTTATGACGAAATCGAAGTGGATAACAGCTTGAACTATGTAGAAGAACCAATAGCTATTCTTGACAGAGCCGAGAAACGATTACGCAATAAGTCGATCCCTTTAGTCAAAATACAATGGAAACACAGAAAGGGGTCCGAGGCTACTTGGGAGAAAGAAGACGAGATGAAGGAACTGTATCCCCAGTTGTTTAACGTGTAACAGGTTTCGAGGACGAAACCTCATTAAGGAGGGTAGACTTGTAACATCCCAAATAATGACAAGACAAATAGAAAAGGGAAATAAAGTGGGCTTGGCCAAAATTTCGGCCCATGGGCCGAAAAGAAAAGGGGGAAACCCCATTACAAAACAGCAGCTTCAACCCAAACCCCTCTCATTTCATCTTCCTGCGCAAGAATACTAGAGAGAGAGAGAGAGAGAGCGATCGGCTTGTGAAGAAAACCGCAAGGAGAAGACTCAAGGGCTCGGGAATCATCCGACTCCACCATTTCAGCGCATAGCAACAGAAATCGGGCCTGTTGAGGTAAGCATCGCCTCTGATTCTGAGTCTTTGCATGTCTCGGGTTTAAATCAAATAAAGATACGATTTTTGCATATGAAACTTGAAACAAATCACGTATTTGAACTCAAGAACGATAAAGGAAGGTGTTTAACGTAAAATGTTCAAGGTTTAATCGATTGGAAATAAGTTGGCTGGAGCAAGGTTCTGGTCAGGGAAGATGCAGACCCATGACTCGAAACTATAGTTTCGATACATGCAGACCCATCGAAACTACTCTAGTTTCGATAGTCATGTTTGACTCGAAACTATCTAGTTTCGATAGCAGCCAATGACTCGAAACTACTATAGTTTCGATAGGAACTCAGGACTCGAAACTACCTAGTTTCGAGTGTCACCTTGAACCTAAACTAAGATTTTTCATAAGTTAATGACTCGAAACTACCTAGTTTCGATAGAAGGATTATGACTCGAAACTACCTAGTTTCGATAGAAGGATTATGACTCGAAACTACCTAGTTTCGAGTGTAAGACCATAGCTCGAAACTACCATAGTTTCGATGCGACCCACCTCCCGAAACTACTGAGTTCAAGAACAGTAATGTCTAGTGTCATTTAGGAGCCCTACCTTATATGTATGACTTTATTATACAGATAGTGGGTGACCTTAGTGACGTTTCGAAACCAGCTATTATACTTCAGGGACCCGCCCATCAGGTGAGTTCTATGTGCCCATTCTAAGTTATGTGCAAATGATTTATAAATGTTTTGGGGCTGAAATGTATACACTAAATGAATAAATGAAATGAATGTCAATGTGACCATACGTGATATATTAAGGTATATGTGTAGATACATATGAAAGTGAATAATGAATTATGAACAAAGAACAACACGTATGTTTACAAAGAATGAATGAATGAATGGTATAACGTAAATAAATGAAATCTTGCTTTATAAATATATATATTGCATGCTAAGAATGTAAGTATACGTTATGGACGGAAACGAAGCTAACGGCTACTACGGTAGACGGACGACCACTTGACTATTATGCAGCTAGAGAAGGAAGTCTAGAAAGTTAGACTAATTAAAGGCCACTACGGTGGAGTAAGTCGCTAAAACAATATGCGGCTGCATAATTAGCTCAAGTGGGAAACGGATGCCTTATGGCAGACGGGCGAATATGACGGACTACGACGGTAGGACGGTAAAGAAGGACGGCCGAAGGTTGGCCGGACCAAAGTTAAGGCGGACGGTTTCTAGGACCGGACGAGTAAAAGGGCTACGACGGTAGCTCGAGGGCGTATGTCTTTGTGATATACGTACCGTAAGATGGGTTGATCACCCTTATGTGTATGACCAATAAATGGTAAAGAAAGTAAAGGTGAATGCATATCTATGTAATCACGTAAGAAAGATAAGGAAAGAATGTTAAGAAAAGTGAAAAGAAAAAGGGTGAACGCATATATATATATATATGTAATCACCTTAATAAAGATAAAGAAAGATGAAAGAAAAGCAAAAGTTATGAATACGTATTTATATGAATGACTTTATAATAATGCTTACTTATGAAGTAAAGAAAAGAATGTTTATATCTAAACGCATTAAACTAGAACTCACCAGCGTTAGCTGACTTTAGTATACATTTCAGGTAAAGGAAGAAAAGGTCGTGCGATGACGTGAAGGTTACCCGGCACAAGACTGACATCCCACTTTTGTTTGTTAAGAATATGTTATGTTTTATTCGTAAAGACTTCCGCTGTTTTGATTATGTAATTGAATGATGAATGTTTTAAATTTAAGTTCAGTATTTATGACTATGTTTATGAGTAAATCCAACAAGTGAGGTCACCCGGGAAAGGGGCCTTACAGAGGGCCATCGAGAGATATGGTCTATCGATCGAGAGAGAGATGGAGAGAAGTTGGAAAACACGAATGAGCACAGGAGGCTGTGTTTTGAGTTTTAGGGCAAACCGAAGGCTATGCCGACGACATGTGGTCACCACAGGGTTCACTGAAACGACGCCGCTTTAGCTTTTCATTAATTTATAATATAAGGAAAACGAAGAAAATATATATTTCTTTACTTTTTACCTATATCAATGACATGCCGTCCGCAAATCTTTTCAAAATAGCGGATCGTTTTTTCATAATCCCGCCTAACCTATAGTGACGACATGTCGTCGGGACAACATTGACAACATGTAGTTGCTGTAGGGCGTACTATTCCAACGACAATAATTCGTCGCGATAGTTATCATCGCAACATGGTACTTCTCTTTTAGTGGACCTTAAGGTCACAGATTCAATTTTACAGTTGTTCCAAGCCCTACCCTCATATTTGGATGATATACTTTTTACTTAAATTTTAAGATGAAACCTTATAATCAAATTAATAATTGAGTTTTTGTCACACCCTGTCAAAACGGGACCTAACATGACCGATTGATACCAAGACAAACAGAGTGGAAACATAAAAATCTACTTACTAAATCTTGGAATTACTACAAAATCGTACAAGTTCAAACCAAAAAAAATAGTTCTATTACCAAAGTACGAGAAGCTGCAAAAAGTTTAATCCCTATAAAATAAGCTTCTAAAATCTCCCAAGGTTTGGTAGCTACACTCCCAAAAGCAATCCTCACACTCTCCTAGCGTTTAGCTGTAAAGCATGATCAAAACAAAATGTCATCATAAATCTTTGTGAGCTTGTAACTGTACAACTAGGTAAAACAAGTTTCATGTGTTGTTACCCCTGCAATCAAAGCTCCCTTAATGGATCAAATTCCATATCAAAGGTCCGTAACATATATACAAAAGGATATCGGCTAGTGGACAAAACCATCATACACTAAGATACCGACTCTACGTATATTTGCTCCACGTTTGTGCGCAACCCTAGTTCATCGTACGAGTCTCTTGTTCACGGGATTTTCAAGTCAAAACCAAATCCTCGTGACTCGAATAGTGGTGCGGTAGGGTCACACGACGATGTGCGACCAAACCAGGACTCGCACAGCGGTGCGTTGAGGTCCCACCGCGGTGTGGGTCTGTGCCGAATGAAGGAGTTAACCTTGATCCGTAACTAGTTAATTAATTACTATTTAATTAATAGTTTAAATGTTTAGATAAAGTTATATTTATCTATTAGTTTGTTGGAGTTAGTATTAGATTATAATTGAGAGTAGTATTTGAGTAGGATTAGTAAGGCTTATATTTTATAAATAGATGGTTAGGGTGTATGTAATTTAAAAAGTCCAGAATTATAATAAACAAGAAATAGTCGATCTTGGTTGAGATCAAATTTTGTGTTCGTATTATTGGGCCTGATTTCTAACAATTAGTATCAGAGCTTAGTTAAAGTCCTGCGGTTTTGAGAGTCGTGTTTCGTGAGGAGGAGCAGCCCTTTGGCTGTAGGGCTGAAGACGAAGAAGGAGCAAGATCCGTTTTTGTTAAGAAGGTTTGAAGGAAGCAAGAACTTTATTTGATCTTCATGTTTGAAGGAAGCAAGAACGTGATCTTCATGTTTGAAGGAAACAAGTAAGAAGGAACAAGAAAATTTTTCTTGTTAAGTAGGCAATCGATAACACGTTTTCTTGGTTGAATGAAGGAGTAGGAAAAACAAAATCTTATCTTGTTTAGTAGGCAATCAAGAACCCTAGTTTTCGATTGAAAGGAGTAGGAAAAACAATATTTTTCTTGTTAAGAAGGCTATCAAGGACTTGTTTTTTGATGAATTAAAAGAATAGGAGAAAGAAGGAAAGAAAGAAGAAGAAAAACAAGTAAGAAGAAAGAAAATAGGAAAGAAGGAAGGAAATGTTTAACACGACCAATTTTTTATCAATTTGCAACTACATTTAATCCGATTTCTCTTTAACAGAAAGAAAACATTAATCATTTTTAAAGCTTTCTAAACACTTAAACTCATTGTATGTCCAAGTTCATATGATCAAAACCTCACTTAGGTGCTAAAACTTCCATTTTAACAATCCAACACTTGGTTAAATCTTAAACAAGATATTAGATGTTGGAATTATATGTCCGGTCACGATTATTTAACGCCGGGCAATTCTCAACAATGGTATTAGAGCCTTGGTTATGACATATGAATCGGATCCGGTCTTTTAACTGATTATAGATCACAAACTCTTTGTTTGAAGTTTTCGATCTATATCTTTTTTGGGCATTTTTTATTTATTTATTTTAGTCAAAGTTTTTATTTATTTTATTTGACCAATAGGATTGCCCAGTTATTTGATTGTATTACATATGTAAATCTGACCCGACCTGTCTTGTGTTTGTTTTATGTTTTGTTTTTATGGTTTTGGCCCATTTAATGGCTCAAAGTTGTAATAGGCTAGCTTTTATTTTTTGGCCCACCTTGATGGCTCAAAGTTGTAATAACTTAGAGTTTTATTTTTTTGTATTCTATATAAATATTGTAAAGATAAAGACTCGAAGACAAAACTGAAGACGGAGGCAGGATCTTGGATTTAGTGGGAGTCACAAGGAACAGCTATACGCATGCACGAAGTCTATCCTTGTGGTTGTGACCCCGTGACCTAGTTTGGTCTTGCTATTTGGCTCTAGTAAGATCAAACACTTTTTCTTTGGCCATATGATTTACATATTTTTATGTTTGCTATTGTGGTTGCTTTTATCTTAGAAATGTTATAACGTACCAACCAAATACCAAAATTTTCAAAATCAAATAAATAACAAGTTTTAAACATTTTTTACATTTGTGAATACTTTATATTAAAACAAAAAGTTTATTTTTTTAAAATAAATGATAACCAATAAAGTTTTGCAATTTAAACTAATTTTAAATTTTCAAAACGAATAACTTAATAGTTCATTTAAACTATAAACTTTTAATTGGTTTATTTCATCGCGACAAACTTAGTTTTAATAGGTTATTTAAAATTAAGTGTCATGAGAGATGAAAGGGTTCATCATGTTGTCACGATCTAATATATAGTAAAATGGCTTTTATAACACACGTATGATTTATCATTCGTTGTGTTTGACCCTATTCGGTAAAACACTAAAATTAAATCTCATATTTAAAATCTTTAGTCTATGACATCCTACTATAAGGAACACTTGGGGCATAACGCGAAACACCAGTGTTTGGAACCACAGCACCGCACTTTGTGCGTAACCTATCCCTCCAAGGTGCAAGGGTTTCGTTGACACATCCGGCCCTTCCACATGTTCCTGTACTATGGCGACTATTACTTCTCTCTAATACATGCCCCAGCTGTATGGAGAGACCAAAAGTGGGCATAGATGAGGCTAAACTTATCATTAAATAGACAAAAGTTGTCTTAGCGGCCTCATACTCGAGAATTGTGCATTTTTCCACAATTGACAATTATTGTCAGTCTTGAACGAGAACAATAATGATTGAACGCTATATGAGAATGAATCTAATCCATGTCTCATTGCTTCAATTGATGTCTTTTACAGAAAGGATAAATGACGATTATTACCATAAGTCTATTGTCTTGCAATAGCAAGATGTTTTGGTTAATAACTTTAAAGTGTCATACCTTGTTAGGGGCAACCATGTGTAGCTTGAACACCGCTGGTTTTCTGCGTTAAGGAACTTAATCGAAGGACGTCCAAGTAGGAGACTGTTGGAATTATATATCCGGTCACGATTATTTAACGCTACTAACTGAGTTGTGACCCATAAGAGTTACACCTTGGGCAACGAACATTAAATCCACTTAACCTGCTTAACTGGTAATTACGAACTGTTAGCTAGACGATATATTTTATATATATTCGTTAGACGGGAATTATTATTTATACTAGTTTATAAATAATAATTATATATATTATTTTAATCTTTTATTAAAACAATTAAATGAGTCCGGGCTTTTTATCTCGTATTAGACTTTGAGCCCGAAAACAATTAATAGGGTTTATAATTATTATATATATATATATATATGGATTATAATCCTATTTTTGTTTTCACCCTAAAATTGCTAGCCGCATACAAATTGAGGAATACGTTTTTTTGGTTGACCACTTTTTGGTCAACACCTATTCGAGCCGCAAAGGAGTTTCACTTGTTTTGCCGTTTTTCCAAAGCTTCTGTCACAAAGGAGTTTGCAATTCTCGGCAGCCTCAAGCCCCCCACCCCCGGTCGCCGACCGGGGCCGCCTCGTTCTCGCGTTTCGGTTCCTGATCTAGCATCGTTTCGTTGTACCTAGGTGACTCAACCGGTTAATCATTAACCACGAATATATAATTAATCTCATTGGTAGATTAAATATTTATTCTGTGTTCGTATGTTTTGTAACCCAGATCCTGTCGGGTTTTCCTTTTTGTGTTGAATCGGTTTCTTTCCGCTGTGTTTTAATAATTACTAAATAATTATTATCAATCTATAATTAATTATCAACCATTTTTAATAACTAATCTAACTGATCACCACCGGACAATTCCCAACATTAGAGGCATACCAAAGCCTTAAGTACTACTGGAATTCAAAGTCAGAGCTTATATTTCTCATGCAGATTGTTTACAAGGGAATGAATATAGATAAACAAAACAAAGACTAGAAATATGGCAAGGATATCGGAATTAAATATGGAGAGGATTAGAATGAATATTGGAATCCAATAAAATGATCATCAAAACTCATTAAATCATCAAAACCACAAATGATCTATAGATGATCTGAGATATCAAAAACACTTGTGGATTGTAGCTAGACACGATTTGCAGCATGCACATCCATATCTTCAAGGGTTTGTGAGTATTTTAGACACAGGGATTCTTGAGAGAAATGGAGGTTAGTTTGAGAGCTTCAGAAGTGCTTTGGATCGGACTATAGTGGAGATATGCGACTTAAGTGGACCAATAGGAAGAGAACAACTCAAAAAATGGAACTTTCTAGTTCAGGTTGCCCGATCCACACAGCGGTGCGGCATCTCACATGGGCGTGTGCAATCAGGTTTCTCGGTGATGGCTTCTGGTCAGGACCCCACACGGCGATGTATCTTACCCGCATGGCCGTGCGCGATCTCACTTCACGGTAATAGGTCAAGCTCTTGGTATTCATGCTTGAATCAAGGATTCACATGGTGGTGTGTCAACCCCACATTGGCGTACCGTAATCTTTGGTTGTTACATTCTTCACACCTTAAAGAATTTTGTCCTTCAAATTCAATTAATGGTTAAACATATGAGGATACTTCCTTTTCATTTCATCTTCTCTTTCCCAAATAACTTTTGGTCCTCTTCGCGCGTTCCACTTAACTTTTACGATTGAGATCTTTTTGCGTCTCAGTTTCTTCGTTTGTTTCTCTAATATTTCAATTCGTTCTTCCACGAAGTTCAGTCTGTCGTCAATATTTACTTCATGAAGGGGTATAGTCAATGCTTCGTCCATGAGACACTTTCTTATGTTTGACGCATGAAATATATCATGTATCCCTCTCAATTCCTCATGTAGTTTCAACCGAAACGAATCGTTTCTGACTTTTGTCAATATCTCAAATGGTCCGATATATAGTGGACTTTTAGCATCACTCGGTCGCCAATTTAAAATTCTAACGGCCTTCGTCTCTTGTCGGCGTAGATTTTCTGTTTATCTTGGGTGGCTTTTAATCTGTCTTGTATTTGGACAACCTTATCCGTGGTTTCTAATACTATCTCAGGTCTTGTTAGTTGTCCTTCCCCACTTCAGACCAACACATTGGTGTTCTGCACTTTCTTCCATAAAGTGCTTCAAATGGTGTAACTTTAATATTCGTGTAATAGTTGTTATCGTATGAGGAATCCATTTCAATTTCCTCCAAAGTCTATACACACGCTCTCAACATATCCTCTAGTGTTTGAATAGTACGTTCACTCTGGCCATCAGTTTAAGGATGATTGTACTTAGATTCAAAAGCGTTCCCATTGTTTGCTGAAAAGTTGCCAGAAACCAGATGTAAACCGGCTACCTCTATCTGACACGATAGATAATGGCATGTTGTAAAAATGTAACCATCTTTTCTTAATAAAACATGTATGAATTTGGTTACATCATTTTGGTCGATTTTAACATGTTCCGCTCATTTGATACTGATCACCTTTAACTACTTTTTTTTCTTCATTCGTCCAATTAGAGACTAATTATCACCCAAATCAAACACTATTTCATGTAAATCTGTTCCAATTTATTAGATCTGTATTAGAAACTAAAAAAGTAATGGTGTTTATGTAGCTTTATAATACGGTAACACTCATGTTGGTTCAGGCCCCTACAAACACACTCAAACACACTGTAAAAACTCACGTAAGTGAAGGTTTGTATTTACTGCTTGAAATCCTTATTTTATTATGCAAGGAATGTGGCTTTATATAGCCTACAGTGACTCTAAAACCCAACGGAAATAAACTAATAGCTACCACAAAAAGTGGAGTCAAAACAAAGAACTATTCAACCTACGACTCTTTAAACGTAACTACCTAAACGTGGGTAAGACCCATTATTCCACCAAGATATAAACACATGCTAATTAAAATCTTCAAGACCCGTGAACTGATCCACCTTCAACCCGATACCCGCTGACCCGTGTGACCCGGTACCGTGAACGAACACGATTAATCCAACAATCACCCCCTTAATCGGCTTGTTCACACCGCTCATTCACTGCAGCGTTCCCGTCTTCTTCAACCCGACCTTTCCTGGACACCCGACCTTCACCTCGGTCACGTCCAAAGTTTTCCCTCAACTCGACCTATCCTGGACACCCCGGCCTCACCTCGGCCACGTCCAAAGTCATCTATGATCGTGATTTCACTATTATGTCAAGCTCTTCCTTGATAAGCATCCCCTGCGTATCTACCACCAACTAGACACCAGCCACACCTGCTGCGCCGTCTTTGAGTCGCAAAACGAATATCTCAGCCACCCACTGTTTCGTTTATACCGCGCTACACCGTTGGTTTTTCTGCCATAAGAATTCGAGGCCTCCTTGCGATTCTTCTTCTAGGCGAGAAAGCGCATCCGACAGATGAAAGACACGATCCCTTCTTCGTTCTTCGATCAACAAAACTGGGTTAACAAGCCCGCTGATTTGGCCTGAATCACGACTCGTCCGCTACCCTTTTGACCCGCTAGAACTGAAACCTTTAAATTTGCTGCTACTCGATCAATCCTGCTGTTCACCCTATCTTGGAAACCTGCTGTTGGATCGATTACACCCCCTGGTTCACTTACTACTACCTTCGATCACCATTAACAACCACAGATCTTCGGTGTTCATCACCGGTCACCACCGTCGTTCCAAACGGCACTCCCCTGCGACAACGGCCGACCCGAAACACCTCTTTCTCTCCGTCTTCTGTTGTTTGCTGATCTCCCGTGTTATGTGTGTAGTAACACCCCCTCGTTCCCCCGAACCTGCAGCCAAACACGCTGCAATTGTCGACCCACCTTGCATCTGCTGCTCTTGCAGCCCCGCACCCGAAGGCTAATCCTCCCTTTGAAAGTCGACTCTCAAAACGGCCCTTGCTCAACCTTGCTCTGATACCAAATGTTTGTTCAGGCCCCTACAAACACACTCAAACACACAATAAAAACTCACGTAAGTGAAGTGTAACATCCCAAAAATAAAACGACAGTTAAAAGGACGAAATAAACGAACGAGGCATGTCGGGTCGGGTCGTATGGGCCGGCGGGCTGGAAGGGGACTCTCCCCTATAAATAGCTTAGACCTCCACCATTTCTCTCATTTGCAAGTTCTAGAGAGAGAAACCGTAGAGAGAGAAAGTTGGCGGATCGACCCGAGATTTCAGCAAAGTGTTACTCCACAACTCGTGAGAAGAACCTTAGAAAGGGTTAGGTAAGGACTTGTGTTCTGATGAAATCACAAAGGTGGTCAAATAGAAATCGAAAGGTAGTGTAATGGTTAATTGCAGATGGCCAGTGTATATTAACATCTTACAGTACTTATTGAATTTTGTTTGTTAACTAGCGTGATGACATTGGATTCCTTATCTTATAGAACGAAATGGCAAGGAGAGGAAACGGAAGACGTGGTGGGGGCCGTACCGGCGGTCGAAATGGTGGGCGTGGCAGGACCCCTGCGCGCCAAGAGTATAGTGAAGAAGGAAGTGTTCACACTGAACCGGCGGTTATTGTGCATGGAACTGAGAAGACACTGGTTGAAGAACATCCTTTCACTTTTGAACCAGAAGTGAGAGCATCTATAGCTCGAGAGTTCACCGAGTTGATGAAGAATTCTCTGCCAGGTCTGTTAGCTAAAGTATTGAAGAAGGTTAGTGGGGAAGGTGGGTCTAGCGCGGCAACTGGTGCCGAATGACAGCGCGCCGCCTACTCGCTGATGCGACTATAAGTCATTCAAGGCATGTGACCCGTCGATCCTGACTGGGAAGAAGGACGCGGTGGCTACGTTTGATTGGGTGATCCGTATGGAAGCTGCCATTCGTCTGAGCGAATGTCGAACGGATCAAGTTGTAAAATTTGCTGCCAACTCCTTGAGAGAGGAAGCATCCCATTGGTGGGAAGGTGTACGTCAAGCAAAAGGGAGCGAGGTTGTAGATGCGATGATGTGGGCTGACTTGAAAACCTTGGTGATCAAGAATTTCTGCCCAAGGAACGAGATTGAGAAGGTAGAGAGGGAATTTCTGGGTTTGAAGGCCGGGAGCATGACGTACCGGCAATACACAACCCTATTCAATGAACTGGCACGTCTGGTGCCACATCTTGTCACGACCGAGGAAAGAAAGATCGTATGCTACATACAAGGACTGCCGGACCAAGTCCGCACCTATGTTAAGGCAAACGCCCCTACTACCTATGACTCGGTAGTAGAACTGAGCGGCGTGGTATTTGACGATCTGGCGCTGAATGTCGTTGCCATTGAAGAGCCCAAAAGAAGCTGAGTTTTCCCGCTAAGCGATCGGGTGGGAAGTTGTTTGGGGCTCGGGACAAGCAGGCCAGGGTAGGCGCGGCGGCAGTCTACGGAAGATGTGGGGTAAGACATACGGGTGAATGTCGGTTAGGATCGAATCTATGCTTTAAATGCAGCAAAACCGGACACTACTCCCGTGAATGCCCGCAAGGCTTCAAATGCTACAACTGTGGGGAGAGTGGTCATATGAGCCGGGAATGCACCAAGCCTAGAATAGGTCAAGCCGGGAAAGGGAAAGGCCCGGAGAAGACAGAAGAGAGACCCCGAGCAAAGACTCGCGCCTATGCGCTGACGCCGGAACAGGCTAGAGCGGACGGCATCAGGTACGTTCGTCCTTGACAACACCTTTGTATCTGTGTTATTCGATGCAGGTGCCAGTATGAGTTTTATATCTGCGACTTTATGTAAACGAGTGAAATACACTGTCAGTAAGCTAGAAAAGGGCTTTTAGCGTAGAAACCGCTGTGGGTAGAACTGCGAGGGTGACTGATGTAGTTGATAATTCCACGATAAAAATAAAAGGCCATAGATTTCCCATCAGGTTATTTGTCATGGTTTTGGGTGGGTTCGATGTCGTGTTAGGAATGGATTGGCTAACTGCCAATGAAGCACAAATTATATGTAAACGAAAGATAATCCGACTCAAGGCTCCGGACGGTAGCAAAGTCGAGGTTCTTGGAGATCGTGATGCCCCGATGCCAAACGTCATCTCGATGATTAAGGCAACAAATTACTTGAGGCGCGGATGCGAGGCTTATCTGGTGTACGTGATCGATAAGTGTAAGGAAGTGAAGGAACTAGACGATGTACCCGTGGTACGCGAGTACCCGGAGGTGTTTCCAGAGGATTTGCCTAGGATACCACCCAACAGAGAGATTGAATTTCGAATCGACTGAGTACCAGATGCCCAGCCCGTGGCTAAGGCTCCATATCGACTAGCACCAGTGGAGATGAAAGAGTTAATGGCACAACTAGACGAGTTACTTAAGAAAGGATTTATCCAACCGAGCATCTCGCCGTGGGTGCTCCGGTGTTGTTTGTGAAGAAGAAGGATGGTTCGATGAGAATGTGTATTGATTATCGCGAGTTGAACAAACGTACGGTGAAGAACAAGTACCCTTTACCAAGGATCGACGACCTGTTCGATCAATTACAGGGCGCAAGTTGGATCTCAAAAATCGACCTTCGATCCGGGTACCATCAGTTGAAGGTGAGGGAAGAAGATATACCGAAAACCGCATTTCGCACGCGTTATGAACATTTCGAGTTCCGCGTGATGTCTTTTGGATTGACGAACGCCCCCGCAGCGTTCATGGATTTGATGAATAGAGTTTGTCGACCAATGCTGGATCGATCGGTAATCGTGTTCATCGATGATATCCTCATCTACTCTAGGAATGAGGGTGATCACGCGTGTCACTTAAAGGAAGTATTGGAAACTCTGAAGAAGGAAAAGTTGTATGCTAAGTCTCCAAATGCGCGTTCTGGCTTAGGGAAGTCCAATTCCTAGGTCACGTCATTAACCCGAACGGCATTATGGTTGACCCAGCAAAGATAATGACGGTAAGGGAATGGAATATTCCTAAGACGCCAACTGAAATCCGTAGTTTCTTAGGATTGGCAGGCTACTATCGGAGATTCATCCAGGATTTCTCGAAAATAGCTTCGCCATTGACAAAGTTGACTCGGAAGGAGGTAAAGTACGAATGGGGTTCGACCCAGGATGAGGCGTTTAAGGAATTAAAGAAGAGGCTAACCCAAGCTCCAGTCTTGGCCCTTCCCGAGGGCAATGAAGACTTAGTGGTATACTCTGACGCTTCGGGTCAGGGACTGGGATGCGTGTTGATGCAACGTGGGAGAGTGATCGCGTATGCGTCACGGCAGTTGAAGGTTCACGAAGCTAATTATCCGACTCACGATTTGGAACTTCCTGCTGTCGTATTCGCATTAAAAATTTGGAGGCACTACCTTTACGGGGTGAAGTTTACTATTTACTCCGACCACAAAAGTTTGAAGTACTTCTTCGAACAAAAGGAACTTAATATGAGGCGGAGGCGATGGTTGGAACTGCTGAAAGACTATGACTGTGAAATAATGTACCACCCTGGAAAGGCAAACGTGGTGGCTGACGCTCTAAGCCGAAAGGATGTGCCTACTCCTATTAGGGTGAAAGCTTGCCAGTTAGTGGTTACATCGGATATGATGAGAGAAATTGAAAAGGCTCAAGATGAGGCACTTAAAGAAGAAAACATAAAGAAGGAAAGGATGGTTGGCCAACAGGACAAGTTAGAATATAACACCCTTGGTGTTAGGACATGTTTTGGACGGGTATGGATACCTATGGGTGGCGAGCTTAGAACCAAAATCTTGGATGAGGCTCATAAGTCTCGGTACTCTATCCATCCTGGTACCAATAAAATGTACCAAGATCTGAGGAAGGAATACTGGTGGCCTGGGATGAAACTTGAGGTGACAAGGTATGTAAGCAAATGCTTGACTTGCTCGCAAGTAAAGGCCGAACACCAGAAACCGTATGGAAAGATTCAACCACTTGATATACCAAAGTGGAAGTGGGAAAACATTACCATGGACTTCATAACCAAGCTACCTCGCACAGCTAAAGGTCATGACACCATTTGGGTAATTGTGGACCGTTTAACGAAGAGTACTCATTTCCTACCTATTCGCGAGACGATCTCGTCGGAAAGGTTAGCGGAAGTATTTATTAACGAAGTAGTAGCACGGCATGGGATGCCTTTGACGATCGTATCTGACCGGGACACACGATTCACATCGAGGTTCTGGAAAATATTTCACGAGGCGATGGGCACGAGGCTCAATGTTAGCACGGCATACCACCCGTGAACGGATGGTCAGTCCGAAAGGACCATTCAGACATTGGAGGATATGCTTCGCGCTTGTATTATCGATTTTGGCGGCAGTTGGGACAGTCATCTGCCGTTAGCCGAATTCTCCTACAACAATAGTCATCACATGACGATAGGCATGCCGCCTTACGAAATGTTGTATGGGAGAAGATGTAGGACCCCGGTTTATTGGGGTGAGATTGGAAAGAAGGAATTAGGAAGTCTGGAAGTCGTAAGAGAAACGTCGGAAAGGTTTGATCAAATCAAAGCACGAATGAAGGCCGCACAAGATCGTCAGAAATCCTATGCGGATAAACGACGAAGGCCTATTGAGTTTGATGTTGGGGATAGAGTAATGTTGAAAGTGTCACCCTGGAAGGGAATCATAAGATTCAGGAAGAGAGGAAAGTTAAGTCCGAAGTTTGTCGGACCATTTAGGATAATGGCACGGGTTGGTGAAGTCGCTTATCGGTTAGAGTTGCCTGATGAGTTAAGTGGGATTCATCCTACCTTCCATGTATCACACTTGCGAAAGTGTTTGGCTGATGAATCAGCTCACGTACCACTTACTGACATCGAGGTCGACAACAGCCTTAAATACATCGAAGAACCCGTGGCCATCTTAGACAAGAAGGAGAAGCGTTTGCGTAATAAGATTATCCAATTGGTTAAAGTCCAATGGAAACATCGAAAGGGATCGGAAGCCACTTGGGAAACGGAGAAGGAAATGAGGGGGTCGTACCCTCATCTATTTGACTTATGATAGGTTTCGGAGATGAAACCTATTGTAAGGGGGTTAGACTTGTAACATCCCAAAAATAAAACGACAGTTAAAAGGACGAAATAAACGAACGAGGCATGTCGGGTCGGGTCAGGTCGGATGGGCCGGCGGGCTGGAAGGGGACTCTCCCCTATAAATAGCTTAGACCTCCACCATTTCTCTCATTTGCAAGTTCTAGAGAGAGAAACTGTAGAGAGAGAAAGTTGGTGGATCGACCCGAGATTTCAGCAAAGTGTTACTCCACAACTCGTGAGAAGAACCTCCGGATCAGAAACTCGATTCAGGTAACGATCCGACCTAAATCTGAGTTTTAGTTCGTTTTTGGGTTTTTCGGGTTTTGGGTGAAAATGTAACATTTTAACGGATGAAACTGAAGGATAAACATAGATTTGAGTTCCTTAATGGAAAACGAACGTTTTGAATGCAAACAGGTTCGGGATCTTGACGTGATCAGACCCGAATGAGAAAGTTAGGGTTTTTGCGAAGAACAGGTCGTGCGCAGGAAGAGGAACCTGCGTACTTACCAAGTGCGCACGAAGAGGAACCTGCGTACTTACCAAGTGCGTAGGAAGAGGAACCTGCGTACTTATCAAGTACGCAGGAAGCAGGGTCTGCGCACTTGTTAAGTGCGCAGGCATCAGGCTAGTTAAGTAAAGTTAGTATGTTTAGAAGGGTTAAACCGTTAGAGTCGGTATTGGTCTGATGTGTATTTAACTAATCAATTCAGATCGGAAGTGACGTTGTTGGGCCTTGTTTAGGACAACCGAGACTAGCTTATAAGGTGAGTTCTAGAAGCCCACTTTTAAATTTTTAATAATGTTTTTGGGCTGGTGTGCATACGTAACGATGTGACTATTTTATAAAACGATGTTTATGAATGTTGTATGTGTCGTTTTATAAAATGATGTTTATGAACGAAGTTTTGGAAGGAAGGGTTTTGAAAGAAGTGTTTATGAAATATTTTGCCAAAAGAAGTTTATGAAGCTTATGAAGTGTTTATGAATGAATGAATGTTTTTAATAAAACGTACGAATGCTTTAATTGAAGTTTTGAAGTAAAAGAAGTGAAGGTTTACGAAAGTCACAAACGAACGAATCTGCCAATATTTCTTAGGGAATGAAAGTTATGGGTATGGGAAGTATGTTATGGGCCTTTACCTTTTAGGGGCCTTTGTGGCTGGCCAACTGTTGTACAACTGGGGCGATGACGGTCGCCAAGGGGATTATCGTGATCCTTGAAGTTTGGTACGATTTACCTTACGGGGTAGTCGTGCTTGAAGTTTGGTACTTGTGCCCTACGGGGCGCAGTGCTTGAAGTTTGGTACGTGTCATCCTTGTGATGCCGTGCTTGAAGTTTGGTGCTGAATAACCTAAGTATCGGGCCCTAGAAGTTCCTCACCCGAAGGACAGTACGGTGTTGATGGGCCTAGTGGTGGGGATATTTAGGTTATTCCACTAGTATGTGATGTATGGATTTGACGGTTACGAGAATGCGAAGATTCGATATGTTCGTTGACTTATGTTTATGAAGTGTTATGTTTTGTTATTGCATTATTTTACGTACGTTTTTATTAAATGAAGTATGAAGTTATGTTTTTGGCAAATTATTTGAAGTTAACGTTTTATGTTAAAACTAGAACTCACCAGCGTAGCTGACTTTTTAGTGTGCACATTCAGGTTAAGGCAGGTTATGAGGATGGACGGTGATGCTTGGCTAGCGAGAGGAGTTACCCGACTGACTATGAAGACCGGCATCCCGTTATGTTTAGTTATGATGTATTTATGTTTTAAACAATGTTTACGCTTCCGTATGTATGTACAATGATGACGTTATGTTTGAATGAAATTTTCCGCTGCGTTATTTTGCTATTCAAGTTTAAAAACTGTTTGTAAATGAGTAAATCTAACAAGTGAGGCCTCCCGGGTTTGGGGCCTTACATGAAGGTTTGTATTTACTGCTTGAAATCCTTATTTTATTATGCAAGGAATGTGGCTTTATATAGCCTACAGTGACTCTAAAACCCAACGGAAATAAACTAATAGCTACCACAAAAAGTGGAGTCAAAACAAAGAACTATTCAACCTACGACTCTTTAAACGTAACTACTACCTAAACGTGGGTAAGACCCATTATTCCACCAAGATATAAACACATGCTAATTAAAATCTTCAAGACCCGTGAACTGATCCACCTTCAACCCGATACCCGCTGACCCGTGTGACCCGGTACCGTGAACGAACCCGATTAATCCAACAACTCAGGCATGGAGAAAAAAACATTATAACCACAGAGTATGCCTACGGTTTTACACAAAGTAGATGCCTACACTTTTACAATTGTATTGTGAGAGCTTATACATTACAAGTTACCATTTGAGGTGGCCTTTATTAACTACTCTTTCATTGATTTTATCATATTATCTGATATGGGACTGTTAAGTTGTATTGATTTGAAACAGCCAAGAGACACCCTAGAGCTCAACCTACTCAAAACCCAGGTAGCTAGTATGGTTCTTGTGAATAGATCCGCTGTAGGAGCTCTTGCTGCATCATGTTGTTCATAAGTAACGTCTTTATTGTTATTTGATATATTTTATATAATTTTGTTTGAAACTATACTAGAATAGCAAGTTGTTGGTTATGTTGATTCCAGTTTTGATAGCTTGACCGTTCACCTGTTATATGATTAAACAAGTAATATGAACTTTGAAGTAAAGTGTTGTGTTACATTTGTTAATTTTCAGTGAGTAGGTAACTTTTTTTTAAATATTTTGATTAAGTTTTAATTTTATTAATTTGAAAAACCAGACTGAGACAGATATAAACTAGTTGGTTATGTTGGTGTAAGTTGATTTTAATAACTTACGCAAGTATAAGAACAATTCTCATTATAAATGCGAAACTCGCCGATAATTATGGTAACGTCAATACTAGTATTTGTATAAAATATAAACAATATATATCTTACAAACATACCGTCAATACGAAGCATTTTCTTTGTATTCATAAAATTAAAGGAAATTTATTATATTATTGAAACACTTATGCATGGAATCATAAGCTACTAATCACACATGCAACACTTATTACACTATTGGAAAATGCTTCTTATGTTAGGTACGAAACATTTTCTTTTTATTCATAGTCATATCATGCTTGCTATTCAAACATAATGGATGTTTCGAATGATCAAACCTTCTTTGCTTCGACCCAAAAGTTGTACTTAGTGATCGCCAGGAGGACGTGGGGAGCGGCTGGGGGATGGAAGGGGCGGGAAGAGGGGTGAGGGTGCACGGGGCGGGAAGAGGTGGAAGGGTGGACATGGCGGGAAGCGGCATGGACAGGGCCGGAAGGACGGGAAGCCGCAGTAGGGTGGACAGGGAGGGAAGAGGCAGGTGGGTGGACATGGCGGGCAGAAGCACGTGGGTGGAAGAGGAGGAGGAGGAGGGGGACGGGGAGGGGGAGTGGGAGTGGGAGTGGGAGTGGGAGTGGGAGGAGGGGGAGGGGGAGGGGGAGGAGGACGGGGCGGTAAGAGGTGTGGGGGTGGAGGCATGGAGAGGCCAGTAACTGCTTTCTCCTCTATGCACTTTGAGTCACATAATTTTGGAGATCCGCTCTCTATTTCTGCATTCCCGTTTAAACCATACAAATTACTATACACAATATATACTTTTTCATAGTTAATATAAAACATGTTATTGGTTTAAATAAGTTTGATTAAGCACCTGAGTTTGCAAGAACAAAAAAGAGTAAGATTGCAGACAAAACAAATGAACCTTTGCCCATTTTCAAAGAACACTTAAAAGATTGTCAAGATCATGGAAGTATTTATAGGACGAATTATAATAAATATAGGGATGCATTCTTTTAAGAACTAATTTTACGTTAAGAAGTAGAGAATCATAAAAAGCACTTGTACGTAGTGCATTGATGATTTAATGAGTAGTGGGTGGGCGGTTATGTAACTACCTTAGTTATGACACTTAAAGCAAATACAAGTATATTATACGGTTATTTTAGTTCTCTCTATTTTTTTGGTTTTTAATTGAATGTCTCCCTATACATATAATACAAATTTTTGGGAAAGACATTCACGTCGTACAAATAGAAATACATTTAACTAGAATAATACTCCGCGTGTTGCAGCGGGTGGCACGTTGTGATGATTCGGTTACGATGGAACCTAAACGTAGGTACAAATAAGCACGTAAAGAGGCCCAAAGTGTTGCGACAAAAATTAATGTCATCAAAAACTTATAAAATACAGCAAAATGCGAGAATAACGTCTAAGATTTATGGTTGTAAATTAAAACGCACGAAAAAAATATTAAAACGCAAAAAAATATGAAATCCAAAAAACCGTCCTAGGGGTGGGCTGGGGGTTTCAAACCCGCGTCGCCTGCCTAAGGCTAAACCGTCGAGACCACTGCGTCAAGTCCATCATTTGGTTTTCAATTGTTACAACTATCTTTTAAACACAAAATAATGTGAGAAAAAAAAAAGACAATTACCCACATGTATTGCGGCATGTTAAACCAAAGAAAAAATTAACATTCTCGAAAACTTATAAAATAAAGCAAAAACGTTTAGATTAACTAACTTTAAGGGAGAATAGCGTATAAGATTTATAGTTATAAATCAAAAAACATGAAAAAAATAACAAAAAAATAATAACATGAAAGGCTTAAAATCAGGAAAGAGGGATCACTTTTACCATTTGTAATATAACTTGTATGTTTTCTCTTGTGATTTCCACTCACAACCAAAACTCTCTATAATATATATTTAATTATTTTCTCGTTTATTGTGCAAGGGTTTTAAGATGTGAAAAAAAATTAAGAAAATTTAATGAAATAATTATAAAAAACTAATGAAAAAACGAATATAATACTATATACTCTATTAAAAACGGATAGCGATTGAATAGTAGTCCCACCACTTGAAGCGGCCACTTAGGGTGAGTGTTTGTTGGATGATACGCATGAACTAGCTTCTAGGATTAAAAAAAATACTTGTATACGATGTGGCTTGGCGAAACACGGACGGGATTTTTGTTGGATGATACCACTTGTCATACATTGTTTAAGTGTTCATACCTGAAAATGTGGGCTATGAGTATCTGGGATACTTATTTAATAGGGTATGAATGTTGAACTAATGAGAGCAATTGGGTCGTCATCGGCTAAAGGTCTCGTTCTATTTGTGAAGATGTGGCTGCTTTGGGTTTTTTGGAAATAGAATCATCTTGTTTAGGTATTCAAACCTGAATATGTAGGCTACGAGTATCCGGGATACTTCTTTAATAAGGGATGAATACTAGAACAACTTGAACCTAAGGATTTGCTGTTTTGGATCTTTGCAAAGGAATAAAAGAATAAAATCCTGGAGTTTGCTAGTTGTGTTTTTTGAGGATTTGAATGAAGTGGTAATGAAGCTGGTCATAGTTTACAGAGAAATGAGGGAGATAAAAGTAAATGTATCATCAACCATGATTTCTCATGTAAACTATATTTTTCGTGCTCATTGGTCAAGCATGTGTTCAAGATTTGATGTGATTAAATTATGATGGGATTTCTCATTTGGGATCTGAGCGGAATGCCCGATAGACAACCTAGTTATGGAACTTCACAGCGGTGAACGTATACAGATTAGGAGGTGTAAACCAGGAATGAAGATCTATTTGAAGAATGTTAGACTTTGGATATAAGGTGATCACTACTGAGCATGATTTTGTGTTTGATTATATCAAGTGTTTTCAGGATGAAGCTGGAGGATTATTAGTTGAAGATGGAACCTTTTATCATTGGCCGATGGGATAAGAAACATTCCCTTGTTTCTGGTCTAGTCAGATGGAGCTTAAACGGAAAGGGGATATTGGAAATGAACATCTTTGGGAATTTGGTTAACTCATGAAGATACAATAGAGAGTTGGACACATCTGGTTGAAGACTTAAGTTTATATTACTCGAATTCCTATGGGAGCTGATTAGTTTGATGCAGGTTATTGGAAATTCAAACTCTTTATCATATACAAGATGATTTGGAGTTGTCTTAGTCTACTATTGTTACCTGGTTAGGAAGACATTGTTAGACTCAAAATTCTAAGTCAGGGTGGAGCAAGCTACTGCTGAGAGGATGAACTACAATGAGGTGTGTTGGGTTAGTCGGTTCCTACTGAAGCACTTGGTTTTGTCTACAATGAAAGCTACAGTTTAGAGGGAGTCGTGTTTGTCATCACTCGGCAACTGAAGACTGAAGTTTGAAGATTTGAAGATCTCAAGTGGAATGCCAGAAGATCAAGTCTCGCTAGAAGACACTTGATGTCATTAGTTTAGAGGGAGTCTGTTACGACATTCTTTGTAAACTGATGTATATCAGTGTTAGTGATAGATAGAATTTGATACTATAGTTAAGAGTGAGTCTGTAGAAGCATGTTTTGGTAACTATAGATAAAATTCTATGTATCGGTGTACGTGGCTAGTACACAGGAGGGTGTTCCTGAGTACTTAGCATGCACACCAGTTTGGTCCTGCGTACTTAGTAAAGCCTTGCGTACTTGTAAAGTACGCATGACCAAACCCTGCTTACTTAGATAAGTACGCAGGTAATGTTCCTGCTCTTATAAATAGAAGACTTGTATTCATTTGTAGGTGGAACTTCTGAAACAAGGTTGAGAGGTGTCCGGGTCGGGACGAGCTCTCCCGACCCCTGGACCGTGAGCTTAGATGAGAGATGTGTGCTCCTTCGGTATGTAGTCTGTAATACTGGATGATTTCTATGTTATGGATTACGTATTGTTGATTCTTATCTTTTTTGTGTTTCTCTGTCTCGTTTTCTTTGTTCCCACACAAATCACATAACAGATCCGTGTTATTTTCGCTGCGCGACGAGGATTTCGGGACCTACAAGTTGTCATAGCCATGTAATGTAATTTATCTATAACAACTGAAAATATAATGTAACTTTGTGTGAAAAATCTTCAAAACTTAAGCTAACATGAGGTGATTGAAGTCACTTAAAAGAATCATTCCAAAAAGTGAGCTATGCTTAAAATCTAGCTAATGTTTAAATAACTCATTTGATTGGTCCTGTTTCACGGTGACCTTTTATTTTTCTTGAATTGAAACAGATTAACATGTAATTTTATATACTTTTTTTCCAACCAAATGGTATTATTGGTAAGTGTCTTTGTTATCACAAAGTTGTACTTGTATTGTGTTTACAACAGAATCAAAGCAAACTCAAAATGATATTTGAATCAAAGACATAATAGCTTAGCGGCATTTTCGTGGTGAGATAAGACTTGGTGACTATAAGGTCCTGGGTTTGAATCTTACAAGAGGGTTTTCCCAAAATAAATGGGTTCCTCCTAAATTGATGACTTGGTGTTGAAATATGATCGGGTGTTACCATTGGTGGCACCACTGATGGCACGATGATACTCCAATAGTCGGTCTGTGATCCAAATTAGTCGTTCAAAAAAAAATCTTATAGGATTATTTCCTTTTCAATCTTGAGTTCTTGATAAACGAAATTGTTTTAAACTATATTTGAACTAATCAAAATGAAAATTTGTGTATAATGTGGTATCTAGTACTTGTTTCCTAGTGTGAAAATGGAGTCCAATTAGCATACAATGTATGTGTATATATGTACTATGTTAAAATTCTGTGTATTACACGAGTTGAATAAATTAAATGTTATATACTTAGTAATAAAAAATTATATTTTTAAAAACTCGTGTAATACACGGGTTTAATAAACCGGTGTATTAAATCGGTTGAATAAAAGATAATGTAATTTGTTAACACACACACTTGTCAAAATATGTCTTTAAAAAATGTAATTTGTCGTGACAGTTATAATCTCTGTTAAGTTAGTTTCTAAAACATTTTTTTCAACTAAGTATTAATTTTTTTATTTAATTAATAAATATTAATTCATATTAAAATAACTTTATTGATGATATAATAACTATTTAGAATTAAATAATAATTATTCGTAATTAGATTTATATTAAAAATCTAAAATTAAATTCTTTTAATATCATTATTCAATAGGAAAGAGAGACGAGAAAAAAATGATAAAAATAAACCAGAAAGTGACACGTGTTCATATGAATTTTATTTGTTATACAAAGATTATTATTCAATAAGAGAGAGAAACGAAAAAAATAATATTTAATAGTAGAGAGAGACAAGAAAATAAGGGTGAAAAGTAATCAGAGAATGACACGTGTCACCAAAGATCTTTATTTATTAGTATAGATATAAAATGAATGTGTGTATATTAATAATCTATGTACATTGCACACACCAGGGGTAGCTCCAGCGGTAGCACATCTCAAGGGCGTGGCACGCCATCTCAAGCACGGGGTGGGGGTGGGGGTGGGGGTGGGGGTGGTTAACAAAATGCACCCAACCAACATTTACACTTAGAGGATATATTCGCCGATGAGCTCGAGTTTGGTAATGATGATGTCGGTAATGAGGGTTCACTGACCCGGTCATCTATGTTTATGTTTGGGGATAATGTTCAACCGTCGTCTCCCGTCAATTGAGACAGCCTTACAGAGATTACCATAGTCGCTGATGGCGGGTACATAACTGACTACTAGAAATTGGTAGATTTGTGACACAATATTGGGTCTGAAATACGTCACAAACACTAATTCTGACAAAATTGTTGTGTCAGAAAAAACGTCGTCAGAAAATCATCTGCGACACAATTCCGACACAAATTGTGACACATTACGACGCAATTCCCCGTCGCAAATTTTCGACGTTTTCCAACACAATTTAATAATTTCTTTAATAATTATAAATACGGTATTAGTTATTTTAGAAGTTAATAATTATAAATACGGTTTTGTATTTAAATTGATTAATTTAGGTTTAAAAATATTTATAACACAATTTCGACACATTTATAAAAACATTTATGACGAAATTCCAACACATTTTTTTTAAACTTACGTTGTAATTCCAAAACATTTTTAAAAAGATACGACACAATTCCGAAACTAAACTAAAAACATTTACCACACGATTCCGACGCAATTCTGACACAAATTTTCTTTTAAAAACAGAAATATCCATATTTTTTAATACCAAAAAATACATAAAAATTACACAAAGCCTATTTTAACAAAACAATCCCAAATTAACACACAAAACATCCACGTTCAATGTAAAATCTGTCATGTCTACATCTACATCATCCATATCATTTTATTCATCAGCAATAAAGTAATAATCATCATCCTCTCCTGCTTGTTCTTCTATCTGATCATGAAATTAGCTAACATCATCATAACTTAGTTCGGTAACAAATTGTGATTGCTCAACATGTGGCTAGAGAAATTATGGTTGGTCAACAACCGGATGGTCAACAAATGGTCAACAAATGAATGGTCAGCTTCTTCATATCTTAAGTTAAGCATCTTATCTTCCAAACAGTGATAGAAGACTGGTATTTTTTTTCTTACATTTTCTTCATATCCTAAGTCAGGCATCATATCTTCCAACCCAAGAACCGAAAATTTGTCAATATCTATTAAATCAACAAAGTTTACCTTACCCATAACATACTCACGACCTGAAAATCTTGTAAAATTACCCCCATCATGAAGCTTGATTGAGAACAAATTAGGAAACTCAACTACAATAATCGAAATTAAACATTAAAAACGAAACAAATGCAAACCTGAAAGAAAAACAACAAACCCACAAGTATATCATATAATTTATCAACTTCTTCTTGAGTGATGGTACGGTCAACGAACGATTGTATCGTGTATTGAAGCCGGAACGACATATTTAAAAGTTTTGCATCGATTAAAGGAGGGAGAGCCATGGTTCTAGGGAGTAAAAATACCAAGATTGCCTCATGTGAGAGGCATATGATGTATTTTAACAAATCTTTTAACATCTGTTACTCCAAATGACAAGATTGGTATAAAAACCTAGTATCAAGGAAGTAAGATATAGATAAGTTTGCTAAAGTACTCAATGTGAAGATACTATATAACATAAAGGTCGAATCTTGTAATTTACTCGAATAAATTGCAATTACAATGTCAGTTCCAAAAGGTTTTTCAGCTCCCGAAATAATTAATACTAATTTTTTTTTTAAATGCAAAATTTATCCTTCACAATTCACGATCGGGTAAAATATGACCCTACCCGTTCAGCCTAGGCTGAAAACAGAAGTCAAGCACCAAGATTCGAATTCAAGATCGACCTATTAGAAGTTAAAATTTATAAATACGATATTTGTATTTAAATTAATTAATTTTAGTTTAAAAATATTTACAACGCATTTCCGACATATTTTTAAAAACATTTACGACGAAATTCCAACACATTTTTTTTTAACTTACGATGTAATTCCAAAATATTTTAAAAAAGTTACGACGCAATTCCGACACTAAAGTAAAAATATTTACCACACGATTCCGACGCAATTCTGACACAAAATTTCTTTTTAAACAGAAATATCCAGATTTTTTAATACCAAAAAAATACATATAAAATACACAAAACCTATTTTAACAAAACAATCCCAAATTAACGCACAAAACATCCACATTCAATGTAAAATCTCTCATGTCTACATCATCCATATCATTTTCTTCATCAGCAATAAAGTAATAATCATCATCCTCTCCCGCTTGTTCTTGTATCTTATCATGAAATTAGCTAACATCATCATAACTTAGTTCGGTAACAAATTGTGATTGCTCAACATGTGGCTAGAGAAATTATGGTTGGTCAATAACTGCCTAGTCAACAAATGAATGGTCAACTTCTTCATATCTTAAGTTAAGCATCATATCTTCCAAACAGTGATAGAAGAGTGATAGAAGATTGGTATTTTATTTCTTACATTTTCTTCATATCCTAAGTCAGGCATCATATCTTCCAACCCAAGAACCGAAAATTTGTCAATATCTATTAAATCAACAAAGTTTACCTTACCCATAACATACTCATGACCTGGAAATCTTGTAAAATTACCCCATCATGAAGCTAGGTTGAGAACAAATTAGGAAACTCAACTGCATTAATCGAAATTAAACATTAAAAACGAAACAAGTGCAAACCTGAAAGAAAAACAATAAACCCACAAGTATACCGTATAATTTATCAACTTCTTCTTGAGTGATGGTACGGTCAACGAAAGATTGTATGGTGTATTGAAGCCGGAACGGCATATTTAAATGTTTTGCATCGATTAAACGAGAGATAGACATAGTTCTAGGGAGTAAAGATACCAAGATTGCCTCATGTGAGAGGCACATGATGTGTTTTAACAGAATCTTTTAACATCTGTTACTCTAAATGAAAAGATTGGTATAAAAACCTGGTATCAAGGACGTAAGATATAGATAAGTATGCTAAAGTACTCAGTGTGAAGATACTATATAACATAAAGGACGAATCTTGTAATTTAATCGAATAAATTGCAATTGCAATGTCAATTGCAATGTCAGTTCCAAAAAGTTTTTCAGCTCCCGAAATACTTAATACTAATTTTTTTTTGAAATGCAAAATTTATCCTTCCTGATTCACGATCGGGTAAAATATGACCCTACCCGTCCAGCCTAGGCTGAAAACAGGAGTCAAGCACCACGATTCGAATTCAAGATCGACCTATTAGAAGTTAATATTTATAAATACGGTATTTGTATTTAAATTAATTAATTTTAGTTTAAAAATATTTACAACGCATTTCCGACACATTTTTAAAAACATTTACGATGAATTTCCAACACATTTTTTTAAACTTACGATGTAATTCCAAAACATTTTTAAAAAGTTACGACGCAATTCCGACACTAAAGTAAAAACATTTACCACACGATTCCGACGCAATTCTGACACAAATTTTCATTTTAAAACAGAAATATCAAGATTTTTTAATACCAAAAAATACATAAAAAATAACAAAACCTATTTTAACAAAACAATCCCAAATTAACGCACAAAACATCCACATTTAATGTAAAATCTCTCATGTCTACATCATCCATATTTGACTTGGAATTTTATCAAAAAATGTACATTTGACTAGGAATTTTATCCTTATTTAGCCTACTATTTCATGGACATTGCACCTGATAGACGGATAAAGCAGGCATAAAATTTCGTGCCAACATTCCATTTGTAAAAGTACAAACCAATAAGAATGTGACACATGTCATTCTTAGCCGTGTAACAGATGGCTAAATACTGGTTTAGCCGTCTTATTGATTAAGCCGGCTATAGCCGTCTAACAGATTGCTTAGCCTCCGAATTTTATCAAAAATTGTATTGGCTTGAGCCGGCTCCGTTCACGGCTTGGCTTTGTGGCTTAGCCGGCTTGTATTGTTTTTTTTTATTTATAAAGTTTATATATAAATCATAGTTGCTTAATTTTTTGTTGTTTCACATCTTAAACTTTTACAAATGGAAAATGTTCCTAACACTCCTCCAAAGTACATTTTTTAGAAGAATTTTGTCGATGAACTGAACAATCCTCCTACGAAGATGTGTCGAATAACGTTGAAGAAACAATGAATCCTATTCTTGACGATCATCAGAATAACGTTGTAAATCACTCTGCGTCTAAACAACAAGAAACTGGTAGTTGACGATTTATATGATTACGACGAAGATTGGGCGGCGACGAATGAATTGAATGAAGTACAAGATGGAGGCGGTCGTTTTACTCATACTTGGGATCCATTTGAAGACGATACGACCGATTTAGACGCCCGTTGGAGTCCTTAAAATTAATTTGTATTTTAATTTACTTTTATTGTAAACCTTTATTTTATATTTTTAATTGAATTTATGTTTTTAATCTTTTCGTAACTTTTAATTAAAATGTCATACAAGTATTTAACTGATTGAGCCTACTGTTTTAATAGATTAAACCTATTGTTTTAATAGATTAAGCCTACTGTTTTAACTGATTTAGCCTACTGTTTTAACTGATTTATCTTGCTGTTATACAAGTATTTAAGAAAATACATCATAAAATTCTAATAATTATCTAAACAATCGATACAACAACAAAATGATCAAAAATATATTAATTGTTAAACGAAAATACACAACTTAACGAAAATATTACTCTAAGTTTCAGTTACGATAGTAGGCACACAACGACAGGTATAAATTCTATCTGCCATGAATCGCCGATATTTCTCAACATTGTCCCAAAAATCTCCATCTAAATTTAACGGCTTCATCAGAGTTAAATGTTCCATTACCATACAAACTAGAATCCCCAAATTTTCAAGTAGGTAACGGTGATTGCTTGGAATGAATTTTTTTCATGCTTGAAAATGTGAACTGTTTTTTCTCCGGTAGTGAATGTTCACTAACAAAGCTCCAAAGTGAACCGCAAATTTCGTCACGAATGGGAAAATTAGGTGACGATAGGTTGCAGAATCAAAATTTTCAGTCCAGTACTGAATTATTTCCATATTTTTCATATCTACACCTATTAGGAACCAACGTTTTCTTTCAATCAAAAGTGGAACATAAACTTGATCAACTTCCAACAACTTTGGAAAAAACATTTCCTCGCCCATAGAAAATAAAAACATTTTTTTGTTGACTGATTTAGCAAATTATGATATAATTTCGGTGGTATAATCGTCCAACGCACATTCTTTGGAGATTCTTGTTTCGTCACTTTAACATGTCTAATTCTCATAATTCTGGCGACCCATGCCTCAATATGCTGTAAAAGAGATATTAGTCAAAAAATATTGTAATATAATTAACAAATAAAAAAAATAAATGTTTACCGGTGGAGAAAAAGAACCATGTTGTTTAAAACTCAATAAACTTCCCCAAAATTCTTTACACAGTTTGTCGGTTGATTCGAGTAATGCTGAATAATAAAAACAGGCATCTCCGTTATAAAATTCGATAACATTAGGAGACCAGCTGTCCGACTCAGTACACGGAAATAACAATTTTGGTTTTTTTATGATTTCGGGCTCATTCTGGGACGAAGATGATTCCCCAACACGCCTTTTCTACAAATGTCGCCAATTACTGGTTGTCCATTTTGACGCTAGTGCAGACGCTTGTGACTGATATTCTCTTTCGTTTTCCATTTTTCTTTATCAATTGAAACCTAAAATTTATAATTTATAGTAGTAGAATTTAATTTAAAATTTTATTTATAAAATTTAAATACTGGCTAAAAAATTGAATTAGATGGCTATGCATAAACATTTTGCCGGCTGAATATATAAATGGCGATAATAATTTGAATTTTTTTTAAAAATATCGAAAATTGCGCTATTTACATTCCCGATGCACTGGTTTTTCACCTTCCCGAGGCTAAGGCGGCTAAGCCTCCGAATTCGATCAATTTCTTCACAAGAGACGTTTAAGCTTAGCCGGTAAATCTATACAGGCTATTAGTTCTTTGAATTAGATCTTTTATGGGCTAAGCTAGCCGCATACCACCAAAGCCTTACGCCACCATCGTTTGCCACCGTCACCACCGTCGCTCGCCGGATAACACAACATGGCTTCGTCTACAGATTACACCCCGGTTTGTTTGAACATTAATATCGATTGTATGATTATAGAAACCGATTCTAGGGTTTGGCCGTTAATTTTCTTGCCATTTTGCTTTAATTAAGGGATTGTATGATTATTGGAATTGATTTTTACTTTAATTTAGGGATTGTATGATTATAGGAATTCTAGGGTTTAGCCGGAACTAATATGTGCTTAGCCAGGTAATTAAAATGGCTTAGCCTGCTAACTTACTAGGCTTAGCTCTTTTTCCACATAGAGTAGATTATTCTACCTTAGCCATCAAAAAATGCATACTTAGTCGGTTCATTAATCTACCTTAGTCTGCTCCTTTGTTCTACCTTAGCCATCAAAAAATGCATACTTAGCCGGTTCATTAATCTACCTTAGCCTGCTCCTTGGTTCTACCATAGCCGTAAAAAATGCATACTTAGCTAGTTCATTAATCTACCTTAGCCAGCTCCTTTGTTCTACCTTAGCCCGGTTCATTATTCTACCTTAGCCTGAAGTATAATTCTTTTTAATTATGCAGGAAACAGTGAAAATGAGGTGTTCACCGGGTGTGGTTTCCCTTATCAAAGAAAAGCTAACATCTATTCAGATGCTTATTTGGGAGCACACCTGTTTTAATATGTGGATAAAAGAAAGATGCACCCTTGCCGACTCAGTAATGGTGCATTTAATGTTTCAACATGAGATAAAGTCCGATCTTAACCCAAGAAGTGATGGGTTATTTTACGTTCTTGCTGGTGAGCCGTTGCGATTTGGTCCACGTGAATTCTGTCTTATCACTGGTTTACGCTTTGGGAAATGGGATGGGGAAGTTCAATCTTTGGATTCAAATTTCAAGGATCGTGTATTTGGTGGGAAGAGAATGAAAATTGAACAGTTAGAGCAGCTATAAAATGACGATTTATCACACATTGAGGATGATGATATAGTGCGGTTGTCTCTGTTGATGCTTGTAGAGGTGGGGATGAAAGGTACCCAGAAAAACTCTTATATGGATGATTTTTTTTGGTGGCTTTGGTTGATGATATTAATGCATGGAACCGTTACCCATGGGGAAGTTATATGTGGGATCTAACATATCCTCATCTACACAATTGTTTTGAGCGGAAGAAGGAATACGTGAAGAAACAGAACCTCCCGTGGATGAATTACTCATTGCCCGTTTTTGCATGGGCGTTTAAGGTAATATTCTTAGTTTAATAAATTTTCTATATATATTTACATGAATTGATTCCTAATTTATATATTATAACAATAGATGTGGATATATGAAATTCTACCCGAGTGTCGTACCTTAGTGACAAAAAACAAACAGAGGGTTCCAAGGTGTTTAAGCTAGGGGTCGTCGTCCGGGAGGATCCATTGGGTGCGCGCTGTGAAGGTAAACTTAGATCTAGCCTGCTGTTTTAATACATTAAGCCTGCAGTTTTAGTTGATTTAGCCTTCTGTTTAAATAGAGCTAACCTACTGTTTAACTGATTGAGCCTACTATTTTAACTGATTTAGCCTGCTGTCTTAGTTGATTTAGCCTTCTGTTTTAATAGATCTAGCCTACTGTTTAACTGATTGAGCCTACTGTTTTAACTGATTTAGCATGCTGTCTTAGTTGATTTAGCCTTTTGTTTTAATAGATCTAGCCTACTGTTTAACTTATTGAGCCTACTATTTTAACTGATTTAGCCTGCTTTTTTAGTTGATTTAGCCTTCTATTTTAATAGATCTAGCCTACTGTTTAACTGATTAAGCCTACTGTTTTAACTGATTTAGCCTGCTTTTTTAATTGATTTAGCCTTCTATTTTAATAGATCTAGCCTACTGTTTAACTGATTAAGCCTACTGTTTTAACTGATTTAGCCTGCTGTTTTAGTTGATTTAGCCTTCTGTTTTAATAGATCTAGCCTATTGTTTAACTGATTGAGCCTACTGTTTTAACTGATTTAGCCTGCTGTTTTAGTTGATTTAGCCTTATGTTTTAATAGATCTAGCCTACTGTTTAACTGATTGAGCCTACTATTTTAACTGATTTAGCCTACTGTTTAACTGACTTAACCAGCTGTTTTAGTTGACTTAGCCTGTTGTTTTAACTGATCTAGCCTGCTGTTATACTATTGTAGAAAAATTTTTGGCAGATTGCAATCCATCCCAATGAACTGGAGGTGGAGGCGGAGTAGTGGATTGAAAGAGTATCATTTATCGAGCAACAAGAAAAGGAAAGTTTATGATAATCTGTACGAGGAAAGGGGATCCCGATGTGTGATCAGTTTTTGAGGAAAAACAAACTAGAACAAATGCGGACAGTCAAATGCTGGACATGATTCTAAACATGATGCTACAATACTTTAGTGGTAAAAGAAAGTGGAGCAGTGAGGAAGAGGAGCCTACCTAACCTGTTAGGGTATTATAGTCGCCTGACGTATGAAAGATTTGAGAAGGAGTTCATCGATTGTCCTAAACAGTTTAATACGGATGGAGTCGAAGACTGTGGTCCTTGGGTATGCATGTTTATGGAGAAGCTTGTAAAGAATCAGTTAGTCAAAGCAGCTGGGGTCGACACTGAATTGGAGGCGAAATCGTTCCGGATGCGTTTTGCTAAAATTTGTTATGATCATATTCTACTAGAGGTGGATGAGGATGCAAGTGTTAGTGATGGTGCTAAGGTGGATGCTGGTAGTGGTAAGGATGCAGGTGATGGTGGTAAGGTAGATGGTATTAGTGGTAACGATGCAGATGATAGTGGTCAGTTGTTCATGTGGATGTTGGTAAGGTGGAGGGAGAGGGTGGTGGTTTGTAATATTAAAACAATAGTTTATGATGGTGATGTTTTGTAATCTTTAAACAATGCTTGTGATGGTGATGGTGATGTTTTGTAATATTTAAACAATTGTAATCTTTAAAATAATTACGATACGTGACGAAAGACAATAATTACAATAATTTGTGAATATATTCAATCGTTTTCGTCATTAAATAATGATCTAGAAAATAATATTATTATATTATTTTTAAACTCACATAGTTAATACGATAACTATTTATGTGGCAAAAATAATAATATATTATTTTTATTCGATATTATAATTACGGGTGGACAATATAAATATTTATATTATTTATAACTTTGAAACGTTGCAAAAATGTTTGTAATATGGTGGAAATAATATATAAAATATATTATTTTTAATTTGTGTCACGGTACAAAAATAATAAGAATATATTATTTTATAAATGGATTTTAATAATAAATACGGGTTGCAAAACCAAACCCGAGCCTACGAGTGGTTTTCCAGTTTAAAACATTTTAATATATTAATATAATAATATAACAATTGATTTTATAATTAAAATATCCTTAAAATATACATTTAAAAAGAAAACAGGGGAGGAGGATTCGAACCCGGGTCTCCACCCCAACAGTCAAACGATTTAACCATCACAGCCCGCTAGGGAATTGCAACAGGATTCTAATCCAACCGGTTTTAATCAGAATATCTAGAGAGCCCCTCCCCCATACCAAATCACGATTGGTCCTAGTCCAAAACCCACGAATCTGATTGCGATTTAACAAGGTGGCATTGGGGTTTTGTTAATCGGTGTATCACGAACCTGGGGGTATGTTTGATTGTAAAAATGATCGAGTTTTGAATTGTTTAATCTCAGGTTAAAAAGCCGAAACCCTAAAAATGATCGAGTTTTGAATCGTTTAACCATGGGGCTTTTAATGATTAGAACATTTTGAATCTGCTGGTATGATTTAATTTGATTAAGGTTGACTCCAGGATAAAAACCCCAAAATTCGATTATGCATAAACCCAAGATTACGGATCTGCTACAATTCAATGTCATAAGATAAAATTGATAGAGGGCTTTCAAAGAGTAGATGATTTCGAGTCTGTCCATGAATTTTAATTGAATTTAAATTGAGTCTATAATAGAGTTCAATCAAAACGTGAACGTATGAATCGTAGAATCGGGTTCATACTAAAATTGTTGCGGTAAGCCCTAATTAGGTTAGGGCTTTTGATCTATAGATAGAAACGAAAGTGTGGAAGGTTTCAATTACCAAAATGGAGTCCGAATTGATAGTGTTCGAACAAATGGACCTTCGGCTTTGAACGACTTGGTTCCCGGCGACTCCTGTTGCTTCTCCGATCGATCTGATGTGTGCAAAGGTTAATGGGATCTTCGTACGAGATGCGCAGAGTATTGAATTGAATAATTGTTCACGAATTGTTGTGAATTGATGCGTACAAGAGTTGAACTCGACGGTTACGACATGAATGTGAGTAATGGGAATTAATTTGCGATTATTAACGTTGTTAAATGCCACAATGATGATTGAATTTGCCATAAACATGCTCGACTGTTACAAATTTAGACACAATTCGGTTATTGATTACGAATTTGGATCAAAGGGGACTTCAATTTTGACTTAATGAGTCAACAGATTTGATTTTGAATATTTACATAACTAATCCCTGCAGTTTAAGATTAATTCTTGACAGAAATAGTCCCCGGGGTTTAAGATTAGGTTAATTGGGTTAGGATCTAACAGAATATTTAATGGGATTGCTAACAGAGTTAACTTGAAAAGTCGGATTGTCACAATTTGCCACATATTATTGTGTTGACTGAGCTTAGACATGATGCATTTGAGGCTTGCACCCCATCCGGTCCTGCTGAAAGAGGAATGGTATCGAGATGGCGGCCGAAGGACAGGGTAATTTGTGTTCTTTTTGCATTTTATATACTTAGGAGTTAGTTTTATAGTAAATAAGATATATGCTTGCAGCTTATTTGCATTAAACCTATTAGTTTACATTTTCCAACTCAATACTCAAATACTGATTGGATAAGTAGGGTAACTTGGATCTGTAAGCTATTAGTGCTGGATATTAGGTTAATTGTTAGCTAGGATTCACATGATTATAAAGTTTGTTTAGATATTTGCTGGAGATTCTGTTTTTTTAATGCTAGACCAAGCATGTATTTCCTAGTGCTGCTGTTGTGATGATGATTATCCTTGGGACTAACTGAAATGTTCAAATTAACCGTGTCAATAACAGAGAGCTTAGTCCTTTTTATACTTGCAGTGAGTGTGTAATCATGTGATCACAAGATTAGTTCTTTTCATAATACGGGAAGTTCTTGCCTCATTTTTTTTGCTTAGCTATGGACATGTTCATGAAGGACATGTGATTTTTTTGCTTAGTTATGGACACGTTCATGACGAATATGTGATTTTTTTTGCTTAGTTATGGACACGTTTATGAAGGACATGTGAGATGATGTTTCACAATATAATCTTTTCACCGATGATACCTCAATATAATTTTTGAATAGTCAGCTAAATGGGAAGAACAACATGTTTTAATAACTCTTCAAGTGTTTTGTGCTTGGGGCGGACTTATGCTTGTCGGAGGGGGTTCACAGGAACCCCCGAGTTTCGAAATTATAGTGTAACGCTAGGTAAAAAAACTGGGGTGAACCCCTTAAAAAATTGTAGGTGAACCCCCTTACAAAGTTTACCAAGTGGTGTAGTGGTTTAGGATTTGTATTATAACATGGAGGTTGTCGGTTCGAATCCCTTCACCCACATTTTTTAAGAGTCTTATCACCCTCCTACTTTTTGGACCAAAAATCTCACCATTGAAGCTCACATTTACATGACTGTTTAACAAAGACTCAAACCATCCACTTCATGATCTTTGCATTCATACAATAGCATATAAATGCACCGGATTTCCAGCCCATTCTGACAAATCGAGTTTAAAATTTTTTCAGTTTAGAAACTAAATATTGTAAAAAAAAATTAATAAATGGGAAAAATATTTTATTTTTCTAAAGTTTACCTATTGAACGGTTTTGGTTTCAGGTAATGCAAGTAAGGGATTTGAGACCGATCAACAACATTGTCATAACATGGTCGTTCAAAGTCGTCAAAGAATAAAAAAAATAAAAATTTATTCTTGTTTTGCAGGTTCATTTGCTTCAAACAAATTAAACATATATAAATACCACATGCCATTGCAAACAAATAAATTTTTTTCTCACTATTAGACAATTATGGGTAATTTATAAGAATTAAGGTTATTAACGGTCAATATTGTTAAATTAGGATATGAGAAATAATGGTTTGTTAGTACCGATTAGGGTCAAATGTGGTCAATTAAAGGCAATTAGGGATAATTAGAGGCATCTAGGGTCAATAAGGACCAATATTGGTTAATCATAACTAAGTAGTGTTAAGGGGTGTAAACGAGCTGAGCTCGTGCCCGAGCTTGTTTTAGCTTAAGAGAACTCGAGCGTAGCTCATTTAGAACTTTATTTCTAATAGTGAGAAAATTTTAGAGTCCAAGCTCGTTTATTATTTAATTATTTTATTTATATATTTTTATAATTAATTTTATATATATTTATATTTATACATTTATATAACATAGTATGACTCATTTTAACATATATGGTTCATACAACACATTAAGACCAGTTGTTTGATAGAATGCTTGAACCAACACCCACTTTAATCAAAGTTGTAGTCTCGTATGATTAGGCCTCAAAAATTTTCTTCGCTTTAGGCATCCAAAATGGTTGAGCCGTCTCTCCCCGACCCGACCCGAACAATCGAACCGAACTGAACCGAAATTTTATATGTCCGGCCTTATGAAATTGGAGCATTTAAAAACAGTGAACCCCCTGGAAAAAATTCCTGGATCCGCCACTGTTGCATCCACTTATATATATGCTCTACTTAATCATTTATTTAAATGGAATTTGATTCTTAATTTATGTTATTGTATGTGCAGCAGAATTTTAAGAGCAGAGCTAAACATTATGGTCATTCAAATCTTCATTGACAAGATCAAGTTAGGTTAAAATCAAAGGTATATAACTGATCAATTGAAACAGGTCTCTATTTGGTTGTTTTACATGCACAATAGAGTCTGATAATATGCATAAGAAAATATAGTGGTTAAGATTTAAGATTTCATGCATTTTACTTTGTATAATTGCTTTAATGCTACCTATTCTCTCAAGTGATGACCCAATAGCATACACTTGTATTGGTGTTGATGTTAATTCAAAAAGTTTAAATAATGTTTGCAATTATTCAGTATTCACTTCGTTAGAAATCATAATGCATTTTTTTCTTTTATCCCATTAGTTTTACCATTGATTAGTAATGGCGTGGTATACCAATTGAAGTTGGATGTCAAAAAAGACGAATAGTGACGGATTTCTTAATTCTATATACTATGACAATGTGGATTTGTTTTTGGACTTCGCATTTTCTAATGAAGCAGTTGTTGATATGAGGGTGAATATACATGGTGAGACAATACGTGAGATAAAGTGTCAAGTTATATACAATGGTTAGGTTGTTCTTTATCTTAACATTTAAATAATACATTTGTTGCTAATTAGTTGTCGTAGTAACATTTAAATAATATATCTGTTGCTACTTAGTTGTCACAGTAACATTTATGATTTTGTTTTTGTTGTAGATATCATGGCACGTACTATGGCAGGAAGAACGCAAGCGCCAAGGTATGTTTACTTCCTTTAATGTGTTCTTCTTCACATGGATCAATCATATTTATACACACTAAAGTAAACCGCAAGTTGCAACTTTAGATTAGAACTCACAAGTTAATGTTGCATGAACATGAGAGGCGTTGAAGCGTTGGTTGGGAAGTTATTATCAAATTTAATTGTTGCCGATTAAGTCAAATAACAAAGGCTGGATACATTTATTAAAAAAAATATTTATTTTCTGATATTTATTTCGAAATAAAGGTTTCTTTTTCAGAGTTCTTTTCGATCAATTTTGCATAAGAATCGATTCAATTTAAATAAAAGTTACTTTTACTAGCTTTTACTTTGGTTATACTCAATTATTTTCCTTTTTTTTTAAGTTATTGCTTTGGTCTATATATATAGTTCGATTCAAAACCGTAAGTGAATTAATGTTTCTGCTTTTGTAAACTTGAAATGACGTTATTCTAAGTTTAATACTGTACATACAAATGAACTTTCTGACCATCTTCAATCCAATTCGCATTTTATTATTATTGCATCCTCTAGGAATGTTAGGCAACTGTAATCTTTATAGGGAGAATAGCAATGTGAAATGAGGTTGGAAAGATATAAAAACTTGATTTGGAAGATCACTTTCTTAACATCTAGAGTCTGGAATATGATTTTGTCAATTTAATATTTTTTCTATGATTATATTCTAATAATGCTTCAAGTTCTAGAGCTCTGATTCTATACGCTAACATTTTGAGCTCAAATGTTTTTGTCATCAATTATAGTTCAATATATCATGGTGGTACATGACAGACATTTCATATTTGAAGAGTAAACATGGATGTCATACAGAACATATTTTCTATACCAGGTAGACAATAAGTTAGGGTTGAAACATGTGATTTTAATTCTGACTTCTTGACTATATGCATTGATTGTTTTGTAGGTAGAAAGTTGAACGCGGTTATATCAAAGCTCGTTAACAAAAAAGAAGAGAGAGAGGTTGAACGGAACTATTGAGGAGTTGGTGGTTGAAAAGAAAAAAAATAAGGTGGAGAAAGATGCTATGCTCAAAAGGATGACAAACATTGAACCACTCTTAAAAGCTATGGCTCAAAACGGTCAATTATCGAGTTAGGATGTAAACAATTTAATTTGAATGTTTGGATATGTTAGGATAACCTAATTTGAAATTTTAATTTGTAATGAATTGTTTCATATAATTTTGAAATTTCGATAATTAGTTATATTTTAAAAGTATGAGCATTATTATCACGTTTAAAATAATAAAAATTCAAAATACATTTTGGTAACAAAACGGTCGCAAATTGGTAGCAACTGAAACGGTCACGAAGCCGTCACAACTGAAGCTGTGGCAATTTGGTGGAAAACTAAACGGTGACAATTCGGTGGCAAACTGAAGCGGTCGCAAAAAGGTAAAGCGGTAGCAAATCGGTGGCAAACTGAAGAGGTCACAAAATTGTAGCAAAAATGGTCGCAAAACCGTAGCAAACTGTGGCGGTCGGAAAATTAGCGACGGTTTATACTGTAGCAAATTTGATCGCAAAACAAACTAGTGGTCGCAATTCGGTTGCAAAAACGCAATTCGGTTGCAAAAAGGCAATTGCGACGTGCGCTTTTCCTACTGTATTTTTGGTCGCAAAACGGTCACAACAGGGCAATTGCGACCGTTTTGCGACCGAAAAGGAGGTCGCAAATGCCCAATTTTCTAGTAGTGTTATATGTATTTGGTGAGTTTTCTCTCAACAACCTTTTACTTGTTTTAGACTGCTCAACCATTTAAAACTTGGTTTGCTAATTTCTATTTATTGTAGTTACCTGCTTGTGCATTTTCATGCATATGTTGTGTATATGATTCACACTACTAGTGCCTTTAGATTATTTTTTTTTATTATGCAAATATATCTGCTGTTTGTTTAATGTTGCATTTTGTGCCAACTTAATATTTCTTTGAGCTTCAGTTTTGTGCCATATATCTGCTGTTTGTTTAATGTTGCATTTTGTGCCAACTTAATATTTCTTTGTGTATGTATATATGTATTTGACTTTCACTCACCGTAGATATGACAAAAAAAAGCCACACGCGGGATTGCTTCTTTTTCAAAGAAGATTCCCGAGGACAAGTTACATATTAATTTCGATGAAAATAATCAAGATAGAGACTCGGTACCACATGTGGACACGCGGTCTGATGAACTTGGTTGAAGATTTGGTTCATCAAATTGTTCAGTGTCCAAGATATGCAATAAGGGTATATTTTTGTTTATATGTTTTAGTATATCAATGGTTACTACAATACTTTTTTTGTTAAATTGTAGTTTGTGAACCAAGGGACACCGAGCAAGTCACCTAGTTCCCCAAGAGTGGACTCGAGTCGCGGGGCACGAAGTCCTAGAGGCGCCTCGCCACAAATACATGACGATGACACCGTGATGACTTCAAGTTGTCGTCCACAAAAGGTCGACCCATTTACTCTAATATATATTTTAATATTTTTAACTTAGTTTGATTTGTTCATATTGTAACAATTTGTTTGTTGTTTTAGGTTGATGAAGTGCGTTGTGCCTTACCACAATTCCACGAGGATAACATGTGACGATGACACCGTGATGACTTCAAGTTGTTGTCCACAAAAAGTCGACCCATTTACTCTAATATATTTTTTAATATTTTTAACTTAGTTTGATTTGTTCATATTATAACAATTTGTTTGTTGTTTTAGGTTGATGAAGTGCGTTGTGCCTTACCACAATTCCACGATAATAACATCGCGAGTAGTTCATGTTATAAATTGGTAGCCGACCCATTTACTCTTATATTTTTTGTTAATTTAGTTTGAGTTGTTATATTTTTTTGTTAATTTAGCTTAAGAATCATTGCATGCTCAACACTGAAAGAAAGGTGTAATGGAAAAGGCTCCCACAAATAGCCCCTCATCTCTCATATACCCTTTATTGGGATAGACAGGTACTTGTTTATTAAATGCCCTTTTAAAGTTATTTTGACTATGTTGAAGATGTGGCCTGAGCTGTTTCTCATCCTTAGTCAAATTGAATAGATCTATACCTTTAGATTATGCTGTTCGGGCCATTAGAGTAGTAAAGCATATTATGTGTAGTATATGGATGGTCCTGCTGTTCGAGACATGCTTGATCAAATACACGGAGTCATTGGGATGCACCATTACATTTGTACTTCTTCACCTCAAGGGATGTATCCGGAACCGGTTGAAAATCCAATCCCATATTCGGAGTTAATGGGGCATTGGATTAAGAAGGTGTTTGATGTTTGAGGTCCGACATGAACTCCATAAAGGCTACTCAAGGTTTGACCAAATTCTTCTATTTAAAGTTCATTTATATCTAATGGGTCAACTAAAAACTCTCTTAAAGTCGAGTATGTGGTATAATTATATGTAGACCTGGCATAACGGACGGATCGGGTCAGAATGGGTTGTTCGGGTTAGCATGGGTTCGGGTCAGCATGGGCTGAATTAAAAAATGGTCATTTTAATTGGTTTGGGTCAGAAAGGGACCGCGTTAGAACGTGTTCGGGTCAGAATGGGTTCGGGTTAGAACGAGTTGATTTAAAAAACACCATTTTAGACTTAAAAGTACAAACAATAACTAAAAATTATGTTTTGTCAGGCCTAATTATATATGTGTGTGTATATATATACATGTGTGTATAAAATACATAAAATTATGTGTATATGCAGGGGCGGCCCTTAGGAGGCCGGGGAGGGCGACCGTCCGGGGCCCGGTCTCCTAAGGGGCCCGTAGTTAAAGCCGCCGTCATCGGACACCATAATTAGTAACAGATGGAGCCAAATCTTGACCCCTTGAGTTCGCCGAAGGTGGTATATAACGTAAGATTTGTGGTTGAATTGTTGATGTTAGGTTGGATGTGATGTCTGAGAAAGAAAAAGGGTTGGATGTGATGTCTGAGAAAGAAAAAGAAATGAATATAGAAGTAAAAGATGAGAGAGAATCGAAAATTGCAGTTAAAGAAAAGATAAATTGATTATAAAGTTATTTAAATGCTTTAATTTATAGCTGTAATGAAAAAAATTTGCATATTCCCGAGAAAACTTAAAACAATATTTAATATATATTTAGTTAATAATTTCATTTGAAATCATATATTTATATTTTTGAACGACAATCTCATGTGCTTATTAGTTTTAAAATTAATACCATTATTTTTTTATGTTTAATTAATTTATTATAGTATATTTTTATTTTTAGTTATTAAATTACTTATAATGTTATCCGCTTCTTAAATACGGTCCGACCAGTGAGCTTCTAAGGTCTCCGATTTGTTGTCCGGTCCAGTTCTAAAAACATCGCTAATAACCCCACCTCCTTTGAAACAATTAGCCCATGAATATATAATAAATTGAAACCATCGGCCCAATTAAAAGGAATTGTAGGAAACTAAATGATTTAATTTTTCATGTGTACACTTTTGTAAGTATTATTAAAACTTTTAATTGATTTTAAAATTTTTATTTAATTATGACGTCATCCATTTCATCAAACCGGTACGACCAGTGAACCGTTATTAATCGTTATGTATGATTCGTTAATCATTATTCGTTTGTTGTAGTTTTTTATTATGTCATTATGAGTTTATATTATGGTGCCCGTTTTTTTTACATGTCCCGGGCCCAAAATATTTTGAGGATTCTTGGGACCGGCCCTGTGTATATGTATATGGGTCGAAAGTTTATACGTATATATACACTTGCATATATTAAAAGTTTATATATAAATGTTTATACATATATATATTTGCATATACTTTTTAAGCTTCATTTTATTAATGTAATGTTATTTAGGCAATTTCTACGGTTCGGGTTGCAAGAATGAAGACATTGGTTCGGGTTGAAAGTATAAAGACGTTAGTTCGGGCAACTTCAGACGTTTTTTTTATTTATTTACTTACGTCATTGTTGTCACTGCAACACGCGTAACCAGGTTCGCAAACCCGCTGCATCGTATGATGGTGCCGCCGCATCGCGCTGTCGTATTTTCTAGTTGTTCTAAATTCTAAGACTTCAGACCCTTTCTTATAAATAAACTAGCTTAAATCACGTTTATTACACACGAGATGAAAAATATCAATAAATAAAATTCTTAAATATTTATGTATATATATTTTACAGACGTAAAAATGTATGACATATATTACGAATAAAAAACAAAATTCAAAACATGTAAAAAACTAAAATATAATTGAGTTTTGAAAATACGCTAATTACTATTCATATAAAATTCGATTGAAAATAAACTTACATAATTAGATTTCTTATCATAAAAGATAATTTAAAATAAATGTTTTTTATTAATATAATTAGTATTTTCTTTAAAAATATGTTATTATAAAAAATGAAAATGTATTTAATAAGAGAGAAAGACATGAAAAAAATGATGATAATTAATATAAAGACGATACGTGGCATAGAAAAACCTTTATTTATTATATAGTATTGATTTGGAGCGTTTAAAAAAATGCATAAGGATAGACTTAAATTTCCCACAAATAATAATTGTTATATCTCAAAACGTTTTGTTTCAATTTTTTGTTTGTAGTACCGTTCCATGTCACTCCTCATTCATATGCGGTTCCATATATCAATTCTCAAGAATTTTCAAGAACTTTTAATTTCCGTTTCATTCAATTTATAAATGTAAAAAACGGGATTGTCTAATAAGGTTATGTATTAACCGACATTTCAGTGTCACATCATAATCTTTCACCTAGGAATGATAATTACTGACACGACCCGAAACATGATCCGTACACCACACAAAAATAATTAGGTTTTGGGTTGGACATTTTAACCTGCTTTAAAAAATGGGTCGTGTTTGGTAGACCCGTTTAATAAACTGACCGGGTTTGGGATGGCCCATTTTAAAACGGGTTGACCTATTAATGCATCCATTTTGTGTACATCAAAAATTAATAAACTGACATGCATCCATTTAAAAACGGGTTGACCTATACTATCTAATAAATAAAGGTTTTTTATGACATATTTCGCCTCCATATTCACCCTTATCATTTTTTTCCCGCCTCTCTCTCCTATTAAATACATTTTCATCTTTTAATAACAATTATATATTTTAAAAAAAATACTAACTATACTAATAAAACATATTTATTTAAATTATCTTTTATCATAAAAAACTTTAAAATCTAATTATTTAACTTTTATTTTCAATCAATGAGTAATGAAAGTCAAATTATATTAAATAGTAATTAAAGTATTTTTAAAACCCAATTATATATTAATTTTTATATATTTTGAATTTTGTTTTTTATCTTTAATATATGTAATACATTTTTACACATGTAAAAAACATATATAAAGATTTTAGAATTTTATGTATGATATTTTTCACACCGTGTGTAATACACGGGGTCTAAAGGTATTCCTAATAACTAATTAAAAAAAATGCAAGCATCAATATATTTTGTATAGTTATCCTTTCTTGAATGTGATCAACCATCGATGAAATAAAAAGGGGACTACTAACCACACACGGGAATTGCTAAATGGACTTGGCCATATACGCATCGTATAGGGCAATACGATGCGTATAGCCCTTCACAATTTCCCATGCCTGACATCCTCGTACAACCTGGTCATTCAAACCTCGTATACGCATCGTATAGGTCAATACGATGCGTATAGCGTACGAGGTACTTTCTGCTACTAGTCAACCATCACATCGCTATACGCCACGTATAGATCTATACGGAGCGTATAGCGATGTGATGTTGACTAGTTGCAGAAAGTACCTCGTACGCTATACGCATCGTATTGAACTATACGATGCGTATACGAGGTTTGACCAGGTTTGACCCGAATCCTATACGCACCGTATTGCCCTATACGATGCGTATAGGGGCCAAATTTTGTGTATTTAACCATGCAAAATTCTCATTCGAACGTATCGTTCAAAAAAATTTCAAACAATCTCTCAAAAATTATAAACATGTCTTGGTGGTGGGATGGTAACTACGGTTTTCAGGTATATTCTAACGAGTCGCTGGAAAACAACCCGCAAAGTTCTGGCGTTCAAGAGGTGAACTGGGAGGAGGTCTCGTCCGACGTTTATTCTAATCAACGGGTAAGGCTTCCAGATTTGAACGAGCCACTGAGCAATCCCGAGTTCGTATACGGTGAACCGTCTTACTTACACAACCCACGAACGACTTCGTATACGGTGAAGTCTCCTCCCCGACACAACAAACTAACAACTTCGTGTGCGGTGAAGTCTCTTACCCGACACAACAAACCGACGACTCCAAAGACGAAGAACAAAACCATCAAAATGTGTCGTATAAAACTGACCAGAATTTTCAGTCTCGTGAACAGTTGGTGGATTGGGCTATGCGGAGAGGACGTGAGAATGGTTACGTCCTTGTCACCCGACGATCGAGGAGAAAAGGCGATGATCCGACGGAACCGTTTATCAAGGTGTGGCTTGTGTGTGACCGTCACGGCGAACGTGCGTCTACTGCCACGGTTAGACGTGCCGGTAGCAAAAAAATAGGTTGTCCCTTTAAATTGGAAGGAGAGTATCAAGAAAATACTGGTGATTGGAAATTAACGGTGAAGGATGACAGTCATAACCACGATCCTAGTCAACATCTTGTGGCGCACTCGTTTGCAAGGAGACTGTGTCAGTCGGAACAACTTTTGGTGGGGAAGTTGTACTCGCAAAACATGTTGCCACGAAACATTCTGGCAACTATAAGGGAACAAAACCCAGAGAGTAGTTGCATTAAAAAGGACATTTATAATGCTATACAAAAGATAAAAAACGAAACGAGAGTCGGTGAAACTCCAATACAGATTCTGGAAAACCTGCTTTCTTCTAAAAAATACGTCTACTATACTCGAGAAGATCCTGTCACAAATAGTGTGGAGGAGATATTCTTTGTTCATCCGAAATCGTACGAGATGTGGCGTGCTTTCCCGCACGTGTTGATGATCGACGCGACCTACAAAACAAACATGTATAAACTTCCATTTGTCCAAGTGGTCGGTGTGACCTCCACACACCAGTCGTTTTGCGTCGCTCATGCATTTATATCAAAAGAACGGGAGGAAAACTTCGTCTGGGTGCTACTTCAAATAAAAGCAATGTTGCAAAAGTGTATGGAGCCGCGTGTGATAGTAACAGATAGGGACAAAGCTCTTATGAACGCGTGTGATAAAATATTTCCGGGCTGTTCCAAGAACCTATGTCGGTGGCACATACACGAGAATATCGCAAAACATTGCAGGGCATCATTTACAGACGAAGACTGGAAAAATTTCAAGTATTCATGGTCGGTATTATGTGAGTCTCCCACGCCAGATATATACCAGTACAACTTCAACCGGCTTTACGAACGTCTGTATGCAGCCAAACGAGGAAGTAAGTTTTAAATATTAAATATTTAATATTTTCAGTATTTAAATATTTATTTAATATTAAATATTTTTCCAGGAGTTATAGATTATGTGACTAAAAATTGGCTGGACCCGTATAAAGAAAAGTTTGTATCGGCGTGGTCCAACAGAAACCTCAATTTTGGTCAACATACAACGAACCGAGTCGAGAGCCAGCATTCGCTCTTAAAGAGCTATCTTAGAAACGCTAACAGCTCGCTAGATAGACTTGTTGGGTTTGTTGATGAAATTGTATCAGATCAGTATTATCAGTTACAGTTTGGGTTTGGAACAAGCCTGATAAGGAAAATGGACAGCCACATAGCTATTGAATTGTTTGATAACCTGCACGGTAAAGTTTCACATAAAGCTCTAGATTTGATAGAAAACGAGTGGTACAAGTTATCAAATATACGGAAACAAAATGCAACGTGTGGGTGCCAACTTTTCAGTAGTTGTGGGTTGCCGTGTGCTTGTCGTCTGGCAGATATCGAAGCTACAGGTAAACTGTTCTGACTATTTAGTATTTGTGGGTTGCCGTGTGCTTTTCAAAATGTTCTGACTATTTCGTTTAAAATACAGGTGGCATAATCCCTCATTCACAGGATCCCAACCGAGCAAATGTGACCATGCGAGACACAGCTCGTATATTGCGTCACAAGAGTCTATACAAGCGAGTTCGGTCTTTCAACACAGTCGTTCAACGAAGGGTAAAGGAAAGCAACCGCAAGATGATAACGCCCATCTAGGGTTTCCATTGATTACGGGGAAAGATGCGGTTAACAATATAAAATGTTTTAAGGATTCGATACCGTCTGTGTTTCATCCGTACATTTCACATATACAGGATGTAAATCCAGACGGTAACTGTGGTTTTCGATCGGTAGCTTTGGGCTTAGGGTTAAATGAAAACCGGTGGCTCTTTATCCGACAACAACTTCTAAATGAGATGGACAATAAAGAGGAATGGTGGAGAACTGTTTTTGACAGAGTCGCCTTTCAAGAGTATGATAGGCTACGTCACACAATAGATTGGCAGTATGTGAAAGCCGCACCAGTTAGTCGTTGGATGTCGATGCCATACACAGGACTCCTAATTGCTCAAAGATTTGGGGTGATTGTTCATCTTTTAAGCATCAACGGTAATCAAACATTTTTTCCATTGTGGTTTGGTCCTAACGTTCACGCTCAACATCAAGTCGTATCGTTAGTTCACGTCAACAATGATCATTTCATCCACGTCAAGTTAGACGGAGAATTTCCGATTCCTACGCCGAATGCACTTTGGAATTTGCACCGAAATGATGATGCAGCAAAATGGGAAAATATATACAATGATCGTATTGAACGATTTAAGAAAATAATGGCTACTAATAGATCTAGATTTCCACAATATTTCACGAATCTCGGATGATATTTGTTTAAAATTGTATTGTAACTATTTTTGAATTAATTTTATGGTTATTTTAAATATTTTTATTTAATTATAGCTGATTATAATTAAACTACTAATACGTGTGATTAATTTTAATTAAATATAATTATAATTAATTTTTATTCAATATTCTATACGCCACGTATAGTCCAATACGTAGCGTATAGAATATAAATCAGAGGGAATTCAAAATTTTGACATATACGACACGTATTGATCAATACGTGGCGTATAGAATACCAAACGTTGCTGAAGATACGACACGTATTGATCTATACGTGGCGTATAGACTTTTGTTATATCAGTTTTGCCTCACGTACTGACCCAAACGAACCAAACAAACAAACACAAAGCCATACGCTACCCGCTCGTTGATTTGGATTGTGGCCTCAAAAAAACTTTGTAAAGGTACGTGTCTCAACCCACGATCATTAATGTTAGGTTTTAATTGAATATTAGCGGGTAAAACTGGGTAGATTAGCGATTTTTAGGTCTGAACTTAAGGGCTATACGCTACGTATAGGGCTATACGTGGCGTATAGTTCGTCCTAGGAAGACGATGAAGCCATACGCCACGTATAAATCTATACGCTGCGTATGGCTTAGTTTACTCGGTCACTAGCCTGCGTATGGTCTTAACTGGTCGCGTATGGCTTGGTTTACCCGGCAACTCGCCCGCGTATGGCTTAATTGGCCTGCGTATGGCTTATTTTGCCCGGCAACCGCCTATACGCCACGTATAAGCCTATACGTGGCGTATAGGTTTTTAAAAAATTAATAATTATTTATTATTTAAAATTAAAAACAATATATTATTATTATTTATTATTTAAAATTAAAAACAATATAATATTATTATTTATTATTTAAAATTAAAAACAATATATTATTATTATTTATTATTTAAAATTAAAAACAATATATTATTATTATTTATTATTTAAAATTAAAAACAATATTATATTATTATTTATAATTTAAAATTTAAACAATATTATATTATTATTTATTATTTAAAATTTAAACAATATTATATTATTATTTAAATTAAAAAATTAAAAACAATTAATTATTATCAGATATGGCGGATCATAATGATATTGAGATGGATCAGCTAGACGATCTTGCGCACTACCCATTTCTGGATTTTCCGCCCGATACGGAGGCTTTTTCCCGTTGCCAGAAGCTCCGGGAGGTGCAGATGGGTCCAGGTACGGCGGTGGATTGGGCCCTCCTCGAGGAGGTGCAAGAGGCCGAGCGAGCCAGGGCCATCATCGGCGAGGACACGCCATGGTCGCGTCTTTTTGACCTTTCTTTTGCGGAGACATACCGAGAGCTGGTCGTCGAGTTTCTTTCGACGTTCATCTACTCAGAGACTGGGCTGCAGCCTCTACCCGGAGAGGCGCCGGATATTGACCCGGATCGTATTTCTTTTTCTATTTTTGGGGTCGTTTACCGTCAGACCCTCAGTCAGTGGGCCGTCACGACGGGCTTATACTACGAGCCTGAGACGGTGACGCCGCTTTTCACCGAGGCGGTGACAGAGGTGGACAAGGAGGAACTCCTTGTTTTTTGGGGCTTGATTTCAGATAGTCCTTGGTTGGGTACCAAGGGGAGGGTCTCGGGTATTAGAGACCCTTTGTATAGATATCTGCACCGGCTTATTTCGACGTCGATCGCACCGCGTCTGAAAAGCCGTGAGTGGTGCACTGATAGAGATCTTTTCTTCCTTTTCTGCCTGCTTACTGGGAGGCGGTGCGACCTGTCCACTAGCATGGCGCTTTATTTTGCTTCTGCCTATATGCGACAGAAGCGCGGACTTTTATATGGCGGTGCTTTCATCACGCATATCATGCGGTCGGTCTTACCATTTGACCAGCATGAGCCTGCGATGTTACCGGCCATTCCCCCTGTCCGATTAGACCGTCGCACGGCGAGCGGCATGCGCATCACGCACCGATTCCCGCAGGGCCTTCGGTTCGTAGGGGCCGTCCAGGACCAGGTTTGGGTCCCGGTGCCGTTGCCGCAGATGCCTGGACAGGGGGACCCGCATATGCCTCAGCCGCTACAGGGTATAGCGATTGAGGACGAGCCGCCACACGTCGAGCAGGTCCACGAGCATCCGCCACAGCATCCCCGACACGTACGTCGGTCTGTTAGGCTGGATAGGGCTACCCAGGCAGTGCTTGATGGCCTTGTTGCCGACTCACGACGACAGGGTCGTCAACTCGATCGCATGGAGGACCTGATGATGTGGGCGGTTGGACAGCTCGTGAATCAGTCACGAGCCGCCGGCATCGAGCCACCCCCACTACCACCGCCACGTCATTATCCGGACGACCCCGTTCAGGGTGAGGGCGGGGCGGGTCAGGGTGACGCCGGAGCCGGTCAGGGTGACGGCGGAGACGGTTAGATTTAGTTCTTTTATTTGTATTTTGTTTCTTTCGTTGTTATGTATGTAAAACATTTTGATGTATATATTTAATTTTTTGATGTAATGTATATAATGTTTAGTTTATTTGTTTGGTTGTAATGTTTAATATTATGTTTGGTTGTAATGTTTAATATTTTGTTTGATTGTAATGTTTAATATTTTGTTTGGTTTGTAATGTTTAATATTTTGCTTGGTTATACTTTAAAAATTTAACAAATGTTTAAAAAAAATAAAATATACAAATGTTTATATAAATTAAAATAAAAATAAACAAAATATAAATAAATAAAAAAATATAATTAAATAAAAAATACCTATACGTGGCGTATAGGTCAATACGCCACGTATAGGATTCATAAACTCCAAATCTTCCAACTTTTGAAGCAAAAATATAACCCGTGCCTCATACGCTGCGTATAGGTCAATACGCCACGTATTGGACCAGCCGCCAGACAGAGAATGACACGTGGCATTCTGTTGGCAGTGACTGAATTCTATACGCCCTCGTATTGCCCTATACGAGGGCGTATAGATCGGCGGCGGGTCCAATTAGCAATATTCCGTGTGTGGTTAGAAAAAGCCAATAAAAATTATGTGGGATTAAAGAATTGTAAGGATTTCTATTTGCATGTCATTAGACATTGGTGAAATAAAAAATAATTAATATTTAAAATTATAAATAACAAATAATGAAGATTTAAGGATTAAAAGTAACAAATAATGAATATTTAAGAATTATAAAGTTATATTTTTTAGATATTATATAATTTAAATGTTCTTATGATTTAGTAGTTTTAGATACTTAATTATTTAAAATCACTATTATTTAACATGATAGAGAGTTATTTAATACGAGAGATAGACGGTAAACAAAAAAATCTAGAATTCAATACAAGTCGACACATGATAGTTAAAATTATTTATTTATTATAATAAAGATAATTTTAAAATATAATGTAACTCTAAATGTTTATGTGGTAATTATCTATATACATTTATATATGTTATATTTTGAATTTGATTTGATTATATATGCATGTAATAGATTTACAGAGTATGTATATAATTCTTCTAAAATGAAGTACCTATAAAATCTATATCTATCTACTATATAATAAATAAAGCTTTTTTCATACCACGTGTCTTCTACATATTCATTCTAATCATTTTTTCGCATCTCTCTTATTATATACACCTATATTTTTTAATCTTTTAATATGTATATAAATACTTAAAGAAAATACTAATTATACTAATAAAACATATTTATTTTAAATCATCCCTTTTTATAATAAACTTTTAAATCTAATTATGTAACTTTTTATTTTTAATCAAATAGTAATATGAAAGTCAAATTACATTAAATACCACTTAACGTATTTTTGAAACACAATTATATATTAATTTTTACGTATATTGAATTTTCTTTTTTCCATCTTTAATTTATGGAGCACATTTTTAAACTTGTAAATTATACATATAAAATTTTAATAATTTTATGTATTAATATTTTCACACCGTACGTAGACACGGGTTCTAAGCTACTTATATATATTAATTTTATATATTAATATTTTTCACACCGTGTGTTGACACGGGTTCTAAGCTAGTGTATAAAAGAAGATACCTCCCTCAATTCATGCGTAGAAATCCTAACGGTTGGATCAAATGAGCCCTAATCTTTGTTGCACCGATTCCGACGGGTCCTTCATTCCTAATCTTCGTTGCACCGATTCCGGCTGCTCCTTCATAACAAAAATCTCTAAAAGTTTGATAATACCAACCCTAGTTCTTACACTCAAGCACTTCAAACAACTTCAACACAAATTGAAACTGACATGGCAAACAAATCTTACGGCAACGTTGCATTTGGAAATGATGACGGGCACTTTGCTCAACAATCTACCATCATTTACGGCCTTTAACCGGCTCCGACTGCCAAAGTGAACAAAAATAGTCTGAAATTGAGTCCGTAGGTGCCGGAGGCTTGTTCAGGAAAACAAGAAGCCAGCAAACGCTTCCCGTGCTACCCTAGGGTAACAGCTGACCTATGGCGGTTGAGAAAAGCACCCGAGGGACGTATCTACAGCCTTTAACCGGTTCCAGCTACCGTCGGTGTCGGAGGCCTATTGCGGAAAGCAGGAAACTTCACGTCTGTAAACCCTAATAGAAGGAAGAAGCCAGCCGCATCCCTTTCTCTCTCCATCTCTACATATAGCAATTGTATGTATCATTTATGTGAGAGAACACTATTTACCACGATTGTTATTGTAGCTCTAATAATAATTTGGATTTTTTGTTTAATTCAACCCAATTAATAAAAGAAGCCTACATCCAAAGGAGTAGACGGTACACTCAGAACTTTTCTAAAATTTAACTTTTGTTTTCAAAGTTTGAAATAATTAATAACAATAATAAAATTTTATCTCAAACTTAGTTTACTTCGTGCTTTTATTTATTTATTTTTATCTGTTTTTTATTTTTAGATTATTTAATTTAGCTTAAAACTATATGATATCAAGCGTTTCTTAAGGTGTAGTGGTGGTAATTACTTTATAGTGGTTATAGTTTATTTAGGAGTTGAAGACGTAGTAACAATCGTCATACAATGTACTGGTATGTTATTATTGATTTTTAACACATTTTTTATTTTCAATTTTTGATACCTTTCCAAAGATTGTTGTTTTTTTGGGTTTACTAGAGCTAAGGTATTATGATTTATTAAAGCTAGAATAATTTCACTTTTCTCATCATTCTTGCGCATAATTATGTTTTTTGTTACGATTTAATGTGACTTATTTACCTAACCCGTTGTAACCTAATATGTTCTAACATAATCCATTTTTGGCACCTGCTGATTAAAAATCTTGGATCCGTCACTACGTCTTCATCACTACACATGCAGCAAATGCATAACACATACCTAAGGACAATAGTCAAATCTGCTATCTTCTCTTAATTATTAAGGTCATGTATAAAATTACATGGCCATGGATTCAAGATTTTTTTTTATCATATGCAAACATAACATCAAAAAGTTTAATTAGTTATAAAATTTCAAATGTATATATAAGGAAATTTATTATAATAATGAAACATTTATGCAAGCTAGGAATACTGATCACGCATGCAATGCTTATTACATATTAGAAAATGTTGAATATGTTTAGTACGAAGCATTCTCTTTATTCATAATCATATGAGGATTACAATTAGAACATAATGGATCGAAATATGAAGATGCGATCACACCTTCTTAGCATTGAGTGAATCCCTACTTAGCGGCAGGAGGACGCGGGGAACGCGGAAGGGGCAGGAAGGGGCCCAATATCGGAAGGGGCGGAAAGGGGACCAAGGGTGGAAGGGGCGGCAAGGGGACCAAGGGTGGAAGGGGTGTCAAGATGCCGACAGGTGGTGGAGGTGGAGGTGAGCCGCTGACATTTGGTGGAGGATGCGGTGGGCTAATGTAGACTGGTGGAGGTAGCGGTGGACTGCTTACGGGTGGTGGAGGTAGTGGTGGGCTAACGTAGACTGGTGGAGGTAGCGGTGGGCTAACGTATACAGGTGGATGTAGCGGTGGGCTGCTGGCGGGTGGTGGAGGTAGTGGTGGGCTAACGTAGACTGGTGGAGGTAGAGGTGGGCTAACGTAGACTGGTGGAGGTAGGGGTGGGCTAACGTAGACTGGTGGAGGTAGCGGTGGGCTAACGTAGACTGGTGGAGGAGGCGGTGGGCTGCCGTCAACCTTTGGAGGTGGCGCTGGGCCGTGGACGGGTTCTGGCGGCGGAGCTGGGCCGTGGACGGGTTTTGGGGGAGGAGCTGGGCCGTGGACGGGTACTGGGGGAGGAGCTGGGCCGTGGACGGGTACTGGGGGAGGAGCTGGGCCGTGGACGGGTACTGGGGGCGGAGCTGGGCCGTGGACGGGTTCTGGGGGTGGAGCTGGGCCGCGGACGGGTTCTGGGGGCGGAGGTGGGCCGCGGACAGGTCCTGGTGGAGGGGGCGGTGAACATTTATAGGAGCAAAAGCAACTGTATTTTCGATCACGATAATGACAAAGACCACGAACTGCCTTCTCTTCTTTACACTTTGAGTCGCACTTCTTGTAGTCGCATTTCCCGGAAAACGTCTTGCTCAACGATTCACATAATTTTGGAAGTCCGCCGGCCTCTATTTCTACATTCGAGTTAAATCCAAACAAATTATTAAAATAAGATATTACTCTACGACACCACCAAATATACAAAATATTCTTTTATGGTTAATAACAAAAAAAAATAGTCAAGCGGTTCAACCGGTCCAACCACCCGGTTTCCGGTCCGACCACCGGTTCGCTGCAGAAACGGTTCAACACATGTAACCGGACCGGTCAGACCACCGGTTCCCGGTCCGACCGGTCCGGGTTTCAAAACATTGGACCTAACTAAAAGAGTGTACTAAGCACCTGAGATAGCAAGAAATAAAAGGAGCAGGATTGCAGACAAAGCAAATGCTCCTTTGGCCATTTTCGAAGAACACTCGTTATGAGATGAGTGACACAATGTCGAGATCATGGAAGTATTTATAGGACGAATTGTTTAATACGAATTCAAAGCTCGATGAAAGTAAGTCACCAAAATATATGAATTTCAACGCCTGTTGTTATATTTATTTTTATCATTCAAAATGGTTAGATATATGCTACACGTCGTAGAAATAGAAATATATATTTTAACAACTATTATTATCTTGTTTAATGTGAAAAAATAAAGACATCTAACAAATAAAATAATAATTAAAAATACAAATATAGTATTTACATAAACTTGAACATCATATTTAGATACTTATATAGTAAACATGAATTTTTTTTTATAAAATTAAAACCATAAACCGTGATGGAGGCGGAACGCGCATTAAAATAGCTTAAAGTAATGATTTTATTCAAGGCTTGAACCATTCGGTTCTAGCCAAAAGTCGGTTCTCTCAAGAGCTTACGAGGTCTCGATTACAATTATTGAAAATTCAAACAAAAAAAAACGACGAAAAACGGTGTGGTGATCGAATTCTTAAGGATTGACCACCAAAAACTTAGTTTATGAAACCTTATAAAAATGAAACATAATTATTACAATTCAATCAATTAAAAAACTAATCTTGACTAACTGATGGATAATTTATTCTTCAAAAGTAGTCATTGACCATTTCATTTTGGCGCCATCTTTTTCTCCTACCTTACGGGTCATCTTTGAGTCGGGTTGGGTTACTAGAACCGGGACCGAGTGAGTCGTGTTACTAGGGTCAGATGCTCGAGCGTCATACTCTATCAATTGAAAAGAAGCCTTGACCACGAGTCTTGTAAAAACTTCTGGGTTCGAAAATCCATGCAACCATTGGTATTCACTTGTCTTTCCTAACCACAAAAATATCATAGTGTCAAATCCACCCACTATGGTAGGAGTAATCATGCTTTAGTCATCACTAGCCCAATCACCACCGTTCTTGACCACCATGATTGAGAAAATGTCACTAAGAACTCGACTTTACAAAGAGATGTTCTAAATCACTAACGGTGTTAAGCAATCCTATGCATGAAGAGTTAAGCAATCTTAAATGGGTGTTCGTGTGGACTCCAAAGAGAGACGAATAGACACATGGACAAGTCACCCACACAAGGAAATATTGCGTGAGTTTGTCTATGGCTTGTAATAGGTGTTCATGTGGACTCCACGAACAGCCAGAAAAACTCATGGACAAATCGGTAACAGAAGTTAGCATTACGTGAGTTTGTCCATGAGTCGTAATGGGTGTTTGTATAGAGTCCACGAAACCAAATGGACTCACGAACGAGCTAGCTAGCCACAAAAATCTGGATCACGTGAGTTTGTCCATGGCTGTCTTTAGATGGTGCATTCATGTGGACAGATGAGCTAATTGACGAGTTAGTAGGTCCATTCCAACTTTAACTTTTTTTATTTTCTTTTTTCTTATTTTCATTTTCGTTTTTTTCTTTTTAATTGAGTGATAATTATATATAAACTTGTAAAAGGTTTGTATATAATTATACAATCTATAAATTTTAATAAAGTTGAAGAATTTTTAAAATTTAATAAATTATATAAACGTGTAATGGTTATAAATTATATAAACGTGTAATGATTTAAATTTAAGTTTAATTTTTTAGAATTCTCTTCGAGTTATAATATATTCGAGGACGTCCTTTAGGTAAAACAAGTAAAACCCTCTCTTTAGGCCACCAAATTTTAAGGGCCTAAAAAAAATTATATATATATATATACTTCGACGAAAATAGAAAAGAGGGATTTGAAAATGCTATAATTGAAGCCAAAGAGTTAGCTATAAAAATGAATGTAGAACCTATTTTTCGTGAAAAACGTATCATTCGTAGAAATAAATGATTTGATGAAAATGTTGAAAATGAAACTATAAAAACTCCGATTAATTTATTTAAAACCGATTACTTTTTATATATAGCATATCAAGTTATTTCTTCAATTAAAAGTAGTTTTGATCAATTTAAAAAGTTTCAAAGTATTTTTGGTTTTCTATTTAGTATAAAGAAATTAAATCATTCAATGATAACAGTTTAAAACAACATTGTGTTGATCTTGAAAAATCTTAAAACATGATGCTAGCTTAGATATCGATGGTCTAGATTTATTTCAAGAACTAAAAATTTTAAGACATTTTATACATTTAGAATGTGACACACTTATTAATATACTTAATTATATTAAAAAGCTTAATTCTTTTCCAAATGCTACAGAATTATGTTAACTATTCATGTAACAGTTGCTTCCGCTGAAATAAGCTTTTTCTAAATTAAAATTGATAAAAAAAACTTATTTAAGATCTACTATGTCACAAGAACGATCAAATAGGTTAGCTATTTTGTCAAATGAAAAGGAATTGTTAGAAGAAATTGATTTGGAAAATTTTATTAAAGAGTTTGCTTCTAAAAAAGCTAGAAAAATAAAATTTATCTAAACATTTTATGCAAGTACAAAATTACTAGAAAAACGAAAAAAAAATTAACCCCGCGAAATATAAACTTTTAAGTTTATTATTGCCGATGGCAAGCCCGGATAAAGGAGGAGGATTTATGACATGACCTTTATTGAAAGGGGCCTCAAATTTTTGGTTCGTTTTAGGCCACCAAAATGGTTGAGACGCCCATGAATATATTAAGATATTTTATTGCATTTTTTAATTTTGATTATGTAATACTTAAACATAATTTGTTCTATTTAGTTATACCATATGAAATACTAATTAAGTTGTTAGTGTAAATTAATTTGTTATAAAAAGTAAATATAAAAGTTGCTAGGGACATCATTACCCTCAACTTGTCAACGGATCCGTACATTCGTATGCTTAAGATATGTCTCTGAATTGGTTTAAGACATCAAAATTAAATACCTTTATTTTTATTAAAATAGTTATTAGATTTTGTTCACCGGGTTGCGATGTAATAATGGGACCATGTATAAACACGTACCGTTCCCAACGTTTGTTCACCGACACCTGGTTTCATAACAAGCTCGTATAAAGACGTACGATCTTATCAATATTAACCAAGCTTTGGCTTATCAAAATCCGCTTGTATAAATACGTACAAGTTTCAAGAAAAGTTTGATTAAAAAGGTTTTACAGTCTTACACTTTAAAACCAAGAAAATTCACAAGTTTAAAGACTAATTTAGATAACAATAATAATAATAATAAAATGTCCATCATGAAGATAGTTTTAAGAGCGAATAATTAAAGAACATAAATATACCACTGGACTAATAAGTTAAACATTAACATACACAAAACTTCATCTTCACCCAAGCAATACAAAGGAAACGAATGACCATACGAACTAGCATAATGTTGAGTTTCGTAGGCTCCCCTATTGCGAACAAAGTGGAAGAGTCTCTCTACTTTCTACTCTAAACTACAGCTACGAACTAATGAGTGTGTTATTTCTCTCTAAACTGGTGTGTCAAATGAGGAACCCCAAGCCATCTATTTATAGGCTTCAGAATGGCTAATGCACGACCGTGCATTGGGTTGCGCAGTCATGCAAAGGTCTAAATGTACAAGTGGCAGGGTACGACGAATCTTGGAGCTCAAGCAAGGCTTTGCATGGTCGTGCAATGGGATGCACGACCGTGCATCTCAGTTTTTTCCCTCTTCTTTTGTATTTTGCTGATTGTTGACTTTTGTTAACCAATTTTGACTTTCTTGGGGGTCAAAGCTCGGGTGATTCTTCCCATCTTCCGAGAAAACTTGATTTCTTGATGATTTTGACTTGTTTTCGCTCTATTTCTCTCAAGATGTGATTTAACCTGCAGTTCTAAAATATTCATGTTTATGGCCGGACTGACAAGACTGATTGACTAAATTATTCGCGTTTATATTCATATTTGCGTTTATGGTCAGATTACTAATATACGGGTCATAAGCTTGTATGCAAATCAAGTCTCCACCAATTAATTAAGTACTATGCATGAATCAAGAGAACTTAAAAAGGGTTGTAATATGGCTAAAAAGAAAATAAATGGTGAAAATGAGAATCTTGTTGGATTTTTGGAGGTTTAAAGTGTTTTAAAGGCTGCAACTAACGTAGGACACACGGCTAAGGCTTCTTGGCTTAAGATAGGAAACTACTAGTGGGTCCCTCTACAATACTCGGATAATGAGGGTATAACTAATCTGAGTGCTCGTTTATAGTTAGATTGCCAGGACCGATACTTCTTAACATATTCAACTCTTCCCTCACTGCGTAATACGCAACACTGCTTTCTCGTATGGACTCCTCGACTTATAACCTAATAGCACCCATTTTCATCATATGTGTATACTCATGTTGGGAATAAGTTTAATTCTTGCTGCACTTTCATCGTGGCTCCAATTGTCATTTAACACATTTTCCATATCTTTTGGCTCTTCTTTTGGCGGCGCTTTTTGACAACCCGCAGAACGGTGGTAATTTTTCTTGCTTGTGCCACCATTTTCTTACATGATTTTTTGCTTCAAAAACTTTTTCTCGGAGTTTAGGAGGTAATTCAGGCTTTGCGAAATGATTACAAGAAAGTAAGTTGAAATCGAAAAAATGCATGTCCAGCTCTTTAAGGTCTAACCGGTAAAAGACCAACTTCTCTCATTTTTTTTAGATAATAATTCTTCAATAAATCTATTTTTTCGGTTTCCTTGAAACGGTTCTCAATATCTTCCTTGTAGATCGTTCAGTTATTTCTTCATAATATAACTACTTTGTTTTTGTACATTTCAATTCTTCGAGTGAGTTAGATTCTTTCGGAATTGTCTTGGTGATTGAAAGCATGATAAACTAAGGATTCTCCATCTTAAATACAATTAGCTAATAACCGATGTTTACGAAAAGCTTGTTTAGAGATAAATGTATGATGTGTGTAAAGTGTATATATAATTTAGAGTTAAATACGGTTTTAGTCCTTATGGTTTGACAAAAATAACCATTTTAGTCCAAAAGTTTAAATTTGACTTTTTAGTTCAATAGTTTCAACTTTGTCTCAATTTAAGTCCACTCGTTTAACACCGTTAAATTTTTATTGTTAATTTTAATAAAAAGACCAAAATACTCTCCTTAAAAAAAATAAAAAATATGTGATCATCCTCTGTCTCTTTCTTTATCATATTCCAGACCCTTTATGCTCTCACTATGCCCCCCACCAACTGCGGTTGCCTCCATCATACTACCACCACCGAACACCGCCTATGCCCTATATTTTTTCTTCCAACTGAGCAAAATGCTTACGATAGGCCAAACGAGGGGGCTTTCATCGCTACCATCAGTTTGTTCGCCCCCTGTTCAAACGCCTCTACAACTTTCTCCTTCCACCTGATTTGGGAATCAATTTGGCCTGATTAGCACTTCGATTTGGGTGGTGATTGGTCGGCGGTTGTCGCGATTGGAGTTTGTTGGAAGTGAGAGAAGGGTAGAGAGAGAGTCAATTGGCTCTGGTTTAAGGGCGTCGGAAAACGAATATGCCATTGTTGTCAGAAAACGAAGATGCATCTCTAGTCAACCCTTCTTCGGCCGCCTACCACTTCCCTTCTCATACGATTTGGCCAGATCTGTAAGTTCTCAGTTGGCTCCGGTTGGTGGGGGGTTTGATTTCGTGACTTCCCTTTGAACCCCTTTCAAGTGGGTGTGGTTGGCGGCTTTCACGGGTGGGTTTGGTCGGAGATTGGGTTTTGGCCGAAAATTTGTGGTTGGTGTTCTTAGAGGGAGAGAGAAAGAAAGAGAGTATAGAGAGTGAGTGAAGGGTATGGGAGATCTGGTGGGGTTTTCACCAATTGGTTAAAGATCACCAAATCTAGATCAACCACGAATCACCAACTGGTTCAAGACCCCCAAATCTGGTGGGGTTTTCCTCTTTGTTGATGTTATGTCGATGATCATAAAGAAAGAGATAGAAGGTGTTCATATTTTTTTTATTTTCTATTAGAGAGGGTATTCTGGTCTTTTTATTAAAGTTAACAGGAAAAAGTTAACGGTGTTAAACGAGTGGACTTAAATTGAGACAAAGTTGAAACTATTGGACTAAAAAATTCAAATTTAAACTTTTAAACTATAATGGTTATGTTTTTCAAACCACAGGGACTAAAACCGTATTTAACTCTGTAATATAATAAAGATTTTTCACACTTGATATGGTCAAGATACCCATGAGATAGAATATATACTCAAATCAAACACATACACACATAATCAATGAAGAAGATTAAAGAACATGTTAAAGTCATCAACATAAACTCATCAAAAATCAAATACACATCATCAAAGTTAGCTAAGTTCATCTAATCTAAGTGAATCAAGATGTTTAGCCCATAAGCCTTACAAAATCCACAACCAAACTCAATAACATGGATGAAAACATAGTACATCTAGTAATCAAACCAAGAAAGTGAGAAGGGGTAGGTTGTGTGAGGTTAAATCTTCCTTGAAAGTGTTAGATCTTCAATCTTGGCCTTCAATCTTCCTAGATCTGCCCAAAAATCGCCTAAATGGGTTGGGAGAACTAAGGTTTGATGTAAAAGGTTGGATCTCCTTTCAAATGAGGGGAATTTGGGTATAAGATCCGATCTGATGCCAAACATGGTTGTGTTCGTAAGTAACATTGTAGTGTTGATAGGAAAAAGGGCTGTCAGGATGAACACGGCCGTGTTACACGGCCATGACAAAACTTTATTTCTTCAGCATTTCCAATTCTTCACCAAAAATCACCAGGTTCCACCGGGAACTACAATATTCAAATAAAACACAAATGAGTGTCTAAATCGATGAATTTGCAACCAAAAATATTAAGAATAAGGGGTAATATGCATTATTTACATGTATAATTATTAACATATCAATGGGTAATAGAAAAAGAAAAAAACCTAAGGTTCATATGGCTATCTATGCGGAGATATTTTTTGTGAACGATAATTTAAGGATAATATATGAGGGTAATGAAGCTCTAGGTGCCTCAATAATTTTCATACAACTACTAGTTCTTGGTCTTGATATGTATAAGTCTACAAGTTCTAATTATGCATAAAATTGGATAGAAAAACACTCAGTATACCAAACGAATGAGCATGCGAAAATGTAGTAATAATGCACGTGTAAGGCTCGAATTATACTCACATGAAAAACGGATGGGATAGAGTTTAGTGATTTGTTATGCACAATATCCGTTTGTTTCTACTTGCCATGTTTCCATTTATTCCCTTTTTTGTTTATTTAAGCGCGAACTCAACGAGGTTTTAATTTTGAAGGTTTTTTCAAAAAAATTCTAAATTTTTAGGGTTTTTTAGAAAGTAAGATTTTGGTTAAAGTAAGGTTTTAGTCAAATGGATAGAAAATCCTGAGTTTAGTTTTACTGCTTTGAGGAAACAAGGTTGTCCTGAATCTCGATTCCCCACCCCACACTTTAAACTGTACATTGCCCTCAATGTACAAAATGCATGTAACGAAGAGCTATGCAATAATTTAAATGCATGATGTTTTAAGGGAAAAGAAACTGGTATTACCCCGATCAATTCGGTATATAACATATGGACCATGCTTATGACTGTTGTCAATGTTACGCCAAAAACTTTATCGAATCTCTCAGAAACTTAGATGTGGTTTGTCGACGCCCAAGCTTGTAGAGGTGGAGTGGAACTCCTCACAAAAATGGAGAAACTATTTGTTGATGTTATGCTACTTGGCACACAAATAAAAACATAAAAACGGAAACGAGAAATAAAATATAGTAGTTAATCTACTAAGGTCTTAGTATCAAGAATGCATAACACAAGACTAAAGTACTAGAAACTTAAACTTGGAAAACCAAATCTGAGGTCCTATTGTTCTGCCGTATACACTAACTTCTCAATTTACTCATGATCATTTGGTTGCCTCCCGGAAGTGCCATGTTTATTTAAGGTTCGTTGGCCGGTCCAGTACGTGCTTCATCAGTCTTTCTTCGGGTGGGGGATTTGGATCTCCCCCGTGTCTCCTATTCCTTTATTCAAGTTCCTTTTCTTTGTTAATTTTTGCTGCTCGTCACAATAGTTATCAATCCAGTTAGTGTTGTAAAGGTACTTGTCGAGATCTAGCTTCTTTCCTTTGTTGATTTCTTTAGCTTTCTTTAGTTAATTGGTAGTCAAGATTAGTATCTATAAAGTATGCAATCTCAAAAGGATCTTTGGATAAGCATTTGTTTCCTTTGATGTTATAGGTTACCGATTGTTTTCCAACACAAAGTATCAGAATACCTTCGTTCATGTCAATGACCACTCTAGAGTGGGTAAGAATGGGCGACCCAAAATCAAAGGTACAAAATAATCGGACCCCATTTCTAAAACCATGAAGTCGGTAGGGAAGACAAACTTTCCGACTTTTACCTGTGAGTTCTCAATGACTCCCACAGGTGATTTATAGTGCCATTCGTAAGTTCGATAGTTGCATTAACATGTTACAGATTTTTAACCTTTTGAACATGTTATAGGGCATTACGTTCACACTTGCTCCCAGATCAGAGTTTGCGAAAGACAAAGGTAGTGGTCCGATAGAACATGGTAAAGAAAATTTTCCAGGATCAGAGAGTTTCTTTAGAAGGCATCGTTCAATGAGAGCGACACATTCATTAGTTCTTTTAACTACTTCTTCCATGTTTCTTTTGTTAGTGAGGAAATCCTTCAAGAAACGTCCATATTTGGGCATTTGCTGTATTATGTACAGGAAAGGAAGATTGACATGGATTTGGCTTAAAAGCTCGATGAATTTCTCATATTGTTCATGGGTTCTTTGCTTCACTAGCCTTCCTGGGTAAGGTATGTGAGATTTATAAGCTTTCTTTGTCCCTCTGATTAGTGGCATATTCTTAGGAGGGTACATCGTAGTCTTTGTAAGGATGCTAGGAGGAATGTTTACAGGAGCAGGTAGTGGATTCTCAATCGGTGGTGATTCTTGAGTGGTTGATTCTATGATAGGTGGACGGAGTGGTACTCTAGTGAATATTTCCCTTAGTGGTGTTTGAATTACTTCTTCTTTTTCTTCTGTGGGTAAACCTTACTATTTTTTAGAGTAATAGCACTAACATTTCCTTTTGGATTAGGTTAAGTGTTGCTTGGAAGGCATCCTGGTTGTCTCTCAGATAGAAGTTTTGCAATTTATCCTAGTTGTACTTCGATGGACTAGAGAGTTACTTTCTGTATTCTAAACTCAGCTTTGTAAATACTAAACTTTTCCAAATATTGTATGTGACGAGCATCAGCTAAGGGGGCTTGACTTTTATTTGTAGATATCAACTTAGTTACCGCGTCCTCTAAACTCAACCCATTACTTGGCTTGTTCGTTCCTTGAAACTGTTGACGACGCTGAAAGTTTTGATGTTGTCTTAGTTGAAATTGTTGTTTTCCAAAACTAGATGGTCCTTGGTTGTTTTTATCCTTCCAGCTAAATTCGGATGGTTTTTCCATCTAGGATTGTAAGTGTTGTTGTAGGGGTTGTTTTGTGGGTGATTGGTTCCGATGAAGTCAACTTGCTCATAGTGTTGCTTTTTGTTTCTCCAATAGCTTCAGCTTTTATGTTGCCCTTGCTTATTTAATCTTGCCGAGTGGTGTGAGCGTCTACTTAAGCAGAAAGTGAAGTGATAGTATCAACAGAATGAACACTATGCCTAGCTACCTTATTACTTCTTGGATTGTTCCATTGATAGTTCTGCATAGCTATTTCCTTAATTAGGTTGTAAACTTCATGTGGCCTTTTCTTTCCAAAAATACTACCCGCACTAGCGTCGACTGTCTAACCAGCTTAATTGTGCAACCCATTATATAATGAGGATACTTGTAGCCAAACCTCTAGCCCATGGTGAGAGAATTTTCTAAACATATCCTTAAAATGCACCCATGCCTCATATAGTGATTCATCATCTTCCTGTATGAAAGTGGTAATATCATTTCTTAATTTTGCGGTTTTTGCTTGCGGGAAATTTTTTAAAAGGAATTTTTGAGCTAGATCATCCCATGTAGTGATAGGACAGTTAGGAAGAGAATTTAGCCATGCTTAGCTCGTTCCCATAAGAAGTAGGGAAACATTCGGAGTCGAATTGCGGTATTCGAAACTCCGTTCAGTTTGAAAGTGCCACAAATTTCGAGAAAATTTGCAATGTGGGCATATGGATCTTCATCGGGTAATCCATGGAAAGTGCATTATGATTGGATCATATGAATGACATGCGATTTGATCTCAAAGTTGTTAGCGTTACCTTTCGGCCTCGTGAGACTAGACCCTAAAGCTTCAAGTGACGACAACCAAGAGAGCCGCGTGAGAGATGTTGACGACAAAGGTGGTTGGACGAGGAAGACGGTGACATGTGGGTTCTTACTGGGAGGCTCCATAACGCGTTAAGGTAATCCACTTTACGATTTCATTGCCTATATTCGTTCACGTTCTTGTGTTCTTGGTTTGAAAACCCGACGAGGGTTTGGGTTCTTGATCGGCCGAAGTCACGGAGCACGGAGGAGATGGCGGCATACGGTGAGATGATGACGATGCTAGGTGGGTGGCTGTCGAGTAGAGAGAGAGAAAGGGTGGTGGTGTGTAAGCCGGAGTGGATGGCGACGACAGTGGTGTCCGAAGTCGGGGGGACGACAGCGGTGGTAGCGTGATTGTAGCAGAGCGGCAGCAGCACGACGGGGGGGGGGAGGGGCGTAAGAGTGGATAACGGCATCCGTGGTAAGGCGACGACGACACATGGTGGTGGCGAGTCGGGCTTTAAGTTAAATGCCCATGATTTTATGTGTGAGTCAATGATATGATTTGTTAGTACGTGACGTGTTAAGGGCCGAACGGGAACGGTTGTTCCCGGTAGTAAAGGCTAATGAATTTATGATATTAAATGCGTTGTTCTAGGGTTAAGTGTGAGGTGTGTGTAATTAATGAGTCATATGTATACGATGTGATATTACGTGTTTATATTTATGTGTCGGGTTTGCCTCGTTGTCCATGTGGCACGGCAAACAGGATCGTGAAGGACGAGGTCCTTCTGGAAGTCACCAAAGGTGACAATTCGTTGACAGGTGAATGATGAGCTCGGGGTGTATTGATCGCCCTGACGAGGGTAACCCAAATGAGGGTACAACGATGAGGTATGTGTTTGCATACATATATATATATATATATATATATATATATATATATATATATATATAAGTGTTAATTTGCATGCTAATGTTAACTGTATTTACTGTGTATGAGTAGTGTTAATATGACGTGTTGAATGTGACGTGTAGAGTCAGACTGACCGTGGAGTCAGGACTTATGACGTGACGCGTATAAGAGTCGTGTCAGGTAATTATGAGAGCCTTAGTTAAGGCTGGATGCGTTAGTGTTCTAGGGTAGTGTGACAATCCGACTTTTCATGTTAACTCCGTTAACAATCCCGTTAAGTATTCTGTTAAATCCTAACCCAGTTAATCCAACCTAAAACTTCAGGGACTATTTCTGTCACATGTTTAATCTTAAAAAAAGGGTCTAGTCTTGCCAAGTCCCAATACTTGAATTGTTGACTCCCAAAGGCAAAATCAACTCAAAATCGGTTCTGTTGACTTTAGAAGTCAAACTCGCGGCTTTGATCTAAATTCGAACTCCATAACCAATTTCTATTCGAATTAATAATTGAATTACACGTTTATGTCATTTACTTTCATCATTAGAGCATTAAACCCCGTTAATGATTCGAATTAAACCCAATTATGCTCATTACACCCGTAACCGTCGTCCCTATCATCATCGATTATCAAATTGAACAAATTCATGTATTACTCTCACAAATTGAACTCCTGCACACGACAAACAAGACCCTGCAAAGCTTTTGCACATATCACATTCGCCAGAGACGCAACCAGAGCCGCCGGGGACTAAGCACTTCAAAGTCGAAACTCATTCTAGTCGGGAACCTACAATCCGTGCCCCATTCTGGTAATTGAACACACTCTCAGCTTTGTGTTTAACCTACTGATTAAAAGCTCTATCAAAATTATGGCTTATAACATCAAATCGATCATGAACCAGATTCTAGGGTTCATACGAAACCGGTTTAATCGTACACCGCCCAAGCCCCTGTTTAAATCTAATTAAATCATATGAATAGCATCGCCATTATTCACTCTTTGAAAACCCTATGAATTCAACCCTTTTCATTATCGGATTAATCAAGATCTAGAACCTAGGGTTTGTTAATAAATCGATTTGGGGGTTTCGACTCTAAACTCAACCTCAATCAAATTAATTTATACGGTTAGAATCACTATATGATTCCCTGTAAAAAGCCTATATTAATTTTAACTTTCAACATCGAATTTTATTCAACACGTGATCTAGGGTTTGTTCTTGAAACGATTTGGGGTTTTTGATCTTAAACACATTTTTAACCTAATTAAACTATACAAACAGATTCGCAATGCTTCGATTTGTAAAAGGCCTAGGATTTCTACTAGTTCTATTATCGAATTCAGTCGATTTGATTTGGTGATCATATTCTAGGGTTCGGACTCATATCTGAGAATTTAACGATCTTAAACTTAACCATTTTGCAATTAACTTCACCTACAGACTCGCAATAGATCAATGAACAAAACCCCTATGCTTTCAAATCCGATCGTGGTCCAAATCGGGGGTTAAGGGGCTGGTTTGGCTCGGGATTGGTTAATACAGTGTGCGTGTGTGGGAAAGACCCGGGTTCGAGACCGGGCTCCCACATTTTATTTTTGAGTCACTTTTTGGTTATATTAAATTATTAAAAATCAAATCTTATATTATTATATTAAGAGTTTTAACCCGAAAAACAAACCGTAGGTTCGGGTTTGGTTTCATAACCTATTTTTACTATTATTATTCCCACTTTTAAATAATATGTTTATATTATTTTTAACCCGTAACTCCCACTATTAAATAATATATATATTTTTATATTATTTCACCTCGTTAAAATACTTTGTGTGACGTTTAAACTAAAAATAATATAATAGTTTATATTATTTACTCTCGTTTTCCTACTCGATTAAAAATAATATATTTATTATTTTCCACACAATGATTAATTAGTTAATCCGACGAACCTAAAAATAATGTATTAAATTATATTATTTTCCTAATCTTTGTAAATGACTCGAACGTACGAATATATGTATTTGTTTAATTATTATTATTTATTAACATACGACACGTAACGCTTTTTCCTTAATGATCATATTAAAAATTTATATAATTCCGTAGACACGTTCGTCTACCCTTAAATCCTTAGAAAGCGTTAAGATGTTCTAACTTTCGTGTCGTCGTCACAAATCCCAACTTGTACCTAATTTATGTGTTTATAATTTTAGGGCATTCGTAAGTCTTTTGAGACTTACACTCGTGGTTCCAACTTATCTCTTGTGTGATACTGCCTACGCTATTCAGGTAAGTTTTCACGGCCCCTTTTTACGGTTTTAAACTGGGGGAGAAAATATGTCGTAAAATGCTTTTGATTTTTGTAATTCATATATGATATCACTTGTATGACTGTGCGTACACATTATCCTTTAAGTCCTCACATCGGACCGTTAATATGAACATGGCGAGGTAATTTGAGTAGTACTACTGGGTTTGAAAAACCTCACCTGCGTTAGTCGCGCTAACTCGACTGGAGGTCGAACGAGTGTAATATTGACCTAAACATGCACCATGATGGTGGGAGGCATATAAACAGTCAGCTGTCGGTTGTGAGCACATTAGTTAACATGCTTATGGGTTAGCTACCTATTGATTTATATATTGAATGTACATTAATCTGTTAAACACTTCTATAAACTGAAACCTATGAAATCACCAACCTCGTGTTGACATTTTCTTACATGTTTTTCTCAGGTCGCTTAAGATAAGGCACAAGTGCACACAATAGGACATGCATGGAATTCTGCCTTTGATTTATGTTTTATTAAACTATTTGGACTATTTTGAATTGTATTTGGTTTGGACTTTTGGACTATTCTTTTGGGCACGTGTGTTTTGCGCATTTACTTTCTTTATGCTTCCGCATTAACTCTGATTGATATGATATTTTCATTTGAGTCCCATGTAGAGTCGTTCAATGTAACTAATAACGGTAAAACTCCGTTAGTTTGAAATTGGGGGTGTGACAGATTGACATCAAAGCCATTGGTTATAGAGAACTAGGATTGCGTACTAGACTATAACCTCACACATTAGTTACATGTCATAAATCTTTGATGTTTGGCACTTATATGTTATATTACAGGATCATATCGTCAACTCCACCATCACCTAAGGTACCAGGACACGATGCACCTATCTTATCATCCCCGGAGCCCAAAAGGCGTCGGACTAGTTCTAGTGACTATTCGGTTGATCAGGGTGAACCGAGTAGCGCGCAAGCAACGAATCCTGCTCGCAATTGGAATGCATACCCGCAAATGATCCAAAGGTGGATCGAGATGGGAAATGTTTCATCACCGTACTTTGGTTCCGCTTCCTCATCATCTACTTTACCTAGCTTGCCCAGCACTATGGAACAAGCTTTTGCAGCTTTTGTATTTTACATGTCTAGGGAGTTGAGCATTGTGAAAGATGCTACTGATGAGATACCTAACATTCTGCAACGAGAGACACAAATAGAGGAGAACAAGGTAGGAATTGAGCTTTTGACTGCTGAGCTAGCAGTGACGGTCAGGTCCATAACTTTTTGGTGGATCAGGTTACACATTTGGAGACGAGGGTGGACACCTCGGATTTTGAGGTAGGAGGGATTCTGGAGAGAGTGGCTAATCTGGAAGCCAAGCTACAAGTAGCAAACCATGCTGTTGAAGGACTTCAAGAAAGAGTGACTCACTTAGAAGCCCAATTGCAAGCAACCCTATTTCCGGAATACATTCAACTTTCGGATGATGAGGAAGAACCTTTCGAGGAGGAGCCATCCGAGGAGGAACCGATGGAAATCGACGATGCACAATCATACGTTTCTTCCGATGACGTGGATGTTTGATGATATTTCTATTCTATCTTTCCTTTTCATTCATGTATTGCTTATATTATTTCTCTTTTCAAACCTAGATGGGTAAGGTTTTTCCCATTCAATAAAAGCATGAGAAGTTTAATGTTTGAGTTATTTTTTTTGTATCCTTACAATTTATTTAATTTTCAAAATATTAGATGTTGTATTTCCTTACTTGTACATAAATAATGTTTAATATGCGATATATTTCTCATTGTTTGTATTTGTGAATGTGAAGAATCATGTCGGGAAGAGGACGTGGAGGTCATGCTGGTGGCCGAGGTACCATCAACATGACAGCAGCGGAGCTGGCGGCACTAATTAACGATAGTGTGGCTGAGGCTCTAGCAGCACAGAATGCTGCAGGTAAATGCTTTAACTATTGACTAATGAGGTCAATTCATCTCTTAAAGCGCCTTTCCTAAGCTCTATAATCCCAATCCTATGTTATTTCTAAATCCAGGCCAGCAAAACCAGCAGAATCAGCAACCAGCATGCACGTTCAAGACATTTATGGACTTTAAGCCCCACACTTTTAGTGGAGCTGAAGGAGCTGTCGGACTACTCCGGTGGTTCGAAAAGGTAGAATCCGTGATTGCCATGTGCAACTACCTAGTGGCCAATCAGGTCAAGTTCGTCACTAGAACTTTGGAAGGCCCGGCTCTCACGTGGTGGAACGCTCAGGTCCAGATGTTGGGTCTGGCCATGGCAAATGGACTCCTGTGGGAGGAGTTTAAGACGATGATGAAGGATGAGTATTGTCCTCGTGATGAAATTCAAAAGTTGGAAGGTGAATTTTGGAACCTGAAAATGGAAGGTTCTGAAATTGAGCTGTATACCACACGCTCCCATGAGCTCGCTACCATGTGCCCACATATGGCGACTCCAGACTACAAGAGAATTGAGCTGTATATTGGAGGTCTAGTGCCTCAAATTCAAAGTATGGTTACTTCGTCCAACCCTACTACCATCCAGCAGACGATCAGATTGGCTCACAAGTTAACCGATCAGACGGTGACTCAAGGGACTCTACCCGCGAGGGGTTCAGTTTCTAAAGCTACTGATAATCATAAGCGCAAGTTTGATCACCACTCCAACTCTCACTCCAACTCCAAAGGACCCCAGTTCAATCAACCCCAGCAGCAGCCGTAGCGAAAGTTTGAGCCTACTAAGAACTTCAATCAGACGACATCTTCAGGTCAAAATCAAGGTAGTTCTGCGGGGAGAGCCCCCAAGTGCATCAAGTGCAATTACCATCATGTCGGTGCTTGTAACCGTTGTTAATGTTGTGGCAAGATGGGCCACACTGCAAAAGATTGTAGAGTGGATCTTCAGAATAAGCAACCGTTCCGACCGCAAGGGTCCACAAGGGGATGTTTTCAATGCGGCAAGGAGGGACATATTCAGAGGGATTATCCTCAGTCGAAGAGGAATGGTAATGGAAATGGGAATAGAAATGGTAATGGTAACGGCAATAACTAGGGTAACAATGGTAACGACAACAACAATCAAGGCAACAACAGTGGTGGCAATAATGCCAATAATGGAGGGAATGGTGCGAAAGGGCGAGCTTTTGTGCAAGGATCTGGAGAAGCTCGTTATGATCATAATGTGGTCACCGGTAAGTTTCTCTTAAATAATTACTTTGCTTCTGTCCTTTTTGACACTGGTGCTGATAGGAGTTTTATATCTAGAAAACTTAGTGATATGATAAAAGGAACTCCAACTATGTTAGAAGCTAAGTATATAATAGAGATAGCTGATGGCCAAATAATTGAAGCAACCCACATTCTTAAGGGTTGTAAGCTTGAGCTAGCTAGTCATAAACTTGATATCTACCTTATGCCGGTCACGCTTGGTAGTTTTGATGTAATTGTCGGCATAGATTGGTTATCTAAAAACCAAGCCGAAATCATATGTCGTGAGAAAATTGTTCACATTCCCCTCCCGAGTGGAAAAACCCTTTCCGTTCAGGGCGAAAATGTTGGTGCAGTCATGGGCATCATATCCTTTATGAAAGCACAGAAAAGACTTTGAAAAGGGCATACTGCTATTTTGGCTCTCGTTGCTGAGCAGCCCTCAGAAGAGAAGAAGATTGATGATATTCCCATCGTTCGTGATTTTCTGGAAGTATTTCCTGAAGATTTGCCTGGTCTGCCACCACACCGCCAAGTTGAATTTCAAATCGATCTGGCACCCGGAGCGGCACCGGTCGCTCGGGCACCTTACAGACTGGCACCTAGTGAATTGCAAGAGCTATCTACTCAGTTACAGGAATTGTTGGATAAAGGTTTCATCCGACCTAGCTCATCGCCATGGGGAGCTCCAGTCATGTTTGTCAAGAAGAAGGACGGAACTTTCCGTATGTGTATCGACTACCGTGAGCTAAATAAAGTCACAATCAAGAATTGTTATCCTTTGCCTCGCATAGATGATCTCTTTGATCAACTCCAAGGATCCAGTTTCTATTCCAAGATAGATCTTAGGTCCGACTACCATTAATTGATAGTCCGAGATGAAGATATCTCTAATACTGTTTTCAGGACAAGGTACGGCCACTATGAATTTATGGTCATGCCTTTTGGATTAACCAACACACCTGCAGTATTCATGGACCTCATGAACCGTGTGTGTAAGCCATACCTTGATCAATTTGTCATCGTTTTCATCGACGACATTCTCATTTATTCCAAAAACCAGGAGGAAGATGAGGAACATTTACGTTTAATCCTGGAATTACTTAAAAGGGAGCAGTTGTATGCTAGTTTTCCAAGTGTGAATTCTGGATCCGGGAAGTTCAATTCTTAGGATATGTGGTTAACGAGAAAGGAATACATGTCGATCCATCAAAGATAGAAGCCATCAAGAATTGGGTAGCACCGACGACTCCGACTGAGGTGAGACAAATTCTTGGATTGGCTGGTTATTACAGTCGATTCATTGAAGGATTTTCAAAAATTGCACAACCTCTTACTGCCTTAACTCAGAAGGGTAAAGCCTATAACTGGGGCGATAACCAAGAGTCATCATTCCAACATCTTAAGCAGAAACTTTGCAATGCACCTATCCTAGCTCTTCCGGAGGGTACAGATGATTTCGTGGTGTATTGCAACGCATCTATTCAGGGTTTGGGTTGTGTATTAATGCAACGAGAAAAGGTGATCGCAAATGCTTCGCGTCAACTAAAGATTCACGAGAAAAACTACACCACTCATGACCTAGAGTTGGGAGCTGTAGTTTTCGCACTTAAGATATGGAGACACTACCTGTACGGTACCAAGTGCACCAACTACACCGATCACAAGAGTCTTCAGCATATCTTCGAGCAGAAAGAGCTGAACATGAGACAGCGTTGTTGGGTCGAGCTCTTGAATGATTATGACTGTGCGATCCGGTATCACCCGGGTAAGGCTAACGTTGTAGCTGATGTCTTAAGTCGAAAGGAATCCAAACCCAAACGAGTTCGAGTATTACAGCTTACTATTCACCCCGGATTACCTGACAAAATTTTTAGTGCTCAACTCGAAGCCTTGAAAGAGGAAAACATACCACTGAAAGGTACACGCGGTATGGAAGCACAACTCGAGGTCAAGTCTGACGGTATTCGCTACTTCGCCGAGCGAATATGGGTTCCAATATTCAGAAATTTAAGGGAACTAGTCATGGATGAAGCTCATAAATCTCGTTACTCTATTCATCCAGGTTCCGACAAGATGTATCATGACCTAAAGGTGCTGTATTGGTAGCCAAAGATGATGGCCGATATAGCCACCTATGTGAGCAAGTGCCTGACTTGCGCGAAGGTCAAAGTTGAATATCAAAAGCCTTCTGGTCTACTCCAGCAACCAGAGATTCCCATGTGGAAATGGGAACAGATATCCATGGACTTTATCACAAAATTGCCACGAACTCCTACCGGATGTGATACCATTTGGGTAATCGTTGACCGCTTAACAAAGTCCGCTCACTTCTTAGCAATAAAGGAAACTAACAAAATGTATAAGCTTACTCGTATTTATTTGAAAGAAGTAGTATCTCGGCACGGGGTGCCAATCTCTATCATTTCGGATCGTGATGCACGATTCACCTCTCGTTTCTGGCAATCGTTACATAAAGCTTTAGCCACGCGTCTAAATATGAGCACAACATAACATCCTCAAACTGATGGCCAAACATAACATACTATTCAAACTCTGGAGGACATGCTACGAGCTTGTGTGATTGATTTTGGTAACACCTGGGAGTCTCACCTACCGTTGGTGGAGTTCTCCTACAACAACAGTTATCGCACTAGCATCAAGGCAGCTTCATTTGAAGCACTATATGGATGGAAATGTTGTTCTCCTATTTGTTGGGCTGGAGTTGGGGATAGTCAGCTCACAGGTCCTGAGCTCGTACTTGAAACTTCTGAGAAAATCGTTTAAATTAGAAACCGTATGGCAGCAGCTCGTGATCGTCAAAAGAGCTATGCCGATAAGCGTCGTAAACCGTTAGAATTTCAAGTAGGGGATATGGTCTTGTTAAAAGTCTCGCCTTGGAAGGGTGTCATTCGTTTTGGGAAACGAGTCAAACTGAATCCTCGTTATGTTGGACCATTCAAAATAGTGAAGAGAATTGGCCAGTAGCGTATCAACTAGACCTACCTGAAGGACTTAGTGGTGTACACAACGTCTTTTACGTCTCAAACTTGAAGAAATGTCTGGTAGACGAGTCGCTCGCGGTTCCTCTTGAGGAACTACACATTGATGAACAGTTACGTTTCATCGAAGAACCTGTGGAAATTATGGATAGGGAAGTCAAAACGTTAAAACGCAGTAAAATTCCTATTGTCAGAGTTCGTTGGAACTCGAAACGCAGATCGGAATTCACGTGGGAACGCGAGGATCAGATGATGCGCAAATATCCTAATTTGTTCAAGCACTCCACGTCAAATTCTTAAGGTACTATTTTAATTTTCGGGACGAAAATTCTTTCAACTAGGGGATGATGTGACACTCTAGAAATTTTTTATTTTATTATTTTAATTTTCGGGACGAAAATTCTTTCAACTAGGGATGATGTGACAATCCGACTTTTCATGTTAACTCCGTTAACAATCCCGTTAAGTATTCCGTTAAATTCTAACCCAGTTAATCCAACCTAAAACTTCAGGGACTACTTCTGTCACATGTTTAATCTTAAACAACAGGGACTAGTCTTGCCAAGTCCCAATACTTGAATTGTTTACTCCCAAAGTTAAAATCAACTCAAAATCGGTTCTGTTGACTTTAGAAAGTCAAACTCGCGGCTTTGATCTAAATTCGAACTCCATAACCAATTTATATTCGAATTAATAATTGAATTACACGTTTATGTCATTTACTTTCATCATTAGAGCATTAAACCCCGTTAATGATTCGAATTTTTAACAAGTAATGCATCAAAATGTTTATTTAATTATAGGAAGGGATATTGTTTATTTAATTATTATTTAAGGATATCCTAATAAGTCACGAATTTAAGTAATGCATCAAAATGAAATAATAACTAATCATAGTAAGCATGTAGCACATAATCATATAAACATGAAGCATAGCATAAGTGTGTGTCCTAAAGTTATAGTCTAGGTCAAGGGTGTCTAATAACCTAATTCCCTATAACCTGGCTCTGATACCAATCTGTCACACCCCGACCGATGGCGGAATCATCGGGGCGGGACATGTAGACTGTTCATGAGCACAAGGTTGACTAAATTGCATATATTAAACATCAATTTCCATTGCATGTAATCCAAATACAACCACATCCAAGATAGAACAAAATTGAAATACATAGAGTTTTTTTTTTATTTAAATTAACTAAGTCCAAGCCTATATGTAGCACGTCTTGAACAATCTCACACATTAGAACCTGAAACATGAATAAAATAAAGTCAACTAAAAAGTTGGTGAGTATAACACATGTTTGTATATAGATAGCATATAATTTGTAAACCAAATCCTTTACATAACATGATAAATAAGGCATTTATGGGGAGCAGCTGTTGTGTAACCAAGTACAACCAAACCTTTATAACTAACATGCAAATTGTGTTGTCGGTATCAATCACCTCAACCAGGTGGGTTTGTCAGACTCAATAGATCTATCATTGAAAACCGTCGGCTTGAATAGTTAATGATTGCACATAAGTGTTCACAAAAAGTTAGCACAACTAGCACTCGGGCATAAAGCTCAAATTTGCACACATGAATGTAAATAGGATTTGTACTTGTGTTGTTTGTGTAAATGTAAACATGTAATTTGAATAATGTTCATGTTTCAGCCCAAAAGTGTAAAAAAAAAAGTAAACGGGGCTATGAAATACTCACTTGGTTCAAGGTGTAGCTAAACACGGGAGACTAGGTTGTAATTTGATCCTTGTAACTCACCACGTTAACCTAATGTATAATGTATATTTGAATTATTAGAGGGTACAATAGTTTATGTCTAAGTCTAGGATTGAATCGGTTATGTGTGACAAGTGTTGGAGTGGTAAGTATTAGTGGTTCGCACTCGAATGAAATGTTTCAAAAATGAGACGGTTTAAATAAATAGTTTTAAAATAATTAAACCAAGTTTTGAGTTCGAATAACTAAATAAATTAAATAATTATTATTACCTAATAATTTAGTTATATAAAAATTTGTTGTATGATTTATCTTATTTAAATAAATAGTTTATCTATTTATTTATAAAGATATGTAAAGAAAATGATATTTATTTATAAAGGTATGTAAAAATGATATTTATTTATAAAGGTGTGTAAAAACAATAAAATATATTTATCTTTGAAATAACTAACCTTTATTTATTTATTTTCCCTTTAACAATAAGTCTTGATTGTTTTAAATGGATTAAATCTTTTATAACTTTTATACAAATTAAACTGTTTTTCATTTAGAAATTTATTTAAATATTTTAAGTTTTGATTTAAAATGTTTAATATGTAATTTAACACTTTAATTTGGATTAAATCAAATTTTATATCGAAAATTAGGAATTTTGCTTTTATTCTGTCATAATTGTTACAAGGTTTATAAAAATATTTTTTATAAAATTATTGGAGTTTTAAAAATGGCATTAAAAAATAAACAAGCCACAGGGACTCGAACCCGGGTCTGGGCTGAGGGTGCCGGACAAACCAGCCGCTGGACCAGGAGATGATTCTTGTGATTTTATTAGTTCAGAAATTATTTAATCCGTGGTTTGGTTGGGACTGGGTTTGGTCCATAATTCATGCGCAAAAAGTGAACAGGCCGGTCGCGGGCCGTGGGTTTCGAACCCACGCCACCTGGTTCGGCGGCGCAGTGACTTGCCGGCCAGACCAGGTGGTTTCGCTGAAATAATACGGAAACAAATTGGTTAAAACATAAAATTAAAATCGATCCTGAATTCAAAATTGAGAATACCCGCTTATGAACCCTAGTTTCAATTCGGTAGCGATACCCTCTGTCATCACGAATTGACAGAGGGCTATCGATGGCTATTTGATTACGAATCGAAAGACACAATTCTTACTTGAAATGGTTAGGGCACGAATGCTGACGGCTACGAGTTTGGTGCGGCTGTTATTGATGATCGACAGTCGTCCAGAGATGAAATGTAGGTTCGACAGAGGTTGGGAGAGTTTGTGTGGACGTATACGAAGGTGAATGAATGGATTAATTTGATTGGTTTTGCGTGTAATAGCCAATTCGGTTTCGATTTAGTCCGCAGCGGTTTCGGTGACTGATTTCACGTAATTCCATTGAATTGGGAATGAATTGGGTCTGATAATAGTCCAGGTTCACTCGAGGTTGACTGGGGAAATATTTCAGGGATTGAATACGCGTTAATTTCATAATTTGATCGGATAATAATACGTGTTTGACTATATTTTGTCAAATCTCTTTTGAATTTGAAATGGCCGCGTATTTAGTTAGTTTGGGTTGATGTCTGGGCCGAGACTGGATCGATTCGTGATTGGGAATTCATGAGGAGTCCAATTCGAAGGGAAATCCGATAATTGATGAGTGAATTGTCACGGTTTTTGGCCTCTTTGACTTTTGAAAGACAAACTGTCAAGGAAAGTCAAAATTGGAGTGTGGGGTTTCAAATTTAGGGTTTAATTGATCAGCCGTGAAATTTCTTGTTAATGGAATAAATGTATCTATACGTATAATTATTTGATTGAAAATTTATGTAAATGTATACCCGTAAAAGGGTTTGCGGATTTGTGTTTAAGATTTAATACTTGAAACTTACAGCTTAAAAATCAGTGTACTAGAATCGGAAATTAAACGAGTTACATTAATTCCAAACAAGTAGGAAAATCAGAAATGTTACAGTATCCCCACGTTGAGGGAATTTCGTCCCGAAATTTAGCTAGTTGAGGCTACTGAGTCAGCAAAGAGATGAGGGTACTTGAGCTTCATTTGATCCTCACGTTCCTAAGTAAACTCAGGACCACGCTTAGATTCCCAACAAACTTTGACAATAGGAATACGACTTCGCTTGAGTTGCTTGACCTCACGATCCATGATTTCTACCGGTTTCTCAACGAAGTGCATCGTTTCATCAATGCGCACGTCATCAAGCGGTATATGGAGGTTCTCATCAGCGAGACATTTCTTCAGATTAGATACATGAAATGTAGGATGCACATTGCCAAGGGATGGAGGTAAGTCGAGTTTGTAGGCCACTTTCCCAATCCTTTCAAGGATTTTAAATGGACCCACGTAGCGAGGTGCTAATTTGCCTTTCTTTCCAAAATGGATCACGCCCTTCCATGGAGACACCTTTAGAAGAACAAGGTCACCGACTTGGAATTCCAAGGGTTTTCGACGTTTGTCGGCATAAATCTTTTGCCGACTCCTCGCTACTCGGATATTGTCACGGATTTGGATGATCTTATCGGATGTTTCTTGAATTAGCTCGGGACCGGTGATTTGTGCTTCACCAATCTCGTTCCAACAGATAGGAGAACGACACTTGCGACCATAAAGAGCTTCGAATGGAGCCATGTTGATACTTGTGTGGTAGCTATTATTGTAAGAGAACTCGATTAAGGATAAATGTGAATCCCAATTGCCACCAAAGATAATTACACAAGCTCTAAGCATATCTTCAAGAGTTTGGATTGTTCGCTCGGTCTGACCATCAGTTTGGGGATGGTAGGCCGTGCTCAAATCCAATCGTGTACCAAGAGCAGTTTGGAGAGATTGCCAAAAACGTGAGGTGAACCGAGCATCTCTATCGGAGATTATGTTTAAGGGAACACCGTGACGGCTCACAATTTCATCAATGTAAATTCGGGCTAGTTTCTCGACCCGATAGTCTTCACGGATGGGTAAGAAATGAGCAGATTTGGTGAGACGATCAATGATCACCCAAATGCTATCATAACCACTCGAGGTGCGAGGGAGTTTGGTAATAAAATCCATGGCTAAGTTCTCCCATTTCCACACGGGAATTTTCGGTTGTTCAAGTAATCCAGAAGGACGTTGGTGTTCGGCTTTGACTTTGGAACACACTAGACATTTGGCAACATAGAGAGCAATATCTTTCTTCATACCCGGCCACCAATATTACTGGCGAAGGTCTTGGTACATTTTATCCGCACCAGGATGAATAGAATAACGAGTCTTGTGTGCCTCGTTCATAAGAAATGTACGGAGGTCATCGCGATCGGGAATCCAAATACGGTTCAAGTAGTAAAGTAAGCCATTGGGTTTTGATTCGAGCAGAAGTTCAACACCACATGACATTTCTTCGTACATGTTACCCTCGGTGACTGAGATGTGTTGAGCTTCTAAAATGCGGATTTGAATGTCGGTTTGGATTCGGGCACAATGAAGCATAACATGGTCCTTTCGACTTAAAGCGTCGGCTACAACATTCGCTTTGCCGGGATGGTAACGAATTTCGCAGTCATAGTCGTTAAGGAGTTCAACCCCACGTCGTTGCCTCATATTGAGTTCCTTTTGGTTGAAGATATGCTGGAGACTTTTGTGGTCGGTGAACACCACACATTTTGTGCCATAGAGGTAATGTCTCCAAATCTTCAATGCGAATACGATCGCACCCAACTCGAGATCGTGCGTCGTATAATTCTTCTCATGAATCTTAAGTTGCCTTGATGCATAAGCGATCACCTTGCCTCGTTGCATGAGAACACAACCAAGACCTTGGTTGGAGGCATCACAGTAAACAACTAGATCATCATTCCCATCAGGGAGGGTCAGTATAGGAGCATTGCACAACTTTTGCTTGAGAGTTTGGAAAGCTTCTTCTTGTTTTGGTCCCCAATCATAAGGTTTACCCTTGTGTGTCAAAGCAGTGAGGGGGACAACAATTTTAGAGAAGTTTGAGATGAAACGACGATAATATCCCGCAAGACCAAGGAATGAACGAACTTCAGTGGGGGTCTTAGGGGTATTCCAATTCTTAACAGCTTCGATCTTAGCAGGGTCAACATGAATACCTTTTCCATTGACAATATGACCAAGAAATTGAACTTCTTTTAACCAAAATTCACATTTGGAGAATTTGGCATATAGTTGTTCTTTCTTCAAGAGATCCAAAACCAATCTAAGATGTTGCTCATGATCGGCTTTAGTCTTGGAATAGATTAAGATGTCATCGATGAAAACGATCATGAACTTATCAAGGTACGGTTTGCACACACGATTCATGAGGTCCATGAAAACTGCGGGTGCATTGGTTAGTCCAAAAGGCATAACCATGAACTCGTAATGACCATACCTTGTTCGGAAGGTAGTCTTTTGAATATCGTCTTCTTGCACACGGAGTTGGTGATAACCAGATCGAAGATCAATCTTCGAGAAACAAGTAGAGCCTTGAAGTTGGTCAAAGAGGTCATCAATTCTAGGCAATGGATAACGGTTCTTGATGGTAAGCTTGTTGAGTTCTCGGTAGTCAATACACATGCGGAATGATCCATCCTTCTTCTTAACGAATAAGACAGGTGCACCCCACGGTGAATGACTTGGACGGATGAAGCCCTTGTCGGAGAGCTCTTGGAGTTGGCTTGCAAGTTCTTGCATTTCGGAAGGTGCAAGACGATATGGAGCTCTAGCCACGGGGTTAGCTCCGGGCACAAGATCAATGTGAAATTCTACTTGTCGGACGGGTGGAAGGCCGGATAAGTCTTCTGGGAATACCTCGGGAAAATCTTGGATAATGGGGATATCTTGGATACTCTTCTCCTTGACATCCTTTTGAATGATGTCTGCTAAGAAGGCCACGTACTTCTTTCGTAAGTACTTTTGAGCGGTGGTACATGACATCAACTTAAGTCCTTTGCAAGGCTTTTCACCAAATACTCTCAATGTTTCCCCCGATGGTAGCGGTATTCGAATACACTTCTCAAAGCAAATGACTTCGGCATGATGATTTGATAGCCAATCCATGCCTATGATGATATCAAAGCTTCCTAGTGGCATTGGAACAAGGTTGATTGGGAATGTATAATCATTAAGTTCTAAAGAGCAATCGTAGATAATGGATTCAATTGTAAGAGAGTCACCATTTGCTACTTCAACGGTAAATGTTTTCTCTAAAAGAGATCGGGTCTTAGCAAGTAAAGGTTCAAAGTTAAGTGACACAAAACTTTTATCGGCACCGGTATCAAATAGAATGGATGCATATTGACTATTAACAAGGAACGTACCATTGACCACATCATTGTTGGCTTGAGCTTCATTGGTGTTTATGTTGAAAGCACGCCCACGAGCTCCGCCTTGCCTAGCATTGGTAAATCTTAGGCACTGGTCACGGAAGTGGTTTGGGTCGCCACACTCATAACAAGCATGCCCATTTGCAATAGCGGGTACACCTTGATTAGTCCCATGCGGGTTGGTTCGGTTTGGTGGGTTGACTTGGCCCGCGAGAGATTTGGCCCTACAAACATTAACCGTATGGCCGTACCTCCCACAATGAGTACAAAGGCGACATGGGATGCTTTGGCGATGATGATAGTTGCAGGTGGCACAGAGTGGGTAGACCCCAACATATGGCTTTTTGGCCGGTGCTTGAACCATGGGTGCAACTTGATTAACAGGAATAGTAGGAGTGACCACAGCAAAATTTCTAGTCTTCCTCTTCCTATTATGTCGGGAGGGTTCAGTTGTGACCTCTTTGTTATGGGTGGGAGGAGTTGCGGTGTCGGAGACTTTCTTTGCGCCCTTTTTAGTAAGAGTCCCCGCCTTCACATGATTATCAGTTAAGGTAGCAGACAAACGGATAGCATCCTCAAGTGTTGCGGGATTCCTTCCTAGGACAGTATCTTGAATTTGCCTAGGTAGTCCCCCAATATACTTTTCAATGCAGCGGGACAAAGGTGTGACCATGTGGGGCACGAGGAGAGTCAACTCATGGAACCGAGTTGTATAAGCTAAATTTTCTCCACTGTCTTGGGCAAGATCCCAAAACTCAGCTTCAAGTTTCTTCACTTCATTTCGAGGACAGAATTCCTCGGTCATTAGCCTTTTAACCTCATCCCAAGGTAAGACCATTGCTACATCCACACCTCTATTCCTTTTCTCCCCATTCCACCACGTGAGTGCCCGTTTTTGTAGGACACTTGTGGCGTGACGAACACGAAGGTTGTCGGGGCAGTCACTACTGAGAAAGGTATTTTCAATCATTTCGAACCATTGAAGGAGTCCCGTAGCTCCTTCGGTACCATAGAACTTGATAGGGTTACACGAGTTGAAATGCTTGATGGTGCATTGAGTTGGGTTGATCCCACCATTTCCACCATTTCCACCATGGTTGCCATTGGTGGCACCATTAGCTTGAGTGAGTTGTGTCACGAGTTGTGCAAGAATGGCAGCAATGTCGGTTTTGGTGTTGACCACGGAAGCATGACGGGGAGGCATTCTACAGATTTTCACAAGACAAGAAAAGATGTAAGAACTTATGAATGTTACATGGATTTAAAAGGATGAGATAACAAATTAAAATAGTAAATCATAGTTTGGATTGTACTCAAATAGTGATATAATCACTTGAATACTATGACACATTAAGGTTAATTAAACACATATAATTTTCAAGGAGACATGCTTTAGCCTATAAGTAAACACTCATCCCGGGTATTCCCAGGAAAGCATACGGGTCCCTCGGTTGATTGGGATTTATGCGAAATGTTTTCCTAGACAGAAAACCCAGAACACAGGTGTCACCCTTCCAGATTGCACGTGTCCTTAAATAATTAATAAAGTTTAAAAACCTTAACGAGGAAATAAAGAAATTTTGTAGATTTAGCTTCATGGAGTTTCCACAGGCTAAGAAAGATATAGATAGAGAAGGAGATAAGAATATTATGAGGTTTTAGGATATAGGAAGGGATATTGTTTATTTAATTATTATTTAAGAATATCCTAATAAGTCACGAATTTTTAACAAGTAATGCATCAAAATGAAATAATAACTAATCATAGTAAGCATGTAGCACATAGCATGTAGCACATAATCATATAAACATGAAGCATAGCATAAGTGGGTGTCCTAAAGTTATAGTCTAGGTCAAGGGTGTCTAATAACCTAATTCCCTATAACCTGGCTCTGATACCAATCTGTCACACCCCGACTGATGGCGGAATCATCGGGGCGGGACATGTAGACTGTTCATGAGCACAAGGTTGACTAAATTGCATATATTAAACATCAATTTCCATTGCAAGTAATCCAAATACAATCACATCCAAGATAGAACAAAATTGAAATACATAGAGTTTTTTTTTTATTTAAATTAACTAAGTCCAAGCCTATATGTAGCACGTCTTGAACAGTCTCACACATTAGAACCTGAAACATGAATAAAATAAAGTCAACTAAAAAGTTGCTAAGTATAACACAGGTTTGTATATAGATAGCATATAATTTGTAAACCAAATCCTTTACATAACATGATAAATAAGGCATTTATGGGGAGCAACTATTGTGTAACCAAGTACAACCAAACCTTTGTAACTAGCATGCAAATTGTGTTGTCGGTATCAATCACCTCAACCAGGTGGGTTTGTCAGACTCAATAGATCTATCATTGAAAACCGTCGGCTTGAATAGTTAATGATTGCACATAAGTGTTCACAAAAGTTAGCACAACTAGCACTCGGGCATAAAGCTCAAATTTGCACACATGAATGTAAATAGGATTTGTACTTGTGTTGTTTGTGTAAATGTAAACATGTAATTTGAATAATGTTCATGTTTCACCCCAAAAGTGTAAAAAAAAGTAAAAGGGGCTATGAAATACTCACTTGGTTCAAGGTGTAGCTAAACACGGGAGACTAGGTTATAATTTGATCCTTGTAACTCACCACGTTAACCTAATGTATAATGTATATTTGAATTATTAGAGGGTATAATAGTTTATGTCTAAGTCTAGGATTGAATCGGTTATGTGTGACAAGTGTTGGAGTGGTAAGTATTAGTGGTTCGCACTCGAATGAAATGTTTCATAAAATGAGAGGGTTTAAATAAATAGTTTTAAAATAATTAAACCAAGTTTTGAGTTCGAATAACTAAATAAATTAAATAATTATTATTACCTAATAATTTAGTTATATAAAAATTTGTTGTATGATTTATCTTATTTAAATAAATAGTTTATCTATTTATTTATAAAGATATGTAAAGAAAATGATATTTATTTATAAAGGTATGTAAAAAAGATATTTATTTATAAAGGTTTGTAAAAACAATAAAATATATTTATCTTTGAAATAACTAACCTTTATTTATTTATTTTCCCTTTAAAAATAAGTCTTGATTGTTTTAAATGGATTAAATCTTTTATAACTTTTATAGAAATTAAACTGTTTTTCATTTAGAAATTTATTTAAATATTTTAAGTTTTGATTTAAAAGGTTTAATATGTAATTTAACACTTTAATTTGGATTAAATCAAATTTTATATCGAAAATTACGAATTCTGCTTTTATTCTATCATAATTGTTACAAGGTTTATAAAAATATTTTTTATAAAATTATTGGAGTTTTAAAAATGGCATTAAAAAATAAACAAGCCACAGGGACTCGAACCCGGGTCTGGGCTGAGGGTGCCAGACGAACCAGCCGCTGGACCAGGAGATGATTCTTGTGATTTTATTAGTTCAGAAATTATTTAATCCGTGGTTTGGTTGGGACTGGGTTTGGTCCATAATTCATGCGCAAAAAGTGAACAGGCCGGTCGTGGGCCGTGGGTTTCGAACCCACACCACCTGGTTCGGCGGCGCAATGAATTGATGGCCGGACCAGGTGGTTTCGCTGAAATAATACGAAAACAAATTGGTTAAAACATAAAATTAAAATCGATCCTGAATTCAAAATCGAGAATACCCGCTAATGAACCCTAGTTTCAATTCGGTAGCGATACCCTCTGTCATCACGAATTGACAGAGGGCTATCGATGGCTATTTGATTACGAATCGAAAGACACAATTCTTACTTGAAATGGTTAGGGCACGAATGCTGACGGCTACGAGTTTGGTGCGGCTGTTCTTGATGATCGAAGTCTTCCAGAGATGAAATGTAGGTTCGACAGAGGTTGGGAGAGTTTGTGTGGACGTATACGAAGGTGAATGAATGGATTAATTTGATTGGTTTTGCGTGTAATAGCCAATTCGGTTTCGATTTAGTCCGCAGCGGTTTCGGTGACTGATTTCGCGTAATTCCATTGAATTGGGTCTGATAATAGTCCAGGTTCACTCGAGGTTGACTGGGGAAAGATTTCAGGGATTGAATACGCGTTAATTTCACAATTTGATCGGATAATAATACGGGTTTGACTAAATTTTGTCAAATCTCTTTTGAATTTGAAATGGCCGCGTATTTGGTCAGTTTGGGTTTATGTCTGGGCCGAGACTGGATCGATTCGTGATTGGGAATTCATGAGGAGTCCAATTCTGTAAGGCCCCTTTTTTCGGGTGACCTCACTTATTGGATTTACTCATAAACAAAGTCATCAATACTGAACTTTAAATTTAACATATTCAATTAACAGCCAAAATCATTCACATTTGAGTACATTACAGCGGAAGTCTTAACATTTAACACATACATCAGTGTTTAACAAAAACATAAATCGAGATGTCAGTCTTTAGCCAGGTAACCTTCACGCCTTCGCACGACCCTTTTCTTTGTTACCTGAAATGTATACTAAAAGTCAGCTAACGCTGGTGAGTTCTAGTTTAAAATGATTAGATATAAGCATTATTTCCTTAAAAGTATTCTTAAGTTTATACATTAAGATCATAAATACGTATTCTTAACTTTTTCTTAACATTCATTTGGTCGTACACATATGGGTGATCATGAAGCTACCGTCGTAGCCCTTTGACTCGTCCGGTCCTAGAAATCGTTCGCCATAAAAAAAACCGTCCGGCCAACCTTCGGCCATCCGTCATACCGTCCTACCGTCGTAGGACGTCCTTTTCGCCCGTCTACCCGAAGGTATCCGTTTCCCACGTGCTACCATGTTTGCAACCGTTCTACATATGATTTGGCATTTGCTTCGACCGCCCATTTATGCCCCTTTTTATTTCCTTGCTGATGAAGGAACGTTTTTGTCCCGGTTGCAAGATAGTCACGTGGTCGTCCGTCTACCGTAGTATCCGTTAGCATCGAAGCGTCCATAACATTCACGTATATTCATATCATGCAGTATATATATAATATAAGGCAAGATTTCATTCATACTTTGTAAACATACGTTTCAATCTTTGTTCATAATTCATTTTCATATATTTATATATCACGTATGTTCACATTGGCATTCATAGCATTTATTCATTTAGTGTATACACCTCAGCCCTAAAAATATTTATAAATCATTTGCACATAACATAGAAGGGGGCACATAGAACTCACCCGATCGGCTAGTCCTGTTCTGTCCTAACTGCGGTCCGATGAGCGTTGCACACGATCTGGATTAATTAATCATACACGTATCAGATCTAAACCAAGTTACATTCCTAACACAGCTGACATAGGCGAACTTAATGCCTAAGTTCGCTTCCTCTGACCTAGGCGAACTTAATAGGTTCGCTTACCCTTGGCCAAGCGAACTTAATAAGTTCGCTTACCCTTGGCCAAGCGAACTTAATCAGGCGAACTTGATAAGTTCGCTTAAGTTCGCCTCCACCAAGCGAACTTAACAGGCGAACTTGCTAAGTTCGCCTGCACCAGCAGTCATCTTCCCCAAACAGTCCGAAATTCTCGGATTTGGGTTCGATTATGTCAAAACTTCAACTTTATTTGCTCAAAACAACTGGTTTTCATTCCAGATACTAAACCCAAGCTTATTCTCAAGTTTCATCCGTAAAAAACGTCCTATTTTCACCCGAAAACCCGGAAACCCAACCTAAACAAAAATCTCAGTTTTGGCTCGAATGGTTACCTGGATGACGATTCTGATTTGGAGGTTTCCTTCACTAGTGCAAGAGACACGAGCGGGTGAAATCTTGTGCAATTCTGACACTTTCTCTCTCTACGGTTTTTCTCTCTCTAGAATTGTAAAGAGGTGAACAATGAGGGCCTTAGGCTATTTGTAGGGGAGACCTCCCCAAGCCCGGTTCGCGACTGACTCGGCCCGACTTCGGCCCGCTTGAACTCGTCAACTTTATTTCTCGCCATTTTAGGATGTTACAAGTCTACCCACTTTAAAAAGGTTTCGTCCTCGAAACAAGTTATGCGTTAAACAACCGAGGGTATAGTTCCCGCATCTCGTCTTCTTTCTCCCAGGTAGCTTCTGATCCTTTTCTGTGCTTCCATTGAACTTTGACCAATGGGATTGACTTGTTGCGTAGTCGCTTCTCAGATCGGTCAAGGATGGCTATTGGTTCCTCGACATAATTCAGACTGTTATCCACCTCGATTTCATCGTAAGGTATGTGTGCTGTGTCGTCAGCTAGGCACTTGCGTAAGTGCGACACGTGGAACGTAGGGTGTATTCCACTAAGCTCAACGGGTAGGTCGAGTCTGTAAGCAACTTGACCCACTCTCGCTAAAATCTTGAAAGGTCCGACAAACCTTGGACTTAGTTTGCCACGTTTTCTGAATCGAATGATTCCTTTCCATGGTGATACCTTTAACAGTACCATGTCCCCCACGTGAAACTCTAAATCCCTTCTTCTCTTATCCGCATATGATTTTTGTCTGTCTTTTGCGGCTTTCATTCGAGCCTTGATTTGATCAAATTTATCGGAAGTATCTTTGACCACTTCGAGACTTGCAAAATCCTTCTGCCCAATTTCCCCCCAACAGATTGGGGTTCTACATCTCCTTCCATACAACATTTCAAATGGCGGCATGCCAATCGTCGAGTGATAACTGTTGTTGTATGAAAATTCTGCCAATGGTAGATGGCTGTCTCAGCTCCCACCGAAGTCGATGATGCAAGCCCGGAGCATCTCTTCTAGGGTCTGGATTGTCCTTTCAAATTGACCATCGGTTTAAGGGTGGTAAGCTGTGCTGATGTTCAATCTAGTGCCCATTGCTTCGTTAAATTTCTTCCAAAACCTTGACGTGAATCTAGTATCCCGGTCGGACACAATCGACACCGGCATACCATGCCTGCTCACAGTTTCTTTGATAAAAACTTCTGCTAGTTTTTCGGACGAAGCAGTCTCACGTATTGGCAAGAAGTGAGCACTCTTCGTTAAGCGGTCAACGATCACCCAAATGGTATCATTGCCTTTAGCTGTTCGCGGTAGCTTGGTAATGAAGTCCATCGTAACCTCCTCCCACTTCCATTCCGGTATTGGTAGAGGTTGCATTTTACCGCATGGTTTCTGGTGCTCGGCCTTAACTAGTGAACACGTTTGGCACTTGTTCACGTACTCAGTTACATCATTCTTCATGCCAGGCCACCAGTACTATTTCTTCAAGTCTTGATACATTTTGTTTGTCCCGGGGTAGATAGAATAACGAGACTTATGGGCCTCATCGAGTATTTTGGCTCTAAGCTCACCAATCCTAGGTATCCACATCCGGCCAAACCTAGTTCGTACACCGTATGCATTTGCATCCAAATTCCCTTGTTGTCCTACTATTCTTTCCCGTTTTATATTTCTTTCTAACAGTGTTTCATCTTGAGCCTTTGATATTTCACTCATCAAATCTGGCGTTAATATCAGCTGACACGCCTTGATCCGGATAGGATCAGATTGCTCCTTTCTGCTTAAGGCGTCAGCTACTACGTTTGCCTTGCCTGGATGGTACAGTATCTCACAATCGTAGTCCTTTAGTAGTTCTAGCCACCTCCTTTGCCTCATATTTAATTCCTTTTGCTCGAAAAAGTACTTCAAGCTTTTATGATCGGAGTAAATGGTGCACTTAACTCCATATAGGTAGTGTCTCCATATTTTTAGGGCGAAGACTACTGCTGCTAACTCTAGATCGTGTGTTGGGTAGTTAACCTCGTGAATCCTTAGTTGTCGTGAGGCATAAGCAATTACCTTTCCTCGTTGCATAAGTACGCATCCCAGACCTTGGCTCGACGCGTCAGAGTAGACTACCAAGTCTTCATTTCCTTCAGGTAGTGTCAAGATTGGAGCTTGAGTTAATCGTGTCTTAAGTTCCTCAAACGCGTTGTTTTGGGTTGGTCCCCATTCGTACTTTACTTCCATCCGTGTCAGTTTGGTTAGTGGCGAGGCAATTCTTGAGAAATCTTGAATGAACCTGCGATAGTAGCCTGCCAATCCCAGAAAACTTCGTATCTCTGTTGGTGTCTTCGGGATGTTCCATTCCTTTACTGTCTCAATCTTTGCAGGATCCACCATGATGCCTTTCGTGTTTATCACATGACCTAGGAATTGGACTTCCCTAAGCCAGAAAGCGCATTTGGAGAATTTTGCGTACAACTTTTCCTGCTTTAACACTTCCAATACTTCTCTTAGGTGACAGTGGTGATCACCCTCGTTCTTCGAATAAACTAGTATGTCGTCAATGAAAACTATCACTGAGCGATCCAACATCGGTCGGCATATTCTATTCATCAAGTCCATAAACGCTGCTGGTGCGTTGGTTAACCCGAATGACATTACCAGAAACTCGTAATGCCCGTAACGCGTACGAAACGCGGTCTTCGGTACATCTTCTTCTCTCACCTTTAACTGATGATAACCCGACCTAAGATCGATCTTTGAGAACCAACTCGCACCTTGTAGTTGATCAAAGAGGTCATCTATTCTAGGCAGTGGGTATTTGTTCTTTACTGTCTTCTTGTTCAGTTCTCGGTAGTCAATGCACATGCGCATGCTGCCGTCCTTCTTCTTTACAAACAGTACCGGAGCGCCCCATGGCGAAATGCTTGGTCTATAAAATCCTTTTTCTGTTAATTCCTGTAGTTGAGACATCAATTCTTTCATTTCTGACGGAGCCAATCGGTAGGGGGCTTTGGCAACGGGCTCAGCTCCTGGAAGTAAGTCAATCTGAAATTCTATTTCCCGATCGGGTGGCAATCTAGGTAGATCCTCAGGGAATACTTTCGAAAAGTTGCACACCACGGGTACATCCTTGAGTTCCTTTGTTTTCATCCTTTCGTCAATAATGTACGCCAGATAAGCTTCGCAACCGCGCCTCATATAACTTTCGGCCTTGATCATCGAGATGATGTTAGGCATCGTGCAATTCCAATCCCCATGAACCGTAATTGGAGTGCCGCTTGGAGCCTTGAGGTGTATCCTCTTGCGTTTACATATGATCTAGGCTTCGTTGGCAGCCAACCAATCCATACCCAGTACTACATCGAATCCTCCTAAAGTGAGAAGGAATAATCTAGAGGGGAACTTATGGCTCTCTATTTCTATGATACAATCATCGGTTACTTGGAATACTGCCGAATTTTTACCAACGGTAGTTTGTACGCTAAAGGCCTTTACTATGGTGTTGATAGTGCAATCTAGTTTACGACTAAATGCATTGGATATAAAGCTTTTACTAGAACCAGAGTCGAATAAGATAGCAGCAGGTTCATCATTTACTGGAAACGTACCTGATACGACATCAGGGTTTCCCCTTGCTTCCTCCTCAGTCAGGGCGTAGGCTCGAGTCCTAGCCTTCGGTTGTTCATTTGCAACTTCCTTTCCCTTTCCCGAACTGGACTGCCCGGTTTTCCAGCAATCCTTAGTATGGTGTCCATATTTTCCACAACTTTGGCACTTCACATCCTTTAAACACTCTCGAGAGAAGTGCCCCGGCTTCCCGCACTTATAACACATGGTGGTGCCGATTCGGCACTCGCCAAAATGGCGTTTTCCACACTTTTTGCAAGTTTCATATTCCTCTAACCTTGGTTTCTTTATTTCAGCTACCACATTCCCTTTCCCGGTGCCCCTAGATGGGTTCTCCCACTTTCTCTTTTGTGTCTCAGGTGTCGGGTCCTCATTGGCGTAGTCGTCGTAGACGATTCCGCTCAGATTCACTGCCGACTCGAAGGTCGTGGGTAGGTTGGCTTTCACATGAACACGGACCCTTTGAGGTAGGCCCTTCACATAGTACTTAGTTAGTCTTTCTTCCGTCTCTACCAGGTGGGGTACCAGTTGAGCTAGTTCATTGAATCTTGAAGTATACTGGCGATGAGTCTTGTTGCCAGCTTTGAAGTTCAAGAATTCGTTCTCCACACGATCGATCTCATTCTGCGGGCAGAACTTTTGGATTATAAGCTTTTTCAAGTCTTCCCACGTCATTCTGTTGATAGCATTGGGTGACTTAGTTCTTTGAACATTCCTCCACCAACTTAGTGCTTCGTTAGTGAAAGAATGGGCAACGTACTTAACAGCTTGGTCGGATCGACACTCGCTGATGTTGATGACAGCGTTCATCCTCTCGATCCACTCGAGGGTGGCCACCGAGTCCTTGTTCCCATCAAACTTGGGTGGGTCTCCGTCCTTAAAACCTTTATAAGTGCACCCCCGTTTACTTGATCCCACCTTTATTTCATCCCCATCGCTGTCATATACCTTTTTCTCATTGTTCCCTTCATCATCTTCCTTGATTTTCTTTAATGCCTCCGATAGTAGGTCAGGCAATACATTCTTCAAAGTGAGCACGACCTCACGGGCAATAGCATCTCTGACCTCGGGTTCTAACTGTAGAGACCCTTGATGGTCGCCCCCAGTTGGGGTGACATTAGTTTGGTGCACGCTCTCAGTGTTTTCTGTGTGCACATCCTCTTCTTCTTGATGTCTTGGATTCAGTGGAGGTCTACCTACTCGGCCAGTACGACCGCCTCGGCGTCCTGTCCTTCCTCCACCAGCCATAATTCCTAGTTTCCTGATAGTTATAAAAGGATTACATCAATGCCATTTCTTCAGATCATAGTTTTAAAACAGTACGAACAAGGTAAATTTTTAATTACAGTGACCGGTTTGTGATTAGAAATTTACATTGCTTTTCAGGTTCCAAACTCTTCAAATTGGTCAAGACATTGACATCTATTGGTTCTAAGTTAAGGCATCTATTCCTATCTACAAACATGAACTTTAGTACTTACTTACAGTGATGGCGTCGGCGTTGGCTACCCAGACTGACACCCGTGCGTTGGTCCCATAATCAGCTTGAGTTCAGACATTTAGGGATGTTTGGATCTCTCAAACTATTGCTCTGATACCAACTTGTAAGGCCCCTTTTTCCGGGTGACCTCACTTATTAGATTTACTCATAAACAAAGTCATCAATACTGAACTTTAAATTTAACATATTCAATTAACAGCCAAAATCATTCACATTTGAGTACATTACAGCGAAAGTCTTAACATTTAACACATACATCAGTGTTTAACAAAAACATAAATCGGGATGTCAGTCTTTAGCCGGGTAACCTTCACGCCTTCGCACGACCTTTTCTTTGTTACCTGAAATGTATACTAAAAGTCAGCTAACGCTGGTGAGTTCTAGTTTAAAATGATTAGATATAAGCATTATTTCCTTAAAAGTATTCTTAAGTTTATACATAAAGATCATAAATACGTATTCTTAACTTTTTCTTAACATTCATTTGGTCGTACACATATGGGTGATCAACCCGTCTTTTACTACGTATGTCACAAATACATACGCCATGAAGCTACCGTCGTAGCCCTTTGACTCATCCGGTCCTAGAAACCGTCCGCCATAAAAAAACCATCCGGCCAACCTTCGGCCGTCCGTCATACCGTCCTACCGTCGTAGGCCGTCCTTTTCGCCCGTCTACCCGAAGGTATCCGTTTCCCACGTGCTACCATGTTTGCAACCGTTCTACATATGATTTGGCATTTGCTTCGACCGCCCATTTATGCCCCTTTTTATTTCCTTGCTAATGAAGGAACGTTTTTATCCCGGTTGCAAGATAGTCACGTGGTCGTCCGTCTACCGTAGTAGCCGTTAGCATCGAAGCGTCCATAACATTCACGTATATTCATATCATGCAGTATATATATAATATAAGGCAAGATTTCATTCATACTTTGTAAACATACATTTCAATCTTTGTTCATAATTCATTTTCATATATTTATATATCACGTATGCTCACATTGGCATTCATAACATTTATTCATTTAGTGTATACACCTCAGCCCCAAAAATATTTATAAATCATTTGCACATAACATAGAGGGGGCACATAGAACTCACCCGATCGGCTAGTCCTGTTCTGTCCTAACTGCGGTCCGATGAGCGTTGCACACGATCTGGATTAATTAATCATACACGTATCAGATCTAAACCAAGTTACATTCCTAACACAGCTGACATAGGCGAACTTAATGCCTAAGTTCGCTTCCACTAGCCTAGGCGAACTTATAGGCGAACTTAATGCCTAAGTTCGCTTCCTCTGACCTAGGCGAACTTAATAAGTTCGCTTACCCTTGGCCAAGCGAACTTAATAAGTTCGCTTACCCTTGGCCAAGCGAACTTAATCAGGTGAACTTGATAAGTTCGCCTCCACCAAGCAAACTTAACAGGCGCACCAGCAGTCATCTTCCCCAAACAGTCCGAAATTCTCGGATTTGGGTTCGATTATGTCAAAACTTCAACTTTCTTTGCTCAAAACAACTGGTTTTCATTCTAGATACTAAACCCAAGCTTATTCTCAAGTTTCATCCGTAAAAACGTCCTATTTTCACCTGAAAACCCGGAAACCCAACCTAAGCAAAAATCTCAGTTTTGGCTCGAATGGTTACCTGGATGACGATTCTGATTTGGAGGTTTCCTTCACGAGTGCAAGATACACGAGCGGGTGCAATCTTGTGTGATTTCGACACTTTCTCTCTCTACGGTTTTTCTCTCTCTAGAATTGTAAAGAGGAGAACAATGAGGGCCTTAGGCTATTTGTAGGGGAGACCTCCCCAAGCCCGGTTCGCGACTGACTCGGCCCGACTTCGGCTCGCTTGAACTCGTCAACTTTATTTCTCGCCGTTTTAGGATGTTACAAATTCGAAGGGAAATCCGACAATTGATGAGTGAATTGTCACGGTTTTTGGCCTCTTTGACTTTTGAAAATCAAACTATCAAGGAAAGTCAAAATTGGAGTGTGGGGTTTCAAATTTAGGGTTTAATTGATCAACCGTGAAATTTCTTGTTAATGGAATAAATGTATCTATACGTATAATTATTTGATTGAAAATTTATGTAAATGTATACCCGTAAAAGGGTTTGCGGATTTGTGTTTAAGATTTAATACTTGGAACTTACACCTTAAAAATCAGTGTACTAGAATCGGAAATTAAACGAGTTACATTAATTCCAAACAAGTAGGAAAATCAGAAATGTTACAGAACTCCTGCACACGACAAACAAGACCTTGTGAAGCTTTTGCACATATCACATTCGCCGGAGACGCAACCAGAGCCGCCGGGGACTAAGCACTTCGAAGTCGAAACTCATTCTAGTCAGGAACCTACAATCCATGCCTCATTCTCGTAATTGAACACACTCTTAGCTTTTTTTTAACCTACTGATTGAAAGCCCTATCAAAATTGTGGCTTATAACATCAAATCGATCATAAACCAGATTCTATGGTTCATACGAAACCGGTTTAATCGAACACCGCCCAAGACCCTGTTTAAATCTAATTAAATCATATGAATAGCATCGCCATTATTCACTCTTTGAAAACCCTATGAATTCAACCCTTTTCATTATCGGATTAATCAAGATCTAGAACCTAGGGTTTGTTAATAAATCGATTTGGGGGTTTCGACTCTAAACTCAACCTCAATCAAATTAATTTATACAGTTAGAATCGCTATATGATTCTCTGTAAAAACCCTATATTAATTCTAACTTTCAACATCGAATTTTATTCAACACGTGATCTAGGGTTTGTTCTTGAAACGATTTGGGGTTTTTGATCTTAAACACATTTTTAACCTAATTAAACTATACAAACAGATTCGCAATGCTTCGATTTGTAAATGGCCTATGATTTCTACTAGTTCTATTATCGAATTCAGTCGATTTGATTTGGTGTTCATATTCTAGGGTTCGGACTCATATCGATCTTAAACTTAACCATTTTGCAATTAACTTCACCTACAGACTCGCAATAGATCAATGAACAAAACCCCTATGCTTTCAAATCCGATCGTGGTCCAAATCGTGGGTTAAGGGGCTGGTTTGGCTCGGCATCCGTGGGGGAGAAAAACCCACGAGATTTGTTTGATAAAACCAAACAGAACCGGGTATCTAACGCGATACCCTAGCGGGCGGGATTGGTTAATACAGTGTGCGTGTGTGGGAGAGACACGGGTTTGAGACTGGGCTCCCACATTTTATTTTTGAGGCACTTTTTGGTTATATTAAATTATTAAAAATCAAATCTTATATTATTATATTAAGAGTTTTAACCCGAAAAACAACCCGTAGGCTCGGGTTTGGTTTCATAACCTATTTTTACTATTATTATTCCCACTTTTAAATAGTATGTTTATATTATTTTTAACCCGTAACTCCCACTATTAAATAATATATATATTTTTATATTATTTCACCTCGTTAAAATACTTTGTGTGACGTTTAAACTAAAAATAATATAATAGTTTATATTATTTACTCTCGTTTTTCTACTCGATTAAAAATAATATATTTATTATTTTCCATACAATGATTAATTAGTTAATCCGACGAACCTAAATATAATGTATTAAATTATATTATTTTCCTAATCTTTGTAAACGACTCGAACGTACGAATATATGTATTTGTTTAATTATTATTATTTGTTAACATGCGACACGCAACGCTTTTTCCTTAATGATCATATTAAAAATTTATATAATTTCGTAGACACGGTTGTCTACCCTTAAATCCTTAGAAAGCGTTAAGATGTTCCAACTTCCGTGTCGTCGTCACAAATCCCAACTTGTACCTAATTTATGTGTTTATAATTTTAGGGCATTCGTAAGTCTTTTGAGACTTACACTCGTGGTTCCAACTTATCTCTTGTGTGATACTGCCTACGTTATTCAAGTAAGTTTTCACGGCCCCTTTTTACGGTTTTAAACTAGGGGAGAAAACATGTCGTAAAATGCTTTTGATTTTTGTAATTCATATATGATATCACTTGTACGACTGTGCGTACACATTATCCTTTAAGTCCTCACATCGGACCGTTAATATGAACATAGAGAGGTAATTTGAGTAGTACTACTGGGTTTGACAAACCTCACCCGCATTAGTCGCGCTAACTCGATTGGAGGTCGAACGGGTGCAATATTGACCTAAACATGCACCATGATGGTGGGAGGCATATAAACAGTCAGCTGTCGGTTGCGAGCGCATTAGTTAACATACTTATGGGTTAGCTACCTATTGATTTATATATTGAATATACATTAATCTGTTAAACACTTCTATAAACTGAAACCTGTAAACTCACCAACCTCGTGTTGACATTTTCTTACATGTTTTTCTCAGGTCGCTTAAGATAAGGCACAGGTGCACACAATAGGACATGCATGGAATTATGCCTTTGATTTATGTTTTATTAAACTGTTTGGACTATTTTGAATTGTGTTTGGTTTAGACTTTTGGACTATTCTTTTGGGCGCGTGTGTTTTACGCATTTAATTTCTTTACGCTTCTGCATTAACTCCGATTGATATGATATTTTCATTTGAGTCCCATGTAGAGTCGTTCAATGTAACTAATGACTGAGATCCTGGTTTGTCAATTCCTGAAACGGTAAAACTCCGTTAGTTTGAAATTGGGGGTGTGACAGGTAGGTTGTGTTAACCCAGAGTCAAGTCAATGTGCATTCTTGGATACGAGTTGTTATCATAGTAGGTTGAGTCTATGTTGTTATGATTGTAAGGTTGTTATTATTTACGTTGGTTGTACGGGTTGAGTCTCGGGTGATAAGCGGTTATGGGTTGTCATGGGGTGACAAGAGGTTAGTCATTCGTTAATAAAACGTAATTATATTGTATAAGGACCGGAGGGTCCTAGGTAAGTTAAACAGAAGAACTTGGTGTGATGGTTTTTATCTAAATTAAACTATAAGAATTCACTCAGCGTAGCTGACTTTGTGTGTACGTTAGATTGTTTGCAAGTAAGCGGTGTATCGACGTATCTTGGCTTGGGAGAGGCGTTACTCGGATTGGTGTGCAGACATTCGTAAGATAAACCTAATAACATTAAATGGTTATAAATGTCTTTAGAAAGACTTCCGATGTAATTGAATTGCAATAAATGTGTTTTAAATAAAAACGACCCGTTATGACAACCAACTGTAGGATGTCCGGGTTGGGGTCATACATCTCTCCCTCTCTTATTAAATACACCTCTATTTTTTTCATAATAATATATTTGTAAAGAAATTATTAATTATACTAATAAAACACATGTTCAAACTATCTCTTTATAAGAAACTTTGAAATATAATTACCTAGCTTAAGTTTTTAATTAAATAGTAAATAAAAGTCAAATTGCATTGAATAGTAATTAATGTCTTCTTGAAACCCAATTATATATTAATTTTTACATGTTTTTGGATTTTGTTTTCTATTGTTACTACTAGGTTATATACCCATGTATTACATGGGGTTTTTAATAGAAAAATAAAAGTAAAATAATGTGTAAACAAATTTAAAATAATGTGTAAAATAAAATTCTTTGATTTTTTAATTAAGTAATAATTTGAATTCAAGTTTTGTATTATTTTTTCTGAAACATAAAAACATTAAGCTAATTAAATTTCAAAATTCAAACTTACTTAAAATAGAAAAAATTAAAGATTTTAATGAGAAAAAATATGGTAATGACACATGACATTTCTTGGAATCATTTATTAGAATAAGGATATGAATACATTTTTCCACCTATCTATAATTTTACTACTCTAATAAATAAAAATATTAGGGTGTAACATCCCAAAAATAGTAAATAAATAAATAAATAATAACGCGAGCGGGATTGAATCATCAAAAACAAAAGAAGAAATGAATGAAAGGAAAATGGATGGGCTTGGGCTCGGCTCCAACGGGCCGAGGGAAGCCCATGTATATAAGGATCAAGGCAGCCTCACTCTCCCTCAACTCCACCATTTGCAAACTTAGAGAGAGAAAGGAGAGCTCGGGTCTAGAGAGAGAACGCTTGGGAATCAAGCTCAAAGTCTCGGGAATCATCACTCCACATCTCAGAAACGTTTAACAACAAGAAGGAAATGAAAACTGGTAACATTCATGCTCAAATATGAGATTATAGTTAAGAAATGGGTTTTAGGGTTCTTATGGGTTTTGAATCAAAAGATAGTATTTTTACATATGGAATCGCATAAAAAGTATGTATCTAACTTCATGGAAGCTAGATACAAGTTCAGAACGTAAAAAGATCAAAGCATGAATCAAAAAACGATGAAGATGATGAAAATCTGATGCGTCGCTCGAAAAGTCAGATGAATGGACGAAAACTATTTTCTGACCAAAAAGTGTCTTGGACATCCAAGATTTCAATAAGAACATTTCGGTCGAAAAGTGTCTTGGACATCCAAGATTTCTATCAGAACATTTCGGTCGAAAAAGTGATTACAACCCTAAAGATTTCGATCGGAAGAATTCGGTCGAAAAGTGTTTCGAACAAGGAGTTTTCGATCAAAAGATGGGAATAAAGAATTTTTCCATGTAGTTAGTTTCCGGTCGAAAGGATTTCAATCGAATTAGTTTTCGATCGAAATACATTTCGGGCATGGAGTTTTCGGTCAAATGATTTGTCACTCGTGTGTCTAGTTCACCTAACTCTAAGAATAGAAATGTTAAGTGTCGGTTAGATTCATTAGCTTATCTCGTATTACTTGATTATACAGATTATGTGTGACCTTAACTGACGCTCCTAGACCAGCTAGTGTATTCAGAAATCACCCTTCAGGTGAGTTCTATGTGCCCATATGTGCCACGTGCAAATGATTTATAAATGTTTTGGGGCTGAAGTGTATACATGATATGAATAAATGTTATATTATGAGTTATATGATAATACATGACAGTTAGATACATGACAAGTATATTCATAAATAAAGAAACATGACAAGTATAATATGAATAAAGAAAAGAAAGTATGGCATAACGAGTAAGAATGAAATCTTGCTTTATATTCTATATGTATTGCATGTTATGAATGTATGTAAACGTTATGGATGCTTCGAAGCTAACGACTACTACGGTAGACGAATGACCACTCGACTATTATGCAGTCAGAAATGAAAATCTAAAAAGGTACACTAAACTATGGTCACTTCGGTGGAGTAAGTCCCTCAATCGATGCACGACTGTATAACTAGTTCGAGTGGGAAACATATGCCTTAGGGCAGACGGGCGAATATGACAGACTACGACGGTAGAACGGTTTAGGTGGACGGACAAAGGTTTTTCGGACGGATTTATGTTATGACGGACGGTCCTTGGACCGGACGAGTAAATGGGCTACGACGGTAGTTCTTATGGTATTTGTCTTTGTGACTAATGCAACAATTATGACGGGTTGATCACCCTTATTTGTATGACCAATGAATGTTAAATGAAAGAAAAGGTGAATACGCATTTATGTATTCACATATGAACGTTATTGAGACCATGATACTGTGTGTATATATATATATATATATACTTATATATTTATATACTTATAAAGAAGTGATGTTTTTAACTAATTGTCTTAAACTAGACTCACCAGAGTTAGCTGACTTTTAGTATACATTTCAGGTAAAGGAAAAAATGGTCGTGCAAAGGCATGAAGGCTACCCGGCATGTGACTGACATCCCACTTTTATTTATATTAAGACAATGTTTATGCTTAATTGTTAAGACTTCCGCTGCTATGTTATGTACTTGATTGTGAATGCTTTCGCTGTGTTTGAACGTTTTTAAATTGCAATTCATTATTGATGACTATGTTTATTAGTAAACCCAACAAGTGAGTTTACCCGGTAAAAGGGCCTTACAGGGGGACAAATGTCACTCTGTGGTTACTCCTCACTATTATTTTCCCGACTATCTCTCCTATTAAAGATTAGTTTTTTCGTTATCTCTCTCATATTAAATAATGAATATTAAATATTAATCTTTGTATTAATAAATAAATATCATATGAACACGTGTCACTTTTTGGTTCATTTTTATCATTTTTTGTCTCTCTCCTATTGAATAAAGATATTAATAGAATTTAATTAAAGATTTTTAATATAAATCTAATTACGAATACTTATTATTTAATTATAAATAGTTATTATATCATCAATAAAATAAATTTAATATGAATTAAAATTTATCGATTAAATAAAAAAAATAGTACTCAGTTGAAATAGAAACTAACTTAATAAAGTTTATAACTGTCACAACAAATTATATTTTTTTAAACATATTTTGACGAGTGTGTGTGTTAACAAATTACATTATATTTTATTTCACCGATATAATACATTGATTTATTCAACCCGTGCATTACACGAGTTTTTAAAAAATATAAATTTTTTATTACTAACTATATAACATTTCATTTATTTATTCAAACTGTGTAATACACAGGATTTTAACCTAGTATCTAATAAACAAGTAAACTACGAGGACACTTGTCACATTTTTAGGCCTCCTCATTATTATTTTTCCGCCTCTTGCTCTTATTAATAATCAATTCCACATTTTAGGCAACTAAATAATTATTTCTTTTATTTTTTTATCCATACATTTTTTAGATTAAAATTGTGTTTGTTATCAATTAATTTGTTCAAACATATTTTTATGAATTCTATAAACTGTAAACAATTTATAGCCAACTAAGATTCAAATAAAAAAAATTAATCATATATTTACATATTTACATTTTTCCATTTTGACTAGTGTATATGTTGATAGATTACATTGCATTTTATTCAACCCGTGTATTACACCGGTTTTAAGAACATAAACTTTTTTTATTACTAAATATATAACATTACATTTATTCAACCCGTGTAATACACGGGATTTTAACCTAGTAAGATATATATAAAAATATAGGAATTTTATATCTTGATATTTTTTCGCCTTGTGTAGTACACGGGTTCTAAACTAGTATAAATAATAAATGTAAATTTAAATCTTAATTTTAAGTTATAAATAAAATAATACTTAATGTAGCGAATTAAATAATCTCATGTGCATTAAATAATGGTAATTATTGAGTGTTGAGCTTTAATTGTAAAGATGAGGTTAAATGATAATTGGACACATTTTATATATTGGTAATGTGTACCTTATTCACAACAGTTTGTGTTAGATATGTTAAATGTTTTAGTAAATTACAATCATGTCCTATTGATATCCTACTTCTAATAAACGATTCCGGTTAAAGCCACGTAGCATCTCCTCCTAATTCCAAAATACATTTTGCAAAATATTGATATTATAAACATATATTTTCTTTCTTTAAATAACTAATAAACTTAAATTTATTAATAACCACTTATTTAATATCTCAAAAATTCAAATCTCAAGCTATTCATGTCTTAAATAACTAATGAACTTAAATCTATTAATAAATTAGGTTAAAATCACGTGTATAACACGAATGGAATAAATATAACATTATACATTAAGTAATAAAAAAATAATTTTTTAATAACTCGGGTTTTACACGGGTTGAATAAACCCGTGGAATACAATATAATTTATTAACACATACATTGGTCAAAATATATCAGGAGATTTATTAATATAAAGATTATTTTTTTTAAATACATTATTATTAAAAGATATATGTGTATTTAATAAGAGAGATAGACGAAAAAAAATGATGAGAATGAATATATATGTGACACGTGGCAATAAAAACCTTTATTTATTATATAGTATAGATATAGATATAGATCTCAAGCTATTCATGTACATCTAAATAGCATTTTTAAAATATCACCATCTAAATAAATTATAACTTTATCAGATCATACTAATTTAACATTTTTATTAACATACCATAAAATAGTTATATTTATAACTTAGTATATATTTTCTTCAGTTAACTCTTAATGTGTTTTCGTACCCAATTTGTCTCGCCGTATGTTTCCATTACCATAAATAAAAGTAAAGGATAGTCGCTATGTAAGGTTGGTTTGTTTCTAAAAGAACCAATTTTTACACATTGTCAACTATATGTCATATAAAGTAGATATGGACTTAAGTTATTGTACTTGATAAGGATGGACAAATTACCAACAAAACAACAAATGTGATATACAAAGAAATGTTTAGAGATTTATAAATTGTCATAGTTGTTTGATTTTATATTGTTGTATGTAATAAAAATAATTTAGTTATATTAATTTGGAAAGTTATTATAAAAGTACATATCTATCCTCAAACTCGTGTAATCTTTATCCTAAAATTTTGTGTAGTACACGGGTCTATAACCTAGTGTATTATATAGTAGTATAGATATAGATATAGATTAAAGCTATACAAAAACATCAAATTAGCTTTTTATTAACAACTATTTCTTCTATTGTTTTTTTTCTAATGCAAGTCATATATTCGGTTATTCCATTCGTCATTATAGTTTCCTTTATACTCTCTTTTATTTAGTGAATCGTTGAAAATATATAGTTGCATTAAAAAGGTATTTAGTTGAAATAAATAGGTACAGTACCAGTATCTAATGCGAGTAAAATATAAAGTTGACATTTTAAGTTATGAAAGTTGAACTATGAATTTTCAGTTAATTTGCTTTAAAAGAAAGTAATGTTATGGGAGACATCAAAATAGCTTTAACTAACGATCTTTTTTCCTATATTGTTTTTGTTTCTATTAATGATCATGTATCTCAGTCCTCATACTAGATTTTGTTTATGCTCTCATCTTGATAAATGAGTAAAGTCTCATTGTGAATGTGAAAATATTAATGTATAACACTTTATTTGTAATTATATTTAAAAATTCTTCATCTCGACTTTCAAAGTTAATTGGAAAACAATTATTAAAATTAGTTGAATTAGAAAACGATTAATTCTAAATAAATAACAAATAACCGTTTTCATCATAGGGTTGGTTAGGGGTGTTCAAAGTCGGATATCCGAAAATTCGGATATCCGAATTTCGGATATCCGAAATTTTCGGATAGTGGATTTCACTATCCGAATCCGAATCCGAAATTTCGGATATCCGAATTTCGGATATCCGAAAATTCGGATATCCGAAAATTCGGATACGGATTCGGATAATGAAACGGATATCCGAAAATATAAAAAAATAAAAAAATATATAAAAATAATATTTTTAAATTACAAAAACAATTAAAAACCTTAAAAAACATTAGAAAATATACATATAAAAATATATAAATATAATATATCGGGTTTTGATTCAAATTTTCTTATTTTTAAATAATAAAAACAATTAAAAATATATATAAATATAATATTTCGGATATTCGGATTCGGATTTTCGGATAATTCGGATTCGGATTTTCGGATAATTCGAGTTCGGTTTCGGATTCGGATTTTTTTGAACACCCCTAGGGTTGGTCCCACTAGTGAAGTTACAGGATTAAACTTAAACTTTTTGATGGCCAATAGCAAGGCATTTTTGGAATTTTATGTTATAAACTCTGTTCCTCATTTCTAATGTTTTATGACGAGTAATAATGAACCTTTGGGGTCGACCACATGTCGTGTGGAGCTTGTCCGTGGTCCGATAATTTTATGGCGTGCAACAATGTTAAACAATGTTTGTGGAAAGTTGCGGATGGGCATTTCACTGCTACGGTCAAAGTATTATGCTATTCAGGGGTTGCACCTTTCGGTAATGATACTATGAAAGTATTGGTAGCAAAGCATCCCATACTGCCCCCTCCGGTTATGCATGTTTCCTTACTTTCTGAGCCTCCTCTTGTTGCGGATGATGATGTCGTGCTTGAATGCATTAAAGCTTTCCCCAAAGGGATCTCTTGTGGGAGGGACGGATTGAGAGCCCAACATATTTTAAATGCTCTTTGTGGAGAGGGGTCTACGATCGCCGTTGAATTGCTCAGGGTTATTTCTGTGGTGGTTAATTTATGTTTCGGGGGGAGATGCCCTAAGGGATTGGCGTAGTTCGTTGCCTCGGCCCCTCTCACACCGCTGCTCAAACCGGACAACGAGATTAGACCTATTGCCTTAGGTGCAATCCGGAGGAGATTGGTCTCTAAGGTGGCCATGAAGGGGGGAAGTAGATGGCTAAATATCTGTGTGACTTTCAATTTGGGGTGGGAGTTCCCAATGGGTTAAAGGCTGTGCTCCACAGCGCAAACAGGTTCTTAAATGAGTTTCACTTGGATGGATCGTTGGCTATGCTTACCGTCGATTTCGCTATGGGTGGATTCTTTATATGGGCAGCCGGCTAGGTTATATGTGGGTGATGACCATATTTGGTCCACCACTGGGGTTCAACAGGGGGACCTTTGGGGCCTCTCATTTTTGCCTTAGTTTTGCATCCGCTGGATCATCAAATCAGGGATTGCTGCAAGATTCTCTTCCATACTTGGTACCTAGATGATGGTATGATTATCGGAGATGCTAAAGAGGTGGCTAAAGCCCTAGCTATTATCAGGTCGGAGGGGCCTGTTTGGGCCTGGAACTTAACGTCAAGAAAACGAAAGTTTTTTGGCCGTCGTGCAATGGGGTGAAAGTACAAGATGGATTGTTCCCTTGTGAAATTGGAAGGCCAGTGCTAGGTGTGAAACTCCTTGGGGCGCCGTTAGCAGAGATGCAGGGTTCATCAGTAATTTGGCTGTGAAAAGGGCTTCTTGTGCGGTGGAACTGATGAGCTGTCTCCCACGTTTGCGAGAGCCTCAATGCGAGCTCATTTTGCTCTGCTCGTGTATGGGAGTGGCAAAGCTATTATTCGGCCTTAGAACATGCCAGCCTATGTATGTGGGAGAAGTTGTTTCAATTTTTGACAAGGGCCTCCGGGGTGCGATCGAGGATATCGTGGTTTGTGGTGGTGCTTTTTTTGGGGATTTTCAATGGAGGTTGGCATCATTTCCAACCCGTTTTGGGGGTTTAGGTTTATGTGAGGCTCAGGATGTATCTGCTTATGCATTTGTGGCCTCGAGGACACAATCTTGGAGTTTACAGGACCACATTCTTCAGGGTTGTGATATTGATGGGTTAGACTTTGATTATGGGTGTGCGATGGATAGCTTTCGCATGTCCCTTCCTGATTTCGATCTTAGCGATTTCTCTAATAAGGACACCGCCCCCCCCTAAAGCCCAACATGCTTTGGCGAATGCCTTATTTAGCAAAATCGTCCAGAATTTGGGAGTAAAGGTTGATTTATCACCTCGCCAAAAAGCGGTGTTTGAATGTCTTCGGGCTCCTCGGGCTCAAGATTTTCTAACAGTTATCCCCATCGAAGGACTAGGCCAGCATATGTCGGCTATGGAGTATCGGGCTATCCTCAAGTATCGGCCAATGATCCCCTTGTTTCCGACTGATGAGCCCTGCCCAGTTTGCCACAAGACTTGTTTGGATTCTTTTGGCGAGCATGCGGTCCATTGCAAAGAGTTACCCGGGTTTAAATACATGCATGATTTGGTTAGGGATGTTCTTTGTGATGTTCTCAAACGGACATGAATTTCTGCTAAAAAAAGAGGCCCCCGTGAACTTTTTGACAATCCGCTTGAAGGGAGGTCTACTCTATGGCCAGCTGATATTCTTGTGTTTGGTTGGGCAGGGGGGAAACACGCTTGTGTGGACCTTACAGGAGTGTCCCCTCTTTTGGGCTCAGGGATAATGGGGTTGTGGCGGGCCATGCTGCTTTAAAGACGGAATTATGCAAAGTCGTTAAACACGAGAAAGCTTGTTTAGAGAACCAACACGTGTTTATCTCTTTTGTTTTTGATACTTTTGGTTCCTAGCACCGGAGGCAGTGGAATTCCTAAACAGGGTTCAACAAGTCGTGCATAGTAATATTTCGGCCCCTAAGACCCAAAGCTTTGTTTTTAGTAGGATCGATTTTGCTATTCAAATGGGGTTGCAACGCAACTTGTTGTTTACCTGCCACTTTATTGTAATCGTCCTTCTTTTTATTAATGGATTTAAATTCTAATAAAAATGTTAACCAATTATTTAGTTGAAAAAAAAAATAATGAACTAATTTTTTTAGCAACAAATTTTTCATCCTAAATACCGGTAAACTTGTCATATGCAAGATTTAAACACATACTATTTTTTTAGAATAACCACCAATACCACTAGATCATAAATCTAAGGGCGAGCAAAAAAAAAATTAGTTGGCGAATTTTTAAAGAAAAAACTTTACAAAATAGTAATCAAGTTTCCCAAATGTTCTATTTAAGTCACTTATTTTTTTTTTCATTTTAGTCACTCAAGTTTCTCGTCTGTTTTATTTTATTTTATTCACTCAAACTTTTTTTGTCTCATTTTAGTCACTCAAGTTTCACATGTTGTTATAATATTGCATAATTATAAGGTTAACGTATTACTTTTTTTGGAATTTGTTCTATAAATATGATGATAATGTTGGTTTACTCTTTTTGGATTTCATTTTCACCATATCTATAAAATGAAATACAAAAAAAAAGTAACTCGTAACATGGTAATTTCACAAGATTGAAACAACATGTGAAACTTAACTGACTAAAATGAGACAAAAAAAGTTTGATGACTAAAATGAAACAGAGAAGAAAACTTGAGTGATTAAAATGAGACAAAAAAAAGTTTTAGTGAATAAAATGGAACATATGAGATACTTATTGTAAGCATATTTTCTGTGTGTAAATATGTTTAGATCAAGTTTATTTTGTTTAGTTTTATTTTATACAGATTTTTAATAGAATATTTGTAAAGAGTTTCTATAATATTTTTTATCAGCTTAAATTTAAATAAAATTCTTTTTTGTGAAAAATGAAGTTACATAAATAATTAGCATAACTCTAACGACAATATATTCATTTACGTTACATTTTAAAAGTATAACATCTCTCAAAATTTTGAACTTTTAAAATAAATTTAGACCATCAATCTTTAAATTATTTTCATGTTAAAAAACTTTCATGCACATTTATTGTTTTCTTTTAAACTTTCATCATTGGTGGAATATAAAATTTTAAAACAAATAGACAAACACAATATAGTTTCAAACTTTATAAAATTATCAAATCTACTTTTGAGTGAAGATCTAAATTGATTGATTACATATAAGTAGTTAATTTTAAAATATAGTTAATAGAAGTTTTTATAATTTCATTATCAATATTTTCATCAAATTATTTATTTCTATAAATGATACTTTTCTTAAAAAAGTTAGGTTCTACATTTATCTCAAAAAAAATTTCTTTCACGACAATCATAGTCTTTTCAAAAATCTCCTGTTGTGTATTAAAAAATAAATAAATCCATTTTGAGGGTGTTTTGGGATTACTTATTTAACTTGAAAAGTGTTTTTTGTTAAAATGCATATTGACTTATGACTTTTTTAAAATAAGTTATTAAAAAAATGTTAGGTTTAACTTTTGTGGTGGGAAAACCCAATAAATCAATAAGTTGTTTTTTAAAAAGTGTTTGGCTTATCTTATATTTATTTTAGGGTAAAGGATGGGTAGATTGGTAATATTTTATTGCAAATGCCATTTGAAAAACTAAGAATTTGTGGCTTTTTAAAAAATAACTTTTTAACTTTATCAAAAGTTAAAACAAAAGTGTTTTTATATGTGCCAAACATTTTTTTAGCTTATTGACTTTTGAAAAAGTCAATAAGTCAATAATCAGTTTTCCAACGTGTAAGGCCCCAAAACCGGGTAACCTCACTTGTTGGATTTACTCATAAACATAGTCATTAATTACTGAACTTTTAATTAAAAACATTCAAACACAGCGAAAACATTCAACATTTAAGTATATTACAGCGGAAGTCTTAACATTCAAAACATTAACCATTGTCTAATCAAAACATAAGGTGGGATGTCAGTCACACGCCGGGCAGCCTTCACGCCTTCGCACGACCCTTGTCTTTGTTACCTGAAATGTATACTAAAAGTCAGCTAACGCTGGTGAGTTCTAGTTTAATACGATTAGATATAAACATTCTTATCTTTACTTTATAAGTATGAATTATTATAAGGTCATTCATATAAATACGTATTCATAACTTTTGCTTTTCTTTCATCTTTCTTTTCTTTATTTTTGTGATTACATATATATATATGCATTCACCCTTTTCTTTTCTTTACATTCCTTCTTCAACATTCTTATGTGATTACATGGATATGATTTAACCTTTACTTTCTTTACCATTTATTGGTCATACACATATGGGTGATCAACCCGTCATTTACTGCGTATATCACAAAGATATACGCCCTTGAGCTACCGTCGTAGCCCTTTTACTCGTCCGGTCCTAGAAACCGTCCACCTTAACTTTTGGTCCGGCCACCCTTCGGCCGTCCGACATAATCGCCCGTCTGCCATAAGGCATCCGTTTCCCACTTGAACTAATTATACAGCCGAATTATTGACATAGCGACTTACTCCACCGTAGTGGCCTTTATTTAGTCTACCTTTCTAGACTTACTGTTTCTGGCTGCATAATAGTCAAGTGGTCGTCCGTCTACCGTAGTAGTCGTTAGCTTCGTTTCCGTCCATAACGTATACATACATTCATAACATGCAATATATATTTATAAAGCAAGATTTCATTCATTTACGTTATGCCATTCTTTCATTCATTCTTTGTAAACATACGTTTCGTTCTTTATTTAATATTCATACTTCCTTTTTCATATGTATCTACACATATACCTTAATATATCACGTATGATCACATTGACATTCATATCGTTTATTCATTTAGTGTATACACTTCAGCCCCAAAACATTTATAAATCATTTGCACATAACACAGAAGGGGGCACATAGAACTCACCTGATGAGTAGTTTCTGTAATACACTTAGCTGGCTACTGAGCTTCACTAATGTCACTCACGATCTGTATAATAAAGTCATATACATAAGGTAGTGCTCCTAGATGACACTAGACATTACTATGCTTGAACCTAGTAGTTTCGATTGATTAGCTTATATCGAAACTTGGTAGTTTCGATAGGTAGTTTCGATAAGTAACTTGTGTATTATCTTAGCTTCGGATCGGGGGCTCATATCGAAACTATAGTAGTTTCGATTGGGTCTGCATATATCGAAACTGGGTAGTTTCGATAGGTCTGCACATATCGAAACTAAGTAGTTTCGATGGACCTGCACATATCGAAACTAAGTAGTTTCGATGGACCTGCACTTATCGCCTTCCCAAAAATCCGAATGTTCTGCATGCGAATCTGGTCATGTCGATATCTAAATTTTCTTTGATCAAAACGTTCGTTTTTCATTCTAGATGCTATACCTAAGATCACTTTCAAGTTTCATCCGTAAAATCGTTATCTTTTAGCCAAAACCCGAAACTTCCCAAAACGAACAAAAACTCATAATGTGATCGAATCGTTACCTGGATTGAAATTCTGATTCAGAGGTTTTGCTCACGGGAACAGCAGCAACGTTCTCCTGAATTCCCGAGTTGATCCGTCACTTTCTCTCTAGACCCGAGCTCTCATCTCTCTCTCTAAAAGCTGCGTGAGTTGGGGAAATGAGCAGGGAAGAGGGCTGCCTTGCCTCTTATGCGCATGGGCTTCCCTCGGCCCATTGAAGCCGGGCCCAGGCCCGCTCCCTTTTTATTTAAATATTCCAACTAAATCACCGGTCTTGCTATATTTATTCGTTTTATTATTTTTGGGATGTTACAAGTCTACCCTCCTTAAAGAGGTTTCGTCCTCGAAACTGTTCATACGTTAAACAATTGAGGGTATAGTCCCCTCATCTCGTCTTCCTTTTCCCATGTAGCTTCTGACCCTTTTCTGTGCTTCCATTGTATCTTGACTAACGGTATCGACTTATTGCGTAGTCGTTTTTCAGCTCGGTCAAGAATGGCTATTGGTTCTTCTACATAATTTAGACTGTTATCCACTTCGATCTCGTCGTAAGGTATGTGAGCTGTGTCGTCAGCTAGGCACTTGCGTAAGTGCGACACGTGAAACGTAGGGTGTATTCCACTAAGCTCAACGGGTAGGTCGAGTCTGTAAGCAACTTGACCCACTCTTGCTAAAATCTTGAAAGGTCCGACAAACCTTAGACTTAGTTTGCCACGCTTCCTGAATCGGATGATTCCTTTCCATGGTGATACTTTCAACAGTACCATGTCCCCTACTTGAAACTCTAAATCCCTCCTTCTCTTATCCGCGTATGATTTCTGTCTGTCTTTTGCGGCTTTCATTCGAGCCTTGATTTGATCAAATTTCTCAGAAGTAGCTTTGACCACTTCGAGACTTGCAAAATCCTTCTGTCCAATTTCCCCCCATCAAACCGGGGTCCTACATTTCCTCCCATACAACATTTCAAATGGCGGCATGTCAATTGTTGAGTGATAGCTGTTGTTATATGAAAATTCTGCCAATGGTAGGTGGCTGTCCCAACTCCCACCGAAGTCAATGATACAGGCCCGGAGCATGTCCTCCAAGGTCTGAATGGTCCTTTCCGATTGTCCATCGGTTTGAGGGTGGTAAGCGGTGCTAATGTTCAACCTAGTGCCCATCGCTTCATTGAACTTCTTCCAAAACCTTGATGTGAATCTAGTATCCCTGTCAGACACGATCGATAGTGGCATACCATGTCTACTTACAATTTCCTTGTTAAATGTTTCTGCTAGCTTTTCAGAAGAAGAAGTTTCTCGTATTGGCAAGAAGTGAGCACTCTTTGTCAAGCGGTCGACGATCACCCAAATGGTATCATTGCCTTTAGCTGTTCGCGGTTGCTTGGTAATGAAGTCCATTGTGATCTCTTCCCACTTCCATTCCGGTATTGGTAAAGGTTGCATTTTACCGCATGGTTTCTGGTGCTCGGCCTTAACTAGAGAACACGTTAGGCACTTGCTCACGTATTCTGTCACATCATTCTTCATGCCAGGCCACCAGTATTCTTTCTTCAAGTCTTGATACATTTTGTTTGTCCCGGGGTGGATAGAATAGCGAGACTTATGGGCCTCATCGAGTATTTTGGCCCTAAGCTCACCAATCTTAGGTATCCACATCCGGCCAAACCTAGTTCGTACACCGTATGCATTTGCATCCAAGTTCCCTTGTTGTCCTACTATTCTTTCCCGTTTCACATTTCTTTCTAACATCGCTTCATCTTGTGCTTTTGCTATTTCACTCATCCAATCTGGTGTTATAATCAGCTGACACGCTTTGATCCGGATAGGTGCCGATTCTTCCTTTCTACTTAAAGCGTCGGCCACTACGTTTGCCTTGCCCGGATGGTACAATATCTCACAGTCATAGTCTTTCAGTAGCTCTAACCACCTTCTTTGTCTCATGTTTAATTCCTTTTGTTCGAAAAAGTACTTCAGGCTTTTGTGATCGGAGTAAATGGTGCATTTAACTCCATACAGATAGTGCCTCCATATTTTCAACGCGAAAACTACTGCTGCTAATTCTAGATCGTGTGTTGGGTAGTTAACCTCGTGAATCTTTAGTTGCCGCGATGCATAAGCAATTACCTTTCCTCTTTGCATGAGTACGCACCCTAAACCTTGCCCTGAAGCGTCAGAGTAGACTACCAAGTCTTCATTTCCCTCAGGTAGTGTTAAGACTGGAGCTTGAGTTAATCGTGTCTTAAGTTCCTCAAACGCGTTGTTTTGGGTTGGACCCCATTCATACTTTACTTCCTTCCGTGTCAGTTTGGTTAGTGGCGAGGCAATTCTTGAGAAATCTTGAATGAACCTTCGATAGTAGCCTGCCAATCCTAGAAAACTTCGTATCTCTGTTGGTGTCTTTGGGATGTTCCATTCCTTTACTGTCTCGATCTTTGCAGGATCCACCATGATGCCGTTTGGGTTTATTACATGACCTAGGAATTGGACTTCCCTAAGCCAGAACGCGCATTTGGAGAATTTTGCGTACAACTTTTCCTGCTTTAGCACCTCCAGAACCTCCCTTAGGTGACAGTGGTGATCACCCTCGTTTTTCGAATATACCAGTATGTCGTCTATAAAAACTATCATAGATCGATCCAACATGGGTCGACATACTCTATTCATCAAATCCATGAACGCTGCTGCAAAGGACATCACGAGAAACTCATAATGCCCATAACGCGTGCGGAACGCGGTCTTTGGTACGTCTTCCTCTCTTACTTTCAACTGATGGTAACCCGACCTAAGATCGATCTTTGAGAACCAACTCGCACCTTGTAGTTGATCAAAAAGGTCGTCTATCCTGGGCAGTGGGTATTTGTTCTTTACTGTTCTCTTGTTCAGTTCGTGGTAGTCAATGCACATGCGCATGCTGCCGTCCTTCTTCTTTACAAATAGTACCGGAGCGCCCCATGGTGAGATGCTCGGTCTAATAAATCCTTTTTCGGTTAGTTCCTCTAGTTGAGACATCAATTCTTTCATTTCTGACGGAGCCAATCGGTAGGGGGCTTTGGCAACGGGCTCTGCTCCTGGCAGTAAGTCAATCTGAAATTCTATTTCCCGATCGGGTGGCAACCCAGGTAGATCTTCAGGGAATACTTCCGGAAAGTTGCACACCACGGGTACATTCTTGAGTTCTTTCGTTTCCATTCTATCATCAATAACATACGCCAGATAAGCTTCGCAACCGCGCCTCATGTAACATTCGGCCTTAATCATCGAGATGACGTTCGGCATAGTGCAATTCCAATCCCCATAAACCGTAATTGGACTGCCGCTTGGAGCTTTGAGGTGTATTCTTTTACGTTTACATATGATTTGAGCTTCATTGGTAGCTAGCCAATCCATACCCAATACTATATCGAATCCTCCTAAGGTGAGAAGGAACAACCTAGAAGGAAACTTATGACCCTCTATTTCTATGATACAATCCTCTGTAACTTGGAACACTGCCGAATTTTTACCCACGGCAGTTTGTACGCTAAAGGCCTTTACTATGGTGTTGATAGTGCAATCCAGCTTACGACTAAATACAGTTGATATGAAGCTTTTACTAGCACCAGAGTCAAATAAAATAGCAGCATTTTCATCATTTACTAGGAACGTACCTGACACAACATCAGGGTTTCCTCTTGCTTCTTCCTCGGTCAAGGCATAGGCACGAGTCCTTGCCTTTTGCGGTTCTTGCTCCCTATCTTTTCCCGAACCAGATTGGCCGGCCTTCCTGCAGTTCTTTGTCAGATGTCCCAAAAGTCCACATACTTGACACTTGACGTTTCTTATACATTCCCGGGAGAAGTGCCCCGGCTTCCCGCACTTATAGCATGTGGTGGTGCTGACTCGACACTCGCCAATATGTTGCCTTCCACATTTCTTGCAAGTTTCATATTCATCAAATCTTGGCTTCTTAGTTTCAGCTGTTACGTTCCCTCTTCCGGTTCCTCTGGACGGGTTCTCCCATTTTCTCTTTTGTGTCTCAGGTGCCGGGTCCTCATTGGCGTAGTCATCGTAGACGATTCCGCTCAGATTTACTACCGACTCGAAGGTCGAGGGTAGGTTAGCTTTTACATGAACACGGACCCGTTGTGGCAGCCCCTTAACATAGTACTTGATCAACCGGTCTTCAGTTTCTACCAGGTGGGGGACTAGTTGAGCTAGCTCATTGAATCTCGAAGTGTACTGGCGGTGCGTCTTGTTTCCAGCCTTGAGGTTTAGGAATTCATTTTCCACTCGATCAATTTCGTTCTGTGGACAGAACTTTTGGATGATCAGCTTCTTCAAGTCGTCCCATGTCATTCTGTTTATAGCATTTGGTGACTTAGTTCTCTGAATATTCCTCCACCAACTTAGTGCTTCGTTGGTGAAAGAGTGAGCAACGTATTTAACAGCCTGGTCTGGTCGACACTCGCTGATGTTGATTACCGCATTCATCCTCTCAATCCATTCAAGTGTTACCACTGAATCCTTGCTCCCATCGAACTTGGGTGGGTCTCCGTCCTTAAAGCCTTTGTAAGTACACCCACGGTTGCTCGATCCTATCTTTATTTCATCCCCATCGCTATCATATACTTTCTCTTCCTTGTCCCCTTCATCTTCCTCTTTACTTTTCTTTATTGCCTCGGATAGTAGATCAGGCAATACCTTCCTCAAAGTGAGCACAACTTCACGGGCAATAGCATCCCTGACTTCAGGTTCCAACTGTATCGGCCCTGGACTGTCGTCCTTAACTGGGGTCACTTCTGTTTCGTGCACACTTTCGGTGTGCTCTGCGTGCACACTCTCTTCTTCTTCGATTCTTTGGTTCAACGGAGGTCTACCCCGTCGGCCAGTGCGACCACCACGAGGTCCTGTTCTTCCTCCACCAGCCATAGCTCTTAATTTCCTGATAGTTAAAGAGGGAATACATCAATGTCATTTCTTCAGATCATAGTTTCGAACAGTACGAGCAAGGCAAATTCTTAATTACAGTGACCGGTTTGTGATTACTAATTTACATTGCCTTTCGGGTTCAAAACTCTTCAAATCAGTCATGACATTAACATCTATTTGTTCTAAGTTATGGTATCTATTCTTATGCAAGAGCATTAACTTTATTACTTACTTACCGTGCTAGCGTTGGCGTTGGCTACCCGTACTGACATCCATGCGTTGGTCCCATTATCAGTTTGAGTCCAGACATTTAGGGATGTCTGAATCTCTCAAACTATTGCTCTGATACCAACTTGTAAGGCCCCAAAACCGGGTAACCTCACTTGTTGGATTTACTAATAAACATAGTCATTAATTACTGAATTTTTAATTAAAAACATTCAAACACAGCGGAAACATTCAACATTTAAGTATATTACAGCGGAAGTCTTAACATTCAAAACATTAACCATTGTCTAATCAAAACATAAGGTGGGATGTCAGTCACACGCCGAGCAGCCTTCACGCCTTCGCACGACCCTTGCCTTTGTTACCTGAAATGTATACTAAAAGTCAGCTAACGCTGGTGAGTTCTAGTTTAATACGATTAGATATAAACATTCTTATCTTTACTTTATAAGTATGAATTATTATAAGGTCATTCATATAAATACGTATTCATAACTTTTGCTTTTCTTTCATCATTCTTTTCTTTATTTTTGTGATTACATATATATATATGCATTCACCCTTTTCTTTTCTTTACATTCCTTCTTCAACATTCTTATGTGATTACATGGATATGCGTTCACCTTTACTTTCTTTACCATTTATTGGTCATACACATATGGGTGATCAACCCGTCATTTACTGCGTATATCACAAAGATATACGCCCTTGAGCTACCGTCGTAGCCCTTTTACTCGTCCGGTCCTAGAAACCGTCCGCCTTAACTTTTGGTCCGGCCACCCTTCGGCCGTCCGAAATAACTTTAGGTCCGGCCACCCTTCGGCCGTCCGACATAATCGCCCGTCTGCCATAAGGCATCCGTTTCCCACTTGAACTAATTATACAGCCGAATTATTGACATAGCGACTTACTCCACCGTAGTGGCCTTTATTTAGTCTACCTTTCTAGACTTACTGTTTCTGGCTGCATAATAGTCAAGTGGTCGTCCGTCTACCGTAGTAGTCGTTAGCTTCGTTTCCGTCCATAACGTATACATACATTCATAACATGCAATATATATTTATAAAGCAAGATTTCATTCATTTACGTTATGCCATTCTTTCATTCATTCTTTGTAAACATACGTTTCGTTCTTTATTTAATATTCATACTTCCTTTTTCATATGTATCTACACATATACCTTAATATATCACGTATGATCACATTGACATTCATATCGTTTATTCATTTAGTGTATACACTTCAGCCCCAAAACATTTATAAATCATTTGCACATAACACAGAAGGGGGCACATAGAACTCACCTGATGAGTAGTTTCTGTAATACACTTAGCTGGCTACTGAGCTTCACTAATGTCACTCACGATCTGTATAATAAAGTCATATACATAAGGTAGTGCTCCTAGATGACACTAGACATTACTATGCTTGAACCTAGTAGTTTCGATTGATTAGCTTATATCGAAACTTGGTAGTTTCGATAGGTTGTTCCTGTCGAAACTTGGTAGTTTCGATAGGTAGTTTCGATAAGTAACTTGTGTATTATTTTAGCTTCGGATCGGGGGCTCATATCGAAACTATAGTAGTTTCGATTGGGTCTGCATATATCGAAACTGGGTAGTTTCGATAGGTCTGCACATATCGAAACTAAGTAGTTTCGATGGACCTGCACATATCGAAACTAAGTAGTTTCGATGGACCTGCACTTATCGCCTTCCCAAAAATCCGAATGTTCTGCATGCGAATCTGGTCATGTCGATATCTAAATTTTCTTTGATCAAAACGTTCGTTTTTCATTCTAGATGCTATACCTAAGATCACTTTCAAGTTTCATCCGTAAAATCGTTATCTTTTAGCCAAAACCCGAAACTTCCCAAAACGAACAAAAACTCATAATGTGATCGAATCGTTACCTGGATTGAAATTCTGATTCGGAGGTTTTGCTCACGGGAACAGCATCAACGTTCTCCTGAATTCCCGAGTTGATCTGTCACTTTCTCTCTCTAGACCCGAGCTTTCCTCTCTCTCTCTAAAAGCTGCGTGAGTTGGGGAAATGAGCAGGGAAGAGGGCTGCCTTGCCTCTTATGCGCATGGGCTTCCCTCGGCCCATTGAAGCCGGGCCCAGGCCCGCTCCCTTTTTATTTAAATATTCCAACTAAATCACCGGTCTTGCTATATTTATTCGTTTTATTATTTTTGGGATGTTACACAACGTAATCCCAAACACCCTCTTAGTTGATCTATACCACATAACTAGTACATAGTGAAAAACTTTATTAAAATAAGGTTTTAAATTAGGTTAACACTAAGCAAATAAAAGCCCAAAGTTGGCATACCACGAAGGGTAGAAGGCGGATCGCTTTCCGAACATATCAACGCGATTCAAGTGGAAAGTAAACGAGCAAGATGAATGAAAAACTTAACCACATGATTCAAATGGAAAAAATAGATCGATATGATTAATGTGAAGAAAGATGGATGATATAGTCTTGTAATGGAGGGGGGGGATGGGGGGGGTTGAACCACTTGACCCTTTAATTGGCGTAAAACACTGTCCTTTTGGGACGTGAAAGTGGGGGTTGAGATCTTTGAGCATGAGGGCATTCACGGTGGAAGGGGGGCAACTTTGTATTAAATGTCATCAATCATAAATTGACACTTAATTATTTTATTTTTCTATTTTTTAAATCAATATTTACATCTTGATTAAATTTGGTTTTTTTCTGAAATAACTAATACTCGGTAATTATTAAAAAAATGAGATATACCGGTTTTTTTATTTTATTTTTCTGAACATGCATGTATAAATTTTAACGAAAATGGAGTTGTTTTAAAAAAAACTATTTTTCGTCACGTAAGTGATATTTTTAACGTGTATTTCTTGTTGTTTTTTTATTTAAGAACTAGGTTAGAATACCGTGTATTAAATGAGTTGAATAAATATAATGTTATATACTTAGTAATAAAAAAATTATGTCTTTTAGAAACCCATTTATTACACGGTTTGAATAAAATATAACATAATTTGTTAACACATACGCTCATTAAAAAAAAATATGTTTTTAAAATACTTTGACGTGACAGTTATAAATTATGTTAAGTTCATTTTTAAAACTTTTTTTTTGAATTGGTTATTAATTTTTTTTATATAATTGATAAATGTATTTATATTAAACTCATTTGGTAAATAATATAATAACTATCCATAATTAAATAATAAGTAACTATGATTAGATCCATATTAAATATTTAAAAATATTTTTTTAATATGAGAGAGGGGTGGGGAAAATCATGTTGATAATGCACTCGAAAGTGATACATGTCCCCTTGGAATTTTTATTTATTAGTATAACTAGGTTTAAATCCCGTGTATTACACTAGTAAAATAAATATAATATTATACATAAAGTAATAAAAAAGTTTAGATGCGCCGCCGGCTAAGCCTTCACCGTCAATTCTAGATGCGTCGCCGGCTAAGCCCATCGAACCTCCATCGTCGACCCTAGATGAGGGATTTTCGTTTGGATCAATTTGCAATTGATGTGCAGGTCCACTTGAAATCTCTTTGTGTTGCAATTAATGTACAAGTCTGCCTGAAATCATAACAATAATCAATGCCACCCCTTCTTCGATCATTTGCTCCCATTTTTCAATCAATGAACTAGAGCTTCAATCAGTGGTAAAAAGATCTAAATGTCACTCATGTGAGGGGCACATGACTAGATTTAACAGAACTTTTGGATGGAGTTAAGGAAAAGGACTTAAACTGTGCAAAGGTTTCAAAAAAAGGATGTCTAGTGTAATTATTAAAGCAAAAGGACAATACTTGTAATTTGAACTATAGTTAAAGGACACAATTTGTAATTTACTTTTTTATTTATTAGGATAACTAGGTTAGAAACCCATGTATTGGAGGTTTGATTAATAAAATATTAAACATGTATTGATAAGTGGAAAAAACAAAGAAAAGTTGAGAAAAGAAATATTAAATAAATGAAATATTAATAAAGTAAATATTAATAAAGAAGAAAATGAATAATTGAGAAATAATAAGTGAAAAAATCTTCATCCCATTACTTAACTATTTGGTATAGCTTGGGCTCACAAGAAAATAAGCGGGAAAACTTTCAAACGCTTACAAGAATCTTGAGCTCACTTAATTGTGACACGTGACTAATTACATATTTATTACTATATATTAGTGTCAAATATACCTAAAAATTTATATTATTCTGATTATAATGTATAACAATCTATGTATATTTTTCTGCATGAATTTTAAACTTATGGAGACTTTCAACCGATATGTCTTCTCATTTTATATTACTTTTATATTATTTTAACCGTTAGAGAAAAAACATAACTCAAATCGACACGTTCATAAAAAATAGGTCGGAGTTTCCACATATACAAATAGCTAAAATAAGTCATGATATAAATCAAAATAGAAAAAAAAATAATTACTTGAATACTTTCAACTATAATAATATGACAAAAAACACAGTGTGATTTAACAAATCATAACAAATATTAGATTTTTAAATATATAAATGTATGATTAAATATTTTTTAATTGGATCTTACATGGCTATAAAATCGTTTTCAGTTTGTAAAATTTTTAAAAATATGATTGATGATAAACAAAATTTTGAATTCAAAAATCCGTAGATAAAAATTCAAACGAAAATTGATCTAGTTGTCTAAAATAATGGAGTTTATTAAAATGTAAAAACAGTCTAATAATATAATAATTTTTCATAATACAAATTTTTTTTCAAAAATGATAAATAACGTCATTAATTATAACTATCAATGATTAATTTTATATTAAATTTATTTAGTTAAAATATAATAACTATCAATAATTAAATTTGTTATGTTTCTTAATATAAATATTATTTAATAGTAGAGAAAAATGAAAAAATTAGTATTTAATATGAGAGAAATGCAGGAAAATAAAGATGAGAAAGAACCAGAAAGTGACATTGTCACCTCGGATCTTTATTTATTAGTATAGATAAAGATGTATTTTTTATTTTATAATTTAGTTTTTATTTACTAAAAATAAAATTCTTATATTTAGCTATTTATAAAAAAAAATAAATACGGGGTGTGAAACCACTACGCATTTTATTAATTCCGTCCAGTGATTTTCTGTGTACTGATATGACAGTGACATGACAAAACGTGAATCACTTGAACATAGAACAATACAAATGGCCTTATATCTCCTTCGTGGCTCCGAAACTTTAATTTACTCATCCTTAAAAAGCATGGCCGGGATCCAATAGAAATTTCTTTGAATTTCCTTTTTATTCTTTTTTGACGACATATATATTATTTCTCATACATATCAACAATAGCTGCTTTGGTGTACTTTGTTTACCCTCTTGTCATTTACCGAAAACACTTTGGTTCGACCTTCATATCAAGCTTTTTTTATTCCTGTTACAATTCTTTTGTTTATTCTTTTTTTTTCTTTCTTCCAAAAAAGTTTCTATTGTTTTTCTTTTCATATACACCTCTCAACTTTCTAAATTTTCAAATATACCCCTAAACTTTCTAAAAATTCTAATTTATATGGCAAAAATGTCCTCTCAACTTTGTACAATATCACTTTAATCCCCTAAAGTTTTTAAAGTTTCAAGTTTACCACATGTAGTATATATAATCTGATTTTCTTTAATAATTTTCTTTTTTTTCTTTACGTCCAGGTAAATTTTTTGTTAAAACGACGTATTCAAAATAAAATATTTTTAGGTATCGTGGGTTATATCACATGACGGTGATGTGCTGGTGCCGTGAAGAATTAGACCAAACATCGACACCGTTATATAATTGTTTTTTATCTATGTTTCGATCTGCACAACCGAGTCGCCGTAACTTCATACATTTCTTTTATGTATTTAACCACTTTTATTTGTGTGCTTAGCGACGTTAATGTCACAGCCTCAACCGTTTAAGGTCCGTCTCCCGCCACGAAGTGTGGGGCAACATTTCTAGTTTTATCACAATTTGGAAGTAAGGCCAGATACAAAACAAGTTTTAAAAATTTATAAAACTAAGCACCAGTTTTTATGGGTCTGAAACTCTTGTTTTTTTTTAATAATCTAATTGCACCGACCCCAAATAAACACCGAACTTGTAAGTAATAGTTTTATTTTGTTTCTCTTTTTATATGACGTATAATAGTTCTTTGAATTTTTAATTGAAAAAAATAATGTTGATTTTTTAGTTCATAAATCTTAAAAAAAAAATCATCAAATATTGATATTTCAAAAAAACGATAGTGATTAAGAAAAATATATTGATGATGGATTAGGATGTTAAAAAAACATCATCAAAGTTTAAAATATCGTCGGTATAGGGTTTGACAATGACGTGTCGTCAGCACAGACCTTGCCGGTATATTTTAGTAGATATAGGTGCCAAAAGTTGTCGCCATAGCCCCACTTTTCCCACGACATGTCGTGGGGATATGTCCTTAAATACTTTTCTGAAAAAACAAACTTTATTTAAATACATTAAACTAATTAAACACATAAACTACACGTATTAAACTGAACACATTTCACATCTAACTGAATACGTACGTTTTAGACCACTCTGCTAATTAACACTATTAAACATATTTTCATGAAATTTACAAGCAACAGTGAAAATGAAATACACTAGTCATACAAGTTTTAAGATATGGTTACATTTGACACCTCTATGCAATCTTACACCATTAAACATAACAACAGTTAAACATAAAATTGTGTAAATATAAAAATCAGTACTTTAAAGACAAAAGACAAACATCAAACCTTCCATATGCCAAGGGACCTTCAACGGGTTGAGCACCATACAAATCAAGGTGACCTTCAACGAGTTCACTTAGCAGTGCAAGCGTCTCTTCATCATCTTGCTGTTTTCAATCGGTTAAAACAATATGGGTAAAAATTTGGGGTTAAAGTGGTGAAGCTTCTCTTGAGGTTAAGGGTTCGAGACTCATCTAAGACGGATTGGTGTAAGTTATTATGAGTAGTTTAGGTGGCCCCAAGATATGATATTACTATTTAAAAGAGAGTAAACTGTAATTTGCACCTCTGTGGTTTAGGCTCGCTGACACTTTGCAACCCTGTTTTAAAAGAAGTGTAATTTGCTCCATTGTGGTTTGGTTTCTCTCTCTCTTTGCACCCACGCCGTTACAATCCCCGTTAATCTTTTAACTCCGTTAGGGGTATTAAAGTCTTTTCACCCAAAAATAAAACACCTAACATAATGTGCACCGCTGTGTTTGGTTTCTTTATCACTTTGCACCCCTCTCCCTCACCCTTCCTGTTTGCTCCGGCCACCACACCTGCACCATCTCCTCCGGCCACCACACCTGCACCATCACCGGTGGATCAATTTCTTCAACAACTGACCTCCACATGCTGAGAAGATCTGGTGCGGAGAGAAGGTACAAGGGATGACCAAAGAATAGGGTCGGTCAATGGGTTAGTGGTATTATAGTTGGTCAAAAGCGGTGCAGACAAGAACGAAGCCAATGGGTATGTATTTCTCTCAAGGTCCATCCCCGATCCAACTCCAAAACCTTCACTTACACCATCATCATTTGATTTCTCAACCACCTCGCCATAATCTATCTTGTTAATGTTAATTTTGTTTTCCTTCTCGTCATTTTCAACATCCTTTTTCAATGCTTTTTTCTTGTAAGTTTTTGTAAGCTGCAGATCTTGACAGTATACTCATGGTAGATACTGATGACCTTTTATGTTGTTTTCCTTCATGAAACACACCCAAACAAGGCAGCTGATAGGGTTGGGTTGGGTTACCCATTCTGGTGTTTTATGTTCACTTCCAATGTCTTCGGAACTACCAGGTGTTTTATGTTCACACGAGCGCATCTAATGCTCAATCCACCAACCTGCAAATTCAATTCATCACACAAAATTAAAAAAAATAATAAAACACAAAGTTATCATCGTTGTTACCTTGGGAGGATTGAAAGTCGAGAATGACAGAATTTGAAGCAGAATTGGATTTGAATGAAGAGAAGTTGTTGCAAATAAGAGACACAGAAGGTGCCAGGGTGTTGCTAGGGACTGAGCCATGGGTGTTACAAAGAGGGTAAATTTGGGGTGAGGTAAGGGGTATTATTGTCTTTTCATTAGAAAATATAACTGTATGGGTGCAAATAGAGAGAGAAACCAAACCACAGGGGGCAAGTTACATTTCTTTCAAAAACCCTTGCTTAGGCCCCCAATCTTTCAAACCACAAGGGTGCAAATTACAATTTACTCTTTAAAAATAAATACCATAGAACACATACTTTCAACCCATAAATATACAAACAACAATCGCCTGACTAATCCAGTAAACCAAAACCTTAAGAAGAAAAATTGGGGGCCTAAGCTAGAGTTTTTTTCCGATCAAGGAGGAGCCGTCTCATAGAAATCCGATGGTTGTAGGTTGTTTCTCGAATGTCGTGTCGAGAGATACAAGAGGAAACGAGTTCGAGAGAGGGATACATGAGGGTCATCGAGAGATAGAGTCTATCGATTGAGAGAGAGATGAAGAGAAGTTGGAAAGCACGAATGAGCAAAGTGGACCTTAAGGTCACAAAGAATCAATTTTACAGTTGTTCCAAGGCCTATCCTCATATTTGGATGATATACTTTTCACTTAATTTTTAAGATGAAACCTTATAATCAAATTAATAATTGAGTTTTTGTCACACCCCGTCAAAACGGAACCTAATGTGACTGATTGATACCAAGACAAACACAGTGGAAACATGAAAGTCTGTTTGCTAAATCTTGGAATCACAAAACCGTATAAGTTCAATAAAAAAAACTAGTTGTATTTCCAAAGTACAAGAAGCTGCAAAATTTAATCTCGATAAAATAAGCTTCTAAAATCTCCCAAGGTTTGGTAGCTACACACCAAAAAGCAATCCTCATACTCTCCTAGCTCTTACCTGTAAAGTAGGGGTGGCAATATTGACCCATTCTTCAAATAATGGATTGATTTGGGTAAAAAATAAATTGTATATGGGTCAATTTGGATCATATTAGATTAGTAAACGGGTCAACTTGAGTCATCTCAGATTAGTTGACGGGTCAATTTGGATCATCTCAAATTAGTAAATGGGTCAAAATGTATTATAAAACTTGTTAACTTAAAAATAATGCAAATGGGATAGCCACCCCACCAACATCACGCCAGCACCCACCGCCACCCACTCAACCGCCGCGTCGCCACCGCCACATCGCCCACCACCGCCACATCGGCGCGTCGGCGCCCCTCGCCACCCCACCTCCGATGATGCCGCCTCCCGCTGTACTCTTCCCCCCACCGCTGCCCCGCCATTAACACCACCCCTTCCCACTACCACCACCCGACGTCCTACTGCGTTCGACGCTTTGCCGCCACCACCACCCAATGTCATGCTGCCACCCACCCGTCACCGCCACCCACATTCGCCGCCAACCACCCGCCACCGCCTGTCTTGGCGACCCTACTCTCACCCTACCCCACCCCTACCCCCGCCCCAACCACCGCCAGCCCAAACCCACCCTACCCTACCCCTACCCTCACCCTACTCTTACCCTACCCCACCCCCACCCCACCTCTACCCCACCCTGCGACAATCGGGCGATGGCGGCGTGGCGGGGTGTGGTGGGTGGGGCGGGTGTAGTGGGGAGTAGGGTGGTGGTGGGTGGGATGGGGTGGGTGGGTGGCGATGGTGGTGGCGGCGATCGGGCGGTGGCGGCGTGGTGGGGTGTAGTGGGTGGGGGTGGGGTGGGTGGGGTGGGGGTGGTGGGGTTGGGCGTGGTGGGGGTGGGGTGGGTGGCGACGATTGGGCAGTGGCGGCGTGGTGGGTTTGGTGGGTGGGGTGGGTGGCGGCGGCGGCGAAGTCATTTGGACTCGAACCTAATTGATAGTTTTTTTTTAAAACGATCCGTTTTGACCCGGACTAATTTGCTCCAAACCCGTTTTGACCCAAAGTCATTTTGCTCCTAACCCATATTGACCCGAACCCATTCTCACCCGAACCAGTTATGACCCGTGACCCGAACCCGCCCGACCCGCCCAGTTTGCCATGCCTACTGTAAAGCATGCTCAAAATAAAACGTCAGCATAAATCTTGTGAGCTCGTAACTATACAACTCGGAAAAACAAGTGTCATGTGTTGTTACCCCTGCAATCAAAGCTCCCTTAATGGTTCAAGTTCCATATCAAAGTTCCATATCAAAGGTCCGTAATATCGGCTAGTCGACTCTATGTATCAAAGGTCCGTAATATCGGTGTGTTGAGGTCCCACTACGGTGTGGGTCTGTGCCAAAACCCAATACGACCAATTTTTGATCGACTTGCAAGTATTTTTAATCCGATTTCTCATCTCATATTTGTTTAACAGAAAATGTATTAATCATTTTCAAAGCTTTCTAAACACTTAAAACTCATTGTATGTCCAAGTTCATATGATCAAAACCTCATTTAGGTGCAAAAACTTCCATTTTAACAATCCAACACTTGATTAAATCTTAAACAAGGTATTAGAGGCTTACCAAAGCCTTAAGTACTACTGGAATTCAAAGTCAGAGCGTATATTTCTCATGCAGATTGTTTACAAGAGGATGAATATATATATAAACAAAACAAATACTATAAATATGGAAAGGAAATCAGAACTAAATATGGGACCCAGTGCTACTAGGGCAGCTGCGATGGGACTCACTAGTTCCTTCTACAAGAGGAGCAGCTGGTTGGGAGGTAGTGCATTTGCAGTTAGGCATCAACCACCGAGACATGATGCGGGGTCGAGCAACAGATGGCTTGATGAGTCAGACGACGAGGAGCAGGTGGGCGACAACTTCGGGTTGTTCAAGGGGTAGAGCTTTGATATATTTCCAGGAGAGGGTTGGCATGTTTGAGTAGTAGTAGTTTGATTGTGTGACGAGATATTTGTTTTGGGATCCTTATTGTGGATTAGATGCTTATGTGATGTGGTGCTTGAATAGGATATGACTATTTGATTTTGATATTGAGTTGTGCTTTGTCGTGATGTGATTTAGACATGATTAAAATAATTGTGTTCGTGAACGTATTGTATGGTGCTTGCGATAGGAAGCTATATGCAATGTGGTGTGATGTGATTTTTGCATGACGTGAGTTCATGCCAATGTGATTGATTAAATATCATGCGTAGATTTGTGTAGCTATGGGTCATGAAATTCTCTATGTTAATGAAAGGGTGATAGTCTCATCCATGAGTTAAGAGTTAGGTGGGAGTGTGAAGTATAAGGGGTGTGTTGCAACTTGTGTGAATGACCAGGGCAAGGCCCTGTGGAAATTAATTTTTATAAATATGGTAAATATGCATGTGTTGAGAGTTGACTTGTTTCTAGATCGAGTAGAGTGTTGCCTCAAATAATTATTGCTACATGTAGAGGTGAGACTGTGAGAATATGTGATGAAGTGTGGCAGGAGCTACCGTTATAGCAAATAGAGGGTAGGGTTAAGGGTTCGTGTGCTTATAAATGGAGAGGTCTTATTGTATGCATGTGAATCTAGTTGGGTTTAATTAATCGTGTACATTTGGTACGAGCTAGAATGTGTGGTTATTAATAACCATGTCGAACATAGCTTGATCTGTAGTTATGTTGCGTCAGTGTGTCCTTGTAGTGCATGCTTAATCGTGCATAGGACGAATAGTCGGTGAGTTCAGGTATAGTGTTCCTACCTATACGATTTTCTCACACGGTGATGCATCGATGCGATACATGGAGTTTCAACGATATTCGAGGCGATCGACGAGGTGTTCTTATGAGATACCTATACATATATCTCGCGAATTCAGAACACAAATCCAAGGGGCATAGTTGCGAAGGATGATGATAAGTGCGTCACGTGGATGCTTGATTGGAGCTAGTCATGACGTGATTGAGGTGACAATGATAGAGGTTTCAGCACAGAGTGAATGAAGTAACAAAGAGATCCTCATGGGATACGTTCCCCAGTGGGGATACGGCTAATGAGAGATACCAGAGGATATGGATGTTTACTCAGAACGAGTCGATGGTTAGTAGGAGCTAATGCTAGGATGGATTTCCTAAAGGTAGTCGAGGGATGAGACGCGATCGGTGATCGTGTAGCAACGACAAAGTAATGACAAGAACAGTGAAGCGAGATAAGGATAGGTGCAGGTTTGCACCCGAGTGATGGTAAAAAGGAATGCTTACGCCGGTACGCATACGACAAAGTTATAAGAAGCAAGCGCCTGTGGAGTATCAAAGGAGATAATGTTATGAGTTTAAAACAAATGTGATTGATTAAGCAGAGTCATCAGAGGCGGTGACCGTCGGAGTGACGAGATCACTTGATATTATTAAAAGGGGTGGCGTCAGGTATGATGTGAACGGATCAAGAAGTGCAATAAGTAAATAACTAATTGACAATAAACGCCTAAGGAATGCCGACTGGGAAGGCGAGTAATAAGGGGATATGTAAGTGATCCTACAAGTCCCAAAGTTGAAAGCGGACAATAAGGAGACCTCTTCGAACACCAAGAGGGTGGTCGAAAGGCGAACAAGGTAAAAGACCTGGTAAATGTGAAGACGAATTCTTGACACCGAAAGGACATGGTGCACGTTTGAGAAACGGACGAATGTGTTAGGTGGATTTGTACCGACACAGGATTCGAGGACGAATCCTCTTTTAAGGAGGGTAGACTTGTAACATCCCGGATTTTCGTACATGGGTTGTTCGAGCTAACGGGTGACCCGAGTCTCTCGACTCTGTTGCAACGGTTAATGAAGGTTTCCGCGGGAGGGTACAATTATGAATTTAAAAGGGTCCGACTAGTCAAAAGGAGAACCGTTCTATAACATCCTGAAATTTGTAAACGGATGGTTTGGGTTGGCGGACTGACCGAATATCTATTAAAGGCCCCGGTTAGCGGGAATTTCCAAATAAAAGACCGAGTGACCGTTTCATGTTTAATTAGGGAGTATAACCGTACAAGACGGTTCTAGAAGGACCCGATTGGAACTTTAAGGGGCTTTATATACCACCTTAACTTCAAACCCTAGCCATTTGGCTAGGGAGGGAGTTCGACGACAGCCAAGAGAGCCGCGTGAGAGACGCCGGCGGCAAAGGTGGTTGGACGAGGAAGACGATGACGTGTGGGTTTTCACCTGGAGGCTCCATAACGCGTTAAGGTAATCCACTTTATGATTTCATTGCCTATATTCGTTCACGTTCTTGTGTTCTTGGTTTGAAAACCTGACGAGGGTTTGGGTTCTTGATCGGCCGAAGTCACGGAGCACGGAGGAGATGGCAGCAGCAGTGAGATGATGGCGGTGCTAGGTGGGTGGTTGTCGAGTAGAGAGAGATAAAGGGTGGTGGTGTGTAAGCCGGAGCGGATGGCGACGAAAGTGGTGTCCGAAGTCGGCGGGGGACGACGGCGGTGGTGGCCGTGTGTGTAGTAGGGCGGCAGCAGCACGACGGGGGGCACGTAAGAGTGGCTAACGACATCCGTGGTAAGGCGACGACGACACATGGTGGTGGCGAGCTGAAGTGACAGTGAAGGCGCGGGCGTGCGACCCCAGCAGTAGTGTCTTCGGTGAGGAGGATGGCTCGAGTAGCGATCCATCGGTGACACGGGGGTGGTGATGGTCGGCTAGGAACGATCACGAGAAGGAGGATGGACATGTGGTGGCGCACGACGGGCTCGACTAGAATGTAACTAGGCATGCATGCAATAAAGACATGACATGAATTCGTATGTGTGCATGGTGTAACCTTCACGATGCATGGCTTGCGTGAAGGTATGAGACCCGGTTCGAGTACACGTGCGCTCGTAAGGGTTAGTTGCATGGCATGGTCTGCGGGCATGCATGGAGCCCGTTTTACGTATTTGGGACCCAACCAAGTCCGGGACGAGTGGAGAAGATTACCTAGTATATTAAGGAGACGAGACGAGTGTCGGGGTTTAGTTTTATGTACGCATTGTGCGACGTAGGATTTAGAACACATTCTGATCATGTGATCAAACGTTTGACAGGTTTGAGATCTGGGAGGATAGACGAATTACGGGGCAAGGATTAGCAGTAAACACATTCAGTGAGTTTCTAATCCCCCTCTTTTAAACGTTTTACTGTTTTGGGGCTATCGTACATACATTCACATGACGTTAATATAATTAATCATGTTAAGGGTTTCGGGTTCTAACCCGACGTGCTTTGAGTCTAAAATGAGTATTAAGAGTCGTAGGGACAATGGTGTGCTAAAGGCGGATCGGGGAGAGTCGGGCTTTAAGTTAAATGCCCATGATTTTATGTGTGAGTCAATGATATGGTTTGTTAGTGCATGACGTGTTAAGGGCCGAACGGGAACTGTTGTACCCGGTAGTAAAGGCTAATGAATTTATGATATTAAATGCGCTGTTCTAGGGTTATGTGTGAGGTGTGTGTAATTAATGAGTCATATGTCTACGATGTGATATTACGTGTTTATATTTATGTGTCGGGTTTGCCTCGTTTTCCATGTGGTACGGCAAACGGGATCGTGAAGGACGAGGTCCTTTGGGAAGTCACCAAAGGTGACAGTTAGTTGACAGGTGAATGATGAGCTCGGGGTGTCTTGATCGCCCTGACGAGGGTAACCCTGACGAGGGTAACCCTGACAAGGGTAACCCTGACAAGGGTACATTTATGAGGTATGTGTTTGCATAAGTGTTAATTGGCATGCTAATGTTAATTGTATTTACTGTGTGTGAGTAGTGTTAATGTGACGTGTTGAATGTGTGTATAGTCAGACTGACCGTGGAGTCAGGACTTGTGACGTGACGCGAATAAGAGTCGTGTCAGTTAATTGTGAGAGCCTTGGTTAAGGCCGGATGTGTTAGTGTTCTAGGGTAGGTTGTGTTACCCTAGAGTCAAGTCAATATTCATTCTTGGATATGAGTTGTTAGCATAGTAGGTTGAGTCTATGCTGTTGTGATTGTAAGGTTGTTATTATTTACGTTGGTTGTACGGGTTGAGTCTCGGGTGATAAGCGGTTATGGGATGTCATGGGGTGACAAAAGGTTAGTCATTCGTTAATAAAACGTAATTATATTGTATAAGTACCGGAGGGTCTTAGGTAAGTTAAACAGAAGAACTTGGTGTGATGTTTTTATCTAAATTAAACTATTAGAACTCACTCAGCGTAGCTGGCTTTGTGTGTACGTTAGATTGTTTGCAGCTAAGCGGTGTATCGACGTATCTTGGCTTGGGAGAGGCGTTACTCGGATCGGTGTGCAGGCATTCGTAAGGTAAACCTAATAACATTAAATGGTTATAAATGTTTTTAGAAAGACTTCCGTTGTAATTGAATTGCAATAAATGTGTTTTAAATGAAAACGACCCGTTATGAGAATCAACTGTAGGATGACTGGGTTGGGGTCTTACATCTCTCCCTCTCTTATTAAATACACCTCTATTTTTTCCATAATAATATATTTATAAAGAAATTATTAATTATACTAATAAAACACATATTCAAACTATCTCTTTATAAGAAACTTTAAAATATAATTACCTAGCTTAAGTTTTTCAATTAAATAGCAAATGAAAGTCAAATTGCATTGAATAGTAATTAATGTCTTCTCAAAACCCAATTATATATTAAATTTTACATGTTTTTGGATTTTGTTTTGGGGTCTTACATCTCTCACTCTCTTATTAAATACACCTCTATTTTTTCCATAATAATATATTTGTAAAGAAATTATTAAGTATACTAATAAAACACATATTCAAACTATCTCTTTATAAGAAACTTTGAAATATAATTAACTAGCTTAAGTTTTCAATTAAATAGTAAATGAAAGTCAAATTGTATTGAATAGTAATTAAACCTAATTATATATTAATTTTTACATGTTTTTGGATTTTGTTTTCTATTGTCACTACTAAGTTATATACCCATGTATTACATGGGGTTTTTAATAGAAGAATAAAAATAAAATAATGTGTAAACAAATTTAAAATAATGTGTAAAACAAAAAATAAAATTCTTTGTTTCTTTAATTAAGTAATAATTTGAATTCACGTTTTATATTGTTTTTTTCTGAAACATAACAACATTAAGCTAATTAAATTTCAAAATTCAAACTTACTTAAAATAGGAAAAAAATAAAAGATTTTAATGAGAAAAAAATATGATAATTACACATGACATTTTTTAGAATCATTTATCAGAATAAGGATATGTAATACATTTTCCACCTATCTATAATTTTACTACTCTAATAAATAAAAATATCGAGGGACATATGTCAATTTCTGGTTACTCCTCACTGTTATTTTATCGTTTCTCTCTCCTATTAAATATTAGTTTTTTCGTTATCTCTCTCATATTAAATAATAATTTTTGTATTAATAAATAAATATCATATGAACACGTGTCACTTTTTTGTTCATTTTTAACATTTTTTCGTCTCTGTCTCCTATTGAATATAAAACGAATTACGAATACTTATTATTTAATTATAAATAGTTATTATATCCTCAATAAATTTAATATGAATTAAAATTTATCGATTAAATAAAAAAATAATACCCAATTGAAATAGAAACTAACTTAATAAAGTTTATAACTGTCACAACAAGTTATATTTTTTAAAACATATTTTGACGAGTGTGTGAGTTAACAAATTACATTATATTTTATTCCACCGATATAATACACCGATTTATTCAACCATTGCATTACACGGGTTTTTAAAAATATAAATTTTTTATTACTAACTATATAACATTTCATTTATTTATTCAATCCATTTAATACACAAGATTTTAATCTAGTATATAATAAACAAGTAAACTACGATGACACTTGTCACATTTTTAGGCCCCCTCATTCTTATTTTTCCGCCTCTTGCTCCTATTAATAATCAACTCCACTATTTTAGCCAACTAAATAATTATTTGTTTCAATTTTTGATCCACACATTTTTTAATTTAAAATTGTTTTTGTTATCAATTAATTTGTTTTTAAGGCCCCTTTCCGGGTAAACTCACTTGTTGGATTTACTCATAAACATAGTCATGAATACTGAACTTAAATTGAAAACATTCATCATTCAATTACATATCATTCGTCATTCAATTACATAACATAACATAACTTGACAGCGGAAGTCTTAACACATGTATTAAAGTGGGATGTCAGTCTTGTGTCGGGTAACCTTCACGCCATCGCACGACCTTTTCTTCCTTTACCTGAAATGTATACTAAAATTCAGCTAACGCTGGTGAGTTCTAGTGTAAAGACAATCATACATAATATTTACCTTATCATGAATATAATGTATATATATGTATATATTCATACTTTTAAATATTCTTTACTTTACTGTTCTCACATAACATTCATTGAGGGTATATACATATGTACATACATACTTTCTTTTTGAGAGAACACTTATTGGCCATAATCTTAAGGGAGATCAACCCATCATACTTGTCGCAAATGTCACGAAGACATCGCAGTCAGAACTACCGTCGTAGCCCATTTCATTACCGTCCGGCTCTAGAAAACCGTCCGTCATTCATTAAATCCGTCCTGCAACCTTTGTCCGTCCGCTCTTAAACCGTCCTACCGTCGTAGTCCGTCATTTTGTCCATGGGCATCCGTTTCCCACGTGACCATTATGTATGCAACAGTTCTACTTTAGTTAAGGCAATTGCTTCGACCGTCCATTAATACCTTTTCATACGTCCTAGCTTGCGAAGGAACGTTTTTGTCTCGGTTGCAAAGTAGTCACGTGGTCGTCCGTCTACCGAAGTAGCCGTTGTCATAGAAGGGTTTATAACATTTACATACATTCATAACATGCAATATATATATATAATATAAAGCAAGATTTCATTCATTTACGTTATGTCCTTCTTTCATTCATTCTTTATAATCATATGCTTTATTCTTTATTCATAATTTCTTTTCACATATAAGTATTTATATATATATACGTATGATCACATTGACATTTATAACATTTATTCATTTAGTGTATACACTTCAGCCCCAAAACATTTAAAATGATTTGCACATAACATAGAAAAAGGGCACATAGAACTCACCTGATGAGTAGTTTCTGAAATACACTTAGCTGGCTACTGAGCGTCACTAATGTCACTCACAATCTGTATAATAAAGTCATACACGTAAGGTAGTGCTCCTAGATGACACTAGACATTACTATGCTTGAACCTAGTAGTTTCGGTGGATTTGCTTATATCGAAACTTGGTAGTTTCGATAGGTTGCTTATGTCGAAACTTGGTAGTTTCGATAGGTTGCTTAGGTGTAATCCTAGCTTCAGATCGTGGGCTCATATCGAAACTATGGTAGTTTTGACGGGTATGCATATATCAAAACTGAGTAGTTTCGATGGGTCTGCACTTATCGAAACTATGTAGTTTCGATGGGTTTGCACTTATCGAAACTATGTAGTTACGATGGGTTTGCACTTATCGAAACTATGTAGTTTCGATGGGTCTGCACTTATCGCCTTCCCCAAAAATCTGAAGTTTTTGCATGCGAGCCTGATCGAGTCAATATCTCAATTTTCTTAGATCAAAACGTTCGTTTTTCATTCTAGATGCTATACCTAAGCCCGTTTTCAAGTTTCATTCGCAAAATCGTTACCCCTTTAGCCAAAACCCGAAAATCCTAACATAATCATAAAAACTCATATTATGATCGAACGCTTACCTGGATTGGAGTTATGATTCAGAGAAGATGATCACGAGCACAGTAGCAACGTTCTCCCGAATTCCCAAGTCGGTCCGTCACTTTCTCTCTCTAGAACCAAGCTCCCCTTTCTCAATCTAGAATTTGCAAGTGGTGAAAAGAAATGAATTGTGGCAGCCCTTGTCCTTTATATAGCTGGGCTTCCTTCGGCCCGTTCGAGCCGAACCCAAGCCCATCCATTTTTCTTTCGTTTCTTTGACAATAATAATCTCGGTCGTGTTATTATTTATTTATTTACTATTTTTGGGATGTTACAAATCTACCCCCCTTAGGAAGGTTTCGTCCTCGAAACCAATTATACGTTAAACAACTGAGGGTATAGTTCCCGCATCTCGTCTTCTTTCTCCCATGTAGATTCCGATCCCTTTCTGTGCTTCCATTGAACTTTAACCAATGGGATTGACTTGTTGCGTAGTCGCTTCTCAGATCGGTCAAGGATGGCTATTGGTTCCTCGACATAATTTAGACTGTTATCTACTTCGATCTCGTCGTAAGGTATGTGAGCTGTGTCGTCAGCTAGGCACTTGCGTAAGTGCGACACGTGGAACGTAGGGTGTATTCCACTAAGCTCAACGGGTAGGTCGAGTCTGTAAGCAACTTGACCCACTCTCGCTAAAATCTTGAAAGGTCCGACAAACCTTGGACTTAGTTTGCCACGTTTTCTGAATCGAATGATTCCTTTCCATGGTGATACCTTTAACAGTACCATGTCCCCCACTTGAAACTCTAAATCCATTCTTCTCTTATCCGCGTATGATTTCTGTCTATCCTTTGCAGCTTTCATTCGAGCCTTGATTTGATCAAACTTCTCGGAAGTAGCTTTGACCACTTCGAGACTTGCAAAATCCTTTTGTCCAATTTCCCCCCAACAAACCGGGGTCCTACATTTCCTTCCATACAACATTTCAAATGGCGGCATGCCAATAGTTGAGTGATAGCTGTTGTTATATGAAAATTCTGCCAACGGTAGATGGATGTCCCAGCTCCCACCGAAGTCAATGATACAGGCCCGGAGCATGTCCTCCAAGGTCTGAATGGTCCTTTCAGATTGACCATCGGTTTGAGGGTGGTAAGCGGTGCTGATGTTCAATCTAGTGCCCATTGCTTCATTGAATTTCTTCCAAAACCTTGACGTGAATCTAGTATCCCTGTCAGACACAATCGACAGCGGCATACCATGTCTGCTCACAATTTCCTTGATAAAAATTTCTGCTAGTCTTTCTGATGAAGAAGTCTCACGTATTGGCAGGAAGTGAGCACTTTTCGTCAAGCGGACGACGATCACCCATATGGTATCATTGCCTTTAGCTGTTCGCGGTAGCTTGGTAATGAAGTCCATCGTAATCTCCCCCCACTTCCATTCCGGTATTGGTAATGGTTGCATTTTACCGCATGATTTCTGGTGCTCGGCCTTGACTAGTGAACACGTTAGGCACTTGTTCACATACTCGGTCACATCATTCTTCATGCCAGGCCACCAGTACTCTTTCTTCAAGTCTTGATACATTTTGTTTGTCCCGGGGTGGATAGAATAGCGAGACTTATGGGCCTCATCGAGTATTTTGGCCCTAAGCTTGCCAATCTTAGGTATCCACATCCGGCCAAACCTAGTTCGTACACCGTATGCATTTGCATCCATATTCCCTTGTTGTCCTACTATTCTTTCCCGTTTTATATGTCTTTCTAACAGTGCTTCATCTTGTGCCTTTGATATTTCACCCATCAAATCTGGTGTTAATATCAGCTGACACGCCTTGATCCGGATAGGATCAGATTGCTCCTTTCTGCTTAAGTCGTCAGCTACTACGTTTGCCTTGCCTGGATGGTACAGTATCTCACAATCGTAGTCCTTTAATAATTCTAACCACCTCCTTTGCCTCATATTTAATTCCTTTTGCTCGAAAAAGTACTTCAAGCTTTTATGATCGGAATAGATGGTGCATTTAACTCCGTACAAATAGTGCCTCCATATTTTTAATGCGAAAACTACTACCGCTAACTCCAGATCGTGAGTTGGGTAGTTAACCTCGTGAATCTTCAGTTGTCGCGAAGCGTAAGCAATTACCTTTCCTCGTTGCATAAGTACACAGCCTAAACCTTGACCCGAAGCGTCAGAGTAGACTACCAAGTCTTCGTTTCCCTCAGGTAGTGACAAGACTGGAGCTTGGGTTAATCGTGTCTTAAGTTTCTCAAACGCGTTGTTTTGGGTTGGACCCCATTCGTACTTTACTTCCTTCCGTGTCAACTTGGTTAGTGGCGAGGCTATTCTTGAAAAATCTTGGATGAACCTTCGATAGTAGCCTGCCAATCCCAGAAAACTTCGTATCTTTGTCGGTGTCTTTGGGACATTCCATTCCTTTACTGTCTCGATCTTTGCAGGATCCACCATGATTCCGTTTGGGTTTATTACATGACCTAGGAATTGGACTTCCCTAATCCAGAACGCACATTTGGAGAATTTTACGTATAACTTTTCCTGCTTTAGCACCTCCAGAACTTCTCTTAGGTGACATTGGTGATCACCCTCGCTTTTCGAATATACCAGTATGTCGTCTATAAAAACTATCACTGATTGATCCAACATTGGTCAACATACTCTATTCATCAAATCCATGAACGCTGCTGGTGCGTTAGTTAATCCGAATGACATCACTAGAAACTCGTAATGCCCGTAACGCGTACGAAACGCGGTCTTTGGTACATCTTCTTCCCTCACCTTCAGCTGGTGATAACCCGACCTAAGATCGATCTTTGAGAACCAACTTGCACCTTGTAGTTTATCAAAGAGGTCATCTATTCTAGGCAGTGGGTATTTGTTCTTTACTGTCCTCTTGTTTAGTTCACGGTAGTCAATGCACATGCGCATGCTGCCGTCTTTCTTCTTTACAAATAGTACCAGAGCGCCCCATGGTGAAATGCTCGGTCTAATAAATCCTTTTTCTGTTAATTCCTGTAGTTGAGACATCAATTCTTTCATTTCTGACGGAGCCAATCGGTTGGGGGCTTTGGCAACGGGCTCAGCTCCTGGCAGTAAATCAATCTGAAATTCTATTTCCCGATCGGGTGGCAACCCGGGTAGATCCTCAGGGAATACCTTCGGAAAGTTGCACACCATGGGTACATTCTTGAGTGCTTTCGTTTTCATTCTATCGTCAATAACATACGCCAGATAAGCTTCGCAACCGCGCCTCATGTAACTTTCGGCTTTGATCATCGAAATGACGTTTGGCATTGTGCAATTCCAATCCCCATAAACCGTAATTAGACCGCCGCTAGGAGCTTTGAGGTGTATCCTCTTACGTTTACATATGATTTGAGCTTCGTTGGCAGCTAACCAATCCATACCGAATACTATATCGAATCCTCCTAAGGTGAGAAGGAATAATCTAGAAGGAAACTTATGGCCCTCTATTTCTATGATACAATCCTCTGTTACTTGAAACACTGTCGAATTTTTACCCACGGCAGTCTGTACGCTAAAGGCCTTTACTATGGTGTTGATAGTGCAATCCAGTTTACGACTAAATGTATTTGATATGAACCTTTTACTAGCACCAGAATCAAATAAAATAGCAGCACGTTCATCATTAACTAGAAACGTACCAGACACGACATCAGGGTTTCCCCTTGCTTCTTCCTCAGTTAAGGCATAGGCCCGAGTCCTTGCCTTTTGTTGTTCCTGTTCCCTCTCCTTTCCTAAACCAGATTGGGCGACCTTCCTGCAGTTCTTTGTCAGATGTCCAAACAATCCACATACTTGACATTTGACGTCCTTCAAACAATCTCGGGAGTAGTGCCCCGGCCTCCCGCACTTATAACACACGGTGGTGCCGATTCGACACTCGCCAAGATGTTGCCTCCCACATTTCTTACATGTTTCATATTCATCCAACCTTGGTTTCTTAATTTTAGTTGTTACATTCCCTTTTCCGGTGCCTCTAGACGTGTTCTCCCACTTTCTCTTTTGTGTCTCAGGTGCCGGGTCCTCATTGGCATAATCTTCATAGACGATTCCAGACAGGTTGACTACCGACTCGAAGGTCGAGGGTAGGTTGGCTTTTACATGGACACGGACCCTTTGCGGCAGACCCTTGACATAGTATTTGATCATACGTTCTTCGGTTTCCACCAAGTGTGGTACTAGTTGGGCCAGCTCGTTGAATCCTGAAGTATACTGGCGATGAGTCTTGTTGCCAGCCTTGAAGTTTAGGAACTCGTTCTCCACACGATCAATCTCATTTTGTGGGCAGAACTTTTGGATTATGAGCTTCTTCAGGTCTTCCCATGTCATTCTAGCCATAGCATTTGGCGACTTTGTTCTTTGAATGTTTCTCCACCAACCTAGTGCTTCATTGGTGAAAGAATGAGCAACATATTTAACCGCCTGATCCGGTCGGCACTCGCTGATGTTGATTACAGCGTTCATCCTCTCAATCCATTCGAAAGTAGCCACCGAATCCTTGGTTCCATCAAACTTAGGTGGGTCTCCGTCCTTGAAACCTTTGTAAGTACACCCACGATTGCTTGATGCCACTTTTACTTCATCCCCGTCACTGTCATAAATTTTCTCTTCATTTTTCCCTTCATCCTCTTCTTTGCTTTTCTTTAGTGCCTCAGATAATAGGTCAGGCAATATGTTCTTCAGAGTAAGTACAACCTCGCGGGCAATAGCATCCCTAACCTCGGGTTCCAACTGTATAGGCCCTTGATTGCCGTCCCCAGTTGGTGTCACATTAGTTTCGTGCACACTTTCAGTGTGTTCTGCGTGCACGCTCTCTTCCTCTTCACTTCTTCGATTCATTGGAGGTCTACCCACTCGGCCAGTGCGACCGCCTCGGCGTCCAGTTCTTCCTCCTCCAGCCATAGTTCCTAGTTTCCTGATGGTCATAAAGGGAATACATCAATGTCATTCTCTCAGATCATAGTCTTAGAACAGTACGAACAAGGTAAATTTTAATTACAGTGACCGGTTTGTGATTAGAAATTTACATTGCTTTTCGGGTTCCAAACTCTTCAAATTGGTCATGACATTGACATCTATTGGTTCTAGGTTTGAGTATCTATTCTTACCCAAGTGTATTAGCCTTAGTACTTACTTACTGTGCCTGCATTGGCGTTGGCTACCCAGACTGACATCCATGCGTTGGTCCCATAATCAGCTTGAGTCCATACATTTAGGGATGTCTGAATCTCTAAAACTATTTCTCTGATACCAACTTGTAAGGCCCCTTTCCGGGTAACCTCACTTGTTGGATTTACTCATAAACATAGTCATGAATACTGAACTTAAATTGAAAACATTCATCATTCAATTACATATCATTCGTCATTCAATTACATAACATAACATAACTTGACAGCGGAAGTCTTAACACATGTATTAAAGTGGGATGTCAGTCTTGTGTCGGGTAACCTTCACGCCATCGCACGACCTTTTCTTCCTTTACCTGAAATGTATACTAAAATTCAGCTAACGCTGGTGAGTTCTAGTGTAAAGACAATCATACATAATATTTACCTTATCATGAATATAATGTATATATATGTATATATTCATACTTTTAAATATTCTTTACTTTACTGTTCTCACATAACATTCATTGAGGGTATATACATATGTACATACATACTTTCTTTTTGAGAGAACACTTATTGGCCATAATCTTAAGGGAGATCAACCCATCATACTTGTCGCAAATGTCACGAAGACATCGCAGTCAGAACTACCGCTGTAGCCCATTTCATTACCGTCCGGCTCTAGAAAACCGTCTGTCATTCATTAAATCCGTCCGGCAACCTTTGTCCGTCCGCTCTTAAACCGTCCTACCGTCGTAGTCCTTCATTTTGTCCGTGGGCATCCGTTTCCCACGCGACCATTATGTATGCAACAGTTCTACTTTAGTTAAGGCAATTGCTTCGACCGTCCATTAATACCATTTCATACGTCCTAGCTTGCGAAGGAACGTTTTTGTCTCGGTTGCAAAGTAGTCACGTGGTCGTCCGTCTACCGAAGTAGCCGTTGTCATAGAAGGGTTTATAACATTTACATACATTCATAACATGCAATATATATATAATATAAAGCAAGATTTCATTCATTTACGTTATATCCTTCTTTCATTCATTCTTTATAATCATATGCTTCATTCTTTATTCATAATTTCTTTTCATATATAAGTATTTATATATATATACGTATGATCACATTGACGTTTATTCATTTAGTGTATACACTTTAGCCCCAAAACATTTAAAATGATTTGCACATAACATAGAAAAGGGGCACATAGAACTCACCTGATGAGTAGTTTCTGAAATACACTTAGCTGGCTACTGAGCGTCACTAATGTCACTCACAATCTGTATAATAAAGTCATACACGTAAGGTAGTGCTCCTAGATGACACTAGACATTACTATGCTTGAATCTAGTAGTTTCGGTGGATTTGCTTATATCGAAACTTGGTAGTTTCGATAGGTTGCTTATGTCGAAACTTGGTATCGAAACTTGGTAGTTTCGATAGGTTGCTTAGGTGTAATCCTAGCTTCAGATCGTGGGCTCATATCGAAACTATGGTAGTTTCGACGGGTATGCATATATCGAAACTATCGAAACTGAGTAGTTTCGATGGGTCTGCACTTATCGAAACTATGTAGTTTCGATGGGTCTGCACTTATCGCCTTCCCCAAAAATCTGAAGTTTTTGCATGCGAGCCTGATCGAGTCAATATCTCAATTTTCTTAGATCAAAACGTTCGGTTTTTCATTCTAGATGCTATACCTAAGCTCGTTTTCAAGTTTCATTCGTAAAATCGTTACCCCTTTAGCCAAAACCCGAAAATCCTAACATAATCATAAAAACTCAGATTATGATCGAACGCTTACCTGGATTGGAGTTATGATTCAGAGAAGATGATCACGAGCACAGTAGCAACGTTCTCCCGAATTCCCAAGTCGGTCCGTCACTTTCTCTCTCTAGAACCGAGCTCCCCTTTCTCACTCTAGAATTTGCAAGTGGTGAAAAGAAATGAATTGTGGCTGCCCTTGTCCTTTATATAGCTGGGCTTCCTTCGGCCCGTTCGAGCCGAACCCAAGCCCATCCATTTTTCTTTCGTTTCTTTGACAATAATAATCTCAATCGTGTTATTATTTATTTATTTACTATTTTTGGGATGTTACATTGTTCAAACATATTTTTTTGAATTCTATAAACTGTAAACAATTTATAGCCAACTAGGATACAAATAAAAAACTTTTAATCATATATTTACATTTTTTTCATTTTGACTAGTGTATGTGTTAATAGATTACATTACATTTTATTCAACCCGTGTATTACACCGGTTTTAAGAACATAAACTTTTTTTATTACTAAATATATAACATTACATTTATTCAACCCGTGTAATAAACTGGATTCTAACCTACTAAGATATATATAAAAATTTAGGAATTTTATATCTTGATATTTTTTAGCCTTGTGTAGTACACGGGTTCTAAACTAGTATAAATAATAAATGTAAATTTAAATCTTAATTTTAAGTTATAAATAAAATAATACTTAATGTAGCGAATTAAATAATCTCATGTGCATTAAATAATGTTAATTATTGAGTGTTGAGCTTTAATTGTAAAGATGAGGTTAAATGATAATTGAACACATTTTATGTATTGGTAATGTGTACCTTATGCACAACAGTTTGTGTTAGATGTGTTAAATTTTTTAGTAAATTGCAATCATGTCCTTTTAATATCCTACTTCTAATAAACGATTCCAGTTAAAGCCACGTGGCATCTCCTCCTAATTCCAAAATATATTTTGCAAAATATTGATATTATAAACATATATTTTCTTTCTTTAAATAACTAATGAACTTAAATTTATTAATAACCACTTATTTAATATCTCAAAAATTCAAATCTGAAGCTATTCATGTCTTAAATAACTAATGAACTTAAATTTATTAATAAACTAGGTTAAAATCCCGTGTATAACACGAATGGAATAAATATAACATTATACATTAAGTAATAAAAAATAATTTTTTAATAACTCGGGTTTTACACGGGTTGAATAAACCCGTAGAATATAATATAATTTGTTAACACATACACTGGTCAAAATATATCAGGAGATTTATTAATATAAAGATTATTATTTTTTTTAAATACATTATTATTAAAAGATATATGTGTATTTAATAAGAGAGAGAGACGAAAAAAATGATGAGAATGAATATGGAGGTGACACGTGGCAATAAAAACCTTTATTTATTACATAGTATAGATATAGATCTCAAGCTATTCATGTACATCTAAATAGCATTTTTAAAATATCACCATCTAAATCAATTATAACTTTATCAGATCATACTAATTTAACATTTTTATTAACATACCATAAAATAGTTACATTTATAACTTAGAATATATTTTCTTTAGTTAACTCTTAATGTGTTTTCGTACCCAATTTATCTCGCTGTATGTTTTCCATTACCATAAATAAAAGTAAAGGATAGTCGCTATGTAAGGTTGGTTTGTTTATAAAAGAACCAATTTTTACACATGGGCAACTATATGTCACATTATTCAAAGTAAAAAGTAGATATGGACTTAAGTTATTGATACTTGATAAGGATGGTCAAATTACTAACAAAACAACAAATGTCATGTGCAAAGAAATATTTAGAGATTTATATATTGTCATAGTTGTTTGATTATATATTTTTGTATGTAATAAAAATAATTTAGTTATATAAATTTGGAAATATATTATAAAAGTACATCTCTATCCTCAAACTCGTGTAATCTTTATCCTAAAATTTTGTGTAGTACACGGGTTTATAACCTAATGTATTATATAGTAGTATAGATATAGATATAGATTAAAGCTATACAAAAACTTCAAATTAGCTTTTTATTAACAACTATTTCTTCTATTGTTTTTTTTCTAATGCAAGTCATATATTCGGTTATTCCATTCGTCATTATAGTTTCCTTTATACTCTCTTTTATTTAGTGAATCGTTGAAAATATATAGTTGCATTAAAAAGGTATTTAGTTGAAATAAATAGGTACAGTACAAGTATCTAATGCGAGTAAAATATAAAGTTGACATTTTCAGTTATGAAAGTTGAACTATGAATTTTCAGTTAATTTGCTTTAAAAGAAAGTAATGTTATGGGAGACGTCAAAATAGCTTTAACTTTCTTTTTTTTTTTTGAAAGGCAAATTTCATTAAAACCACTAGCAAAAGCTAGAAACACACAACAACCAACAGAACAAATTACATATCAAAGATTTTCCAGTTTGTCCAGACCAAATCCGACTTTCTGGAACGGTTCGATATCCATAGAAAACTCAAATATTTGATGTTCTTCAAAACGTTTGCAGCCTCCACTTTTTCATTTTCAAAAATTCTTTGGTTTCTAGCCTTCCAAATACACCAACAAGCAATAGAGATAATTGCCTTGATAGACCGCTTCTTTTTCAGCGAGCACCCGTCGAAATTTTGAGGACCAAAGATATCATCGATAGAAAAGAAGAAAAGAGGTGGAATTTTACACCATTCGCTAATACCGTGCCACACAACCGCTGCCAAAAGGCAAGAAGTGAAAACATGATTAGCAGATTCAATCTCAGCCCCACAAAAACAGTAGCCACCAGCCCCTTGCAACAAACCTCTACGATTCAGGTTATCTCTAGAAGGAATGCGATTTTGTAACAGCTTCCAAACAAAAACATTAACTTTCAGCGGAACCAGATTGTTCCATTCCATAGAAAAATTCTGATTAGACTCGCGAAAGGATTCCAGCCATTTCCTCAAAGATTTCACCGAAAAAATACCACTCCCATCCCCTCCCCACACCCATTTATCACTAGAATTTTTCAATGACACCTCCGAGAGCTTGGACTCTAATTGCTGCAACGAATCTAAATCCTCTTGGGACCCGAGAGGCACCTTCCAACTCCATTGACTAGCCCACCTATCTCTGACGTAACAATCTTTTTTGCGATCCTTAAGGAACAAATTAGGAAACGTATCCTTCAAAGGAAAATAAGAAAGCCACGGATCCACCCAAAACTTGATATCATGACCATTCCCCAGATTTGCGTAAAACAGAGAATCGAAACCTGGATATTGTCTTAACATGCGGTTATTAGTCATGGCAATTGACACCCATGTACTTGCCAGATATTTGTTAACAGGAATACCAAGGTTTCTCCTTGGAGAGAAATGAATTGCCTCCACAAAACTTCTCCAAAGCATGTTCTTTTCGACCCTAAACCTCCAAACCCATTTGAACAGCAATGCCATATTAGTTTCTTTTAACGAACCGAGACCTAGCCCCCCTTAACTAACGATCTTTTTTCTTATATTGTTTTTGTTTCTATTAATAATCATGTATCTCAGTCCTCATACTAGATTTTGTTTATGCTCTCATCTTGATAAATGAGTAAAGTCTCATTGTGAATGTGAAAATATTAATGTGTAACACTTAAATTGTAATTATATTTAAAAATTCTTCATCTCGACTTTCAAAGTTAATTGGAAAACAATTATTAAAATTAGTTGAATTAGAAAACGATTAATTCTAAATAAATAACCAATAACCGTTTTCATCGTAGGGTTGGTCCCACTAGTGAAGTCACAGGATTAAACTCAAACTTTTTGATGGCCAATAGCAAGGCATTTTTGGAATTTTATGTTATAAACTCTATTCCTCATTTGTAATGTTTTATGACGAGTAATAATGAACTAATTTTTTTAGCAACAAATTTTTCTTCCTAAATACCAGTAAACTTGTCATATTCAAGATTTAAACATATACTATTTTTTTAGAAAAACCACCAATACCACTAGACCATAAAGCCAAGGGCGAACAAAAAAAATTTAGTTGGCGAATTTTTAAAGAAAAAACTTCACAAAAGAGTAATCAAGTTTCCCATATGTTCTAATTAAGTCACTTATTTTTTTTTTCATTTTAGTCACTCAAGTTTCTCGTCTGTTTTATTTTAGTCACTCAAACTTTTTTTGTCTCATTTTAGTCAATCAAGTTTCACATGTTATTCTAATATTGCATAATTACGAGGTTAACATATACTTTTTTTGGAATTTGTTTTATAAATATGATGATAATGTTGGTTTACTCTTTTTGGATTTCATTTTCACTATATCTATAGAATGAAATACAAAAAAAGTAACTCGTAACACGGTAATTTCACAAGATTGAAACAACATGTGAAACTTAACTGACTAAAATGAGACAAAAAAGTTTGATGACTAAAATGGAACAGATAAGAAAACTTTAGTGATTAAAATGAGACAAAAAAAAGTTTGAGTGAATATGTTTTCTAAAATAAGACTAAAATGTAACATTTAAGAAACTTCTTGTAAGCCATTTTTACTGTGTGTAAATATGTTTTGATCAAGTTTATTTTGTTTCGTTTTATTTTATACAGATTTTTAATAGAATATTTGTAAATAGTTTCTATAATATTTTTTATCAGCTTAAATTTAAATAAAATTCTTTTTGTGAAAACCGAAGTTACATAAATAATTAGCATAACTCTAATGAAAATATATTCATTTACGTTACATTTTAAAAGTATAAAGTCTCTCAAAATTTTTAACTTTTAAAATAAATTTAGACCATCAATCTTTAAATTATTTTCATTTTAAAGAACTTTCAAGCACATTTATTGTTTACTTTTAAACTTTCATCATTGGTGGAATATAAAATTTTAAAATAAATAGACAAACACAATATAGTTTCAAACTTTATAAAATTATCAAATCGACTTTTGAGTGAAGATCTAAATTGATTGATTACATATAAGTAGTTAATTTTAAAATATAGTTAATAGAAGTTTTTATAATTTCATTATCAATATTTTCATCAAATTGTTTATTTCTATAAATGATACTTTTCTTAAAAAAGTTAGGTTCTACATTTATCTCTAAAAAAAATTTCTTTCACGACAATCATAGTCTTTTCAAAAATCTCTTTTGTTGTGTATTAAAAAATAAATAAATCCATTTATAGGGTGTTTGGGATTGTTTATTTAACTTGAAAAGTGTTTTTTGTTAAAAGTGTTTATTAACTTATAACTTTTTCAAAAAGAGTTATTAAAAAAGTGTTTGGATTAGCTTTTGTGGTGAAAAAAGCCAATAATTTATTTTTTAAAAAGTGTTTGGCTTAACTTATATTTATTTTAGGGTAAAGGGTGGGTAGATTGGTAATATTTTATTACAAATGCCAAAAACCATTTGAAAAGCTCAGAATTTGTGACTTTTTAAAAAACAACTTTTTAACTTTATTAAAAAGTTAAAACGAAAAGTGTGCTTTTATGTTTGCCAAACACTTTTTTTAGCTTATTGGCTTTTGAAAAAATCAATAAGTCAATAAGCAGTTTTTCAACGTAATCTCAAACACCCTTTTAGTTGATCTATACCACATAACTAGTACACAGTGAAAAACTTTACTAAAATTAGGTATTAAATTAGGTTAACACTTAGCAAATAAAAGCCCAAAGTTGGTATACCACGAAGGGTAGAAGGCGGATCGCTTTCTGAACATATCAACGCGATTCAAGTGGAAAGTAGACGAGCAAGATGATTGAAAAACATAATTGTTACACCCCAACCGACGGCGGAATACGTCAGAGCGGGACATGTAGACTGTTCCTGAGCTCAAGGTTGACTAAATTGTAATACATTAAATTTATTTCAATTCAAACAAACATAAACCAATTCCAAAGCACATCATGAAATACAAAATTATTCTTGAATTAAAATTAACTAAGTCCCAAAGCCTATGTGTAGCAAGCCTTGATCAAAATCACACATTAGCACCTGAAACGTGAATAAAATAAGGTCAACTAAAAAGTTGGTGAGCATATACAGGTTTGTACATAGATAGTATATAGATGTAAATAAACAAATCCTTACATAACATGATAAAATAAGGCATTTATGGGGAGCAACTATTGTGTAACCAAAGTACAATCAAACCTTTGTAACTAGCATGCAAATTGTGTTGTCGGTAACAATCACCCCAATCTGAGTGGGTTTGTCAGACTTAATAGATCTATCATTGTTAACCGTCGGCTTGAATAGTTAATAATTGCACATAAATTGCACACAAACAGTTAACACACCTAGTACTCAAACATAAAGCTCAAATTTTCACACATGAATGTAAAGAAGATTTGTGTTTGTGTAAATGTAAACAATTATAGAGTTCATGTTTCACCCCAAAAAGTGTAAAAGTGTGAAAAGGGGCTATGTAATACTCACTTGGATCAAGGGTGAAGCTAGCACGCGAGACTAGATAGCAAAATGATCCTTGAAATCTCACAATGTTAACCTAGTGTTTAAAGTATGTTGAATTAAAAGTGTGTACAAAAGTTGCGTTGTGGTATGTATAGGAGTGTAGGAAATTGGGGATTGCACTTAAAAGGTGTTGTATAAATGAAAGATTTGGAATGAATAGTTTTAGAATATTTTGATTAGGGTTTGGGTTTGAATAACTAAATAAATTAAATATGTTCCTTTTATTTATTTATTTAGAAAAGTAGTGTGAAATTATATTTTATTCAAATATAATTTTAAATAAAGAATGTTATTTTATTTATTTACTTGTGAAAATATATATATATAAGAACTAATGCTAAATACAATTCAACTCTAAGCGAATTGTGAATGTAAAGTAAATAATAAATAAATCATTTATTTATTTATTATTTTAAAGGGTATGTTCTTTTGAAAAAAAAAGAAGAAAATATATATATACATTTGTATTCAAATAAAATTTTTATTTGTTTTAAATAACGTTTAAACCCTAAGTAAATAATTAGTGGTACATGATCTATTAAATTGTTTTATGAAATTATTTTAAATAATAATGTACTTTTATAAAATCCTCATAATTTTTATGAAGATAGATAATATAAATGCTTCAATAAAACTAAAATTTTTATTAAAATTTAATTCCTTTTATATTGATAAGGAGGTTTTCAAAATCATTTAAATCGTAACATAATAGTTCTCGATTAAAATTTGTTTATTTTTGCACAAGTTACTTCCAAATGGTATTGGGTTTATAAAATAACTTTTATAAAATATTTTGAGTGTTAAAAACTTGTTTTAAAAATGTTTGTAGTGGACTGGGTTCGAACCCGGGTTGGGGCTGGGTGAGCACAAGGGTCTAGCCACTGAACCCGAGGTCCATTCGCGTTATTAACCCATACAGTTAAAATGACATGTTGTGTTTACACGGGATCCGGGTTCAACGTGCGCAAAAAGGAAAAAAAAAAAAAACAAGGTGGTGCTGGGCTTGAACCCGCGACCTTGGATGTGTATGTCACAAGTCTTAACCGGTGGAGCTGGGCTTAAAGCCTTGAAAGAATAGCCATCCGGAAAGCCTTTAATGAACAAACCCAAACAGTCGACCTATCATCATCATCCCAAACCTAAAACCCGATTCCCTATTCAAATCCTTAATCGATCCTTAGTTGTTTAATTAACGAAAAGAGTTTAGGGTTTTTGATAAGCAAAGGATTGCGAATTCGATTTTGTAATTTAATTGGAGTTTCGTGTTCGTTTGATGTTTGTTTAACCGATTCAAGAACACGAAACCCTAGATTGTTCTTGAGCAAAAACATATTGAATTCGATTGTAATAGGGTTTGGAATCATGGGGCTTTCGATTAGGAGATCAAAATGAGTTAAATGACATAGAGATTACCTGGGATGATGGTGTATGGAGGACGAACGGCTAATGACCCAAACTCGGTTTTCTTTGATCCTGTCAGCGCTTCAGCGGTGGAATGCAGGGGTCGTGAGAGGTTAGGAAGTTTGAAATAGGGTTTACGAAGGTCCGAGGGTAGCTTAATCGGATTGATTTCTCCATAACAGCCCGATTCAAGTTGTTTTGACAGGAACCAACTGTCAGCGTGATTTGCGCATGGATTCATTTGATTAAGGACGAATTGGGTCACGAATTCGATCTGTATACATGCAATAAACGGCTGAGCATGATTTGCGGCCCTAAACATGATCCAATTTCCCGATATGAAAGCTAATTGGACTTGGTTTGACTATAAGGAGTTAAACTATTTTGAGCTTCAAATTTGGCCTGGGTCTGGATTCGATCGAAATTAGCTTAGGTATACGTGGGATGTCCAAAACAGTTGGAATTGATCGACGAAAGCCTGGAATTGCAAGTATAATAGGGTTGTTTGACTTTGAAAGTCAAAATAGGTCGATGTGGTCAAAGATCCAAGTCAAAGGTCCAATTTGAGATAAAAGGGGTTCAAGGTTGAGGGTTCAATTGGCTAAAGGGGGATTTCTTTGTTTAAGAAAAGTCCTAGACTTGAAATTTGGTTATAATATATATATATATATATATATATATATATTTTAAAACTTGTAAACTAACACATTATTGATTTTATTTTCAAACTATTTTATATGGAAATTCCATTTTATAATATTACTAACTATATAAAAAGGCTAATATATATATATAAAGAAATGTTAATACGTGGCTTGAAGCTCATAATTATAACCAAAATATACATGGGTTACATGTATAATAGTAAATAATTTGTTTTTGAAAGGTTGAAAATTGGTTGTGACATAAGGTGTTGAGCACGTACGGGTTTTGAAATGAAATGTCATAAAAAAATAAGATAAAAATTCCACCGGAAAATCATGGATGTTACAGTCTCCCCATGTTAAAGGAATTTCGTCTGAAATTTAACTAGTGGAGACTAATGAATCAGGAAGGAGATGGGTTCTAAATGTGTTCTGACGGTTTGTTTAAGAAGTATAGCAAGTGGCAAGACACAGGTTCTGATAGTCAAGATTGGATAGGAATGTCGATAATGAATTTAGTTTTGAAATGAATTTAAGGAGTAAAATTGATGAATAATAATTTGGATTGTAAGGATGGAATGTATTTGGTGGGGGCTTGATTATTAGGGTTTGTTTGAGATCGTAGTCTAATATGCTCAAAATTGTTAGTGGATCAGAGATTTCATAATCATTGGTCTAGGTCAAACTTCACGCGACACGAACAACGCTACTTCTGATAATATGATAGAGCACTTATATATAGGAAGTACCATCGGTGTATCCACCATGCCCTTGTCATATCACATCAGTTTCGTTGTTACATATCAAGTTAGGTTTTAGGTCACAACACATGACAAAATTTACTATGTTTTCCCATGTGCTGATTTTTATAATTCTGTGTGCACCCGTAATTACTCAAATCATCGCATGGTCCGTATAGATCATTCCGTTGTGTCTATTGTTTTCATATAAAAGTTGCTAAAAAGTAACTATGTCCTTAAGCAGGTTAGTTAGCAACTAGAAAGTAATAAGGTAGTATAACTTAGAGTTTCTTAGTTTACTCGTGTTTGAACAAGAATACGTCAAACCCCGAGTAGTTTCAATGCGTTATGATTTCCAACTTTGGTGAACAAAGTGTATGACCATTCTTTGTGTATAATGTGCTCAATCATTTGTAATAATTGCAAGCAACTTAGTTTCACGTATAATGTAAACACACAAGTCTCATGTATGATCTAATGTCACGTAGCTTGTAATCAAATAGGTTTCATGTGTAGCGTGAACAACTTAGCATCATGTATTTTGTAACTCAATAAGTTTCATGTTCAATGTAGTCAATCTAGTATTATGTACCAAGCAAACAATTGTTATGTATCATGTATATTGCAACCAACCAAGTTCCATGTGTTCAACCCAGTAGCATGTGTATTGCAAATAAGCAACTTTCATGTGTTATGTGATCAATCCAGTAAATTGTGTATTGCAAATAAACAAGTTTCATGTGTTGTGTGATCAATCCAGTAAATTGGGATTTGTAAATAAACTAGTTTCATGTACTATGTGATCGTGTTGTGTATCTTGTGAACGTGCATATGTAAATTATTGAATTCCGTGTGTGACGTATACTAACAAGTTTTGTATGTGATCGAGTGTTGTGTAACATCCCAAAAATAAAACGACAGTTAAAATGATGAAATAAACGAACGAGGCATGTCGGGTCGGGCCGGATGGGCCGGCGGGCCGGAAGGGGAGCCTCCCCTATAAATAGCTTATACCTCCATCATTTCTCTCATTTGCAAGTTCTAGAGAGAGAAACCGTAGAGAGAGAAAGTTGGCGGATTGACCCGAGATTTCAGCAAAGTGTTGTTCAATAACTCGTGAGAAGAACCACCAGATCAGAAACTCGATTCATGTAACGATCGAGCCTAAATCTGAGTTTTTGTTCGTTTTTGGGTTTTTCAGGTTTTGGGTGAAAATGTAACGTTTTCACGGATAAAACTGAAAGATAAACATAGATTTGAGTTCCTTAATGGAAAACAAACATTTTGAATGTAAACAGGTTCAGGATCTTAACGTGATCAGACCCGAATGTGAAAGTTAGGGTTTTACGAAGAAGCAGATCGTGCGTACTAATCAAGTACGCACGGAGCAGGTTCTGCGTACTTATCAAGTACGCAGGAAGAGGGCACTACGTACTTATCAAGTATGCAGGAAGAGGATCCTGCGTACTTATCAAGTACGCAGGAAGCAGGGTCTGCGCACTTGCTAAGTGCGCAGGCATCAGGTTGTTTAAGTAAAGTTAGTATGTTTAGAATGGTTAAAGCGTTAGAGTCCGGATTGGGTTTGATGTGTATTTAACTACCAAATTCAGATCGTACGTGACGTTGTTAGGCCCTTGTTTAGGACAACCAAGACTAGCTTATCAGGTGAGTTCTAGAAGCCCTCTTTTAAATGTTTTATATAATGTTTTCGGGCTGGTGTGCATACATATGAAATGATGTTTTTTTTACGAAATGATGTTTATAAAACTATGTTTATAAAATGATGCTTATGAAACTATGTTTACGAAATGAAATGATTTGGAACGAACGGTTTATGGAAAAAAGTTTTATGAATGGACTGTTTACGAACGAAAATGGTTTAAACTAAAGGTAAAGGGTTTCAAAAATGAATGAAAGGCTTTATGAAAAGAAACGAAAAAAAAGGGAAAAGGTTTTAAAGAAGTCATTACAAATCTAATTTGTCGAATGAATGGAATTGACGAATGAAGTCTGGGAATGTAATTCCCTGCCTTGTGGTAGATTATGGACAGCGAGCCATAGTTGCCATAAGAGCAACAGGGGCAGTGTCTTGGTGGCCTGCCAATGGTTTGATGTTGTACAACTGGTAGGGAGTAACGACAGTTACTCAGGGGTTAACGTGACCCTATGTAAGGTTAAATTATGATCCGACGGTGTTATGGCCGTGAGCCATAGCCATCGATGGAGGTTGTCGGTCTATGGACATGAGAGCCATAGGGGAAACTGAATGGGTATTGTCGGTCCTCGTGCAGTTAAGCCTTGGGGGCAATACAAAAGGGAATTGACAGAATGTTTGGTATTGTCGGTCTTCGTGCAGTTAAGCCTTAGGGGCAATACCATACTAAATGACGGTACGAATGGTAACACAGATTTAGATAGTAATGTATGACTTAAATGAATGCTAAATGTTTTAAACAAATTATCCGTTCAATGTGTTTATGATGATGAAAAATGTTTGAAGGTTTTCAATGATGAACGAAAGGCCCTGTTTTCTTATACGTGATGTTAAACTCTAATGAATGTTTTGAATGATGAACCATTTCTTAAATCGAACAAAAACTAGAACTCACCAGCGTAGCTGACTTTTTAGTGTGCACATTCAGGTTAAGGCAGGTTATGAGGTTGGACGGTGATGCTTGGCTAGCGATGAAGAGTTACCTGGACGCTTATGAAGACTGGCATCACGTTACATTTTGATTTTGTTAAGTTATGTTTAGACATGTTTACGCTTCTGTATGTTGAACAATGTAATGGTTATGTTTTAATGAAGTATTTTCCGCTGTGTTATTTGATAATCAAGTTTAAGAACTGTTTGTGAATGAGTAAATCCAACAAGTGAGGCCTCCCGGGTTTGGGGCCTTACAAGTTGGTATCAGAGCAATAGTTTGAGAGATTCGGACACTCCCCGTGTCTGAACTTAAACTGTGAATGGGACCGAAAGCGGATGCCAGTACGGGTAACTCGAGCCACAGTATCAGGTATGAAGGTAGTATATATTTACATATATAGTATGCCTTAGAAAGGGTTATGTAAGGACTTGTGTTCTGATGGAAATCACAAAGGTGGTCAAATAGAAATCGAAAGGTAATGTAATGGTTAATTGTAGATGGCCAGTGTATATTAACATTTTACATTACTTCTTGAATTTTATTTGTTAACTAGCGTGATGACATTGGATTCTTGTCTTATAGAAAAAAATGGCAAGAAGAGGAAACGGAAGGCGTGGTGGGGGCCGTACCGGTGGTCGTAACGGCGGTCGCGGCAGGACCCTGCGCGCCAAGAGTATAGTGAAGAAGGAAGTGTTCAAATTGAACCGACAGTTGGTGTGCATCGAACTGAGCAGACACAGGTTGAAGAACAACCTTTCACTTTTGAACCAGAAGTGAGAGCAGCCATAGCTCGAAAGTTCACATACTTGATGAAAGTTTCTTTGCCAGGACTGTTGGTAGAAGCATTAAAGAAGGTTAATGAGACGGGTGGGTCTAACACGGCGGTTGATACCCCGAACACTGAGGCAATCAACGCACCGCTTAACCGTGGTTGCGACTATAAGTCCTTCAAGGCATGTGACCCGCCAGTCTTGACTGGGAAGAAAGACGCGGTAGCTACGTTTGATTGGGTGATTCATATGAGGCTGCCATTCGTCTGAGCGAATGTCGAACGGATCAAGTTGTGAAATTTGCTGCTAACTCCTTAAGAGAGGAAGCATCCCATTGGTGGGAAGGTTGTAGAAGCATGTTTTAGTAACTATAGATTAAATTCTATGTATCGGTGTACGTGGCTAGTACGCAGGAGGGTGTTCCTGAGTACTTAGCCTGCACACCAGTTTGGTATTGAGTACTTAGTAAGTACGCAAGGCTTTTGCCTTGCGTATTTGTCAAGTACGCATGACCAAACCCTACGTACTTAGACAAGTACGCAGGTAATGTTCCTTCCCCTATAAATAGAAGACTTGTCTTCATTTGCAGGTGGAACTCTGGAAAAAGGTTGAGAGATGTCCGGATCGGGAAGAGCTCTCCCGACCCCTGGACCGTGAGCTTAGATGAGAGATGTGTTCTCCTTCGGTATGTAGTCTGTAATACGGGATGACTTCTATGTTATGGATTACGTTTTGTTTCATTATCTTTTGTCTTTGTTCGTGTTTTCTCTGTCTCGTTTCTTGGTTCCCACACAAATCACAAGGTCCGTGTATATTCGCTGCGCGACGAGGCTCCCGGGACCTACAACTAGTATCAGAGCCTCGGTGTTCGTTGATTTGTGTTCCAGTTTCGATTTTTTAGGGTTTTGAGCAAAAACGAGTTAGTAACCTAAAATCCTTAAAATCGAGTTTGTTATCACTTCATTTGGTGTTTGGAAGGCTAAGGGTTTGTTAGATGATGTTTTCGAAGCTTTTGGAAGCATTAATTTCTCGGATCCATCACTTTTCGAGCGTTCTCCTCAAAATCCGTCAAGAACACTGCTGTACTGAATAAGTACGCAGAATCACCTTTTCTGTGTATTTGCTAAGTACACATGGGTTAGCCCTACGTACTTAGTAAGTACGCATGAGAAGTGACCTGCGTACTTAGCTAAGTACGCAAGAGCATTTCTCTGCGCACTTAACAAGTACGCATGAGTACTTGGCTTTGCGAACTTACTAAATACGCAGCAACACCCTACATATGCGTATTTACTAAATACGCATGAACTAGCATCTGGGATTAAAAAAAAGTAATTTTGGTGGGAAAACCTTCCTTGTCCAAATTTTATAGGGATCATTTGTACGCGTGTTTCGGGCCATTTTTAAGAAGATAGTAATTTTGGTTTTTCCGGACCAGAATTTGTATATGATGTGGCTTGGCGAAACACGGACGAGATTTTTGTTGGATGATACCACTTGTCATACATTGTTTAAGGGTCCATACCTGAAAATGTAGGCTACGAGTATCCATGATACTTATTTAATAGGGTATGAATGCTGAACTAATGGGAGCAATTGAGTCGTCATTGGCTAAAGGTCTCGTTCTATTTATGAATATGTGGCTACTTTGGGTATTTCGGAAAAAGAATCATCTTGTTTAGGTATTCAAACCTGAATATGTAGGCTATGAGTATCCATGATACTTCTTTAATAGGGGATGAATACTGGAACAACTTGAACCCAAGGATTTGCTGCTTTGGATCTTTGCAAAGAAATAAAAGAATAAAATCCTGGAGTTGGCTAGTTATGCTTTTTGAGGATTTGAGTGAAGTGATGATGAAGCTGGTCATAGTTTACAGAGAAATGAGGGGGATAAAATCTAGTATTCATGAGACATTAAAGAGGTGGTGGAAAATTCGTTGGTACTTCCTATATATATATCTCTTTGACGTAACATGGATCTCAACCGTGATTTCTTGTGTAAACTATATTTTTCGTGTTTGATTATATCGTGTGTCTTCAAGATGAAGCTGGATATTCGTTGGATTATTAGTTGAAGATGGAACCTTTTATCATTGGCCGATGGGATAGGAAACATACCCTTGTTTCTGGTCTAGTCAGATGGAGTTTAAACTGAAAGGGGATATTGGAAATGAACATCTTCGGGAATTTGGTTGACTCGTGAAGATACAGGATAGAGTTGGACATATCTGGTTGAAGACTTAAGTTTATCTTACTGGAATTACTATGGGAGCTGATTAGTTTGATGCAGGTTTTTGGAAACTCAAACTCTCTATCATATGGCAGCTGATTTGGAGTTGTCTTAGTCTACTATTGTTACCTGGTTAGGAAGACATTGTCAAACTCAGAGTCCTAAGTCAGGGTGGAGGTTGCTACTGCTGAGAGGATGAACTACAATGAGTTGTGTTGGGTTAGTTGGTTCTTATTGAAGCACTTGGTTTGGTCTACAATGAAAGCTACAGTTAGAGGGAGTCGGGTTTGTCATCACTCGGCAACTGAAGACTGAAGTTTGAAGATTTGAAGATCTCAAGTGGAATGCCAGAAGACACGTGATGTCATTAGTTTAGAGGGAGTCGGTTAGGACATTCTTTGTAAACTGATGATTATCAGTGTTAGTGATAGATAGAATTTGACGCTATAGTTAAGAGGGAGTTTGTAGAAGCATGTTTTAGTAACTACAGATTAAATTCTATGTATCGGTGTACGTGGCTAGTACGCAGGAGGGTGTTCCTGAGTACTTAGCCTGCACACCAGTTTGGTCCTGCGTACTTATTAAGTACGCAAGGCTTTTGCCTTGCTTACTTGTCAAGTACGCATGACCAAACCCTGCGTACTTAGACAAGTACGCAGGAAATGTTCCTTCCACTATAAATAGAAGACTTGTCTTCATTTGTAGGTGGAACTCTGGAACAAGGTTGAGAGATGTCCGGATCGGGAAGAGCTCTCCCGACCCCTGGACCGTGAGCTTAGATGAGAGATGTGTTCTCCTTCGGTATGTAGTCTGTACTACGGGATAACTTCTATGTTATGGATTACATTTCGTTTCATTATCTTTTGTCTTTGTTCGTGTTTTCTCTGTCTCGTTTCTTGGTTCTCACACAAATCATAGAACAGGTCCGTGTATATCCGCTGCGTGACAAGGCTCCCGGGACCTACAAAGGTGTACGTCAAGAAAAAGGGAGCGAGGTTGTGGATGCGATGATGTGGGCTGACTTGAAAACTTTGGTGATCAAGAATTTCTGCCCAAGGAACAAGATTGAGAAGGTAGAGAGGGAATTTCTGGGTTTGAAGGTCGGGAGCATGACGCACCGGCAGTACACAACTCGATTCAATGAACTGGCACGTCTGGTGCCACACCTTATCACGACTGGGGAAAGAAAGATTTCCTGTTACATTCAAGGGCTGCCGGACCAGGTCCGCACCTATGTTAAGGAAAACGCCCCTACGACCTATGATTCGGTAGTAGAACTGAGCGGCGTGGTATTTGATGATCGGCGCTGAATGTCGTTGCCATTGAGGAACCGAAGAAGAGACTGAGCTTCTCGAACAAGCGAACTGGTGGAAGGATGTTTGGGACTCGCGATAAGAGGGCTCGGGTGAATGAGCCGACTGTTTGTAAGAAGTGTGGAAGGGAGCATGCAGGTGAATGTAGACTGGGATCTAACTTGTGCTTTAAGTGTGGCAAGACCGGGCACTACTCCCGTGAATGCCCACAACACTTCAAGTGTTATAACTGTGGGGATGCCGGTCATCTGAGTAGGGAATGCCCGAAACCGAAGATGGGCAAATCTGGGAAAGGGAAGGGTGTCGAGAAGAAAGAAGAGAGGTCCCGGGCAAAGACTCGTGCGTACGCGCTGACGCAAGACCAAGCCAGGGCAGACCCCGATGTGGCGTCAGGTACGTTCATCCTTGACAACACTTTTGTTTCTGTGTTATTTGATTCGGGTGCCAGTAAGAGTTTTATATCTACGACGTTTTGTAAACGAGTGAAGTACACTGTCAGTAAGCTAGAAAGGGCCTTTAGCGTAGAAACCGCTGAGGGTAGAACTGCGAGAGTGACCGATGTAGTTAACAACTCCACGATAAAGATAGAAGGTCATAGGTTCCTGTCAGATTCTTTGTTATGGTTTTGGGAGGGTTTGATGCCGTGTTAGGTATGGATTGGTTAACTGCCAACGAAGTACAAATCATATGTAAACGAAAGATAATCCGAATCAAGGCTCCGGATCGTAGCAAAGTCGAGGTTTTTGGAGATCGTGATGCCTCGATGCCAAACGTCATCTCGATTATTAAGGCAACAAATTACTTCAGGCGCGGATGCGAGGTTTATCTGGTATACATAATTGACAAGTGTAAGGAAGTGAAGGAACTAGACGATGTACCCGTGGTACGCGAGTACCCTGAGGTGTTTCCAGAGGATTTCCCTAGGATACCACCCGACAGAGAGATTGAATTTCGAATCAACTTAGTACCAGATGCCCAGCCCGTGGCTAAGGCTCCATATCGACTAGCACCAGTGGAGATGAAAGAGTTAATGGCACAACTAGACGAGTTACTTGAGAAAGGATTTATCCAACCGAGCATCTCGCCGTGGGGTGCTCCGGTGTTGTTTGTGAAGAAGAAAGACGGTTCGATGAGAATGTGTATTGATTATCGCGAGTTGAATAAACGTACGGTGAAAAACAAGTACCCTTTACCAAGGATCGACGACCTGTTCGATCAATTGCAAGGCGCAAGTTGGTTCTCAAAAATCGACCTTCGGTCCGGGTACCATCAGTTGAAGGTGAGGGAAGAAGACATACCGAAAACTGCATTTCGCACGCGTTATGGACATTTCGAGTTCCGCGTAATGTCTTTCGAATTGACGAACGCACCCGCAGCGTTCATGGATTTGATGAATAGGGTGTGTCGACCGATGCTGGACCGATCGGTAATCGTGTTCATCGATGATATCCTCATCTACTCCAAGAATGAGGGTGATCACGCATGTCACTTAAAGGAGGTGTTGGAGGCTCTGAAAAAGGAAAAGTTGTATGCTAAGTTCTCCAAATGCGCGTTCTGGCTTAGGGATGTCCAATTCCTAGGTCACGTAATTAACCCGAACGGCATTATGGTTGACCCAGTAAAGATAGTGACGGTAAGGGAATGGAATATTCATAAGACGCCAACTGAAATCCGCAGTTTCTTGGGATTGGCAGGCTACTATCGGAGATTCATCCAGGATTTCTTAAAAATAGCTTCGCCATTGACAAAGTTGACTCGGAAGGAGGTAAAGTACGAATGGGGTTCGACCCAGGATGAGGCGTTTAAGGAATTGAAAGAGAAGCTAACCAAAGCTCCATTTTTAGCCCTTCCCGAAGGCAATGAAGACTTGGTGGTATACTCTGACGCTTCGGGTCAGGGATTAGGGTGCGTGTTGATGCAACGCGGGAGAGTGATCGCATATGCATCACGACAATTGAAGGTTCACGAAGTTAGTTATCCGACTCACGATTTGGAACTTCCTGCTGTCGTATTCGCATTAAAAATCTGGAGGCACTACCTTTACGGGGTGAAGTTTACTATTTACTCTGACCAAAAAAGTTTGAAGTACTTCTTCGAACAAAAGGAACTTAATATGAGGCAGAGGCGATGGTTGGAACTATTGAAAGACTATGACTGCGAAATAATATACCATCCTGGAAAGGCAAACGTGGTGGCTGACGCTCTAAGCTGAAAGGATGTGCCTGCTCCTATTAGAGTGAAAGCTTGCCAGTTGGTGGTAACATCTGATGTGATGAGGGAAATTGAAAGAGCTCAAGATGAAGCACTTAAGAAAGAAAACATAAAGAAGGAAAGGATGGTTGGCCAACAGGACAAGTTGGAATATAACACCCTTGGTGTTAGGACACGTTTTGGACGGGTATGGATACCTATGGGTGGCGAGCTTAGAACCAAAATATTGGATGAGGCTAATAAGTCTCGATACTCTATCCATCCTGGTACCAATAAAATATACCAAGATCTAAGAAAGGAATACTGGTGGCCTGGAATGAAGCATGAAGTGACAAAGTACGTAAGCAAGTGCTTGACTTGCTCGCAAGTAAAAGCCGAACACCAGAAACCGTATGGAAAGATTCAACCACTTGATATACTGGAATGGAAGTGGGAACACATTACCATGGACTTCATAACCAAGCTACCTCGCACAGCTAAAGGTCATGATACCATTTGGGTAATTGTGGACCGTTTAACGAAGAGTGCTCATTTCCTACCTATTCGCGAGATGCTCTCGTCGGAAAGGTTAGCGGAAGTATTTGTTAACGAAGTAGTAGCATGGCATGGGATGCCTTTGACGATCGTATCTGACCGGGACACACGATTCACATCGAGGTTCTGGAAAGATTTCACGAGCCGATGGGCACGAGGCTTAATATCAGCACGGCGTACCACCCACAAACGGATGGTCAGTCCAAAAGGACCATTCAGACATTGGAGGATATGCTTCGTGCTTGTATTATCGATTTCGGCGGCAGTTGGGACAGTCATCTGCCGTTAGCCGAATTCTCCTACAACAATAGTTATCACATGACGATAGGCATGCCGCCTTACGAAATGTTGTATGGGAGGAGATGCAGGACCCCGATTTGTTGGGGTGAGATTGGACAAAAGGAATTAGGGAGTCTTGAAGTAGTAAGAGAAACGTCAGAAAGGTTTGATCAAATCAAAGCACGAATGAAGGCCGCACAAGATCGTCAGAAATCCTATGCGGATATATGACGAAGGCCTATTGAGTTCGATGTTGGGGACAGAGTAATGTTGAAAGTGTCACCCTGGAAGGGAATAATACGATTCAGGAAGAGAGGGAAGTTAAGTCCGAGGTTCGTCGGACCATTCAGGATAATGGCACAGGTGGGTGAAGTCGCTTAACGGCTAGAGTTGCCTGATGAGTTGAGTGGGATTCATCCTACCTTCCATGTATCACACTTGCGAAAGTGTTTGGCGGATGAATCAGCTCATGCACCACTTACTGACATCGAGGTCGACAACAGCCTTAATTACATCGAAGAACCCGTGGCCATCTTAGACAAGAAGGAGAAGTGTTTGCGTAACAAGATTATCTAATTGGTTAAAGTCCAATGGGAACATAGAAAGGGATCGGAAGCCACTTGGGAAACGGAGAAGGAGATGAGGGAGTCGTACCCCCATCTATTTGACTTATGATAGGTTTCGGGGACGAAACCTATTGTAAGGGGGTAGACTTGTAACATCCCAAAAATAAAACGACAGTTAAAATGACGAAATAAACGAACAAGGCATGTCGGGGGCCGGTGGGCCGGAAGGGGAGCCTCCCCTATAAATAGCTTAGACCTCCATCATTTCTCTCATTTGCAAGTTCTAGAGAGAGAAACAATAGAGAGAGAAAGTTGGTGGATCGACCCGAGATTTCAGCAAAGTGTTGCTCCATAGCTCGTGAGAAGAACCTCCGGATCAGAAACTCGATTCAGGTAACAATCGGGCCTAAATATGAGTTTTTGTTCGTTTTTGGGTTTTTCGGGTTTTGGGTGAAAAGGTAACGTTTTCACGGATAAAAATGAAAGATAAACATAGATTTGAGTTCCTTAATGGAAAACAAACGTTTTGAATGTAAACAGGTTCGGGATCTTGACGTGATCAGACTCGAATGCGAAAGTTAGGGTTTTGCGAAGAAGCAGATCGTGCGTACTTATCAAGTACGCACGGAGCAGACGTTTGAAGAGGGCACTGCGTACTTATCAAGTACGCAGGAAGAGGATCCTACGTACTTATCAAGTACGCAGGAAGCAGGGTCTGCACACTTGCTAAGTGCGCAGTCATCAGGTTGTTTAAGTAAAGTTAGTATGTTTAGAATGGTTAAACCGTTAGAGTCCGGATTGGGTTTGATGTGTATTTAACTACCAAATTCAGATCGTACGTGACGTTGTTGGGCCCTTGTTTAGGATAACCAAGACTAGCTTATCAGGTGAGTTCTAGAAGCCCTCTTTTAAATGTTTTATATAATGTTTTCGGGATGGTGTGCATACATATGAAATGATGTTTTTTTTACGAAACGATGTTTATGAAACTATATTTATAAAATGATGCTTATGAAACTATGTTTACGAAATGAAATGATTTGGAACGAACGGTTTATGGAAAGAAAGTTTTATGAATGGAATGGTTACGAACGAAATGTTTATAAAGAAATGGTTTAAACTACAGGTAAAGGGTTTCGAAAATGAATGAAAGGCTTTATGAAAAGAAAAGAAAAAAAAGGGCAAAGGTTTTAAAGAAGTCATTACAAATTTAATCTGTCGAATGAATGGAATTGACGAATGAAGTCTGGGAATGTAATTCCCAGCCTTGTGGTAGATTATGGACAGCGAGCCATAGTTGCCATAAGAGCAACAGGGGCAATGTCTTGGTGGCCTGCCAATGGTTTGATGTTGTACAACTGGTAGGGAGTAACGACGGTTACTCAGGGGTTAACGTGACCCTACGTAAGGTTAAATTATGATCCAACGGTGTTATGGTCGTGAGCCATAGCCATCGATGGAGGTTGTCGGTCTATGGACATGAGAGCCATAGGGGCAACTGAATGGGTATTGTCGGTCCTCGTGCAGTTAAGCCTTGGGGGCAATACAAAAGGGAATTGACAAAATGTTTGGTATTGTCGGTCTTCGTGCAGTTAAGCCTTAGGGGCAATACCATATTAAATGACGGTACGAATGGTAACACAGATTTAGATAGTAATGTATGAGTTAAATGAATGCTAAATGTTTTAAACAAATGATCCGTTCAATGTGTTTATGATGAGGAAAAATGTTTGAAGGTTTTCAATGATGAACGAAAGGCCCTGTTTTCTTATACGTGATGTTAAACCCTAATGAATGTTTTGAATGATGAACCATTTCTTAAATCGAACAAAAACTAGAACTCACCAGCGTAGCTGCTTTTTAGTGTGCACATTCAGGTTAAGGCAGGTTATGAGGTTGGACGGCGATGCTTGGCTAGCGATGAAGATTTACCTGAACGCTTATGAAGACTGGCATCACGTTACATTTTGATTTTGTTAAGTTATGTTTAGACATGTTTACGCTTCTGTATGTTGAACAATGTAATGGTTATGTTTTAATGAAGTATTTGCCGCTGCGTTATTTGATAATCAAGTTTAAGAACTGTTTGTGAATGAGTAAATCCAACAAGTGAGGCCTCTCGGGTTTGGGGCCTTACATGTTGCGGACAAACGTGTTGTTTGGCGTTTATGTATAATGTGGTAGTTAGGTTCTAGCTTTTTAAATCTCGTTGGGGTTTGTATGGATGGTTAACGTCTACGTGAAATGGGTCGCCTCTTGATGTGGCAAGTACACTCATGCATTATTGAAGGTGTAGGGTAACGAGGAGGTTCTGAAAAAAATTTCCGGGTAATGTGTTTATGAATATTTGTTTGTAATTAAGAAATGGTTCGTAGATGAATAGGGGGTGAAAGTAATGGGTTAAATAATAGATAATTACACGAAGCCTTTTTACAAAAAAAATATATATTTAAGAAAATGGTGGTTAAATAACTTAACCCATGATTTACAATGGATAAATAAGTAGTTGTATATTAATTTAACCAAGGTTTAGAAATAATTGATTTAACGAGAAATTTCATAATTATTTATCAATTTGCAATACTGCTTTTATAAGACAGGTCGTATTAAGTTTCCTTATAAGGTGAAAAGGTTTATAGGAAATTTATATTTTTGATACTATCTAAAAGTTTGATAAACATTTTGTTTGAACAAGATAACTAGGTTTGTTTAAATCTAATAGGATGAGTTGTTTACGAAGAAGATTGTTGGTAGTGTATTATATCGTATTGAATGAAGAATGTGATACTTGGGAAATTTTGATGAAAATATGATGGGTGTGATTCACACTCAACGGGTCAAATCAATGAATAATAACTTTAGAGTTGAAATATATAAAATAGATTAAATGCTGAAATGTTAAACATTACTCAAAACATAGGAAAATGGTTCTCAAATTGAAAATTTAAAGACAATAAATAATGGAAAAATAATTTTTTGTTAACGTCTCTTATAGCTTTCCACTAGAAGGAGAATAATTCCCAAGACGAGCACCGCTATGGTCACTCGGGTAGCCGATCTGGTTTCAGCTTTAGCTGTCTCCGTGCGATGCTCCAGTATTTCTTTTTCGAGGATGGAGATTAACTCCTTTTGGTACCCTAATTGGTTTGCTAGGCTATCCATTCTTTGTCCTTGCAAATCGTGCATTACCCCCTACTCCATCCTTTGCCTCTCAAATTCTGAGGTCTTTACATATGGGTGAATGTCATTGGTTGGAATTCCCATAACACTAGTGGGTGTCGTGGTATGCCTTACCCAAGGGTTAGGATGATATGGGTCGGGCATTAGATATGGGTCTCTGGATGCAGGTGATCCAGATGTTCAGAGTCTTGGGCCGGTGTTCCTAATCCAATCTGCCCTTACATCGAACCTTGGTCTAGCAGCTGGGGGTGTTGGTGACCGATGCACGAGTGTCCCAATGTCTTCTCCCCAATCAGACTCTTCTCCGGGACGGTATACCGGGGAGGGAGGAGAGTAGGAGTCCATGTCTAGCAGAAAACAATAAAAGGTTGTAGGTGATAATGAAATATGGAGTGTTAGACATAGGAGTTCTCATAAGTTTAGAGTTTGACTAGTCATAACACCGAGCCTTCACAATAGTATTTTAGAAATACACTTGACCTATAAGCAATGTATCCCCGAGGAGAATTCCCAGGAAAGAGGGGTGGGTCACTAGGACACCCTTAAGTACCATGTCTTTCCTTGGCCAGAATTCCTCATGGGCCTACACACTCTTCCAGCCATCATGTACTAATAACACTATTGTTGGACTCATGGTTATGATGAGAATTGTTGTAGACTGGGCCTTGTGGCCCGAAAGTAAGGTTTATGCATTTCAGTGTCCTTCTCCTTCTTGGAGAATAAATGGGCTTCTTAGTTTAATATTAATGGGTATTAGGCCCAATAGTTTTAAGTCTTTGTTCATAAGAGGTGATGGTATCATGTATGTGAGTTCAAAGGTGTATGAAGAATTTGGGGTGTATGTGTGTGTCTTAAACTTAGGATAGCACTTAATGAAACACATACGTAGCATGTAGGTAATAATGAATGTAAGCACAAGAGTTATCAAGTAGTGTGACACATAAACTATTAAGTATTGTAGCATGTATTGAAATTACTTAGGATAACATGTAAAAATTTTTACACAAGTATTAGTCATGTAATCATATAGTAGCATGGCATATTATGGGTGTCCTAAGGTTATAGTCTAGGTCAAAAGTGTCTAATAACCTAATTCCCTATAACCAAGGCTCTGATACCAATCTGTCACACCCCAACCGATGGCGGAATACGTCAGGGCGAGACATGTAGACTGTTCAGCTCAAGGTTGACTAAATTGTAATACATTAAATTTATTTCAATTCAAACAAACATAAACCAATTCCAAAGTACATCATGAAATACAAAATTGTTCTTGAATTAAAAGTAACTAAGTCCCAAAGCCTATGTGTAGCAAGCCTTGATCAAAATCACACATTAGCACCTGAAACGTGAATAAAATAAGGTCAGCTAAAAAGTTGGTGAGCATACACAGGTTTGTACATAGATAGTATATAGATGTGAATAAACAAATCCTTACATAACATGATAAAATAAGGCATTTATGGGGAGCAACTATTGTGTAACCAAAGTACAATCAAACCTTTGTAACTAACATGCAAATTGTGTTGTCGGTAACAATCACCCCAATCTGGGTGGGTTTGTCAATATCAATAGATCTATCATTGTTAACCGTCGGCTTGAATAGTTAATGATTGCACATAAATTACACACAAACAGTTAACACACCTAGTACTCAAACATAAAGCTCAAATTTGCACAAATAAATGTAAAGAAGATTTGTGTTTGTGTAAATGTAAACAATTATAGAGTTCATGTTTCACCCCAAAAAGTGTAAAAGTGTGAAAAAGGGCTATGTAATACTCACTTGGATCAAGGGTGTAGCTAGCACGCGAGACTAGATAGCAAAATGATCTTTGAAATCTCACAATGTTAACCTAGTGAGTAAAGTATGTTGAATTAAAAGTGTGTACAAAAGTTGCGTTGTGGTATGTATAGGAGTGTAGGAAATTGGGGGTTGCACTTAAAAGGTGTTGTATAAATGAAAGATTTGGAATGAATAGTTTTAAAATATTTTAATTAGGGTTTGGGTTTGAATAACTAAATAAATTAAATATGTTCCTTTTATTTATTTATTTAGAAAAGTAGTGTGAAATTATATTTTTTTCAAATATAATTTTCAATAAAGAACGTTATTTTATTTATTTACTTGTGAAAATATATATATAAGAACTAATGCTAAATACAATTCAACTCTAAGCGAATTGTGAATGTAAAGTAAATAATAAATAAATCATTTATTTATTTATTATTTTAAAGGGTATGTTCTTTTGAAAAAAAAAGAAAATATATATACATTTGTATTTGTTTTAAATAACGCTTAAACCCTAAGTAAAAAATTAGTGGTAAATGATCTATTAAATTGTTTTATGAAATTATTTTAAATAATAATGTACTTTTAAAAAATCCTCATAATTTTCATGAAGATAGATAATATAAATGCTTCAATAAAACTAAAATTTTTATTAAAATTTAATTCCTTTTATATTGATAAGGAGGTTTTCAAAATCATTTAAATCGTAACATAATAGTTCTCGATTAAAATTTGTTTATTTTTGCACAAGTTACTTCCAAATGGTATTGGGTTTATAAAATAACTTTTATAAAATATTTTGAGTGTTAAAAACTTGTTTAAAAAATGTTTGTAGTGGACTGGGTTCGAACCCGGGTTGGGGCTGGGTGAGCACAAGGTTCTAGCCACTGAACCCGAGGTCCAGTCGCGTTATTAACCCATACAGTTAAAATGACATGTTGTGTTTACACGGGATCCGGGTTCAACGCGCGCAAAAAGGAAAAAAAAAGAAAAAAAAACAAGGTGGTGCTGGGCTTGAACCCGCGACCTTGGATGTGTATGTCACAAGTCTTAACCGGTGGAGCTGGGCTTAAAGCCTTGAAAGAATAGCCATCCGGAAAGCCTTTAATGAACAAACCCAAACAGTCGACCTATCATCATCATCCCAAACCTAAAACCCGATTCCCTATTCAAATCCTTAATCGATCCTTGGTTGTTTAATTAACGAAAACAGTTTAGGGTTTTTGATAAGCAAAGGATTGCGAATTCGATTTTGTAATTTAATTGGAGTTTCGTGTTCGTTTGATGTTTGTTTAACCGATTCAAGAACATGAAACCCTAGATTGTTCTTGAGCAAAAACATATTGAATTCGATTGTAATAGGGTTTGGAATCATGGGGCTTTCGATTAGGAGATCAAAACGAGTTAAATGACATAGAGATTACCTGGGATGATGGTGTATGGAGGACGAACGGCTAATAACCCAAACTCGGTTTTCTTCGATCCTGTCAGCGCTTCAGCGGTGGAATGCAGGGGTCGTGAGAGGTTAGGAAGCTTGAAATAGGGTTTACGAAGGTGCTAGGGTAGCTTAATCGGATTGATTTCTCTATAACAGCCCGATTCAAGTTGTTTTGACAGGAACCAACTGTCAGCGTGATTTGCGCATGGATTCATTTGATTAAGGAGGAATTGGGTCACGAATTCGGTCTGTATACATGCAATAAACGGCTGAGCGTGATTTGCGGCCCTAAACATGATCCAATTTCCCGATTTGAAAGCTAATTGGACTTGGTTTGACTATAAGGAGTCAAACTATTTTGAGTTTCAAATTTGGCCGCGACATTGATTGAATTGGGTGTTAATTGGGTCTGGATTCGATCGAAATTAGCTTAGGTCCAAAACAGTTGGAATTGATCGACGAAAGCCTGGAATTGCATGTATAATAGGGTTGTTTGACTTTGAAAGTCAAAATAGGTCGATGTGGTCAAAGATCCAAGTCAAAGGTCCAATTTGAGATAAAAGGGGTTCAAGGTTGAGGGTTCAATTGGCTAAGGGGGGATTTCTTTGTTTAAGAAAAGTCCTAGACTTGAAATTTGGTTATAAAATATATATATATATATATATTTATAAAACTTGTAAACTAACGCATTATTGATTTTATTTTCAAACTATTTTATATGGAAATTCTATTTTATAATATTACTAACTATATAAAAAGGCTAATATATATATATAAAGAAATGTTAATACGTGGCTTGAAGCTCATAATTATAACCAAAATATACATGGGTTACATGTATAATAGTAAATAATTTTTTTTTTTAAAGGTTGGAAATTGGTTGTGACATAAGGTGTTGAGCAAGTACGGGTTTTGAAATGAAGTGTCATAAAAAAATAAGATAAAAATTCCACCGGAAAATCATGGATGTTATGTAACAGCCCGAGTTTGGAGCGCGAAATAATTCACGAGAATTAAAAACTTAAATAAGAAAAGAAGGGAAGCGGGCTTGGGCCGGGGTATAAGGGCCAAAAGGGCAAGGGTTTGGGCCTTTATAAGCCTCAAAATCAGCCCAAAACCCTCACTTCCAACACCATTTCCGGATTTCTAGGGAGAGAAAGTGAGAGAGAGTCTAGAGAGAGAAAGTCCCGGTTTTTGAATCCGAGCTCATAGGACCGTAGGCATCGTATCTGGAACGATTAGCTGTGAAGAAGAAGCGTTTACAGGTAACCGATTCTCCTAGATCTGAGTTTTTGTTCGTTTTTGGGTTTTTCGGGTTTTGGAGGAAAAGGTAACATTTTTACGGGTGAAACTGGAAGAAAATCATAGATTTGAGTTCCTTAATGAAAAGAAAACGTTTTGAATGTAAACAAGTTCGGGATCTTGACGTGATCAGACCCAATGCGAAAGTTAGGGTTTTTACGGGGAAGCAGATCCTGCGTACTTACCAAGTACGCATGAAGAGGATCCTGCGTACTTATCAAGTACGCACGAATCCAATCCTGCGTATTTATCAAGTACGCATGAAGCAAAGCATGAGTATTTATCAAGTACGCATGAAGCAAAGACTGCGTATTTATCAAGTACGCATGAAGCAAAGCCTACGTACTTATCAAGTACGCAAGAACAAGGCTCTGCGCACTTGCCAAGTGCGCAAGCATCAGGTCTATGGGTATATATAGCTGGTTAGTAAAATCAGTATGTTCGCCTAGCCAGAAATAGTGAAACCATTTAGCGTCGAGTTAAGTTTGATACGTGTCTATTATTATGATTGTTCAGATTGTGTTAGATCCAGTAGACCATTGCAGTTAAGATAACAAGTGAGTTCTAATCCTCTTTTTGCCTGCTTTAGGGGTGGTGTGCATACTTAGTGTAAAGCATTTATTATATTTTATATATTATAAACTGAAAGGAAAAGCTATGTTTTAGTGAAAAGTTTAAAAGAGGCAAAAGTACGTTTTAAGGAAAGTATATCTATATTATGGCAAGCGTTTACTATGGCAAGCGTTTACTATATTTCTATATAAATAAACAAAGGCATGATATATGTGCTAGTATGTTTTCAGTAAGCAAGTTATATTTTATGGCAAGCGTTTACTATATTTTATATACATAAACAAAGGCATATTATATATAAAAGTTATGAACAAGATTTACAGAAAGTTTTATGAACAGTAAAGTGAACAACTTTCCTTCGGGAATGTGTACCAGTTTGTAAAGGTCCTTGGGACAGATGTTACTTGTACAAGATGTCAGATATGGGTTCTACCCATTAGTAAGAGTCTTGATGGCTCGCTAACAGTTGTACAATTGGGATGAGTGACGGCGGTTGCTCGGGGGACTATGCAATCCCCATGTACCAGTTAAGCGGTATTGATCACGAGGACAATACCCGGTGTTGATCATGAGGACAACATCGTGTCATGTGGTGTTGATCACGAGGACAACATCAATGGGTCACGAGGACCCAACTATGCTAAGCGGTATTGATCACGAGGACAATACCAGTTGTTGATCACGAGGACAACATCATGCTAAGCGGTATTTATCACGAGGACAATACCAGTAGTGACAAGGAATTGACGGTTAAGTGGTACTGATCACGAGGACAATACCAGCAGTGATAAGAATTGACGGTTAAGCGGTATTGATCACGAGGACAATACCAGCAGTGACAAGGAATTGACGGATACCTCATGAATGTTTTAAACTATTTTTTAAAAGTGAAGTATGTAAAGTTTTGCCTTAAGGGCAGTATGTATGTATTAGTAAATCTTTTGTAAAAATTGATTTAAAGTAAACGTTAGAACTCACTCAGCGTTGCTGATTTTTAGTATGCATATCAGTTAAGTGCAAGTGTAGTTGATGGATGTGGATGCTTGGCTTAGCGAGAAGAGTTACCCGAAGATCGGTGTCTGGCATCCCGATTATGTTTATGTTATGTTTTAATTTGATGTTGTTAAAGACAAATTGTATTAGACATGTTTATATGGAAAAAAATAGATCGATATGATTAATGTGAAGAAAGATGGATGATATAGTCTTGTAATGGAGGGGGAGGGGGGGTTGAACCACTTGACCGTTTAATTGGCGTAAAACACTGTGCCTTTGGGACGTGAAAATGGGGGTTGAGATCTTTGGGCGTGAGGGCATTCACGGTGGAAGGGGGCAACTTTGTATTAAATGTCACCAATCATAAATTGACACTTCATTATTTTATTTTTCTATTTTTTAAATCAATATTTACATCTTGATTAAATTTGGTTTTTTTTCTGAAATAACTAATACTCGGTAATTATTAAAAAACCGAGATATACCGGTTTTTTTTATTTTATTTTTCTGAACATGCATGTAAATTTTTAACGAAAATGAAGTTGTTTTAAAAATACTCGGCAACTTTGTATTAAATGTCACCAATCATAATTTTTTCCTCACACTCTCATAGCTCTTACCTGTAAAGTAGGGGTGGCAATCTTGACCCATTCTTCAAAGAATGGGTTGATTTGGGTAAAAAAATCAATTGTATATGGGTCAATTTGGGTCATATTAGATTAGTCAACAGGTTAATTTGAGTCACCTTAGATTAGTTGACGGGTCAATTTGGATCACCTCAAATTAGTAAATGGTTTAAAATGTACTATAAAACTTGTTAACTTAAAAATAATGCAAATGGGATAGCCACCCCACCAACGTCACGCCACCACCCACCGCCACCCACACTACCGCCGCCTCGCCGCCACCACCCCCGTCGCCCACCACCGCCACATTGGCGCCCCTCTCCACCCCTCCTCCGCTGCTGCCGCCTCCCGCTGTACTCCTCCCCCCACCGTTGCCCCGCCACTAACACCACCCCTTCCCACCACCACCACCACCACCACCCGACGTCCTGCTGCGTTCGACGCTTTGCCGCCACCACCACCCAATGCCATGCTGCCACCCACCCGTCACCGCCTCCCGCATTCGCCTCCAACCACCGGCCACGGCCTGTCTCGGCGACCTACCCCACCCCGACCCCCACCCCACCCACCCCCACACCAACCCATACCACCCCTACCAACCACCCACCCCACCACATCACGTCGCGATCGCCCCCACCACCCACCCAACCCTACTCTCATCCTACCCCACCCCACCCCTACCCCCGCCCCAACCATCGCCACCCCAAACCCACCCTACCTTACCCCCACCCGCCCTACTCTCACCCTACCCCACCCCCACCCCACCTCTACACCCACCCAGCGCGACCCCCCTCCACCGCAAACCCACCCACCCTCACCCGACCACTACCTCTACCCCCACCCCACCCTACCATATCCCTACCCCCACCCCACCCACTCCCCTTCCTCGGGCGGTGGTGGCATGGTAGGGTGTGATGGGTAGGGTTGGGGTGGGTGGGGTAGGGTGGGGGTGGGGTGGGTGGCGACAATCGGGCGATGGCACCGTGGCGGGGTGGAGCGGGTTGCGTGGGTGGTAGGGTGAGGGTGAGGGTGGGTGGGATAGTGTGGGGTGGGGTGGGTGGGTGGCGATGGTGGTGGCGGCGATCGGGCTGTGGCGGCGTGGTGGGGTGTGTTGGGTGGGGGTGGGGTGGGTGTCGGCGATCAGGTGGTGGGGTGTGACCGGTGGGGGTGGGGTAGGGGTGGGTGGGTGGGAGGCGGCGGCGTGGCGAAGTCATTTGGACTCGAACCCAATTGATAGTTTTTGTTTTAAAACGATCCGTTTTGACCCGGACTAATTTTGCTCCAAACCCGTTTTGACCCGAATTCATTTTGCACCTAACCCATATTGACCCGAACCCGTTATGACCCGTGACCCGAACCGCTCGACCCGCCCAGTTTGCCAGGACTATTGTAAAGCATGCTCAAAATAAAACGTCTGCGTAAATCTTGTGAGCTCGTAACTATACAACTCGGAAAAACATGTTTCATGTGTTGTTACCCCTGCAATCAAAGCTCCCCTAATGGTTCAAATTCCATATCAAAGGTCCGTAATATCGGCTAGTGGACAAAACCATCATACAGTACGATACCGACTCTACGTATATTTGCTCCACGTCTGTGCGCAACCCTTGTTCACGGGACTTTCAAGCCAAAACCAAATCCTCGTGACTCGCATTGTGGTGCAGTAGGGTCACACGGCGATGCGCGACCAAACCAGGATCGGACAGCGGTGTGTTGAGGTCCCACTGCGGTGTGGGTCTGTGCCAAAACCCAATACGACCAATTTTTGATCGACTTGCAAGTATTTTTAATCCGATTTCTCATCTCATATTTGTTTAACAGAAAATGTATTAATCATTTTCAAAGCTTTCTAAACACTTAAAACTCATTGTATGTCCAAGTTCATATGATCAAAACCTCATTTAGGTGCAAAAACTTCCATTTTAACATTCCAACACTTGATTAAATCTTAAACAAGGTATTAGAGGCTTACCAAAGCCTTAAGTACTACTGGAATTCAAAGTCAGAGCGTATATTTCTCATGCAGATTGTTTACAAGAGAATGAATATATATAAACAAAACAAATACTAGAAATATGGCAAGGAAATCAGAACTAAATATGGAGAGATTAGAATGAATATTGGAATCCAATAAAATGATCATCAAAACTCATTAAATCATCAAAACCACAAATGATCTATAGATGATCTGAGATATCAAAAACACTTGTGGATTGTAGTTGTTGGAAATATTTTGTGAAAATATGTTTTCCATATATTTTGGACTTAAATAATTAATTTATATTTGTTACAAATATAATTATTATTTATTACGTTCGTATTCTATTACGTGAGAGGATCACAATGAAACGAATCGTGTCTAAAATAGACCGGCACCGGACATGAGACTGGTGGGCGTTTTGATGGCACACTCGCATCACCGCGAGCCGCCTAATTTTTTTTGACCGTGTCGTGTGGCCAGTCAAGCTTATGACTATGTCTCTTGATATTTCCATCAGTTCATTTGAATTAATAAGTGTATTAATTCAATTAAATTGAATTAATTGAGAATTAATTCTACTAAGTGAGACCCTTCATCAGGTCTAATTTTCGTGTATAATTACAAAGCCTTGAGCCTTGTAGAGATACACCGAAATACTGATTCACATGTTTCAAAGATCGCACAAGCAATCAGACTTGTTTCCTTCAGTCGCGGACCTTTACACGCTTGTTTCAGGTATAGTGTCGGGTGCTAGGCTAATCCTGGCAGTACTTCCTGCTTCGGTTGTTGTACCCTGGGAGACAGACGGGTTCACCTGGGTGGCCCAAAATCTGTTTTAAGAGACCTCTGTTTAACAGAAATCCTCAGCCTTTACCCGTGTTTTGGTCTCATTATGTTTCCTTTTTTTCTTGTTTTATATATCCAACATTCTCCCATTTGGCCTAGTGATCATTTATGATGAGTATTCATAAGTTTGGCCAAGTTGAGTACTCATCAAGTTTCAAGTTGAAACTGTAGCAGAGAGTTATAGTCATTCGAATTGGCAACAGTCATACTAAAGTCTCAATATAAAACACATAAACATAAAACCAAAATGACTGAAATAAACCCTTAAAGTACAATATTAATATGTACAAGATATGTCTATATATCATTAGGTGCACATGTACGTTATTATAGACAAATAAACATTTGAGGAAATTACATTAATCATTAATACACACTTGATATGATATTACATAAGGTCTCTACTAAAACCCATCCTTGTTATGAGATCTTGGAAAGTTTTGGGCGATAAACCTTTAGTCATCGGATCCGCAAGCATATCTTTTGTGCTTATATACTCAATACAAAGGTTATTTTCCTCTACACGTTCTCGTACGAACAAGAACTTTGTATCGAGATATAATCTAGCTCCACTCGAACTATTACTTTTCGAGAAACTAACGGCAGTTGAGTTGTCAGAATAAATCTTCAATGGTCGTGTTATGGATTTAACAACTTTGAGTCCACTAATGAGATTTCTTAATAACATCCCATGACAAGTTGCATTATAAACAGCAACGTATTCAACCATCACCGTTGAGGTTGTTGTCAATTGTTGCTTATGACTTTTCCATGAGATTGGTCCACCTGCTAGCATAAAGATGTATCCTGAAGTCGATTTCTTATCATCTTTGCATTTAGCAAAGTCAGAATCAGAATAGCCAACTACTTCCAAATTATTACTTCTTCTATAAATCAATTTATAGTCTTTCGTTCCTTGTAGATATCGCAACACTCTTTGCTGCTTTCCAATGATCTAGGCTAGGATTGGATTGATATCGGCCTAGCATTCCAACAATGTAAGCAGTATCCAGACGAGTACAGACTTAAGCATACATCAAGCTTCCTACTACTGAAGCATAAGGTATCAATCCCATTTGCTCCTTTTCAACCCATGTTTTCGGACATTGGAAAGAACTGAAAATGTCTCATTTAACTACTGGAGCAACTGACAGAGAGAAATGTTGCATGTTATAACGTGTAAGAACACGATCAATATAAGCCTTTTGAGATAGCCCTAATGTCCCATTGGCTCGATCTCGGTGGATTTCGATGCCTATTACGTAAGAAGCTTCTTCGAGATCCTTCATGTCAAAATTACGCGAGAGTAATTGCTTTGACTCATACAACAGATCTAAATTATTACTTGCCAATAAAATGTCATCTACGTAAAGGATAAGTATCATAAAATTGCTCCCACTCATTTTGAGGTAGGTGCATTGATCCACTTGATTCTTGATGAAACCTTGTTTCTTCATGACTTCATCAAATTTTAAGTACCACTGACGTGATACTTGTTTTAACCCGTATATGGATTTCTTTAACTTACAGACTAGGTGTTCTTGACCTTTAGGTTTGAAACCTTCAGGTTGATTCATAAACACTTCCTCATGTAAATCACCATTAAGGAAAGCGGTTTTAACATCCATCTGATGTAGCTCTAAGTCAAAATGAGCTACTAAGGCCATAACGATCCTCAGGGAATCCTTTCGTGAAACAGGTGAGAAAGTTTCTTGATAGTCAATTCCCTCCTTTTGAGTGTAGCCTTTAGCAACCAATCGAGCTTTATAGCGTTCAATGTTTCCAATGGGATCTAATTTGGTTTTGAAAACCCACTTACATCCTACAGGTTTTGCACTCTTGGGTAATTCAACAAAATCCCAAACATCATTCTTGTTCATGGAGTCAAGCTCATCAATCATAGCTTTATTCCACTCGGAAGATTGATCACTATTAATGGCTTCATTATAAGAGATTGGATCATTACACTTTCTTATATCCAGATCAGCTTCATTAAGGTAGGTTACATAATCATCAAAATTAATAGGCCTTCTAGACCGTGATGACCTCCTTAGTTGATTTTTGGGTTCAGGGGCTTGCTCTTGTGTGTTTGATGTGCCTTCATGTACAGGGATGTTTGGAGCAACATGATATTCTGAGGAAACATGAGATAATGGCGCAATGTCATGTAATGGTGCAGTGTCGTGTACAAGAGGTGTAATAGGAGGTAAGTATAAAGAGTTCATCCCCCCTCCTCTTGCACTTCTTGAATATCAAAGTCTTGACGTTCACTGCTCCCACTGACCTTAGAATCCTCCAGAAACTCAGCATGACGAGTTTCCACTATGCGAACACTTTTCAGTGAAATCGAGATTAGATAATACTCCATCCTTTACAAGTCTTAACATTCGATCTCGTGAGATGTGGCCTAAACATTGATGCCACAACATGGATGATGTTTCTAAATCTCGTTTTCGTTTATTAATGTTTTCACTCACATTATATGATAACAATGATTTTGAAAATTGATCATCTAGTTCTAACTTATACAGATCTCCTTCCAGATAACCACAACCAGTGACATGAGAGTTTAAAGTAATAGTGACTTTGCCATGTCCATGCGAAACTTCATAACCGTCATGATCCAACTTTGGTACACATACTAAATTCCGAGTTATTCTCGGTACATACAAAGTGTCATAAAGTTTAATACAATGACCATTTTTCATAATTAATTACATGGTTCCTACGGCTTCAACATTAAGTTCATCACCATCTCCCATCTTAATTGTCCTTCGGTTTCTTTCCCGCTTCTAGATTGTAAGGAATCCCTGTGTGGAGTTAGTAACATGAACCATATAACTAGAGTCAACCCACCATGTGTTAGTTGGAACATTAATATTAAAGGACTCAAGTATCATGAAAAGATGGTTACCTTCTTAGCCAGCCACTCCTTGAATTTGGGGCAATCTCGTTGCATGTGCCCCTTCTTATGGCAAAATTTGCAGCAAGTTAGTCTCGAGGAGGCTTTTGAGCCGGAGGCTCCACTTGTACCGGTCTTTTGGACTTTAGAGCTTTCCCCTTTACCGAAGTTTCCCTTCCTCTTTAATGGATTAGTGGTGGTGACGTGAACAACGTCAGGTTTTTCTAGCTTCAGACGTTCTTCTTCTTTTACGCACATTGCAATCAACTCACTCATGGACCACTTATCTTTCTGAGTGTTATAGTTGATTTTAAAAGCATCAAAGCATGTGGGAAGAGAAGTCATGATGAAATGAATCAGAAAACCGTCGCTGATTTCCATGTCTAAGCCCTTCAGTTTATGGGCCATGTCACTCATCATCATTATGTGTTCGCATACACCACTAACCCCATCATACTTTGAGGTGAGCATTTTTAAGATTAAAGTACTCGCATGGGCTTTAGAAGAACCTTTGAATTGTTCCTCCACTGATTTCAGATAAGTTTTGGCATTATCTGAATCAGGTATTGCTCCCCTGATCGCAACTGAGATGGAATTCTTGATTACCATCAGAGACATGCGGTTAGACCTTTCCCAATTTTCATAGTCTTGTTTCTGCTCTGTTGTGCTTTCAGCAGTAAGAGTACCGGGAGCGTCATGCCTCAGGGCATAATCAAGATCTATCATGCCAAAAGTAAGTTTGACTGCATCTCTCCAAGAGGCGAAGTTTGCCCCGGTCAGAATTTCAATTCCAGAGTTAGGACTTATAGTGGATGCTAGATTGACATAAGTGGAAGAAGAATGTTTAGAAGAGTAGAAGTTAGTTGTTGGAATTGGGGTAATCAAATAAAACAGACATAATTAATATATTGAAGATATAATCTATTATAACACCAAATAATAGATTAAAGTAAGGTTCTAATTGAATGTTGGCTTCGCGTTGACTATGACCAAAGTTCAAGTGTTATGAACATACGTAAAGCATGAATTAAGGCACATAAATACAACACATCACCTTTGGACTCAAATGAAATATCTATGTATATTAGGCCAACATTTCATCATGTCATCAAACAATTAGCCGTTGGGTTCACTGTTTGACAATGCATTTACATAAGATGGTAATATTAAACTTCAATGTCAAACCAAATGATGCACCGTTGGGTTATCATTTAATCTTTCATTGAAGTTACCATTATATAGCAGTCTCACAAGAATCCAAGTATCCAATTGAATGGGTAAATGGCAAAATGAAGTTATAATCATGTTTCTGTCTAATTCAGAAAACTAATTTATGAGCATAAATTTTCATGGTTGGCTATTTTGTGGAAATATTCATACATATCTTACTAAATTCAAAATTGCAATCATTATCAACCACATAAACCAGTTTTTATAAATGATCTCATATGTATGTCTTTATTTTAATAGACACAAATTTGACAGTCACTGTTTTTGATGGCCACTGTATTTTCTGGATGGCAACAAATTAAATTACCATTATAATAAATGATTAATCAAGATGTAATTGAAAATCTTGAATTATTTTTTGTTCATACGGCCCAAAATTAAAAAAAAATTTATACGCCATACGACCATAGTAAAAGTTTGCAGAAGGAGTTTTTGATGGTAGGTTTATCCAGAAAATACCACATGGATCCAGAAACTCAATTCCATGGATTTTCAATTGAGGACATCAATAATCATAATAATTAATTAAGTATTAAAACTAATTTGACAATCATCCATGTGTAAGTTTGAATTGCAGGTTTCAGACCATTCATAAATTATGAATAAGGATTACGACCAATTAAAGAAATATGGATAAGGATTGCCGCAAACCAACGCAAATTACAAATTCCAAATAGCGGTGTATAAAGATCAGGAATTCAACGGTGATTTGCTAAAACCCAATTGATTAATCGAAATCCAGTGACGTTAATTTTGAAAAAACAATTCAAGACATTAATTCATCTTAAATCGATTGAATTGATATAATCAACATTGCTCTGATACCACATGTTGATTATATCTTAAAACATGAATCAAATTACAAAATCCTAATCATGTTAATTCAATCATCAATATGAAATTAGACATCAAAATAATGACTTACTTGTTGGAAATGCAATCTTTGAAGATGATGATGAAGATGCCATGAGTTTGATCCCGTTATGATGTCTTTATCGATGGATGATCTTAGCGGTTAGAGACGGTGGCGGAGCCAGGATTTTTTTCCTATAGGGTCGCTATTTTTCGGTACTTGGATTCCTAGTTCGGTTCAGGTCGGGCCAGTCACGTAATAAAAGAAATCCTGAAACGAAATATATGTTTTCAAAGTAGCTACTACCAGCATAAAAAAAAAAGAACTTATATTGTGTATCTTAGAATGGTAAATCTAATAAAAAGACAACCACTTCAACACATTTTTGACCTTTTTTTTTTCTTTTTGTTAGTAATCTTGTCATTATTCCAAATAACCTTTAGCATACACTCCACTTCAGCACTCCGAATATGAATATTATTATATAATTTAGCCTTCCATATATGTTCTACATTTAACATTACCCATCAATTTGACTAGTGGAATTTAAATTTTGTCTTGGCAAGATTACATGAGAATAACAAAGGGATAAATACTAAATTATGGCTAAAAGTCGAAGAAATTTAGAAGATAGCAAAACTTACTCATAATCTTGTATCAAAAAATCAATCCAATCATATGTTTAGAATGTTAAAAAAACTTACTTTATTGTTGTGGAGGACTGCACCCTTGAGAGTTGAGTGGTAGTGCAGTTGTGCAGAAGAGACTGAAAGGAGAGAGCCATAGAGGAGCGATTGATTTTTGTGTTTACAACAAAGTTATGAAATTAAACCTAGTTGACTTAATGAAACAACCCATCAAGAGTCCAACAAGCCTGAGAAGGAAAAACTTTTTGTATTCCAAAGAAAGCTTAGGCCAGAGAAGGAAAAACAAGCAAAAAAGAAAGCTAAATTAATGTAGGCAACAAGGATTGAACCTAGGTCTTTTCATTAAAGCCAAACGGAGATAACCGGTCCAACCAGACATTTTTCTTGAAGCTCTTTCACGCAACTTTTATATTGGGGTCACCTTTCAAAAATCTATGGGGTCGGTATTGTATATTACATGTAAAAACAAATTTTGATGGGGTCGCTTGACCCCGATGTGCCCTTAGTGGCTCCGCCCCTGATTAGAGAGAACGTGTATTTTGGTGTTTAGGGTTTTCTCTTTTCTATTCTCAGACATCTAAAGGGAATCATTTATCCTCTTTTATATATTCTTTTATTTCCATCAAATAACAATTAGGGAAGTAAGGGGACTAGTTATGTCAAATTGGCAAACTTAAATAAATGATGTGATGGCCACATAAATGAGTTATTTCCAACATGATCTTCCATGTGTGCCTACAATTTTGCAACCGAATGGACCGTTTAACATTTATTATTTATACATATTTCTGCAAGCAGATCCTGTAAACAGTCACTGTGCAACTTACCAAGAAGCTTGTGATTAGTCGGCCGGAGATTGTGGAGGGTGAGTTCCGAGTGGTTGCAGTGGACGGTGGTGGTTGAGTGGGCCGGTCGGAGATGGCGGCGGGAGCGTGGAGTAGATAAAGAGAGGAGTGGGGCCCACCTTATATTAATGTGCGGGGAGTAGATAAAGAGATGAGTGATGGTTGTAGGGGGCAGGGCGTTGTAGAGATGGTGATGAAGTCAGTGGAGGTGGCCGGAATTGTTGCCGGCGGTGGTGGTAGACCGTCGATGAATTAGGTTGGGGAAGACAAATGGGGAGGGAGTGGGGGAGGGGTAGTTTAGTAATTGTGTTTATGTATTTTAATTTTAAGGGTATTTTCATCATTTTATAAAAAGTTAACAGAAAACTTAACCTCCATTGACTATCAGTGCAACAAAATGAAAGTATCTTAGACTAAATTTGTAATTTTTCAATCCTAGGGACAAGAACCGTAATTTGATCAAACCACAGGGACCATCCGTGTAATTAATTCAAAACATTACAACCATAGAATAGATGCCTACGGTTTTACACAAAGTAGATGCCTACACTTTTACAATTGTATTGTGAGACCTCATACATTACAAGTTACCATTTGAGGTGACCTATATTAACTACTCTTTCATTGATTTTATCATATTTTCTAATATGGGACTGTTGTACTGATTTGAAACAGCCAAGAGACGCCTTAGAGCTCAACCTACTCAAAACCCAACTAGTATGGCTCTTGTGAATAGACCCGCTGAAGGAGCTCGTGCTGCATCATGTTGTTCATAAGTAACGTCTTTATTACTATTTGATATATTTTATACAATTTTGTTTGAAACTATACCAGAATAGCAAGTTGTCGGTTATGTTGATTCCAGTTTTGATAGCTTGACTGTTCACCCGTTAATGATTAAACAAGTAATATGAACTTTGGAGTAAAGTGTTATGTTACTTTTGTTAATTTCCAGTGAGTTAGTAATTATCTTTTTTTGAACATTTTTATTAATTTTTAATTCAGTTAATTTGGAAAATAGGACTTAGACGGGTATATAACTAGTTGGTTATGTTGGTGTCAGTTGATTTATGTATGTTATTGTGAATTGGTATGTCAATTTTAATAGCTTACGCAAGTATAAGAACAATTCTCATTATAACTACGACACTCAATGAGAATTGCGGTATGTAACGTCAATACTAGTATATGTATAAAATAGTAACATTACAAAACATAAACAATAATTGGTATGTCAATTTTAATAGCTTACGCAAGTATAAGAACAATTCTCATTATAAATACGAAACTCACCGAGAATTGCGGTATGTAACGTCAATACTAGTATATATATATAGGGAGAGGTTCCTATCAAAACCCACTCCCCATGTCAAACCCCTAAAACTGCATAAGATTCTTTGATCAACTTTTATGCAATAGATCCAATGGTTCACAAATTATTAGAATTTTTTATTTATTATTTTTAATAAATATATGACTGAAAGGGTATTTTCGTCCATTAACTCCATTCCTTTTATCTATGTTATCAGGTTCTCTCTCTTACCTACGATCACACACAAATCCCCAATTTTCCTCTTCCTCCTTATCCTTGCCCTAATCCATCCCTACAAATCTATCAAACCACTCTTTTCCATAAACAAGAAACCGACTCAATGTCTTGCAAATTCAAAAAGCCCCTCCCCCCCACCCCACCCCCATTTACCACATATCTTACAGATCCAAGGGTTGTCAAGCCTTAGGGTTTGGCGATGAAGACCGGCACAAGTTCAAATCCAACAACCCTTATGCTATGTTGCAGATCCGATGTAACATCCGAGATTTTCTGATACTATTTTAGTTCATTTTGTGCAATAATAACGTTTCTATTTCAATCTAGCACATTTCAATATGCCACAATTATTACACACAATACGCCACATAAATTATTTCAATGTGTACCAATTCAAAATTTCAATCTTGCGTTGTTTATTATTTTCCTGTAACACATGTATGTATATTATATATACTTTGTTATATAAATAAATAAAAAAAATTAAAAAACTTGTGAGTCTTGATCATGTATGTACATTTCTTTTATCATATGTATTTATCTATATAAGTTGATATATATATTTGGTTGTATTAACTAAAACCATTTATACAACTTTTGATTTTGTTTAAAATTGAAGTTTTATTTTATAAACTAATTATAACTAAACAAATAATATTTAGATTTTTTTGTAAACTTAATAAAATGGATCTAAACCATTAAATTGAGTCTTGAACCCTCCACAAGTAACCTTAAACCCCCCTTTTAGTGCTTTGGACCCCGCCATGTTGAACCTCCTTTCTCATCTTGAACCTGGAACAATTTCAGCATCAATTTTGACTTGAACAAAATTCAAACACGTGTGAAAAGCTACAATTCCCTGTTATGAGAATCCTTTTGTTCCTTATTTGCGACCGTTATTAATCAATCAAGGTGCTAATTGTTTCAAAAATCAAGACTTTTAACCCATTTATGGGGGTTACGTTTATAGGTTTGAAAACCCACAAATCAAGCTCCGAATTCCACGAATCTCGCTCAGTTTTAGCTGTAAAACGCGTTCTAATCACTCCCTTCATCTATTTAATTCGTTTACAACTCGACATCATCCACAAATCCGAGTTTTCTTTTGTTTTCTCCTCTCACGGTTCGATCGGCACAGGAAAGGGAGGGAGCCTCTCTATGTAAGGCCCCAAACCCAGGAGGCCTCACTCGTTGGATTTACTCATTCACAAACAGTTCTTAAACATGAATATCAAATAACGCAGCGGAAAATTTCATTCAAACATAACGTCATCATTGTTCATACATGCGGAAGCGTAAACATTGTTTAAAACATAATTACATAAACTTAACATAAACAACTCATAACGGGATGCCAGTCTTTATGATCGACCGGGTAACTCTTCTCGCTTGCCAAGCATCACCGTCCATCGTCCATACCTGCCTTAACCTGAATGTGCATACTAAATAGTCAGCTACGCTGGTGAGTTCTAGCATTTCATAAAAACTTTAACATCAACATTTGCCAAAAACGTATCATTCATTTAGTAAAACCTTTCACAAAAGCATGTAATAATAACATCTTTAAAAAGGTTCCGTACCCATATCATCATCAACATCATAATCATAAACACCGTTAAACGGATCGTTCATTAAAACTTTTAACATTTATTTAAGTCATACATTATTATCTAAATCTGTGTTACCCTTCGTTCCGTCATTTAGTATGGTATTGCCCCTAAGGCTAACTGCACGAAGACCGACAATACCATACATTCCGTCAATTCCCTTTTTGGTATTGCCCCCAAGGCTAACTGCACGAGGACCGACAATACCCATTCAGTTGCCCTTATGGCTCTCATGTCCATAAACCGACAACTTCCATCGACGGCCACGGCTCACGGCCAATGACACCGTCGGATCATAATTTAACCTTACATAGGGTCACGTTAACCCCTGAGTAACCGTCGTTACTCCCTTACCAATTGTACAACATCATAACCATTGACATGCCACAGAGACAATGCCCCTGTTGTTCTTGTGGCAACTATGGCTCACTGTCCATAATCTACCACAAGGCTGGGAATCTCATTTCCCAGACTTCATTCGTCAATTCCATTCATTCGACAGATTAGATTTGTAATGACTTTTTTAAAACCTTTACCTCTTTCTCTTCTCATTAAACATTTCCTCATTTAGACCGTTCATAAAACATTCGTAACCCTTTTTGGCAAAAACACTTCAAAACCTTTCCTTTCGTAAACATCGTTTCGTTAAAAAATCATTTCGTTAAACATCATTTCGTTAAACATCATTTCGTTAAACATCATTTCGTAAAACATCATTTCGTTAAACATCATTTCGTAAAACATCATTTCGTTAAACATCATTTCGTAAGTATGCACACCAGCCCAAAAACATTAACAAAACATTTAAAAGAGGGCTCTAGAACTCACGTGATACGCTAATATGGGTTGTCCTAAACGAAGGTCCAACAACGTCACTTCCGATCTAAATTGATTAGTTAAATACACATCAGACCAATCCCGACTCTAACGGTTTAACCATTCTAACATACTGACTTCACTTAATCAGTTTTGATGTCTGCGCACTTAGCAAGTGCGCAGACCCTGCTGCCTGCGCACTTAGCAAGTGCGCAGACCATGCTTCCTGGGCACTTAGCAAGTGCGCAGGTCCTTCCTCCTGCGCACTTAGCAAGTGCGCAGGTCCCTCCTCCTGCGCACTTAGCAAGTGCGCAGGACCTGCTCCGTGCGCACTTAGCAAGTGCGCATGACCTGTTCTTCGCGAAAAACCCTAACTTTCGCATTCGGGTATGATTTTGTCAAGATCCCGAACCTGTTGCATTCAAAACGTTCGTTTTCCATTAAGGAACTCAAATCCATGATTATCTTTCAGTTTCATCCGTTCAAACCTTACCTTTTCACCCAAAACCCGAAAAACCCAAAAACGAACTAAAACTCATATTTAGGTCGGGTCGTTACCTGAGTCGAGCTTCTGATCCGGAGGTTCTTCTCACGAGTGCAAGAGACACGAGCGGGTGCAATCTTGTGTGATTCCAACACTTTCTCTCTCTACGGTTTTTCTCTCTCTAGAATTGCAAATGAGAGAAACATGTGGTGACCTTGGCTATTTATAGGGGAGACCTCCCCAAGCCCGGTTCGCGACTGACCCGGACCGACTTCGGCCCGCTTGAACTCGTTAACTTTATTTCTCGACATTTACAAGTCTACCCCCCTTATAAGAGGTTTCGTCCCCGAAACCTATCACAAGTCAAATAATTGAGGGTACGACTCCCTCATTTCCGCCTCCGTTTCCCATGTAGCCTCTGATCCCTTTCGGTGCCTCCATTGGACTTTAACCAATGGAATAACTTTACTACGCAAACGCTTCTCCTTTCGGTCTAAGATAGCCACGGGTTCTTCGATGTAATTAAGGCTGTTGTCGACCTCGATGTCAGTAAGTGGTACGTGAGCCGATTCATCCGCCAAACACTTTCGCAAGTGTGATACATGGAAGGTAGGATGAATCCCACTTAACTCATCAGGCAACTCCAACCGATAAGCGACTTCCCCAACCCGTGCCATTATCCTGAACGGTCCGACATACCTCGGACTTAACTTTCCTCTCTTCCTGAATCGTATGATTCCCTTCCAGGGCGACACTTTCAACATTACTCTGTCCCTAACATCGAACTCGATAGGCCTTCGTCGTCTATCCGCATAGGATTTCTGGCGATCTTGTGCGGCCTTCATTCGAGCTTTGATTTGATCAAACCTTTCCGACGTTTCTTTTATGACTTCCAGACTTCCTAACTCCTTCTGTCCAATCTCACCCCAACAAACCGGGGTCCTGCATCTTCTACCATACAACATTTCGTAAGGCGGCATGCCTATAGTCGTGTGATGACTATTGTTGTAGGAGAATTCGGCTAACGGCATATGACTGTCCCAACTGCCACCGAAGTCGATGATACAAGCACGGGGCATATCTTCCAATGTCTGAATGGTCCTTTCGGACTGACCATCCGTTTGCGGGTGGTATGCCGTGCTGATATTAAGCCTTGTGCCCATCGCCTCATGAAATCTTTTCCAGAACCTCGATGTGAATCGTGTGTCCCGGTCAGATACGATCGTCAAAGGCATCCCATGACGTGCTACTACTTCGTTGATAAACACTTCTGCTAACCTTTCCGACGAGAACGTCTCACGAATAGGTAGGAAATGAGCACTCTTCGTTAATCGGTCCACAATTACCCAAATGGTGTCATGACCTTTAGCTGTGCGGGGTAGCTTGGTTATGAAGTCCATGGTAATGTGTTCCCACTTCCATTCTGGTATATCAAGTGGTTGGATCTTTCCGTATGGTTTCTGGTGTTCAGCCTTTACTTGCGAGCAAGTCAAACACTTGCTTACATACTTCGTTACATCACATTTCATTCCAGGCCACCAGTAGTCCTTCTTCAGGTCTTGGTACATTTTGTTGGTACCGGGATGGATAGAGTAACGAGACTTATGAGCCTCATCCAAGATTTTGGTTCTAAGTTCACCACTCATAGGTATCCATACCCGTCCATAACGTGTTCTAACACCAAGGGTGTTATATTTCAACTTGTCTTGTTGGCCAACCATTCTTTCCTTCTTTATGTTTTCTTCTTTAAGTGCCTCACCTTGAGCCCTTTCGATTTCGCTCATAACATCCGATGTTACCACCAACTGGCAAACTTTCACTCTAATAGGAGTAGGCACATCCTTTTGGCTTAGAGCGTCAGCCACCACGTTTGCCTTTCCAGGATGGTACATGATCTCACAGTCATAATCCTTCAGGAGTTCCAACCATCGTCTCTGCCTCATATTAAGCTCCTTTTGTTCGAAGAAGTACTTCAAACTTTTGTGGTCGGAGTAAATAGTAAAATTCACCCCGTACAGGTAGTGCCTCCAGATTTTCAATGCAAATACGACAGCAGCAAGTTCCAAATCATGAGTCGGATAGTTGACTTCGTGAACTTTCAACTGCCGCGACGCATACGCAATCACTCTACCGCGTTGCATCAACACACACCCTAATCCCTGACCCGACGCGTCAGAGTATACCACCAGGTCTTCACTGCCTTCGGGAAGGGCCAAGACTGGAGCTTGGGTTAACTTCTTCTTCAATTCCTTAAACGCCTCATCTTGGGTCGAACCCCATTTATACCCTCTTTCCGAGTCAACTTTGTCAACGGCGAAGCTATTTTCGAGAAATCCTGGATGAATCTCCGATAGTAGCCTGCCAATCCCAAGAAACTGCGAATTTCAGTTGGCGTCTTAGGAATGTCCCATTCTCTTACCGTCACTATCTTTGCTGGGTCAACCATAATGCCGTTCGGGTTAATGATGTGACCTAGGAATTGGACTTCCCTAAGCCAGAACGCACATTTGGAGAACTTAGCATACAACTTCTCCTTCTTCAGAGCTTCCAATACTTCCTTTAAGTGACACGCGTGATCACCCTCATTTTTGGAGTAGATAAGGATGTCATCGATAAACACTATTACCGATCGATCCAGCATCGGTCGACACACCCTATTCATCAAATCCATGAACGCTGTAGGGGCGTTCGTCAATCCAAAAGACATTACGCGGAACTCAAAGTGTCCATAACGTGTGCGAAATGCCTTTTTCGGTATGTCTTCTTCCCTCACCTTCAACTGATGGTACCCGGATCGAAGGTCGATCTTTGAGAACCAACTTGCGCCTTGTAATTGATCGAACAGGTCGTCGATCCTTGGTAACGGGTACTTGTTCTTCACGGTACGTTTGTTCAACTCGCGATAATCAATACACATTCTCATCGAACCGTCTTTCTTCTTTACGAACAACACCGGAGCACCCCAAGGCGAGATGCTCGGTCGTATAAATCCTTTCTCAAGTAACTCGTCTAGTTGCGTCATTAGTTCCTTCATCTCTACTGGTGCTAGTCGATATAGAGCCTTAGCCACGGGCTGGGCATCTGGTACTAAGTCAAATCGGAACTCAATTTCTCTATCGGGTGGTATCCCAGGCAAATCCTCTGGAAACACCTCCGGGTACTCGCGTACCACGGGTACATCGTCTAGTTCTTTCACTTCCTTACACTTGTCAATCACATACACCAGATAAGCCTCGCATCCGCGCCTCAAGTAATTTGTTGCCTTAATCATTGAGATGACGTTTGGCATCGGGGCGTCACGATCTCCAAAAACCTCGACTTTGCTACCATCCGGAGCCTTGAGTCGGATTATCTTTCGTTTACATATAATTTACGCTTCATTGGCAGTTAGCCAATCCATGCCTAACACGACATCGAACCCTCCCAAAACCATAACACACAATCTGACAGGGAACCTATGACCTTCTATTTTTATCGTGGAGTTTTCAACTACATCGGTTACTCTTGCAGTTCTACCCTCAGCGGTTTCTACGCTAAAGGCCCTTTATAACTTACTGACAGTGTACTTCACGCGTTTACAAAAAGTCGCAGATATAAAACTCTTACTGGCACCCGAATCAAATAACACAGAAACAAGAGTGTTGTCAAGGACGAACGTACCTGACGCCACGTCGGGGTCCATTCTGGCCTGGTCTTGCGTCAGCGCGTACGCACGAGTCTTTGCTCGAGGCCTCTCTTCCCTCTTCTCCGGGCCTTTCCCCTTCCCGGCTTCACCCATTCTTGGTTTGGTGCATTCCCGGCTCAGATGACCTGCATCCCCACAGTTATAGCACTTGTAGTGTTGTGTGCACTCACGGGAGTAGTGCCCGGTCTTGCCACACTTAAAGCACAAGTTAGATCCCAGTCTACATTCACCTACATGCTCCTTTCCACACTTCCTACAAACAGTCGGCTCATCCACCCGAGCCCTTTTATCGCGAGCCCCAAACATCTTTCCACCAGTTCGCTTGTTTGAGAAGCTCGGTCTCTTCTTTGGTTCCTCGATGGCGACGACATTCAGTGCCAAATCATCAAATACTACGCCGCTCAGTTCTACTACCGAATCATAGGTAGTAGGGGCGTTTTCCTTAACATAGGTGCGGACCTGGTCCGGCAACCCTTGAAGGTAGCAGGAAATTTTTCTCTCCTCCGTCGTAACAAGATGTGGCACCAGACGTGCCAGTTCATTGAATCGGGTTGTGTACTGCCGGTGCGTCATGCTCCCGGCCTTCAAACCCAGAAATTCCCTCTCAACCTTCTCAATCTCGTTCCTCGGGCAGAAATTCTTGATCACCAAAGTTTTCAAGTCAGCCCACATCATCGAGTCAACAACCTCATCCCCCTTAGCCTGACGTACACCTTCCCACCAGTGGGATGCTTCCTCCCTCAAGGAGTTAGCAGCAAACTTCACTACTTGATTAGCTCGACATTCGCTCAGACGGATGGCAGCTTCCATACGTATTACCCAATCAAAAGTAGCCATCGCGTCCTTCTTCCCAGTCAGGACCGGCGGGTCACATGCCTTAAAGGACTTATAGTCGCATCCGCGAGCAGGCGGTGCGTTGTCGGTCTCGTTGTTCTGGGCACCAATTGCCGCACTAGATCCGCCTTCCCCACTAACTTTCTTTAATGCTTCAGCCAACAGACTTGGCAGAGAATTCTTCATCAACTCGGAGAACTCTCGAGCTATGGCTGCTCTCACTTCTGGTTCAAAAGTGAAAGGTTGTTCTGCAACTTGTGTCTGTTCGGTTCCATGCACACTAACCGTCGATTCAGTGTGAACACTTCCTTCTTCGTTGTGCCCTTGGCGCGTAGGAATCCTGCCACGCCCACCATTTCGACCGCCGGTACGACCACCGGTACGGCCACCACGCCTTCCGTTCCCTCTCCTCGCCATTTCGTTCTATAAGACAAGAAATCCAATGTCATCACGCTAGTTAACAAATAAAATTCAATAAGTACTGTAAGATGTTAATATACACTGGCCATCTGCAATTAACCATTACACTACCTTTCGATTTCTATTTGACCACCTTTGTGATTCCATCAGAACACAAGTCCTTACCTAACCCTTTCTAAGGCATACTACATACACATACTCTACTTTTCATACCTGATGCTTTGGCTCGAGTTACCCGTACTGGCATCCACTTTCGGTCCCATTCAAAGTTTAAGTTCAGACACTGGGAGTGTCCGAATCTCTCAAACTATTGCTCTGATACCAACTTGTAAGGCCCCAAACCCGGGAGGCCTCACTTGTTGAATTTACTCATTCACAAACAGTTCTTAAACATGAATATCAAATAATGCAGCGGAAAATTTCATTCAAACATAACGTCATCATTGTTCATACATGCGGAAGCGTAAACATTGTTTAAAACATAATTACATAAACAACTCATAACGGGATGCCAGTCTTCATGATCGACCGGGTAACTCTTCTCGCTTGCCAAGCATCACCGTCCATCGTCCATACCTGCCTTAACCTGAATGTGCATACTAAATAGTCAGCTACGCCGGTGAGTTCTAGCATTTCATAAAAACTTTAACATCAACATTTGCCAAAAACGTATCATTCATTTAGTAAAACCTTTCACAAAAGCATGTAATAATAACATCTTTAAAAAGGTTCCGTACCCATATCATCATCAACATCATAATCATAAACACCGTTAAACGGATCGTTCATTAAAACTTTTAACATTTATTTAAGTCATACATTATTATCTAAATCTGTGTTACCCTTCGTTCCGTCATTTAGTATGGTATTGCCCCTAAGGCTAACTGCACGAAGACCGACAATACCATACATTCCGTCAATTCCCTTTTTGGTATTGCCCCCAAGGCTAACTGCACGAGGACCGACAATACCCATTCAGTTGCCCTTATGGCTCTCATGTCCATAAACCGACAACTTCCATCGACGGCCACGGCTCACGGCCAATGACACCGTCGGATCATAATTTAACCTTACATAGGGTCACGTTAACCCCTGAGTAACCGTCGTTACTCCCTTACCAGTTGTACAACATCATAACCATTGACATGCCACAAAGACAATGCCCCTGTTGTTCTTGTGGCAACTATGGCTCGCTGTCCATAATCTACCACAAGGCTGGGAATCTCATTTCCCAGACTTCATTCGTCAATTCCATTCATTCGACAAATTAGATTTGTAATGACTTCTTTAAAACCTTTACCTCTTTCTCTTCTCATTAAACATTTCCTCATTTAGACCGTTCATAAAACATTCGTAACCCTTTTTGGCAAAAAAACACTTCAAAACCTTTCCTTTCGTAAACATCGTTTCGTTAAAACATCATTTCGTTAAACATCATTTCGTTAAACATCATTTCGTTAAACATCATTTCGTAAAACATCATTTAGTTAAACATCATTTCGTAAAACATCATTTCGTTAAACATCATTTCGTAAGTATGCACACCAGCCCAAAAACATTAACAAAACATTTAAAAGAGGGCTCTAGAACTCACCTGATACGCTAATATGGGTTGTCCTAAACGAAGGTCCAACAACGTCACTTCCGATCTGAATTGATTAGTTAAATACACATCAGACCAATCCCGACTCTAACGGTTTAACCATTCTAACATACTGACTTCACTTAATCAGTTCTGATGTCTGCGCACTTAGCAAGTGCGCAGACCCTGCTGCCTGCGCACTTAGCAAGTGCGCAGACCATGCTTCCTGGGCACTTAGCAAGTGCGCAGGTCCTTCCTCCTGCGCACTTAGCAAGTGCGCAGGTCCCTCCTCCTGCGCACTTAGCAAGTGCGCAGGACCTGCTCCGTGCGCACTTAGCAAGTGCGCACGACCTGTTCTTCGCGAAAAACGCTAACTTTCGCATTCGGGTCTGATCATGTCAAGATCCCGAACCTGTTGCATTCAAAACGTTCGTTTTCCATTAAGGAACTCAAATCCATGATTATCTTTCAGTTTCATCCGTTCAAACCTTACCTTTTCACCCAAAACCCGAAAAACCCAAAAACGAACTAAAACTCAGATTTAGGTCGGATCGTTACCTGAATCAAGCTTCTGATCCGAAGGTTCTTCTCACGAGTGCAAGAGACACGAGCGGGTGCAATCTTGTGCGATTCCGACACTTTCTCTCTCTACGGTTTTTCTCTCTCTATAATTGCAAATGAGAGAAACATGTGGTGACCTTGGCTATTTATAGGGGAGACCTCCCCAAGCCCGGTTCGCGACTGACCCGGCCCGACTTCGGCCCGCTTGAACTCGTTAACTTTATTTCTCGACATTTTGGGATGTTACACTCTAATTGCCGACTATGATAGCTTCTTCTGGTCCGAATCAGTTCCTCAGGTGTCCTTTTTACCTCCCCTCAATTCGAATCATCCCTGTTATGTTGAAATCGTTTGGGAATTAGGGTTTATATGGGTTGCGATAGACGGATGGGATGAATCATAAACAGAGAACTGTTCTTTTTAGATATGTGTTCCTGAACTTTGACAAGGCTTTAAACCCAAATCTAATGGTTAAAGCACTCCATCCTTCTAGCACAGGTCGCGGGTTCGAACCCGGTCGTACCTGTTTTCACTCTTTTTATTCTTGTTGGTTGTTAGACCTTGTCACTCACACACATACATAAATATATGTACATATAATCGCATACCTATTTTCTTATAAAATTAATGGTGTAAAATACACATTTTGTTTACAAACAAAACATATGAAAATAAATCTTAATACCTATATACCTTTTTTTAATGGGTATGCATATATATAAGCAACTAGGTTAAAGCTCATGTTTTACATCGGTTAAATAAATATAACTTGTTATAAAACAGTATTTTTTTCTATGAAGATTTGTGTGTTGAAGGTTATTAGTCATCTGTGAAATAACAAATAACGAAGATTTAAGAATTATAAAATTGTATTTTATAATAAGATATAAATGAAATTTTCTTATGATTTAGTAATTTTTAATAAAATATTATAATAAATTTTATATTTTTAATTATTTAACATTATCATTATGTAATAGGAGAGAAAGGCGAAAAACAAAAATCTAGATTTCGTCATACATCGACACGTAGCGAGTATAGTTATTCTTTTATTATAATATAGGTTAGAAACCCTGTATATTATACATGGTAAATAAATGCAGTGTTATATATACTCAGTAATGAAGATCTAATATTACATAATTTTTAATATAAATTTTAGAAAAGTTATATAGTTATTTTTAAAAAATGTTTTATAAAAAGAATGAAAGAAATGTTCAAATTATAAAAATATTTTATGAACAAAGCTTTTTTTAAAATTAAAAATGTTTTATAAAAATAGTTATAGAAATCATTATTATTAAATATGAGAGAGAGGCGGGAAACAAAAATTATAATTTTTTTATAGAAACTTGTATCATTAATAGGAGAGAGAGGCGGGAAAAAAATCCTAAGGATGAACATGGGAATGACATGTGGCACCACAAAACCTTTATTTATTAGTATGTATATATTATCGTTATAAATCAATCCCTTTTTTTATTATAAACAAGAGTTACAATTATTATCCTTCTCAGATAAATATATTTTTATATATTTATAACTATATTTGACTATTCTAGTTAGCACAAACGTACAATGACCGGCATTTGAACATTATTATTTATACGCGTGCTTTATTTTGTTACTAATATATTTATTCCCAAGCATGACAAACATGATTTTAAACTCGATTTTATTAACTAATTCATTTTCTTTTACAATCATTATTACTAATAAATTAAATCATAAATTTTCTTAACACTTATTTTGCATGAAAATCAAACTAAAATAAATAAAAAGTTTTATTTATTTATTTATGTAGTTAATTATGTATTTATTCAATTAATTATTACTCATTTATTTATTCATTCAATTATTAAATTATGCAATTTCAAATGAAAGAAAACTATGTATTATTTATTCTTTTATTTATTTACAAGAAAATGACACTAATTATTTATACATTTTTTCCGTGTTGAAATTGTGTGATGTATTTTTGTAATTATATTGAATGTGTGCAAAATTTTTCTGTACTAAATTTTTTTGGATGTATTTTTGTAACTATGCTAAATTTTTCTACACTAAATTTTTTAGATGTATTTTTGTAACTATATGTTGTATTTTTCTGTACTGAATTTTTGTGTTAGTATTTTTGTAACTATGCTAATTTGTCTACCTTTGACGTCTTTCAAAACGTCATGGGTATATGTATTATGGAAAGTTTCGGCGTATATAAACACTTATTTAGCATTATTACAGAAAACAAATGACGTATCAAAATTTGTTGAATTAAGAAAAGTAGTTCCATAACATATTGTCATAAAGCATAATTTAGAGATGATAGTCATGCAATCATCTCATTTGCTGCAAATTTAGATATGACATTGATAGTCATGCAACATTACAGGATTAGAATCCCTCTAAACACATCTTAGTCACTTGTTTGCATCATCGTAATCATGTAGAAACTTAATAAACAACAACTAACTAAAGATTTGACCCAAAATCAACATTCCAAGCTAATCCAAGTATCTGGCCCCTTTCAACTACAGTACAAACTGAATAAAATCTCGCAAACTAAATTCATAAAACAAGCAAAATCCAACTCGAATCTTTCATTCCGATGCCCTAAACACCACAACAAGTCAAGATTAATCAACAATAACTATGGTTCCCAACTAGAATTAGGGGTCCTTTTTTGTTAATTAATCAAGCAAAATCCAGGTTCCACAAAACTGGCATAATCCCCTCAACTAGAACACCATATCCACACATTGGGTATACTACAGCTAGGCCAAAGACCTATTAAATTAGCAAGCAAAATCAAAGTCTCAAATACTTCAATTCAAAACATCACAAAATCTGCATAATCCACCTGCATTTTTTATACAAACTCGTTAAATCGTCGGAGATCCATCAATGCACCGGACGTAATCCTTATGACCGATTAGGTTACAAATCGAAGTCTCCGACGACACACCCTAATACTTAACGACAGATTCATCGCCGTCGGAGAACAGATGTAGCTTACCAATGCGAGGATAACTACCAAAATGAGCCGGCCGCTAGTGGTCGCGAAATTGCAGAAGAGCGGACCGTTTCTTAATGTCGAACACCTGGATCTGGCCGGAGTACGAACCGGCAACCAGTAATTGGTCGTTAGAGCCGAAACAAGCGGAGTCTTTGAAGGCTATGGTGGTTGATTCAGGTTCTAGGGTTTGTGAATTGAAGATTGTGACGGTGGCAGAGTGTATGGCGGCGAAATCGTGTGAAGATGTTGGGAAGAATGCGAGTGAGGTTATGGATGAAACTAAGGTTTGTATTTGTTTGGGAGATGGATTTCATGGATGAACACAGAAGGGCCAACGGATTTTGGGAGTGGGGAAGAAAATGTTTCTTTACCAAAATGCCCCTCACTCTATTTTTAAGAAGTGACAGATATCTAACTCATAATTCTTCTTAACCTGAAAACTCATTTCTTATTTGATCATTTCTCACATATAGGGATGCATTCTTTCGAGAACATACGAACTGTTTTCAACCAATCATTATTTTTCTAAAATCTTAATTTATATTTAAATTTTTAGAATTTATGAAGGGTAGTATGGTACTTTCTTCTATAGGATTCATGTAGTGGGGCTTATGAGTGAAATAAAGAAAAACCGCATTCATTGAACTGTTTCTATACAAATTCCAAAATTTCTATACAATTTGCAAATTGATTCAGAACTGCATTTCTTGCATTCGTACATTGAACATCTGTGTTAATTCCAATGATATTTTTTTTTTTCACTTATATGTGTGATGTTGATTAATTACAATCGATACTAGAAAAGAAGAGAACAACATTAGAAATTCTTCACTTACGGATTAATCAATTGATAAAATGTAAATACTCCTTAGCGTCAATTTATATATGAACATCTAATGACACGATGTTATTTATTGGTTGTCTCTTTTGCTGATATAATAAGTTAGTTTTTAAAGAAATTTGATTTATATTTACTGAAAATCATACGTTATTTTAAAAAAAAAAATAGTATGTTTATTACTGAAAATTATACAATTATACGTTATTTACTGAAAATTATACATTACTGTTTTTGCTAATAATGATTTTTCTTATTCAATATAAAATTGAAATGTACATATTATGATAAATACCTGGTTATTAAGGCCAGTATGCATTATTGCACACATACACTAGTTAGCATACATGCTACACAATTGTTGTAAGTGAAACAATTGTGTTTATGATGTATTGCTTTCAATCGAAACTATGGCCATATGAACAAGCATTACATCGCATATGCCAAATATTTGCTTTAATTGAATTTATAAAGTTGTATATAAACATCCAAAACAAATAGCATACACTATGCATAATGTTCAACGAAACAATCACTACTACATTTCACATGGCATAGATTTAAATTTTGCTCTTTTCTTGTTGCCTTTTATCTTCTTGTTTGTGGAATTTTGTTTTGGCTATCAGCAGAAAAGTTAAATATTGGACTTGGTATCTGTTAGAAATTCTAAATCAACCAAAAAACTAAATAAATAAATAACTCGTCAAGCGATCAATAGAGTGCATATATGCATTTTTTTTTATCTTTTGTAGAATTATACTTCTTTATTCAAACACTGGAGTTGGTAACTGCTAGAAATTCTAAATCAGTGTTAACAGTTATCACATTCCTCAGCAAAAAGTAAAAAAAAAAAAAAAATTTTAAAGAATTAGTTGTATATGCGCATTTTTTCACATTTTGCATAATACTCTTCAAGCCCAAGAATCCTGTGAAGAAAGCCATAGCCCTGTAAATTTGTAGTCAAAGAATTTGAAAAAAAATGAGGGTAAGAATGGAAGTCATGGTTTAATGAGAAATTAAAGGCTAATTACAAGTCAACTCACTTTCACCATCAAAATCACTTTCTTTTGGTTTCAGGAATAGACTAAAGTACCACTACTCCACAACATCTCAATTCTTGATTCCAAAACACTAGTATAAACACAAAAAATCACACAATTTTGTAAATCAAAAGATCAAATCCCACATTTGGAAATTAGAAGGTGGAAGCTTTTTCTTTGTTCACATAAAAGATATGAAAAAAAATGTAGGTTGCAGATCCATATAATGCTCCATTGCTGATATCCACAATATACCATGTTATGAGTGGATCGTAGAAAAAATCAATCCTTTCAGTGGCTGAAGATCCATAATTGATCTTCATATTTTTGTAGATTTTTCACAGATGATTATTGAATCTTCTCCAATTTCGCTGCTATAAAATTGAAAGCTGGACCAAAATTCTAAAATGAGACCAGAAACTCGCTGTAACAAAACTCTAACCTTGAATCCAAATTGAAGTCGAATTTATACCTAAAAATCGTGAGAACAGACATTAGAAGATGCAATATAATCTGGAGACGCGAGCAATCTAACTAATTAGGAACATCCACTAACGTGATGAACGCAGATTTGAAGATGCAAACTAATTTGGAGATGCAAACTATTGAATATAACGAATGATTGATGAATGGCGATTAGAAATTCGAACTAATCCGACCATCTGATTAACGGGGATTTAAAGATTGGAGTTCTAGGGTTAGAAAGGAAAGAGAAAGGGAAGAAGTGGGTGGAGAGATTTACGGTTGAAAGATAATGGGTGTAGTAAAGTACCCAACATGCCCCCTCATTCCTTTATTTTATTCATGTACAAACATGTACCACTACTAAAGGAGTTCTTATGGTTCTCTCCTTTTTATTAGTTTTTTTTAAAGGATGTCCCCATATATATATATATAGAGGGAGACATCCTTTTAAAAAACTAATAAAATATATATATATATATCTTACAAACATAACGTCAATACATGCAACACCTATTACATATTTGAAAAAAGACTCTTATCTATTAAACTAGAATTAAGAAAATCTATAAATATGATGCATATAGAAGTAGTAAAAATTCTTTTAAAGGCACAATTTAAAGATGGAATTAATTTTCCTATAAAATGGCTCTCGTTGATAATAGAATTATCAACAGACAAGGAAATTTAGCGTATGGTAAATTTATGTTTACCACATATCCTAAATTTGCTTTAAATCGAGATTCAAAAGATTTTGATAAAACTCTAAGTTTCATACATCAGTGTGAAAGAACTGATCTTATGGAACCTGCAAATAAAGTATTTACGATTAATTATTTAATCTCTTATGCTTTAACTAATAGTACTCATTCTATTGAATACAAAGAAAAAGAGAATATAGCAATAGATGACATATTCTCAGATATAGGTACCATTGAAGAAAGTAAGTTCTCTGAACCCTTACAAATACAAGAAAATTGGGCAATTAATATAGCTCGAAATAAACAAATTCTAGGATCTCAACCTAGACACGGTTTCTCTTGAAACTCTTTAAGAATAGGAGAATCTAGTTCTAATGGATTACAATTAATAAGATCTATGTCTGAAAAAATAGATAAGTATGAAGAAATTCTTAAAAAAATTATTGGAAAATAATGCCTTTAAGACCAATCCTAGAGATACTAGAAATCTTAGATGAAGAAATTACTTCTGAAGAAGCTTCAATACAAACTTCTTTTACAAGAATAGAACAATTAAGAGCAAATTTCATGTTAAGCCATAAAATAAAGGCTCTTGATATAAACATCTTGAGATGGGGAATTATTAGCTCTAAACAAAGAATTGTTGAACTTAAAGCAAGAAAAACAATAATATCCATAACATGAGTTCTCTTGTGAGAATAGAAAAATTAGTTAAAGAACTAATTAATAAAGTAGAAAATTTATCTACTAATGAAAATCTAGAAGTAATCACTGTAAAAATTATCAAAGAAATTTCTGAAAAAATTAATAAGAAAGAAGATACGAATCCATTAATACTTGAAAAATATAAAGAAAAAACTTCAAATGAAGACAAAAGAAAATTTCGAAAATACCTTTTTCTTAACTTTAATGTTGGAAATCCATCATTAGGAATTTCTAAAAGCCCAAACGCCCTAAAATGGCCTTTTGGATCAACCTCAAATGACTAACAAAAGTCAGATGAGAATTTCTTTTCGAAAAATAAATACTACAATTGGAAGACGTTATTTACTCCATCAGAACATCATCCAAAGGATCATGGAACTCCATAGCAACTGGAGTATTCATCCAAAACAAAAAATAAATGAGTTATCTCATTTATATAAGCAAAAACATTATTTTAAAAAAGAAATACAAGAACTTGAGAATAAAAAAGTTATTCTATCTTGCGGATAAATGATTTCCATCACACAAAAGCTAGAACAAATTTTTAACAAACAGCTAGAAACTCATTCAGCTGAACAAATAAATGAACTTGTTCAACTAATGTCCCTAAGTGACAAAGAGTGTGAACAAAAATTTTCTGAAAATAAAGAATTAAAAGAAAATTATTTTCCAGAAATCAAAGAGCAGGTTTTTGTGGTTCAAGAACCCAAAACTGAAGAAGAATACTCATCTGAAGAAGAAGAAGAAACCCCAACATACAATAATAGGATGAACTAAACTAATGCTAGTAGCAGTAGTTACAAAAAATCCTATAGAAAAAAAGAATACAGAATTTTCTATGCCCTATCATAAAGGCATACCTAATTCTAATAATGGTAGTTCAACTGCAATTGACACCATTAAAATAGTCTGTGTCTTCGATCTTGAAAAAAGAAAAGAAGTTATAGACAAATGGAATACTGAGATTAGCCTAATAATCCAGTCTAATCCAGAACAATTTTCTAAAGCTAAGGCTTTGTTATTATTAATTGAGCACAAATCGGAAAGAATTATCCAAGATTTCATTAAAGGAACAGCTTGGAACGAAGATTTGCATGGTGAAGATCTTTTTGATCAAATTATTAACGCCATCTATATGATGTTTTTAGGTCTAGATTTTCTTACAAATAAAGACCATGAAAATCAAAAACTGCTTGAAAAAACAAGACAAGTTCTAACCAAATCACAACTTTGTGATATATGTCTCATTGACAACTTTACTTATCTATTTGAGCAAAACCTATACAAGCTAAGTACAGAAGAATACCACTCTTGGATAGAAGTATACTTAATGAAAATTCTTATTGTCGGTGAAAAGGCCAAAGAATGATGGAATAAAGAAAAGAACAATCTAACTATGCATTCCCTTGGATTTGCTACAAGGATTGTTAAAGAAGAAATTGCAGTTTATTGTGATTTCTCCAACAAACAAAAACAGTTAAAGAAATTTAACAAAAGCAGAAGAACCACAGTTATCTTTTGGCTGTGATCAAATCAAAGACAAAAAATACTTCAAAAAGAAATATAAGAAAAAATACAAAACAAAAGGAAGGTTTTGAAAAACTAAGAAAAGAAAATTTACTCCTAGAAAATACTTTTCTAACGAAAAACCAAAGGTCTGCCCTCAAGGAAAAAAAGAAATGTCGTTGCTGGATATGCTCTGAAGACGGACATTATGCCAACGAATGTCCTAATAAACAAAAATTTTCACAAAAAACAAAGCTTATTTTAGAAGCCGAAAATGAGGGATATTTTCATTCAGAAAACATTTTTAAGGGCTATATGCAAGTATATTCTTCATAAATAAAGTATAACTCATCCTCTGAAACAACTACAGACAGTATAGAATGAGCAAAACCCATTCTTCAAACATGGAGGGTAATCCTAACAATTCATATTTTTGTCAGAATCCTCAAAAAGAAAACGAATTAGTTTATTCAAATATAACTAATCCAAATTCAATTTATATAAAAGGAAAAATTTTCTTAAAATGCTATAAAATTATAACTCTACATTGTTATGTAGACACAGGAGCAAGTCTTTGTATTGCAAGAAAATATGTTATTCCTAAAGATCTATGGGAAAACACTCCCAAAGATATCAAAGTAACAATTGCAAATCAAGAAACCATCAAATTAGACAGGGTTTGTAGAAACCTTATTGTGTATTTTTTAGGAGAACCATTTCATATTCCTACTATCTATCAACAAGAGTCAGGAATAGATTTACTCATTGGAAATAATTTCTGTCAATTATATGGGCCTTTTACCCGGTGGTTAGATAGAATATTTTTTCACCTTAACCAAGAAATGATTTTGATTAAGAAAATAACAAAAGCTTTTCAAATCAGTAAACCTGAATTTCTTGAATCAATGAAAAAAGATTCAAAAATAAAGCAAATCCCTGGTACCAATATAACTCAAGAAGTTATAAAACAAGAAGAAAAATATTTTCTTGAAATACAAAAATATCAAAAAAATTGAAGCTTTACTCGAAAAGGTTTGCTCAGAAAACCCTATCGACGCAGAAAAATCCAAAAATTGGATGAAAGCGTCAATAGAATTAATAGATCCAAAAACCATAATCAGGGTAAAACCCATGAAATACAGTCCACAGGATAAAAATGAATTTAATAAACAAATTAAAGAATTATTTGATCTCAAGTTAATTATTCCAAGTAAATCTCATTATATGTCTCCAGTATTCTTAGTTGAAAATGAGGCTGAAAAAAGAAGAGGAAAAAAAACGTATGGTTGTAAATTATAAAGCAATCAATGCAGCCACAAAAGGAGACAACCATAACCTTCCTTGCATGCAGGAATTATTAACTCTCTTAAGAGGAAAAAACCATTTTTTTCAGTTTTGATTGCAAAAGTGGTTTGTGGCAAGTATTGCTAGATGAATAATCTCATCTTTTAACGGCGTTCACATGTCCAGATGGTCACTATCAATGGAAGGTAGTTCCTTTTGGATTAAAACAGGCTCCTAGCATATTTCAAAGACATATGCAAAATGCTCTAAGGGGATTAGAAAATTATTGTACCGTCTATGTTGATGATATTATAGTTTTCTCAAACTCTGAAGACAAACACTATTTTCATGTTTTATCAGTTTTAAAAACAATTGAAAAATATGGAATAATTTTATAAAACATCATATTTTAAAAGTTATAAGAGAACAAAATATATCAAAAATTAATTATAAAGATTAAAATAATTTAAAAAAATTACATCTAACGTGGAGAAATGAATGAATCGGTCGTTTGGGACATGGGATTGAACTTCCTCGTCGCGTGTGAAGGTGTGGTGCGTGAACCACCAAGGTAGCACCAAAGCCTATTTAAATTCTGATTCAATACATATATATATATATATATACATATATATATATATATATATATATATATATATATATATAGGAGTAGCTTCAAATAAGAAGTGTAATTTGGTTAAGAACCTAAGAAGCAATCTTAGCCACCCATTTGCTAATAAATGATGAGATTTAAGTGGTGAAAAAATAAGGTTGGAGGGGTATATTTGGAATAGCCATTTTTATTGACTTTTTTCAAGTTTCCCCTCATTTTTTAAACTTTTATAACTTTCTTATATGACATTATTTTTTGAAAAAAATTACCCCATAAAATCAAGCATTTTTTTCTCTTTAATTTGAGTATAATGTTGATATATAAAAACTATGATTAAAAAAATTCAAAATCTTTGTTATTTTCGATAAAACAGCACTGATAATAGAATATGTGTTGTTTTCTAGTAAACAACAGCAAACCAGCACAGGAAAATAACATAACAACAAAATCAGCATAACAGCACATCAGTACAACATAAAAAATAACACAATAACAAAAACAACATAGGTAATTTTACAAAATCATAAATCTGAAATAAAAGTCATCATCTTAAAACAAGAGTGTAAGTAATTAAGGTTTGACCTTCAGCAACATAAAAAGAAGAATGTATCTTATCTTTGCGTTTTTCGGTAACTATTCTTGTAGGGAAAAGAATGTACCATAAAATACAAGAAAGTGAACTAAAAAAAACTTCATGTGAATGCTATGACACTTGGGCTAGAACCCAAAATCTAATTTGCAAATGTTTTTGTATATAGTACAATATTAAAAACTTAGTTTTGTTGTGTTGGGTTTTGTTCATTTTTGTGATGACCTACCTGTGCTGGTATTGCTTATGCTTGTTTATGTTTGTGCTGGTTTTAGGATTATAACATGTCACTTCCAATTGTGTTCTTTGTTTTGTGCTAGTTTGATATACAATCTTAAAAACTTAGTTTTGTTGTGCTGGTTTTGTTTGTGATAGGTTAGCTAAGAAGAGCAAGTCACACAAATAACCGTGTTGTTTCGGTGCTGTTTTATAGTAAAACAGCACAATTAATTGTTATGTTTGGTATTGTTTTATGATAAAACAGCACAGTTAAAAGTGTTGTTTTACAACGCAACACAGTTAATTGTGCTGTTTTATTATAAACCAGCACATTTACGTAAATTAGCAAAATTTCATCAAGTGTCGATCTTGTTTTTACAATATATATATATATATATATATATATATAGCAATAATATACTCAAATTAAAGGTTAAAAACGCTCGATTTTATGATTCATTTTTTTAAAATTAGATCGTATGAAAAAGTTATGTACGTTTAAAAAAAGTGGGGGAATTTGAAAAAGGTCAACAATTGTGGGTTTTCCAATAATGCCCCTCCACCCCTTGTTTTTTCTACAATTAAATTTCTACCCTTGATCATCTATTTAAATGGATGAGATTGCTTCTTATACTTCTTACCCAAATAGTACTTGTTAGGGGAACCATCACCTATATATATATATACACACACTAGGTTAAGACCCATCTTTTACATGGGTTGAATAAATACAATTTGTTATAAACCAATATTTTTTATGAAGATTTGTATGTTTGGTATTATTAGTCATCTGTGAAATAAAAAATAATTGAAATTTTCATATGATTTAGTAATTTTTAATAAAATATTAGAATATATATGTTAGATATTTAATTATTTAACATCATCATTATTTAATAGGAGAGAAAGACGAAAAACAAAAATATATATTTAATCAGAAGTCGACACGCAACAACTATTGTTATTCATTTATTATAATATAGGTTAAGTGTCACACCCCAACCGACGGCGGATTATACGTCGGGGCGGACGCGGTTTTTCAATAGCACAAGGTTGACTATTAAAGTTTAAATAGTTTTATTGAATAACTTCAAGGTTCCAATACAAAGAATAAATCAAATACATAGCAAGAATACAAGTCTAATTGATTAAGCATTCTAGGTCCAAGCATCCTATGTAATCACAATAAAGTCTCATGTTGTAGTACCTGAAACATGTGAAAGAATCTGTCAACTACAAAATAGTTGGTGAGATACAAAGGTTTTGACACAGTTTAACAAGGATTTGAAAAGAATTACAATTCACTATGATATATGCATTCTATAATGTAAGTATGAGAAACAAGTATCTTAAACATTGTGCACTTCAAACCTACAACCAAGTTTAGGCATAACCCGCAGGTTACCCTTATAAGTTTAAAGTTTAGTTTAGTAACAATCACCAAGGGCTCCCCCCGAAGGGGTCAATCAATCAAGGTGGATTGGTCAAATACAATAGATCTATCATTGTTACTATCGGCTTGATCAAAGCTAATGAATGTGCTAGTTTTAAGTTTAATCTAAGCATACAAGTCTCAAGTTTAACATAAGAATAAGCATCTAGTCATAGTTGTACAAGAATTGTATAAGTTTAAAGTTTTGAACATGTTTCACCCCGAAAGTATAGAAAGGAAAAAGGGGCTAAGTATACTCACTTGGATTGATGAAGAGTGCCCAACAAAGATTAAGTGTAGCAAGACTTTGAGGGAGAGTATCCTCACAATAAGCCTAAGAATACAAGTCTAAAGTTTCAAGCATGATCCTATAAGTCTAAGACAAAGGATTTAGAATTTCAAGATTTGACTAGGGCTCCAATGGGATACGGAAATGATTTGTGTTTATAAAGTTAAGTTTAATATAAAGGTTTTAAATGAATGACACAAGACTTGTATATATGTTTAGTAAGCTTATAGCTTAGAATAATTATTAATTAAAATAATTATTTAAAAAGTTTTACATAAGTTATGTTGTCAATAATCTAAGATAATTAAGTGTAAGAACTAAATAATTATTAAAGTTTAACAATAATTATTTAAAGTATAATTTATGAATTTGTGCTTGTAATAATCCTTCAAAGTCTAATTATTTACCAATGATAGATAATAATTATTTAAAGAATAGACAATGATTAAAGAATAATAATTATTATTTTAAGATTAAAATAATTATTGAGGATAAATAATCGTTTAAGGAACACTTAATTTATTAAGGATAAATAATTTTCTACAAGAATAATTATTTTATTTAATATAAATCATTCAAGACTTATTAAAGGATTTAAGTGTTAAACCTTTATTTTATAATTTTAAATTTGTAAATAAATGACGTTTAAAAATGTGGCCATAAGTTTAAATGAATGGGTTTAACAATTTTGTTAAACGGAAATCCTTATAAAGTTTATAAATGTATTTTTTTTTGTTTATATAAAGTATGAGTTTTATAGAATGTATAAGCTTAAAGTTTCCATTTTTTTTAAGTTTTAAACTTATAAGTTTATAAACATTTCAAATCTTAAACATACGATGTATATTTAATGCAAAGGTTTATAAATTTCTGTTTTTATAATAACACGTAAGTTTTTTTATAAAAGTCTAGAAGTATGTGTATAGTTTTAAGTGTTTAAAATTATTTTTAAGAATTATTTATTACGAGTTTTAATTAACTTTTAATTAGTTAAAATAGTTCTAGATTCTAAAAGTATAAATAGAAATCATTTTTAAGTTTATAAAAGTTTAACATAATTTATAAAAATTATAAAAGTTTAAAAACTGCTTTTAAAAAGGCTAAAACAAAAACAGTGGGCAAAACCGGTTCCCCCGGATTCGAACTCGGGTCTGGGACCGGGTCGCAACCACACACACACACCCAGCCATCCCGCCTACGGGTCTCGGTGGGAGTATATTGGACAAGAAAATTTTTAAACAACATTCCAAACAGTCCCAAATTGATATGAACCCCTAGAATTTTGATTCGCCAAATACACTTCGAATTGCCCTCTGTTAGTGGAATTAAACAGTGGGCTTTCGATCTACAGGGTATAGCGATCGCGTTAGTCACAAGAATTACCTGAAACGATGTTGATTTGAGTGAGAACGTGACTAGGGTGGTCGTCGGCGGTCACGGCTTCAAATCGGAGAATGCAGGTGTTAATCGGAGAAATTGAGAGTGAAGAAAGTTGAGGGGTGATGTTGATGAGCTATGGGGGTCGGTATTTATAGGAGATTTTGGGTTTAAATGCCGAATTGGGTGGGAGGATGACGGGTGGAGCGGTCGAGTTCGAATTTGAAAATGCGTGGGTCTCGGGCCGTGCTATAGCATTGAAGACATCGGGGGTTGGGTCGAATGCGTGAAAGGATGCTCGAGGTTAAATGAATCCGGACGGAAACGCGAATTTGGATAAATCGAGCTCAAAACCATCGCTTGCGGGACTCGAACTAGCGACCGGTTCTGAAACTGGGAGTTTGGTTGAATGTCCTTGATGTTTCACGAGTTTAACATTTTAGGTTAAAAGTATAGTTTTAGTTTTAAAAAAAGTTTCAGGATTTGACTGTTTCGGTCCCTGGACTTTTTATAAAAATAAATATGTTTTATTTATTTTTTTATAAATCTCTCTAAAGTTTCAGAAGTTTTATTATTTTATAATTTTATAATATAATTCATTAGTTTATAAGTCTCAAGATAAAAATAAGTTTATTATATTATTTATAATAATGATAATTGTAAACTTTATAAAGTTTTTAAAGAAACTTTAACATACATGTATATATATATGTATTTTTATATAAATCTTATGTCTTCATATATATATATACATACCCCAAATGTATATATTTATCAAACAAATTAATGTTTATAAATAAAAATAGATTTTAAACAAGTTTTCAAGACTTAATTTTTTTATACGTGCAAGGATTAGGAAAAATATGACGAAAATTCTCGGATATTACAGTCTCCCCTACTTTAGGAAATCTCATCCCGAAATTAAGGTAGAAGGATTTAGATCGGATTTTAGTCTATGATACGCGCAAGGATAATGCGAGGGTTCCTTATGTTCCCGCGTAGGCCCTGGGTTACGTTTAGATTTCTTAAATGGAATGCCAGGAATAAGATTATGCTCAAGTTTCTAAGTCTTCGGAGTCTAGGGTTGCCAAGAGTTTCCGTATGAAGCATATAGTTCTAAAGATATGTTTTCAGAAGTGCATTTGAGAGAATATTCAAGATTTAAAGTGAGATGCATCACTCAGGATGGATTTGATGATAGTTTTAATGATTTGAGTTTGTAGACTAATATGTTTAAGGGTTTACTACGGTACGTAAGTTCCGTGGCTATCCTTTATGACAAGTCTTAGATCATGGCACACGACAGAGTTTACTATGTTTTCCCATACGCTGATTTTTCATACTTACGTGTGCACCTGCAAGCATTTAAATCGTCACATAGTCTGCATAGGTCCTTCTGTTTGTGTGTGAATCAAGAAAGAGTACCAGAATTTGTTTAACTCACGACTAAAGTTTCCATATAAGAGTGATCATTGATTAACGGGTCCCCTAGAGAGAGACGTCGTTCAATGATTAAAGAGAAGGGAATGTGACAAGATTTAGAGTTTCAAAGTTTCCTCGTGTTTGAATAAGAATACATCAATCATCGAGTAGTTTAAAGTCTTTATACTTTCCTCGTGTTTGAATAAGAATACATCAATCATCGAGTAGTTTAAAGTCTTTATACTTTCCTCGTGTTTGATCAAGAATCCATCAAACCTTGAGTAGTTTAAAAGTCTTATACGTTCATCATGTTTGAACAAGCATACGTCAAACATGGAGTAGTTTAAAGTCTCATACGTTCATCATGTTTGTTCAAGAATACGTCAAACATGGAGTAGTTTAAAGTCTCATACGTTCATCATGTTTGATCAAGAATACGTCAAACATGGAGTAGTTTAAAGTCTCATACATTCATCATGTTTGATCAAGAATACGTCAAACATGGAGTAGTTTAAAGTCTCATACGTTCATCATGTTTGAACAAGAATACGTCAAACATGGAGTAGTTTTAGTCTTATACGTTCATCATGTTTGAACAAGCATACGTCAAACATGGAGTAGTTTAAAGTCTCATACGTTCATCATGTTTGAACAAGAATACGTCAAACATGGAGTAGTTTAGTCTTATACGTTCATCATGTTTGAACAAGCATACGTCAAACATGGAGTAGTTTAAAGTCTTATAGTTTAGCTTCAGTGTATAGAAGTATACGATTACGTTTTGAGTATAAAGTGGTTATCTAAATACTCTAGTATTTGAGAGAGGTGTGGGACAGCGTTTGGGACAGGATTAACCGTTATACGCTCTTCCACAGAAGATTCGAGTGGTCCAGAAGGTTAGGTGGATCTCGATGTTTGGTTTAGATAGGAGTCAGGGGATGTACTATGCTAAAGAGAGTAATGTCCTCCTTCCTGCTAATGTCTAGTATCAAGAGTGAAGTTTTCTCGTGTATATGAAAATGAACGTTTTATCAAGTCTTACAAGGCTTAGTTAGGACGAACACAAAAAATTTTCAAGACTAAGAATCCAAGTATGAATTTTAAAGTAGGATAAGTCAGTTGATCACAAGTTTCAATATTAAGCTTTACATGATCCTTTATTGATCATTCTTAGTTTTAAGAATACGGGTTTGAGTATTTGTATTAGTTTTTGCATGACTCAAAAGTCTCTGACCTCATAGTTGTGTATACGAAGTTTAATGTTTTTAATAACGTGCTTCCAAGCCTTTAATTCTTGTCGTGATCTATAGCAAGACTTTTACGTGACAAGGGTTGGATGAGGAAAGTCTCCTAGCATAGGGTAACGGGAAAAGTTTTGATAATAACAGTATGTTTACAAGTTTATCTTGTTTCATAAAAAGAATGCGTAGCTTTCTTGTATAACTAAGATGTTCAAGAACAATGAGTTAAACAACGATGAGTAGTATAAGTAGGACTTACAAAGAGGTATGTATGATTGTCAAACAAAGAGTTGGTCAAGTTTAGAAGTGTGAAGTCTATATAAGAGGTAAGGATCATAGTTGATTACGGCAGTGGTTCGTAAGTCGAGTTGTTTTAAAAGAGTGCTTACGAATTAGAAGTTTTGTTCAACGTTGTTTATAGTTTAATGCCACGTTGTTAATTATCTCTAGTACTAACGTGAGCTACTCTTGACGGAAGTGTTTGGGTAAGAGGGTTTAAGTTTGTAATGATGAAAGAAGAGTCAAATTAATAAGTGATAACAAGATGAAATTTCAAAATAACTTTCATTAAACGTTTCAAAATTTGGGACTTCTAGCCCTTACATAAGACAATTTAAACGGAAAATTAAAGTGTGTAAGTAAGTTGATTTAATATGTTCAAAAGGTTTTTATTCATAATACTGAGTTATCACAGTAATATTTTCAAAAATAGTTTTGATTGGAAATTGATGGGCTAACGAGGAGGATTCCCGGAAGAAGGGGTGGGTCACGGGGACTCACTTATGTACCATATTTCCATAGCCGGAATTTCCTCGTGAGTCTACAACTTTTTAGTTATTGTCACTGATGTTTGGGTTTATGGTACTATGTCGAGGTTCCTTGTGGGTTTAGAGTCTTAGACGTGGAGCTTGTTTATTCTATAGTAGGCTTCTTCTCTTACAAAGAAAGACACTTAGGTTACGAATTTCTTTTAATTCTTTTGATTTAAAAGACGTTAAGTTTTGTTTACAAGGAACGGTGTAAGTTTTAAGGATGTAATGAAAGTTTTGAGATATATAAATGTGTAACAAAGTTTGAGTAAATCATCAAATGAATTTTGAGTGATAAAATGAAAACACAAGAGTTTCTCTTTAGGTGTCAAGTTTATAAAGTAATGAAGTTCGTAAAAGGACTTGTAGGATAATACATTGTTTTAAATGTGCTGGTATTACAAGGATCATGAAGTTTAAGGACGTATGAAAGTTTTGAGGTGTATAAAAGTGTAACAAAAGCCTTGAGTTAGTTATCAAATGAAACTTGGTTAAGTGCTAAGGGGGTAAGGTAAGAATACAAGGGTTACCTCTTAGGTGTTATATTTATAAAATAATGAAGCTTTATAGAAGAATTTGTAGGGTAATACATAGTTTTAATGGGCTGTTAGTTCAAGGATCATGAAGTTTAAGGATGTATGAACACTTTGAGATGTATAAAAGTGTATCAAAAGTTTGAGTGAGTTATCTAGAGTAGTTTGGTTGAGTGATGAAAATAAGATGAAACACAAGAGTTTTCCCTTAAGTGTTATGTTCATAAAATAATGAAGTTTATAGGAGAATTTATAGAGTAATACATAGTTTTTAAGGGTTGTATTACAACGATCATGAAGTTTATTGGGTAGTATCTACAAATATAAGTTTATGTATGTAGTTTTTGAGTATAATCTCGTAAGAATTTCTCCTTGAAGGTAACTCCTTCAGGTCATGACGATTAAGCATGCTGTCATGTGACCATTCTTGAGAAGACGGGACATAAGAATCATAGAGTAAAGGTTACAGAGGAAAGTTTTTGAATCATGAATTTATGAAGTATATAGTATTTGAGATAGTACTCATTTAGTGCATATCACTAAGTAAGTACTTTAACATATCAAGAGAGATCTAAGCTCACTAATGTTTTAGAGAAGTCATGCATTTCTATAAGTGGATACTCATCCCAATAATTCCCAGGAAAGCATACGGGTCCAACGGTTGATTTGGATTTATACGAAATGCTTTCCTTGACAGAATTTCCCAGAATACAGGTATCCACCCTTCCGGTCCGCACAAGTTCTCACACATTATCTAGAACTTAAATATTCTTGACGAGAGTTTAGTGGTGGCTTAGACTTAAGGCCTAAGAACGTGTCCTCGATGTGGTAGACTCTTGTAGCACGTAGTAATAAAGATCTAATAGTACATAATTTTTTGATACAAATTTTAGAAACGTTATATTGTTATTTTTTTTAAATGTTTTATAAAAACAATGAAAGAAATGTTCAAACTATAAAAATATTTTATGAACAAATCTATTTTTTAATTAAAACCTGTTTTATATAAATAGTTATAAAAACATTATTATTTAATAGGAAAGATAGGTGGAAAACAAAAATTATAATTTTTTTTTATAAAAACTTGTATCATTAAATAGGAGAGAGAGGCGGAAAAAAAATATTAAGGGTGAACATATGAATGACATATGGCATCCTAAAACCTTTATTTATTAGCATTTATAGATTATAGATTATAGATATATATATATATATACTAGGTTAGAATCTCGTGTATTACATGGAATTAATAAATGTAATATTATATACTTAGTGATAAAAAGTTTGTCTTTAAAACCTATGTAATACGCGGATTGAATAAACCCATGTAATACACGGCTTGAATAAAATATAATGTAATCTGTTAGCACATACATTTGTCAAAATGAAACAATGTAAATATATGATTAAAAGTTTTTTTTTATTTGAATCCTAGCTGACTATAAAATTGTTTTCAGTTTATAGTATTTATAAAAATATAATTGATGATAAACAAAATTTTTAATTAAAAAATGTGTCGGTAAAAATTGAAACAAATAATTAATTTAGTTGTCTAAAATAATAGAATTGGTTATTAATAAGAGAGAGATGCGAGAAAATGAGAATGAGGAGGTCTAGAAATGTGACAACTGTCCTCATATTTTACTTATTTATTGTGTAGTATAGATAAGTTAGAAACCATGTATATAGTTAATAATAAAGATCTAATATTACATATTTTGACATATTAAATGATTTTTTAATATAAATTTTAGAAACGTTATATAGTTATTTTTTAAAAATATTTTATAAAAAATAATGAAAGAAATGTTCAAACTATAAAAATGTTTTATGAACAAAGCTATTTTTTAATTAAAAAATATTTCATAAATATAGTTATAAAAATAATTAATATTTAACAGGAGAGAGAGAAATGGGAAACGAAAATTATATTTTTTTTATAGAAACTTGTATCATTATATAGGAGAAAGAGGCAAGAAAAAATGTTGAGGACAAACATGAGAATGGCACGTGGCACCCAAAACCTTTTATTTATTAGTATGTATATATATATATATATATATATATATATATATATATATAGGGGGAAGATCAAATAAAAATTAGGTTTTCGTTAATAAATCTAAGAAATGACCAAAACGCTTAGAAACGATATCAAACGAACTCCGATTGAGCTCGTTTTAGCGGCGTTGGAACCGTCTCGTCGAACTCTACCATCTTAGCTTTTAAGGTTTAGATTTTATGTTTGAATTTTAGAGTTTTAGCCTTATGGTTTAACCTTAGGGTTTAGATTTTATGGTTTAGGTTTTTTGGGGGGTGGGGGTTTAGGTTTTTTGGGGGGGGGGGGGGGGGTGAGGGTGGTGGTTTTAGGCTTTTTGGGGTGGGGTTGGAGGGGGGTTTAGGTTTTTGGGGGTGCGGGTGGAAGGGGGTTTAGGTTTTTGGGTCCGGATTAGAGTTCGATGAGACGGTTCCAACGCCGTTGGAATGAGATCAATCGGAGTTCATTTGACCCACTTCTTAGCGTTTCTTAGCGAAAAATCACTTCTTAGTAGAACATTCCCCTATATATATATATATATATGTAAATGTTCAGGTAAAAAATATTCTAATTCTAAGAAAGGTGAGAAGGATTTAGGACCATTAGATCAAATTGTAGAAAAAAAATTAATGTTTAAGATTAAATTGTAGGAGAAAAATTGTTGGAAGGGTATTTGTTGACTTTTTTATCAAGTTCCCCCCTTTTTTAAACGTTCATAACTTTTACATACGACATTATTTTTTAAAAAAATTACACCATAAAAACGAGCGTTTTTTATCTTTAAAACGAGTATAGTTTCGTTATCTACAAAAACGAAAAAAAATTTACGTTTTTCAGCTCATTGTGTAATTCGTCGTCATTGTGTAATATCAACTCTGGGCATTGTGTAATAGCAGGTCATTGTGTAATATCAATTATGATCATTGTGTAATAGCAGGTCATTGTGTAATATCAAGTCTGGTCATTGTGTAATGTCAAGTCTGGTCATTGTGTAATGTCAAGTCTGGTCCTTGTGTAATGTCAGGTCTGGTTATTAAGTCAAATGTTTTTCACCATTATGTTTTACGTTTTCCAACTTATTGTGTAATTTACTCATTATTATGTAATTCGCTCAAATATATCCGGTCATTGTGTAATGTAAGATCTGTTCATTGTATAATATGCTCATTTTATCAAATATTTTTCATCATTGTGTTTTATGTTTTCCAGCTCATTGTGTAATTTACTCATCATTGTGTAATTCGCTCAAGTATGTCAGGTCATTCTATAATGTCATGTTTGGTTATTATGTAATTTTCTTATTGTGTAATATGCTCATTTTGTCAAATATTTTTTTATTATTGTGTTATATGTATTCATCATTGTGTTTGACGTTTTTCGACTCATTGTGTAATTTGCTTATTTTATCATTGTGTTTTACGTTTTTCAGCTCATTGTGTAATATGCTCATTTTGTCAAATATTTTTCATCATTGTGTTATACGTTTTCATCATTATGTTTTACGTTTTCCAGCTCATTGTGTAATTCGCTCATTATTGTGTAATTTGCTCAAATATGTCAGGTCATTGTGTAATGTAAGGTCTAGTCATTGTGTAATTTGCTCATTGTGTAATATACTCATTTTGTCAAACATTTTTCATCATTGTGTTATATGTATTCATTATTGTGTTTTACGTTTTTCAGCTCATTGTGTAATTTGCTCATTATTGTGTAATTCGCTCAAATATGTCAGATCATTGTGTAATATCAGGTCCGGTCATTATGTAATATCAGACCTTATATTACACATTGACCTGGTATATTACACATTGACCATTATGCACTCTCTTTAAAAACAATAAAATGGCAAATGTCAAGCCTAGAATCATTTCTTACCCTTCTTATTTTTAATCCCTTTTTACTATAACCTAACCCATAATTTCAGAACAAGAAAATTCTGTAAGAACATAGGAAACAAACCTAAATCGTTTAATTTTTAAATTCATGGTAAAAAAAATAAATTTTATGACCTAAATCGTTTAATTTTTAAATTCATGGTAAAAAAATAAATTTTATGCTTGTTACATACAAATATGTATGTTTATGAACATAAAAATCATTAAATTAGTTTTTTCATGTGTTTTTATAAATTTAAAAGTTTCCTACATTTGTGTAGGTAAAAAAAACACCTATACATGTGTAGATATGTATATAAACGAAATTTATTCATATTTGTTTTGTTTGAATTTAATGAAAAACGAATAAACATTACAGTTATATCATTTCTTATATTTTAAAACTTTTTAACATTGAAAAAGTGAATGATTCATTTTGTTCTGCGTGTTCTCGCTATATATATACACATATATATATGGGAGGGTTCCAGAGAAAACCATATAATTAAGCAAAAACTGATAAAACCACTAAAAACAATTTTAACCAATCATATAATAATATCTATTTTTTATTTTATTTTATTTTTACTTATTTATAAGAGTATCAATGTAATAATACACATTTTTACCAAAAAAATCATTTAACTATAGGCTTACATATATATATATATATATATATATATATATATATATAACCACATTTTTGTGTATTCTGTTTACGTATACGTAACACTATGTGTTACGTATACGTAAGCCAATAGTTAAATGGTTTTTTTTATAAAAATGTTTAATATTTCCTTGATACTCTAATAAATAAGTAAAAATAAAATAAATATTATTATATTATTGGTTAAAATTGGTTTTTTTTTAGTGGTTTTCTCGGTTTTCGCCTAATTTTGTGGTTTTCTCGTGATCCTTCACATATACATATACATATACATATACATATACAAATACATATACATATACATATATATATATATATATATATTTAATTATTATAAAATTATATCATTTTTGATACACGGGTCATACCTATTAAGATATTTAACACGATAAGTTAAAAGTGTTATGCATGTTATAAACCAGTTAAGCGGGTTGAACCAATTAGACACGCTTTTAATTGTGTCGTCGTGTGTCAACCCGTTTAGGACCGAACTCGTTCACCCCAAACATTAGCAAGTTTAACTTTGTCTCGTGACTCGTGTCATGTTAACAGATCGTGGAATAATATGTTAATACTATAGTAGAGACATCAAATTAGCTTTTTATCAACATTTTTTGTTGGTTTCTTAAACTCGTAAGTGATTAGATGGTTTTCTGAATCGTTTACCTACTTTTAGATTATAGTATTTCACCATATATCTAATCTTTCATATAATACAGAAAGTACTTCTAAGAATGATATGTGATTTTCTAAGAAAACAAAGTTGTGAATTCGTTGTTTAAAATAGACCAATTAAACTCCTCACAATGAAACATTGCAACTCTTCATGAATAGGTATAGGGGTTAACGATTGACGGTTATAACTGCTCGCGGATTAGTAGGAAACACCATCAGTAGTAACTATGTTACCGCCGACTATAGTAGTGACAGAGTTGCTACTGGTCATTACACTATCAGCTGTAATAAGAGTTGCTTCCAAACCTTAGTTTCTACCGATGTAAAGTTGTTATCGTTGATGTAATCGGTTGCTATCGATGCTTCAGTTGCAACTGAAGCAAAAGGTTGCTACCAATACATAAATTTGTTATCGAAGCAAAAACGTTGATATCGATGATCATTCATTACTGAAGCTCAATTTCTATTGAAGCTTCAGATACAGTTTTCTTATCAGTTCTTTCTAATTATCAAATTCATGTAACTTTTCATTCATTTATGCAGATTTAATGCATTTATAATGAAACAACAATTAGCCAAAATAATTTTTTTCCCAAGCACGCTATGGACTTTGCCGACCTTAGGCTACCATCTTTTGGAACCCCACTTTATTTTAAAGGCTTTGCCCCTAAACAATAATTTTATAGTTCTAGAAATTATAATAGTATTGATCGAGTGTGTAATTTGTATCTCATAACTCCAATCAATGTATATTATAATCTCTAGTCTTAAATAAGAGCAAGGGGTATCCATCATTTTCTCATGCGATCCTAGGTGACACCAATGTGGCACTATCACTTGAGTGATACACCACCCATTTGTGGTGTGATTCCTAGTGTGGTTTTTTGGCGTGAAAAAAATCACGGGAGAAGAAACTAAAGAAATGGAGTGGGTGGCGAGTTGGCATTGAGTGATTGGGTGTGATTATTTTCACTTGATGGATACACCACCCCCTTATGGTGTGATCATTGGCGTACCTACCCTAAGGTAGGAGGGTCGGCCCCCCGATGAAAAAAATATTATTTGTTATATATGCGGTATAATCTCGACCGACCCCCATAAAATTTTAACGACCCCCAAAAAAATTAATTTTAACACCAACTAAGAAAAATTAATTTTTAACACTGATCCACATTTAAACTAATAACTTAACAAGACATTTTCACTAAACTAAATTAAAAACTTAGCCAATTAAACAGTTATAGCCACATTTAACTAACTCATTACCTATTTAAACAATTACGCTCACATTTAGTTAACTCGTTACTCATTTAAAATTTTAAACAACTTAACCAAATAAAAAAATCTAAGTAGCGGCAATCATGATTTTCTTTCCATCAACGTCTTGGTTCACTGTTCACAGCATTGCGCCCCTGCCTCGTCACAATTTCAGGTAACTTTTTTTTATTTTAGTTTTTTCTCTAAATTTTGTTTATCATATTATTTTGTTATAATGCTATGGCATATGTGTTATTTGTTAATTGTAATTAGTGACAATGTGTGTACTAGGTGACCCGACCCAACCTGAACCAGACTGAAATTTTTTTTATTATTTATCGATAAATAACTTACCCCAAAAATTCCGACCCCCATAAAAAAAATTCTTGGTCCGCCACTGGGTGTGATTATTTTCACATGAGAAGATCCAAACAAGTATACCGGATGCTCTAAATCCATTTACACTAAATAAGATTGATAACACAAAATATCACCAACATTTTTTTTCCCTGATATGTTAATTTTTGTTTTTATTACTCGTATATTCAGTCGTCATTCTAGGTTTTGCTTATTATGCACCCTTTCACTATTGAATCATAAATAAGTTCTTTAACCGGAAAGCAAACCAAAAACCAATTAAATTGCATTGATTTTTAGGTAAACGTTACCGAAAAAATAATATATTTAAGTCCGTTTATCATTTAGGATTTTGACGTCAGGGTTTAACAGAAAAAAAAAATTAATTGTCTTTTAAATTTGGGCAAATGCCATAGAAAAGGATTTCTTGATATTTAGTAAACTAAACTGGTAAATGATGATACAATAGTTATTACTTTGGGCTATAACAATAAAAAAAGAATAACCTTTGCTATCCGAAAAAAAGTTACATTAAAAAAGTATTTAGTTGAAATAAATAGGTACAATAAAAGTATCTAATGCGATTAAATTATAAAGTTGAATTTTGAGTTTTAATTAGTTAGCTACGAAAGAAAGTGTATGCAACTTTATGAAGATTAAAAGGTTCATGATCGAAGTAAGTTATGGGAGACATCAAATTAGCTTTTAACATAACTCTATAGAATGTATTTATTTAGGTTCCTTACATTCAAAATGTATAATGTCTCTTAAGAGTTTTAGTACAGAAATAAATCTAAACTGTCAATATCTAGGATATTATCATGTTTTAATGTTTTTTTGAAGCTTAATGCAATTTTCTTTTAAATGTTTATCATTGAGGGATATTAATTTTTATACTAAACAAAAAAACCTAAAATAGTTTCAATCTTTAAACTGATTAAATCCGCCAATGAGCTAGTGGTGAAGTGGTAAGGGAGAGACTTGGTGTTCCTAGTGACCCAGGTTCAATCTCTGCTCTCCACATTAGTTTCTATATCATGCAAATGAGGCCTAGCTTAGGCTGATGCACTTGGGTTTTACCCACGTCGATCCAGGGTTCGAGCCTCGGCTCTCCCTCAAGCTCGTAAGGAGCCGTATTGGGTGGGATTTTTCCTTGGATGCTCTCCAACTCTGACACCAAGTGGGCCCGGCTAAGACAACATATTGGCCGGAGTTGGACGAGCCTTTCCCATGTGACAGAGGTGCGACATCACAACATTCAATGTTCGCTGTTAAAAAAAATGATTAAAACCACTTTTGATGGAAGAAGAAGCTTCTAGCTTTGTTAGGAAATATCAAATTTAAACCCTAAGTATTTTGTCAAGTATTTAAGAAAAAGATACTTCTGAAGACCAGGGTCGGTCCTGAGGATTTAAGTGACTCGGCCGAGACCGAAAAAAAGGCCCTACGAACAAAATATAGAAAAAATGTAGTATGTTACATGACATGCCGTAATAACTAACAAATGATTCGAGAAGTTCTTCTAGCATTCTTGTCAGCAAACTCTTTAATCACCTCTTCGCAGCTCTTGCTCTTCAGCATTATTTTCAATAGGCAGTTTTGGCAAAAACTTCAATAGAGCACAGACTTAAGACTTTGTCATTGCTTCATCTCGTTTTTCTTTTACGTTTTTTTAGCACCAGGTGATTGTTTAGGAGGCATGATTTATAAAAACCAAATCAAAATTCAACAATTAACAATTCTAACTTTCTAAGTCAACTAATTAACAATTATAAGTCAAACAATTAACAAATAACAATTCAACAATTCTAAGTCAAACAATAAAAAATTCAACAGTTCTAATCATGGAATTGAAAACTAATCAATAATCTTGGAATTTGAACCTAATCATTTAACTGGAAACATGAAACTAATCATGGAATTGGAAACTAACCGGTGTGCGGTGGCTGATGGCGGTGGCTGATGGGCTGATGGCGGTGGAGGCAGTTAGGCAGAGAGCCGATCAGGGAATCAGTTCGATTCGTCATTTAAAAAAAAAGATGGTTTGATATTGGTTTCTAATTTCTTTTTAAATATTAGGGGTCAATCATTACATAATGATTAAAAGGGTCCAACCATTATAAAGATTAAAAAGAGCCCAACCATTATAAAAATGACCAAATATGTTTTTAAGTTTTTATAAAAAAGGTCTCAATATATAAGACCGATATATAAAATTTTATTAAAAAAACATATATATAAAATTTTAGGCCCCCTAAAAAGATAGGCCCTGGCCGGCGGCCCGGCTCGGCCTACCCTAGGGACGGCCCTGCTGAAGACAAAAGTTATGTCTCTAAACTGAAGTTCATAACATCTTAACTTCAACCTCAGATATTTTTGAAGAATACCTGAGAAGGGGACTTCACAACTAACTTACGCTTTCGCACTTTCTAATACTGTGTCTTCTCCTGTTGAAGTACAAATGATCACCGACTTATACACTGCCATCAGCTCGCATCATCGCATGGCATGAAAGATGTCGGACATGCTAGAATACTTTGACACATAATCTATGCAACTGAGTTGTTTGCAACAAATAATATTAAGAAGATAAGAGATGTTAGATTTGAACCACTAGCTAAACCTTCACGGAAACCAGCCAATCGTATTTGCTGCATATCATCAACTTGACCTGGATGGTTCGTAATTTAAGCCAAATCCATTCTACTTCAACAAACCAAGTGTATGGACTACCCATCCAATACTTTGATTTGCTCCGTCAGGTACTTTAGATATATGTTCGATTTTTTTTTTTTTTGAATTATTCTTCACTGTAACATCATTTGATATTCAATATAAACTCTATATTGTATCTACATCTATTCTTAGTTTGTGTATGATATTGTTGATATCTTATTCTACACAAATCACTTATCATTTGTTGACATCGTTAATCGTTAAACACAAACCTTATCATGTTTATACTTTTTTTGTGAATAGAGTTGTAATATATTGATTCTTGAATATTCATGTATTACTTCTCATTTTCAATAACAAGAAATGACAAATTGTTATATTTACTTTCGTACATTAAATGAGAAATGACAACCGAATGAGTTTTTGTTCTACAACTTACTGTCACGAAAACCATGCTCTTCTATTAAATCAGGGCTTATTCTGAACATATGCAAAAAGAAGAATATATACTTTTGTATTAGTTTTTAGTTTTAGAAGAGAGAAGAAGAAGAATGTTTAATGTGTAAATAGATATATGTTTTTGATTTAAATTAGTTATACAATTAAGTTTAGAAAAGACATTCATCAATGAACTAAATTACACACAATAGGTAAGTGTATGTATCAAAATGTAATACAGTATTAATAAGTACGAGAAATCAATCCATGGACACGAGAGCTTCTGATACTAAATCGTTATCAATATTTAGACGGTTTATAAAGATGATGTTTGGAACTAATAATCAAACTAAGAAACAACTACCAAAGCAAAGATAAAGCAAAAGTAGACTTAATTAAGGAAATCAATTAAGAAAAGGATCACCTACGTTTCGAATCCACTTACACTGACAAAGATACCTTAAATGAACTATCGTGAGGTCTTTTCCCACATGAGTAGAATCAGATATAGGATAGACTCTTGCTAAAGATACCTAATCATGCAACTCTTTAGAAAGCTAGAACGATGATATCACATTATAGCCACCTAAAGTTATCTGAATCAAATCCTAACATCACATATGATGCCTTGGTTAAACGGACTAGACTCTCAATGGAACCAAAATCAAAAGTTACACTATTCAAATATTCGCAAACGATTTTGGGGTTGTGGCTATTGATTGTGTCACGAACGGATGGCAACGGAAGATGTAGAGCACAATAGCACATAATGCATCAAATTAGAGATCAGGCTCATTTGTTATTATTATTTTGTATTTGACAAGCTGCTTGGATACATTGTTATAAAACATAACTTGTACCTCCGTTTTTGTGTTGTAAATATCTATTTATAAACAAGGATAAACTGAAATCACAATCAACCAAAAGGGTTATAGCTTAGCCGTACAAGGGGTGCAGTAAAAGTGTTCCTCTCTCAACTAGTTGAGGGTTCCGGTGGACATTTGTGTAAATTTAGGGGTAAGTTTGGAAGGTGTGTGAGTTAGCAGTTCAAAAGGAAAAAAAGTTAACTAAGACAATGATGGTAGCAGGCAAAACTCACATAAGAATCAGAATTCAAACTGAACAATCCATCATATGATATTGTCACTAAATGAAACCTGGAAACTTGCAATTTATCAGATAAGAGATACAAACACATAATATGAGTTAGATTGAGAGTCCCTCAAAATATCTCATATGATCTTCAAAAGTCTCCCCATGCCTGATTTTGGCTACTGATCCATCCTCTTCAACCTTCAATAACATATATTAAATAGATTTAATTTAGCAGAAACTTCATAAGATTATGCAAGAGAGTCAATATGTTGACTTTCAATAGTCAAATCTAGTATTGTTCAAATCCAAATTTCATTCTCTTATCTACTTCTTTCGCGCAAAAAAAAAATTGAACTCTTGAAAATAAATACATTGAATTTCAATCTAACCATTAGTGTGATTAGAAGAATTTGAAATGTATTTGATAATTACAAGTTGAGATCTGTTGGTTTGACTTTAAAAGTCAAAAGTCAAGGAAACATACCCAGTACTCAGGTGGGCGCATTTTGAGGTTGTAAGTTGATGCCATACTCATGCAGTAGGCACCTGCATCATGAACTACAAGCCCAGAACCCTGTAGAGAGGAGCTTATAATTAAATTAATACCAAAAAATCAAGAAATGCAAAGAGGAAGATGAGAATCAAATAAAACAAACTTAAAATCATCATCGATAAACGTTAAGAAAAGGTGGAACACGGTACCCTGACTGGTGCAGGAAGTTCCCTGTTTTTCCCCAAGAAATCAGCCGACTCGCAAACCGGGCCCACAACATCAAAAGTAGAAACAGCAGAGTCAGGTAGTGGGGGAGAAACCAGTTCTATGTGCTGCATAGAAAGAAAATATAAACTATGACCCTGTTCTTAAAAATGTGAAAAAAAAAGAAAAAAAATACAGGTTTGACCCAGAAGAGCCTTTTTTTCTTTTAATTTTTAAAAAGTACCTAATGTATTAAATAAATATGAATATATGATTAGGCAACTTTAATCAGCAATCCCAAACAAATACCATCAGGCATTTTTAAGCCATTTGACCCGTTTGAGATCAAAAAGAACCCAATCAACCCAACCCGTCCATAATAAAAAAAATTACAAAATCTTACTTGATAAGCATCATATAGGCTAGGGCGAATAAGCTCAGCCATGCTTCCATCAATCACAATAAAGTTTTTTGAGCCGTTTGTTTTTACACCAGTTACGCGATTAACAAAACAGCAAGTATTAGCAATCAGGGACCTCCCGGGTTCAATAATTAAATTGAGATTTCGAGACTTGACTAGCTCCCGCACCTACATCAGATCAAAAAATAACCACCAGAACTTTAAAGAATTGCTTAATAGTAATTAAAGCTAAGCATATAAAAATAAAAATGGGATAATGTATGTGAAGATCCGCTCATTTTTTAAGGGGCAATTGCATATATCCCCCTCTAAGCTAGCAAAATTGTATATTTCACCAAATCATGCTTAAAATGCATTGTACATTATGCATTGAAAACTCGTGTTTTGGGGAAATATGCAATTGTATAAGTCTAGAGAGGGATATGTTCAATTCCCACTTTTTTTGTTAAACTACCGTATAGGCCACCCAAGTATGTATCTGGTTCCATTTATACCAAATATGGGCAAAAAAGCATCCCTAATGACTAAAAATGCCCTAAAAAACTTTGAAAATACAACAATACCATTTGTATCGGGCTATTAGTAAGAAACGACTGAGCTTTAAAAGGGGTTATGGTCAAAAGAAACCATGTATACTTTTACAAAAAGTGCGGCCAAGTCCCTCCACTTTTTTTTCAACTAATTAATTCCTAAGAGTTTGTATTATGGACCGAACATATAAAAAGGAACGTTTTCAGGGACTTAATCGATAAATTAAACAAAAGTTTGAGAACCTAGCCACTTACGTTTTATATAATTTCACATATGTTTGTCTCACTAAATACTGCAGGACTTCATCAATTACTAAAAAAAGTTGAGGGACTGACTTATCCAAACTTTTGTAAAAGTATATAAGGCTTTTCTATAACATTCTTACAGGTAAAGCTGAATTTTGTATTAACCAAGTTAGATACTTAATAGGTGGCCTATAAAGTATTTTTTAATATATTGATGACCTTAATGAAAAAACTTGGCTGCTTATTATCACTACAAAAATATAAAATTATAGTTCTTACTGTGTCGATGAGATCTCTTGGTGTAGGAAGGACAGTACCGGTGTGATAGTAGTCGATCCCGAGACCACCTCCAATGTTTAAATAACTAATATCGAACCCTTGGGATCGAATTTCGTCAATGAATTTCACCATAATTGCTGCAGCATCTCTGAAAATGTCGACCTAAAAGACGAGATGCGTTAAAAAAAGGAGTTATGATTGTTTGCACCAGTTTTCTTTTTTTTATTTTGTCTGTCCCATTTATTTATCCTAAACCAAGTAAAATTAGACAACAAAATTACATATTTCCAAATGGTTTTGGATACTATGTAAGGAACAGTTTCATATATATATTATTTCAAAAGTTCAGAATTAAATACATATCCTTCAAAATGTCATAATATCATTTACTCCTTCAGAACACTAATAAACATACTCCATTTTGTAGTAAAAATCAGATGCTACTATGGAATGAGTAAATATGGTATTCTTAGTGTTTCGAAGGGTAATACAATATTAGAAAATTTAGAAGGATATATATGACATTTTGAGCTTTTTGAAGGATATATATGAAACTACCCCTAAAATTACAAACTAAAAATGACGTGTTATAAAGTCGTCAAATCACGTTCTAAACATGATCATTTGTGGCCCATAACTCCATTTTATTATCTGATTTAGATTATTTAACATCATATAATCAGTTTTAAACAGACATCCAAACACCTCATTGATATAATAAAAACAAAGTTACAAACTAAAAATGCAAAATACCTTGGTAATGGTGGATCCAAGATGGCAATGGGCCCCAACTAGCTTAAGTTCATCAGGATATGACTTCACTGCATCTAAAAACCATTGCAACTTCTCGTTTCTTATACCAAATTTAGAGTTCTTGTTCCCAGTCGCAACATAAGGATGGACCTAATAAAAAAAACTTTATGTTTTTAACTACAAACATACATAGATATATGGCATTTTCTCATACTACGCCACCCAATAGTTTGAATATGGGATCAAGGAAACGATAATAAAAAACTCATGGGATGCATTACAATAACAATTTTTTTTTTCATTCTCTCTCTATTTCATTGCAAAACACTACAAAAGATTTTGGGTTAATCACATTAAATGTAACTTACTTTCACCTTTTTGTTATTATAAAAAATGTTGTTTCTCCATTGTATGTAACATAGTTTTTAACTGGTGTATGCAAGCAACTGTCTATAGAATGTCAAATTATGGCATGCCACTAGTTTTTGAAGATTTGGCAGTGTGCCACGTAACCATTTTACCTCGTATAGAAGGTTACTTATGTAAGATGACAAAAGAAAATGGAAGTGTGATACATATTACATACAATGGAAATATCACTTTTTCTTAGACACAGTGACAAAAGGGAAAAGTTACACTTTGGTGTAATGATCCCAAAGATTTCTATAGGATAAGCGCATGCATTACCAACAAACCACAAAGGCCCCCGTGTACGGCCTAACAATTGAAAACATGAGGTAATTTATAAAACTAAGGGCAGAATGCATGAAAGAGAAACAAACTTCCCACTTTTTTTTCTTAGCAAACAATTTTAAATTAGGCGGAAAAATTCATTTTTTGCTAATCACTCAAAAAATGTTGTGTGGCATCTTATTTTTCATTTCAGTGTGTATGCCATGTAGCATCTGATGTAAAACTTAATAAGTATTTAAATATACATTGACAAAGATCATTTCTCAAACTTGTAAATATATTCATTTTAAAATTTTTCAACATAAGCATTATACTCTTTTGTTTCTCCTCACACTACAAACTCTCGTGTCCCAATGTAAGTTTTAAGGAGAAGGAAATAAATGTCATAAATTTGAAAATGGGTAAATTTAACGGTATGATTTTTTGTTGGGTAAATATGAATATGACATTATACCAAGTTTCGATGAGGATATATTAAATTGCCCCAATAACTAAAATCATGCATTTTGTTCTAAAAGAAAAGAATATGATTTGAACCCATTAACCTTTGTTTCAGATTGATCTAGTTGAATAATCAAAATAATTTAAAGTTCATACAAATAAAAGATTCAGTATAATTTATCTATCACAAACCTGAGGGTCAACATCCGGATTGATTCGAAGCAATACATTGACCTTTTTCCCAGCAATTCTTGCTGCCGATACAATGTTATCCAAATCAAATTCACTATCTATGTTAACAAACACACCTTCTTGAGCAGCAAGAACAAGATCCTCCAAAAGCTTTCCATTTCCATTAAAAACACACCTATAATTCACATCAAAATCACACACTCAATCTCCATCTAGTGTTCTAACAGCAATTTGAAAAGAAAAAAAAATTGCCACGTCGTTATACTTCTCAAATACAAAAAATAAGGAAGGATTTGAAACTAGTACATCAAATAAGTACGTTTAAAACATTAACTTGAGTCACATGATCACCCTATTTTGCCGGTTTTAACAATACATTTAGTTGAAAATAATTATAAAATACATAAATAAATAATATATACTATATAATACATAAAGGTTTCTCAATGCCACGTGCCGCCTTCATATTCATTCTTATAAAATTTTCCCCACTTCTCTCTCATAATAAATACACTGCCATATTTTCAATAATAATATATTTTTAAACAAAATATTAATTATACTAATAAAACAAATTTATTTTAAATTATCTCATATTATAAGAAACTTTGAAATGTAATTATTTAGCTTATGTGTTCAATCAAATAGTAAATGAAAGTCAAATTAAATTGAATAATATTTAATGTATTTTTTAACTCAATTATATATTTTTTTATTTTGTTTTCTATTGTTAGTATATCTAATACATTTTTCCACCTATAAGATACATATATAAATATTTAAGAATTTCATGTATTGATATTTTTCACACTGTGTAGTACACAGGTTCCAAACTAGTATTTAATATACTAAACGGGCGTTTTATTTATATAAATTATATTTAATATACTAAATATATATTCATATAACAATTATTATATATATGACAAAAATAATTAAATAACACATATTATATTATATATTAAAATTAAAATTATAAATATAGTTGAAAATAATTATAAAAATACATTAATAATAAATAATAAATGAGCAAAGCTCGACCTTTAGAAATAGAGCTCTAAACGACCCGAGCTCTTTTTAACTCAAATGAGCTCGGCTCCTTTACCCCCCTAGTTTCTCTTGCAAAGTAATCAGATTAACAGTCTGGATAAGCAATCCCAAGCACCCTTAACTAAAACAGCTACAAGTTGTATCAAAACACAAATAAATCATATAAGTAGTCTTAACAAGCAATCCCACACACCCCCTAAACCTTCAAACAATCAGAATATCCCAAACACAAAAAAACAGTTAATTACCTAATTCATAACCAAATATGTATATGTTAAACATATTGAATCAAACTTTTTATACCTAGTAGGATCAAAACCAGCCCTGAGTGCCAATCTGAGTTCATTCCCACTAACCAGAACAGCCCCACAACCCAAACTCCTCAAATGCTGCAAAATCATGAAATTATTATTGGCTTTAATTGCATATCCAATTATCGAATTCAATCCCTCCAAAGCATCCTTATAAGCCTCAACATTTCTAGTTATCTGAGGCTTACTGTAAAGATAAAATGGCCTTTTTTCAACCGCCTCCATCACTTCTTCAACCTTATGACCCTCACAGTACAAATACCCATCTTCTTTCTTGGTGAAACAATGCTGGAATTTGTGGGTTTCTATTGGGTTTTGGGATATGACTGCTCGGATATTTAGGGTTTTGAAGTTGGATTTGAAGGAAATTAGGGATTTGAGGGTGATTGGGTTGGATGAAGAATTTAGGGTTTTGGCGAATGAAAGTGATTGGAGCTGAAGGTGAGAAGAAGCAGCAGCCGCCATTGGTGAGGGTGCAGAGTTAGTGATGAAGGTTTTGTTCGATGAAATAGGAGCAAGGGTTTTTACTAGTGAGGTGGCAATTCATGGGTGTTTGGATGTGGATCGGAGAGTTAATAAAAATAAGTGTAAATTGTCATTTTTGTTACGGTAGTTTGATCATTTTAGGGTTGTTTGATAGCCTTTAATGGTTTTAAGAGACTATCTCTAAGAGGTTCAAAGCTTTTTAATGGTTAAGAGGTAAGGGCCATGTAACTTGTGAAAACTTACCATTAAGATGTTACCTCTTAACCATTCAGACCTAAGGTTACCTCTTAACCATTAAGAGACTTTGAACCATTAAGGGATAGTCTCTTAATGACCATTAAAAGGCTACCAAATTGAATTAGTTTCATCCAAAAATTTTCTTTTTAGTCTCTAACTTTTCAAAATCTAGTCATTTTCATCCATCTGACTAACTCCGTCTACATTTTAACGTTAAATCAGGGGTTGGTTTGAAATTCATAGGTTAAAATCTAACCAAATTGCCCCTGATTTAACCCAAATTGTCATTGATTTAACGTTAAAATATAGACAAAATTAGTTAGGTGGATGAAAATAGCTAGATTTCGAAAAATCAGTGACGAAAAAGCTAAAAAAAGTTTTTGGATGAAAGTGGCTAAAATAGCCAAAGCACAGAGACGAAAATAGGAACGATCAGTCTTACAATTCGATGTGTATTGTTTCTTTTTTATTAGGGTTTGAAAACCCATCTCTGTTCGTCTTATTTTTCTATGTATTAGTATTGATTGAAGGAATAAAACCGTATTTTCATGTTTTTTTACGTGGTATCAGAATTTTTTTCGGATAGTCTTATAAGAATCTCGTGATTCATCTTTTCTAAAAGTCGTGTGACTTTTGTCTTATAAAAATTTCTCTAAACAACACGTGTGAAATTATATGATTGTCTTGAAGGAGCTACAAGTTCATATCTATCTTCCTAATATATTTGACATATTTGTCAATTCAATATTCAAAAATCTTTATATTATTATCTAATATGTTCTTTTTTATGTCATATGTATGGGCCGAGTGACTTCATGGATCTTGTTTTGGGTCGTTTTCTTTGGTTTGGAGTGAGAGTTAGTTGTTGCTGCTATATAGGAAGTCCTCCTAAATGTCACACATTATCTTTGGTTTCACTAAAGCTTGCAGATATCTTCACTTAAGGTTTGTTAGCTTCTCAACATGGTTTCTTAATTGACAAATTATCTATGTTTGACATGTTGAGTTATCAAATTGAGAGGGGGTGTTAAAATGATAAAATCCTTTTTCAATTTGATAATTATTTTCTAATGTTCCGTTTAGAGGTGAAGAAAAAAACCGGAACCGTCCAAGGAATCGGAACCGGTTTTTCCCGAAAACCGGTTCTTCCGAAACCGGGTACATAGGTTCTAGTTTTTCAACCAAGAAGCGGACTTGGAACCGGTTCTTGAGAATACCCGATTTGTGCACCTCTACCATTGTGTCTTGTGACATTAATCCATCTATGTTTTACTATTCGTAACGCGTATATGCTTAAAATTTTAATAATGATAAAAATTAAATTGATTAAAACTAAAAGTGAAAAAAAAGTTTTACGAGTGAAAAAAAAGTTTTACGAGTAAAACGGGTCAGACAATCTAGTTTTTTTATATAATTTATCTATGAGTTTATGTTTTAAACATTTATCTATTTTGTAACATTTTAAGTTTTTATGTTATTGGATTTTTTAAGTTAGTTATTTATAGAGGTGCACAAAAAAACCGGTTTGGAAATCCAAACCGGTTCGGAACCGAAACCCGAACCGCCCTAGAACCGGTTTTTGGTGAACTGGTTTCAAACCGGTAGGAACCGCCGGTTTATAACCGGTTTAAGTATTTTGCACGACAAGCGGTTTACAACCGGTTTTTTGTGAACCGGTTTGGTAAACCGGTTTGAACCGGTTTAACGGTAATATTTCGAAACTAGCCGTTGGAAAACGGCTATATAGCCGTTAGAACCAATTTTTGACCGTTTTTTGACCCATTTTAACCCCCAAACACATTATAAATAGGTAGGGGGTGTTTTGGTTAAATCACACTTCTCAAATCCGCTCTCTACACTCTCGTTTATAAAAAAACGCTCAAAAAAACGCTATGGCCGATTCAAGTTTTGGTGTTTCCTCTAATGAAGTTAGCGTTGTGAAAATCATACCAACAACGAGAAACCCCGCAATTTGGTCAAACTACAATTTCTCTTAGTGGCAGGGTTTTATCTATTCGAAGAACTAGACTCACTCCCACGGCAATGGAAATGTGCATTTGCTTGAAAGACCATTTGGATGCGGTAGATAGGAGACAAGATAGGAGTTCGCTTGAAGACGAAATTGAAGTTGAAGAATTCATACACGAATCTGAAGTCAACCAAGGATTGGCGAGCCCACTTACAAATGAAGAACTCGCCGAAGATGATAGACTACGAGGATCCACTAGTAACTCCGAGAATGACGGCGAAAATTAAACAAAAAAACTCCAAAAAAATATATTATTCTTTTTGTCGAATTGTAATGTTTAATTTTGTAATGTTTTGTGATTTCCGAACTCCTACAATATGAATAAATGTTGAACTTTATTTTTTTATTTGTTAAATATTTTTTAAAATTTTTTAATAAAACTGGTTTAAACCGGTTTACCAACCCGAACCGGTTCAACAGGTTCGAGATTTTATACTTAATAAACCGGTTTAACCCGAACTGGTTTAGTCAAAACCGGTTTAACGTTCGCGTTGACCAAACCGATTCGGGCCGGTTTGGAACCGATTCGGGCCGGTTTTGAACCGGTTCGGTTCAAAAAACCCGGTTTGTGCACCTCTAGTTATTTATATGTAATTAATGTATTTATACGTTTAACTAAGTTTTTTTAATACCCGGAAATACGTTCTTGAAATACCTGCCTTGAATTACCGGAACCGCTAAGAACCGGAACCGGTTCCAGAACCGAAACCGATTCTTAAAAAAAACTGATTTGTGCACCTCTAGTTCAGTTCCTCTTTTTTGCATATTGGGCTTCTCCCATTTTTATTTTAAACCCATTTGCTGATCGGGCCTCTTGGGCCATTCTCTTGGAAGACATCTTCTTTCTCGTGTCTGCTTCAGCCTTCAAAGAAAAAAAACTCATGTTTCTTTACTCTCTGATGTGCGGCTGTTTCAACGGCAACTCAAATCAGCTTCGATGATTGCGGTCCTTCCCTATTTGGATCGTCTCCTCTTCGCTATTTATACATGCATGCTCTCTACTAAAAGATACGAACGATTATCTTACATTTGGTGTGTATTGTTTATTTTGATTAGGGTTTTAAAACCCATCTATGTTCGTCTTATTTTTCTTTGTATTTCAGTGTTAATTGAAGAAATAAAACCGTATTTTCATGTTTTTTTGACAAAAATTAGACTCCACATATCGAAAGTCATAAAATAATTTGAGGGGGAACATTATACCCATCGTACTCTTTGTTTCCCTTGACTAAGTATTTTCCCACTAGACTTTCATACTAAAGTTTTTAACGAAGCGACATAACTAATACAGTAGTATCGATTTATATTCTAGGTCCTGAAGTACGGGTTTAACATCATTATGACATATGTTGTTAACAGTGTATTATCAACAATAAAATATTTTAGGGGAAGGTTCCACTAAAAAGTGGGTTTTCGCTAAGAAACGATAAGAAGTGGGTTAAATGAACTCCGATTGAGCTCATTCCAGCGGCGTTGGAACCGTCTTATCGAACCCTAACCCAGACCCAAAAACCTAAACTCCCTTCCACCCACACCCCCGAAAACCTAAACCCCCCTTCCAACCCCATCCCGAAAAGCTTAAAACCACCAACCCTCTCCCCCCTAAAACCTAAACCCCCCACCCCACCACCCCGAAAACCTAAACCCACCCCCACCCACCCCCAAACAACCTAAACCCTCCACCCCACCCCACCCCTACCCCACCCCACCCAAAAAAAACCTAAACCCGAAAAGCTAAACCCTACGGCTAAAACCCTAAAATTCAAATGTAAAGTCTAAACCTTAAAAGCTAAACCCTAAAAGCTAAGATGGTAGAGTTCGACGAGACGATTCCAATGCCCCTGAAACGAGCTCAATCAAAGTTCGTTTGATATCGTTTATTAGCGTTTTTGTCATTTCTTAGATTTTTTAACGAAAAACTACTTATTATTTGAAGTTCCCTTATATTTTATATTTAAGGGAGTGTTACAAAATCTATACTATATAATAAAGAGTAAACTGCCATTTTCGTCCCTGTGGTTTGGTCAAAATTGCCACTTTCATCCAATAGTTTGTTTTTTTGTATCTAGGTCCTCGTGGTTTTAAAATATTGCCATTTTCATCCTCGTGGTTTTAAAATATTGCCACTTTCATCCAGTCAGCTAACACCGTCCGTTTTTCTCAATTAAATGAGGGGTATTTCAGTCCTTTTACATATTTGTTTTATTTCTTCATCTTTTTTACTCTCACTTTTTAATCATAGAAACAAGCGACGGAGGTGTTCCAGTGGTGGTCGTCGGAAACTGGTCAGGAAAAGAGGAAGAAGGCCAGCAGGTGGATGATTAAATTAGAGGTTAAATTGGGGATGATTAAAAAGTGAGAGTAAAAAAGATGAAAAAATAAAACAAATAAGTAAAAGGACTGAAATACCCCTCATTTAACTGAGAAAAACGGACGGTGTTAGCTGACTGGATGAAAGTGGCAATATTTTAAAACCACGAGGATGAAAATGGCAATATTTTAAAACCATGAGGACCCAGATACAAAAAAACAAACTATTGGATGAAAATGACAATTTTGACCAAACCACAGGGACGAAAATGACAGTTTACTCTATAATAAATAAAGGTTTTTACATGCCACGTGTCGCCTCCACATTCATTCTCATCATTTTTTTCTCGCCTCTCTCTCTTATTAATTGCACCTACATCTTTTAACAATAATATATATTTAAAGAAAATTTTAATTATATTAATAAAACAAATTTGTTTTTAAATTATCCCTTATGAAACTTTGAAATCTAATCATATAACTTTTATTTTCAATCAAATTACATTAAATAGTACTTAATGTATTTTTAAAACTCAATTATATATTAGTTTTTACATATTATGTGTTTTGTTTCTATCTTTAGTATATGATACATCTCTACACCTGTAAAATATACCTATAATGATTAAAAAAATTTATTTAGTGATATTTTTCATCCGTGTGTATACGGGATCTAAACTAGTATACATTAAAGCACAAATTATACTACCATTACTAGTCCATTTATGATTGAATAATCGATTGGTTTAATAAATTAAATGTATGATGAAATGAAGATAAAATGGACAGAGTTAAGGAACTCTAGTTTTCTTGTTAATGTTGGTGGAACAAGGACTTGCCCCTTGGAATCATCGATGCCTTTAGACAGCTAATTCCAATACATACCATATAACCCCCTAGCGGGATATCCAATAAGCTACTTACTTAAAAATTCATTGTGTATTTTATATCTTTCTAAATATATTAATTGATTAATTCATCAATATTTTTTATCATATTGCATTAATCAACAATCTAGAGTGTTTAACAAATAGATTTTGAACTTACTCAGGAATATTTGAATCGGTTTCTTCGAATTAAGAATTTCAACTCGCCAATGAGCTAGTGGTGAAGTGGTAAGGGAGAGACCTGGTGTTCCTAGTAACCCAGGTTCAATCTCTGCTCTCCACATTAGTTTCTGCGGCATGCAAATGAAGCCTAGCTTAGGCTGATGCGCCTAGGTTTTACCCATGCCGATCCAGGGTTCGAGCCTCGGCTCTCCCTCAAGCCCGGAAGTGGCCGTATTGGGTGGGATTATTCCTTGGATGCTCTCCAACTCTGACGCCAAGTGGGCCCGGTTAAGACAACATATTGACCGGAGTTGGACGAGGCTCTCCCATGTGACAGGGGGTGCGACGTCACAACATTCAATGTTCGCGGTTAAAAAAAAAAGAATTCCAACTCAAATTAGAAAAACTAATTGAAGAAACCAAATTAGGATAAAATAACTAAATTCATAACTTAATTCGTTATAAAAAACATATATAATTTGAATTTGAGTTAAATAATTACGGAAAAAACAGTTTTTGACGACAAAATATAAAAAAGTTGGATTGTAATAAGCAGGAGGATTCGCATCAGGATTTTCTATCTTCATCCCCATATTTATAAGGGAAAACTTCACAAAATAGTAACCAAGTTTGTCAAGTGTTCTATTTAATTCACTTAAAGTTTTGACTAAATTACAAAAATCAACCTTTAAGTATATACTAAATTACACTTGCAGACCTTTATCTTCACTAATTACACTAAACACATTTTATCTAAATGGTTTGTATCAAATTATAACCTTTAGATTAACAGAGGTTAGATTTTTCAGTTAGTTTTGTTTGTTTGTTTGTTTGTTTGTTTGTTCCTATCCGTTTTTGTTTCCAGATCCACACACATTCGATAGAAACTTTGATTAGTGTTTTTACCGATAATTTGACTTCAAAGCAAGAAGATAAGATTGAAGACATTAGTATTGATTAGTATTATTCATGTTTAAAATTAGTTGCAATCACACAAAACGTGATCACGGTAAATTTTTTTATGAAAAAACGTGATTACGTAAAAATAATTACGTAAAAAAGGTTACGTAAAAACGTGATTATGTAAAAAAAAGCACGCACGAATTGTGATTATTTTAAAAAATTGACATTTATGCCCTTTTTTATATGAACAACGTGCTATTTTTTCAAAGTAATTATGTTTATGTCACCATGTTATCCCCAACATTAGATCATATTAATCGGATGATTGAAGGCCCTTCGTACGCTTCGTAGGATTTAGGCTCTTTGTATGATAACCGTCCCATATATATATATATATATATATATATATATATATATTAATTTGTTAATCTATACTATATGATAAATAAAAGTTTTGAGTGGACACTTGTCACTCGCACATTCATTATCAACATTTTTTCCCCGCCTCTCTCTCTCTCCTATTAATTATACAAGTTTTTTTATTTTTTTTATAATTTTTGTCTCCCGCCTCTCTCTCTCTCTCTTATTAATTATTCAAAATTTATAATTTTTTTATAGTTTTTGTTTCTTATTAAATAATAATGATTTTTAAAATTACTTTTATAAAACATTTTTTATTTTAAAAAAATAGGTTTATTCATAAAACATTTTTATAATTTGAACATTTCTTCATTCTTTTCTATAAAACATTTTAAAAAAATAACTATATAACATTTTTAAAATTTACAAATTTACATAGGAACTGATGTTTTATAACAAGTTGTATTTATTCAACCCATGTAATACATGGGTTTTAACCTAGTATAAGAATGAAGGGTAAATTAGTTATTTACATGTCATTTAACTGAAAAATCTAACGTCGGTTATTCTAAAGGTTATAACTTGATACAAACCATATAGATAAATGTTGTCCAGTGTAATTAATGAAGATAAAGGTCTGCGGGTGTAATTTGGTATATACCTAAAGGTTGTTTTATGTAATTTAGTCTAAAGTTTTTTTGTCACCCTAAAGTCACTCAACTTTCACCAAGTGTTTCAATCCTATGTAATATTTTTATAAATATTTTTTTTAAATTGAATGAGGCAAATGAAATATGTATGAATATTAGTTACCAATAAGTGAAAAAAATTATTCCAATTAATTTAAAATATGAGGTAATAATGAAGAAAAAAAATTCGCCAAATAATAAACAAGTTTCAAAGTTGTTATATTTAAGTCGAATTGGAAAAAAAATTGCTATATAGTAAACAATGTTCATGTATGTTTCATTTATCTCATTCAATTTTATAAAGTTTAAATATTTATAAAAATATTACATAGGATTGGAACACTTGGTGAAAATTGAGTGACTTTAGAGTGACAAAAAAAACTTTGAGTGACTTAAATGGAACACTTGGCAAACTTGGTTACTATTATGTAAAGTTACCCCAATTTATAATTTAGAGTTTTCTTTTATCTTGAACTTGTATCAGAATCTCTATATCTATCTCTATCTTTAAATTTTATATTTTAGTAAATAAAGATTCTTTAAATATAGAGATCCAATTTCATAACTCTCTATATTTTTTGTGAATTTCTAGGAAAGAGAAAAAATAATAAAATAAGTCTTTGTGAGTGAGATAGATATAGAGATAAATAATGAGATGCGAGAAGTTAAACTAAATTTAAAGATAAATAAAAAAAATATGATATTTAGTTAAATTATAAAGATGATGATAAAATAGCTTATGTGAATGTTAAGGAGAGAAACAAATCCATTTGTACAATTGTTTTGTGTTATAGGAATCATGAAATAACTTTTTTTAATCGGCTTAATTTTATTCCAATTTATTTGAATCTTTGAAAGTAACACACCATTTTCAAGTGGTGACAGAAAAATAAATTGATATCTCACATAGAGATTAACAACTTATCGTGAGAATCAACCATAGCACCCTTTCAAAAATGCAGTATATATCTTCCACACTCTAATAGAAATTGAAGAAACCATTCAATACCTTTGCTTCAACACACAAAGTAGACATGAGTAGCCCTTCACCACCCGCCCCACCACCACCATTCGCCTTCCCCCCAAACTTGTTGCCTACCGATGCCAGTCCTGACTGGATGAACAAGGCGGACAACGCGTGGCAGCTCGTGGCCGCTACGCTTGTCGGCCTTCAAAGTGTCCCTGGGCTTATAATATTATATGGTGGAGCCGTTAAGAAAAAATGGGCTGTTAACTCGGCGTTTATGGCTCTCTATGCTTTTGCTATGGTTCTTGTTTGTTGGGTGTTATGGGGTTATAGATTATCTTTCGGGGACAAACTCATGCCGATATGGGGAAGACCTAGTGGCGCGGTCATGCAAAGATACCTTTTTGATCGCGCGTTTCTTGGACTTTTTCCAAATGCGACTATGGTGTTTTTTCAGTTTGTTTTCGCCGCGATCACTTTGATTCTGATCGCGGGGGCAGTTTTGGGACGAATGAACTTTTATGCATGGATGATGTTTGTTCCTCTTTGGCTAACGTTTTCATACACCGTTGGTGCGTTTACAATCTGGTCTACCAACGGTTGGTTGTCTTTGATGGGAATAATCGACTATTCGGGCGGCTATGTCATCCATCTTTCTTCGGGTGTCGCTGGTTTCACTGCTGCTTACTGGGTATGTAATAAAGCGTATAAACTGATCATTGGTTTTTCAATTTTTTCAGTCGGTCGGTTTAGGAGTTTTAAAATGGTATCGAAGATTTAGTTTACGATTTCGGGAAACCGGAACTCGGAACCGATATTTTGGGCTATGTGCCTTTTTTTAATTTTAGTTGGAACTTTTTGATTATTTCTAGTTAAACTCTACACATGATTAGACTTTTCTTAACAATACAATACACTAGTTCGGGCCTTTTTAAGTTTTAACTCTTGAAACAATATGGTTTTTATTTGAATTAAAAACCGTCAAAACCTACTAAGTACTAAAAAAAATTCGTTTTTCATTTTAATTTCTTGACCACTTTTTCTCGTGCTTAATCGGCTCAGGTTGGTCCAAGATTGACCAAGGACAGAGAACGATTTCCTCCAAACAACGTTATTCTTATGTTAGCCGGGGCCGGCCTCCTATGGATGGGCTGGACCGGGTTCAATGGTGGTGACCCTTATGCTGCGAGTTTGGATGCTTCCTTAGCCGTCTTGAACACTCATGTTTGTGCTGCCACAAGCCTGTTGACATGGCTCATCCTTGATGTTATTTTATTTAAGAAAGCTTCCGTGATTGGTGCGGTTCAAGGCATGATCACGGGTCTAGTTGTCATCACCCCGGCCGCCGGTACTTTTGGTTCCCATAACCCTATATGAATTCGTTTTCCTAGGGTTTAATCAAATTGGATTTCTTAAAACCGACAAAACTAATTCGGTTCGGTTTTAAACGATTCCAGTTTGATTTTTGGTTTAATCGGTTTGTAACCAAATATTGAACACCCCGACTTAAGTTTAATTTGTTTAAAAACTTTCAGGGGTGGTGCAAGGATACTCCGCGATACTAATGGGACTTTTATCTGGCTCGATACCATGGTTCACCATGATGGTCGTGCACAAACGATCCAAGCTCCTCCAAAAGGTCGACGACACAATGGCCGTCCTACACACCCACGCGATAGCCGGTTCACTAGGGGGCATCCTCACCGGTCTATTTTCAGAGCCACATTTGTGTTATTTGTTCTATGGATATCAAAACAAATACATGGGTTTGTTCGTAGGTTTACATCATGGTACCAGACAGAGTATTAGATACGGGGTTAGACAAATTGGTGTTCAACTACTTGGGATATTATTTGTAATCGTTCTTAATGTTGTGATGACAAGTTTGGTGTGTTTGTTTGTGCAACTATTCGTGCCGTTGAGGATGTCGGACGAAGATATGGAGATCGGAGATGAGGCGGCTCACGGGGAGGAGGCGTACGCGATTTGGGGACAAGGTGAAAAGCTCGAGAACTCGAGGTTTTCGAATTATAACGATATTGAGGTCCCGAGCAAGGCCGGTGGGGGTTCGGTCGAGTTGACATGAAAAAAACCCGGTTTAAGTTGGTGTGTTTAGGTTTGAACGACTCATGAAGTCGAAATTTGAGATCAAATAAACAAATAAATGATGTAACTTTGCTACTCATTTATATGGATTGGATGGGTGACTAATAGTCGCGTTTGGAAAAAGGTAAACAAATACCATGTACTTGTGCTTAAGGTAAACAAAAACAACTTCATTTTGAAGGTTTTAATAACAAAGGTACTAGAGTTAATTCATAAATTACGGTTTTAGCCTTTCCATTTTGAAAATTACTTATTTGTTCCTTGCTATTTGTGTTTGACTCTTATCGTTTCTTAAATACATATATGCCATAATTTTATGGTTGAACATAGTTCGCTTCACTGTGGTTATATTCAAAACTTGTAGTGAATGAGCAGTGATTTAGTCCTGCTCTACAGTAATAAAGGTGATGCCTAGTTGTGAAATAGGGAATTAAGTTTTTGAGTCATACTATAAGATTATAGGAAAGTGTGATCGAGGCAATAATAAGACTAGAGATCGACTCGGGTTTAAAGCGAACCAATTTGGTTTATAATCGGGCCTGAGAGAGTAAAAATCTTCTATATTTTTCATTAAACACGATTACAAATATATACGAGAGGTTTAACACCAATCATGGAGAAAATAACTTCTGTACAAAAATAGAGCGTGACAACTTTGACCATATAATCAATATTTAAAGTTTAGCTTTGATTGGGGCTTGTATTTCGGCTGTTACCCCCTTCAAACGATAGGTAGCGGTCCAACGCGAAGCTTTGTACGAAAACGTTCAAACAAAGGTCTAGGTAAACTCTTTGTGAAGATGTCGGCTACATGGAGTGTGGTAGGAACAAATTTTGTATTTAAGTGACCTGCAGAGATCAATTCCCTAACAAAATGATAATCAATATCAATGTGTTTAGCCCGTTTGTGTGCGACCGGGTTTTGACTTAAAAATAAAGCACTTTTGTTATCTCATAGTAACGTGGGACGATACGGTGGTAAAGCATGTAGTTCACGTAATAGATGAGTTAACCAGATGATTTCAGCAGCGGTGTTGGTCATGGCTCAATACTTCGACTCACAACCGGACCGGGAAACAGTTGGTTGTTTCTTTGCGCTCCAAGAAACTAAGTTTCCACCTAAATAAATAGAAAAACCATAGGTGGAGAGCCTTGTCTCAATACATCTTGCCCAATCAGCATCGGAATACCCTATCAAAGTAGATTGAATTTGCCGATCAAAGGTTAGACCAAATGAGAGAGTGCCCTTAACATACCGGAGTATTCTTTTAACGAGTTGGAAATGAGTGATGGTTGGATTTTGAATATATTGACTAGCTTGATTTACGACATATGAAAGATCCGGTCTGGTTATGGTAAGGTATTAAAGAGCACCGACTATAGAACAATAAAAGGTAGGATCATGGAATGGGGTCCCGGTGGAAGTGAAGGTGTCGGTGGTGGTTAGAGGAGTTGCCAACGGTTTAGCGTCAAGGAGACCTGCTCGAGATAAAATATCATAAGCATATTTGGTTTGACTGAGAAAAAGACCGGATGAATTTTGATTGACTTCAAGACCAAGAAAATAATTTAAATTTCCAAGATCTTTGATTTTGAATTCTTTGTCTAATCGGATGGTGAAATCTTTAATAACTTGTTCATTGTTACCGGTGATGATAACATCGTCGACATAGACAAGAAGATAAATGAGCACCTTGTCGGTTTTGTAAACGAAAAGTAAAGGATCGGCTCGACTACATGATCGCAGTGTCAAGGTCAATCAAAAACATTTATAAAAACTACTACTTATCTACCTTAGACTGTAGACAGGAAAGTAGGGTTGTCGAATCCACAGTGAATCAGTGGAAAGTTAAATTGCTTAAATTAGTAAATTATAATGAAAACACAGATCAAATAAAGATGTAACTCCCTCCAAACTTCAGGTTCTATGTTTCACATACAATCCAGTTATTCAGTTTAGACACCATATAGACATAGTGTTGGAAAATCAGATGAAATAGTAATTGAAGAAAGGTAGTTTTCAGCTGGCCTATACAACCGGTTTCGTCACAAACCAATATAATTCAATCACCCAATTTATTAGTGTCATGTTATCCCCTTTAGTCACCCAACCATGCTACAAGGTTTTATCATCAACCGAACAAGATTATAAAGCAAGAAACTCAAAACACATATATAAAATTGTTTAAATCAACCAATACATCAATCTATTAAGTTTGTGTCAAAAACTAACAAGATCCAAACATAATCAACCTGAATCAAATACGAAAACTTATACGAAACATCCGTTAGAAGGAAGCCACAAGTGATTTAGTCAAACATAATAACAACGAACTCGAATGTTGTCACTATCAAGTTCATCATTAAAATCTATGAACTAAATATATTTAACTGTTCTACAATTTAATCAAATAGAAAAATAATAAAAACCTTCGAAATTATAGTCTTCGTGATGTACGCAAACATAGGTAAAATAAATTGTTTTCTTCCTTGCGTCACCAACAAAACAGTAGCCGCCAAAAGTCAAAGAGCCTTAAGAGGCTTTCGCCTCGTCCTTTTCTTGATGTTTTCCAGCCGTCAACCCCCAAAAGGGTTCTCTCCTCAATTCAACTGCTGCCCTTTTCTTTTACATTTTCCCATGGGCTCCATGGCCTCATCTTTGTTGCAGCCTATGTGTCGAGAGAACCCACATCACAAGCTACTAATTATTTTAGAGTTTAGCCCAATTAATTACTAGCCCAACTTGAGGTTATTTTCTTGCTGCCCACGTGAATAACCTGTTTAAGATTTTGAAACTAAATCACGAATTCAACAATAATCTCATCATTTGAATTAACTTAAATTAGTCTATTGTTTAATTATTTTCTCATTTAGTTCATATAAACTTTATTATTTTTAGCTCAATTGTGTTGTTTTAACTTGTTTTCTTTTCATCCTATAAAATACAAAAACACTTTAGAGTAAACTGTTTCTCACATAATTCGTGTTAAAAACATATAGTTATATACAATTAGCACGTGTTAATTAACCGCTCATCACATCCCCACATTTGCTCTTTTTTCGTCCCGAAAAAGAATCTGCAATAGAATCATAACTAGAAACCGCTTCTATAATCTCATTCATTTAATAGCTCAAACATAACCGCTTCTATAATCTCATTCATTTAATAGCTCAAACATAATCACGCGTTAACCGTAACAATTGATATTTCTGTCCGATTAAACCCAACCACCGACTCCTCAAGCCCCCGAATCTGTGTTCTAATATCCTATTTATTACCAAGCCATCATTCTATCTATGAGTCTCACACTCAGGAAACTACGACTTAGCCTAATCCCGTCTCAAGGTCCTGTTTAGGCCCGGGTTAAACCTTATAGATTTTCCACCACTGTAAACACTAATTTATAAGTTTTAAAAATCATCATGAGTTATGGATCGATGGATGAATATTTTAAGCTTTGATTAACACTTATATGAATAAACCTCACCCAGTGGCGTATCCCCCAAGTCACCATCCCGGAGGGTAACACATAGGTTTTAGTTTTTAAAGCAATGATGTTCATAAGGTTCGGAATATTGGTGTATACTTCAAGTCGTCATCCCGAAGGGTAACACATAAACCTAACTTAGATATCCATTATTGATCACTTAAGTCCCGCCCATGGGTGTATCAACCAAGTCGCCATCCCGGAGGGTAACACGTAGGCGAAACCTAAGATTTCAATTTAATTAATTAAGCTCATGAATGATGCAAATGATGGAATGCGGGCGCCACTAACTTTTGAATTTATTTTCATAAAAAGACAGTAGTGTGCCAAGTAATTTTTAAAAACTTATAAATTTTTGTTTATAGTGGTACCTATCACCCTATATTAACAATTTCGACCTCACCGACACCCCTAAGATGAGAACCCACAAGACATCCTGAATGAATTAATCAATTAAACCTAGATACACTATCAGGATTTAAGCTCTTAAGTCGGTTGGGCCTACCAAAACATTACAAATTAGAAGCGCTTTTTATTTTTATTTTTTTCTTTTATTTTCACAAGCAGTTTCCAGTTCTACCTATTATTTTCTATAAAGCTGCAAGAATTCTAATCTAAGGACATTTTTGAATTTATTTATTTTTTTAATGGATTTTTTTTATTTTTTATGACTCAAAATACAGACTCAAATACTGACCTTGACTAAGGTCTTCCCTCATCACACTTGAACTCTACATTGCCCCCAATGTAGGAAGAGAACTCAAAAATGAAAAGACATATACAAAAATTAAAGAACTTAGCTGGGTATGCGATCATATAGCATTTCATTCGCGATCGTGCTCCACAGACACAAGCGGGCAGCCTTGTACAAGAGATTCATCAAACTCGAATATCACCACCCTAATGGAGATTGAGTACGGGTGGATCAATCCAAACCTGGCAAAATTAAACTCGAAACAAACCCAAAAGCATTAAACATTAAACTCATTCAATATATAACAACATAAAACTGACTCGAACTGACTCGATAAAAACTGAACATACTCAATCCCATGAAACATCCCCACACTCGGCCGACTTGCACATAAAAACACAAAAAATAAATAAGTAAATAAAACAAAGTCCTAACTCGCTTTCGTATGAATCACGAATGCATTTAGTGTATGCATCAAGCCTTTTAAACCCCTCGGTAGCCCGAGTGGACGAGTTAAGTTGAGTCTCATGAGGGTTTCTATTGAGCACACCCACAAAGTTCATTTAATTAGACAAGAATTAAAACATACTAACCTTAGGCTGCCTCCTAAGAGCGCTAAGTTTAACGTATTCAGCCAGACGCGGTGTACCTTACTTATGTCATGGTCGTCAGGTGGGATGCTTGCAATCCTCCTTCCCCACACTTAAGTTCTGCTTATCATCGAATTTCCTCCATGCTTGCACAAATAAAGCAAAGAGTTCCCGCTCTACATCTGGAACTTGCGGTTTCTTCCCTTTCCACCTTCTCTTTCTGACTCGTTTCTTCCCTTTATCCGGAGTTTCTCCATCCTTCTGCTCAGCTGACCTGTCAAACACAACACAAGCATTCTCGACTGTATGATTCACCTTTTCACGTGATCCACATTTGTTAGTTTTCGGGGTTGGCAAGTTTGAAAATATTTTAAGACTCATTTTCTGAGCCCCAAACCTCATCCTTACCGTTCCCTCAGCACAGTTAATATCTGCCTGCACAGTGGCCAAGAACGATCTATCCAAAATAATGGTTAGTTTTGTGTTCTTGACACAATCCAACACCAAGAAATCCACTGGGTAATAAAACTCCTTTACCTTCACAATCACATCCTTTACAATCCCCCGAGGATGTGTGGGAGTCTGATCAGCCAACACCACAGTGGTGTTAACTCTTTGTAATGGACCAAAATCATGCTGATCATACAGACTCCCTCGAATTATACTCACAGATGCTCCAAGATCCAGCAATGCTCTATCCAGTTTAATTTCACCTATTTGTATAGAAATAATAAGTCCCCCTGGATTTTGGAGTTTCGGGGGAAGGGTACCCATGAACACGGCATTCACACTAGCACTTAGCTTTACCTGTTCGGGACATTTGTGTCCTCGTTTACGGGTAATAAAACCTTTCAATCACTCAACACTATTAGGATCTTGTTTAAGCGTGTTTAAAAATAGTGAGTTAATTTTACGCTTCTCAAACTTTTCCCATCGTTCATCCTGTGTTGGATCTTTTTCTTTAAAAAATGGTTTGATTATGGCATTTGAAAACTAGATCTTTACAAGTTTATTCACATTTTTAGTTTTTAAATTGTTTTGTGAAATAAAATCCTGATTAAGGTCAGACTCAGATTCACTGTACTCCACCACTCTCTCTACAACCGGTGGTGGAGTTGGTTCACGAGCAGGATATTCAAGTGAGGAATTGAAACTTACAGCATTGAGGTGTGCACTGTTAGTGGTTTCAGAACTAGACAACTGATGTGCACTACAAGGCTTACATACTTCTTTGATGATGCTTCCAACAATCTCAGTTAAGTGGGCAACTTGATCTATCAAAGCTTGATGACCTTTTGCCTGGTTATCTTGTTGTTGCACCACTTCATGGACCACTTTTTCCAGCTCCATCATATCTGACCTGATGGCATCCGGTTCGGACTGATGATAGTTGTCTTGATCAGGTGGCCTGCTTGGGTGGTAGTCTTGGTTGTGATCTTCCTGATAGTTTGGATACTCAGGACCACCACCATGTTGATTGTACCTTGGGCAATCTTGAGCCCAGTGGCCAGTGATGCCACAGTTGTTACACGGCTCATAATAGTACTGATCATCATGATAATTCATGTCCATGTCAACCTGCACAAGTAGCACAACTGAGTAGTTCTAAACAAAGAAATAAACAAAATAAAAAAAATAAGAAAAATCTTTTTGGGGGTTTGTTAAGAATCAAAATCAACTAAAGACAATAAACTAAAGCAATAATACTAAGCGCACCGATTCCCCGGCAACGACGCCATTTTGATCGATGCCGTTTGGTCAGTAAAAAACAATCCTTAAAAACCTTAACTAGTAAGGGTAAGTAGAGTATCGTATCCACGAGGAGTATGTGGAAAGTGTCACTTTGTTACAAGATTCAAAGATAGAAAACAATAATAACTGATTTGGATTTGGGTTTAAAACAATAATAAAAGAGGTAATCCTCTCCGGGGTTCGGGTATGCAAACACAAGTTACTTCAAGATAATTAGCAAGCAATTACATAGACATAATCATACGGTTCAATTGAATTCAGTGATAATATGAGAACCCGTTGTAAATAAAACTTATTCTCATACAACCATCAATGACAAACCAACTATAATCCAACCCCCAAGTTGTCCCCGATGTAAAGAAACCCGAGACTATTGAGACTTGAACAACAATTCAAAATCAATCAATGAAGGTTAAAGCATTCAATCAATAAATGAAATCACATGGCTTAACATGCCAATCAAGATTACAAACCAAAGCTAATATTTCAAGAGATTACAAGTGTTCACAAACCCTAGACCCAAAGAGGCCTACAAGAGGTTTTGCCACTCATACTCATAACAACAATCAAAACTAATGTATTAGGACTTACAATCATGAAACTCTAAGAACAATCGACCCAAAAATGATGGAATTCACCCCCTTGAATCTCTGGAACGGCTGTGGTTGAAGATAAGTCGGAATGGGGGCTTCCGTGGATTAAAACCCGAATTAGGTTAAGTTTTCTATAAAAACACATCTTCGCGTGTCGCGAAGATGCTTGCCCAAGTTCTTCGCGTGGCGCGAAGGATAAAATAGTCGGGGCGCCTCTGGAGATCTTTGCGTGTCGCGAACTTTGAAGCCCAGGTCTTCACATGTCGCGATGCCCATAAAATCCATGAAATTGACATTTTGACTTTTAAATCTCTTGTGCTTCGCGTCCGACTGCTCCGCTTCCGTTATCCGCTCCTTTAGCACATAAAACCTGGGAGGTTGACAGAACCACAAACACACATAAAACCGAACAAAGACACAACTAAAACAACTAAGACTCGCAAAAAACGACATATAAAGTAGGGTCATTAAACCCTACATCACTACACTTAAAACCAAGAGAGACAAGAAAGGTACTTGTCGTTGAAACCAAGCACGTGGTGCTTGCTTTAGACCATATAGTGCACGTTTAAGACGACACACACGATTAGGAAGCTTCGAGTCAATGAAACCGTGGTTGTTCCATGTAAACGGTTTCTTTTAAATGTCCGTTTAAAAAGGCATTATTAACATCAAGTTGACAAAGTGGCCAACTATAGATTGTGGCAAGGCTCGTGACAACACGAATTGTGGAAGTCTTTACAACGGGACTGAAAGTATGGGAAAAATAAAGTCCGGTTACTTGTGTGAATCCTTGTGCTACCAAACGAGCTTTGTAGCGATCAAGAGAACCATTCGCTTTGTATTTGATACGATATACCATTTGGAGCCAACAATATTAGAGTGAGTCAGACGGGTAACGAGTTCCCAGGTGTTATTGTTTTTTAGAGCATCAAGTTCATCACTCATAGCGGCTACCCAGTTTGGGTTTTTAAGAGCTATTTTGACTCCTTTTGGGATGTGAATGGAAGTGGCAAAGAGTGGGTGATGGAGGCTGTTTGTGGAAAAAAATTGTGAGGTTGGCAAAGTGTTTGGGTTTGTGAATTCCGGATTTTGATTGGGTGTTCATAGGATGGGTAGAGGTTGTTTGAGGAGGGATAGTTTGGTTAGACGTGGAACTTGTGGATGTGGGAATAGATGTAGAGGTTTGAGAAGTAGAATATGGTTCATTATATAAATTGGTGGGAGAGGTTGGTTCGATGTGAATTTGTGGAGGTTGATTGATTTGCGCCGGAGAGGTGTTTTGGGCTGGAAGAGTGGTTTGAGCCGGAAGAGTAGTTTAGGTCGGTAGAGTTGTTTGGGCCGGGAAAGTTTGATTGGGGTTGGCTGGGTAATCAAGTTGGGTAAAGTCAGGCTGATTTGGTTGAGTTTGGTGTTGGGGATTTGTATGTGAGATACGATGAGATGGACAGATCGAACATATAGTTTGTTTTGGAGATTGACTTGGACATGGAGATGTGGATGAGGTTTTTCTTCATCAATATTGGAGATAATACCGGTGAAAGGAAAGGTGTCTTCATCAAATTTTGTGTGTCTTGTGATATATACCCGTGAAGTGGATGGATCAAGACATCGATAACCTTTGTGTTTTGGACTATAACCAATGAAAATACAAGATGCACTTCATGGAAGTAGTTTATGTTTAGTATAATCTCTTAGATATGGGAAAACACGACAACCGCATACTCGAAAAGTAGCATATGATGGTGGTTGTTGGAAGAGAACTTCAAATGGGGATTTGTTGTTAAGAAGTGGGGTTGGAAGACGGTTGATGATGTATGTAGCGGAAGTAAAAGCATCAATCCATAATTTTGCACGTGCATGAGAATTAAACATCACAGCGAGACCGGTTTCGGTTATGTGACGGTGTTTGCGTTCGACCTGTCCATTTTGTTGAGGTGTATAAGGGCACGATAGTCTATGACGAATACCACGTTGTTGGAAAAGATTTTGAACCCAATTATTTGTAAATTCAGTTCCACAATCACTTTGGGAATGTAAACTGATTTTGTACAAAGTTTAGAAAACTGACGAGTATATTATAGAAATCGGATTTGAACTTTAACGGGTAAAACCAAGTAGAACGTGAGAAGTCATCCACGAATATGACATAGTATAAGTATCCATCAGTTGATGAAATAGGGCGGGGCCCCAAAGATTACAATGAATTAAATCCAGCAGATGTGAAGATCATTTATTATTGTCAAGAAAAGGTAAACGATGTGCTTTAGATAATTGACAAGACGAACATAAACCCGGTTTGGGTAATAAGGAAGTAACAAATACATGCCCAAGTTTATTTAAAACGGAAATAATATGAAACGAGATATGACCTAAATGGTTATGCCATTTATTAAATGAGGCTCGAAGATAAGGAGCGGCAAGGGCAGCAACGAGAGATTTCTGACTTTAGGAGAGGACATAAAATCCATTTTCACAAGTGCCTTTAGCGAGGACCGTCGGCATTTTTCGGTCCTGAATATGAAAGAAATGATTAGAAAACAAAACATCAACTGGTGAGTCATTTGTTAATCTACTGATAGAGAGTAGATTTTTTTGTAATATTGGGAACAATAAGCACATTTTGTAATGGTATGGTATTAAGTTTAGTTTTACCGATTTGAGTGACGAGTAGGGATTGACCGTTACCAAAAGTAACATAAGTATTACCCGAATAGGCATGAGATTCATCAAGGCCATCGGTGGATCAGAGCATATGAGTCGTTGCCCCTGAGTCGGCTGTCCAATCAAGAGTATTATGTACTATGTTGCATTCCGTGTGAAATGCCTGAGCAAGGTTAGCATCCAGAGGTGTCGCTTTTTGAGCATAACTAGAGAGATTAGGACAAGCACTGGCATAATGGCCCTCGGTTCTGAACAATTGGCAGTGGGGAGGACGTCTAGTATTTGAGCGTCCACGACCTAAATTGAAAGACCCCCGAGATCGGCCTCGTACTCGTTGAGAGGGGTAAGTGGCAGATGTGAACCGATGGGATTGATCAGAAAAGGTTGCTTGAGGTGTGGAGATGCCATGTAGGGTTTGAAGGAAGAGCTCATGATTTTCTGCCTGAGCCAGTAAATCATGAAACGATGGTGATGGTTTAATAGCCCGCTGACCAGTAGAAAAATTTTCATAAGATGAGCCAAGACTACATAGAAACCAATGACGTTTATCTTCATCAGACACTGAATAACCAATGGCTGTCAATTTATCGCATAAGGACTTGAATTGTCCAAATTCTGAGACGGTAGAGGTTCCCTTGTAACTGGCGGAGAGAGTCACGAAGGGTATGCATACGTTTGATAGATTGATGGCTATAGGCGTGTTCAAGAGCCTGCCAAACAGTAAGACTACAGTTGGTTCTCAAAACGGGTCATTCTCTTAAAAACACATTTATTACTAATCAAACTACAACAGGAGTCTTTCTAAAATCATTTATTACTATTTAATATCACTAAGTTTACCTCACGAATGCCTGTTGATATGTCATCATTTATACATGCTTTACATGCATAATTATTCTCATTATTGGTGCTTTATGGACATTATACATTGGAATTATTGTCTAAATCATTCCTTTGTGATAATTGTAGGTTTTCGGAAGCTTTCGGAAGAAATGGAGCAAAAACAGTCAAAACCAAAGGAAAAACCAAATGAATCGAACACCTTGCGGAGCCTTAGAAAGATCCACAAGGCTACGTACCATTTCCCAAGTCAATCGAGAGATTATTAGGCCTTAGAAAGCCGAACATCTCCAAAGAATTATTAAGAAATCATCAAAGTCAATGAAAGTCAAAGGCACTTATGGAGCACTCTTACACCTATCCAAGACCCATGGATAGCCCAAGTACCCATGGGTACTATCCATGGATGATCCATGATCCTTTTTGGCCCATGGAGCCTTCTAGAAGAGTCAAAGAAAGTCAAAAACGTAGGCTCCAAGCAAGAAGGAAGAAGAAGATTCTGCCAGCTAAGGGCGTGCCCGCGCCCCCCTCCAACACCAGGGGCGCCCGCACCCGAATAGGGCTTGCCCGCGCCCCCTCAGATCAGCTTCTAGCATCTTCCATACTCTCCTATAAACACCATCCGATGTTTCATTGTCTAGCATGCCTTGGTGAGCCAAAAAAGGGGTCTTAGAAGATTGTTTTCACTCTCTAATTCCCTAATCACCTTGGTATCATCCTAGAGACACCAATCCAGAGCAAAATAACACTCAAGAAGAGGGCATTCTCGTAGTTAGAGTAGAGAGTAGAGAGTGGAGAGTAGAGGGGCTCTTCCTCTTTGTCTCACAATAGGGGAGCCTACGAAACTCATCATTACGCTAGTCATTATGGCCATTCGTGGCTAAAACTTCTTTATATTGCTAGGGTGAAGATGATGTTTGGTGCATGTTAATGTTTAATCTATTAATGAAGTGGTATGTTTATGTCTTTAACTAATTTGTCCTCAAAAACCATCTTTTGATGGGCTTTTATTATTGTCTAAATCCGTCTTTATATTTGTGAGTGTCTTGACTTTAAAGAGTAAGATTGTAAAACCCTTTTTAATCAAACTTCCTTTGAAACTCGTACGTCTTTATACGAGCAGAGATTGATAAGCCAAGGCTTGGTCTATACTTCTAAGATCGTACAGGCTTGGTCTATACTTCTAAGATCGTACGTCTTTATACGAGATTATTATGCGACCAAGAATTGGTGAACTCATGTTGGGAACGGTACATCTTTATACTTGGTCCCATTGTTACACCGCCTCCTGGTGACTAAAATATAATCACCTATTTAACTTAATATAAAGCATTTTGAGTCCGATGACTTTAACCAACCCGGAGATGACCATTCGATGGGTTGAGGGTAAATGTTGTCCCTAACGGGAGGCACTACCACTTTTTAAAGAATATAATTTGCAAATCAAATGTAGTGAGGACGAGGCTCTAGCGGTGACCCGGGTCATAAGTTTGTAATAGTCATACCACTGAATTAGTTAACTTAAAACTATCACTACCAAACTGATTTGAATCCCGCAGCAATACATTTCGTAATCTGATCATTTTCGCTTTATTTACTTTTCTGCTATTTACTATTCTATTAGTTATATTTCTGTTACACTCTTCACGCACATTTTTACTTTTATGTTATTTACTTTACTGTCATTTACTTTTCTGCTTCACAAGCACACAAAACCCACTTACTAATTAATCTGGCTAAACGATATCAAAAGTTGAGTATCGGAACTCGACTGTGTCCACTGGTTCGATACTTGGTTCTTACCTGACTATATTACGCTGCGATAGGTACACTTGCCTATTGTGTGTGTTTTAAGTTAATGTAATTATCATTTTAATTTATAAATTTAAAACTTGATCTTGTGAAATCAATCATCTTAAAAATATATTCACTTATATTTTTATACTTAATTCAATACACATCAAGTTTTGGAGCCGTTGCCAGGGACACGGTGATTTCAAGAAAAATTGGAGTTAACGGATTAGCCTTTTTAACCTTCACATTTTTATGGTTTGTTTTGATTGTTTTTTACAACAGCTTTCATGGATGACAACTACGAGAGTTGTTATGGAGGATACCAAAACGACTATGAGTACCATTATTCGGAGGTTTGGTGTGAGATTTGTGGGGAACCACAATACACCCAAGATTGTTATCACTATCAAGGGTATTTCACAGATTTTCGCCAACCCTACTGGCAACCATATGAGGAAACCACACCGCCCAAAGAAATTCAACACTCAACTCTAGATTCCGACTCATGGACCCCAGGAAATCTCTTTCGTCATTTGGAAGAAATTAAGGTCCAACTCCTAAAGAGCTCTCCAACTGAACAACAAGTGTTTTGTCATTTGGAAGAAATTAAGGTCCAAATCCTAAAGAGCTTTCCAATTGAACAACAAGATGATTCCTTCAAAGTCCAAGAATCGGAGGTTATAGTTTCAACATCTTCAGTAAGGTCAAGTGACTCTAAGGAGCAAGAACCTTCCAACTTCACAAGCATGGATCAGTCGGAGGTGAGACCGTATGATTTAGAAGAGAGGGCTACTGCAACTTTACAATCACTTCCGGACTTCTCTGAGAAGCTTGAAGCTAGACAATCAAAGGAGCCAGAAGAGCGAACATCTAAAGAAGAACTGGTGGGAATCCTAAATATGGAAGCACGGGAGGATGTAATCACCAACAAACAAATGATAATGGTGGCACCTCTTCCTTGCAACAGTGATTGCTAGCCTGTGACCAAGCATATCGGTGAATCATTCCATGAATCACATATGCCGCAGGAAAAGGCACATCACTCTGAGGACCACTTCTCATGGAAGAAGCAACGTTCATCTAACATAAATTACGAGACAAAAGAATCATACCGGGGTGACCGTCTCCTTCACTACATGTGTTTCTTGAAGTTTGGTCCAGGAAATTTCAAATGGTGGTGGCGTGATTCAAGTACACCATTTTCTTTCGGTGCTCTTCTATAGAGCATTCTAAGTTTGGCAGGATGGATAACATTAATTCGTGGATCAATTTATTATCATCGTACGCAAGGCTATCAAGGGTAGGATGAACTTCTCCATATTACTAGACACCCATTTGACAGATTCAACACTAAATGGAAAATTCACAAAACACTTACGGGTCGGGCTAAAGACCCATAAATAAACGTAGCGCTTCCGGGAGGTAACCGATGATCATGAATAAATTGAGAAGTTGGTGCATACGGCAGAAAGCATGGACCTCAGGTTTGGTTTCTCCATATTTAAGTTTCTAATTACTTCAGCCCCCAGGTATGCCTTCTCGATACTAGGACCTTAGTAGCTTAACTACTATCTTTTAATTTCCTTGTTCATTTTTATGTTTTCTTTTATGTTTCAGGTAGTATAACATCACCAGATCATCTCTCTACTTTGAGGAGTTACACTCCAACTCTACAAGCCTGGAGCCGGAAGCCACATCAAATTTCTGAGAAATTCAATGAAGTCTTTGAAGCAACACGTTGACAAGCAGCTGATAGGAACAACCTGATAGTAACAATGATTTTTGGCCTTAGGTTATACACCGAATTGACCGGGGGAGTACCAGTTTGTTTTCCCTTAAAACTCCATGCATTTAAATTCCTGCATAGCATTCCATTACATGCATTTGTACATTGAGGGCAATGCACAGTTTTAAGTGTGGGGTGGGGAATTAGAGATTCAAGACTGCTTGTAACCTCAGAGCAGTAAAATTTAACTTGTGATTTTCTACCCATTTGACTAAAACATTACAAAAACCAACCTCTTATAAAAACCTGAAAAATTTTCAGAAGAATTAAACCCTTTTTAAAATAAAACTCTTAGAGTTTGCACCTATTAAATAAATTGAAGACATGGCAAGTAGAAACGAACAGAAATTATGCATAACAAATCACTAAACACTATCCCATCCGTTTCCATGTGGGAATAATCTGAGCCTTTTCACAAGCATTATTATCATTATTTTTACATACTCTTTCGTTTGGTATATTGAGTGTTTATTCGATTGAATTCTATGCATAATTAGAACTTATATGACTTCTACATATCAAGACCATGAACTAGTGGAAGTATGAAAATGATTTAGGCACCTAGGACTTTATCACCCTAATTATCCATAAAACCCCAAAAAGCCCAAAAATATTATCCGTCTAGATAGCCTTCTGAGCCTTAGCCTTTTCTTTTCTACTACTCATACTTATCACCCAACCAGTTTTTCGTAAAACCAGTTATTGGCTGAATGTCTTTAAAATGGGAAAATTATCTTATGTCGCTATTTCAAAATTATTATCATTGAGACAATTTTGGAAAGAATCTGTTCTACTCAAAATAATTGGAATATACAAGAAGGTGGATGTATTAGGAAAATAGCCGAACTATCTGCAAGGAAATTATGGAAATATTATTTCAAGAAAGTTGAGGAAAAAAAATATTGAAGAATTTGTCTTGATACAAAAAAAAATTATAAAAAAAGAGAAAAGAAAAAGAAAGAGAGAAGTAAGTCTTTTACCGGTAAGACCTTAAAGAACTAGACATGCATTCCTTTGATTTTATTTTCGCAAAGCCTGAATTACTAACCGAACACCGAGAGAAGATTTCAAACAACTAGCAATGGCGCAAGCAAGAACAACTAATACCGTTCTGCGGCTTGTCTGAGAGATCTTGGTCTTCGTAATCTGACTATAAACGAGCTCTCAGACTAGATATTCCCTCATGATCTGAGAATTGTAGAGGCACCTACTAGTATTTTCCATTTTAAGCCATGAGGCCGTAGCTGTGTGATTCGCGATAGCTGCAGCCCTTCAACCCCTTTAAAACCTCTAAAAATCCAAAAAGATTTTCATTTTCACCATTTATTTTTATTTTAGCCACATTACAACCCTTTAAAGTCCTCTTGATTCATGCATACTACTTAGTTAATTGGTGGAGACTTGATTTGCATACAAGCTTATGACCATTGCATAATTCGATTCGAACTTGGGTGTTCCACTTAACTTACATTATCCATACATATATAACCCTAGAGTTGATGAACATTGTGATGAGTGAAAAGTTTATGCATAATTAAAGTTCTAGTAGGCTTGTCATGGATTTTATCATAGAAAAAACAAAAATAGAATAAGCAACTCAAGAGCTATCCTGGGGTTTCCAACTATCTGGAGCTCCATCACCTTTGTAAAGATTTTAGTTATGAGGATGATCATGCATGATTTTGCTTGAGGACAAGCAAAGTTTAAGTGTGGGGTGTTATGATATGTCATCATTTATACATGTTTTACATGCATAATTATTCTTATTATTGGTGCTTTATGGACATTATACATTGGAATTATTGTCTAAATCATTCCTTTGTGATAATTGTAGGTTTTCGGAAGCTTTCGGAAGAAATGGAGCAAAAACAGTCAAAACCAAAGGAAAAACCAAATGAATCGAACACCTTGCGGAGCCTTAGAAAGATCCACAAGGCTACGTACCATTTCCCAAGTCAATCGGGAGATTATTAGGCCTTAGAAAGCCGAACATCTCCAAAGAATTATTAAGAAATCATCAAAGTCAATGAAAGTCAAAGGCACTTATGGAGCACTCTTACACCTATCCAAGACCCATGGATAGCCCAAGTACCCATGGGTACTATCCATGGATGATCCATGATCCTTTTTGGCCCATGGAGCCTTCTAGAAGAGTCAAAGAAAGTCAAAAACGTAGGCTCCAAGCAAGAAGGAAGAAGAAGATTCTGCCAGCTAAGGGCGTGCCCGCGCCCCCCTCCAACACCAGGGGCGCCCGCACCCGAATAGGGCTTGCCCGCGCCCCCTCAGATCAGCTTCTAGCATCTTCCATGCTCTCCTATAAATACCATCTGATGTTTCATTGTTTAGCATGCCTTGGTGAGCCAATCACCTAGGTATCATCATAGAAACACCAATCCAGAGCAAAATAACACTCAAGAAAAGAGCATTCTCGTAGTTAGAGTAGAGAGTAGAGGGGCTCTTCCTCTTTGTCTCACAATAGGGGAGCCTACGAAACTCATCATTACGCTAGTCATTATGGCCATTCGTGGCTAAAACTTCTTTGTATTGCTAGGGTGAAGATAATGTTTGGTGCATGCTAATGTTTAATCTATTAATGAAATGATATGTTTATGTATTTAACTAATTCGTCCTCAAAAACCATCTTTTGATGGACTTTTATTATTGTCTAAATCCGTCTTTATATTTGTGAGTGTCTTGATTTTAAAGAGTAAGATCGTAAAACCCTTTTTAATCAAACTTCCTTTGAAACTCGTACGTCTTTATACGAGCAGAGATTGATAAGCCAAGGCTTGGTCTATACTTCTAAGATCGTACATCTTTATATGAGATTATTAGCGACCAAGAATTGGTGAACTCATGTTGGGAACGATGGTCCCATTGTTACACCGCCTCCCGGTGAGCAAAATATAATCACCTATTTAACTTAATATAAAGCATTTTGATTCCAATGTCTTTAAACAACCGGGAGATGACAATTCGATGGGTTGAGGGTAAATGTTGTCCCTAACGGGAGGCACTACCACTTTTTAAAGAATATAATTTGCAAATCAAATGTAGTGAGGACGAGGCTCTAGCGGTGACCCGGGTCACAAGTTTGTAATAGTCATACCACTGAATTAGTTAACTTACCATTATCACGTACCAAGCTGATTCGAATCCCGAAGCAATACATTTCGTAACCTGATCATTTTCGCTTTATTTACTTTTCTGCTATTTACTATGCTACTAGTTACATTTCTGTTACACACTTCACGCATATTTTTACTTTTATGTTATTTACTTTACCGTCATTTACTTTTCTGCTTTACAAACACACAAAACCCACTTCCTAATTAATCCGGCTAAACGATAACAAAAGTTGAGTATTGGAACTCGATCGTGTCCACTGGTTCGATACTTGTTTCTTACCTGACTATATTACGTTGCGATAGGTACACTTGCCTATTGTGTGTGTTTTAAGTTAACGTAATTATCATTTTAATTTATAAATTTAAAACCTAATCTTGTGAAATCAATCATCTAAAAAATATATTTACTTATATTTTTATACTTAATTCGCAATACACATCACCTACACACCTATCCGAGTAGTATCGCTCCCAAGCCAAGATGTGTCAACGCAACGCTCACGTGTAAAACAATCTATCGCACACACAAAGTCAGCTACGCTGAGTGAGTTCTAAAAGTTTACTTGTAAGAAAATCTAACTCGTCACAAAAGTTATTTGAACTTTACTCAGGACCCACGGTCCTTAGAAATTAGTTTATCAATTTGTTAACAATTAGATAACCTCTGTATTATACGGTATCCCATAATTGTTCCTTACCCAAGACTCGTCCATAATCATAGTAATTCCACAGTCCCGTCGACATAGGCGGAACTTACTACACTAATAACCCATACTATAGAACACATATTAACTCGAAGTTTAGTTATCCCAACAAAACCCTAGACATCGACTTACTCGACCTTAACCACGGCTACTACAATTCAACTGACACAACAGATGAACACGTCACAATCCTCGCACAACAGTCAATCTAACTCAACGTACCACAGTAACATTAGCTACACGCCACATTAACACAACCATATTAATATCATCTGTCCGTCACATTTACATTATCACATTAACATTATCACATGCATAATAAATATAGCTTCACGTTTGCATGCAATTTGACACGCAAGTATATATACACGGAATCATATACCTTGTCATTACACCCTTGTCAGGGCGATCGACTCACCATAAGCTCATCATTAACCTACTAAGTATTGTCACCTTTGGTGACTTCCCGAAGGATCTCGCCCTTCACAAATCATGTTGGCCATGTCATAAATACAACGATGCAAACACGACACACAATTATACAACACATAATATCACACATTATTTACATGACTCGTTAACTACACCTACACCTCACACATACACTAGAACGACATATATACCCCACATGAAATCATAAGCATTTAGCTTAAGTCCCGACTCTTTCTGATCGGCCCTTAACACGTCACATGTTAATAACTCATACCTTTAGCTCACATATTTCCATGAACACACCATAGACCCTACGACTCCTTAATAATCATTTTGTATTCAAAACGCATTGGGCTAGAACCCGAACCGTAACCTGACTAAATATATTAACACCTCATGACAGTAGGTACGATCAACCCAAATCAGTAAAAAACATTTAAAAAGAGGATTAGAAACTCACTTGTTGAGAGGCAAATCAAAATCCTTGCTCTACAACCCGCCCGTTCACTCCCAAAGTACAAACCTATCAAGCGTACTATCCTTGATTAGAATACGTTCAATCCGTACACCGAATAACGTACACATAAAATAAAGTCCCAACATTCGTCTCGTCAACTTAATGTATTTTCCTTTCGAGACTCTCATCTCATGAGTTTACGTAAACTAGTACTTGATCCGAATAGGGACTGCGTACCCGAGCCCCGGCTTACAAGCATACGCATGCAAGCGCCACGCAAAACCCTATCCGCGTACGTGACGCCATGCAACGTAGAATCCTTAACCGTCGTCGTACCGGTTTCCCTCGTCAGGCACCGCTTCTCCATTCATCACCCTTATCGTCCTCCTCGTCACCATTGTCCTTGCTATCGGGTCCAAACCTTAGCCAGCCGCTCGGCACCACTCTCACCGGCTTCCAGCTCTCCCACCATGCACTACCGTGCCATCCCTCAGCTACCTCTTCTCTAGACACGTGCTACCAACTAAGCACAGTCGCGTGTCCCCGCCTTGCGCCGCCATAGCGCGCCTCCACTGGCCTTCCAGTTCAGCCGCCTTCTCCCGTGCTCCTTCCCTCTTCTCTCGGCTAACGAACCCTAGACCTTATGGCCTCAACTGCGTCTTTCTCCCCTGTCCGATTATCTCCGTAGTTCCCTACCACCACGCCGACGCTGCCGTCTGCTGCCACCGGCAGCCACCACAGCCGAACACCCTTATCCCGCTCAACCCCCGCAGTAACCGCGATCCCAGCCCCATCCCTCGTCGGGTTTTTTGTGCAAACAAAATGAAAAAGTAGAATAATGGGATTAGAGGTTTACCATACGCATTGCGAACCTTCCCCTTGTCGCTACTGTCACACCCCCAAATTCCACTAACGAAGTTTTACCATTTTGGAAGGTGACAAACCAGGATCTCAGACATCAGTTACTTCAAACGACACTATATGGGACTTGAAATGTAATAACATAAAAGATCAAGGTTTAGCGTGTATATGCGGAAGCGTTAAACGAAAGTAAATGCGCAAAACAACGCGCCCAAGTCCAATTACAAACAAAACATAAATGTTATTCAATAGATAATTATTTCAATTGAAGTCCAAGACACATGCATGACTTAACGTGATCCTGAGTGCCAACGTAAGAAAACATGTAAGAAAACGAGTCAACACTATGTTGGTGAGTTCACAGGTTTCAATCATTTAAAGTAAAGCGTTTACGAATTATGTACATTAAATATATATATATATCAATAGGTTGCATGCCTGTATTCATGTTTTGCTAAAGTGCTCGCAACCGAAACTGACAGTGTGTTTGTTTGTTTGCCTCCAGCCAGGTCTATCAACTCTGACTAATGTGTTAAGGTCAATATAACACCCGTTCGATCTCCAATCAAGTTAGCGCGACTAACGCGGTGTGGGGTTTGTCAAACCCAGTAGTACTACCAAAATTACCCCGTTCATACCACATTAACGGTCCGATGTGTGTGAGGACTTTTCATGATAGTGTGTTACGCTTAAACCTCAACAGTGATATCATATGAATTACAATAACCCAAAAAGGGTTGTGACATGTTTTCTCCCCCAAATAAAAACAGTAAAAGTGGCCGTGAAACTCACCTGCGTTGCGTAGTAGGTAGTATCACACAAGTAAGAGATTTGGTACACAAGTGTCAGCCTGCACGGCTTACGTATGCCCTAGAGATACAATTATAATAGTTAGGGACACATTGGGATTTGTGACGACGACACGGAAGATTGAACGTCTTAACGCATTCTAAGGATTAAAGAGTAGACGAACGTGTCTACGGAAATATATATATATATATATATTTCTTAAAATACTAATTAAGGGAAAAGTGTTACGAGTCGTACGTTATTAACGAATAATATTAAATCATAAATAAGTACATTCGTTTTTTAAAGTCGTTTACAAAAGTTAGAAAAATAATATAATTTAATATATTATTTTTAGGTTCGTATGATTACTAGATAATCATTGTGGTAAAAATAATAAATATATTCTTTTTAATCGAAGAAATAAATGTGAGTAAATAATATAAACAATTATATTATTTTTAAATGTCACATAAAGTAGTTAAACGAGTTGAAATAATATAAATACATATATTATTTAATAGGATTAGTCACGGGTTGAAAATAATTTAAACATATTATTTTATACGAAGTTACGGTTTGAAAATAATATAAATATATTATTTTTATTAGATAATAACATAAATATATTATTTATAAAAGTGGAGAAAATAATAAAATGGATTAATAAATTAAACCCGAGCCTACGGGTCGTTCCCCTGGCTAAAACACATTAACATATTATTATATTAATAATGGGTTAGTTTTTATATTAAAATAATGCTAAAATAATAATTCTAAAAATGAAACAGGGTGGAGGGACTCGAACCCGGGTCTCCTCCCCCTAGGTCCAACAAGTTAACCAGTACACTCGCTAGGGCAATCGCAACAAGATCCATATTCAAATGGTTTTATCAAGAAGTTTCTGTGTATCCCTCTCCTATACCCGCGCGATCGAATCCTGTCCCAAACACTGAATCTGATTGCGAACAAGGTTTGGATTCATAGGGGTTTTGTTGATTGAAGAGTTTCGAACCTGTGGGTGAGTTTAATTGTAAAATCGACAAGTTTAAGGTCGTTAATTTTGTGAATTAAGAACCGTAACCCTAGGTTTGAACACAAGATCAAATCGATCGATTTTGATAATGAAAATGTTTGGAATCATAGGGTTATCATTAAACGGAGGATTGTTAAACTACTCGTATGAATTAATTGAATTAGAACCGTGTGCAGATTAGGATTCGATTAAAACGAAATCCGTATGAACCCTAGGTTTCGATTGGGTTAAATCCGATAATGTGAACCCCAATTAGGTTAGGGTTATTGCTCCATATACTGAAATGAAAGTGATGATGTAAGAAATTACCAGAATGTGATTCGGATTGACAGGGCTCGATCAAAACCGACGTCGACTGTGACTGGGTTGATCTCCGGCGAGTGTGGGTGCCTCTCCGATCAAATTAGCTGTTGCAGAAGCTTCAGAGGGTTGTGTCAATCGTGTGTAGAGACTCACTTCGTGAGTTAGTATACGAAAATGATGAATTTGATGGCATTTAGCAATGAAGTCGATGGTTATGAGTTATTACTCATTAATCGGTTTAATTTGATCATGATGATGATAATTAGAGTCGTAATGATGATCGATAATGACTGTAACGTCCATGACAGTTACAAATTTCAACTAAGAATCGATTAAGGATCTTGGATTCGAATTACTAGTTGCGGATTTGACTTTTTAAAAGTCAACACAGACACAATTCTATTCAATTTTGACTACAGAAGTCAACAGAATGAGTTTAGGTTAATTATAACTTTGATCTCTGAAGTTTGAATTCAGATATTGACAGTATTAGTCCTTGGGGTTTAATTTTGTTAAATAAGTTAAGATTTAACTGTATTTATTTAACGGGGTTAAGTTTTTAATAGAATTTTTAACGGGATTGTTAACGGAGTTAACATGAAAAGTCAGATTGTCACATCATCCCCTAGTTGAAAGAATTTTTGTCCCGAAAATTAAAATAATAAATAAAAAATTTCAGAGGTGTCACATCATACCATAGTTGAAAGAATTTTCGTCCCGAAAATTAGGATAGTACTTTAAGAGTTTGAAGTGGATTGCTTGAACAGATGAGGATACTTGCGTATCATCTGATCCTCGCGCTCCCACGTGAATTCCGGTCCGCGTTTCGAGTTCCAATGAATTCTGACAACAGGGATTTTACGGTGTTTTAACGTTTTGATTTCCCTGTCCATGATTTCTATCGGTTCTTCAACGAACCGTAGTTGTTCATCGATTTGTAGTTCCTCAAGAGGAACCGCGAGTGTTTCGTCTGCTAGACATTTCTTCAAGTTCGAGACATGAAAGACATTGTGTACACCACTAAGTCCTTCAGGTAGGTCCAGCCGATACACTACTGGGCCAAGTCTCTTCACTATCTTGAATGTTCCAACATAACGAGAATTCAGTTTTGCCTCGTTTCCTGAAGCGAATTACACCCTTCCAAGGTGAGAATTTGAATAGAAACATGTTCCTTATTTGAAACTCTAACGGTTTACGACGCTTATCGGCATAGCTCTTTTGACGATCACGAGTTGCCGCCATACGGTTTCGGATTTGAACAATCTTTTCAGAGGTTTCAAATACAAGTTCGGGACCTGCAAGTTGGCTATCCCCAACTTCAGCCCAACAGGTAGGAGATCGGCATTTACGTCCGTACAATGCCTCGAATGGTGCCGCCTTGATGATAGTGTGATAACCATTAATGTAGGAGAACTCCACTAGAGGTAAGTGAGACTATTATTTGTGCATTCATGAAGGGTATGATGCCCATAATAGCACCACTCCTTTCGCCTTGGACGGAGAGGGTTTCTCCATTAGGAAGAGGAAGGCGAACGATTTTCTCGCGACAGATTATCTCGTCTTGGTTCTTAGATAACCAGTCCATTCCGATAATTACGTCAAACTACTGAGTGTGACCGACATGAGATCAAAGTCAAATTTATGACTAGTCAGTTCAAGTTTACAACCCTTAAGAATATGGGTTGCTTCTATTATTTGTCCTTCGGCCATTTCTATGGTGTATTTAACCTCTAACAGGGTTGGGGGTTTTCTTAGTAGGTCACTAAGTTTATTAGTCATAAAACTCCTTTCTGCACTAGTGTCAAATAGTACAGAAGCAAAATAGTTGTTTAATAAGGAACTTACCGGTAACCATGCTGTGGTCATAACGAGCTTCTCCGGATCCTAGCACAAAGGCTCGCCCCTTTGCACCATTCCCTCCATTATTGTCGTGGTTGTTATTATTGCCTTGGTGGTTGTTGTTGTTGTTGTCGATGCCACCCTTCTTTAATTGTGGACAATCCTTTCGGAAGTGTCCCTCTTTTCCACATTCAAAACAACCCTTGGTAAGACCCAGTTGTTGGAAGGGCTGCTTGGCTTGTAATTCTCTTCTGCAGTCTTTGGCAGCATGGCCCATCTTGCCACACCGCTGACAATGATTTTTGTCACAAGAACCGAGGTGGTGGTAATTACATTTGTTACACCTGAGGTGTCTCTCAATATAACCACTCTGATGCTGACCCGAAGAGGTCGACTAGTTGAAGTTCTTCATAGGTTCAAACCTACGCTGTTGTTGTTGCTGTGGCTGATTCGGCTGAAATCCCATGTTGTTATTGCTACTGTCAAACTTCCTCTTGTTGTCGTCGGTAGACTTGGATGCTGACTTCCTGGGAGGTAGTTTCCCTTGGGTAACAGCTTGGTCCGTTAGTTTGTGAGCAAGACGGATGGTTTGTTGGATGGTAGTGGGGTTGGATGAAGTAACCATGCTTTGGATTTGTGGTACTAATCCACTGATAAACATTTCTATCCGCTTGTAGGATGGTGTAACCATGTGAGGACACGTCCCCGCTAGCTCGTGCGAGCGAGTAGTGTAGAGTTCTATTTCAGAACCCTCCATTCTCAGATTCCAGAATTCTCCCTTGAGTTTCTGGATTTCATCCCTGGGACAGTACTCTTCCTTCATCATGATCTTGAAGTCTTCCCATGGTGATGCATTGGCCATGTCCAGACCTAGCATCTGGACTTGTGCATTCCACCATACGAGGGCAGGACCCTCTAAAGTTCCCGATGCAAATTTGACTTGGTCGGCCACAGGGCAGTTACACATGGAGAACATAGATTCAATCTTTTCAAACCATCGGAGTAATCCAACAGCTCCCTCAGCTCCACTGAATGTGTGGGGCTTGCAGTCCATAAATGTCTTGAAGGTACAGACATGCTGATTGTTCTGTGGATTGTTCGCTTGCCCTAGATTGGAAAGAGTAGGTTGGGTTTAGGAAAGAGTGGAATAAATGTGTACAATTGGTTATCTAGAGTTAACGGTTAACAGGTTTACCTGCAATGTGTGCTGCTAAGGCTTCAGTAATACTGTCATTAATTAACGCGGCCAGTTCGGCTGATGTCAGGTTTATATTTCCACGACCACCGTTGCGACCGCCACGTCCATGTCCGGCCATGATTCTTCATATTCACAAACACAAGAAATGAGTAAATATATCGCATATTAACAACGTTCAAGTGTAAGCAAACAGAAGGATATGTGTAAAGACATGCAGGTTTATGATTTTAGTACAAAGCTAACTTAAATCATAAGGCCATAGAATAAATAACTCAACGAAACCAGATCATTAAGATTTTATTGGAATGGGAACATCCTTACCCATTTAGGCTTTTATTCAAAACATAAAGAAATGACAAATTAAAATAAGATAGAATAACATGGAACATCAAGCTCCACTGCCGGCGGGTGAGATGACTGACTCAGTATCATCCTCCTCTACTTCCTCAGGCTCATCTACAGGCTCAAAATCGGGTACTTCAGCTGGTTCTAGAGCTGCTACAAGTTGTATCTCTAACTCTCCAATTCTTTCCTGAGATTCTACTTCAGCCTCCTCGAGTACATTCACTCTAGCCTGTAATGCCGTTACTTCGTCCACTAATGCATTATGCAAGCGGTCGGTGCCTGCCAGTTCTGCTACTAGTAGATCTATCCTGTGATCCGTTTGTTTCTCTCCTCTTAACAGACCTGTGATCGCTCCTGCTGCGTCTCTCATATTCCGGATCTCTCGATCCATAGTTGCTACAAATGCTGCAAAGGCTTGTTCCAAGTGACAAGGTAGCAATGGTAAACGTGGTTCTGATGATGATGAAGCTCCAAAGTATGGTGATGGAACTCGTTCCTGTCTAATCCATTTGCTCAGTAAACCGGGGTACCAGTCCAAGTCACTCCCACTTCGGATATGCATAGGCTCTCCATACACAATAGAGTTATCAATGGGCTCAAGCCTACGCCTCTTGGGCTCCGGTGATGCAATGGCAGGAATGTCATGTTCCTGATTGGTAGGTGGTGAAGATGGTGGTGTAGACATAATTCCTGAAACATAAGAAGTAAGTGTTTATGCCAAGTAACTAATGTGTGTGGCTATAGTCTAGAATGCAGTCCTGGTTCTTTATAACCAATGGCTCTAATACCAATCTGTCACACCCCCAAATTCCACTAACGGAGTTTTACCGTTTTGGAAGGTGACAAACCAGGATCTCAGACATCAGTTACTTCAAACGACACTATATGGGACTTGAAATGTAATAACATAAAAGATCAAGGTTCAGAGTGTATATGCGGAAGCGTTAAACGAAAGTAAATGCGTAAAACAACGCGCCCAAGTCCAATTACAAACAAAACATAAATATTATTCAATAGATAATTATTTCAATTGAAGTCCAAGACACATGCATGACTTAACGTGATCCTGAGTGCCAACCTGAGAAAACATGTAAGAAAACGAGTCAACACTAGGTTGGTGAGTTCACAAGTTTCAATCATTTAAAGTAAATCGTTTACGGATTATGTACATTCAATATATATAAATCAATAGGTTGCAAGCCTATATTCATGTTTTGCTAAAGCGCTCGCAACCGAAACTGACAGCGTGTTTGTTTGTTTGCCTCCAGCCAGGTCTATCAATCTGACTAATGTGTTAAGGTCAATATAACACCCGTTCGATCTCCAATCAAGTTAGCGCGACTAACGCGGTGTGGGGTTTGTCAAACCCAGTAGTACTACCAAAATTACCCCGTTCATACCACATTAACGGTCCGATGTGTGTGAGGACTTTTCATGATAGTGTGTTACGCTTAAACCTCAACAGTGATATCATATGAATTACAATAACCCAAAAAGGGTTGTGACATGTTTTCTCCCCCAAATAAAAACAGTAAAAGTGGCCGTGAAACTCACCTGCGTTGCGTAGTAGGTAGTATCACACAAGTAAGAGATTTGGTACACAAGTGTCAGCCTGCACGGCTTACGTATGCCCTAGAGATACAATTATAATAGTTAGGGACACATTGGGATTTGTGACGACGACACGGAAGATTGAACGTCTTAACGCATTCTAAGGATTAAAGAGTAGACGAACGTGTCTACGGAAATATATATATATATATATATTTCTTAAAATACTAATTAAGGGAAAAGTGTTACGAGTCGTACGTTATTAACGAATAATATTAAATCATAAATAAGTACATTCGTTTTTTAAAGTCGTTTACAAAAGTTAGAAAAATAATATAATTTAATATATTATTTTTAGGTTCGTATGATTACTAGATAATCATTGTGGTAAAAATAATAAATATATTCTTTTTAATCGAAGAAATAAATGTGAGTAAATAATATAAACAATTATAATATTTTTAAATGTCACATAAAGTAGTTAAACGAGTTGAAATAATATAAATACATATATTATTTAATAGGATTAGTCACGGGTTGAAAATAATTTAAACATATTATTTTATACGAAGTTACGGTTTGAAAATAATATAAATATATTATTTTTATTAGATAATAACATAAATATATTATTTATAAAAGTGGAGAAAATAATAAAATGGATTAATAAATTAAACCCGAGCCTACGGGTCGTTCCCCTGGCTAAAACACATTAACATATTATTATATTAATAATGGGTTAGTTTTTATATTAAAATAATGCTAAAATAATAATTCTAAAAATGAAACAGGGTGGAGGGACTCGAACCCGGGTCTCCTCCCCCTAGGTCCAACAAGTTAACCAGTACACTCGCTAGGGCAATCGCAACAAGATCCATATTCAAATGGTTTTATCAAGAAGTTTCTATGTATCCCTCTCCCATACCCGCGCGATCGATGCCTGTCCCAAACACTGAATCTGATTCCATGGACTGGCTGCTCTGACTGACATTCCTTTCCTTCTTTACTTTGTCCCATTCTCAGTTTAAGTTCAGACATTATCGCAAATGCCTGAATCTCTCAAACTATGGCTCTGATACCAACTTGAAACGCCCCAAAACGGGTACATCTCATAGTTGGCACACAACATAACAAACATAGTTCTTAAACCGGAAATCAGAATCTATTACAGCGGAAGTCTTTAATTCAAATCATTCATCAAACTATAACATGAAATATTGTCTATAACATGAACTATCAGGATTGGAAATGTCAGTCTTCAATACCGCAGCCCGATGTCCATGCTATCCAGCCCACATGGCTCTTTCACTTTTCTTTAGCTTTACCCTTTTTACCTGTCATGCATACTAAAAGTCAGCTAACGCTGGTGAGTTCCCTCTTTACTTTAAACTGTAAACTTTGTCTTTGGTAGCTTAGTTTTATTAAAATAAAATAAGCTTTACTTTCACTTTCTTTGAAATAAACTTTTAACTATTACTTTAAAACTTTACAACGTTACAATTATAAATCTGTTACGTTACTATCTGTCATTAAAACTTTATCTTTAAGGAAACCCGTTAGGGTGTCCCACTGTACTCTGTCTATCATTTCACTTATACTTGACAAGTGACTTTATCATACTTTAACTATCACATATGGATCGTGGTCCGAGGACCAGATCCCTATCTTGCTTACACCTCAGGGTAAGACTTTTACTTTAGCGCTGCCCACACCTCAGGGTGGGACTTTCTTTCTCGCTTGCACGTTAGTGCAAGACTCCTTTAGCATTACTCACACCTCAGGGTGAGACTTTCTCGCTTACACCGAAGTGAAGACTCCTTTAGCATTGCTTACACCGAAGTGTAAGACTCCTTTAGCATTGCTTACACCGAAGTGTAAGACTCCTTTAGCATTGCTCACACCTCAGGGTGAGACTCCTACTTTAACATGCCTGCAGGACTTTCTACTATGCAACTACTATGCAATGCAATTACACTAATACACAAGTAGAAATGCAATCACATAACTTTCATATAGACAAATAACACATATTAACACATAAGCATATAACATGGTATTTGTCACTGTCACTGTCACTGTCGAGCTGTACCGAAGTACGGCTCCTTTATCGTTCTTTCTTTAGCTCATTGTTATCTTTCAAAAAAAAACTTGTTTAAAAGATAATACTATGCTCTTTTGTTCTTTATCTTTCATTTTATAAAAATAACATTTTTATAAAATACTATACTTTGCCTTTCATTTTATAAAAATAACATTTTTATAAAATACTATACTTTGCCTTTCATTTTATAAAAATAACATTTTTATAAAATACTATACCAGTATGCATGCCAGCCCAAAACCATTAGGAAAAAGGGCAATAAGAACTCACCTGATAAACGGGTCCTGAGATACTATCACTGGTTACTGGACGTCACTAAGGTTACACACGATCTTCTCGAACATGGACCCGTAAGTTATAACCGAGACTAGACCCGAGCCGCTCTTTTCGACGATACCCGCACTCGACCCACTACGAACTACCTTTAAGTAACGCCAACATCATCATCATGTATTACCATTATCGTCACCATCATTGTATCATCATCATCTAATCACCATCATCCATTCATCCTCCCACGTACCCACCATCATCATCTTATCGAAACTACTATTTTGATTCATCACCCCCGAAACTACTACCTCATAGCGTTCATCATCGAAACTACCATTTGATTCATCACCATCGAAACTATACCTCATAATGCTCATCATCGAAACTATCATTTGATTCATCACCATCGAAACTATACCTCATAATGCTCATCATCGAAACTTCCATTTGATTTATCACCATCGAAACTATACCTCATAATGCTCATCATCGAAACTTCCATGGTGTACCACCATTACCGAAACTACTTCCGTGGACCATCTCCCGAAACTAGGGCCGTGAACTATCGAAACTATAACCATGGATTCATCACCACTGTTAAGCTCCGATCACCGGAGAACCCGTACAATCATACTAACCACTATACTTTCATTGTTAACCACTGTGACCAATTACCTTGCATTCACCATTGTGAACTACCATCACCATGGACTACCACTTGAAACCACCATGTCGCCACCGTAATGTTCACCTTCCGGAGCTGTCGTTAACATCGTCGCCATACGAAATGTCACAACACGAACTGCTTGCTCTCCCTACTGTCATAACCTCATCACCATGGGACTGTTATTCACCAGAAACGAGCCACCATAACGCCACCCTAGCACCACCACCCTCCACCGTGAACCACTGTTGTTGCCATCACCGTTAGCACTGTGCCACTACCATTAACAGTCTCCACTGCCGTGAACCTTCATGAACCGCTAGGACCACTAGGCTGCCATATCAACACCACCGTTCCACCACCACTGTGAACCACCATTCGCACCACCATCATCCACCATGAAAGACCGATACAACCATCATACTACCATCGTGAAGCTGCTACAACACCCCCCCCCACACCGCCCTACTCGTACAGCCACCACCATCTATCATTCTTCCATATCGCCGCCACGAGGCTCGTTTAACCACCATACACGACCCACAGCTGTTGCCGGAGCTATGGCAGCAGCTCACTCTCACTTCTCCTTCGTGAACCAAAGCGCGTCATCATCCCCGTGGCTTCTCCAAGTAGCTCGTGCATGAAATGGCGTTTAATTGGCCGATTTAGGGTTTAACGAGGGTGAGGATGACGGGATTGCAGGTCCGACGACGGTGAGGAAGGTGTTTGGCGAGGATGGGAAGGAGAATGAAGATCAACGAGTGTGGCGGCTGGTTTCATGAAATGGAATTTTAGGTTTAAAGGAATTTACTCTTTTTCCCCTCCACTTTTGTAGAAGTTTCATTTTAATTAGTTGTTAAGTCACCGTATCATACTTTTCGCTCTTTGATAACCTTTGCACTAAACGAAACCTCGGGTTTTAAGAAAAGAGAATTTGGGATGTTACATGTTGATTGAAGAGTTTCGAACCTGTGGGTGAGTTTAATTGTAAAATCGACAAGTTTAAGGTCGTTAATTTTGTGAATTAAGAACCGTAACCCTAGGTTTGAACACAAGATCAAATCGATCGATTTTGATAATGAAAATGTTTGGAATCATAGGGTTATCATTAAACGGAGGATTGTTAAACTACTCGTATGAATTAATTGAATTAGAACCGTGTGCAGATTAGGATTCGATTAAAACGAAATCCGTATGAACCCTAGGTTTCGATTGGGTTAAATCCGATAATGTGAACCCCAATTAGGTTAGGGTTATTGCTCCATATACTGAAATGAAAGTGATGATGTAAGAAATTACCAGAATGTGATTCGGATTGACAGGGCTCGATCAAAACCGACGTCGACTGTGACTGGGTTGATCTCCGGCGAGTGTGGGTGCCTCTCCGATCAAATTAGCTGTTGCAGAAGCTTCAGAGGGTTGTGTCAATCGTGTGTAGAGACTCACTTCGTGAGTTAGTATACGAAAATGATGAATTTGATGGCATTTAGCAATGAAGTCGATGGTTATGAGTTATTACTCATTAATCGGTTTAATTTGATCATGATGATGATAATTAGAGTCGTAATGATGATCGATAATGACTGTAACGTCCATGACAGTTACAAATTTCAACTAAGAATCGATTAAGGATCTTGGATTCGAATTACTAGTTGCGGATTTGACTTTTTAAAAGTCAACACAGACACAATTCTATTCAATTTTGACTACAGAAGTCAACAGAATGAGTTTAGGTTAATTATAACTTTGATCTCTGAAGTTTGAATTCAGATATTGACAGTATTAGTCCTTGGGGTTTAATTTTGTTAAATAAGTTAAGATTTAACTGTATTTATTTAACGGGGTTAAGTTTTTAATAGAATTTTTAACGGGATTGTTAACGGAGTTAACATGAAAAGTCAGATTGTCACATCATCCCCTAGTTGAAAGAATTTTTGTCCCGAAAATTAAAATAATAAATAAAAAATTTCAGAGGTGTCACATCATACCATAGTTGAAAGAATTTTCGTCCCGAAAATTAGGATAGTACTTTAAGAGTTTGAAGTGGATTGCTTGAACAGATGAGGATACTTGCGTATCATCTGATCCTCGCGCTCCCACGTGAATTCCGGTCCGCGTTTCGAGTTCCAATGAATTCTGACAACAGGGATTTTACGGTGTTTTAACGTTTTGATTTCCCTGTCCATGATTTCTATCGGTTCTTCAATGAACCGTAGTTGTTCATCGATTTGTAGTTCCTCAAGAGGAACCGCGAGTGTTTCGTCTGCTAGACATTTCTTCAAGTTCGAGACATGAAAGACATTGTGTACACCACTAAGTCCTTCAGGTAGGTCCAGCCGATACACTACTGGGCCAAGTCTCTTCACTATCTTGAATGTTCCAACATAACGAGAATTCAGTTTTGCCTCGTTTCCTGAAGCGAATTACACCCTTCCAAGGTGAGAATTTGAATAGAAACATGTTGCTTATTTGAAACTCTAACGGTTTACGACGCTTATCGGCATAGCTCTTTTGACGATCACGAGTTGCCGCCATACGGTTTCGGATTTGAACAATCTTTTCAGAGGTTTCAAATACAAGTTCGGGACCTGCAAGTTGGCTATCCCCAACTTCAGCCCAACAGGTAGGAGATCGGCATTTACGTCCGTACAATGCCTCGAATGGTGCCGCCTTGATGATAGTGTGATAACCATTAATGTAGGAGAACTCCACTAGAGGTAAGTGAGACTATTATTTGTGCATTCATGAAGGGTATGATGCCCATAATAGCACCACTCCTTTCGCCTTGGACGGAGAGGGTTTCTCCATTAGGAAGAGGAAGGCGAACGATTTTCTCGCGACAGATTATCTCGTCTTGGTTCTTAGATAACCAGTCCATTCCGATAATTACGTCAAACTACTGAGTGTGACCGACATGAGATCAAAGTCAAATTTATGACTAGTCAGTTCAAGTTTACAACCCTTAAGAATATGGGTTGCTTCTATTATTTGTCCTTCGGCCATTTCTATGGTGTATTTAACCTCTAACAGGGTTGGGGGTTTTCTTAGTAGGTCACTAAGTTTATTAGTCATAAAACTCCTTTCTGCACTAGTGTCAAATAGTACAGAAGCAAAATAGTTGTTTAATAAGGAACTTACCGGTAACCATGCTGTGGTCATAACGAGCTTCTCCGGATCCTAGCACAAAGGCTCGCCCCTTTGCACCATTCCCTCCATTATTGTCGTGGTTGTTATTATTGCCTTGGTGGTTGTTGTTGTTGTTGTCGATGCCACCCTTCTTTAATTGTGGACAATCCTTTCGGAAGTGTCCCTCTTTTCCACATTCAAAACAACCCTTGGTAAGACCCAGTTGTTGGAAGGGCTGCTTGGCTTGTAATTCTCTTCTGCAGTCTTTGGCAGCATGGCCCATCTTGCCACACCGCTGACAACGATTTTTGTCACAAGAACCGAGGTGGTGGTAATTACATTTGTTACACCTGAGGTGTCTCTCAATATAACCACTCTGATGCTGACCCGAAGAGGTCGACTGGTTGAAGTTCTTCATAGGTTCAAACCTACGCTGTTGTTGTTGCTGTGGCTGATTCGGCTGAAATCCCATGTTGTTATTGCTACTGTCAAACTTCCTCTTGTTGTCGTCGGTAGACTTGGATGCTGACTTCCTGGGAGGTAGTTTCCCTTGGGTAACAGCTTGGTCCGTTAGTTTGTGAGCAAGACGGATGGTTTGTTGGATGGTAGTGGGGTTGGATGAAGTAACCATGCTTTGGATTTGTGGTACTAATCCACTGATAAACATTTCTATCCGCTTGTAGGATGGTGTAACCATGTGAGGACACGTCCCCGCTAGCTCGTGCGAGCGAGTAGTGTAGAGTTCTATTTCAGAACCCTCCATTCTCAGATTCCAGAATTCTCCCTTGAGTTTCTGGATTTCATCCCTGGGACAGTACTCTTCCTTCATCATGATCTTGAAGTCTTCCCATGGTGATGCATTGGCCATGTCCAGACCTAGCATCTGGACTTGTGCATTCCACCATACGAGGGCAGGACCCTCTAAAGTTCCCGATGCAAATTTGACTTGGTCGGCCACAGGGCAGTTACACATGGAGAACATAGATTCAATCTTTTCAAACCATCGGAGTAATCCAACAGCTCCCTCAGCTCCACTGAATGTGTGGGGCTTGCAGTCCATAAATGTCTTGAAGATACAGACATGCTGATTGTTCTGTGGATTGTTCGCTTGCCCTGGATTGGAAAGAGTAGGTTGGGTTTAGGAAAGAGTGGAATAAATGTGTACAGTTGGTTATCTAGAGTTAACGGTTAACAGGTTTACCTGCAATGTGTGCTGCTAAGGCTTCAGTAATACTGTCATTAATTAACGCGGCCAGTTCGGCTGATGTCAGGTTTATATTTCCACGACCACCGTTGCGACCGCCACGTCCATGTCCGGCCATGATTCTTCATATTCACAAACACAAGAAATGAGTAAATATATCGCATATTAACAACGTTCAAGTGTAAGCAAACAGAAGGATATGTGTAAAGACATGCAGGTTTATGATTTTAGTACAAAGCTAACTTAAATCATAAGGCCATAGAATAAATAACTCAACGAAACCAGATCATTAAGATTTTATTGGAATGGGAACATCCTTACCCATTTAGGCTTTTATTTAAAACATAAAGAAATGACAAATTAAAATAAGATAGAATAACATGGAACATCAAGCTCCACTGCCGGCGGGTGAGATGACTGACTCAGTATCATCCTCCTCTACTTCCTCAGGCTCATCTACAGGCTCAAAATCGGGTACTTCAGCTGGTTCTAGAGCTGCTACAAGTTGTATCTCTAACTCTCCAATTCTTTCCTGAGATTCTACTTCAGCCTCCTCGAGTACATTCACTCTAGCCTGTAATGCCGTTACTTCGTCCACTAATGCATTATGCAAGCGGTCGGTGCCTGCCAGTTCTGCTACTAGCAGATCTATCCTGTGATCCGTTTGTTTCTCTCCTCTTAACAGACCTGTGATCGCTCCTGCTGCGTCTCTCATATTCCGGATCTCTCGATCCATAGTTGCTACAAATGCTGCAAAGGCTTGTTCCAAGTGACAAGGTAGCAATGGTAAACGTGGTTCTGATGATGATGAAGCTCCAAAGTATGGTGATGGAACTCGTTCCTGTCTAATCCATTTGCTCAGTAAACCGGGGTACCAGTCCAAGTCACTCCCACTTCGGATATGCATAGGCTCTCCATACACAATAGAGTTATCAATGGGCTCAAGCCTACGCCTCTTGGGCTCCGGTGATGCAATGGCAGGAATGTCATGTTCCTGATTGGTAGGTGGTGAAGATGGTGGTGTAGACATAATTCCTGAAACATAAGAAGTAAGTGTTTATGCCAAGTAACTAATGTGTGTGGCTATAGTCTAGAATGCAGTCCTGGTTCTTTATAACCAATGGCTCTAATACCAATCTGTCACACCCCCAAATTCCACTAACGGAGTTTTACCGTTTTGGAAGGTGACAAACCAGGATCTCAGACATCAGTTACTTCAAACGACACTATATGGGACTTGAAATGTAATAACATAAAAGATTAAGGTTCAGAGTGTATATGCAGAAGCGTTAAACGAAAGTAAATGCGCAAAACAACGCGCCCAAGTCCAATTACAAACAAAACATAAATATTATTCAATAGATAATTATTTCAATTGAAGTCCAAGACACATGCATGACTTAACGTGATCCTGAGTGCCAACCTGAGAAAACATGTAAGAAAACGAGTCAACACTAGGTTGGTGAGTTCACAAGTTTCAATCATTTAAAGTAAATCGTTTACGGATTATGTACATTCAATATATATAAATCAATAGGTTGCAAGCCTATATTCATGTTTTGCTAAAGCGCTCGCAACCGAAACTGACAGCGTGTTTGTTTGTTTGCCTCCAGCCAGGTCTATCAATCTGACTAATGTGTTAAGGTCAATATAACACCCGTTCGATCTCCAATCAAGTTAGCGCGACTAACGCGGGTGGGGTTTGTCAAACCCAGTAGTACTACCAAAATTACCCTGTTCATACCATATTAACTGTCCGATGTGTGTGAGGACTTTTCATGATAGTGTGTTACGCTTAGCCTCAACAGTGATATCATATGAATTACAATAACCCAAAAAGGGTTGTGACATGTTTTCTCCCCCAAATAAAAACAGTAAAAGTGGTCGTGAAACTCACCTGCGTCGCGTAGTAGGTAGTATCACACAAGTAAGAGATTTGGTACACAAGTGTCAGCCTGCACGGCTTACGTATGCCCTAGAGATACAATTATAATAGTTAGGGACACATTGAGATTTGTGACGACGACACGGAAGATTGAACGTCTTAACGCATTCTAAGGATTAAAGAGTAGACGAATGTGTCTACAGAAATATATATATATATATATATATATATATATATATATATATTTCTTAAAATACTAATTAAGGGAAAAGTGTTACGAGTCGTACGTTATTAACGAATAATATTAAATAATAAATAAGTACATTCGTTTGTTAAAGTCGTTTACAAAAGTTAGGAAAATAATATAATTTAATATATTATTTTTAAGTTCGTATGATTACTAGATAATCATTGTGGTAAAAATAATAAATATATTCTTTGTAATCGAAGAAATAAATGTGAGTAAATAATATAAACAATTATATTATTTTTTTTTGTTTAAATGTCACATAAAGTAATTAAACAAGTTGAAATAATATAAATACATATATTATTAATAGGATTAGTCATGGGTTGAAAATAATATAAACATATTATTTTATACGAAGTTACGGTTTGAAAATAATATAAATATATTAATTTTATTAGATAATAACATAAATATATTATTTATAAAAGTGGAGAAAATAATAAAATGAATTAATAAATTAAACCCGAGCCTACAGGTCGTTCCCCTGGCTAATACCCATTAATATATTATTATGTTAATAATGGGTTAGTTTTTATATTAAAATAATGCTAAAATAATAATTCTAAAATGAAACAGGGTGGAGGGACTCGAACCCGGGTCTCCTCCCCCAGGTCCAACGAGTTAACCAGTACACCCGCTAGGGCAATCGCAACAAGATCCATATTCAAATGGTTTTATCAAGAAGTTCCAGTGTATCCCTCTCCCACACCCGCGCGTTCGAATTCAGTCCCAAACACCGAATCTGATTGCGAACAAGGTTTGGATTCATAGGGTTTTGTTGATTGAAGAGTGTCGAACCTGTGGGTGAGTTTAATTGTAAAATCAACAAGTTTAAGGTCGTTAATTTTGTGAATTAAGAACCGTAACCCTAGGTTTGAACACAAGATCAAATCGATCGATTTTGATAATGAAAATGTTTGGAATCATAGGGTTATCATTAAACGGAGGATTGTGAAACTACTCGTATGAATTAATTGAATTGGAACCGTGTGCAGATTAGGATTCGATTAAAACGAAATCCGTATGAACCCTAGGTTTCGATTGGGTTAAATCCGATAATGTGAACCCCAATTAGGTTAGGGTTATTGCTCCATATACTGAAATGAAAGTGATGATGTAAGAAATTACCAGAATGTGATTCGGATTGACAGGGCTCGATCAAAACCGACGTCGACTGCGACTGGGTTGATCTCTAGCGAGTGTGGGTGGCTCTCCGATCAAATTAGCTGTTGCAGAAGCTTCAGAGGGTTGTGTCAATCGTGTGTAGAGACTCACTTCGTGAGTTGGTATACGAAAATGATGAATTTGATGGCATTTAGCAATGAAGTCGATGGTTATGAGTTATTACTCATTAATCGGTTTAATTTGATCATGATGATGATAATTAGAGTCGTAATGATGATCGATAATGACTGTAACGTCCATGACGGTTACAAATTTCAACTAAGAATCGATTAAGGATCTTGGATTCGAATTACTAGTTGCGGATTTGACTTTTTAAAAGTCAACACAGACACAATTCTATTCAATTTTGACTACAGAAGTCAACAGAATGAGTTTAGGTTAATTATAACTTTGATCTCTGAAGTTTGAATTCAGATATTGACAGTATTAGTCCTTGGGGTTTAATTTTGTTAAATAAGTTAAGATTTAACTGTATTTATTTAACGGGGTTTAGTTTTTAACAGAATTTTTAACGGGATTGTTAACGGAGTTAACATGAAAAGTCAGATTGTCACAGCTACCACCATAGCACCGCCCAGAGACCACCGTTAACCCTCTCCCTTTGCGCATTCCCTTCCTACCGTGGCATGCCCCTAAGCCGATAGTGGCTTAGGGTTTGCCATAAATTGGCTTTTAAACCTTTTAGATGTTTCGTTTCGGGTCCCTCATAAATCATTTAACGCATTTTAATAGCTCAAGCCTTGGTAGTGACGGCTAACCGAGTCCTCTTAAGTTCATAATAGGGTTTTACATGAAAACCTTCATTAGTTGTCTCATTACAATAGACTTGGGTCACCCGTTAGCTCGATTAATCCGTATGTGGATTTTCGGGATGTTACAAGTCTACCCTCCTTAAAAGAGGATTCGTCCTCGAATCATGCGTCAATCTAGCTCAATCAAACTTACCTTTAGTTCCTACTGACACATCCAAGATCCCTTTAGTTCCATGTCCCCACTTTAGTATTCGTTACCATTTCATTACTTTCTTAACATAATCACCATCCTTGGTGTCCAAGAAGTCTACTTCATTGCCCAATTTCAACTTTGGGGTTTGTAGGTTTCACCTACACCTTCCCTCATATCACGATCTTCCATCCATTAGTCAAACGACTAGGTTCCCAACTCTCGCTACCCCGACACTTGCTAAAAGTTGTATTGATTAATGACCCCTTTCTCAAGGGTTCATTGCCATTCCCTTGACAATACCTCGCTGCTCTTATTATTCTTAGGAACATCACATCATCTATAGGGCTATGTAGCACAACACTGCCATTTATATGCTCACCCATCCCATGCTATACCTGCTCACGGCATGATTGACTGTCTCTTGTGTAATCCTGATGATCTCGCAACTCCGAAAGTCATCCCCAAGTAAGGCACCTTGCCTTTCCTAATTAGGGTCATTTGTCGTCCTTCTTGTGTCATACCTTAATCGCCATTCAGCGATCATTTCCTCAAAATTCGGGCACCACTGTCATACTCATAATTGTGATACCTCTGTTCTTCACGGGTGATCTCCAAGAGTTTGTACAAAGCTACACTAGCCCTCCCAAAATTTCCCTACCATAATATCCCTTTACCTTGCTACCACGTGTTCAATACATCCCTTAAGCAGGCTCATCTACTTCATAACTAACGTTATAATCATCAGTTCCCGTTCATTCCCAAAAGTCCAACTATCCCCGTCGTGCCCGGCATGGAAGCAAAGAATTCGCTTCCCTTGATGCTCCACCGCAACTCGCCTTAAACTAGTCATAAATTCACTACTGTAGGTGTTCCCCTTCAAATCATACTTGTGCAATCTTGCACAAATCCCCCCAGAATCATGCCTTCTACTTTCCTCGTTGTTACTCTATCATTCTTGTGCGATCACCGGTCGCGTCTCATTTAACACGTGCGAACATGATGTCTACCCAATCATAAGCCTCGGCTATCCATCGTCTCGTTCGGGGAAACATTTATATTCCTATGGTATCTCACCTTGACCGAATTCCTTCTATGAAATGTATCCCGTGGAGACCCTTTCGTACCTCCATTCACCCTGTGCTAAATCCTTCAGCGGCATCATCTCGATCACGTCTTGACTACCCCCGATTAAGTGTCCACGTAACGCTTTCATCATCAACTCTCACCGCTGCACCCTTTGGTTTGTGCTCCACATCCTCGAAATATAATTATAGGTATCTCATAAGAGCACCTCGCCGACCGTCTATAATGACGTCAAACTCCTTGTATCACCTTGATGTATCAACATTGAGAAAATACAAGACAAAAATACTATGCTCGATCACACTAGCTGCCTGTCCTATGCACGACTAGGCGAGCACTACCGGGACACGTAATACCAGTTCATAATAACAAAACCTATAATGTACAAAGTATATATAGGTATAGCAATCTCAACTCTCTAACTCGCACAAAGTGCAAATACACTAGCTAGACCTGAGCAAATCTACGTGTATACAATATGACCTCATCACTTATAGACACACAAACTCCCGAACTCTACTTTCTAATCATTACAATGGTAGCCCTTTCAACACGTCATCACATAGTCACACAAATTTCACAAGGTTGTACCCATACGGGTCGTACCGATGGTTCAGGTCAACACATTACTCGGGTTAGACACAATACATCACCCTAATCATTTATACACATAATATATATAAATCATAACTCCCCACATGACCTCGTCCCGAACCTTTATACCTACACACAAGGTACATAACCACAATTCCCCGCAGGACCCCGTCCTGCACATTCACATAAAGTGCAATACACCTTGCACTCCAAACACCACCTGATCATTAGCACATAGGTGACACTATCATACGACCATTGACGCAGAAAAAATCAAAATTCATGTCTATACAAGTCTACTTATACCATCTAATCAACCATGTTCCAGTATCACAAGAAAAAAATCACATTTAATGCTAACTCACATTATTCAGAATGCAATCACATAATCACATTATACCGCACATATTCCATTATTGTAAACATAATCATACGCCATCCCAGACACAATTATCATTAATTATGTTCAACTCCCAATGCGGTAAAACTCAAGATCAATATCAAAATCAAATAGTCAGCATTTGAATTAAGCACCACACCACGTAAACGTCTAATAAGTCAAAACGTCAAATCACCTCAACATCTCTCGTTAAAACTGTCACACTAACGAATCATCAAGCAACCGAGCATCCTAAATATTGCTCACCGAATCACTACTAGACCACGTCATGTGTAACTGGCGTGTCCTCCTATGGTTCCTCCTGAAACAAAGCTCTCTTAACCACCATAAATGGTCGATCTCTCAATAGTGCAGGTCCACATCCTGGAAGAAAATCACGTACAGCCAACGCTGATCTCCTTATCTGTTCCGTCTTTCCAATCACAGCTCCACGCGGTATGTCGGCGACCGAAGCTCCAGTCACACTTGGCGCGAGAAACGCCAATATCACCCCCATCTCACTGTCAGATCCTTCTACGGCAGTTAACGGCTTGACCTGTCGATCTGCATTCCTCATAGCAAGAGTTCCATGCTTGTCCAATCTTATACGCTTTGTCTTAGTCCCCTAATCCTACTCAAGATAGAACGCTGGAGTGATTACTATAGGCAACAAGTTCAGAATATGAGAGTAATCATAGACTGTCAAATCACGGTGATCAAATGCGATTTGGTAGTCCACATTACTGCTCGAATTCTAAACCCTCCCCATCATATTCACACTAACTTTCTACCTTTCACAAACACGGGATGCACATGCATCCCACACAATTCACATAGAACCACAAATAAAGTATCAAGTTATCATAATAATCATAATTGCACACCACACATGGTTACACACAAATTTATTAAACCATGTGAACACACACAACTATCTAACATAACACAATTAATGCTACTTCACAATACTTAACTCACACATGGTCTCACTTAATCACCCACACAACACCACGTAGTGTTACACTATACAATTAATATTTTAAAGACGTACCTCTTGGCTTGCGGTTACTCATTGTGGCATTCATTTCACACTCGTCCCATTTTCAGTTTAAGTTAAGGCATTTTATTTTAGTAAAAACACCGATTTTCTCTTAAATCACGACTCTGATACCAACTTGTAAGACCCCAACCCGGGCATCCTACAGTTGGTTCTCAACACGGGTCATTCTTTTTAAAACACATTTATTACTAATCAAACTACAGCGAAAGTCGTTTTAAAATCATTTATTACTATTTAATGTCACTAAGTTTGCCTCACGAATACCTGCACACCTATCAGAGTAGTACCGCTCCCAAGCCAAGATGTGTCAACGCAACGCTCATCTGCAAAACAATCTATCGCACACACAAAGTCAGCTACGCTGAGTGAGTTCTAATAGTTTAATTTTAATAAAAGCTAAATCGTCACAAAAGTTATTTGAACTTTACTTAGGACCCGCGGTCCTTAGAAATTAGTTTATCAATTCATTAACAATTAGATAACCCCTCTATCATACGGTATCCCATAATTGTTCCTTACCCAAGACTCGTCCATAACCATAGTAATTCCACAGTCCCGTCGACATAAGTCGAACTTACTACACTAATAACCCATACTCTAGAACACGTATTAACTCGACGCTTAGTTATCCCAACAAAACCCTAGACATCGACTTACTCGACCTTAACCACGGCTATTACAATTCAACTGACACAACATATGAACACGTCACAATCCTCGCACAACAGTCAATCTAACTCAAAGTACCACAGTAACATTAGCTACACGCGACATTAACACAACCATATTAATATCATATGTCCGTCACATTTACATTATCACATTAACATTATCACATGCATAATAAATATAGCTCCACGTTTGCATGCAATTTGACACGCAAGTATATATACACGGAATCATATACCTTGTCACTGCACCCTCGTCAGGGATTACCCTCGTCAGGGTGATCGACACACCCTGAGCTCATCATTAACCTGCTATGTATTGTCACCTTTGGTGACTTCCCGAAGGACCTCGTCCTTCACAAATCTTGTTTGCCATGTCATAAATACAACGATGCAAACACGACACACAATTATAAAACACATAATATAACACATTATTTACATGACTCGTTAACTACACCTACACCTCACACATACACTAGAACGACATATATACCCTACATGAAAGCATAAACATTTAGCTTAAGGCCCGACTCTTCCCGATCGGCCCTTAACACGTCACATATTAATAACTCATACCTTTAGCTCACACATTTCCATGAACACACCATAGACCCTACGACTCCTTAATAATCATTTTGTATTCAAAACGCATTGGGTTAGAACCCGAACCGTAACCTGACTAAATATATTAACACCTCATGACAGTAGGTACGAAAGCCAAGCCCCAAAACAGTAAAAACATTTAAAAAGAGGATTAGAAACTCACTAGTTGAGAGGCATTTCCAAATCCTTGCTCTACAACCCGCCCGAAGTACAAACCTGTCAAGCATACTATCCCTGATTAGAATACGTTCAATCTGTACACCGAATAACGTACACATAAAACAAAGTCCCGACATTCGTCTCGTCATCTTAACATCTTTTCCTTACGAGACTCTCGTCTCACGAGTTTACGTAAACTAGTACTCGATCCGAATAGGGTCTGTGTACCTGAGCCCCGGCTTACAAGCATGCGAATGCAAGCTCCATACAAAACACTATCTGCGTAAGTGACGCCATGCAACGTAGAATCCTTAACCGGCGTCGTACCGGTTTCCCTCGTCATGCACCGCTTCTCCATTCATCACCCTCATCGTCCTCCTCGTCACCATTGTCCTTGCTATCGGGTCCAAACCTTAGCCGGCCGCTCGGCACCACTCTCACCGGCTTCCAGCTCTCCCACCATGCACCACCGTGCCATCCCTCGGCTACCTCTTCTCTCGCCGCGTGCTACCAGCCGAGCACAATCACGCGTGCCCGCCTAGCACCGCCACAACGCGCCTCCGCTGGCCTTCCGGCTCAGCCACCTTCTCTCGTGCTCCTTCTCTCTTCTCCCGGCTAACGAACCCTTGCCCTTATGGCCTCCATTGCGTCTTTCTCCCCTGCGCGATTGTCTCCGTCGTTCCCTACCACCACGCCGACGCTGCCGTATGCTGCCACCGACATCCACCACAGCCGAACACCCTTATCCCGCTCACCCCCCGCCGTAACTGCGATCCCAGCCCCATCCCTCGTCATGTTTTCTGTGCAAACAAAACGAGAAAGTAGAATAACAGGATTAGAGGTTTACCTTACGCGTTGCGAAGCTTCCCCTTGCTCGCTACCGCCATAGCACCGCCGTGAGACCACCGTTCCGACCCTCTCCCTTTGCGCATCCCCTTCCTGCCGTCGCATGCCCCTAAGCCAATAGTGGCTTAGGGTTTGCCATAAGTTGGCTTTTAAACCTTTTAGATGTTTCGTTCTGGGTCCCTCATAAATCATTTAACGCATTTTCTTCTCAAGCCTTGGTAGTAACGGCTAACCAAGTCCTCTTAACTTCAGAATAGGGTTTTACGTGAAAACCTTCGCTAGTTGTCTCATTACAATAGACTTGGGTCACCCGTTAGCTCGAATAATCCGGATGTGGATTTTCGGGATGTTACACAAACCTAATAAGCAGAAGTATGACCAATGGCTTCTGCCATGGCTTCTTCGGTTAGGGTTGATTGAAGAAGAAACAATACACGCTGGTCCGCTTCTGTATAGGTGGTATATTCAGGATTTTGAGTGGTTTTGTCCTCAATGGTGATAGTTTCTGATGGGGCTTTGGAGGACCCATCGATATGGCAAAGAAGATGAAGATACGAGAGGACATGTTCAACTTGGTTTTTCCAGAGGAGAAAATTGGTTGAAGAGAGTTTGATTGTGATAAGGTGTAGAAGGGTGTGAAGAGATGTGGTGGTGGGATCGGAGGAAGAGGATGGAGTAGTAGGGCCGGCCATTGAAAAAAAAGAACAGAGGATAGGGGATGCGATGGATGCTAGGCAAGATGTAAACTAGGCTGATACCATGAGAGAGTAAAAATCTTCTATATTTTTCAGTAAACAAGATTACAAATATATACGAGAGGTTTAACACCAATCATGGGGAAAATAACTTATGTACAAAAATAGAGCATGACAACTTTGACCATATAATCAATATTTAAAGTTTAGCTTTGATTGGGGCTTGTATTTCGGCTGTTAGGGCCGATCACACATTCTGAGGAGGATGATCGAAAATATATGGAGCGAAAGCGGAACTTGCATAGGGTGTTCATCAACCTTAAAATCGCTTACGATAGTGTACCTCGTCAGGGTGATTTGCAGGGGCGGATTTACATAGGGCTGTGAGGGTTCACCGCAACCGGCGAGTTTTGAAATTATAGTAGAAAACTATATAGAAGAATTGGGGTGAACCCCTTCAAAAAATATAAAGTGAACCCCTTAAAAAAGTTGAAAACTGAACAAGAGAAGAAGAAGATGGAGAACTAAAATCACAACTAAATTAGGAGAAGATTGTTCAATTGTTTTATTGTGAAGTGGAGAAAAGAAAAAGATGAAATATAATGTTATGCAATTTTTAAGAGGCTTTAATTTTAGACACAGAGAGATGAAAATAAAAGCTTTTAAATTAAACAGAGAAAAAGAGAAATGATAAAGTGGATATGAATAAAATCTTTTGTTTATAATATTGATTTCGCTTATATCTTTTCATGTCAGATATCATTTTTTAAGGTCTGACAACATTACTTTTCTTTTAATTTTTCAAGACTTCCTAGTTATTTACTTTTTCTATTTTATTAACAGTTTTATTCATGTCCATTATATAAATATATTACTTTAAAATAATAAATATTAACTTTTTTGCATCAAAAGAAACATCAGCATTTTTTATTTTTAAATAACTTTATTTTTATTCGAATGTTTAGTTTTTTAATGTGCAGTATTCTACTATTTTGTTATTTTATTTGATTTAAGATCTTTTAACTTATTTAACTTTTTAATTTAAGAGGCTTATATGATCATATGTAACTGTTTTTTTATAAAGGTATTTTTCTGTACATAAATTCTTTTCCAAAAGGTAATAATTATTAATTTTATTTTATATATTTATTTGTTTTTAAATTAGGTATACTATTTTTCGACTTTTAAGTTTGGTACAGTATTTTTTTTAAATATTTTAAAGTTATTAGTTATATATTATCTCCGATCGGTCCGACCAATGAATCTTACCCGACCCGAACCGTCGAACCGACCCGAAATTTTTTATGTCCAGCCTATAAAACTGGAAGTAGCTAAAAACAGTAAACCCCCTGAAAAAAATTATTGGATCCGCCACTGGTGATTTGAGTTAGTCTTGAGAGAAGAGGGATTTCTCGGAAATATATCGAGTTAATTAGGAATATGTATGGTAGTGCTAAAACAAGCATTAGGGCGCCAGTGAGAGATACAAACTTTTTCCCTTTGGAGGTGCGATGTCACCAAGAATCTGCATTCAATCCATACCTTTTTGCAGTAGTTTTGGATGAGTTGTCGAAGTCGTTCAGGATGTCATCACGTGGTGCATGTTTTTTTGCAGATGATATTGTGTTGTTAGTGAAAGCAGGACCTGAATGATGTCTAGAGGAGTGGCAAGCCACCTTAGACTGTATAGGATTACGCATATGTCGGTAAAAAACCGAGTACCTTCACTATAACTTCAGTGGGACCGATAGTGATGATGAATGCAGATGGTCGTTGGAGGCCAAGTTGTATCGCAAACAACCAAGTTCAAGTATTTAGGATTGTTCATGCAAGGTGACAGGGACATTGACTGTAATATAGTTCACCGTGTTAAGCCAGGTTGGTGCAAGTGAAGAGCAGCCTCAGACACTTTGTGTGAGAAGAGGTGGGAGAGATAAGGATATTGAGTTATACGGAACCGATTGCTGGCCACTCAAGAAACTCATGCATGAAAGTTAGATGTAGGAGAGATAAGGATATTGAGTTGGATGTGTGGACACACAAAGTTGGACCGAATACGGAATGAAGCTTTTAGGGATAAACTATGAGTAACATGGATTTCAGAGAAGATAATGGAGGGGGGTTGAGATGGTTCGGGCATGTGTGGAGGGGATAGATGACATCACCGGTGAGGAGCGTGAAAACCCTCACAGTGAAAGGGAAGAGGAGTAGAGGAAGACCAAGTCTGACATGAGAGGAACATATTAGGTAAGACTTGCTAGACTTGCACCTCTTCTAGTACATGCTCGATGATAAGAGTTCCTAGAAACGCCGAACAAAAGTTAGGGATTTCATTTAAATTAGGTCTTTGAGAGGGCTTTGTTTTTCGACATGTACTTCACTTAGGCTTACCTTTAGTCATAAGTGCCGGTGATTATCTACATTTTTTAGGTTTGCCTTGGGTCATAGGTGTGCTCGTAGTTTTAGGGGTGTCTTTAGTTTAGGGGGGGGGGCCTAGTTGTAGCTGCTTTAGTCTTGGTGATTTTCATGCCTTCAACTACCTCTATCTTCTGCTACTAATGTGCCAATTATATTACTTGTTTTGTTCTTGTATTTTTCTATTTTTTTTTTGGCAAAAAAGGAGGTCTTTATGAGCCAGAGGTATCTCTTGGAGAGTTGTGTCACATCTCAATCGATGACGGATTTTACGTCGGGGCGCGAGATTGTTCATAACTCATGACACTATTAAAGTGATAATATTAGTTCAACCAAGATTAAATAGTCTTACAACCAAAACCAAACAAATTGTTCAACAAACATAACATAAAATGGAAATCCATATTATTATCTAAGTCCAAGCCCTAAGTTTCACCAATCTTTCGTCAAAGTCAAAAGTCAACCTTTAACATGTATAAAAATAAAAGATCAACTAAAAATAGTTGATGAGTAAACATAAGTTTGCATAAGTATAATAATATAAATTGTGATTTGAAAGTCAAAGTTAGAATTCACGCATGTATGTATAACTTAAATGCAAAGATCAAACCATTTGACTAGTGTCCTTAACCCACGGGTTAAGCTTAGTATGAATAAGGTCTCGAAACCCAAATGCCTCCACCAAGGTCCAATTTAGGCGGGTGTCAACCAAATAGCGCTATCATCGATTCCCTTGTCTTAATAAGTTAATGATCAAATGCTAGAATGAATGTTTGCATGTATGAATAACCAACCAAGTTTACATATAGCATAGAAATCACACAATGTATTAGATTGAATCAGATAGTTTGAATATAGAGACTTTGAATGTTTGAATAATGTATAGATGTACATCCCAAAACATAAAATGAAAAATGGATTTATGAATACTCACATCGAAGCGTTTGAATTCCGAGAATGACTAACACAAGTATGCGGTTCGGGACAATCCAACAATTATCCTAAATATATATAATACGAGTATAAATAATAGTCTAAGCGAATATGAATAACTCGGAATATATATATATATATATATATATATATATGAAGTAAATATAAGTTACGTTTTCTTTCAAGTGTGTCCATGAATACTTGTGATTTAGTATCAACATAGGGTTCGGTTTGTAAAATAATATTTTGACTCGACTCGTGGCAAATAAATATATTTTATATATATTTATTCTAAGTAGCATTTTTTAAACTACAACGTATATATAAATAATATTTATATTGTTTTTACAAAGTATGACTTTGAAAATTATTATACTACAAATAATGTCAGTTCCTGTCTTTCGATCAAAGTATTTCAAAATGTAGTCTCAAACATTTTAGACATGTACATTCTTCAAAAATTAACACATAACATTTATGTACTTCAAAGTTCATAATAAAAATTCAAGTAACCTATTTAACAAAATACCAACTTTTATTATAAAGTTCATACGTTTTTAATCTTTAAAAAAAAGAATCTAGTATATGTCACCAAAAAACCATAAGTCGTGTAAAACACAAAAAACTACATATGGTTACGCATATAAAGATTACTTGAGTGCATGGACTAATATCACACTTGATGCTTATTTAAACATGAACTTTGTTTCATTTAACAAGATTAACTAACTAGTGAGACAGTCAACGTGAACCTGAAATAACCAACACATACACTTTATTTAAAGCCTATGAACCACCATTTAGTTTTATTTAATAATTTTACACAAAACATGTCTCTTGTAATTTATACTTATAAAATTCCATTTTTAACAAATTTAACTTTTGTTGGTGAAAGTTGTTACATACAACTAGTGAGTTGAAAATATATAAATCAAAGTAATAAATATGAATAAGTAGATAGAGTTCTCACTAGAAGCAAACAAGGTAAGTGAAATGGAGTGATGTAGGTTGCTTGAGATACACCAAAAGACCACTTGAACTCCTTTAGAGAAGCTTGAAGCACACTTGAAATCTTCAAACAATATTTGGAAGGTGAGCGTTGGGTGGAGAGTTGTTAGAACCGTGAGTTTGAGCTAGAAAGGAGGATGGGATTTGTAAGTTGTGTGGATGAATTTGTGAGAGGTTGGTTTAATTATATAGCCAAAGCAACATTGGGAATTTGGTGATGTGGTTGACGTGGGGTGGGGGCTTAATGGCCAAGAATGGATGAGAGTCAAGGATTGGGTGTGGTGCTTGTATAAAGTGATATTCATACATATGGAAAACTTGGATAAAGGTGAAAGTCAAACAATAAAGTACGTGTGTGGTATAAAAATTTGGCCAAAAAGAAACGCAAGGAAGGGGCTTGTTTTGAGAGTTAAGGATTGGGTGTGATGCTTGTATAAAGTGATATTTATACATATGGAAAACTTGGATAAAGGTGAAAGTCAAACAATAAAGTATGTGTGTATGGTATAAAAATTTGGCCAAAAAGAAACGCAAGGAAGGGGCTTGTTTTGAGATTTGCATGAATTGGTATAGTGTGGGTGTGTCAATCTACATGGTGTGTGTTGTCTTATCAATGGTTCCAAGGTAGTCATAATTGTGTTTTGTTTATTTAAGTTGATAGCAACGATTAGGGGGAAAATAAAACAAAGGAAACTAGTATGGTTTTTAGAAAGCCAAGAATAATAGGAGTATTAGGCTGGTAGCGGGTATAAGATAGACGCGAGTAAAAAATGAATCATTTTATTAAAACTAGTTTAATAAAATTTGTATGTTTCACACCCAATGGTTCACTAGCATTAAATTATATGTTTGGTAATTTCAGTATTGCTATCAAGTGTTTTGAAATGGGTTATACCAGTTAAAGTGTCAAGACACTCGCAAATATTTCCCAATTGATTTAAATACATACACATACGTATTTTTGTGTTTTAAAATGAATCATAATACCGGAATAATGAAAATGTAACTTTTAACCCCACTAATGGATGTAACAAACATAGTATCTTGTATAAAACATATGCTAAGCTTGAATAATGAAAACCATAGGTTAAAACACAAAATCCAAATGATTTATTGATTGAATAACACGAAATTACATCGATAGATACAACTAATCGGGTTTACAAATACGGTTAGGACCCGAATGTCACAAATTGGAGGAGCTTCTTATCCCATCAGATAAGGGTAAGGTTTTCCCACATGATGTGGGCCACATCTCATCCTCTCAAAATGCTACTGTATGAGTGAGATTTTTAATGAGTATGTTTATTTTGTTTGGTGCTGTTATTGCGTAAATTAACTCATATCCAAATACTCCAGTTATCATAAAACTCATATCCAAATACTCCAGTTATCATAAAACATAGCCGATTTATTCCAATCAAATCAATTATTGGTTACCAAAGAGTTGCCAGTTTTTGTGTATTTTTATTTAAACAAACGTACTATTTACTATTTATTTTTCCAGCACAATAGTCGAGTTTGTCAATTAAGGCTAAACCTTAAAGCCATGTTAAGGATTTTAGTTTGATTTTAATAAATTTATCTTTGTGTTTTTATAGAGGGTAGGGGAGCGTTTAAAGTGGTCTTACAATCAATACGGGTCGTCAATACTACTATCTGTTGTTGTTTAAGATAATTGCCTTCACATCATGCCTTGCCATTGTTACTAGTAGTTAAAGCATATCACTCAACATGAACCTATTGTGAACAACTAAACAGGTAATAAAAATAGGTATAAATTTGACCGATTTCAATTAATTTTATGAATTATCAAAAATAAGAACCAATTATAATACAAGATAATCGATAGAGAAGGGAATGGGGAAACTTTTACAAAGTAGGAGATGGGAAGAAGAAGCCGACACCATATATTCATTTTTTTCCGCTCTTCTTTTTCGCACGCATTATATCTTCCGCTCCATCCCCAGTTCCTTCCAAGCTGGGCCTGTTTCTCCCTCTTGAACTAGGCTGCCAGTTGGGCCTGAAAGAGTGTTCATAACATTACTCCCCCTTTTCAATTCACCTTGTCCACAAGGTGTAAGACGGTAAAATGGTTAATTAAATTGATACCAGGCTTGTGGAAACAATGCCAAAGACAGAATGACAGGCGATGTAGGTGCATTGTAATGTAACTAGCGATATTGGTGCATACGTCCATGAAGCGCCTCTAATGAAGTTACTCCATGAACCAAATTCGTGTGTGCAATGACATGGAAATGACTGAAATGAATGCCAGTGGTTGGCTGAAAAGAAAGGGTAAATCAAAGGATATGGGACACGCAGTAAACCATGATTGTGTAACCAAAACAACATGGTACAAAAAAACCATGAACGGTCGTGTAGAAGCTTGCCTTCGGCGCAAAGGAAACTTGCCATTCGAACCAAGTAAATTAGCCACAACCCGTTGGTATTTACAATTGAGAAGTAGTACGTGGATGGTAACAACAATTGCATTGACAGTTGGGTTTTCAATAAACAAATCAGAACCGTTGTCACAAAACTGAAATCCAGTGAAGAGTTATCATGTTTTGAAAACACAATAGCTAATACATATTTGAGTTTATGTGCATTAGTTGTAAATGCATCCGTGTCTTCTAGAAAAAATTTAGTGAACCTTTGGCATAATTCTTCTTTTGAGAACATACCAAGACTTGCTTTATTCTAGAAAAATTGTAGTGAACCTTGATGATTGGTGGCCTCATTCTCAGACACAATTGGAGAAAGAATCGATCTGAACAGAATATGGATCGAATTGCATAAACAAATCGGAAGTGTGAAGCTCCAGCAGATCTGATTGAATTGGGGCAACAACATTTTTGCTCGTAGGCTGATGGAGCCCTAGATCGGCGTGTTCTTCAGTGAATCGCGTTTGTGGAGCGTCCCGAGGTGGTGAAAGAATTAGGTCCCCCAATTTAAGAAGCATCAATTTTTGTTATCTAGGGTTGCAGACATCCGCCTCATATTATTTTGCATCTGATTAGTATTCCCGAGCATGGTTTGGTGATTAGCGATTATACCAAGGATTAACGAGTTGTTGACACGTGGCTCCATAGAAAACGTCTTATCGGTCAAAGTCACACCAACAATCAGTATAAGTGGCATGGTGTACATGTTTGTTTTATACGTGGTGCCTTTTAACAGCACATGCGTGATGCACACCATATGTTGTACGATGTCTTTATAATAAAGAAAATATATTCCATGACATTAGAGGATTTTTTTCACGACTGTAAATAATATGACCATCAGATTGTAGCAGGTTGAAAAAACCTTACATTGGAGTTTCCCCGACCCTATTTTCATTGCGTATCTTCAACATTCGTTATATAAGGTTCTAATACCAGACTTGATGTCGGGGTTCGGTTGCTTCAGCATTGAAAGTATGATACATGGCTCAATGTTTTGATTTGTCATCTGCTCAACCAAATGACCCTCCTCCTCGGTTAGTCTCATTGAAAATGTGTGCCCTTATAAACGTTCATCGGCTTCATGGTTATGTTGGTCATTAAACACCTCTAACTTCCAGCCACCACATTCTTTCTCGTAATTGCCTTTCATTGAAAACTCACAACCCTTTTTTTGTCCCGGGGCATCTAACTTTGGCTATTGGATTGTATTCACCACCACTAGGGGTGTAAACGAGCCGAGCCTGGCTCGTTGGATTATCCTGAAGCTCGAGCTCGGCTCGGTTCGAGCTTATAGATTTTGGATCGAGCTTGGCTCGTGGGGTGAAAATACAGCTCGAAATCGGCTCGACAAGGCTCGATTTCATTCATGATGATTAAACGAGCAAAAGCTCGGCTCGATCTCGTTTATAGGAAGCCTTAAACGAGCCAAAGCTTGGCTCGAGCTCGATTTGGGGGGTTAAACTAAATAACATATTAAATATATAAGAAAATGATATAAAATTTTACTATGCTCGTTAAGGCTCACGATCCTAAGCAATCTTAGAAGGCAAAACTCGTGCTCGGGCTCGATAACTAAACGAGCCATATTTTTAGGCTAGAGATCGGGCTCAGGCTCGTTAAGGCTCGACTCGTTTGAGCTTTTTACCGATCCGATCTCGAGTAGCTCTCGAGCCGGCTTGATTCGTTTACACCCCTAACCACCACGGTCACATCTAAGCCATATCTTGACGACCTCGTTGCCCGCATTTTTCTTCGTTCGTCGGGTGACTAAGACGTAGTCATTCTCACGTCCTTGCTGTACATCCCAATCCACCAACTTATTGTAAGACGAGAAAGTCTGAAAACAATAGTATGGTTAGCTTGTATAAAGATAACGAAAAATGAGTTAAAAAATACTATGCCTTATCGGTTGAATACAATCTGACCTCTTTAGAAGATTCAACATACATCTCGTAGTTAATAAATTTATACAACATCTCGTTGTTAAGAAATTCGACGCCAATATTGTAAGAATATTCATCATCCATATTATAAGAATATTCACCACCCTTATTGTAAGAATTTCACCACTCATATTGTAAGAATATTAACTATTGAATATATTGTTGCTATCCTAGAACGACAACGCTAACTATTTTATATTGAATTAAAGTAATGAATGAATAAACGAAGAAAATAAATAGACATATAACGGTTTATATATTAGTTTTTACGGAATCTTACGTCATGTCAAATAATTCACACACATATAGAAGAATCTTATCTCGCGTCAAATATTCAGCACGTATTACAAGTAATCTTACGTCAAGTCAAATAATGCGCACATATATCGAGGAATCTTAAATCGCGTCAAATAATTGCACGCAAATCGAGGAATCTTAATAATCTTCCAAAATAATTTTAATGGTTTTTTGTTAAAAAATTACCCTATACGGGTCGTATAAGATCTTAAATGTGAGCCGTATATGTCCATACGAGTCATATAAAATGAATATGAATGACGTATCAGACATGTCAAAGATCTATCGGTAGTGGAAAATATACATATACGACTTATATAGTTTATGAGTCGTATACAGGATATCTGAAGAACGGTTTGATATACCAATAATAACACCCAAGTTAAAACATACAATCATTTCCGGTGGAAAAAAACATTAGGAATCTTGGAAATAATAAAGTAAATAGAGATTGGACAAGTGGGGTTTGGAGGAAGAAGCTCCAACGGCTGACAACCGTCTAGATCTAGCTAGGTAACCAACATAATTCACCACGGCCAAATTTGTATTCTTGATTAATTATTCAGTCATGTATTACATTGATTGAATAAAGATAATTTGTTATAAACTATTATTTTTTTATAAAAATGTTCTATGAATATACCTATTTTCTTTAAATATATGCTTTAAAAAAATAATTATTAAAATTATTATTATTTAATACGAGAGAGAGGCGAGAAACAAAAAATTATAAAAAAAACTTGAATAATAATAGTAGAGAGATGCGGGAAAAAAATGTTGATGGTGAACATGAGAGTAACAAGTGTTCCATCAAAACTTTTATTTATTATATAGTATAGATTTATAATATCATTATTATTTAATAAGATAGAGGCGCATTTATTAGGAGAGAGATCCGGGAAAACCAATGTGAGAAGACACGAGAAAGTGACAAATGTCCACCTTAAACTTTTATTTATTATTATAGATTTAAACATGTCACAATTTTATTATTATAAAAATACGTAAATATATTTTCTAATAAATAAACAATAATAACAATTTATAAAATATGTACGTCATATTTGTCAGTCATGTATTTTAATTACTTTAGATTTATATTGTAATTGAAACTGATAAAATATAGAAAATAATGTGACACTGAAAAGATGAAGGGAAAAGTGAAAACCCACTCATACAAAATTTATAAATTTCTGTATCTGCATTTCATACACGTCCATAAATAAGTGGGTCAAGTCAATCACTCTTTATATGTTTTTTTTCACAACCACCCGCCTAATTTAGTGGTAAATGTATATGTCTAAGACTTCATTAAAATGATGAGATGTTGGGTTCAAGTCCCACTTGTAACAAAAAAGGGAGGTCCAAGTTGGGACAGGGGTTTTTCTCACCTATGATGGGTTTCCTCCTGTGGAGGTGGAGATGATTGGGTGTGCCGGTGGCACGTCAGTGATCCAAATTGTCGTTAAATTTTTTTTTTGAGTTAAATACAGTTTTAATCCTTATGGTTTGACAAAAATAATCATTTTTTTTCGAAGTAGATGATGGCAATGTTTTCTTGAATTAGGGAAAGGGGAAGTGGAGTTAGTGTTTTTAAAGTAGGAAGAGACTTATATTTTTTTAACAGGGGTATTATAGTTTTTTATACATATTTAATAGAAAAAATCTAACGAGGTTGGTGGACTAGACTATAATTGATACAAAACTAAAACTATTAAACTAAAAAAGTCAAATTTAAAGTTTTAAACTGAAATAATTATTTTTATCAAATCACAGAGACTAAAACCGTATTTAGCTCTTTTTTTTTCTTTTCAAAATATATATGTTATTTACTATATGCTATATAGTTTATTAAAATATTTTAAATATTAATCCAATAATTCAAAGCATCAAGACTGGGAGGGGTGTTTACCCATTACTTTACTACGTATTCTTGTTTAATCGTAAAAAAAAATATCATGATATTTGTCTTTCAAAATTGGTCTAGGAAATTAAAAAATTACCATATTCTTATTAGATTGAAAAATATAAGTAATTTCTTTTATAAAGCCGTAAGTAAACGAACTCGAGCTCTGCTAAGTTACCAACCTAAACTCAAACTTAAAAGAGCGGAGACTCAACTCCGCTTGTTTACAACTCTGAACTATATTTACATAAATAGTATAAATATAATCAGATTTTTTTAACGGCCAACAAAATACAATATAGTTATAGTGTAATTTTCAATCGGGATATGAGATTCATACACCACCTTTTATATATAAATTTAAGAGTAAACTCTTGTTTTAGTCCCCGTGGTTTGCACTAATTCCCTATTTTAGTCCAATGGTTTAAATTTCTCTTTTTTAGTCACCGTGGTTTCATTTTTGTTCCAATTAAAGCCATATGACTAACACCGTTTGATTTTCTGTTAAATTTTTTTATGAAATGATAAAAATACCCTTATGACCCATCACCACTATCTTCATCTTCATAAAACCCTAAAATAACCTCCACCTCCACCTTCATCTTCACCACCACCACTACACCCCACTACTGCCACCCCCCACACCACTACCGCCACTGCCCCCACCACACCCCCACCACCGCAACCCCTACCGAATTCCAGTTCCTGTGTCCAACGATAGGGTGCTACCTCCGGTGACAAACCTTGGGTTTTCACAACTGGAGCCATTTTTTCTTGGTTTATGGTTTAGAATTGGATGGATCAGACCCATTTTTCTTCTCCTGTACCGGTTCCGATTCCGGTTCCGACAGTGCGGTGCTACCTCCGGTTGGAATTTGGCGCGTAACAAACCTAGGGTTTCGAATTCTGGAACTATTTTTGGTCGTTGAAGCTTTAGAGTTGGATTGATAAGTCTTCTTTTAACCTAGGGTTTTTGAAGTAGAATGGTGTACTGTAAGCTCGGATTTTGGTTGTTTAATGACCCGATAACGGCTTCTTCTAAGAGGAACTGCTTCGTTTGCGATTTTAGAAGTAGAATCATGTAACTTAACCTCGGGTTTGAGTTGCTTCGTTTGCGATTTTAGACCCTGGATGATTGTTGTTGTTGTTGGGTCTTCAGTTTTAAAAAACTAGATCAAGTCAAGTCTGATTAACGGTGGGTTTTCATATCTGAGGTGGGGGCAATGGCGTTGGTGGGGGTTGCGATGGTAGGGGTGAGGTGGGGGCAATGGCGTTGGTGGTGTGGGGGTGGCATTAGTGGGGTGTGGTGGTGAAGATGAAGGTGGAGGTGGTGGTGGAGGTTATTTTAGGGTTTTATGAAGATGAAGATAGTGGTGGTGGGCCATAAGGGTATTTTTGTCATTTCATTAACAGAAAATCAAACGGTATTAGTCATATGACTTTAATTGAAACAAAAATGAAACCACGGTGACTAAAAAAGAGAAATTTAAATTGTTAGACTAAAATAGGGAATCGGTGCAAACCACAGGGACTAAAACATGGGTTTACTCTAAATTTAAATTTTAGAGTTTTACACCATTTGATATGACAAGATAGTCAAATCAAAAGAATTAACTTTAAATAATTAAACAAAAAAAAATACTTTAAGCTTTAGCATTTAAAAAAAAATATTGGATTTGTATAATATATTTATAGTTTTTTCACATTATTTAATTTATCTAAACTTTATTTTTTGAAAGGCAAAAAGAAGTTAATTATAGTACTTTTTATATTATTTAAAAAATATATTTAGTACTTCAAATAAAATAATTAATGAAATATTCAATTTAAAAATTATTTTATGAACAAACCTAACTTTTTTTTAAATAAAAAACGTTTTATAAAAAAAGAAATCAGAAATTCAGTTTAAAGAAGAACGTAGGTGAACAGTAACTCGTTATTGGGGTTGGTGGCCCAATGGTAGAGGCAAAGCTTTTAGAAACACCCAAGGGTTTAGAGATCACGGGTTCAAATCCCACTAGTGACATGATTAAAAGAAATTTGCATTTCAAAAAAAAAAGGTGAACAATAACTCCCTCAACAGGGGAGTGTCACGTGTCAGTTAAAATATAATTTATTTATTTTCATTTTTAACCCTTAAAGTAAATATAATATACGTTTTTAACCCATTTTATTTTCAATTAATTTCATTTTTCTTTAATAACTTTCGGTTGTTAATTTTGTTCAAAATACAGAGTGCGCAGCTATTTGTAGTTTTTTTGTTAACGTTTCGATATATATATATATATATATATATTTTTTAAAACGGAGTTGTATTCAAAATCAAGATTTTTTCCATTGCTTATAGTGAGTGTCGTTACCGTTGTGGTACCGTTACGTGCCGAACCTATTATAAGTGAACAACATTATTGTCGATATTGTTATTATCGGAATCCGTATCGGTATTTGCCTTATGATATTCGACGACCCGAAGCGGTATTTTTTTAATTCATTTTTTTCTTTTTTTAATATTTAGTTTTATATTTCCTTTCTATTAACATTAAATTTACCGTTGCGTCTATGTTTTTGTTTAAATTTTGTTAACGATGGGGTCGGCACTGTTTTCTATGATAACCATCGTTCGTTAAGTTTTTTAAATAACGAAATGCGTCGTTTTCTTAAAAAAAGTTGTTAACGTTCTGGTTTAAATTTTATTAAAGACTAAGCTCAATTCAAATTCAAGTGTTTTTTTGGTATCGTAAAGAAATAGTTGGATCGATAAAATATTAAACAATTATTAATAAATGAAAAAACAAAAGAAATAGTTGGAAAAAATATTAAGTAAATGAAATATTCACAACGAAGATAATAAATAATTGAGAAACAATAAGCGAATTTTTTTCAATCAATTACTTATTTATTAGGTATACCTTGGGCTCACAGAAAAATAAGCGAGAAAATTTCCAAACGATTACAGGAATCCTTTTTAAACGTTTTTTATTCGTCAAGAATAAATGAACCGGCACATGAAGACGTTTCTAGAATCACGTGACGTTATTTCTTACAATTTAATAATTATAACAATTTCAAGTTTCTAACAATCTAATTATAGTATTTATTATATTTTTGAACATTATATAATATCCAAATATATTAAGTTATTTTTTTATTTGTTAGTGACATTTTTATTGTTATTAATTTTATTTTTATATTTACATACAATTTAAAAAAAAAATAATTAACTTAAATTAAAAATAATAATAGTTAACTTAAATTAATATATATATATATATATATTAAGTTTATATACAAATTTAGAGTAAAATAAAAAAACCAATAAACCAAATAATCATGGGCAAAATTTAGAGTAAAAAAAGTAAAAATTTATTAACTTAAATTAAAAAAAAGTAGACTGATTTAATTTATTTAATGATGTATGACTATTATAAACAAAAATAAAAAAATCCATTAAATGATATTAAATGCTTAATTGAATGATGTATGAATTATGCCTTACCAAATAAAAACTTCTATTTGGTAAGGTCCAGTGGTAGAGGCGATGAAGATTCAACCTGCCCACGCAGATTCGAATCCGAGCCAAGCCGGGTTTTAGTCCGGAGTACGTTACGCTAGCGGGGTTTGGCCCGTGTAGCGGCGCAACTGCTGTCAAGTGGCAGCAGGCTCCATGGTTTCCCGGTGGAAGCCTAGCCTCTCGTTCTGAACCCACGGACCCGGTTCAGACAACGTAGTGATCAGGTTGAAGGGTAACGGGTCTCCAAATTTCAGAGACTTAACTACCACTTAAAAAATGAAAGTCGCCTTCAAAAAAAAATAAAAACTTCTATGAAACAAACAATTGACTAACGAGGGATGAAAAAGGTAAAATTAATAGGTTAGGTGGTATGTTATAGGTAGTAGAGTGGGGCCCCTGTTTTTTTAGGTATTGAATCACACATTGGGCGGTGGTCTCCAACATGGGGGTCCGAGCCAAATAGTACGGACTGGCCAACTAATCTTTTCTGCATGTGCAATCTGTCCAACTTCGTATTATGGGTGTGAAAAAAACCGAAAATCAAATAAAATCGAAATCCGAATCGTATTTCTAATCGAAAAAAATCAAACCGAGTTGTGAATTCAGTTTTCGGTTCGGTTATTAACCGTATCCGAATTACGAATTCGATTTTCGGTTCGGTTAACGGATATACCTTTTTTTAATTCGGTTTGTTTGGTTAGACATATTTCCAATTTGGTTCGGTTTATTCGATTTATTCGGTTGAATTCAATTTATTTGGTTTATTCGGATATACTTTCCTTTTGAAATCGGTTTATTCGGTTGAATTCGGTTCGGTTAGAAAAGTTTCCAATTCGGTTCGGTTCGGTTAACGGATAAGGGTTAAAAAAAATCAAAACCGAACAACCGAATCGAATAAACCGAACAAACCGTTAACCGAACCGATGAACACCCCTACTTCGTATGCTCAAAAAAACTTTTGAATTTTTTTAACATCAAATATTTGCGATATTTAGGAAATTACAAAAAACTCAAAAAATCAGAGGTGGACTAAAAAAAATTTCTACTTATATTCCGGTATTTTAATGTCCATCAACTCAGTTTTAATATTTTTCGGGTCGGGCTCGTATTCATTAAATTTACACAAACTTAACCCCTGATGATTTGTAGTAACAAAGGAACATAAGTGAACAAAAACACGTTCATTTTCTTAACTAACAAGCATGAAAAAAAAATGTGTTTGTCTAAATGTTCGTGTTTGTTCGTTTGGTCATTTACACAGAAAATTACAACATTTGACATGTTTCCTATATCGGTGGTGTATGTAAATCAAAAAGATGAAAAAGGAAGAGTAATAATTTTTTTTTTAACATCAAACTTCATTAAGACAAAGCAAAAACAACCACTAGCTAGTGGCTAGCTCAACCAAACACAGAGAACAGAAATAAAAGGAAAGAAAAAAAAATGAAACAAACAATGAGCAAGACACCAAACACATAGGACTAAGTTTTAAAAGAGCACCAATCCACCCATTCCAAAGAATTCAACTTAGACTGAATCTTAATCCATAGGAAACCCATCGTCTTGATTTCTTCGAAGATTTTGGGAATGAAAATCGGATGACTTTCGAATAAGAGATTGTTTCTAGCTTTCCATATCACCCAACATGCTAATACAATTATTGAACGAACCATACATTGCTTGGATCCTTGAGGCCCGCCAATCCCTTGAACATGAAATAGGTCTTTAATCGTGAAAGAAAATATTCGTGGTACCTTGCACCAAGTTGTGATATGCTGCCATATTATAGAGGCAACGTAACATTCCGTGAAAATGTGGTTCGCCGTCTCATCAGCCTCTCCGCATAGAACACATGAAGTTGAGGTTGTATGAATATTTCTTTTTAAAGCGCCATCATCGTAGGGATTCTCTCAGCCTGCAACCTCCACCCGAAAATGTTGACTTTCAGCGGAAAACGTTCTAAGTAAAGGCTTGGCCCGTTGACTACACTCTTTGATCTGCGAAGGATTGCCTAAGCGACTTGACCGAAAACGACCCGTCCGAACATCCTGACCACACCCAGCTGTCCATCCGTACATTTGTCTTTGTATGGTTCAACAGTGTGCAACAACTATATAATTCCTACAATTCAAATGGAAGAAAGACATTTCTAATCCAAGACCAAAATAAGGTTAGAGAATTACCCGACATTCGACACCGATCCCGTACGAGGCAAGATTTGTTTGACTCTAATCTGAACAAGGCTGGAAAGGAAACTATCAATGGAGCCGATCCGATCCAATGATCCACCCAAAACCTTATGATTTCCCCATTCCCCAACTTCCCCACGATAGAGTGTGGCACACTCAAATTTGCTTTTGTTATTGCCTTATGCAGGTTTGCAATAGAATTCCAAACTCCCGAGTACCGGTGATTACATGGAATAGTAGACCAGGAGTTGGCCTTGAAATGTATTGATGTTATTACATTCCTCCATAACCTATTACCTTCAACCTTATACCTCCACCACCACTTATAAAGTAGACTAAAATTGAGGTCTTCAAGCGATCCCAAACCCATCCCACCCGAGTAATAATTAACAAGTCATTTGATACTTTGAAAAAATTGCTTGTTTTGACTCGAACAAATTTTACCTAGATTACTAGAACTTATTTTGACACGAACCAAAGTGAACATGCTTTTAATTCATTTTGATAAGACTCGTCCCTGACTTTTTAAAATCTTGTCATTTGATTCAGTTAACTAACTACGTGTACATTTTAATATTAAATCATGGACAATTTTGGTTAAATAAGGAGCAATTTGGTTAGATTTGGACATATGAATTTCAAACCAACCCTTGTGATAACCACTTTAAAAAAATTACATAATTTATAAGTTATTTTTTCTTTTAATGATTAAAAGAGTATTTAAGTATCTTGAACATATATCTTGAACATAAATACATAAATAAGTACTTTTAAATATATGTACCACATAATGTTATATAAACGTGACACATAGTGTTATATATGTAACACTAATAGAATGATAATTGTTACATATACGTAACACTATATTTGAGAGTGGTTATCACGGTTATCACATAAATGTTAGTTGACATTTGAACCGCACCCTATATATATATATATATATATATATATATATATATATATATATATATATATATATATATATATATATATATGCGTGTGTGTGTGTATATATACACTAGGTCAGAATCCCGTGTATTACACGAATTGAATAAATGTAATTTTATATAATTAGTAATAAAATAATTATGTTTTTAAAAACCCGTATATTATACGGGCTGAATAACATTTTACGTGACAGTTATAAATTTTGCTAAGTTAATTTTTAAAATATTTTTTTAGCTAAGTATTAATTTTTTTTATATAACTGATAAATGTTAATTAATGTTAAACTTTAGAAACACGGTGTATTACACGGGTTAAATAAAGGCAATGCTATATATAATTAGTAATAAAGATTTACATTTATGAAAAACGTTTTATAAAAAAGAATTATACAAATCATTATTATTTAATAGGAGAGAGAGACGAGAAACAAAAAATTATTTATTATATAGTATAGATATAGATATATGTGTGTGTATGTGTATATATATATATATATGTGTCACGTGTGTGAGAGGTGTGTATATATATGTGTGTGTATGTGTTTTTTATATAATATAAATATATTTTGGTGGTTTCACCAATTTCCTATAAATGTGAGTTATAAACCTTACCTAGTCTCTTCCCCTTGTCCTTGTGTTCTTCCTCCATCTCCATGCTATGTTCTTAAGTAACCGCTCTGCAAATTCAATCTTCTTACACCCAACCCCATCCTTAATACCAAATACTCTTCATCAATCATCTTTCCACGTCTCTTGCAACCAAGATTCATGTTCAATTTACAGTTTTTAATGTTTGAAATAGATGTCTCAGATTCTTAGTGAATTGTTCGTCTCTGGGTGTACAATCATTTCCACTTATTTAGTCCAATCTTTCTCAGTTGTCTTCCTCTACTGGTTTCATTACATTTCATAATATATATAATCTTATAATTAATTTGTCAAATAGTTATTTAATCAAAACTTTTCAAGTATTTTTTTTTTAAGGAAAGTTGTTATATATTTTTTTATGATTTAGGGGGTGTTTGGGATTATTTACTGAAACTGTGTATTAACTTATTAACTTTTATAAGTTAAAAAGGTGTTTAAGGAAAGTGACATTTGTTACTCTTTTTAACTTTTTAACAGGGGAAATGATTTTTGAGAAGTAAGGGGGAACTTATTTCTCAAAACTCCTTATAACGTTTTACAAAAGTCAATCCCAAACATGCCTTTAATGGCTAATTCATCTAGTGGCGCAACGACGTCGTATGGTGATTCAGATATTCAAGAAGAAATGGATCAGAGAAAAAGAAGAAGAATGATTTCCAACAGAGAATCAGCAAGGAGGTCAAGAGTTAGGAAGCAAAAGCACTTGAACGATCTCATGACTCAGCTGAGTCAACTCAGGAACGAGTGTCACCGGGTCATGTCTAGACTCAGCATCACCACACAGCATTATATGAGTATGGAGGCTGAGAATTCGGTGTTGAGAGCTCAGGCGGCGGAGCTTAGCCACCGCCTGCAGTCTCTCAACGAGATCATCGCCTTTACGGAACAACCCGTTGATACCGGAAGTTGGTTTCTCGGTGAACAGTACGGAGGAGGTGGCGACGAGTTCATGAGCAACTCACTGAGTTATCTTTATGGTTGCCAACCTATTTTGGCTTCTCCTGACATGATCATGTATTGAATTGAAGAATATTATATGGCCAATATAGAAATTATTATTATTATTGTTATTGTAATGTGTTTCTCTAGATTATGAGATTAATTATAGTAATTAACAATGTTTTCAGAACCGGACCGAACAGTGAACCGGGCGCCTTAGAGGTTCACTGGTTGAACCGGTCGGACCGAATTTAAGAACCTGAGGACATTATAAATATATAAATATTTAAAAAATATAGAAATACTAGATTAGTGTTAAAATGTTCTAATTTTATATTAGAATTTAATTCTATACATATTTTTAGATCAAATAACTTTTGTTAGATTAGTCTTTAGAGTTGAATTGTATGTAATTATTGTTGAGGGATAAAATAGGTTAAAAGCTATAACTTAGAAGAGGTTTATTGAAACATTTTTTAAACCCTAAATTCCAAACTGAAAATGAACGCCGGTTTGTTCAAGAGTTATAGTCCTCAGTCTCTGTTAACTCTCTTTTCTCTATCTCTGAATTCATCTTCTTCTAGCTCTTTACACTTTTTACAAATAGCATACGATATTGAATAACTGCTCTCGTTTGTCACTATCTGGTCTCTACTCTCGATTCTTCTTCGATCTTGAATGCTAAATCGGGATTTTTTTCGATCTTTTAATGCCAAATCTGGTCCGACCGGCGGTTCGCGGTTCCTGGTTCGACCGGAAAACCATTTGGACCTCCCGGTTATATCGAAAACGGCCCTAGAGTACACAACCGGAACACCGGAGGTACAGGTTCCCGGTTGGACCGGTCCGACCGGCCGGTCCGGTCTCGAAATCATTGGTAATTAATATAATGGTTTTTAATATAAGAGTAAACTATACGGATAGTCCCTGTGCTTCGGGTACAATTTTGGATATGATCTCTAAACTTAAAAAACTATGGATTTAGTCCCCAACCATCATATTTGTTTTTATCCTTGGTCCAAAAAGTTAACACTGGTTAACCTTTTTGTTAAATCAATGTAAATTTACCCTTTTGTCCTTACTTAAAAGAATCAAAATAACCCCAATGTGCATTCTCTCTAAATTTCGGCCAGCTCCTTGTCGGAATACTTTGTGATACCATGGTTTCTGGCCATCTAAATTACCCCCTCAATCTATAACCCTAGTTCATCCCACCACCACATTAATGTTTCAAGAATTGTTTAAAATTAAGAATACAAGAATTTTCTTCCACTCAATAAAGATTCATTCAAGTTAACTTTCTTTTTTGTACACTTTAATGTTTCAAGAATTGTTTAAAATCACCATGATTATAATCGGGGATTCAGTGTTGTTGAGCTCATCTTAAATAGGTTTCTTTATTTGGGATGAAAAATAAAGAAATTGATTTGGGTTGTTGTTCTCCATCTGAACAGGGGAGATGGATTGTGATAGCAGATACAAATCCATTAATTTGGTTGAAAGGAGCATGAAAGATGCTTGTAATCGGAGCTAACAAACCTTTTCCCCCAAGTTGAAGCTAAAACTAGGGTTGGGATATATGACTGTCGTCGGATATCCACAATGGCCTCACACAAATCATCGGACCCCCAGCCAGCAGCCCCCTAATTTCCTTCTATACTAACCCCAACCATCGATGAACGACGATCATGAACTGGTGCCAGGTGAACAGTGATGGCAATTAACAAACTCACCCCAGATGAAAGAACAAGTGAGTGTTGGAGATGAACGGATCGGTTTATCAATTTATATTTTTTAAAAATAGAGGTAAATTTACATGGTTTAATAGAAAAACTAACCCTGTTAACTTTTTGGACCATGAATGAAAGCAAACTAAATAGATGAGGACTACATCCATAATTTTTGAACTCTAGAGACTGGATCAAAAATTTGGGTTAAACCACATGGACCATGCATGTAATTTACTCTTAATATAACATGTAAAAAATTTAAAATGTGAAGTGTGCATACCACTTGAATTTCGTCGGTGGTATTTCAATTAATAGTAACTAGTTTTTTTCACCCGCGCTACGCGGCGGGAGTCTGATCGTTATCGTTTCGGTTGGTTTGCGGGGTATAAACTTATGTCAAAACGCATACTCGCTATAGGAAACGATACTAAAAAATACTTAATTTTGAATACAACTCCGTTTTCAATAAAGTTTATACCGGAACGTTGACAAAGAAAACTAAAGAAAACCGCACATTCGGTTTTTTTTAATGAACGAAAGTTATTACAGAAAAACAAAATTATTAGAAAATTAAATGGGTTAAAAACGTATAATTAATTGCCACCCTTATTGATGGGGGTACTATTCCCCCTAATGCTTTTTAAATGGTTAATAATTAGATGGTTATACCCGCGCTTCGCGGCGGGTGTCGTGTTCATTGTTACTAAAATTTAAATAAAGACGTAGACGTAATGATAAAAATAATGGTAATAAAAAAGAAACATAAAACTAAATAATAAAAAGGAAAAAAACAAAATAAAAATTTACCCGTTCGGATCGTCGAAAACCATAAAATCGAATACCGATATGGGTTCCGATAATATCAATACCAACAATGATGTTGTTCGCTCATAATAAGTTCGAATCGGCACGGTACCATAACGGTAACGGCACTCGGTATACACAACGATACGAAAAAACTCTATTTTGAATACAACTCGGTATTTTAAAAAAATTATATGGAAACATTGACAAAAAAAAACATAAAAACAGCCGCGCACACTGTATTATGAAAAAAAAATTAATGAACGAAAGTTATTAAAGGAAAACGAAATTAATAGAAAATGAAACGGACTAAAAGCGTACATTATATATAGTATAAGGGTTGAAATTGAAAAAAAAAACATTTAAATAAAGACGTAGACGTAATGATAGAAATAATGGTAAAAAAAAGAAACATAAAACTAAATAATAAAAAGGAAAAAAAAACAAAATAAAAATTTACCGGTTCGGATAGTCGAAAACCATAAAATCGAATACCGATATGGGTTCCGATAATATCAATACCAACAATGATGTTGTTCGCTCATAATATGTTCGAATCGGCACGGTACCACAACGGTAACGGCACTCGCTATACACAACGATACGAAAAAACTCCATTTTGAATACAACTCCGTTTTAAAAAAAAATTATATCGGAACATTAACAAAAAAAAACAGCCGCGCACTCTGTATTCTGAAAAAAAATTAACGAACGAAAGTTATTAAAGGAAAACGAAATTAATAGAAAATGAAACGGACTAAATGCGTATATTATATATAGTATAAGGGTTGAAATTGAAAAAAAAATATGCATTGCTTACTTGTACTATGTGCTGTTATGCTTGTACATTTATGAATAGTTGGTTTCTGTAAGTTGCTGATTAATACGAAGTGAATATTATATATTTATAATTATTTTTTTAATTGAGATTTGTTAAGAATCTGACACGACAAAAAACATCGCAGATTTTATTAAAAATAAAATGTATTTGAAATATAATTTGTCTTTTGATGCTTCTGAAACAATATCTATATTTGCAAATAATATCAGAAAGCAAAATATAATTTTTTTAGATGTATAAAATAAAAAATAATAGTTTTAAATTACGTGTGCAGTAATAGTTGTTAAATATAAAAATGGAGTTAAAATTCAAGCTGAGCAATGTAGTTTTTTTTTTCTACAGGAAGGTGCTCACTAATAGTTAATCTGGGTTTGATGTAAAGTTTTGTTGATGTTTTAACTTTTATTACTATAAATTTGAAGAGAGTGGGTGTATTTTCAATGTTTTCAGAACCCGATCGGACGTTGAACCAGTCTCCTTACCGATTTACTGGTCGGACCGGATTTAATAACCAGACGACGTCATAAATATTACAAATAAATCAATCCAAACAACCACTAATTCTTCTAAAACCACCGACAAGTCAATTCCAATACTCTTAAACTACCAATTAGCTACGAAATACGAATCCAAGAGACTTAAAAAAGATTAAAAAAAATAATAGCCAACTGGTCCGACTATAGGTCCAACCGGTCCGACCCCCGGGCTTCCGGTCCGACCACCGCGTCACTGCAGTACCATTTCAACACACCTATCCGGACCGGTCAAGTCTTCGATTTCCAGTCCGATCCGGGTTCCAAAACACTGAGAAATTATGTGGTTTTGCTCCTAGCATTCTGCTAGGCTGCAATGTTTATTATTGCTGTTAAAAGAAATTACAAAAATGGAGTTGATTTGTGTAATAACGTGAATAATCTTATGCACATCTCAAAGTATATTATAGAGTGCAATTCCGATACAAAGTAAAAAAAAACTAGTATGAAGCGTACGAAGTGATGGAATAATTATGCAATGCGTGTTTATAATTACGCAACATATGTATAACATTATAATAATAACGACAGCTCTATATATAATTATACACTGTTACATATATAATAACGCACAATTATATATAATCATGCATAGTTATACGTACATACAACAAAATTTCTTTTTAATAAAAAACATGTTAAATTCTTTTTTGAACATCACAAATCAAATGGAATCAAATTCTTGATTTTAAGTTATAAAATTTTAAAAAATAACCAAATATATAAAAGTTAGATCACATAGATTAAAAGTCAACGGTTATGATTTTTCCACCTTTTGTCTCTTTTTGTAAGTATGAAATTTCTATTGTGTCAATCCTAACCATTGATTTGTTTTGTTCAATGACCTAGATTTCATTTATAGGGAGAATTATCCTTATAAACTTATGAAATATCATATATATATATATATATACATGACCCTAATTTAAAATATCATATATTTCCTTAATACTAACTAAAATACCAAATTTACCCATTTAATTAGTAACATCTTTAGAAATCACTATTCTACCTTTATTTTTTTTTTCTTAAAACTCTGAAATTTGATATTTAACCCTTTTCAACCTTCAAAATTTTGGTCAATAATTGAGATTCATTAATCTCAATTAACACCTGTGAAGTTCATAAACTAGCAATTATAAAGTTCTAAGACTTCAATCACAATGTGCATATCTATAACTACACATTAATATTCACGCCACATATACACAACATATAACATCTATTGAAGTTCTAAGACTTCATTTTAAACCCAAATCAACATAAACATTCACACAATGGATCATCCATTTAATATAACCCATGCAAACATATAAATCATCAAAGATTATATCTACAACATATTTTGGTGTAAGCAATTGAAACACTCTACTTATCTTACTATTATTTTATCAGAGTTTAATGCGAAAAAAACATATCCCACATCAGTAAAAACCTTGCCATAACGGCTAAGGTAAAATTTTCATTTATAATAATATATTGTTTTACAAGGATAATATATTTACATTATCCTATATATGGATCTTTCAACTCCGACCAGCCTCGTCCATAGGAAGCTTCATTCCACGTGTTTCTTTCCTGCAGTGTTTGAAAAACGTTTTTGAATTAGCTTACGCTAAGTAAGTACACTACGTCGTTCATTTTATTATGAACCCTTTAGGCTCTTATTGTTCAAGTTTTTTCGGGCTCTCGGCGCCCACGTGACCATCTCAAGACGTACCTCCGGTCTCGCTTTTCGTATATTTTATGGGTGTGCTAACCCCCTCGCAACCATCACAGGCCGTACCTCCAGTCTAAGCATTGGCAAGGTCCTTATACTCGTCAGTATAGACCCCTTGCATTGTCATGAAGAATCTTTTATTCCTCAGCCCCGTAGGCTTGGAATCTTTTACTCTTTCAGCCCCGTAGGCCTTGAGTTTCCCTTTTCTTTTCTTTATTGAGATCCACCTTTCAGGCCGGGTATATCATTTCATTTGGGACCTTGAGTATCTTTGACTCACAACCTTCCAAATGTATTAAGCATTTGTTTTCATTATATATATGCTTGATTTACTCACCAACCTATCTTCACCTCAAAACTTCGTAACAATTTCTCCACGAAGTATTAGGAGGGTTTATATATAGGAAGTATCAGCGGCGTATCCACCACCCCTCTAACACTTTGTGAGTATTCCGTTATTCCATTTTAGGGTTTAGACTCGTTCCATCATACTCATTCATGTTTGCATGTATCATCATGCATTCACATATTCATCATGCATTTCACATATTCACATCCATCACATATTCACATTTGTTTTGCATGGTATACTTTTCATCTCATATTCGTATTCGTCATATACTATAAACTGGGGTGATTTTCCTTCTTGAGCAGTACCTCCAACAAAGATGTCCCCAGGAAAGAGTGACGGGTCTAGGAGAGATTTATGCACCACTCTTTCCTTAGACAGGACATTCCGTTTGTCAGATAACTACATACCGGTTGGATGTTCTCCCGTACGTTTACTATATTTCTTTATTATTTATTAGTCTAGAACCCTAAACATTTATAATGGTTTCACCACGAAGTACACAAGAGGTTTATATATAGGAAGTACCAGCGGCGTATCCACCACCCCTTGGATACGTCGTGACTACTCCATTATACTCGTTTAGTGTTTTGACTAATCCGTCATTACCCCGTACCCTAGTCATATCACATAGCACATATCATGTATCATCTTAAACACACAATTCACGTGTTTGTGTCTAGGGTACGGGTCCAGTGTACTTACATTATCCTCGGTAGTTCCTAAGTTCGTTCCTCGTCTAGACGTTTCTCTGACTCGAACCGCACTCTTAATGTACCGTACTCGTAACCACCGCACTCATAACCGCCGTTCGTGCTCCTTGGTATGCGTGTGTGTGTGTGTAGTGGTGGTTGGTGTTCCTGTTTCCATTTTGAACGGAAAATTAACCTATTTATAGGGTGAAACTGCTGCCCGTAGCGGACCGCTAAGCTAGACGGTAGCGGTCCGCTACCACCTCTTGCCGGCCTTTTTCTTTCCCACCCCGTAGCGGACCGCTAAGGTTCTGGGTAGCGGTCCGCTACCCAATCCTTGTTCATGAGTCACCAGCTACGTGTCAATTCCTCGTTACCCGGGCCAATTGCGGCTACCGGACCGTTACATGATTGGTAGCGGTCCGCTACCGCCTTGATTTTCAGAATTTTGTAATTTAAACCCTTAAACTTTGAGTTAATTACATAATAGCCCCTGGACCAATGAATCGTGGACTTAGCTTTCCACGTTTCTTGAATCGGATTAGACCTTTCCAAGGAGATACTTTTAACAAGACATAATCTCCTTCTTGGAATTCTATTGGTCTACGTCTCTTGTTTGCGTATGCCATCTGTCTTTCCTGTGCAGCTTTTAAACGTGCCTTGATTAAGTCAAGCTTCTCTGATGTGGCTTGAACTATTTCTTTGCTGCCTAACTCTTTCTGACCAATTTCTCCCCAACATACAAGAGTTCTACATCTTCTACTATATAGCATCTCATATGGTGGTATACTAATACTGGAATGGTAACTGTTATTGTATGAGAATTCTGCTAATGGCAGATGGCTATCCCAACTTCCACCGAAATCAATTATGCAAGCACGCATCATATCCTCGAGAGTTTGTATTGTCCTCTCACTTTGACCATCGGTCTGAGGATGATATGTCGTGTTGATCAATAATCTAGTTCCCATCTCCTCATGGAACTTTTTCCAAAAATGTGAAGTGAAACGAGTATCTCGATCAGAAACAATCGAGACTGGCACTCCATGTCTAGAAACAATCTCTTTGATAAACAAATCAGCTAACTTTTCTGAAGAGTATGTTTCTCGTATCGCTAAGAAATGAGCACTCTTAGTTAACCGATCTATAACCACCCAAATGGTATCATAACCCCTAGCTGTCTTTGGTAGCTTGGTTACGAAGTCCATATTGAGATATTCCCACTTCCATTCTGGGATTTCTAATTGTTGTAACTTTCCGTATGGCTTCTGATGTTCTCCTTTAACTTGTAGGCAAGTTAAGCATTTAGCTACATATTTCATGATATCAAACTTCATTCTGGGCCACCAATAATCCTTGCGCAGATCTTGGTACATCTTTGTAGTACCCGGATGAATTGAATATTGTGATTTATGAGCTTCATCGAGAATTTTAAGTCTAAACTCACCTGATCGTGGTATACACATACGACCAAATCGAGTCTTGACTTTATACTTAATCTCTTCTAGAAATTTCTACTGACTAGCCATTCTTTCATTCTTAACATTCTCACCTTTTAACGTTTCGATTTGTGTGTCTCGAAGCTGGCTCATGAAATCAGGAGTTGTTACTAACTTATATGCCTTCACCCGAATAGGATGATGCTCTTCCTTGCGGCTTAGAGCATCGGCTACCACGTTAGGCTTTCCAAGATGATATAAGATTTCACAATCATAATCTTTGGCCAGTTCTAACCATCGTCGTTGCCTCATGTTTAAGTCCTTTTGGTCAAAGAAATATTTAAGACTCTTGTGGTCTGTGTAAATCGTACACTTCGTCCCATACAGATAATGCCTCCAAGTCTTTAGTGCAAACACTACTGCAGCTAATTCTAGATCATGGGTTAGATAGTTTACTTCGTTTGTCTTTAGCTGTCGAGAGGCATAGGATATCACCTTTCCTCTTTGCATTAGAACACATCCTAATCCAAGTTTCAAGGCATCGGAGTACACCACAAAGTCTTCTATTCCTTCTGGCAATGCCAGAACTTGAGCTTGTGTCAATCTTTCTTTCAATATCTGGAATGCCTTCTTTTGTGCCGCATTCCATTCGGATTTTGAGTTCTTCCGAGTTAGCTTAGTTAATGGGGTGGCTATTTTAGAGAAGTACTGGATGAACCTTCTATAATAGCCAGCTAAACCCAAGAAACTTCTAACTTCTGGTGGATTCTTAGGTGGAGACCATTTTATTACAGCCTTTACCTTTGTTGGGTCTACTGAGATACCTTCTGCTTTATAACATGACCCAGAAATTGAACTTCTTTTAACTAAATGCACATTTTGAGAATTTAGCGTATAGTTTCTCTTTCTGTAAAGTACTAAGTACTTCACAAAGATGTTGTGCATGGTCTTCTTCGTTCTTTGAATAAATCAGAATGTCATCAATGAAGACAATAACAAATTTGTCAAACATTTACCGGCATACTCTATTCATGAGGTCCATGAAAACAGCCGGATCATTTGTTACTCCAAACGACATTACTACGAATTCATAGTGTCCATAACAAGTTCTAATGTCGTTTTAGGTACACCTTCTTCTTATACCTTGACCTGATGATAACCGAATCTTAAGTCAATCTTGGAAAACCAACTTGATCCTTGTAATTGATCAAACAGATCATCAATTCTAGGTAAAGGATACCTATTCTTGATAGTGAATTTGTTTAATTCACGGTAGTCTATACACATCCTCATACTACCGTCTTTCTTTTTCACAAATATAATTGGTGAACCTCAAGGGGATACAATTGGACGTATAAATCCTTTGTCCAACAATTCTTGCAGTTGTGACATCAATTCCTTAATCTCAGTTGGTGCTAACCGGTACGGAGCTTTAGCTATCGGCTTAGCTTCAGGAATTAAATCAATTTTAAATTTGATCTCTCTATCAGGTGGAGCACCTGGAAGATCATCTGGGAATACTTTTGGGAATTCTTTTACTACTTGAACTTGATCTAGTTCCTTCCCTTTCATTTTCACATCAGCTACGTAGGCTAAGAAGGCTTGATGACCTTGTCTCACGTAGATACTTATCTTGGCCATTGTATATAGCATGATCTGGTTTCGTCGTTCACCAATGACAATAACTTCCTTTCCTACAGGCGTCATGAATCGTACAATCTTCTGATTGCATATAGTCGTTGCAGTATGTGAAAATAACTAGTCCATTCCAATTATTACGTCGAACTCTTGCATCGACATTGGAATTAGGTCCATAAGATATTCTTCTCCCTCTATTAGTAGTCGGCAATCTCGGCATATTTCAGTTACTACGCAGTTTCGATAACTCACGATTTCAACTTCTAATGCCTTAGCCAACTTACTTCTATTAAAGTTTCTAGAGTTCGCATATTTTAAATAAATAAACGATCGACTAGCTCCAGTATCGAATAAAACACAAGCAGGTAGGGAATTCAAGAGGAATGTACCTGATACAACGTCAGAAACATCTTTCGCTTCCTCTGTAGTGATCTGTAAAGCCCTACCTATTGGATTCGAAACGTCGATTCTTTTTATCTCATTCTCTGCCACTCTAGACCTTTCTTCGGTCTTCTCTGTCTGAGATTTAAGCTCAGGACATTCCCTACTAAAGTGTCCCGGCTTATAGCAATTGTATCCCAGACGGGTGCCACTCATGCACTACAATGCAGTGTGTCCTGTCTTTCCACACTTGTGACAAGTTGTAGACTTGAATCAGCACTCTCCCGGGTGCCTCCTTCCACAAGTCTTACAAACTTGAATACCTTTTCTTGGGGAGGAACTGCCTCCCGGCTTATTGAACTTAAACCTCTTAAGAGGCGTGGGGGAAGGATAACTTTCTCCTTTCATCTTCCCGTCTCTCTCTGCTTGCCTCTTGAACTTAGTTTCTCATTCCCTAGCCCAATCGATCATTTCCTCCAAGTTCGCACACTTGGATGGATTGATAAAATCTCTAATTTCAGTTTTCAAAATGAGATGATATCTTGTCATCCACATCTCCTGGGTTGTCAACAAAGCTGGACAGAACCTAGCTTTTTCGTAAAAGATCCCCGTGATTTCATCTACTTTTTCCGTTGTCTGACGGATTTGAAGAAACTCCTATGTGATTATCTCAATTGCCGCTCGGGGGCAATAATGTTTTAGGAAGATATCCTTGAATTCTTCCCATCTCATTTCCTTAATCTTATCTCTACCCTTATCTCTTTATACAACTCCCACTAATCATCAGCTTGTTCTTTTAACTGATTGGTGGCGAAGGTAACTTCATCCTCCTTCTCACAATGGCATGTATCGAATGCCCTTTCTATCGAGGCGATCCACCTCTGACTCTTTAAGGGGTTGACTGCTCCCTTAAACTCTAAGGGCTTACACGTCATAAAATCTTTGTACGTGCAACGAGTTGATTTTGCATCAACTTTCGGATTTCCTCCTTCTTCATTATGAGTAACGTCTATGTGGCTTTCAAACCAGCTTTCTAAAGAATTCTGTAGGTCTGCTTGTAAGATTGGAAAGTTTGCATCGAATGCCTTTCCTACTTCTATTGCAATCTGTCTCCGGATATTCTCTCGGACTTGTTCTACCTCGTTCTCATCATGATGTGGAGATTCAGTTCTTCTGTGGCTTCCCTCGTCACGTATTTCAGCACTCCGATGTTTAGCCATTTGCTGAAACACGATATCGCTTAATCTCTCATTCGTTTACCCTATTCAAAGTCTAGGGTTTTATACTACAGACCTTGTATCAATTTAATCCAATTCAAGGATTTCACATAAAGTTCATACTTATGTATTCATACATATGCATATATCGTAATCATGCACATTCATATTCCCATCTTACTATCTACTGACATAAGTTATCATATGGTGTTTGTGTATCATGATGGTCCCATGCATTAACTCTTATACTAGCCAGCCATAAGGTAATGTATATTATCATCCTGATACTCCCAAATATCATATGGAGCTTATCTCATACAAAGTTCTTCCCACATATATTCACACTTTTGTGTTTAAGCACTGGAATTTAACGTACCTGCTTCCTTGGACGACCTCGGATTGAATCCCTATTTATATCACGAGCACTTATGGTTTGAGTTTAAGTACCCTTTCTGATACTTAAATCCCTCAAACCGTGCTCTGATAAAAACTTGAAACACCCTACTTATCTTACTATTATTTTATCAGAGTTTACTGTGAAAAACATGTCCCAGGTCAGTAAAATCCTTGCCATAACGGCTAAGGTAACTTTTTCATTTATAATAATATATTTTTTTACAAGGATAATATATTTACATTATCCTATATAGGGATCTTTCAACTCCGACCAACCTCGTCCATAGGAAGCTTCATTCCACGTGCTTCTTTCAAGCAGTGTTTGGAAAACTTTTATGAATTAGCTTACGCTAAGTAAGTACACTGCGTCGTTCATTTTATTATGAACCCTTTAGGTTCTTATTGTTCAAGTTTTCACGGGCTCTCGGTGCCCACATGACCATCTCCAGACGTACCTCCGGTCACGCTTTTCGTATATTTTATGGGTGTGCTAACCCCCTCGCAACCATCACAGGTCGTACCTCCGGTCCGAGCATTGGCAAGGTCCTTATACTCGTCAGTATAGACCCCTTGCATTGTCACGTAGACTCTTTTATTCCTCAGCCCCGTAGGCTTGGAATCTTTTACTTGTTCAGTCCCGTAGGCCTAGAGTTTACTCTTTCAGCCCCGTAGGCCTTGAGTTTCCCTTTTCTTTTATTTTCTTTTCTTTATTGAGATCAACCTTTCAGGCCGGGTATATCATTTCATTTGGGACCTTGAGTATCTTTGACTCACAACCTTTCAAATGTATTAAGCATTTGTTTTCATTATATATATGCTTGATTTACTCACTAACATGTCTTCACCTCAAAACTTCGTAACGATTTCTCCATGATGTATTAGGAGGGTTTATATATAGGAAGTACCAGTGGCATATCCACCACCCCTCTAACACTTCGTGAGTACTCCGTTTTTCAATTTTAGGGTTTAGACTCGTTCCATCATACTCATTCATGTTTGCACGTATCATCATGCATTCATATTCATCATGCATTTCACATATTCACATCTATCACATATTCACATTTGTTTTGCATGGTATACTTTTCATCTCATATTCGTATTCGTCATATAGTGTAACTGGGGTGATTTCCTTCTTGAGCAGTACCTCCAATAGAGATGTCCTCAGGAAAGAGTGATGGGTCTAGGAGGGATTTATACACCACTCTTTTCGTAGACAGTACATTCCGTTTGTCAGATAACTACATACCGATTTGATGTTCTCCCGTACATTTACTATATTTCTTTATTCTTTATTAGTCTAGACCCCTACTCATTTAATCACCAACTTTTTTAAAAAAAAAAAATACATTTTTATCAACTAAAAAACAAATAACAATAATTTAACATTTTTTATACTATAAAATACACATTTATATTTATAAATATATTTATTTTTTATATGTACAACTTTTGATACATTAGGTACAAGTGGGTATTGGGTGGTTGGAAGGTAGGGTGAAGGGCCATGTCCGAGTAAATATACTCGGCCTTCCTACTCGATTCTTCTACTCGGTTTAAAAGGGACGGTGTACCCCTTTTTACCCGGTCTCCTCTTTCCTACTCGGTTTTATCCGAGTTGAACGTCCTTTCACCCTATGAGGGAACAAAGATGATGAAATCACTTCTCATACTTTTTCTTATTTCTTTATTGATTGTGGTGGGAATATGTGGCCAGCTATGCTAGTTTGAATGGTTCACATGAGGTCTCGGAAAAGGTGTCTTTTCTTGGTTTTGATTAGTGGGTGATTAATTGTGTTTTAAATGTAATCTTAAGGTAGTTAAAGTGGTATTGATGAGGTTTGGCATGCATTATATATATATATATATATATATATATATATATATATATATATATATATATTTGAACGACAACAATGAGAGTATCTCATAGAAACAACTAGCGACGAACTAGCAAAAACCCCCAATTACATCCCGCCCGAAGACAGTTACACCAACTACTATCCAACCCATAAGAAGTTTTAACACATATACAACCCAGTAAACTAGTAATCTATTATCCAATTCCCATTGTAGGGTTAACTATCCAATCTTCCTAGCTACAATTCATCTTCTTTCCCCGAGCTTCCATCCAGGTGTAGGATTGGGTTTTTATCTCATCCACCATTTTTTCCACGAGGTTCTTGCTTGGGAGAAGATCCACCTATTCCTTGATTTCCATATTACCCAGCACGTGCAATACCCGATTAGAACCCGAATCTTTTTAATCTTCCCCAATCCTTGTGCATTTGTCACACCCCGCCGAAGGCGGAAGTACGGAGTGGGACCGGTATATCGCATTGAGCACAAGTACAAGAGAAACTAAAAAGAAAGTTGTGCATTACTTTGAACCATACTACATGCTTCTAACGAATGTACGAATACATGAAAATCTTGAATCAATACAAAGGGTCTAAAATGCCCAACTACGACCAAAAGTACATAATAATAACTCTTCCCAAAAGCAAGCCGTTTAAAGCTCGTTATCCCCATAATTGTTTACCTGAAAAGCATGTTTCGAAAACGGGTCAACTATAAAAATAGTTGATGAGCATGCACGTTTTGCGACTCTATAAAAAGTAAGTAAATAAATTTCAAAATGTAATAGTAACCATCCGCAGATGATTAAGTACACGTGTTAAGATATAATTACCCTGAGCCACAATCAAAACCGTCAGACTAGTTGTTGCCCCTGTATCCAGGTGTCGAATGTGAACACCTACTATGGCTAATTATGCGCCCAAATGACCCTACAAGTTTGGTTGGCGCGACCAACCCTGGGCGGAAATGTCAACCCAAATAGTACTATTCATAATTCTCACTGGCTATCCAAGCTAATTGATTGTGTTAAATTGGGGACTTATAACATTCATAAGTAAACCCAGGTAACCCTAATCCCAATTAACAACGTGTAGAGTGAAACAGCTTTTCCCGCGTAAAACAATAAAAATGAAAAGTGGGGCCGCGAAACTCACCTGAACAACGTCGGTGATAAGTGTGACATAGTCAACAAAAACCGCAAAGTACGGTTAACATCCAAATTCTATCAAAGACCAGCAGCCAAATGCAAGCAAAGTGTGGCTAGCAACTCAGTGTTAACAAGGTACGGCTAAATCCGTAAGAACCGCAAAAACAGGTGTCCTAACCGAGTCCTACTAACCAAATAGACATGAAAAAAATAGCATTTAGGATGCCTAAAGTATAAAACTGATCTACTACTCAAAAGTGTCTATGTAGTCGGTTGCATACCCAAAACCCGTGCACACACGTACGAATCGCTCAAAAGTTGTAAAACCGGCTTTTATATAAATTCGTGACTTTGAAACCTTAAGTTTTAGATTTTATTAATGAATATCAGTAGTTATAATGTCATATATGATAAAATATAAAGTCACAGTTTCGTTTGACCAAAAACGTGGTTATGCGCGTAAAGTAAGGTTTACGGTTTAAAAATCCGATTCATCCGAAATTAGGGTTTTAGTGTGATTTTAGAACCCAATTTAAAAGTACAAATTTTATATTTTTTAATATGATAATACTTCTGTCCAAACTCCCATTAAGTCTTTTATAAAAATATTTTTATACAAAAAATTCCAAAAATAATAACTTTTTATAAAGTTTTAATGGATAATAATTCTAGAACCATATTTATACATAAAATTAATGCTTGAAACTTTAACTAATTATTTATATACATAAATAAAAATTTCTGACATATTTTCATAATTTTTTAATATCCAGATTATTTATTATGAATATAATATTATTAAAATTTAACAAATTCGGGAAAAATAGTTAGAATTGTCCACATTTCACCAAATTTTTACCAAATTAGATTTAGCTCCATATGAGATTCTATTATAAGTTTCAAGTCCTAATGTTGTCCAGAAGAATATGATCCGAAATTCAATCGTTAAAACTTCATAAATACCAAACACCTACTTAGACAACTCCAATTTTTATGAACTTTAGACAGGAGTCATCAGTTATCATATACTAATTACAGACCAAATTCCAGATTTTTTCAATACTCAGAGATATTTTTCCCAATTTTCATGTATTAAACTTGTAGAAATTTTAATAAATAATCTATAAATAGTTTAGTTACCAAAATTTTCAGATCTTACTTTTTGTATAAATACTACTTTTTAAAAATAAATTTAGAAGTTAAATCAAAAGTTTATAAAAATTCATCAAAAACAATTGTTATATAAAAATAAATATATTAGTTCCACGTGAACCGGGTTTTGGTTTATAACCTAATAACCACTAAAAATATTAAATATCTCAATACTAAATATTTTCGGGTTCAATTCCCAACCAATTACTCATAAAACTATTCTAACATAAAATTAAATCTTAACGGGTAAAGTTTATACATTTCGTATAAATGGTTCGCGTACGCGGAACCTCCCGTATTTAACATGCAATACGAACCAAAAACACCATTAGGGTCGTTTTTATCTCCCGAGCATTTCCATATGCTCAAAATTGACATGCAATACCGTTTGGATGGCCATGCAACCCGATCAATTTCCTGTTTCGGTCCTATAAATTGTTACAACCTGTTCGTATTCAAAAATATAGTTCCAAACTTCTGATATGAATTTCCTACGGTGAAAACATTCATATTTGTTCTAAGAAACTACTGTCCAAAATTCGTCACGATCCAACGGTCGGATCTCCTGGGATCGACGATTCTTTGAGACCCAGTTTTTCAAATATGAAAATCCGATCAGTCACATTCGAGGGTATGAAAAACATACCTAGAGAACTCTGATCAAAAATTACTTCAGTAGGGTTTTGCGTCTATGTGTTGACAACATCATATCCAAAATTCATGGATTTCTAACGCTCAGATTTCCGGGGATCGTCCGATCTTTAAAACTGCGCATGCATAAAACTTTCTGGACAGATTTTAAAAACTCTTTTTCATGAATTTAAGCAAGGATTTAGAGAAATCTGATCTTACCATTGTGTTCGTAGCATCGAGAAATGATTTCGGGTGAAAAACGGGCTTCGGCCGCCACCGACCACCGCGCCGGACCACCGTTGGCCGCCACGCACCACCGCCGGACCACCACTACTTCGCCGGAATCCTCTCCACTCTCTCTCTATAACTTTTTCTCTGAATTGATCAAATAAGAAAAAGGGAGTGTAGTGGGGTATTTATATCCCTCGTGGTCTCCGATCGCGTGCCGGTTTCTCACTTAAATGAACCCGATAAAAAAATAGAGGCGTTATTTTATCCAAAAATAACTTATTATAATTTATTATTTTCCCTCGAGTCCTTGCGTCTCGTAAATATATATCCTTTCGGATTTAAATTAAAATTTACGAAACCGTTCGACTCGGGTGTTAACGCGTATAAACTAGAACTTGATCAAAGTTTTGACATTATAACACCCAAATAAATCTTGCTATTATTTTTCGTTCACTAACGAGTTCCTTTCGGTTGAAAGTATATTTTAACATAATAATACTATTTTTATTATATGAACTCGTCGAACGCAGTGTTGACCTAAAAATTCGCGGTTGGCACATTCTACCTCAGTTAACAGAATTTCGTCCCGAAATTCAACTGGTATAATAGTTGACAAGATCTTTTTCATAACTTGATGCATGTACGGTCATCAAGGGAAATCTAGTTTCTTAGATACAACAGGGAGATTTGAAAAATCGAGATCTAAGAATCATAGAGAGTATGTTACACCTAGAAAGGCTCAAAAGAAAATTGAATAACCATGAGAGAAAAATCCTTCGAATTCCAAAGAGACTATAGATCATTGTTTCACCGGATCAGTAAAAAAGGTACACTACTGGTGTTATTCAGAAGATTAAGAAATCCGTCATAAGATTGATATACACAGGTATACAAAATTGGTACAAATCCAGAATGATATTATGATACAAAATCCCGGTGATTTAGTATCCTTTTATGAGCAAGGAAAAGTATCATTTGGCTTGGTGCCATTAAGGAATACTATTATAAATAGTAACCATAAAATTATAGTATGAGAGGTGCTATTAAGATCCAAATAGTCGGTAGAATTACCACGACTCATTGGAATAAAAATGTATCACATCGATAACAAATATCATAGGTTATAAAGGATGGTCATATCATGTACTTAGAATACAGAGAGATAACACCTCGCTAAAATGAAACTTATCGTCAATACGAACTTCCTTAGGTTGTATAATTACGGATTCGTCGGCTAAACACCTTTTGAGACTCGATATACGATAAGCATCGTATATACCATTAAGCTCCTGAGGTAGTTTTAGTTTATACATAACAAGACCAATCAAATGATTACTACCAACTTCAGCACAACAAAATGGCGATCAACATTTGTGTCAAAACAGAGCTTCCAATGGTGCTCATTTAATGGTAGTGTGATCACTGTTAGTGTAAGGAAATCGGACCAAAGGTAAAAGAGTATCCAAATTACCACCAAATTGTATCACACAAGCCCTTAGCATATCCTCCAAGGTATGAATAGTTCGATCACTTAGACCGTCGATTTGAGGATAGTAAATGGTGCTCATATCTAAGCGCGTTCTCAAAGCTTTCTGTATTGTCTGCCAGAAATGGGATGTAAAGCGACTATCCCTATCGGAGATAAAGGAAACAGACACTCCATGCCTTGCTACAATTTCACTACTATACAATCGAGCTAGCTTTTCTATCCAGAAGTCCTCTCGGATAAGTAGGAAATGTGCAGAGTTAGTCATTAATTAGTTAACAATGTCCCAAAATGAATCATAGCCGCCTAAATTTCTAGGCAGGCCTAGTAACGAAATCTATTGAAATTTGTTCTCACGTCCACTGTGAAATTCCGGGTTGTTGTACCTTGTGATTGTCAGTAATAGTAGTTACTATTCAATAGTTTGTACATTGTTGCATCATAGGGCGATACAACATGGTTGGTGTGTATACGACATAACCGTAAAAGTAGATACAAGGGAATTTTGAAAATCAACATAACAAAAGGACGAGATTCACACTTCTTGTACTAGAATTGAAAAGTGATGATTAGTCATTAGAGAATGAATTAATAACGAGAAATCCAAGCTTAAAGCTTTACAAAGCAAGTATATAATGACTACCAGTATGATTGTACCAAAATCGAGTCGTGAAACCGAAGATTAACAAACAAAGGATATTATACTATGATTCTGTCGAGATAAATTTGCTAAGAGTCAAATTTACTCAATCCTATCAAGTGTTATAGGAAATGAGTCATAATCATAAAATAGATGTCAGCGATGACCCGTGCTATTTAACCTCACCACAAAGCATTAGGATTCGGTACTAACTCGCATATTAGTCTTGATGTAATATAACCATGTTTGGTGATTTTCAATTAAAGGTTCATATACCTATTGTCAAAAGTTAGCAATGGGCTATATGATAATCGAGTCACCACAAGATCTAGATAGAGAAAGTGACTAAAGATCTAGGACGATCTAATCAAGTAGATTAGTTAAAAGACTAGGTGCCAGTTCAATAGTTGGACATTGAATTGACTACCACCAGAAGTCGAATTTGGTTAACGGTCAGAAATGGAATTCTGAAATTTTAACAAGAAGTCCATATTAAAAGATGGTCTGCTTCTCACATCGAGTCGGCCAAATTTGATAGGATAACACTAGACGTCTACATCTTTCTTGATGTGTATTGAAATGATTCGAAAGTAATCTGCTATCCATCTAGATGTGGAAATAAACAGTCACGTTGTGGAAATAATCTCATAAAAACAGTATCCCCCGAAAATGATAATGAGCTTGCAAACCCACAAAATGGGTAGACTTTGATTTAATATCATTGTCAATTTAGCCTGGGGTTTAATTCTTATAAAGTAGACATCAGAAAATAGGGGAGGATCAAGTAAAACTTCAGGAATTTTCCAAATGTGAGGATGTCATGCTCATAGGTCCTTTAAAGATAATGCAATCTCAAGTGGATCTTCAAGAGAGCAGAGTGAACTATGATTCGTCACTTGTTCCTCTTCCTGGTAACGTACAACTTTAATCAGTTAAGAATCCGTAGAACATAAAAATAAATTCAAAATTTCCCTCCTATGATTTTAGGACACATCTTTCAAATGAAAATGTTTTCAAATTTCAACTTAGGTCCTCGCTTTTCCATTAAATTCGGTGGAAACGGACCATAAGGTTTAAGAGTTTGTCCTTAGATCTCGCGTTGAAGAGGGTCGAATTGATTATCTGCCAATAATTGGTAGTACAGTATGCCTGCAACTTCGCTTTCGAACGATACCATTATGACTTACCGTTTCGTATTTCACCCATACTGGTTATAGCCTTAAAATCCTTTGCATAAGGGTTTAAGCCATAAAGTTGCGGAACCTCCCGTATTTCACATGAAATACGAACTAAAAACACCATTAGGGTCGTTTTTATCTCCCAAGCATTTCCATATGCTCAAAATTGACATGCAATCCGTTTGGATGGCCATATAACCCGATCAATTTCCAACGGTCGGATCTCCGGGGATCGACGATTCTTTGAGACCCAGTTTTTCAAATCCGAAAATCCGATCAGTCACATTCGAGGGTATGAAAAGCATACCTAGAGAACTCTGATAAAAAATTACTCCTGTAGGATTTTGTGTCTATGTGTTGACAACATTATATCCAAAATTCATGCATTTCTAACGGTCGAATTTTCAGGGATCGTCCGATCTTTAAAACTGCGCATGCATAAAACTTTCTGGACAAATTTTAGAGAAAACCCTTTTTCACGAATTTAAGCAAGAATTTAGAGAAATATATTTTAACAGATTTTAAATCTTGCTATTATTTTTCGTTCACTAACGAGTTCCTTTCGTTTGAAAGTATATTTTAACATAATAATACTATTTTTATTATATGAACTCGTCGAACGCGGTGTTGACCTGAAAATTCGCGGTTGTCACAGCATTCCATATAAGAGCAGCCAAGTCCTTTATTGTGACTTGGCTCATAACATTAAAGTTCATCCATGTAGATATTCTACACCACGTACCTTTAGCAACCGGGCAACGGATGAAAGCGTGATCCTCGGTCTCATCCTCAAGTAGACATAAGGAGCATCGCCTTGATTCTAAAGTGTGGCAACCGTGAATTTTCAGGTTAACATCGCGTTCGACGAGTTCATATAATAATAATAGTATTATTATGTTAAAATATACTTTCAAATGAAAGGAATTCGTTAGTGAACGAAAAATAATAGCAAGATTTATTTGGGTGTTATAATGTCAAAATTTTGATCAAGTTCTAGTTTATACGCGTTAACACCCGAGTCGAACGGTTTCGTAAATTTTAATTTAAATCCGAAAGGATATATATTTACGAGACGCAAGGACTCGAGAGAAAATAATAAATTATAATAAGTTATTTCTAAGTAAAATAACGTCTCTATTTTTATCGGGTTCGTTTAAGCGAAAAAACCGGCACGTGATCGGAGACCACGGGGCAATAAATACCCCAACTCCATCTTCCTTTTCTCATTTACAAAATTTAGAGAAAAAGTTAGAGAGAGAGAGAGTGGAGAGGATTCCGGCGAAGTAGTGGTGGTCCGACGGTGGTGCGTGGCGGCCAACAGTGGTCCGGCGCGGTGGCCGGTGGCGGCTGAAGCCCGTTTTTCACCCGGAACCATTTCTCGATGCTACGAACGCAATAGTAAGCTCAGATTTCTCTAAATCCTTACTTAAATTCGTGAAAAAGAGTTTTTATAATCTATCCAGAAAGTTTTATGCATGCACAGTTTTAAAGATCGGACGATCCCCGGAAATCTGATCGTTAGAAATGCATGAATTTTAGATATGATGTTGTCAAGACATAGACGCAAAACCCTACCGGAGGAATTTTTGATCAGTGCTCTCTAGGTATGCTTTTCATACCCTTCGGATTTTCGGATTTGAAAAACTGGGTCTCAAAGAATCATAGATTCCGGGAGATCCGACCGTTGGATCGTGACGATGTTTGGACAGTAGCTTCTTAGCACAAATATGAATGTTGTCACTTAGGAAATTCCGATCAGATGTTGGGAACTATATTTTTGAATACGAACAGATTGTAACAGTTTATAGGATCGAAACAGGAAATTGATCGGGTTGCATGGTCATTCAAACGGCATTGCATGTCAATTTTGAGTATATGAAAATGCTCGGGAGATAAAAACCATCCTAATGTTATTTTTGGTTCGTATTGCATGTGAAATATGGGAGGTTCCGCGTACGCGAACCATTTATACGAAATGTATAAACTTTACCCGTTAAGATTTAATTTTATGTTAGAATAGTTTTATAAGTAATTGGTTGGGAATTGAACCCGAAAATATTTAGTATTGAGATATTTAATATTTTTAGTGGTTATTAGGTTATAAACACAAACCCGGTTCACGTGGAACTAATATATTTATTTTTATATAACAATTGTTTTTGATGAATTTTTATAAACTTTTGATTTAACTTCTAAATTTATTTTTAAAAAGTAGTATTTATACAAAAAGTAAGATCTGAAAATTTTGGTAACTAAACTATTTATAGATTATTTATTAAAATTTCTACAAGTTTAATACATGAAAATTGGGAAAAATATCTCTGAGTATTGAAAAAATCTGGAATTTGGTCTGTAATTAGTATATGATAACTGATGACTCCTGTCTAAAGTTCATAAAAATTGGAGTTGTCTAAGTAGGTGTTTGGTATTTATGAAGTTTTAACGATTGAATTTCGGATCATATTCTTCTGGACAACATTAGGACTTGAAACTTATAATAGAATCTCATATGGAGCTAAATCTAATTTGGTAAAAATTTGGTGAAATGTGGACAATTCTAACTATTTTTCCCGAATTTGTTAAATTTTAATAATATTATATTCATAATAAATAATCTGGATATTAAAAAATTATGAAAATATGTCAGAAATTTTTATTTATGTATATAAATAATTAGTTAAAGTTTCAAGCATTAATTTTATGTATAAATATGGTTCTAGAATTATTATCCATTAAAACTTTATAAAAAGTTACTATTTTTGGAATTTTTTTGTATAAAAATATTTTTATAAAAGTCTTAATGGGAGTTTGGACAGAAGTATTATCATATTAAAAATATAAAATTTGGACTTTTAAATTGGGTGCTAAAATCACACTAAAACCCTAATTTCGGATGAACCGGATTTTTAAACCGTAAACCTTACTTTACGCGCATAATCGTGTTTTTGGTCAAACGAAACTGTGACTTTATATTTTATCATATATGACATTATAACTACTGATATTCATTAATAAAATCTAAAACTTAAGGTCTCAAAGTCACGAATTTATATAAAAGCCGGTTTTACAACTTTTAAGCGATTCGTACGTGTGTGCACGGGTTTTGGGTATGCAACCGACTACATAGACACTTTTGAGTAGTAGATCAGTTTTATACTTTAGGCATCCTAAATGCTATTTTTTTCATGTCTATTTGGTTAGTAGGACTCGGTTAGGACACCTGTTTTTGCGGTTCTTACGGATTTAGCCGTACCTTGTTAACACTGAGTTGCTAGCCACACTTTGCTTGCATTTGGCTGCTGGTCTTTGATAGAATTTGGATGTTAACCGTACTTTGCGGTTTTTGTTGACTATGTCACACTTATCACCGACGTTGTTCAGGTGAGTTTCGCGGCCCCACTTTTCAATTTTTACTATTTTACGGGGGAAAAGCTGTTTCACTCTACACGTTGTTACTTGGGATTAGGGTTAACTGGGTTTACTTATGGATGTATTAAGTCCCCACTTTAACGCAATCAATTAGCTTGGATAGCCGGTGGGAATTATAAATAGTACTATTTGGGTTGACACCCCCGCCTAGGGTTGGTCGTGCCAACCAGACTTGTAGGGTCATTTGGGCGCATAATTAGCCATAGTAGGTGTTCACATTCGACACCTGGATATAGGGGCAACAACTAGTCTGACGGTTTTGATTGTGGCTCAGGGTAATTATATCTTAACACGTACTTGATCATCTGCGGATGGTTACTATTACATTTTGAAATTTATTTACTTACTTTTTATAGCGTCGCAAAACCTGCGTGCTCACCAACTATTTTTATAGTTGACCCGTTTTCGAAACATGTTTTTTAGGTAAACAGTTATGGGGATAACGAGCTTTAAACGGATTGCTTTTGGGAAGAGTTATTATTATGTACTTTTGGTTGTAGTTGGGCATTTTAGACACTTTGTATTGATTCAGGATTTTCATGTATTCGTACTTTCGTTAGAAGCATGTAGTATGGTTCAATGTAATGCACAACTTTCCTTTTAGTTTCTCTTGTACTTGTGTTCAATGCGATATACTGGTTACATCACGTTTTTCCGCCTTGGCGGGGTGTGACAGAAAGGCACACCCCGGGTTGATAGCCCTGTAGCCATCGGCAACCTATATTGGATAAGCCGCCCAACAAAGCAACGAACCGTTAGGGGAACCCATTTAAGCCAGAGAACTTCTACCTTAGATTCCTGCATTGTATTAACATCAAGCCAATTTCTACATGATTCCGTGGTAAAAATCCCGGATGGGTCGCCTTCCCAAACCCACTAGTCCGGCCCGTCCGTGAACCGATAATCTTTTATCATATTTTCAAGATCCCTTATTTCTTCATCCCGAATTGGAGAATAAGCGCCACCTTTCCAGTCCCACTGGAATCGCACCGATCCATCACCCATACGAATAATCATGTCCGTAATTCTGCACTTTTTGGATCGCTCTATATCAAACAACCCAGGATGGAATTGTACCAAACCAGGCTAAATTACAGAAAGAGGAGTTAGCCGCATCACCAATGTGTTTTCGAATTAACCTGCTCAGGCCATCTCCATTGGTTCCAAGATCATACCTACCTGAAGCAATAGCCGCCCATTTATCCGCCCTAGATTTACGGTGAAGATCCATTGGGGATTCAAAAGAGGAATTATGAATTGCTTTGATACTACGTGCCAATAAGCTTCCCGGGTCGTTTATAGCTTTCCATCTCCATTTGGTTAGAAGAGCATGATTCATATTTTTTAGACCTCCAACTCCCAGGCCACCCATCCTTCTCGGCTTGATTACATTGTCCCATATTACCCAATGTATTTTTTTTTTACGTTGCTCCCACCCCATAGGAAACGTCTTCTAATTGCCTCTAAATCTTTTATAATCTTCAATGGGGCTTTGAACATGGAAAAAAAGTAAAGCAGTAGACTACCTAGAACCGCCTTCACAGGGTAAGCCTACCACCGAATGACAGCGTCTTGGCATTCCAAGAGTTAAGCCTTTCTTTCACTTTAAGCACTACCGGCTCCCAATGCTTAGTCAACCTCATGTTAGCACCAATAGGCATTCCAAGGTGAGAAATAGGCAGGCTGTCTCTCATGCAGCCCATAATAGCCACAAATTCATTACACTCCTCAATATGTACCCCCACCCCAACCATCTTGAGGTCCGATACAATGTAAAAGCAACGCAATATTCGCTTTAAGTTAATCACATTTTCTTTATTCCATTCACCAATGAAGAAGACATCATCAGCATACATAGAGTGAGTGATAATATGGCCATTATTGGGGAGGCAAACAACCATGAACAGGCCTTTCTGAGTTGTTGATTTCATCATGGCAGTTAGACCTTCCATAGCTATGATGAACAGAAATGGTGATATTGGGTCTCCTTGTCTAACACCCCTTTTCATATTAAATTCTTCAGTAGGCAAGCCATTAACTAGAGCTGAAGCTCTACCTGATTTAAGGTACCCTTTAATCCATGATCTCCATCTAGAGCCAAAGCCCATTTGCATCATGATTGAGTCTAAAAAAATTCCAGTTTACCAAATCGAAAGCTTTTGCAAAATCCACTTTAAAAAGCATGAGTTTAACCTTTGAATTTTTCGCCCAGCCCTAAACAATATTTATCAGAATGTGCCCATCGAAAATGTTTCTTCCTTTCAAAAAATTTGTTTGCTCATTTCCCACCACTGTTGTAACCGTAGAGCTAATATCTTTCCCAGGGATTTAGCCATTGAACCAATAAGGGATATATGTCTGAAGTCACCAATAAATTCCGGATCGGTCCCTTTAGGAGCTAAGGTAATGATGGATGGGTTGCATACCTTTGCTAGGGACATTCTTCGTTCAAAACACTTGAAAAACCCCACCAATTTGCTTTTTAGCATGTTCCAAAATTTCCTTATGAAGTAAAAGGAGAACCCGTCATGCCTAGGAGCTTTTCCTCCCACACACGACCATATAGCATGTTTTATTTCTACCTCCGAGAAATCAGCATCAAGCAAGGAAGTCTGGCCATCCGTAAGTGTTCTTAGGTTCTCGTTTGCCAGCGTAGGCCGGGCGTGATTATTTCCCGAGAACTTATCCTTAAAATAAAGAAACATCTCTTTTTTAACCTGCACCGGATCATTCACCCAAGAGCCATTGATCATTAACCCGTTAATACGATTCCGACGCATTTTACCATTTATGACGCCGTGGAAGAAGGCAGATTTCTCATCACCATCTACCAACCACTTCAATCTCGCCTTTTGTTTCAGGTCCAATTTCTTTTTATTCTCCATATCCGGTCTTTTCTTTTTCAGTGTTAACAAAAGGTTCATTTCAGACTCAGAAATTCCTACATCGTCCACTTTTTTTTTCTAAGTCTACAATTTGACTCTCAATCTCCACCGCTTCCTTTTCCAGATCCAACTTTTTTCCATTACACCACGCTCGGATATCATTCTTGAGGATCATCAGTTTTTTTGACATTACAAAATCAGGCCTACCTCTTATAACTTTAGACGTCCAGGAGTGGTAAACTAACATAGGTAATTCCACATGCCCAACCAAGAGTTAAATAATCGGAACGGGATCGGGCCATAGTCCAAGTTTTTGCAAGATAGGATAATGGGCCTATGATCCGACCATTTGCTATCAAGGGCCGTAACCGAAGCCAACAACCATAAGCTAATGAACGAGTCACAAACCAAGAACCTATCAAGTTTACTTGCAACCGACCCATCTTTCCGCATCCAAGTATATTTAGCCCCGCCCATATTGTACGCTATAAGGTTTGCATCAGAGATGAATTAATTGAATTCATTCATGCTCGTATCAACCTGATTTATAGATGTTCTTACGCTGGTCCATCTGATAGCATTGAAATCCCCCCATCATTAACCATAATCCACCCGCATCCCGTTTTAGTTGAACCAGTTCGTTCCAAAGTGCTTTTTTACCCCCATTTTCTTGTTGCCCGTAAATGTTTACTATATTAATCTCCTGGTCAATTCCTTTCCATATCCCATTTAACATAATGTAATTCTGTCCAGATTTAGAGTAGTTTACCTTGAACAGCTTCTTATTCCAACAGCAACATAATCCTCCTTATCTTCCCACGATTTTACACCAAGTGCTCCCAAGTCTGTGTCTCCCCATAGCCTTTCAAATGGAATCTTTTCAATATTTTCTAGATGTGCCTCCCGAATACTTATAAATTGGGTGTTATATCTTCGCTTAATTTCCCGGATCCAGTCGGTCTTTTTCGATCCGCCAATCCCCCTGCAATTCAGTGAGAGGCAATTCATTGAACCATATTTGACTCCATTTCCCTCTCGATCACAGATACCACAAAATCTTCCATATTTTCAAGGTTTACCCCCAAATCCTTCCCCATTTTAATTGTTTCTTCCTCTTTTTCCAGGCAGCAATTTTCATTCCTGATGCCCACACCCTCAGCCGCCTGATTGCCGGAGGATTGGGAGCTACCACTCCTTGACGGGATCTCCACATCAGCCTGATGGGAGCTAAGCACCTGCAAGTTTAGGTCATGCAAAGGGGAAACCCTTGTAGGTTCGCCAGATTTCTGCCCCAATAAAGGTTTATAAGTGGGGAAAACAGGCGGTAGGATCCCCTCGATAAAACGGTCCAAATCAAATGGATCCTCCCCCTAGACTCAATTCTAGGTCTTTTCCTGGATACCGGCCCAGCCCCCATAGTATTTATTCTTTCGGCCACATCCGAAATTTTTTTGGGCTACAGTTTTTTTTTCTGGGCCGAAGATTCACTATTTCTATTTGACAGAAAATAATAAATTTTATTACCAGGCGTGCTTTTCTCCTTGGGGGTAGGGCCACCATTACTTCCTTCATCGAGCCCCCTACATACTTGCTCACATTTCCATGCACACGTGACCGATGCCCTTCTACCAGGTTTGGCTGTTCAACTTCATTTTGCTCCGGCGACTCGTGGTCTTCCTCTCCAGGAGACCCCAGGTTGAGGTTGACGTCATGGGTTTTTTCCGGTTTGGATAACCATCCCGGGCACCACTCCTCTTCTTCAACTTGCAACCTGCATCTGAACCTTTTATTCTGCCAAAGTAACATAAGGTCCTCCAGAAACGACCAACCTTCCCCCACCAGGATTCCCACTGTGCCAAAGGTCAACACTCCGTCGGAGAAGGCAGCCTGGGTTGGGGCATCAATCTTACCCACCTTTGATGCCAACGTATCGAAAACCTGGGCTTCCCACAGTTGGGGAGGAACCCCATGTATCTGCAACCACACCAACCTCTCATGGGCTAAGACCTGCCCCGACAATATTTCAAGATAAGATAACCATCTTTCCCAATTCCGACGATATTTTTCGAACTCAATAGCCTCAGTTTCTTCTTTGAATGTAAGAAGCACTTGCAGACCCCCAGATACCTCATCCTTTAGATTTTTACGCCCGCTTTATTGATAGACTTTTGGAGACAGCATAGTTGATTGAAATCAATGAGTTTTCCCACAACAAATAAGTCATACCACTGCACCGCGTCGAAATCTGCATTGTCATGGACCTTAACTTCAATAGCTGGAATGTTGCAAGACTGGTTTTTCATTAAAGCATCCCCCCCCCCCTCAGCGTCGAAATCAATGAGTTTTCCCACAACAAATAAGGCTTGTTTCCACACCCCCCCCCATCAGCGTAGACTGTTTCCCGAAATTGATGAGTCTTACCAGCATGATTTTGATGGGGATTCTTGCCCTTATCTCTACCACAAGGGTTCCCACCCCTATCAAATTTTGCAAGGTTGACCGAGAGTTTGGCATTGTTTATGGTTATCATTGACATCGACCTCTCCAGATCCCATTTGCCTATCACATATGAGAATATAACAAAGCCAAAAAGGCTTCCAGCTTTGTCACGCTTTACAGCAACATACGTATCAGTTATCCTCCCATATGGACCAAAATAGTGTTCTAGATCTTTGGCCAAAGTACCTTTCGGAAGATTGGCCACAAAGAAAGTTGTTTCCCTAGGGTCCTTTTTTCTCCCCCGTCCTTTGGTTGATCCGGCAAAGACGCCGGTCTTTTTCCTCCTTATCTCCTGCCATTTCCGGTCGCCTCCCTGCCGGAACTGTTCGCCTCCTCTCATTTCCCCCCTTCCTAATTAAAATGCTTAAACAATAATTTTATGCATGCATTATATGCTTTAGTTGTTTTAATAGAACTATAGAAGATAAGATACTCTTTGTTTTATAAAATTTGTAACAATAGACGTAACATAACTTAATTAGAAGTCTAATAAACCGGACCCAAGTGTTAGGTACCAAGACCAAGGGACCAGTCTAGCTTAATTAAAAAAATGTTAGCTTAATTACACTTGTGTTAGCTTAATTACACTTGTTGTCTAGCATCTGATTTTTGTTTTTTAAGTGTAATATATAAAGAAGGACCTCGTAAAAAATAGTGTCCGACAATACTCTCACTAATAGTCAAATGTCTAAGCTATCATTTAATATCAACAAAACGAGCATAACAATGCCCATGATTTGGAGAACACTGTATACTCTAGAAATTCTCATTCATCATCATGCTCTTGATTTAAGTGCTTCTGAACTTGATCATGTGTATAACTCAAGAAGCGATGGTTCCTCTCGCTTCCTATTCCAAATAAAATCCGGCCACAACCATTTGATTTTAAAACTACCCAGAATGATTCTAACAGGAAAAACCAGTTCATCTTTATGAAAAGAGACTCTATTCCTGGCGGGCATGAGTTGCCTGTGAAATGGCTTGTGAAGGGTAGGATTCTTTCCAAGGATCGTTAGTAGTTTAATATCTTGGATATCAATTTATATTTTTCTTTATTTTTTTTTCAGTGCCGAAATTCGACATACTTGCTCCCCCCACTCCAGATACTGCGAGGAAGGTTTCCGCTTTCTACAGCATAGAGCCAATTGAAAGGACTTTCAAGATCAGAATTCCTACAGTTGAAGTTATTTCTGAAGAATCTTTCTCCCAGTCAGATATGTCTTGTAAGAAATACAGCAATATTTTATTTTGTTAGTTATAAAATCTAAAAATACATTAACCTGATATCTTGACATAGGTGATTGTAAGGTGAGCCCCAAATTTGCCCTCGAGAACATCGATAGCATGGTCTCTAAGAACAAGGTTGTTAAGAGGGAAGCCAAGCCGGTTGCCACTCAAGCAGTCAAGTCAGTTGTTCCTAAGCCCGATGCTTCTATTGTCAAGCCATCTTCTAGCAAAAAGAGGAAGATCATTGATCCTGCTAAGCCGATCATTCTAGAATGCAGTGATTTCTTTGATGCTCACAAGAAACTGCATCAATTCAGCCATCAGGTAAAAAATCTTGTATTACAAGTTTATTCCTACATTCAGGGTAATCATCTATTTTGTATATAAGAGGCACCGGATAAAATGGTTGAGTTCTATAACCAACTGGCCAAGGAACTTTATGCGTGTAAACAGAAGCTTGTTGACTCTCAGAAGGGTGAAGCTTCCGAGGGCAACAAGCAGCTGGAGGTCACTAAGGAGCTCAACAAGATCAAGGCTGAACTGCAGGATACATATCTTCAACATGCTCGGGATACTGAAGAATCCAATGAGCAGGCTAAGGCTTCGACTGCTATGTCCATATTCTAAGCCAGGATAAAAATGGCTAAAGAGGCTGAGGACAAAGATTTTGATAGGAGTTCCTGGGATGTTGAAGAATGGAAGAGTCTTGTAGCTGATTTGGGAGGAAAACCGATGCCAGAGGAGGATGCGGGCAAATTGGTGGCTGAGAATCAGGTTAAAGGTTCGGCGATAGTGGCTGAGGAGCATGAGGCAGCGGATGCAGGTAAGATGGTTGACCAGGGCAATGAAGGTATTGATTCTTAGGTCCGAGCCCTGGTGTTGGTGGTTTTAATTTGGATGAGTTTGACTGTTGAACAATTTACTTTTCTTGCTGATGGGATCCCTATATGGGATAGACAATTTGATAACTTATGTCCTGGGTGGATGGTTCCTTTTTTGGATGAAGCCCAGGACATTTTTTATTTTTTGCATAACTAATATTAGTATCTTTTGACTACTCTGCCATGATTGTTCTTTATATTGAATTTATTTGTAGAAATTGGATGTTTATTTTGGAAAAATAGATTTAAGCAAATTTTTCGGGATACAGGATCCTCAACGATAATTTATGAATTTAAAAATGTAGCTTAGTTTCGATAAGTAGAGCAAATCATGACTTAGTCAAACCAATTTTGATTCTGCCTTTAATGATCAATCAAAAAATAAGCTTAGGTATAAAAATTGAAACAGATAGATACACATACCAGAACTTTGACAAATATTATAAGAAATGTTGTAACCTTGAGTTGTCCCCTGTGTATGTTTGCCAATCATATTGTATGATCAGTAGTGGAATTTCAGAATTGGTATAAGTCTTTGATTCGATCGCGACTCTTGAATTAGTATACCAATGATAAGCATTTGCTAAGTAAACAAATAAAATGTATCATGTCAAAATAACGTGGGCCAAGCCAGGTTATCGTGGGCCAAGCCAGATTAACGTGGGCCAAGCCAGATTAAAATAACGTGGGCCAAGCCAGACTTGAGTTAGCATGAAAATTCTAAAAACATTAGGAGTAACACGTCTGTTACTATCGTAGAGAACAAGCTATAGCCAACAGTGATGAAATTTTCAGCCACTTTTATATGGTCTGGTCGCACCACCTTGAACTATACTCGAATGTCGTGCGCAACTGGCGGAGTGTTTAAACTCAATTCGTAGAAAGGTGAAAACCTTTAAACCTTAGAAGGTATGCAGGATACCTTAACGTAGGAGAGATGGCCAATCTCTGTCTTGTGTCGGGATCCCTGGAGATACTTCCTGCAAGACAGGTATTCTTGATGAAGGTGGGTGTTAGCTACGCTAACACCCCTCCGACGCTCAACTCAGTATATTGATATGGAATGATAATAAAATTAATTGAAATGGAAAGAATACGTATCGTTCTAATTTATAATATAAATTCTAACTTACATGAAGTAGGTTTTTAGATGAATAGCGTTCCAGGATCTTGGCAATATATCTCTTTCTAGAGTTGCTAGCCAATAAGCACCTTTGCCTGCCTTTGAATCAATCAAATATGGGCCTTCCCATTTTGGCGCGAGTATTCCGTCGCTAGGATTGGTAGTATTCTGGAATGTTTTTCTTAATACGAGATCACCCACTTGGAACCTCCTGATCCTTATGTTTTTTGTTATATGACCTTGCTATCCTTTGCTGATAGGCTGAAATGCGAACTTTGGCAGATCTCTGATTTCATCAATAGTATCAATATCATTTGAGAGAGATTCACTATTATTTTTCTGATTATGAAGACTGGTTCTAGCTGTAGGGATAACCATCTCTGTGGGGATCATAGCTTCAGTGCCAAACACCAAAGAGAAAGGGGTTTTACCCGTTGCATTTTTTGCAGTTGTTCTGTCCACCCATAGTGCAAATGGCAGTTCTTCGGCCCATTTCCCTTTCTTTATTCCCAATCTTTTCTTGAGGTTATTGATAATAATCATGTTGCTGTATTCCGCTTGTTCGTTGGCTTAAGGATGCACAAGGGTAGGGGTTATCATCTTAATTCCCCAGCTAGCACAGAAGTTGGTTGTTCTTTTTCCAATGAATTGAGATCCATTATCACATGTTATTTCCGCTAGGATACCGAATCTCGTCAGGATGTTGCGCTTGATAAAGGATATAACTTCCTTTCCTTTGACTTGAACGAATGCTTTGGCTTCAATCCATTTGGAGAAATAGTCTGTCATTGCTAACATAATTACTTTTCCTCCAAGTGTCTTTGGGTGCTTGCCAACTATATCCATTCCCCACTTCATAAATGGTCAGGAAGAAATAATTGGGTACAAGGGTTCTGCTAGCTGGTGAAGGATGTTGCTATGTCTCTGGCATGCATCACACTTTTGGGAATACTCCATGGCATATTTCCTCATGGTTGGCCAATAGTATCATGTCCTTAGGATCTTTGAGAAGAGTGCTCTGCCCCCAGTGTGATTTCCACAGTCGCCTTCATGTATATCTCTGAGGACCTCAAGTGCTTCGGGGTCTTCTAAACATTTCAAATAAGGACCTGCAATAGATTTTCTGTACAAAACACCATCTAATATTATGAAACGAGATATTCTCATACGAAAAGCCCTGTGATTTTTCTCTTCCTTTGGGAATTCTCCATCCTGTAAATATTTTATAATAGGTGAATCCAGGATCTTTGGCTTGGTTCCGGATCCTGAGTATCTACTTCTTCAGCTTCCATATTGGATACTTCGTTCTTCTTTTCAATTGTTGGACTTAGGATATGTATAATCGGTATTGTGGTTCATTCCGGGATCTTGAGTGCTGAGGCAAGATTTGCTAAGGCATCAGCTTCAGTGTTGTCTTCCCTTGGTACCTGTACTATATTAAAGATTTCGAATTTCACAAATAATTGTTTAACTATCTCGAGGTATTTGATTAGCCTTTCACCCTTTGCTACATAGGAGCCATTGAAATGGTTAGTAATCAATAGTGAATATACATATACCTGGAGATACATGATCTTCATATCACTAGCAAGTTGTAATCCTGCTATCAGCGCCTCATACTCTGCCTCGTTGTTGGTTGCCTAGAACTCACAGCTTATTGACTGGGGTAGTATGTCCCCTTGTGGCAATTTTAGTATGATTCCAAGACCTGTACCTCTTATATTAGATGCACCGTCTGTAAATAGAATCCATTTATCCTTTGATTCCTCTAGTTGTTGAAATTTGAGATCTGCTTCTTGTTGGATATCACTGCTGAAATCAGCCACAAAGTCTGCGAGTGCTTGAGATTTTATTATTGTCTTGGGCTCATACTTGAGATCATATGCGCTGAGTTTGACTGACCATTTAGCCATTCTTCCAGACATTTACAGCTTTCTCAAAACACACTTAATTGGATAATAAGTTTTAACATGTATAGCATGAATCTCAAAATAATGTCTAAGTTTAGTAGATGTCATTATTAAAGCTAATATTAATTTTTCTAAATGAGAATACCTAGTTTCCGTCGAAAGTAGACTTTTACTTACATACTGTACCGGATATTGCTGACCTTCATGATCTTTAACTAGGACAGCACTTACATAATGTCCAGATATTTCTAAGTATAACGACAATGGTTCGCCATCTTCAGGTTTCATTAGTAGAGGAGCTGTGGACAAATACTCTTTTAGTGCTTGTAGTGCTTGCTCATGCTTTTCTTCTCATTCGAATCTTTTGTTTTTCTTTAGGATATCATAAAATTATTTACACCTCTCTGAGGATCTTGAGATAAATCTATTGAATGCTGCTACTCTATCGGTCAGCTTTTGGACACCTTTGGTATTGGCTGGGGATTTCAGGTTGATTATTGCCTTGATCTGCTCAGGGCTAGCCTCTATCTCTCTTTTGGTTACCATGTATCCTAGAAATTTTCCTGCCCCCACTTCAAAGTGGCATTTTGAAGGGTTAAGCTTCATGTTATAATGATCTAGGATGTCCAATGCTTCTTCAAGATCCCTAGGATGACCTTCAGCTTTCTTCGACTTCACCACCATGTCATCAATATAGACTTCCATGGTGTCCCTAATTTTGTCTTTGAACATCATGTTTACTAGCCTTTGGTATGTAGCACCTGTGTTTTTTAGACCAAAAGGCATGACAACATAGCAACAGATACCTGTCGGAGTCATGAAGGCAGTATCCTCCTGGTCAAAGGGTTCCATCTGGATCTGCTGAAATCCTGACAAGGCATCCATGAAGGTTAACATTTCGTGTCCTGCTGTGGCATCTACCATTGAGTCTATATGTGGTGGAGGGAAGGATATTTCGGACATGCTTTGTTCAAGTCTGTGAAGTCTACACAGACTCTCCATTTGCCATTCTTTTCTTCTAGACCACTACTACATTGGCTAGCCATCTTGGGAATTTTACTTCCCTAATCATTCCTGGTTTTAACAATCTCTCAACTTCCTCTTGGATGACTGTATTTCTTTCTTGAGCGAATTTTCTTCTTTTTTAGTGTATAGGCCTGAATCTGTTATCAAGTCCTAATTTATGTGTAATAATATCTTTAGAAATACTTGTCATGTCTTCATGCTTCCAAGCAAAAGTTGAAATTCTGCTCTTTAGTAATTTTGTGAGGCTTTGCTCAATATCCTCGGGGATACCGGTTCCAATAAGTACCTCGACGTCAGGATCCTCTAGACTTAGGGATAATTCCTTGACATCCTGCTCCTTGGCTTCTTGGATGTCTCTAGATTGTTCCTTTAATTGCTATGCTTGTCTAGTCTTCACTGATGCTTTCATTGAGGAAGTATAACAATCTTTTACATCTTGTTGATCGCTGTTGATTTTTACTACTCCCCAAGGATTGGCATCTTGACACATTGGTGGTATGTCGAGGGTACCTCTTTCATATCATGTATCCAGGGTCTCCCTAGTATAACATTGTAATAGGATAGCGAATCAATTATACAAAATTTTTGTATAGTGTTTACCCCTTCGATATATATCGGAAGCTTTATCTCTCCGACTGTGTTTTTGACTTCTCTGCTGAACCCCACTAGCACTGCAGATTTGGAGATAAATTCAGAATCTGGGATCCCCATTCTTTTCAAGACATCATGCTGGATTATGTGCACCGAGCTTCCTCCATCGATTAGTATTCTTCGAATGAAGTGATTTGCAACATATAGGGTGATCACCAGGCCATCATGAGGAGGATCTTGCACTTTATCACGATCGTCTTCGTTGAAGGAGATTATCTTCTCTTTTGTGAGACTGGAAGTTCTGAGGGCTCTATCAGCTTTATCTGTTTTAGCTTCTTTGGCATTTCTCTTAGCTGCAGAGTAAGAAGTACCACAAGAAATAAAACCTATTACCTTAGCATCGGGTGGCGGAGATTTGGCTCGTTGCCGCATTTTTTCATGATCCCTGACTTGCTTCTTTCCTTTGCCCAGAAACTCCTTAAGATATCCCTTGCTCAAGAGATAACTTATCTCTTTACGAAGGGCAATGCAATCCTCAGTGATATGTATGAAATCTTCATGGAAGGCACACCATTTGGACTTGTCTTTGCCCTCGGTATTCTTTTCAAATTTACGGGGCCTCCTGGCTTTGTCTCCAAGATCCTGCATAGCATATAACAAATCAGTTGTGTCAAGCGAAAAACAGTATTCAGATAACTTAGGATATTCCTCTTCTTCCTCGTCATCTTCCACAACATTGACTCTGTGATTATTAGGTTTGGAGTATGGCTTGGGTCTATATGGTTTGAAAGGTGCAGTCTCGGTCTTCCGGTTAGATTGACTATAACTGGTTGGAGGATCCATACTTTGTTGAATCTTCTTATCGTCTTCGAGTCTGATGAACCTCAGTGCTCTGTTTCTGACTTCGTCAAGATTCCTACAAGGGTTCATAACAAGGTCTTCATAGAATTGAGAATCTTTCCTCAATCCCATTTTGAAGGCCTGGACTGCTATGGCTACGTCGAGATTCGGGATATCCAGGGATTCTTTGCCAAATTTGCTGACATAATCTCGGAGGGATTCTCCAGGATTTTGAATTACCCTGTACAGGTCACTTGTTAATCTTTCAGAAGTTCTGCTGCAAGAGAGTTGACTGTTAAACAGGTTAATTAAATGTGCAAATGAAGTAATAGAGTATGGAGGGACATTAACTAGCCATTTTAACGCTGATCCTGTTAAGGTAGAACCGAAGCCTTTGCATAAGCAAGCTTCTTTCAAATCTAAGGGAATAGGGTTGATCTCCATTCTTTCTCTATATTGCGCCACATGCTCCTCAGGATCCGTTGTCCCATCATATAGCTTCATGTTGGGAGTTTGAAAACGCTTCGGGATCTCAGCATCACAAATGGGAGGAGCAAATCTGGAGATCTTGTGGCTGGTAGCGGACATCTCGGGTATGGGTTGTACCACACTGGGCACACTGGAGATCATCTCTCTCAGCTTTTTCAATTCTTTCGCCATGGAAGAAGTGATCCCTGTATCCTGCATAGATTCGTTAGCATTCGAAAAATTATTGAATGTGTTACCCATGTCGGTATCTCTGAAAGATGATCTCGGGGTGAATCCAAGATCTTGAGTTGTAGTAACCTGGTAGCCACAGTCGGACCAAGAGTTGTGACTCCAGTTTGCATGGGTAGGAAATCTCCTTGATGGATCCTTGAAGATCCTGGATAGTCAAAGTTCAAAGCTCTTGGTTGCAATGGAGTTGTCACTTCCATCGGCTTCTTTGAGTCTTTAATCCTTTCAAGCTCTCTGAATATTGCCTGATTAGTCTTTCTCTGTTGTTCCATCTGCTGCTTTACCTCAGAGAATACTTTGAGAAGTTCATCATTTGAAACGAGTATAGGTGGGCTAGCGGATATTCTGGATCCCGAAAAACCCGCAGGAATAGTTTTCTTCTGCTGATTATCATTCTTTTTTCTGGAATGATGGAGGAGGAGGAGGAATAGGGCTGACTAGCCCGGAGGTTGAAGATGGAGCAGAGACAGAGACGTTTTTAGATTAGGACGACATTTTTTAAATCAGTTTCGAAAGATAATGATTAAACAAAAATTTTAATAAAAATTTGAAGATAAAAAGCACCACTTGCCCCACATTGGTCGCCAAATTGTTTTGGGTAAAAATTATGTGAACTAACTTTGTAACCAAATTTCAAAAGTAAGGTAGAGTGCTTTGTAAAATCAATATAAATCAATGCAAATACGTGAAAAATGACACGATTGTTTACGAGGAAAGCCCTTGATCTTTAGGGATCGTCGGCATAAAATCTCGGGAGGTGACAATCGTCCCTTGCCTCGTTTCTTGAATAGATAATAAAAAGATTACATATGTTGAGCAGTAATGATCAAACTAAATGTGTTAAAGAAGTGTTTACGAGTTTAGAGAGCTAAGTGCGTAGTGAATGTTGTGCCTATTCGATCAATACTTGCTGAATAAATACAGAGATCATGTTAACTAACTATCCGAAAATAATAGTCTTGAGTCTATCTTCATCCTTATGACCGTTGTGAACTGACTCACACGTAGTCCACGTCCTTTGAGTGAGTCTTCAGGTGAGTATTGCGTCACGAATGTTTTACCTATCATCAATGAAGAAAATAATAGACAAGTAACCATTAATAACAATATTCAGAATACCAAAAATACATACCGGATTTTGGATTATGCATCATTCAGGATTTTTCATTGAAATTCAGCCCATAACAGTATGTGTTGTCTTTTAGGTGAGCAACGACTAAGTGTACGTGACTGATACGATTTATTAAGTTGGCTGATTATTTAAAACTTTAACTTGTTTTCAGTTGGGTCAAATCAGTTATATATTTTCATTATCATAGAAAATAGGTGAATATAACCCACCCACCGTTCATATAGTATGACATGAGAATTATAAAAACCGAATGGATACATGAACTCAAACATAGAATCAACCCATGGCTATAAGAACAGTGAAACATACATCCACATGAATATTACATACGTGGAATATGTTATTGGGTTTGTAATATCACACATCAAATATAAAACTGAATAAAATAATTTTATTAATTTTCAAACGTAATTGGATTAATTAGGCCTGTTAAAATATGTTATTGAGTTTGTAATATCACACATCGGTTGAGGGGAAGAACGAAACCATTCTTATGTATGCCTTCTCTATCAAGACGCGTTTTGCCTGGGCGAACAACTTGTCAGGTGAAAATAAAATCGTGAGTTCCTGGATGGGCAACCCAGCGGGAGCAAAACGGACAATATCTTGGTACGGTTTGCTTAGGCTGTTACAGATGGTATAAGAGTCAGGTTCCGGACTGGTGTGCCGGCGAGGACGCTGGGCACCGTAAGTGGGTGGATTGTAATATCCCACATCGGTTGAGAGGGAGAATGAAGCCTTCCTTATCAGTGGATACCTTCTCTATAAAGACGCGTTTTGCCTGGATGAGCAACTCGTCGGATGAAAACAAAACTGTGAGTTTCTGAATGAGCAACCCATCGGGAGCAAAGTGATCGATGTTGTTTGGTCGGTCAAAAAATTAGATTTAAATAGTAATTGGGAAGTTGAGTCATCTTCATGAGGAGTTTGTGGAAAGTGCTGGGAGGCACACTAAAACCAAATGCAAACATAAAACCACACAAAGCACATGCTTATAACATTTAAAACCATGCAAAACCGACACATAAACTGGGATTGTTTCAAACTACATCACAAAGCGGACAATATATTGGTACGGTTTGCTTGGGCTGTTACAGAGTTAATGCGTTTTAGTATATTTATTAATTGATTAGCACCCTCATCAAGATTAGAACATATAATTCTAGGTGGCACAATTAACCAATGCCGAAGTCAATGTTTGTTCATGTTTAGTCATTCATAAACAGGTTCTCAAACATGAAATGATCTTGTCAAAAGAACAAACATATCACTTTGACATTTCATCGAACACATGGGGTGCATATTAAATCAAGCAACAAATTACACATATATTGATCAACTTACACCAAAATCAAAAGCACTAAACAATATGGTATGTAACTAAATTGTAAATAAAAATATCAAAAGAAATCATTGCATACACTTATAAGTGCTAATTACAAAATGAATGTTTTAAGGAAAAACATTACCTTCTGAAATGAATTATGATATTCACCACTTTTGATTATGTTCTCTGATATTCAATAAATTTGTGATCCAACAGTATTCCATGTAATCAAATGCACGATTGATGCTCACCCCTTGTGATGTTCAAGGATTAAAAAACAATCGAAATTGCCGGTCTCGAGCAATTGCAGCTGACCGACGACCCACTTCCGGTTATCGGGATTAAGAAATCTTCAATTGTTGATAGCGATTAAGTGCATCAGTCTGCAAAAAGTTATAAGCCGAACAATTAAAACCAAATCGAAGACATAGATAATGAAAGATGGCAAGTAATCAAATGAAAACCCTAAAATTTGGGGGAGAAATACATTCGTGAAGATGGAGAAACCGTGAAGATAGGGAGGGAGGAATCGGTGAAGGCGGCTTTGAAAAAGAAAATTAGGGTTACGAATTGAAGAATAACGGGTCAATGGCTTTAAATCAGATCCCATTTTGCGGATATGGGGCGGGTCAGACCCGCAAAATTTTACGCAACCGGGTAAGAATGAAAATGGGAGGGAAAATTTTGGTGAGAGTAAATGTGGTGGTGACACTTGTTACTTTTTGTAACTATTTGTTAGATTAAGGATATGTATATTTTTAATTGTTTTATAAGTTTTTTTAATTGTTTTTATAATTTAAAAATATTACATTTATATATATTTTTTTATTTTTTTTAATTATTTCGGATATCCTATTTACTATCCGAATTAGTATTCGAAATTTCGAATATCCAAATTTGAACACCTCTTCTAATAAGGATTACATTTTAAACCATTTAAAAATCATATTTACAAATAAAACTCAAATTTCGATAAGAACCCCAGACTATGAATGATAAAACCATGTGTTTAGTTCAACCGAACCCACATTTTGTTTTCAAAAAGTTTAACCGAACTTTAATAATATAACCTAAATTGACACTTGCTATCTTTTCAACAAACTTTTTTAAGAGCTGCTAGAGAATGAGCATTCAATTGTTCCCGGCCCACCGTATTATCAGCCTATAGTATTGGTTTAATAAGGTCTTAGCCCGTAAAACAAGCCCCTAGGCCCTATCAATTGAGGATTAAACCTGATTTTCAACTTAGTTGAGATGATAAAATGATAATAGGTCAAAAATCAAACATGTACCTTTTGTGATAGGTCATTCATTGTTAATACGATAACAAAGAAACATGTATAGTGGTTGAGGTAAGATGCGAAATCCCAACCTGCCATCACCATTAATTTTCGCGGCATCGTAAATGACGCCTAGCTCTTAGGTTGATGCTTCTGGGTTTTACCCAAGCCGATCCAGGGTTCGAGCCTCGGCTCTCCCTCAAGCCCAGAATGGGCCGTATTGGGTGGGGTTTTTCCTTGAAATTTCTCCAACTCTGACGCCAAGTGGTCCCGGTTAAGACAACCTATTGACCGAAGTTGGACGAGGCTCTACTATATGACGGGGGGTGCGACGTTCCAACATTCGATGTTCGCCTTTAAAAAAAACTGAAACAAGTAGTATAATAATGAGAGAAGAGAACCTAAAAGAACGGATGTAATTTTACTTGTGGGTTATATTCTGCAATACGAGCTTGTAACATCTACTGTGAATCTCGATTGCTAGCTAGACGTATAAGTGATTACACTACAAGCTCGTATTCAGAATATAACTTAAAAGTATAAATTCTGCAATTATTTTCCGATGTATTTTGACTTTTCGACCTCCTTTAAGCATTTTAAATCTGACTTTAGTTCTATATTTTAAAAACATGGGTGAAACCCTAAATAAATTATAGGATGGACCCCTATACAAAGTTTAAAAAGTAGTGTAGTTGTTTAAGCTTTGGTTTATAACTTAAAAGTAGTGGGTTCAAATCCCCCCACTCTCATTTTTGTAGAACTTTTTTTTTAATTCATTTGGGCCTTTGGGGGCTATGGGCATGTGGTGGCATATTTGAAACAGACCTTTAGTTATGCTTTTTTTGTGTTTAAAAACCAAATATGCAAGCACTCAGGAGCACTCACCCGGTCCGCCCTTGCCACTGACGCTCTTCCGCTGCTGGTCCGCCTGTCCGCCACCACCACTCACCAGGTTAGTTGTTGACTTACCAGGTTAGTTGTTGACTTATTTTTCACTCTTGTTTGTTGTTTGTAAACAGAAAATCTAGGGTTTTGTTATTGTTTGGCATAAACAAGTTTTTTGGGCCTTTTGGCAATTTAGACATTAGAAACTTTGAATTTGATGGTAAATAGGGGTGTCAATTCCTGACACAAACTCAAACCCGGCATGAACCCAACACGAAAAAAACAGGTTTTGGGTTAGATAATACAACCCGTTTAAAAAACGGGTCGTGTTCGGGTTGACCCATTTAGAAAACAGGTCGGGTTAGGGTTGACCTATTTAATAAACAGGTTGACCCGCTAACTGAAGGTCCCCCGGGTGTCTCGGATCGTTACGTGTGTGTGTGTGTGTGTGACTAGTCCAACCGGGTGCGGAATGCCATGACTAGGTGGAGAATCAAACAACATAAAGTAAACCGACAATGAAAACACTTTCAAACTTCGTCTATTATAAACTTAGCCGGTTACAGAACTTGTTACAAATGAATGCGTACATAACTTCTGTCATAACCTGCTATTTATACTAGACATGGTTCCTACGTACTTGGCAAGTGCGCAGGGACAATTTGTTCATGTGTACTTAGCAAGGACGCAGACTGTTCTTGCATACTTGCTATGTACGCATGATATCAATCCCGCGCACATGCTAAGTGCGCAAAACACTTAGAAGAAACAGACACTAAGTACATACATCAGTAATTACAACTCGATAATCAATACATACAGATACTACAATACAAATACATAAAAGACAAGTACAAAAGCTAAGACAGTATCGAGAGTGTCTGTCACACAAAAGTGCTTCAACAAACTCCTCCTTGACAGCAGCTCTGGAAGCTTTAGCCTCCATCTTCCATTTGTAGTCAAGACAGAACTTTACCACCTTGTCGTATTTTGAAGCTAGAAACTTTGTCCACTCGTCCGTGTACATACAGTACTTGTCCGCTAGCACCTCCAGATCTTTCATAGAGAAGTTGATGAAGCAGATCTCATCAAATACTCTGATCAGTTCTCTTGGCACTAAGCTTCCACTGTCGGACCAGACCTTTCCAATCACCACCGTCTCGCCCGTTTTTGGATCTACGTACCTGTACCATATGTTACCGAGAATATCCTGAGATAACTTGCTCAGGGGAATCCTGGTTTCACACAGCACTGGCATGTATACCAGTTTCTTTAAACTTTTGTGAGTCACGGAATGTCTGACATTCTTATCCCTGACTCTCTTGGGCACTTAAGGCTTAAGCACTTCAAACTTCCCTGATCTTCCCTCACGTTGTAGAACCTGCCACAAACCCATCGCCACCGCGTGATTTGAGTGACTTAGGAGCTCTCGGTTTGCTAGGTTCACTAGGTCGTACTTGGGCAAGGAGCTGAAAGCTTCACCGGTTGGTTTCAAGTATTGAACCCCCCCTGCTCGCTTAATGGCGAACAGCTTCTTGTCGTCCTCGAACCTTACAGCTAAGATCATACATGTCTCTCCATGTTTGTCTATGATGGACGTCTTCTGCTAGATAGGATCCAGATCCTTTGAAGAACTTCCAGGCGTATGTTTGTTTTTCTACGCCTCTGGATCCACAGGTTTAGGGTCGCTAGGAGAGGCTTCAGTCGACGCCTCAGCAGTACTTACAGGCTCGACTGAACCTGTGTCAAGATTAGTTTCAAAGACTGGAGCTTCAAATATCTCTCCATCCTCAAACTCATATTCTCCTTCCCCATCAACCTTGGGAAATTCAATCACCACATCCTCATCTTCCTCGTCCCAGTCGTCACCAGAATCGATCTCTCCCTCTTCCAGGTTGCAGAGAGCATCGATCTGTGTTTTTTTGGAATAGTCTGGCTCTAGTAATAAGATCACATCGTTAGACACATCGTCAGATAGATCTTTCAGCACGTCAGCCACAGACTTTCCTTTTTCACGACCCGAAGCATCACCTCCACCTTCGCTCCGAGTAGACTCCCCCTCAGCCATAAACACAGCAGAAATGGGAACAATCGCCAATGTTAACGATTGCTGCTCACTTCCACTCGGTCCGGCTTCAGGATCCTTGTCCTGGTCATCACCCTTAGTTAGATCAACTAAGTGACAAGCCTTTTCACTGCTAGGCTTTGGTGGTTGCTTCTCCAATAGCTCCTTCAATCTCTCCCCCTGAGCAGCAAGCGTCTTGGCCATATCACAGACCAATTTAACCATAGTAGCATGCTCCTTACGCTGCTTCTCATCAGCCGCACGCTGTTTCTTCAACGCTGCTACTTCATCAATCAAAGAGTTAATCTAGCCCTGTTGCTTGTCAGATTCTTCTCTTAATTTCCGTACCGTTTCAAGCAAACCAACGACTTGACTCTCTAAGGTAGTGATCCTGGCAACGCGAGGATCAGGACCCCTAGACGAAGATGCTTCGACTGTATGAGTTGGGAAGGTAAATATTTCTTTAAAATCAAATCCTTGATTGAAGTCAAAATTAGGAAATTGTTAACTGATGTGTTGGAGAGTGGTTGTGGGGATTGAGGTAGGGACGGTGGTTGTTTGAATGGTGGTTGGGGTGATGGTGACAGACTCAGTGAGAATTGGAGTCGTCACCGCCACTTGGACAGATTGTACAGGGAAGGTCACCGCCACCTGACTTCTACCTCACGAAGGATAGCCTGGTGTGGCCTATCCCCCCGACGCTTGTTAATACTCTCTCATCGTCGTCTTTGTATAGCAGCATCTGAATCAGAGTCGGGTCCGTACTCACTGCTAGTAATCTCTTGTCTCTTTCTCTTAGACGACGACTCAGGAAGGGTCACCTTTGTCGGTCTTCTTGGGTGTGATGGTGACGGTGCATCATCAGAATCAGATGAATCGGACTCGATTGCCTCGGAGTCGGATTCTGCAGCACCACCACTTCCTTCTTCTTCGTCTCCCTCTTCTTGAGACTCGTCCTCACTTTTAACTTCCTCCTCTTGTTTCTCGTCAGAGTGTTCACTGAGTTCAGGCTCAGACTTGGGACTAAACCATCTTCAATCTGCAGGTGCCACATATGCTTCGTTGATCTGGTAGCCAAAGAGTGGAGTATGCTCAGAGGTAGGTTCTACACTACCTGGCGTTAGAAATTGGGAGAAAACTCTCTTGGCCACCTGCTTCACTTGAAGTCTCTCCCCAATAGCTGGAAGATTTGGCAACACATCATTGATCAACAGTTGCACAAATCTGGGGTACAACAGGAACCTAAACCTCTCCGATGTGCTAATCTGATCAGTTAAAGCTTTGTAGACATATCTGGAGAAGTTATAGCCCTGTTTAGAGACAATCCAACCATAGCAGCTGCTAGTTCATGTCCCATTGCATCCTTCCCTTCCTTCCTGGAAGAAATGCACATGATCATAATGTGGGCAAAGTACCTCCACTGATCTAGCACCCACATCTTCTTGTATGATGAATAATCTCGTACACCGACATATCCCATATGTTGCCTCCAACACCCATCCACAAAGTAATCAGGATAGGAAATTGGGTCGGTTGCAAGATCCCGGAACGGTAAGACTCTCTTGATCGTGTCTTCTAAGATAGCAAACATTTGGGGTTACCGTGCAGTCATGATCTGTTGTGTCCTAGAACTGCTCCATGTATGGTCTTGATACAATAGGATCTGCTGAGATAGCATAGCTGATCTTTGAGCGGTTCAAGAAATCAACTATCTCCCAGTATTCAAGTGCAGCACCCTTCCATTCCGGTTGTGTAAGTGCCAGCAGGTTGAATTCGCTTGTAAACGCACGAGCCATCACTTCAAGAACAAACAGTAAACACAATAAGAACAAGAAGACTCATTGGAATTGAACACACATGACAAGGTAAAGCAAATTCACATTGAACTGAATTTCATACTAAGAAAAAAATTCATATTTGCCCTTCCTACGTACTTAGTAAGTACGCAAGGTTTAGGCCTTGCGTACTTATCAAGTACGCATGACTTAAGTCTTGCGTACTTGTTAAGTACGCAGGGCTTAACACTTAGACAACTTTTCAAGAACCAAAAATCTGATAATGTGAACTTTGATGATAATGTTGGTTGCCACTGAGTCTAAAACCATGTTTATGACCACTAGAACCTAAACACCAAACTTGTGTTGTAACCCAGTCATTTTGACCTAACCCTTGCCCGACGTAACACAACGGTACCACAGGGGTCAAGAACCAAAATTAAGACACGTAATGGACAAATTTGGTAAGCTAAGGCTTTGAATGATGTTATTAAACTAGTTTTAGGACATAACTTCACTCAAAAACGACCAAAATGGGTCTAAATTTCATCATCAAGACCCTAGGTTCTAAAGTTCAAGAAATCGATCCAAACTTCATGATTTAATGGATGAAATGCTCCTAGATTCTCACCAAATGTAAGTTAGATGATGTTGAAACTAAGATCGGGACGAAAAACCGTTTAGGAACACACGAAATTTTGAGTGAAAATTGAGCAGTGGTATACAACAGTGTCAAAAGGTTTGAATGAGATGAAACTCAGAAAATGTTCTAACACTTGTTTATATACCCCCAATAAACCAGTCGTGCGTACTTGTTAAGTGCGCAGGACTTAACTCCTGCGTACTTACTAAGTACGCATGACTTAAGTCTTACGTATTTGATAAGTACGCAGGGTTTAACCCTTGCGCACTTAATAAGTACGCAGAGACTATTGTCTGCTCAAATTTTAACTCAAATTATGAAGAAGTCAAAGTCAAATATCGAGCTGGAAAGATCATTCAATCAAGAAGATTCAAAATCAATTCAAGGGAGTTAAACACAAATATTTTTGGCTTTTCTTATTAGAATTGAACTGTCGTAAACTTAAAATATTTTTGAGCTTTTCTGAATAGAGATATACAAGTATCTACACACTATCTATTTTTGTTCAAAGTCACGAGCATAGGATCATAGCAGGCTAAACTATAGCAAAACTGATACAAGATATACATCAAAGAATATGGAATCATGACATGGATTACTATTTATTCATACTTAATAAGCACATAAACAAGTAATCCAAGTTGGCAATATTATAAGATTTGAAACCATAAGCATCTTAGTATCACATTCTTTTGTGTTAAGATAGTAGTTATAAGTATACAACGTGTACCCCACAGTTATGCTATTTGAATTTAAATTTGCACTAACTCAAGGCATCTAAGATTTTCCTAATGATTTTCTAAATTTCCAGAATGAAATTAGATCAATTAGCACAGGAAAATCAAACAGAATCCATAAGGATTATCAGGAATCATAAGATTCAGAATCGAGCGATTCATTTATCTTGGTTTCATATGATTTCTTCAGTGAATATCGGAATGATGATTCAGGATAATGAATATGGTGTTTAAGGATTTAGGTAAGGGGATCCAACTTTTATCTGGATTTGAATTCAATGAATCAAGAGTGATTCAAGGGTGAATATATGCTCAAAGGTTGATGTCAAGACATATCTTGATTCAATCTCTCATTGCATACTTGTGAGTATGGGCAGTGAGATGAACCGCATTAATTGTGCTAACGACCTAACCTGAAACTGGTCTTAGAAGAAAATAATTGCCAAACTCTAACATCCTATATATGATAGTGATCTTTTTCATTCTTTTACGCACACACACTAGAAAATATGGGTTCAAATCACACTTGTAGTATTGATTTAATTTCCACACTACTAATGATTCTAAGTCGTTTACAGCTTACTGACAATTCAAATTACTTGTAAACACGCAGATTAAAAAGACAATCAATTTAAACAATCAAGTAAGCATGACGCAATCATTTCCCATATGTGCAATCTAAGACCTTTAGATCATTTCTAATGTACTATCATTTCCTCATTTCTCAAGAAAACTTTGAAATTTTTTTGGTTTTCTATTTTGTTTGAATTTTTCTGAAATGATTTGAAAATTAAAAGAACTATACATAAAACATTAAAAAAATTAACTTTCATGAATTGAATTTGATTTAGAAAATAGAATTTTCACTCTAGATTGAACATTCCTATCATGTTGACAAGATGTTCAAAACGTGTTCGATCAAACGCCTTAGTGAAAAGGTCAGCAAAGTTGTCATTCGTGTGAACCTTTACAAGTTCAATGAAATGCTTTTTAGCACAGTCACGGATGAAATGATGGCGAATTTCAATATGTTTAGTTTTGGAATGTTTCACCGGGTTGGTTGTGATGGACATGGTGGCATTGTTGTCAATGAACAGTGGAGTTCCAATGAAGTTTAAGCCGTAGTCTCTCAATTGTTGCTGAATTCACAATATTTAAGAACAACCGCTCGCCGTAGCAATGTACTACGTTTCACATGTTGAGACAGAAACCGTTCACTGCTTCTTGCACTGCCTAGAAACCAGCCTGTCTCCCAAGAATTGACATCCACCTGAAGTTGATTTTCTATCAAGGTTACAACCGCCATAGTCTGAATCAGTATACGCTTTAAGGTCAAATGATTGCTGCTTTGAGTACCAAAGACCTAATCGGGGGTTTCCCTTTCAAGTATCTGAAGATCCTCTTAACAGCTATCAGATGAGACTCCTTCGGTTGTGATTGAAACCTTGAGCACAAGCATACAACAAACATTATGTCGGGCCTTGAAGTTGTGAGATACATAAGAGAACCGATCATCCCACGGTACAATTTACAATCCACATCCTTTCCATCTTTGTCTGGATGCAAACTTCGATTGACTGGGATAGGTGTCCCATAACTACTGCTATCATTCATCTTGTATTTTAACAAGATGTCCTGCACATACTTAGTTTGATGTAGATAGATGCCAATCTCTCTTTGACTGACTTACAGACCTAGGAAGAACGATGATTCACCCATGTTGCTTATATCAAACTTGGACTTCATCACCTGTTCGAATTCCCTGCACATCTCTTCATTTGTAGATCCAAAGATAATGTCGTCGACATAAACTTGTACGAGTAGAATATCACCTCCTGCTTTCCGAATGCAGAGGGTCGAGTCAATCTGTCCACGATCGAAACCATTGGACAGTAGATGTTTTGATAAAGTCTCATACCATGCCCGAGGTGCTTGAAGAAGACCATAAAGTGCTTTGTCGAGCTTATACACTTTACTGATATTATGCGGATCTTAAAAGCTGGGTGGCTGAGTGACATAGACCTCTTCATGAACTTTTCCATACAGGAAAGCACTCTTCACATCAAGTTGATAGACACTGAAGCCGACATAGGAGGCATAAGCCAGAAACAGTCGAATGGCCTCAAGTCTAGCAACTGGGGCATATACTTCTGTATAATCCAAGCCCTCTTGTTGATAAAATCCTTGAACAATCAACCTTGCCTTGTTTTTCACTACACCCATCTGGTTCTAATTGGTTGTACGCCTCTTGGCAAGTCAACTAAATCCCACACATGCAACTTTTGGAATTGAGACAGTTCATCTTGCATTGCCTCTATCCATCAGTTGTCAGCTAGAGCCTCTTTCACATTCTTCGGCTCCAATTGGGATATGAATGCAGCATGCAAACATGTTTCCATGATACTAGTGTCAAGTATCTCACCGTACAAACTGGTGTTCTCAGCAATGGTTCTATGACGAGTTTGAACACCGGCATGAGGATCACCAATGATGTTGTCAAATGGATGATTCTTATGGACTCTCGTCTCTGGTACATTCGGTTCCTGGATATTTGTGTCTAGATTCGTGCTCAACTCCCCCATATCCTGTGTTCCAGAAGAAGAAGATTCGATGTTGATTGGATCAGTTGAAGCTTCATTTCCTACATGAGTGTTAGGATCAGCTGGAGCGTCATCTCCAACAACATGAACAACTTCAACGTCATCACTATCATGAGTTCCAGATGCAGATGCAACATTGGAATCGGGAGTCACAATAGGTACAGTGGCACGAGTTGAGAAATTGGAGTCATCACCGCCATTAAAGAAATCATACACATTTGCGACATCATCGGCAGATAGATCAGGAAGGTTGAAAGACTTGAATAGCGCATCATAATCAAAACCCCAAGCTGGACCGGTTGGTTCTGGTGGAATGCTGTGTTTAATGCAATCCACTTCGAACCATTCTTCGATAGTACGAGTTCCTATATTGTACACTCTCTTGCATGGTGAATTGGCAACATATCCTAAGAAGATGCCTTCCACTGCTTTTGCATGAAATTTAGATTTCCGATCCTTGTATTGTAGCAATAAGGAACAGGGACTACCAAAAAGGAACTAGGTAGTCAAGATTGGGAGGTCGATTGTTGATCAACTCATAACAAGTCTTGTTATGCCTCTTAACCACCAGAACTCTGTTCAAGACGTGACAAGCTGTATTTACTGCTTCTGCCCAGAAAGTGACAGGAAGCTTTGCATCTGACAGCATTGTCCTTGCAGTCTTGATCAAGGTTATGTTCTTCCTTTCTGCAACTCCGTTCTGCTGAGGTGTGTACGGGGCACTAAATTCATGACGAATACCTTTCTTGAGACAGAAAAGCTCCATCAAATTATTCTTAAACTCAGTTCTGTTATCACTCCTTATTCTTCTAACCTTCAACTTGCATAAAGATTCCAAGCTCAAGATCATGTATTGAAGAATGTCAGCAGTCTCATCCTTTGTACCTAAAAAGTGCACCCAAGAAAAACGTGAGAAATCATCAGTTACAACTAGACAGTATGACTTAACTCCAATACTCCTGATACTTATGGGCCCAAACAAATCCATATGTAAGAGCTCCAAAGGGTATCGATGGAGTTTTGGAGCTTGGGCTTGTGAGACTTCCGTTGCTGTTTGCCCTTCTTACAAGGCATGCAGCCATCTGCAACGGCAAATCTCAGCTTAGGGATCGCGGTAACTAAACCATTTCGGACAAGATAATTCATTTTACGATAAGAAATGTGTCCGAGTTTCCTATGCCACAAGATTGAGTCAAGCTCTGTCGCTTTGGTAAGAAAACAAGTAGCAACTGATGAGGTGGTTGTTGCCACGCTCATATCGATCTGATAGGTGTCTTTTATTCTTGGTGCTCGCATCAAAATCCAGTCTTCAGGAACTTCAAAACCAGGTTTGAGAATCATGCATTATGACTTGTCAAACATTACCGAGTACTCCTTGTCGCACATCTGAGAAACACTCAACAGGTTATGCTTCAGCTGCTCGCAGTAGTTGACGTTGTCGAAGCTAACACATCCATTCGAAACCACGCCTTGACATGTGATACTACTGCCTTTCGCTCCTACAAAGGCCACATAGCCACCTCTGAATGGTTTGACATCTTGAAGCAGGGTCATGTTGCCTGTCATGTGCCGGGAACATCCACTATCTACATACCAACAATTAGAGATAGTACCCTTTGGATGTCCCTGCACGATTCACAAACAGATTAGTTAGATTTGGAGACCCAAGCCATAGTGGTCTTGGGTCGTTCGTCTTTCTCAAAATAATCTACCTCGATCAATTCACAGTCGTGACTGTAAAAAATGGTTGAATCTTTAGAAGACTTAGGATCAGAAGATTGAGAACTTTTAGATTTCTTATTCCAGGATCTCTTCTTTTTCTTAATTGGAACAGTAGGCTTGCATTCAACATCAGCAAGTGAAGTAGTAGAAGCTTCACCTGATTGAATTCCAGCCAGCTGTTCCAGCTTTCTCAATCTCTTGTTCCTTCTTCTCCTCTGTGGTTTGGAGAGTTTCACCACAGGTTTCTCACCAGTTGGTGCACTACCAGAGGTAGAGGCACAAGGTTTAGCAGATAGCTTTTTCCCCTTTTTGGAACAGATGGTTTAGCCTCATATGTGGTCATTGGCTTTACCATAGGTTTCACCGGTGGTTTCACCACATTTGATTTAGGACTCTTGGGCTGTTTTACTGGTGGTGACCTGGGGATAACAGCTGGTTGTGAACCAATTGGCTGTTTCCCTTGATTCTTATTAGGGCAGCTCACCAGGATATGACCGACCATACCATAGTGAAAACAAGTTCTCTTTTCTTTGTAAATCCTCCTGTAAGGCTCATTAGATCTGGCATTAGATGAATCGGCATAATGAGCAGGAAGAGTTGTTTGATGAACAGTAGCATTTGTTTGACCCGATGGTGATTCAGTTTTGGGAATATAATATTTTTGCAAGTTTTCTTGATAACCAAGCCCATAATGAGATGCAAATACTTCTTTCTTAACTTGGTTAATATTTTTATAGCCCCCATAAAGCATCTTTTTTAATTTTTCATTTGTTTTAATAGTATCGGGTTTAGTTAAAATGCAATTATCACGATCAGTGACAATGTTTTTCTTAACCTTTTGTTTACCAATCAACTCCTCTGAGACTACACCATCAAAGCAGGTGTTCTCAGAGCCCTCATCAGTAAAGAAATCTTCATCAGAGGCAGAGTCAGCCTTACTTGAGGAATCATCCTTGTTAGAGGAATTATCCTGACAAGAGAACTCATCAAGGCACGACAAATCAATATCAATTAAGCCATTGACAAATTTCCCGCTTACTGGTGGAGGAATGGCATTAGTACCCAAACCTAAGCCACTCACTTGTCTCACTACTGATTCGTAGTGTCCCACCACAAAACGAGAGTTTTTCAACTTTTCAATTTTGCCATTCAACTGCAAGATCTCATTTTGCAGCTTAGTGATTTCAGTATTTCTCTTTTTCAACTCCTTGTACGCAACATCCAAATGAAACTGTTGATCACTGATTTTAAGTGAAAAATCACGGCTTTCTTTCTTTAAAGTTTTAATTGAATCTTTGTAACGTTTTTCATTTTCTTTGTAGCTTAAAGCTGCAATACGAAGGGGTTCGACCTTGTCTTGAAGCTTATAATTTTCATCCTTTAAGCTTAGACATTTAGAACAAGAAATGGCAGAAAAAGAATTAGAGTCTACCTAAGTTGATGAATATGATGTCTCTCCAATAGCCATGAGGGCAAATGAAGTTGTAGACTCCCTTTGGTCAGCCACAGAAGCTTCCCTATGTTCTGCTTCCATCATATCAACGATCTCAGCCATGAGACCAACCTGTGTTTTAGCAATAAAGGGCATCCTCCAAATGAACACCCCAATCAAAGCTATCGTCCTGTTGTGATACCAAATCGTTGGACGTTCCACCTTGACTTTGATTGCGGTTGTTGGAATTGTTGTACCCTTGACTAGGTCTGGTGAAACCCGAAGTCGTTGCTTTGTCCTTTTGACATTCACGAGCAAAGTGTCCAAAGTTCTGACACTTATAGCACTTGGCATTGGATTTATCAAAACCAACCTTGGAATTTGAATGCCCACTGATGAACTTTCTTCCGGTTCTTATCAAGAAACGTTTAGCTTTTCTCAAGATCATGGCCATATTCCACTGAATATCCATGTCCTCCATATCATCTGGATCCACCTAATTAAAATCTTCTTCTATGGTTTCAGGATCCGTTAGCTTGCCACCAATGAAGTTCTCATAGGCAAGCATACAAGATGAAAACAAAGCCACATGATCTTCAGCTATCTTGGCTATTGCAGATTGGTTGGCTAAAGATGTGGGAGGAGGATTTCTTGATTGGTGGTGTGAGCCAAATCCAGATCCAGATGCTGCATAGCATGCATGACCACCACAAAAATTTGAGTTTTCCTCTTCATGAGGGTTCCCTAAGAATAGGGCAATTCTTGAACCCGATGACTTAGCTGTGGAAGACGCCCCATAATACATAGAAGGGTCTTGTATTTGAGGTCTCCCTGAGCTTTCCTTTCTTTTCAGGTTCATATCGTGTGCTTGAACATTTCCAATTGCTTCTTCAATTTTCATCTCATAAAATTTGGGGTTCTCTCTCATAAGAGTGGTGTACATCTCAAATTTTGGTGGTAAGGCATCCAGAAACTTCTCAACTAACTCCTCATCGGGATAGATTAGGTCATAAGCTTTTAACTCAGTTTGCAGATGATAGAACCTAGATATAAGATCATCAGTAGATTCATTCTTCAGATATCTGAAGCACTCATGCTGCTTTCTAAGAAGATCCCTCTTACTCTTCTTAATGTCACTGTTTCCCTTAAATCTTTTCTGCAATTCCTTCCAGAGATCTTTAGACTTATCGTATCCACTGAAGCTGTGAAAAAGTTCTCTAGTCAAGGCCATTGTGATAGATCCGTGTGCCTTATTTTCTATGTCATAAACTTTCTTCTCTTCTTCATCCAGTTTAAAGATAGGCTTGGGAATAACCTCATCAAGATATATATATGTGGGATGCTTATAACCCTCAAGAATGGGTATCCACAGTGAGGAATCAGTGTATGATATATAATGCTCAAAGTTTGCTTTCCAATTAGAATAATCATTAACGTTAAGCAGCTTTGGTGGTTTCTGTGGAGTTCCAATTTCATTGTCATAGTTAAGTAGGTTTCCAAGGTTCTGAAGATTTGCCATAGTGATACACTTAGTCAAAAATTCAGAAAAATCAGCACAACTTGCGCACTTAAAACTGGCCTTGCGCACTTAAAAGATTGGTCTTGCGCACTTAGGATTTGCTCTTGCGTACTTAACAAGTACGCAGGAGTAAAGAATAAGTACGCAGCAAGAATGGTCTTGCGTACTTAGCAAGATTGTACTTGTTGCCAAATACGGTAAGTACGCAGGTCACCTTTTTACCAACTTCCACCAACTTTTTTCGGTCACTGGAAAAACACCGGATCTTCAAAAATTGAAGATTAAACCAACTAAATCAAGCCAAAGGGTTAGAAACTTGTTTCTAACACACCTTTGATGCTCAAAACACTCAAACAAACAACAAAAGGTCGGATTTTAACTGATTTTTGCCTCTAAAATAGTGCTCAAGAACTACCCCTATTTTATCACAAAAATCACTCACTTTTGCTTGTAAAAAGTCTATAGATTGTGTAGAAGATGCTCCTAACACACTCACAACACTCGAAATCAAAAGCTAGGCTCTTATACTACTTGAAGGTCCCCCGGGTGTCTTGGATCGTTACGTGTGGGTGTGTGACTAGTCTAATCGGGTGCGGAATGCCCGTGACTAGGTGGAGAATCAAACAACACAAAGTAAACCGACAAAGAAAACACTTTCAAACTTCGTCTATTATAAACTTAGCCGGTTACAGAACTTGTTACAAATGAATGCGTGCATAACTTCTGTCACAACCTTCTATTTATACTAGACCTGGTTCCTACGTACTTGGCAAGTGCGAAGGACAATTTGTTCATGCGTACTTAGCAACTACGCAGACTGTTCTTGCGTACTTGTTAAGTACGCATGATATAAATACTGCGCACATGCTAAGTGCGAAAAACACTTAGAAGAAACAGACACTAAGTACATACATCAGTAATTATAACTCGATAATCAATACATACAGATACTACAATACAAATACAAATACATAAAAGACAAGTACAAAAGCTAAGACAGTATCTAGAGTGTCTGTCACACAAAAGTGCTTCAACACTAACCTGTTTAGGTTTCAAATTAATTTTTTTTAGTTTCGCTTTCTAGAAACGATTGTTTAATTATTTTTAAATTTAGTGTTTACCATAAAGTAGTTAATTTATACCAAAACTTTTCTCCTTTTGCTTTTTAGATATGATTATTCAATTATTTTTTTGTTTACCTTAAATAAATTAAATTTTGGATTTAGTAGTTTATGATTTTAATTTAGATAAACGGGTCAGGTTCGGGTTGACTCGATATTAAGTGTATCCAGGTTAGGGTTGTACTTTTTGATACGAATAAGAATATGGGTCATGTTCGGGTTGCATAATTCAACCCGCTAATGATGTCATCCAGAAGGTCTATAAAAATAACTAATAAAACCTAACCTAGACTCCTAAGTAATAAATGGAATACCCTCTAACTTGTCACACCCCGGCCGGCGGCGGATTAACGCCGGGGCTGACAGATTGGTATCAGAGCCATGGTTATAGGGAATTAGGTTATTAGACACATGACCTAGACTATAACCTAAGAGTCCCAAACATGAGTTTAACTCGTGTCTTTTATTAGGAACTCCACACTATCTTTACTATGCATGCTTACCTACATCTATCTATTTTTGATTACCTAATACAACTCCATGAACTACGACATTCAAGAGTCTACATGAAACTATTTTGAACTACTTGAACTACATGAAACTTACACTTAGACTTAATAGTCTAATCCGAATGAAACTCTCGTCAAAGGTATGTAAGTTCTAACTAATGAATGGGAACTTGTGCAATCCGGAAGGGTGGATGCCTGTATTCTGGGAGTTCTGTCTAGGAAAGCATTTCGTATAAATTCAAATCAACCGATGGACCAATTATGCTTTCCTGGGAATTCTTGGGATGAGTGTCCACTTATAGGCTAAAGCATGACTTCTCAAACATTAGAAAGACTTAAAATACCTTGATAAGCCAATGTGCCCAATAGGGTACCATCTATGTTTCACCTAACATCTCATGATTAAAATGCAAACTCTTGTACATGATTCACATCTTATGAACTTTTTTATTCACCCGTTTGTAGAATGCCTCCCCGTCATGAGCGTAGGAACAACCTCACCGATAGGATCATCCAGCAAATGGCTACGATCCTACCAACTATGGTCAACCAACTGAACCAGAATGTTGCACCAAGGAATCCCGCGTGCACATTCAAACACTTCAACTCCTGCAACCCCACCAAGTTCTACGGGAACGAAGGAGCCACTGGACTTCTCCAATGGTTTGAAAGCATTGAGGGAACTTTCATCAATGCTGACTGTCCTGAGAACCTGAAGGTTCGTTATGCTACTAGTGTCTTCCAAAAGAGGGCACTCACATGGTGGAACGGAGAAAAACGTAACCGTGGGATAGAGGTTGCACTAGCCTTGCCTTGGGCCGATGTGAAAGCACTCATGACCGATGAGTTTTGCCCCCGTAATGAGGTCAAGAAATTAGAAGCTGAGTTCTGGGATCTCAAACAAGACAGTGGTGAAAGCCTTGCCTATACCACTCGCTTTCATGAGCTTAGCCTACTAGTGCCCCATATGGTCACTCCTCTCTCACGAGCCATTGAGAAGTACATCAATGGTCTGCCCATGCAGATTCAGGACACTGTTTTGGGTAGTAACCCAGCCACTCTCGAGGAAGCCATCCGTCTTGCAGCAACCCTGTCAGACAATCATGTTAAGGCAGGGACTCTATCTAAAAAGCGTGCCAAGAAGACCTTTGAGAAAGCCACCAATGAACCCCTCAAGGAGACCAAGTCTGAGTCTTCCTTCAATAACAAGAAAAGGAAGGGCAAAAATTTTGCCATTATCACACCCGCTACTCCTTTAGCCCAAGTAGCCCCTACTGCCTTCAACCCCACCAAGAAACAATATGCGGGAACTTCGCCACTTTGTAATACATGCAAACTCCACCACCCTGCTCACGCACAATGTCGTATGTGCACTACTTGTGGACGTTATGGACATTGGTCTAACACCTGTCGTATTCCACCAACTAATCAAGTCTACCAACCTGCTGTTCCTGTTCCTGTTCCTGCTGCTATCGCCCAGGGTCGTGCTTGTTATGAGTGTGGTGACCCTAATCACTTCAGGAACCGTTGCCCTAGGCTAGTCATTGTGAACCAAGCAAATCTAAACCAGAGCAACATGGTTCAAGGAAACATAAACCAAGGGAATATGAACCGAGGGAATATGAATCAGGGGAATGCAAACCCGGTAGCTCGTGGACGTGCCTTTAACATCAATGCCAACGAGGCTAAAGCCAACAACGAGGTGGTGAACGGTACGTTTCCAATTAATCAGCAATATGCTTCTATCCTGTTCGATACCGGTTCCGATAAGAGTTTCGTGTCCTTTGAATTTGAACCACAACTTGCTATGAGTCGAGCTAAGCTAGACAAACCCTTTGATATTTTAGTAGCGGATGGTTATTCTGTTTCATGTGACACCATTATTAGAGATTGTACTTTAACCTTGAGCGATCATGACTTTTCAATCAATCTTATTCCTATGGCTCTCGGAGGTTTCGACATCATAGTAGGCATGGACTGGCTGACCAAACACCATGTTGAAGTTGTCTGTTTTGACAAGTATATCCGTATCCCTCTTGACTCGGGTGAAATTTTGAACATCTATGGTGAGAAACCGTCAAAGGGACTCAAGCTTATGTCTTGCACTACTGCACAGAAGTACCTACGGAAGAAATGTGTGGCATTCTTGGCCCATATTGTGGAACGAAAAGGCAAAGATAAGAGTCTCCAAGACATTCTTGTAATCAAAGACTTTCCTGAAGTTTTTCCCGAAGATTTACCCGGTCTTCCTCCTATACGCCAAGTCGAATTCCGTATTGACTTAGTGCCAGGAGCAAACCCCGTGGCCAAGTCACCTTATCGTCTTGCACCATCAGAGATGCAGGAACTTTCAAGCCAACTCCGAGAACTTTCTGACAAAGGATTTATTCGTCCTAGCGTTTCCCCTTGGGGAGCACCTGTTCTATTCGTTAAGAAGAAGGATGGTTCTTTCAGAATGTGTATCGACTATCGGGAACTTAACAAGCTTACCGTGAAGAACCGTTATCCACTTCCGAGGATTGACGATTTATTTGATCAACTTCAAGGCTCGACTTATTTCTCTAAGATCGATCTTCGTTCTGGTTATCACCAGTTACGAGTCCTCGAATCCGATACCCCCAAAACAGCCTTTCGTACTTGGTATGGTCATTACGAGTTCATGGTTATGCCCTTCGGACTAACCAATGCACCAGCGGTGTTCATGGATCTTATGAATCGCGTGTGTAAGCCGTACTTGGACAAGTTCGTGATCGTCTTCATTGACGATATCCTCATATATTCAAAATCCAAAGCGGAACACGAAGAACACTTGCGTCTGGTTTTGGATCTCTTGAAGAAGGAGCAATTATACGCTAAGTTCTCCAAATGTGAATTTTGGCTAAAGGAAGTCCAATTCTTAGGACACATAGTCAACGAAAAGGGTATTCACATAGATCCCTCTAAGATAGAGGCGGTAAAGAACTGGCACGCTCCAAAGACCCCTACCGAAGTCCGCTCGTTTCTTGGTTTAGCGGGCTATTACCGTCGTTTCATATCAAATTTTTCAAAGATCGCGGTACCACTCACAGCCTTAACTCACAAAGGCAAACCCTACGAGTGGGGACCAAAACAAGAGGAAGCCTTTCAAACCCTAAAACAGAAATTGTGTGAGGCTCCTATCCTGACTCTTCCCGATGGAACCGAAGACTTTGTCATTTACTGTGACGCTTCCCACTTAGGTCTTGGTTGTGTACTAATGCAGCGAGGCAAAGTGATTGCTTATGCGTCTCGACAACTTAAAATCCATGAGAATAATTATACGACGCACGATCTTGAGTTGGGTGCGGTCGTATTTGCTCTTAAAATTTGGAGACATTACCTATATGGTACCAAATGTGAGATTTACACCGATCATAAGAGTCTCCAGCACATCTTCAATCAGAAAGAACTCAACATGAGGCAAAGGCGTTGGGTTGAACTCTTAAACGACTACGACTGCAACATTCGTTATCATCCTGGTAAGGCGAATGTCGTGGCCGATGCTCTTAGTCGTAAAGAACCTATCAAGATCCATAGCATTCGTATCCAAAATGATATTCAAACTCGTATCCTGGAAGCACAACATCTCTCGGTTACGGAAGGGAACATGTACAACGAAATGTCATGCGGTGCAGAACTCCAGCTGGAAACCAAACCCAATGGGTTACTCTACTTTCTAAACCGCATTTGGATCCCTGACCGTGATAACCTCCGTACTTTTGTCATGAACGAGGCTCACAAGACTCGTTATTCTATCCATCCGGGTGCAGACAAAATGTACAAGGATCTTCGTACTCAATACTGGTGGCCTGGTATGAAAAAGGACATCGCTCTATACGTATCCAAGTGCCTTACTTGTTTGAAGGTTAAGGCCGAACACCAGCGTCCATCAGGCTTGCTTGAACAACCCGAGATACCTGTGTGGAAGTGGGAATGTATTGCCATGGACTTCATAACCAAACTCCCGCACACGTCCCATGGTCATGATAGCATATGGGTGATCATCGACCGTTTGACAAAATCTGCTCATTTCTTGCCTATCCGTGAAGACTACCGAGTTGAGAAATTGGCTCGAATCTACATTGATGAGATTATTAGTCGACACGGTGTACCTCTCAATATCATTTCTGATCGTGACGGACGATTCACTTCTCGTTTCTGGCAGTCATTACAATCAGCTTTGGGCACTCAGTTGAATCTTATTACGGCTTACCATCCGCAAACTGATGGTCAGTCCGAACGAACGATTCAAACTCTCGAAGACATGCTTAGAGCCTGTGTCATTGACTTCAAGGGTAATTGGGACTTACACCTGCCCTTAGTCGAGTTCTCGTATAATAACAGCTACCACACGAGCATTGACATGGCTCCTTTTGAAGCACTTTATGGTCGTAAGTGCCGCTCTCCTATCTGTTGGACGGAGATTGGGGAATCACAGATTACTGGCCCTGAACTCATCCAAGAAACTTCTGACAAGATTTTGCAAATCCGAGACAACCTTCTGGCTGCAAGGAGCCGACAAAAGAGCTACGCTGACAAACGTCGAAAACCCTTAGAGTTTCAAGTCGGTGATCTAGTCCTTCTCAAGGTATCCCCTTGGAAAGGAGTAGTCTGTTTTGGAAAGAAAAGGAAGCTTGCACCGAGATTTGTAGGCCCTTTTAAAATCCTGGAACGGATTGGGAAAGTAGCTTACAAGTTGGATCTGCCAGAAGAGCTTAGTAACATTCATCCTACTTTCCATATCTCAAACTTAAAGAAATGCTTGGCTGACGAGAACCTCATAATACCGCTCGACGAGGTGCACATTGACGAATCAATGCACTTCGTGGAGAAGCCCGTGGAAATCATGGATCGGGAGGTTAAGCAACTCAAGCGAAGCCGAATCCCAATTGTGAAGGTTCGATGGGAATCCAAACGTGGCCCAGAGTTTACTTGGGAGCGTGAGGATCAAATGAAATCCAAATACCCACATCTGTTTCCAGGACCCTCTTCTTAATAAATTTCGGGACGAAATCTCCTAAAGTAGGGGAGACTGTAATCCCCAGGAAAATTCCGGCTTTATTTTAACTACTCCGACACTTGTAATACCAGTATCTGGTGATTCTCATTTATAAAACTGTTCCATCTATCCCTTACATTTCATAAGTATTTATACATACATTTAATGCAATTATTTCAAGTCCTAAAGTAATAAATATTATGTAGGGTATTATGTAAATAAAAATTGTCACCCCTATTTTATATAAATATATGTACATACTAAGTTTTGTTCTAAACTTATATATATATATATATATATATATATATATATATATATATATACTTATAAGAATTAAATTCAAAAGATTGTATAATTATAATTATAACTTTCAAATATAACACTTGAACTTAATAAATTTTGTAAATTTACAAACTTACTAAATTTTTCTTTCAGTAAAAAGTTCAGGGTGTAAATTGTAACTTCTGAAACTTTAGTCCAACAAAAACCTAGGTTTGTGCATGGGATGATAAACCTTTGAAACTGTAGGGACCTGTTCTGCTAATAGCTGAAACATGTTTCTCTTCCAAGCAAACCATGAGTTCGATTCCCACACCCACCGGTTCTAAGACCTTGATTTACGAATCTGTAAGTTTGATATTATCACACGAAATTGAAACCGTCAATACGTTTAATCCAACTAGCCGATCCACTACCTATAATCAATTGAATTCTTATGATGAACTTAATGTTTAATCCGTAACCGAAACCTTCATTAACGACCATTTAATCGATCGAGCCTTTACTATCCGATTTGTCTATAAATAGGGGTCCTAAATCATTAGCAACACTCAATACAAACTTCCCATACCTGCGAGTTCGTTTAATTCCATCCCTGTATCACCCAATCAAGCCGACGAACACGACCCATTTCGCGACAGTCGTCCTCCTTCTCCACGTGTCCGTTTCAGGTACTTTTTAGGTCTTTGAGTTCGTATGAATACAGGGATCATAAGCCCCATGGTTCGGGCTTCGATCTTTAGTCCGATCAGGCGAATTAGGGAGCTAGGGTTTCGGGATTGATTTGGGGACGATGGTTGTTCGGGGTTACTAATTAAAAACTAAAGCGCGGCACCTTTAGACCAAGGCATAAGCCCTGGTCTGATGGTTATGGTGTTGCGTGTGTGTGTGTGGCACGGCTGAGGTCGCGTGTTCGAGTCCCGGCCCCTGCATAATTTTTTAAGCCTTTTTCTGTTTACCTTTTTATACATTTTAAATTCCTGAAAATTGTAAATAAAATTTATATAAATTCTAGAATCATAAAACTATAAATCTAAAATTTATAAAAATGACTTTTATTTATTCTAGGTATAAATAGGAATTTCTTTTAACTTTTAATATATTATTTAAATATTTAAAAATCCAATTAAATTAATTTTCAAATTATATTAATCTCTCCATTTTATAAATTAAAACCATAAACCTTTGTGCTTATTTTTAAATTAAGAATACATTATAAACCCGTACAAATTCCTAAATAAATTAATTAGTTAGTCGAATTTACTAAATTATCTTATAAACTAATAATGTTTATTATTAGACATTATTAAAATCTTTTAAAATAATTATTTTGACAAAGAATAATTATTTAAATACTTAAACGATTATTTTTAAATAATTATACAAATCTCTTTTATCTCACTCAAATCATACAAGTCCTTATTAACTTATTTGATTAGTCGTTTTAAAACTTACAAAACATTTTAGTTGAACCTAAATGTATAGAACTGTATCATTTCAAAATTCCAAATTATGATATAAACTACTTTTAAATCCCAAAACTTATATAACCTCATCCTCAACCTCAGACTTTACTATCTCATGCAAACTATCTCAACCTTAGAACACAATCTATCTTGTAGGTGTGTTGTGAGAAATTCTCACAATATCTATTCAACTTATCAAACGCAATCATCTTTAGCTCTTCATTCAAGTGAGTATTCATAGCCCCTTTTTACTGCTTTTGTTTTGGGGTGAAACATGTGTTAACTACCTTATCTACACGATTCAATAACTTGATTCTATGCTATGATCAACATGCTTTATATCTTTAACTATCTGGTGACCATTACATGAATGCATGCCAGTACGTTCATTAACTTATGTTGCAAGCCTAAGGTAGTACCTAACATGATCATTTATAGGGGAAACCGAAACTAAACTAAACTTACCACATAACCTTGGCGGGTTGTTGTTGGTGTGAACTATTAGCATGGGTGTATCTCCCCATGTTGGATGTGAACTATAAAACTCGGGTATTATCTAACCCTTTTATCAAAACGGCAATCCGTGGGATTGTGGCAGCTATATTTCATTTACCAGGGTTGAACTATACGCTTGGAGCCTTATGTGTTCATAGATATGCTTTAGATCTGCATTAGAATCATCTGAATCGTAAACTTTATTTAAACTTTAGTTTTGATGTCAAAACCTATGTTGCTCACCAACTACTTGTAGTTGACTTTTACTCGCATGTTTCAGGTGCACCTGCTTAAGGCCTTTGCTGCTCACGTAGGACTTGGACCTAGCTAATGAACTGAAATATATGTCATGTTAAACTTTTGTCTTTTTGTTCTTGTAACGGATTATTTAATATGGTTTAATAAATATCTTCGCATTAAATAGATGATCATGAGCTTTTGAACAACCGTGTCAGCCCCGGCGTTAATCCGCCGCCGGCCGGGGTGTGACATAACTAAACCACACTGACAGGCAAGTGTACCTATTGAGTGTAGCACGGCTTAATGGTAAACCGAGTTATCGAACCCTAGAGACACTGAATACTAATACTAGACTCTGACTCAGACTAAATATTGATGATTGGGGGGTTAACTACACTACTTATTATCACTGAAGAATGCAGAAACTAAGTACGACTCTACTATCAAGAGAAAGAACTAAGGATGAAATCAAGAATGGGAAGAACACTACCTAAGTCAGAATCCTACTTGTAAAGCTCAACTCCTACCGGTTTTGGAACTATGATGGATCTGGGTTTCAAAGGATAACTGCTAAAGACAACCTAGTGGATCCCTAATCACTCTTAAGGTGTCACCAACTAAGCTACCTAAAGTGTACTAAACTCACCAGATTGTTAGATCACCTCTCGGGTATTTCCAACTATGATCAAGTACCCTAATGAACGGATTACCTCTCAGTCTCACCATCCACAATACACTCAAGGAATGCACGGGGTAATCCTAGGATAACAACTATAATTCAGACTAGCAACAATCACTAGACACCTAAACCAAATTCCTCTCAGACAGTTAACACTCGGATTCCTAATGACGGAGACTAACCGACTATTTCTCACCGCTCGGGTATTGAACTAGGACACACACTCAATTCTAATCATCAATCAATCACAACTCCTATGGTTACTACGTCTAGCAAACCACCGAAATCACAAACCCTAAGATCTATGACCTAGATACGCTAATCAAACTGGCACACAACCACAATCATCACAAGGAATCAAAATCAATCACACAATCAGAATTAGAGCATGCATATACATCATAATTATCATACTAGGATCGTTACAAAATCATAAATCTATCAAACGAAACCAAAACGAGTAAAAACAAAAACTTTAACAAGCATTCATCGTTAACCTAGGCAGTATTAATGTTTTAGCCTAGGATCATGCTTAAACAACCAAAACAGAAGTAAATAACATTCACCATGGTTTCAAACACAGAAAACAAACACAAAGATTCAAACTTTAAAACCGAATAAGCTAAACTACACAAACCCGGAATCAAAAGCTTCGATCGTGCACTTCAATTCAATTTCTTGCTCCTAAAATCGCCCCTTTTCTCCCTCAAGACGGCTGGAATACGAACTTCTTTGATAATGGGATTACAAAACTATTAAAACTGATTTTATGGTTTTTTTATCGGATTTTGAAGCCCTCGTGTACCGCGAGAGATTTAACATGGTCCTTCGCGTACCGCGAAGGACAATATAGTCGCGCCCGGATTTTCCTTTCCTCGCGTACCGCGAGAGGATACCCTCTGGTCTTCGCGTACCGCGAAAAACTGGATTTTCAAATTAACTTCGGGCTTCATTCTCGTTCTCGGTTTCTTCGGGTTTTCACTCATTATCACCACGAGCACCTGTAAACATAGCGTAGACTCAATACAAACCAAATACGACTCAAAACGATTACAAAACTAACTAAATCGACACGAAACATGGCGGAAATACATGTGTGCTTTGCAACACATCAGCTAACCCATAACTCGTCAACCCGACACGACTGACACTCCTATAAATTAAGATGTTAATTTGTTGCTATTGAAAGTTAATTTGTTGGCACTTTTGGTAAATTAAGATGTTGATTTGTTTATGCGTATGATGATTTCACAATTAAACAGTTAAAACAAGGGTTATATATGATATTTTTTAACTAAATCAATGGAACGATTAAACTTTGGAATTGCTAGCTGTTATTGTTTATTAATCTATTGATTTATGGTAGAACATTACATAATACAGATTACTAATACTTGATTGTAATTGTTATGGTTTATTGGTTTGTGCACTGTTAATTGTTATTCATATGGTTTGTTACAAGCTTTTGTGATTTGAGATTTATGGTAGAAAATACAGTATGAAATAAAACTTTGATAATGGTTTACTAAAACCATAATACTTTTTTTCTATTTTTAGTTCAATCTTCAAAACTGATTCGCATTAAATTCATATTTTTTGTACTTAAGCACGTTAATATTAACTCTACCCATCAAATTTTGTTTTTTTCTTAATTTTTTATATTCGTTTATAAATATTACCTTTTTCTATTTTTAATTTGTTACTAACTTTTTTAATTAACTTTCGTTTCAATGTCAAATCCTATTGGCACGACAATCTATCTATTTTTCGATCTCTATAACTGTGTCGCGGCAACTTCATACGTTTCTTTTATGTAATTAGTCATGTTATTTTCACCACCGCAACGCGCGTAACAAGGTTCGCAAACCCACCGCATCGCGCTGAACACCGAGTCATGCCGACTTCATAGGTTTTTTTATGTACTTAGTCACGCTATTGTCGTCGTCACAACGCCAGTAACGATTTTCGCAAACCCGTTGCATCGCGTTATCTTTAATTATGCAGTTAAACACGTTAATATCATTGTACATCCCTGCCGCAACGCCCGAGTCAAATTTTCTAGTTACTTACAAAACACAAATCGCCAACTACATCTGCACACAGTTGTTTTAAACGTTTTTTTAAACTGTTTAGTTTTTAAAACCATTCAATGCTCATCTCCAAATATACTGTTGCGGGTTCATCATTTTTTTTATCTAAGTTACCCGCAGCAACATTGTCCGTATGAGCAGTAACTTGATTTTTTTTTCTATTTTTTATTTTAGTTAAATACAATTTCTTTTACAAAAGGAAACAAATAGCATCTTTGGCCCAATGATTCACGTACGTACACGTACTATAACCCCATCCGTGTCTACATTTCGAACCCGCCGCCATTTTATTTTTTTTAAAAGAAATGATTTACTCTTACAACTTTTAAACTATGATATTTTATAAATTTTCGAAATTGACATTGCGACGTGCCTATTTTTATTTACGTTTCTATCGAATATATCGGTGCAACGTGATTTTTTTTAACGTCGTGTTGAATGTACTTTCACAATTTGCTTATTTTTACCACGTTTCGAACCAGCCGCGAAGCGCGGGTGATATTCCACTAGTTAATTATTATATAAATAAACAAATCCATTACAATTGATGAATTGATAAATTAAAATAAAAAACAGAATTCGATGGCTCATTATAAATATATGGACCATGAAGAGTCAACTGCCTTTTGTGTTTGTTTAGATTGAATCCCAGCCATTTAAAATACCCATAACTACCCTCAAATTCGATCTCAGCCACTCTAATTCTCAGATTTTGGCAGTTACCTTTTTTGTTCAGATCACATGGATCGACTACCAATTTCACACGGATCACCCAGGTCTTCTTTACCTCTGATTAACCTGCGTAACATCTCTTCATTAACCGCCTAACTCCTCATTCCCTGTCCTATCACACAACCATCCACTGCACTGGGAGGTTCTTTCTTTCACGCAAACGGCCGGAATCTACTAGCTTCACCGTCGCTATCATCCGACCACCACCCTTCTCCTTCGCCGCCGTCGTCACTATTCCCAGGTAAGGATAACCCCATCCACAGGTACACGATTCTGATTTCTGAGTTCCAAATTAACGATAATTGGAACATTTTTTCAGTTTTTTGATGAAATCTGTTGCTAATATGACTTCTAATTGAAATTCCAAATGCCATTACATTATAGATCAGATGAAATTACCAACTTCAAGATGGTAAATGGCTTTAGAGTTGGGGATTTGGTATGGAGGCAGAAGATCGAAACCCTACAAAGCATATGGTGAGTTGAAACCCTATTAATTATAAATATATGGACCATGAAGAGTCAACTGCCTTTTGTGTTTGTTTAGATTGAATCCCAGCCATTTAAAATACCCATAACTACCCTCAAATTCGATCTCAGCCACTCTATTTCTCAGATTTTGGCAGTTACCTTTTTTGTTCAGATCACATGGATCGACTACCAATTTCACACGGATCACCCACGTCTTCTTTACCTCTGATTAACCTGCGTAACATCTCTTCATTAACCGCCTAACTCCTCATTCCCTGTCCTATCACACAACCATCCACTGCACTGGGAGGTTCTTTCTTTCACGCAAACGGCCGGAATCTACTAGCTTCACCGTCGCTATCATCCGACCACCACCCTTCTCCTTCGCCGCCGTCGTCACTATTCCCAGGTAAGGATAACCCCATCCACAGGTACACGATTCTGATTTCTGAGTTCCAAATTAACGATAATTGGAACATTTTTTCAGTTTTTTGATGAAATCTGTTGCTAATATGACTTCTAATTGAAATTCCAAATGCCATTACATTATAGATCAGATGAAATTACCAACTTCAAGATGGTAAATGGCTTTAGAGTTGGGGATTTGGTATGGAGGCAGAAGATCGAAACCCTACAAAGCATATGGTGAGTTGAAACCCTATTAATTATAAATATATGGACCATGAAGAGTCAACTGCCTTTTGTGTTTGTTTAGATTGAATCCCAGCCATTTAAAATACCCATAACTACCCTCAAATTCGATCTCAGCCACTCTATTTCTCAGATTTTGGCAGTTACCTTTTTTGTTCAGATCACATGGATCGACTACCAATTTCACACGGATCACCCACGTCTTCTTTACCTCTGATTAACCTGCGTAACATCTCTTCATTAACCGCCTAACTTCTCATTCCCTGTCCTATCACACAACCATCCACTGCACTGGGAGGTTCTTTCTTTCACGCAAACGGCCGGAATCTACTAGCTTCACCGTCGCTATCATCCGACCACCACCCTTCTCCTTCGCCGCCGTCGTCACTATTCCCAGGTAAGGATAACCCCATCCACAGGTACACGATTCTGATTTCTGAGTTCCAAATTAACGATAATTGGAACATTTTTTCAGTTTTTTGATGAAATCTGTTGCTAATATGACTTCTAATTGAAATTCCAAATGCCATTACATTATAGATCAGATGAAATTACCAACTTCAAGATGGTAAATGGCTTTAGAGTTGGGGATTTGGTATGGAGGCAGAAGATCGAAACCCTACAAAGCATATGGTGAGTTGAAACCCTATTAATTATAAATATATGGACCATGAAGAGTCAACTGCCTTTTGTGTTTGTTTAGATTGAATCCCAGCCATTTAAAATACCCATAACTACCCTCAAATTCGATCTCAGCCACTCTATTTCTCAGATTTTGGCAGTTACCTTTTTTGTTCAGATCACATGGATCGACTACCAATTTCACACGGATCACCCACGTCTTCTTTACCTCTGATTAACCTGCGTAACATCTCTTCATTAACCGCCTAACTCCTCATTCCCTGTCCTATCACACAACCATCCACTGCACTGGGAGGTTCTTTCTTTCACGCAAACGGCCGGAATCTACTAGCTTCACCGTCGCTATCATCCGACCACCACCCTTCTCCTTCGCCGCCGTCGTCACTATTCCCAGGTAAGGATAACCCCATCCACAGGTACACGATTCTGATTTCTGAGTTCCAAATTAACGATAATTGGAACATTTTTTCAGTTTTTTGATGAAATCTGTTGCTAATATGACTTCTAATTGAAATTCCAAATGCCATTACATTATAGATCAGATGAAATTACCAACTTCAAGATGGTAAATGGCTTTAGAGTTGGGGATTTGGTATGGAGGCAGAAGATCGAAACCCTACAAAGCATATGGTGAGTTGAAACCCTATTAAGTAGATGGTATAAAATTAGGTTTGCAAACATGATTTGACAATTTTATTTAATTTTTTTACATTGGTCTCTAAAGTATCAGAGCTCAAATTAATTTGGTGTTTTTCATCAAAAGGGTAAAATAGATTTATGTTCATTAAATTTATTTCATAATTATGGTGTTAGATGCTGATTAATTTGTTGTTTTTTCAGCGTCTTCTTGCTAATGGATTAATTTCAGTTTTCACTTATAGTCATGAACTTGGAATGGATTACAATCATGTCTACAGTTCATATCTGGTCAAGAGATTTGCATTGAGTCTTATGGGATATGATGCTACTGTTTGTTGTATCAATAAATCAATAATAATTGACAATTGCATGTTCTCATTTTTTTTCACAGATTTATCTTGACTTGATCACTAAATGTTCAACAATTGGATCTTCCTTGACTGGCAAGGTATATTCTCTTTAATTTGTTTCATTGACATCTCACAAGTCTCAACATTTAGTATGTAATTTTGTCACTTGCACCTACAGGATCCTACATAGCATACCAAATTTGACAACTTTATGGTTCAAGAACTTGATGGACTGTAAAAGAAGAGGGTTGGTGCTAAAAGAAGGTAATGCATTGCGTTGTATAACCGGTTATTTTTGTGACTTTATGTCTAACAACTGTTTACTATTTTCACCAGCCTGGTGCTAATGACATACTGGCGGTATCACTTGTAGTGTGTAAAGTAAGAGTATCAGTAAAAAAATCCCTCTATATAAGGTACCTGCCTTAGTTCTTCAATGCTGAATTGTATTTGATGAGTGTATGTCTTAACATATTATATTGTATTCCACGAGTTTGTTCAACCCGTGTAAAACATGAGTTTAAAAAAAAAATTTGTATTACTTAATATATAATATTATATTTATTCAACCCGTGTAATACACGGGATTTTAACCTAGTAATCAAATAAGAACGATACTCTTGTAATTAGGCATGGGAAATACACGAGCACAAAACCGTACATAAAACTGAATGAAAAGGAGAAATATACATACAATTATATAATAAACATGATTCTAACTTGTATTTATAATGATGACTACAACCGTGTCTTCTTGTAATATCCTTGACTGCAACACTTGAACACCCTAAGACGTTAAAGGTGGTTAAGGATTCGTGTTTAACATGTGTTCTTTCAAACAGATTTCACGCCTCTATATAAGGTATCACTTGCAGTGTGTAAAGTAAGAGTATCAGTAAAAAAATCCCTCTATATAAGGTACCTGCCTTAGTTCTTCAATGCTGAATTGTATTTGATTTGAATTATTCTGACTTGATTGGATTCTTGACATGCAGCACATGGTAATCCTTGCTGGAAATAAGACCTTGGTGAATAAGATTAGATTAAGTAAGATTTTTCATCTCAAATGCAAGGTGGACATATCCAATTATTTATTATGTATGGAGTATTATGTGTATTTGCCTTATAGATATAGTAAACAGGATGAAAGGACAGTAGATATAGCCAATTTTTTGCACATTCATTAATCTGTATGTTTTCGTTGATTATCAACGGACCTTTGTTTCCAACTCTATTTCGTAGTGCATTCTTCGGAATATTTTTGTTTTCATTTCTAAAATTTCTTTTTTACATTTTTGTTTTCGTTGCTAAAATTTCTTTTTTACAGTTGGTTGTTCTTGAAAACCCATCTTGTGATTGGTGTTAAATTGTTGATTTTTGCTGGAAATGCTTTACATGGTTAGGTCTAGAGCTCGGTGAACTCAAGCATCTTCAATACTTGTACTTTCCACAAATCTTTGATCTGTTTGTTTTAAATTAATGCTTATTAATTTCTGAAACCATGTTATAGCTTGCTGGATTTTAATGTAGATTATATACAATTGTTTCATCAGTATGTTTAAAAATGTTTGATGAAAAAGAATGGTATGCTGGTAAAGCTCAAAAAAATAATGGAAGGCAACTTGAACTAAAACAAAGATTTGAGCAAACTATGAAAGATGCAGTAGACAAATCACAGTGGCTAAACGTGTATATCAAGAATTTAGATGGTATTGTTTCTGATGAAAATCTTCAAGGGATTGTTTGCACCTTTTGGTATTATAACTCATTGCAAGGTTTGCTGATATAAAACATTTAAGACTTGCACATAAAGTATGCTCCTGATATGTGAACTTATTTTATCTATATTTTCTCTATGAACAGGTCATGCAAGATCCTAGTGGAGCTAGCAAAGGATCAAGTTTTCTTGCATTTTTTACTTATGAGGAAGCTTCTAGAGCAGTAAGCTGACATGTTCTCATTTACCATGCTCACATTTGATTAGAAGCGAAGTCAAGTGAGACGTGGTTATTAAAGCTAATGGATTGGTTATGGGAAGGTTGATTTTTTTTCGCAACAGATGGAGACAAACCTATTTGGTATATGAAATGGTAATTTGGAAATGATGGCCACAAAGTCAAAAAGGGTGTCCTGGTCAAACCTTACCATGTGGTCAACATCTTTTGCAAAGTTAGAAGGAATTTATGGCATGTTGTGACCAAGAGTTTGAAGACAATTTTCAAAGTGTTAAGCATTTTTTTGTGTGTATTGGGTTACATTACAGCCTCACTGCTTGGTGTTAAACAAAACATGTATTGTTTACTTGATGCAAAACCTTGAAATTTTGATCTTCTTTCTTCTTAGATCTTGAAGATTATGAAAATATGCATGTTACTGTGATTGTAGTCTGTAGATGTTGGTTTGAACTACAAATTATAATTCGAGAAAGTAGGGTTCTTATATTAGAAAGGTTTATTTGTTAAAATATCATACATGTTGGAATAAAATTACTTGAGAATTTAGAGTTACCTAGAAATAAATGAGTATAAGCTATTAGCCAACTATTTTGGGTGTATTGGTGCAATTGTTTTTTAAGGATATCCACTTTAGGGCTAAGAAGTTTGTTAAAATATCATACATGTTAGTATAGATGTTTGTTTGAAGCAATGATATGTTTTTTTGGTTAATTCAGGACGGTTGCTTCGACGGGACAAGATTGACGTTGATTGAGGTGAACATAACCTGGAGGTGAAGGTGAGTTTGATGCGAATCAATCCACGTTTGCAGTTGGTTTGTATATATAGTGTAATGATGAGAATGTATGTATGTCATGTTACGTTTTTGTTATTTGTCCACTTGCTTTGTAAGTTAATTTTGGTGAAGGTGTTTGTAAAGTTCATTTGGTGTTAATTTCGACAACCCGGACTGGGACGGGTATAAAACTAGTTGTCTTATGGATGTCGACCGCCATTTCAAAACGCAAAACACCAAAGACCCAAAAGTCCGAAACATAAGCTTTCAACTTTAAAATTCAAAACAATTAACAATTGAAAACATAAAACTTACCTGGTGCGTAAATTATAATTGAATTGAAGAATGGAATGTAATAAAATGAAAGGGGCAAGCGGCATGGAGAAGACTATTTATGATTCGTGATTATTGAATAATCAATTATAAAACTGAATAAAATAAGTTTATTAATTTTTAAACGTAATTGTGTTAATTAGGCCCTTTTAAAATATGTTATTGGGTTAATGAGTTTTAGTATATTTATTAATTGACTAGTTTTAAACCTCGTGTAACACACGTGGTGAAACGTTAAGATTATATTGATAAATATTTTAACACATTTTTTATACAAATTTGATATCAAACTTAATTAAAAAACTACTAATGAAATATTAGCAAAATTTATTCTAACACATATTTATTTAAAATACATAAGCAGCATTTTCAAATTTTATATGTAAAATTAAAATTTTGTTTTTATAAACAAAATTTTAAAAATACGCTTTTAGATAATAAACTTTTAAAACTCATTTTAAATATCCTATTTTTTTATTCTTGTTTTTTTAATATTCACTTTTAATGATAAATTTAAAAAAAATATGTGTCAATGGTTATAATAATAAAATTGATTTGGTAAAAATGTTTATTTATGTAATATTTTTTTTAAATGAGCTAAATATGAAAATATTGGATGGATGAAGTAAATATGGTTTTAGGGGGGAAATGAATGTGAGAATGAATATCAAGTGACATAAAATTTAGTTTTTTTATTATAATAGGGATTTGACCCCTCTACAAGATTAGAACATATAATCCTAGGTGTCACAATTAACCCATGCCAAAGTCAATGTTTGTTCATGTTTAGTCCTTCATAAACACGTTTTCAAACATGAAATGATCTTGCCAAAAGAACCAACATATCACTTAGAAATTTCATCAAACACACGGGGTGCATATTGAATCAAGCAACAAATTACACATATATTGATCAACTTACACCAAAATCAAAAGCACTAAACAATATGGTATGTAACTAAATTGTAAATAAAAATCTGAAAAGAAATCATTGCATACACTAATTACAAAATGAATGTTTTTAAGGAAAAACATTACCTTTTGATATGGATTCTGATGTTCACCGACCACTTTTGATTTTGGTTTATGATATTCAAGAAATTTGTGATTAAACAATAGTCCATATAATCAAATGCATGATTGATGCTCACCATTTATGATGTTCAAGGATTAATAAAAAATCGAATAGAATTGCTTCTAATTGTCGGTCTCGGGCTATTGCATTTGACCAACGACCCACTTCCGGTTATCAAGATTAAGAAATCTTCAATTGTTGATAGCGATTAAGTGCATCGGCGTGCAAAAAGTTATAAGCCGAACAATTAAAACCAAATCGAAGACATAGATAATGAAAGATGGCAAGTAATCAAATGAAAACCCTAAGTTAACGTTTGGTATACAGGAATAAGATGTGAAATGGAATGGACGATTACGAGGGAATGAAAAAAATGATATGAAGGACTAAACATGAACCACCACCTCCCACCACCGCCCACCACCGCCTCCACCACCTCCACCACCCACCACCGCCGTCGCCGCCTCCACCACCCACCGCCATCTCTCGTCGCCACCACCACCGCCACCCACATCCACGCCACCACCACCTCTCGCCGTCGCCGCCTCCACCACCCACCGCCATCTCTCGCCGCCACCCACAACCACACCACCGCCACCACCACCCCCATCCACCGCCATCCTAAAATTTTTAATTGTTTTACAAGTATTTTAATTGTTTTTATAATTTAAAAATATTACATTTATATATATTTTTTATTTTTTTAATTATTTCAAATATCCTATTTACTATGCAAATCCGTATCCGAAGTTTCGGATATTCGAAATTCGAAATGGGTTCGGATAGTGAAAACAACTATCCAAAAATTTCGAATATCCTAAAATTTCAAATATCCGAATTTAAAAACCCCTATTCATGATTATATTTTAAACCATTTTAAAAATCATATTTACAAATAAAACTCAAATTTTGATAAGAACCCGGGACTATGAATGATAAAAGCATGTGTTGAGTTCAACCGAAACCCACATTTTTTGTATTCAAAAAGTTTAACAAATTTTTTTTTTAACTAGACTGAAAAGGTTAAATTATCTCACTTATAAATAAAATGACTAAAATATTCTACACTTAACAGAAAAGGTTTACAGGGTTAGTGTAATGGACTGAAATGGTTACAAAAATATAACCTTAGAGGTTGATATGTTAAAAAATTCTTTTTTGAACTAAAATGGTTAAACAGATCAAACTACACTGGCCAAAAGTGAAATATACTCAAATTAATAAGTATTTATATGATTATTATGTTTTATTTCTAAGTTTTAACCCCTAAACTTATTTTATAAGTATGAAACAGCCCAGATCCATCTCATTGCATCATAAGCCCAGGTTTTGTAAGTTGTTAAATCATAAAAGCACCTTATTTTTTCGTTTCAAATCTCTCTAAAAAAACCTAAAAATTTTCATCACGAAATTCAAAATTTTACCGGCCCTTTAAATTAAACCTCTAATCTCGATTCAGTTTTTATCACAAAATCGAAGCCGAATTAATTGAGATTCTACACCCTAAAAGGTCAATCACATATGTTTTCAGATATCTGAATTTTATTTCATTAGGAATTGAAGCTTAACCATAGTGATTTATGTAATCCTCGTGACCAGTTGATAATATTGTTAATCAAGTCCATGAAATTTGTACTTTGGGTTATGTTATACATTACGAGCTTGCAGTATAATCACTACCTTAAGGTCTAGTTTGCAATCGTGATTCACAATATACTTAGTGTCTACTGTTAATCTTGATTGCAAGCTAGACCTAAAGGCAATTGCACACCAAACTCGTAATGAAGAATATTAACCCAAAGGTATAATCTGCAATGATGTGTAAAAAAAATACCTTCTATAAACTCGTAATTATGTTTACCAATCATGGAAAATTTTAATTGTTGATGATATATTATTATTATTATTATTATTATTGATGTTGTTATTTAACGGCTTGCTACTGTAATATGATACGTGTCTATTTTAGTTAGTTACTTAGCTTACTAGTTTGTTAAATAAGTTGGTTAAAGGGTTAAATAATTCAATATGCACATGATGGAAGCAGATCATGTACCTGAATTGGATTAGCAAATGAATATTAACTACTTCTTCTTGCCAATTCTCTTTGTAACCTAACCTAAATGTGTGTTAGTGTGTGTACCTCGAGAACTATTCTAAACTTTTGGTTCTCTAAGTGCATATCTTGTGTTTGACCACTAATAACTCAGTCATGGACACTTATTCAACAAATTACCAGTGAATTGAACTCATCAAAGCTGCAATTCACATCATCATAATCATGAGGATACAGCGAGAACCTAAAACAATGGCCTTAATTTTTGCTTCGAGGAAAATGATAAGTTGTCTTTTTACACCTTCTAATGTTGTGTACCATTAAAAAAATCTATTTGTGCATATGATTAAGATTCTTAATAAAGTTTACGAACTTAATCATGCCAAAAGCTTTTCATCGAGTTATAAAAAATCTAGGGGTTTAATGATAAAATGCATGAGCTATATCGTTGTGTTTTAAATTCAAATTTTGCACAATAGGGTTATGAAAATCCACGAGAAGCAACTGGGTGTATTGTATGAGCCAATTGCCATTTAGCTAATAAACCAGTGGATATTGAGGTTCCGCAAGCGGTACTTCCCGATACTGTATTTGAAGTAGTTGTTCGAATTCCTTATGATATGCAACTGAAACAAGTTCTTGCTAATGGTAAAAAAAGGGATTTGAATGTGGGGGCTGTTCTTATTTTACCAGAGGGTTTTGAATTAGCCCTTCCCGATCGTATTTCCCCTAAGATAAAAGAAAAGATGGGTAATCTGTCTTTTCATTTTATTATTTTGTTGCAATGAATTCTCACTGTTTTTTGTATTTCGTTTTTTTCTTTAATATCATAAATTGAAACGAAACAACTACCACAATCTTCAGAGTTAGTTATTTATTCAATGCTCGGTTAGTAAAGAAGTATGGAGAAGAATTTGAGCTTGGATAACTCTTGATTTATCAAATAAAGACTCGGTTCAAGAGTTGGCGGAGAGGATTCTCTTTTCTCAAGGGTCGGAGCGGGTTAAAAAGGTTAAAACTCTTATTGTTTATGCTACTTGCTGGATTATCTGGAAGTCCCGGTATACATGGATCTTTTCGAAGATTAAGTGCTTGGTTGACAATATGATTGAGGATATTAAGATCGTGTTATTCCATTGGTTAGGATAATTGGGTATTTAATCCTCTCTTGGATATGATGTAATTTTTAGTTGTTGGTGGCTATCCCTTTTTTTGTGTATTGGCCAAAATTGGCTATTTGTTTTCCTTTTATGTGTTCTTGGTGATGTATTTTTGAGTGTTTTTGCTAGTTTTTCTTAGCATTTATATGAGATTGCTTATTATTACGGTTCAAAAAAAGTTATCAAGCTTATTGTATTTTGATTCAACCGATAAGTAGTTTTAAGTGTTAGATATGAATAAATCGTTTATGATTATTTATTTCTTTAAAGTGAAATACGCTTGGAAGTTGTTTATCCGTAGTTATATGTTTTTTTTGTTTTTATTAGCGTTTAATTCAATAAAACTTTTAAATATTATATGACTAGGTTAAAAACCCCGTGTATTTATATTTAATAATAAATATTTACATATTATATATTTATAGTATATTGTATAGTTTTTTAATACAAATTTTAGAGACGTCATATAATTACTTTTTAAAAATGTTTTATAAAAAGAATGAAATTAATGTTCAATTTCTAACAATGTTTTATGAACAAATCTATATTTTTTAGATAAAAAACGTTTTATAAAAAGAATTATATAAATTATTATTATTTAATAGCAGAGAGACGAAAAAAAAAACAATAAAAGAAAGTTTAAGCATTTAACAGGAGAGAGGCCGGAAAATTTTACAATATCCATCTAATTGAGTATTGCAATCCCAAATCCGAATATTTAAATCATAAAAGCACTCATCATAAACTCCTCTTTTGAGTCAAATCTCTCTACAAACACATATAAATTATAATTAACCTGTTAATTTAAAATATTACGAAGTTCAAATTTTCACCAGCCCCTTTTTTTATTATTGTTGTTTCTCATGCTTTGTTGTTTTAATCATGAGAAAAGAGAACCAAAAACAGCCGACTTAATTTTGCTTTTAGGTTATATTCTGTATTACGAGCTTGCGGTAGAATCACCTTAAGATCTAATTTGCAATCAAGATTCACAGCAGACACAATGTCTACTGTAAATCTTGATTGCAAGCTAGACCTAAAGGCAATTTACACAGAAAGCCGGTAATGTAGAATATAACCCAAAGGTACAAAATTAACATTTGTAAAATTATAAAAGCAATGATGCAGAAACATGAGAATGATTGACATAACATGTTGATTTTGACGCAGGTTCTTGAGATGGATGAAATGGTGTTTTATGTGGATGAAAATTATTAATGAACCCAAAAGATTTCATTAGTTCTTGAATTATTAATGAACCCAAAAGAGTCGCTGTGCGGTTACCCACAAAATTATATGTGTTTTACCTGCATGGAATCAATTGCTCGCTAACAAATTCTATATTTCTTCTTTTTTTTTTGGGTTATGGTAGGATCTATATAACTATGTTACAATACATTGACTCTTGATCAAATAATCAAAGATTATAATTCAGAGGTTTTGTAACTTTAAATCTTGTGATTGGAATTATTAGAAGTGTTGAAAACAAAATAAGTAAATAAATTTGAAAATCCATTTGTTTGAAGGCGGTATTTTGTGTCTTCAAATATTTCATGATTGATGACTGGAACCACTTCAAGTTCCCAACATGTTGAAATAAAAAGAAGTTCAAATCTTGAGTTCTCGTAGTTTTCTACTAATTGAACGGTTCTATGTATATAGGAACAAAGCAAGTGTTGGTAATTTTAGTGCAATCAAGCTATTTAGTGTAATTGGGTTTATATTAAATGGTAACCAAATGAGCAGTCATATTGAAATATCAAACAAGTTGATAAGTATGGAGTGCAGAGTTATTTGATGATCTTATGACTTCTGATGCTTAAGATCTTGTTGTGTCAAGGGGGTCAAGCCCACTGAACAAGGGGGTCCGGGGGTAGCGCCCCTGGTTAGCAGGGTCCTAGGGGCGGTAGCCCCTATTGGGGTCCAAAGGGCAACGCCCTAGGCTGGGTCCAAGGGGCAACACTACTGATGCGTACTGGACGGTCTATAAAAACTAATATAAAAACCTAACTTAGACACTCTAGCTTTAAATTTATAAATCTAGACTTAACCTAATACTAGACCACACAATCGGCAAGTGTACCGATCAATTGCAGTAAAGTCTAATGTAAGTTCGGATATCGAACCTACGAGACACTAGTGACAACTCTATCTAGACTCTGACTCAACTAATTAGACTGATTTATATGGGAGAAATTTTGTTGTGATTCTAATTCTAACAAACTAAAGAGAACTAACTAACTATCGACACCAACTATTAGACAGACGAAACGGATGAGATCAGGAATGGATAAAGCACTATCTAGGTAATGAATCATGTTTGCTAAACATGAACTTCTCTCGGTTATGACACCTATGATGGAACCAGGATCTTTGAATACGAAACCCTAAGACAACCTAAGGATCCAAGATCATTCTCCGGGTGTGACCTAATAGGAAACCCTAAGGAACGTGTAAACTCACCGGTTAGTCGGATCACCTCTCAGCTATTTCTAACAATGTTAAAGTACCCTAATGATATATTATCTCTCAGTCTCAATATCTCAATACGCCCTAAAACATACAGAATAACCTGATAACTCTCGGTATGACACGGAATATCAATGATGCTAAGAAACCCTAGGAAATCCTCCTTTAAGAGCAATTGACCTAAAAACCCTAACACCAAGAATACCCGACAACTTCGCACCTTTCAGCTATTGAAGTAGGAAGAACATTTAATCCTAAGATACTCTCAACCTGCGTTTCTATGGACGATGATATCAATGATCCATAAACTAGTTACAAACACACTAAGCAACCTAACATGCAACTTTTATACGAAAGACATTCAACTAGACGCATGTGAAACACAAATCAATAGATCAAAACTAAACATCATACTAATTGAAATCAAGTTCTTACTTTATCATGAATCTATTAATAATCAACATAAACCGGAAGAAATCCAATATTCAATCAAACAATCATCAAGAACCTAGATAGCTATAATAAACGTTATAATAAACAGAATCAAAAAATTTATAATAAACGTTCATCGTAAATAGAAAATAATTAAGCTGCTAGCTTCAATTAGACGTGCTTGCTTTAATAAATATTTTCTTGATCTACGACTTATGTTCTTTTTCTTTTTCTTTGTTCCTATTCCACGTCCAAACAGCCGCCAAACAAGCCACTCAATTTTCAGCCTTGAGTTTTTTTCTCGATAAACATGCCTCGCGTTTTTTTTTTGAACGGCGAACATTGAATGTTGTGACGTCGCACCCCCTCCCGCCGTCACATAGGAGAGCCTCGTCCAACTCCGGCCAATATGTTGTCTTAACCGGGCCCACTTGGGGTCAGAGTTGGAGAGCATCCAAGGAAAAATCCCACCCAATATGGCCTCTTCCGGACTTGAGAGAGAGCCGAGGCTCGAACCCTGGATCGACGTGGGTAAAACCCTGGTGCATCAGCCTAAGAACTAGGCCTCATTTGCATGGCTCAGAAAATAATGGGGAGAGCAGGAATTGAACCTGGGTCATAAAGAATACCGGGTCTCTTCCTTACCACTCCACCACCAACTCATTGGCAAACGTGCGTCACGTTTAATTCTCCTTTCTGGCGTGAATTGCTTTTTGCCGTAAATCCCAATTCCACGTCTCTTGTTGCCGGTGACGGATCCAGGAATTTTTTTCAAGGGGTTCACTGTTTTTTGATGCTCCACTTTCATAGGGCCGGACATAAAAAAAATAGGTTGGTTCGGGTCGGTTGATGGTTTGAGTAGGGTAAAGTTCATCAAATAACAAAAATACAATAACATAATAAAAAAACGTCATTAGAAATTAAACCCGGCTACTAATTTGTAGTGTTGATGTGATGGTATTTGATCCCAATTGCTCAATTCACAATCATTTTAATATACATAGATATACATCTTTGACTTCAGTTTTGTTGTGTTTTTTTTGTACATTAAAGGATTGGATAATGGAACAGTAAAGTTGCAGGTGTTGTATCACTTGTGTTACTTAATCTTTTTACACTTCTTCTTATTGTGTTATTTATGTTTATGCATTTTGAATTTGTGTTATTTATGATGATGTATTTTTCATGCTAAGAAATGCTATTAACAGGTACTCAAATACTAGATGTCTTATGCAATTTATGTGAAATTTGTGGATGCGTTTTTTACATTAGTTTTAATGTTTGATGTTCGATGCAATAGTGTTATACATTAGTTCATCCATAATAATACCTACGAATCAAATTCAAATCAACATCTAAAATCTAAATCAACATCTAAATTAACAACAGTGGCGGAAGGCAGAGTCAGCAGTTGGAGGTTGGAGGCTGAAAGGAAGCTTTGACCTGAACTTTCTTTCCCTGATTCCCTCTTTGTTATACCAGCCCAAAAAAGAAACAAGAAACAGTCAAACAGCCCGGTCAGTTCACCGGGAGGATCGCCCTCCCAATTCGAAGTTTTTTCCTGGAAGTGAGCCCTTGTAGTCCCTAATAATGCCACCACCTCAGGCCCAGATGTTGAAGCATCCCAGACTAAATCAGGTAAAAAAAATGTCAATAAGGGGATTCGAACCCACTACCTATAGGTTACAAAGCAAAGCCTAAACCACTACACCACTTGTTAAACTTTGTATGGGGTTCACCCCAGTTCTTTTACCTAACGTTCCATAAAAATTCCGAAACTCGGGGGGGTTCACCGGAACCCCCTCCCGCGTATGTAAGTCCGCCCCTGCTTGTTGCTTCTACTTGCGCCAACACAATTCCACGGCACAATCCAATACATTTTTTTTATTCTTTAATTATTTTATGACTTATTTCACTCATGGCCTAATAAAATTTTAATACAACCCATCAATTAATTATTTGGTCCAAAGATGTTGTAATCCTTTTTTCCACAGCGCAACTAATTCTCCAATGCACAAATTGTTATACCATCTGTCCATATTCTTCGTTTTAGCTTGTTTAAGCTCCTTTTACTTACGGACACCTACAAACCATGATACCACTCAATAACAACTATAAACGACTCAAAACGACTCTAAAACGCTATTAAAACACAAGGAATCAGAGGTGTGTTTTGCAACACATCAACCACTAACATGTAAAGTTTTATTTTACATGTTTTGTTATTCATGAAATACTGAGTTTAGAAGTAAAAACTGCTGAATGATGGTCTTTCAAACCAGATTGTTCATGCTGACCAGTTTACTTTTCTCGAGTAAAAATTGCTCTTTCCAAGTAAAATTTCTCCCCTTAGTATGTTTGCTCACTTATGTAAGTTTTGCCTATTTCCAAAATAGACCGTCTCTCCTGAGTAGAATGGCTTAGCAGTTATGATTGATGGTTGTCACAGTTGTCAGCTAATAACCGTTATAACGTTCAAATGTAAATGTTTACCCCTTATATAAATGCGAATTTGGTCATTGAAAAAGACACGAAATTCTCTAACAGACTATCACATATTCGTTATTGAATATCTTATTCTTATCCGATAGAATTATGTGTATACCAGGAAAATAATTCAATCAGAGAGTCTGAGTCACATCATATATACACGAACCAAGAATTCCTACAACAAATGTCTTAGCTATCTTAATCTTCCAATTTGGTTTTCAATTTTCTTTCAATAGAATATTATTTTAGGGATTAACTGATTAAGTATGTGATTATTCTGTAATTTATAGATACGGAATTGGTTTTTTAAAATAAATATCATGAAATAATATCCATAGAACAAACTTTTAGGGTCTGTTTGGTATGAGAGAATTGAATGAACGAGGGAATTGTCATGTTTGGTTACCCTACAAGAATGAAATTAATCATTAGTACGTGTTGTTTGTTAGGGGGGAAAAGACGAAGAAATGAAATACAATTCATGAAAAGATAAATAAATACCCTAGGATAAAAAAGGTCATGGGTCAGGTAATGAGATGGGTCATTATTCGGGTCATAGGAATAAAACAGAGCATGTGAGGGGCCATGGGTCATGGCATGGGTCAGTTCATTGGTGGGTCATGGTCCGACATGTGTCGGGCCATGGGTCGGGGCATGGTACGAGTCATGGTCCGGGCATGGGTCAGGCCATGGGCCGATTCATGGGTCGGGGCATAGGACGGATCATGGGTCGGGGCATGGTACGGGTCATAGGTCTGGTCATGGGTCGAGTCATGTCGGGTCGTGGGGCACGACATGGGTCGGGTCATGAGACGGAGTATGGTACGAGCCATGGGTCGCGCCATGGGCGGTCATGGGTCGGACCATGGTTTGCATCATGGGCCGGGTATGGTACGGGGCATGAGACGGGTTATGGTTCATGCCATGGGTCGGGTCACGGATCGGATCACGGGTTAGTGTTTGGGTCCCACCATGGGTCGGTTAATTAATTAATCAAATTCATTACATTCCTTGAAGGAATAAAAAAAATACACCCCTCTCCCTATGAATGAAAATCAGTAAAAGGGAAGGAATCAAATTCCTTATGTAATTATACATTTCATTCCTATGTATTTACCAAACATGTTTTTTTTCCATTCCATCTTAATGACTCATTCTGTCGTCCATTCATATATACCAAACATTACCGTAATGACACTATTTGTATGAAACAAACACCGGTGCTCGTTAATTTCCATTTTTTGGATCATGTTTTTTTTTTATTTCATAAATGAATTTTTATTCTCAAGCAAGCTCCTTGAGCATGATTTTATACTTTTATCTACACACTTTATCATTGAATTTGTACGCCCCCAATACATACACCTATTTGTATATGTTAGCTATATCTGTTGGATTTCGTGAATTCGTTATAAAATATTTTAATAGCGAAAGATGATACACGGACCGATCTTAATCATATCAAAATCACCCATCATAAATCCAATTGCAAGAAAACAAGAAATTAAATAAAAACCAACCATAGTGTATTTAGCAATCATGCACAGAGAGAGAAAGAGAGAGAGGGAGGGAGGAACTTGCGAAGGGTCTGAACCTAAATATGGTTCTTAAACCCTGTGTTACATATGTAAAAGTTGGGTTAGGTTATGGTAAAAAAAGTTTTAAAAATAAGAAGGGTAATAAAAAGATTTTGGGTTTGACATGTGCCTTTTTATTGTTTTTAAAGGGAGGACATAATGGTTATTGTGTAATATCAGGTCTGGTCATTTTGTAATATTAGACTACTAAAAAATAGGTCTAATGCAACTTTTTTAAAGCAACTTTTTCAAATACGTTGCATTTGACTATAACGCAACTTCCTTGAACATAAAGGTTCCATTAGAAGATCTAATGAAACTTTTTTAATAAAAGTTGCAAAATTTTGTTAAATTTGTAACCTTTTTATTTAAGAGTTGCGAAATTTACTAAAAATTGCAACCATTTTCTTAAAATGTTACAAATTTTCTTGAAAATTGCAAACTTTTTATAGAAAAGTTGCAAATTCTGATTGGTAGAACTAAACCGGCCAAAATTTTTAAATACTTTCACTTCTTATCAAAATTTCTTCAATTTCTATTAGAGTGTGGAAGATATATACTGCATTTTTGAAAGGGTGCTATGGTTGATTCTCACGATAAGTTGTTAATCTCTATGTGAGATATCAATTTATTTTTCTGTCACCACTTGAAAATGGTGTGTTACTTTCAAAGATTCAAATAAATTGGAATAAAATTAAGCCGATTAAAAAAAGTTATTTCATGATTCCTATAACACAAAACAATTGTACAAATGGATTTGTTTCTCTCCTTAACATTCACATAAGCTATTTTATCATCATCTTTATAATTTAACTAAATATCATATTTTTTTTATTTATCTTTAAATTTAGTTTAACTTCTCGCATCTCATTATTTATCTCTATATCTATCTCACTCACAAAGACTTATTTTATTATTTTTTCTCTTTCCTAGAAATTCACAAAAAATATAGAGAGTTATGAAATTGGATCTCTATATTTAAAGAATCTTTATTTACTAAAATATAAAATTTAAAGATAGAGATAGATATAAAGATTCTGATACAAGTTCAAGATAAAAGAAAACTCTAAATTATAAATTGGGGTAACTTTACATAATAGTAACCAAGTTTGCCAAGTGTTCCATTTAAGTCACTCAAAGTTTTTTTTGTCACTCTAAAGTCACTCAATTTTCACCAAGTGTTCCAATCCTATGTAATATTTTTATAAATATTTAAACTTTATAAAATTGAATGAGATAAATGAAACATACATGAACATTGTTTACTATATAGCAATTTTTTTTTCAATTCGACTTAAATATAACAACTTTGAAACTTGTTTATTATTTGGCGAATTTTTTTTCTTCATTATTACCTCATATTTTAAATTAATTGGAATAATTTTTTTCACTTATTGGTAACTAATATTCATACATATTTCATTTGCCTCATTCAATTTAAAAAAAATATTTATAAAAATATTACATAGGATTGAAACACTTGGTGAAAGTTGAGTGACTTTAGGGTGACAAAAAAACTTTAGACTAAATTACATAAAACAACCTTTAGGTATATACCAAATTACACCCGCAGACCTTTATCTTCATTAATTACACTGGACAACATTTATCTATATGGTTTGTATCAAGTTATAACCTTTAGAATAACCGACGTTAGATTTTTCAGTTAAATGACATGTAAATAACTAATTTACCCTTCATTCTTATACTAGGTTAAAACCCATGTATTACATGGGTTGAATAAATACAACTTGTTATAAAACATCAGTTCCTATGTAAATTTGTAAATTTTAAAAATGTTATATAGTTATTTTTTTAAAATGTTTTATAGAAAAGAATGAAGAAATGTTCAAATTATAAAAATGTTTTATGAATAAACCTATTTTTTTAAAATAAAAAATGTTTTATAAAAGTAATTTTAAAAATCATTATTATTTAATAAGAAACAAAAACTATAAAAAAAATTATAAATTTTGAATAATTAATAAGAGAGAGAGAGAGAGGCGGGAGACAAAAATTATAAAAAAAATAAAAAAACTTGTATAATTAATAGGAGAGAGAGAGAGGCGGGGAAAAAATGTTGATAATGAATGTGCGAGTGACAAGTGTCCACTCAAAACTTTTATTTATCATATAGTATAGATTAACAAATTAATATATATATATATATATATATATATATATATATATATATATATGGGACGGTTATCATACAAAGAGCCTAAATCCTACGAAGCGTACGAAGGGCCTTCAATCATCCGATTAATATGATCTAATGTTGGGGATAACATGGTGACATAAACATAATTACTTTGAAAAAATAGCACGTTGTTCATATAAAAAAGGGCATAAATGTCAATTTTTTAAAATAATCACAATTCGTGCGTGCTTTTTTTTACATAATCACGTTTTTACGTAACCTTTTTTACGTAATTATTTTTACGTAATCACGTTTTTTCATAAAAAAATTTACCGTGATCACGTTTTGTGTGATTGCAACTAATTTTAAACATGAATAATACTAATCAATACTACTGTCTTCAATCTTATCTTCTTGCTTTGAAGTCAAATTATCGGTAAAAACACTAATCAAAGTTTCTATCGAATGTGTGTGGATCTGGAAACAAAAACGGATAGGAACAAACAAACAAACAAACAAAACTAACTGAAAAATCTAACCTCTGTTAATCTAAAGGTTATAATTTGATACAAACCATTTAGATAAAATGTGTTTAGTGTAATTAGTGAAGATAAAGGTCTGCAAGTGTAATTTAGTATATACTTAAAGGTTGATTTTTGTAATTTAGTCAAAACTTTAAGTGAATTAAATAGAACACTTGACAAACTTGGTTACTATTTTGTGAAGTTTTCCCTTATAAATATGGGGATGAAGATAGAAAATCCTGATGCGAATCCTCCTGCTTATTACAATCCAACTTTTTTATATTTTGTCGTCAAAAACTGTTTTTTCCGTAATTATTTAACTCAAATTCAAATTATATATGTTTTTTATAACGAATTAAGTTATGAATTTAGTTATTTTATCCTAATTTGGTTTCTTCAATTAGTTTTTCTAATTTGAGTTGGAATTCTTTTTTTTTTAACCGCGAACATTGAATGTTGTGACGTCGCACCCCCTGTCACATGGGAGAGCCTCGTCCAACTCCGGTCAATATGTTGTCTTAACCGGGCCCACTTGGCGTCAGAGTTGGAGAGCATCCAAGGAATAATCCCACCCAATACGGCCACTTCCGGGCTTGAGGGAGAGCCGAGGCTCGAACCCTGGATCGGCATGGGTAAAACCCAGGCGCATCAGCCTAAGCTAGGCTTCATTTGCATGCCGCAGAAACTAATGTGGAGAGCAGAGATTGAACCTGGGTTACTAGGAACACCAGGTCTCTCCCTTACCACTTCACCACTAGCTCATTGGCGAGTTGAAATTCTTAATTCGAAGAAACCGATTCAAATATTCCTGAGTAAGTTCAAAATCTATTTGTTAAACACTCTAGATTGTTGATTAATGCAATATGATAAAAAATATTGATGAATTAATCAATTAATATATTTAGAAAGATATAAAATACACAATGAATTTTTAAGTAAGTAGCTTATTGGATATCCCGCTAGGGGGTTATATGGTATGTATTGGAATTAGCTGTCTAAAGGCATCGATGATTCCAAGGGGCAAGTCCTTGTTCCACCAACATTAACAAGAAAACTAGAGTTCCTTAACTCTGTCCATTTTATCTTCATTTCATCATACATTTAATTTATTAAACCAATCGATTATTCAATCATAAATGGACTAGTAATGGTAGTATAATTTGTGCTTTAATGTATACTAGTTTAGATCCCGTATACACACGGATGAAAAATATCACTAAATAAATTTTTTTAATCATTATAGGTATATTTTACAGGTGTAGAGATGTATCATATACTAAAGATAGAAACAAAACACATAATATGTAAAAACTAATATATAATTGAGTTTTAAAAATACATTAAGTACTATTTAATGTAATTTGATTGAAAATAAAAGTTATATGATTAGATTTCAAAGTTTCATAAGGGATAATTTAAAAACAAATTTGTTTTATTAATATAATTAAAATTTTCTTTAAATATATATTATTGTTAAAAGATGTAGGTGCAATTAATAAGAGAGAGAGGCGAGAAAAAAATGATGAGAATGAATGTGGAGGCGACACGTGGCATGTAAAAACCTTTATTTATTATAGAGTAAACTGTCATTTTCGTCCCTGTGGTTTGGTCAAAATTGTCATTTTCATCCAATAGTTTGTTTTTTTGTATCTGGGTCCTCATGGTTTTAAAATATTGCCATTTTCATCCTCGTGGTTTTAAAATATTGCCACTTTCATCCAGTCAGCTAACACCGTCCGTTTTTCTCAGTTAAATGAGGGGTATTTCAGTCCTTTTACTTATTTGTTTTATTTTTTCATCTTTTTTACTCTCACTTTTTAATCATCCCCAATTTAACCTCTAATTTAATCATCCACCTGCTGGCCTTCTTCCTCTTTTCCTGACCAGTTTCCGACGAGCACCACTAGAACACCTCCGTCGCTTGTTTCTATGATTAAAAAGTGAGAGTAAAAAAGATGAAGAAATAAAACAAATATGTAAAAGGACTGAAATACCCCTCATTTAATTGAGAAAAACGGACGGTGTTAGCTGACTGGATGAAAGTGGCAATATTTTAAAACCACGAGGATGAAAATGGCAATATTTTAAAACCACGAGGACCCAGATACAAAAAAACAAACTATTGGATGAAAGTGGCAATTTTGACCAAACCACAGGGACGAAAATAACAGTTTACTCAAAGTTTTAATATCTCCTAAACTTTTTGATTTCCCCCCATTTTCATAATTTCCATCCTCTATTCCCTCCCTCAATTTTCCCCAACCCTAAAACCGACTCACACATAAATTTTGCCTCCTCTGCTCCGGCGTCTCCAATCAACTGTAAGTATCACTTGTTCCGTAAATGATTCTTCTTTTTATCACTGAAATAACTCACTTTCAACTCTTGAAAGCGTTAGAGCAAACTCATGCTTATTAGCACCACACGGGCCGCACTGTGTAGGTTTTGTTTCCTATTGTGTACGATTATAGGCGCTTTATTGAGGTTTAGAAATCACTGATTGCATAATCGAAAACAAAATTCCGGAGTTAATCGAAGTAAACTCTGAATTTGAATTTAGGGCTTGAAGCTTCTTCTAGTTATAAATTCCAATTAGAACAAATATAGTGGAGCATGATTGTTTCGTTTATTGCTTCTTATTTTAAAATGGTTTATAAGATTAAAGTGGAAGGTCCTTTTTAATTAAAATAAAATAGGGATGATCATGGGTTCAAAACATGGAAATGGATAACCATTGTAGGCTGTTACGCTTTGTTGTCTATTTTTTTCGATATAATGATAAGTTATATCAGTTTATATGGTTTGATTATGTATATGTTGTCAAATTTGTGGTGTTTATATAACAAATTGAGAAACTTTGTAGAACTGTTTTAAAAATTGGAGAGTAAGAGTTCATGTTCTTTATATGTTCAATCATATAACTTTATTTTTGTCATGAACTCCAGATTCTGCAAGGAAATCGTTTTAGTTGGAATAGTTGGTTGCGGCATTTACAATGGTACCGCTCTTCTTTATTCTCAACCTACATATTTTATCAAACACTTTTTTGCCATTTTATTTGTTTTAGACAGGCAGGAAGGAAACAGTTTTGGATTTTGGCAAATTTGTTGACAAGGTTTCCAGGTCAAGCTCACTGGGAAGGCAAGGTTAGCAAATATATACTTGTCTTTACTATTTTGTTGCATATAGCTTACGAATGAATGCGACTGAAGTACAATATTATTATATGAACATGATTATTGGTTTATTACTTATTAGGTGTTTCATCTGTTCTCATATAGGTTGTGAACTTTAACTGCTTAATGACATCTCAACCTATTAAGTATAAACTTTACCATACAAGCCAGCTGGGTTTTTGGAAGTGGTTTGTATTTTCTCTCTCTCTCAAAAGATAAGTTGGCATGTCATCACATACTTGCTTTTTAGGTTTAAAATGAATAAATTGCCCACTACTTATCTGGCCAAATGGAAAACAACCAGTACATATATCAAGGATTTCACACTTGATTTGGAAGTATGATATCTCTTTGTGAATTTATAAGCTACCAAAATTTTGTGTTAGAAATAAAATGTATGCAATGGTATTTTTCTGTCTCATAAAGAATCCTCCTAACATTGTTTTAATTATATGAAATTCAAGATACATGGAATTTGAATTGATCCCATAAACTAGAAAATCTGTTAAGAATAAGAACCCACAGCCTCTGTGCTCGACTGCCATTCAACAACTTAAATTCTAGTTTTCTTACTAAATGCTAGACAAATTTGTAACAGCTATGGCGCTTGTCAAAACTGATGTTGGTGGTAATATAACTGTAAGTACTTCTGCATTAGTTTTGTACGTTGGTGGATTATATTTTCAATCTGAATTTGCATTCTTTTTTAACTTTAGATAAGAATGAATGTATGCTGTCAATCTTGATGGTTAAATCTTTTTCCAGTCATGAATATGAATTTTATATTAAGGGAATCAAATAATCAATGTATGTTGTTCAACCTTTTAATGAGATAGCTCTGCAACTTCTTACATGCTCATTGTTGAACCCTATCTTTGAAACCTTACTTGTGTTATTTTTTTAATCTTTTTTCTTGAGAGAAAAGAATCCCTTTTCGAATGTAAACAAATTATTGTTGGTTTTTACTTGTTTCATACTTTCATCCACTACTGTGCCAAAATCAAACAAGCATGTCTCAGTTGTTTCTTTTTCAATCAAAGTGACTTGTAATATTCTTGGTTACCCATCCATTATATTTAGTCACGCTAGTTTTTAGAGTATTTTAATTATTTAATTTATATGGATATGTTTTGTATTTACAGAATGTTGTTCTTGCTTAGGGTTAATTTATGATCAAACTGCTTATTTGATTGATATTTATTTCAATTTTTGATCCAATATCTGGATTTACAGTTTCAGTTGCTACATATATTAGAATGGGTTGATTAAAGAAATATTTGCTTGTTTCTTGATGATAATTGTTTATGTTGATCATGATTTCAGGGTTTTTTTGTCTTGATTTTGCAGTTCTTGATAAAGGAAACAACGGCTAAAGGCTGCTTCAAGCAAGAACATGAATTCTGTAAGTTCTTTAAAGACTAGATTAGTCTTGTTTTAGCGTGATCATTTTGGTTTAAAAAATATTTTCAATGAAACTACATGGATGGAATTGATAAGAAATGAAACTACATGGACTAAAAAGATCAGCTAACAGACAGGTTTTGACCCACTGAGTGGGATAATCAAATTTGATGAAATTGTTTAGCAAACATGTGATGTACTATAGTACTACCAAACTATTGAATATTTGAGCACATGCAAATAGAAACATACGGTATGTTTTTTTTTTTTTCCTTTTGAAGCAGTATTTACAACTATAGAAAACCTGTTTGACAGCTAAAAGTGTTTGACAGCAAGTAGTGCTCTTTGACAGCAGTATTTACACACTTGCGTTTTGTATAATAGTCTTTTTTTCTCATCTTGTAATAACTGTTGGTGAAATGTCTAAACTGTTTTTAGCAGCCATGCTTGCATTTATGGCAAACAAGTGATCAAATTGTTTTGACGATATTTTTCTTAATATTTTTTTGGACATAATTACAGGAACAAATAAGGAACTACAACCCTATAGAGGATGTTAGCGCTACGGTAGATCCTTTTCTAGTTGTAATGAACAAAGAGAATTATGGATATCATATCGCCAAGGAGTTACAAATACATTGATAAAATAAAGTAGATGGTGCTTGTACATTATAAATTGATTCTGGTGGGGCTCATGGATTCATTAAAAGCAAATGTTGAAGTTGAGAAAATTCAGTTGCAGGAAATGCGCAAAGATATTGAAAAGGATCATGAAAGAAAAAATTCGAGCTCGAAACTATGTGAAAAGATATAGATAGCCAACGACAAACTTGAAAGCTATTATACATAAGGTTATGAAACAACTACTAGCTGGAGAAATAGATTATAGTAGAATGTTTCTATTTCTTATTATTATTGTAATTGATTGAAATTTTGTGTTGACTATATTGTTATTTGAGTTTGGACAAACATGTTAAAGTATATCATTTGACTATTAATGATATATGTGTTAATATTTTTTTGGTGTAATTACAATTGAATGCATATTAATTAATAGCAATTAAATTTGTTTTACAAAGTTGCATTTGAGTGTAAAAAATGTTGTATTTGTTGTAATCAAACTATAATAAAGGTTGCATTTAAGTATAGAAAAAAGTTGCATTTGAGAGTAGAAAAAGTTGTATTTTTGTAACTAAACTATAATAAAAGTTGCATTTAAGTATTAAAAAAGTTGCATTCAAAATAAAAAAAAGTTGCATTAGAATGTAAAAAGTGTGTGCATTAAAAGTTACATTTGAATATTAAATGCAACACTTTCAAAAAATGTTGCATTAGGTTTTGAAAAGGTTGTGTTATATCTAATGCAATTGCTTCGAATGCAGCCCTCAATAAAAGGCTGCATTAGGCCTAATGCAACCTTTTTAAGGCGTAACACAACATTTTTTAAGGGTTGCATTAGCTTCATTTTCTTGTAGGTGTAGTCATTTTATCAAATATTTTTCATTATTGTGTTATATGTATTAATCATTATGTTTTACATTTTAGATAATTTTGTGTTATTTTTGTCCATGTTTTTTATGTATTATATATAAAATAGTGATGACAAATATTTGACACACTGACCAGACCTGACATATTTGAGCGAATTACACAATAATGAGCAAATTACACAATGAGCTGGAAAACGTAAAACACAATGATAAATACATATAACACAATAATGAAAAATATATGATAAAATGAGCAAATTACACAATGAGTTGGAAAACGTAAAACACAATGATGAATACATATAACACAATGATGAAAAATATTTGACAAAATGAACATATTACATAATGAGTAAATTACACAATAATGTCGTTTTTGTATATAACGACACTATATTCGTTTTTGTAAATTTTTTCGTTTTTGTATATAACGATACTATACTCGTTTTAAAGATAAAAAATGCTCGACTTTCGTCAATGTGTTTTACGTTTTAGATAATTTCGTGTTATTTTTGTCAGGTCTGGTCATTGTGTCTAATGTCCCGTCATTGTGTCAAATATTTTTTTTTATCACTATGTTATATATAATACATAAAAAATAGTGACAAAAATAACACGAAATTATCTAAAACACAAAACACAATGCCGAATACATATAACACAATGATGAAAAATATTTGACAAAATGACCAGACCTGACATTACACAATTACAAGACCTGACATTAGACACAATGATGAGCAAATTACACAATGAGCTGGAAAACGTATTTTTTTTCTTTTTTGTATATAACGACACTATACTCGTTTTAAAGATAAAAAACGCTCGTTTTTATGGTGTAATTTAAAAAATATAATGTCGTATGTAAAAGTTATGAACGTTTAAAAAAATGGGGGGAAATTGATAAAAAGTCAACAAAAATGGTTATGACTAAAATACCCTTCCAACAATTTTTTTTCATACAATTTGATCTCAACTATTAAATCTTTTCTACAATTGAATCTAATGACCCTAAATCCCTCTCACCCTTTTTATTTTAAAAACTCTTTTTATTTTAAAAACTCTTTTTACTTGAACCTAACCCTATATATATATATGGGAGGGTTCTAGAGAAAACTCTCTTTTACGCGAAAACTAAGAAAACCACTTTATAGCCCTTGATTTATTTAATCTATGATTAAAATTGATTAGTGGCATGATTGTAATTAAATTAACAATTTGAGGATTTTATAAGGCTTTGAAGGGTAAGATGGGAAAAGAAAAAGATATTAATTTAGAAACTATCATCTTTAATTAACTATATTTCCTAAGTTGACTAACATCTCTCCTCTCTTCTCCCTCACTAGTTATTATCAAACAAATAAAAAAACTCATTTACGAAGTTAGGCTAACGATTTACGTATATTTAAATATTCTACATATATATGCCTACGTATATGTAAACAGGTTAGCAAATCTGTTTACGTATATGTAATCAGGTTACGTGTGGAGGAGATGATGTGGATGTTACGAGTGCAGATGATGTGGATGTTACGAATTACGTATACGTAGCTCAGAGAATTGGTCAACATAACACAAAAATGGGAAGAAGAACCGAGTTACGTATACGTAGCTCTAACGAGTTACGTATATGTAGCTCATACGAAAAAAATAAAGATGAACATGATGAACACCATCTGAAGATGAACATAATGAACAAATGTCAATATATTTAAATTATTGTTATGTGTGAAATTCAAAAATGAAATAAATAAGTTGATTAGAAGCTTCGATTCTAAGTCTCACTCATACCTTTAATGGTAATTTGCAGAATTAATGAAAAATATAATGGTTTTCTTTGTTTTCGGCTAACTTTGTGGTTTTCTTTTGATCATTTCCATATATATATATATATATATATATATATATATATATATATATATATATATAACCCCGTGTGTTACACGGGTTGAAACTTTAATATTATATTGATAAATATTCTAACAACTTTTTTATACAAAATTGATATTATATTTGTAACTTTTTTATTTTGTAACATGTTAAAATTATATGGATAAGAGTAATCAAAACATCAAAAAATACAAGAATATACATTTCATAATAGCATGACTGTTACATTACCTAAACAATTTTTTATTTAATATTTCTTAATAGCATGACTGAAACACCGACACTTCAAACTAATTTATGGTTTGACAAACCTGATAATGTAAGTCAATTTAGAAAATCATGAGATTATAAACTTTCATCAAAATCATCATCAAGATGTTCTGATTGACGGATACTATTTGTATTTGTATTCGAAAAATTTCGCTAAACTTTTAATGCTAAATCTCTCATTAAAAAATAATAATAAAAATATACAAATAAAATTTAAATTTCAACAATGTATCGTCTTTTAAAATTTAAATTTTCAACAATGTATCGTCTTTTAATGTCTTTTAAAAATTTCATTCCTTAATATTGACACAATTAAATTTAATATTCTAAAAATATAATATGAAAAAATTAAAAATAATAAATTAGAATTGAAACTTGTAAACATATTTTTTGAAAAAAAATCTAGTCATTTAAAAAATTAAAGTTTAAAATATAATACACTTTTAAAAATAAATATTTGCAAGTTTATTAATTTTATTAAAAACAAACTATTAAAATTTATAAATTTAATAAAGAAATTATTTATAAATATCAAATTTAAAAAAAAAACTACTAATTAAATATCAGTAAACTTTATTCTAACACATATTTATTCAAAGTTTCCTATTTTTTAATTCTTGATTTTTATAAATTATTAAACTTTGATGATAATTTAAAAAAAAATGAGAGCCAATGGTAATAATGATAAATTGATTTGATAAAATGTTTATTTATGTAATTTTTCAAAAAAGAAAATGCTAAATATGCTAGTATTAAATGGAGGATATAAATGTGGTTTGGGGGAAAAAATTTATGAGAGTGAATGTGGTGATGCCAAGTGGCAAAAACATTTAGTCTTTTATTAGAAGAGGGATATATAGGGAAGAGTTCAAATACTAACCAACTTTTTATATGATAACCGTACTAACCACTATAAAACAATCACATAATTTATAAATTATTTTTTTCTTTTAATTGTTAAAATAGTATTTAAGTATCTTGAATATATATTTTGAACATAAATACGGAAATGATGAGTCTTACGTATACGTACCAAATAATGTTACATATACGTGACACATAGTGTTTACATATATGTAACATTAACATAATGATAATTGTTACATATACGTAACACTATGTTTGATAGTGGTTATCATGATTATCAAATAAATATTGGTTAGCATTTGAAGTCACCCTATATATATACAAACACACACACTATATATATATATATATATATATATATAATAAACAAAGGTTTTTGCATGTCACGTGTCGCCACCATATTCATTTTCATAATTTTTTTTTCCGTTTCTCTCTCTTATTAAATACATCTATATATTTTAACAACAATATATTTAAAAAAAAACTAATTATAATGATAAAAAATATTTATTTTAAATTATCCATTATTACAACAAATTTTGAAATATAATTATGTAACTTTTATTTTGAATCAAATAGTAATGAAAGTCAAATAGATTAAATACTAATTAATGTATTTTCGAATCCAAATTAGATATTAAGTTTTACATATTTTGAATTTGGTTATCTATCGTTTTGTATATGTAATACATTTTTACACATTTAAATATATGTAAAAAAATTAAGAATTTTATATATTAATATTTTTCACTGTGTGTAGACACAGGATTCTAAGCTAGTATATATATAGGGGAGGGATATTCTAAAAAGGCTAAAAAGTGTAAAAAGTCTTTTAAACACCCCCCCAAAAAGCCTAAAAACCCCCACCCCAACCCCCCTAAAACCTAACCCCCACCTCACCCCACCCCGAAAAACTTGAAACCCCCTACCCCCACCTTAACCCCCCTAAAACCTAACCCCCACCTCACCCCATCCCGAAAAACTTAAAACCCCCCACCCCACCCCAAAAACCTAAATCCTAACAAAAAAACCCCTAAAAAGCCGAAAAAGTCGTCTAAAAACACCACCCATCCCAAAAGCCTAAACCTCCAACCCAACCCCCCTAAAATCCTAACCCCCACCCCACCCCACCCTACCCCCAAAAACCTAACCCCCTCACAAAAGCCTAAATACTAAAAGCTAAACCCATAAGGCAAAAACTAGACCCTAAAATCTAAACCATACAAGCTAAGATCGTAGAGTTCGACGATACGGTTCCAACGCCACCAAAATGAGTAACACTGGAGTTTGTATGAGACGGTTATGAGCGTTTTAAATCACTTTTTACACTTTTTTGACTTTTTAGCAAAACCTCACACTATATATATATATATATATATATATATATATATATATATATATATATATATATATATATATATATATATATATATAGGATTCTAGAGAAAACCACATAGTTAGGCAAAAACCGAGAAAACCAATAAAAAAACCAATTTTAACCAATAATATAATAATATTTATTTTCTTTTATTTTTATTTTTTTTATAAGAGTATCAATGTTATATTACATATTTTTACCAAAAATCATTTAAATATTGGCTTACGTATACGTAAACAGAAAACAAAAAAAGTTGTGGTTACATATATTATTACACATTGTTTTAGTAGTTTTGTCGTTGTTCACCTAACTTTATGGTTTTCTCTTGATCCCTCTTATATATATAGTTAGGGTTATTCTACAAAGTCTAAAACCTTACATGCCAAAGCAATTGTACTCTCGGTTTTTAGGTCTCCGTATAATCAGTACCAACCCACTAACAATTTTTTTATAAGAGTCTGTATAAATTTATAATTATTTAATAAACAACCTATCTCATAAAATTAATAATTAATAATGGATTGTCATTTTAAAACAGTTTAGTTAATATCACATATTTGAACACTTTAAAAAATAAATAAGAATGACATATCAATCGGTCAATTTGTCAAATTTTAAAAGCCCGCCATTTAGAGATGAGATCGGTACCATACCGGTGCCGAAAATACCAATACCAAATATGAAAAAAGTGGGTATAGGTATCGAATTTATCGGTACAGAACCGGTTTGGTACGATATCGGTACGGTACTGAAAATACTGATACCGAATTTTGGGAAAAGTGGGTATCGATACCGGTACCGAATCTATCGGTACAGTACCGGTACTCGGTACCAAATGCTTATCCCTACCGCCATTAACCCCAATGTAGTTAGGTTAGTGGATAAGAAAGGCTTAAATATTGACCACTTCAAATGTAACAATAAAAATAAAATAAAATAGAACGAAGGATCAGAATAGTTACCGCGTGTTATAATCAGCCCATATTTTGTGGCTATCCATTTAAAACATAAATAAATAATAAAAAACAATATACCCTTAAACATATTATACAAAACAATGCATAAATTGTCTTCAAAGTGCATCTACGTTGGTGAAAAAATTCGGTGCCTTCAAATCGACATATGAGGTAAAAAAATAATAAGCATTAATGTATTGAATATATTTAAATGTTTTAAACAATAAAAATAATATTGTGTTAACCTGAATTTATTGCAAAACTGCAATTTCTGTTGGTTATTCTTCCATTTCTGCTAAACACGTATCAACTACGACGCTTAAATAAAAACTGAACCCTACAGTTTCAAATAGTAGTTAATAATCAATTTAGGTTACTATGTTTATGACTGGTATTTTCTTATATGGGGTGTTGTTATTTAATTGAGATATGTAAGGCACAGACATACCACACCAATGTTACAAATAACAAAACTAATAAAAGTACTATACGATATATCACGGGATGATTGATAAACTAACAGAAAACGAGTTTAGATTATGATACAAGTAAAGATATTAAATACAACAATTCACTAAACTGATTATGTATGTTCTAACATATATTTTTGTAATTTCACATAATAATATTTTTAAGAAAGAAAATTTACTTCCTTTTTTCCAAAACAATTTATAAATAAGTATGATTTATAAAGTTAACCATCACAAGATCTTCGCAGTTCGTCAACATTGAACCTACGATAACATGTGTAAACTCTTGAATTTTTTATTTAATTGTATAAAGTGTTCTAGAAACGTTAATTTTGATGGTTTAGCGCAACACAACACGTGCGGGTATAACACTAGTGTATGTGTGTGTGTATATATATATATATATATATGTATCAAATCAAGTGTTGATTGTTAAAGACTCTTCGTTTTTCGGGAGGTGGGGTGCTGTCTAAACTGCTTTAATTAGAAAAAGAAAAGATGAGAAAATTAATAATGAAGAAGGTGGTATCTTTATTCTTCATCAATGTCGTGTTAGTGGTATTTGGTGCCAAGTCTTTGTCCATATGTATGATTGAAAGCACTACCCATCCAAATTTTATACTTTACATTAAATTAAACCCTTTGATAAGCCCACAAACTATTTTTAAATAATTTTGGAACCCTAGCTGATCAACTAGAGGACAAAACAAAAACCCTAATGTTTCTAAAGTGGTCATTAGTTGCCTTTGAGATTTTTCTGTCAGTAAGATATTACATGCATAACTATTTAGAATCCATTATACAACCTTTGTTTAACCAGTGCCAAAAACTCAACCAAAGTGATACATTATGCTTTTGGTTTTATGTTAAAGAATCTTGAAACATAAATTTTGTTCTTGTTAAGTAGGAAATCCGTTTGGGAGCAAATTCTACAAGAAAAGCATCTTTTGTGTGTCTCCACATTCCAACCACATCCACCCTGACTAATAGACTTGCATAAATCATGACCTAATTTGATTGATGCAAATAAACTGTCATTGTACATAGTGAGATTTCATCCCCTCTCCTTAAAAGCTGGTAAGTATATGGACTAAGTAAAAAATAAGCTTCATCATTATAAAACAAGTGTTACTAATTAATAAAACAATTGCACTAATGATGGGCCTTGTGTTTAAATTTTAATGCGCATTTTGTTATTGCCGAAGCTTCAAGAATCTTGTCATGAGAAATATCGTGTGCCATCAAGATTCTGCCTTGGTGGTCAGGGGGTTTTCCCAAAAGGTTTTCCCTCTGTGGAGTTCATAATTCCTTAGGGGTTGTTTGGATAGACTGATGTACGAGCATCCCATGGTAGGACGTTCAAGTTGAGCCCACACCGTTAAAAAAAAGAAGAGAAATATCATGTCGCGAGTGCTATGTCCCTACTCTAGGAAAAGTGTGGAGACACAAGTAAAGACGCCTTCCCCATGGAATGTTATTGAGTTGTTATTATTGTTGTCATATATTTGATTTCTTATGCTCGCACGCTGATATGGGTCTAACCAGACCAGCCCGGAGGATTTAAGTGTCGCCCTGAGGATTTAAGTGTCTCGGCCGTGTCGGAAATAAAATGCCCTTAGGCCCTAACGAATTATATAAACCATTTTTTTAAATGACGATTAACGTTATATTGATTAGAATGTCATACCGTAATAGATAGCCGATGATTCGTAAAGCTCTTCTCGCATTCTTGATAGCAAACTGTTTGATCACCACTTGTTTTTCAACATGTTCTTGCTCTTCCGCCTCTTCTAGATCTACTTCTACATGCTCTTCAACATGCGGTTTATACATAAACTTAAATATAGCACCGACTTGAGACTAAAATCATATCTAAATTCAAAATCATATCTAATTTCTAATTATAAATTAGGGCTAAATTGTGTGATTCAAGGAATTGGAACAAAAGAAAATCAAGAAAACATACATTGATGGTGGTTGACGGTGGGCTGCGGTGGTTGATGGATGAGGATGGTGGGATGTGGTCTGGACCCAATTAGTTTATCCGATGGTCGATTGTTCATGTTCATTGAAGGTTGTAGTCGCAATTTTTTTTTGATTTTTTATGTTTAAATGAATATTAGATGGACCCGATTAGTTTATTTGGGCCCAATAATCCTGGCATGAAATGAAAGGCTTTACAAAGAAAACATTCTACATCGTCAATCCCTAGCATGTAGTATAACAATTCCACTCACGCCACCGATAAACTGTGAGTCATGCCAAACCCAAATATAGATTTGACTATAAAATTTTTCACTACTAGAAAACTGACCGATAGCGACCACATTTTCGGTATAATTCGGTCGTAAAACGCGTTGGACCGATTTACGACCAGAAATGAGGTTTCAAAAACCCCGTCGCTAATCCAAATTTGCGACCGGCGTAAAGCTGCAAGTGTCCCCTTCAACACCATCGTCCAACATTGTGTGAAAAAAATCTCCATAATGTCCACAAAAATTTTTAAATAGTAAAATAAAATTAAATATTTTTTGAAAAAAAATAATTTTTCAATGAGATCCTATCTCAACAATATTGCAAAAAAAATACCGTCAGATCCGACGATGTTTATAAACATATAGGCGATTTGGACACTTGGCGGACTATGGTTGGCTGAGAATAACGTCGGAGCACCATTTTATACCGTCAGTTCTGACGGTATATGAGGGGACATTTTTTGAAGGGATTAGTTAAAAGGACAGATTGGGGGACAAAAAAGTAATAAAGACATTTTAAAGATTTTTTGATAGAAATATTTTATGTCAGTCAATATATAATATAGTGAACTGTTTGAGTATGTAAAGACTATGTAAAGACTGATTGTATGTTCGCCATCTTTGGTAGGAATCACTTAGGAACGTTTGGGAACTTTCACTTACCTTAAGATTCTCAAACAACTTGGAAGTGTAAGACGTTTCCTTGAAACGTTGCGATGTGTGGTTCATATTGTATAAATACGATGCATATAAAACATTTAGAAGTGTTCGTTCAATTGAAATTCATTTACGGTTTCATCTTGTTCTTTCTATATTTTTCTTGATTGAATGATTGATTCTAATGATCCCTAAGATTCTATAGTGGTATCAGAGCTAAGGCTCAAAATCAAGATCAAAATCATTGATTCAATTATCAATCAAGAATGTTTTGAAACAAATTCTCTATAATCAATGGGATTGCAGCGGTCGACTATTTTTGAAAAATTGGAGAGGTCTTAAATTGGTTACAAACAAGAAGAGTTTGATCAATATCTTTGCCGACAAAATCAAAAGCAATTTGGTTATAAAATCAAGAAGGAATCAGTAGCAAGTCATAATGAGGAATATGAGTCTATTTGTATAGTTGTAAGTAGTCAAGGGGTTATAGCGTAACGAATCAAAGTTAGAAAGTGTATGCATGGTTCATATTGTATAAATACGATGCCCATGTAAACCATTCAGAATCGTTCGTTCAATTGAAATTCATTTAGGGTTTCATCTTGTTCTCCATCTTTGTTTCTTAATTGAATGATTGATTCCAATGATCCCTCGGATTCTACATCCTCTAATCACTCTCATGCGATCAAATTCCATACATTTTCAATTACGCCCAATGGATTTTTATCTAAACCCTAGACCTTTATAACCTAGCACCCTTTGGAAAATTCTACACCCGGTACCTTTTTGTACACATTTCATATAGACCACAAACCCTAAACCTCACTACGTTGTGTTATGCGTCATACAAACCAATTACCTAAAAGGGATCCTAGCCATATAACAACACTCATCTCATTACTAATAATCTACCCTCTAAATTGTTTGCTTTACACATAAAGTACATATTAAATACACTCATATGAGCGCCTAATTTTCAGGCTTCCCGCCTCCTCAACGGCTACGACTTGTCATCGGAACCGCATGATTAATAGCGACGACAGGGTGTCGTCGCTAAAGCCCTCGTCGGTAAAGGCCCTTTTTCTTGTAGAGCATCTAGAGGACATTTGAACTACGTTTATCTTATTGCATCTATGTTACTACAACAGTTAAGTGCCATACATTTAGGCTAAAGGGTCGAATTTCAAGCGAGGTGTAAGTTTTTTTTCCCAAATAAGTCTATTTCAAAACTAATTAATCATGAAACCAACAACATATGTGGCTACTTTAGCCTTCAAGTCCACTCATTTTTAGGTTCAAGTCTCACCTCTTTCACCAATCAAAAGACAAAAGAACATGGTATCATTGGCTAAACTTTTGAATTAGGGGTCCATTACCCATTAACACATTAAATAAATCTTCTAGAGAATTTAAATTTCCACTAACCCTATAGACTTGGTGCCCCAACAACAGCAAAGTGGTTTCCTCTCACCTTTTAGGTTTTAAATTTAATCTTAAAGTTAAGCATAGGAAAAAGCATTGCATTATTACAGAATTCTTTACATTAAACTCTAATTTCTTAATTAGGTCTTATCCCCAACACCACTACTGTTATTATTAATTAATCAATTAACTTTATCTAATACACCCCATCCCTTGTATAGAAGATGCAAAGTTCACATCATTTCTTGAATCCTTTTAATCCAAAAAGCAGCTCTCAAGAAAGAGAAGAAATCAAGCAAATGAAAATAAACATGGTTTACAAGATTCTTCTTCTAACTCTTCTCATTGTAGCCTCACTTGTATCATCATCATTTTCAGGTTCATAATATGTTCATCAATTTCTTAACTTTTCTTCTTTAATGTAATCTTTACACACATATGTGAAAACCCTTTTGAGTTGTCTATGAATCTTTCTTGATGTTCTTGTGCAATTAACAGCCCGTTGCGGTTCCTCCATTCCAATGGTGAAACTTAGTGCAACCGATCAAAATCAGGTTAACTTCGTGTATTCCATGGTTTTTAAATTATCATATAAATTTATGTGTTTTTATATATGTTATATAGGAATCTTTATCTTTAGTAGATGATCAAGTGTTAGAGAGGGATGATATAATTCATGAGAGGCTGCTAAGGGCTAATACAAAAGATTATGGACGACCGGATCCTGCACCGACGTATGTCAAGCCTCCGTTTAAGCTCATACCAAACTAGCTAGCATCGTTTAGAGCTCGGCTAGCTCGTTCGTGCTGCGGTATCAATGAAATTAGCAAAGAAACTAGCGATATATCGATCGCTATGAAGTATACTTATGTGTTGCACCTTAAGTTTTAAAGATAATATAAATATAATACATATGTGTACGTGTTGTAGCTAGGGTTTATGCTGCCCATGCATGTAAAATATTTTTGAATTATGGATGTGTTCGTGTATGTATTAAAGAAGTATATGAATATGGATGTTAATACTAGCTATTAGATTTCTTTGTACGTATAGTTAGGGTTTCCAACGCATGCATATGTTTTGTAGTGAGGAAGTATGCATACATGATATATGCATGTCTTATTTGGGCGTTTTCTGCTTGAACGTGTAATATGTACATGAAATGAAAATATATCTACTGACGTAATCCACTTTAATTACCGACGGAACACAGACGGATCCCACTAGATCAAAGTCAGAAAATGGGAAAGTAAATAGCATGTTGGCATGTAATATGTTGATGATTAATGACGGATTCCAAACCCTAAATGTAACCTTATTAAACCACCATTTGGCCATGGTGTGTGTGACAACTGTCTGACGGGTTACCGACGGGACCCACTTTCATCGGCGGATCATTATGTCGATGAAAGTCGTCTATTTTGTAACTATCATAGGCCACGTCACTCCACATCAGCGTCCATGAGGGTCGACGGACCCAATACATATGGTCATATATATACTATATAAATGTTGTATGTTGGTTTTGGGGTGTACGTTTGTGTTAGAACTTGAGATAATCTCATCATGCATGTAAGCTTAAATGAGGTTATAAATTTTTTCTAAAATCAACAGGAAAAAAATTAGGATTAATTAGAAGAATCTATATTTTATAGATGTAAGTTTGGGTTTCTACTCGGTGATCATCTCCTCAAACCAAAGACCACATAAAGTGGATCTTTCTTTCATAGATGTATAGTCCATATGAGCCAATCATCTTGTAACATTATTTTCATTATTGGGACATGCATCTTTCAATCTCTTCAATATTATGAGGGAGACTTTTGATACAAGCAAACATAGATCCACTTGAATCACCATATATGAGCATGTTGACATATAATGGGATAATTCACAGTTTTGAGATAAACCTAAGCATTGATCGAATTCTTATATTTAGGATAAGGATGGATTTCTTAATATTTCGCTTATCTTTAGATTTTTATATTTATCTTTAACATAGTATGTTTATCTTTATATTAGTATATTTTTCTTTGTATCAGCTATAAATAACACTACAAGGATTTCACCCTCTGTCGACGCCGCCTATACCGACGACACTTGTCGTCAGGATAGGTCACCCTATATCGACGACATGTCGTCAGGATAGGCTAATCCCAAAATTTGAGAGGCGAGACCCTGTAACGATGACATGTCGTCGGCACATGGTTGAGCCAGATGGAGGGAAAACATGGCGCCCTATGAAATATTGGGGAAAACCTGTACCGACGACATAATTTCCATTTTTTTGCTTTTTTTAATTTATGAAATTTCCGTCGGTAGAATTTTTTTTTAAATTAAAAAAATCTGGAATACCCTATACCGACGACATGTCGTCGGCATAGGTTTTTTACTTTATTGACCGGTCAAAACCCTACGAAGCCTATACCGACGACATGTCGTCGGTACAGGCCACCTACCGCGCCGACAATCCAGCCTATACCGATGACATGTCGTCGGTATAGGTCTCAGCACGAATTAACCCAGGAAACAGTTTTCTGCTTCCCATTTCCACCAAAAAAATCCCCAAATCACTCCATCTCTCTCTCCGACGATTTCACGATTTTTGGGTATTTTGTGGAGCAATCTTCACCAATCTCTCCGGTTTTGAGATGAGTTAACATCTATATTTCAATCTTGACAAGAAAATCAACATTTTTGGGTTTTTGGCTTAATTTCTTTGATTTTTGTTAGGTGTTTGAAACTTTGATCATTTTTGGAGGATTTCAAGCTATTCGGAGCTAATTTGCAAACTTGGTTAGTAATTTTTCTACAAATTAGGTTTAGATGTATGTTTGTATGTATATGTTTGTGTTTATTTGTATGTATGTATATATGGTTTAGATGTATGATTTTATAAATATTCATGTAATTTTATGATGAAATTAGGGCATTTATACATATTTATTTGATAAAATTATGTTTAGATGTGAATGTTTTTTTTTGTATATGTGTATATATATGTGTATGTACTTATGTGTTTGTTTGTATTTGTGTATGTGTATGTATGTTTATTTATATGTTTGTATATAATATGTATGTATATGTGTATGTGTGTTTGTATGTATTTGTATTATGTTTATGCATGGAATTTTGTTTGTATATATAATTTGGGAATTTAGGCATTTATATATGTATATTTGTATATAATACGCATGTATATATATATATATATATATATGTGTGTGTGTGTGTGTGTTTGTATGTATTTGTATTATGTTTATGTATGAAATTGTGTTTGTGTATGTAATTTGGAAATTTGGGCATTTATGTATGTTTGTATATAATATGTATGTATATATGTGTATGTGTGTTTGTATGTATTTTTATGTATGGAATTGTGTTTATGTATGTAATTTGGGAATTTATTTATGTATGTTTATATATAATATGTATGTATATGTGTATGTATGTATGTTTATGTAATTGTATGATTTGTGGATGTATGTATAAATGTGTGTATATATATGTAACTTTATTTAATATTGTTGCAAGTTCGGAACTCATTGCGGTTGACAAGGTGTGAATGACATCATATTTGTGTTTAATTGAATGAGTTATTTACATATTTTCCCTTCTTAAGCCTCTTAATAACATATATACTCAACCATAAAAATCAATTACATATTTACTCAATCCTTATACAATTACCTATTTACCCTCTTATGTTTTAAAACCTAACAATGATATATTTAGGAAGGGATATATGTAAATATTATTTTAATTGGTTCATTAAGGGTAAAATAGTAATTCAATAAGTTATTTTAAATGAATTGAGTAAATATGTAATATATATGTTTTAGAAAGATGAAATATGTAATTAAAATTAGGGGTTGGGTAAATATGTAATAAATGAAGTTAGAAAGGGGATATATGTAAATGACCCACTGAATGAGTTATTTAAGGTACGTATCTCGACTTTTATGTCTTTGTGTAGTTAATTTTTAATTTCATTTAGGGTGTCATGTCTCATATTGTGTACACTAGTATGTTTATTTAGGATAACCCTTTAGAATATACCCGTCCAAAATTTATCTAATAGAGATAAATTTTGTATTGTCCCATTTGGGACTGCTTTTTGAATATTTTATCTTATTTATGATATGTATATATTTTAACGGGTTGAAATTTAAGAAAAAAGTGATAGCTATTTCTCCTTACTCCTTCGAGTTTGCGGTTTATCTTCATACTTGGAGAGTTAAGGTGAAACGCTGCTGATGTTTTCTTAAATAGTCAACTCGATAAAATGTATACATATGAGATATAATATTCAAAAAGTGGGTTAGGATCCACCGCCTTAGAGTACGGATTAAATCATATACATTCATTTATATCATTTATTACATGCACGTATATGTGTATGGTTATGACACTAGATATGGCAATTGATAAAAGCTAGGTTACACTGGGAAATAGTAATTCTCCGGCTTTCTTAAGCGATCTTCCTAACTTTATAGAGACTGCCAAGAACCATGTCGACGATCGACGGTCGAGGTAGAGCGTTTTGCCCATGTAGACGTTGTTGTAATGCGTGTCGACAGGATTTGAACACGATATATGGCCACATACATGACCATGGGTTTCTACAATCATATCAGAATTGGATTTATCATGGTGAACAGCATCCTCGTGCGGTGAAGATAGCATCACTTTTTTCCCCAAGAACAACACCAACTCCTCCGATAACTACAACAACAAATATTTAGATGTTTGATGCCATAAATGATGTGATGGCAGAGCAAAATACAAACAAGGATAATACAGATGATTATGGAACTCGTTTATACCCAGAGTTTGATGCGTTGTTTGAGGATCTAAATAAGGAGTTATACCCGGTTGTAGTCAAATGTCTTCCCTAAACTTCATAGCCAAATTGATGCATATCAAAGTTATCAACAAATGGACGAATAGTTCGTTTGACCAACTGTTAGAGCTTCTACAAATTGCATTGCCAAAGGAAAATCACGTTCTAGCATCACACTATGAAGCTAAGAAGAAACTGAGTAAGATTGGGTTAGGATATCCGTCTATCCATTCTTGCATTAATGATTGTGCACTGTTTTGGAAGGAGAATGAATCAATGAAAAACTGTCTGGTTTGTAATGAGAGCAGATGGGTTGACAAAAACACAAAGGGGAAGAAAGTACCACAGAAAGTGTTGCGCTACTTTCCTTTAACTTCACGGCTTCGACGAAGGTATAGTTCAAGATTAACGGCAAAAGATATGATCTGGCATAATACTAGACGCTCAACGGATGGTATGATGCGACATCCAATTGATGGGAAGGAATGGCAAGAGTTTGATGAGAGGTATCCGGATTTTGCTAAAGAACCAAGGAATGCCCACTTAGGTTTGCCTGCCGATGGTTTTAATCCGTTCGGTAACATGAGTCAGACTTACAATATGTGGCCGGTAGTGTTAACAACATATAATACACCACTGTGGTTATGTATGAAAGAGTCTTCTTTCATGTTAACCTTGCTAATTCCTGGGCCTAAATCACCTAGTAAGGATATTGATGTTTTCTTAAGGCTTTTGGTTGATGAGTTGAAAATGTTGTGGGCTGAAGGAGTCTAGGTGAGAGATGCATCAACCAAAACTGTATTTAGGATGCATGCCGCACTGTTATGGACTATCAACGATTATCCTGCCCGTTGTAGCTTGTTTGGATGGAGTGGTCAAGGTTATAAAGCATGCCCTACGTGTAACATTGACACACCTTCGTGCGTTATAACGAATAAGATAGCTTTTATTGGACACAGAAGATTCTTGCCTAGAAAGCATAAATGGAGGAACGATCTGTCGTTTGATGGCAAGAAATAGACAAGACATCCTCCCCGACGATTGACTAATGATCAAATATTAGAACAACTAAAAAGTCTCCCAGATCGTGTCCCGGGGAAACATCCAATGCATGGAGGGGTAAAAAGAAAGCGCCTTGCATTAGAGTTGAATTGGACTAAACGAAGTATCTTCTTTGAGCTGGATTATTGGTCTTCTCTACTTTTGAAACACAATCTTGATGTTATGCACGTGGAGAAAAATGTGTGTGAGAGTTTATTGGGTACTTTGTTGATGAATGATAAATCAAAAGACACACACAAAGCCCGCAAAGACTTGGAAAAACCTATTCTCATTCTTCATTTACCTGAAGAAGCTATTCTTGGTGGCCCTGTGTATATGATATGGATGTATCCTTTTGAAAGATACATGAAAAAGCTCAAAGCATATGTTAGAAACAATGCCAAACCAGAAGGCTCAATTGCGGAGGGTTATGTTGCAGATGAAGCCTTGACATTCTGCTCTATGTATCTGGACGGTATGCAGACCAAATTTAACCGACTAGATAGAAATGAAGATGCTGGCATTCCCAAAAGGCAGTTTCAAGTGTTTCCTTCACAATGTCGACCAATATCGAAAAATAAAATTAGGGCGCTCTCTGAACATGCCAACAAATCATTACAATGGTTTGTGTTGAACAACTGCGATGAAATCAAAGTCTACAAAGCGTAAGTTTTTTTTGTCCATCTATCAGTGATAAACTATTATAATATTTTCATTTAATTCTACTAATTTGAATTTTATTTTGTTCATCTACCAGTGAATTTGAATCTAAATTTCCTGAACGCAATATGCAAACCGATTTTTCTTTATGGTTAAAATATGAAGCAAATGTATTTTCATCTTCATCTTCATCTTCTACACCCGATAACAACTAATTAAGGGCATTGGCACATGGTGCCTTGTACTCATATTCTTACACTGCTTGCATAGTCAGTGGTGTTAGATTTGTGATACAAAATCGTGATTCCTGACGCACTACTCAGAATAGTGGTGTGGTTACAATAGGAGAAGACGATACTCCATTTATGGTCAACTAGAGGAGATCATAGAGTTGAACTACATTGATGGTTACTCGGTTGTACTATTCCGTTGTAAATGGTTCGACACGAGAGGTAAAAGATTAATTAAGCAAAACAATACTATTATATTTGACATCGGCCGTGAATGGTATGTTGGCAAAGAATGGTATGATGATGTCCAATATATATTAGCCACACTAGCTAAACAAGTGTTCTATCTTCGAGATCCTTCTCGAACCACTGGCCAATGGAGGGTTGTTGAGGACGTTCTCCATCGGAATCTTTGGGATCATCCTAGTGTTGTTAATGAGATAGATATATTGCACGACACTCAATCAAATGATTATACTTTGGTTGTCGACAAAGGATGCGAAGGTGGTGAATCAAGTCACATAGGTGGTGACCAAACTCCAATTCCCCATGCAGACAGTCAATCTATTACACGGGAAACTCAATCATTTTTTGGTGACTTGGTTGTCGAATTAGGCTACTTGCCCATGCATACAACTTTAAATGAGGGTGGTGACCGAAGTCATGTTGCCCCGATTGATCTCGATGAAAGTTTTATTAATGATGATGTAGAAGATGAAGAAGATGCATACAATTCAGATGAAGAAGATGAAATAAATGATGACGATGAAGAAGATGATGATGTTGTTGACACATGTTATTGTAGTGATGATTCTGATTGAATGTATGTTAAAAATGTACTATTTTTCTTTGTTAATTAATTATTATTTGTGCTTACTAATTATTTTTGTTGTCGGAATAATGGCAACGACGGCGCAATCACACGATGGTGATGGTGGAGACGGTGGATACGGGGGTCCGTATAACCTCGACTCGGGTTGTGCGGGTGGATCTGGTGGTAAGTTACTTGTTAGTGTTTAATTGATGTCTTTATAATTGCCTAACTTTCATGTATCAATGTAGGTAGTGTCTCACAAAAAGGCGTTTTAAAGGCAAAAACCTCAAATTATATAAGAAATTTGAGCAAAATGGGAGGAGGCCTCTTCCCATTGATGTTGAACTTCATGGCGGGGGGTGCAAGTTGGTGGGTCCGAACGCTTCTGATTTGATCCGTGCTATCTCCCAAGAGGTTGAAAAGGTTGTTCCTCCATATTATCCTAGCTGGGCCAATGTTCCAGATGAGAAGAACCGGGTCGTATATCCCACTCTTTTAGTAAGTATAGATGTTTTATAATTACTTACAATTTCATAACTATTAGATTTTTTCTAATTACTTTCCATTTGTAGGATTATTTTGATCGGGACTTCTGGAGAAACACTGAAAAAGCTATGTCGTCGGTATAGGTTCAACCTATGTCGACGACATGTCGTCCGTACAGGGCTGGACCCTTGTCGTTTGTATAGATTTTCTTTTTGAATTATTTAAATAGACCCTATACCGACGACAGGTCGTCGGTATAGGCTGCCATATACCGACGACAACCTTGGGCTATTGGTACGAAGCAATCCCGACGACATCTATACCGACGACTTGTCGTCGCTAGAAGCTATCCCGACGACAAGTCGTCGCTATAGTGTAAAAAACATTCGTCGCTATAGGGTGATACTGTTGTAGTGTAAAACCCTATTTGGTATTGAATGAATCATTAAAGCTTCTGGCATTCTAGCAAAGAGCTTTTGGCTCTCCAAAAACACATAGCAGACTTCTTATATTCATCGATCTCTTTAATTTGGCAGCAACATCTCAAATGAACCATATATGCACCAGTCCGAGTATTGAAGGGCAAATGCTATGAATTATGGGACATCAGAATGAAGACATTGATGTTGTCGTATGGTCTATGGGGCAATCAGGCAAATTCAGGTAGATTCGTCGGGGCAATCCTTACGATATGTTGTCGTTGTCAAACCCTAATTTATTGATATTTTTCATTCATTCTCAACGACATGTCGTCGTTAATGGCAAGCGGAAAAAGCTGAAAAGTTTTGACGCTCATCCATCACCTTTCCCGACGTCTTGTCGTCGAGATTGAGGTTTTTTTTTCTTTTTACCCGTTGAAATGATTGTTTATTATTTTTTTTGGATATTATCTTTTGTCTACGACATGTGTCAAGATTGGTATTATTAAAAATTATTTTTTTTATTTTTTATTTTTATTGCCCCATTAATTAAAATAATAAAAAATTACAAACCAATCTCGACAACTCGTCGAGAAAGGTCTGTCCAAGTTATATCTTTCACGAGATGGAGAAAACAACCTCACCCCCCCTTTTCTCTCCTCCTCCTCCTCCTGCCGGCTGCCACCATTCTTTCCAGCCATTTTACCCTAAATGCTGATTTTTTTTTAATTGAGATCACGTGTACGTGAGATTTTTAAGAAAGTGAACGGATTGAAGACTAGAGTGAGTCTTTCCCATAGACATCTCGTCGTTTCAAGAACAATTTAGAAGGTAATATGTATATATTTGTGTGAAATTGACTGTTTTTAGGTTTTCCCCAATTTTTGTCTTATGTCTGTATTTTTTGTGAAATTGGTGGTTTATGTGACACCCGGCAATTTCAAGTTAACCTCGTTAACTTAAACTCACGAATTCAGCTAACTCAGTTACAAACCACAAGGACTAAACCTGTCATAATCTCAAACACATACACATAAACTGCAGGGACTGATTCTGTCATTACCCAAAACTAGATTGTTAACCTTGAAAAGTCAAAATCGTGTGTTTTGAGTCAAATTCAAACTCATAAATCTAAAGATCGTTCGAATTCACAACGGTTATTGAATACAATGATGATCACGACCAAGTTTGAACCGTTTCAGGACGTTTTAACATCTCCCATGATTGTAATTTAACCACATTAATCCCATTAAAGCCGTAACCAAAAACCCCCAAGTAATACCATCGAATTCGATCAATTGGTTCACCATTTAAAAAAAAAACACTCTGCACACATTAGTCGCACCTCTCTAAGTGTTCTGCACACACCAATTCGATCTGAGAAGAAGCCGAAGACGCCGGAGACCAAGCATTCAGAGTCACGACTTTGTTTTAGTCGATCTCTATCAATTCAACACCAGTTAAGTGTAAGACCTCAACCCGGGCATCCTATAGTTGGTTCTCATAACGGGTCATTTTCATTTAAAACACTTTTATTACAATTCAAACTACAGCGGAAGTCTTTCTAAAACTCATTTATTACCAATTAACGTTATTTGGTTTACCTCACGAATTCCTGCACACCAACCCGAGTAACACCGCTCCCATGCCAAGATACGTCAACCCTACGCTTACCTGCAAAACAATCTAACGTACACACAAAGTCAGCTACGCTGAGTGAGTTCTAATAGTTTAATTTAAATAAAAACCATCACGTCATGTTCTTCAGTTTAATTCGCTCAGGACCCTCCGATCCTTATAAAATATCGTTGCACTTTATTAGCGAATAGATAATCCACTGTCGTCCCACGACATCCCATAACCGTTTATCACCCGAGACTCAACCCGTACTACCAATATAAATAATAATAACCTTACAATCACAACGACATAGACTCAACATACTATGCTAGCAACTCATATCCACGGATACACATTAAATCGACTCTGGGTTAACACAACCTACCCTAGACATTAACACATTCGGCCTTAACCAAGGCTCTCACAACTAATAGACACAACCCTTATACATGTTAGGGGGTCATTTTACAGCTAAGGATCCTAGATCTTTAACATACTTCGGTATCCTGATAGGTTTCGGTATCCTTAATATATGACCGTTATATCTTTATTCTATGTTGACTAAAATGCAGGTAAAACGTGCGAAGTCAAGTTAATTTCTGAAGAATCGCTCTAGAAGTCAGGAAGAACATGTTGAAGACGCGTGGAGTGACCTCCAACGGTCATATTTGAAGACCAAGTAATATATGGGATTCTCGTAGAGTTAGTTAGCTTATCTTTTTGTATATAATCAACAACTTGATCGAATAGGAAACACACACAAACACTTAGCATTATCAAATACTCGCAAATAAGCTCTGTAACACCTAGATTTCGATCATTCATTGCTCTTACTTGTAATCATTTTCGTTATTTTATAAAATACTAGGAGGCAAGTGACTTTTGGTCACTTCCCGAGGTTTTATGCCGGTAATCCTTAGGGATTAAGGGCTTTCCTCATAAAAACTCGTGTCGTTTTACTTCTTTATATACTTTGTTCATCACGAATATTACAAGCACCCTACCTCACAAACTAAATTTGATCACTTGATTATATTGTGTAATTTTTTGTCAAAACAATTTGGCGCCCACCGTGGGACAAGTGGTGCTTTTTATCTTTAAATCTTTGCTTAAATTTGTGTTCAATCACTATCTTTCAAAACTGATATAAAAAATTTCGTCCCAATCCAAGAATGTTTCTGTTTCTACTCCGTCTTCAACCTCTAGGCTAGTCAACCCAATTCCTCCTCCTCCATTTCAGAAAAATGTTAATCAACCGAAGAAAACTACTCCTGCCGGTTTTTCGGGATCCAGAATATCCGCTAATGTACGTGTGCTTGCCTCAAACGACGAGATTCTCAAATTATTCTCGGAAGTTAAACAACAAATGGAGCAGTAGAGGAAGACTAACTAAATGCTGTTTCAAGAGATTAAAAGGGTAAAAGAATCAAAGAAACTAGTGGAAGTGACAACCCGCTACGACCAAGGAACTTGGATTTTGATTATTTAGGATCCTCAGGAGTGCATAAAGGAGACTTTCTTCCCATGCACACCGGAATCACTACTGTTGGACCAAATCCGGCTGTCAAAGTTATTACGAGTCAGGATCTTGGATTTACTCTGGGATCATCATCTGGAAATCTTGACATGGGTAATACTTTCAATACTAATGAATATGTGCAGGATACAAGGATCAGTCTAGTCATGGCCATTGAGTTGAAAAAGCTGAAGGATATAATCTCCAGCGTACCAGGTGTGGTAAAACCAATACCGGAAGCATCCTCAGCCAGTCACAGGATCTCCAGATTCGCTCCCCCGATATGCGATGCAGAGATCCCGAAACGCTTCCGGACTCCCAACATGAAGTTATATGATGGAACTACCGATCCCGAAGAGCATGTCATTCAATATAAAGAGAGAATGGAGATCAATCCTATCTCTATGGATCTGAAAGAGGCCTGTTTATGCAAAGGCTTCGGATCAACCTTAACAGGATCTGCCTTGAAATGACTATTAAATGTTCCTCCCTATTCTATTACCTCATGTCACACCCCCAAATTCCACTAACGGAGTATTACCGTTTGGGAAGTGACAAACCAGGATCTCAGACATTAGTTACATTGAACGACTCTACATGTGACTCAAATGAAAATATCCTTTTAAATCAGAGTATCAATGCGGAAGCGTAAAGAAAGTAAATGCGCAAAATACACGCGCCCAAAACTAAAGTCCAAAAGTCCAAACGTTCAACCAAACAAAGTACATTAAAATAATTCAATCAACATAAATAGACACAAAGCAAAGTAGTTGAATCCCATGCATGCCCTAACGTGCACCTGTGTCTTAGCTTAGCGTCCTGAGAAAACATGTAAGAAAAAGTGTCAACACGAGGTTGGTGAGTTCACAGGTTTCAGTATATAAATAAACGTTTACCAGATTTATTGTACAATCAACATAAATACCAAATGAGTAGCTAACCCATGTTCATTGTTTGCTATTACGCTCGCAACCGTAAACTGACTGTTTATATTGCCTCCCACCAGGTCTATCAACCACGGTGCACGTTTAGGTCAATATTGCACCCGTTCGATATCCAATCGTGTTAGCGCGACTAACGCGGGTGAGGTTTGTCAAACCCAGTAGTACTACCCAACATACCTCGCTATATTCATATTTAAACGGTTCGATATGAGGAATTTCATGATAGAGTTTACGCATAGTCATAACAATTGATATAAAATGAAGTACAAAAATCAAAAGAGTTGTATCATGTTTTCTCCCCCAGTTTAAAAGCAGTAAAAAGGGGCCGTGAAAACTCACCTGAGCTTGAGTAAGGATTTGAATCACACAAGGGAAAAGTTGGAACCAAGTGTGTAAGTCTCAAAAGACTTACGAATGCCCTAAAATTACAAACACATAAAATTAGGGATAAAGGAAAATAGGAAATGTGACAATGACACGGATTGAGAAGCGTCCTAAAGAAACGCTCTAATATTCAAGAGTGGACGAAAGTGTCCACGGAATTAGGAATTACTTTACGCGACGAATGACACGACTAATAATAATTATAACCGGGTGTTTTGTCATTCACAAAAATTAAGAAAATAATAATATATGTATACGAGTAAATAATATAACCAATTATATTATTATTTAGTCTCAATCGACACACGATGTTATAAATTGATTTGAAATAGTATAAATATATATTATTTAATAATACGGGTCACGGTTTGAAAATAATATAAATATATTATTTTATATGAATTCACGGTTTAAAAATAATATAAACATATTATTTTCACTTGGGGATAATAACACTAAGTTATTTATAAAAGTGGGTATAATATATAAAAATAAGTTAATAATTCAAACCCGAGCCTACGGGTTGTTTTCCGGGTTAAAACCCATTTATATAATAATATAATATTGAAAGGTTTGATTTTTATTAATTAAATATTAACAGAAAAATGTTTAAAAATAATTGTGGGAGCCCGGACTCGAACCCGGGTCTCTCCCACACACGCACACAGCTCTAACCAGTCCCGGCCGCTAGGCTATCGCAACATGATCCAGATTGAATTGGTTTTATCAAGTAATTCAAATGGGTTTCTCTCCCCCACGTATACCCGGTTCGAAACCCGTCCAATTATTCTCAGATTCGGTCACGATTCAACAAAGGATCATAGGAGTTTTGATTATCGACTCAAAACGACTCTGTGGTGAAAGCTAATTGCAAAAACAATTGGATTTTGATCGTTAAATTACAGAAACTAGGAACGAAAACCCTAGTTTTGATTTTGGATTGATTTGATTAATTCTTATAATGAAAATGTCTGGATTCATAGGGGTTTTGTAGAGTAGAGGATTGCGAATCTGCATATATGGTTTAATTGTATCAAATTTATGTTTAAGATCGAAAACCCCAAATTAGAACGCATATGAACCCTAATTACGGGTTCATGATCAATTCGATAGTGGAAGCCCGTTGTTTCATAGGGCTTTCACTCTACAGACGATTGCGAATCTAATGGAGTAGGTTAATTTGATTTAAAAACGATTTAAAATTGAATTCGACAGATAGAGTTCACATGAACCCTAATTACGGGTTACAGAGATTTTTATATTAAAACTTGAAATTGGCAAAGGGCTTTCAGTAGAAAAAGTGTTGCGAATCTTTCTACATAGGTTAATTTCATTTTCATTGGGTCTAGATTAGGGCTCGACTAAATCAGTCAGATGATGAACCCTAGGATCAAGAACTCGATCGAATTGATAATGTGAGCCCTAATTGGGTTAGGGCTTTCATTTCAAAGATAAAAGCGAAGCTGATGATGTATCTAGTTACCTGAATTGGTGTCGGGACGGTGGAGATCAACTAAAACAGGTCCGACGATGACTAGTTCGATTCCCGGCGGCTCTTGCTATGAATCCGATCAATTTGACGAGTGCAAAGGTTTCAGAGAGACTCGATTTAGGTGTGCAGTGTGTTAGTTTGCAAATTGGTAACTGATTACAGTCGAATTCGATTGAGTAAGACATAGGGTCGACGCTTACTTGTTTAATTCTCATTATTAGTGTTAATTCGATTAAATTGGAGGTGTTTAATGGATCAATTACGATCATTATGATCATTATCATGCACGAACGGTTCTAATTCCAACGGATTTCGGGATTTATTTTGTGAATTTTGATCAAATTGTCACGGATTTGACTTCTGAAAGTCAACAGGAACCAATTTTGCTGATTTTGACTTTGAGAAGTCAATTTATTTGATTTAGCATATTAACACAACTAGTCCTTGTAGTTTTGAGTTGAATTTGTGACAGAATCAGTCCCCGGGGTTAGATTTGATTAACGGGGTTAAGTTTTTAATAAGAAACTTAACGGAATAGTTAACGGAATTAACTGAAAAGTCCGGATTGTCACACCTCATTTGCTCATTTAGTTAATTTATTTAATAATCAGTTTTCTTGTAGCAGAACCTTTGAAAGACTAACTGGTGATTTGTATAGAGTAACCCAAAATGCTGACGAATCCCTCAGGGATTATATAAGCAAGTTTGGCCGAGAATCCTTGGATATCCCGAATCTTGACATTGCTACAGCAGTTCAAGACTGCAAAATGGGATTGCAAAAGGACTCCCCGTTCTATGATGATCTTGTAATGAACCCTTTCAGGAACTTGGACGAAGTCAGGAATAGGTCTCTGAGGTTCATAATGCTCGAAGATGACAAGAAGATCTAAAAAAGGATTAATGCACCTTCCAGCTATGATCATCCCAGCAGGAAATCTGAATCATCATCTTTCAAGCCCCATAGATCAAAGCCTTATTCGAGATCTGACAATCATAGGTTCAACGTTGGGGAGGATGATGAAGAAGAAAATTATCCTAAACTAACCGATTATTTCTTTTCTGTTGATATTTCAGGACTCATGTATGCTATGCAGGATCTTGGGGACAAAGCCAGATGGCCCAGAAAAATGTCAAAGGATCCGCTTGGAAGGATAGATCCAAATGGTGTGCCTATCATGAGGATTTCGGGCATATGACTGAGGATTGCATTGCCCTTAGAAAGGAAATAAGTTATCTTCTTATCAAGGGCCACTTGAAGGAACTCTTGGGCAGAAAGAAAGAAAAGAATCAGAATTATGATATTACCCCAAGATGAGTGGCATCCCCACCTTAGGATGCCAAGGTAATAAATCTTATTTCTAGTGGTTCTGATATATATGGTACTTCTTACCCCAAGAGCTAAAAGACACGCAAAGAAAACCAACATCGAACCTGACATAGGATCATGTAAGTTAGAATTTAAATTCTGAGTAAGAATGGTATGTCTTATATCCTTGTTTATTTTTGTTTCAATTAATATCTTTTGTTTCATCAATATACTGACTTAAGCATCGGAGGGGTGTTAACCTTGCTAACACCCACCTTCACCAAGATCTATGGTTTTTGTAGATGGAATCCCAAAAGATCCTGATCAGGAAATTTGAGATTGGCCATCTCTCTAAGTTAAAAGTGTTACATAACCTTTCTAAGGTTTGAACGATTTTCACCTTCCTAAGTAGATTGGGTTTCAACACCCCGCCAGGAGCGCACGATATACAAGTATAGTTCGAGGTGGTGCGACGAGTTCATGTAACAGTGGCTGATAATTTCATCACTGTTGGCTATATGTTGGACCTAACGAATATTATCAATGGAGTAACACAGACATGTTATACAGCAGGGCATGACCCAAGCAGTTTAACATTGACATGTTAACCAAAGGTTATTGGCATTTACATGTCACTACGGGTATAACCTACTACGTTGGCATGTCCCAAGTTAATAACTCAACATTCATGTTGATGAATTCCGGTCCGCGTTTCGAGTTCCAACGGACTCGAACAATAGGGATCTTACTGTGCTTTAACGTTTTAACTTCCCTATCCATAATTTCCACAGGTTCTTCGATGAAACGTAACTGTTCATCAACATGTAGTTCCTCCAGAGGAACTGCGAGTGATTCATCAGCTAGGCATTTCTTTAAATTTGAGACGTGAAAGACGTTGTGTACACCACTAAGTCTTTCAGGTAGGTCCAGTTGATATGCGACTGGTCCGATTCTCTTCAATATTTTGAAAGGTCCAACATAACGAGGATTCAGTTTTCCTCGTTTCCCGAAACGAATGACACCTTTCCAAGGTGAGACTTTGAGTAAAACCATGTCACCTATTTGAAATTCCAAAGGTTTACGACGCTTGTCGGCATAGCTCTTTTGACGATCACGAGCTGCCGCCATACGATTTCTAATTTGAACGATCTTTTCGGAAGTTTCAAATACAAGTTCAGGGCCTGTGAGTTGGCTATCCCCAACCTCGGTCCAACAAATGGGAGAACGGCATTTCCGCCCATAAAGTACTTCAAATGGAGCTGCCTTGATGCTAGTGTGATAAATGTTGTTGTAGGAGAACTCCACCAATGGTAGGTGAGACTCCCAAGTGTTACCGAAATCGATCACACAAGCTCGTAGCATGTCCTCCAGAGTTTGGATAGTACGTTCAGTTTGGCCGTTAGTTTGAGGATGGTATGCTGTGCTCATATCTAGACGCGTGCCTAATGCTTTATGCAATGATTTCCAGAAACGGGAAGTGAATCGTGCATCACGATCCGAAATAATAGAGATTGGCACTCCGTGCCGAGAGACCACTTCTTTCAAGTATACTCGAGTGAGTTTATCCATTTTGTCAGTTTCTTTGATTGCTAGAAAGTGAGCAGATTTTGTTAGGCGATCCACAATCACCCATATAGTATCACATCCGGTAGGGGTTCAGGGTAATTTGGTAATGAAGTCCATGGATATTTGTTCCCATTTCCACATGGGAATTTCAGGTTGTTGTAGGAGACCGGACGGTTTTTGGTATTCAACTTTGACCTTCGCGCAGGTCAGACACTTACTAACATAAGTGGCTATATCGGCCTTCATCTTTGGCCACCAATATAGTACTTTTAGATCATGGTACATTTTATCGGAACCCGGATGAATGGAGTAATGAGATTTATGAGCTTCATCCATTATTAGTTCCCTTAAATTTCCGAACACTGGAATCCATATTCGTTCGACAAAGTAACGAATTCCGTCAGATTTTACTTCAAGTTGTGCTTCCATGCCACGTGTACCTTCTAATGGTAGGTTATCTTCTTTCAAGGCTTCAAGTTGAGCACTACGGATTCTGTTAGGCAATCCAGGATGAATTGTGAGTTGTAACGCTCGAACTCGTTTGGGTTTCGTTTCTTTTCGGCTTAGTGCATCAGCCACGACGTTAGCTTTACCCGGATGATACCGGATCGCACAGTCGTAATCATTTAAAAGTTCAACCCAACGACGTTGTCGCATGTTCAACTCCTTCTGCTCGAAGATATGCTGGAGGCTCTTGTGGTCGGTGTAGATGGTGCATTTGGTACCGTACAAGTAATGTCTCCATATCTTAAGTGCAAAAACTACTGCTCCCAACTCTAGGTCATGAGTGGTGTAGTTTTTCTCGTGAACCTTTAACTGATGTGAAGCGTATGCGATTACCTTTTCGCGTTGCATTAAGACACAACCCAGACCTTGAATAGATGCATCACAATACACCACAAAGTCATCGGTTCCTTCCGGAAGAGCTAAAATAGGTGCACTGCAAAGTTTCTGTTTGAGATGCTGGAAAGCTGATTCTTGATTATCGCCCCAATTGTAAGCTTTTCCTTTTTGAGTTAGGGCGGTGAGAGGTTGCGCAATCTTTGAAAATCCTTCGATAAAACGACGGTAATATCCAGCCAATCCCAGAAATTGTCGCACCTCAGTCGGAGTCGTCGGCGCTGCCCAATTCTTGATGGCTTCTATTTTGGACGGGTCGACATGTATCCCTTTTTCATTTACTACATGCCCTAGAAACTGAACCTCTTGAATCCAAAATTCACATTTGGAAAACTTAGCATAAAGTTGCTCTTGCTTAAGTAGTTCCAAAATTAGACGCAGATGTTCTTCATGTTCTTCCTCGTTCTTGGAATAAATAAGAATGTCATCGATGAAAACGATAACAAACTGGTCAAGGTAAGGCTTACACACACGGTTCATGAGATCCATGAATACCGCGGGTGCGTTGGTTAAACCGAAGGGCATGACCATAAATTCGTAATGGCCGTACCTTGTCCTAAATGCAGTTTTAGAGATATCTTCTTCTCGGACTCTTAACTGATGATAGCCGGACCTAAGATCTATTTTGGAATAGAAACTTGATCCTTGGAGTTGATCAAAAAGGTCATCAATACGAGGTAAAGGGTAGCGGTTCTTGATTGTAACTTTGTTCAACTCCCGGTAATCAATACACATACGGAACGTACCGTCCTTCTTCTTGACAAATAATACCGGAGCTCCCCACGGTGATGAACTAGGTCGGATGAAGCCTTTATCCAATAAGTCTTGCAACTGAGTGGATAGTTCCTGCAATTCACTGGGTGCTAATCGATAAGGTGCTCGAGCAATCGGTGCTGCCCCGGGTGCTAGATCAATTTGGAATTCAACCTGACGGTGTGGTGGCAGACCGGGCAGATCCTCGGGAAATACTTCCAAAAATTCACGCACAACGGGAATATCTTCGATCTTCTTCTCTTCTGACGGCTGTTCAGCAACAAGGGCCAAAATGGCCGTATGCCCCTTCCGAAGACATTTTTGTGCTTTCATGAAGGATATAATGCCCATGACAGTACCAACTCTTTCGCCCTGAACTGAAAGAATTTCTCCACTCGGGAGGGGTATGCGAACGATTTTCTCATGACAAATGATTTCCGCTTGGTTTCTAGACAACCAATCCATGCCGACGATTACATCAAAACTACCAAGTGTGACCGGCATAAGGTCGATATCTAGAATATGGCTAGCTAGATCAAGCTTACAACCCTTAAGAATGTGGGTTGCTTCAATTATTTGGCCGTCAGCTATCTCTATTACATACTTAGCTTCTAGCAGAGTTGGAGTTCCTTTTATCATATCACTAAGTTTCTTAGATATAAAACTCCTATCAGCACCAGTGTCAAAAAGGACAGAAGCAAAGTAATTATTTAAGAGAAATTTACCGGTGACCACGTTATGATCGTAGCGAGCCTCTCCGGATCCCAGTACAAAAGCTCTTCCTTTCGCCCCATTTCCTCCATTACCACCGTTATTACTGTTATTCCCACCATTGTTGTTTTGATTGGGGTTGTTACCATTGTTGCCCTGGTTATTACCGTTACCACTACCACTGCCATTACCATTTCCACCCTTTTTCAACTGAGGACAGTTCCTTTGAATGTGCCCCTCTTTACCGCACTGAAAACATCCCCTCGTGAATCCCTGTGATTGAAATGGTTGTTTGTTCGGGAGTGCAACTCTACAGTCCTTTGCAGCGTGACCCATTTTACCACAACGCTGGCAACGTTGTCGGTCACAAGTGCCCGTGTGGTGATAGCCGCATTTGTTGCACTTGGGGTACCTCCCAGCATATTCCCCTTGATTCGGACCTGATGAGGTCGTTTGATTAAAGTTTCTAGCATGCTCAAACTTTCGCTGTTGTTGGTGCTGAGGTTGATTGGATTGGGATCCTTTAGAATTTGAGTGGTTGTGTGAGTGGGAGTGATGGTCGAACTTGCGCTTATTGTTGTCGGTGGGTTTAGAAACCGAACCTCTTGGAGGTAAAGTTCCCTGTGTCACTGCCTGATCGGTCAATTTGTGAGCAAGTCTGATGGTCTGTTGGATGGTGGTAGGGTTGGATGAGGTCACCATGCTTTGAATCTGAGGTACCAAACCTCCAATGTATAGTTCAATCCGTTTGTAATCCGGAGTCACAATATGTGGGCACATGGTGGCAAGTTCGTGCGAACGGGTGGTGTAGAGTTCAATTTCTGAACCCTCCATCTTAAGGTTCCAGAACTCTCCTTCTAGCTTTTGAATTTCATCTCGTGGGCAGTATTCTTCTTTCATCATTGACTTAAATTCCTCCCACGGGAGTCCATTTGCCATTGCTAGTCCCAACATTTGAACTTGGGCATTCCACCATGTTAGGGCCGGGCTTTCTAAAGTTCCAGCAGCAAATTTCACTTGGTTAGCCACGGGGCAGTTGCACATGGCTATTACTGATTCAACCTTCTCAAACCAGCGAAGTAATCCAACTGCTCCTTCAGCTCCACTAAAGGTGTGGGGCTTGCAGTCCATGAATGCCTTAAAAGTGCAGGCTGGCTGTTGATTTTGTTGGCCTGGATTTAGAAATACGAATTGAATTGGAATTATAGAGTTTAGAAAGACATTCTTAGGAAAAGGGATTGACCCTACTAGTCAATAGTTGAAAGCATTTACCTGCAGCATTCTGTGCTGCTAGGGCCTCTGCCACACTATTGTTTATCAAAGCTGCTAGTTCTGCTGCCGTCATGTTGATGGTACCACGACCACCGGTACGGCCTCCTCGTCCTCTCCCAAACATATTTCTTCACAATCACAAATGAAAACAATGAGAAATATATCGCATATTAAACATTATTCAGGTACGGGTAAGGAAATACAACATCTAATATTTTGAAAATTAAATAAATTGTAAGGCTACAAAATAAATAACTCAAATATTAAACTTCTCATGCTTTTATTGGATGGGAACAACCTTACCCATCTAGGTTTGAAAAGGGAAATAACATAAGCAAAAACAAACATGAAAAGGAAGATAGAATAGGAAGATCCTCAAATATTCTCGTCATCAGAAGAGACATATGACTGTGCATCATCAATCTCCACTGGCTCTTCCTCAGCTGGTTCCCCCTCTAAGGGTTCCTCCTCGAAGGGCTCCTCCTCAAAGAGCTCTTCCTCAAAGGGTTCCTCCTCATCGTAAGATACTGGAATGTCTTCCGGGTGTAGGGCTGCTTGCAGTTGGGCTTCCAAGTGAGTCACCCTCTCTTGAAGGCCTTCAGCAGTGTGGTTAGCCACATGTAGCTGAGCTTCCATAGCAGCTAATCTCTCCAGAACTCCTTGCATATCATCATCCATAATGTCAGCCCTCGTCTCTAGGTGTGCTACACGATTCACTAAAAGGTTGTGGACATGATCCGTTGCAGTTAGTTCGGTAGTCAAATCTTCTATTCCTACCCTATTCTTTTCCACTTGTTTTACATTCTCTAGGAGTTTAGGTATCTCCTCGGTGGCGTCTTGTACAAAACTTAATTCCTTTAACATATAGGACACAAATGCTGCGAAGGCTTGTTCCATGGTACATGGTAAGCTAGGCAGTGTAGGCGATGAAGATGTGGATGCAAAGTACGGTGATGGAACATCTCCCATTTCGATCCACCTTTGGATCATATGTGGGTACATATCCCAATTGAGAGCATACTCCAATGCCCGTGCGTTGCTCGGTTCACCTTGCTCAATTGAGGTAGTCCGGCGCCTTTTGGGCTCCGGGGATGAGGGTACAGGTGCCTTATGCCCTGATGCGTTAGGTGATGGAGGTGGTGTTGATGACATGATCCTGCAACAATTTGTATAAGTTCCAAACATCCAAATGACATGTAACTAATGTGTGAGGCTATAGTCTAGTATGCAATCCTAGTTCGCTATAACCAATGTCTCTGATACCAATCTGTCACACCCCCAAATTCCACTAACGGAGTATTACCGTTTGAGAAGTGACAAACCAGGATCTCAGACATTAGTTACATTGAACGACTCTACATGGGACTCAAATGAAAATATCCTTTTAAATCAGAGTATCAATGCGGAAGCGTAAAGAAAGTAAACGCGCAAAATACACGCGCCCAAAACCAAAGTCCAAAAGTCCAAACGTTCAACCAAACAAAGTACATTAAAATAATTCAATCAACATAAATAGACACAAAGCAAAGTAGTTGAATCCCATGCATGCCCTAACGTGCACCTGTGTCTTAGCTTAGCGTCCTGAGAAAACATGTAAGAAAAAGTGTCAACACGAGGTTGGTGAGTTCACAGGTTTCAGTATATAAATAAACGTTTACCAGATTTATTGTACAATCAACATAAATACCAAATGAGTAGCTAACCCATGTTCATTGTTTGCTATTACGCTCGCAACCGTAAACTGACTGTTTATATTGCCTCCCACCAGGTCTATCAACCACGGTGCACGTTTAGGTCAATATTGCACCCGTTCGATATCCAATCGTGTTAGCGCGACTAACGCGGGTGAGGTTTGTCAAACCCAGTAGTACTACCCAACATACCTCGCTATATTCATATTTAAACGGTTCGATGTGAGGACTTTCATGATAGAGTTTACGCATAGTCATAACAATTGATATAAAATGAAGTACAAAAATCAAAAGAGTTGTATCATGTTTTCTCCCCCAGTTTAAAAGCAGTAAAAAGGGGCCGTGAAAACTCACCTGAGCTTGAGTAAGGATTTGAATCACACAAGGGAAAAGTTGGAACCAAGTGTGTAAGTCTCAAAAGACTTACGAATGCCCTAAAATTACAAATACATAAAATTAGGGATAAAGGAAAATAGGAAATGTGACAATGACACGGATTGAGAAGCGTCCTAAAGAAACGCTCTAATATTCAAGAGTGGACGAAAGTGTCCACGGAGTTAGGAATTACTTTACGCGACGAATGACACGACTAATAATAATTATAACCGAGTGTTTTGTCATTCACAAAAATTAAGAAAATAATAATATATGTATACGAGTAAATAGTATAACCAATTATATTATTATTTAGTCTCAATCGACACACGATGTTATAAATTGATTTGAAATAATATAAATATATATTATTTAATAATACGGGTCACGGTTTGAAAATAATATAAATATATTATTTTATATGAATTCACGGTTTAAAAATAATATAAACATATTATTTTCACTTGGGGATAATAACACTATGTTATTTATAAAAGTGGGTATAATATATAAAAATAAGTTAATAATTCAAACCCGAGCCTACGGGTTGTTTTCCGGGTTAAAACCCATTTATATAATAATATAATATTGAAAGGTTTGATTTTTATTAATTAAATATTAACAGAAAAATGTTTAAAAATAATTGTGGGAGCCCGGACTCGAACCCGGGTCTCTCCCACACACGCACACAGCTCTAACCAGTCCCGGCCGCTAGGCTATCGCAACATGATCCAGATTGAATTGGTTTTATCAAGTAATTCAAATGGGTTTCTCTCCCCCACGTATACCCGGTTCGAAACCCGTCCAATTACCCTCATATTCGGTCGCGATTCAACAAAGGATCATAGGGGTTTTGATTATCGACTCAAAACGACTCTGTGGTGAAAGCTAATTGCAAAAACAATTGGATTTTGATCGTTAAATTACAGAAACTAGGACCGAAAACCCTAGTTTTGATTTTGGATTGATTTGATTAATTCTTATAATGAAAATGTCTGGATTCATAGGGGTTTTGTAGAGTAGAGGATTGCGAATCTGCATATATGGTTTAATTGTATCAAATTTATGTTTAAGATCGAAAACCCCAAATTAGAACGCATATGAACCCTAATTACGGGTTCATGATCAATTCGATAGTGGAAGCCCGTTGTTTCATAGGGCTTTCACTCTATAGACGATTGCGAATCTAATGGAGTAGGTTAATTTGATTTAAAAACGATTTAAAATTGAATTCGACAGATAGAGTTCACATGAACCCTAATTACGGGTTACAAAGATTTTTATATTAAAACTTGAAATTGGCAAAGGGCTTTCAGTAGAAAAAGTGTTGCGAATCTTTCTGCATAGGTTAATTTCATTTTCATTGGGTCTAGATTAGGGCTCGACTAAATCAGTCAGATGATGAACCCTAGGATCAAGAACTCGATCGAATTGATAATGTGAGCCCTAATTGGGTTAGGGCTTTCATTTCAAAGATAAAAGCGAAGCTGATGATGTATCTAGTTACCTGAATTGGTGTCGGGACGGTGGAGATCAACTAAAACAGGTCCGACGATGACTAGTTCGATTCCCGGCGGCTCTTGCTATGAATCCGATCAATTTGACGAGTGCAAAGGTTTCAGAGAGACTCGATTTAGGTGTGCAGTGTGTTAGTTTGCAAATTGGTAACTGATTACAGTCTAATTCGATTGAGTAAGACATAGGGTCGACGGTTACTTGTTTAATTCTCATTATTAGTGTTAATTCGATTAAATTGGAGGTGTTTAATGGATCAATTACGATCGTTATGATCATTATCATGCACGAACGGTTCTAATTCCAACGGATTTCGGGATTTATTTTGTGAATTTTGATCAAATTGTCACGGATTTGACTTCTGAAAGTCAACAGGAACCAATTTTGCTGATTTTGACTTTGAGAAGTCAATTTATTTGATTTAGCATATTAACACAACTAGTCCTTGTAGTTTTGAGTTGAATTTGTGACAGAATCAGTCCCCGGGGTTAGATTTGATTAACGGGGTTAAGTTTTTAATAAGAAACTTAACGGAATAGTTAACGGAATTAACTGAAAAGTCCGGATTGTCTCACCTCATTTGCTCATTTAGTTAATTTATTTAATAATCAGTTTTCTTGTAGCAGAATCTTTGAAAGACTAACTGGTGATTTGTATAGAGTAACCCAAAATGCTAACGAATCCCTCAGGGATTATATAAGCAAGTTTGGCCGAGAATCCTTGGATATCCCGAATCTTGACATTGCTACAGCAGTTCAAGACTGCAAAATGGGATTGCAAAAGGACTCCCTGTTCGATGATGATCTTGTAATGAACCCTTTCAGGAACTTGGACGAAGTCAGGAATAGGTCTCTGAGGTTCATAATGCTCGAAGATGACAAGAAGATCTAAAAAAGGATTAATGCACCTTCCAGCTATGATCATCCCTGCAGGAAATCTGAATCATCATCTTTCAAGCCCCATAGATCAAAGCCTTATTCGAGATCTGACAATCATAGGTTCAATGTTGGGGAGGATGATGAAGAAGAAAATTATCCTAAACTAACCGATTATTTCTTTTCTGTTGATATTTCAGGACTCATGTATGCTATGCAGGATCTTGGGGACAAAGCCAGATGGCCCAGAAAAATGTCAAAGGATCCGCATGGAAGGATAGATCCAAATGGTGTGCCTATCATGAGGATTTCGGGCATATGACTGAGGATTGCATTGCCCTTAGAAAGGAAATAAGTTATCTTCTTATCAAGGGCCACTTGAAGGAACTCTTGGGCAGAAAGAAAGAAAAGAATCAGAATTATGATATTACCCCAAGATGAGTGGCATCCCCACCTTAGGATACCAAGGTAATAAATCTTATTTCTAGTGGTTCTGATATATATGGTACTTCTTACCCCAAGAGCTAAAAGACACGCAAAGAAAACCAACATCGAACCTGACATAGGATCATGTAAGTTAGAATTTAAATTCTGAGTAAGAATGGTATGTCTTATATCCTTGTTTATTTTTGTTTCAATTAATATCTTTTGTTTCATCAATATACTGACTTAAGCATCGGAGGGGTGTTAACCTTGCTAACACCCACCTTCACCAAGATCTATGGTTTTTGTAGATGGAATCCCAAAAGATCCTGATCAGGAAATTTGAGATTGGCCATCTCTCTAAGTTAAAAGTGTTACATAACCTTTCTAAGGTTTGAACGATTTTCGCCTTCCTAAGTAGATTGGGTTTCAACACCCCGCCAGGAGCGCACGATATACAAGTATAGTTCGAGGTGGTGCGACGAGTTCATGTAACAGTGGCTGATAATTTCATCACTGTTGGCTATATGTTGGACCTAACGAATATTATCAATGGAGTAACACGGACATGTTATACAGCAGGGCATGACCCAAGCAGTTTAACATTGACATGTTAACCAAAGGTTATTGGCATTTACATGTCACTACGGGTATAACCTACTACGTTGGCATGTCCCAAGTTAATAACTCAACATTCTTGGTACACCCCTGAGAATCTTGAGGTACAATTACTAAGCAAACAATTTGTTTGACAGGTATACACAGGGGACAACTAAAAGTTATCATACTTTGACTCTGTTTGGACTTCATATCGTTATTTGGTATGTATATCTACCCAGCCTGATCCTCGATGAAGGAAAATTAGTGATTCAGGCTTCATCCAAAAGCTGGCCCATCCACCCGAATCATGGACCAACAGTCAAGAGTTGAAATTGTCTATCCCAAAATGGGATCTTAATGTAGAAAAAGTTTAGAATCCAGGACAATGAAAGTATGTTACTAGATAACTGAGGACATGAAGCTTCTTGTAGGCATCAACATAGTCCAGACCTTCGTAGATAGCTACACCGGCAGCATCACAAAACTTTCACTTTTTTCCAACGGTGATCTTGGGGCATAAAGTAGGAGCATAAGGTTTGGGAGCTTTGGTAGTGTTTTGGATAAAAATTAACAACACTAATTTTGTAACCAAATTTTGAATGTGAGGTAGTGTGCTTGTAAGATTCGTGATGAACAATGCGTATAAAATAATAGAATGACACGAGTGTTTACGAGGAAAGCCCTTAATCCCTAAGGATTGCCGGCATAAAACCTCGGGAAGTGACCGAAAGTCACTTGCTTTCTGTTCCTGTATAAATTGATGAAAAAAGTACAATAAGAGCAGTATATGATCGAAATCTATGTGTTACAGAGGTGTTCTTGAGTGTATTATGTTGTGAGAGTTCGTGAATTGTGTCCCCTATTCGATCACGCTGTTGAATATATATACAAAAGATAAAATAACTGAAAAGCGAGGATCCCGGCGAAAAATCAGGAAAGTCTTTAATGAGTCTTTATGGCATTAATTCCCGACCGTTATAGATTGACTTCCAAGAGTTTTCCCAACTATTTGAACAGTTCTTCAACCATATTTTTAGTCATTAATGACGTGTTAATTACCTGTATGACCAAGTCAAAGAAAAAACACGTAATATTAGTTGTTACAACGGTCAGTTAATCAGGAAACTGAAATATAGTAAGTATCAGGGATACCGATACTTATCTGAGGATCCGGGATACCAGAGGTAAAAACTGAGGCATAACAATTGTCCCTATGTTTTTGACAGTTGTGAAGGTCATTCGGACAGATGTAAAAAACTTTAAAATCCAAAATTCAAGAAGTTTTGACCGATGTGACTTGATGAGCGCGTAGGTCTAGGTAAAATGACTCCCGTATTTGATGGTTTTTTGACTAATCATGTTGGTACCTGTTTAAAAATAAATTTTCTTTTATGTTTGGGGATCCCTGCATAGGATAGAAAATTTATTTTTCTAACTAATGGTTAAGGATTCGGGTGGATGGATCCAACTTTTGGATGGAGCCTGAATTCTTGATCCTCCTACACTTTCAATATTAATTAGTAGCTTATGACTATTCGCCATGATTGTGATGCGTTTGGTTTGCTTTGACATGTTCTAGAAGATCAGGATCCTTAGGCAGTTAAGCCTTGGGATATTCAGAAAAATAGGTTTAGGTATATTTTCAGGATACCGGATCCTTAATGATTATTTAAAAATAACATCTAGATTTTTATCAAACTTTGACTTAGAAAAATATAGTTTGGTTCTGATAAATGGTATGGAAGAGTACCGGTTACAAATATATCATGACTTAGTCATCCAAATTTTGAATCTTATTTTAATTAAAAATTAATAAGTAGCACATACCTTTGTTGAGAACTAAATCGGGTAGATACACATACCAGATTATGACATGGAGTCCAGAATATGACAAATGTTATTTGTCCCCTGTGTATAGTTATTAAACATGTCGTAGACCTAGTAATTGTACTTTAGGATCTTCATAAGCCTTCAATCTGTTTAAGGATCTCGAGTCAGCATATTGATGCTAACTTCTTGGGTTAACAGATAATTGTTAAATGCCTGTGACAAGATAAAATCGTGGGCCAAGCCAGTAACGTGGGCCAAGCTAGATAACGTGGGCCAAGCCAGATTTAAGTTAGCATGAAAATGCTAAAAACCTTAGTTTAACACGTTAGTGTTAAATGCTCGGGAGAAACTTAAGGAATAACACGTTTGTTATATCTGTAGGACCCAATATATAGCCAACACTGATGAAATTATCAGCTACTGTTACATGGAATGGTCGCACCACCTTGAACTATATTTGGATATCGTGTGCTCCTGGCGGGGTGTATTAACCCAATACTTAGAAAGGCGAAAGCCGTTTAAACCTTTGAGGTATTTCAGGATACCCAAACTTAGGAGAGATGGCCAATCTCTATCTTGTGTCAGGATCCTCATGGATCCTTCCTACAAAACATGAAACCTTGGTGAAGGTGGGTGTTAGACTGGCTAACACCCATCCGACGCTCAAGTCAGTACTTTGATAAAGGATAATAAAAATTAAAATAATTATGGAAATATGACGTACCATTTTAGTTAGAATATGATTTCTAACTTACATAAAGTAGGTTTTGAGATGGATGGCGTTCTAGGATCTTGGCAGGATTTCTCCTTCCATAGTAGCTAACCAATATGCACCTTTGCCTGCTTCTGAATCAATCAAGTATGGGCCTTACTATTTTGGTGCAAGCTTTCCGTCATTGGGATTGGTAGTATTTTGGAATGCCTTCCTCAGTACTAAGTCACCTACTTGGAATCTTCTGATATTTTTGTTTTTGTTGTATGACTTTGCTATCCTCTGCTGATAAGCTGTAATGCGAACTTTGGCAAGATCCCTGAGCTCATCTACAGTGTCGAGATCATGAGCAAGAGCTTCGTTGTTGATCTCTCGAGTTTGAAGATTGGTTCTAGCGGTAGGTATAACCATCTCTGTAGGGATCATGGCTTCAGTACCAAACACCAATGAGAATGGAGTTTGACCTGTTGCATTTTTTGTGGTTGTTCTATCTGCCGAAAGTGCAAAAGGTAGCTCTTTAGCCTATCTGCCTTTCTTTGCTCGCAATCTCTTCTTTAGGTTGTTGATGATGATCTTTTTGCTGGATTCCTCCTGTCCATTGGCTTGAGGATGTACAGGGGTGGAGGTTATCATCTTCATTCCCCAACTAGCACAGAAGTTAGATGTTCTTTTGCCGATGAATTGAGATCCGTTGTCACACACTATCTCTGCCGAGATCCCAAATCTTGTCAGGATATTGCATTTGATGAAGGAGATGACCTCTTTTTCTCTCACTTGGACAAATGCCTCACCTTCAATCCATTTTGAGAACTAGTCTGTCATTGCTAGCATAAAAACTTTTCCTACTGGTGCCTTGGGAAGTTTGCCAACTATATCCATTCCCCATTTCATGAATGGCCATGGAGAGATGATTGGGTATAAAGGGTCTGCTGGTTGGTGAAGTATGTTGCTGTGTCTTTGGCAAACATCACATTTTTTTAGAGTAAGTCATAGCATCTTTCCTCATGGTAGGCCAATAGTATCCTGTCCTCAGGATCTTCGAGAACAATGCTCTGCCCCCAGTCTGATTTCCACAGTCACCTTCATGTATGTATTTGAGAACTTCAAGTGCTTCAGGATCCTCCAAGTATCTTAAGTATGGACCTGCAATAGACTTTCTATACAAGACATCGTGCAATATTATAAAACGAGATACCCTCATGCGAAAAGACTTGTGGTTCTTTTCATCACTTGGGATCTCACCATCTTGCAAGTATTTTTTAATGGGTAGAATCTAGGATCCTTGACTAGGTTCAAGATCCTGAACATCTGCTTCTTCTGTGTTGGATACTTTTTTTTTCTTCTCAATTGCTGGGCTCAGGATATGTATGATTGGTATTTTAATATCTTCAGGTATTTTAAGAGCCAAAGCAAGGTTTGCTAAGGTATCGGCCTCAGTATTGTCTTCTCTAGGTACGTGTGTAATGTTAAAAAATTCGAATTCCACAGATAATTGCTTAACTATTGTGAGATATTTGTCTAACTTCTCACCTTTTACTGCATATGAGCCATTGGAATGGTTAGCAATTAACAACGAGTCTACATATACTTGGAGATACCTGATTTTCATATCCCAAGCTAGTTGTAATCCTGCTATCAGCACCTCATATTCTGTTTCATTATTCGTTGCCTGGAAATCACAACTTATGGATTGGGGTATTATGTACCCTTGTGGAGATTTCAGTATGATACCTAGACCTGTTCCTCTTACATTTGATGCACCGTCAGTGAATAAGGTCCACTTATCCTTGGATTCTTCCAATTGTTGAACTTCAAGGTCTGCTTCATGTTGAATGTCACTACTGAAATCAGCCACAAAGTCCGTAAGTTCCTGAGATTTTATTGCTGTTCTAGGTTCATATATGAGGTCATAGGCGCTAAGCTTGACTGACCACTTAGCCATCCTTCCTGACATCTCTGGCTTTCTCAAGACACACTTAATAGGATAGCTAGTTTTATTATGAATAGCATGAGTTTCAAAATAATGTCTGAGTTTAGTTTATGCCATTATTAAAGCTAATATTAATTTTTCTAAATAAGAATACCTGGTTTCTGCCACGAGTAGGCTTTTACTTACATAGTATACCGGATGCTGCTGGCCTTCATGATCCTTGACTAGGACGGCGCTCACTGAGTTTTCGGATACCGCCAAGTATAAGGATAACGGTTCGCCGTCTTCTGGTTTCATCAACAGAGGAGCTGTTGACAAGTATTCCATTACTGATTGGAGTGCTTGCTCATACTTTTCTTCCCATTCGAACCTCTTGTCCTTCTTTAGGATGTCGTAGATCTCTTTGAACCTTTCTAAGGATCTTGATGTGAATCGGTTGAGCGCTGCTACTCTAGTGGTTAGCCTCTGGACATCCTTGGTGTTTACTAGGGATTTCAGATTGATGATTGCTTTGATTTGCTCAGGACTGACTTCTATTCCTCTTTTGGTTACCATATAGCTCAAGAACTTTCCTGCGCCCACTCCGAAGTGGCATTTGGAAGGATTTAGCTTCATGTTATATTGGTCGAGGATATCGAATGCGTCTCTGAGATCCCGGAGGTGATCCTTAGCTTTCTTTGATTTTACCACCTTGTCATCTATGTAGACCTCCATGGTGTCCCCTAGTTTGTATTTAAACATCATGATCACCAACCTTTGGTATGTAGCACTAATCGCGGTGTCAAGGTCAATCAAAAACATTTATAAAAACTACTACTTATCTACCTTAGACTGTAGACATGGAAATAGGGTTGTCGAATTCACAGGGAATCAGTGGAAAGATTAATTGCTTAGTTTAGTAAATGATAATTAAAACACAGATCAAATAAAGATGTAACTTCCTCCAGACTTCAGGTTCTAGGTTTCACATACAATCCAGTTATTCAGTTTAGACACCACATAGACATAGTGTTGGAAAATCAATTGAAGTAGTAACTGAAGACAAATTCTTTGTCAGAAAACCTATGCAACTAGTTTGTCATAACCAGTATAATTCAATCACTCAATTTATCAGTGTCAAGTTACCTACTTTAGTCACTCAACACTGCTACTAAGTTTTGTCATCAACCGAACAAAATTGTAAAACAAACAAACTCAAAACACATAGATAAAATTGTCTAACTCAACCAATACATCAATCAATCAGTTATTGTCAGAAACTAATTAATCTAAAACAGGTGAACAACTGAATCAAATACGAAAACCTAAACGAACCATCCGTCGGGAGTAAGCCACCCGCAGCTTAGTCACGCATGCTTGTTAGACACGCGAGCATAGCTTCAATACTTGATCCGGAACTGATCTTGCCTCTGAAAATCGCCCTCAAAACACCAAAAAACGGCTGGGAATTCCCCTTTTCCGTAACCCTAAAGGTATACTTCAAATAGGGCCAAAATTCCTAAAAATCCGCATGTAACCGACTCCCGACCGTACGGTACGGTGGGCCCACCGTACGGTACGTTGGAGATTCTCCCTGTACGCTCAACCTTCTGTTAACGACTCCTCTATATGGTGTTCTCGTACGCCCGACCGTACGGTATGCCCAAATGACCGTACCATACGCCCAAATCCAGAATTAATCTTCATTTTCTCATCCGGCTCGTCAAGCTACTCCAAATCGATATATTATGGGTCCCATGATTCAACTCCTAGCTTAGGATATGCTCCAAACAAGTTTTAGACTTTGTAGTTTCTCTTTTTATTGCATAATTCCATATTCATTCTTCCCAATTACTTCCAAAACACGTACTTTAGTTCCAAACCCATGTGAACATTAACACACTCAAAGTAATCGTGTTCTACACCAAATCAGACATAAAAACATTTAATTAAACATCATAAACATCAAATAAATACCCACTGATCACATCCCCACACTTGTCTTTTGCTGCCCTCAAGCAAAGCTCGCTCGTTATTGTCCAACCATCATTAACTGTTAGACCTAGACTTTTGGTTATGATTAAGCTTACTATTAATGTCTTGTAGGGTGTAACCGTGAACCAAGGGTTCACGGTTTGGATGTTATGGGCCGGCTTCAAGGCCGAAAACATGTAATGGGCTAAATTGTTTATGTTTAGTATATATTCATGTTTACCCTAACCGTGTAGGGTTAGCGGTTTTTGATTAGAAATTCTCTTTGTAATTTCGTTAAGCAATATACGAGTATTACAAGTGTTTCGTGTTCTTGAATCACCACAATCACCAGTTTCCGCCTTGTGATTGTGAGAATTGATATCTTGGTTGTGTTTATTCGAAGATCCATACGATTTGGGACTTACAGTTGGTATCAGAGCCATTGAAGTCATTCAAGTCTCGGTTTTAGATATCAACGATTCAAGATTCACGATTTGAGGTATCGTTTTACAGTTGTTGGTTGATTTTTGTTACTAATTGGCTGTGATTGTGTTAGTTTTTAATATTTTTCTGCTGAGAATCGAGGAGTTCTTTGATATTTTTCATGGAATCGTTGCTGGTTTGCTTCTGATTTGGAGAATTGTTCCTTTTAAAATCGTAAAAAGGAAAGATTGTGTTCATCGTGTTCTTAGGTGGTGATTGAGGTGATTGAATTTCAAAAATTGAAATTTCCTAAAATTTCGGGATTATTTTTGGAATTGAAATCAAATCAAAAATCTGGATTCATGGCAAAGCATTCACGGGTATAGGTTCACTGGTCAGTATTCACGGGTCAAGATCACAGTTTTCTGCTACTTAGTTCAGTGTTCACGGCTAAGTCTACTCGGTTCAGGTTCACGGGTTTAGGTTGCCAGTTCACTGCTTAGTCAAAATTCACCGGTGCTAGAAGGTTCACGGGAAGACTTCACGGCTTAGTTAAACTTCACGGGAAGGAGGTTCACGGCTGGATACAGGTTCACGGTTTTGATCTAATTCACGGGATTAAAAAAACTTTTTTGGTGGGAAAACATTTCTTGGTCAAAATTTTGAGAGGGCGTTACTACTTCTATTTGGAGTCGATTTTGAATAGTTGACAATATTGGATATTTTTTGTGAAAATTTTGGAGGGAAAAATTCTAAAAATTTTTTTAGTCAAAATTCTAAGAGGATTGTTATACATCTATTCGGATTCATCTTTGAGAAGTTGACAATATTGGATTTTTGGTGAAACATTCTGGAGGGAAAATTTTTAGTACCTATCAAGGTTCTCAAATCAAGAAGTTTTCTACATTTAGAGTAGCAGAACAAACTTCATCATCTTCAGCTTCAATTTTACCTGAGGTAACATCTAATCCCTATTCTAAATTGTGTATTGATAAGATAGAGATGTTTAGAAAAGAAAATGCTGATTTGAGACTTAAAATTGATAATCTTAAATATCACAAAACTAAGTTCCTCAAGACTGAAAAGGATTATAAAGAAGTAATACAAGCCAGTTAAAAAGATATTTCACTCTTAAAAGAACAATTAAGTCAGAAATATTGTGTGTTAACTGATGCAAAATAAGAGATTAAAAGATTAAATGCTGAATTAGAAAAGTCCAAATCAAATTTTAATGAAGCAAAATTCAAAGTAGAATTCTTTGGTCAGTCAAGTAAGGTAGTTGATATGCTTGAAACTCAACTCCACAAGCCAGGTAATGGGAGCAAAGGGCTTGGTTATAATAACGTGCCTCCTCCGTTCAACGGAAACTGTACCACTGTTCCTCCCTCTATTGAGGAACAAGTAAAAGAGTTCTTCATGTTCACTCCTGGAAATCTGTCAAGCTCTGATGGATCCAAATCATCTTCATCCTTAGATTCTGATATTAAATGTGTGAACAATTCTTATGCTTCTACTTCATGAGCAGAAAAAGTAGAGATTGGGGATTGTGATAGTGAGAATGAAGAGTCTGAAAAGGCATGTTTTTGCAAGAATAAATTTAATTTTAATTCTGGTTGCAAAAATAAAACTAATACTTTTAAGGGTAATGCTTTCAAGAGCACTGCTTTTAAGAACACTGCTATAAGAGCAACATACACTATGTGCAAGTTTGGAAAAATATTTCTAAAAATTCAAAATTACCAGCATATAGTGATGAAAAAAACAGATTTGTTAAACCTGTAACATTAATTTAAAGATGAACCCGACTTGTTGGAAACCGTGAGATATACTGTGAACTTCTTCAATACCGTGAACTAGTTAAATCTTGTACTTGGCCGTGAACCTCTTCAATATCGTGAACCAGTTAAAGGCCGTGAACCTATGAGTTTCCGTGAACTCACACCGTAGACAATGTTCAAACCGTGAAGTGCCAACCCGTGAATTGGCAACTCCTCTTGAGAACCTTAACCCGAGAACCTTGACCAGTGAACTACACTGTCTCCCCGTCAACTCCCAACCGTGAGCTTCTCCCGTGAATACAAAAACCGTGAGTCCTAGCAGTGAACCTTAACCTGTGAACAAATCTTTGACTGATATCCTTTCCAAAATAAATTCCAAGATTTTAGGAATTTCAAATTTTGAAATTCAATCAAAATCCTAAGAACACGATGATGATTTCAAACAGTTTTCTAGCAAAATCAATGCTAAATCTTTTCTAACACCAGCAGATTGACCAAGAAATTCATGAGCAGATCTTGATTCTCAGCAGAATGTGATGAACACCTCAACACCTTTGTCTTGAACGAAAAGTGTACCACTGTTTTTTAAACTCAAAATAGTAACACACTTGATATCGTTGTGTTAGACTTGAACATGTGTTGCCACAACTTCAATAGTGTCCGCCTATTTAGAAATAGTGATCTGAATATGCGTTGAAAGGACCCAATTTTAGCCGAGAACCCTATTTAGCCGAAAACCCCAATTTTGGCCGAGAACCTAAGATTAGCCGAGAACCACACAAAGGGGCAGTAAACCCCTAATATTCCAAGAACCCTAGCATCCTTTTATTTAACTAAAATTTTGTATTTAAGTTATCATGTTTTAACTGGTTCACGGTATTGAAGAAGTTCACGGCCAAGTACAAGATTTAACTGGTTCACGGTATTGAAGAAGTTCACGGTATATCTCACGGTTTCCAACAAGTCGGGTTCATCTTTAAATTAATTTACAGGTTTGATCAAGGTCCTAGTACTCTGATAAGATGAACTCTCAACATGTCACCTTGAACTTAAACAGTCTGCTCGACCTACAAATTGGTATAAGAACCAAACCTCCACGACTAACTTGTGCTGAAGATTATGTGGACTGGAAATTTAGGTTCATGAATCATGTGTTGCTGTTTGAAGCAAAGATGTGGAGAAGCATACTCAAGGGACCTCAAATCCCTATGTTTGATAAGGCTGATGGTACTAAGGCACCAAAACAGATTGAGAATTATATTGATGAAGATTTTGATCTTGTTGAAAGAGACCTAAAGGCTTTAGCATCTCTGACCATGGCTCTATCACATGATATAGCCCATAATTTTAAAGAATGCACTTCTGCTAAGCAACTTTGGGAATCGTTAGCTTAGGCCTTTGAAGGGAATGATGATATGAAGGCCGGTAGAGAGGAAATGATTCTGCAGCAGTTTAACATGTTCAATCATGTCTTAGGAGAGACACTTGAAGCACAATTGCAGAGATTCACAAAGCTAGTTTCACAGATGAGAGGTGCTCAAATTGTAATGAGTGATGGTGATTTGAACAGGAAGTTGTTGAATGGCTTACCACAAAGCTGGGATTGGAATGTTTCTCTGCTGAAACGAACCAAAGATTTGAACAAGATCACCTTAAATGATCTGATTTCTATTATCAAATCCTATGATCTAGATGACCAGCAAAGAAGAGTCAATCATGTTAACACAATAAACTCTGCTGGTGCACAAAGCAGCAACAATGCTTTTCTCTCTAATGTTTCACAAGGAGGATCTGGATCTGGAGATATGAACTCTAGCGCTGCTGCTACATCTAAGACATCTGCAACTGAGCAGCAGGCATATTCTGCTCAACAAGCTAAGCTTATTGAAGTAAATACTTCTTTGTGCACTGGTATCATGAACTGTTATGCAGCCTTTGTCTAAGGTAATCTATCACCTTCAGAGGTCCTTACTGCTGAACTAAATCAAATTCATCCAGAGGATGTGGAGGAACTGGATATCTCTTGGCAACTGGCTATGGCTGTTTTCAGGGCTAAAAAATTCATTAACAAGATCGGAAAGTTCAGATGGAGTGAAGACCGGGAAAAAGATTGGTTTTAACAAATCAAATCTTCGCTGCTATAATTGCCATGAACCGGGACACTTTGCAAGAGAATGTACTAAACCAAAGGGGCAAAGAGGAAGTGATGCTGGATCATCTTCATGGGGAAATAATGTTGCTAACTCAAAGGCCTTGATTAGTCAACAAACTGGTGGATATGACTGGGGAGATCAAATAAAGGAGTTGAACCTGAATCATGCGTTTATGGCAGACATTATTGGAGAGTCTTCTGCATGTCCATATTCTGATACTCCACCTGAGGTAATTTCTGCCCTATGTTCTCAATCTTGTGTAGATAAAGTAGAACTTTATAGAAAACATAATGCTGATCTAATTTTCGAGATGGAAAATTTAAAATATCATAAAAAGAAATTTCTTAAAACTGAAAAAGGATTATAAAGAAGCAATAGAGGCTGGTAAAAAGGATGTTTCTTTACTCAAATCTCAACTCATCAATACATGTAGTTTGCTTACTGATGCTAAGCAAGAAATTGTCAGATTAACTACTGATCTAGAAAAGGCAAAATCAAACTTTGCCGAGGCCAAATTCAAAGTAGATTACTTTGGATAATCTAGTAAAGTAGTTGACATACTTGAAAATCAACTTCATAAACCGGGTAATGGGAGCAAGGGTCTTGGGTATAATAATGTGCCTCCTCCTTTTAATGGAAATTGAACTACCGTTCCTCCCTCTGTAGAGGAACAAGTTAAGGAATTTTTCATGTTTACCCCCGAGAGCAAATCATGTGGTGGTGATTCCCAATCATCATATTCAACCCCTAAATGTGTGAACAATTCTAATTCGTCTACCTCATGTGCAAAACAAATAGAAATACAAGATTGTTCAAGTGAGGATGATGAAGATGATAAGTCACAAGTTTGCAGCCTTAAGTTAAATCATAAAAAATCTGAAAACAATGTTTTTGTTCCTTCTATTTTGAAAAACTCTAAGTCTTCTGTGTGATGTGATTGGTTTGAATGTTTCTAGTTCCAAAACTACTTATTCTAAAAATGCTAATATTCACAAGAATACTGTGTTTGTTAAACATTTAGCTATTGGAAACACTGAGAAACATGTTTTCCAGAAACCAAAACTTGCGACTAAACAAAAGGTCACTAATCAAACCTCAAATGCTTTACCAAGGAATTTCACAAAGGATCAATTCTATGCTGATTATGATCATCACCATTTGAGGTTTGAGTAGAGACATGCTCATCAACAGTTTAAACCTAAACAAGTTTACAAGCAGGATGCGTCCTACTATCCTAACTCTGACAAGTTTGGATCTGCACCGTATCTCAAGAAACAGTGTTGTGGAAATCCAGGACATCAAGCTAAACATTGTGTTCATCGTCCCTATATTCCAGTGAAGACTGTCAAGTCTGAGGCAATGAAGAATCATTCAACCTATAACAACTCTTCTGATAGAGATTGGAATGTAGCTAAGTAGAACATACATGCTTATTTTGAAAGGAAAAAGAACTAGAATCTCAAATGAAATGTTAATATCAAAAATACGCCGAGTAAAGTACTTAAAAACTCTGTTTTATCTAAGCCTGTTTGGAGAGCTAAAATTGAAAGTATCATAAGTAACAAAGTTGAATAAAAAAATGACATGTGTTTACAAGAAGTATCATACATTGATGCAAATGGAATACCCAGATCTACCATGGACTGTCAATAATCTTTGGTTTGTTGATAGTGGATGTTCCAGGCACATGACAGGAGACATGTCTCTACTACATGATATGCAAAATTTCAATGGCGGTTATGTCCCATTTGCGGGAGGTAAAGGTGGAAAAATCAGCAAGAAAGGTACTGTGATTAATGGATCTTTGAGTTTTCATGACGTGAGTTACGTTAGTGAGCTTAATCATAGCTTACTGAGTGTATCCCAAATTTGTGATAAGCAGTTTTCAGCTCATTTCACAAATAAATAATGCTTTATTTTAAAACCAGGATTTGTGGTTCCCGAGGAATGTATTTTGTTAAGAACACCCCGTAAGGGAAACTCTTATGTTATTGATATAAACAGTAAACCCGTTTATGAAAATACATGTTTGTTATCAAAATCAGCTGAACCTGATGCTATGTTATGGCATCGTCGTCTTGGACACGTAAATCTCAAGAACTTAAATCGAATTGCAAAAGGTAATCATGTTCATGATTTGCCTCTCTCTAGGTTCTTTTCAATCAAAAAATGTGTGGCTTGTGCTAACGGGAAACAACACCGAAAGCCTCATAAGTAAAAAATGCTTAATTCTATTGACTGCATTCTTCATCTCCTTCATATAGAATTATTTGGTCCTGTGAATGTGATGAGCATTGGGAAAAAATCTTATTGTCTAGTCATAACTGATGATTACTCACGTTTCTCTTGGGTTTTCTTTTTGGCTAATAAGAGTGAGACTGCAGAACTGATAAAGAACTTTATCGTGTTGGTTGAAAATCAAAGAGATGTGAAGGTGAAAGCAGTTAGATGTGATAATGGAACTGAATTCAAGAACGCAATGCTGAATCAGTTTTGTATTGAAAAAGGAATCGCCAGACAATTTAGTGCAGCTCGAACACCTCAGCAAAATGGTGTCGCTGAAAGAAAGAATATAACTCTCATTGAAGCTGCAAGAACAATGCTTTCTAAATCAAAGTTGCCCTTATTCTTCTGGGCAGAGGCTGTAAACACATCATGCTATGTGCTCAACCGAGTCCTTCTTAACAAGAAAATTCAAATGACTCCGTACGAGGCGATCTACAATGAGAAACCACAGGTTGGTTACTTCAGAGCTTTTGGGTGTCCGTGCACTGTATTGCATACAGAATCCACACCAAAGTTCAATGAAAAGGCAGATGAATGTTATTTTGTGGGTTATGGATCAAACACCACTGCTTATAGAGTGTACAACAAGGTTACTAAAGAGATCAGAGAATCAACTTATGTTGACTGGCAAGAGCAACATCCCACTGATGCTGAGTGCAGTCCATCATGGTTATTTGATTATCATTCCTTATTTAAATCATTTAATCTCCGTACTGATGAAATAGCAGGGTTCCCAAGCGAACAGTTTGATGAGAGTGATGGCGATGAAGACTCTTATGTAGGACCACTGCTCACTGTTGATCCTCGAGAAGTGATTAGCTCACCAAGTGATGAAAGATCTGATAATGCCCCTGTTTCCATAAATGTCTCTGATGATTCACCAGCTACTGTTGAAAATTCCTTGTCAGTTGTCAATGACGGTGCGTCTTTACCTGAGACTTCAAACGCATCAATATTCCAGGAGCCGATTCCTGATGAAGGCATTGTCGAGAAGCCGATTTCTGACCCTACAAATGAATCCAATGAAGAGACACCTTCAAATGTGACGAACTTGCCCATCACAGTGCATGTTCCTGAGATTTCCTCTCACAGAGTCAATAAAGATCATCCGATTGACACTATAATCGGGTCACTAACAGATGGGGTCAGAACCAGAAGCACCGTCGGAGACATAAACAGATGTCTGTACTCCTGTTTTATTTCTCAAATTGAACCCAAGAACATCAAGATGGCTCTTCTCGAACCTAGTTGGGTTGATGCAATGCATGAAGAGTTGAATCAATTTACTAAATTGCAAGTATGGGATTTAGTGCCATTACCACCAGGCAAGAAAGCTATTGGCACCCGTTGGGTATTCAGAAACAAACAAGATGAAAGCAAAGTGATCATTAGAAACAAAGCTCGATTGGTTGTGAAGGGTTTCTATCAACAGGAGGGGATAGATTATGAAGAAGTGTTCGCTCCAGTTGCTCGTCTAGAGGCTATTCGAATATTCTTAGCATATGCATCGTATATGAACTTCACGGTTTATCAAATGGATGTCAAGACATCATTTCTGTATGAAAAGGTGAAAGAAGAAATTTATGTGTGTCAACCGCCCGACTTCGAAAACAGTGATCATCCTGATTATGTCTACAAGCTCGATAAAGCTTTATATGGTTTACATCAAGCACCGCGGGCGTGGTATGCCACTCTTACTAATCATTTTCTAGCCCATGGATATACCCGTGGTGCAATTGATCAAACTTTGTTTGTTTGAAAGGTGGATACAGATCTAATGCTTGTGCAAATTTATGTGGATGATATCATTTTTGGATCCACTAATGAGGAGCTGTGCTCAGAGTTCAGAAAGGTTATGTAAAAGAAGTTTGAGATGAGTGCTTTGGGGGAAATGACATTCTTTCTCGGGTTACAGGTCAAGCAATCAACTAATAGCATCCTAATTCATCAAGGAAAATATGTGGATGACATCATTGCCAAGTTTAAATTAACCGATGCTTAGGCATCATCTACTCCTATGGCTGCTAGGCTAGTTTTGGATGCTGACACAAATGGAGTTGCTGTTGATCAGAAACAATACCGATCCATGATCGGCTCTTTAATGTACCTAACAGCAAGTCGTCTAGATATCATGTTTGCCGTGTCTCAGTGTGCTCGTTATCAAGCAAATCCTAAAATATCCCATTTAACTGCTGTTAAACGTATCTTTTGATATCTAAAAGGCAAGCCTCGGCATGGCCTTTGGTATCCCAAAGAATCTAGTTTTGACCTGTATGCCTTTTGTGACAGTGATTATGGAGGGTGTCAGCTGGACAGAAAATCTACAAGTGGGGTCTATCAATTTCTGGGAGACAGGCTAATCTCTTGGCAATGCAAGAAGAAACACACAATCTCTACTTCTACTGCTGAAGCTGAGTATGTTGATGCATCGGCTTGCTGCTCACAAGTCATCTGGAGGCAACAACAATTGCTGGATTATGGTTTGACCTTTCTTAATACTCCCATTTTCTGTGATAATGAGGCTGCTGTGTTAATTGTGAAAAATCCGGTTCAACATTCTAAAACCAAGCATATTGATATCAAGATGCACTTCATTCACGACTGCTTTGAGAGAAATCTCATAGGTATTGAAAGGGTTGATTCTGACAACAATGTTGCAGATATCTTCACTAAAGCATTTGATACATCTCGATTCAATGTGCTTGTAGAGTCCCTGAAAATGATTGGTTTCAAAGATTAAATTGGTCACCAAAAATATTTGTCTTCGTAGATAAATTTGTACATTTTGATTTTATGCACAAATTTAGGGGGAGAATCAAGAAAAATACAAAAACAGTCACCTTTAATTCTTTAGAGTCAAGAAAAATACAAAAAGAGTCAACTTTAGTTCTTTTAAAAGAAAATTCAAAAATATTGGTTGTGTCTACATCGGAAGTTTTGCAATTTAATGGGAAGTGATATGAACGTTCGTTTCTTAAGGCTAGGATCAACACATGTAAGGAATTAAATTGAAAAGGCTAGAATCAATGTTGGATATGTTGATAGGCTCTACATGTGATACACTTGAACAAAATAGTATTATGGCCTTAGTGGGGAACATCTCATAGATTAGTGTAATGTTCTATTCCTGTTAATAATCGAGAACTTAAACATAAAGGTTGATGAACTGTGGATAATCCACTAACTGGGACCCTTCACAAAGGGGTTACGAGCTTGACTTGATACAAGTCTGTAAATATTATATATCTATTTAGTTAAAAGACATGCATTGACATGCAATACGCGAAAAACACTAAATGATAGTGCAAAGCAAAATAATGAGCAAAAATACACGCAATATCAATGTCGTGCTATAAGAAAAATACAAAAAGAAATGTCTAAAGACATACATATAACTATACTTGTAAGAATTTTTATTTTTTTTGGGAATATGTGATTGGGAAAGGATCTCTTGTTAAGACATGTAAGTCCGCAGTGATATGACCCTGAGCTTCTGATGATTCTGAACATGTAAGACCGTAGTGCTATGTTTTTGATCAAATTTTATAAGAGATTCCCTGAAAAGTTGCATAAACCTGTGCTAGTTATGCTCAAAAGATCATGCGCAAGGGAAGGTTTACCTGATAAGCTGCGGGGTCTATTAAACTTTATCAATAATTCACATAATTCATAATTCATAAAGTTACAGGTTTCTAAGATATGAGTATGGGACTCATTAAGTCATAATTAATTTTACCAATGTCATGATAACTGAAATCACAGTGAAAAACTTAGGTTTGAAGCTAAAGCATGAGTTTAGAAGGATCAGAATATTAGCAATATTCTTGACACGTCTTAGTAAATATACATGCTGAAAAATGTTCCTTGGTATGCCTGTAGAACGATTTGATCCCATTGCAAACGTCACAAAGGTCAGTCTTTAGAAATAGTATGTTTCTATATCATTCTTATCTTTTATTATTGTTTTATTTATTTTACTTTTATCTTTCTTATGTTATTTCATTTAATTAATTTTTCTAAAAGAACAAAGTTTAATTTTTAAAATAAATCATTTAAGGGACTGACTTTGTTTGAGAGTTTACGGGTTAAAGGAGAGGCCCACCACTCTTCACGATGGGCCCCCACTTTCAAAAGTTTGAAACCGGTTTCATACTAAGGTTTAACTAAAACCCTCATTCGGTTCACGGAAATCTCTTTCTCTCTCTCTGAGATTCTTGAAGAAACCTGTTGATCTTGTGTGTTCTCTTACTTAAATTGCTTTACAAGCTTCTTGAATCTACAGGTACATCTTCTGAACCCTCTCGTAGCTTATTGAAATCGTGGGAGGCATGGTTAACCTTAGTGACACTCATATAGACATCTGTGATCAAGACCATCAATTCTCGTGGGTAGATTTTTAAATTGAAGGGCCGATTAGGGTCGTACTAGGTCGGCGAGCATCATCGAAAGTATTAATGTTGATAATCTGATACTTAGATGCCACAATTTGAGGAAAGAACCAGTTTCAGCGTCACCCAGGAACCAGACCTTCACGGTTTCACATATAAGACACCGTGAACCCTTGGCATTCCCGTGAACTGTTGACATTACCGTATACGACTGGGTAACCGTGTACCCCATCTTAGCCGAGAACCTTGTGTTAACCGAAAACCCCAATTTTAGCCGAGAACCCTGTTTAGCCGAAAACCCCAATTTTGGCCGAGAACCTAAGATTAGCCGAGAACCACACAAAGGGGCAGTAAACCCCTGATCTTCCAAGAACCCTAGCATCCTTTTATTTAACTAAAATTTCCATATGTGTGGGTATTAACTTAATAAGTTTTGTGCAGATATGGCCAAAATGAGATTCGTAGCAGATCATAATCTTTGTGCTTTTACTATGGAGCCACCAGAAGAATTTGAATATTTCAGATCGATGGTTGTGGGGTTGACACTTTCCCCCATTAACTTTGCTGTTATGGAGAATCCAATTATTTACAGAACCCATATTCAGGAGTTTTGGTCCACTGCAACAATACATCCAAATGACCATGGAGAAGAATGAATTATTGGTATAGTTCAAGCAAAGAGAGTTCGAATTTCAAAAGCTGTAATAAGAACTGCTCTACAGTTTGGTGACCTACCAGCTCATCCAACCAAGCTGAATCCAGAAGTTGTTACTCCAATTCTTACAAGGATGGGTTATGAAGGTCCTTATCCTCCTCTATACAAGAAGTTGCTTCATCCTTATTGGAGATATCTTGCACACGTGTGCATGACTGCTTATCAGGAAGAAAAGGAGGATTTGATGAGATAAACACTACCATCTTTTCAGCTATGGTTGCCCTGACCATGAGCTTAGACTACAACTTCTCTAAGATAGTGTTTGCAGAGTTTAAAAGTAATCTCAAAGGAGGAAAGAAGGAGATCTTTCTCATGTATCCTAGATTCTTACAGATCATTCTCAACAGGAATCATGCTGATCTGGAGCCCACCGTTGAAACATTGGACCTGAAAGCTATGGGTCCTATGATCTTCAAGTTCATGAATGTCAATAAGCTGGGAAGAAGAGTATATCAAGGGCTGCATCCACTTAAAAAGTTTAGTAGATTTGAAACTCTACCTAAAGAAGAAATTGAAGAACTAGCTGTACAAGTTCAAGCCGAGGTTGCTGACGAACAACTTCCACCTGTTCAACTACAAAATGAAAACAAATTGAACCAGAACCACAAGATCCAATTGAGCCTGAGTTAGAAGATGCTGAAGTAATATCTTCTTCTAATGATGAAGGAACTCCTGAAAGACCACCAGTACCTATCAACCGATATGTCAGAGAGATGGAAAGCAAAAGGCGTAGAATTGAGAATCCTCCTCTAATTTACTCGTCTAATCAAGATGACAAAGATGCTGATTATACACCGAATCAAGATCTACCTTCCAGAGCACGGAAGAGAAAAGATCCGAGAAATGTGAGAATACCACCACTCACACTAAACCTAACACCCACACAAATTCCCATTCCAACAACTTCCTCACCAACTCAATTAGCCACTCAAATGCCACACTCACCTACCATCACATTATATCAACCTCAATCCTCATCCTATGATCATCACAGCCCAATTCCGGAGGACTTTGATTATGATAACTTCTAGGTCTCATCAAGTGAAGCTTTTAAAGCTGAAAAGGCCAAATGAAAAAGCCCTGTGGATTCTTCTACACCGGCTCCTGTAGATCCACACATTCTGCAGGAAAGGGTGTTTGAGTTAGAACAGCAAGTAGCCACACAGAACTCCAAGATTCAAACTCTGGAAGCAAATCAAGGTTACCTTGTCACTTTGGTGTATGAGTTAAAGAAGCAGATTGATGATATGAAGGGAAAACAGAGTGATCAAGTAAATATTGGTGCAAGTAATGATGATAATGATCAAGGAGGTGGAGATGATGGAGGCAATGATCAAGGTGATCTTCAAGATGATACTCAAGGAAGTGATCCTTTCAACTTTGAGTTTGAAGGAAATCTTAATGATCCAAAAGATGATGAATCATCTCAACACTTGGATTCAGATCAAGCAAAAAATATCCAAGATGACAAAGTTGAGAGTTCGTGAGATTCAGAGATGGAAAGACTGAATCAAGACATTGATGATGAAGTCAGCATTCCAAGCTCAACTGCAAATGTATCTGAAGCTGATAATACAAGAACTTAAAACGAGCTACCCCCTTGGAGACTACCACCTGGTCCTCCTTCTGAAACTCATGTTACTGTCAACATAGAGAGCTACTATTCTAAGAGAGGAGACATGTTTGGTATTGCTTCTTGGGCTTTTGATTCAGAGAAGAATATATGTGGTGAAGAAAAAGAGTGGACGTTTGGAATGCTATAAGAGGGCTAATGATTTTAGCTCGTTGACCAAACTCGATCTTCAACAGTTAAATGAAGCTTATTTTGAGAACAAAGGAAGAAACGGACCAGCCGAGATGTTTCGCACATTTCTGAATGAATAGTGCTTAACTAACTTCACCAAAATGAAAACAGCTGAGTTCAGCCTAAAGAAGGCTAAGGGAGTCAAAGATCCTCACACAGGCAAAGACTGGTATAACGTCATCTGGCCTGCTCCCAAGACAGTCAAGATAGTGCCTGTTCACAAGAAAATGCTAGTGAATACTCTAAGAGATTTTCAGTACTGGGCATATGATCCAGTTTCATCCGAAGCTCTAATAGTCACCGATCAAGCAGAGTTGAGGATACTGGATCCATTTGACTTGTCTAAGTTTGGTGAGGAAGACATCAAAGTGTTAGCAAGAAACCAGATTAGACATGAGTAGCTATGGGAAGAACAAGCAAAGATCTTTACAGTTGCTGCTGCTGACATCCTGAGGAAGAAATTATATGCTGGAAGTGGAGATCATGGTGAAGACATCAACTTTTGATAAGGAAAATTTAATCCTAGGGGGAGATTGTTAGACCTGGACGTTTGGTTATGATTAAGCTTACTATTAATGTCTTGTAGTGTGTAACCGTGAACCAAGGGTTCACTGTTTGGGTGTTATGGGCCGACTTCAAGGCCGAAAACATGTAATGGGCTAAATTGTTTATGTTTAGTATATATTCATGTTTACGCTAACCGTGTAGGTTTAGCGGTTTTTTATTAGAAATTCTCTTTGTAATTTCGTTAAGCAATATACGAGTATTACAAGTGTTTCGTGTTCTTGAATCACCACAATCACCAGTTTCCTCCTTGTGATTGTGAGAATTGATATCTTGGTTGTGTTTATTCGAAGATCCATACGATTTGGGACTTACAATATTCATCAAGAATTCACTTAATTCATATTCATTTAATTACATGTTTCTGAGATATGAGTGTGAGACCCATTAAGTCATAACTTATTATACTCAAAACATGATAACTTAAATCACAGTGAAAAACTTAGGTTTGAAGCTAAAGCTTTAGTTTAGAAGGATCTGAATATTAGCAATCTGCTTGATCTGTCTGAGTACAAAATACATGCTGAAAAATGTTTCTTGGTCTGCTTATAGAACTATTTGATCACATTGCAAACTTCCTAAAGGCTCGTTGTTACATGTCTTTGTTAATTACTGTTTGTTTAAATTTGTGTTGCATTTACAATTACACTTCGCAAATCCCTAACTAGTTTTCAGCTAAGGTCCAAAGTCATAACCAACTCACAAGACTTACCACAGTCAATAGATTTACACCTAGCAAGTAAAAAGATTATACATTATTTAAAACCACAATATCTGACCAAGCCTAACATGCTTCAGGTTTTCCTCATACATGCAATCACACCTCTCACAAGATTCACTCCACTCAGTTTGTATCTGGACTAACAAAAGTAGTGCTAGTATATATATGGAACACTCAGACCACTAATGAAACATCATTATCATAAGCTTGTATATCAATCATAACTCTACCAAATAACACAAACTTTGCACAAATCAAGAGGTCTTTTATGGGTTGTAATGTTTGGCTTAGGTTAAGGGTATGGAATAGGGAATTTAAAGTGGCTTGGGTGAGCGGAATCCAACTAAGTTACTTATTTAATCAAACAACTACCAAACATCATACCTATAAAATTGGGTGAAATTGACCCGTTAAACACTTAAGCTCTTATTCTTCAACTAAAACTTGAACTTTGGGTAAATGTTGACTCAATCACATAATTTTTTGTATTTTTTTCTTTCTCCTTTTTTTTGATTTACCTTCAACAACCTAGAAAAATATTGTTCTTCTATTCACAACTTTGTGTACAATCACTTTCCTTCTTCACATCCAACATGCATTATTCTATTACCAGCTAATATGACATTTACCAACATGATGTTGATTTTCCCATTCACTATCAAACTATACATGTACACATATTTTTCTTTCTTTTCTACCATAAACTCTAACCTAATTGAATTCCGAATCACAGGTTAAAAATAAAAAGGCTAAAAAGGTTAATAGGATTAATGTTGTGGGTTTGACAAACGAAAGGGTATAGGTTCAAACTTGGCTTCTAAGGGATATTTTACGGGCAGGGAAAACAAAAGAAAAGGTTTAAACAAAAGGGTTCATCTTACTGCCTCTATCATATTCATGCAACAGTTCGGTTCATGATCTTGAAATGTATCATATACGCAAGTTCTAAAATGATGCAACATTATGGTAAACACTCATGAAAAGAAAATGAGCAATCAATCCTAATTATGTTCAATGCTCGATATCAAGGCTCAAAATCTCACAAATACGGTGGTAAAGGGGTACATATGTGAAAGCATGCATGAAGGTCCACTATCTACCATATTACCCTTGGTTAGACATTTTTACCAAATTTATGAAAACAACTTGCTAGGCTACTTTATCGTGCAACTTAAAGATATGTAAAAGCATGAGAACGAATGTCTAAGTTAAATTCCCTGTTACTGAATGACATGCTGACCGTGTTGTCTCTGCAATTGATCAAAGCATTAGCAGTTTCCAAGAATGGTCTGCCCAGGATTACCCTATATTGCTTCTCCTTCACTGCCTGTTCATACTCCACCACCAGAAAATCTTCAGGGTAATAGAATTCCCCTACCTTCACCGAAACACCTTTGACCATGCCTAGAGCCCGTTTCCTTGTTAAGTCAGCTAACACCACAGTAGTGTCAACTTGTTCTAGTGGGCCAAGGTCAGACTGATCATATAAGCTTCCTGGTAAGATGCTGATACTTGACCCAAAATCTAGCAGGGCTTGCTCAATTTTTATTCCCCCAATTTTTAAAGGGATGATGGGTTCTATTTTCTCATCTTCATACTCCAAATCACTCACTTCACCATCTTCATAGGTACTAACCGCACTGACATATGCATTCTTTGACCCAGAGGAGCTTGCTCCTTGATGTTGCGGGTTTAGTTTTGTATCACTTGGGAATTGCCCCGGTGCTCGTCCCACCACTTCAGCTAATTTCTCAGCCAGCTGACCCAGTTGTCTATCAAATGACTCATTGGTTTTTGATCTGAATCTCTTTATCCTGCTCAATCTTTTTCAATGATTCCAATATGGCTGTGAGCTAAGGGTCACCGCCAGCTGGAGGTTTGTTTTGCTGGTTTTGTTGGTAGTTTCTCTGCTGATAGCCCTGGTTACCTTGGCTTCTTTGGTATCCGCCTTGATTATAACCCTGTTGGCGGTTCTGGTATAGTAGACTTCCCACCTACACATCAGCACCTTGAAAGTTAGGATTTAATTGATTAGATGTATTACCATACCTGAAATTTGGATGGTTCCGGAGTCCCGGATGATAGTGGGTTGCATTCATATCCTAGTTCCTTTCCCTCACAATCTGGTTCACTTCTTCCGGCTTGCCCTGTTCTCTTGGGCAGCTCGCCAAGGTGTGGCCCAAGTCACCGCATCCATCACACACCGGGTATCCCTATGACACGTTAGATACCTCTCTTCCACTCGGCCTGCCTAGCCTTTCCATTTGCAGTTCCATGGCATCTAGACGCTTTTGAGTTTCATAATCAACTGCCATAGTAGTTGCTCCGGTCTTTGTTCTTCGACTCGCATTAGCTTGCCTTTTTGATGTAACTGCTATTCTTTCCAAAATGTCCGGTCATCATTTACATGATTTGAAAAGAAAGAACCTGCACTGGTTGCATTGACATCTCTCACATCCTCGGGTAACAACCCATCATAGAAGGCTTGAATCAGCTCCCACTAATCTATTCCATGATGTGGGCAGTTACTCAGCAACTCTTTAAATCTTTTAAACACCTCATAGTAAGGCTCCCCTGTTTGTTGCTTGAAATCCCTTATAGCAGCTCGGGCCTCATTGGTTTTATGGGGTGGAAAGTATTCATCCAAGAACTGTTGCTGTTAGTCTACCCAGGTGGCAATGCTTGCAGATGGAAAAGATAAGAACCATTGCTTTGCCCTGTCTTTTAATGAAATCTGGAAGAGTACTGGTTTCACCTCATCAGCTGTGAACCCTTGACCACCTATGGTACCACAAGTAGCCTCATATTCTGATAGATGTGTGTAAGGCTCTTCAGTAGCCCTCCCAAAGAAGTGTGGGAGGATCCCAAGACAACCAGGTCGAATCTCGAATGCATTCCCCCTACGAACTGGTGGAATGACAAGGGATGCATTCAAAGCTAAAGCGGGGCGGAAGTGACTATCTACCCCTTGGTCATGTCTCGGTGGTTGCATATTTCCATGATGTTTATATCTATTCTCTCATTACAAATTACCCATATACCCTTGCCGGTAGTTCCTAGGTTGAACCCATCCATCTATATTCTGTCTTTGATCTCTAGGAGGGACTGACTCCTAATGGTTTAGGTCATACCACGCATCCTCATCATTCCAGTTCTCATGTTGAGAACCATGTTGTGGGTGATGGCTGCGTCCCGATGACATTAACTCATCATCTTCATAAATCTGAGTAGCTAGGGTAGCTATCATAAGGTTGATATGGTTGGTTTCTGAACACGGGTTGATGTAAGGGTTGTTGGAGTCTAGGTGGTGGTGGTTGATTTTGATTCTGGTTTTGTGGCGGTGGCGGTTGGTTATGATTTTGTGGAATAGGTGGTTGTTGGTTTTGATTTGGATTTGGTTGGTTTTGAGGTGGATTTGGTTGGTTTTATTGTTGATTGGGAAATAAAAGATTTGGTTGTGGTGGAATAGGTGGGTTTTGATCCCCACATTGGTTAGGATCTTGGTTTACTGGTGGATTCTGTGACATTCTCACAGATGGACTATCAAGTTTGTCGAGAATTGTTTGGACTGTTCCTTGGAGCTTTCTGTTAGCTCTTGCTGCTCTCTCTATTTATGGATCAAACAATAACGGTGAAGTTCTTCCTGAGCGCCTAGTATGCATAAAACTGTCCCTTCACACGTAAGCACAAAATTAGTAGAACTGAACTAAATAAATCGCGCACAAGTTCCCCGACAACGACGCCATTTTGATCGCGGTGTCAAGGTCAATCAAAAACAATTATAAAAACAACTGTAGACAGAGAAGTAGGGTTGTCGAACCTACAGGGACTCAGTGGAAAGATTAATTGCTTAGTTTAGTAAATGATAATTAAAACACAAATCAAATAAAGATGCAAATTCCTCCAGACTTCAAGTTCTAGGTTTCACATACAATCCAGTTATTCAGTTTATACACCACATAGACATAGTGTTGGAAAATCAGTTGAAATAGTAATTGAAGACAAATTCTTTGTCAGAAAACCTATGCAACTAGTTTGTCATAACCAGTATAATTCAATCACTCAATTTATCAGTGTCAAGTTACCCACTTTAGTCACTCAACACTGCTACTAAGTTTTGTCATCAACCAAACAAGATTGTAAAGCAAACAAACTCAAAACACATAGATAAAATTGTCTAACTCAACCAATACATCAATCAATCAGTTATTTTCAGAAACTAATCAATCTAAAACAGGTGAACAACTGAATCAAATACAAAAACCTAAACGAACCATCCGTCGGGAGGAAGCCACACGCAGTTTAGTCACGCATGCTTGTAAGACACGCGAGCATAGCTTCAATACTTGATCCGAAACTGATCTTGCCTTTGAAAATCTCCCTCAAAACACCTAAAAACGACTAGGAATTCCCCTTTTCCGTAACCCTAAAGGTTCCTTCAAATAGGGCCAAAATCCCTAAAAATCAGCATGTAACCGACTGCCGAACGTACGGTACGGTGGGCCCACCGTACGGTACACTGGAGATTCTCCCTGTACGTTCAACCTTCTATTAACGACTCCTCTATACTGTGTTCTAGTACGCCCGACCGTACGGTAGCCCAAATGACCGTACCATACGCCCAAATCCATAATTAATCTTAATTTTCTCTTCCGGCTCTTCGAGCTACCCCAAATCGATATATTATGGGCCCCATGATTCAACTCCTAGCTCAGGATATGCTCCAAACAAGTTTTAGACTTTCAAAACATGTACTTTATTTCCAAACACATGTGAACAATAACACACTCAAAGTAATCATGTTCTACACCAAATCACACATAAAAACATTCAATTAAACATCATAAACATCAAACAAATACCCCCTGATCAAGCACCTGCATTTTTCAAACCAAAAGTCATTGCAATATAACAATAAATACCTGTTGGAGTCATGAAGGTAGTATCCTCCTGATCCGAAGGTTCCATCTGGATCTATTGGAATCCTGATAAAGCATCCATGAATGTTAGCATTTCGTGGCCTGTTGTTGCATCAACCATTGAGTCTATGTGTGGTAGTGGAAAAGGATCTTTAGGACACGCTTTGTTCAAGTCAGTGAAGTCTACACAAACTCTCCATTTCCCATTCTTCTTCTGGACCACCCCCACATTAGCTAGCCACCTTGGGAATTTTACTTCCTTTATCACTCCTGCTTTCAATAGTCTCTCAACCTCTTCCTGGATAATTGCATTCCTTTCTGGTGCAAACTTTCTCCTCTTTTGGTGTATTGGCCTGAAACTATTATCAATACCCAATTTATGCGTAATAATATCTTTAGAGATACCTATCATATATTTATGTTTCAGGCGAAGGTTGAAGTTCTGCTTTTTAGCAACTCTATAAGATTCTGCTCAATATCCTTAGGGATATTGGTTCTAACAAGCACCTTGACGTCAGGATCCTCCGTACTTAGGGATACTTCTTTAACATCTTGCTCTTTGGTTTCTAGGACGTCCCGGGCTTGTTTCTTTAATTGCTATGCTTTCCTGGTCTTGGCGGTGGCTTTAATCGAAGAAGTGTAGCAATCCTTTGCGTCTTGTTGATCACTGTTGATCTTCACTACCCTCCAAGGAGTTGGCATCTTGACACATTGATGGTATGTTGAAGGTACTGCCTTCATATCATGTATCCAAGGCCTCCCTAGAATGATATTATAACAAGACAAAGAATCTATTATGCAAAACTTTTGTATAGTATTTACCCCTTCGATATATATCGGTAGCTTTATCTCTCCGACTGTGTTTTTTACTTCTCCGCTGAATCCTACCAGTACCGCTGAATTGGAAATAATTTCGAAATCCGGGATCCCCATTCTTTTCATAACTTCATGCTGAATGATGTTCACCGAGCTTCCTCCATCAATCAATATCCTTCGGATGAAGTGATTAGAAATATACAGGGTGATCACTAGTCCATCATGATGAGGATCCTGCATGTTATCTCTGTCATCTTCATCGAAAGAGATCACCTTTTCTTCAGTCAAGCTGCAGGTTCTGATAGGCCTATCCCCTTTTTCTGTCTTTGCTTCTTTGGCATTTCATTTTGCTACAGAGTAAGAAGTGCCACAAACATCAGATCCACTGTATATAAAACCTATTACCTTGGCATCTGGCGGCGGGGATTTTGCTCTCTGGGTGATCCTTTCATGATCCTTAGTCTTGTTCTTTCCTTTGCCTAGGAATTCTTTGAGATACCCCTTGCTTAAGAGATAGCTTATCTCTTTGCGCAGAGTAATACAATCTTCGGTCACGTGGCCAAAGTCCTCATGAAAAGCACACCATTTGGACTTGTCCTTCCATCCGGTATTCTTCTCGAATTTAAGGGGTTACCTAGCCTTATCTCCAAGATCCTGCATGGCATATAACAAACCAGTTGTGTCAAGTGAAAAACAATATTCAGATAACTTTGGATATTCTTCCTCTTCCTCGTCATCTTCCAAAGCGTTAACCCTGTGACTATCGGTCTTAGAATATGGCTTGGATCTGTACGACTTGAAGGGAACGGACTCAGTCTTTCCATTGGGATGATTGTAACTAGTTGGAGCATCCATTCGTTGCTGAATCTTTTTATCATCCTAGAGCCTTATGAACCTCAGTGCCCGATTTCTGACTTCATCAAGACTCCTACAGGGATTCATGACAAGGTCTTCGTAGAAATGAGAATCCTTCTTTAGTCCCAACTTGAAAGCCTTGACTGTAGTTGCAACGTCAAGGTTTGGGATATCTAGGGATTCCTGACCGAACTTGCTGACATAATCTCGGAGGGATTCTGAGTTATACTGTATAAGTCACTTGTTAATCTTTCGAATGTTCTGCTGCAAGAAAAATGGTTATTAAACAAATTGATCAAATGAGTAAATGTAGTTATTGAATAAGGTGGAACATTAAGTATCCATTTTAAGGCTGGTCATGTTAAATTTAGTTGTTCTTTTGCCGATGAATTGAGATCCGTTGTCGCACAATATCTCTGCCGAGATCCCAAATCTTGTCAGGATATTGCGTTTGATGAAGGAGATGACCTCTTTTTTTCTCACTTGGACAAATGCCTCACCTTCAATCCATTTTGAGAAGTAGTCTGTCATTGCTAGCATAAAAACTTTTCCTCCTGGTGCCTTGGGAAGTTTTCCGACTATATCCATTCCCCATTTCATGAATGGCCATGGAGAGATGATTGGGTATAAAGGTTCTGCTGGTTGGTGAAGTATGTTGCTGTGTCTTTGGCAATCATCACATTTTTTAGAGTAAGTCATAACATATTTCCTCATGGTAGGCCAATAGTATCCTGTCCTCAGGATCTTCGAGAACAATGCTCTGCCCCTAGTGTGATTTCCACAGTCACCTACATGTATGTCTTTGAGAACTTCAAGTGCTTCATGATCCTCCAAGCATCTTAAGTATGGATCTGCAATAGACTTTCTATACAAGACATTGTGTAATATTATAAAACGAGATACCCTCATGCGAAAAGACTTGTGGTTCTTTTCATCACTTGGGATCTCACCATCCTGTAAGTATTTTTTAATGGGTAGAATCCAGGATCCATGACTAGGTTCAAGATCCTGAACACCTGCTTCTTCTATATTGGATACTTCATTTTTCTTCTCAATTGATGGGCTCAGGATATGTATGATTGGTATTTTAATATCTTCAGGTTTTTAAGAGCCGAATCAAGGTTTGCTAAGGCATTGGCCTCATTATTATCTTCTCTAGGTACGTGTGTAATGTTAAAAATTTTGAATTCCACATAAAATTGCTTAACTATTGTGAGATATTTGGCAAACTTCCAACGTTTTACTGCATATGAGCCATTGAAATGGTTAGCAATTAACAATGAGTCTACATATACCTGGAGATACCAGATTTTCATATCCCAAGCTAGTTGTAATCCTGCTATCAGCGCCTCATATTCTGTTTCATTATTCGTTGCCTGGAAATCACAACTTATGGATTGGGGTATTATGTCCCCTTGTGGAGATTTCAGTATGATACCTAGACCTGTTCCTCTTACAATTGATGCACCGTCAGTGAATAAGTTCCACTTATCCTTGGATTCTTTCAAATCTTGAACTTCAAGGTCTTCTTCATGTTGAATGTCACTACTGAAATCAGCCACAAAGTCCGCAAGTGCCTGAGATTTTATTGATGTTCTAGGTTCATATATGAGGTCATAGGCGCTGAGCTTGATTGACAACTTAGCCATCCTTCTTGACATCTCTAGCTTTCTCAAGACACTTAATAGGATAGCTAGTTTTAACATGAATAGCATGAGTTTCAAAATAATGTCTGAGTTTAGTTGATGCCATTATTAAAGCTAATATTAATTTTTCTAAATGAGAATACCTGGTTTCTGTCGTGAATAGGCTTTTACATACATAGTATACCAGATGCTGCTGGCCTTCATGATCCTTGACTAGGACGGCGCTCACTGAGTTTCCGGATACCGCCAAGTATAAGGATAACGGTTCGCCGTCTACTGGTTTCATCAACATAGGAGCTGTTGACAAGTATTCCTTTAATTATTGGAGTGCTTGCTAATGCTTTTCTTCCTATTCGAACCTCTTGTTCTTCTTTAGGATGTCGTAGATCTCTTTGAACCTTTCTAAGGATTTTGATATGAATCGATTGAGTGCTGCTACTCTAGTGGTTAGCGTCTGGACATCCTTGGTGTTTACTGGGGATTTCAGATTGATGATTGCTTTGATTTGCTCAGGACTGACTTCTATTCCTCTTTTGGTTACCATATAGCCCAAGAACTTTCATGTGCCCACTCTGAAGTGGCATTTGGAAGGATTCAGCTTCATGTTATATTGGTCCAGGATATCGAATGCGTCTCTAAGATCCCGGAGGTGATCCTCAGCTTTTTTTGATTTTACCACCATGTCATCTATGTAGACCTCCATGGTGTCCCCTAGTTTATCTTTAAACATCATGTTCACCGACCTTTTGGTATGTAGCACCTGCATTTTTCAAACCAAAAGGCATAGCAATATAATAAATATCTGTTGGAGTCATGAAGGTAGTATCCTCCTGATCCGAAGGTTCCATCTGTATATGTTGGAATCCTGATGAAGCATCCGTGAATGTTAGCATTTCGTGGCCTGCTGTAGCATCAACCATTGAGTCTATGTGTGGTAGTGGAAAAGGATCTCTAGGACACGCTTTGTTCAAGTCAGTAAAGTCTACACAAACTCTCCATTTCCCATTCTTCTTCTGGACCACCACCACATTAGCTAGCCACCTTAGGAATTTTACTTCCCTTTTCATTCCTACTTTCAATAGTCTCTCAACCTCTTCCTGGATAATTGCATTCCTTTCTGGTGCAAACTTTCTCCTCTTTAGGTGTATTGGCCTGAAACTATTATCAATACCCAATTTATGCGTAATAATATCTTTAGTGGAACCTGTCATGTCTTCATGTTTCCAGGCTAAGGTTGAAGTTTTGCTTTTTAGTAACTCTATAAGATTCTGCTCAATATCCTTGGGGATGACGTCAGGATCCTCCGTACTTAGGGATACTTCTTTAACATCTTGCTCTTTGGTTTCTAGGACGTCCCAGGCTTGTTTCTTTAATTGCTATGCTTGCCTGGTCTTGGCGAACGCTTTCATAGAAGAATGTTGCAATCCTTTGCGTCTTGTTGATCACTGTTGATCTTCACTACCCCCCAAGGAGTTGGCATCTTGACACATTGATGGTATGTTGAAGGTGCTGCGTTCATATCATGTATCCAAGGCCTCCCTAGAATGATATTATAACAAGACAAAGAATCTATTATGCAAAACTTTTGTATAGTATTTACCCCTTCGATATATATCGGTAGCTTTATCTCTCCGACTGTGTTTTTTACTTCTCCGCTGAATCCTACCAGTACCACTGACTTTGAAATAATTTCGGAATCCGGGATCCCCATTCTTTTCATAACTTCATGTTGAATGATGTTCACCGATGTCACACCCTGAAATTCCACAGCGGGTTACCCGCGGGTTGTGACTGTCAAGGATCATCAGTCCCGGTCATTTCGAACGACCTCTAAATGGTTTTCGAAAAGACATCCCGTTTGAACATCATACACAAAAATTAAGTAATACAGAGTTTGAAAATGCGGAATGTAAAGTGCGGAAGCAATAATAATGTAGCAAAATACAGAAGCATAACAAATTAGGTTCCCATAAACCTAGCTTCTAATGAAAACATGATATGCGACTCCAGACATGCAGTCCTAGTCCGTGCGTGAATGCTTAGCGACCTGAGATAAACATGCTTAAAGTGTCAACACAAGGTTGGTGAGTTCACAGGTTTAAGTAACAGAAACAGAAATGAAAACAGTGTAACAGTACGCATGTATACTATTGATTCGATTGTTGATCAGACAATAAACATTAACTATATAAGCAACACCGAAACCGAAGCTCAACGAAGGAATGCAGAAACTAGCATTTTGCCTCTTACGTGCCCAGCACGCAATGGATTAGGTCAATTATGCACCCGTTTGACTCCCAGTCAGAGTTAGCGCGACTAACCCGGGTGGGGGTTGTTAAACCCAATAGTACTATTCATGAATCACCTCGCTTTGTGTAATAATTAACGGTTCGAATATGAGAGGACTTTATGTGCGGGAAATGCACCCACTTATATAAATTAAAGCGAAATCAAAGTAATTGTCATACGACTAAGTAAGGAAATGGTTTAGCATGTATCTCCCCCAATTGGAAAAGTAAGTAAAATGGGGCCGTGAAAACTCACCTGGAAATGCGGTGAATGGGAAATGAAAGCAACAAGAGAAATCGAGTAACTCCGGGTAACCGACCTAACCGAGCCCTAAGAATTAATAAGGCTATAAGGTCTATGAAAGTAAACATGGTTTATGTAACCACATTCATCCAAACGACTCAACGTTGAAAGGTTACATTGACGTTTTGAAAAAGGTTTGACCAAAGTTGACCGAGGGTTGACCAAGGTTTGGAGGTTTGACCAAGGTTTGACCAACTTTGACCAAGGTTTGACCAACTTTGACCAAGTTTGACTAATGTTGACCAATGTTGACTAATGTTGACCAATGTTGACCAATGTTGACTAATGTTGACTAATGTTGACCAATGTTGACTAATGTTGACCAATGTTGACTAATGTTGACCAATGTTGACCAATGTTGAAGTCATGCATAAACAACACACAAGTAACATATAAGTTGTAAACATGTAACACATAAGCATCATACAAGTTGTACATGTGTAACACCTAAGTAGCACATAAGTTATACATGTGTGACACATAAGGAACATACAAGTTGTACCTAAGTAATGTATAAGTAATACCTTGTGACATAACATGCTTGTTTCAATTAGTTGCATAAGAAATCAACACGTGACAAGTAATTTAACATTTGCACATCTTTATGGCACATTTCATATATGCCAACCATTCCTACACATAACTCATGTCATCATATTAATAACCTATTAGTATCAATTCAACACTTTTAAACAAGTAGCATAACATGTCATAGAAATTCCATAACTCTTATCATAACAAAGTTTCCATTCTTTGACAATTAGGGTTTTAGTGTACTTTAAGTGTAATGGCTCAACTAAACAAGTTACACATGAATTTATACTAGTGACATACCATAAACATGATTCTACACACAAACTTTCTATTCTAAGCAAAGTTGAAGTTCACAAATTAATAAAGTTTCCTTATTTAGCAAGGTTCACCAAAACACGTCATAACACAACTCCAAATTACATATTCATGCACAAGTCATCTATTCATATGATAATGAAGCTATATAATCCATTTTAAACATTTATAACCTACACATACAAAATATGAACAAATAAAGTTTCCTTTTTAGGAAAGTGGTCCAAACGACCCTATTGCATATGTGTAACCCCAAATAACTCTTTTTACTACTTTGATATACATTATAGAACAATAATATCAAGTTTTTATCCATGAGAAACTCATAACACAAAATATGCAAAATTAAAGTTTCCTTATATAGTAAGTGGTCCATAACCGAGTGAAAAACGACATTTCAACCAAAAAAATTATATTTCCTATCTATTCTACTATTATGTGTACCATTTAAACCAACAAACATATCATGCATCAAGTTTTGCAAAAATGCATCCAACAAAGTTTCTATAAATAGAAACGAGCAAATATCAACATAAACAAGCATTTCTAAACATAAAAAGTGCATATATGCATCAACAACATCATTTTATGAAATCTTTTGATGAAAACAAGTATAATAACACTTTGACCATGGAAAATCGTTTGGATGGTTGGGGTACACCACATGGCCGAAAATAATGAAATAAATTGGTGAGAATGCTTACAAACTTTAAGTATGTTGTTGAAATGGATGTTTTGATGCTTGAATCACCTTGAATCTACTTGAAAACACTTGAGATGAGCTTGGAATTGGATGAACAAGTTTGAGAGAGTGGTGGCTAGGGTGGGGGGTTGGCGGCCGAGAAAAGAGAGAGGAGAGGGGAGGGAGTGTTTAGGTTTAGGGTTTAAAATGGGAGTTAAGGGATTAAGGAGTTGTTTTAGTGGAGTGGGTTATGGGCTTTTGAAGTCTTTTAAGGCTTTTTAAACCAAATGGGCTACTAATATGGGTTCTTAATGAAAATAGCTGAATTATTTAAGCCCAGTTATTAAAACCATCATTTATATAAACTTGAAATTAGTGTTGTTGGCACATAACGCGTATCCGCTTAAAAAGCGTTAAAATAAAAGTTGTTCTAAAAATTCCGGAAAAATTCACATAAGCATGAAATATTAAATCACAGTATTACATATAATTTTTACACACCAAATATATGTCTAAATATTATTTCTAATATTTGTTAACGTTCGTGTGACAGGACGCGTGTGTGACCCGGTAATCCGCCCGATTACCGATGCATGAAATGAAATGAACCGAATGGACTTGCTATATGAAATATGTACTTAATTACTACATAATTAAGCATGATGCAAGTGTAATCACATGAATCCAGGTAATAGTCGGGTATGGATATTAACCTGAATTTGCCGGGTGTCACATACTCCCCCTGTTAAAAGAATTTCGTCCCGAAATTCAGTTCGCGTCACTGATAGACGGTGTAGTTTTGAACAAGTGAGGGTATTTACGCTTGAATTGATCCTCGCGCTCCCAAGTGAACTCTGGTCCGCGTCTAGAATTCCAACGAACCTTAACTATGGGAATGCGGCTTTGTTTTAACTGCTTGACCTCGCGGTCCATGATCTCGACTGGTTCTTCGACGAAGTGAAGCTGATCGTCTATTTGAATCTCCTCCAATGGTATGACTAGTGTCTCGTCTGACAAGCACTTCTTCAGATTCGACACGTGAAACACGTCATGAACGCCACTGAGGGTTTCCGGTAGGTTGAGTTTGTAGGCAACAGGACCGATCCTTTTCAGAATTTCGAAAGGTCCAATGTAACGAGGGTTAAGCTTTCCACGCTTGCCGAAACGTATCACTCCTTTCCATGGCGAGACTTTCAGTAGTACCTTGTCTCCCACTTGAAATTCTAACGGTTTGCGTCTCACGTCAGCATAACTCTTTTGACGATCACGCGCGGCCTTGATACGTTCGCGTATCTGTACAATCTTTTCCGTAGTTTCATGAATAATTTCTGGACCTGTGAGTTGGCTATCTCCCACTTCTGTCCAGCAAATCGGCGATCTACACTTTCGTCCATAAAGTGCTTCGAATGGTGCAGCCTTAATGCTAGTGTGGTAGCTGTTGTTGTATGAAAATTCGACCAACGGTAGATGGGCATCCCATCCGTTCCCAAAGTCAACCACACAAGCTCTGAGCATGTCTTCCAGGGTCTGGATGGTCCTTTCACTTTGACCGTCCGTCTGGGGATGGTATGCAGTACTCATATCTAGTCGAGTACCCAGGGCTTTCTGTAAGGATTGCCAGAATCGGGATGTGAATCGACTATCCCTATCTGAAATGATGGAGATTGGCACTCCATGTCTTGTGACTACTTCCTTCAAGTAAGTTCTGGTTAGTTTCTCCATCTTGTCCGTTTCTTTAATGGGAAGGAAGTGCGCAGATTTGGTTAGTCTGTCGACAATTACCCAGATTGTGTCACAGCCATTAGAGGCTTTGGGCAATTTCGTGATGAAGTCCATTGAAATCTGTTCCCACTTCCACTGTGGGATCTCTGGCTGTTGGAGTAACCCTGATGGCTTCTGATACTCTACCTTGACCTTAGCACAGGTCAAGCATTTACTGACGTAGGTAGCAATTTCGGCTTTCATGTTAGGCCACCAATAATGTTCCTTGAGGTCATGGTACATCTTGTCAGCACCGGGGTGGATCGAGTACCTGGACTTGTGTGCCTCGTCCATCACCAGATCCCTTAGATCCCCAAAACTTGGTACCCAAATCCGATCCATGAAATAACGGATGTCATCGGATTTGACCTCAAATTGCTTGTCTATACCACGTAGGGACTCATGGCATAGGTTTACCTCCTTGATTGCTTCGAGTTGGGCGTCGCGGATTTGCATGGGTAAGTTCGTGTGGATGGTCAACTGTAACGCCCGCACTCGTCGCGGTTTGGGTTGATCCTTCCTGCTCAAGGCATCAGCCACGACGTTTGCCTTTCCAGGATGGTAACGGATAGCGCAGTCGTAGTCGTTTAGCAACTCGACCCATCGACGTTGCCTCATGTTAAGTTCCTTCTGATCGAAGATGTGTTGAAGGCTCTTATGATCGGTGAAAATTGTGCACTTCGTGCCATACAAGTAGTGCCTCCAGATTTTGAGAGCGAATACTACCGCTCCCAGCTCCAAATCATGGGTAGTGTAGTTCTTCTCGTGCACTTTCAGTTGTCGAGAAGCATAAGCTATGACCTTCTCTCTTTGCATTAACACGCATCCGAGCCCTTGATGTGACGCATCGCAGTACACCACGAAATCGTCTGTTCCTTCTGGTAACGATAGGATCGGCGCGCTGCAAAGTTTCTGTTTGAGTAATTGAAAAGCGGTTTCTGCCTTGTCATTCCATTCGTATTTCTTATCCTTGTGTGTCAGTGTGGTGAGAGGTTGGGCTATCTTAGAGAAATTTTCGATGAATCGTCGATAGTAGCCCGCAAGACCTAAGAACTGTCGCACCTCAGTCGGAGTCTTAGGTGCTTCCCAATTCTTAATCGCCTCGATTTTGGAGGGGTCAACATGTATGCCCTTCTCGTTGACCACGTGTCCAAGGAACTGTACTTCGCGAATCCAGAAGTCGCATTTCGAGAACTTGGCGTACAGTTTCTCGGCTTTCAGCAACTCCATAATTAACTTCAAATGCTCGGCATGCTCCTCTTTGTTCTGTGAGTATATCAGGATATCATCTATGAACACAATCACAAACTTGTCCAAGTAGGGCTTGCACACTCGGTTCATGAGGTCCATGAATACCGCTGGTGCATTGGTTAACCCAAATGGCATGACCATGAACTCGTAGTGACCGTAACGAGTTCGGAAGGCGGTCTTTGGAATATCGTCTTCCTGAATCCTTAGCTGGTGGTATCCCGACCGTAGATCGATCTTTGAGTAATAGCTCGACCCTTGCAATTGATCGAACAGGTCATCGATCCTTGGTAGTGGATATCGGTTCTTGATAGTTACCTTGTTCAGTTCTCTGTAATCGATACACATACGGAATGATCCGTCCTTCTTCTTAACGAACAAGACTGGTGCTCCCCAAGGCGAGAAGCTTGGTCTGATGAAGCCTTTGTCTAACAGTTCCTGTAATTGGTTAGACAACTCGTGCATTTCCGATGGCGCCAGTCGGTAAGGTGACCTCGCTATCGGAGCAGCTCCGGGTGTGAGATCAATCCGGAACTCGACTTGTCGCTGCGGTGGAAGTCCGGGCAAGTCGTCAGGAAATACTTCCGGATAGTCTCGGACGATCGGTATGTCTTTAATCTTCCTTTCTTCTCCTTTCTTTTCCGTTACGTGTGCTAGGATCGCGTGATAGCCCTTCCGCAAGTACTTTCGGGCTTTCATGCAGGTAATGATCCTTAACGTAGCACCACTCCGTTCTCCTTGAATGGTCAGTGTTCCTCCGTCCGACAGTGGGATGCGGACTATTTTCTCGTGACAAACGATTTCGGCTCGGTTCTTGGACAACCAGTCCATACCGACAACTATGTCGAAGCTTCCCAATGTTACTGGCAATAGGTCTATAGTGAAAGGATGGTCGGCTAATGTTAAGACACAACCGGGAATCACTCGTTCTGTTTCTATCAGCTTACCGTCTGCTAGTTCTACCGTGTATAAGTAATCTAGGGCGATGGGAGTAACACCAAGTAATGAGCTAAACTCAGTGGACACAAAACTTTTATCGGCACCCGTGTCAAATAAGATAGAGGCATAGCAGTTGTTTACGAGAAACGTACCAGTAACAATGTTGGGGTCTTGTCTAGCCTCGCCGGCTCCAATCACGAATGCTCTGCCCCGAGCATTTGTATTTCCAGGCTTCCGATTCTTTGGGCAGTCCTTGCGGAAATGTCCGGGATCACCGCACCCGAAACATCCGCGGTTTCCCCCGCCAGCCGGGGTTTGTTCGACTGATCGGCAGCTCTGGGCAGTGTGTCCAAAACGTTTACACTTCTGGCACCGAGAATCTTCACAAGTACCATTGTGGTGAAACTGGCACTTGTTGCACTTAGGTAGGGTTCCAGTGTATGTCCCTCTTGGCCTTTTATCCGGTCGGTTAGCCATAAACATCCGGGCCGGTTCCTGCTTCTTCTGGTTACTAGGCACATAGGACTTGGCAGGAGCATTTTCCCACTTTCTCTTGTTGTCAAAGGTTTTCACAAAACTTTCTTTCTTGTTGAACAGTCCCTGACGGACTGCCTGATCCGTGAGATTATGAGCCAGCCTCACTGTGTTGTGGATAATGGTGGGCTCTGCAGAAGTAACCATGCTTTGTATTTGCGGTGCCAAACCCCAAATGTACCGCTCAATTCGTTTGTATTCCGGTGTAACCATGTGCGGTAGTAGTCTTGCTAAATCGTGGAACCTTGCGGTGTATCCCGCGATGTCAGCACCCTCCATTCTTATGTTCCAAAACTCCTGTTCCAACTTTTGGAGTTCGTTACGAGGACAGTACTCCTCTTTCAACATTTCCTTGAATTCCTCCCAAGGAATGGCGTTCGCATTATCCAGGCCCAGAGTCTGGATATAAGAGTTCCACCAGGAGAGGGCTTGGCCCTCGAGAGTTCCAGCTCCGTACATGACCCTGTTCTCCATCGAGCATTGGCTCATGCTGAAGACCGATTCGATCTTCTCTATCCATCGTAGCAGTCCCACTGCTCCTTCCGTCCCGGTAAATGTGTGCGGCTTGCAATCCATAAAGGATTTGTAGGTGCAAGCCTTTGTTCCATGCCCAGTTCCTGTGTGTCAACGATAGAGCGTAATTAGGTTAAATTTTCCCGAGGTAAGGCTATGTTACTTGCAGTATATACTATTTTCGGTTTGCACTATACCTCTGCTCTCGCCTTGGCCTCCCGACCCTCCGCTGGATCGATTGGCTTCGTGGTTAGCGAGTGCATCTGCCACGCGTTGGGCGATAAGGGCTTCAATTTGGGTAGTGGTCATGGAACTGGTGCCTTCTCCTGAGTTGCGGGGTGTCCTCCTTGGCGGCATGTTTCTTTATAATCATAATGATAATAAAGGTTAGATATTGCGTAATAAATAACAATCAACACACGTGCATAAGATAACACACAACAATCAACAATAAATCAACCATGCAATATAATCAAAAGACAACCACTTGATAAATAAGTTGTACCAAATACAAAGTATTTTCAGGAGTAAACACTCCTCCAAAACAAGTAATATTTCAAAAATATTGCGTGAGCACAGCCCGCTCACGATAGGCTAATCAATTGGGTGGTGTAACAGTACCACTCTGCAAGAAGGTAAAAAGTAACAAGGCACAGAGAATCATCAGAACCCTGGCGGGTTCCAACTCCTCTCTGACCGTGTTGGCCGTAAGCTCTGCCGCTAAGGCTGTAGAGTCAGCAAGTGAGGCTCGATGCTCGGCTACTGCTGCTCGCTGGTGTGCCATCCCCAACTGCTCCTCGGTCTGCTGGAGGCGGCTGGATAGTGCAGTGATCCTATCCGTCTCTCTCTGGCGATCCTCAAGTAGTCCTGCTACCTGTTCCTGCAATGCCTGTAGTGCAGTCTCAGTAGCTGCGGCCCTCTGTTCTGCCTCCCGAGCCTTTTCTTCCGCGGCCTCGATCCGGTCTCGTACTATCAGTAGTGCCTGGTCTGTCAGTGCCAACTCATCCTGGAGAGATGATATGTCAGCGTCATGTAACCTGCTGCGCGTCGCAAGTATCGGTAGTACCTCCCGGGTAGGCCGGAGCCAATAGGGTGGTGGGTAGGATGGTCCAGATGACTCTCCTGTAGATGAGGTGTCTGATGATGCAATCCGAGCCCTTTTGGCCGATGGTCCAGTAACGTCAGGGGAGTGGGCTGGTCGCTTTCCTCTACGAATGTTCTTCTTCCGAGCTGTGAGTTTGGTCTTCGCTCCCACCGGTGCAAGTAATGGTGATGGCGGCGTCGGGTCCGCCAGACGAGGTGGTGAAGGTAGTATGGAGCCGTCGTCGGACGATGAGTCCCCGTGTAGTACGGAGTAGGGCACCGTCTCGCCCGAGTCGCTCCCCTCGCCGGCGTCTCCGTCACCTCCGGGGGCTGGTGCGTCGTCTTCCTCCTCCTCTAGATCCTCCTCAGGATCCTCCTCCGGGTCCTCCTCAGGATCCTCCTCAGGATCCTCCTCAGGATCCTCTTCAGAATCCAACTCTACAAAATCCACTGAATCATGTGTCTGTTCCTCATCCGTGGATGAGTGGGGTGATGAGGGTGGGGTGAATGGCTCCACTGATGATGATGGGGTAGCCGGTGTGTACTCCTCAGAGTCCGAGATCACAATGGGGTCCGATGAGGTCGACATCCTGTAACAAGTCAATATCCAGTAATCCATTGTATTCATGTATGAAAGTGCATGTATGATGTGATGTAACTATGTGAGCCTACAGTTATAGTCTAAGTATACTAAATGCAACTTAGTTCTCTATAACCAGGGCTCTGATACCAATCTGTCACACCCTGAAATTCCACAGCGGGTTACCCGCGGGTTGTGACTGTCAAGGATCATCAGTCCCGGTCATTTCGAACGACCTCTAAATGGTTTTCGAAAAGACATCCCGTTTGAACATCATACACAAAAATTAAGTAATACAGAGTTTGAAAATGCGGAATGTAAAGTGCGGAAGCAATAATAATGTAGCAAAATACAGAAGCATAACAAATTAGGTTCCCATAAACCTAGCTTCTAATGAAAACATGATATGCGACTCCAGACATGCAGTCCTAGTCCGTGCGTGAATGCTTAGCGACCTGAGATAAACATGCTTAAAGTGTCAACACAAGGTTGGTGAGTTCACAGGTTTAAGTAACAGAAACAGAAATGAAAACAGTGTAACAGTACGCATGTATACTATTGATTCGATTGTTGATCAGACAATAAACATTAACTATATAAGCAACACCGAAACCGAAGCTCAACGAAGGAATGCAGAAACTAGCATTTTGCCTCTTACGTGCCCAGCACGCAATGGATTAGGTCAATTATGCACCCGTTTGACTCCCAGTCAGAGTTAGCGCGACTAACCCGGGTGGGGGTTGTTAAACCCAATAGTACTATTCATGAATCACCTCGCTTTGTGTAATAATTAACGGTTCGAATATGAGAGGACTTTATGTGCGGGAAATGCACCCACTTATATAAATTAAAGCGAAATCAAAGTAATTGTCATACGACTAAGTAAGGAAATGGTTTAGCATGTATCTCCCCCAATTGGAAAAGTAAGTAAAATGGGGCCGTGAAAACTCACCTGGAAATGCGGTGAATGGGAAATGAAAGCAACAAGAGAAATCGAGTAACTCCGGGTAACCGACCTAACCGAGCCCTAAGAATTAATAAGGCTATAAGGTCTATGAAAGTAAACATGGTTTATGTAACCACATTCATCCAAACGACTCAACGTTGAAAGGTTACATTGACGTTTTGAAAAAGGTTTGACCAAAGTTGACCGAGGGTTGACCAAGGTTTGACCAAAGTTGACCGAGGTTTGACCAAGGTTTGACCAACTTTGACCAAGGTTTGACCAACTTTGACCAAGTTTGACTAATGTTGACCAATGTTGACTAATGTTGACCAATGTTGACCAATGTTGACTAATGTTGACTAATGTTGACCAATGTTGACTAATGTTGACCAATGTTGACTAATGTTGACCAATGTTGACCAATGTTGAAGTCATGCATAAACAACACACAAGTAACATATAAGTTGTAAACATGTAACACATAAGCATCATACAAGTTGTACATGTGTAACACCTAAGTAGCACATAAGTTATACATGTGTGACACATAAGGAACATACAAGTTGTACCTAAGTAATGTATAAGTAATACCTTGTGACATAACATGCTTGTTTCAATTAGTTGCATAAGAAATCAACACGTGACAAGTAATTTAACATTTGCACATCTTTATGGCACATTTCATATATGCCAACCATTCCTACACATAACTCATGTCATCATATTAATAACCTATTAGTATCAATTCAACACTTTTAAACAAGTAGCATAACATGTCATAGAAATTCCATAACTCTTATCATAACAAAGTTTCCATTCTTTGACAATTAGGGTTTTAGTGTACTTTAAGTGTAATGGCTCAACTAAACAAGTTACACATGAATTTATACTAGTGACATACCATAAACATGATTCTACACACAAACTTTCTATTCTAAGCAAAGTTGAAGTTCACAAATTAATAAAGTTTCCTTATTTAGCAAGGTTCACCAAAACACGTCATAACACAACTCCAAATTACATATTCATGCACAAGTCATCTATTCATATGATAATGAAGCTATATAATCCATTTTAAACATTTATAACCTACACATACAAAATATGAACAAATAAAGTTTCCTTTTTAGGAAAGTGGTCCAAACGACCCTATTGCATATGTGTAACCCCAAATAACTCTTTTTACTACTTTGATATACATTATAGAACAATAATATCAAGTTTTTATCCATGAGAAACTCATAACACAAAATATGCAAAATTAAAGTTTCCTTATATAGTAAGTGGTCCATAACCGAGTGAAAAACGACATTTCAACCAAAAAAATTATATTTCCTATCTATTCTACTATTATGTGTACCATTTAAACCAACAAACATATCATGCATCAAGTTTTGCAAAAATGCATCCAACAAAGTTTCTATAAATAGAAACGAGCAAATATCAACATAAACAAGCATTTCTAAACATAAAAAGTGCATATATGCATCAACAACATCATTTTATGAAATCTTTTGATGAAAACAAGTATAATAACACTTTGACCATGGAAAATCGTTTGGATGGTTGGGGTACACCACATGGCCGAAAATAATGAAATAAATTGGTGAGAATGCTTACAAACTTTAAGTATGTTGTTGAAATGGATGTTTTGATGCTTGAATCACCTTGAATCTACTTGAAAACACTTGAGATGAGCTTGGAATTGGATGAACAAGTTTGAGAGAGTGGTGGCTAGGGTGGGGGGTTGGCGGCCGAGAAAAGAGAGAGGAGAGGGGAGGGAGTGTTTAGGTTTAGGGTTTAAAATGGGAGTTAAGGGATTAAGGAGTTGTTTTAGTGGAGTGGGTTATGGGCTTTTGAAGTCTTTTAAGGCTTTTTAAACCAAATGGGCTACTAATATGGGTTCTTAATGAAAATAGCTGAATTATTTAAGCCCAGTTATTAAAACCATCATTTATATAAACTTGAAATTAGTGTTGTTGGCACATAACGCGTATCCGCTTAAAAAGCGTTAAAATAAAAGTTGTTCTAAAAATTCCGGAAAAATTCACATAAGCATGAAATATTAAATCACAGTATTACATATAATTTTTACACACCAAATATATGTCTAAATATTATTTCTAATATTTGTTAACGTTCGTGTGACAGGACGCGTGTGTGACCCGGTAATCCGCCCGATTACCGATGCATGAAATGAAATGAACCGAATGGACTTGCTATATGAAATATGTACTTAATTACTACATAATTAAGCATGATGCAAGTGTAATCACATGAATCCAGGTAATAGTCGGGTATGGATATTAACCTGAATTTGCCGGGTGTCACAACCGAGCTTCCTCCATCAATCAATATCCTTCGGATGAAGTGATTAGAAATATACAGGGTGATCACTAGTCCATCATGATGAGGATCCTGCATGTTATCTCTGTCATCTTCATCGAAAGAGATCACCTTTTCTTCAGTCAAGCTGCAGGTTCTGATAGGCCTGTCCCCTTTTTCTGTCTTTGCTTCTTTGGCATTTCTTTTTTGCTACAGAGTAAGAAGTGCCACAAACATCAGATCCACTGTATATAAAACCTATTGGCATCTGGCGGCGGGGATTTTGCTCTCTGGGTGATCCTTTCATGATCCTTAGTCTTGTTCTTTCCTTTGCCTAGGAATTCTTTGAGATACCCCTTGCTTAAGAGATAGCTTATCTCTTTGCGCAGAGCAATACAATCTTCGATCAAATGGCCAAAGTCCTCATGGAAAGCACACCATTTGGACTTGTCCTTCCATCCGGTATTCTTCTCGAATTTAAGGGGTTACCTATCCTTATCTCCAAGATCCTGCATGGCATATAACAAACCAGTTGTGTCAAGTGAAAACCAATATTTAGATAACTTTGGATATTCTTCCTCTTCATCGTCATCTTCCAAAGCGTTAACCCTGTGACTATCGGTCTTAGAATATGGCTTGGATCTGTACGACTTGAAGGGAGCGGACTCAGTCTTCCGATTGGGATGATTGTAACTAGTTGGAGCATCTATTCGTTGCTGAATCTTTTTATCATCCTAGAGCTTTATGAACCTCAGTGCCCGATTTCTGACTTCATCAAGACTCCTACAGGGATTAATGACAAGGTCTTCGTAGAATTGAGAATCCTTCTTTAGTCCCATCTTGAAAGCCTTGACTGTAGTTGCAACGTCAAGGTTTGGGATATCTAGGGATTCCTGACCGAACTTGCTGACATAATCTCGGAGGGATTCTCTGGGATTCTGAGTTATACTGTATAAGTCACTTGTTAATCTTTCGAATGTTCTGTTGTAAGAAAACCGGTTATTAAACAAATTGATCAAATGAGTAAATGTAGTTATTGAATAAGGTGGAACATTAAGTAGGCATTTTAAGGCTGATCATGTTAAAGTAGAGCCGAAGCCCTTGCATAGGCAAGCTTCTTTCAAGTCCAAGGGAATGGGGTTTATCTCCATTCTCTCCCTGTATTGCGCAACATGCTCCTCAGGATCCGTAGTTCCATCATACAGCTTCATGTTAGGAGTTTGGAAGCGTTTTGGGATTTCAGTATCACATATCGACGGAGCAAATCTCGAGATCCTGTGACTGCTTGAGGATATCTCCGGTATAGGTTGGACTACACCTGGTACACTAGAGATCATCTCCCTTAACTTCTTCAGTTCCTTGGCCATGGACGGAGTGATTCCTGTATCCTGTACAGATTTGTTAGTGTTTGAAAATTGATTAAAGGTGTTACCAATATTAGGATTTTTGAATGATGATCTCGGAGTGAATCCAAGATCCTGATTAGTAGTAACTCTGACAGCCGAAGTCGGGCCAACTGTAGTGATTCCAGTTTGCATGGGAAGAAAGTCTCCTTTATAGATTTCTGAGGATCCCGAATAATTGAAATCCAAGATCCTTGGTTGTAGCGGGGTTGTCACTTCCACTGGTTTCTTTGATTCTTTGACCTTCTCAAGCTCCCTTAACAACATTTGGTTAGTTTTCCTCTGCTGCTCTATTTGTTGTTTCATCTCCGATAATAGATTGATGATATCATTGTTTGATACGATCACGTGCTCCAGCAGGTACTTCGGATCCCGAAAAACCCGCAGAAGTAGTTTTCTTCGGCAGATTATCATTCTTTTTCTGGAATGATAGAGGAGGAGGAATAGGGTTATTCCACCCAGAGCTTGAAGATGGAGCAGAAACAGAAACATTTTTAGATTTGGATGACATTTTTGAAAGATAGTGATTAAACAAAAATTTAAATAAAGATTTGAAGATAAAAAGCACCACTTGCCTCACGGTGGGCGCCAAATTGTTTTGGATAAAAATTAACAATACTAATTTTGTAACCAAATTTAGAATGTGAGGTAGTGTGCTTGAAAGAATCGTGAATAAAATATAATGGAAAGTTGTAAACGACGCGAGTGTTTACGAGGAAAGCCCTTGATCCTTCAGGATCTCCAGCATAAGACCTTGGGAGCCGACTAAACGTCGGGCTGCCTTGTGTTTTTAATAAATTGATGAAAAAAGTACAATAAGATCAGTATATGATCGAAATCTATGCGTTACAGAGGTGTTATCGAGGGTATTGTGTTGTGAGAATTCGTGAATTGTGTCCCCTATTCGATCAAGCTGCTGAATATATATACAAAATATAAAATAACTGAAAAGTGAGGATCCCGACGAAAAATCAGGAAAGTCTTTAATGAGTCTTTATGGCATTAATTCCCGACCGTTATAGATTGACTTCCACGCGTTTTCACAACTGTTTGAACATGTCTTCAGCCACATTTTTAGTCATTAATGACGTGTTAGTTACCTGTATGACCAAGTCAAAGAAAAACACGTAATATTAGTTGTTATAACGGTCAGTTAATCAGGATACTGAAATATAGTAAGGATCAGGGATACCGATACTTATCTAAGGATCCGGGATACCAGAGGTAAAAACTAAGGCATAACAGGTAGCAGGCTTAGTCTTTTCCTTTTTTATGGATTTGCTTTCATAGACCGTGTTATCGATGTTGTCGAGGGAAAATCGAGAGCTTGACCTACGAGCGCCTGCTACAAGATAATGGGTTAGACTCCTAAATTTACGTTTAACTAACATATAGATAAAATTTTCTTTTTCTTACGAGATAAAGTTGATTGGGAATCACACTTCGGCATTCCTATAAAGAGTCGGATAATTCAGAATTATGCAAATACTTGTAAAGAAAGAGGCGAAGATAGAAATAAAAAGCTTTACTTGTTAGCTTTGAGAAGATCCAAGTGAGAGAAGCGTGAATGATTATGATTATATCCTGCCGGAGAAATGGTCATTTTGTATTGGAACCGGAAAGAGTCCTGTTGAAACCTTATCATCAATTTACCATTTGAATTTTAAAATTTTTACAGATGTCGATGAAGCTGACAACTGTTAAAATTTGGGGACAATTGTTAGGTGTCATTTTACAGCTAAGGATCCTGGATCTTTAACATACTTTGGTATCCTGACAGGTTTCAGTATCCTTAATATATGACCGTTATATCTTTCTTCTATGTTGACTAAAACGCAGGTAAAACGTGCGAAGTCAAGTTAATCCCTGAAGAATCGCTCTAGAAGTCAGGAAGAATGTGTTGAAGACGCGTGGAGTGGCCTCCAACGGTTTTATTTGAAGACCAAGTAATATCCGGGATTCTCGGATAGTTAGTTAGCTTATCTTTTTGTATATAATCAGCAACTTGATCGAATAGGAAACACACACAAACACTTAGCATTATCAAATACTCGCAAATAAGCTCTGTAACACCTAGATTTCGATCATTCATTGCTCCTACTTGTAATCATTTTCGTTATTTTATAAAATACTAGGAGGCAAGTGACTTTTAGTCACTTCCCGAGGTTTTATGCCAGCAATACATAGGGATTAAGGGGCTTTCCTCGTAAACACTCGTGTCGTTTTACTTCTTTACATACTTTGTTCATCATGAATATTACAAGCACACTACCTCACAAACTAAATTTGATCACTTGATTATATTGTGTAATTTTTGGTCAAAACAATACACATCACATCACAAGTCCCGACTCAATGGTTAGTCTAACTCTATACGTCACATTCAATACGTCACATTAACACTATCTCATACACAATAAATACAAATCGTTACTAGCATGCAGATTAACACACATATATATATATATATATACGCATGCAAACACATATCTCATCACTGCACCCTCGTCAGGGTTATCCTCGTCAGGGCATTACACACCTCGAGCTCAACATTAACCTGTTAAATAAATGTCACCATTTATGACTTCCCGAAGGACCTCGTCCTCCACGATCCCATTTGTCGTGTCATGATGACAGTGATCCAAACACAATACCCGCCATGCCACAAGGACAATGACACCAAACATACAACACAAATATAACCATATCATAACACACATCATGTATAGGACTCATTAACTACACCTGCACCTTACACACGACCCTAACACAACATATACCACATACAATCATGACCATTTAACTTTAAGCCCGACTCTCCCGGTCCAACCCTTAACATGTCGCACATTAATATCTCGTCTCTATAACTCACACATTTCTAGGAACACGTCGTAAACCCTACGAATCTCAATTTAAGTAATTTATACTCAAAGCATATTGGTTTAGAACCCGTGACCCTTAACATGATTATTTACATTAATACCACGTGAATGTGTGTACGATAGCCCCGAAACAGTAAAACGTTTAAAAGAGGGGGATTAAAAACTCACAGGTTTGACGATCCCCATAAACACTTCAACGCTTCCTCGTACGACCCTGAAACCGTCAGTGTACATTCTATCTATATGTCGTTTCTATCTAAATATAAACGACTCTGCTTAATCAGGGTTATCCTGAACCCATTCAGAACCCACATGCATGCATGTTTACATGCCATGCAACGTGTTAGTTTCATGGGTTACGAGTACCCGAGCCGAGACCCCTATGCACGCATGTCATGAACACGTGAATCATTAACCGGTGTTGTACCGTCTTCCCTAGCCACACACCACCATGTCACCACCACTCCCATCCTCCTCATCCTTGTAGCCGCGTCCGAACCTTAGTCGGTCACCATCTTCACACCACCACTGTGAACCATCAACGTGCACACCGCCATGCTCTGCCATGCAACTCTAACCTCGCGTCCATCCCCTTTCTTTGTTTATTTATAGCCGGAACATCACCCACCTTCTCCACCGCCGTATGCCGCTGCGACGCCGCCCTGGCTACGGTCACAACATCTTCCGCCACCGTCTCACGCCTCCAACATGCCATCGCCAGCCTCATCATAGCCTATTCCAGCTTATCGCCTTTACTCTGCACGCCTGCTACCCCCACAACAAAAACCGTCACCGCTTGTCACCCCTACCACCGTCTCCGTTCGCCGCCTCCATCACCACTGTTGGTGGTTACCACCACCCTTGTTGTCGTCGCTGGCATTGGAACCCAAAACCCTAGTCGGAACTTTTAACAAGAATTCGTAAAACACATAACATGAAAAGATAAAGAGAATTACCGTAGAGAAGTTCGAAAGCCGTGTATGTAGTCCCGCCGTAGAACCACCTCCGTCCACCACGTCCGACCTCCTCCCCCTTCGCGTCTTTCTCCTTCTGCCGTCACAACACACCTAGGCCGAATGGCCTAGTGTTTATGTTAAGGATGATATATAAATCTTTCTGGTTTACATCCGGGTCCTCGAGCGTCTTCTTTATGTGAAATGTATCCAAACTGCTTAATTCGGCTAACCTAGTCTTTTAATCCTGCTAGTCCAAGCTTTAATTCAATAATCCGAGCCAACCATGTAATTTATTAGAAATTTGGGTCATTGATTAACCCGACCCATTAGCTATCTGGTTTTAGGGATGTTACAAGTCTATCCCCCTTAAAAGAGGATTCGTCCTCGAATCCTGCGTTAGCACAAACCAACACCACTCGTCCTTTTTCGTACACGCATCATTCCTGGTTATTACTTTTCAATACGGCCAACAATCTTGGTGTTCGAAGAAGTCTCCTCCATTCCTGGTTATTACTTTTCAATACGGCCAACAATCTTGGTGTTCGAAGAAGTCTCCTCCATTTCCTGCTCTTAACTTTGGGACTTGTGGTTCTCACCTAGATACCCCTTTATCACATGTCCTTTTAACTTTTGCCCAGCCGGTACCACATCGTCGATTAAATGCTTACCTATTCCTCATCCTGATCCACTCACCGTACTTATATCTTCTTTCTTGCGCAGTCCTAATGATCTCGTCATTCCGACGGTCATTCTCAAATAAGGCTCCTTGCCTTTCATAATCAGAATCGTTCGTCACCCTCCTCATCTCGTGCTCTGATCGCCACCCAGCGATGATTCCTTAAAACTCAGGTACCGCTGTCTCGCCACAAATGTGATACATCTCTTACTCCCAAATGACCTCCAAGAAATGGTGCCAATCTTTACTAAACTCTCCTAATGGTTCCCCACCATAGTATTCCTTTACTTATTTATACCGTGTTTAGTATGCCCTTCAAGTATGTACATACACTTAACACTAGGGTAATTTCGTCAGACCTCGATGTTCTCAAAAGCTCACATACCACCGTCGTGTCTGTTTCAATAGCCAACATTGCCTTTATTCCAATGCTCCACCAGAGCTCCCTTTAAGCCAGTCGTAAGCTTGCCAGCGTAAGCCTTTCCTTCTCAGTCACTTATGTGCAATCCTACACTTACCCTTCTCACGTTAGCATACTAACTCTTGAACCCTACTTTCTACTTATTATAACGGTAGCTCCTGCCACATGTCATCACATATTCAAACAGAATTCACACGGTCATACCCCTACGGGTAATATTAATGGTTTAAGGAAACACACTACTCGAACTAGATACAAGTCAACCCTCTACACATGCATATATATAATATTTATAATCATTATTTTCCACAGGACCTTGTCCTGGACATTCACACCAGGTGCAACGCATCCCTTATACTTCACACCCCCACCTAGATCTTAACTCATAGAGGACCCTATCACACGTTCGTTAACGCAGAAAATTTCATGATTCATATCTACACATGTCTACTCACGCTATCCAATCAATCCCATCACCATTTATATTTGGCATGAACTCACATCATGCACAATCAAATTACACCACATTGCGTATAGCTTCCTATCGCAAGCACCATACAACCCATTCATGAACACAATTATTTTAACCACGTCTAAATCACATCATGACAAAGCGAAACTCAATATCAAAACAAAATAGTCAACATTCCAGTCAAACACCGCACCACATAAGCATCTAATCAGTCAAAACGGCAAGTCATTCCGCAATATCTCGTGAAAATTGCCACTACTACCGATCACTCAAAAATCAACTATCTCAAATCGTACTCACAAAGTTGTTACTTGACCACCTCAGTTGCATCTGCTGCATCCTCCTCTGGTTCTTCCTCATCGGATTCCAGATCAATCACCGTATTCCCTTAAAATAGATCTCTCTTAGTTGTCACACGCGGTTGATCTTTCATCCATGCAGGTCCACATCCTGGAGGGAAATCGCGTACCGCTGACACCGCTCGCCTCTTCCATCCGTTAGTCTTGGTCATAGCACCATGCGGAATGCCACTATCCTCAGTCCTAGTTATGTTTGGCGCAGGAAGAGCCAACACTATTCCCGTGTCACAGACCGTGTTGTCAACAACAGCTGTTGGTTCGTCCTGATGGTCTGCCCTCATCCTGGCCAGAGCTCCTCTCTTGACCGATCTAGTCTGCCTTGTCTTAGCCATTAGTACCCGCACAAGATAGAACGTTGGAGTGATTACTATGGGCACAAATTCAGAATATGAGAGTAATAATAGACTGCCAAATTACGGTGATCAAATGCAATTTGGTGGTCCGCATTACTGCTCGTACTCTAAACATTTCCCATCATCTTCACACTACCTTTCTATCTTTCACACACGCTGGATGCACATGCATCCTACACCACTCACTTAACACCACACAATTATATAGCAATTTATCATATATATCACACTTACACATCACACGTAGTTACACACAATTTTATTAAACTATGCTAACATACCAAACTAGGTCACATAACACAATTAATGCTACTCTACATTAATTAGCTCACAATTATGATTTCACCAAATCACACCACACCCTTCACATAGTTCTATATACTACCATAACACATAGCACACATCATGTTCCCACGTGGAACCATACATCACTTACTCACACCAATCACTTTACCTAGTGTATTACTACACAAAAAGGTAATTAATAATTACTGTTTAACTCGAAAGATGTACCTCTTGGCTCACGGTTACTCGTGGTGGCATTCGTTTCTCCCTCGTCCCATTTTCGATTTAAGTTAAAGTACTTTATTTGTTTAAAAATACCAGTTTTCTCTTAAACCACAGCTCTGATACCATGTAAAAGCATGTTTTAGTAACTATAGATTAAATTCTATGTATCGGTGTACTAGGCTAGTACGTAGGAGGGTGTTCCTGCGTACTTAGTAAGTACGTAAGGCTTTTGCCTTGCGTACTTAGCAAGTACGCATGACCAATGCCCTGCGTACTTAGCCAAGTACGCAGGTAATGTTCCTACCCTATAAATAGAAGTCTTGTCTTCATTTGTAGGTGGAACTTCCGGAACAAGGTTGAGAGGTGTCCGGGTCGGGACGAGCTCTCCCGACCCCTAGACCGTGGTAGACAAGATATGTGTGCTTCTTCGGTATGTAATGTGAGATGACTTCGTTGTTATGGATTACGTATCGTTTTTGTGTTGATTATCTTCTTTATGTCCGTGTTTCTCTCTGTCTCGTTCTTCTTTGTTCCCACACAAATCACAGAACAGATCCGTGTATTTCCGCTGCACGACGAGGCTCCCGGGACCTACATACCAACTTGTAAGACCCCAACCCGGGCATCCTACAGTTGGTTCTCATAACGGGTCATTTTCGTTTAAAATACCTTTATTACAATTCAAACTATAGCAGAAGTCTTTCTAAAACTCATTACCAATTAACGTTATTTGGTTTACCTCACGAATGCCTACACACCAACCCGAGTAACACCGCTCCCAAGCCAGTAAACCCTACGCTTACCTGCAAAACAATCTAACATACACACAAACTCAGCTACGCTGAGTGAGTTCTAATAGTTTAATTTAAATAAAAACCATCACGTCATGTTCTCCAGTTTAATTCGCTCAAGACCCTCCGATCCTTATAAAATATCATTACACTTTATTAGCGAATAAATAATCCCTTGTTGTCCTACGACATCCCATAACCGTTTATCACCCGAGACTAAACCCGTACTACCAATATAAATAATAATAACCTTACAATCACAACGGCATAGACTCAACATACTATGCTAGCAACTTATATCCACGGATACACATTAACTTGACTATGGGTTAACACAACCTACCCTAGACATTAATACATCCGGCCTTAACCAAGGCTCTCACAACTAATAGACACAACCCTTATACACATCACATCACAAGTTCTGACTCAATGGTCAGTCTAACTATACACGTCACATTCAATACGTCACATTAACACTATCTCATACACAATAAATACAACTCGTTACTAGCATGCAGATTAACACATATATATACGCATGCAAACACATACCTCATCACTGCACCATCGTCATGGCATTACACACCCCGAGCTCAACATTAACCTGTTAAATAAATGTCACCATTGGTGACTTCCCGAAGGACCTCGTCCTCCATGATCCCGTTTGTCGTGTCATGATGAGAGCGATCCAAACACATTACCCGCCATGCCACAAGGACAATGACACCAAACATACAACACAAATATAACCATATCATAACACACATCATGTACAGGACTCATTAACTACACCTGCACCTTACACACGACCCTAACACAACATATACCACATACAATCATGACCATTTAACTTTAAGACCGATTCTCCCGGTCCAACCCTTAACATGTCGCACAATAATATCTCGTCTCTATAACTCACACATTTCTAGGAACACATCGTAAACCCTACGACTCTCAATTTAAGCAATTTATACTCAAAGCATATTGGTTTAGAACCTGTGACCCTAAACATGATTAATTACATTAATACCACGTGAATGTGTGTACGATAGCCCCAAAACAGTAAAACGTTTAAAAGAGGGGGATTAGAAACTCACAGGTTTGACGATCCCCACAAGCACTACAACGCTTCCTCGTACGAACCCGAACCTGTTAACACGTTATCACACCGTCAGTGTACATTCTATCCAAATGTCGTTTCTATCTAAATATAAACGACTCTGCTTAACCAGGGTTATCCTGAACCCGTTCAGAACCCGCATGCATGCATGTTTACATGCCATGCAACGTGTTAGTCTCGTGGGTTACGAGTACCTGAGCCGAGACCCCTATGCATGCATGTCATGATCACGTGAATCCTTAACCGGTGTTGTACTGTCTTCCCTAGCCACGCACCACCATGTCACCACCACTCCCATCGTCCTCATCCTTGTAGTTGCGTCCGAACCTTAGCCAGTCACCACCACTGTGATCCATCAACGTGCACACCGTCGTGCTCCGCTATGCAACTCTAACCTCGCGTCCATCTCCTTTTCCTTGTTTATTTCTAGCCGGAGCATCACTCACCTTCTCCATCTCCCTATGCCGCTGCAACGCCGCCCTGGTTACGGTCACAACAGCTTCCGCCATCGTCTCACGCCTCCAACATGCCGTCGCCACCCTCATCGTAGCCTATTCCAGCTTGTCGCCTTTACTCCGCATGCCTGCTACCCCCCACAACAACCGTCATCACCGCTTGTCACCCATGCCACCATCTCCGTTCGTCGCCTCCATCACCACCGTTGGTGGTTACCACCACTCTTGTTGTCATCGCTGGCATTGGAACCCAAAACGCTAGTCGGAAATTTTAACAAGAATTCGTAAAACACATAATAAGAAAAGACAACGACAATTACCGTAGAGAAGTTCGGAAGCCGTGTATGTTGTCCCGTCGTAGAACCACCTCCGTCCACCACGTCCGACCTCCTCCCCCTTCGCGTCTTTCTCCTTCTGGCGTCACAACACACCTAGGCCGAATGGCCTAGGGTTTGTGTTAAGGATGATATATAAATCTTCCCGGTTTACATTCGGGTCCCCGAGCTTCTCCTTCATGCGAAATATATCCAAACCGCTTAATTCGGCTAACCTAGTCTTTTAATCCTGCTAGTTCAAGGTTTAATTCAATAATCCGAGCCAACCATGTCATTTATTAGAAATTCGGGTCATCCATTAACCCGACCCATTAGCTATCTGGTTTTAGGGAGGTTTTCATCCTTAGAACAAAAACCCTAACATAATTAGGGCTTATACCATCGAATTAAACTCGAACCAATTCTAGGGTTCGTCGCATAAATAGATTAATCGAACCCTAACTTAGTCTCAATTCAATTAAATTATATAGATAGTTTCACAATTCATCACTCATAGAATGCCCTATGAATCCAACCCCTAATCTTATTGAATTAATCCAAATTGATTCAGTGTTAAAAACTAAGGATTTTGGTGATTCGAGCAAGAAATTAACGAACCTAAACTTGGTGTTTTTGCAATTAAACTAATCAGTGGGATTTAGGGTGCTTTAATCGGGTTCGCGAATGGGGGAAGAACACAGGAGCTTTGAATGATAAAATCAAATAGAACTGGTCTTAGTCGCGATACCCTAGCGGGATTTAGGGTGAGACCCGGGTTCGAATACCACAACAAGCTTTATTTTTTAGCGTCTTTTTAAACAAATATTTATATAAAAATAAATCCCTATATTATTATAATATTATATTAATACGATTTGCTACCAGAAAACGTTCGGGTGCTCGGGATTAAATTTCTAATTTAAATTAACTATCATTTTATTTATAAAGATAAAATATATATCCATATTATAGTTTAAACAATTATTTTGTTCACAAAAATAGACGAATTACTAATTAATATTGTTACCTCGTATCTAGTGGTGTTTCACACGTACCACGTTATTACTATATACCAAGCTAGGGATTTTCTAATCCCGATGACAAGGTTCCTATTCATTAATCATAAGCGTATTTAGGACATCCGATCCTCCCATATCGTCGTCACATATTCCTACATGTTCCTAACTATCGTAATCATATTCTAGGACATTCGTAGACAGTTCACTTGCAACCTATTTGTGGTTTTGTTGCATTCTTGTTGTGGTGCTATTTACTACACTCTACACATCTCAGGTGATTTTCACAACTCCTTTACTATTTTAAACTATGGGGAGAAAACATGACGTAAACATTTGATTATTATAGTTCTTATATATCACTTGTTAAACTGAGCATAACACTCTATCATGAAAGTCCTTACACATCAAACCGTTTAATATGGAATTAGCGAGTTAATCTTGACTAGTACTACTGGGTTTGTCAAACCCTACCCGCGTTAGTCGCGCTAACTCAACTAGAGGTCAAACATGTGTAAAATTGACCTAACACGTCACCACTGTTGATAGACATGGTGGAAGGCATCAAACACAAAACAGTCGGCTTCAACTGCGAGCGCTTTAGTAACTTGAACATAGGTTAGCTAACTATTGATATATATTGAATGTACATTATCTGGCAAACATTATTATTAACTGAAATCTATGAACTCACCAACCTAGCATTAACACATTTTCTTAACATGTTTTCTCAGATCGCTAAGGCACAAGTACACGTTTTGGACATGCATGGGTGTCCATTATTATTGCAAACGTTTAAACTATTTATCTGCTTTTAATCAACTTGGTTTTTGGGCACGTTTGTTTTGCATATTAAATACTATAATTTATGCTTCTGCATTTACTCTGAACATTAATGGTTTACTTAAATTCATATAGTGTCGTTTGATATGACTAATAACTGAGATCTTGGTTTGTCACACGCCTCGCGGTAAAACCTTGATTGTGGATTTTGAGGGTGTGACAGTTTAATGTTTAGATATAATTTTAGCCTATATAATAAAGAGAAAATAAAATTAATAAGACCTTTTACCGACGGCATGTCATCGGTAAAAATTATTATTAATTTTATTTTAACTTTTATTTTAATTGGGAAAAAGGCTTTTCCGACGACCCAACATCGATGACATGTCGTCGGTATTGAGTTAATCTATATCAACGACGTTTTCTTAGCGACATTTTACCTTTTCTCGACAGGACTATGTCGGCGAACCTATTACCGACAACATGTCGTCTAGAAAGGCAATCTTGACAGCATGTCGTCGAGACAGGTCAACGAATCTGCCTAGTATTCTTGTAGTGATACTTTGGGTCAGTTATGAATTATGTGTAAGTCTAGGGGGTCCATGTGTCAAGGTTTAAACTTGAAAATGTTATTAAACAATTGCGTCGTTTGATGATTAGGGTTATAAAACCCATCATCGACATTCAATGTTCTGTAACATTCATATACGTACACATTCGTATATTCAGTAAATTCAAAGTTCTTGGTCAAAATCATATTGGATTTTAATTGACTGACCATATTTGGCAACACTGAGGAGCTTATCACCTCGATGGGATCACGTGGTAGCAACAATATAGGAATCGAAAGATTTAATAAGGTTGCCCTCTGATCAACTAATGGGACCTTTTCGGCTCAATATACATGGGAAATAGAGGTAAGGAAGTTGTTGTAGAACATCAAGCGTTTCAAGCAAACACGGATGATTAAATAGTGTGTGCAAATAGTAATATGTTTTTATTAGAGAACTAGTTTAGATCCCATGTATACATACGGGATGAAAAATATCAATAAATAAAATTTTTAAATCTTTATGTATAAATTTTACAGGTGTAAAAATGTATCATATACTAAGGATAGAAAGCAAAATTCAAAATATATAAAAACTAATATATAATTGGGTTTCGAAAATACATTAACTACTATATAATATAATTTGATTTTCATTTATTATTTAATTAAAAATAAAAGTTACATATTTAGATTTCAAAGTTTCATAAGGGATAATTTAAAATAAATGTATTTTATTAGTAGATAATTAATATTTTCATTAAATATATATTATTATTAAAAGATGTAGATACATTTAATAAGAGAGAGATGCGAGAAAAAAATGATAATGATGAGAATGAATGTGGAGGCGACACGTGTCATGTAAAAACCTTTATTTATTATATAGTAGAGATATGGTTGCACGGGTTAAGTTTTAAAATGGTAATCACGAAAATAACTAAACTACATACACAATAGTCAAGCACACCTATCAGAATGCAATATAGTATTGGCAAGTATTAAATATCAATTCGTGAACAGGGTGGCTCCTACTACTCGATCGTCTATAGATATTGAACCGATGTAAAAAGATGTTTTTTTAAAGAAACCAATTATTGCAAACAAAAAAAGAAATAAACACGAATTGTGGATGATAAGAAAACAGATTAGAGAATTAATCATTCAGACCTCGACTCATCTTGATTGTAATGACTATTTGGTTTCGTTTTACTTATAACACTGTTAATGGTTTATAATGAAGATCAAGCACGGTATGAAGTTCTAAAACAGATATTAACCCAGACCACGTTTTAATCACACAAAACAAGAACAATAGTGTTATAGACACACATTAAAGCCCTAGACTTATGAAGCAAGTTTGATTTAGACTAACTTATGACTTAGAATTTCTTATATACAATTAGATAGATAAGCTCCTAGCAATTTAAAAACCTATTGCCAATTAAACCAAGAAAACCCTAACAAGTTCAAAGACCCTTTTATTGAGATTTAAGTGCCAAGGTAGTTCACACATGTTAGAGTTTCAAGCCTCATATTATAAACCGGTTAATATAACCTAAAGATAGTTTTAATAAATCCCAAAGCGCATAACTTCATGAAGGAATCAATAATACCACCCAAATCAATTCCAGAATCAAAGCAAACATGCATCTATACACAATAAAAGCAATAAAAAACAAAATCTACTAAAATCATACAATCATATGTAAAAACCAAACATTCAATCAACCCAAAACCAGAATCATCTTAGCCTAAATGGCTACCAAATTTTAGCCTAGCATGGTAATAAAAAAAATCAAACACCGATCAATACATGATCAAAGAAGATGTAGAAATGGAAAATAAAAGCAAGCCGGTTGATCTAAACATTTGAACGCAAACCTAATGGTCGAATATTCAATCATCAAGCCTTTGGACCTCCTGATATCCTATTCTGCTTCAAATAGGTCATTCTCGGACTCCAAATCGTGATCCTTTTCAAGATAGCGGCCGAATTTTCAGTTTCGGTACGGGCCATACGAGCCTAGTGCGTACGGGTCGTATGCCACTTTCTTCCAACGATTTTGTAGGATTTCTTTTTGTTTGGAAAGTTGGCAAAATGAATGTTCAATATAATGGAAATAGATCTTTACAAATCTCCCACCATAACAACTTCAAATCTTCTACCAAAAGTAGATTTTGACTTTCCAAGATTTACAAATTTAGTGGTTTCCTTCTAGAAATTCAATTTTTTAACATCTACCCTGCAATTTCACAACAATTACAATTAAGTACCAAATCTTATTGACTTTGCAGTTAAAACATATCAAAATGAAGGGAAATGTGTGTAAACTATATGTTTAGTTTGGAATATGTCATTAAACTTCGTTCAGAGGTTGAAGAAGGGTTGTTTTCCTAGTAGGGACAAAGGATGTGGCAGATCATCAAAGAGAGGCAAAGGTAACATACAATGCTACAATTGTAATAGGTTTGGAGATATAAGATCAGAATGTAAGTATGAGCCAAAGGTAAATACAACACATAACCATGAAGAAGAAGAGAAAGAAGATAATCAGCTTTTCATGGCAATAGAAGAAGGTGATGATGATAAGGAAAAATGTATCCGGCTTTTCATGGCCATGAAGATTGATAGTCAAGAAGGAAGCACCTGGTTCATCGACAGGGGTTGTTCCAATCATATGACAAGTCAATGCGATCTATTCAGTTGGATGAGTCTAGAAAGGTGAAAGTAAAGATGGGCAATGAAAAAATAAATAGTGTTTGGATAACAATGGTTTTAACGTTAATTCAAGATTGCTAATCCCTTGTTTTTATAATAATAATAAGGAATTAGTAACCTGTGTTATTATTTGATGATTAAATATGGTCATATATCACATACATGTCCCTATACACTTAGTGAGTATAAAAAAACAAACTAAACGTTCAACAATAATGATAATGCTTGGGTCAACACAAGAAGGTCAAAAGCCTAAACCATCAACATGAATATGTTGGGAACTTAGAGAGATTATAAAATAGTTTTTCGTATAATTTTTATAAAAACAAAGATGTTTTCCCAAATAATTTTTATAAAACATCAAATTAATTATAAAGACTTGCAAATATATAAAGATAGGTTTTTGAATTAGTTTGAATTTGAAAGATGGTGGATGAAGCTTGCTAAGCTTGGTAAGGATTAAAATTGCATCCACCTTGAAAACGCAAAGTTACATAGAATGGTTTAAAGATAAACAATTTGAAAAGCATCTTTAACATTTTCAAGCCACAAAGTAAACTTGTCATTTATGTGTAACGTCTTTCAAAAAATTGCTACAAACAAAGAAGTTTTCTTGGACTTCAAAATATGGAGAAAATGTGATTGAAAGGGTTAGAATGAATGGATGGGACAATGCATAACGTTCACAACAAAAAAAGTCAAAAAGTGGGAATGGAGGTCGCTAGCGACCATGGATGTGCTAGCATGCCACTTTTTCTAATTTCTAATGTGCTCATGGATCAAGTTTACAATCGAGCGGAAATCTAACAAGCATTTTCCGAGCATTAATTTTTCGTGCGAGCGGTGAGAAATTTGGACAACCCTACTTGTGGCCGAAAAGTTGTTTGTGGCTCGGCGTCGCTGATTGTGAGCCGCAAAAGCATCATGCTGACCAAGAGGGAGAGACGATTTGAGACTTGAATCGAAGAGCCGCAAAGGCGGATCGTGTGGGCGGCGTTCTATAAGGGTTAGGGATTTTAGGCAGAGACGATTTGAGACTTTAATTGAGGATAGGGCTCCGATGGTGAAATAGTGAAGTAACGTAATTACTAAAGAGTTTTTTTTCTTTTTAGGTTTAAAGTTTGGCTACTCTTGACTCACTATAAGAAGTTCCATAATGGATTGAGTAAAAAAAAATTATTTATAATTGTATAAAATATTAATTCAATAATTATATATATATATAAATTAAAATTTAATTCGAGCGAAACCGAACGAGCAACGAGTGAGTGTACCCTTGCTCGTGCTCGCTTTTTTACAAACCTAGCCGATCGGCTCGTTTACAAACCATACAAGGATAGCAAACCGAAAGTGCTCGATCGGTTCGTTTACAAATCGAACGAGCATATTCCTGAGTATTTTTCGAGCGCGTTTCGAGCGTCGAGCATTTTGAACAGCCCTAAACTTGTCCCACATAGATGAGATGACAAAATTTTGAGTGCTATATAGGTGGGATACTTCTAAGGTGTTTTTTTTTTCATTAAGGCAAATACAAGTGGGAACCTTATAGGTTTCTCACCCTAACTCACACTCGCGGGTTGTCGTACGTGACATGGCATTTTGATGGCGTATTTGGCGCTTTGCACGCTCGCATTGTCGTAGGATGCCTTAGTATTTTTGGACTCCTTCGGCCATGTGTACCTTGAGAAACAAAAGAGTTTTTTTGCGAGACTTGAAATTTGTTTTAATAGAGACCCGTTTTGAATACGAATTCTCATCCATAACCTCTCTATTGCATCTTCATGCTTGTGTTTTATTTTATTTCAATTGTAAAAGTACATGTATTTTATTACTTCCTTTTCATTTATGTATTGTAATTATTTATAAAAGTGTTTTTTTTGTATATATGAATTCTACGAAACATAACAATTTATTGTTTTAGAACCAAGTTAACCACTTTCAATATGTTTTAAACATCACTTGTAATGCCTTTAGACTAAGGATTTCATCAAAACCTAAACTTAGATCACGAGGAGGAAGTTTACTAACGATATGAGGTGTTGATCACTTCCAATAGTTTCTACTATGCTTGATATAATTTGAATTTCAGTTGTACATAAATATCATCTTGACTTTCTCACTATGTGGAGTTAATCCCATTCAATATTTAGTGTTTAAAGTCTAAGGCCCGTAGTATAACTACTACGAACTATGTTTAAGTTACATTTTACATGTATGTAAAGTCTAGGGGTTAGAGTGTCAAAACCAAACGTAGTAACCATCAAAATCACGTGGTTTTCAGCCGTGATTTCTGAATCGGCGCCTCCTAAGGATCGCAACCCTAGGAATGGAAGTTATAAGTTTCTTAGATAGTATAAATTGGTTTCAAGAATCAAAAAGTCTATAATCATAAGAATTCACAAGTTAATAAAAGTTTTAGTTTTGTATGTTTCAATTGTTGTGTGCAATCCAATTCTAACAACAATTGGTATAAGAGCAACATGCTCTAGAAGGATTACAAAAATAAATTAAAGAACTCGAAGGGAAAATCACTGGCAATCAAAAAATGCAACCAGAGGATTGCAATCACTGTTCGATCAAAGGACTACAGCGGATTCATCGAACCACATTTGTTTTCTGTTTCAAAGGGTTTGATCGGCCTTTTTCCAATCGAAGAAAACACTTTTACGAATTCATAGGAGTATTGATCACATCATTCAGGTTCACGGGAATCAAAAGGAAGGCTATTTCCGTTCTTTGGCGATCACAAATTCAAGTGAGCGGGTGTTTGGTTGGGAATAAGCCAAGTTACACAGGGATGAAAGAGGGGAATCAAGAACTAGGATGATCATCATCGATACATGAATTCTAGGTTTGCAAATTTCGGTTTGGAATTCTAGTATTGATTGTAGTACAAATGGTTAGATATTCTATAAGGTTAAAACCCTAGTTTAGCCAAAGGGAAATTAATACGTAAAAAATATATGACGGATGGCACGTCGGGTACTACAAACAATGCACCGGTTTCACATAAACTAGTAGGATATGTATCCCACTACCAATACCCTATTCCGAAACTGACAAACTATACGGTTTGGGCAATTCAAATCAAGATTATTCTTGTGGCGAATGGACTATGGAAAATGATATAACCTACTCCGGATACGCAAGCAGGTGTGAAAAGGACAACTCAACAATTGCGTTTTCGAATCAAGCATTCAGAAAAGATATGATCTTGCAAGTTGCAAGTTACAAAAATGTCAAGGAAGTATGGGATACATTAAAGAAAAGACATGTTGCAGACAAAGTACAGCAAGCACGATTGCAATCAATCATTCTAGAATTTGAGATGTTGCAAATAAAGGAAGAAGAGACAATAGATTCCTTCACATCAAAGACATATAGCTTTGTCACAAAAGCAAGTGAACTTGGAAATGCGGTAGATCAACCGGCCTTGGTTCTGAAACTCTTAAATTCTATACCTAATCAGTTCCTCCAACTAGTTGCATCCATAGAACAAAACTTGGATCTAGGGCAACTAACCTTGGACGTAATCATCAGGAAACTAAAAGCATATGAGAGAGGATAAAAATTAAGAAAGGACACCCTGGAGAAAGACATGAAAAGTTGTTGTTCTCACGACATGTTAACAATTCAAATAGAGGAAGACGGTTCGGCAATTGCGGACGTGGAAGGTTTAATCCCTCACGTGGTTACAGGAAGGAAAACAAGGATAAACAAGGGTCAAAATAAGAAGGCTCGTCATTTAGAGCTAGGAGTAACAACAAATGGAGAAAGTTACAAGAGACTCAAGCAAGGTACGGTTCTTTAGATATCAGAAATTAGGTCACTTCAAGAAAGATTGTCCTCTAAATGAGGGTGCAAAAGTACAGTCAAATCTGTTAGTAGAAGACGAGGAACCATCAATGCTAATGGCACTACATATGACCGGTATATGAAGCCACTTCAACAGATGAAAGTATGTGGGACTTGGATAATGGTACAAGCATTCATATGACCGATATACGAAGTCACTTAAAGGAAATTGATGAAAGAATAGGTGGACACGTAGGATTTGCAGATGGGTCATATGTGGAGATCTAATGTAGAGGCTCAATATTGCTGGAATGCAAGAATCAAGAATAGAGAATCATATCTCACGTATACTACATTCCAAACCTTAAGAGCAATATACTAAGCCTAGGACAACTAACGGAGATTGATTGCAAAGTAATAACGGAAAGAACATTATGATTCCTACATGATCAAAGAAAGAAGTTACTAATGAAAGTTGAAAGATCAAAGAACAGGTTATACAGCATCAAATTGAAGATAGTAATACATGTTTCTCTTCTAGCAAATATAGATAATCAAGCATGGTTGTGGCACGCTAGATTGGGTTAATTTTGAAGCAATAAAGGACATAACTCGAAAGAATTTGGTTCAACGGATTCCAAATATAAGTCATGCATGCCAAATATGTGATGCATCTTTATTAGAAAAGCACAGTAGGACTCCATCTCCTAATCAGGCTAAATCCAGGTCCTTAAAGCCAATGTATTTAATCTATGGAGATCTTTATGGTCCTATATCACCAACTACATATGGAAGAAAGAAATGCATATTTATACTTGTAGACGATTGTACACGCTACATGTGGGTCGACTTCTTGTCCTCGAAGAACCAGGCTTTAGAAACTTTCAAGGAGTTCAAAGAAAAAGTGGAGACAGAAACAAGAACCAAGTTAAGGGTGCTACAGGCGTGTAGAGGATGTGAGTTCACATCGAGTGATCAAATTTTCTAAATACTGTAAAGACAATGGCATAACAAGGAAGTTAACAACACCTTACTCACCACAACAAAACAGAGTAGTTGAAAGAAGAAATAGGACAACGGTGTCCGATACTTAGAGCATGCTAAAAGCAATGAACATGCAAAAGAACTTCTGGGTAGAATCAGTCAGACATGCCATATTAATACGGAATAGGGTTCCCACAAGAGCCCTGATATATAAGACTTCGTACGAAGCACTGAATGGCAGGAAACCAAATCTTAGAGATTTGAAGATATTCAGTTGCACAACATATGCCAAGGTAATATCATCTCGTTTAAAGAAACTCGATGATAGGAGTACACCTATGATATATTTAGGTGTGGAGGAAGGTTCAAATGCATGTATATTGTATGATCCATAGAAGGATAGAATCTGTGTAAGTAGAAAGGGAAAGTTTATGGAGAAGGAATCTTGGAATTGGGATAATTACACAAAGGAGACAGGTACCAAAGAAGCATAATTGACAGACTTCATTATAAAAATATTTGGTGAACCAAATATTGTACCTATCAATTCTAAGATCAATGATGACAACCAAGAAGCACAAGTACATGAACCAATTGACACACCAAACTCTCCCGCTACACCACCTACCTATACCTACATCCCTCTTTCAGATGAAGAAATTACACTCACATCACGAGGAAGTTTAGATAGTTAATATGATTATACACCCCTACAAGGTTTCAAGGACTTAACATCTGTACAAGAAAAGGCACAAAGGGTGGACATAGAGGAATTACAACTAGTTGAAGATGAACCACGTAACTTCAAGGAGGCAGCTATGAATAAAAGGTGGATTGAAGCAATGAAGGTTGAGTAAGACTCAATAAACAAAAATAACACTTGGACATTGTCTACTTTGCCTAAGAATCAAAAGGCAATAGGTCTAAAGTGGGTATTCAAAACAAAAAAACGATGCATAACCCTATATTTGCACAAACTAACTCTAACATTACTGTAACGAACCATATTTTAGATTTGCCCCATAATATAATAATTATATTGTAAGGGGGTATATTTATACAAATTGAAGTTGGAGGTATTTTGTAAATGGTGGAAACTTATAGTTTTGAAGCAAGGAGTCAAAATTATAAGTGCAGGGACTGATCTTGTAATTGGCTCAAACCTGATTCGGGTGGGAGATAAAAATGGCGACGTGTGTCGTAATTTGCATGGAGAAAAGAGGAAGAGGAGTCTCAATATCAAATCCGAAAATTGGAGCTTGAAATTGAGGGTTTTGATCCACTCAATCCATTCCTAAACATCAAGTAAGTGCTCTATCATCTCCTATATCCACCATTGTTGGTGTTCTTGATGTTTTTGAGAAAAAATGGATTTAGGGCTGCATTGGATGGAATTAGTGAAAGATAACTTGAAATAACTTTTTGTCTAGCTTGTCTAATGTTGATTAGTGGTTATTAACATCCAAATTGTTGATTTCAAAGTTAGGGTTCTTAAGGTGAAAATTGGGGGTTTTCAATTTCATGAAGTTAAATAGTGAATTGGTGGTTGATAAGTGTGTACGGTGTTAATAAACACATTTTTTTGAAAAGTCCTCAATCAATTTGATGAATCAAGAACCTTGAAGAATTGGGTGAAATTAGATGAAATTCTTAACGGGTCAAATGGGTAAAATTGACTTAAATGGTTAAAAGCTTGTTTGAAGCTTAATAAACCTAGATTAGATGATAGTAAGTATTGTAAGATCTTGGGTGGGTGTCAAACCTCAATTAAGGAATAATTGGGGATTTACTAGATTACTAAACAAGTGGATTGTTTAGGTGATCAAGGTATGGAGTGGCTAGCTTGGAAGAAGAATTGGAATCTTTATTGGCAAAGGTAAGTGCTTTGCACTTACTTAGTAGTAGATAAGTAGGGGTTACATGTAAGTAGATGTATTGTCATTTTTATTTATATGTTGTATGTTGATTTTGACTTATGTGATAAATGATCAAAGTAAGTGTGGATGTGATAGGATTGTTGTAGTTGACTTAATGAGGAAACTAGTAAAACTGATAAATGACACTTGGTAAAAGTGGAGTAATTGTACTAAGTCAAACCATTGTGGATAATGGTGAAATTAAACGTGGAATATAGTAAAACTGATAAATGACACTTGGTAAAAGTGGAATATAGTCAAATTAAACGTGGTAAATTGGTGTAATTGTCTAAGTGTGTCATGTAGTCAAACTAAAATGTAGAATGTGGTAATATGATGTAAATTGACTTATTGTGTAATAAGTCAAACCATTGTGGATAATGGTGAAATTGGTGTAATTTGACTTTATAGGTATAGGGTCAAACTATTATGTGATATTGGTGTAATTTGACCTTAATGGTATAGGGTCATACTATTATGTTAAAACACGTGTAATTAGACTATGTGATTAATAGTCAAACTTGAATATGCAAATGTGGTAAATAGGTGTAATTAGACTATGTGATTAATAGTAAAACTTGAATGTGCAAATGTGGTAAATGTGTGTAATTAGATTATGTGGTTAATAGTCAACCTTGATAGTGCAAATGTGGTAAATAGATGTAAATTGACTTGTGTGGTTAATGGTCAAACTAATGGGTGATATATGGTTAAATGGTGTAAATGACTCAATGTGGTCAAGAGTCAACTAAAATATAGAATGTGGTAACATTAGACTAAAATTGACTTAATGTGGTGAAAGTCAACTGTTGGTAGTAAAACGGTAAATTGGTTGATTACATGAAGTGTGGATACTTCATGGAGGTGTTATACGAAGTGTGGATAGTTCACGGGTGGTAGTGAGGTTAAGTAACTTACGGGTGAAAGTGAAGTCAAATACTTCACGAATGCCATTAATTGTGGATATTTCATGGGTCGGCATGGAGTCAAATACTTCATGCGGAAAAGCGAGTGGTGGTTTACACAATAGACATTTGGATATGTCAAATTGATGAATAGTGAAATGTTAGGACTTGTATGAGTCATTACATGTCTTAGGTATGGGTCTTTGTATGCCTAAACGATTATATGATTGAACTTGAAGTTAACCACTTCAAAAGTAGAAAACGAGTAGTGGTGCTCGGGTTTAGGGTGGATAATTAACCAATTCATTTTAATAGATGTGGATGATCATATATGTGGTTTAAACATGAGATTATGATGGTTAATAGCTTAAATATGCAAAAGGGTCAGTCGACGGGGGGTTGCATAGGCCCGGGCCAGCGCCTCATACGCCCGGGCAGCGCCTCATACGCCCGCAGCGTATGATACGTCCATTCGAGTCTTATAGACGCTGGGATTTTTGGGTTTTCGGGGTTTTGGCCTGTCGTTGTTGTAGGGACTTGTGGGAGGTCCCTAGGGCTACTTATCTTTACTAAACATGTTCAAATTGATGTTTTGAATGTAGGGAAAGCTCCAGAGTGATCTCGGGTATCACATCAAGTGGATTGGATTCTCGTGGACATGTTTTGTAATTAGTTTTCGTTAATCTTCTCGTATAGAGTCTTTACAAACTATTTGGGGTTGTTACAAGTTGTGGATAACTTGTTGGTAACTTTTGATAAACCAATTTATGGATATTATGTTAGCTTAATACGTGTTTGTAAAACTTAACGTGTGGATACGTTAAATGTCGTTTTGGGACCTAACTTCCACGTTGTTTTAAAAGTTTAAGTCGGGTTGGATTTTTGGGTGTTACAACTTGGTATCAGAGCAATGGTTTGAGGGATTTGGTGTGCGAGACACTGAACTTATAATGCTCTTGATATGGTCGAAGAAACGAGAATCCAATAATGGTGAGACCGAGAGACGGAGCTTAAAGGCGAAAGGTTAGTATTGATTAATGTTTTTGGTCATTATAGTTGGTGCCCAGTGTGAACTTTTGTGGAGATAGTGAATGTAATTGGGCATATTACATTATCAATCATGCCTGGCCAGTGTGATTGATATTGTAACATGTGCGAATACCTTCATGATAACCATATGATGTTGAACACTGACAATGATTTAGTGAACGTGGTTATGTGTGAACGTGAATATGTATGAAAGGATAGATGAATGAATGTTAAATGTAAATATGTATGAAAGGATACATGAAGGAATGTTAAATGTGAATGTGAATATCTATGAAAGGATGCATGAATGAATGTTAAATGTTAAAAGTAAATACGTATGAAAGGATACATGAATGAATGTTAAATGTGAATGTAAATACGTATGAGAGGATACATGAAGGAATGTTAAATGTGAATGTGAATATGTATGAAATGAAACATGAATGAATGTTAAATTTGAATGTGAATATGTATGAAAGGATACATGAATGAATGTTAAATGTTAAAAGTGAATATGTATGAAAGGATACATGAATGAATGTTAAATGTTAATGTGAACATTGGGAAGAATGTTTTTAAGCATATGTATGATTGTTATCTAAACCCTCATGTTTTAAATCTCAGCCGAGGAATGCTTGACGAAGGAAATTCGAATAGAGATAGAAGGAATGATGATGATGGAAATATAAAATATTGGGTGTAGACCTTAATGGGTCAAATGGAAAAATTGCAGTTTTGCATGATTAAAAGCTTGTGCATGGCTTGGTTAATCAATTCTTGTTGTAGAAAAAGACAGGGCTAAAGTCTTTTGACATAATTGTTGGATGAGATTATATGTGAATCGGTGGATTCATATGTGATCAACATTGTGGATTTCATAATGTTGCCGAATGTATGATCTATTAATTGAAAGATGTGGGTGAAACAATCAATGGAATGGAGTCCTAAGATTGTAGTGGAAATTGAGGGGTTACTTAGTAACCGTATCAACGTCGTGTATGATTAAAGGGTGACGTGTTAAGCTGTTCTCACCTAAAGACGGTGAAACACGTGGCACAAGAATTGGTGTATGCCTAGCTCATGTCATTGACACCAACCAGGGTAATGGAATAGTTGATGTTCCAGTTGTGAAGAAGTCCATAAGGGTTCTATACCCGAATGTCACTTCTTAAGGTGTAACCGTTCCCTCAAGGAAAAGAAGAATGAAAGGATGTATACGTACTTTCGGTCGGGTTTGAACATGTGAATAAAAGTCCTAGTTTTAACAAGTTAAAGTGGAGGAGGGCGATATCCCATGATTGGTATCATTTCCGTTATGAATACTATGGGATTGTGAATGTAACTTTCTACCTTGTTAGAAGTTCCGCGGTATATATGGACCAATGTGAAGGGTATGTAGGCCCATGTATGCAAGTTTGGTGGTTGTTTATTCGATGATAGTCATTTTTATCTTCAAAGCAAAGTCGTTCAATCTCATTATCTTCGTGAGTTTCTTGAAACTTCTTGAAAGGAGAGGCCTTTTGGAATGAATTGGTGTGCCATCTTAGATTTAGTGGAAATCCATTAGTGGATGAGGCGGTGAATTCCAAAGACATATATGTTGACCTGGCAATGATTGAAGTAATCAAGAGGTATACAAGGTTTGGAGTCTTATAACTTCATAAATGGCGTTTAAAGTCTTAGAACTTCAAAGGGGGATTGTAAGATTGAGATATTGAATCTCAAGGCATGACGTGCGTTAAAGTCGATAGGATAAATATGGTGTTGGATTTATGAAAGAGGATTGGCTTTGGCCTTTGATGTGTCCTTCCATAGGAAGATCGTATGCCTTGCTGGATGTGCTAGTGACTCGTGCATTAGACTCGATTATGTCTATTTATACAACGAGGCAGGAATATCGCATATTTTCCTAGTTAGTTGTGAGCCTCCTTGTAACAATTAATGGAGAGGGCTTGGAGGGAACTGTTAAATATATACATGGGCGAGTATTATAAGGCTGAATTGAAGTCCTCGAACTTCATCGGTATTATTGAAGTCCTTGAACTTCTTGAGTGATGAATGAGACTTATAGGTCTCATGGGTTATGTTGTTTTGGAGTTTATCATATGACGCCTGGGAATGAAAAGAGGCACAATCTAGTGTGTGATTACGACTTGGTATATCTGTACCTGTTGAGTAAGAATTGAAGTGTTAGTTTCTTGATCATTTTGGAGGAAAAGAGGTGATTGGTTACCGTGGATTAAAAGATGGTGTCATCTAATCTACCATTTGAGTTGAATTACTAAATGGTGAACGGTGTCGAATACCATTTTGGTTGGGTGCTATTGGTTGTCGTGCAACTATGCACCATGGTGTAATTCAAGATTTTACGTGAAATATCTTGTTTATTGAGTGTGATTGAAAAATCCACTCAAGGTGAATAGAAAACCCTAAGTTATATAAATTAAAGTTGGAGGTATTTTGTATATGGTGGAAACTTATAGTTTTGGAGCAAGGAGTCAAAATTACAAGTGCAGGGACTGATCTTGTAATTGGCACAAACCTGATTTGGGTGGGGGATAAAAATGGCTACACACACTCTTTCAAGAGTGTGTGTGTATCGTGATTTGCATGGAGAAAAGTGGAAGAGGAGTCTCAAGATCAAATTTGAAAATTGGAGCCTGAAATTGAGGGTTTTGATCCACTCAATCCATTCCTAAACATCAAGTAAGTGCTCTATCATCTCCTACATCCACCATTGTTGGTGTTCTTGAGGTTTTTGAGAAAAAAATGGATTTGGGGCTGCATTGGATGGAATTGGTGAAAGATAAATTGAAATAACTTGTTATCTAGCTTGTCTAATGTTGATTAGTGGTTATTAACATCCAATTTGTTGATTTCAAAGTTAGGTTTCTTGAGGTGAAAATTGGGGGTTTTCAATCTCATGAAGTTAAATGGTGAATTGGTGGTTGATAAGTGTTTATGTTGTTAATAAACACATTTTTTAGTAAAAGCCCGCAATCAATTTGATGAATCAAGAACCTTGGAGATTGGGTGAAATTGGATGAAATTCTTAACGGGTCAAATGGGTGAAATTGACTTAAATGGTTAAAAGCTTGTTTGAAGCTTAATAAACCTAGATTAGATGATAGGTAAGGATTTGTAACATCCCAAAATAACGACGGAACAATAAACAGGATGAGGATGTATTAGAAGGGTGCGCAAAGGAAAAGGGCTTGGGGGTCACTAGTTGGGCCGCTTCCATGGGCCTAAACGGGGGAAAGAAGGGAGGGCTTAAACCCTAGCCTCCACACACACATATTTCCCATTATCTTGTTCGAGGTCCATACAAATTCTAGAAAGAGAAACCCGTAGAGAGAGAAAGCTTTGGATTGAAGTAAAGATCGATCCACTACCTTGCTACACTACTCGAGAGAAGATTTGCTGAAGGAAGGAGCCATTTTGAGGTAAGAAACTCTCATTTTTAAAAGTTTTCCTTGAAATGGGTTTATTCGGGTATTTTCGGTAAAAGGTTGGGTTTTTATGAACCAAATGATAAAAGGATTATAGATCTGGAACCAAGAAGGGAAAATACACCTTTTAAACGTAAAAAGTTCCAAACTTGACGAATCACTTGATCCAGATCTGAACCCATGCAAAACTAGGGTTTTGGGGGTGAAAAATGAACGTTCACGGCTAGGATCCAAAGTTAGGGTTCACGGCTTGGGATCCTGGATGAGGTTCACGGTTTGGGATTCCCGGGTAAGGTTCACGGCTTGGGATTCCTGGGTAAGGTTCACGGCTTGGGATTCCCGGGTAAGGTTCACGGCTCGAGTGGGGTTCACAGCTAGGATCCCGAGTAGGGTTCACGGCTGGGATCCTGAGCAGGGATCACGGCTGGGATCCTGAGCAGGGATCACGGCTGGGATTTCGAGACTAAGTTCACTGGTAAGCACCCGAGAACTCCCCTTGAACCGTGTACACCTATGAGGTCATGTACTCCTGGGTTCACGATATGAGGGGATAAATGTAATGACTTGTATGTGAAGCTAAGATTAGGTTATGTACGTACAGGTTAGAAGATCCTTAGAGACCTTTGACCCTGTTTACCTCAGGTGAGTTCTAGAAGCCCTTCTTTAAATGTTTCAATTAATATTTTTGGGCTGGTGTGTGTACATACGAAACGATGTTTGTGAAATGATTTTTACGAAACGAGGTTTATGAAATGATGTTTACGAAGGACGATGTGATAAAATGTTTTGCCAAACGAAGTTTATAAAAGGTTTACGAATGAAATGTTATTTAATAAAACGTACGAATGCTTTAACTAAAATGAGGTAAAGGTTTTGAGAAAGTCACGAATGAACGAATCTGCCATGACTTCCTACGGGAGCTAGGGTATGTATGTATGTATTGGCCTTACCTTATGGGGGGCCTTTGTGGCTGGCTAACGGTTGTACAACTGGTTGAGGATGGGGTGATGACGGTCACCTATGGGATTACCGGGATCCCGATGGAAGATACTATTCCTTGCGAGGAAATAGTGCCTAAGGTATGTTTAGTCTTCCTAGAGGTAACGAGACTTAGGAGACATGTGTTTGGTCTTCCTACAGGTAACGAGCCTTAGGAGGCCTGGATGACGGATAACTTAGAGGTAAGGAGCCTTAAGTTCATCCGCTGGTAAGCGAGATATGGAATTGACGGTTACGAGAGGGCGCAGATTCGGTTCATGTTGACTTATATTATGATGCTATGTTACGATGTTATGATGTTGTTAAGTTATTGCATGTTTTACGTACGATTTTGTTAAATAAATGTATGTTATGTTTTTGGCAAAATGATTATGATAAGGTTTAGGTAAAGCTAGAACTCACCTGCGTAGCTGACTTTTAATATGCACATTCAGGTTAAGGGTAGCCATGGATGATGGACGGTGATGCTTGGCAAGTGAGAAGAGTTGTCACACCCCGGCCGGCGGCGGATTAAACGCCGGGGCTGACGCGGTTGTTCATAAGCACATGATCATCTATTATTAAATGACAATATTTATTCATCAACTTAAAATCATCCGTTACATAGGGAATGGAAAATGAAACGTTCAAAACATAACATAATTTAAATTTAACTAGGTCCAAGTCCTAGATGAGCAGGTAGGGTTCTCAAATGGGTGCACCTGAAACATGCGAGTAAATGTCAACTACAAGTAGTTGGTGAGTAACATAGGTTTTGACACTAACAAAAGTTTAGTAAAAATGATTTGAAATTCAATATTGTTCAAAGCGTAACTATGGCATAAATGTGAAAACATACAAAGTTCCAAGCGTACAATTCAATCCGTAGTAAATGGAAAACTGGTAAGTACAATCCCACTGATTGTGTTTTGGAAAAATAGTAACATGGTACACACAAAACCCGCCAAGGTTCGTGTTAACTGGAATCGGATTCCCCTATAAATGATCATGTTAGGTACTACCTTAGGCCTGGGTAGCAGGTTAATGAATGTACTAGCATGAACACATGTAATGGTCACCAAGTAGTTTAAGACATAAAGCACTTAGTAAATAGCATGAGAACATTGGTATTGAATTTGGTAAGCATGGTAAGTAAACATGTTCCACCCCGAGTATTTGTAAACAATAGTAAAAAGAAAGGGGGCTATGAACTCACTTGTATTGAAGCTAGAGTTGGTATGAATAGGTCTCGTGAGGATTTCTCACAATGAACCTACATAGATAATGATACTCTAAATTTAATGTGTGTCTAAATGGAATTGAGGAAATATTGGGACTTTAGGGTTTCATGGGACTTGGGATTGGATATGGGACTTGTACAAGTTTGAAGAACAATATATATTGGTAAGGATATGTTAATACTAATTAGAGTTAATTAGAAACCTTAATATATGGGTTTTGTAAAGATAATAAATTGTTTGAATTTATATAGTTATTATGAAATGATTAAACAAATGGATTATGAAATAGATAAAGGTTTATATTATTCTAAGAACAATAAATTATGGATTGGATTGCTAGTACGTTTAGTATAAAATTATTCTAAAATAATTAGTAAATAATTTAAAAGACTTAAATAATTGTTTTAGGTAAATAAGATAATTATTTTAAATTACTACAATATTTTCTTTTACTGAAATGGTAAATAAAAGGGTATTAAATAGGTAGTAATATAAGTAAGCTCCAAATGAAATAAACTTGCATAATTATAAATCTAAAAATAATTATTTAAGTATCTCCATAATTTAGGATAATTATACTCACCAAGATAATTGTTTATAGGTTCTAATAATAATTTAGACATTATAGCTGTGTAACAAAATAAATAATTTAGTTAATTTGTCTAACCATTTATTTATTTGAGATTTTATAAATGGTTTATTGTATTATTAATAAAATAGAAACAATATATAAATTTGTATTTTCTGCTTTTATATAAAAGAAATCTTACAGAATATATATATTTTTTTGGAATTTTTAATTATAAAATAATGCATTTAAATAATTAAACAAAAATAAAATCCCAAAACTGGGTCCAACCGAAATCGAACCCGTGACCAGAGCCGGGTCACAACACACACACACATTAACCATCAGACCAGGGCATGATGCCTTGGTCTTAACCGGTTTCAATTTAGTATTAACACACAACCCCAGCCATCATCTTCCCCATTCCTAAACCCGTAAACCCTAGCCTCATAATCCACCCGATTGGCCAACTGTTCGAGCCCGAAATCATGGGGTTATTGACCCTCATACTAAAACGATTTATTTGACACTAGCATTACCTGAAATGGTTGAGTGGCGAAGGAGAAAGGCTCGAAGAACTGATTCGGGTTTTCCGACTAAATTCCAAGCTCCGGAGACGATAAGCGAGTGATTTAAGGATGTAGGGAGTTCGTATTGAGTGTCGTCGATGGATTGGGGTACCTATTTATACACAATTTGTGCGGGAACGAATTGATCGATTAAATGAGCCTTCAATGGCTTTCGGTTACTAGTTCAACCACGATGGGTTCATAAAAACTCAATTACTCGAAGGAGATGGATCGATCGCGTGGTATGAACGTTTAGCCGGTTTCTTTTAAGCGTGATAATGCCTCAGGGATGAGTTCACGATTGTGGCTTCGGAACCGGTCTTGAGCGGGTTTCGAACCCATGACTGAAAAGAGGAAAGGGGAAATCCGGGTTTGGCAAAACAGGCCCCTGGCCTTTCATAGTTTTATCATTTTATGTAGAAACCTTTATTTTTAATTGGAATTAAGTTTCAGGAATTTACATTATCAACCCTGTACTTTTATAAAGTATGGAATCATTAAATTTAGAACTTTTTATAAAATCATTTGAATCATTTAGTTAAAATTAAAGGTTATAATAATAATAAAAATGTAATTTACTAACTAAGATTAATTAAGACACATAAATCCAATTATTTATTTGTTATTAATGGATTTGAAATAATTGCATAAATATATTTATATAATTAAAATGGTTTTATTTCTACTAATTCCCATTTACTTAAAAGAAAAATATTAAGTAATTAATACAATCTTTCAATTATAATTTGGTATTTTTATAAATATGTGTGTTAATATATTTATGTAGGTTTTGAAATATATGTATATATATTTATTTAGTAGAGTAATAATAAATACTTATATAATTTCTTTAAATAAGTATCTATCATTTTGTAATAATGGTATTCAATGCATGCATGTATAAATACATTAGGTAATTTATTGTAATTGATAGATGTACTCATAAAATAAAGAAATTACAATGCCGGACAAGTTCAAATAAAGGTTGGAATTTCTTGGAGATTACAAGAGTTACCCGGCTGATCATGATGACTGGCATCCCGTTATGTTTTACTTATTATATGTTTATGCTTTAGACAATGTTTCCGCATGTTTAACTATGTTGACGTTATGTTTGAACAAAATTTTTCCACTGCGTTATTTGATATTCAAGTTTAAGAACTGCTTGTGAATGAGTAAATCCAACAAGTGAGGCCTCCCGGGTTGGGGCCTTGGGTAGGTGTCAAACCTTAATTAAGGAATAATTGGGGATTTACTAGATTACTAAACAAGCGGATTGTTCAGGTGATCAAGGTATGGAGTGGCTAGCTTGGAAGAAGAATTGGAATCTTCATTGGCAAAGGTAAGTGCTTTGCACTTACTTAGTAGTAGATAAGTAGGGGTTACATGTAAGTAGATGTATTGTCATTTTTATTTATATGTTATATGTTGATTTTGACTTATGTGGTAAATGGTCAAAGTAAGTGTGGATGTGGTAGGATTGTTGTAGTTGACTTAATTAGTAAATTAGTCAAACTGATGAATGAAACTTGGTAAAAGTGGTGTAGTGGTACTATGTGGAATATAGTCAAAGTAAACGTGGTAAATTGGTGTAATTAACTAAGTGTGGCATGTAGTCAAACCAAAATGTAGAATGTGGTAATATGATGTAAATTGACTTATTGTGTAATAAGTCAAACCATTGTGGGTAATGGTGTAATTTGACTTTAGGGGTTGTTTTGGGTAAAAATTAACAAGAACAGTTTTTAACCAAACTTAGTTTATGAGGTAGTGTACTTGTAAAATTAACGTAGAACAATGCAAAAACGTAAAAAGTGACACGGTTGTTTACGAGGAAAGCCCTTGATCTTTGGGATCGTGGCATAAAACCTCGGGAGGTGACAATCGTCCCCTGCCTCATTTCTTCGATAAATGATAAAAAGATTACAATTGTTGAGCAGTATTGATCGAGCTAAGAGTGTTATAGAGCTGATTACGAGTCTAGAATGCTAAGTGCGTAGTGAATGTTGTGCCTATTCGATCGATACTGCTGGAATAAAAACAATGATAATGCTAACTAACTATCCGAGAATCCCGGGATAGACTAATTCTTCAAATATATCCGTTGCAAGTCACTCCACGCGTCTTTAACACGTTCTCCTTGACTTCAGGAGTGATCCTTCAAGGATGACCTTGACTACACGTGTTTTACCTACGTATTTGTCAAAATAATTGAAAGATAATAACGGTTAAATATTGAGGATACCGGAACCTGTCATGATACCGAAGTACGTTGAAGATCCAGGATCCTGAACTGTAAAATGACCCCTAACAATTGTCCCCAAATTTAACAGCTCTCAATCTTATCGACATCTGTAAAATTTTAAAATTCAAATAATAAATTATGATAGGGTTAGGACGAGACGTTTACGTATACCGAGGCGATTTAACCGTTTAGGGCTTTTAGGATAAAACCATCATTACGCTTTCTCTTTCATATTTATCTTTTTCAAGCCGGAACACATAAATTATTTTCTGAAACTTTTTTACTTTCTTTCTTCTATTCTTATGTCGCCATGGGTAAGAAGATGACTAGATCGTCTTCCTCCATTATTGTTGAAACGATAGAGGATTTCAAGGATCAAGGAATCCTTGATCACTCTGATCTCAAGCTCTGCTCTTTCACTGACTCGAAGATCAAACTTTTGAAATCCAACAATGTTTTCCCTCAAAAAACCGTTTTTAGGCCTTTCGATTCTCGAACAAAGGCGGATTTGATTTCTGAAACATGGATTTGTTTTCACAGTTTTCCTTTTTCTTTGGGTCTGTCGTATCCTTTTCCACCACTCATCATCGAGTTTTTTAAACTTACCGGTCTCTATGATTCCTAAATCATGCCGATGGTTTGGAGGATTTTGGTTACTCTTGATAGGCTTAATCGTTCACATTCTTTAACCATTGGCGTCCCTGAGCTAGTCGATACTTACAATCTAAGAACACATGGCTCTTCTCGATTCGTCCTTCAGCTCAGGACCGGACGAAGTCACTTAGTCCCAAAAGCCACTCAAAATGATCCTGACTGGAAGGGGAATTTCTTCTTTGTCAGGAGAGATTCTATCCCCAGTGGGAGACATTTGTCGCTTGAATTGGTTAAGAAGGGTAGGAAATAGTTAGGATTCCTTCAAGAAGCGATACAGACAAGAGGATCGAAGCGTTGTTAGAAATACCTGTAGGTGAAAGATCCTTGCGATTCGAGTCTGCCATCTGTCAGGCAAGCCTCGAGACCCAGTTTTCTGAATCCAATATGTCTTCAGGTACAGAATAGTTCGTATCTTTGTTCATATTTGTCATGATCCTGAATTGTTCTATTTCTGTGTAGGAATCCCTAAGTCATACTCCGAGTTTGCTTTGTCTGATCTTGATAGCCTTCTGTCTGGGGCTATTGTGGTCAAAAAAGAGGGTCCCACTCATACGAGTGCCAAGCCTCATGTCCCCGTTTCCCGGTCTAAAGCTTCTGGAAGCAAAAAGAGAAAAACGACTGTGGTGCTGGATCTTGAGGTCTTCGAGGGAATGGATTCTGCTGAAACCACCAAGAAGCTTGAGGGTTTGCTAAATCTGGTAAGTACTCTTTTGACTTCTCCATGATTATTTCAGGATCCCAAATAATTAATCTTGCCAAATCTTGTAGGTATGCCAACTTGTCTGAGGCAGAGAAGAGTGTTGAAGATGCCATAGAGAAAGCTGAGGATTTGAAGAAGATCTTTGCCGCCAAGAGCAAATATTTGGAGAACGAGATCCAGAGCCAGAAGAACAAACTGCAGGATAGCATAGCCCAGTATGAGCTGAGGCTTCTACAGACTGTGGATGATGCCAAGAAATCTGCGACTAAGGTTATTCTTCAATCCAGGATCCAGATGGTTGAGCAAGTTGCTGCTGAAGGTTTTGATCGTGCAGCCTGGGATCTTGAGGGATGATGCTCCTCTCTAGCCAAGCTTGGAGGTGAAGCGGTAGACACCATCAAGGCTGTTGAGGATACTAGAGCTGGTGATGCTGAGAAGCAGGTTGATCAGGGCGATGAAGGTAAAAATGCTTAGACATGAGCCCTGGTATTTTATTATCTCTTGTGGTTGAATGTCTTGAAACAATTTTCTTTTTCTGTTTTGGTTGATAAACAATTTACTTTTCCTGCTTTTGGGATCCCTGTTATGGGATAGACAATTTGCTATGTTGTGATTCCGGGTGGATGGGTCTAGGTTTTGGATGAAGCCCGGATCACTTTTGTTTCTTGCACTTTAATATTAGTTAACAGTTGATGACTATTTGCCATTATTGTTACATGCTTGTCTTGTTTTGACATGTTTTTAGAAAATTAGGATCCTTAGGTAATCAAAAGTTTGAAATACTTAGGAAAAATGGGTTTGAACATATTCTAGAGATATTGGATCTTTAATAATAAACTCTTAGGTTTTCATCATACTTATATTTAGGAAAATATAATTCGGTTTTAATAAACGTTAAGTAAGAATACCAAACGTATCATGACTTAGTCATTTAACTTTCAAATCTGAAAAATAAATATAACATACCTTAGTTGAGTATCAAATGGGGTATATATACAAACCGGATTGTAGCATAAAGTCCAAAGTGTAAAAGCTATCAATTGTCCCCAGTGTTGAGTCACATTGTAATCTTAGTAATGGAACTTCATGATGTTCACAAGTTTTTTAATCTGTGAAAATTTAGAATCGTGGGCTAACCCAAAAACGTGGGCTAAGCCAAATATTCGTGGGCTAAGCCAATATCGTGGGCAAGGCCAATTTTAAGTTAGCATGAAAATTCTAAAAACCTTAGCTTTAACACGTAAATGTTAAATGATCAGAGAAACTTGAGTAATAACATGTCTGTTATATTCGTAGAACCTAAAAATGGCGAAATTATCAGCCATTGTTAGATGGACTGGTCGCACCATCTTGAACTATAATCGGATATCGTGCGCTCCTGGCGGGGTGTATTAACCCAATACTTAGAAAGGCGAAAGTCATTTAAACCTTCGAGGTATATCAGGATACCCAAACTTAGGAGAGATAGCAAATCTATATCTTCTGTCGGGATCCCTGGAGGTGATTCCTACAAAACAGGAATCTTTGGTGAAGGTTGGTGTTAGCCTAGCTAACACCCCTCCGACGCTCAAGTTAGTAATTTGATAAAGAATAATCAAGTATATAAAAATAATTATGGAAAGAGGACGTACCTTTTTAGTTAGAACATAAATTCTAACTCACATGAAGTAGGTTTTGAGATGGATGGCAATCTAGGATCTTGGCAGGATTTCTCCTTCCATAGTTGTCAGCCAATACGCACATTTGCCTGCTTCTGAATCAATCAAGTATGGGCCTTCCCACTTTGGTGCAAGCTTTCCGTCACTAGGATTGGTCACCCACTTGGAATCTTCTGATTCTTATACTCTTGTTGTATGACCTTGCTATCCTCTACTGGCAAGCTGCTATACGGACTTTTGCAAGATCCCTGAGCTCATCCACAGTATCAAGATCTTGAGCGAGGGCTTCTTTGTTGGATTCTGGAGTTTGAAGATTGGTTCTGGCAGTAGGGATAACCATCTCCGTAGGAATCATTGCTTCAGTTCCAAACACCAAAGAAAATGGATTTTGTCCTGTAGCATTTTTTACGGTTGTTCTATCTGCCCAAAGTACAAAAGGTAGCTCTTCAGCCCATCGTCCTTTCTTTGCTCCCAATCTTTTCTTTATGTTTTTTATGATGATCTTGTTGCTTGACTCCGCCTATCCATTGGCTTGATGATGCACAGGGGTGGAAGTTATCATTTTAATTCCCCAACTAGCACAGAAGTTGGCTGTCCTTTTGCCAATGAATTGAGACCCATTGTCGCATACTATCTCCGTCGGGATCCCGAATCTCGTCAGGATATTGCGCTTGATGAAGGAAATAACTTCCTTTTCTCTTACTTGGACAAATGCCTCAGCTTTGATCCATTTTGAGAAGTAGTCGGTCATTGCTAGCATGAACATTTTACTTCCTGGTGCCTTGGGGAGTTTGCCGACTATGTCCATTCCCCACTTCATAAACGGCCAAGGAGAGATTATTGGATACAATGGCTCTGCTGGTTGGTGAAGTATATTGATGTGTCTTTGGCAGGCATCACACTTTTGAGAGTATGTTACAGCATCTTTCCTCACCGTAGGCTAGTAATATCCTGTCCTCGAGATGTTTGAAAATAGTGCCCTGGCCCCGGTGTGATTTTCGCAATCTCCTTCGTGTATGTCTTTGAGAACCTCAAGTGCTTTAGGATCCTCCAAACATCTCAAATATGGACCTGCAATAGATTTCCTATACAAGACATCATGTAAAATTACAAAGCGGGACACCCTCATGCGAAAAGCCCTGTGGTTCTTTTCGTCACTTGGGATTTCTTCATCCTGCAAATATTTTTTAATAGGTAAAGTCCAGGATTTCGGACTGGGCTCGGGATCCTGAATATCTATTTCTTCTGAATTTGACACTTCGTTTAGGTCTTCGATTGCTGGACTCAGGATATGTATGATCGGTATCATAACTCCTTTTGGTATCTTGAGAGCCGAAGCGAGGTTCGCTAAGGCATCAGCTTCAGAGTTGTCTTCTCTTGGTACCTGATTTATATCAAACATATCGAACTTCATAGATAATTGTTTAACTATTTTCAGATACTTGGCTAGTCTTTCACCTTTCACTGCATACGTGCCATTAAAATGGTTAGCGATTAAGAAAGAGTCAACATATACTTGAAGATACCTGATTTTCATATCCCAACCTAATTTCAAGCCAGCTATCAGAGCTTCATACTCAACTTCGTTATTAGTCGCTTGGAACTCACAACTTATAGATTGGGTTATTATGTCCCCTTGTGGCGATTTCAGCATGATCCCTAGACCCGTTCCTCTAACGTTTGATGCCCCGTCAGTGAATAGGATCCACCTATCCTTTGATTCCTCTAACTGCTGAACTTCAAGATCTGCTTCATGTTATATATCACTGCTGAAATCAGCCACAAAGTCTGCGAGTGCATGTGATTTTATCGTTGTTCTGGGCTCATACACGAGATCATATGCGCTGAGTTTGACTAGCCATTTTGCCATCCTTCCAGACATTTCTGGCTTTCTTAAAACACACATAATAGGATAATTAGTCTTTACGTGAATTGTGTGTGTTTCAAAATAATGTCTAAGTTTAGTGGATGCCATTATGAAAGCCAATATTAATTTTTCTAGATGGGAATACCTGGTTTCTGTTAGAAGTAGGCTTTTACTTAAATAATACACCAGATGCTGTTGGCCTTCGTGATCCTTAACTAGGACAGCGCTCACTGAGTTTCCGGATACCGCCAGATATAGGGTTAATGGTTCTCCATCTTCTGGTTTCATCAATAGAGGAGCAGTTGATAAGTACTCCTTTAAGGATTGGAGTGCTTGCTCATGCTTCTCTTCCCATTCGAACCTCTTGTTCTTTTTCAGGATGTCATAGAATTCCCTGCATCTTTCCGAGGATCTTGAAATGAATCTGTTAAGTGCTGCTACTCTGCCAATCAGTCTCTGGACATCCTTGGTGTTTGCTGGGGATTTCAAATTGATTATTGCTTTGATCTATTCTGGACTGGCCTCTATTCCTCTCTTGGTCACCATGTATCCCAAGAATTTTCCTGCCCCCACTCCGAAGTGGCATTTGGACGGGTTCAGCTTCATATTGTATTTGTCCAGGATGTCAAATGCTTCCCTGAGATCCCTGAGATGATCTTCAGCTCTCTTTGATTTGACCACCATATCATCTATGTAGACTTCCATGGTGTCCCCTAACTTGTCTTTAAACATCATGTTGACCGGCCTTTGATATGTTGCACCTGCATTTTTCAAACCAAAAGGCATAACAATATAGCAGTATATACCTGTCGGAGTCATGAAGGCAGTATCCTCTTGGTTTGAGGGTTCCATATGGATTTGTTGGAATCCTGATGAAGAATCCATGAACGTGAGCATCTCGTGGCCTGTTGTAGCATCAACCATTGAGTCTATGTGTGGCAATGGAAATGGATCTTTCGGACATGCTTTGTTTAAGTCTGTGAAGTCTACACAAACTCTCAATTTTCCATTCTTCTTCTGTACTACTACCACGTTAGCTAGCCATCTTAGGAATTTTACTTCCCTTATCATCCCTGCTTTTAGTAATCTTTCAACTTCCTCTTGTATCACTGCGTTTCTTTCAGGAGCAAACTTTCTTCTCTTTTGATGTATAGGCCTGAAACTGTTATCAAGACCCAGTTTATGTGTAATAACATTTTTGGAGATACATGTCATGTCCTCATGCTTCCAGGTGAAGGTTGAAGTTCTACTCTTTAGCAATTCTACAAGATCCTGTTCAATATCTTTATGGATACTGGTTCAATAAGTGCCTTGACATCGGGATCCTTAGCACTCAGGGATACCTCTTTCACATCCTGCTCATTGGTCTCCAGGATGTCTCGGGCTTGCTTCTTTAATTTCTATGCTTGCCTGGTCTTGGCGGAAGCCTTCATTGCAGAGGTATAACAGTCCTTCACATCTTGTTGATCGTTGTTGATCTTTACTACCCCCCAAGGGGTAGGCATCTTGACACATTGGTGATATGTCGAAGGTACCGCTTTCATGTCGTGTATCTAGGGTCTCCCTAGAATAATATTATAATAAGATAACGAATCTATTACACAAAATTTTTGTATAGTGTTTACCCCCTCGATATATATCGGAAGCTTTATCTCTCCAACTGTGTTCTTGACCTCTCCGCTGAATCCAACTAGTACCGCAATCTTGGGGATAATTTCAGAATCAGGGATCTCCATTCTTTTTATGACATCATGCTGAATGATGTTTTCTGAGCTTCCTCCGTCTATAAATATCCTTCTTATGAAATGATTGGCGATATATAGAGTTATCACCAGTCCATTATGATGAGGATCCTGTATGTTATCCATGTCATTTTCATCGAAAGAGATCACCTTTTCTTCAGTCATGCAAGAGTATTTGATAGGCATGTCCCCTCTTTCTATCTTTGCTTCCTTGGCATTTCTTTTTGCTGTAGAATAAGAAGTACCACAAATGTTAGACCCACCAGATATGAAACCTATTACCTTAGCATCTTGAGGCGGGGATTTTGCTCTTTGTGGGATCCTGTCTTGATCCTTAGTCTTGTTCTATCCTTTGCCTAGGAATTCTTTGAGATACCCCTTGCTCAACAGGTAGCTTATCTCTTTGCATAGGGCAATGCAATCTTCGGTCGCATAGCCAAAGTCCTCATGGAAAGCACACCATTTGGACTTTTCCTTGACTCTGGTATTCCTCTCAAATTTGCGAGGCCACCTGGCCTTGTCTCCGAGAAATTGCATAGCATATAACAAACCAGTTGTTGTTGGAACCTAATAGTCCATAGAAGTCAATTAGGTTTTAGAAGTATTAACTTCAGAGTTTTCGGTCGAAAACTTTTTGTTTTCGGTCGAAAACTTTTTGTTTTCGGTCGAAAACATTTTTCGATCAAGAAGATTTATATCGAAAACTCTCTAGTATAAATAGTTGTGTCTTTTGAATTTCAAGTAACTTTTGATTTTGTACTGTGAATTTTACAATTTAATCAAAAGAATCTTTTTGTGTTTCTACTGTAAATACTTAATTACATTACTTGATTAACGAAGATAATCATCATGAAATATGCATTTGGTGTGATTGATAGTATCGAGATTGCTCATCTTTGATTTGTTCATTTTGGTGTGGATTAGATTTCTTAATTGTTTCCGCCAATTCAGAGAGTGATTGAAGACTTTATCCTTGAATATCAGCAGATCTGAGGGAATCACAAGTGGTATCAGAGTTGTTGGTTAATAGCTCTTGGTATTCAAGAAGATTTTAAGTCAAATCTGTCAAATTGAAGTAATTTGGGTGCCATTGTTGCTGATTTGAAGCTAGTTTTGATGGAGATGAAGTTTGCATCAAGTTTGAAGACTTGATTCTTTACTCGGATCATCACAGAAAGTTTTTGGTCAATTCAAGTGTTCTTCTGTTGAATTGTCCGAAAAGTTTGTTTGAAGTAGCCGAAAACTCTGTTTGAAGTAATCGAAAAGGATTTCGTTCGAAACGTATTGTCCGAAATTTCATCTATTCGAAATATTCTGACTTTTCGATCGAAAAGTATTTTACTAAGTTTTCGACCGAAAAGTTATAAGTTGGAAATTTTTCTGATTTAGACCAAGTTTCAAATTACAAGTAAAGAATGGCTGGAAAGGTATACGATACTGAGAGGGTTATTGGGAAATCACCAACGATGCTAAAATCAATATCAGAATTTTCAAATTGGAAGATAATGATGAAGGCTTATTTCAAGTTTACTAAACACACACTTTGGGAATCAATTGTAAAAGGTCCTCACATTCCTAAGACTGCAAATGCTGATGGGTTAGTCCCGATTGCTGATCTTGATCTTTATTCAGAGGAAGATAAGAAGTTAATCGAAATGGATAACAGAGCATTGGGTTCTATTATTCTAGCAATTCGGACAGAGTTGTATTTGAATTTTGAGCAACATGAAACTGCTCAGGGTCTGTGGAACGCTTTGTGCTTAAGATTTGAAGGTAATGCAGCTCTTCAGGAAAGCAGAACCGATCTTCTACTAAAGCAATATAACATGTTTAGTTATAAAAAGAATGAGACTCTTAGTGAGCAGGTGACTAGGTTTACAACCATGATCAACAGGTTGAGAAAAATGGGAGTAAAATTTGAAGAGTATGAACTACGAAAGAAGCTGTTAGACTTACTGCCAGATTGTTGGAGCATACCTTATATGCTAATCAAGAACACAACTCCATATCTGAAGAGTAACACACTTGATGATGTTATATGTTTACTCGAGTCTTATGAATTTGATGCAAAGAAGAGAGAACTGAACAACAAAGATAAACAAAATAACTCAAGTTCAACAAATGCATCATTATTTTCTGGAAGTAGTGAAGAAAATAGTGGAACAAAACCTGAGAAAAACAAAGGTTGTTGTGAACACTCCTCTGGTGAGAAAGTCAAGTCATGTGGACAAATCCCTGAAGATCAGATTGCTTTGTTTGGAGCTTTTATGAGCAGCTATGATGCACTGGTGACAGGAAAGTTACAACCTGCCGTGCATGATGTATAAGATCTTGTTCAGATCAATCCTGATGAATTGGAATATATGGACTTGCAATGGCAGATGGGCATGATAGCTGTAAGGCCTAAAAAGTATTTGTAGAAGGTTGGGAAGGATAAGTTGCAGTTTGGTAAAAAGGTTGGTTTTGACAAAGCTAAACTCAGGTGCTACAACTGTCAACAGCTTGGTCACTTCGCTCGTGAGTGTACCAAGGACAAGAATAAGAAGGTTGAGGGAAGCGGGGTTAAGCCGGTGGAAATGGTTGATGAATCTGATAAGTCAAAGAAGGCTCCAACTGCACTCATGTCCAAACAGCTGAGTAATTGTGAATGGGAGGATGAGATCGAGGATGCTGAGGATGAAATGGATGAAGCCTTGATGGCTGAAATTGAAGATTCAATGAATCCAGCTGATATTGCCAGTGACTGTGTGCTCAAAACCGATTCTAAAGAAAAGGGAAAAGCTGTTGTTTCTGATGAAACTTCATCTGAGAATGAGGTAAATTCTAAAAATAAATTTGATATATGTTCCTCATTGTGTGTAGATCGAATGCAAAACTATCATGCAGCAAACACGTTTCTAATTGCTGAAAATGATAAACTAAAAAGATTAAACAAAGAATTGAAACAAAATGAAGTAAATTTTACAAGAAAAATTAAAGCATTATTGAAAGATAATGTAACATTTAAAGAATATTTGGATAAAAAGGACGTTTTAATCAAAGATCTTTCCGAAAAACTTATCAAATCTGAAACTGATTTAATAAAATAAAGGGTAATTGTTTCAAAGTGGAAGATGCAACAAAATGTCTTTGATGAATATGTGAGAAAACAGGGAACTGTTTATATCAAAGACGGGTTGGGTTACAACAAGGTTCCACATCCTGAGAATTTTGTACATTTTCCTGAACCGCATAAATCGAATGAGTTGATGAACGTCAGAAATTCTAACTTTCATGATATGTATATTAGTGCAGATATAAACTCAGGGTGTGTGGATGATGAAAATGAACTTGATAGAGTGAAAAGTTTTTCAGCTTTCAATAAACAGTGCACTAGGGAGTTTATTAGGTACTGTAAACAGTATCTAGATGTTGACTATAATCTAGATAAATTTGTTTCAATTTCTAGTTTAAATGCTGATGCAAAAAATATTAATGCTTCTGATTCTAATTCTGATATTTCTTATGTTTCGGCATGTTCTACTAACGGTTGTGTTGAGTTTGATTGTGTGTCTGAAGTGTCATCAACATCTACTTTCTTTGATAAAGTGGTGCATACAGCTAGAGATTATGTCCCACTTAATAAACTCTCTAGTCTAGTTGATGATGTGGTCTTAGATGAGTTTGGAAATCCTCTGATTCAAGAGTATGATTTGTCAAGTGAGAGACAAAAGAAAAATAATGTCATAGCACCTGAGAATCATATTCTTACCAGTGAGACAGAGAACAATAAATTTGTCAAAGTTAAAGTGAGTGTACCAACAAATGTCCAAAGAAAGTCTTGGTGTGTCAAAGGCAAAACCATTGATGTCAAAGATAAGTCTATTCAAATCAAAGAACAATTAAGAAAGAAAAGTTGTGGCCTAAAGAGTGAAGTAGGCGAGTGTTCAAAGTCAAAGTCAAAGCCTAAGAGCTACAATTGCTTTGTGCGTGGTCAGGTTGGTCATTTTGCGAGAAATTACAAACACAACTCTAGTGAGTCAAGGTTCACAAAGAACAAAGCGAAAGTTAAGAGCAACGTTATTCGGCATTTCAAGCGAGCGTCTGAGAACGACAGTGTGTCAGAGTCCAGAGTGATACAAATATACAGTCATGATTACTTGATTTCCAGAAATTATCATGCTTTATATTCTAATGTTTGCCGTGATTATGTGTTACCAAAGTTTGAGGATAAACATGTCCCAAAAGGTTCACAATATGTGAAGAAATTTAACCAACCAATCTATTTTGCTAAAGAAAAATTTACTATGAAATATGCGAAAAATGTTGGTTATGTTTGGAAAGTTAAAAATGAACAGTCTTCACATATGATTGGAATAAAGAAAAATATAAAATTGATAAAATTGAAAGAACAAGATGTTAAAGATGTTAAGACTGTAAAAGGTAAAAGTCAGCCCGGGTCAAAGATGATCTGGGTACCTGTTTATCATTAATTTTGTCTTGAATGTGCAGAGTTTAACTGGGAGGACTATTAATAATGTTTGGCATGTTAATAGCGGTTGCTCAAGGCACATGACTGGACAAAGAAAATTCTGGAAAATTTTTGAACTTTTGATAGAGGTTTTGTTGCATTTGCTGGAGATAAAAATGGAGAAAAAATAATTGGTCAATGAACAGTGTCGAATGAACTCATAACATTAGAAAAAGTAAATTTTGTGTCTCAATTGGAATTCAATTTACTAAGTGTTTCTCAAGTTTGTGATAAAGACATACATGTTCATTTTACTGCAAAGGAATGCTTGTTCTTAAAGCCTGGATTGGTTATTCCAGAAGAAATGATTCTGATGCGTGCTCCAAGGAAATTCAACACATTTGTGGTTGAAATGAATGATCATACTACACCAGTAAATGTTTCATGTTTATTATCAAAGGCAATTGGTTCAGAAACTTATTTGTGGCATCGAAGAATGGGTCATGTGAATTTAAAGAACATGAATAACTTGGTGCATAAAGATTTGGTGCGAGGATTGCCAAAGAAAGAGTTCATAATTGAAGAAAATTGCATGTCATGTGTAAAGGGAAAACAGCACAAAAAGTCTCATCTAAGAAAAACCATAACAACTTTTACTAAACCTTTATTTCTTATTCATATGGATTTGTTTGGTCCAGTTCGAGTTAAAAATATTGCGAAAAAGTCATATTGTCTTGTTATCACATATGATTTTTTCAAAATTTTCATGGCTGTTTTTCCTTGCAACAAAGGATGAAACACCTGAAACAATTATCGATTTTGTCAAACGAATAGAAAACATATGTGATAGCAAAGTTTCAATCATTCGCAGTGACAATGGAACAGAATTTAAAAATAAACTGATAAGTTCGTTTTGTGCAGAAAAAGGAATAACACATCAGTATAGTGCTGCAAGAACACCACAACAGAATGGAGTAGCTGAAAGAAAGTCAACTTCAGGTGGATGTCATTTTTTGGGGGAGAGACTGGTGTCTTGGCAGTGTAAGAAACAAACGAATGTATCCACATCAACTGCTGAAGCTGAGTATATTGTTGCTTCAAGCTGTTGTTCCCAAGTTATCTGGATTCAACATCAAATGCTAGATTTTGGAGAAAATTTCCTGGAAACTCTGATTTATTGTGACAACGAGGCAGTGCTCGGAATAGTAAAAAATCTCATTCAGCATTCCAAAAAAAAGCACATTGCGATCAGGTTACATTTCATTCGTGACTTTTTTGAGAATGGGCTGATTAAAGTGGTCCATGTCGATACCCTAGAGCAAAAGGCCGATATTTTTACAAAAGCTTTTTCAACGGATCGGTTTAACTTTTTGGTTGAGATGTTGGGGATGATTTCATTTTAAAAATAAAATAATAATAATAAATAAAAAAGGGGTTTTTTTTAATAATAAATAGTCCATTTTTGAACTAAAAGACCTTAGAAATCTGTTCCTCAAAAAGATTTTCTTTTAAGTGTTAAAATTGTGTTGTGTACGCTTTATATGTGTGTTAACTTAATGAATGTTTGTTCTCATAAGTGATATAAATAGTAAATAAAGTCACATCACAATTTTAGGGGGAAAATAAAAGAAAACGAAAATGTGTGTGTCTGAATGACGTATAAATAGGAAATGATAGTACAAGTGTGTGCTGAGCTTATGCATGAATTGGATATGATGGTGACATCGGTTACAATTTTTTATATGCTGGTAGGCTCTGCATACGTAAATTAGGCGATATTTGTGTGATTAACTAAATCGCAATCTTAGTGTTATCCTCGTCGAATATCAGTACTTTCATTCTTCGAATGCTAAGTAAATCCATACATACCATGAGACCAGGATTGTGATGGGCTTTTAGCACAATTTGTTTACTCTATTGACTATACCCGTCAAATATACGATTTAGAGTTAAACATTTTTATACAGCTGATGGTTCTGGTGGAAATCTCGGATGGAAATCAAAACGTCAGTCTGTCTCGCCCTTTGAATCATTCATGATTTCAATTGACATCCAATACCCTATGGATATCCGCATACCCGAATCTCATATGAATCAAACTGATTCAGTGTTCGTTCCATCAGAAACCAGTATATATGAATCAAAAGGATTCACATCAAATCATCTAGATTATTTTCCTATGCTAAAAACGCTACCCTCATGCTGGTGATTGGATTATGCTTTAGTGAAACTTTGTGTTGCGTATTGGCTTAATCCATCTCGATGTTTGGATACACTTTGTATTGATAAATCTTACCTTAAATGTCACACAGTATCTGCTGAAATATGATGTTTGAGTTTAAGCTGAAAATTATACTAGCAATCAAGGTTGAGCTGTTTAGATCCTGATTTGATATGCAGTGTAGTTAAGACAATATACATTTATGATCTATGTCATTTCAGTTCATCAAAAGAAAATAAAAGGTTGGAATAAAATTGTTGAAATATGATAAGAAAAAGTCAAAAAAATAAAATAAAATTAGTGTGCAAGTGTGTATTCTTACTTGGTTATGATTGTGATTGTTAAAATTATTAAAAAAATGTATATATTAGAACAGGTCTTAATGATGTCAAAATGGACTTAAATAAAAAAAATAAAATAAAAAATTGGTTTGAAAATTTTCATTTGGAATTTTCGGTCGAAATCTCTTGACCGAAAATATATCATTTGAAACAGTTTTCGATCGAAAAGTCATGACTGAAGTTTTCGGTCAAGATTTGAAAAGTCTATATTCAAATTTTTCGATTGAAAAGATTTTTCCCACTCGTATTTTCTCGAGACCGTATTGTTTCAAAATTCATCGTGTTTTACAAGTGTTGAAGTTTCGTACGAAAAAGTGGTCGATCGTGACGTCATCTAGATTCTCAGTGTTATTCGATCATCCAGGTATGTTCTCGTGATTCATAGAGGTTGATAGGTTAGATCCAAAGCCTTAGTTTACGGTTGAATATTTGAATTGCCCGAAATCTTAGATGAATGGATCGAAAAGTAATTTGAATAGATCGAAAAGTGTTTTCGATCGAAAAGTATAATTGATTTATTATTGAAAGTTTTCGATTGAAAAGAAGTGGTTTTTGGTTCATTAGTTTTTGATCGAAAAGAAAAGATTTAGTTTTTCTCTATTAATGAAAGTTTTTGATCAAAAAGTTGTAAGGATAAAATTCAAATGTTTGTTTTAATCGAAAAAGTAAAGTACTAGGAGTTTTCGATCGAAAAGGTAAAATTCTGAAGAGTTTCCGATCGAAATGTTCAAGATAATTTTCAAAAATGGTTTTAAATGTTTTCGATCGAAAAAGGTTGTATATATAATGAGGTTTTCGATCGAAATGTCAAAAGTTAAAAGATTTTTCAGAAATTATCTAACTTGTTGTTTCTTGTTATAGACATGAACAGATTAAAATTTTAGCCTAACCACAACATCTGTGCCTGTTTAACAACGAGTACAAAGAAAGCACGGGGTTATAAAGAAATTGTGCAATTTCTAACCAAGTCAAGAATTAACACTGCAATATCTACACAAGTTTGTGTATTTGAAAAACATGTTTGAGAGTTTTGGGACAACGTGGAGTATAAGAATGTGAATAAAGAAATCTAGATTGAAAGATCGGTGGGAGGAAACAGGATTAAAGTAACTGAGCAATTGATTAGAGAGGTGCTGAACTTCAGAGACGTGGCTGATTTTCCCTACAAAATCAATCACATTGCAATCTCAGGGATGATTCTGAGTATGGGATATGAAGGAACGTTTCTAAGAAGACAGGTGACCAAAACTATGTTTGCAAAACAATGGAAATACCTTGTCCATGTATTAATTCATTGTATGAGTCCCAGAACATCTGCTTTTGATCAAATAGGTGAAGTATTCAGCAGAGCGTTAGTGTGTCTGGTAACTCATAGAAAATTCAATTTTTCATGAATGATATTCGAGGCAATGATTAGTAAATTTGTGGGACCAAGGCAAAACTACAAGTTTCTAATGTACCCAAGATTTGTACAAATGATTATTAATACACTACTGCCGAATCTGGAAAACGATGGTGTTGAACTGCCTTTGGATTCAATGAAAGAAGTAATCTTCAGCAGCATGAATAATGTGAGGAAGACAAGCAAATTTAGTGGTACTGTGACACCACTATTTCCTAATATGCTTGAAGAAAATCTTGATCCAGATTTTACTATTGAAGATGAAATCAATGACTTAATGGCAGAAGATATAGAAGATGGAGTTGATAGTGACAATGATGAAACTGACCAAGTGCAGAATAATGATCAGGGAAATGATAATGATCAAGGTCATGGTGGTGGTCAAGTAAATGTTATTCAACAGGAAGGTCAAGTTCAAGTTGAAGAACATGATATGATTTTTGAAGAAAAACAGAGTTCCTGAAGTAAATGAAGAAGTTACTGAACCATTACTGAGTCACACAGAAGAATTTATTGCTGAAGCTGACGATGTCTTAAGTGTGAACACTGAAGTGTTAGAAATTAATGATGAACAGTTAATTGCCACAGCAACAACCCCATCAAAGAAAAGAAAAGAACTTGAACAAACAAAGACCGTACCTTCTAGACCTCCTCCGTCTAAGGGTATTGTATTTACTGATCCAGAATTACAGAAGAAAAAGAAAACTACAACAAGACTTGATAAAGGCAAGGGTAAAGCTAAAGAGGTACCAGAGAAGCATAAGTCCAAAAGATCTAGAGGTTATGAGTTGGTTGATGAAGAGTTTCTTAACTATGCAACCAAGGAAACTGCAGATGTTGTTAGTCAATTGAAAACTCAGATATCAAACTTGCAAAGTAGAGAAGCAACTAATTCCAGAGAGATCAGAAAGTTGAAAATTGAAAGTACTAAACAAAAGGGTGTAATAGCTCAACAGCAGCAACAGATTGATCAACTTCAGAAGATGGTACAGGATTTAATAGCTCTTACGGGTGTTCAAATTGGTACAAACCTAGCAGAGACTGTTGAAGAGGTTCATAGTCCAGCAGCCACTGAACCAATTCCTTCTACTAGTGAACAAGTTCAAACTCCATTTTTTGAAGCAACTATGTATGAAGACAACATATTATTTGATGTTGATATGCTTCTCAATGATGAAGGTGAAGGATTAGAGAAAATTGATGAGAACCAAGAAGAGACGGAGCAGGAAGAAAGAAAAGATGATAACAATTTTTCAGATGACGATGATAATAGTGGTGGTACTGGTGGTGTTGGTGGAAGTGGAAAAACAATTGAAGATGATCAATCCATCGAACAATTCATTTGCTGCTAATTTTGAAGAATTTTTAAAGAGAGAGTGTGGAAAAGCTAAATTTGAAAAGTTCAAACCACAGGTGCCTGAATGCAGAAAGTTGAAAAGAAATGATAAAGACGGCAAAAGAAGGTTTAGATACATTGTGAAGCCTGCTGATACAGTTTCAAATGTTTACATTCCAGCACGTAAAGAGACATTCATTAAAAGCTTCAAGAAGTGGGTGTATGATAGCAAAACACATGAAGCTATGATTATACAGGATCATTTACCAGAAGTCAGAGTTTTTGATCCAGTGGATTTGTTTAGCTTTTCTGATGATGATCTAAAGATTTTGTACAAGAATCCTATTAGATGTGATATGAGCACGAAGATTAAAACTGAAGCAAAGTTGTATATAAGAGTCGTGGCTCGATGTTTGTTAAGAAGACATGAAGCCGAAGTGATCAAGAAGAGACTTGCTGCTCTGGATACTAAGAAGCTACGTGTTAAAGTCAAAACCAAGCCTGCAAAAGACAACTTTTGAAGAATTGATGTTCTGTGGACTAGGGGGATATTGTTGAAACCTAATAGTCCATAGAAATCAATTAGGTTTTAGAATTATTAACTTCAGAGTTTTCGGTCGAAAACTTTATGTTTTCGGTCGAAAAATGTTTTCGGTCGAAAACATTTTTCGATCAAGAAGATTTCGATCGAAAACTCTCTAGTATAAATAGTTGTGTCTTTTGTATTTCAAGTAACTTTCTCATTTTGTACTGTGAATTTTACAATTTAATCAAAAGAATCTTTGTGTGTTTCTGTTGTAAATACTTGATTACATTACTTGATTAACGAAGATAATCATCATGAAATATGCATTTGGTGTGATTGATAGTATCGAGATTGCTCATATTTGATTTATTCATTTTGGTGTGGATTTGATTTCTGAATTGTTTCCGCCAATTCAGAGAGTGATTGAAGACTTTATCCTTGAATAGCAGCAGATCTGAGGGAATCACAGTTGTGTGAAGTGAAAAACAATATTCAAACAACTTAGGATATTCTTCCTCTTCCTTGTCATCTTCCACAGCATTCACCCTATGATTATCGGGTTTAGCATACGGTTTGGATCTGTATGGCTTGAAGGGTGCAGACTCAGTCTTCCGGTTAGGTTGAGTATAACTTGTCACCTTTTGCTGGATTTTCTTGTCATCCTCGAGCCTGATAAATCTTAACGCCCTGTTCCTGACTTCGTCCAGATTCCTGCTAGGATTCATGACAAGGTCTTCATAGAATTGAGAGTCTTTCCTCAATCCCATCTTGAATGCTAGGTTCAGGATGTCCAAGGATTCTCAACCAAATTTGCTGACATAGTCTCAGAGTGATTCTCCGGGATTCTGAATTACCCTGTATAAGTCACTTGTTAACCTTTCAAAAGTTCTACTACAAGAAAATTGATTGTTAAACAGGTTAATCAAATGAGCAAATGAAATAATAGAATATGGAGGAACATTAAGTAGCCATTTTAAGGCTGATCCTGTTAAAGTAGAGCTGAAGCCCTTGCACAGAAAAGCTTCCTTCAGGTCCAGAGGTATGGGGTTAATCTCCATTCTTTCTCTGTATTGCGCGACATGCTCCTCAGGATCCGTAGTTCCGTCATAAAGCTTCATGTTAGGAGTCTGAAAGCGCTTAGGGATCTCCGCATCGCATATGGGATGGGCAAATCTGGATATCTGTGACTTGTAGTGGATATCTCGGGTATAGGCTGACCACGCCTGGTACACTGGAGATCATCTCCCTCAGCTTTTTTAGCTCTTTAGCCATGGATGGAGTGATCCATGTAACCTGCACAGATTCATTAGTATTGAAAAATCTATTGAAGGTGTTACCCATGTCAGGATTTTCGGATGATGATCCTGGAGTAAATCTAAGATCCTGACTCGTAGTAACTCTGACAGCCGGAGTTGGTCCAACAGTAGTGATCCCGGTGTGCATTGGAAGAAAGTCTCCTTTATGGGCTCCTGAGGATCCTGAATAATTAAAATCCAAAATCCTGGGTTGCAACGGGGTCGTCACTCACTTCCACGGGTTTCGTTGATTCTTTGACCCTTTAAATCTCTCGAAACAACATTAGGTTAGTCTACCTCTGTTGCTCCATTTGCTGCTTCACTTCCGAGAACATTTTGAGAATCTCGTCGTTTGAAGCAAGCACAGGTGTGCTAGCGGATATTCCGGATCCCGAAAAACAGGCAGGAGTATTTTTCTTCTGCAGACTATCATTCTTTTTCTGGAATGACGGGGGAGGAGGAGGAAAAAGGTTGACTAACCCAGAGGTTGAAGATGGAGCAGAAACAGAAATATTCTTGGATTTGGACGACATTTTTTAAATCAGTTTTGAAAGATAGTGATTGAACACGAATTTTAGTAAAGATTTAAGGATAAAAAGCACCACTTGCCCCACGGTGGGCGCCAAATTGTTTTGGGTAAAAATTAACAAGACCAATTTTGTTACCAAACTTAGTTTGTGAGGTAGTGTGCTTGTAAAATTAACGTAGAACAATGCAAAAACGTAAAGAGTGACACGGTTGTTTACGAGGAAAGCCCTTGATCTTTAGGGATCGTCGGCATAAATCCTCGGGAGGTGACAATCGTCCCCTGCCTCGTTTCTTCGATAAATGATAAAAAGATTACAATTGTTGAGCAGTATTGATCGAGCTAAGAGTGTTACAGAGCTGATTACGAGTCTAGAATGCTAAGTGCGTAGTGAATGTTGTGCCTATTCGATCGATACTGCTGGAATAAATACAATGATAATGCTAACTAACTATCCGAGAATCCCGGGATAGACTAATTCTTCAAATATATCTATTGCAAATCACTCCACGCGTCTTCAACACGTTCTCCTTGACTTCAGGAGCGATTCTTCAGGGATGACCTTAACTACACGTGTTTTACCTGCATATTGGTCAAAATAATTGAAAGATAATAACGGTTAAATATTGAGGATACAGGAACCTGTCAGGATACCGAAGTACGTTGAAGATCCAGGATCCTGAGCTGTAAAATGACCCCTTACAGGGGTATAGGGTCAAACTATTATGTGATATTGGTGTAATTTGACCTTAATGGTATAGGGTCAAACTATTATGTTGAAATAGGTGTAATTAGACTGTGTGGTTAATAATCAAACTTGAATATGCAAATGCGGTAAATAGGTGTAATTAGACTATGTGGTTAATATTAAAACTTGAATGTGCAAATGTGGTAAATGTGTGTAATTAGATGATATGGTTAATAGTCAAACTTGATAATTCAAATGTGGTAAATAGATGTTAATTGTCCTGTGTGGTAATGATCAAACTAATGGTGATATATGGTTAGATGGTGTAAATGACTCAATGTGGTCAAGTGTCAACTAAAATATAGAATATGGTAACATTAGACTAAAATTTACTTAATGTGGTGAAAGTTAACCGTTGGTAGTAAAACGGTAAATTGGTTGATTACATGAAGTGTGGATACTTCATAGAGGTGTAACGCGAAGTGTGGATACTTCATGGGTGGTAGTGAGGTCAAGTACATCACGGATGAAAGTGAAGTCAAATACTTCACGGATACCATGAAGTGTGGATACTTTATGGGTCTACATGGAGTCAAATACTTCATGCGGAAAAGCGAGTGGTGGTTATCGAATAGACATTTGGATATGTCAAATTGATGAATAGTGAAATGTTAGGACTTATATAAGTCATTACATGTCTTAGGTATGGGTCTTTATATGCCTAAACGATTATATGATTGAACTTGAAGTTAACCACTTCAAAAGTAGAAAACGAGTAGTGGTGCTCGGGTTTCAGGGTGGATAATTAACTAATTCATGTTAGTATATGTGGGTGATCATATATGTGGTTTAAATATGAGATTATGATGGTTAATAGCTTAAATATGAAAAAGGGTCAGTCGACGGGGGGTTGCATAGGCTGAAAAACAAAATTTAGGCATTTTTGACCTGCTGCCAGCGCCTCATACGCCCGGAGCGTATGATACGCCCATTCGAGTCTGATAGACGCTGGGATTTTTGAGTTTTCAGATTTTGTCCTGTCATTGTTATAGGGACTTGTGGGAGGTCCCTATGGCTACTTATCTTTACTAACAATGTTCAAATTGATGTTTTGAATGTAGGAAAAACTCCAGAGTGATCTCGGGTCTCACTTCAAGTGGATTGGATTCTCGTGGACATGTTTTGTAATTAGTTTTCATTAATCTTATCGAATAGAGTCTTTACAAACCATTTGGGGTTGTTACAAGTTGTAGATAACTTGTTGGTAACTTTTGCTAAACCAATTTGTGGAAATTATGTTAGCTTAATACGTGTTTGTAAAACTTAACGTGTAGATACGTTAAATGTCATTTTGGGACCTAACTTTCGCGTTTTAAAAGTTTAAAAAGGGTTGGATTTTTGGGTGTTACAATTACAAAATTACATTTGTGTCTAATAAGAAAATAGATCAAATCACCAAAAGTGAATGCGAAAAACAATGTTCCAAATGGCTTGGAGGGTTGTTCCAGTAATAAGTTCATGGTTTCAGACGGCTTGGACCGTGATTTCAGTCACAGTTTCGGTCGGTTGTGAAACACCATTTTGAGTCAGAGTTTCACTTAAATTTGTAACCAAATTGAAACACCATTTAGGGACCATTTCTCTTATAATTGTGGATGGTTTCGAGTTGGGACCATTTTTTCTGGGCTAGTGTTAAAGATCATCAATAGTGGGTCCCACCCTGATGATATAAAACATGTGTTTTCAAATGTAAAATGTACAAGCTTTTGTGTTTTCAAATGTGAAATGTACAAGTTTTTGATGCATAAGATGTGTAGTTAGCAATTGGCTTTGTATGTCAATTAAACAGGGTTGTTGGTAGAATACTGAGAGTGAGTGTTTTGATTTTTAAATAGGTTCCATTTGCTGATTTTTAAGAGGTTGTCAGTAAATAAACGTTTCCTCGAGAGAAAAAAAAAACAAGTTTTCCTTTAAATATGTGTTTTTATTTTTCTTCTATGTCAACAACAATTCAAGCATTTTTTAAAAGAAAAATACACATGTTTTACAAAAAAAAATGGTTGGTTGGAGGACCAACGCATCCTTTTGATCCCAAACCATGTTATGGAGGTGGTAGACCCATAAATTTTTGAGTAAACTTCGTTTTTGGCTCTTGTGGTTTGGTCAAAATAACGGTTTTGATCCATTAGTTTCAATTTCACTTTTTTAGTCCTCGTGGTTTCATTTTCTTCTCAATTAAGCCTAAGACACTAACATCGTTAATTTTTCTGTTAAAAGTAAGGGTATTTTCGTCATTTTACTGATAAGGACTAACTATGTTATATTCTTAAAGTAATTCAGGGACCATTTGTGTAAATTATATACAATACAAAAACTATCTTCCCTAAAACAAAAACCAGATCTTCACCCCCCCCCCCTGCTCCCTTCCTGCCACCACCAGACAGCTGTTTAGTTCTCACAATGAAACCACCACCACCTCCTTGCAACCACCGTCGGAAAAACGAGGCAGCTCCGGCGACTTCTTCTTCTCCGGTTATCTCCGGTCACCACCTCCCTGCAACCACCGTTTTTAGTGTTCAAACATTTTTTCAAGCTTCTAGTTTAATCTTCTCCGTCGATTTTCAAAGAAGAGATCTGTTGTAACATCCCAAAAATAAAACGACAGTTATAATAACGGAAAAAACGAACGAGGCATGGCGGGTCAGGTCGGATGGGTCAGCGGGCTATAAATAGCCTATGCCACCCCTCTTTCTCTCATTTGCAACTTTTAGAGAGAGAAACCGTAGAGAGAGAAAGTTGGCGGATCGACCCGAGACTTCAGCAAAGTGTCACTCCATAACTCGTGAGAAGAACCTCCGGATCAGAAACTCGATTCAGGTAACAATCCGACCTAAATCTGAGTTTTAGTTCGTTTTTGGGTTTTTCGGGTTTTGGGTGAAAAGGTAAGGTTTGAACGGATGAAACTGAAAGATAATCAAGGATTTGAGTTCCTTAATGGAAAACGAACGTTTTGAATGCAACAGGTTCGGGATCTTGACATGATCAGACCCGAATGTGAAAGTTAGGGTTTTCGCCAAGAACAGGTCGTGCGCACTTGCTAAGTGCGCACAGAGCAGGTCCTGCGCACTTGCTAAGTGCGCAGGAAGAGGAACCTGCGCACTTGCTAAGTGCGCAGGAAGGGAAGTCTGCGCACTTGCTAAGTGCGCAGGAAGCAGAGTCTGCGCACTTGCTAAGTGCGCAGACATCAGAACTGATTAAGTGAAGTCAGTATGTTAGAATGGTTAAACCGTTAGAGTCGGGATTGGTCTGATGTGTATTTAACTAATCAATTCAGATCGGAAGTGACGTTGTCGGACCTTCGTTTAGGACAACCCATATTAGCGTATCAGGTGAGTTCTAGAGCCCTCTTTTAAATGTTTTGTTAATGTTTTTGGGCTGGTGTGCATACTTACGAAATGATGTTTAACGAAACGATGTTTAACGAAATGATGTTTAACGAAATGATGTTTTAACGAAACGATGTTTACGAAAGGAAAGGTTTTGAAGTGTTTTTGCCAAAAAGGGTTACGAATGTTTTATGAACGGTCTAAATGAGGAAATGTTTAATGAGAAGAGAAAGAGGTAAAGGTTTTAAAGAAGTCATTACAAATCTAATCTGTCGAATGAATGGAATTGACGAATAAAGTCTGGGAAATGAGATTCCCAGCCTTGTGGTAGATTATGGACAGCGAGCCATAGTTGCCACAAGAACAACAGGGGCATTGTCTCTGTGGCATGTCAATGGTTATGATGTTGTACAATTGGTAAAGGGAGTAACGACGGTTACTCAGGGGTTAACGTGACCCTATGTAAGGTTAAATTATGATCTGACGGTGTCATTGGCCGTGAGCAATGGCCGTCGATGGAAGTTGTCGGTTTATGGACATGAGAGCCATAAGGGCAACTGAATGGGTATTGTCGGTCCTCGCGCAGTTAGCCTTGGGGGCAATACCAAAAAGGGAATTGACGGAATGTATGGTGTTGTCGGTCTTCGTGCAGTTAAGCCTTAGGGGCAATACCATAATGAATGACGGAACGAAGGGTAACACAGATTTAGATAATAATGTATGACTTAAATGAATGTTAAAAGTTTTAAAGAACGATCCGTTTAACGGTGTTTATGATTATGATGTTGATGATGATATGGGTATGAAACCTTTTTAAAGATGTTATTATTACATGCTTTTGTGAAAGGTTTTACTAAATGAATGATACGTTTTTGGCAAATGTTGATGTTAAAGTTTTTATGAAATGCTAGAACTCACCAGCGTAGCTGACTTTTTAGTATGCACATTCAGGTTAAGGCAGGTATGGACGATTGACGGTGATGCTTGGCAAGCGAGAAGAGTTACTCGGTCGATCATGAAGACTGGCATCCCGTTATGAGTTGTTTATGTTAAGTTTATGTATTTGACAATGTACGCTTCCGCATGTATGAACAAGTTTTTAGTTATGTTGAATGAAATTTTCCGCTGCGTTATTTGATATTCATGTTTAAGAACTGTTTGTGAATGAGTAAATCCAGCGAGTGAGGCCTCCCGGGTTTGGGGCCTTACATCTGCTTTTTGATTCACCATATTTAGTGTTCGAACATCATTTCTAGGTTCTTGTTTGTAAAAATCGAGTCCCTAAACAGGCCAGATCGAACCCAAATTGACGCCCTAGTCAGGTTTTCCCCCTTTCTGCTCTAGATCGATGCCCAAAACCAGTCCGGAAACAGGAAACCAACAACCCTCGGTTTCATCTTCTAGATCGGTTCTCTGGTTTTATCGGCAGCAGTGGTCTGGTCGGCAACGACGGATGTGGGTTTTGATCTTTGGCCGAGGTATAGAGACCATTGAGGAAAAGATTAAGGAGACGATTGTCGCAAGGGTTGAAGGCACCAACTATGGTCATTTACCGAGTAAAGAGAACTGAGGAGATAGAGGTTTTCTCTCTCAATTTCACATATATGTGTGTATGTTTTAGGGTTTGTTTGAGATGATGAAGATGACGATGGTGGATGGTGGATGGCGGTGGTGGATGGACAGGGGTGGTGGTGGGGGTCTTCTCTTTTACCCTGGTAGATGGACAGTGGTGGATGGCGATGGTGGATGGCCAGCCGGTGATGATGATGATGATGATGATGATGATGATGATGATGATGATGATGATGAAGGGGTTGGGTTGGGTTGGGTTAGATTTTAAGCATTTTAGTAAATTACATAAATGTCCTTGTATAATTATAGAAAATGACATAATCAGTCCTTATCAGTAAAATAGACTAAAATACCCTTATTTTTAACAGAAAAAACTAACGTTGTTAGTGCCCTAGGCTTAATTGAGAAGAAAATGAAACCACAAGGACTAAAAATGTGAAATTGAAACTAATAGACCAAAACCGTTATTTTGACTAAACCACAGGAGCGAAAAACGAAGTTTACTCTAAATTTTTTTATCTGGGTCAGAGGTTTTTAAGTATTATTGTCTATAACTAAATATTAAAGTTTTTGGTTCGGATAGGGTCACGACACATTTATTATTAATATTTTATTTAACAATTAATTTGATTTTTTAAATAACTCGTGTTCACTAATAAAAAAAAATACATAATTTTGATTAGTTTTTTTCCTGAACATTCCGATATAAATGTTAATAAAAACGGAATTGTTTTAAAAAAAATTTGTTTTTGTCTCATAAGAAGTTTCTGACACGTGTTTGATATTATAAGCGGTTTATTATGTTTTTAATCAATTAATTAAACTAATTGTTTGAAATTAACTAATAAATATATTTTTTTATAACAGTGGCGGAACTAGAGCATGTATATTGGGGAGTCGAAAATACTACACATAAAAAAATCAAATGTTTTAGTGGATTTGTGAAACATATTTGAGCTTTTGTTCTGGATTATGAAGGGCTCAAACACAATAACTAATCTCTCTTTTAATAAAAAAAAACTAAATGGTTTTGACAACTGTAATCACCACAATACATCTCACAAATTTTTCCTTTAAAACCACATTTACATACCCTATTCAATCTTTACATATTTAGCTCAATTTCTTTTGAAAAATTACATAAATAAACATTTAACCAAATCAATTCACCATTGTTACCATTCACTCAAATTTTTTTTTTTTAATTATCATCAAAAGTGAATTTTTAAAAAATCAAGAATTAAAAAATAGAAGATTTAAAAAAAACAAGTTCTAAATTTTATTATTAAAAAATGAGTTTTTAAAAATTTATTATTAAATAACAACATTTTTTTAACTTTACATATAAAATTTGAAAATACTACTTTTGTATTTTAAATAAATATGTGTTAAAATAAAGTTTACTAATATTTAATTAGTAGTTTTTTAATTAAGTTTGATATTTATAAATAATTTTTATTTTGATTTTGAAATTTTAATAGTTAGTTTTTAATTAAAATTAAGAAATTTATAAACATTTATTTTTAAAAGTGTTTTATATTGTAAACTTTAGTATTTTTTTTTAACTGACGAGTTTTTTTTTCAAAAAAATATATTTGGTTTCAATTATAATTTATTAGTTTTAATTTTTTCACATTTAATTTTGGAATTTTAAATTTAACTTGGGTCGATATATTAACAAGTGCGATTTTTAAATTTTGGAGCTTTTAAATATTGAATTTAGAAGACGATATATTTTTGAAATTTAAATTTTATTTGTATTTTTTATTTTATTTTAAATGATAGATTAAATATTAAAAGTTTAGCGAGATTTTCCGTATAAAAGCGAGATTTAAAAAAATTAGTTTTGCTACGTAAATTTAATTACAAATTCTATATTTGTAAATATGTTACAAAATCAAGATTAAAGTTTCTACAAAAAAGTCTGATAGAGTTTCAAGAATATAATAAAATGGAGAATCGACGTATGCAAGGAAATCTTTGACCATTTGACTCCCTACCGGCTTCAATCAGATTCGCATCGTTTGTGACCTTTTTTCGAACAGTTTTGCCTATTTTGTGTTTTCAGTAATTGAGGAAAGAAATTGTATTCTTTGTTGCATTTAGTGGGTGTTAAACATGGAAAAGTTACTAATACCACGTCAAATATTGTATACAATGAAGTATTTTCAAATTTATAAATTATTATTGTAAGGTTTCATTTGACATATAATTTAATATATTGTAAAAAATACACCACTTATGAAATATATTTTCATGTATTTTTTTTTTTTTTTTGATGTTTTGATTACTCTAATCCATATAATCTTAACATTTAACAAAATGAAAAAAAATTTACCAATAGAATCTTAACGTTTCACCCCATGTAACGCATGGGATTAAAGCTAGTATGAAATAAACCTAGTGGTGTGAAATCAATACTTCTAAGCAAAAAAAGGGGGGAAAACTATTTTTTTTATGTATTTGTGTAACATATTTAGGCTTTTGATCTGGATTAGAAGAGCCCAAACAATAAAACTAATATGAAATAAACCTAATGAGCTAAAATCAATAATTTTAAGCAAAAAAGTGGGGGGGTTGGGCCCCCTCTGGCACCTATTAAGTTCCTCCCCTGCCCACTAACCATACCACTCATGAGTGAGTGAGATGGCGCCTACCTGGCAACCATTTTTGGTTCACAGTTGTTAATCATACCCAATGATCTAACCGATACCACTTGAATTGTTATCACCAATTCGATTACGCAAATCGGATTCACATACTTCATTGTAGAAAAACATCTTTCAATACTTGTTGCGACGGGTAAAATGAGAGCCAACTTCAATAAATTGCACACCAACTTAAAGGAAAAGTGTTCCTTTGTTTCAACCATCAATCTTACAAGACTATCAAGTTTACAAATCTTATATTTGATTTGAGAGAAAAAGTTTAAAAGAAATACCTAAATTGAGGACTTAAGAGAGGGGTGGCTCCGATAGCAACAAAGATTCTGGTCGGCGGTTGGTTCGATTGGCTCTGACAACAACGATCTTGAAGGTGAGAGCCGAGAGGGACCGAGGGGTTGTCCGCTTATTCATCTTTGACGTTAAGACTGAGCATGAAATCGTGATTACGTTACGCTATATTGACTTTAAGGGTGAGGCAAAAATTTGATCTTTGTGATTGTAAGTATTATTTTTAGTTGCTAATAGGACTATAGGGTTTAATTCACTAAAATAGCTATCGGACTTGAATCTAAATCTAAATGTGGGCTTAAATATAAACCCATTATTTCTTAATTGATTAAAACAGTTATTGGGCTAAAAATTAAAATAATTTATTAAACCCACATTTGGATATAAACCTAGTAATAACTAGTAAGTAGTAACCCATATTTAAAAGTACAAATCCATTAGTTCTTAACTGTTTAAATAGTTATTGAGTTTATATTTGTAAAATTTTAAATTAGTTTTTCTTGGAGGTTAATGTCAAAATTTCATAGGGAGAGTCGGTGTTAAAACTTCTTGGGAGTCGATCGGGATTATATTGCATATATACATATAAAGTCTTTTTTTTCATGGGGTGTAGTCGACCCCACCCACCCACCTACTAGGAACGCACTGGTTCTGCCATGTGCTAGACTAGTGCAACAAAAACTGTTTGAAAAATGTACAAGCATTAAAAAAAAGATAACGTCTTGCCGTCGCCCTTTATTCTTACATGTTCTCAAATTGAACTTTCATAATAATTTCTTCTATCTCAATCTTTTGGGTCATGATTCTTCAACAAATAGGCTTGCTCAAGTAATCTTGAAATAGGAGAATCTTTGAAATTTTTACACCACTAGATTAATATTATTCCTTGTTTAGAAAATATTGGTTTGTTCAACAAGTAACAACTTTCTTTTGTTAGAAGTTTTGTTGGGAAATGAGCAAATTCTCATTTGGAAACAAATGAACATGGCCTTTGGGTGACCTTACAAGCCCTTTCCCTTTTTACACACACTTATGATTAGCCTCTTCCTTCATCTCCATTTCTTAGGCATATAAAAACAAATAAACAATCTGTAAATAACAAAATAGTTCTACTTAACCTATCAAAACCAAATAGATTATGTATAAACTGCTATTAAAGTTTAAACAGTGTGTTCTATTTTATGAATTATATTCATTGTAAATAAACTTTAAATTAAATAACTACATAGATGAAAGGTTTACATTTAGACCAAGTGTGATGGACGCCAATTGTCACCTCACCAAGGAGGGACCCAAACACCAATACGGATGGGGCATGAATGGGTTCCAAGGGCTGGGCCGCTGTGGGTTTAACGGACGTGAAGAAGCTTGGGGGTGGGGCTAACTCACAATCAACCAATCAAACCATTTACCCATATTTTTATATATTTAAAAAAAATTATGTTTTTAGTTAAATCATTACACACTTTTGAGAGTTTAGTTAGTGAGACTTTCACTGCCTACGTCGCAGTGACAGTCTATTTTTCAAACTTTAATTAAACCACTACACTTAGTCTTATAATCAGTTTTTCTAAGAAAAATCTAGAAAACTAAAAGCAGAAAAACATGATACAATCGTTCGAAAAGTGGTCCCCTAGATATTGAAGCAGGTAACTAGAATATTAACATAAATTAACAAACCCAATGACTTTTATTGAACTGAATTATTAAGAGGTGTTAACTAATTACCAGACTTAATCTAGTATTTATACAAGGAAACAAAAATACAAAAATGACAAAATAAGTCCTACAACTACTTGAAGTTACAAAACAATCCTCTAACAAATTCCCCTCTAATTTCAAGTACTTCCTTTAAATCTTCAACTCCAAGTAGAAACCTCATTTCAATAAACTTAACTCCAGGCAAAGCTTTAGTTAAAATGTCTTCCTTTTGCATATTTCTACTCACAAAATCAACACGAATTTGATTCCTTTCTATGCATTCCCTTATGTAATGATATCTAATGTTTATATGCTTTGATCCCCCATAAAAAAACAGGATTTTTCATGAGTGTAACTGCATACTCATTATCCACATACAACACCACTATCTTTTCTTGTTGAACACCTTGACATGTTGCAGAGGTTGCAGCAAAAAACTATTCCTCACAACTAGACAAAGCAAATGTTTGCTGCTTGTGAGACTACCATGAAATTAGAGAACCATTATAATAAAACACATTTCTTGAGGTACTCTTGCCATCATCATTGTCTGTAAGATGATTGTTGTCACTATAACCTTCAAGACTACATCCTTCTGTTCTGTTGTACTTAATACCATAATATTTCAGTGTCCCTTTGACATATCTAATCAAATGTTTCACTGCCCTTTAAGTGTGCTTCGATGGATTCTTGCATAAATATGCTAACATAACCCACTGCATAACTCAAGTCTGGCCTTGTTTGAGTTAAGTACCTTAAAGAACCTACCAACTTCCTATACTTCATTAGATTCACTTTTTTTCCTCATGTTTTTAACAACTTTAAACCAGGCTCATAGGTACTTTAGTCTCATTACAATCCTCTAATCCTGACATCTGTACTACCTTTGTTGCATAAGCAGAATGCTTTACTACAATTCCATCTTTACTTTATGCAACTTCTATTCCCAGGTAGTAACATAACAATCCTAAATCTGTCATCTCAAAATTTTCATTTCATTTGTTGTTTAAAATTTTCAACTTCTACCAGATTACTTCCAGTCACAAGCAAACCATCTACATATACTCCTATAATCAGAAATGACCCTTCCTTAGACTTGACATATACTGCTTACTCATGTTGACATCTTTTGAAACCCAATTCTTTTAATATTGCATCCAATCTCAGATTCCATGCCCTTGGTGCTTGTCTCAACCCATAAAGCTCTTTTGACAACTTATACACTTTTGTTTCAACCCCTTTCGTTTCATACCCTTCACCTTGTTTCTTAAAACACACTTTCTTTCAATTATCCATGAATGAATGTTGCTTTAACATCTATATGATAAACCTTCTAATTCATCTTAGCTGACAAAGCAAGAATCAACCTTATTATTCCAATCCTTACTACCGGTGCAAAAGCTTCTTCAAAATCTATGCCTAATTGTTGAACGTACCCTTAGCCACTAGTCTTGCCTTATACCTAGTTGACACAATAAGTCAAGTAGTTTTTGTTTCTCTACACCTTAGGACCTAAATAAACTCTACAAAGGTCCAAGGTCTAAAATTGATCATGAACTAAATTGAAGATCAACTTCCACAAAAATGTATGCGACTGAGACAAAATCGAACAGCAACAACAAAAATTGTGAAACCTAAGGCACCAATTGATCGAAATTGCACACATGCAAACAAACAAAGAGAGTCGGTAATGAACCTAGGTCGGGAATTTTGAGACGGAAACAAAATTCTAAAAAAGACGCTAGGGTTTTTGTACCATTTGCATAACGGTGCGGTAGTCGACTCCGTTGACATCTCCAACATCATGAAACACCATTTTGCATAAAAGTAGCGGAATGAAAGAGAATTAGGGTTTCAAACTCAGAAACACGTATTTCCAAATTCGGGTCATATGGATCCACGTTACATGAAAAACGGGTATTGGATCCTCGTGTGCAAAATAAAAGGGTAATTATGTTTAGGCGAAAAACAAAGCTGAGATTCAACAACAAGCTGCCAAGCCAAGTATCATATTTTTTACTTGTTTATTAGGTAGTACAAACAATATAGATGTTACTATTAAAAGAAAAAAAAGTATAAATATGTTTAACTTTTATACAAATTAATGTAACAGTATTTATGCCATACAATCTTTTTAATATATATATATATACAATGAAAACTTGTGTGAGTTTAAAAAACTTTGAAAACCTATCATTTGACTGATATTTTACCACATCTCCTTTTTTTACAAATTTTATTTTTTTAGTATGAAGGGTATAATAGTCTTTTACATCTAATGACTTCTGTTTCCTCCTGACATTTGACATTGACTTCACCCTTTTTTTTTTTAACCACTTCACACATCTCTATCCTTATTTTACATTCAAAACCATCACCACCACCACCACTTCTCTCTATCTCTCTCTAGATCTGGAAATAGAGAGGATACGATTTTACGTTTCTGAATTTTGTGCGGATGCGTTTGATTTGTTGCTCTGGTGTTGGTTCTCTACATCTAGGTGTTCCGGGATGAGGCGTTCAGCCGAAGAAAACAAAGCCCCTTATTTCAATTTCTAGAGAGAGAAACAAAGAAACAAGAAATTTCAGTTCTTTCAAATAAAAAAAAGTAGGGTATATGCAGCTTCATCATCATCATCTTTCTTGTGTTTGCTTGTAAGTGTTTTTTTTAATTTGCACTCATGAGCATATTCTTTTGTAGATGCTTTTGCAAGTTTATCTTTTTATGTTCTTACACACTTTCTCTCTAACAATCTTTTAACGTTTTATTTTATTTATTTTTTATTTTTCAGGTTTGATGGTAGAACTTCCATCTGGGTGTTTGATTTTTGGGTTGCTTCTTGAATCTTTCCATTTGGGTATTGGTTATTATTTGTTTTCTTGAATTTGGGTGAAAACAAAATTCAATGTTTTTCAATCATTGCACTGATTTATTGTCGAGTGTGATGTTTGGGGGTGAAAATATTGAATCTTTTTTAGGGGTTTAGATTGTAGAACATTTGGGATGATGTTGTTTCTTGAATTGGGTTTCTGAGGGTGAAGATGAGGAACACAGGGTTAATTTCAATTGACGTATGAGTAACACAGGGTAAATCTCAAATTAAATATGTGTATATTAATTTTGATTTTTATATGTTGTTTCATATATTGTTTTGAATTTTTACAATAAATATTATTCTCTAAAACGTATGCTACGTTGCAAGCTTGCGATGAAAGAGATGGAGTATGATGATTTGGAAAAGTTGTGGTCGGCTGGAAACTCGATTGTAAGGGTAAGCGTTTGCAACTTCTTTGTTGGGTTTTCATGGTGATTTATCTTCCATTCGTTCTTTTTTATTCACCCTTTCTGTTTTTGATATTCAAAATTCATCTGGAGACGTTTTGAATTTGTGTAGCAGATCTTGTAAGCTGTTCAGAATTAATGCGAGGAAGGTAAGCTGTTCGAAATTCAGTTTGGGGTCTTGTCTACAACACAATGTTGGTTACATATGTAACAAACAAAAGTTACATATGTAACACGAGACGAATTGTCATAAATGAAGCAGAAGCTTCGTAAATAGGACGACTGAGTTGTAATCTCCGACAACAGAAGATAGGTGAAAGTAATTGGGTTAAGAGTTGGAAAAATGCAGACTACTGTTTATGAATATAGTAAGAAACGAGAACTGGAGATTAGTTTTTTGTTATGTTGGTTGAATTCTATCACATAAAGATATGTACCTTGGTTTAAACCTTTTTAACAGAGTTGCTTTTTTTGTACAAAAATATTACATTTTGTACTATGATTTTTGTGAGGGAACTGGTGATAATACGATATTACATATGTTACATTTTGCTAGTTACTTATGTAACATTTGCTAGCTATATACTTAACATTCCTATAAATGTAACATTTTTGCTAGTTACATAATGTAAATAATCTTACGTTCAAGCAACAAACACGTTATGTACATATGAGATTACATAATGTAACACGTTATCTTGTAGACACATCCTGGTGATGGTGAGGTGCCGCAAGTGCGAGAAAGAGCCCTAGGCATCGTAGTTACATATGTAACAATCTTAGTTACATGTGTTAGATACATATGTAACATTTTTGCTAGTTTACATAATTTAAATATTGTAATGTTTAAACAATAAATAGTTACTGATGCTATATTTAACACGACCTCAGTTTAGGTTCTGAATACTTAACATTTATTAAAAGTATCTGGTTACATATATATAACACGATCTCGTTTTTAAAAATTTCTCTTTTCTAAAAAATATCATTTAAAAAAAAGGGAGTTTAAAAAATGTCATGTTTAAAAAAATCTCATTTAAAAAAAAACTGGAATATGTTATAATATAACTAGAATTACCTCAAGATTAGTGTTTGTAACATAAGAAATTTAGAGGGGATAAGAATAAGAAGTAGAGAAATGCATAGACTTTTATAAAAGTGTATACAAGAGGTGCACTTTCTCATTCACTTTGAGGCGATATTTATACTACAAAAGTTACTACATGGTAAACCAATAAACAAGATAAACTATTTGGAGTACATGTAGGTATGAAGCTAGGTTGAAAAATGTGTTCATCCATATCTTTTAATATTTCATAACACTCCCCCTTAGATGACACCTTTTTCAATTTTGGAGATTTTGAAGTACTGCCTCATTAAAAACCTTGCTAAAGAAAACCCAGTGGGAAAAAACTTTAGCCAAGGAAAAAAGAGTGTAGTATATAGCTCCCCCTCAAGTTGTCATCTGTAACTCACTATATAGTCCGTACATGTCGCATTCCAATATCATGAACGTGTTTCCTGAAAATTGCTGTAGGGAGTGCCTTTGTGAAAAAATCAGCTGAATTGTTGCTAGATTGGACATATCTAATTTCAACCTGATTCTTTTTGATAAGGTCCTGAGTGTATGAAAAGAATCTTGGCGGTATATGTTTTGTTCTGTCACTTTTGATATATCCTTCTTTCATTTGTGAGACACAAGCGCGTTATCTTCGTAGATTGGAGTTGGACTTTTATCTTTCTCTAGTCCACAGGAAGTCATTATGAGTTGTGTCATATATCTCAGCCATACACATTCTCTGGAAGCTTCATGTAGTGCAATGACTTCAGCATGATTTGAGGATGTTGCAACAAGTGTTTGTTTCTGAGAACGCCATGAAATTGCAGTTCCTCCGTTCATAAATACGTATCCAGTTTGAGATCTCGCCTTATGAGGATCCGATAAATAACCTGCGTCTGCATAACCAACCAAACCTTCTTTCGAATAGTTAGGATAAAATAAGCCTAAATCAATAGTTCCTTGAAGGTATCGAAAAATATGTTTAATCCCATTCCAGTGTCTTTTTATGGGGGATGAACTAAACCTTGCTAACAAATTAACTGCAAAAGAAATGTCAGGTCTTGTACAGTTAGTAAGATACATAAGAGCTCCAATTGCACTGAGGTATGGTACCTCTGGACCAAGGATTTCCTCACTATCTTCGCAAGGGCGAGATGGATCATTTTCGACATTGAGTGATCTAACAACCATTGGGGTGCTTAAAGGATTTGCCTTGTCCATATTGAAACGTTTTAAGAGCTTTTCAGTATAATTTGATTGATGCACAAGTATTCCATTATTCGTATGCTCAATTTGTAAACCAAGACAATATTTGGTTTTTCTAAGATCTTTCATTTCAAATTCTTTATTTAAAAGGGTAATCACTTCATGGATTTCTTTATGTGTGCCAATTATATTTAGATCATCAACGTATACAGCTATGATCACACATCCTGATGTTGTCTTCTTAATAAAGACGCACGGGCAAATAAGATTATTTGTATAGCCTTTACTTATCAAATAATCACTCAAACGATTGTACCACATCCTTCCAGATTGTTTCAATCCATATAAAGATCTTTGTAATTTGATTGAATACATTTTTTTAGGTTTTGAGCTTAATGCTTTAGGGATTTTAAATCCTTCAGGAATTTTCATGTAGATGTCATTATCAAGTGAGCCATACAAGTAAGCTGTAACGACATCCATAAGACACATTTCTAAATTTTTAGAGACAGCTAAGCTGATTAAATATCTAAAGGTAATTGCGTCCATAACGGGAGAATATGATTCCTCGTAGTCAATACCTGGCCTTTGGGAAAAACCTTGAGCTACGAGTCTCGCTTTATATCTTGTAACTTCATTTTTCTCATTCCGCTTTCGCACAAAAATCCATTTATATCCTACAGGCTTTACGGCCTTAGGTGTAATAACAATAGGTCCAAAAACCTTCCGTTTATTAAGCGAATTTAATTCAGCTTGCATAGCATCTTTCCATTTATCCCAGTCATGTCGATTTTGACAGTCGTTGACAGATTTTGGTTCAGGATTGTCATCCTCGCTCATAATTTCACTTGCCACAGAATAAGAAAATATCTCATCAATATTTTCCATTTCATTTCGGTTCCATAATATATGTGTATGACCGTAGTTGATTGACATCTCTTTGTTGGTATCATTCACTTCTTCCTCAGAAAAGGTTTTAATATTTGGCGTTTCATTAGAATCAATTTCCTTTTCAAGTCCTTTTATTTTTCGAGGATTTTTATCCTTTGAACCAATCGGCCTTCCGCGTTTCAAACGCTTCTGAGATTCATGAGTCATGTTATCATCTACTTGTTTATGTGGAATCTCAACTCGAGCGGGAGCATTAGCAGCTGGTATATGAGATTTAGTTACCCTTTTTGTATCGGTAAATGCATCAGGCAATTGATTTGCAATTTCTTGAAGATGCATTATCTTTTGAACCTCTGTCTCACATTGTCTTGTCCTTGGATCCTGATATAACAATGAAGGTTCACACCATGAGACATCATTTTCTTGATTTTTCTTTTCTCCCCCTAATGCCGGGAAAATTGTCTCATTAAAGTGGCAATCAGCAAAACGTGCTGTAAAGACATCACCTGTTAAAGGTTCAAGATATCTTATGATCGAAGCTGTTTCATATCCAACATATATTCTCAACCTTCTTTGGGGACCCATTTTAGTGCGTTGTGGTGGTGCAATAGGAACATACACTGCACATCCAAAAGTTCTAAGGTGGGAAATGTTTGGCTCTTGGCCAGACACAAGTTGTAGAGGAGAATATTTGTGATTTGCACTTGGTCTCATACGAATCAATGATCCAGCATGTAAAATTGCATGGCCCCAAATGGACACATGAAGTTTTGTTTTGAATATTAATGGTCTAGCTATTAGCTGGAGGCGTTTGATTAACGATTCAACTAAACCATTTTGTATATGTACATGAGCAACTGGGTGTTCGACAACAATTCCAATAGACATACAATAATCATTAAAAGCATGTGATGTAAATTCACCAGCATTATCGAGTCTCACTCTTTTAACAGTATAGTCAGGAAAATGTGCTCGTAATTTAATAATTTGAGCAAGGAATTTAGCAAAAGCTACATTACGAGTTGATAATAAAGAGACATGAGACCATCTACTCGATGCGTCTATTAAGACCATGAAGTATCTAAATGGTCCACATGGTGGGTGAATTGGTCCACATATATCACCTTGAATTCTTTCAAGAAACATAGGTGATTCCTTTTCAACTTTTAACGGCGAAGGCCTTGTAATCAGTTTTCCAAGTGAGCAAGATGCGCACTGATGTATTTTATCCGTTTGAGGAATCTTTTGATCCTTTAAGGGATGCCCATGTGTATTTTCAATTATCCTTTTCATCATTGTAGACCCTGGGTGGCCCAATCTGTCATGCCATAAGTTGAATATACCATGATCACAACATTTTTCTTTAATTGCCATATGCGCTTGAGGCACATTAATATGTGTATAATGTAAACCTGAATGGAGCATTGGTAATTTTTCCAAGATGTGATTTTCATTCATGATATGCAAATATTTTTCATTATCAACAGTCCTTGACTGTGTATCGTATCCATTATGATATATGTTTTTGAAACTCAACAAATTTCTCTTCGATTTTGGGGAAAATAAAGCATTCTCTATTAAAAGCTTTGTACCATTTGGTAATACTAAATTAGCTTTTCCCACTCCTTCTATTATATCTGTAGGACCTGATATTGTATCAATAGTTTCCTTTGTTGGTTTCAATTCACAAAAATAACTCTTCGACTTAAGAATAGTGTGTGTGGCACCACTATCCGCTATACACATATCTCCATCCTTTGTTAATCTCGCGCTCCATTGATTTTCATTTTAATCTTCAAATATGAATAAAAGAATTAAGAGATAAAAATAATAAATGTGTAAAGTATTCGTTACGAGATCTTCAATAAGATATATTTATTATGTTAAATAAATATATTGCATGAAAGATTAAACATAGTTAAGCATACTTTGGGAAAATACATAATATATTACATGAAATAGAAACAAATTAAACATAGTCAAACATAATTAGGAAAATACATAAAATGTTATATGAAAAGGGGAGACTAATTAAACATAGTCAAACATAGTTTAGAAAATACATAATTATCACTAGTAACACTTATTTCATAGTCTCAAGTCATCGATGAAGTCTGAGTTATTAAGCTCAGTGTAGGCATTGTTAAAATTATTCACATGGTTCACTTCTTTCTCCTTTCCTTTAAGGGACGCTTGGTATAGTTTACACGGATGTGAAGGTGTGCGACAAGCCTTTGACCAGTGGTTTGAACTTCCACATCTAAAACATGAACTGCCATGATTTTGAGACGTTCCGATTTCATTTTTAAATTTATTTTGTTGGTTAGGATTGCCATTTTGTGGAGTGTGGTAATTGTTGGCTCTTTGGCTACGACCACGACCATGATAATTACCTCGATTATAATTGTTGTTTCATTTGAAGGAATGGTTGCGACCATTATTATGGTTTTTATCTAAATGGCTACGTCCACGACCTCATCCCCATTTACGTCCATAATTTTTAGTATCATTATTGTTAACATCATTAGCTTCTGGAAATGCTAGTGATCCCGTGGGACGAGCTTCATGATTTTTCATTAATAGCTCATTGTTTTTTTCTGCTACGAGGAGAAAAGAGTTTAGATCAGAATATCTTTTAAACTTTTGCAATCGATATTGTTGTTGCAAGTTTATATTCGATGCATGGAATGTGGAGAAAGTTTTCTCCAACATATCTTCCTCCGTAACATTTTGCCCACAAAATCTGAGTGTTGAACATATTCTGAATAAAGCAGATGTGTACTCATTTACTTTTTTAAAATCTTGGAACCTGAGATTGTTCCATTCATCTCTAGCAGTAGGAAGCAAAACTTCCTTTTGATGATCAAATCTGCTTTGTAAATCTTTCCACAACATGTGTGGGTCATCACAATTTGAGTATTCAAATTGTAACATTTTGTCAATATGTTTGTGGAGGAAGACATCAGCTTTCGCTTTATCTTGCTCTGAGCATTTATTTCCTTCTTGTATTGTTTCAAGAACTCCCATTGATTTTAAGTGCCTTTTTACGTGTGCCGTCCATGACATATAATTTTCTCTAGTAATTTCAAGAGCTGGAATTCAATTTTTGCAATGTTTGACATTTTGTTGCTAAACATAATAGAGCAAATAATAAGATAAATATTAGAATCCACATATATCAATAAGCATTGAGATACAATAGAGTGGTAGAGCTATAAACAAATATATAAACAATAAAAGTTTAAATTCTTCAGGTGGGACTTCAGAAAGTGGGATAATAACTAAAATAAGTATTATGGTGGCTAATAATAAAGCTGGGTGAATCATCTTTGAAAACTGTCTTTGATGAATTTGAGAAAATTAGATAATCTTGCTTATGATGGATGTCTTTGTGCTTTTATGATCTTCTTGATTAAGATATAAGAACTCTCGTGCTGATAACGTGTTATAATATAACTAGAATTACATCAAGATTAGTGTTTGTAACATAAGAAATTTAGAGGGGATAAGAATAAGAAGTAGAGAAATGCATAGACTTTTATAAAAGTGTATACAAGAGGTGCACTTTCTCATTCACTTTGAGGTGATATTTATACTACAAAAGTTACTACATGGTAAACTAATAAACAAGATAAACTATTTGGAGTACATGTAGGTATGAAGCTAGGTTGAAAAAATGTGTTCATCCATATCTTTTAATATTTCATAACAGAATATAAAAAATCGTTAAAAAAATTCGAATTTTTTCAAAAATTTCATTAAGAAAAACACTTTTAAAAAATCATGTTTAAAATAAATATCGTTTAAAAAAACACGTTTATAAAAGTTTAATTTTTGATTTTTTATTAAAAAAAATAAGATGATATTTTTTAGTTGAAATTAAGAAAAAGTTAATAGATTTTTTTTTAAAGTAAGAAAGAGATTGTTGAAAATGATTGGTTGACTTTATAAAAAGTAGAAAAGATGGTTGAAAAATAAAATGATCACATTGCCTTCTTGTCATTTAATTAATAGATTATTGAAAAAGATTTTATTTTTTATTCATATTTAATCTCAACCACACAAACTAAATGAATTAATGGAACATGTGGTCTAGAATGAGTTTTCATGGTTTTCTTAACCCACGTGGGTTTTCATAATATCCATCCCCTATATATATATATATATATAATATATATATATATATATAGGGGAGGGTTAAAATGGAAACAATGTTGAGTTAAGAAAACTATGAAAACCTATTTTGAGCCATTGATCTTTGTTGATCAATGGTTGTGAAAATTTTAGTGTTTTAATTTTATTAACAAATAGTATTTAATTTGATAAAAAGGACAAAAAGGGGTAAATTGGTAATTGGTTGGGGATGAGTGTGTGGTTGTGATGATACATTGAAAACATGAAAAAGAAAAGTACTTATATTGAGAATTGGGTTTTCTCTCTCTATTTATGGGAAAGTACTTATATTGGGAAAGTACTTAAACATGAAAAGAGAAAATTATTTATATTGGGAAAAGTGTCGAAACGAGATTTAAAAAAAATTGAGATTTTTTCATTAAAAACGTGGTTTTTCTGTTTTCCTTTTTGCAGTCCGTCCGAGCAGAAAACGACAGTTGTTACATATGTAACTATGATTGTTAAATATGTAATTATTAATGGTTTATACGTAAAATGATTATTACATATGTAGCGAATCGAATGATCATTGCATCGAAATAACTGAACAAATGATTATTACATATGATTGTTACTTAAAATGTCTGAAAATAGTGAAAATACAGAGAAAATGACATGAACAGATTATTATTACATATGTAGTTAATGAGACAGTTTTTTTGAAGCAGTGGGCATCTTTAATTTATATATTTCTCTTTCTTATTTATTACCTTTCAATTTCAATTTATAGATCCATGATATTGACTTATATTATATTACGATTCAAATTAAATTCTGATTACATACGTAGCTAATCGAATGATAACTAAACAACGGTTACCTTTTTGCATCTGGACAAATAGAAACGACGATTGTTACATATGTAACTATGACTTTTAAATATGTAACTATGACTTTTAAATATGTAATTATTACTGGTTTCTACATGAATTGATTATTACATATGTAGCTACTCGAATGCTAACTGAACAAATGATTATTACATATGGTTGTTACATAAAATGTCTGAAAATAGTGAAAATACGGAGAAAGACACATGAACAAATGATTATTACATATGTAGCTTATGAGACAGTTTTTTATAACAACAAACATCTTTAGGAGAATGAACTTCGTATATAACCCGGTAAACTCCATCAAAAGGTTGAAGAACATATGTAACATATGTAGCATTGCTAGTTGCATATATAACTTTATCAACTAAATATGTAACATTTCACCAGTTACTTATGTAACAAACTCAGTTATATATGTAACGTACTTTCGATAACTCCATATTGGCCTTGAGAACTGAAACTGGGTTTGAGAGGTTTCTTAAATCCCATGTTAACTGTGTTACTTATGTTGTTCGATAAACCCCCTCCCTTTTTCATCTGATGCCTTCGCAAATTAAACCCTAAACACACTACTTTTTTTGCAATATCAAGGCTTTCCTCTTAATGATTATTTGTTACATGACATGGATTGTTACATAAGTGCTTGAAGTGATTACTGTAATTTTCAGAGTATTTGTTGACGTTGTAACATACGTAAAATGAAAAAACAGAAAAACTTGAAGTGGTTAATTTTTTTTAAAGAGTTGTTGTGAAATATATGATATGGGGATAACGTTGTAACATATGTAAAATGAAAAAACAGAAATAATTCAAGTGATTAAAGTTTTTTCCAGAGCATTTGTTAACGTTGTAACTTATGAACATGATTATTACATATGGTAGCGAATCGAATGATTATTGTATTAGAATAACTGAACAAATGATTATTACATATGATTGTTACATAAAACGTCTGAAAATAGTTAAAATACAGAGAATGAGACATAAATAAATGATTATTACATATGTAGCTAATCCCATACCATGTGGGTCTTGTCTTGATTCCTTGTAGCAAACAGTCTTGCATCTGGATGCCATGGAGAAACAAATGAGAAGTTAAGGTGACCTTCAACAGATGTAACTAGCTAGTATAGATCAATGACACGTGTTATGGATGACATGTTAACCGAGTTACTTATGTTATGTTGTTGAGTGTTAGATGACATGGATTGTTACAAGAAGTACTTGAAGTGATTACAGTAGTGTTCAGAGCATTTGTTGACGTTGTAACATATGTAAAATGAAAAAACAGAAAAAATTAATCTTATTAAAAAAATTTTACTGAAAATTGGTTAAATAAAAAAAGAAAATGCATCACTATATAATAAAAAAATATAATATATGATGATACATAATTTGTCGACAGTGCTATTTATGAAAATTGTTATGAAATATATAATACGGTGATAACGTTGTAACATATGTAAAATCAACAAACAGAAATAGATGATAAGGCGATCACGACAAAAATCAATATAATTTTTAGTGCGTACCACATAAAATAGCTAGTGAAAACCGTAAACCCCATACACCAATTCAAATACAATGTTTATTGAAACCTACAAAATAACATGATCACTAAGTTAACTAAGTTGATCTTGTCATTATAAATATTAAAAAGGGTTTCTATGGTAAGAACGTTGTAACATATGTAAAATGATAAAAACAGAAATATTAATCCAGTGATATAATTTTTTTTGGCAAAAATGTTAAATAAAAAAAATGCATAACATAAATAATAAAAATATAATATACACTAATACATAATTTGTCAACGGTGCTATTTAAGATAGTTGTTATGAAATATATAATATGGGGATAACGTTGTAACATACGTAAAATGAAAAAACTGAAATATTAATCGAGTGATTGAAATTTTTTTCTGGAAATTTGTTAAATAAAAAAAACCAAATGCATAATATAAATAATAAAAAAATATAATATATAACTTGGTAATTGGACTGCATAAGACAAAACATATAAAAAAAGGTGATGAAATCAGATACAAAACATATAAAAAAATGTCTAGAGTAACATAAAGAGAAATCATTCATGTTATTTAAATATATGTAGAGTAAACTAAGTTAATTCCTTACATAGTTTTGTTAACATTTTGATTAAAAAAAAAGTAAAAGCAAACAATAGATTAATAATATAAATAAATTAATAATTGGATCATATTTGTTCAAAAGCATTTTACCTACTCATCATTGATGACTTCCTTACACACTCGTTGACCAGCTAGCCAAACCCTTGGTTTTAAAAACCAACCATGTGTCTCCTCTCCATGCTCCTCTCGATCTCAATTCCTCTTTGAGCCTCACGCCCTCACCTAGCGAGATCTCAAGACCTTCAGAACCCAAGATTTAAACCCACAATTACGGTGGTATTGGAGAACTTTGCTACACATCGTGTTGTAGGGATTAAGATGGTGTCACACCCCAACCGACGGCGGATTATACGTCGGGGCGGACGCGGTTGTTCAATAGCACAAGGTTGACTATTAAAGTTTAAATAGTTTTATTAAATAACTTCAAGGTTCCAATACAAGGAATAAATCAAATACATAGCAATAATACAAGTCTAATTGATTAAGCATTCTAAGTCCAAGCATCCTATGTGATCACGATAAAGTCTCATGTTGTAGAACCTGAAACATGTGAAAGAATCTGTCAACTACAAAATAGTTGGTGAGATACAAAGGTTTTGACACAGTTTAACAAGGATTTGAAAAGAATTACAATTCACTATGATATATGCATTCTATAATGTAAGTATGAGAAACAAGTATCTTAAACATTGTGCACTTCAACCCTCCAACCAAGTTTAGGCATAACCCGCAGGTTACCCTTATAAGTCTTAAGTTTAAAGTTTAATTCAGTAACAATCACCAAGGGCTCCCCCCGAAGGGTCAATCAATCAAGGTGGATTGGTCAAATGCAATAGATCTATCATTGTTACTATAGGCTTGATCAAAGTTAATGAATGTGCTAGTTTTAAGTTTAATCTAAGCATACAAGTCTCAAGTTTAACATAAGAATAAGCATCTAGTCATAGTTGTACAAGAATTGTATAAGTTTAAAGTTTTTGAACATGTTTCACCCCAAAAGTATAGAAAGGAAAAAGGGGCTAAGTATACTCACTTGGATTGATGAAGAGTACCCGATAAGAGTAGGTTTGCAAGACTTGGAGAGGGAGAATATCCTCACAATAAGCCTAAGAATATAAGTCTAAAGTTTCAAGTATGATCTTATAAGTGTATGATAAGAATCTAGGATTTTAAGATTGACTAGGGTTCCAATTGGAAGACGGGAAAGTTTGCGTTTATGAAGCTTAAATCAAGTTTAAACCAAGGGTTTTGAGTGAATGACTCAAGGTGTAATAAGTTTATTAGTTTTAAAAGTCTCACAATTACACAAAATAGGTGATAATAATCGAACAAAGTTTTCTAAGTATTTATAAATATATTAAGGGTAAGACTAAATAATTATTAAAGATTTATAATAATTATTTAAAGAAAAATTAATTATCAAAGAATAATAATTATTTAGAGGGTAATTACTATTCACAGGTTAATGATAATTATTTAAAAACTAAATAGTTATTTTAAGAATATGTAATTTTTAGAATTAAATAATAATTTACAAGAATAATCAACATAAATCATTTAAGATTTGTTTAAGTTCCTAAGTATTAAGTATTTATACAAATTAACTTGTAAATAAGTTTAAATAAATAATGAACAATTATAAGTTTATAAGATATTAAATAGAATTTTCTATAATGGTTATATCTTAATTATAAGTTTATAAAATATTAAATAGTGTTTCCTGTAAAGTTTATACTTTTAACTACAAGTGTATAAACATTTTTAGAGTGTTCAAATGAAATTGTAGGTTTACTAAACAAGGTTTCCTTTAGATTCTAGCTTGTATCTATAAGTATATATATATATATATATATATATATATATATATATATATATATTAAGGTTTCCATTTAAGTTTCATAAGATTTATAAACAAATCAAGTATGTCTATTTCCTCATTCTAAATAAAATAATTTTCGAGTTAAATACACATAAATTTTTAATATAAGTTCTTGTTTTATAAAAGTATATATATATAAGTTTATATCTAAGTTTGCAAATCCTTTGAGTATAAATTTTATAAATCTTTTCTAATTTGATAAAATTTATATAAGTTTTTGTCTAATTGAAGTTCTTATATTCATCAAGGTTCAAATAAGGAAATTAAAGGTTTTATAGAAGTTTAAAAGTATATATATATTTTTTTGTAGTTTTTAAGCATTTAAAACAAATATTAAAGATTAATTATAATTTTTAGCTAATTTTAATTAGATAAATGTTTTCAGGGAATACAAGTATAAATAAAATCAGTTTTAAGTTTTTAAACATTTAACAGATTTTATACAAATTATTAAAAGTATAAAATCGTATTTAAAAGCATAAAAGAAAAATATAGAGAATAAAGATGGGCTGCCGGGATCAAACCTGGGTCACGGACCGGGTCGCTCACACACTCACACTTAACCATCCCGACTACGGGTCTCGTTAGTTTAAAACACCGAAAAAGAAATATGTAAACAGTTTCTCAATTCACCCCCTTTATCCTCAAGAACCCTAGTTTTTCGATTCTTAAATACACATCGATTTGCCCGCTGTTAATGGAATTAAACAGAGGGCTTTCGATCTATGGGTTGTAACGAACGCAATGGATACAAGAATTACCTGAATTGAAGTCGAGATGAGGGAGAACGAGTCTGGGTTCTGGGTCGGCTGTCGCGATGAAGAATCGAGCAATGCAGGTATGATATGAAATTGAAGGTTTAGGAAGATTGAGGGTGATTTCGTAGCTTGATTACACCCGGTATTTATAGCCGATTTCATCTATTAATGACGAATTAGGTGGGGGTTAACGGTTGGGTCGAATGGGTTAAATCGCGAGTCACGCTGGTGCCAAACTCGAAGTCGCGCATTGAATGTCATAGGGTTAGGGTCGCATGCGCAAGGTGAGGAGCGAGGTTCACTGAATCTGGACTGAATCATGGTTTTCGGGAAAAAGGAGGTGAAATCGGTGGTAGTGGGGGTCGAACCGCGACTGGGTTGGGATTGGGAGTTTGGGCAGTTGGCAAGACAGGCCCCTGATGTTTCCAGTCGTATCATTTCGTGGTTAAAGGTTAACTTTTAGTTTAAAACAGTTTCAACAAGTGACAGGTTCAGTCCCTGGACGTTATAGAATGGTGAGATGTTTTATTTATAAAATGAAATAAGTTTCATATTTATTTTAATTATATAAAATAATTTACGAAATTAGTTTATCGAATAAGTTTATAAATGTAATTTTAAACTTTTAAAGTTTTAAGGTTTAATGCATATGTATATATATACTTTTAAATAAGTATCGTATATATATAAAAAGTTTCTAATAGAATTTCGAATTCGAAACGATAACACGTACAAGTGTTTTAAGAAAATGTAGGTTGGAAATTTTTGGATATTACAGATGGGTAGGAGATGAATCCATTAAATGTGATTAGCATTAATAGAGGATCAATAAAGTAAATAGGGGAAAGGGTTAGGAGAATTGAATGAAGAATAAGGGTTATGGAGGTTGGAGAAATCGATGGTGGAAAGGGAGAGAAAAGTGGGAAGGGATGAGTATTAAATGAAGGGAAAATATGTTGATCGGGTTTGGTAAAAAAAGTACAAAGGACAAAAGTATTAGAATAATCTTGAAAAGATATTTTTAAAAAGGGTTTCATAGGTGAAATTACTAGTTTAACCTTGTACACAAAAATAAAGATTTTGTAAAAGGGGATATGTGGCATCATCTCAACCAAACATTGGATTTTCAAAGTTTTCACAACTCATTGAGTTTCCATCATATACTTACCCTATATATATAGGGGAGGGATCAAGAGAAAACCACAAAGTTAGGCGAAAACTGAGAAACCACATCATTTTAGGCAATTTTTTTTATTTACGTATACGTATCCAAAAACAATTTTTTTGATTTACGTATACGTAACCACAATTTTTTTGTTTTATGTTTACGTATATGTAACACTATGTGTAAAAATGTTTTTTGATAAAAATGTTTAATATTACATTGATACTCTTTATAAATAAATAAAAATAAAATAAAACAAAAAAAATATTATTATATGATTGGGTAAAATTGGTTTTTTTTAGTGGTTTTTCTCGGTTTTCACCTAAATTATGGTTTTCTCTGGAAGCCTCCCCTATATATATATATATATAGGATTAGGTTCAGGTAAAGAGAATTTTAATTGTAAGAAGGGTGAGAAGGATTTAGGACCATTAAATCAAATTGTAGAAAAGATTTAATGATTGAGATTAAATTGTAGAAAAAAAAAATTGTTTGAAGGGTATTTTAGTCTTGGCCACTTTTGTTGACTTTTATCAAGTTCCCCCCTCATTTTTAAAGGTTCATAACTTTTACATACGACATTATTTTTTCAAAAAAATTACACCATAAAAACGAGTGTTTTTTTATCTTTAAAACGGGTATAGTGTCGTTATAAACAAAAACAATTTTTTTTTACGTTTTCCAGCTCATTGTGTAATTAGTCAGGTCAATGTGTAATACAAGCTCATTATGTAATATAAGTTCAATGTGTAATACGAGTTCATTGTGTAATACAAGTTCATTGTGTAATACCACGTCTGGTCATTGTGTAATACAAGTTCATTGTGTTATATGTATTTATCATTGTGTTTTACGTTTTTCAACTCATTGTGTAGTTAGTCAGGTCATTGTGTAATACAATTTTATCGTGTAATACAAGTTCATTGTGTAATACCACGTCTGGTCATTGTGTAATACAAGTTTATTGTGTAATTAGTCAAGTCATTGTGTAATACAAGTTCATTGTGTAATACCATGTCTGGTCATTGTGTTATATGTATCTATCATTGTGTTTTACGTTTTCCAGCTCATTGTGTAGTTAGTCAGGTCATTGTGTAATACAAGTTAATCGTGTAATACAAGTTCATTGTGTAATACAAGTTCATTGTGTAATACCACGTCCGGTCATTGTGTAATACAAGTTCATTGTGTAATTAGTCAGGTCATTGTGTAATTAGTCAGGTCACTGTGTAATACAAGTTCATTGTGTAATACAAGTTCATTGTGTTATACAAGTTCAATGTGTAATACAAGTTCATTGTGTTATATGTATTTATCATTGTGTTTTACGTTTTCCAGCTCATTTTGTAGTTAGTCAGGTCATTGTGTATTACAAGTTCATTGTGTAATACCATGTCTGGTCATTGTGTAATACAAGTTCATTATGTAATACAAGTTCATTGTGTAATTAGTCAAGTCATTGTGTAATTAGACACGTCATTGTGTAATACAAGTTTATTGTGTTATACAAGTTCAATATGTAATACAAGTCCATTGTGTTATATGTATTTATCATTGTGTTTTACGTTTTCCAACTCATTGTGTAGTTAGTCAGGTCATTGTGTAATACAAGTTCATCGTGTAATACAAGTTCATTGTGTAATACAAGTTCATTGTGTAATACCACGTCTGGTTATTGTGTAATACAAGTTCATTGTTTAATTAGTCAGGTCATTGTGTAATACAAGTTCATTGTGTAATACAAACTCATTGTGTCAAATATTTTTCATCATTGTGTTATATGTTTCATCATTGTGTTTTATGTTTTCCAGCTCATTGTGTAATTCGCTCATTATTGTGTAATTCGCTCAAATATGCCAGGTCATTGTGTAATATCAGTTCATTGTGTAATATCATGTTTGATCATTGTGTAATATCAGACCTTGCATTACACAATGACTTGGTGTATTACACATTGACTTCGTGTATTACACATTGACCTGGTATATTACACATTGACCTGGTATATTACATATTAACCATTATGCCCTCCCTTTAAAAATAATAAAATGTCACATGTCAAGCTTAAAATCCTTCTTACCCTTCTTATTTTTAAAACCCTTTTTACTATAACCTAACCCTATATATATATATATATATATATATATATATATATATATGAGAAGGTTTCACTAAGAATTGAATTTTCGCCAAGAAACCTAAGAAACTAGGTGAAACGAACTCCGATTGAACTAATTCCAACGGCACAATCAAATTAATGCATTAGGAAAACAATTTTTTGGAAGTATTTTAAAAAATCTGTACGTTTTTTATGTACGGAAAAATATTCAATCGCCAATCGCAATCTACCTGGGTTTTCTTATTTACAAACAACCGATTATTGTGATTTTTTTATGTATCGAGTGTCGATTATCGCCAGACACAATCGCAGTCGTCAATCCAATAGTCTATCTCTTTTTTTTTGTTTTTTTAATTAATAAAGATTAAAGAATAAATATATTTTAACTTAATTGGTAAACAACTTGACTTATTGGTCCCCTCTACAATATTCTTTCAGCAAAAGTACCATTTCAACAGAAAAAAATATACTTATTAGATCCCTCTAAAACATGTGATTACTAATAAATTTATAATTGTTAACCCCCTTTAAAATATGAACCATGTGCGGTCACACATCTTGTACACCCTCAAAGCCCCCATGCTATCATAATCTTGGGAGACCCATTTTATTAATTTGGTGTTTGTAGTTTGGTTATTGATTAAGAACAAGGGTTTGACTTATTTATAAATAAAATATAAAATGATAATTTGCTTTAATGTTTTCTTTTATCCTATTGATTTGGGTTATCTAGAAGTTTGAAACCATGTGCTTAAACAAAGTTTTTGTTTTATGGTCAGGTCAATTAGGTTTTTAAAACGTATGAGATGTAGATCTTATGTTTGATGCCACTTGGACATATTTATTTAGAAAACTTTAGAATCATATGGTTTTTATAATTTTGGTTATCAATTAATTAGATCTCATAGTTGAACAAAATCTTAATATTAAATTCAATTTTTATAAACAAGAAGTAAGAATCATTTTCATACATTTGATTTATAGTGATTTTAGTTTTATATAAATTAGATGTATAAATAAGTTATGTCGTTCATGAGTTATTTAAGGTTAACTTACTAAAAGCTAAATTAAGTTGAGCTTAAATGAGTTTCAATGTAACTCAAGACTAAATTGAAACGTATTTGATACACACACTTTATACACCAAGTTTTATTTAATTCACGTGTTTACTAGACTATTAATTATTCAAATACAATAGCATTTATAAAATATAGAATTATGTACCAAGTATTACTATATACATAACTAGTTTAGATCTCGTGTCTACACACGAGGTGAAAAATATAAGTATATTTTTTATAAAATATTTATATATATATATATATATATTACATGTGTAAAAATATATATTACATATACAAAAGATAGAAAACAAATTTCAAAATATGTATAAATTAATATGTAAATGAGTTTCAAAAATACGTTAATTATATTTAATGTAACTTGACATTCATTTAATATTTGATTGTAAATAAAAGTTACATAATTATATTTCAAAGTTTCTTATAATAAGGGATAATTTAAAATAAATTTGTTTTATTAGTGTAATTAGAAATTTTTTTAAAATATGTTATTATTAAAAAATAGATATGCAATTAATAAGAGAGAGATGCGTAAAAAAATGATGAGAGTGAATATTGAAACAACACGTGGAATGAAACAACCATTATTTATTATATAGTATAAATTGTTTAGTGAGAAAATGATGCCCTTAAAAAACTATTTGATAAATTTTAAATAAATTAGAATGAATTTTAGGTACGTCGTCTATTTTTGCTATTTTGTTTATTAGATATTAAATATTACATATAAATAGAATTAAGTAATTAACAATCTAACTTAATTCTATTTATATGTAACATTTAATATGTTAGTGATATGTTAGTGGGTTTGGAGGGGGAAAAAATAGGTGAGGATACACCACATGATGACAAGTATCATCCAAAAGTATTCTTTTATTAAAGATAAAAGATTTCTTAAAAAACCTAAATAATATATTTTAAATATATAAAAATAAATTATATTCATGCACAAAAGAATAAGTAAATAATAAATAAATAAAAAACAAATATGAAGTGAGCTCGATCTTATTAAATTACTAATTAGCTGAGCTAAAACTCTATTAAGTTAAACAAAGTTGAATCAAATGCACATACGCTGAGGAGTCTGACCTCTTTTAAATAAAAATGTAAATCCATCCAAATATTTAGTTTTTTTTTTTAACGGCAACGCTAGATATTCTAGGATAATTGGGTTTTTCCGGGGCAACACCTAGAACATCTAGGGCAGCCCACCACAGGATGAACCTCCCAACTGGGTAAACCCCCTGACCTGGTCATATACCCCTTTTTTGCTGTTGCCAGGATTCGAACCTAAGACCTCCACTATGAGAAGTCTTGGAGCTACCATACGGTATTTAGCTTTCTTAATGAGTCTCTTTTCATAACTTAACCAAAACCTCATTATTTAAATACTTTTTCTTCCACCTATTTAAGCCAAGTATTAAAGACTAAAAACCTCCTAAAAATTGTCAAATCTATACGATATAATAAATAAAGGTTTTTCATGTCACATGTCATATTTATATTTATTTTTATCATTTTTTCATCGTTTCTCTCTCTTATTAAATACATTTTAATCTTTTAATAATAAGAATATATATTTTTTAAAGAATGTAGTAATTATACTAAGAAAACACATTTATTATAAATTATCACCGATCATAAGAAACTTTGAAATCTGATTATATTACATTAAATAGTAATTAATGTATTTTTGAAATTCAATTATATATTAATTTTTACATATTTTGAATTTTGTTTTCTATTCTTAATATATGTAATATATTTTTATAATTTTAAAATATATATATAAAAATTTAATAAGTTTTATGTATTGTTATTTTTTATCGTGCGTGCATTACACGAGTTCTAAGCTAATTTTCTATAAACAAAAGAAACCAATATTGCCATAGATCTCATAAAGATTCACCAATAAAAATAACACAAGTAACTGACTTAAGTTTTCAAGATAAATAATTATGTTTTTAGAAAATTATTTTTTGTTTTGTTATTTTATTAAATTCATACTATCTTATAAAATATTAATACTATTGGTAAATAGAAATATATTGCTACTTCTAATAAAATATTAAATTACACTATAATTATCGATACAAATATAAAAAATATTAATACGTTAGGTATCATCCTATCTAAATCGTTTAATTTTTTAGTCAATAATTAACGTTTACACAAACATAAGTTATATACATAAATGGTAAAAACCATCGAACTAATTTATTCATATAGTAGGTTATATACTCATGTATTACATGAGATCATTAATAAAAATACAATAATGTGTAGGGAAAATTAGATTTCAAATTTTATATTAGAATTCAAATTAAGTAATAGTTAGAATTCAAATCGTATAATATTTTATTTGAAAAAAAAACATTAACATAATTAGATATTAAAATTCAAACTTACTTAAAATAGGAAAAATTAGAATATTTTAATGAGAAACAATATGGTGTTGCCATATGACATTTAATGGAATCGTTTACGTTTATTAGAAGTAGGATATTTTAATTCATACCGTTAAACTACACATGTGCAGGTTCTATATACATAAAAAAACAATCAAAATAATTACTTTACATCTTTTTTTGTATTTTAGGAGAGATGTGCAAGAAACAATAACCATTATTTCCTTTCTATTTCTATTTTTTTATATTTTTTCTCACAAAATAAGTGTTAGTACTCAGATTCCATAATCTTTATATATAGACACAAACCTCTCTCTCTAACAAAATAGTTGAAGGCAAAAAATGGCAGCTAGCTCAGCTTCCAAATGGGTTCATCTACTCTGCACTTCATTGCTATTATGCATTGAGATTATCCAATGCAGTGTGACTTATGACAACAAATCTCTCATCATCAATGGCCACAGAAGAATCCTCTTCTCTGGTTCTATTCATTATCCAAGAAGCAGCCCACAAGTAATCTCTCTGTTCTTTACACCTCCCTCATTTTTAATCCATTTTTTTAATTAAAAATCACTAAAAATCTTGATGTTATAGATGTGGGAAGATCTTATTCAAAAAGCTAAAGATGGAGGGTTGGATGTTATTGACACCTATGTCTTTTGGAATGTCCATGAGCCTTCACCTGGCAATGTACTTTGTTCTTCTTTTCATATATTTTTTTTGTTTTTTTTAAATTATGTGGGATGATAGTTTTGTGTTAAATGTGGCATTTTTGTAGTATAACTTTGAAGGAAGGTATGATTTGGTTCGGTTTGTGAAGCTGGTTCAGAAGGCTGGGATGTATATGCATCTGCGAATCGGGCCGTTTGTTTGTGCAGAGTGGAATTTTGGGTGATTTAAACTAGAAACACTTTAAAGTATGCATTTTTGTAATCTTTTTGGTGATTTTGACTAAGATTTTGATGTTGTTATAGGGGTTTTCCTGTTTGGTTGAAGTATGTTCCGAGAATCAGCTTCAGAACTGATAATGAACCATTCAAGGTCTCTTTTTTATCTTGAAATTCACAGTTTTATTGCATTCAATTCCTGAACTTTAATGGGTGTTGAAAGTCTTGGTCCAATCCTGACACGACAAGAAAATAGTCAGGTTTGGGTTGTCATTTATAACCGGTTTAATAAGCATGTCGTGTTTGGATTGACATGCTTAACATGTTTGATTAAACATGTCCATCTGTCAACCCAACCCGTTTAAAATTAGGATAAAAAAAAAAACATATATTTTTATAAGGTTCACCGCCAACCCATTTATATGATCTTGATGACAACCTATTTACACAAGATACGACATGAAAATAATAAGGTTTTGGGTTAGCCTGTTTAACCAGATCAATCTGTCAACCCATTTATAACCCGTTCATTGGTGAATACAGATGGCAATGCAAAAGTTTACCACAAAAATAGTGCAAATGATGAAGTATGAAAAGTTGTTTGAGTCTCAAGGTGGCCCTATCATCCTCTCTCAGGTTAGTAACCGGTTTCTTGAAAAAGTAATTTTTTTCAGTATCAAGATTTCATTTATGTATTCGTCTTGCTACAATGAAATCTAGATCGAGTCTTCTTGATGGGTCGAACCGTGTCTAGCATTCTTGAGTTTAAACCATAATTGATATATATGCTTCTAACACATATGTTTGGTAAATGGGGCAGATAGAGAATGAATATGGGGCAGATACTGAAGCATATGGGGCAGCTGGTCATGCTTACATGACTTGGGCTGCTAAAATGGCTGTTGGTTTGAACACTGGTGTCCCTTGGGTTATGTGCAAGCAAAATGACGCTCCTGATCCTATTGTATGTATCTTTTTTATTTATAACACCGGCAAAAGAGTAGTTCTTTTAAGATTAAAACGGGTCAGGTTAGGTTGACCGGAAATATTTTTTGCTTCTAAAATTATATATACTTTTTGAAGAACTAGAATGTCAAATATTATTATAATTTTTTTTTAATAATAGTCTATTTTAATTTCTGAGTAAAATCATTTTGATGTTTTATGTTTTAAAAAGGCTAATCGGGTTTATTCGTATCTAAATGGGTCGAAATGATTTGCGCTTCGTTGGATTTTGTGTTAGATAAATACTTGCAATGGGTTCTATTGTGATTATTTCACTCCAAATAACAAGGAAACCAAACCCACAATGTGGACCGAGGCTTGGACCGGATGGTAAGTCAAACATCTAAACTTTCAATATTTAAATTTTATATGAATATATTCATATATGAAAAAAAAAATTAAGAACCAGATTCAACTGTATGATAGGAAACATTAATACAAAAAAAATTGGTGTTAAAACCGTAGAAGAATAAACATTAATTTTGATTTTGATGAGAAACATTTGGACTTTTAAAAGTCAAAATCATGTTTGTGCAATCTTGTTACTGATTTGAACTTTTTAACATTTAAGGTTCTCGGATTTCGGTGGACCTTTACCCCATCGACCCGTTCAAGATTTGGCCTTTGCAGTGGCCCGGTTCATTCAAAAGGGGGGCTCGTTCACGAACTATTACATGGTTAAAATGTTATTTAAAATATTACTTAGAATCCCGTTTAAAGTTCGTTTAACAAATTAAATTCGTTTTATTGTGAAAACAGTATCATGGTGGAACGAATTTTGGAAGGACGGCCGGAGGCCCGTTTATTACTACCAGCTATGACTATGATGCTCCTATAGATGAATACGGTAATAAAATTACACGCGTTTCACTGAATAAACAAAGAGAACATTATGTGGGCCCGTTTTAAAGTCGTTATATTTGTATGCACAGGATTGCTTAGGCAACCGAAATATGATCACTTGAAGGAGCTTCATAAAGCGATTAAATTCAGCGAGCGAGCTATCGTTTCAGCTGATCCCGCTTTCATTTCTTTAGGATCCTATGCACAGGTTTTGCTGAATAAAGTTACATTAAAGAACTTTTTAACAACAAAATAAAGGAAAAGAAAATCACGAAAAGTACAAAAATACGGGTTCATGATTGCATTTTTATACTTAAAAACGAAACTTATGATGAAGCGATCGTGTGTTCTTTACGCACTTCATAGTTCACATGTGTGTAGTAAAGACCCATTCGTCGTGTAGGGAACAAATTGTTTTCGATAAACTAAATTTAAAGTTATATTTGTTTAAAAAAAATTATGTTTACACATTATATAAATTAAATTAGGGGTGTGCATGAAACTGAAATAACTGACCCAAAACCAAAATAACCGATCCAACCAAACCAAACCAAACCAATGATTCGGTTTTGTGTTATCTAAAAATATATTTTTTTCGCTTTTGTTTATATCCATAACCGAAAAACTGAACCGAACGAAAAAACCAAAAATATCTAATCATTTAAACATAAGAATGTATGACATATTTATAAATTATAATTTTTTTATTAAATTTATAATAAATCTAAACTAAATCCCAATGTTTGAAATCTTACAGGCCCATGTGTTTTCTTCAAGAACAGATGGTTGTGCTGCTTTTTTAGCCAATTATAATATCAATTCATCCACAACCGTTACATTCAGAAACAGCCGTTATGATCTGCCACCATGGTCCATCAGTATTCTTCCTGACTGCAAAACTGTCACCTTTAACACTGCCCAGGTTAGTACAACTAAACCTGCACAAGGTACAAGTACCTAAAGCAGATTTCTTATCGTTTTTTTTGTTGTTTTCAGGTTCGACCCAAAACATCATTTGTTAACTGGCTGCCCACAAATGTGAATAAACTTGTTTGGCAAACTTTTAATGAAGATGTTTCATTGGTTGATTCTGATTCAAAGATGACAGTTTCTGGGCTGTTGGATCAGTTGAGTGTAACTAGAGATGCAAGTGATTACCTTTGGTATTCTACAAGGTGAGAACAGTACGTGTGTAAACGAACCGAACGTCCAGTGAACTGTTCGGCGGGAAGTTTGTTTAAACGAACGAATATGAACACAATTTTTTGTTCATTTAATTCAACGTACGAATATGAACACAATTTTTTTTTCATTTAATTAAACGTACGAATATGAACACTTGCCTCATTCGTCTATTTACGTTCGTTTAAATATTCATTCAAACATATTTATTTTAAATCAATTTGATTTTAATATTTTAAAACTCTTAAGCCTAATTTAAAATCAATTTGATATCTTTGTTAAATGTTGAACGTAATGATTTTAATTTTTTTATTCACGGTTACTTTTTTTTACACGCCCCAGACCCAAAACATTTCAAGGATTCTGCCCTGAGAACATTAATGAATGAACATGAACAAATTCATTTCCTTAATGAACGAATACAAACAAGAAAATATGTTCGTTTAAGTGTTCGTGTTCTTTCATTTATTCGATTATAGTTAAATGAACAAACACAAACAAGCCCCGTTCAGTTCGTTTACTGGGCCTAGAGAAAAGTGATACATTATGCTTCAGAGCTTGTACGTTATGCAGTAAGAGTTGTAACTTATGTTGTTGAACTTGGTTTCTAGTGTTATGATAAACCCATCCGAATTACACCAGACTACTCTAAGGGTCCAATCCGAAGGCCATGCTTTACATGTTTTCATCAATAGCCAGCTCGCAGGTACAACTCTCATAAGCACAATGTACAACTCAATTGAGCTAAGCTCATGATCACATACACGTAATGTTATTCACTTATTGTTGTCGCAAAATCAACAGGTTCAGCATTTGGGAATCAAGAAAGTAAGAAAATAAAATTCACCGGAAACGCCAATTTACACGTCGGAATGAACAAGATTCAACTTCTTAGTGTTGCTGTCGGGTTACAAGTGAGTCGTTTAATAAGCGAGTTTGAGTATGCGCTTTACATCGAATTTAATTAGACTCGCGAGCCTAAACAAACATATTATTTATATAAATACAATACTAGGGGAAACATCATGAGAAAACTCAATGTTCATGGGAAAACCAAAAACCTAATTATTTAAGGTAAAAAAAATAATAAAAAATTATAACTCAAAAAATAAATCAAAAATTAAAAAACTGCTTCGGATACCTTGTTTCCCACGTCGTCCTCGTTCAAAAAAAACTCCAAAAGTAGTGGGTTTAGCTTTTAGGTTTAGTTTTTTGGGTTTAGTTTAACTTTTAGGTTAGGTTTTTGGAGGGGTGGGAGTTTAGGTTTTTGGGGGGTAGGTGTGGTGGGTTTAGGTTTTTGGGTGGGGGTGGGGTGGGGGGTTTAGGTTTTTGGGGGTGGGTTGGGTTTTTTGGTGTACTACACATATGCAGTAGAAGTTTTTTGGTTTTCTCATGAAAATGAGTTTTCTAGTGAACTTACCCCTACAATACTATACATATAATAAAACATAGAATATAGTTAAATAATATATATACAATTGTGATAAAAACCTAAAATAACATATTTTATGTTATATACAACTATAATTCTAATTATATATAAAAGTAAATAAAAAATACATAAAAACGAGCCGATCCCAAACTCGAGCTTATAAGGTTCTTCAAGAACAAGACTCGAGTTTTAAACATAAAGCTCGAAATACGTCAAGCTCGAGTTTGAGTTCTCATAAAGTGAATGAGCAAAGCCCGATTTATCATCTTTTTTGATTTGATTATTTAAACTCGTCTAAATATGTTGATTGTTTATGATCAAGAACAACGGGCCACGTTTCGAGTTATCGAAAACGGGAGTTTTAGGGCCCGTTGTGTTGCATGGGGTAGATCACGGTTCGAGGGATATAACCCATCAGAAATGGTCATACCAGGTTTGTTTCTTTTTAAAATTAGCCGGATCGAACTCAATATCTAACCGTTTCTTCTTATTGAAGCGAGGGTTAATTTCGTCTTTTTGTTCTTTTGATGTGCTTTTACAGGTTGGCTTGAAAGGTGAATCCAAAAACATAGGATCGCCAATGGGAATTTCATTAGTAGACTGGACAGAATTGTCCTTAATAGGGCAAATAAATAGGCCACTTACATGGTACAAGGTACGGTTTTCGTAGAGTTGGCGAAATGATATTAATAATTGGGCCCAAATTGGGCTCAGAATTGGGCCCAAGAGGCATTAACCACTTGCAATTTTGTGAACTTTTAGGCTTATTTCAATGCACCAGAAGGTGTGGAGCCTTTGGCTATTGATATGAAGAGCATGGGAAAGGGTCAAGTATGGATCAATGGTCAAAGCATAGGAAGATATTGGACCATTCATGAAAAAAGGTAGTTGTACTGCTTGCAACTATGCTGGTACTTATCGACCCGCCAAGTGCCAAACTAATTGTGGAGAACCGACTCAACGATGGTATGCTTTACCTTTTCTCTTGATCAATAAACGAGTTGGATAATGGGTCAAAATGGATAGTTTTGTTTTTTGACAAGTCAAACGGGTCGGGCCGGGTTTCGCCAAAAGCACTTTTCTTCTAAAATATCAATTTCTTTTTATACATGCTTAGTGTGTCATATATGATTACGAAAATTATATTATTTTAAAAATAATATAAATTTTTTTACAGGTATCACGTGCCTCGATCTTGGTTAAAACCGACCCAAAATTTGATAGTTGTTTTTGAGGAAATAGGTGGTGATGCATCAGCAATTACTATTATGAGAAGAACATTAAGGTGATCAAATGTATATAGAATGAAATTACTTGTTGGAGGGTTGATTATAACCTCTTACTTGCAGAAGAAGTCAAAAGATATATATATATATATATATATATATATTTTTCTAAATAAATATCTCGTTTGTTATGTATTTCTTTATTTAAAATCATGGTGTTAAAAACTATTGTAATTTTATAGGAAATGATACAGTGAAAGACAAAAGACACCATACATTAAAAGACGTTACATGCATATGTGACATGACATGTTATAATTTCAAAGGTTTTTGGTTCGACCTCCTAATGAAAACTGAGTTATATTGAGCGGCGGTTTCATGACTCACAAGAGGTATCTCGTCGTGAGGAGAGGGTTGGATTGATATTAGGTCATAATCAAGATAAAGAATCTTGTTTTCTCTATTGGGAGAGTTTGAAACATTCGTGTAGAGAGTTGATAGGGTTGGTTTGATTTGGGTGTTTGAATCATGTTTTCACTTATGATAATCCTTATTCATGATAAAAAAAATGTTGAGCAAAGGTTGGCGGCCATGGCGATGATGGTGGCGGTATCTCGTCGTGAGGAGAGGGTTGGATTGATATTAGGTCATAATCAAGATAAAGAATCTTGTTTTCTCTATTGGGAGAGTTTGAAACATTCGTGTAGAGAGTTGATAGGGTTGGTTTGATTTGGGTGTTTGAATCATGTTTTCACTTATGATAATCCTTATTCATGATAAAAAAAATGTTGAGCAAAGGTTGGCGGCCATGGCGATGATGGTGGCGGCGACGACGAAGACTGGTGGGTGACATACATTGACACGGTGCTTGCCTATTCTAACTTCTAAGTTAGCTAGTTTCATAGGTTCGCGGTTTATGAACTTGTTATTGGTTTATAGAACTAGCTATTGGTTCGTTAGGTTTGGATAGGTTTAGACAAACATAATTATTCTTGATTCCGGTTTCGTTTATATTACCATAGTAAAAAATGAGTAGTAAACATGACGAGTACTATAAAAACGAGTACTCTAAAAACTGGTCTATTCTTTTCTCTGGTGCAGTTGGTCCTGAACTTCAACCAACATTCATATTCAGGGGCTTTCAGCTTTAATCGGGTTTCTTTTTTTGCATATTAACACTCTAGAATTACAAATATACAACAAATATAAAAAGAGCACCTACAACGCACACTCCCACAAACGTGCAAAGTCACCTGTCATATCAACAATACATCATCTTTCAAAAATATATATTTCTCAAGCAATACATCAGTATTCACAAACATATTCCATTTTACATCATAACAACCTTTTTACATTTATTTTTCAAAACAAAATTGATTATTATAATAAACTAACTTTTTAATATTGTGTTATTAAACTTAATAATTTATATAATTAAAATTAAAAAATATATATATAATAAATTAGGGGAAACTTAAAATTTTTAGATTCAAACAATAAAAATATTACATAAATTAAAAGTTATAAAAAATAAATATGATAAAATCATCTAAAGAGATATCTATTTCTTCTTGCCATGTTTTTTTCTAATCATGGCACGATGTTTTTTTATGAGATGCAGATATTTCAGGGTCTCTTTGACTTATTTCATTGTTATAGTGGATTTTCATTCGTTACAAATCTGTTCACATTGAATTCAAGTATTTGTGTTATTTTGATATTGAATTGCTTCATAATATCTACTTTTTTTTTGTCAGTTATTATAGAGGAATATCATCTTCTCATTATCAATGAGGTTGAGGTAGTAAATGAAAATCACTTATTATAATAAATTATAAAATCTAATTATATAAAATTTATTTTTAATTAAATAGTAAATAAAAATCAAATTAAACTAAATAATAATTAACGTATTTTTAAAACACAATTATTATATATTAGTTTTGTATATTTTAAATTCTATTTTTTATCTATAATATATCTAATATATTTTTATATTTGTAAAATATATACGTAAATATTTAAAAAATTTATATATTAATATTTTTAAGGAATAATAGTCTTTCAATATTCAAAAGCTTTAATCATGATAAACGCTATTGTTGAAAGCAACCGAAGAACGCAAATCTCTTCAATCGTCTTTTATGTCCTCCAACTGAAGTCATCCTCAGTCCATGGCGAAGACTCGCACCACCGGAAAAACCCTAGATTCTCATATCGTCAAAGGCATTAACAAATCCATAAAACGTTAGTTTCATTTTCAATCACTCTCCTTATCTTCCCTAAATTGATCATAATTTTCTAATTGATTCGTGTTTTTTTTCCAAATTAGCCGGCGATTGCGTGTTGGTGCGATCGGCCGATCCATCGAAGCCGTCGTATGTAGCAAAGTTGAAGAAGATCGAATAGGACAACAGTGGAAGCCACGTGAATGTTCACGTGCAGTGGTACTACCGGCCGGAGGAAACAATCGGTGGCCGGAAACGGTTTCACGGAATCAAAGAAGTGTTCCTATCTGATCACCATGATATTCAGAGCGCTGATACAATTGAAGGCAAGTGTACGGTTCACACCTTCAAGAGCTATACGAAGCTTGACGCCGTTGGAAACGACGATTTTTTCTGTCGTTTTGAGTATAAATCTTCCACCGGAGACTTCAATCCAAATAAAACAGTCGTGTATGTTTTACGTTTCTATCGTTTACATAATTTTTATGTTGTGATTGTTGGATTGAACTAATTTTAGGCTGCTAGTAAAATTATATAGGGCTTCTGAATCTGTGTGTGTGTGTGTGTTTTCCCCTCTCTGATTAATTTGAAAGAGATATGATGATTGACAGGCGCCGCTATAACATATTTTGGGGACTAAAGCCAACTTGAAATCGATGCGTTTTTGTCAAAGTTTTCTAAATATATGATAGTTTTTTAAATGTAATTTTATAGAGCGTCAAAATGTATTATATTAATTTTATAGGCTTTAGTTGCTTGTACCGTAGACTCCTTATAAATAAACCTTGAATCATTTTGTTACCTTTTCTTATTCCTCTATATAAACACAAAAATTGATGGATTATCGTATATATTTTCAGCTTGAAATTAATATGGATTAAAGTAGTTTTTTCAATTTTTTGGGCCTTTAAAATTTGAGGGCCTTAAGCGGTTGTTTTAGTTGCTTGTACCGTAGAGATGCCCTTGATTGATTGATTGATCTTTCAGGTACTGCAAGTGTGAGATGCATTACAATCCGGATGATTTAATGGTTCAATGTGATGGCTGCAGTGATTGGTATTTCTCATCATTGCATTCCTTTTGACAATATTTCTTTTGTGTTGTATTTTTCGAATCAAGTTGAGTTTCTTGGTAAATAAGTATATCATGGATTCATGTCATCGTTTATTGAACTCGTGCTTTTGCTGATGTTGAACATGTATCAACCTGCGGTTCACCTGAATTTGTAGCTAAATATAAGATTTTGAAAGACAATTTTTATTCGATATGTTCTAGGAGACAAACTCAAATAAATGATGCTTAATAGGTTGCAAAAATAGTCTCATTTCTAAGCATATACAGCCAACTTGGTTGAGATTGAGGTCTTTTTGGTTGTCACCATGTTCGGATGGAGCTTTGTAGGATGTTAATATGGTGTTATTTGCTGAAAACTAAACTTGACATGTCACCTTTTTCATAAAAAGTGAAATATTTGAGGGTAGCTGCTGAAAACTAAACTTGACAATATTTCATTATTTCATAAAGTAGGTTTATTAGCAACTCTGGGCACAAAGTTATGTGGTTGCTTCTCTTATGTCTACCATTGGTCCAAACATTATACTTGTATCCTTGTATATGTATACTAGTCTTTCAGCCATCATCCAATATTTGAAATCCTGATATGCCCTTTGGTAAATTGTTATTACTATAGTCATGGTTATTATTAGTTTGATGATTGCATGGTCTTAATGTCGTTTTATTTATTAGATCAATAATCATAGTTTAAGTAGGATATTGTTTCTGCTAAAGAAAATCTATGTACAGAGCCTAGTGTTATAAGTTAGTTATGTTCAATTCGATTAATTGATTTGGTATCGAGTGGGAGAGTTGGTTTGTCTCTTGAAAACAAGTTGTTTCATTTAATTTTCAGTTTTTTACTTGTTTTCATTCGATTCTCGAGCCGGGTCCCATCAATTTGGTATCAGAATGATACTTTATTAAGATTAAACATAGTTAACTTACAATCCTAAGCCATGTATATAGATTCTTGAGGAGAATCAATATCCTAGTAATACTATAAGACTATGATTCCTAATCTTACCTAAAATAATACCTACAGCCTACTTATCGAATAGAATAACATTAAAGCGTGCCTAATCATTAAAATAATAATATTCATAAGGCAAATTGGATTTTAATAATCCAAACTATAACCTATTGGCATATAATGATCCATACTATCAATTTGGTCGGTAACAGTCCTAATTTTCACTTTGTTGTCAATAGCAGTCCCAGTAACATCATCTTAAATTTACGCTCCATTTACACTTGATTTTGCTCAAAATGATTATTTCAAGCGAAATGGAGAAACGTACAAGCGAAATCAAATGGAAGCTAATTGTAACCGGAGCGCAAATTTATGATGAATATGTTACTGTGACTGTTGTTGACAACAAAAGTGAAAGTTAGGACTGTCACCGGCCAAAATGATAGTAGGACTGTCACCGGCCAAAATGATAGTATGGATTATTATCCGCCAATAGGTTATAGTTTGGATTATTAAAATCCAATTTACCTATCCATAATTATGATAATAATGATTAAACCAGGTCGAACAGCTCTCTATGCTTCTACATTTGGGTTACTTTGCAAGTATAATATTTCTTTTTCTTTTTTTCTGCAAGTATAAATCATATTATTTTCTAGAATCTCACAGCATTTTGGTTCAGGTTTCATCCTGCTTGTATAGATATGACTGCAGAAGAGGCGAAACGAATGGAACACTTTTTCTGTCAGAGCTGTTTATCTGATGAGCAAAAACTTCTCCAAAACTCTCATGTTATTCCCAGACATTCATCCATGAAGGTAATCCACTATCTCATCATAAAATTTTATTTTTGTTTATACATCATTTGCTTATTGTCTCGGTTCTCTGAATGATAATGTCTCATGGTACTAGCAATTTTCAACAACTGACTGTAGGAAGTTAGATATTATTTTCAAAGTACATTGGTATTTAATACTTTAACATAAACATTATCGATACGCCATGTAGAGCAAATATGATCATGTTAGTTTTTGCATGAATTATTTACCTGAATTATGTATGTGAAAGTCAACCAAGTATTTGGCTTTTTTCATTATGAATTTATGACTTCCCAAATATTATAATTTTATTATTTACAAGGCGGGCGTTTGTTGAAACCTACTAATAGAAATGGAAACACGGACACAATGGGTAACAGGTCAAAATAGGGTTGACTGCAGACTCTTTTTTGTTTATCTTTATAAATTTTGTATAAATACATAATGTGTTAATTATGGTTATAAAGTGAAGATTATTACAATAACTCATTCACGTTTTGGTAATATTTACTCTGGAAAAGTTATCTATTGGTTGATTATGAATCTTTATGAGAATCCTTGTATACATGGTGTTTGACCTTTGCGTTTTGAAAGTGATTATTGTGTTTTCAAGTTGCGTCGGTTCTTTTTGTATAATAAGTGAAACTGATTGTGATTATCTGATCATTTAGGGGTCAAATAATCTCAAATTTGGATTTTTTTAGGGGTCATTTTACATGCAAATCCTTAAATAATGAGAATATTCCAAACACTCAGATAGCTAATTATCTAATCTTCTTATTCTAGTTATTTTTGGTATAGTACTTTGAGAACTACATAAACAATTGTATCATTAGCTTTAATTGTGATACATGAGCCGGTTATGTAACCGCTTACCCTACTTTCTAATTGTTATTATATCTATCAACACTACGTAAATATGTGGTTCACTATTTAAAATTTGTTTTGTATAGAATGCACCCCCACCGTTGTAAAGAATATCGTTATGTCTATGATTGTGTAAACTATAGGTAGACTCAAAGCGTTCGAAGGTGATGTAGAAGTTCAATGAATAAAGAATCCAGCATCAACAATATGGACAGAAACAACGGTTTATTTATGTGAATATGTGTGCATCTACTCGGGTTTGTTGGACCGTTTGGTAGTTATGCTTTATATATGTCATTTGAAGTTTTCTTATTTTCCATACAGCTTTTTTACTAGGGTTTGGTTTTGTAATATATCTTCGTTCATATTTACAACAACATATGATGCATCGTCTCTTTGAATAGGGTTTTGGAACCGAGTTTATTCAAGGTATGTATTATTTTTGTTGATATATAATCTAATAAGAAAATAGGTCGGATCACGAATATAACCTTGAAATTAAAAAGAAAATTATTGAATGGTTAAAAAATTAAAAATGATTTTTTTTAAATGCTAGTAATGGTAGCTCGATGATACGGGCCCCATTAAAGTGTACACTCGAAAGCCCAAGCCCAAGCAATTCAACAAAGAAGCGGGAGGAATAAATTAAAATTGTATTTTGGTCTCGCCTAAACCCCTTGGCTCAGGAGAATTCGCTGGAAGTGTAGTGTAGTAGTGGGAAGTTGGAAGTAGGGATGGCAATGGGTCGAGTTCGGGCCATGTATCGGTAATCCCAAACGCATACCTGGTTGTAAAATTGTGTCTCATACCCGGCCCATTACCCGTCGGGTTAGTGTCGGGTAACGGGCATACCCGTTAGTATCAGATATCTGGCATACTCGCGAGTATCGGCTAATAAACGTCGGGTATATGTCGTGTAATTTTCTATGACTCTATTTTTTAGATTTATAAATACATATTTCAAAAGAAAAATTAAATTTTCACATAATAAACCTACTAAAATGAACATTAATAGGCATGAGTTAAGAGAAAATAAAATTATAAATTACAAATTTTCGGGTATATGGTTCGGGTAAACGGGTATGTGATTTCGGGTAATCGGGTCGGGTATCACCTAATCCCATACCCGTCCCATACCCGCAAAATTTTCTAAAATTAATCCCTTACCCCGTCCGTACCCGTCGGGTTTCGGGTATACCCGCCCCGCCGGGCTCGAGTCAGTATTTCTTTTGTTATGCATTTGAGTTTGTCTTTTGTCAAGTTATTATTTCTCTTTCTCGGTAATCGTATTTGGAGAGTTGCCCCTCTCGAATTGGGCTTGTTAGTTTGAAACCCCTCATCCTGCTTCAGCTATCTCAGATCGTAACACTCGAGCACCATGAGTTTCGTTGTGTAAACTTTCTTTAAAAGATGGTTTGCACCTCCTGTATAGATTATATAATAGTCTTACGGCATTCACATCCCATTCTTTAAACAAGTTTTATCTCTAATTTATATAAAAAATCTAACAAAAACACATAATTTACCCTTACATCTCATCCTCTAAAATAGAGATATGGTTTAGAGAATTTAAACTAATTCTCTATCTATAGATAACCAAACTCAAATCTCTATAACTTATTGTGAGTGTATGAAAATAAGAAAAATAATAAAATAAGTATTTGTGAGTAGTATAAAGATGTAGATAGAGAATGGGATTTGAGATATTTTTAAAACATAAACAAATTACAGAGAAAGATGTGTTTTTTAGTAAATTATATAGATAGAGAAGAAGTGGATGTGAATGCTCTTATAACATTTATAACAAGTCTTCATCTTTAACACTATTATTTGAAGATTTCTTTTGTTTTACACCTCTATCAGGATATCCATCCCCATCTTTAAGTTTTAGAATTTAGTAAATAGAGATTTTTTAAATTTAGACATTCATTTTTTTCATCAATCACTATATTTTTTGAATGAGATAGAAATAGAGATAGGGAATGAGATATGGAAAGTTAAACTAAATTCAGAGAAAAGTGAAATTTTATTAATTTATAGAGATGAAAATGAAAATGCTACGTGAATACTCTTATATTGTGAATACTCTTATTAATGAACATGATACAACCCCATATATGTATACTTGTGTTGTACACGTACTTTTATGGTTTATAAGGATGATTATTAGGGTTGTTCAAATAGCTCATTGTCACACCCCAACCGGCGGCGGAAACGTCGGGGCGTGAAGCGTGCAGACTGTTCATAAGCTTATGGTTGACTAAAGTTGTAATATATTAAATAACCAATTCCATTTCATAGTTCAAGTAATCAAGTAGAATGTTTTCAAGAGTCAAAATACAAAATTTCTTTATTAATTTAGATACTAGGTCCAGTTCCTATGTGTAGCATCTTGGATATGAGCTCAAAGCTTAGTACCTGAAACATGTTTAAAACGAGAGTGTCAACTATAAATAGTTGGTGAGCATACATAGGTTTTGACACCACAAGTAAAGTTCAAATGTTTTGTGTACAATTCGTATGATACATGGTTTAAGAAGCATTTATGGAGAATCTAAGTTAAGCAAGTTGCACAGATGTAACCTTGTAATTGAATAACATACCAATGTTAACCAAATGAAGGGCACAACATACCAATGTTGACCCAATGGAGGGCATAACATACCAATGTTAGCCCAATGAAGGGCATAGCAACACATGCTATCCCGTTGTATGTGTAGTATAATTGCACGAGTATGTCATGTGTATGTATTGTATAATTGCACGAGTATGTCCTGTGTATGTGTTGTATAATTGCACGAGTATGTCATGTGTATGTAGCCTTAACAGTTAGTATTCAGGCACAAAGCATAAATAAACACATATGACCATATGGTAGAATTGTACGCACGTAGTTGTAAATAGCGAGTTGTTGAAGGAACATGTTTCACCCCAAAATATGTGTAAAAGGAAAAGGGGCTATGTAAAACTCACTTGTGTTGGGTAGTGTAGTTTGCACAGATCAACAAAAATACCAAGCGTGTTGTAGGTCGCTACGTTTGACCTAGTGGATAAATGTATAACGCGTGTCATTGTTTGTGTTATTTTTATGTCGAAAAATGGATTTGTATGTTTAGGATTTGTTTGAAATAAATAAATAAATAATTTTATTTATCTATTTAGTACATTTTAAATAGTAGTGATATATATATTCTTTAAAATGCAAATTTAAATAACTGATATATATTTATATTTATTTAAATATAAATTTAAATAAATAATATTTGTTTAAGTCAAAATATACATTTGTATAAATGGTTTTATAAAAATGATTATATGAACTCACGATTTCATCGGTTTCGAACTATCGGGAATTAATCGTTTTAAATCTCTAAATCAAGGATTTGGTTTATAAATGATTCCCGGGTCTTGGGATTTTATAAAATAATTTTTATAATTACATTTTGAAATTTTTTAGCTAAAATATGTTAAATAGACTTTAAAACAGAAAAATAATTGATTCTGGTCAAGGAGCACGACCGTGCTCAAGTAGGGCACGACCGCGCTCGTTGCCGGGCGTGACCGTGGTGGTCTGAGCGCGCCCGTGGTCGAGTCAGAAGTCACTACAGAGGGTCTGGACATAGAGCACGACCGTGCTCGTATCTGGCACGACCGCGTCTAGTGTTTGTTTTTGGTCAAGACTTGTTTGCTCGGTAAGCACGACTGGGCCACACCTGGGGCACGACTGTGCTTGGTCAGGCACGACCGCGCTCAGGGATGAGCGCGACCGTGTCGGGCCTTTTTCAGACGCAATTCGATCGATTCTTATATTAATAGCTTCTGGATTCTTAGGGCTTTCACTTAGTGGATGATTACGAATGTTTCTACATAGTTTAATTGTATTTATATCTTGTCTAGAGTGTAGTTCGAGTAAAATTTATGTTTCGGCTTTTTGGTTCAAAATCGGATCGATTTGAGTGTTTCTACTACGAATTGATATAGGGCTTTCGTAGTAGAGGTAGATACAAAGCTGAAGACGTGTTACTTACTTGCTGAAAGTGGGCAATCGAATGCGGTCGGCTACGGGTCGAGCGGCTTCGTTTCTTGGCGATCAATCGGACGACAGAGGTGTTGTGAGCGTCGAGTGAGAGTTCTGAGAGATTGAGTGGGTGTATATGAGGGTGTAGGAAGCCTGCAACTTGCTCTCAATTGTTTAATTCGCGAGACTTGGTTGTGGTGGGTATGGGATTAAACAAATGTGCAAATTGGAGGACAATTTAGGCGTGTTGCAGGTTGAATTCAGTCGAGTAAGGTCTGACGCGTGAAAACCGGCTTTTCTTTATTTTAAATTTCGCGAATTCAGAGGGTATGGTATGGTTTGACTTCTGCAGAGTCAAGTGGGTTCATCAGCGCGACCGTGTCTACTTTAGGCGCGACCGTGCTTAGGTTGCAGGCGCGACCGTGCCTAGTCCTAGGCGCGACCGTGCTTGCCTAGTTTTGTAGTTTTTGAGTTTTGTCAGTTTTGGTCCTCGAGGCTTGTGAGATAATGGTGTTTTTGTTTAATTTGTTTATTGTAATAGAATAGTTTGTATATGTAACTGCATCGTAGTTTGTTTGTACACGAATCGAAACTGAAATGTGTTTGTTTATTGAAATCAAACGATTACATGATGAAAATCAGAAATGTTACACTCATGACCAAAGCTACCACGAAGCCCGTGGCAGTTTCCCCAAGCCAGAGAACCTTGCTACGCATTTGTTATTTTTCTTGTCTTGAGAAAAGAAGCTAAGTCCCGTTCTTTTAATTAAATGAAGAAAATTTTGTGTTCATGTTCGTTCATTATTTAAATGAACGGACATAAATGAACTTCCCGTCAAACAGTTCATGAATGTCCTGTTCATTTACAGGCTTAGATATCTTCCATTTAAAGAAAGCAATAACAACTTTGTAGAATTAAAAAACATTTGTGATTTTGTATTTAGGTTAAAGTTCCACCAAAGCATCATCTTTAGCTAGAGGAATTCATGACAAATTACAAACAAGTCTCATTCAAAAACGAGTTTTCAATGTAAATTTTTTTTATTAAGATACACAATTCCCTAAAATAGCAACAAACTTTCAATATTTTATAAAAAATTAGTAGCTTCAGTGTCTTATTCTATGATTTTTTAAAGTACAATTTTACTCTCATTTAAATTTATTTAAATAGGGACATGCTATACCGCATCATTCTTCAATGGTTTACATTGTATACACACTCTAAGTACATGTCACATCAGTCATTTCAACTTTTAAACGATCTTTTGACATTCTAGTTAGTTTAACTCTTTGTTCTACTTTTTAAAAGCCTTGTTGAAGGAGTGTTTAACTCTTGGTTCAACGTTGCCAGTATAACATCAAATTTTTCAGCATGGTATGTTTAGAACTTCCCTTTAAATGACAAATACTTATTATTACTACTAAAAAATGAAAGAAAAAAAAACCAATATAAAAAGACAAAAATAACATGGTAAATAATTGCTAAATTTATGAAGGAAAAAAAAGCCAATGATTCCAGTTTAGCAATTGATTAGAACATACTTCAGGAAAGAATCATACATTATACAAGTCCAAATTTAAGATATACTTTTTTTAACCATTAGATGTCGTTACCGGAAAATTCACAGGACCCCGCCAATACCCTGCTAATCAACAACGGGAACGTGTAAAATACAGTTGACGCTGGGTAAGCGGCCTTCAAGGGGATTAAAGACAGAAACTGTGAAAACTAGGTTCAAATCCATGGTTGGAAAAATCGTTAGGCGCTAGTCGGGCGGTGGGGTGGTGTCTAGGCGGGATTAATCGGATTGGAATTTTTATATGTAATTTTTAGTTTTTTATATATACACACACATTTTTATAAAAATGTTCATTTTTAAATATTTATACACATATTTGGCTGGAATTTGAAGGAGTTGGCTGGAAAATCCAAGGTTTTTCCGGAAAATCTAAGGCTTTCGCCGGAATTTGGCCGAAAATTTCAAGTTTTTGCCGGAATTTTCGCCAGAACCTGCCCGCCTAGACCCGCCTATGACCGCCTAGGCCCGATTCCGATTAATGGTCCGCCTAGCTCAAAATTACAAGTTAAATGGCCGCCTAGCGCCTAGGCCCGATTTTTACAACACTGTTCAAACCTCTGCTAGAGAGACTCAAACGCTTACCACTATGTCATCCATTAAGATATACTTCTCATTGTCACATTTACAAAAGGCTACATTTATAATAACTGATGTTGAAATGCTCTATTCATTTAACAATTTCCCATAGAAGACTCGAAACAATTGTTACATTACTTGACACAATGTTGTTATACAAACTTCCTGATGATTGGCAATATGCAAATTTTAATACTTTTTTTTAGAAACTTTGATGAATATATAAACTTCATTTTTTAAAAACCAACTTCAATTTACCTTTTTTGCTTTGTTTTTTCTCTTTTCCACACAATTACAGTGCCACCAAAATCAGAAGATGCTAATAGGTTCTCACCATGATTCCATGCAACTGCAATCACTGGATATCCATGTCCCTGCATGCATAATGAAATAATAAAAAAAAATCAGAATAATTTCTTTGTCCCATCTAGTTTTAGGATGATGTATATGAGTACATCTGGTTTCATGTATATTAATTCCAGCCAAAAGTCAGATGACAAAAATGTCCTTAATTTTTTTTTCTTTTTGAAATACAAGTTTAACCTATAACATGCTATAATTCATCAAAAGTAGTTGTCTTTTCAAAACTTTCAAGGACATTTTCATCATTCTGACAAGTTTTTGCCAGAAATGGTATAAATGAAGGCAGATGCATATTTAGGTGGCCTGTAAAGTAGTTTGCCATTTGCCAAGTTTCAATACATGGGTGCCCGCCCTTTAATGAAAAAATCGAATACATACGTGCCTCAACAAGTCAACGTACATTAACGCATTAACTTAGGCTATGTGTAATGGGCGTGGATGACGTGGCCCGTGATTGGGCGTGATTGAGGCATTATGGGCAAAGAGGTGAGGCAAATCACGGGTGTTGGGGCAGGCAAATCACAAACCAACCAATAAATGTTTTTTTAATAAAAAACGTGAAATCATTACACACTTTAGTTGTTTTGGTTTGTGGTTTTACTCCCGCCTACGTGGCAGTGACAAATAACAAACCGAGTTTTGTACTCATCGTTTCTTATATGTATCTGCCTTCATTTATGTCACTGCCACATAGGCGGGAGTAAAACCAACCAACATTGCAACTCGAGTTCACATTTCTTATATCAAACGTTGGGGCAGGCAAATCACAAACCGAGTTTTGTACTCATCGTCACTTGGAAATTGCAATGTTTGAGTTGGAACATTTTGCAAGTAAAACGTTTGATCATTTGTCAAAAATGTTCAAAAAAGCCGTTGAATAAAGACGAAGAAATGTGAACTCGAGTCAATACCATTGATTTGGTCATAATGAAGATAATGGGCACATATGTAATGTTACAAAATGATGTAATTTTATGGGACGGAAGGTGCTCTTTTTTAAGACACTGAGGTAAAAAAAATTGGTTTAGGAGAGAGAAGGAACAAACCTGTAGCTTGTTGACGCATGTATTCTGGGGCCGAGTTAAGTCATAGAAATAAACAGCTGCATCTTCACTTCCAATAACTTCAAAATCAACATAAACCCTTGTATCAGTGAACCTTCAAATACATTATTTCAAGTAGACATATTTGCTCATCTCTCTTTTTCTCACACACCCCAAAACAGGGAGAGGTGGTTTTGGATATTGAATGATTGGGAGGGAGGTTCAAATAAGAACCATTAAATAATCAGGAACCAAATGGACCACTTTGGTCCTTGGATCATATTTCAGTGGATGGTTGCTTATTAAGACGTTACGTCTATTCCACTCCATGAATCGCGACCATCCCCTCATCCGCTCCACGATCCAAGTGCAATAAGATGGTTCCTAACTATTTAGTGGTTCTCATTGGTTAGGGCTGCTTGAGATATTGTTGATGGAGTTAGATATATAAAATTTTACTTTATTAGTAATTTGGAAAGGAGATTTGCACTTCAGTGTGGAGGTCATCACTCTCAACTACTGTGGGAAATCATTCAGATTCCAATATAAGGTTATAATAAGGGGAAAAGTTATATGAGAGTCAAGTGTTATGTTTTGATGTGTGTGTGTCCCTTAATTGCTTCTAGCAATATAACTTCCTAATTATGGAAACACTAAACTTACTATGTTAACTAATTAACCTTAAATAGGTGGTCTAACGGCAAGTTAACGGAATCCGACGAGAGAAAATACTTCTTAACTATTGAAATACAAAATATATTGTAATCAGTGGCGAAGCTTGAAGAGAAACGCAGGGGGGCGCGGCGGAATCCTATAGTTTTCTTCTCCTATAGGGGGAACGGAACTTAATACCTATAAAATTTGCAGCCAAATACGTATACAATAACACTTCTGAGCGAAAAATCGGGCCCCCGGTCCCTCACTAAGCTTCGCCCCTGACTGTAATGTAGTTATTTGAAGATGGGAGTTAGGGATATATACCTATATATTCTCCTTTTTCAAGGGAAAGCAATGGACAAAATGAAGCACGGATGCTGTGAAGCCGTGGGGCCAATTTAAGAGAGCACCGAAGAGTTAGATATCCTTGTAACTCCAAAGAAACGCTACAAAAAAAATTAAAACTTTGATCAGCATTCTGATTTTTAAACTTCGATAGCGTTTGGTTAGATGGAATTGGATTTAAAATCTCATTCTACAGGGTGTTTGGTTGGCAGATGGGAAGGAATTAGAATTTTATCAATTCCAACAAATGAAAGAACTAATATTCTTTTGCAACATGGATGGAATGTTTACATTTCCATAAGACTTTAAAATTTACAAAAAATATACGTCACCGTTTTATTATTATGTATTTATTTTTATCATTATTAACTTCCAAATATTTATTAATAACCCAAGCTACAAAATACAAATAACAAAAAAATTCTAGAAAAATATCCTGAATAAACTTTATTAATATTAGTATTTATGATAATTATTAATTTGAATAACAATTTATTATAATTAATTATTAATTTTAAAATTCTGATTCTTTTAAGTATTAATTATTATTATTGTTTAATTTCCAGAAATATATTCATAATTATTTATTATTATTAAGTCCGTTCTATTTCCCTCCAACCAAACATGTGAAGGATTCCAAATTCCACCAAATATAAATTCCTATGTGAGATGCCATTTCTTCTAAAACATACTGCAAACCAAACGGCTTCTAAGCAATTTAATTAATTAAAATTAAACATATACCTAAAGAAAAACAAAGTTCCATCTCGAGTAAGTGAAAGCAACACAGGACCTTGTGTCATAAGAGAAAATGTTCTATACTGAATGGTTGTAAATTCAGATTTTTGTTTGCTGATACTTCTTGTGCGGTGGGTCCGTGATAAGGTACCTTGATGAGAGTTTACTTTAACTGAATATATAGATCCCTAAGAAATCAAAAGTAACAATTTAGTGGGGGTGAGGGTGGGGTACAGATGGTTAGATGGGCAAGTCGGGTGGGTTGTGTAACGGGTCAACACCATAGTTACCTAATACGCGGTTCGCTCCGGTACGTGTACGCGGTTCGGGTACGCAATTCGCTAGAGTTAACGTATTCGGTACGGAGGGGGGTAGGTTCATTTCGGTACGAACCGGTACGGTGTACCATGTAGTTCGGTTCGATGTACCCGAATGGAACATAAGTTCAAATACAATATAATACTTATTGTCAAATTCCAAATCAAAACATCAAATACAATTTATTGGACTTAATAATAATTGAAACGAGAGTGGGCAAAAACATAAAATACAATTTATTGGACTTGATAATAGTTGAAACGAGAGTGGGCTGGGCCACCAGAAAACCAATTTATTGAACTAGATCCACAGAATTTAATAATAATGTGAAACTAGAGTGGGCTGGACCACCACAAACAATTTATTTAACCTGGTCCAGAGAAAACCCTATACTCTTGCTTAATCCCGTCGGCCTAGAGAGAGAGAAAGGTAAGAATCCAAAATCGTGAACCAGGCAATAATCGAACCACCGAATTCCTATCCCAAAATCGTGAATTGGGGCAGCAATGGTACAACGATTTCATGCTATTGGATCGCCGAACCATGGTTAGAAGATCGCCGAACCAGGTAACTCGAATTCGCCGTACCATAGCGATTTGGTACGCTGCGAATTTCGTTTTGGTACATCACGATCCAATACGGGGATCGTGGGGGGCTGAGCGAATTCGGTAACTATGGTCAACACTACAGGTTGTGTAACTAGGGTCAAAATGAAACATTCTCTTTTAGCACGTGTTGAAACAGGCAGGTTGGTCGACCTGGTCCATTTTTTCCTTTCTGTATTTTTCAAAAAAATAGGTGTAACGTATGGGAGGACACCCAAGTATTCTTTTCCAGCCTAAAACATGCCGAATGATGAAAATACCCTTAAATTTTTTGAAAAGTCATCACATGTTCACACCTCATCATGTGTATTTTTTGGTTTTAAAATAAATTTGGAAGCGCTACCTTCACATATGTTATCCTCTTTTTACGAATAACTAATGTGTTGATAATGATTACAAAAAAAAATTCGTTACAATAACAATCTAAAATTTTCAATAAAAACGATTTAGGAGGTTGTATGCATCAAAAACTGACTTTGGACACCTTTCAACCCGTTTGGCCCATTCTTCACACATATGTAATAAAACACAACCTAAATGGACCCATCGAAATCGCTACCTCTAAGGCAAGGTGTTGTTAAACTAATGAGAGCTATCAGGATAAAGTTGACTTGCTGACTTTGAAAAAGGCTGACCTGTGCATCTCCGCAGAAAATAAACTGACCTGTATGGTCATAATCAAGGGCAGGAACCTCGCTGTCAACAACTATCTTACTTATTAATCTTCCCGTACTAAAATTGAATACCTGAGATAGGAAATACATTATCAGACTATTATTATTACGTATTTATAATTTTTAATTATTTCCTTAATTAGTTAATTAATTTCCTAGTCTACTTGCAACTTGCAATAGTTTGGAACCCAAGTTACTTGGCCAATAGAGGCGTTTTTTTGAGAACCAACAATATGTTGAGTACTGCGAGAACCGTGTTAGCCATTGCACTATTTATTATATAAATTGACTAGAATTCATGTAAATTTCAATATGTTTTAAGGTTTGGTTTTAAAAAACATGGTATTTATAGTCGTTTGTTTAAATGCATATATGCACATATACTATATGCACATTTTTATACTTTTTAAAACAAATTCAGGAGAGAGAAGATAAAATCAAACTAAGAGTAGGGAGAGATAAAAAAACATTGCTTTCCAGTTTTATGTTTTTCACTGAAGCGACGTGTGCACGTCTTATGTGGTTCTCTCAGTTCTCAACATTTAGTTGGTTCTCAAAAGAACATGTCCCCCTATATTTTTTTTTGAACGGCAACACCTAGATATTCTAGGATAATTGGGTTTCCCCGGGGCAACACCTAGAACATCCAGGGCAGCCCACCACAGGAGGAACCCCCCAACTGGGTAAACCCCCTGACCTGGCCACAGACCCCTTTTTTGCTGTGGCCAGGATTCGAACCCAAGACCTCCACTATGAGAAGTCTAGGGGCTACCATTGCACCAGATGGCCAACGGTACATGTCCCCCTATATACCTATATATATCATATATAAGGCTCAATTGTATCTCAATTAATTAACATTTTGATTCTTTCAATCTGCCTATTGAGGTTTATTATGCATGGACCATAACTTTTCATATAGAAATCTCCCCATAAAAATAAAGGCAGCAAAAGATTTGCAGTATTTACCGAGACTTCTCTGTTTGCATTTCCAATTGTAAGAAAATTATTATTCACCTGCAATTAGTTACATAGATTAATATTAGTGTAAGCCCAATTATATCTCTCTTTAAAAGTGTGGAACTAAATGTATCAAATGTCCCTAATCCTACGATGAGATCCGATTAACAGTCTTTGAATGAATATATGAAGTGTATTTTGTACTGAAACAAATGGTACATACTCTAAAAAGACAGTGGATGTAACATGATATGCAGTTTAAAATTTTGCAAATTTACCGGGACTTCTTTTTATTGAAAGTCTAAAATACCACTTGGGTCACTAAAAGGTGGCTTTTTATTCCACTAAAGTCATTCGGTAACTTGATGACCGGTAGAGAGATTGACGTGTCGGTTACCAAATGACCTGATGTGGAACAAAAAGTCATATCTTTTGATGACCCAAGTGGGAATTTCTCGAGTAAAATGACTAATGTGGGACAAATGGAAATTTGTTGGTATTTATGTGATTTTCCCCATAATATAACTGCATTAAAACTATAAAATCTTGATTTGCACTTACAGGATGAAATCGAATACACAGCTGGGAGGTAACTCCATATATTACTCGGATGCAAAGGCCATTTGGAATATCCCAAACCCGCACAGTTTTATCCAGTGAAGATGACGCAATGTATTGGTTGTTTAGTGAGAAGTCGAAATCTGGAAAAAGGATTAGAAGTGTAAACGAAATCAATAAATTATAAGTGTCTGTTTTCAGTTAAGGTATAACATTTTGACATAAAGGTGCATTCACCCTTAAAGATCATGCATTAATATTATTTAAAAGGTGCAGGTAATAATGTCTTATTACATCCTCAGGACGTAGTTACAACCCGGTTTTTTCATAGTGCCTATTGTTTTTGGAAGTTTTTCTTGCATTTTTAAGCTTCATCACAGGTATAGCACAATAATGTGCTCCAACTATATGCATACTTTCACATCTTGAACTTTATCGATGAAAAACCTATATCATCACAGAATCACTTTGTTTTCATATTGTCTTGTTCTAAATTCATTTAATATATTGAAGTTTCCAGTAAGAAAAACATGTTATTAATCACTTATCCAGCCTAAATGAGGATTGTTATTTCCTTCCGGCTTTTATTTATTCTCTATGTTAAGGAATAGCTTTTGCTTTTATACAAAGACATGCTAGAAATTAACTACAATAATCATAAAAGTGCTTCTAATACCAAGCTAATAAAGTCTTGTTCAAGTACAAGGTTTTTGCAGACTGACATCACAATAGATGAAATATCATCATAATTTAAAGGGCAATCTGCACAAAGTAGAAACAAACTTTACACTTGTTTCCTAACTATAGCAAACAACGATAAATTAGGCACAAAACAGAAACTTAAATTAGTTACCAATTTTAGAAACTAAGTTACATTTTATAACCAATTGTAGCAACGAATGACCAGTTCAACCAGCAGCAGATCATTTTTTGCTGATTCTTCAAAAAAGTGTTGATGTGGCCTCTTACTTGTCATTTTAGTGTATTTGTATATGCGACATTCCATCTGATGTAATATTTGATATTTATTTTTACGTATACACTACTTTTAAGAAAAACCATTTTTTTAAACATAAATAAATTTATTTAAAACAGATTCAAAGCATTTTTTGCGAATGTGGTGTCTGACTCTGACCTGGCATCAATCAGCAATTTACAAAAATCAATTAAAATCTAAACAACTTATACTTTACTAAGGATTATAGCAACCAAATTACATTTTATTACCGATTGTAGCAATGAATGATGCGTTCAACCTGCAGTAGGTCATTCTTTTGCTGATTTTTCAAACACACACATATATATATATATAGTTATTTCAAACAAGAATTTTTTGGCATATATGATAATGTGGCATCTCATGTGGAAGCTGAAATGGCAATAACCAGTGTCACATCATCAATTTACAGAAAAAATCAGTTAAAATGAAGTTGGGGTTGCTAAAACTGGTAATAAACTGTACATTGATATCTATTTTGCGCCTACTTGATGGTTCCTAAATCAGGAAAAAGAGTAAAGTTCGTTTCAATTTCGTGCAGTTTGCGCTAACTAAAACATGATCAACACAAACAGATCACATGGATATTTCGCAACAGAAAACCATTAAATGTAAAATGCATCAAAAGACATTAAAGGAAAGACTCAAGGGTCAGTACCAGTTGATCCAACCTGTGACATCTTTTGAGTGTCCAGTCAATTTCTTCATAATTGAAGGTGGTTCAGAAACAGTGCAAACTGTTATTGTTCCATCTGTTGCTCCATAGGCAAGTATATCAGAAGACATATGCCCAAATTTTATAACAGTAACTGCAAACAAAATTAAAATAGCCACTGCATGAATAAAAAGAGAAATTAAATATAAAAATACCATAAAAAAAAAGTAAACCTGAAAGTTACCCATAGATTTGCATTCATCAAATATGCAATGCATTCCCACAAAAGAATATGCAGGTTCAGCCTTTCGACGTGGGTGTTCGAAGTCAGTTGAACTTGCCGCAAAACTAACGGCATGACTTAGTGTTTGACTTTGACTTTCACGTATATCCTGTAAAAATATCAAACTTTTTTTTGAACGGCAATTTGGATCACTGACGGGCCACTGGCCCACCCGATCATCTCCACCCCCACAGGAGGAAACCCACCACAGGTGAGAAAACCCCCCGGCCCAACTTGGACCCCCTTTTAATTTTGTCACAAGTGGGACTTGAACCCAAGACCTCCTCATTTTGATGAAGTCTTGGTATACACCTTTGCCACTAGACTAAGCTAGTGGTTGTTAAAAGCTAGTAGTGGTTGTTAAAAAAAAATATATCAAACTGATTATATAAAGCACATCAATGAGGCGGTTTAGGATTGCTTATTAAAACTGATTATCTGCTTGTTTGTTTTTGAAATAGGGTTAGTACTTAATACCATAAAAAACCAACATACTTTCTCATTTTGCATGTAAAAGTCCCTCAACAGAATTTTGACATATTAAAGTCCCTGAGCTTATTAATTTTTTTACAAATCTCCAAAATGCTGAAATTAATGGTAAACATTGTTTACTTGTACAGTAAGAACATTTGCGGATGCCACTTTGGCATTTTTTTGTTGACGTGGATGTCATGCATGCTTTTTTTGCCGACCACAACATATTAACATTTCTAAGAACCCTGAAAACAACAAAGAATCTCTGTGGCATCCACATAAGCAAAAAGTGCCTACGTGATCTCCATAAATGTGATGAGTGTGCTAGTAACCGTCAGGGATGTTAACATGTGAAAATTCCTTTGAAGAAAATATAGCAAACGGTACCCATAAAAAAGTTTTTTTTTTCTGGAGCCAGGGGTCTAGATGGGAGTAGCATCTTTATACCCTGGGATAGAGGAAAGGTTTGCCTCCATCCCACCCTCCCCAAGGCCCAAACCCTACAAAATAGCTTTGCTATGAGTGGGATTTTGCTGGGTATGTTGCTTGTTTGTTGGTTTTTCTTAAGGTATTAACCCTTTGAAATAAGTAGTTTGGCAAAATAAATTTTTAATTGACTATCTAAAACAACTTTTTTCACTAACAAATAAACATATAAGCATTTTGGATAAGCAGTTCGAAATACCCTCAAACTACTTATCTGCTGTATCAAAAACAGTAAGCACTTTCAATAAGTAATCCCAAACAACCCCTTCTTATCCCAACATATATGTATTTATATGGTGATGAAAGCTGTAAAACATACCCTGCTACCAGCCCAGCTTTCCGCCTCAAGTGCAAGCGAGAGTTGACTTGGAGAAGATATCCATCGCCCACTGCCAAACCAACCAGTAAATTAGCCTGACTTCAGAACTATATAAAACAAAACATTCAAACACTGCTCTTAACAATCATTCCAAATTCATCATAATCTACTTGCAATTTTTCAACCCACATTCTAACTATGAGCAAACTAACAATGTCACAGCATCTAATCCAACCACATTATGCTCACTGATAAATAATACATGTTCCTACTGGAGTGTAAGCAAGTTTTGCATTGTGCATCTTACTGTCAAATAAATCCACTATAACAATTAAAAGAATACAGAAACAAGTAACAGTTTCAGCCACCTGGTTCCAGGCGTGCTAGTGCGACTAGGTATTTGAGAATTTAACCAATTATCTGGCCTGTCAATGAAATTACGATACGCTGCATAGCCTTTTCCATTGCATCTCCAATCCTAAAAACAACAGATATCAAAGCTCAAAGCTATATTCATTAATCCACCGTTGAGGTTTGAAATTTGAAATCAATTACTAATCGGAGTACCTTCCGGCGAAGAACGCCTGATTGAGCCTTGCGGAAGAGAAGAAGGCGGCGAATTCCGATGTAATTAGGATCGGAGTCCGCCGGACAAGGTTGAAGCATACAGCTGAAGGTTTCTGGATCTTCGGTAACGTCCTTCTTTTTCTTCCGATTTTCCTCATGATCGTCAATTTCAGACGAGCATTGCTCGATCTTCTGATCCGCCATCTCTACGATTCCGGAGAATTCTTCATATCAAACTTATAGATTCCACTATCGAATACACAAATCGAGGATTTTGAGATCCAGTTGCTACTTCTGATTCGTTACAGCTCAAATCACATCTACGATTTGGAGATCTCGGAGAGAAAACAAATCAGAATTTCAGAGTTTGAAATTGGCGTTGACAACGACCATGTGCCGTTTCGTTCATAGCAATGTTTTGAAACCCGGACCGGACCGGCCGGTCGGACCGGTCGGACCGGGAACCGGTGGTCTGACCGGTCCGGTTACATGTGTTGAACCGTTTCTGCAGCGAACCGGTGGTCGGACCGGTTGAACCGGCGGTCGGACCGGAAACCGGGTGGTCGGACCGGTTGAACCGGGTGGTCGGACCGGTTGAACCGCTTGACTATTTTTTTTTTTTTTTTAATCTTTTTTAAGTCTCTTGGCTTCGTATTTCGTAGGTAATTGTTGGTTTAAAATTATTGGAATTGACTTGTTGGTGGTTTTTTAAAGGATTAATGGCTATTTAGACTGATATATTTTTATAATATTTATGACGTCGTCCGGTTCTTAAATCCGGTCCGACCGGTCGGACCGGTCCGACCAGTGGACCGGTAAGGAGACCGGTTCGACGTCCGGTCCGGTTCTGAAAACATTGGTTCATAGACCTTCGGTGACGGTATAATTACGGTATTTACCCTTCACTTTAACGCAATGAAAATTTGGCCCTTCTAGTATTCCTTAATTTGGTTTAAAATCTACTAAGGTTTCTAATTCCTATCAATAAAATTTCAACTTCACCGATAAAAAGAGTTTATTGACCAAGAATGTTAATTGTTATTGTATGTATAAACTAATTTTTATTATCTAATGAGTGTTTAGACCTTCGCGCTATGGCGGGGTAAGATATTCTAGTTTTAGCCAATGAGCTAGTGGTGAAGTGGTAAGAGAGAGACTTGATGTTCCCAGTGACCCAGGTTCAATCCCTGCTCTCCACATTAGTTTATGCGACATGCAAATAAGGCCTAGTTTAGGCTGATGCACCTTGGTTTTACCTACGCCGATCCAGGGTTCGAGTCTCGGCTCTTCCTCAAGCCCGGAAGGGGCCGTATTGTCACACCCCGCCGAAGGCGGAAACACGGAGGTGAGACGAGAGCGGTGCATCGAACACTTAGGCGCAAGAGAATGCTAATGGGTACACTGCAAATTTCAAAGAACCACTACAAACATACCCAAGAAAGTAAAGTGTCATACAAACCACGAAAACCAAAATACAAATTCAGGTTGTCTACATAAACCAAACATCCCAAATGCAGAATACAAAACTAACAACCAAGTCATAATCCAAAAGAAAGTCCCCAAAAGCAATTCACCAAACTAGTCATTTGCTTCAATTCTGTTTACCTGAAAAGCATGTTTCGAAAACGGTCAACTATAAAAATAGTTGGTGAGTACGCAGGTTTTACGACTCAATAAAAAAAGTAAATGAATTTCAAAATGTAAAGTAACCATCCGCAGATGATAAAGTACATGTGTTAAGATTTTAGTTACCCTGAGCCACAATCAAAACCGTCAGACTAGTTGTTGCCCCTGTATCCAGGTGTTAAATGCGAACACCTACTATGGCTAATTATGCGCCCAAATGACCCTACAAGTCTGGTTGGCGCGACCAACCCTGGGCGGGGGTGTCGACCTAAATAGTACTATTCATAATTCTCATCGGCTATTCAAGCTAATTGATTGCGTTAAAGTGGGGACTTAATGCATCTAAAAGTAAACCCAGGTAACCCTAATCCCAAGTAACAACATGTAGTGAAACAGCTTTTCCCCCGTAAAACAGTAAACATTTAAAAGTGGGGCCGCGAAACTCACCTGAGAGTGAAACGCGAAAAAGTGCAGTAAAACAGTGAAACAGCCAACGGTGGTATCCTAGCCGAGTCCTACTAATAAGTAGACACAAAATGTATTTAGGAAACCTAATATGTGTGGCTAAGTCAGCAAAAGTCAAAAGTGGCCATGCAGTCAATTGTATAGCCAAAACCCGTGCGCGTGCGTACGAACCGTTAAGAATTGTAAAACCGGCTTTTATATGAATTAATAACCTTAAAACTTTAAGTTTTAGATTTTAATAAATAACATCAGTAGTTAAAAAGTCACATTTGATAAAATCTCATGTCACGGTTTCGTTTGATCAAAAACACGATTACGCGCGTAAAGTCCGGTTTACGGTTTAAAAATCAGATTCGTCCGAAATTAGGGTTTTAGTGTGAAATTAGCACCCAATTTAAAAGTCAAATTTTATGTTTTAAATGAGTTTATACTTCTGTTCAAAATTCCCTAGAATTTTTATAAAATCAATTTTATATAAAAATTTCCAAAATTAATAACTTTTTATAAAATTTAAATTGACCATAATTCCAAAGTCATACTTAGACATAAAGTTACTGTTTGAAATTTATACCAATTGATCATGTATATAAATGAAAATTTATGACCAATTTTCATAGTTTTTCAATATTCAGATTATTTAATATTAATTTAAAATTGTTAAAACTTTACAAATTCGGGAAAAAATAGTTAAACACATCAAAACTTCCCCAAATTTTTACTATATTAGTTTTAAGTCAATATAAGATTTCATATCAAGTTTCAAGTCTTGATTTTATCCAGAAGTATACAAACCCTAAATCATCCGTTTAAACTTTATAAATACTAAACGTATACTTAAAAACCTCCAATTTTCATAAAATTTGGACAGGAGTCTTAGTTCATTATATAATAATCATTATCAAATTTCCAGAATTTTTCAATACTCATAAGTATTTTTCCCAAATTTCCATGTATTAAATTTGTGTGAATTTTAATAAATAATCTATAAAGAATTAGATAACGAAATTTTCCAGATATTTATTTTAAAATATATTCTACTGATTAAAATCACTTTTGGGTGCTAGATCAATAATGTTTAAAAATTCATCAAGAACATGCTTATTCTTGAACATTCAACAATTAACAAGTTTAATCAAGGATTATACCTTCAAAAATCAACAAATGAAGATGAAATTTGATGCTAAGCTACTGAGTTTTCCTTGATTTATAACCTACAATCACAATGTGGTTCAATTCCAAGATCAAAGACTCAAAAATTAACAAAATGCTCTTTTAATTCAAGAAAATACAAATATGAACACCCAAGTGTTCATACACTTTGATCATCAAATCTTGCAAGATTTTCACTAGATAACTCATTGTGGATGATTACAACTAGTTTTTGTCCACAAATCCTTGTTAAAACCACAAGATTCAAGCTAAAAACTCTTAAAAACAACAAAACTTGAAAATCAAAGTGAGTGTGTGTAGTGTGTGTGTTCTTGAGAACACATGCAAGATCAAAAACAGAAAATTTAAAGTGTTAAAACACATGTTTATACCTTCAAATCACTAAAACAAAGCTCATCAACAACTATGATCCAAGGATTCAAGGTTGCAATAGATGATTTGAGCTTGTTCTTGAGTTAGATGATGAAAAATGAGAGTGTTTGGATGAAGAAAGGGGTTTCACAATTTGGGCTGGAAGAAGAAGAGGAAAATGGGGTGGGGGAGAAGGGTATTTATAGGGGGGAGTGGAGTCTTGAAATTTTAAAGAAATTTTTATAAAATATACCCATTTTTTATAAAAATTACACCCCTAAACACTAAAAATAAGCATTTTTATCTAAACATAAAATTCTAGTATCCAAAATAATGAATTTTAGAAAATTTTAAAACATAAAAACTCAAAAATTTTCAAAAAGTTATACCGGGTTTTTAACGAAAGAACCACCTGTGATCGTTAGTTAAATCAAGAATCATAAAAGTTAGCACATATAATGTTATAAAATATCATTCTTAACTAAAATATAAATATAAAAATTATTTTAGAGAATTTAATTTTTACCGTTTATTTAACGCGTTCGCAGTATACGCAGTGTATGCACTTAACCGGGTTTTCTAGTTCGGACCTTAGTGTTTGTCTAAGGTAGTATTCCTAGAATTCCTAGAAACACTAAAAATATATAAAATCATAATATTTAAAAATATAACATATAAAAAGAAAATCGAGAAACGGTAAGGACCTGAAAAACCGCGGTTGTCACACGTATTGGGTGGGATTTTTCCTTGGATGCTCTCCAACTTTGACACCAAGTGGCCCGGTTAAAACAATATATTGGACGGAGTTGGACGAGACTCTCCCATGTGACGGAGGGTGCGACGTCACAACATTCAATGTTCGCCGTTCAAAGAAAAAGATATTCTAGTTTTAGCATATAGTTTTAAATATTAAGATTAACCTTTGTAGTCATTTAACTTTGGTTACAAAAATTTTCAGTATTTGAGGTGTTACATCCTATACTTTATCGACGGAACCAGAGGGGGTCCGAGGGCTCCCGTGACCCTCCGACCAACCAAAATGTCCACCTAATATGGGTAGTTGATGTAGTTTTTTTTCTTTTTCATTTTGACCTTCCAAACACCATAATACTTATAGTGAGGAGAATGGTCAAAAGAATATCACCAGGGTTATTTTAAACAAGCAACAGCGACCGTCAATTGAGATGACGACAATAGCGATGGTTGGTGGCAGTGACGGATCTAGAACAAAAGTTTAGGGGTAATGATTTTTTTATTGTACTTTCATGTAAATGAAAAAACAAATTATACCGTACTTTCATGTAAAAAAAAACCTAAGGGGCCGGGATTTTTTTTCCTATCAGGGGGGTCGGAACTATACAATTTTCGGCTGAATACATATATATGTTACCGTACACATGCGACTGGCGAGGCGGACTGCAGAGGTGGAGGGCTGGGGTTTGGCGGAGGCGGCGCCGTGCGGTGGTCTCAACTCAGGTCGAGCGGCTGATCGAGTGGTCGGTCTCTGACTCTCACAGTCTCACAGTTCCCACTCTTTCTTCTTGGCCGGCCGCTTGGGTAAGTTGGATTTGAGAATTGAGACTTTGAGGTATTAGGTTTTAATAAAACATTTGGTCTGGCTAAAGCACAATCGTTTTATTAAAACTCAATACCTCAAAACCTTTAATAAAATGTAGGAAGTTTTGATAAAGTATTAGAATTTTTATAAAGAGTAAACTTCGTTTTTAGCCCCTATGGTTTAGTCTGTTTAACCCTTTTAGCCCAAAAAATAATCTCTTAACATATCAACCCCTGAGGTTGCATTTTTATAACCATTTCAGTGTTAACTTTTTTTGTTAAGTATATAAAATATTTTACTCATTTTATTTCTAAGTGAACTAGTTTAACCTTTTCAATCCAATAAAAAAAATTTAGTTCTACTTTTTTTATAAACGTTTTTTTTTTTTTTTTCTAAAATCATTTTTTTAGTTTTTTTTTCGTAAAAATGCCTTTTTTGAACATTTTTAACTTTTCTAAAAATAATTTTTCTTCATTTTTTTCATAATAGCGTTTTTAAAAAACATTTTTTTAGTTTTTTATAAAAACATTTTTATCTTTTTTGTAAAATGTTTTTTAAAAACCTTTTTTTTTTTACTTTTTTTAAGTGAACTTTAAAACAAGTAGTTAGAAAAACATTTTACGTAAACGATGAAAAACAACTTTATAAAAAAATGTTTTTTATGAAAAAAAAATTCAAAAAAAATATTTTTAAAGAAATTAAAAAACGTTTTTAGAAAAGGTTCAAAAAAACGTTTTTAAACAACGTTTTTAACTTTTTTTAAAATAACATTATTTTAACTATTTTTTTAATTCTTTTTATTTTTTTCATAAAAAACAGTTTTAAAAACATTTTTTTAGTTTTTTTATAAAAATCTTTTTTAATGACTTTCGTAAAATATATTTTTAACTATTTTAAAAATATTTTTTTAAAGTTCACTATTTGAAAAACTAGTTCACCTAAAAGGTGAAAAAAACGTTTTTTTAAAATAGTTAAAAAAATTATACGAAAAAACTAAAAAAGCGATTTCATAAAAAAAACTAAAAAAATGTTTTTAAAACGTTTTTTTATGAAAAAAAATCATGAATTTTTTTTTAGAAAAGTTAAAAAGGTTAAAAAACGTTTTTACGAAGAAAAAAGAACTAAAAATGATTTTAAAAAAAAAGTAGAAAAACGTTTTTTTTATGAAAAAAACCTAAAAAAAGTTTTTTTAGACTGAAAAGGTTAAAATAGTAGTTCACTTAGAAATAAAATGAGTAAAATGTCATATATTTAACAGAAAAACTTAACAGTGTTAGTGTCATGGACTAAAATGTTTATAAAAATACAACCTAAAGGGCTAATATGTTAACAGATTCTTTTTTGGACTAAAATGGTTAAACAGACCAAATCACAAGGGCCAAAACATAAATTTACTCTTTAATAAAATTTTGGACTTTTTATGAAATGTTGGGCTTTTAAAAAAATTTGAGAGTTAACGTAAAGGGTAACCGGATACATAAAACTGTTTGCACTATGGGTAAAAGTTGAGGGATAGCAGGGTCTACCCCTACCCATAGGGTAGGTCCGCCCCTGGTTGGCGACGGCATGTAGTGGTGCACAAATCGGTTTTTTAACCCAAACCGGTTCAACCCGACCCGAACCGGTTTGGTCAACGAAAAGTCAAAACCGGTTTGGACCCAAACCGGTTCGGGTTAAACCGATTTTAATAATGGGAAATGTCAAACCGGTCAAACTGGTTAGGGTTGGTTTTAAACCGGTTTGCCCTTTAAACCGGTTTTTATTTAAAAAAAAAATCCAAATAAATTTTAAACTTAATACTTAAAGTTCAACGTTTATTAATATTTGGAAAGTTCGGAAATTAAAAAACATGACAAGATAAATTTATAAAATTGTAAAACATTACAAAAATATAACAAATATAAAACATTAAGTTCAACGTTTTATTTTTTGGAATATTGATTGATTATTCTTGTGCGTTATCTTCGGAACTAGAGTTTCGTAGCCTTGCATCTTCGGCTAGTTCTTCATCGGTGACTGGTTCGGATATTCCAAGATCAACCTTGTTGTTGTGTATGATTTCTTCAACTTGAATTTCGTATTTGAGAGAAGTTTAGTCTTGTATCCTATCCATCGCATCCAAATGGTCCTTCAAGCAAATGCACATTTCCATCGCTACGGGTGTGAGTCTAGTCCTTCGTATCGATAATACCTGCTACTAAAAGAAAACGCAGATTCCGAAGCTACCGTGGAAGCTTGGACGGTTAGTACATCACGGGCCATGGCGGAAAGAATCGGAAACGAAGCTTCGCTTTTTTTCCACCATGCCAAAATATCAAAATCCTCAAAAATGGTAGGAGGCATAAACGCTAAAAAGTTTGTGCCAATATACCTTCATCATTTGCCACGTATTGGGATCAACCCAATGCGCGGTAACGCAAAGGTACGAATCGGGAATACCATGTGGAGTCGACCAAACATCGGTAGTTAAGTTTACACCGGTTTCCAAATTTTCAAAACCCAAAATTAATTCTTTTTTTGCTTTTTTCCACATTTTTATACAATTTCGTCTAAGGGTTGTGCGACTTACTTGATGATAACGTGGTTGGAGTGTCTCTTGAATCATCCTTGTCAAGCGCAGATTGTCAAAGTGGTTGAACGGCAATCCTTCTTGAATCATTAACCTCGCCTTTCGATCTCGAACAATATTTGGATCAAAGTTCCAAATTCCTCCTTCGCTTGTCATCGAGGCTTGACCTTCACTTGGAATTCCCTTCAAGGACGGGCAAGATTTTTCCATATGCGTTTTCAAACTAGTGTTTGAATCTTTCCCCAAAAATGCACCACACATCTTGCACCGAGCACGTTCCTTCCCGTTTGACAACAAAAATAGATCGTAATTGCACCAAATTGCCGGATTTCTCGTTGTTGCTCAAATTTCCACAACGGTAACTTCGTTTGAGGAACCACCAACACCAAAACTTGCCATGCTTTTTTTTAGAGTTTATAGAGAGTTTAGAGAGCGTTTTTGACGGGTTTAAAGAGCGGTTTTAAAGATTAGAGAGTGTAAAGAGAGGTGTGATCAACCCTAAACACCCCCCACCTATTTATAGTGTTTTAAGGGTGCAAATGGAGCAAAAAAAAGGGCTAAAATCGACCTCAGCGGTTATATAGCCGTTCCCCAACGGCTATTTTTTTGCCCAGCTCGAAAACCGGTTTATCAAACCAGTTTGTTTGAACCGGTCCCTAACCCGATCTCATCCAGAAAGCATCAAACCGGTTTCAAACCGGCGGTTTTTGGTAACCCGAACCGGTTTGGTCCAAACCGGTTTGCCGGTTTGGACCGGGTTAAAAAAAACCGGTTTTTTTGTGCACCACTAGCGACATGTACATAACTGAATGTTGGTTTACAATTAATGTTTGGAGAAGAAAATGAAGATGAACAGAAGAATTAGTGTTTATTTTATTAAATTTTCTTCTCCTTTCAATACGTGTTTTGAGCTTTGAGAGTGGAGAAGATAAGGACTACTCTATAAAATAGAAGGATTAAGAGCATTCACAGCCGGTTTTGTATATGTTTCTGAGTGGGTTTGATATATTTTAAGGGATGACGGAGCGGAGGGACGGGCTTCGCACGGGTTGGGCGGGTAGGACGGGTAACACCGCCACATCAGTCGCGGGTTGCGCACGGGTTAAGTGGGACGGGTTTTAATACCCGTTTGAAGCCGCGAGTCGTTCACCTAATCTAGTCGTTGGAGAGGACCGTTGAGAGGGGGTGGGTTGGGTAATTAAATAAAAAAAATTACCTATAAATATACATTTTACATACATAATTTTTTACACTCTCTTTTCAAACTCTAAAAAATGGATTCATCCTCATTCAAAAAATACCGTACCAAAGTGCGTGCCTCTCAACCTCAAAACCCTCGTTCAAGTCAACCTCAACCGCAACGACCGCGTTCAAGTCAACCTCGGGCATCTCATCCGCAACCGCAATACCAAAACCAACCGTTTCAATACCAAAATCAACCTTTTCCACCGTTTCAATATCAAAATCAACCTTTTAGTCCCCCCGGACATGTTGACACCGATGTACAAGAAACTCCGCTTCCAATGGAAGAGTTGGAAAGGCTTGCTCAAGAAGACTTTAACCCGTTTGAAAATGTCGATTTTGATATTGATCAAGAAGACGAAGAAACTCAAGCACAAGAAACTCAACAACGTAAAGGTAAAGGTAAAGCAAAGTTCCCGAACCGTGCGGACAAGAGGCCTTGGACCGAAAAGAAACATTTGGCTCTACCTAAAGCGTGGATACATGTATCCGAGGACCCAACAATCGGTGATCAACAAAAAGCCGAATCTTTTTGGCAACGTGTGTTAGATCATTTCGACGGGCTAATGGGTGGAACCACCCGTACTAGAGATCAATTGAATTCAAAGTGGACGTCAATGAACACAAAGATCAACAATTTCAACGGTCTATACACGCAAGCGGTAAATTTAAGAATGTCTCTTTTAATTATTGCTTATTTTTTTGTAATGTATTAACATATTTTTTTAATTTTATGTTTTTTTAGAAACGTCGTTACAGTAGTGGGATGTCGGATGCAAACATCATGAATGAAGCACAAAAAAATTACCGAATCCTCTACCAGAGGAAAGGTTTCACCTTCATCGTGGCATGAGAAATTCTCAAAGACCGTCCCAAATGGAAAGCCGTCGCGGTTATGGGTGAGGAGTTTGAACAACAATCATCCAAGAAATCAAAAACATCCGACTCCGAAAATGAAGGTTCAAACAACCCTTCCTCGAGAGACCTCCCCGACTTAAATGAACAATCCTTACCGACTCAACCGGCTCGCAAAAGCAAAGGAAAGAAAACCGCCACGTCTTCAAGCAATAGTTTGTTGGAGGTTGTTTCCGAATATAAGGCGTCTAAAGATGTTGAAAGAGAGAAAAAATTTGAATACCGCAAGAAAAGGGAGGAAACAAAACAAAGACGAGATGAACTCGCGTTGCAACTCTTGGAGAAACAACAAGAAATGCTTTCCAAAGAAGAAAATGACCACGACTTGGAATACTTTCTATAAAAACATGACGATATCCCCGAACATTTTCTTTCGATCGTAGTCAAACGTAAACGGGAAATTACGGCAAAATACAATTGGCCGTGTAATTTTTAAGTTATTTTAGTTTTTTATTTTGATGTTTGACTTTTTTTTTTCTTTTTATTGTTTTTAAATTTTAGGTTTTTAGTATGTATCATTTTAATATTTATTTAATAAAATGTGTTTTTTTATTTGTTTTAATGAAATAATTAAAAAAAATCAAGGGCTTATTGGTTCCACACCCTCATCTTAGGATTGAAAAGGGTTCAAGAAGGTAAAAATGACATGACATATTTTAATTGGGTAAAAGGGGAGGGTTTCATTGGGTTTTTTTACCACTCTCCCCACCCTAAGGAGTGCTTTAAAGTGGTTGTGAGTGGAGAAGAGAGAAAATATATACTTTTTTGTATATTTGTGAAAACATTGTTTATCTGTAGAAATTTTTAAAATTTTTTTGAAACTGATTGTGAGTGGAGGAGAAGAAAAAGGTAATGATAAAAGTATACAAAGTATTATTTATTTATTTAGAGAGAAAAGATAATGATTTTAGTGTAATTATAAGGATAAGGATGATAAATATGATATTTTTTACAGTTTAACCCTTAATGTTTAACTACAAGCTCATAATCTACCTTATAGTATACTAGACATAGATATAGACATAGACATAGACATAGACATAAGCTATATGATTGGTTTAGTTAAGCAAATTTAATATTGGTGATCTAGATAACTATATAGTAAAATAGTAACATCTAAAAATAAATGTAACATCTAAATAATAATAATAATATTTATTATTTTTATCTGTATTCAGAAATAATTTTTAAAAATAAATCGATTTTTAAGGGTTTCAAGATACAAAATCTTAACAAATAACAATTAGCAACTCCAGTCATACTTGAGCTCTTGTATATAGATAGTAAAAGATTAATTTGTACGATAAGTAAAGTTATAAGAATTTATGTGACTCTCCAAATGAAATATTCTGGCTTCGCCACTGCTATAGTTTGATCTCATAAATTGTCGCATTCATAGTAGTTAAAACTAATATAAAAGAAATATCTATTATGACCCTAAGATGAAGAGTTTTAGCTCCACGGTTATCTTTTAACTTAATGATATTCTATCTTTGTTTAATCTAAGTAAAATTTTATATTAGTTTTTCAAATAATACTTATTTCACGGAATTCTAAGCTAGTTAATAATATATGAATTTTAGTTCACTACACATGATTTTAAATGGCGCCATGTAGCAATTAACCGTAATTCAAATTACAAAACTAACAAATTCTTGTTGTTTAAGTCTCACAAAAGAAAATAATTATAACTTTTGAATTTAAACAAGTTATTAATTTAATACAGAACAAGAATATAAAAAAAACAATTTAACTGAAGTATTACAACAAGTATACATGGCTTGTACCGGTTTAAAATTCAAACACCACAAAACTTATTTGTTTGATGAGAATTCTTAAAAGATGATTATCGTTTTAAGTTTCAACGGTAGAGTCGTTTTTTGGATACCAGTATCTGTTATAAAACACTATTGAATCTGATCTAATCGCGTATCCATCTGTATTACGGTGCCAACTGTAGTACGCGTGTGTTCGGTTTTTAATCTCCATTGTTGCATGACCAAAACTCGCTTCTCTAAACGCCGAGTAATTTGGTTGCGGCTCAGTCATGCTGCAAGTACAAAAATATGCATTAGAGTCTATTTTCATTTTCAACTTTTAGATAAAGGTTATCAAATGATAACCAATATTTTATGTGATAACCACTTTTAAACGATCATGTAATTTATAAAGTATAATATGTATATGTATATAAATATAAATATATAGGGGTATGGACCAAATGAAAATCATAACATAGTGTTACGTATACGTAACAATTATCATTTTCTCTTTTGTTGACATGGTGTTACATATACGTAACACTATGTGTCACGTATATATAACATTTCTCATTTTCGTATTTATATTTAACATATATGTAATATGTAATGGATACTTAAATACTCTTTTAACAATTAAAAAAAATTATAAATTATGTGATTGTTTGAGAGTGGTTATCAAATAAAATATTAGTTATCATTTGATCCCTACCCAAACGCTGTATCCCGATAACCTCAACGGCTAATGCCAAACCGTTTAAGACCCATCACATTAGAGGTAAATTAAGCCCACCGAACAACCTACACAAAGTCACAGATGATGGCCCAACCAAATTAAATCATTTGTAGTGCCATGTTTAACTTTCATATTCTTTTTTTTTTCTTTCATTTTTGGGTCTCACTTGTATAAGTTTAAAATGGATTAAAAGTAAGAATGAAACAAGTAATATCAAAAGATAGGAGAATTTTCCATTTTGACAAACATAGTCTTACATAGTTGCTAGACCTTCAATATTGCCTCCATCTCCAATGGTGATGTACACAGGGGCATTTTGGTCAAAGACAGGAGTGCATTTCCCATTCACAATGTTATAAGCAATGTTGGATATACGCTCCTGTGTGTAATCATTTGACAAAGGCGAAAGATTACAATCCTGTCCCAACTTCATTACAAGTTTAAGGTACTTGGGTCCAATCGATAAATACAAATAATAAGCTTCCAAAACTTTTTATTCAAACAAATGCTATATCCATCAATAAAAAATTATAAGAATTAAATAAATATTAGGTTTTAGAAAAACTATATACTTTTATTTTCTTATTTCACCTAAAAAGTAAACTTGGGATTCTAATCATTAAAAATTCAAAAGAATTAAATAAATACTGGGTTTTAGAACAACTATATACTTTTATTTTCTTATTTCACCTAAAAAGTAAACTTATGATTTTAATCAATATAAAATAAATATCGAATTATTTATTGAAATTATCTTATTTCATCTTAAAACAAAAATAAAAGTATAAAAAATTTTCTTTATTCAAGCATTTAGTTGTTTAGATGGATATCTCAAACACCCCTAAAATAGGTTTTATGAGACCAACATCAACTTACCGAGCGTTCATAGGCGTGAACATGACCAGCAAACACGACATCAACCTTGTACTCAACAAACCACGGCTCAAACATAACTCGCATGGTCTCGCCTTCCATGTAATGGTACGTGTTGCTATTGTACCATGGCGAATGCATAAGAACAATCAACCATGGTGTTTCACTTCTATTAACCTTTGGTAACTCCTCCATGAGCCACATATATTGAGGAGTGTATGTGCCTACATCAAATTAATTCAATGTAATTGTATTATAGTTTTATATATCACTTTTATATAGTTTTATGTATTAGAAAACTATTTATTTAGCACAAACAAATAATCTCAATATTACCGTATGCCGAATAGGAAGACAATACAATGATATATGCCGAAGCTCTCTTGATTGAATACCAAAGGGGTTCGGTGCTCCCCGATGCATCAAAAGGGACATGATATCGGTGGAGAAAAGGCTTAAATGGCTTGTTTTCGCCCTACATCAGGCCGTGCACCGATAAGTACTTTTACATGTTTAAACATGTTGAGACTTGACTAATCTTGATTTTATTTCTTTGGCACGATAAATTATGAGAAAGTTGATTCGGGTTGTGTTTATTTCAAAAATATTAGATGGGAGAGGTATAACCAAAAGAGGAACGAGTGAATGGTATTCAAAATCATCTAAAGTATACTTTTAATACAAATAATGTTGTAAATTATTTTATTTAGCGTACTAACTATTTATAATATACTTTAAGTGGACAAAAAGATGTTTACATGTTAGCTCTGCCTTTAACATAGTTACCCGTTTTTGTTTGTTAACGCAGGTGGTGATTTTTTATTTTATGTTGTTTACTTACAATGGTAGGATCATAATCAAGTTCATGGTTTCCGGCGGTCCAAATCCAAGGTTGATACGCAACACTTCTTTCAACAAACCTTGCCCAACTATCCCACCTTCGATTATCATGATAAGGGTAGTGATCGGCATAAGACAAATCACCAACATACAATACTGACTCCCCTTTGACCGGGTTCATTTCATAGTGCGTAAGCGTGATATTCGAATCGTATGTTTGACCAAGATCCCCTGCACAAACTCAACTTAATTAAACAAGTCGAGTTTTATGTGACAAAACACAAAATTTAATTCCAAAAACATACCAATGATTCCAAAAGTGTAGGGCACATCAGGACCGACTGCCGGAGGGGTCACAAACCAAAATGTCCTTGTAGTATGATCGATTCCAACCTCATAATAATACTTGTTATTAGACTGTCATAGAATTGTTAAGAATATGTTAATGAAGTTTTATAAAAAGTTGTTTTTATAAACTAATAACATGTTTTTTATATTTTTTCTAATAGTAACAAAGTATTTTAGAAAACACGAAAAATAACAACATTTATTTCATTTCTTTCTCTCGATCTTTACAAAATACTTACTGATCTAGTAGCGGTGTAGGAGTATACTTTTATATTTATTAATAAGATTTATATAATTTAACTAAATATTATATTTTTTCAAATTTATCTTTAAATGTAGCTTAACATCCTACATTTAATTTTTCATCTCTATATCTATCTCACTCATAAACATCTATATTTTTTTTCTCTTTCTTAGAAACGTACAAAAAAATATAAAGATTGATTGAAAAATAGACCTCTATATTTAGATCATCTTTATTTTTCTGAACTCTTAAATTTAAAAATGAAGATGGAGTGTAAAATAGAAGAAATATTCTCTAAATAACGTTGATGAAGATGGAGATAGACTTTGTTATAAATGTTGTGATGTCAGTATAATTATCATATGTTTATTAGGGAGGACGGAGTGGAGGGACGGGCTCCACGGGTTGTCAGGGTTACAGCGCCGCAACGATAGCGGGCTTGCCGAGGGCTTCTCCACACGGGCTTTACAACCGTTCCAACCCTCGCATTCCAACCCTCGCATGTTACCGTTGGAATTTGTATCCTCACCATCATCATCATCCTAAATCTTTATCATTCTTACAAATGATTTCCCCGCCATCTGCCCCCCATCTCAAAGATCCATCCCACCTGCCGGTAAGAAGAAGAGATCCAAAGCAGAAACATATCCCACCGTGTTGCTCCGGTGACCGTTGTTTTCCGCTTTTTCCGTCAATGAAACCCTAGCTACGGTATTCGGCTCGGAAACTACGGAAAAGCCTCTTATGAACGGGGATCTATACATCGGAAGCTTCTCCGGTAATCGGTCAACGATTTACATTGGAGCTTACCGTTAATGGCGAAATCGAAGGGAAGATTAGATAGGAAGAAGATGGGAAGGTTTTTATAGGTTAGATGGAGAGTAGATAGTTGCAGGGCAGGGAGGAAGAAAGAGAAGAAGAAAGTGACACTGTTGGAAAAATGGAGGGGGGACGAAGGAAGGAAAAGTAACCACAAAAAACTAATCACATTTGTTAATCGGTTAACTTCGACACGATGGAAATGCAAATTTTAATTTTATTTTATTGAGATGTGGTTTTTTATTAATAAAAATTGTTTTAATAAAAAAAAAAGTTGAAGGGCTTATTGGCTCCACACTAGGGGTGTTCAAAACCGGATATCTGAATTTCGGATATCCGAAAATTTCGGATAGTGGATTTTACTATCCGAATTCGTATCCGAAAATTCGGATGGATATCCGAAATATGAAAAAAAAAACTAAGTACCAAATTTCTTAAGATATTAATGTTGCAAGCAAAATTGATAAACACACAACTTGTGTTTAGAGATAAAAAGAGAATTTCTTCATATAAGAGGCATATATTATGTGCAGCAAATCAAATTTAGGTATGTGCTTCCAAACAAAAAATGACTACAAACTGAATAATAAATCTAACAGAGAGCTCATGCCAGAAACCTAGATACGAACAGCTCATGCGGGAACCCTAGAGACGAACAGCTCATGGCGGAATTGGCTGCGTAGGCGGCGGTCGGTTGGTGGCAGGAAGGACGAGGGAGACGCCGAATCGGAGAGCAGCAGAGCTTGGCTGGGTCGGAGGTTTGGAGCTGTCGGAGATTTGGGAGTGATTTGAATTGTCGGAGATGAAAGCGTGGATATCAGAGAAGCAATTAGGGTTTATGTGTATATATATATTTAAATAAATAAAAAATTAAAAAATAAAATATTTCGGATTCGGATATCCGAAATATCCGAATTTTTTCAATATTACTATCCGAATCCGAAAATTCGGATATCCAAATTTTCGGATAGTTCGGATTCGGAATTTCAGATAGTTCGGATTCGGTTTCGGATTCGGATTTTTTTGAACAACCCTACTCCACACCCTCTTTTTAGGGTTGGAGATGGTTGAAGAGGTTAAAAATAACATGTCAACATTTAATTGGGTGAAATGATAGGGCTTCATGGGTTCAATTGATACCACTCCCTCCACCCTTATGATTAGTTAAAAAAACGGAAGTATATGCTATTATTTCTGATATGTTTTTAAATCATATTATTACTATTATTGATAAAAATGATATATATTACTGTTTTACATAAATGATTTAATATTATAAGGGTTGAAGATTGACCTCTAAGTTTTGGAGGGTGCAATGGTGTATGTAACCAGAGGTGTAATTGTAGTAGTTGTAAGTGGTGATTTGGCCTGTGGCCTGGTCCTTTTGGGTGCTATCTTGAGGCCAATAGATAACTGTGCTTGAACCTGGTTCATCCACCGTCACCCATGACACTATCATTGCTTTTCCCATTTGATCTCCTTGGGTTATATGAACCTTAAAATAAGACACATCTTGTTTAAAAAAACATAATATATATACTTAATACTTGTTATATGAACCTGCTTTGAGAAATGTTGATGATTACGATTTGTTCATCATCGTAACCCTATTTATATATAGTGAACCGGCTTGTCTCAAACGTCGCAACGTTTCAGAAACACCGACTAATCCTAATTGACCTAATTGCAATTTAATCCCTAACTAATACAATATACAAGTTTGACCCTGAAACATAGTTTATACTAATGACACTTAATTGGACCCCTTGTACTAGAATACATAATTAAGTTTAGTTTAAACCACCGATACTTCCTGTAAATTTTCTTACTTGAACCATTTCAATCAACCTTTTTAGATAACATGTTTCAACCATGCCCTTTTTAATTGAACCGTTTCAATCCAACCCTTTTTACCCCATTCTTTCTAGACACTCACAAACGAAAAATAATATACTCACGACCGCTGACCATAACCTACTTATGTTTCATAAATGTCGAATAATGTTGTTTTCAGGAATAAACGAGTCGAGTTTCTCGTAGCTACTTAAGATCGGCTCAGTGAACTTGATACGTGTTCGAGCTTTAAAGCTCGTATAATGAATGAACATGAGCCAAACTTCACATGTAGAACGGTTAGGCTTGCGAGCAAGCCAAAACAAACTTATTATTTATATAAATATAATAATTTTATTTAATATACTAAATATATATGACCTAACATAAATTAATTAACTATATTTATGATTATGATAAAAATAACTAAATACTATATTAAGTTATATATTATATAATTATAGATGTATAAATAAAATACATGATAAATAGTAAACGAGTCAACCTCGAAATTTAAAAATTTCTCATGAGCCAAGCTCTTACAAAGCTTGAAACTACTCGAGCTCGTGCTCAAGCTAAACAATACGTGCCGACTTATTTACACTCCTTAGTTGTTTTACAATCATGTATTTCGGAATGTATATATTTTATACTCTATAATATATTATTGTTAAAAAAGCATTAGAATCACCTGTTGAGGGGCATTGTAGCCAGGAGGAACCCTAAAAACATCACTATCAAAAGGCATGTCTATGCTTCTTTCTTCATTCCTTACAAAAGAGCTTGTAATCCCTCCATTAGAGAGCAACAAGAAACCTCCATTATCCACTGCCAAAACACATAAAACTGCAAGCAAGCAGCAGAATCTCATCTTCTGGATGGTGTTCTTGGTGAAGGGGGGAGGTGATACTTATAAGGTAAATTCTCGAAGTTATGAGATACGTACAAGGTTTTGGATATTGGCATACGGTGATTTCGAAGCGGAATGAATTGTCCCGTTTTCTGTTTTTGTTTTGTTTTAGTTGTATCATTGATAAATTTCCAAGTTAAAGAATATTGTGACTTATTGTCGTTACAAACTTATGGAATGATAATATTAAACTAATACATTTTTTAGTATTTAATATAAATGTATTTATGTATATTTATTAACCAAATAAAATTAATATAAGTTAATATTTATTAATTACATAAAAAAAATTAATAACCAGTTGAAAAAAATGTTTTATAAATTAACTTAATGTAATTTATAATTGTCACGTCAAAGTGCATTTTTTAAAAACATATTTTGGGGGTGTATGTGTTAACATATTACATTTTATTCAAAACGCATAATAAAAGAGTTTATTCAACCCGTGTAATAACAAAGAAATACAACTTTTATTTCTAAGTATATAACATTATATTCAAATTACTCGTGTATTACACGGGATTCTAACCTAGTATATAATAAATAAAGGTTTTTTATGTCACGTGTCGTCTTTATATTCATTTTCATCATTTTTTTCCTGCCACTTTCTCTTATTAAATAATATATTTTTAAAGAAAATATTAATTTTTATATTAAAAAATCTTATGACATATTTTGACAAGTGTATAGTATTTGTTAACAAATTATATTGTATTCCATGGGTGTATTCAACCCGGGTAAAACATGAGTTTTTAAAAGAATATTGTGACTTATTGTCGTTACAAACTTATGGTATGATAATATTAAACTAATACATTTTTTAGTATTTAATATAAGGATTAGGTTCAGGTAAAAAGGATTCTAATTCTAAGAAGGGTGAGAAGGATTTAGAGCCATTAGATCAAATTGTAGAAAATATTTAATGTTTGAGATTAAATTGTAGAAGAAAAAGTTGTTGGAAGGGTATTTTAGTCTTGGCCACTTTTGTTGACTTTTTATCAAGTTCCCCCCTCATTTTTAAACGTTCATAACTTTTACATACGACATTATTTTTTCAAAAAAATTACACCATAAAAACGAGCGTTTTTTTATCTTTAAAATGAGTATAGTGTCGTTATAAACAAAAAAGAAAAAAAAAATTACGTTTTCTAACTCATTGTGTAATACAAGTTCATTGTGTAATACAAGTTTAATGTGTAATACAAGTTCATTGTGTAATACAAGTTTAATGTGTAATACAAGTTCATTGCGTTAAATGTATTTATCATTGTGTTTTACGTTTTTCAGCTCATTGTTTAATTAGTCAGGTCATTGTGTAATACAAGTTTATCGTGTAATACAAGTTCATTGTGTAATACAAGTTCATTGTGTAATACAAGTTCAATGTGTAATACAAGTTCATTGTGTTATATGTATTTATCGTTGTGTTTTACGTTTTTCAGCTCATTGTGTAATTAGTCAGGTCATTGTGTAATACAAGTTCATCGTGTAATACAAGTTCATTGTGTAATACAAGTTAATTGTGTAATAAAAGTTCAATGTGTAATACAAGTTCATTGTGTTATATGTATTTATCATTGTGTTTTATGTTTTTCAGCTCATTGTGTAATTAGTCAGGTCATTGTGTAATACAAGTTCATCATGTAATACAAGTTCATTGTGTAATACAAGTTCATTGTGTAATACAACGTCTGGTCATTGTGTAATTAGTCAGGTCATTGTGTAATACAAGTTTCCTGTGTAATATAAGTTAATTGTGTAATACAAGTTCACTGTGTAATACGAGTTCAATGTGTAATACAAGTTCATTGTGTTGTATGTATTTATCATTGTGTTTTACATTTTTCAGCTCATTGTGTAATTAGTCAGGTCATCGTGTAATACAAGTTCATTGTGTAATACAAGTTGATTGTGTAATACCACGTCTAGTCATTGTGTAATTAGTCAGGTCATTGTGTAATACAAGTTAATTGTGTAATACAAGTTTAATGTGTAATACAAGTTCATTGTGTTATATGTATTTATCATTGTGTTTTACGTTTTCTAGCTCATTGTGTAATACAAGTTCATTGTGTAATACAAGTTCAATGTGTAATACAAGTTTATTGTGTTATATGTATTTATCATTGTGTTTTACGTTTTTCAGCTCATTGTGTAATTAGTCAGGTCATCGTGTAATACAAGTTCATTGTGTAATACAAGTTGATTGTGTAATACCACGTCTAGTCATTGTGTAATTATTGTGTAATACCACGTCTAGTCATTGTGTAATTAGTCAGGTCATTGTGTAATACAAGTTAATTGTGTAATACAAGTTAATTGTGTAATACAAGTTTAATGTGTAATACAAGTTCATTGTGTTATATGTATTTATCATTGTGTTTTACGTTTTTCGGCTCATTGTGTAATACAAGTTCATTGTGTAATACGAGTTCATTGTGTAATACCACGTCTGGTCATTGTGTAATATCTGGTAATTGTGTAATTAGTCAGGTTATTGTGTAATACAAGTTAATTTTGTAATACAAGTTCATTGTGTAATACAAGTTCAATGTGTAATACAAGTTTATCATGTAATACAAGTTCATTGTGTAATACCACGTCTGGTCATTGTGTAATACAAGTTTATTGTGTAATACAAGTTCATTGTGTAATTAATCAAGTCATTGTGTAATACAAGTTCATTTTGTAATTAGTCAGGTCATTGTGTAATACAAGTTCATTGTGTCAAATATTTTTCATCATCGTGTTATATGTTTTCATCATTGTGTTTTATATTTTTCAGCCCATTGTGTAATTCGCTCAAATATGTCAGGTTATTGTGTAATATGCTCATTGTGTAATATCAGTTCATTGTGTAATATCAGGTCTGATCATTGTGTAATATTAGACCTTGTATTACACATTGACCAGGTGTATTACACATTGACCTGATGTATTACACATTGACCTGGTATATTACACATTGACCATTATGCCCTCTCTTTAAAAACAATAAAATGACACATGTCAAGCTAAGAATCCTTTTTACCCTTCTTATTTTTAAAAGCATTTTTACTATAACCTAACCCTTTAATATAAATGTATTTATGTATACTTATTAACCAAATAAAATTAATATAAATTAATATTTATTAATTACATAAAAAAAATTAATAACCAGTTAAAAAAATGTTTTATAAATTAACTTAATGTAATTTATAATTGTCACGTCAAAGTACATTTTTTAAAAAACATATTTTGGGGTGTATGTGATAACATATTACATTTTATTCAAAACGCATAATAAACGAGTTTATTCAACCCGTGTAATAACAAAGAAATACAACTTTTATTTCTAAGTATATAACATTATATTCAAATTACTCGTGTATTACACGGGATTCTAATCTAAGTATATAACATTATATTCAAATTACTCGTGTATTACACGGGATTCTAACCTAGTATATAATAAATAAAAGTTTTTCATGTCACGTGTCGTCATTATTTTCATTTTCATCATTTTTTTCCTGCCACTTTCTCTTATTAAATAATATATTTTTAAAGAAAATATTAATTTTTATATTAAAAAATCTTCTGACATATTTTGACAAGTGTATAGTATTTGTTAACAAATTATATTGTATTCCATGGGTGTATTCAACCCGTGTAAAACACGAGTTTTAAAAAAAATATTTTTTATTACTTAATATATAATATTATATTTATTCAACCCGTGTAATATACGAGATTTTAACCTAGTTATATATATAAAGAAACATTTAGCTAAAAAGTAGGTATGATAATTCCTGACACGACCCAAATCCGACATGAAAAAAAAATAGGTTTTGGGTCGGCTGCCATGACTCGTTTAAAAAATTGGGTCAACTTGAACACGACCCACTTAATAAGTGAGTTGACCTGTTAACCCGTTTAAAGATTTTAAAAAAATAGTATTTGTATTTTAGAGATGAAAAGTGGTAATATTTTGATTTTTAATTTTTCTCTTACTATTAACTATGGTATACCCGAATTTTACAAAATCCCGCACCGAAAAAGTCGAGTAACCCAATTGATATTCTACGTAGATGTAGGTATTCAGTATCCATATTGCCAATGTTTCGATATCGGGTCTGTAGTCTGTATTCGGGATTGACACAGGGACACCCGAAGGCAAATAAAAGAATGTTTAGAATTAGAAAATCAGCCCAATTAAGAAGTCCACGTATATTGACCTTCAAATTGTTTGACCTAATTTTAAAATAAGGTTATCAAAAAGTAAAAAAAAAATTTGTTTGAGCTAAATTTAGCATGGAGACTTTCGTGTATTATTGGGTCCCATAAAAGTCAACTTTTTAGTATGGAGAGTGGCTTTGGATCGTCTTTCAACCCGCGATTCGCTAATGGCCAGAAGAATGAATGTCGAATCATCGTCGTGTATATTCTGCGGGGATCACAATGAATCAGTCGAACACATCTTCATCTCGTTATATAACTCAAAGCATATGAAACTTGGTGGCACAATGGTGCAATACTATCATTCTTTTGCTTTTGGAGTGAAAGACTTATTACTACTACTTCATAGATTCATCAACGGTCCCAATAAAAGGAAAAATTAATTCAATCAGTGATTTCAAACTCAATTTAGTGTCTGGAAAGCGCAAAATTAAATGATTTTCGAACAAAAGCAATATGCATTAACAACGTAATCGAAGTAATAAAAATATTGAGCTTTCTTTGGATGGGGAATCGCTCGAAAGCTACAACCATATCGTGGAGTCATTTGCGCTATTTTAATTTAAGAATTATATAAACGGATTGTAGCTTGGGAGTCCTGCAGTATTTAGTTTTTTTGAGTTTTTATTTTGGAGTATGTAATCAGTTTTGCATTACATTTGTAGCTTGTTAATATATATGTTTTGTTGGCCATTCAATAAAAAGTTTGATTATTTTTCTCATAAAAGTTTTTAAATTAAAACCAGCATTTATTGTAATTAGCTTTCTGGTTCAATAAGGTGATGGTAAGAGCTTGGCATCTTTGAGGTTCAAGTTCAAACCTGACTCAAGAGGGTTTTTTCACAGTGGTGGGTTTCCTCCTTGATGGTATTCTTGGGTGAGTCAAGACTGGAGCGTCAAAATCAGTATGGATGGTTAACATCATGTCTTAGGAAGACTCACTTGGGTATTGAGGGTAGGTAGTACCAAACACATTTAAAAAACACTAGCATTTATCAAAATATTATAATTATTCTATCACTAGCTTTAACCCCGTGTGTTACAGGGTTGAAACTTTAAGATTATATAACCCCGTGTGTTATACGGGTTGAAACTTTAAGATTATATTGATAAACTAGTTTAAATCCCGTGTCTACACACGGTGTGAAAAATATCAATATATAAATTTTTAATATTTTTATATATATATTTTACAAATGTAAAAATATACTACATATACTTAAGATAGAAAACAAATTCAAAATATGTAAAAATTATATATAATTGGATTTCGAAATTACGTTAATTACTATTTAATATAATTTAACTTTCATTTACTATTTGATTGGAAATAGAAGTTACATAATTAAATTTCAAAGTTTCTTATAATAAGAGATAATTTAAAAATAAAAGTTTTTATTAGTATAATTAGTATTTTTCTTTAAATATATATTATTAGTTAAAGATAGAAATGCATTAAATAAGAGAGAGAGTCGGGAAAAAAATGGTGATGATGAATATGGAGGCGATACGTGACATGAAGAAGCCTTTATTTATTATATAGTATAGATATTCTAACAATTTTTTTATACAAATTTGATATTGTATTTGTAATTTTTTTATTTTGTTACATGTTAAGATTATATGGATAAGAGTAATCAAAATATTAAAAAATACATGAAAATACATTTCATAATAGCATGACTGTTACATTGCCAAAACCAATTTTTCTTCAATATTTTTAATAACATGACTGGAACACCGACACTTAAAACTAATTTATGGTTTGACAAACCTGATAATGTAAATTCATTTAGAAAATCATGAGATTATAAACTTTCATTAAAATCACCATCAAGATGTTCTTATTGACGGATACTATTTGTACTTGTATGCGAAAAATCTCGCCAAACTTTTAATACTAAATATCTCATTAAAAAATAATAATAAAAATATACAAATAAAATTTAAATTTCAACAATATATTGACTTTTAAATTCAAAATTTAAAACTCCAAATTTTAAAAATTTCTCTCCTAAATATTTTGACACAATTAAATTTAAAATTCTAAAAATATAATATGAAAAATTTAAAAATAATAAATTAGAATTGAAACTTGTAATATATTTTTTGAAAAAAAAAATCTAGTCATCTAAAAATTTAAAGTTTAAAATAGAATACACTTTTAAAAATAAATATTTGTAAGTTTCTTAATTTTATTAAAAACAAAGTATTAAAATTTATAAATCAAAATAAAAAATTTAGTTATAAATATCAAATTTAAAAAAAACTAATAATTAAATATCAGTAAACTTTATTTTAACACATATTTATTTAAAATTTTCTACTTTTTAATTCTTGTTTTTTTAATATTAAATTTTGATAATAATTTAAAAAAATGATAGCCAATGGTAATAATGATAAAATGTTTATATATGTAATTTATAAACATACTAAATATGAAAGTATTAAACATAGAATATAAATGTGGTTTGAGAGAAAAATATGTGAGAGTGAATGTGATGATTAGAAGTGATAAAAATATTTAGTGTTTTATTAGAAAAGGTATCGGGAAGAGAACCCGAGATTCCACGTAACAGAATACACTTTTCCCGCTTTATGCCTCTGATTCGGGTCGGTCCAATTGCAGGTTAAAGAATAACCGACCCTGTAAGCAACCTCCACCAATAGAACTCTTCCACGTGTCTTCTCAGGTTACTTCCTCTCAAGAAACATCTTTCGCTCTTTACGTCGACGGCGATCGATCGGCACATCAAATAGAAGAAACTCAACAAATCACTAAAACACTGAAAGCATTATGGATCGCCGATTATTCCTTCTCTTTGTGGTTTCTCTGCTTGCAGTTTCCTCTTTCGTATCCGGCGACGGTGACTTCGCCGGCGACGGTGACGACGTCATCATCCGTCAGGTGATCGGCGACGAAATTCAGTTGTTGAGTACGGAGGAGCATCACTTCGGCGTGTTCAAGCGAAAGTTCGGCAAATCATACGCGTCACAAGAGGAGCATGATTACCGATTTTCCGTTTTCAAGGCTAACATGCGCCGCGCAAAGCGTCACCAGAAGCTTGATCCATCGGCTGTCCATGGCGTCACTCAGTTTTTCGATATGACGTCATCGGAGTTCCGAAGGCACCTCGGACTGAGATCTCGTCTCAGGTTCCCCGCCGATGCCAGTAAAGCTCCGATCCTTCCGACGAGCGATCTTCCGGATGATTTTGATTGGAGAGATCACGGTGCTGTTACTGATGTGAAGGATCAGGTATTGTTGTTGTGTTATTTCCAATTAGGTTATACAGGAACAAAATTAAAACATTCAGAATCAGTATTTGTTTCTTATTGGATGTTAATTTGAAACTGTGAATGTAAATTAGGGTTCGTGTGGATCCTGTTGGTCGTTTAGTACAACTGGTGCATTAGAAGGTGCTAATTTCCTTGCTACAAGGAAGCTTGAAAGCCTTAGCGAGCAGCAACTTGTTGATTGTGATCATGAGGTTTGATTCTTCTGTCTTGAATTATATGTATAACCATCCGGTGCCATTGGCTGGTGGACCACGCGGTGAACACCGCGCCGGCTATCGTGGTCCACGGCTGCAGCCGCTCTTTCCCCCTTCTTGACGGTCAGTTAAAAAAAGTTTTGTTTTTAAACCAACCAATAATCAATTACAAAAAATCATTTACAAAGTCAAAAAATTTTGTATTAATTAATTAAACGAATGAGTTCGTAAACACAAGTAATTTATTTTATTAATTAATTAAACGAATGAGCATGAACATATGTACTATTCATTTATGTTCGTTAATTACGGTTTATTTATGTATATTCCTTAAGTTTAGTGCAATCCATTTTAAAGCCATTGACCCAACCAAACTCATAATATTGTTTTTTTTTTAAATTTGATATGGATGATATTTATTCTTTAAACTAAATACCATTGTTTACTTTTAACTGGTGTGCGTTTGTGTCCGTCTGTCTTCCTTAGTGTTTATTTAGAATATTAACGAACACAAACATGTTAATTTTCTTAATGAACGCATATGAACAAGAAAATTTGTGCGTTTAAGTGTTGAGTTAAAGTTAAACGAATGAATCCTCGTTGGTGTTTGATCACTTTGTTTATCATGTGAAGTGTGATCCAGAAGAAGAAGGATCATGTGATTCAGGGTGCAATGGAGGTCTTATGAACAGTGCTTTCGAGTACACTCTCAAAGCCGGTGGGCTTATGAGGGAAGAAGACTATCCATACACAGGATCCGACGCTCGGAGCTGCAAATTTGATAAAAATAAGGTTGTAGCATCTGTCAGTAATTTCAATATTGTATCCCTTGATGAAGACCAGATTGCTGCTAATCTTGTGAAACATGGTCCTCTTGCTGGTATGCATCATTTTCTTCTTATTTCATTTAATTTACTGATTTGCCCCTTAATATAATCTTGATTTTTTGTTCTTGTTGTAATGATTTTGTCCATATGCAGTGGCTATCAATGCGGCTTACATGCAAACGTATGTCGGGGGAGTATCATGTCCATACTTATGCTCAAAGAGGTTAGACCATGGCGTGTTATTGGTAGGGTATGGTTCGGGTGGATATTCACAGACTAGAATGAAGGAGAAACCGTATTGGATCATCAAGAATTCTTGGGGGCCAAAATGGGGAGAAAATGGATATTACAAGATATGCAAGGGTGATAACGTATGTGGTGTCGATTCTATGGTCTCTACTGTAGTTGCAGTTGACCGACACTAGTACTGTTGTTGAATAGTCTATAACTATATAGAAAGTGCTTATCACACCTGATTGTTATTTGAAACGTATATCACATCTCTTGTTGCGAACATGTATAAACAATAGACCGATTTCAGGCTAATCAAATGATCACTAGAATTGCATATTGTTAAGTAGTAATTGCATAAATTTTGTAAGTCAAAATAGTTAGTTAAAATAGTTGTCACTTGTCTGGGTGGGGGTTGTGACCTAGTGCTAAGAGGGAAATCTCACTAACAAAAGGTTATGAGTTTGTCATTTAGATTTTATATTATTTAATGAAATAAACCTTTTTTATAAAGATGTGTTCATTATTCAATTCAAATTAAAAAAAAATCAAAATTCCAACCGTATTTTTATGATTCGGATTATTCTAATCAACCTAAATTTGAATCAGGTTTCAATTGTAACTAGAACTCATTTTCAAAAGGTCAAAATTCTAATAACTTTGGTCAATACCCTACTTTTATACAGAGTTAAGCATACTTTATTTCTATTAATTTTGACTCTTAAATGAGCAAAACACAGTGAAAATCGTAAAAGATCTGTTTAAATGCATATAAAATTATAATCTGGTTTATTTATAACAATATTGTTTTTTTTTTGTTGCAATTTTTGGTTTAACGTATTGATTATTTGCCAAATTAGATTAAAAAAAGGAAAAATAGTTATGGAGGAATCAAGCCGACTTTATTAATCCAGTGTTACATGCTTTTTAAACCGTTACCATACATGTTCAAATCGTTATCTTTATCTTTTATCCTACTTGATTGCATCAAAACCATCCAATTGTTAAGCAATTGACGGGATAGTGCAACGTCTCATCTACAAGTTCGGCCCAAATATGTGGTATCAGTTGATTGACGGCATAAGGCATTAATGCATTATCAGTTTATCACTAAAGAATTAAACATTTGTAATTTACCAGAGATGACAATCACAGTAACACACTGTGTATTAGTATCATATCTATACTATATAATAAATAAAGGTTTTTTCATACCACGTGTCGCCTCCATATTCATTCTTATCATTTTTTTCCCGTCTCCCTCTCTTATTAAATGCACCTCTATCTTTTAATAATAATATATATTTAAAGAAAATATTAATTAAACTAATAAAACACATTTATTTTAAATTATCCCTTATTATAAGAAACTTTGAAATCTAATTATGTAACTTTTATTTTCAATCAAATAATAAATGAAAATCAAATTGCATTAAATAGTACTTAACGTATTTTCGAAACCCAATTATATATTAATTTTTACATGTTTTGAATTTTGTTTTTCTATCCGTAGTATATGATACAATTTTACACCTGTTAAATATACACATAAAGATTTAAAAATTTTATTTATTAATATTTTTCACACCGTGTGTAGTACACGGGATGTAAGCTAGTCTAATTATAAAACTGTATATCATACCCGGTTTTATACTCATCAGGGCATCAGGTACCCGTTACTCATTGCCCACCAGGTTTGCCCATTTATGATCTTTATATGATTAAAAATTACTCGTTTATATACTCATTACTTGAAAGCTGATATTAAACTCACCTAAATAATTGACTTACATTTCTAATAATTTTAATTTTAATAATTCCAAGTTTCTAACAAATTTAACATACTACTTATCGTATGATTTATAATTATATAATATATTAATGAGTAAATTACACAAATCGTCCTTTATGTTTATAACATTTTTCAGATTATGTCCTTTAGCCAAAAAATTGACAGAGATCATCCTTTACGTTTACAAATCTTGCAGAGTACGTCCTTTGTCCCTAACTCAGTTAAAATTTTCCGTTAAATATGGTTATGTGCAAGGCACATAAGGGTACTTTGATCTTTTTACCCATTTATTTAAAAACATCTTAATAGTTATTTTAATTAAAAAATTTAATATATATATAAACCTAAATTGGTCATCTCCATCCTCACACACCTGCAAGAAGCATACCCCCCAACCCCCAACCCACCCACTCTCCTATCATCTCCTTCCTCACACATCTGCACCGGCACCGGCACCACCACCTGCAACTGCCACCACGCTCCACCACCAGCCGACCAAACACCACCACCTGCCAACCACCGCACAACCCCCATGAATAAGAATTACTTACCACATTATCCAAATGCTCAAGAATTGAAACCCAAAATCTTTTTAATGAAAGAAACCTAAAAACTATCAACCGAAACCCAAAAAACCCCAACCTAAAGTCATGAAATCTGAAATCGTGTTTGGTGGAATGCATCCTATTCGGAGTGAATCTGAAATCGTGTGTGGTGGTCGGCGATCCTACTTACGGTGGTTCTTGCGTGCTGCATGGTCCAACGATGAGGTCTGGACCGAGAAATCAGGTTAAAAAAATAAACCCTAACCTCCATGCCCTCATCATCTCCTCGTTCCGCTGGAACCCTAGCGCCGTCGTCGCCTCTGCCGCTTTTCGTGGTGGTTTCCACCACCGTAGCCGCCATCCAATGCTTCTAGCTCGCTGGATCTTGGCCGGAATTCAGAAAAGAAAGGAAAACAGAAACGAAGATTAAGTTGGTGTGGGTTGTGGTGGTGGTGGTAATTGGTCGGCTGGTGGTTGCGGTTGCAGTTGCAGGTGGTGGTGCCGGTGCAGGTGTGTGAGGAGGGAGATGACGGGTGAGTGGGGTGGGGGGTATGCCTCTTGCAGGTTTGTGATGGAGATGACCAATTTAGGTTTATATATATTAAATTTTTAATTAAAATAATTATTAAGATATTTTTAAATAAATGGGTTAAAAGACCAAAGTACTCTCATGTGCCTTGCACATGACCATACTTAACGGAAAATTTTAACTAGGTTAGGGACAAAGAACGTAATCTGCAAGATTTGTAAACGTAAAGGATGATCTCTGTCAATTTTTTGGCTAAAGGACATAATTTGAAAAAATGATATAAATATAAAGGACGATTTGTGTAATTTACTCTATATTAATATATTCAGTTTTAAGGCGGCTAAATGGGCTCGGTAATTGCGCAGGTATCACCTACATCCATACTCGTCACAAACCAGTAAAAACCTTTAACTCTAATCCTATACCCGATCTCATACACAGATACATGCTCCAATGTTTCAAGTTTCCCCATCAGGTTCAGAATCTTGTAATCTCGTCAAAGAGTCTGTCTTATCCGATGTTTCACGGCCCGGAAGCTGAACCATCGGCTCCAAACTCACCTTTAATAACTGGTTGCCCGGTAAGAAGTGGCAAGTATTATTACTAATGGTTTTACATCAATTTTAAAATTTTTTTAAATGCTAATTTTTTAATTCTTTAGGAGTGGGACTTGAACACCTCTTAAGAACTTGGTGTTCAAAGAGGGTTTCCCTCTACCATTGGATCACCAACTCCAATCGCAACATCTCGAGTACTCAGCCGAACCGGTTCGATTGACTCGTATTCAAACCAATGACACCGACTATTCTCGATTACTCAACCAAACCGGTTCTATTTTCAACACACTTGTATCATTATAAGATAATGAATGTTAAAACCACCAATACATTTTACAAATTTTCAGGCATTTACAAAATCCAAATTAAGTAATCATTCCATTACTTACCATCATCAAATTAGAATACACTTTGAAGTTTAATCAGATAATTCAAATACACATTCCAGATCTGAAATAAACAATCTTCAAACCCTAACTGTTAAAAACAATCCGTTAACCCTAATTTACCAGCTGACATTGTGTTTCATTCCTAACCCATGCTTTCCATGAACACATCCAGGTTTGTTATACTGATTAGCCAATCTTTTCGACTTTTTCATCTTTGGATACACCTTTTTCCCCAATTTCCTCATCCTCTGCCTCTCGAATCTGTTATTCAACCATTTCGGCACCAGTTCGTCGTCCAAATCCGAATCATCATCATCTTCTTCGTCTTCTTCACTTTTATCTCCTTCCTCTTCATACGGATGATCGATCTCAACGACGGCGTCGATGTCAACTGTCTGATGGCTGTGATCGATTTCATATGCGTGTTTAAGTTCCTGATCCAACAAATAAACTCAGATTTGACTCTAAAGTTGAAATCACACCGAACAGATTTGAGTAATCAGTAACCTAATTACTAATTACCTGACAGTGATGAGTGATTTCATCTACTAGAGACTGCATAGATCCGTAAGGATGTTGAAGGAGATCATCGACATCCGACTCAACTTCGTCGTCATCGTCGGTTGTGATGGTGGTGACGTCACCGTAAGAGAAGTTTCCGTCGTCGGAATCAGACGGATCAACAACCTGCCACGAATCGGAGTCGGATACGTCAACGTCGATCGATTCGAAGGCTTCTCCGGTTAATGATGAAGCCATAACCGCAGATTTGTTCGCCATTTTACAACCTTCGATTTGCTCTGAAAACTTTGAGAGGTGAAGATTCAGAGAGGGTTGTTTCGTGTTAAATAAGATAGTTATTGCTATTCAAAAAAATAAGATAGTTATTGCCACATGTCATATTTTCATGACGGGTCTACGTGGATATTTGCAGAAATTCTATTGGTTAGTAAACGTGTCCATTGTTTTATAAAACAGTTTATGGTTATTTTCTTTCCTAGTAGGTTTTGTGTTTATTAAATAAACGTTAGCTAGCAATTTTTTGTGCTAGTTACTTGCGTTAGTTTGATCGTTATTGATTCGTCTAATTTATGTGGATAAAACTTATGTTGAACCAAAATCTCCTATAGCGTACAATAAAACTTTTTTAAAACTAACGAATGAAAGTTATCATACTACTCGATTTTGAATAAAACTACTTTTTCAATAAAATTAACACTGAAACGCACATTTTTTTCTTTAAAGAAAGTTAACGAATGAAAGTTATCACCGGAAAACGAAATTAATAGAAAATTAAACGGATTAAAAGTGTATATTTAATATATTATGAGGGGTTAAAACGAAAATCGAAACGTAGACTTGCTATAGCCTACGATACAAAAAAACTTGAATTTAAACACAACTCCGTTTTCAATAAAATTTATAACGGAACGTCAGGAAAACAATTTAAAGAAAACAACGCATTTCGTTTTAAAAAATAAAGTTAATGACCAAAAGCTATCATAGAAAAACAAAACTAACAAAAAACTAAACGAGTTAAAAGCTATATTTTATATTGTATAAATGTGAAAATGAAAAAAAAAAACACGTGTCACAACCTCATAGCTTTATTGAAAATAAAGAAGTTTTAATGTATCACGTGATGTTTTAATAATTTTTTTTTCATTTTCACCTCATGCTATATAAAATATACATATTTTTGGAAGTTTTAAATTTCAGTTTCTATATAAACGCACTTTAGTAGAAGATTTTAACCAAAGATGGTTTTAGCCAATGTTTTCAGAACCGACCGGACAGGGGAAACAGACGTCTTGAAGTTTCACTGGTCGTTAGTGATTACGATAATGGCGTAGTTGTGGAGGTGAAAGTCAAGATGGTAGCAGTGATGACGACAGTGGGGATGGAGGCGGTGATGACGACAGTGGGGATGGAGGCGGTGTTGGTGATGGTGAAGGTGGTGGTGTCGACGGCAACTAGCATATGGTGGTGGTGTGTGGTGTTGTCTCACAATTTTACCCTGTTATATAATCTGATTAAACACATTATGCATACAAAAATTATTTAATCAAAGACGTTTCTTGAAAAATAAGACATGCTTAGTCGGTATACTCGTAACAAGTTATCCTCTATTTCAATCATGAGCGGATTTACCTTATGGGGAGGGGTTTTCGATGCGTAGTGAAAAATTTTACCGTTTTATGTTTCCCGGTACCCCTGGTATATATACATGGGTGAACTTTTTTATAAATATACCAACGCATCTTTTTTTGTTTTCATCCAAGGATATTACAAGAAGACATTGTTAAAGTTATCGTTGAAGACACCGGTTAAAATCATATTTGTTATCTAAATTTGTTTTATATTTATTTTGGGTTCACGAAATGGTACACAGTTTTATTTGACATCTTTTGATAAAATCGTGCTCACGTATTGGACTCTTATGTTTTTCCATCTATGTGATCTTGTTGGTGTTGGGCACCTCCTTTTCTCCAAAATTTGCAACTTGATGGCCTACTTTCTCCTCATCGCTTCCATTCTGAACTGCCTCATCCATGATTGGATCTTGAGTGGTTTTACCACTTCGAATTGTTATGGCCTTGACATGAGCCTTCGAGTTGATTTCAGGGCTTCATGTTTGTCGCTCAGATAGTTGTAGAGCGAGCTGCCCTACATGCTTCTCATCCTTATTCTAATAAATGATTCTAAGAAATGCCACATGTCATTACTATATTTATTCTCATTAAAATCTTTTAATGTTCACTAATTTAAGTAAGTTTGAATTTCAAAATTTAAATATCTTAATGTTTAATTATTATTTAATTAAGGAAACAAATAATTTATTTTTTGTTTTACACATTATTTTAATTTTTTTTACACATTATTGTACTTTTATTTTTTCTATTAAATAACCCCATATGATATAGTATTTAATATAACACTCCTCTGCTGCTTTAACTCAGCTTATGTTTTCTCCAGACGTTAATCGTTCGACTCTATATGATGCTTTAACTCAGCTTCCGTTTTCTCCAGATAGTTGTACCTCTTGGCTCGCGGTTACTCGTGGTGACATTCGTTACTTTCGTCCCATTTACGGTTTAAGTTTAGGTATTTAAAAACACCTAATTTCTCTTAAACCACGGCTCTAATATCAACTTGTAAGACCCTCAAACCTGTAAGACTCCAACCCGTGCATTCTACAATTGGTTCTCATAACGGGTCATTCTCTTTTAAAAACGCATTTATTACTAATCAATCTACAACGAAAGTCTTTCTAAATTCTTTTATTGGTATTTAATGATATTAAATTACCTCACGAATGCCTGCACACCAATCCGAGTAACACCGCTCCCAAGCCAAGATTCGTCAACGCTACGCTTACCTGCAAAACAATCTAACGTACACACATAGTCAGCTACGCTGAGTGAGTTCTAATAGTTTAAGTTAAACAAAACCATCACGTCATATTCCTTAGTTTATTCCACTCATGACCCCCCGTTCCTTATAAAATAGTTTTACGATTAATTAACGAATAGTAAACCCCTTGTTATCCCACTGCATCTCATAACCGTTCATTACCCGGGACTCAACCGTACTTCCAATAATAATAATAATAATAATAATAATCTTATCACCTCGTTGACATAGACTTAACTTACCATGCTAATAACTCATACCCAAGAACAAGTATTAACTAGACAATTGGTTAACACAACATACTTTAGACATTAACTTACTCGGCTTTAACCAAGGCTCTCACAATTAACTGACACGACAGTTATACACATCACGTCACAATCCTGACACAACAGTCAATCTAACTCTACACACCACATTACTATCATCTACACGTCGCACTAACATTACCACATTAATATCATCATATGCATAAACAATATAACTCCACATTTGCATGCAATACTACATACTTATAAATACCCACGTAAACACATACGTCGTCACTGCACCCTCTTCAGGGTTACCCTCGTCAGGGCGTTCAACACACCCCGAGCTCATCATTAATCCGAAGGACCTCATCCTGCACACTCCCGTTTGATGTGCCATAATGACAACGATGCAAACATGACACATAAATATAAACACATAATATCACACATCATTTATGCGACTCATTAACTACACCCACACATCACACATACGCTTGGACGACATATATATACACTATATGAATTCATAAGTATTTAATTTAAGGCCCGACTCTTCCCGATCGGCCCTTAACACGTCATGCATTAACAACCCATACCCTTAGCTCACATATTACCATGAACCCACAGTTGACTCTACGATCACTTAACAATTATTTTATATTCAAACACATCGGGTTAGAACCCGAAATCCTTAACACATTTAATAGAGTAAACCTTATTTCGTAAGTATGTACGATAGCCCCAAAACGTTAAAGCATTTAAAGAGGGGGATTAGAAACTCACAGTTTATGATGAACCTCAGTCCTAGCCCTGCAACTTGTCCGTCCACGCTCAAGTCACCACCCCTCGGTCTCCTCCATTCGTCATTTCTTTCCTACAAACCCTAGCTCTTCGAGTACACGTGTTAATGCTCCCGACTCGTCAAGGCTAGTGTATCCGCACCCGAGCTTCCATGCATGCATTTACGTGTGCCATGCAAATTCCTAGCCCTCTTCACCTCGTAGTTACTACCGTGTATCGGATTATCCTTGACCCGTTAGGAAACTGCACGCTTAACCCGAGTTCCCATGCATGCTCGTATACTAGCCAAGCAAGACCTACGTCGAAAACCCTAGCCGATCTCCGCCCCCGTTCCCTGTCTTCTCCACCGTACACCACCATGCGACGTCATCGCCGAGCCACCATTACTGTAACACCTGCTCCAAAAATGTCCAAAATTTGACAAAGGTAAACCCTAGGGAGTATAAGTGTAATTATACTAAAGTCCAGGGTTCAAAATAGAAATTAGGGAAAATAAGACCGTAGCGGACCGCTAAGGTCAAGCCTAACGGTCCGCTATGAGAACAAAGTTGGGTGGCAGACCGCCATCACCTGAATAACGGTCCACTACTTGTTGGCTAAGCAACGAATCCGGTTAAGCCACGTGTATAGTGACTAATGGTCACTTGTTGTGACACGTGTACTCGTGGCGGACCGCCACGCCAAGTGGTAACGGTTCGCCAACTGTAAAGTGACCAAAATCTGCCACGCGTACTAGTGGCGGACCGCTACACACCAGGGTAACGGTCCGCTAGCCGCAAAACCAATAACGGTCGAATCAGATTTGGACGTGTAGGGCTGACGTCATGCAAGGGCGGTAGCGGACCGCTACGCCCAAGCATAACGGTCTACTACGGACCCAGTTCACCCCTATAAAATAGTTGAACAATCTTGAACGTTTTAACACACACAAACTCGTCCTTTACTTCTAAAAATCGTTCCACTCGTAGACGATTCCCGACGTTCCGAGATCGACTTCCGCTCCTCGTAGTGCCCGATTAAGCAAGAAACGCTCGTAGAAAGGTTGGAACGCTAGAGAAATTAGGTTAAGAAATTAGACGCTAAGCTTTTGACTGTAGAGGCTCATTCCTACAAATATGGTGAACACTTTATCTCTTTTAAAACTTGTGTCAAACATTTTATTTACGAAAATGGCCAAATAAAGGTTAACGAAATAATACTCAACGTTATTCTACGAACCAAACATTCATGTCATAGGTATACGTAAAATTTGCAAGGGATACAAGGGTTACTGGTGAAATTCCCGGACTATGGCTGGTGCTTATCTTATAATAAATCCGGAGGGTTAGACCTGTCCGCTGTTATAAGCTATGACGCCAGTGTATATTGTGGTCTGATTGAACAGGACGGGCCTGTTGAGTGTGTAGATTGAACATGAAGTTGTGATTATGAAATTAATACTTGTTTGTGCCAAATGATTTTAATGTCAAGATATTGTGGTGATGTTTTATTTTCAAAAATGTTTTTCAGGTAATGAATAAAATATAGTAAGAAAGGAATGTGGGTAGACATGAGATCTAACCTAGGAAAAGAAAGGATGAAATGCATGTAGGATTCTCAGGCCTCGTGTAAAGAGAAATTCTAAAGAAAGGAGATAGGACCAGAGAACTGATCAACCCTGTGTTGTACTATTTCCATTGGCTTATGATGTATTTGATTTCAAACTATGTTTTGTAACAAAATAAAAAAAGGGTATTGAAACCCTATGTTTATAAAGTAAATATAAACCTTTTGTCTTCCAATTGAGTTTTGATATTTACAAATACAACCCTTAAGGTTGAAAGAATGATGAAACGATCCTGTTGAAAAGACCTCCGCTGTATTTTATAAAACTCTGAAATCAAAGAAACAGAGATACCAATCGGGCTCGCACACGTCGAGGGGGTGCCTGAGACGGGGTGTGACAATTACCGTAGCCAAGCACTCGAATCATCTCCCCGGTGATCATCGTCTTCATCCTTCCCGTCACTCCCGTCGCCACCGCCTTCCCCTTCGGCCAACTCTAGCCGGACACCACCAAACACCACCCCCATACGTCTCCATCTTCATCTTTGTGGAGCAGCCCTGGTCGGCATCCCCAATCCATTCCTAGCCTCAAGTTCAAATTGGCACAATCACATGAACATGGTTTACGGCTACATCCTTACCAACCATAAGGCAAATCTAGATTAATTGTGAGTGGCTGAAGTCAAAGGCTATGGATTAACTCAACATTTAGATATGCATGGTACCTGAAGACGTGGACTGTAACACTTAAGCCTGGTCACTATTCAATTACGCACGCACTGAACCCGCATTGATTTGATTTTTACTTCTCTGTCGTACACCACGTCCGAGTCACGCGAAAAACCGTCCCTTCTCTTTTCTCTTGGTCGCCGACTGAAACCCACTCCTACTCCACTTCTGCCCGGCCATTCCGCCACCTGCCATCACCACCACATCTTCCCTTAGCCACCTGCTACACCCGTCACAGCCGTACGCACTCACCTTCATATTGTCGCCTTCTCCGAGACTACTTCCCTAAAACCTGCCATAGATCTCAAACCCTAATCCAATTCCGAGTAGAAAAATAGTAGATACGTAAACGAATGGAAACCGGGGTTTACGTATTTGAATGCTTGCTCCCGTCACACGAACCCCGTTCGAAACCACCGTAGCTATTCCCTTCGCCGACCTCTTTCTCCTTCCTGCCGTTCGTGCGTCCCACCACAACCAAATGGTCTAGGGTTTTGTTAAAAGTGGTATTTAAATGCCTACAAGTTTCATTTCCACCCCCACTAAAATCGTCCCGTATATTTTTAATCCCGAACTAGGCATTAAACGGTTACTCGATCCTTTTATTCTCGTTGAATCAAGTTTTACGTGGCAATCCATGCTAACCTGGATATTTAATAAAGATTCGGTTAATCCACTAACCCGAATCGTTCACTCGCGGATTTTTGGGATGTTACAAAACCTGGCACCCTACAGTTGCTCACATCACAATGTATTCTTTAAATAACACTTAACTCATTATTAAACATACAACGAAAGTCTTTTTCAAAATAGTATTTATCTTTTAAAATCATTATCGTTTTTAATATTACCTTACGAATGCATAGACACCCACCCGAGTAGCACCGCTCCCAAGCCAAGATACATCGTCACATGAACTCACCTGCAAAACAATCTAATGTACATACAAAATACGCTGAGTAAGTTCTAATAGTTAAACGTAAATAAAAAACCTTCTCGCTTATAACATCATTTATTTAAAAAGGTTGGAGCCCTAGTTTGACAATATGGATCGAATGTTGGAAATCTGGGCCAAGAACACGAACACAAGAGCTTGATCTCAACCAAGATCGACTCTTTTATTACTATTGAAAACCAAAAAACCCACAATTTACAACTAATCCCTATCCATCTATTTATAATAAGTCCTATACTAATCTTAACTCAACTCAAACTAAATTAAATAATTAAATAAATAAGCAAACTCAATCATACTCTAATACGAACTAAACCAAACAATTAATAAATTAATATTAATAGATATCCTTAATCAAGATTAAATATTTCATTCTCCCCCTTAATCTTGATTTGGCCACGTAGATCTTGAATTCCCAGCAAAACCCGTGAATTTTAACACCATCATGATAATCACAATCATGATCTTCATTTTTTTTTATCAATAACCCAGATCTCTCAGGTATTTCACACCAACTTGAATCACTCAAGTTTAATTACCTTCACAATCTTTCTTCTACACAGGTATCACACCCTCATCTCCAATTTGAATCACGCAAATTCTTCTCCCCGTTTCACACGGTCTTCGATCCTGTCTCACACATAATCTTCTTGATCTATCACAGATCTTTTTTCACACAGCTTTACAGCCTTTTAAATGATCTCTCACGGATCAGATGTGTTTGTCACTTCGTTCGAACCGCTCCCAGGTTCTAATACTCCTTCATCAGTATCACACCGTACCACCTTGAATCGCACACGTAAACTCTTTCTAGATCCCTACACCCTTCTCATGTGATTGACTCTTCATTCAATCTGAATCGCTCAGATCGTTATCTGCTGTTGTCTCGCACAACCCTCCTTAGTCTTGATCGTACCACACAAACTATTACATTAACTATTCATATAATTCTGCTTCATTGTGCCTCAATTTATTCTGCTTCATTCGGTCGAACAATAAAGCATCGATTATTGACTTTCCAATGCACTCACCTCCATTTAAATTAATAAGACATGTCCACGTGGGACTATTAGAGGCCAATATACCGACTTACAGTCTTCAAAGGACTGGAACTTGTATCCCAAATTCACCGACTTCACGAGAAGGCTATCCAAATCTTTTAGCTAAAATCACATGTCATTTGATATATGCAACATAACGGGCTTCAATTCTAACCGATATTCATTCAGCCAGTCATCCCATATTATTTTTTATTTAGAGGCCACCTTTCTTCAAACTATCCATAGCAACCAAACACCGCTGTTTGAATCATCAGAAGTTACAGGTCTCCCGGTTCTGTTCTCGGCGCTACTACACCAACTGAGTGCGGCTTCTTGTTCTCGGTCAACACCACAAGACTATCACAGCAGCGCAGCCTAAGATCTGATACCAATTGTGAATTTGATCTCAACCAAGATCGACTCTTTTATTAATATTGAAAACCAACTCATACTTTACAATTAATCCCTAACCATCTATTTATAATAAGCCTTATACTAATCCTAACACAACTCAAACTCAATTAAATAATTAAATAAATAAGCAAACTAAATCCTACTCTAATACGAACTAAACCAAACAATTAATATAATAATATTAATAGATATCTTTAATCAAGATGAAATCTTTCATCGAAAACTACTTATGAATTCGAGCCAACTTTTGTTGTGTTATATTAAACATGTTTCTATAACGTAGTATGAGGTGTATAAACTTACTCAACTTATCATATTTCTAGGTTGAACTTATGTAATTTGAATTATGCAGGTGCTATTGTAATCACATTAACAATTTAACAAGTTTTCGTTATGATTTAAAAAGGAAATTTTGTGACCCATTTTTGGGATTATTACTAAAGTTATAATACACATATGGTTAAAAACAAGTGTAACGAACTAACTTTCAGGTTTATAATATAATATGTTAAACATATTATATGGCTGTAAATAAATATAAAGGAAAATTGGGGGCTTGTTACAAATTAAGTGGAGTTTTGACTAGTTTGGTATTAAAGGGTCAAAAATTGAATTAGAGGGGCCTAAAGTGAAAAATCTAAAAACTTAGATTTTAGAAGGGTGGAAGGCGCACACACACTCATTTGATAGTGTGTGTTGCGATTTTGAGAAGGGACAAAGGGGGAAGGAGATAAGATTAAAGATCAAGTTGTTTGCATGAAGAATCCGGATGAATTGAAGTGTTCATCTTTTTTCAAACATCAAGTAAGTAGTTCTATCACCTCTAAAGCTTCATCAATGGTGATGGGTTTTTTATGAAAACGAATTTACGGTTGTATTGGGTGAAATTGATGATAGATAACTTGCTATCTAGCTTAACTAAGGGTGTTGGGAGGTGTTTAACATCCTAGAATCATTTAACTTCGATTATGAGAAATTAGGGTTCTTGAGTAGTAAATTAGGGATTTTTGATGTGGAATGTTTGGATGATAAATTAAGGGTGATTAAGTGTATAGGATGTTAATAGGCACATGATTGAGTAATAAACCTCTTTCAATTTGGTGAATTGTGAATTTGAGGTTTTGGGTTGAATTAGATGAAAACCCAAATGGTTCAAAATGGATGAATGTTGTGTAGGGAGGTGTAAAACTTGTTTAAGGTGTAATTAATCAAGTTTAGAACGGGAGAAATCTATAAGGTCTAGGTTTGGTGTTAGACCTCTATTGGTAAATAGTGAATTGGTGAATATGGGATTTGACTTTAATGGGTCAAACGGGTCAATATAGGTTGAAAGGTTAAATTGGGTGTTGGAGGTTTGGTTAAGTTTGTGTTAATCAAATTAAGTTGGGATGTTGATCTTTAGATCATAGGTATGCCATGAATCTCAATGTGGTGAATGAATTGATATTGTATTATTACTAAATGCAAGTTGATTGCTAGATAATCAAGACGTTAAAGGAGCTAGCATGGAAGACCAAGTGGAATCGTCTCTAGCTAAAGGTAAGTGCTTTGCACTGACTTAGTAATGATAGGTGGTAGTAAACACATATAGTGTTATACATGTTGATTTGTTAACTATCATGTGTGTAATTATGCATATGTTGTCTTGGTAAACTTGCATATGGGGAATGTATGCAAGGTGAGGTTGTTTAAGGTGCTTGGGGTTCATGAACCTCACATTATAGTATGGTGATAAAGTCTTTGAATGACTCATGTGGTTTAGAATCAAAACAAATTAATTAAGTGGTTTGGAGTCAAACAAATGTGGTAATTTGACTTATGTGGTAAATAGTCAAGCTAAATTATGGGATGTGATGTATTGGTGTAATTTGATTTATGTAGTAAATAGTCAAACTAAATTGGATAATGTGGTGTGTTGGTGTAAATTGACTTATATGGTAAAGAGTCAAACTAAATTGTGTAATATGGTGATTTGGTGTAATTTGACTAATATGTTATAAGAGTCAAAGTAAAATGCAATTGGTGGAATTGAGGTCATGAACCTCAATTATGTCAATGTAGCTTGAAGTCTTTGAACTTCACTAATGTCGTTGTTGCTTGAAGTCTAAGAACCTCACACGAGAGTAATTTGAGGTCATGAACTTCACAAGGTTGTGTTGTGGTGTTTGAGGTATTTAGAACATCATGTATAGGAGTTTGAAGTCTAAGAACCTCACATGGTAGTTATTTGAAGTCATGAACTTCACAAGTCGTTTTGTGGTATTTGAAGTCTAAGAACCTCACACGAAAGTTAATTGAGGTCGTGAACTTCACATAGGCGTTTGTGGTGTTTGAGGTCTTTGGAACCTCACAAGAAAGTATGGTATGGTTGTTAGGTGTTTAAAACATTCATGAAATGTTGTTGGTTGCTTAAAACGACGGGAGGTCGAGTCGGGAGGGTCGAAAAGGCTAAAAATGTGCAAAACAATTTGGCTGATTTTGGACCGGAGTAATTTATGGCAGGCTGAAGTATTTTACGGCCATAAGGGGCTGTTTACGGCCACATTTACGCCCAAATTGTTGAACTGTCGTTTTTGGTCGATTATTGTTGTAAGGGCCTGGGGCGCTCACATGGGGGTCGTATATCATTACTAATGGTTTATATATGGTGTTTTCTTGTAGGTAAGCTCCGGTTGAAGTCTCGGGTCACGCTTCGTGTCAGATTGGATTCTCAATACTTTTGGTCGATGTTTATGGTTGGAGTTAGAACTCATGGTTGATGAGTCTTTAAACTTGTTTGAACTATCTTGTTGATGTTATAACTGGTTGTTATCGTTAACATGTTGGTTGTGTTTTATAACAACTTATGTCGTGGTCGTTTTGTTGTTATTAAAAACGTGTTGTTTTGTCAAGAGTTTGTTTATGAGACCTGTTTTCGCATGATTTTGAAAGTTAAAATCGATTGAAAATTTTTGGGTGCTACTTTATGATGATAGTGGAGAAGGCGATTGTTTATAAATAACTTACATCTATGGACTATGGTTGACGATTCACTAATTCTAGATAACCGCTTATGATATCATATATTCTTATTCAAATATTTGTATTTGTCAACAATGTCGTACCAAGGAAATTTTTTTATGGGGGTCGGAGATTTTTTGGGATCGATTGTCAATAATTAAATATTAATTTTTTCGGCCCGAGTCAGGTCGGGTCGGGTCGGGTCACACAATAAAATGATGAAAACTTACAAAATTATAAACGAACAATAATAATATGGTGTTTGTCATTAGAAATGCATAATTAAAAAATAATATCCCTATAATTGTTCTATACGGGTTTTTGTTTTTTGAAACCGAACCATTATATCATCTATAAGAACATTTTTCTAAGCAACTAGTTTTCAATATAATAAACACAACTATCAACTCTTTTTTCAATAGCTAATTAGGTTTAAAATATTTAAATATGTATTGAGTTTATTTATGAGTTTATGTTTTATTTGGGCCTATTATGTTTAAAGGTTATTGAGTTAAACTATTAAAGGTTCGGTTTAAAAGTTTTATTATTAATGAGCTATGGGTCAATTTTTATATGGTTAAAGGTTTGGTTTAATTGATTTTTATTTATAAAATCTATAATCCTAAAAAGTATTTCTTGATGGTCGATGTCAAAATTTTACGGGGGTCAGTGTCAAAATTTTATAGGGGTTGCTCGAAAATATACCATATATATAAAAAAAAAATTTAACGGTGTGGGCCGACCCGCCGACACCAACATAGGTCCGCTAATGTTTGTCAAATCTGCTTAGTAAAGCTTACAACTTGTATAGCTAGGTTGAGCGAAGCTACAACTTTGATCAACGCAAGCATATCTGATTAATCATATCTTTAATGTTCAACGAGATACAAATATAAGCAAATGATTAAATTTAGAAAGATATTCAGCTTGATTCACTTATGCACTATTTAGGTCCAACAAATGGTGAACATAGGCCAACATCATCGAATTATAACAAACTTAAATTTAGTCAAATGGCAATTTTAAAGCTCATTACATAGATAATGGAGGTCAAACTCATATTTTTAATACATAATGCTAGTAAGAAATCACACCCAAGAGCTAAGTTAACATGAACTTAACTAAAATCATAATAACTAGAACATTGAAATCCAAAAATAATAAAACAAGAAAATCAATACTTCAAAACTTGCAATCCAATGGAAGAAAATTGAAAATAAAAAAAAGTTAATGGAGCCACAAGAGGTGGCAAGTGGGTTACTCGTGGTGGCGGCGACGACAATGTGACTTACACATATAAGTGCAATCATAAAAACACGGGCCACCACAATGTAGCGGGCAATCCAGTCTCATCCCTTTACACCGCCCCCCTCCCATGCATTCAGCAAACTCGCCGATCACATAATAATTTTCTCCGGTCGGATTAAAGTTTCTATGCTCACCATGACGAACATAGTGGTGCGGATTTCTCTTTCTTGGGTGTTTCTGACAACCCCACTTCCACCATCCACCTCCACCGCCTCCACCACCACCGCCTCCTCCTCCACCACCACCTCCACCGCCCCCGCCGCCACCTCCATCGCCCCATCCCCAACCAAACCCCCACCCATAACCACCACCACCATTGTCTTTACCTTTGTTGTTGATCACTACACTATTGGTAGTTTTGTTTCTTCTTTCTAGAACTCCTTCACTTCTAGAAGAATCTAGAGATGTAACATTAATCTTAACTATGTTACTTTCCCCAAGTACTCTACAAAACGTTAATCCTATGAAGAAAAACATAAGAACCCACAACAAGGTTGCAATTAATGCCCTCATATTTGATCAAATCCAACATGTTATGTAATCCTTAAAGTCATCAATTTATAAAGGTCAAGCTGCTGATACCCTACTGCCAACTAGACTTACCCCACCACCCAAAATCAAAATCATAGAAACAGGATGGGGTTGGGGTGGGGTGGGTGTGGGGTGGCTTAATACGCACTCTGTCCCTTGCCACAATCCAATCGGGTGACTTGTAGAAGAAGTTAATTAATGAGCATGCAAATATACAGACTAAAATAATGGAGTAGTGTGCTACAAAGCTCCTGCAAATTGCAGGCATGCGAAAGCAATTCGGTTAGTATAATATCATCACTTTTTAAAATTACAATCATATCCTTTTTTTTTTCTTTCTTATTCTTGTAATGGGAGAACATATATGAAGTGTTTAAAAAATCAGACCTTACTAGCCCGTTAAATCGGACACATATGAACAAGCTGATTTTAAGAGAATCATAAAAAAAGTTGTGAAAACCGAAGCGAAACATAGAAAAGCGTCAATTCTTGCATCCTCCCTTTGGTAGCTGGTGACTTGACCGACCGGTTAAGCCAGTAAACCGCCATAGCTACTGTCTAGTTTTCAGAATATTGCATATGTGTGTGTATATTATAATTTTTTTCAATATTGGTGTTTCTATGTAAACTCTTTTTAGTTATGGTGCTGAATATTTCCAGTTTTCACTTTTGATATTACCGTAGTTGCCAACTACGGTTTGATGAGCATTCTAGGCTTTGTCAGATTGAATTGCAAGTTGCATAGCCTCAAGTCATGTCAAACCATGGTTGGCAAATGAAAAGTGAGGATAACAATGTCAAACCGTGGTTGAGAACAACGAAGTGTTACATGGATTAAAATGTGAAAACGGTGTTGGAAAACCCATTTTAAGGATTTCAATGCCAAACTACTGTTGGCAACTACGGTCTGGTTGAGCAAAAATGAAACCGTGGTTGGCAACCACAAATACGACTGAAGGCTACAGCCTATAATTCAATCTGACAAAGCCTAAAATCTTCATCAAACCAAAGTTGGTAACAGAGGAAATACCAAAAATGAAAACCGAAAATATTCAACACCATAAATAATTGAAAAGAATTTACATCACAACACCAATATTGGAAAAAAATTATGTATATTATATATGAAATTTTTATTCATACATAATAATCGTACACTATTTTAAAAAAATTTAACCAATTCTTGTGTAGATTAAAATAGTCCTGACACACACACACACACACACATATATATATATATATATATATATATTTTTGAACGGTAAATTTCAGTCCTGACACATATAGTTATCGTATATGAATTATAAAATTTATAAAGTTAAAGAAAAGATTTTGTATTCTGGCATATATTTTTGGTCCAAATGCCTACAGTCCATACCCATTGCATATGCCCACCAACTAACATTATGTACTTTTTTCTTTCAGAAGTAGCAACCAACTGAGAATCTAGACAAAAAGTATAACCATCAAGCAATCTGGCTGGTCTCACAACTGGTCTAAGATTCAACCCTTTTCTCTTTTCTGTAATGTTTGATTTTGTTTCTACCAGAGGTGTTAATTTAAATCGATTTAATTATGAATAATTTGATTCAGTTCAGGTTATATTCAAACAAACATACCCGGTAAAGATACCATCAATAACAAAGCTATTGGTAAGATTTCGGGAAGCTGGGATGTAGATAAACCATCTATTTAAGTTATATATTAAATCTAAATCAAACATGTAAAAGATAGCTTAAAATACAGGGTAAATATTATAAAAACCAACATATACTTGGTTAAAACATGAAAGTCTCTTCACATTTTAAATTTTAATAAAATTGTGACATTTTTTTAACACGTAATCAAAACAAACCTCATGTACTGGTTCCATGTAGCTTTAAAATAATTTTCCTAACTTTGTTCAAAATTAAAATGTGAACATACTTTACTGTATAAAAAAATCGTTAAGGGACTTTTATGAGAAAAAACAGAAAGTTTGTTGATCTTTACTTTTTTGTATGCAAAAAAAATGTTGACGGACTTTTATGAGGAAAAACAGAAGTATATTTGTTTTTTATATGCAAAAAATTGTTATAGTACTTTTGTCAGAAAAAAAACATAAGTTATGTTGGTCTTTATGGTATTTGCCCTAAAATATAACGGTAAAAAATCACCATAAAATTTATTATTATCATAAAAGTCATATTATTATCAAAATAATATAAAATTTATAATATTTAACACGTTCTATGTTTATAAGAAAATAGATATTTTGTTTATAAAAATATAAATATTTTGGACATAAAGTGTTTCAGATTAACTAGTTTTGACCAATAAAATACTCATAATTGTTACTTTTTAATCAGTATGTGTATAAGGGTGTTGGGGGCGGATTACTCGATTGTGATCGAGTAGGAGAGAGAGGATCGGGTAACATGGGGTACATCGCCCTGATAGATCGAGTATACCCGAGTAGTAGGGGCTGAGTTGAATGATCGAGTATATTTACTCGGGAGTAGTTGGGTTGTAGCCGTTGGTGGGGGTGGAGGTGGGTGGGTTGGGTCCTTTAAAAAAAATACTAATTTTTTACCTATATATACCCACATTCCACACATATAATTTTACCTATCTCATCTATATATCTTTCATCTCATCTATATAATTTGGTAGACATAGTCAAAGAATACAAGACTATGAAAGCGTTGGAGTTAGAAAAAAAGGAAAGTCTCCGGGATAAGATGGTGGAAGCAAAATTAAAAAGATAACAAACGGCGATTGAGTTGATGCTTGAAAAACAAAAGGACTGTGACATCAAAACATTCACCGAATCGCATGATCATCTCGTATACCCGTACTTGTCGATTGTATTGCAACGTAAACATGAAATTGCCGCAAAATATGGATGGCAATGCACATTTTATATTTTAAAATTTTATTATCTAACTTTTATTTATTTTGTAGGGTTTTTTATTTTTAATTGTATTATGTTAATTTTTATTTAATGAAATTGTCTTTTTTTAAATTAAATGTTTATTTTTTTTACAAAAAAATTTGAGTAAATGAGTAAATGAATAGGGTGTTTCTAATAAAATCTGAGTAAATAAGTGTAACATCCCAAAAATAATAAAACGAATAAATATAGCAAGACCGGTGATTTAGTTGGAATATTTAAATAAAAAGGGAGCGGGCCTGGGCCCGGCTTCAATGGGCCGGGGGAAGCCCATTACACATAAGAGGCAAGACAGCCCTCTTCCCTGCTCATTTCCCCAACTCACGCAGCTTTTAGAGAGAGAAAGGAGAGCTCGGGTCTAGAGAGAGAAAGTGACGGATCAACTCGGGAATTCAGGAGAACGTTGCTGCTGTTCCCGTGAGCAGAACCTCCGAATCAGAATTACAATCCAGGTAACGATTCGATCACATTATGAGTTTTTGTTCGTTTTGGGAAGTTTCGGGTTTTGGCTAAAAGATAACGATTTTACGGATGAAACTTGAAAGAGAACTTAGGTATAGCATCTAGGATGAAAAAACGAACGTTTTGATCAAAGAAAAATTTAGATATCGACATGATCAGATTCGCATGCAGAACATTCGGATTTTTGGGGAAGGCGATAAGTGCAGGTCCATCGAAACTATTTAGTTTCGATATGTGCAGGTCCATCGAAACTACTTAGTTTCGATATGTGCAGGTCCATCGAAACTACCCAGTTTCGATATATGCAGACCCAATCGAAACTACTATAGTTTCGATATGAGCCCCCGATCCGAAGCTAAGATAATACATAGGTTATCTATCGAAACTACCTATCGAAACTATCTATCGAAACTACCCATCGAAACTACAAGTTTCGACAGGGGCAACCTATCGAAACTACAAGTTTCGACAGGGGCAATCTATCGAAACTACCCAGTTTCGATATAAGTAAACCCATCGAAACTACTAAGATCAAGTATAGTAATGTCTAGTGTCATCTAGGAGCACCATCTTATGTGTATGACTTAATTATACAGATCGTGAGTGACATTAGTGAAGCTCAGTAGCCAGCTTAGTGTATTACAGAAACTACTCATCAGGTGAGTTCTATGTGCCCCCTTCTGTGTTATATGCAAATGATTTATAAATGTTTTGGGGCTGGAGTGTATACACTAAATGAATAAACGATATGAATGTCAATGTGATCATACGTGATATATTAAGGTATATGTGTAGATACATATGAAAAAGGAAGTATGAATATTAAATAAAGAACGAAACGTATGTTTACAAGTAATGAATGAAAGAATGGTATAACGTATATGAATGAAATCTTGCTTTATAAATATATATTGCATGTTATGAATGTACGTATACGTTATGGACGGAAACGAAGCTAACGACTACTTATGGCAGACGGGCGATTATGTCGGACGGCCGAAGGGTGGCCGGACCTAAAGTTATTTCGGACGGCCGAAGGGTGGCCGGACCAAAAGTTAAGGCGGACGGTTTCTAGGACCGGACGAGTAAAAGGGCTACGACGGTAGCTCAAGGGCGTATATCTTTGTGATATACGCAGTAAATGACGGGTTGATCACCCATATGTGTATGACCAATAAATGGTAAAGAAAGTAAAGGTGAATGCATATCCATGTAATCACATAAGAATGTTGAAGAAGGAATGTAAAGAAAAAGTAAAAGGGTGAATGCATATATATATATGTAATCACAAAAATAAAGAAAAGAAAGATGAAAGAAAAGCAAAAGTTATGAATACGTATTTATATGAATGACTTTATAATAATGCTTACTTATGAAGTAAAGAAAAGAATGTTTATATCTAAACGCATTAAACTAGAACTCACCAGCGTTAGCTGACTTTTAGTATACATTTCAGGTAGCAAAGGCAAGGGTCGTGCGAAGGCGTGAAGGCTGCCCGGCGTGTGACTGACATCCCACCTTATGTTTTGATTAGACAATGGTTAATGTTTGAATGCTAAGACTTCCGCTGTAATATACTTAAATGTTGAATGTTTCCGCTGTGTTTGAATGTTTTTAATTAAAAGTTCAGTAATTAATGACTTTGTTTATGAGTAAATCCAACAAGTGAGGTTACCCGGTTTTGGGGCCTTACAAGTTGGTATCAGAGCATAGTTTGAGAGATTCAGACATCCCTAAATGTCTGGACTCAAACTGATAATGGGACCAACGCATGGATGTCAGTACGGGTAGCCAACGCCAACGCTAGCACGGTGAGTAAGAAATAAAGTTAATGCTCTTGCATAATTATAGATACCATAACTTAGAACAAATAGATGTTAATGCCATGACTGATTTGAAGAGTTTTGAACCCGAAAGGCAATGTAAATTAGTAATCACAAACCGGTCACTGTAATTAAGAATTTGCCTTGCTCGTACTGTTCAAAACTACGATCTGAAGAAATGACATTGATGTATTCCCTATTTAACTATCAGGAAATTAAGAGCTATGACTGGTGGAGGAAGAACAGGACCTCGTGGTGGTCGCACTGGCCGACGAAGTAGACCTCCGTTGAACCAAAGAATCGAAGAAGAAGAGAGTGTGCACGCAGAGCACACCGAAAGTGTGCACGAAATAGAAGTGACCCCAGTTAAGGACGACAGTCCAGGGCCGATACAGTTGGAACCTGAAGTTAGGGATGCTATTGCCCGTGAAGTTGTGCTCACTTTGAGGAAGGTATTGCCTGATCTACTATCCGAGGCAATAAAGAAAAGTAAAGAGGAATATGAAGGGGACAAGGAAGAGAAAGTATATGATAGCGATGGGGACGAAATAAAGATAGGATCGAGCAACCGTGGGTGTGCTTACAAAGGCTTTAAGGACGGAGACCCACCCAAGTTCGATGGGAGCAAGGATTCAGTGGTAACACTTGAATGGATTGAGAGGATGAATGCGGTAATCAACATCAGCGAGTGTCGACCAGACCAGGCTGTTAAATACGTTGCTCACTCTTTCACCAACGAAGCACTAAGTTGGTGGAGGAATATTCAGAGAACTAAGTCCCCAAATGCTATAAACAGAATGACATGGGACGACTTGAAGAAGCTGATCATCCAAAAGTTCTGTCCACAGAACGAAATTGATCGAGTGGAAAATGAATTCCTAAACCTCAAGGCTGGAAACAAGACGCACCGCCAGTACACTTCGAGATTCAATGAGCTAGCTCAACTAGTCCCCCACCTGGTAGAAACTGAAGACCGTTTGATCAAGTACTATGTTAAGGGGCTGCCAAAACGGGTCCGTGTTCATGTAAAAGCTAACCTACCCTCGACCTTCGAGTCGGTAGTAAATCTGAGCGGAATCGTCTACGACGACTACGCCAATGAGGACCCGGCACCTGAGACACAAAAGAGAAAATGGGAGATCCCGTCCAGAGGCACCGGAAGAGGGAACGTAACAGCTGAAACTAAGAAGCCAAGATTTGATGAATATGAAACTTGCAAGAAATGTGGAAGGCAACATCTTGGCGAGTGTCGAGTCGGCACCACCACATGCTATAAGTGCGGGAAGCCGGGGCACTTCTCCCGGGAATGTATAAGAAACGTCAAGTGTCAAGTATGTGGACTTTTGGAACATCTGACAAAGAACTGCAGGAAGGCCGACCAATCTGGTTCGGGAAAAGATAGGGAGCAAGAACCGCAAAAGGCAAGGACTCGTGCCTATGCCTTGACCGAGGAAGAAGCAAGAGGAAACCCTGATGTTGTGTCAGGTACGTTCCTAGTAAATGATGAAAATGCTGCTATTTTATTTGACTCTGGTGCTAGTAAAAGCTTCATATCAACTGCATTTAGTCGTAAGCTGGATTGCACTATCAACACCATAGTAAAGGCCTTTAGCGTACAAACTGCCGTGGGTAAAAATTCGGCAGTGTTCCAAGTTACAGAGGATTGTATCATAGAAATAGAGGGTCATAAGTTTCCTTCTAGGTTGTTCCTTCTCACCTTAGGAGGATTCGATATAGTATTGGGTATGGATTGGCTAGCTGCCAATGAAGCTCAAATCATATGTAAACGTAAAAGAATACATCTCAAAGCTCCAAGCGGCAGTCCAATTACGGTTTATGGGGATTGGAATTGCACTATGCCGAACGTCATCTCGATGATTAAGGCCGAAAGTTACATGAGGCGCGGTTGCGAAGCTTATCTGGCGTATGTTATTGATGATAGAATGGAAACGAAAGAACTCAAGAATGTACCCGTGGTGTGCAACTTTCCGGAAGTATTCCCTGAGGATCTACCTAGGTTGCCACCCGATCGGGAAATAGAATTTCAGATTGACTTACTGCCAGGAGCAGAGCCCGTTGCCAAAGCCCCCTACCGATTGGCTCCGTCAGAAATGAAAGAATTGATGTCTCAACTAGAGGAACTAACCGAAAAAGGATTTATTAGACCGAGCATCTCACCATGGGGCGCTCCGGTACTATTTGTAAAGAAGAAGGACGGCAGCATGCGCATGTGCATTGACTACCGCGAATTGAACAAGAGAACGGTAAAGAACAAATACCCACTGCCCAGGATAGACGACCTTTTTGATCAACTACAAGGTGCGAATTGGTTCTCAAAGATCGATCTTAGGTCGGGTTACCATCAATTGAAAGTAAGAGAGGAAGACGTACCAAAGACCGCGTTTCGCACGCGTTATGGGCATTATGAGTTTCTCGTGATGTCCTTCGGATTAACTAACGCACCAGCAGCGTTTATGGACTTGATGAATAGAGTATGTCGAACCATGTTGGATCGATCTGTGATAGTTTTTATAGACGACATACTGGTATATTCGAAAAGCGAGGGTGATCACCACTGTCACCTAAGAGAGGTTCTGGAGGTGCTAAAGTCGGAAAAGTTGTATGCAAAATTCTCCAAATGCGCGTTCTGGCTTAGGGAAGTCCAATTCCCAGGTCATGTAATAAACCCGAACGGAATCATGGTGGATCCTGCAAAGATCGAGACAGTAAATGAATGGAACGTCCCAAATACACCAACAGAGATACGAAGTTTTCTAGGATTGGCAGGCTACTATCGAAGGTTCATTCAAGATTTTTCAAGTATAGCCTCACCACTAACCAAACTGACACGGAAGGAAGTAAAGTATGAATGGGGTCCAACCCAAAACAACGCGTTTGAGGAACTTAAGACACGACTAACTCAAGCTCCAGTCTTAACACTACCTGAAGGAAATGAAGACTTGGTAGTCTACGGGTTTAGGGTGCGTACTCATGCAAAGAGGAAAGGTAATTGCTTATGCATCGCGGCAACTAAAGATTCACGAGGTTAACTTCCCAACACACGATCTAGAACTAGCAGCAGTAGTTTTCGCATTGAAAATATGGAGACACTATCTGTATGGAGTCAAATGCACCATTTACTCCGATCACAAAAGCCTGAAGTACTTTTTCGAACAAAAGGAATTAAACATGAGGCAAAGAAGGTGGTTAGAGCTACTGAAAGACTATGACTGTGAAATATTGTACCATCCAGGAAAGGCAAACGTAGTGGCCGACGCTTTAAGTAGAAAGGAAGAATCGGCACCTATCCGAATCAAAGCGTGTCAGTTGATTATAACACCAGACTTAATGGGTGAAATATCAAAGGCACAAGATGAAGCATTGTTAGAAAGAAATGTGAAATGGGAAAGAATAGTAGGACAACAAGGGAACTTAGATGCGAATGCATACGGAGTACGAACTAGGTTTGGCCGGATGTGGATACCTAAGATTGGTGAGCTTAGAGCCAAAATACTCGATGAGGCCCATAAGTCTCGCTATTCTATCCACCCCGGCACAAACAAAATGTATCAAGACTTGAAGAAAGAATACTGGTGGCCAGGCATGAAGAATGATGTGACAGGATACGTGAGCAAGTGCCTAACGTGTTCTCTAGTTAAGGCCGAGCACCAGAAACCATGCGGTAAAATGCAACCTTTACCAATACCGGAATGGAAGTGGGAAGAGATCACAATGGACTTCATTACCAAGCTACCGCGGACAGCTAAAGGCAATGATACCATTTGGGTGATCGTCGACCGTTTGACGAAAAGTGCTCACTTCTTGCCAATACGTGAGTCTTTTTCGTCAGAAAGACTAGCAGAAGTATTTATCAAGGAGATTGTGAGCAGACATGGTATGCCGCTGTCAATTGTGTCCGACAGGGATACTAGATTCACATCAAGGTTTTGGAAGAAATTCAATGAAGCAATGGGCACTAGACTGAATATCAGCACCGCTTATCACCCTCAAACCGATGGACAATCGGAAAGGACCATTCAGACCTTAGAGGACATGCTCCGGGCCTGTATCATTGACTTCGGTGGGAGTTGGGACAGCCATCTACCATTGGCAGAATTTTCATATAACAACAGCTACCACACAACTATTGGCATACCACCATTTGAAATGTTGTATGGGAGGAAATGTAGGACCCCGGTTTGTTGGGGGGAAATTGGACAGAAGGATTTTGCAAGTCTCGAAGTGGTCAAAGCTACTTCTGAGAAATTTGATCAAATCAAGGCTCGAATGAAAGCCGCAAAAGACAGACAGAAATCATACGCGGATAAGAGAAGGAGGGATTTAGAGTTTCAAGTAGGGGACATGGTACTGTTGAAAGTATCACCATGGAAAGGAATCATCTGATTCAGGAAGCGTGGCAAACTAAGTCCAAGGTTTGTCGGACCTTTCAAGATTTTAGCAAGAGTGGGTCAAGTTGCTTACAGACTCGACCTACCCGTTGAGCTTAGTGGAATACACCCTACGTTTCACGTGTCGCACTTACGCAAGTGCCTAGCTGACGACACAGCTCACATACCTTACGACGAGATCGAAGTGGATAACAGTCTAAATTATGTAGAAGAACCAATAGCCATTCTTGACCGAGCTGAAAAACGACTACGCAATAAGTCGATACCGTTAGTCAAGATACAATGGAAGCACAGAAAAGGGTCAGAAGCTACATGGGAAGAGGAAGACGAGATGAGGGGACTATACCCTCAATTGTTTAACGTATGAACAGTTTCGAGGACGAAACCTCTTTAAGGAGGGTAGACTTGTAACATCCCAAAAATAATAAAACGAATAAATATAGCAAGACCGGTGATTTAGTTGGAATATTTAAATAAAAAGGGAGCGGGCCTGGGCCCGGCTTCAATGGGCCGGGGGAAGCCCATTGCACATAAGAGGCATGGCAGCCCTCTTCCCTGCTCATTTCCCCAACTCACGCAGCTTTTAGAGAGAGAAAGGAGAGCTCGGGTCTAGAGAGAGAAAGTGACGGATCAACTCGGGAATTCAGGAGAACGTTGCTGCTGTTCCCGTGAGCAGAACCTCCGAATCAGAATTACAATCCAGGTAACGATTCGATCACATTATGAGTTTTTGTTCGTTTTGGGAAGTTTCGGGTTTTGGCTAAAAGATAACGATTTTACGGATGAAACTTGAAAGAGAACTTAGGTATAGCATCTAGGATGAAAAAACGAACGTTTTGATCAAAGAAAAATTTAGATATCGACATGATCAGATTCGCATGCAGAACATTCGGATTTTTGGGGAAGGCGATAAGTGTAGGTCCATCGAAACTACTTAGTTTCGATATGTGCAGGTCCATCGAAACTACTTAGTTTCGATATGTGCAGGTCCATCGAAACTACCCAGTTTCGATATATGCAGACCTAATCGAAACTACTATAGTTTTGATATGAGCCCCCGATCCGAAGCTAAGATAATACATAGGTTATCTATCGAAACTACCTATCGAAACTATCTATCAAAACTACCCATCGAAACTACAAGTTTCGACAGGGGCAACCTATCGAAACTACAAGTTTCGACAGGGGCAATCTATCGAAACTACCCAGTTTCGATATAAGTAAACCCATTGAAACTACTAAGATCAAGTATAGTAATGTCTAGTGTCATCTAGGAGCACCATCTTATGTGTATGACTTAATTATACAGATCGTGAGTGACATTAGTGAAGCTCAGTAGCCAGCTTAGTGTATTACAGAAACTACTCATCAGGTGAGTTCTATGTGCCCCCTTCTGTGTTATGTGCAAATGATTTATAAATGTTTTGGGGCTGGAGTGTATACACTAAATGAATAAACGATATGAATGTCAATGTGATCATACATGATATATTAAGGTATATGTGTAGATACATATGAAAAAGGAAGTATGAATATTAAATAAAGAACGAAACGTATGTTTACAAGTAATGAATGAAAGAATGGTATAATGTAAATGAATGAAATCTTGCTTTATAAATATATATTGCATGTTATGAATGTTCGTATACGTTATGGACGGAAACGAAGCTAACGACTACTACGGTAGACTGACGACCACTTGACTATTATGCAGCCAGAAACAGTAAGTCTAGAAAGGTAGACTAAATAAAGGCCACTACGGTGGAGTAAGTCGCTATGTCAATAATTCGGCTGTATAATTAGTTCAAGTGGGAAACGGATGCCTTATGGCAGACGGGCGATTATGTCGGACGGCCGAAGGGTGGCCGGACCTAAAGTTATTTCGGACGGCCGAAGGGTGGCCGGACCAAAAGTTAAGGCGGACGGTTTCTAGGACCGGACGAGTAAAAGGGCTACGACGGTAGCTCAAGGGCGTATATCTTTGTGATATACGCAGTAAATGACGGGTTGATCACCCATATGTGTATGACCAATAAATGGTAAAGAAAGTAAAGGTGAATGCATATCCATGTAATCACATAAGAATGTTGAAGAAGGAATGTAAAGAAAAAGTAAAAGGGTGAATGCATATATATATATGTAATCACAAAAATAAAGAAAAGAAAGATGAAAGAAAAGCAAAAGTTATGAATACGTATTTATATGAATGACTTTATAATAATGCTTACTTATGAAGTAAAGAAAAGAATGTTTATATCTAAACGCATTAAACTAGAACTCACCAGCGTTAGCTGACTTTTAGTATACATTTCAGGTAGCAAAGGCAAGGGTCGTGCGAAGGCGTGAAGGCTGCCCGGCGTGTGACTGACATCCCACCTTATGTTTTGATTAGACAATGGTTAATGTTTGAATGCTAAGACTTCCGCTGTAATATACTTAAATGTTGAATGTTTCCGCTGTGTTTGAATGTTTTTAATTAAAAGTTCAGTAATTAATGACTTTGTTTATGAGTAAATCCAACAAGTGAGGTTACCCGGTTTTGGGGCCTTACAATAAGTAGTTTTGAGATGACATATTTTTATTAGGCTGTTTTGGTGAGTAAATGAGTGATGGGGTAAATGACCCCCATCACCCTAAAGGTGGTGGGGGTGGAATATGTTTATAAGAAAATAAATATTTTGTTTATAAGAAAATAAATATTTTGGACATTAAGTGTTTCAGATTAACTAGTTTTGACCCATAAAAGTCAGAATTTTTACTTTTTAATCAGTATGTGCATAAGGGTGGTGGTAGTGAAAACAGGTAGCCCACTACTCGAGCTCGGGTATGCGGGTACACCGTCGCAAGGAAGGAGGGTATAGGGAGGCGGGTATGGTGAGTGAGTTTCAAAAGCCGCTGAAAGTTTCAAAAGGTTTTCGTTGAACGAGGTGGCATTGATTTGTTTTAATTAAAAAAAATTAGGATGGTTGAATGATACCACTCTCACCATGAATGATAGTTTAAGAGGATAGTTTGGCTAAGTAAAGTGGCATCTTCTTATTGATCTATTTTGAGAGGGTACTTTAGGTTAGTGGATACCACTCCCATCACCCTAATACATTCATCGAGTAAGGTGGTGGTGAAGAACATTTTCCAACATAAGATTGGGCATAAGGGCTTCAGATGATCTTAGATTTTACCAAGTAACTTAATTAGTTTGAGTTTTAAATATATAAAGCTGCAAACTCACACTTTTTAAATCTACTTCTATTGCACTAGTGTTCATCATGCAGGGACGTACCTAAATGTGCACAAATCGGTTTTTCAAATTGAACAGGTTTGAAACCAAACTGAAATCGGTTTGGTCAACAAAACTTAAAACCGGTTTCGTATCAAACGTGTTCAGATTGAAACCGGTTTGAGCGGGGAGGTTTGACCGGATTGTAACAGTTTCAAATCGGTTTGAAACCCATTTTTGAGGGGTTTGAATTGTTTTGGTTTAAACTGGTTTGAATTCATAGGTTTACAAATCCGACGGTTTAAACCAATTTCAAACCGGTTTAGCAAGCATTTCGGATCGGCTTGAAAACCGGTTTGAGTTCCTAAACTGGTTTTTTGTGCACCTCTAGTTGTACCTTACTTATGGGTAGGGGGTGTCACACCCCGACCGATGGCGGGATCATCGAGGCGGACAATAGAATGATTGTTCAAAAGCACATGGTAACTAAAAGGTTGCATAATTCATTAATTAAATTTAAAGACAACAAGATCCAAATACAATACATTTCAAGTAACCTAGTCTAGTTCAAAACATTGATTTATTTAACTAGGTCCATAGTTCCTAACTGGAGAAATATTCGACAAGCAGTCACATATCCAAACCTGAAACATTATTTAAATCAAGGATACTAAAAAGTTGGTGAGTACATAGGTTTAGTAATTCCGGTAAATAGTAGTGTAAATCATTTTGCAACTCATTGTTTATCTTGTTAAACGTAGTACATGATGTATCATTTATTTAATCACAATTCAAACCGAGTTTGACGCGCTTGAACAGAGCACAACAGCTAAGTCCGGTATGTTTGAATATAGTTACCCACTATATCCGATATGATTGAATATAACACGCGGTTATATCCGAGTATGCAATAATGAACACCCTAACCGGGTGGGCTGGTCAGGCACAATAGATCTATCAATATTACAGTTGGTTGTCTTGTGTTTAAATGTATGTACATTCAAAGAATAAGCATATAGTCTCATGTATAACACGTATAAACAATGTGAGTAGCATGTATAATGTTTCACCTCAAAATGTATGAAAATGTAAAATAGGGGCTATGTAACTCACCTTGCAAGCGGGTATTTTTCCACGCGTGTAGGTGATAAGTATGTGGAAGCCTAAACGCGTTGATACCCTATGTAGACAAATGGGTTTTATTGTATGCGTATAGGTGTGTATTTGTATTTAAATGTATATAGACTTTAATATAATTTTTCTTAATATTTATTTGTATAAAGTATGGAAATAGAATGGTAATGGTTTTTGTAAAACTTTAACTTATAAGGATATATATATATATATTGTTTTAAACAAGTATTATTATATTTAATGTATTTATATAATAATAACAAATAAAAGAAAAGTCTTTATTTGACTAATTATGTTGATATTTAAAATTTATTTAAACGAGTTTATTAAAAATATTGCTAGGTTCATAAAAAATGAGACATTTTATATATTAAATGTATTTTAATAAGTTTATAAAAATGTTACAAGATTTATAAAAATATAGGACATTTTATATATATAAAAATGTAATTAAATAAGTTTATAAAAATATTACAAGATTTATAAAAGTATGGGATATTTTATATATAAGAAAATGTTTTTAAATAATATTACAAGATTTATAAAAATGGAATAGTTTATAGATAAAAAGATTGTTTAATCGATTTCAAAATAAACGAACGATCAAACCGACTCGTTTTAGTCTTTAGTGTAATAAAATAATATTAAAATAAGTTAAGAAAATTAAATAAAATAAAAAGAATGATAACAGAAGCAAAATGGGGTTGGGCCGGAGGACACTGGGTTTGCTCGGTATGTGTGTAACGGGTAAATTAAATACACAACAGCAAAACAGGTCGCTGGTTCTCGGTGACCGGCAAACCGTGTCCGAGGACACTGGGTTTGCTCGGTAATCCTCGTGCGAATGCCGCGATTTTGATTCGAATTGCTTACCAGGGATAAATAGAAGACAGAGGAATCGATTTGAGGCTCGAACCGAGTTGCAACAGGTCTGGTCGGCACAGTTTTAGAACTTGAAAATGTCACAAGTGGAAGTCGATTTCCGAGTGGAATTTGCTTCTGGAATCCTGGTCACAGCTTCACTCAGGGTCGACGAAGGTGATGGTATCCTTAATTTGGAGTGAGAGCAGGTGGAAGGATGGTAGCGAGCTCGTGCAGGGCCGACCGTGGCTATTTATAGCCGAGCCTGATTCTTATGTTCAAACGTGCAATTGGGCACGTCCCGACATTATTCTGGACGAGGCGAAACTATTCAGACATTCGACAGGCGTGGAGGTGGCCTGTCGGGCATGAATTCGGACGTGGGTATCTCGGCCACCAACAGGATCAGACGATCCTTATGTTGGGGGAACAAATTGGTCGGGGGGCATTGTTCGCGTGGGGGAGACGAAGCCAGAGAAGCCTTTATCGGCTGCCGAGGTGCAAAGAAACAGTCTGGTCGGGTGTCGCCGGAAAAGCCTTTACCCGTCGGACCTTTTGAGGGGGTGACCGGATAAGCGATTCACGAATTGACAATTTTAGTCCCTGGAGTTTGGTTTAACTCAAAATAACCCTTAGAATAATTACAGATGGGTCCCTGCAGTTTAAATTGACCAGAAATAGCCCCTCAAACGATTTTAGTTTTAAATCCTTTTAGTTGGTTTAATTACAATACAACACCTGAACTTTTATTTAATTAAATTAACTTAATTTCTTTTTAAATCAAATAAATTTAGAAATGTTTTTATAAACTTATTTTATTATTATTTAAATAATAATTTTTATAAAAGTTATTAATCTTATTACAATAGGTTGTATTATGAAATATGCAACTTTTTAAATGTAGATTTTTATATAAAATTTTATATATAAAACTCTAATTAATTTAAATCCATAATATAAAATACCTATTTGTATAGAAAACAAATAAAATTCTTATGCTTTTTCTAAATAGAGAATGATTACACAATAATTTTAATACAAGTACGAGAACGAAAAATCCGAAACGTTACAGTCTCCCCAAGTTAGAGGAATTTCGCCCCGAAATTCAACTAGTGGAGGCTATGAAAAGAGATGTGGATACTTGGTCTTCATTTGGTCTTCACGTTCCCAAGTGAACTCGGGTCCACGTTTAGACTCCCAACGGACCTTGACAATGGGGATGCGGCTACGCTTGAGTTTCTTGACTTCTCGGTCCATGATTTCCACGGGTTTCTCAACAAAGTGCATTTTCTCGTCAATGCGCACTTCGTCAAGAGGGATGTGGAGATTTTCATCGTCTAGACACTTTTTCAAATTTGATACATGAAAGATTGGATGAACGTTGCTAAGTTCTGAAGGAAGGTCGAGTTTGTAGGCCACTTTTCCTACCCTCTCGAGTATCTTGAATGGGCCCACATATCGAGGTGCAAGTTTTCCTTTCTTTCCAAATCGGACTACGCCTTTCCAAGGTGATACCCTTAGAAGAACCATATCTCCAACTTGAAATTCTAAGGGTTTTCGTCGTCTATCGGCATAGCTCTTTTGTCGACTCCTTGCTACTCGAATGTTGTCACGGATAAGAAAGATTTTATCGGTGGTCTCTTGGATAAGCTCGGGACTGGTGATTTGTGCTTCACGAATTTCGTTCCAACAAATCGGTGAACGACATTTTCGCCCATAAAGAGCTTCAAACGGTGCCATGTTGATACTTGTGTGGTAGCTGTTGTTGTAGGAAAATTCGATCAGTGGTAGGTGAGAATTCCAATTGCCACCAAAGTCAATGACACAAGCTCTAAGCATATCCTCGAGAGTTTGGTTTGTTCGCTCGGTTTGTCCATCGGTTTGAGGATGGTAAGCCGTACTTAGATCCAAGCGAGTACCAAGCGCAGATTGTAATGATTGCCAAAATCGGGAAGTAAAACGCGAATCTCGATCGGAGATGATGTTCAAAGGGATTCCGTGATGACTCACAATTTCATTAATGTAGACCCGAGCCAATTTCTCGACTCGATAGTCCTCACGAATAGGCAAGAAATGAGCAGACTTTGTAAGTCGGTCGATAATAACCCAGATACTATCGTGCCCACTAGAAGTGCGTGGGAGTTTGGTGATGAAGTCCATAGCATGGTTTTCCCACTTCCACACGGGAATTTCCGGTTGTTCGAGGAGTCCGGAAGGCTTCTGGTGTTCGGCCTTTACTTTAGAACAAGTTAAGCATTTTACCACAAAGAGGGCAATATCCTTTTTCATGCCGGCCACCAATATTGCTGACGAAGACCCATGTACATTTTATCATCTCCGGGATGTACCGAATATCGAGTTTTGTGGGACTCGTTCATCAAAAATATACGAAGGTCGTCGCGATAGGGAACCCATATACGGTCCAAGTAATACAATAGACCGTTGGCTTTAGTTTCTAGCAAGAGTTCTACGCCACATGCCATCTCTTGATACATGTTTCCCTCGGTAACCGAGGTGTGTTGTGCTTGGAGAATGCGGGCTTGGATATCGTTATGAATACGAATACTATGAAGCATGATACGTTCTTTACGACTCAAAGCGTCGGTTACAACATTTGCTTTGCCGGGGTGGTAGCGAATCTCGCAGTCGTAGTCGTTAAGAAGTTCAACCCATCGTCGTTGCCTCATATTAAGCTCTTTTTGATTGAAAATATGTTGGAGACTTTTGTGGTCGGTGAAAACCACGCATTTGGTGCCATAAAGATAGTGTCTCCAAATTTTCAAGGCGAAAACGATAGCACCAAGCTCGAGATCATGGGTCGTATAGTTCTTCTCATGGATTTTGAGCTGACGTGATGCGTATGCAATTACTTGGCCACATTGCATTAGAACACAACCAAGACCTTGGTTGGATGCATCACAATAAACGAAAAAGTCGTCATTACCACTAGGAAGAGTTAGAATAGGAGCATTGCAGAGCTTGTGCTTGAGAGTTTGAAAAGCTTCCTCTTGCTTGGGTCCCCACTCGTAAGATTTACCTTTATGAGTCAAGGAAGTGAGCGGGACTGCAATCTTGGAGAAATTTGAGATGAAGCGACGATAGTAACCTGCTAGTCCAAGGAATGAACGAATCTCGGTAGGAGTCTTAGGAGTACTCCAATTCTTTACCGCTTCGATTTTTGCCGGGTCCACATGAATCCCTTTATCGTTGACTATGTGTCCCAAAAACTGAACCTCCTTTAGCCAGAATTCACACTTGGAGAACTTGGCGTATAGTCGTTCTTTCTTCAAGAGCTCCAAAATCAAACGAAGATGTTGTTCATGCTCTGCTTTCGTTTTGGAATAGATGAGAATGTCGTCAATGAAAACGATCACGAACTTGTCCAAATAAGGTTTGCATACACGGTTCATGAGGTCCATGAAGACCACAGGTGCATTAGTCAAACCGAATGGCATGACCATGAACTCGTAGTGACCGTACCTAGTCCGAAAGGCAGTCTTCGGAATGTCTTCATCGAGAACACGAAGTTGATGGTACCCGGAACGAAGGTCAATCTTGGAGAAACATGTTGAACCTTGAAGCTGATCGAAAAGATCGTCGATACGGGGTAAAGGATAACGGTTCTTAATTGTAAGTTTGTTGAGTTCACGATAATCGATGCACATTCGAAATGATCCATCCTTTTTCTTTACGAATAGTACGGGAGCACCCCAAGGTGAATGGCTCGGGCGGATGAATCCTTTGGATGAGAGTTCTTGTAATTGACTTGCAAGCTCTTGCATCTCGGAAGGTGCAAGACGATAGGGAGCTTTTGCCACGGGAGTTGCTCCGGGTACAAGGTCGATACGAAAATCCACTTGTCTAGGGGGAGGAAGACCAGGTAAATCCTCGGGGAATACCTCGGGAAAATCTCGGATAATTGGAATGTCATGCAACTTCTTACCCTTGTCTTTCGTGTCAACTACGTGGGCCAATAAGGCAACGTACTTTTTCCGCAAGTACTTTTGTGCCAATGTGCAAGACATGATTTGAAGACCACGACACGGTTTTTCATCGAAAATAACTAACGTGTCGCCCGAAGGGAGAGGTATACGAATGCACTTTTCGTAGCAAATAACCTCGGCATGGTGCTTGGATAACCAGTCCATGCCAATTATAATATCAAAGCTTCCCAATTGCATTGGAAGGAGATCAACAGAGAATTCATGATTATTAAGCTCGAGATTGCAGTCGCGGATAACAGAATTTATAGTAATAGATTTTCCGTTTGCTATCTCCACGGAATAAGAATTGTCAAGTTTCGTTCTTTGTTTAGCAAGTCGGGATTCAAAGGTAAGAGATACAAAACTCCTATCGGCACCGGTATCAAACAAAATGGATGCATAATGATTGTTTACGAGGAACGTACCGTTTACCACGTCGTTGTTTGCTTGAGCCTCATTAGCGTTTATGTTAAACGCTCGTCCTTGAGGACCACCTTGATGATGCAGTTTTGGGCATCGGTCACGGAAATGGTTTGGGTCTCCACATTCGTAACATGCCCGACCATTGAGAGGTGCTGGATAGATGGGACGGCTGGCTGGAGAGGCTTGATGGACGGGAGGACGAGTACGGCAAGTAGTGACCACATGTCCATATCGCCCGCAGCTTGAGCACAATCGGCATGGTAGATTGGCAGGATGATGGTACTTGCAGGTCTGGCATGGGGATTCGGGCCCTGATAAGTTTTCGGGTTTTGACCCAAAAGTGCAGCTTGAATAGCAGGTACAGCGGGAGTTACGGCTGCGAAGTTCCGACCCTTTCGTTTCTTGTTGCGGTTAGAAGACTCGGGTTTTACATTTTTGACGGCCGCAAGAGTAGAAACAACCTTCTTGGAACCCTTTCTTGTTAAGGTTCCGGCTTTGACATGGTTGTCGGATAGTGTAGCAGCTAGACGGATAGCAGCTTCAAGTGTAGGAGGGTTGCTTCCTAGCACAACATCTTGAATTTGCATAGGCAGGCCGCCTATGTATTTTTCAATCCCCCGAGCAAGGGGAGTGATCATATGAGGCACCAGCAGACTGAGCTCTTGAAACCGGGTGGTGTAGGCCAGATTATCCCCGCTGTCTTAGGCAAGATCCCAAAACTCAGCCTCGAGCTTCCTTATTTCATTCCGAGGACAGAATTCATCAGTCATGGCCTTCTTCAGATCATCCCATGATAAGGATGTAGCAACCTCATACCACGGGTGCGTTTCTCACCGTTCCACCAGGTGAGGGCTCTCTTTTGGAGTACACTTGTGGCATAACGAACCCGAAGATTATCGGGACAGTTGCTGTTTAGGAATGTGCTTTCCATGCTTTCAAACCATTGAAGTAGGCCGGTAGCACCTTCAGTCCCGAATAATTTTGTAGGATTGCACGAGTTAAAGTGCTTAAACGTGCAGTGAGGCGGGTTGGTACCACCGTTTCCTTGGATGTTGTGAGACCCATCACTGTTGTTATTGGCTTGGGTCATTTGCCCCACCAGTTGGGCAAGGAGAGTAGCAAGATCCGGGTTGGAAGTGCTAGATTTTGCACGTCGAGGAGGCATTCTAACACCAAAAGACAATGATATTTTAGATAAGATGGATATATATGAGTTATAGCGGGAAATAATGTAAGCAGAAAAACGGGATTCATCATGACGCGTGCCAGTGCATGCGTATTTATTCAAAGTTGATGGGGGGAAAGCTAAGCCATCTATTCCGGATAGAACATGATGTTATAGATCATTATTTGCGTAATTGGAATTGCCGGGACTTGCATGCACTACAAATCGTTATTACGTGTGCACCCGTAATAATGATTTGCTTTGCATGTTCGTCTAGTTCTTCCTATCTTGCTATAATGTCCCCAAATTTTAAGTTTAAGTTCGGATCGTATCCTTGCGAATACATTGACTTATCAACGTTAAATAATTCCTCAAAACTTTCAAAGAGACATGCTTTAGCCTATAGGTAAACACTCACTTCAGGAATTCCCAGGAAAGCATACGGGTCCGTTTATTTGGATTTATACAAAATGATTTCCTAGACAGAAAACCCAATGTACAGGTGTCACCCTTCCAGATTGCACGTGTCCTTTACTAGTTTCAATAAATTAAGTCGTTGACGAGATTTTCAAGATTTTAATAGAATTGAGAGTTTATGTGTATAAAATGTGTAGGAATGTTGCAATTAATATGGATTAGGAAAGAGTATGGATAAGGATGGGTAGTGTATTTGTTTGCATAAGTTTGTTTGTCAAATATGTATGTAAAGTATGTATCATGTATCAAAGTCTTGTATGTATGTGTATAAGTCTCATGTACCAAACTCGAGAAAATTCAAATAATACCTAACTAAAAATAATTCACATAGCAATTTATCATTTAGCACATAACACATAAAAGGGAGTCCTAGGGTTATAGTCTAGGTCATTGTGTCTAATAACCTAATTCCCTATAACCATGGCTCTGATACCAATCTGTCACACCCCGACCGATGGTGGAATCATCAAGGCGGACAAAGAATGATTGTTCAAAAGCACATGGTAACTAAAAGGTTGCATAATTCATTAATTAAATTTAAAGACAACAACATCCAAATACAATACATTTCAAGTAACCTAGTCTAGTTCAAAACATTGATTTATTTAACTAGGTCCATAGTTCCTAAATGGAGAAATCTTCGGCAAGCAGTCACATATCTAAACCTGAAACATTATTTAAATCAAGTGTCAACTAAAAAGTTGGTGAGTACATAGGTTTAATAATTCCGGTAAATAGTAGTGTAAATCGTTTTGCAACTCATTGTTTATCTTGTTAAACATAGTACATGATGTATCATTTATTTAATCACAATTCAAAACGAGTTTGACGCGCTTGAACAGAGCACAACAGCTAAGTTCGGTATGTTTGAATATAGTTACCCACTATATCCGATATGATTGAATATAACACGCGGTTATATCCGAGTATGCAGTAATAAACACCCTAACCGGGTGGGCTGGTCAGGCACAATAGATCTATCAATATTACAGTTGGTTGTCTTGTGTTTAAATATATGTACATCCAAAGAATAAACATATAGTCTCATGTATAACACGTATAAACAATGTGAGTAGCATGTATAATGTTTCACCCCAAAATGTATGAAAATGTAAAATAGGGGCTATGTAACTCACCTTGCAAGCGGGTATTTTTCCACGCGTGTAGGTGATAAGTATGTGGAAGCCTAAGCACGTTGATACCCTATGTAGACAAATGGGTATTATTGTATGCGTATAGGTGTGCATTTGTATTTAAATGTATATAGGCTTTAATATAATTTTTCTTAATATTTATTTGTATAAAGTATGGAAATAGAATGGTAATGTTTTTTGTAAAACTTTAACTTATAAGGATATATATATATATATATATATATATATATATATATATATTGTTTTAAACAAGTATTATTATATTTAATGTATTTATATAATAATAACAAATAAAAGAAAAGTATTTATTTGACTAATTATGTTGATATTTAAAATTTATTTAAACGAGTTTATTAAAAATATTGCTAGGTTCATAAAAAAATGAGACATTTTATATATTAAATGTATTTTAATAAGTTTATAAAAATGTTACAAGATTTATAAAAATATAGGACATTTTATATATATAAAAATGCAATTAAATAAGTTTATAAAAATATTACAAGATTTATAAAAGTATGGGATATTTTATATATAAGAAAATGTTTTTAAATAATATTACAAGATTTATAAAAATGGAATAGTTTATAGATAAAAAGATTGTTTAATCGATTTCAAAATAAACGAACGATCAAACCGACTCGTTTTAGTCTTTAGTGTAATAAAATAATATTAAAATAAGTTAAAAAAATTAAATAAAATAAAAAGAATGATAACAGAAGCAAAATGGGGTTGGGCCGGAGGCCAGAAGACTCGAACCCACGACCTCTGCCTCTGACACAAACACGCATAACCAGCCGGGCTACTGCCCATCGCTGGTTATGTGTGAAACGGGCAAATTAAATACACAACAACAAGACAGGTCGCTGGTTCTCGGTGACCGGCAAACCGTGTCCGAGGACACTGGGTTTGCTCGGTAATCCTCGTGTGAATGCCGCGATTTTGATTCGAATTGCTTACCAGGGATAAATAGAAGACAGAGGAATCGATTTGAGGCTCGAACCGAGTTGCAACAGGTCTGGTCGGCACAGTTTTAGAACTTAAAAATGTCACAAGTGGAAGTCGATTTCCGAGTGGAATTTGCTTCTGGAATCCTGGTCACAGCTTCACTCAGGGTCGACAAAGGTGATGGTATCCTTAATTTGGAGTGAGAGCAGGTGGAAGGATGGTAGCGAGCTCGTGCAGGGCCGACCGTGGCTATTTATAGCCGAGCCTGATTCTTATGTTCAAACGTGCAATTGGGCACGTCCCGACATTATTCTGGACGAGGCGAAACTAATCAGACATTCGACAGGCGTGGAGGTGGCCTGTCGGGCACGAATTCGGACGTGGGTATCTCGGCCACCAACAGGATCGGACGATCCTTATGTTGGGGGAACAAATTGGTCGGGGGGCATTGTTCGCGTGGGAGAGACGAAGCCGGAGAAGCCTTTATCGGCTGCCGAGGTGCAGAGAAACAGTCTGGTCGGGTGTCGCCGGAAAAGCCTTTACCCGCCGGACCTTTGGAGGGGGTAACCGGATAAGCGATTCACGAATTGACAATTTTAGTCCCTGGAGTTTGGTTTAACTCAAAATAACCCTTAGAATAATTACAGATGGGTCCCTGCAGTTTAAATTGACCAGAAATAGCCCCTCAAACGATTTTAGTTTTAAATCCTTTTAGTTGGTTTAATTACAATACAACCCCTGAACTTTTATTTAATTAAATTAACTTAATTTCTTTTTAAATCAAATAAATTTAGAAATGTTTTTATAAACTTATTTTATTATTATTTAAATAATAATTTTTATAAAAGTTATTAATCTTATTACAATAGGTTGTATTATGAAATATGCAACTTTTTAAATGTAGATTTTTATATAAAATTTTATATATAAAACTCTAATTAATTTAAATCCATAATATAAAATACCTATTTGTATAGAAAACAAATAAAATTCTTATACTTTCTAAATAAAGAATGATTACACGATAATTTTAATACAAGTACGAGAACGAAAAATCCGAAACGTCACAGGGGGTCACCCGACACCCATGGTTTTTTTTATCTGCTATACATGCGGTATAATCCTGAGCGACACCCAATAAATTTTGACACCGAAACCCACCCCCCCCCCCCCGAACAACTAATAACTTAATTGGACCGAGTTATAAAACAATACCCACTTAAACTCATAACTTAATTGGACTAACTTAATTGGATTAACCATTTAAATAATTAAGTCCAATACCATTTAAATAACCTATTTCAATTTTTATACGTAGATTGATGGTTGAAACAAAGAAACACATTTCCTTTACGTTGGTGTACTGTTTATTGAAGTTGACTCTCGTTTTACCCGTCGTAACAAGTGTTGAGATATATATTTTTGCAATGATGTATGTAAAGTATGATTTGCATAATTGAATTGATGATGAGAATTTAAGTGACAATTGTATTTTTTATATTAAAAAAGAAAGTTTATGAAAGTTTCTATAAATGATGCAATTGCTTGATTTCAAAAAGATTGAAAACTTGTAAAGAACAAGTGTAGAGATGCATTTCTATTGACGTTCTTTTATTGTTTTTAACTTAGTTTTATCTTTTTATTATGTGACCGTATCCGACCCGAACTAGACCGGAAAAATTTAACATTTAGCTGTAAACAATTGACTCTGAAAAATCTTCGACCCCCATAAAAAAATTCCGGCCGATCTGCCACTATTACCATGAGACTAGAACCCTCAACCACTTAGGAAGAAACAGTTTGACTAAACATCATGATACCACTAGTCTACAATCCCTTTTTTAATGTTCAAGTATATAAATAAAACTAAAATACTTATTGAGCTTAAGCACCTTTATTTAGAGTCATCAGTTACACGTCAAATATAAAACTTTCAAGTTAATCAAATGGATATGTTATATGGAACCCTTTTTCTACCATCCCACGTTCAGAAAAGTGGAAAACGGTTTTGTGAATACTCACTGGTAAAACAAATGAAAGAAAATGCATGAGAACCGAGCGAAATCAAGCGCCAAGTTAGGTTAAAGTTTGAGAAACGATCGAAATCAAGCATCAGGTATTCAACATTGGAAGGTCACAATCGATTAATCGAAGTTCGAACTATGAAATTCAAATCGAACTTTAAATAATCGTTAATCAAACTACCCTATTAGCCTCTCAAGTATGTCATTGGCTTCTTGCTCGGTTCGTGTTCATGGAAGGTAATCTTTCTTAAGATGTTTTAATCACTTTGTTAATTGGTTAAATCTGTTAATCATTTGTTAATCTATTAACTGCCTAAATTGTTGATCATTTATCATTTGCTAATCTATTAATTGTCTAAATCGTTTATTCTGTAAATTTGTCAAATCTGCCCCGAATTAATTCAATTAATTTGCCTAAGCTTGATCATTGGCTAATTTGTTATTTGCCTTACTCATTAATTTTCCTAAGCTTGAACTGTGTGTGGAATTCGGAAATTAACAAAGAAATTTGGGCTAGTCCCCCAAATTTTTATTTAATTCAAGCAATCAAAATGATTGAGATGTCCCTAAAGTAGACTATTGTTAGCAAGTGTTTACTATTCAACATCTGGGTCTAGTAACTACGAAGGGTTTTTTTTAATGTTATCTACTAGCCTTTTATGTATAACTAGTTTTTTTACCCGTGTTTTGTGGTGGAAGTTTGTTCATTTTTATCCTGCGCTACGCAGCAAAAGTTTGGTCGTTATCGGTTTGCCTCATCAAAAGCCATAAAATCGAAACCGATACCGGTTTCGATAATACAAATACTGGCAACCAGGGGCGGATCTATGAAGAGGCGAGGGGTACCTGATGGTACCCCTCAACTTTCGACGCGTAGTGGGAATTTTCGACGCGCAGCGGGAATTTTTTTTTACCGTTTTATGTATCCAGATACCCATGAACGAAATTTTAGATAACCCCTGGATTTTTTCCTAGATCCGCCACTGCTGGCAACGGTAACGAAACGGTCACGACGCTGGCTATAGCCAACAATCCTAAAAAAAATATACTCGATTTTGAATACAACTTCGTTTTAAAAAAATTTTCGGAATGTTGACGGAAAAAAACTACAGACATTCTGTCTTTAAGAAAAAGTTAACGAACGAAAGTTATTAAAGAAAAACAAAGTTATTAGAAAATTAAATGGACTAAAATCGTATATTATATATAGTGTGAAAAGGGGAAAATGAGAAAACATGTAAAATTTTGGTGGCCAATTTATAAAAGTTCGGAAATCAAGGAAAATGTATGTCGTTGTAAAAATAAGTGTTCTGAAATATGAAAGCGTATTTTAGAGAGAAAATGAAGTAAAAATAAATAATATTCAACCCGGTTCGGTTTAAAAAAAAATACGTCAAATCGTATACCAAATCGGTTTCACCAATAAAATTTATATCGAGATAAAAATAACCATGTCGCAAAATTATATTTCGAGTGTACGAAAACTATATATTTTAAAAGTACAATTAAAAAAACATAATAGTGTGTTCAATGTATTAGTAATGAAATACTCACTTTTAAGCAGAGAAGGTATAAAATCCCAAAGTTTGGTGACAAAAATCAAAACAACCCAAAGTTAACTATTCCTGCAAGTTTTGTTTTAATCTATATATATAATATTAAGTTAATTGTATAAATAGCCTCCGTGGTTTGATCAAATTGTAAAATTGACCCCATGCCGTTAACTTAAGTCAGATTTGAATGGAAATTAGCTCACCTGGATGTTATGTAAGGGTAATTTAGTTAATTTATTTTCTTAAACCCAAATCACAAACGTCATCAAAACCGAACCGGATCGAAAAACTAAATAATTAGGTATCCACGATGACCACTGAGTCGGTATCATGAATGAAGCCACGGCTATTACCAATTGTCAAATGCCTCCATGTTTTTCAAAGTTTTATAGAAGTAATGGGATGGAATGTAATGTTTTTCTCCCTATTTCTATTATGTCATCAGTTTAATATTCGAAAACCTTAGTTTCTGAAGTGTATAATATGTGTGTTTTTATTTTATTTGTTAGAGGAGTATTCTTCATGCTTGAATATAAACAATTTGGGTTGAAATGTTTCATTATGTAATCCAAGTTTCATAATTTCATTTTCTTTAAAGAAAGATAATATAAATTCAACGACAACTAAAAAGATATAATATGAGTTTGGGAGATAAAAAAAAATAATAAGTTCAAGATGAGAAAGAATGGAAATAGCTTGGTTTTATTTATTTATTTAATTTTTGAACGGTGATGAAAATTCAAGCTTAGTGTCATGTCTCTTCAAAGCTCAGGTATGTCCATACCTTAGATAGGATTTTAGACGTCCATCTTAGTTTGACCCTCGAGAATGGTGTCAACCCGTTCCAGGAGGAAACCGACTAGCTCGTAAAACCACATGACTTGCTTATGCCTAGAAAACTCATTGGCAAACCCTGTTAATGACAACAACAATTTTTGTGCTAAAGTGGGATTTAAACTTGTGAAAGATCACAAAACTCTTGTCCACAGCAACATTCTTGGCTTTATTTATTTTTTAATAACAACTTTAAACAAATATACTGTCATGGACTCCTGGTGTTTAAAAGATGTCTTTTGATACTAACATTCCCTTTGGGCTTGGGGTACCGAAATGCATATTTTGGCCCAACATTATTGAAATTACAATCGTGTCCTAATAATACTGTCTTCACGTTGGTGCAATGGTAGCCCAAGACTTTTTATAGTAGAGGTATTAGGTTCGAATCCTTGTAACAGTAAAAATGGGGTATGTGGCCAGGTTAGGGGGTTTGCCCAGTTGAGGGGTTTCTCTTGTGATGGGCTGTCCTAGATGTTCTAGGTGTTGCCTCAGGAAAATCCAATTATCATAGAATATCAAGCGTTGTTGTTAAAAAAAAGGTAAGTCTTTGACACAAAAAAATTGGAGAATTCATAATTTGGCCACAAGAATTTTTTTTTCACGGGAATCATATTTTCCTTGTAATTTTGCATATGGCTGCTTAATGTGTGTTATTAATAAAAGGGAAATGTTGGGACATTTAAAGGTGAAATCCACATTAATGAAGATTACAATGTTGTGTTAAAACAAATAATGAGAAGTGTTTTGATTTTATATGTCAATAGATAGTGAAGACTAAAGCCAAAATTCAAAAACTATGTTAGGTTTTCTAAACGGCACAAAGATTGTTATTACGATGTTAAATACGTCGATAATACATAAAGGGAATAGTTTACTGGCCTATAATCCCAATCGAGTTTAATGCGATTTTGGAAGATGGTTATATATGTGGATATGATGTGTCGGGGTGGGAAAAAAAACTAAAACCCGATGGAAATAGCTGAAACATTGAGGGGTGATATTCGATTATCAGATTTGTTATAAAAACTTTTGCGGGTTTGGATATGTATGGTATCAGGTCATACTCAATGTATTACTCACATGAGTGGCTCTGTGTTGTGGAATTTTAGGCTTGTGTATTTAGGCGGTAGAGGTCCGCTAAGAAAGAGTCTCCCTGAAACACAAGGGTGGCGGACCATCACTATCTTGATAACGGTCTGCTACTTAGCAAGAAAGCAAACAATCCGTGTGGGACACGTGTATGATGACTAATGGGCAGAAGTTATGACACGTGCACTGGTGGCGGACCGCCACGCCAGGTGGTAACGGTCTATCAGACACAAATTGCTAAGAATCTGCCACATAGCCATGTGGTGGACCGGTATGCCTCCGGGCAACGATCCACTAGCCGCAAAATCATAAACGGTCTGGTTAGAGATTAACATTTAGGGCTGACGCAATATAGGGCGGTGGCGGACCGCTACCCCCCAGGTAACGGTCCGCTACGTGTCTAGTTTTTACCCTATATATAGCTGCTTGATTTCAGCAGAATTTCACAACTCAAAAACGTTTCTTACTTCACAAACTCATTCTAGAGAAGCCTTAGCACTATCCTGACGTTCTCGGTCCAACTACCGCTCATTCTAGTGCTCGCATTAAGTAGAAACGCTCTTAGAAGTTCGAAAATGCTTAAGAAATCAAGTTAGGAAGCTAGAGTTGTGATTCCAAGCTTAGAGGCTCATTCCCTATTATTTTTCCTACTACATTATCAAGGTGAATACTTATATCTCTTTTAAAACTTGTGTCAAACATTTACGTTTATAAAAATGGACAAATAAAGGTTAAGCGAATAATGTATAACGTCTTCTACGAACAAAACATTCAGGCCATAAGTATAAGTAGAGCTGTCAAGGGATACACGGGTCTCGGGTGAAAGTCCCGGATTGCGGTTAGTACTTTCCTTATAACAATTTCGGAGGCAAAGACGTGGCCATTGTTATAAGGCATGATACCAGTGTATACAGTGGTGCATATGATCAAGAGAAAAGGGCATGTTGAATGTGTGGACTGAATAAAAAATTGTGATTATAAAATTAATACCTGTTTGTGCCAAATGATTTTACTGTCAACATAATTGTATTCACTGGCGTTCGCATTAGCGTTTCATTCTCAAAATATTTTCAGGTGATCAGTAAAATGTAAAAAAAAGGGTTTATCGGCAGACATGATCTTGCCCATGATAGAAAAGTGAAAAAGATAACATGCATGTTGGATTCTCAGGCTCCATACATAGGAAATCCTAAAAAGAAGAAAAAGGAATAGGACTAGGGAAATGATCAGCCTTGGATAGTACCATTTCCTGATGGCTAGAAACTTGCCTATAAGACAACAGATGTATTTGATTTAAAACATTGTTTGTAATCAATATGAAATGGGTATTTAAATCCCAAGTTTATGAAAATAAATATGGGGATTTTGTTTTCCAACTAAGTCTTGATATTTACAAAAATAACCCTTGAGGGTGAGAAATATGATGAAACGATCCTTGTGAAAAGACTCCCGCTGTATTTTATAAAAACTCTGAAATCAAAACATGTACTAATTCAGCTCACACTCGTCCATGGGGTGCCTGAGACGGGGTGTGACAACAAAAGATTGTGTCCAATTTTTTTTCATATATGTATAGTCCAGTCCTACTTTAAAGAACCGTTTTTTGCCCACTCACAAAAAACCTAGATCTGCCACTGTTTATAACCATGACAATTGAACAAAGATCTCAGAATTTTACTTCGTCTTGGGCCCCCAAAATGGTTAAACTAGCCCTGATTACCCACATTAAAACCAAATATATTAATATATGATATAATCCTAAAAATATGTCAAATGGTATTTTAAAATTATTAGAAGCTTGAAAATATATATAAAAAATTGTTATAATTGTAGTTGAGTGTTTGATATTTTAAGTTCGTTTTTAATGTTAGTTTAAGATTGCGTTTCGGATAATGCGAATCCCAAGAGGTAACTTTTAATCGGATATCATAATCGGATTTGTTGAAGAGAGATAAGCAAACACGAAGATTGCTACATTATTTTAAGGAAGTAACCACACAACTCTCGATATTTTACGATTGAAAACACATTGAAAAGAACCGGAAGGTTGAAGAAAGAAAGAAGGTTTTTTTGGAGCTCTCATACGCAGGTTCGAGGAGTTCTTGGGGGCAGTTGTAGTCAGTTTACGAGAAGGGACGCCTCTTGGCAACGCTACGGCCCATCTTTCTTACATACAAGCCTAGTTAGCATGTTACGTAAGCTTTTCACTCATCATTCTATTTTCACTACAAAAAAAAGTAACCATTAGAGACTAGATTATCAGGGACTGATATATCAGTCTCGAATACGTAATATCTAGGACTGATTTATCAGTTACTAATAATATTAGGGAATGATTTCTATGCGCCTTATGCTAGAGACTGATAATCAGGCGCTAATACTTTGGCGCCTCATATAAGACTAAACTTTAGTCATAAATATGTTTGCGCCAAATAAGGTTTTGGAGGGAAACGTTTTTGCTACTGAATGTCAGTACTAAATATGCATAATAAAAATGGCTCAAATGTACTGATCTTCAGTATCAAATTATCGGGACACATTATACCATTTCAAGAAATTATATTAGAGACTGAAAATTAGTCCTATTAATTCCTGTAAGAGAACTTATTAGGGACTGATAGTTAGTCTCCGAAGAATTATGTATACAAAATAATTAGGGACTTCGTAAGACATTTTACGGTTTCAAGAAATTATATTAGAGACTGAAAATCAGTCCTATTAATTCTTGTTAGAGAAATTATGAGGGACTAATAGTTAGTCTCCGAAGAATTATGTACACAAAATAATTAGGGACTGATATTCAGTCTCCAATTATAGTCACACATTCTATCATTTATAGAAAATATATTAGAGACTAAAAATCAGTCCTATTAATTTTTGTATGATAACTTGTTAGGGACTGATAGTTAGTCTCCTAAGAATTATGTTTACGAAATAATTAGGAACTGATATTCAATCTCCAATAGTCATCACACATTCTACCATTTCAAAAAAATATATTAGAGACTAAAAATCAGTCATATTAGTTTATGTAGAAGAACTTATTAGGGAATGATAGTTAGTCTCCTAAGAATTATGTATAAGAAATAATTAGGGACCGATATTTAGTCTCCAATTATCGTCACACATTCTACCATTTAGAGAAAATATATTACAGACTAAAAATCAGTCCTATTAATTTTTGTAGGATAACTTATTAGGGACTGATAGTTAGTCTCCTAAGAATTATGTTTACGAAATAATTAGAAAATGATATTCAGTCTCCAATAGTCGTCACACATTCTACCATTTCGAAAATATATATTAGAGATTGAAAATCAGTCATAACAAATGGTTAAAAACTAATATTCTGTCTCCAATAGTCGCCACACATTCTACCATTTATGTAAGAGACCTTATTAGGAACTGATATTTAGTATCAAGTCTTTCACATAAAAAATGGTTAAAAACTGATTCTTAGTAATAATGTATGACTGATTGATGTACAATTTCAAATAAATAGTATCCGGGAATGGTTTATCAGTTTGCGAGTGATAGTTGGGACTGCTATATATATGCGATGTATTATATTGACTAATCTTTAGTCTCTAACATGTAAGAAATATATAAGAGACTGTAAATCGGTTCTAAATATTCACTAAACGAATTTAATTATGGACTAATATTTATTCTCTAATAGCCGACACACATTTTACTATTTTAAGAAAATATATTAAAAACTGATGGTCTAGTAAGATCAATTATGACCTTTGATAGCCCATTAAAGTCAATGATGATCGATTATAGTTATTATTGGTTTATTAGGTTCATTCATGATTAATGGTTATTATTGGCCAATTAGAATTAATGTTTATTAACTAGAGTCACTAATGGTTAATTAGGGTCATTGATGGTTAATTAGAGTAAATGTTAACCAATTAGAGTCACTAATGGTCTATTAGGGTTGCAGATGGTCAGTTAGAACCAATATTGATTAGTTTTTTTTTTGAAAGGCAAACTTCACTAGAAAAAAGACCAACCCCAAAACGGGGCAGCCGACCCAACATAGTGCTGCTAAAAAAATAATGTTTTTCAATAATAAAAGAAAGAATAATAGGAATAATGTTTTTAAAGAGTTTATTGTTGACTTTGATATTTTACAAAGCATATAATACACACCTTTCAATTTATAGATAGGAATATGTTCATATTGACAATTAGTTTATGCATGTTTGTTGTTAACTAGAATTTTGCAATGACTTTGGATAAAAGTTGGACTAAAATCATGAATAAGGTCGATCCAACGTTCATTAAAGGAGCGATGGCTTTTGCAAAAAGGGGTGAAACGTACCTGATAGTGAAGGTCGAATACATTATCCATGTAGAAATTGTGGGAATGTAATAAAACAAGTACCCAAAGTTGTTGCTGATCATATCGTACATAATGGTTTTGAATCATCCTACAATGTATGGGTTTATCACAGTGAACATATGTCGGGTTATGAGACGGACGATACAAACAGTGAGTGTGAAGAAAGTGAAAACAAATCAAATGACGGTGTCGATGACTTACTTGATGATGCTTTTCAAACGGGCAATGACGCCGATGATGAAAACGTTTGGGACAATGCTAATTTTTCTGATCCACGTAATAACCCAAATGTGGAGAAGTTATTTGTTGATATGGAGAAACCTTTATACCCAGGGTGCGATGAGTTTTCTATACTAGGTTTTTTACTAGAGTTGATGAACGTGAAGGTAACATGTAAAATGACAAACATGTCAATGGACATGATTCTAAATTTATTTAGTCGTGCTTACAAGGACGCGAACTTGCCTAAAAACCACTATGAGGCAAAAAAGTATTTGCGTACTCTTGGACTCGGATACGAATCTATTCATGCTTGTAAACATGATTGTGAATTGTTTTGGAAAGAAAATGCAGAATTACAAAGTTGTCCGGTGTGTGGCACTAGTCGTTATGATGAAAATAGTAAGGGGAAGAAGAGACCGGTAAAAATCCTGCGTTACTTTCCCATCACAAGTAGACTTAAGCGGTTATATGCATCAAGGCACACCGCTAAAGAAATGCAATGGCACGATCGGCTTAGAACCAAAGAGGAGGGGGTTCTTAGGCATCCAGCAGATGGAAAGGCATGGAAACATTTTGATACAACATTTCCCGATTTTGCGAATGATCCTAGAAATGTTCGCCTAGGGCTTGCGAGTGATGGTTTCAATCCTTTCAGGGCAATGAGTCTCTTGTACAATATGTGGCCTGTTGTGCTCATACTGTACAATATGCCTCCATGGAAGTCTATGGTTGATGCTTCATTTATGATGGCATTGTTGATTCCGGGAAGAGTTTCTCTAGGAAAGGATATTGATGTATATCTGCGTCCGCTAGTAGATGAGTTAAAGATTTTATGGGAGAAGGGTGTTGAAACATATGACTGTGAATCAAAACAGAGATTCAACATGCGTTCCGTACTTCTATGGACAATCAATGATTTTCCTGCATATGGTTACTTGTCCGGATGGAGCATGAGTGGCTACAAGGCATGTCCAATATGCAATGAAGATCCATGTAGTATACATATACGAGATAAAATAGCATATTTAGGTCATAGGAGATATCCCCCGCTTGATCACTCTTGGAGGAAAGCACGAGATTTCAATGGAAAAAGAGAGACTAGGCTTGCACCTAAACCGGTTAGTGGAGATGATTGCTTGCGCCAGTTGGAACATCTCACTCAATATCAACATAGAAAACACCAGGCTCATGGAGGAAATAAAAGAAAACGGAGCCCTGGTGATTTAAATTGGTAAAGAAAAGCATCTTCTTAGAACTCCCATATTGGCCTAAGCTGTTGATTCGTCACAACATCGATGTGATGCATGTTGAAAAAAATGTGTGTGATAACGTCTTAGGAACAATCTTAAACATAGAAGGAAAGACAAAAGAAACTGACAAAGCACGACTAGATTTGCAAGATATGAACATACGTTTAGAGCTTCACTTGGCGAGGAAGAATGGTCGTTGGGTTAAACCACATGCTTCGTATGTTTTAACTCGAGAAGAGCATAAACAATTTTGCAATCTACTTAAGTCAGTGCGTTTTCGAGATGGGTATGCAGGAAATTTAGCTAAAAATGTTATTGCTGAGCAAGGCAAGGTATATGGGCTTAAATCACATGATTGCCACGTATTACTACAACGCATAATTCCTATTGCAATTCGTCCATTTTTTACAAAACAAATCCTTGATGCGTTAGTGGATTTGTCTCATTTTTTTCAAGAAACTTACTGCAGTCACGTTATACGTGAGGGAGTTGGAAGCGTTGCAAGAAGATATAGTTAGGATTTTGTGCAAGCTTGAACTAATATTCCCCCATCATTTTTTACGGTTATGGTGCACTTGTGTGTTCATCTTCCTCGGGAGGCAATTTTAGGAGGAGCTGTGCAATCAAGGTGGATGTATCCGGTCGAAAGGTACCTTGGCAATTTAAAGAGATACGTTAGAAACAAAGCTAGACCCGAAGGCTCAATCGCAGAAGGTTATGTTGTTGAGGAATCAATTACATTTTGTTCACACTATTTACGTGGTGTTGAATCAAAATTTCAGAAGCGTGACAGAAATGATGACCAATTATCTCGAAACTTTGCACTAGATATTTTCAAAGTGAATGGACATGGTATTGGAAAAAAAGAAACTCAAATCCTTCCTAGTGATCTTATGAAGAAAGCACTATGGTTTATCTTTAATAATTGTCAAGAGGTGCAAACATACTTACGGTAAGTACTTTTGTATCTTTTCTTGTGAACTAATATGAAGTGTCATATTGCAAGAATTTTATAGTTTATATACACTTGGCAAAGCCAACATTGTTCATCATCAAATCTTTCCCATATTCAACAGTCTACATTCCCCGATTGGTTTTCAAAACGGGTAATAATCACACTTTATAGTACTTAAGTTACTTTGTGTTATTGTATTACACTCTAATCGCATGATTGCTATGCTTAAAATTGAAAATAGATTAGAGAGATTCATAAGCAAAATCCATCTCAAGTTAACGAGGAGTTATACGTATTGTCTTGCCTTCCTGATAATCGAGTTTCGCTACATAAGGGATATATAGGGAACGGAGTTGTGGAGTTACGCTAATCGAGTTTCCTGACTAAATTTTTAATTAAGTCAAGAGATGACAGTAGGCAAACACAAAATTGTGGAGTTACGGTCCCGGGCGTTCAGGATGATGTTGAAGACGATTATTATGGATATCTTGAAGAAGTCCTTGAATTATCATTCATAAGAGGATATCGTGTTATTTTATTCAAATGCATATGGTTTGACATTGATAGTCGAAGAAAGCATGTGATATTTGAACCTCATTTCATAAGTATCGACACGTCTCGATAGGCTTATAAGGAAGATCCTTTCGTTTTTGCAAACCAGGCAAAACAAGTATTTTATATAAATGATCCTCTTAAACCAAATTCACAATGGAAAATCATCGAAACCATTGTACACAGACACTTATGGGATATTCCTGAAGACAGGAATACAGAAGATTTATTAGAAGATGTCAACCTTAATCGTGGGGATGTTGCAGAAGAAATTGTCGAAAATGTTGATGTTCAGCAACCTCATGATCTTGTAGATGATTTCATCGACGATGAGATAGATGATTAGGATCACAATATAGAAGAAGTTAGTTCAGAGTCAAATCTTGATGATTCACATATACTGATAAGTCAACTAATGAGATCGAAAATCTTGAGTCGGACGATGAAATTAAGTACTTCAATATTTTAAGTTATTAGATGTTTTATCATTGTTGCTTGTATAAACAATAACATCTTTAATATGTTGATGTTGAATCATGCATTATTTGATATGCTATTTGGACCTAATTTAAATATTGAATGGTTTCTTGTCTTGTTTCTTGTTATGAGTTGATAAGGAAATGACATTTTTGTGCATCTATGTGGATATTGTTTTGTGCAGCTATGCGGATATTTATTTAATACTTTTTTTTAACACCATCAATTTTTGTGCAGCTATGTGGATATTTATGTTGATGATGATGGTTACCTAAGGAGATCCGAACAAGAAGGTTCTGTACAACCTAGAATTCAGTCAACCGTTGATGGAAGTGCCCCGGAGATAATACCGCATCCCACACGTAAACGCAATCGCCAATTGGGAAACACTAAAGCTACTCGTAAATGTTTTCATTTTTGTTTAAGATTGATTTGCTTTCTTTTCCTTTGTGCATTCCGACACTCTTTTCGTTTCTGTAAAAGCATCAATAGTTAACTACCAACCAAGTATTAATTCCTACTTTTGAATCATACAAACTATGGTGATTTCTTAAAAGTGTTAATTTACTTTTATTTATTAGTTTTGATAGATGATAGATATCATTGTTTTGGAATTAGATGGATTCAAATTCTGGATTGAATTTTGATATCCTTATTAGTTTTAGATGAAGTTTATTTATAATAACACATTTTACTCATACTAATTTAATAAATATAGTGCAACAGGCGTGGATCTAATTAGAACTTTATCGGCATATGATTTCACAATATAAATGGACAGATGCAATGAGGAGCTATAAATTTGTAACACCACATGTAATGATAATGACTGTTGTAATATGTTATGAACTGATGTTGTTGGCTGTTATATTATGTTTTTAACTGCAAATTATGATCAACCGGTGGTTGATCCACCAAAGAAGCGTGGTCCAAACAATAATCGTAGTGCTACAAAGACTTTGGAGAATTTGCTCGAGGGTTCTAAAATTTCTTTAACTATGGCTACGGGTACAAAAGTATTCGTTGGGCCTTCAGCTAGTGAGTTTGCAACTGAGTGTGGGATTGTAATGCGTAATGTATGTCCACTAAACATTCACAAATGGGACTCTATACCCGATGATGTGAAGGATCAGATGTATGAAAAGTTACAAGTAAGTTGTTTTTATTTTGAGAAGCTATTAAGAGATTACATTTTCATTTCTATTGTTAACGTATATATTCATTGCAGGTAAAATTCAATTTGTTACGAACAGATAGACGTTTGGAATATGTAAATGAGCGACTACGTATCCAATGGAAACGCACCAGAGGTAATTTGAGTGAATACTGGAAGAATAATGGAGGAAAAATAAATCCGCAACTTGCAAGATCACAAATGAAACCCAATTGCAGGAGTCAAGAAGATTGGAATCATATTTGCGATTATTAGGAGTTAGAGTCAACTCGGGTAAGTATCCTAAATGCTTGAAACCAATTTATGAAGGTTTCCTCACCATAAACCAACTCGGGTAAGTATCCTAAAATGTATGTTGATTTTTCATTTTTATAGAAATATAGCGAGCAAATGGAAGTCAACCGAGGAAAACAAGTTATTACGAGTAGAGGAGGCTCGTGCTCAATAGCCAATCATATATTCCACATGGTAAGTTTTTAGAAGTTATAGTTTAAAAAGTGATTGTTAAATTACTTTAGCACTTCTATTTATTCTTAAACCATTTATCGTAACACCTAGATTTTGGACAATTATATACAAATTCCATGTTTTTGAGTTTGTTCTAACAATAATTTGACTTCACTATTACAATTTTTGTTACCACAGACAGATCGCGAGACTCAAATGCCTCCTAGCCCGTTTGAAGTTTATCACAAGTTGCATTTCAACGCTCAAAAACAAGGATGGCAAAATGATGACATGCGTATTGAATATGTTACTCTCTTTCTTAAAAGTTTATGATCTTGGAATAAAATTTTGATATATTTTGAATTTGGGTTGTTATTGGTTTTAAATGTTTTTTACCTTTTATTCCGGTAGGAAAATATTCTTCACCATAAAGCGGAGGCCGTGGCTAAGTTAATTTCTGAAGGAACGACTCTAACTATTACCATGGAACATGAGCTAGAGAGAGAGAGGCAATCAAGAGTGTGTGCGTCAAGGAGAAAACAATAAAATCTGTATGGGAGGTAGGTGTTGTACCTGTTTTAAGAAAAAAAGATTTTTGGATGACATGGGAAGCTGAGTCTTCTCAACCACCTTCTAGGGAGACTGAAGCTCTTAAAAACAGGTTGCATCATTCAAAGAGGAACAGAAACAAAACAAAGAAAAATATGATAAAATGGTAATGTTCATTAGTTCAAAGTTTCCAGATTTTGAGCGCTTAGTATCTGCATGATGCGTGTAAACTATATATATATATATATATATATATATATATTTATAAAGATTTTTCACACAATTTGAGTTTTAAAATGGGTTTTCACCAAAGACTAATCACACACACGTCGGGCAAGTGTACCCTTCGGATAGCAATATAGTAAAGGTAAGAACCGGATATCAATCCGTGGACACGGTGTGATGCAATAGTAAACCGGAACCAAGATTCAATCAAGTGATGGTAAAAAGATATTTTGAAGAGTTTGTTTTAATTAACTAGCATGCAAATATATAAAACTAAGCTAAGATCACAAATCAAACAATCAAGGAGAAAGTATCACTTCGGTGTCGAATCCATCTAGAATACATTCAATACACTCATAGAAACATGGCAAATACACAAAACATAAATTGACTAAATTCTCGTCAAAGACATCTAATCAAATGACCATTCGAAAAGCTAGCATGAACTACACAAACCAACCACCTAAAGTCATACAATGAAGCTCACGTGTTTAACAATCATATCAATGTTTATAAAGATTGAACTAACTTCTGATTAAGGTACACTAATCCAACAACTAGTTGGAAAGATAATATGAACAACACACTACCCACCTCAAGTTGATTAAATTAGACAACAATATGCCTTTCTTCAACATACAATGTTCATACAAAGATTATACAAATTAGGAGAATGTGTCAACAATTCCTAGATAAACATAAAACTAAGCATGAAACATCATAACAAACACTTTGTCTTTCCAAACATAAGCATAAGGATACACATACAAATATAATGATTCATAAACAAGACTTCATTCACCATTCCTAGTCAAATGTCATAAACTAGCATAAATACATACACCAATCCATGAATATAAGCATAAACCACAAGTTTTCCAACATAATGTGGCATACACAAATACAAGTCTTGTAAACAACTCAAAATACTTGAATACGTAATTTCATTGAAAAATAATCATACGGTTGTCATAACATTAACGCAATAATTTCCAATAATCCATGAATGTTGTCAAATGTATCTAAACTTCATCTAAACCAAAGTGAATAAGAGTTTTAGCTCATCATGAGCACAAGAATTACAAATAAGTAGGGAAAAATAGCAAGAAACATGGCATGAAAACAAGAATCAAACCACTCCTCTAAGCCTAGATGTTGTTGTTGATGTATGGTGAACCTCTTGATGTTGTATCCTCTCCAAAAAGCTTGAAATATGGCTGGAATAAAGGTGATTCGAGCTGGAGCAGTGGGTTTTTCTCTCTGGTTGCTGAATGTCTGACTGAGAGTTTAAGTTCTGTATAAATAGAAATGGGGAGGCACGACCGTGCCAGGAGAGAAGGCACGACTATGCCAGGTACTTAGGCGCGGTCGTGTCTAGGTCTTAGCACGACCGTGTGACAGAGGGTTGACCGATTCGGAGCTTCCATTGGGTTCTACTGATCGAGGAAGTATGGCTGTTCAGACTCACGGGGTGACACGCGACCGTGGGGAGTCAAGGCACGGTTGTGCCTTGGATTTTGGCTTGACGCGGTCGTGCAAGATGTGGGCGCGACCGTGTCTAGGGTTTGCAAGCTTGGCACGGTCGTGCCAAGTAGGAGGCACGACCGTGCCTCTATCACAGAAACCCTAAAACTTCAATTTTGATCCTGGAATCCTCTTGTTTATTCACTTAGCTTCACAAAAATCCATAAAACTGGAAATGAAGCAAATAAGTGTCTAAACGTTGAAAATAACCAAGAATTGATAGTGAAATGAGTGAAGTTTTGTGCCAAAAAGATGTGTAAATCCTAACACATCACCGCACCTATGAGTAATGGAGCAACTGCTTCGGATGAAGAACTTAACAACGGTGATGGTGAAGGTTCTATCTAGGATGCTAGTGAAGACTTATTTTTTTATAGTCTATTACTTTACTTGTTTAGTACTGTTTTAAATTTAAGAAGTAATCAAAAGAAGTAATCAACTTGGTATTATTTATTCAAATGTTTGATTGTTCAAGGTTTTAAATTTTTGAACTCACTTGTTATATACTATTTTTTAAATTCATTGAGTATTAGAAATAGTATCACGGACTAATTTTTAGTTAATAAAGGAACATATTAGGATACTAATTTTTAGTCTTTAAAAATATATCCAGGATTTGAAATTTTGTTATAGGGTACTAATTATCAGTATTTAAAAAAGCATGTTCAGGATTAAAAAAATTGATATACGGTACTGATTTTCAGTATTTAAAAAACATATTTAGGACTGAAAAATTTGTTATAAGGTACTAATTTTCAGTATTTAAAAAACATATTCAGGACTGAAAAATTTGTTATAAGGTACTGATTTCAGTCTTTAAAAAACATATTCAGGACTGAAAAATTTGTTATAAGGTATTGATTTTCAGTCTTTAAAAAACATACTCAGTACGAAAAAATATAATATATGATACTGATTATCTGCCTTTAAAAACATAAAGGAGACTAAATAAAAGATATCTAGGACTATTTTTCAGTCACTAAAACAAACATATTAAGAACTGAAGTCATCTGTATCACAGACTACTTTTTAGTCTTCAAAGTTTCTTATCCAGGACTCAGTTGTTATGTAACTCATACTAATTTTCAGTCCCTAAAAACATGGTATTAGAGACATATTTTCAGTGATTAAAAATATGGTACTGAAAATATGGTATCGAAGATTGATATTCATTCCTTGAAAACATGGTATCAAAGACTGACTTTTTAGTTCCTAACGAAATGTATTCGGGACGGAAGTGACGTGGTACCGGAGGATAGATTGAGGACTGAATTTATATTTTTGGAGACTGAATGTTAGTCTCTATTGTAGTCATACAATGAGGGCTGATTTTCAGTCTCAAATAACACTATCTAGGATTAGGAATAGGTGACTGGCTCGTGACTGGCAAAATCAGTCCCCGATGACCATTAGATACTGATTTCGGAGTATCGGGGACTAATGTTTCAGTCCCAAATAGTCTTCTTTTTTGTAGTGTTTACCCTCAACACTACCATCCTTCCCACATACAACCTCATTATTTTCACATCACATTTTTTTATTTTTATTTATGAAATAATTTATATAAATAAATGAAAAAAATTAAAATTAAGTAGCTAAACTTGCATTAGATTAAAAATAGAATTACATAATTTTAAACTAAAAATTAATGGGCAATATAACATAAATTTAAAAAAAGAACAACAAACTAAAACCTAAAGAGTAAACTGTAGTTTTCGTCCCTAGGATTTGAACAAAACATCAGGTTTCGTCCACTTGTAACACATTTGACGTTTGAAGTTTTAACACTTTGCGTCCCTAATTCTTAATTATGTTAACTTTTCTATTAGTTTTTTTTTTGTGTGGAATTACTAATTTTGGTGGGCAGTATGATGTTTGAAGAAGAAGGTGGGGGAGGTCATATTAGTAATTTCCCACAAAAACTTACAAAAAAGTTAACGGAGTTAAGGACCAGGGATGCAAAGTGTTAAAACAAAAGGCGTTGGAGATCGTATATGTTACATGTGGATGAAACCTAATGTTTTGTTCAAATCTCAGGGACGAAAACTACAATTTACTCAAACCTAAAAATAAAATTTAATAGTTGCGTTGAGACATGTTGGATTTCTCCATGATTTTGTTACACAACATTTCATCTTCAACTCATTGGTACGGATCCATATAGCTTGTGTCGATGAAGTTGTTTTTGAAACCGTGGCACTTTTTGTTGAAACTGTGAGGGTGTAGGTGATCGGTTTGGGATTTGTTCATTGTTACTATCATTTAATAGTTGAGTGAACGAAAACGTGGCGTTTGGATCCATGAAATTGTTTAAGATAATTGGGTGTGAAAATGGTTTAGGTATATAAAGGTATTTATCGTAGGATGGAAAAACTATCCGTTATGAAAAATACAAAAAATAAACTAGCCATTGGAGAAAGAAAACAAAAGTTAATTTATTATCTTTTAAGAAAGAAAAATTTATTATTTGTAAATAATCTAGCCGTTAGAAAAATGGGAAAAAAAACTTGAAACTCGTGGGGCCGACAAAGAACAAACAAACGTCCACCCCGGACGGATAAGGGTGTCTCAAACGCGCACATGGGGAGGGCGGGCCACGTAGTCGATGGGCGGTGGATGGATGGTGCGTTGGAGGCATCCTAACTACATCAACTTGGATGCTTGGTACAGAAATCGAGGTCTAAAGAAAAAGAACAAGAACAATAGGTTGTCGGTCGGTTGCACAACAACGAAAAAAGCAAGAGTCAGGTCGGATCTGTGTGAGCCGATAAAGCAATAGACAGTTTGTGTGAGACGACTATAGAGAAGACCGAAGCAAGAAGAAGCCATATGTGTGGAGGCAAGTAGCAAGCAAGGAAATGTGTGGTTCAATCAAGAAGTAAGAAGCAAGACAGAATCAAGATTAAGAAATAAAATGAAAGAGTTAATCTTGTTTTCACAGTTAAAAGAAGGTTTAGTACAGCCACACGAGAAGTATGGGGATTGAATTGGGAAAGAGGTTAAATGGTGTTAATGTTTGAGCCAAATAGTTTTGGTTTTATGTTTTTCTATTATTTGATTGAGTTAGTATAGAATTTAAAGTGGTATTTGAGAAGAATTAGTATCGAGTCTAGTATAAATACACGAGCATGTAATTAGTTTTGAAGGTGTGTCGAGATTTTATGTAAACAGAAAAGAGTCGGAGGGCTGCTAAGATCAAATTCCATATACGTGTTCTTAGGCCTGATTTCCAACACTATGTTGTGCAAAGATAATATCGCCTTTGAACAGGGCCGGCTCAACATATTTTGTGGCTTAAAGTGAACGTTGAATTTGAGGCCTTCTGTAAAAGTTTGTAAATATATAAAAAAATTAAAATGTAATTTAATGAAGCGTCAAAACGTATAACGTTGACATAAAAGTTGTGAAATTAGCATTTCTCTCTGAAAACACAAAAGTTGAGAATACAAATTAAAGTAGTTTTTCAATTTTTAGGGTCCTTCAAATTTGAAAGCCTAAAGCGGTTGCTTTAGTTGCTTGTACCGTAGAGCCACCCCTGCTTTGAACCACCGGCAACCAATTATTAGCAATCACCTTTGATGACTATTATGTGACGAGAAAATGACAATTAAGATAAGTTGGCAATGCCTTCTTTTGTGAGAACAGAGGCGATTTTCTAAATAAACAAATAAACATATCGAGCATAAATCCCATTCAAATAGTAAGGTATCAAGGGTAAGATGAGGACAAACCTTACCTTTATAATATCATAATAGAATTTATTAGTTAGAAAAGATAAAATAAGACATGCGATAATCTAAGATATATAACTAGTCTTTGTTGTATAAAGTTTCTGATAAGCTACTAAAGTTTTACATTCTAATTGATAGAGTCCACGTGATTATATCTTTAAAATACAATTGTGATGCAATGTCTATTATATACATTATTCGTTGATATTATATACTAACTTTTTTTTATGACAACTATTGTTAAGTTGTACAATCTAGATCAGATAGACTGCTGAATCATAGTTTTATAACTCACTGGCTTAACCGGTAGACCAACAAAGGGAGCAGGTAAATATTGGTGATGGTTTTTCACCGACTTTGTCTATTCACTTAAATAACATATATACTATTTGACTGCTAATGAGCCTAAAATGGGCTTAGGCTTAGGCACATATTTGGGCCTTCACTTATAATTTCATCTCCTCTCTTAGCCCAAAACAGTAATGGTTGTCTTTTTGTTTCTGGAGCCAGTTGCTAACGGTTTGACGAGTTAGCTAGCTATACGAGGGGTGGGAAGGTTGGGTGTAGTGATAAACATGTACGAGTTAGAGTGGTGATTTCATCTTAATCAAAGGTTATGGGTTCAAGTTTTGGGGAGTAGCAGATCCTCGATTATTTAGGTGTTGTCCATTATATTCTACATAATCTAGGTGGTATTGTTAAAAAAAGTTAGTTATACGACTAGTAAATCCGAAATATAAGAATAATGTTCCTGAATCCCATAAGTGAAAAAGAAAAAGAAAGATACTGTATTGTCCTTTACTAGAGCATATTGTGATGTAGTTGAATAATGTTCCTGAATCCCATAAGTGAAAAATCCCAACCAAAAAGTGATTGGACCTTACAAAATGACATATATACTCTTTACTACTAATGGGCCTAAAATGGGCTTGGGCTTGGGCTAAGGCACATATTTGGGCCTTAACTTATAATTTCAATTTTCATCTCCTCTCTCAGCCCAAAACAGTGATGGTTGCTTTTTGTTTCTGGAACCCCGTTGGTTTAATTGTTCTCAATCCATTATGGTGGAGCAGGGGTGTTATTCAGGTTTTTTAATCAGATTTCGGGTTATTAGAGTTTTTTTATTATAAGAATCCTACTCATTTACTGACTCAAATAAGATTCGAGTTAATCAGTTTCGGGCTATTCGGTTTCGGGTTTATTCGGGTCGGGTTAATCAGTATTCGGTTTTCTAAGTACAAGTTGCAAAACATACTTTACCATTTAAGTAAACATGATATCCATTAAATAATAAACATAAAATATCTAATAAAAACACACCCAATATGATCTTTCATTCAAACTCATGCACTAAACAGTAAACACATATATTAATTAAAAATCACCAAATAAAATAAACATAAAACCAAATCGCATCAACCAATCGTATAAACTAAAAATAAAACAATGTCAAATCGTATCAAACAATACAATGCTCACCCTTCGAATTGCCACATTCATATCTGCTAGTCCGTTTCGATCATGTATTAAAAAAATAAAATAAAATAAGCATTAAAAATGTTACATGTATATTGAGCTAAGTTTACAAATAAATATTAATAATAAAACTACCTTTATTATTATTCAGGTTAATCGGGTTAACCAGATTAATTTGTTTTAACTCAATTACGAAACCGAATTCTACCTTTGGATTTGGGTTCCATCTTAAATGTGTTCGGGTTGTTTGGGTTTCATCTTAACCGGGGTTCGGGTTAATTCGGGTTGGGTTTTGTATTTGGGTTTCGGGTAAAAACGACACCCCTAGGGTGGAGGAGAAACTCAAGCCAGAAAGCCATAAGAAGTCACACACTCATCAATAAATCTATGGCACGTCATTTGAAGCCGCAAAAACCTCGAAGGTAGGGGCACCCAATCCATGAAGCCATAAGTATAATTTTTTTTAATTAAAAATTTAAAAGCACAATTTAATTAACTAATTCATTTAATTCATAAAAATAAAATAAACTAAAAATAAAAATACATATATAACCGAAAAAATCTCGCTTTTGCAATTTGGACTCTCGACAAAATAAACATTAATAAGAACCCTTTGAGCCTCTACACAATCACGTCGCACAATCCTTTTTGATGAACTTTCCGTATCTTCACTCTTGTCTTTGGCTTGGTCGACGAGGGTAAGAAATTCTAGCCCGTCAGATTCGGAACTACTCGAAGAGGAGGGAATGATAAGATTGCGTCTCATTTTTTTTAAAATAAAAGTGTTTTTGAGAAGTAGAATGAGAGTGTATTGGAGTAGAGTTTGATAGTATAATTTTTACTTGTGTTAAAATTGTTTGTTAAATGTCTGTATTTATAGTTTTTTAATAAAAGGCAAAACAACCATTGAGCTCTAACGGTAAAAAAAACGGCCGGATTTTACGTACGACCACGACGCTAGGAAGCCGTAAACCATAGCCGTGCCATGTCGTAGTGGTGGTGTCGACGATGTTGTCGTGGGAGCCGCACAATGCCGCAGGGGCAAGCCGTGGGCGCCCCCACCTCCCTTAGCTCACAACTGAATCGTTTACGTTGACCAATCTTGTATGATTTTCAAAACATTTCATGTAACACCCCTAATACCAAACAAAATTCGTCGCTTTGTTCGTTAGGATCTTCCGTATTTGATTTTCGTTAGGAAACTTCACACTTTACAGGAGGTTACCCATCATAATTTGATCTCACTCAAACACATTTAACTATGAAGTTTTCTTCTCATTTACGGTCAATACACCTGAAACACGTTGATGATATTTAAGGCGAATCATTGCGTATATTTAGTTTTTTTTAAGAACATAGGTGATTCGCCTAAAATATAACATTTCAATCTCACGCTATTTTAATTTTTAACATTTTTAAAATAGAACAATTTTTGTGAACAAAGATGAGCCATAAATAGAAAAGCATAATTAAAAAATTCGGACGATTTCCACTTTGTAGTAAAAGAGTAGGGGCCATCAGGTATTTGGTCTGGTGGTCAGGGGATTTTGCCATAAGACTTTCTTTATATGGAGGTCTCATGTTCAATCCTCATAAGGTGCACTTTATAATTTCAGGAACACCCTCTGTGGCAGGACTTGAACTCTGGGCTAGGAGGGGTTAGCGTAATCCTAACCGACATGCCGTTCTAAAAAAAGAGTAAACTCCTGTTTTAGTCCCTGTGGTTTGTATCAATTCCCCATTTTAGTCCAATAGTTTAAAAATCCCCATTTACATCCAATAGTTTCACCATTTGTCTCATTTTTAGCCAATCCAGTAACATCCATCCAAATTTCTATTAAATTTTAACTGAAATGACTAAAATACACCTATTAATAAAATACGAATATACCCCTAATAAATAAATGTGTATACATATATTAAAGAAATATACTCTCTCTCTCTATACTCTCACCCTCTTTTCCACCACCAGCAGCAGCACCCTTGTTCCACCACCACCAGCAGCCTTGAAACCGACGGCGGCGGTCGACGAAGACGACAGTAGAGAAGGTGGACGGCGACGGTAGACGGAGACGACGACGGCGGCGATAGACGAAGACGAAGATGACACCACCAGCAGCAGCACCCATGTTCTAGCGAAGGTGGACGGCGGCGGCGGTAGTGAAGGTGGACGGCGACGACCTGTTTTCGTTTCCGACGAACAGATCCCTTTTTGGCAGAAATCGATAATCCGGCAACACCCAGCGGAGGCGCTAGGGTTCCGGCGAAACTCAAGAGCCCCTCGGTGAGTTTTCTTCTCGATCTCTTGTCTTTTCGGGTTTGATCTACCCACGAAAACGGGTGGTGGCTGCTGGTGGTGTTAGATCTACCCACGAAATTGGTTAAATGCAGGTAGATCTTGCAGGTTGATCTTCTGGAGATTAAAATTGGCGTGGCTGTGGTGAGGATAGAAGAATAGGGCTGATGGTGGCGGACGGTGGTGGTGGTGGTGGTGGAGGCAATGGCGAAGCTGTGGGGTGGTGGTGGCAATGGCAGTGGCAGTGGCAGAGTTGTGGGTCGGTGGTGGTGACCTTGTGGTATTTTTTTAAATAAGTTAAACAATTAAACATGTTAATATATTACCTAATTAGTTTAAAGGTATTTTTGACTTTTTATCTTAATTTAACAAAATAAATGGATGAAAGTTAGTGGATTGACTAAAAAGGAGACAAATGGTGAAACTATTAGATGTAAATGGAGATTTTTATATTGGACTAAAATGAAGAATTGATACAAACCACAAATACTAAAACGGGAGTTTACTCAAAAAAAAAAAAAAAAAAAAAAAGTAAAAGAGTACGGGCCCATGGACCATGATCCGTTACTTTTTGATCTTGAAACTCACTTTTACAAACTTTTACTTATCTCATCCCCTTTACACATTTCTTAGATTTTTCTGTCTAAAGTCAATTTGTACGACTATAAAGTGTATTATTGTACGTGTTGTAATTCAGCTGAACCAGGCTTGACTCGAGCTTGAAATTAAACGAGCCAGCTAGGCTCGGATCAATTTTTTTTGAGCTGAAAAGTTGAGCTCGAACTTGGCTCGTAAAAAGCTCAAGCCAGCTCGTTTTTTTTACACAATAATATATATAAAAAAAAAGTTTTTTATTCTCGGTTTGAAGTTTATTGTCTTCAAAAAAATAAATAGATGGAAGGGACAATATATAAAAGACAAAAAAAAAAACATACATAACCCAAAACTTATAAATTAGAGAGTAAATACAATGGTAAATAAAGTAAAGTTTCAGTTAAAAACTTAGAGTCCTTGAAAACAAATGAACTTAAAAATTCAAAACATCATACTTCAAATATAACACATATATAACACACACTCACACACACACACACTCACACACACACACACACACACATATATATATATATATAGGTGAGGGTTTCAGAGAAAACCACAAGTTATGCGAAAACTGAGAAAACCACTAAAAAATCCAATTTTACCCAATCATATAATAATATTTATTTTTTATTTTATTTTATTTTTATTTATTTATAAGAGTATCAATGTAATATTAAATATTTTTACCAAAAAACATTTTTACACATAGTGTTACGTATACGTAAACATAAAACAAAAAATTGTGGTTACGTATACGTAAATCAAAAAAAATTGTTTTTGGATACGTATACGTAAATAAAAAAATTGCCTGAAATGATGTGGTTTTCTCGGTTTTCGTCTAACTTTGTGGTTTTCTCTTGATCCCTCCCCGATCTCAATGCAATATTTGCTTAAAGAAATCTGCCATATTTGCATAAGAGATATTCATAACATAGAACCACCTAACACTAGCCAAAACACAAGTAGAAATACAAACGAATATGAAGAAAAGTTCGAAAAGTTAGAAAGGGCTATAAAAGTAAATAAATTAAAAATAGAAATTATTAACAATAAGATCATTGTAGTGGTCTGATGACCATCTTCTCCTTTCCTTTCTGTTTTCTATCCATCGGAACAAAGTAATTTGTTAATATTTCGGGATAACAAATCTGCTATCCCATTATCTTTTCCTTTAATATGTTCGAATTGTATAGTATATCCACTACCCTGTATTATATTTTGTAGATTTAATAAAGATAGTTTAATCCATCTAATACAGAATAACAAAATCTTTTCTAAATTTAATTTAAAATCAGGTTTTAATCAACTACATTTGGAAGAAGATTTTAAAAAATGGACAGCCTTCACATATTCTGAAGGGTTATATGAATGGAATGTTCTTAGCTTTGGGCCAAAAAACGCTCCTTCAATATTTCAAAGATTTATGGACAGTATATTTCTTAAATACAAATTTTGCCTAGTTTATATCGATGATATACTAGTAGCAAGTGAGACAGTCCAAGAACACGAAACACATCTACAACAGGTATTTGAAGAAATAAAAAAGAATGGGATAGTAGTATCTAAGAAAAAGATGGAATTATTCAAAAGAAAAATCTCTTTCTTAAGATTAGAAATTGGTAATGGAAAGATCGAATTACAACAACATATTTCTACAAAAATTCTAGACTTTCCAAAAAAACTCACCAGTTTAAAACAAATACATACAAACTAGTGGGTCGATAAACATGATAAATATACAGTGTAGATTATGGCTTGACACCAACACACCAATAGATTTAACAACCTTAGTAGACACAGGAGCAACCAAAAGTGTAATTTCACATAGTTTAACTCATGAAAAATTCCATAAACCACTTACATACAGGTTAATGACAAGAACCGTAGAAAACAGATTAATAGACATAACACATTACCTAGAACCTGTAGGAATACAATTCCTAGACTTTGCAGGAAATTACAGTACAAAATATGATATTCCACAAATAAATATTAATCCACGACAAATTAAATCCAGAGATTTTGTCCTAGGATTAAATTTTATACTAGGATTAAATGACGCAATTACTATAACACGAAACTTCATAACAATTAGTAAACAGATTTCTACTAAGGCTGTTAAATCTATTGGTGTGTTGGTGTCAAGCCATAATCTACACTGTATATTTATCATGTTGAGTTTGCTTTAAATTACTAAACTAGACCAAGACATCAAAGATTTATGTCTTTTGTATGTTTTACACTTTATTTACTTGTTTATGTTAATTATTTTTCTTTATGATAAAATTGAGATATAGGAAAATATTTTAAGAGAAAACTAAAGAGAGAATTATACAGTCAATAACAAAAGAAACGTAAGAAATTAAAAAGTTTACAGATAATTTAGATTATATAAGAGAACAAAACAACCAAATTTTGCTAGAAATAAAAAATATTAAAAAGATAAACATATAGAAGTAGAAGATTCGACTGAAATTAACAAAACTATAAACAAACTAAGTAAAACACATATAAGCGAAAAACATAAACCTTATAAACATTGGAAGCCTAACGATGAATAAACAAATCATCCAAGGATCCAGAAGATCAGCTAGTAATATTAAAGATATTATCTCATCAGATATCTTTCTTAACAAAATTCTAAAAAAAGGATCATCATCTAAAAGTACACAGCAAACAATACAATTAGAAGAAGAAATCGATTTAGACAAAAATATAAACTTATACAATCAATATCAATCGGATATTTTAAATCCAAGAACGTAAAACTTGGGTATTTTGTGATAGAGCTGTGTTGTCTAGTACTATGCATTTTTTCAGCTCTGATAGATTGGCTTAATAGCTTCTCTGTTTCTTCTTCGTCATTAGATGAAATACTCATCGGTGAAGAACTCTTTTTAAATTGTAGTGGTCTGAAGACCATCTTCTCCTTTCCTTTCTGTTTTCTATCCATCTGAACAAAGTAATTTGTTAATATTTTGGGAGAACAAATCTGCTATCCCATTATCTTTTCCTTTAATATGTTCGAATTGTAAAGTATATCCACTACCCTGTATTATATTTTGTAGATTTACCCATTAGGGATCAGTTCTCCTTTGCAGACCAAATGTTCACAGTTATAAAAAAGAAGAAAAAATATGTTCTTATCATAATGGAAGTTTCAATACTGGATCCACTTGGACCAGCTTAGATTTTGAAATACAAGCGTTGATCAACGCTTTAGAAAAACTTAAATTATTTTTACATAAATATTTTACAGTCAGAACAGACTGTGAAGCCATAGTAAAATTTATAAAAAAACGACCAAAGCAAAAATACTAATAGGAAAAGATGGGTAAATCTATAAAATATAATATAGGGTAGTGGATATACTATACAATTCGAACATATTAAAGGAAAAGATAATGGGATAGCAGATTTGTTATCCCGAAATATTAACAAATTACTTTGTTCAGATGGATAGAAAACAGAAAGGAAAGGAGAAGATGGTCATCAGACAACTACAGTTTAAAAAGTGTTCTTCACCAATGAGTATTTCGTCTAACGACGAAGAAGAAACAGGGAGGTATTAAGCCAATCTATCAGAGCTGAAAAAATACACAATACTAGACAAACAGCTCTATCACAAAATACTTAAGTTTTACAAAGTACTAGACAGCTTCCTCCATATTTCCTTAAAGTTACACAACCTTCTCAAAGTCCACAACCTTTATCAAAAACATGGCCTACAAAAAACAAATCCATAAACAAGCCCAAAAACATACTTCCCCCCACAATCCTACCATCTCTTTTGGCTCTTATGCCCTACAAACCTGCCAAGACACACACATGAAGTTTCGTCCCAATAATGGGATGAAACTTACAGATAAACAACAATGTCTACTGGATAATTTATGACATATTCAAACTATGCCTCATGCATCCTCTTTTAAAGTCCAAGTTTTAAATGCGCTAAGTATATACTTTAGCGAACAAGGAGTTAAAGCCCTGAAAAACAAAACCTGCATCCGCCAAAGTTTACACATTATATAATTTTTCGAGGCACAAAAATCAGAATTTTTAATAAATGGGAGACAGTTGCAAAGTATATACAGTGTCACGGCCCCATTTACAAAGGTTATCACAGCTTCTCAGAAGCTCTAGAAACAGCCAGAAATCATTTTGGCATAGACAGCTTTTTTATTGAACCAGAAAAAGTTCAAAGCTTTTCACAGGTTATAAAGATGAGTCATGAACAGATTATAAAGACTCAAGAAGAAACAATTGCAAATCTGCAAAGATAGCTTGTAGAACAGGGAAAGAATACACAGTCTATACAAAGTTATATCGAAAGCAGTATGCTAAAACAAAAGGTTGAAATCCTCGAAGCCAAAAATATGTTACTTTTACAAAGGCTTGAGAAAAAAGAAAACAGTTACAAAAGCTATGACTCTTTCAGAGCCAGAATGCTAGATACACCCTGAAAACCTGTCTTCAGACTGTGTTTACTCAGTTTCTAGAATTTGAACAGATCATTTCTCAAAAGATCAATACAGAATTCCCAATGGTGTTATACGAGTTACAACTCAGACTCATGACTATTGCCCTAAATGAAGAAAAATACAAAGGGGTAAGAGTTGTTGAGAGATTAGATGAAGACGGAGAGAGAACCTGCCTACTCCTCCTCCAAATAAATCTAAAAAAAAACAGACATGTCGAACGATCTAATACTACAATTTTACCACAATGGTATGGTTGACTACATAGAATTAGAACTGAACCCTAAAACAGAATGAGTCATAAATCTCTTTGGAGAAAAAAATGTTATGACCACAGAAAACATCTCTACACATGTCTCCCCTCCTTAGATCGGTTGCAAAATCTTTTATTCCCTTCCTTTTGCAAACGATCACACATACAGACCTGCCAGAAAAAGGATGTTTATTAGTCATAAACTCTCTGGCAAGGATTACTTAAAAAACCTAGTCATACAAACTGAGGATAGGAATAAAAGCCTTAGGAAGAAAAAACCTAGGAACAAAACTTTTAGCTTTGATATTAGATAAAAGCTGGAAGACAGAAATGAAAAAAACAATTATTTCAGGAATAGAAATAGATTTAAGCCAAAATACAGCATTATTTTATTGTACACCTAGAATACTAAAAGATATTAAAGACTTACAAAAGTTAAAAATAGTCCTACAAACTAAAGGATACGAAAATTATGAAGGAAATAATATAGTAATAAGTGTAGGAGTTTTAGGAAATGCTAGCAACAGATCAGGAATGAAATATAAAGTAAACATAGAAAGAATAGTTAATACAATAACATCAAAATCTATACAGATGATAGAACATGTCAAAATAGATCCTGAAAAATTAGCAGGATTAAAATGACAAATAAATGATTTAACAGAAAAAGAAAGCTCAACATTAGTCCCAAAAAAGAGTCATATATATGAAGGGATAGATGGAATACAAAGCTTAAGTTTTACAGATTTTAAACAAGAAGATAATAAATATGAAGAAAGTAGTTAACATAAAACTTACAATGTATTTGAAGTAGAAAGCAGCAGAGGATAAGTATTTGCAGCGGATATTGAAGCAGATATTTGCAGAGTTTATACTTTTTTTTATCTCTAGGATATAGTATGAAGAACTTAGAGAAAACTTTAAGAGAGTAAGGGTTTACAGGAAGAAATCAGAAAGAGAGAGTTTAAGTGTTCATAACTGAGAGAGAAAGAGATTCTTAATATTTCTTGGTGTGTTTTACAAATGAATCTTTCATGCCTTTAAATAGGCAGAGGACTAAGCTAACAAACAAAAGTTTAAAAGAACGCACTAAGCGCACTATCTTTAAAGACAATAAAAGAAACGGCTAAGAATTAAAGTAAAAATAACGACAAAATACTTTTTCTTTCATCAACAGTGGAGTGTCGGATGAATTATCGAGACTTTGTAGACTGTCGGCAAAATTATTAAAATCTTTGTAGACTGTGGGTTTTGACGTCATTACTTACATCTTTCTGCAATTTTTAGAACTCTCTGTGAGTGTCTGGGATTGTTGGTGGAGAGTCTGTATCGCTGAAGTCATTTGGGTTTAGATAGTAATCTTCTAAATCCAGTATATGTTGTAATTGGAGGATTTCCCCTTCTCCTATGAAAGGTAGGAGCATGTTCCAATTTTTGTGGCTCCAGATTTGTATGTAGTGTCCTTCAGCAAGAAGGTGATAGCATTCCCAGTGGAAACTTGATGGTAATATGTGAGTCTTTTGGTGTAGGGTGATAAAATATAAGGTATCTTTTTTAGGCTTTTCTGGGTTTTCTTTAACGAGGCTGGCAAGGTTGTCGACCCAGTAAAGTTCTGAGAACTGTATCTCAGTTTGTATGGCTAGGATTTTTAAGTAATCCTTGCCAGAGAGTTTATGACTGATAAACATCCTTTTTCTGGCAGGTATGTATGTGTGATCGTTTGCAAAAGGAAGAAAAGATTTTGCAACCGATGTAAGGAGGGGAGACATGTGTAGAGATGTTTCTTGTGGTCATAACAAATTTTTCTCCGAAGAGATTTATGACTCCTTCTGTTTTAGGGTTCAGTTCTAATTCTATGTAGTCAACCATACCATTGTGGTAAAATTGTAGAATTAGATCGTTCGGCATGTCTGTTTCTTTTAGATTTATTTAGAGGAGGAGTAGGCAGGTTCCCTCTCCGTCTTCATCTGTTCTATCAAAAACTCTTACCCATTTGTATTTTTCTTCATTTACGGCAATAGTCATGAGTCTGTGTTGTAACTCGTATAACACCATCGAGAATTCTGTATTGATCTTTTGAGAAATGAACTGTTCAAATTTCGGAAACTGATCAAACACAGTCTGAAGACAGGTTTTTCGGGTGTATCTAGCATTCTGGCTCTGAAAGAGTCATAGCTTTTGTAACTGTTTTCTTTTTTCTCAAGCCTTTGTAAAAGTAACATATTTTTGGCTTCGAGGATTTCATCCTTTTGTTTTAGCATACTGCTTTTGATATGAGTTTGTATAGACTGTGTATTCTTTCCCTGTTGTACGAGCTGTCTTTGCAGATTTGCAATTGTTCCTTCTTGAGTCTTTATAATCTGTTCATGACTCATCTTTATAACCTATGAAAAGGTTTGAACTTCTTCTGGTTCAATAAAAAAGCTGTCTATGCCAAAATGATTTCTGGCTGTTTCTAGAGCTTTTGAGAAGCTGTGATAACCTTTGTAAATGGGGCCGTGACACTGTATATACTTTGCAACTGTCTCCCATTTATTAAAAATTCCGATTTTTGTGGCTCGAAAAATTATATAATGTGGAAACTTTGGCGGAGGCTGGTTTTGTTTTCAGGGCATTTAACTCCCTGTTCGCTGAAGTATATACTTAGCACATTTAAAACATGGACTTTAAAAGAGGATGCATGAGGCATAGTTTGAATAGACCATAAATTATCCAGTAGACATTGTTGTTTAAAAGAGATGGTAGGATTGTGGGGGGAAGTATGTTTTTGGGCTTGTTTATGGATTTGTTTTTTATAAGCCATGTTTTTGATAAAGGTATATGGGCTTTGGGAAGTTTGTGGACTTTGAGAAGGTTGTGTAACTTTAAGAAAATAGGGAAGAAGCTGTCTAGTACTTTGTAAAACTTGGGTATTTTGTGATAGAGCTGTTTGTCTAGTACTGTGTATTTTTTCAGCTCTGATAGATTGACTTAATAGCTTCTCTGTTTCTTCTTCGTTGTTAGACGAAATACTCATTGGTGAATAACTCTTTTTAAACTGTAGTGGTCTGGTGACCATCTTCTCCTTTCCTTTATGTTTTCTATCCATCTGAACAAAGTAATTTGTTAATATTTCGGGATAACAAATCTGCTATCCCATTATCTTTTCCTTTAATATGTTCGAATTGTATAGTATATCCACTACCATGTATTATATTTTGTAGATTTACCCATCTTGTCCTATTAGTCTTTTTTGCTTTGATTGTTTTTTATAAATTTTACTATGGCTTCACAGTCTGTTCTGACTGTAAAATCTTTATGTAAAAATAATTTAAATTTTTCTAAAGCATTGATCAACGCTTGTATTTCAAAATCTAAGCTGGTCCAAGTGGATCCAGTTTTGAAACTTCCACTGTGATAAGAACATAGTTTTTCTTCTTTTTTATAACTGTGAATGTTTGGTCTGCAAAGGAGAACTGCTCCCCATCCTTCTTTGCATCCATCAACTTTTATAATTATGTAATCTGTTACGAGTAGTAGTTCTAAGGGTTTGATTTCTTTAACCCTTTCTTTTATTCTTTTCATCAAGACAATATCTTCTTGACTGAAATTTCTCTGTCCATTTTTAGTGGTCTTACTGTATAATGGACCTACTAATTTTGAAAGATTTGGGATAAACTTTCGAGCATAATTTACTAGTCCTAAAAAGGCTTGTATTTGTTTTAAACTGGTGAGTTTTCTGGAAAGTCTATAATTTTTATAGAAATATGTTGTTGTAATTCGATCTTTCCATTACCAATTTCTAATCCTAAGAAAGAGATTTTTCTTTTGAATAATTCCATTATTTTCTTAGATACTACTATCCCATTCTTTTTTATTTTTTCAAATACCTGTTGTAGATGTGTTTCGTGTTCTTGGACTGTCTCACTTGCTACTAGTATATCATCGATATAAACTAGGCAAAATTTGTATTTAAGAAATATACTGTCCATAAATCTTTGAAATATTGAAGGAGCGTTTTTTGGCCCAAAGCTAAGAAAATTCCATTCATATAACCCTTCAGAACATGTGAAGGCTGTCCATTTTTTAAAATCTTCTTCCAAATGTAGTTGATTAAAACCTGATTTTATATCAAATTTAGAAAATATTTTGTTATTATGTATTAGCTGGATTAAACTATCTTTATTAGGTATATTGTATCCATCGTCTTCTGTATTGTCATTTAATCTTTTGTAATTATAGACTATCCTATCTTTTCCTCTTTTTATTTCACTATGGTTTTTTACCATGAAAGCTATTGATCTGTGGGGACTTTCGGATTTCCTGATTAGTCCTTGTTTAGTCATTTCGAGTATCTGTGTTCTAAATTCTTATTTGTCTAGGGGACTGTAATCTATATTTATATTTCTTATGGTAATGTCTGGATTTTTTATTTTAAACTTACAGACATACTTGACTTTGGAATTTGTAATATTTTCTCCTATGAGTCCTAGTCGTTCTAGGTGTAAAATCACAGGATGGTTTATACTTTTTGTTATATCTTGTCCTTTTTCTAGTTCATGATTTATAAAATTTGTGAGGAGTGGTAGAGATTCGTTTCCAGCAACGTTTTTTCTTATATTTTTATTTAGGAATTCTAGATTTCCCTTTTCTCCTCTTTTTTGAGCAATTTCAGTTGTGCTTTTATATCTTAAAGTAGGAAAACTGTAAATCTGTTTACTAATTGTTATGAAGTTTCTTGTTATAGTATTTGTATCATATTTTGTACTGTAATTTCTTGCAAAGTCTAGGAATTGTATTCCTACAGGTTCTTGGTAATGTGTTATGTCTATTAATCTGTTTTCTACGGTTCTTGTCATTAACCTATATGTAAGAGGTTTATGGAATTTTTCATGAGTTAAACTATGTGATATTACACTTTTGGTTGCTCCTGTGTCTACTAAGGCTGTTAAATCTATTGGTGTGTTGGTGTCAAGCCATAATCTACACTGTTTATTTATCATGTTTATCGACCTACTAGTTTGTATGAGGGTTTGTTCATCAGTTTGTATAGGGTTTTGTTCTGGTTCTGTGGCCATGTTACTTATTTCTGGAAATTTTATTTCTGGAAATTCTACTGCCTGTTTTTCTTTTCTATCAGGTCTTCAAGTCTAATGATCTTATGTAAGGCCCCTAAACCGGGTGACCTCACTTGTTGGATTTACTCATAAACATAGTCATAAATACTGAACTTAAATTAAAACATTCATCATTCAATTACAAATAATTCGTCGTTCAATTACATAACATAACAGCGGAAGTCTTAACACATATATTAAAGTGGGATGTCAGTCTTGTGTCGGGTAACCTTCACGCCTTCGCACGACCTTTTCCTTTGTTACCTGAAATGTATACTAAAAGTCAGCTAACGCTGGTGAGTTCTAGTTTAAAGACAATCATACATAATATTTATCTTATCATGAATATAATGTATATATGTATATTCGTACTTTTAAATGTTCTTTACTTTGATGTTCTCACATAACATTCATTGAGGGTATATACATATGTACATACATATTTTCTTTGAGAGAACACATATTGGCCATAATCTTAAGGGAGATCAACCCATCATACTTGTCGCGAATGTCACAAAGACATCGCAGTCAGAGCTACCGTCGTAGCCCGTTTCATTACCGTCCGGCTCTAGAAAACCGTCCGTCATATCATTAAATCCGTCCGGCAACCTTTGTCCGTCCGCTCTTTACCGTCCTACCGTCGTAGTCCGTCATTTTTGTCCGTCTGCCCTAGGGCATCCGTTTCCCATGTGACCATTATGTATGCAACCGTTCTACATTAGTTAAGGCTTGCTTCGACCGTCCATTAATACCTTTTCATACGTCCTAGCTTGCGAAGGTACGTTTTTGTCCCGGTTGCAAAATAGTCACGTGGTCGTCCGTCTACCGAAGTAGCCGTTGTCATAGAAGGGTTTATAACGTTTACATTCATTCATAACATGCAATATATATGTAATATAAAGCAAGATTTCATTCTTTTACGTTATGCCCTTCTTTCATTCATTCTTTGTATCATACACTTCATTCTTTATTCATAATTCATTTTCACATATATAGGTATTTATATATATATATACGTATGATCACATTGACACTTATAGCATTTATTCATTTAGTGTATACACTTCAGCCCCAAAACATTTATAAATCATTTGCACATAACATAGAAGGGGGCACACAGAACTCACCTGATGAGTAGTTTCCGAAGTACACTTAGCTGGCTACTGAGCGTCACTAATGTTACTCACGATCTGTGTAATAAAGTCATACTCATAAGGTAGTGCTCCTAGATGGCATTAGATATTACTATACTTGATCTTAGTAGTTTCGATGGGTTTACTTATATCGAAACTTGATAGTTTCGATAGATTGCCTCTGTCGAAACTTGTAGTTTCGATAGGTTGCTTCTGTCGAAACTTGTAGTTTCGATAGGTTGCATATGTCGAAACTTGTAGTTTCGATAGGTAACTTAGGTGTAAACTTAGCTTCGGATCGTGGCTCATATCGAAACTATGGTAGTTTCGATAGGTATGCATATATCGAAACTACTGCACATATCGAAACTATGTAGTTTCGATGGACCTGCACATATCGAAACTAAGTAGTTTCGATGGGTCTGCACATTGTCTTCCCCAAAATTGCAGTTTCTTTTGCATGCGAGTCTGATCGAGCCAAAATCTCTATTTTTCTTAGATCAAAACGTTTGGTTTTCATTCTAGATGCTATACCTAAGCTCACTTTCAAGTTTCATCCGCAAAATCGTTATCTTTTTAGCCAAAACCCGAAAACTCCCAAAACGAACAAAAACTCATAATGTGATCGAATCGTTACCTGGATTGGATTTCTGATTCAGAGGATATGATCACGAGAACAGCAGCAACGTTCTCCTGAATTCCCGAGTTGATCCGTCACTTTCTCTCTCTACACCCGAGCTCTCCTTTCTCTCTCTAAAAGCTGCGAGAGTTGGGAAAATGAGCAGGGAAGAGGGCTGCCTTGCCTCTTATGTGCATGGGCTTCTCTCGGCCCATTGAAGCCGGGCCCAGGCCCGCTCCCTTTTGTTAAAATATTCCAACTAAATCACCGGTCTCGCTATATTTATTCGTTTTATTATTTTTGGGATGTTACATCTTATTGTTCATAATTTCTAATTTTAATTTATTTACTTCTATAGCCAGTTCTAACTTTTCAAACTTTTCTTCATATTCGTTTGTATTTCTACTTGTGTTAGGTGGTTCTATGTTTTGAATATCTCTTATGAAAATATGACAGATTTCTTTAAAGCAAATATTGCATTGAGATCTTTTGTCTATACTTAGGTAGTATTCACAAATGTAACATTTAATATAATTGTTTCCTTTTCTGTGTTTCCAGTCATGCTTACATTCTTCTAGATTTAAGTATGTAAATGAGATTTTTGTTACAGGTTCATTTTCTTCACTATATATACTGTATATTGACTCATTATCTGTGTGGTCTGTATCTAATGCTTCTATTTCATAGTCTTTAATCTGTTCAACTAGATTGCTTCTTTCTATGTTTTTGTTTCTATTTGGACATTTATTAGCTAAATGTTCTGTATCTCCGCATATAAAACATTTGCATGTTCTAGTATGAAGTTTTCTAACATATCTATTTTGATATTTCTTGTATGGTTTATAATCTTTGCTATATGTAGTACTTTTTCTAATTTTCTTTTTTCTGTCATAATATCCGTAGGCTTGTGGAGTATAATTTGCTGTTTTACAAAATGCAAATGCATTTCTTTTTAGTTGTTCTTGTAAAGCAACTTCTTTGCATTTTTCTTCTAGAATACCGAATGTAAAGGTTATTCTAGGTCCAATTCCTATGTTTTCTATATTTCTATATTGTAACTTCCAGGCTTCATATATACTCTTTCCTAAATCTCCTGGTAGTTTTATAAAATATTTATCACATAAGCTATCTTCCCTAGCTTGTCCTGTTTGTGCTAATAATCTTGTAAAATCTAGTGTAAATTCGTTTATATATTGCATATCTGCTATACTTAGTTGTTCTAAGTTTCTAATAGCTGTATCTTGTAATAAACTGTTATTTTTTGCTGGGTCTGCTCCTCAAATAAGGACTCTTATTTGAGAAGTGAAATTATAAGGATTATCTCCTATAGCTTTTAATCTGTTTATCTGATCTGGGCTGTGGCCTTTTTTACTTTGCCATATTCCTAAAGCTGTTGGGCCTAGAGTTGTTTCTAAATAGGCAAACATATCCATACTATCTTTTTTATTGGTTTCCCACATTCTTACTACTGTTTGTTCCCATGTAAGAACTTCATCTACCCATAATTGAGGTTTCTGTTGTTCTAGTAATAGCATACTGTCGCTATAAATTTGTCCTATAGGTAACCTATTTCATGTTCCTTTATAACTTGATTCCTATTGATAACTTGTAACTGGTTTAGTCCATGGTTCTCTTCCCATGGTTTTATATGAAGTTTCTCGTATTTTTGCCTCTGTATAGTTTCTTTTAGGTTTATGTTCATGGTCCATGAAGTTATTGTCATGTTTATAAAAATCAGAGATCATTGTATCTCCTTTGACTATACTGTTTACTAATGGTAAATTAAAGTCTTCTTGTAGCTTGTTGTAACTTTCTTCGTATGTCATTCCTAAGGTAAGCATACACTCTACTATCATGTCATCTACTTCTTCTTGTATATTTATTTCTGTAAATTTTCTATTTGTTATTTGTTCATAAGATTTGTTGGTTTCTTCTGTTTTAAAGATTGTATTTGTTTCTTCTAGTAAACTGTAATCTATTTCTTCTCCTTCAAATCTTGAGAATTATGAATTTAGTGTGTATTCATCATTGCTTTCTTCATTTTCTGTATCGTATATAGGGTTTCCATATTCAGATTCATCATCTGATTCTGTATTCATAAAATTATATTGTGGTTATTGTGGTGGTTCCTCAGAACAACTACTTTCTTCATATTTATTATCTTCTTGTTTAAAATATGTAAACCTTAAGCTTTGTATTCCATCTATCCCTTCATATATATGACTCTTTTGGGACTAATGTTGAGCTTTCTTTTTCTGTTAAATCATTTATTTGTCATTCTAATCCTGCTAATTCTTTAGGATCTATTTTGATAGGTTCTATCATCTGTATAGATTTTGATGCTATTGTATTAACTATTACTTCTATGTTTACTTTATATTTCATTCCTGATCTGTTGCTAGCCTTTCCTAAAACTCCTACACTTATTACTATATTATTTCCTTCATAATTTTCGTATCCTTTAGTTTGTAGGGCTATTTTTAACTTTTGTAAGTCTTTAATATCTTTTAGTATTCCAGATGTACAATAAAATAATGTTGTATTTTGACTTAAATCTATTTCCATTCCTGAAATAATTGTTTTTTTCATTTTTATCTTCCAGTTTTTATCTAATATCAAAGCTAAAAGTTTTGTTCCTAGGTTTTTTCTTCCTAGGGCTTTTATTCCTATGACTATAAGTCCTGTGTGTATGAATTGTTTTCCAGACTGTTTAATTCTTTGAATTGTCTTCGGTGAAAACAAGTCTATTTCTACCATTTTGTCTACTACTCGTAGACTTTCTTCTCTACTACTCTGTATTAGCGTTTAACATCCCTGTTTGGTATAGTGTTCTTGGATTTAAAATATCCAGTTGATGTTGATTGTATAAGTTTATATTTTTATCTAAATCGATTTCTTCTTCTAATTGTATTGTTTGCTGTGTACTTTTAGATGATGATCCATTTTTTAGAATTCTGTTAACAAAGGTATATGATGAGATAATATCTTTAATATTACTAGCTGATTTTCTGGATCCTTGGATGATTTGTTTATTCATCGTTAGGCTTCCAATGTTTATAAGGTTTAGGTTTTTCACTTATATGTGTTATACTTAGTTTGTTTATAATTTTGTTAATTTCAGTCGAATCTTCTACTTCTATATGTTTATCTTTTTTAATATTTGTTATTTCTAGCAAAATTTGGTTGTTTTGTTCTCTTATATAATCTAAATTATCTGTAAACTTTTTAATTTCTTCTGTTTCTTTTGTTATTGACTGTATAATTCTCTCTAATAAATGTTTATTATTTATGGATTCTTTTTGTAAACTGAATCCTAAATTTATAATTAAATCTGTAATACTATTAAGATGTGTATTTTATGTGTGAAGACTATGTGTATGTAGTTCTTTAAATCTACAAATATGATTATAATAATTATTATTTATAACTTTCTGATCACTTTTATCTGTAAATTCTAGATTCAAGAATTCAAGTTTTTTGAATATTTTTGATGGTTCAATAATTTTTTGATTAAAAATCTGATTTCTTTTAAAAAGCATCTTATCTCTTTAGTTTTCTCTTAAAATATTTTCCTATATCCCAATTTTATCATAAAGAAAAATAATTAACATAAACAAGTAAATAAAGTGTAAAACATACAAGAGACATAAATCTTTGATGACTTGGTCTAGTTTAGTAATTCAAAGCAAACTCTTTCCCTAATCTTCACCTAAGCGGGTTTCCATATAAATAGAACTTAAGCATACCAGCCGCCTGACATGGACCTGTCTTAGTGTTTTAGATATTAGAAAAGCCTTTGCTCTGATACCAAAATAGGCTGGGGCATCAGAGTTTTTTGACACTTGTAATAAAACATAAAACTTACAGTGTATTTGAAGTAGAAAGCAGCGGAGGATAAGTATTTGCAGCGGATATTGAAGCAAATATTTGCAGAGTTTTTACTTTTTTTTATCTCTGGGATATAGTATGAAGAACTTAGAGAAAACTTTAAGAGAGTAAGGGTTTGCAAGAAGAAATCAGAAAGAGAGAGTTTAAGTGTTCATAACTGAGAGAGAGAAAGAGATTCTTAATATTTCACGGTGTGTTATACAAATGAATCTTCCGTGCCTTTAAATAGGCAGAGGACTAAGCTAACAAACAAAAGTTTAAAAGAATGCACTAAGTGCACTATCTTTAAAGACAATAAAAGAAACGGCTAATAATTAAAGTAAAAATAACGACAAAATACTTTTTATTTTATCTACAGTGGAGTGTCGGATGAATTATTGAGACTTTGTAGACTGTCGGCAAAATTATTGAAATCTTTGTAGACTGTGGGTTTTGACGTCATTCCTTACGTCTTTCTGCAATTTTTAGAACTCTCTGTGAGTGTCTGGGATTGTTGGTGGAGAGTCTGTGTCGTTGAAGTCGTTTGGGTTTAGATAGTAATCTTCTAAATGCAATATATGTTGTAGTTGGAGAGATTCCCCTTCTCCTATGAAAGGTAGGAGCATGTTCCAATTTTTGTGGCTCCAGATTTGTATGTAGTGTCCTTTAGCAAGAAGGTGATAGCATTCCCAGTGAAAACTTGATGGTAATATGTGAGTCTTTTGGTGTAGGGTGATAAAATGTAAGGTATCTTTTTTACGCTTTTCTGGGTTTGCTTTAACGAGGCTGGCAAGGTTGTCAACCCAGTAAAGTTCTGAGAACTGTATCTCAGTTTGTATGGCTAGGTTTTTTAAGTAATCATTGCCAGAGAGTTTATGACTGATAAACATCCTTTTTCTGGCAGGTATGTATGTGTGATTGTTTGCAAAAGGAAGGGAAGAAAAGATTTTGAAACCGATGTAAGGAGGGGAGACATGTGTAGAGATGTTTCCTGTGGTCATAACAAATTTTTCTCCGAAGAGATTTATAACTCCTTCTGTTTTAGGGTTCGGTTCTAATTCTATGTAGTCAATGTCACACCCCAACCGACGGCGGAAACGTCGGGGCGGGACATATAGACTGTTCATAAGCTCATGGTTTGCTAAAGTTGTAATAATTAAACAATAAGTTTCATTTCATAACTCAAGTAATCATTTACAAGAATTTAAGAATACATGAATCTCCGTATTAAAATTTAAGACTAGGTCCTCAACCCTAAGTGATGTAGCTTGAATCATAACTCAAACAACTGTACCTGAAACAAGATAAAATGAGAAGGTCAACTATAAATAGTTGGTGAGCATACATAGGTTTTGACACCACGAGTAAAGTTCAAATGTTTTGTGTACAATTCATATGATACATGGTTTATAAGGCATTTATGGAGAATCTAAGTTAAGCTAGTTGCACAATTGAAACTTTGTAATTGAAGGGCATAACAACACATGTTATCCTAATGTAGGGCATAACAACACATCTTATCCTGATGTAAATGTAGGGCATAACAACACATGTTATCCTAATATAGGGCATAACAACACATGTTAGCCTGAAGTAATGTATTTGTGTTTGCACGTGTATATCATGTATATGTAGCCTTTACAATTAGCATTCAAGCATAAAGCATAAATAGACACATATGATCATATTGTAGAATTGTACGTGTGTAATTGCAAATAGTGCTTGAATGTAATCATGTTTCACCGCAAATATGTAAATAAGGAAAAGGGGCTATGTAAACTCACTTGTATACGATGTGTGGATAACACGAGCAAGTATGAAGCACAAGTGATTTTCAAATCACAAGTTAACCTAGTGTAAAGAGTATGATCTTGAGTTAGTAATATGCACAAAGTCTAAGGATAGGTCTAATGTTCGTCAGGTCTTGTTTTGTGTGAGTTTGTATAAGGGTTGTGTCATTTCATGAAGAAAAATATAAATCGTCAAAAAGTTTGGTATAAACTTGTAAGTTCAATGCGTTATATGAAACTATTATTGTAGGGTTCATAAATAAATAAAATTCTTTTTATTTATCAAAAAAAATAATAATAATAATAATATTTGTAAAAAGGAGTAATGTGATTTTAAAAATGAATAAGTCTATTTATTTATTAATGTGTCAAAATAATTATTTAACGCAATATGTCAAAATATAATGTAGTAAATTTATTCATTTACTTATTGTTAAAGAAATAAAAGAAGAGAAATGTATATATATATATATAAAGTTTTTATTTAAATATCTAATATATATATATATATATATATATATATATAGGAAAGACAATTGATTGAAAAATATTTTTATATCAAATATCTTGTCAAATTGTTTATAAACTAGGAATTTTAGTTTCTTTGTTTAGTTATTAAAAATATATTTTTAAATAATTAAAATAAAGTTTTAAACAATCTAATTTGTAAAATAGGTATTTTAGGTTAAAAATTATAAACTTTTATTGTATTATGCTTTTATTAATGTATAGTTTATAAAAATAATTTTTATAACAAGTTTGGGTGGCTAAAACGGCTAAAAAAAGAGAACCAGACCACCCGGTTCGAACCCGGTGGTTTATGTATGAGGCAGCCGAGTTACCAGTGGACCAGGGGGTTATGTCTGATTGAAACTCGATCTGAAATGTTTCTTAACCCGTAGGTGTAAAGGGCCGGGTTCTGGGATTACGGTTCACGCAAAAAGGGACGGGTCTTGTGGGTTTCGAACCCACACCGTCTGGTCCGATGGTGCAATGACTTAGCCAGTCGAACCAGAGGGTTTCGCTGGTTTGATAAGAACATTAAGTTATTAATACGCTTATTGTTTTGTTTTAGAAAAATCCCCTAATTTTGAATCCGTCTTAACCGAGTTCTAAATCGTTTTAAGATTACGATCAATGCCCTTAGGAAATTGACAGAGGGCTTTCGATTGAAATGAAAATGCGAATCAAATGACACAAACCATACCCGAAATGGTTGAGTCTCGAGTGCTGTCGGCTAGAGGGGACGGAGGAGGTATTCCTGGTAGTCGATCAGTGGCCAGAGGCGTAGTGCGATGGAATTAGAGCTCGGGAGAGCTTATACGAGTCTGTGTGAAGGTGTGTGAAAGAATTGATTTGATTATATCCATCTTAAAGGCTCGGTTCAATCCGATTTCGTGGTTGACAGCCGCTAGCCTCAATCACGTGTGAATTCGAAAGCCTGAGGATGAATCGAGTCATGATTCGGGTCTGTATACAAGTGATATCAGAAATGGCATGATTTACGGGTGATAAATGTAATTAAATTCCTTTATTTGGCAATGCTTTGAACGCGGTTTGAATCCAGGAGGTCAAACCATTCGAAATTTGAAATCATCCGCGTATTTGATCGAATTGGGCTTTCATATGGATTAGAATGAGGTCGATTATCACTTGCGTTTTAGGGAAAGTCCATAACAACAGGCTTTATTGATTTCTCATGTTGAATTTCGTTAATTTGGGGCTGTTTGACTTTCCAAAGTCAAAGTATGTCAATTAGTCAAAATTAGGGTTAATGGTTCAAAGTCAAAAATGGGGGGGGGGGGTTAAAGTTGAGAGTTCAAAGACTTAAGGGGGGTTCAAACTATTGTATTTAAATTGAAATTATATATATATATATATATGATTTGATATTTGTTTGAAAATTATAACACTTATAAAACCAATTATATTATACATTTTAAAATGTTTAAAAATGTTGAATGGGTATATTTTTGTATAAAACTAAACCAACATAATTACGCGGTTTAATACATAAATTTCAAATATATAAATGTATTTGAATACCTAATTTTATAAATAACCGTACATACATGTGTCTTAGGGAAATATTTTATGATGCAGGGTTTGAAAACGAATTAAATTAATATGTGTGTAAAATAATAAGTGATGTGACTTGGTGAGTTTGAACAAGTGCGAGAATGTTTGTGTTAACTATTTCCTTACAAGAGAAATAAAATAATTTTATGGTCTGAAAAATCATGGATGTTACAGTCAACCATACCATTGTGGTAAAATTGTAGAATTAGATCGTTCGGCATGTCTGTTTCTTTTAGATTTATTTGGAGGAGGAGTAGGCAAGTTCCCTCTCCGTCTTCATCTGTTCTCTCAACAACTCTTACCCCTTTGTATTTTTCATCATTTAGGGCAATAGTCATGAGTATGAGTTGTAACTCGTATAACACCATTGGGAATTCTGTATTGATCTTTTGAGAAATGATCTGTTCAAATTCTGGAAACTGATCAAACACAGTCTGAAGACAGGTTTTTCGGGTGTATCTAGCATTCTGGCTCTGAAAGAGTCATAGCTTTTGTAACTGTTTTCTTTTTTCTCAAGCCTTTCTAAAAGTAACATATTTTTGGCTTCGAGGATTTCAACCTTTTGTTTTAGCATACTGCTTTCGATATGACTTTGTATAGACTGTGTATTCTTTCCCTGTTGTACAAGCTGTCTTTGCAGATTTGCAATTGTTTCTTCTTAAGTCTTTATAATCTGTTCATGACTCATCTTTATAACCTGTGAAAAGGTTTGAACTTCTTCTGGTTCAATAAAAAAGCTATCTATGCCAAAATGATTTCTGGCTCTTTCTAAAGCTTCTGAGAAGCTGTGATAACCTTTGTAAATGGGGCCGTGACACTGTATATACTTTGCAACTGTCTCCCATTTATTAAAAAAATTCTGATTTTTGTGCCTCGAAAAATTATATAATGTGTAAACTTTGGTGGAGGCTGGTTTTGTTTTTTAGGGCATTTAACTCCGTGTTCACTGAAGTATATACTTAGTTCATTTAAAGCTTGGACTTTAAAAGAGGATGCACGAGGCATAGTTTGAATATGCCATAAATTATCTAGTAGACATTGTTGTTTATCTGTAAGTTTCATCCCATTATTGGGACGAAACATCATGTGTGTGTCTTGGCAGGTTTGTTGGGCATAAGAGCCAAAATAGATGGTAGGATTGTGGGGGGAAGTATGTTTTTGGGCTTGTTTTTGGATTTGTTTTTTGTAGGCCATGTTTTTTATAAAAGGTATCTGGGCTTTAGGAAGTTTGTGGACTTTGAGAAGGTTATGTAACTTTAAGGAAATAGGGAGGAAGCTGTCTAGTACTTTGTAAAACTTGGGTATTTTGTGATATAGTTGTTTGTCTAGTACTGTGTATTTTTTCAGCTCTGATAGATTGGCTTAATAGCTTCTCTATTTCTTCTTCGTCGTTAGACGAAATACTCATTGGTGAAGAACTCTTTTTAAACTGTAGTGGTCTAATGACCATCTTCTCCTTTCCTCTCTGTTTTCTATTCATCTGAACAAAGTAATTTGTTAATATTTCGGGATAACAAATCTGCTATCCCATTATCTTTTCCTTTAATATGTTCGAATTGTATAGTATATCCACTACCCTATATTATATTTTGTAGATTTACCCATCTTGTCCTATTAGTCTTTTTTGCTTTGATCGTTTTTTATAAATTTTACTATGGCTTCACAGTTTGTTCTGACTGTAAAATCTTTATGTAAAAATAATTTAAATTTTTCTAAAGCGTTGATCAACGCTTGTATTTCAAAATCTAAGCTGGTCCAAGTGGATCCAGTTTTGAAGCTTCCACTGTGATAAGAACATATTTTTTCTTCTTTTTTATAACTATGAACGTTTGATCTGCAAAGGAGAACTGCTCCCCATCCTTCTTTGCATCCATCAACTTCTATAATTATGTAATATGTTACGAGTGGTAGTTCTAAGGGTTTGATTTCTTTAACCCTTTCTTTTATTCTTTTCCTCAAGACAATATCTTCTTGATTGAAATTTCTCTGTCCATTTTTAGTGGTCTTACTGTATAATGAACCTACTAATTTCGAAATATTTGGGATAAACTTTCGAGCATAATTTACTAGTCCTAAAAAGGCTTGTATTTGTTTTAAACTGGTGAGTTTTTCGAGAAAGTCTAGATTTTTTGTAGAAATATGTTGTTGTCATTCGATCTTTCCATTATATATATAAATATATATATATATATATATATATATATATATATATATATATATATATATATATATATATATATATATATATATATATAGGGGATGGTTCCCCTAAGAAGTGCTACTTGGCTAAGAAGCGTTAGAAGCAATCTTATCCATTCAATTGGATGATTAAGGTTATAGATTTAAGTGTAGGAAAATAAGGGGTGAAGGGCATTCTTGGAAAACCCACAATTGTCGACTTTTTTCAAATCCTCCCTTTTTTTAAACGTACATAACTTTTTCATACGACCTTATTTTTTTAAAAAAATTACACCATAAAATCGAGCGTTTTTTACATTTAATTCGAGTATAGTATTGCTATATTTTACTGTAAAAATAAAATCGACACTTAGTGAAATTGTGCTATTATACGTAAATGTGCTGTTTATAGTAAAACAACACAATTAACCGTGCTGCATTGTAAAACAACACAATTAATGGTGCTGCTTTATCATAAAACAACACCAAACACAACAATTAATTGTGTTGTTTTACTATAAAACAACACCAAAAGAACACGGGTAATTGTGCAACTTGCTTTTATTAGCTAATCAAGCACAAACAAAACCAGCACAACAAAACTGGAATATCAAACCAACACAAAACAAACCAGCACAAAACAACATTTTGATGCATAAGTTTTTTGTTGCCTACCACTGAACCATTTTTTTTGGTATATGGATGCTTTAAATTTTTATTTTTAAAGAATGCTACCAAATTAGGCACATAATAATTGATTAAAAGTAGCACACGTTAAAGAAACCAGTATGTTTATATAAATTGTGCTGTTTAACAAGAAACCAGCAAAATTTTAATGTGCTAAATTGTACTGTTTTACCTGAAACCATCACATTTACGAGAAACTAGCACATTTACGTAAACTAGCACAATTTCATTAAGTGTCGTTTTTGTTTTTGCAAAAAAATATAGTAATAATATACTCAAACTAAAGATAAAAAACGCTCGATTTTATGGTGTAATTTAAAAAAAAAAAATAATATCGTATGAAAAAGTTATGAACATTTAAAAAAAGTGGGCGAAGTTGAAAAAAGTCAACAAAAGTGGCTATTACTTAAATACCATTTCACCCATTATTTTTCATACACTTAAATCTCTACCGTTGATCATCCAATTGATTGGATGAGATCACTTCTTAGGCAAATTAGACTTCTTATTTGAACCTCCCCCTTATATATATATATATATATATATATATATATATATATATATATATATATATATATTAGTTATTTAGACGAGCCAACGAGCCGAGCCAACCCTAGCTCGAGCTCGGCTCGGTTACAATTCGAGCAAGCTCGGCTCGGCTCGTTTACAACCAAGCTTTTTTCAAGCCGAGCTTTTTCCGAGCTTTTTTCGAGCGATTTTCCAGCGAGCCACGAGCCGTGAGCATTTTGAAGAACCCTAATTATTGTCAAAACAAGTATGTGACTAATTAATGACATTTACGTATGTTTAGAAACCCATGTTTTCGGGTTAAACAAAAAAATATTAGATAGTTATTAATAAATATTTAGAGTAAAAAAAACTTTTTGGATGAAAGTGTCTAAAATAACCAAACCACTGGGACGAAAATGACACTTTACTCTAAATATTATATTATGTTATAATTAGCAATATTAGAAGTAGTATCAGGTAAACATGGTTATCTATTGTAACAATAATCATTTACAATTATCAATATAATCACATTTACACACAACTAAGGTGTTTATCTTGATATTGAAAAGCCCTCATTCTTGATAAATTCTCTTAACATGAAAATGGAAAAACAAATGATAAGAAATATGTATATGATAATCCAGTAACCATAGAGAGGGAAGTCGTCATGATCCTGATGATTATCGAGTTCCCGTTTATGATATATCATTAGGATGGTCTTAGGTGAGAGGGACCTCGCAAATTTAGAGAGAGAGGAACGAATTATTTAGTGGTGAAATTGATGATTAGTCAGTTTTCCTTACTTATCTCTCTACATATACACCCAAGAGGAAACCTTATTTATAATAGTAAGGGTAATTATGTCCATCGAATAATTACCATATAAACTATCTTACGCTGCGATAGGTTCACTTGTCTATTGCGTGTTTTAAGTTTGAGTATTTATCATTTTATAAATTCAAAACCTGATCTCGTGAAACTATTTTAACAATATAATAAAATATATTATATTTTATTTATTACTATAAAAACAACACATCATCACGTAACCTACAAAAAACAAAAGGGAACCAATTTAGTCTATATTCTAGCATAGTTGCTCGGAAATTAACCAAATATATGGATGATTATGCATGTAGGGTGAGGTTCAAATAATAACCAATATTAATGTGATAACCACAAAAACCATTCTCAAACATAGTGTTACGTATATGTAACAATTATAATTCTTTAGTTTACATATACGTAAACACTATGTGTCACGTATATGTAACATTATTTGGTACGTATGTGTAAGACTCATCATTTCTGTATTTATGTTCAAGATATATGTTCAAAATACTTAAATACTCTTTTAACAATTATTAGAAAAATAATTTATAAATTATGTGATTGTTTGAATGTGATTATCACGGTTATCAAATAAAAAGTTGGTTATAATTTGAGCCCTTCCCTATGCATGTAAAACATGTATAATTGTTTGTATATCGTATATCCCCACACTTGAACTTTTTGTTTGTACTCAAGCAAACTCATACATTAATCAGACCCAAGAAAATAAAGAAAAAAAGTAAAAGATAGAGGATCCTAAGCGGTTAAAGTTTCCTAGTGCATAAGTGACTATCAAGGAAGTCAACACTCAAATGAATAAACCAATTAGTCGATTATTTTATTTTTGTATTTTTCTAACACATGGTGATACTTATGAAAGTGTAGCATACCTACTAAAACTTAGATTATGCACAACTTCACACGTCTCACAATGTTCATTCATCACCCAACTATAATATATAGATAAATGAGTTTAAATGGAACACTCAATGTAAGAATGAAACAGTCATAATCATAGGCTTGTATGCAAATCAAATCTTCACAAAATAAGATAAGTGTAATGCATGAATCATGATGGCTTTTAAGAGCTGTACTTTGGCTTGGGTAAAGGAATAGGAATTTTTGGGAAAGTGGCTAAGTGTTAAAAATGTGGCTTCGCTTATTGACTAAAAATGATAGAGAAATGCTAATACACCCTATACAAAACTTAGATTAGGGGGGTGTAGCTAATCTAAGTACTCTTTGAATGCCATATTGTCAAGACAGAATCTTTAGTTGTGTGTACTCAAATTGAGAGTAAGTTTGATTCTTACTACATTTTACTTTATGATACAAGTTTCCATAACTTAGGCACTTGTCATATATTTTTACCCTTCTTTCTTTTTTACTTTATTTATTTAATTATTTTTATTAACATAAACACGCTTCATACGTTCGTACAACCTCGAAGTCAACTTGATATTCTTAAGTCAAAACCAATATGACCAAATCGGTTTCTAACAAGAAAAAGGTTAAAAAAGGCTAAGTTTAGTTAAGTTGGTGTAGCATATGGGTAGTGAACCTAAAACGGGTAAAGAATCAACGGGGCTAACTAAGGGATAAAATACCGTAAGGAAATCAAAGAAAAAGACTAACGAAAATGGGCTATCCTAATTGCCTCAATCATTTTCACACAAAAACTTAGGTTATGGTCTTGAAATGTATAAGTCATACAAGTTCTAAAATGCAAGCAGCAATTGACAATAACACAATACGTCCAAATGAATGAGCATTCGAAAGTAAATCAAATTAAATGCTCAAGAAGTGGATGGAATGGGTCAAGCGTAAAAATTGTGTATAGTTTACATTCTTTTTTACTTGCAATGCCTCTAAATATGTCATTTTATTTTCTTAAAATAAACACAACGGTTTTTTAAATCGTGTGACCCGAGAATGCACCAATGACACGAGGTTCTAAAACCATGCGTTTTAAGGACAAGATAGATAAAATATTTAAAAAAAAGTTGAATTTTTATAGGTTTTTAAAAATTTTGAAAATGAAAACTAAAAATGTCAAAATGAGTTGGTTTCATGGACATGATGAAAGAACCCAAACCGGGTACCTCTCACAGTTGGCAAACATTGCATATACATAGTTCTTAAACTTTGAATCAAACATTAAACTAACAGCGGAAGTCTTTACAAAATTCAGAGTCAATTAAAACTTAAAATTTAAACATAGTTCAACAATCTAAAACTAGCAAATGGGGATGTCAGTCTTCATCAGCAGCAGCCCTCCAGCCATTCACTCCTAAGCCCTCGCGGCATCATTTCTTTTCCTTTCCTTTGCTACCTGATGTGCATACTAAAATAGTCAGCTAACGCTGGTGAGTTCAAGTTTTCTTTAGCTTTATATATATATATAAAAAGGATTTTCCCTTTTAAATATACGTATTATATTATACACGTAATACAATGAAATCTTTCTTTATTCTTTAAATACATACACATTAAAATATGTCTTCCTTCTTTAAAATACATACGTATAAAAATCTTTCTTTCTTCTTCTATATTCATACGTATTTACTTTGTACTCTTTTCTTTAAGTCATACATTAATGTCTACAATCTGTTCTGTGCCCCCGAGCGGGCTTCTTCGTTCTTACTTCCCGAAGGAACTCTTTCTCGCGGTTATTGTTCCCTAAGGCTCAACGTCCAAAGGCCGATAACCGACTTTCTGTGCCCCCAAGCGGGCTTCTTCATTCTTTCTTAGCGACCGTCGCCGCTAGAGTAACCGTCGTTACTCATCTTAACCAGTTGCAACATCCTCGTTACAATGCCCTGCCGAGCACTGTCCCGATTTCTCTCATGGTACATCATGGACTTGTCCATGACGCAGCATCGGCTTCGGGTAGCACTAGTCTCAAGGACTATACTACTACCTCAAGACTTGCTACTATGCTTAGAGTAGCACTAGCCTCTAGGACTACGCTACTACTCCAAGTCTTTCGTCGTATAAGCATACTCTTACAGATTAGACAATGTATTTGACTTATTATTCTTCTCTTCGTTTATAAAACATATAGTTAAGTAAACCATTCTTTCTTCTCTTTCTCTTGTTTATAAATCATATAGTTAAATAACCCATTCTTTCTTCTCTTTCTCTTGTTTATAAAACATATAGTTAAATAAACCATTCTTCTTTCTTTCTTTCTTTCAAAACGTTCGGTTTAACAACCGTTATCTTTCTTCCTGTCAAAACATTCGGTTTAACAACCGTTATCTTTCTTTCTTACAAAACGTTTAATTAAATAATATACATTTATTTATAAACGTCTAATTCTTGAGTATGCACACCACCCTAAAACAGTAAAATAGGGATCTTGAACTCACCTGATGGGTGGTCTCAGAAATGCTCTCAATTGGTCACTGAGCGTCACTAGGGTTACTCACGATCTGTATAATAAAGTTATATGCATAAGGTATTGCTCCTAAATGACACTAGACATTACTAAGTATAAACCCCGTAGTTTCGAGTCATACCCTTTCTATCGAAACTAGGTAGTTTCGAGTCATACTTTGCCTATCGAAACTATGTAGTTTCGAGTCATACTTTGTCTATCGAAACTATGTAGTTTCGAGTTATACTTTTGTCTATCGAAACTATGTAGTTTCGAGTGGTACTCTGTCTATCGAAACTATGTAGTTTCGAGTCATACTTTGCCTATCGAAACTATGTAGTTTCGAGTGGTGACTTGTGTAAAATCTTAGTAGTTTAAGTTTAGGGTCTGTATCGAAACTATGTAGTTTCGATGGGTCTGCTACAATCGAAACTCGGTAGTTTCGAGTCATACTTTGTCTATCGAAACTATGTAGTTTCGATGACTCAGTCATCTTCCCCAAACAGAAACCCTAGATCTGGCCATTTATTCTAATCGATCAAGCTTTGAACTTTTTACGTTCGAAACGTTCCTTTACTTCCCATGAACCCAAATATGTGGTTTGTTTCAAGTTTCACACGTAAAATCTACCTCTTCACTCGATTTTTACCCTTTAACCCGAAAGTTACAAAAACTCAGATTTAGGTATAGCGATTACCTGTTACTGCTTCTTTCCTGTTTCTTTATGCTCCAGAGGTAGTGAGCAACAAATCTTCGAGACTTTGAGCTTGATCCCGATCTTTCTCTCTCTAGACTGAGCTCTCTCTTTCTCTTTCTAGTCTTGCGCAAATGAGAGGATGGGGAGAGGCTGTGTGCAGATGTAGAAGGGTTTCCTTCTAATATCGGCCCATGGGCCGAAATCTGGGCCAAGCCCACTTGTTCTTTTCCTTTTTATTTACTTTCTATTATTTGGGATGTTACAAGTCTACCCTTCTTATTAGAGGTTTCGCCCTCGAAACCTTTCATGGGTCAAACATCTGAGGGTACAACTCCCTCATTTCCGACTCCGTCTCCCACGTGGCTTCTGATCCTTTTCGATGTTTCCATTGAACTTTGACTAGCGGGATAACTTTATTGCGTAGTCGCTTCTCTTTTCTGTCTAGGATTGCTGTGGGCTCCTCAATATAGTTAAGCTTATTGTCTACTTCGATGTCATCGAGTGACACTTGTGCCGATTCGTCAGCTAGGCACTTTCGCAATTGCGAAACGTGAAAAGTAGTGTGGATTCCACTCAATTTTTCAGGCAGTTCTAGTCGATAAGCCACCTTTCCAACTCGTGCCACAATCTTAAATGGTCCGACAAACCTCGGACTTAGTTTCCCTCTTTTTCGGAATCGAATTATTCCCTTCCACGGAGACACCTTCAATAGTACTTTATCTCCAACCTGGAATTCAAGGTCTCTCCTTCTCTTATCAGCGTAAGACTTTTGCCTATCCTTAGCGGCTTTCATTCGCGCTTTGATTTGGTCAAACTTCTCAGAAGTTGCTTTGACTACGTCAAGGCTTGCGAAATCTTTCTGCCCAATTTCGCCCCAACATACGGGCGTTCTACACTTCCTTCCATATAACATCTCATAAGGCGGCATTCCAATGGTCACATGGTAACTGTTGTTGTAAGAAAACTCCGCCAGTGGTAAGTGACTATCCCAACTACCTCCAAAGTCAATAATACATGCCCGCAGCATGTCCTCTAGAGTTTGGATAGTCCTTTCGGACTGGCCATCGGTTTGCGGGTGGTAAGCTGTACTGATATTAAGTCTCGTACCCATTCCCTCATGGAATTGCCTCCAGAACCTTGATGTGAATCTCGTGTCCCGGTCTGACACAATTGACAATGGCATACCGTGTCTGGCCACGATCTCGTTAATGAATAGTTCTGCTAGTTTTTCTGACGAGTAACTCTCACGCATGGGCAAGAAGTGAGCACTCTTCGTCAGTCTATCCACAATTACCCATATAGTATCATGTCCCTTAGCTGTACGCGGTAGCTTGGTTATGAAATCCATGGTAATGTGTTCCCACTTCCATTCAGGAATGAATAGTGGTTGCATCTTTCCGCACGGCTTCTGGTGTTCGGCCTTCACTTGAGAGCAAGTTAGGCATTTGCTCACATAATCGGTTACATCATTTTTCATGCCGGGCCACCAGTATTCCTTCTTCAAATCATGGTACATCTTGTTAGTTCCGGGATGGATAGAGTAACGAGACTTGTGAGCCTCGTCAAGGATTTTGACTCTAAGTTCGCCACCCTTGGGTATCCACATCCTCCCGAACCGAGTTCGTACCCCATAAGCATTGGTTTCTAACTTTTCTTGCTGACCCACTATCCTTTCCCTCTTGACATTTTCCTCTTTCAAGGCTTCATCTTGGGCACGTTCTATTTCTGTCATAAGATCTGGAGTCACGATTAGTTGATAGGATTTCACTTCGATAGGAGTTGTCGCCTCCTTTCGACTCAAGGCGTCGGCCACCACATTCGCCTTTCCGGGGTGGTAAAGGATTTCACAGTCGTAGTCTTTCAATAATTCTAACCATCGCCGCTGCCTCATGTTCAACTCTTTTTGTTCGAAGAAATACTTCAAGCTTTTGTGGTCGGAGTAGATGGTGCATCTGACTCCATAGAGGTAATGTCTCCAAATCTTTAAGGCAAAGACAACGGCCGCGAGTTCAAGGTCGTGAGTCGGGTAGTTGACTTCGTGAGTCTTTAATTGTCGTGATGCATACGCAATCACCTTTCCTCGTTGCATAAGCACACAGCCTAACCCCTGGCCTGAGGCGTCAGAATACACCACTAGGTCCTCGTTACCATCGGGTAGGGTCAGCACCGGTGCTCGGGTTAATCTCTTCTTTAATTCTTCGAAGGCAGTGGTTTGGGCCTGGCCCCATTCATATTTTACGTCCTTACGAGTCAATTTGGTTAGAGGTGAGGCTATCTTAGAGAAGTCTTGTATAAACCTCCGGTAGTAGCCTGCCAAACCTAGAAAACTTCATACATCCGTTGGTGTTTTCGGAATTTCCCAATTCCACACTGCATCAATCTTTGCTGGGTCTACCATGATGCCTTCAGCGTTAATCACATGACCTAAGAATTGGACTTCCTTTAGCCAGAACGCGCATTTCGTGAACTTAGCATAAAGCTTCTCTGTCTTTAGTGTGTCTAGAACTTCTCGCAGGTGACATGCATGATCACCCTTGCTCTTAGAATATACGAGTATATCGTCAATGAAGACTATCACTGACCGGTCTAACATTGGTCGACACACTCTGTTCATCATATCCATGAAGGCTGCGGGAGCATTTGTAAGCCCAAAGGACATCACTCGGAACTCGTAGTGTCCATATCGCGTTCGGAATGCGGTTTTAGGTATGTCTTCCTCTCTTACCTTTAGTTGATGATAACCTGACCGCAGGTCGATCTTTGAGAACCATTTGGCGCCCTGTAATTGGTCGAATAGATCGTCGATTCTGGGTAGTGGGTACTTATTCTTCACAGTTCTTTTGTTCAATTCTCTGTAGTCGATGCACATTCTCATGGCACCATCTTTCTTCTTGACAAACAGCACCGGAGCACCCCATGGTGAAATGCTCGGTCTGATAAATCTTTTTCCAAAAGTTCTTCCAGTTGGGTCATCAGCTCTTTCATCTCAAGTGGCGCTAGCCGGTAAGGTGCTTTGGCAACGGGCTGGGCACCTGGCATTAAATCTATTTGGAATTCTGTCTCCCGATCAGGCGGCAATCCGGGCAGTTCCTCAGGGAACACTTCCGGATAATGGCACACCACGGGTACTTCGCTTAACTTTTTTACTTTTACGTCTTTATCGATCACGTACGCCAAGTAGGCCTCACACCCACGCCTCATATACTTTTCTGCTTTCATTTGTGAGATTACATTAGTCAACGGAATGTCTCGTTCCCCATAAATTACGACCTCGCTGCCGTCAGGAGCGTTGAGCTGAATCACTTTTCGTTTACACACAATCCGAGCTTCATTGGCAGATAACCAATCCATTCCCAGTACTACATCGAATCCTCCCAAGGCTATAACGAATAATCTAACCGGAAATCTATGGCCCTCTATCTTTATGGTAAGATCGTCTACCAACTCTACCACTTTAGTGTTTCTACCCACTGCAGTCTCAACATTAAAGGCTCTTTCTATCTTGGAAGTTTTGTATTTCAGTCTTTTACAGAACGAGGAGGATATAAAACTTTTACTAGCACCTGAATCAAACAGAACAGAAACAAAGGTGTGGCCAAGGATGAACGTACCTGACACCACGTTGGGATCTCCCCTTGCTTCCTCCTGTGTCAGGGCATAGGCTCTGGTTCTTGCTCCCCCTTTCTCAGCCTCCTTTGCCTTCTCATTGTTTGTTGTTCTTGGTTTACGGCAATCCTTGGAGAAATGTCCTGATCCACCACAGTTGTGGCACTTTCTATTGTTTGCAGAACCGGGAGCGTTGGGACATTCACGAGAGATGTGCCCGGTCTTGCCACAACGGTAACATATGTTCAACCCATACTTGCACTCCCCAAGATGTGGCCTATCACATTTGCTACAGTTGACCCTTTCCTCCGGTCTTGGCTTCTTACTTTTTGAGGCAGACCAATCCCCGCCCGAGCGCTTAGTGGCGTTAGACCATTTCTTTTGAGTTTCAGCGGGGGTTACGCCTTCTGCGGCCACATCATCAAAAATCTTTCCACTCATAGCCACCACCGAGTCAAAGTCTCCAGGGGTGTTGGCATTAATGATTGTGCGAACTCTTGGAGGTAGCTTCTGGATATAGCATTTGATCCTTCTTTCTTCTATGTTCACCAAGTGGGGAACCAGCTGAGTTAACTCATTAAACCTGGAGGTGAACTGTCGATGAGTCAGGCTACCAGCCCTGAGTTCCACGAAGGCTTCTTCCATCTTATCAATCTCATTTTGGGGACAGAACTTCTGAATAACCAGTGTTTTTAGATCTTCCCACTTCATTCTATCAATATCCCTTTCAGACTTAGCTTTCTTCACATTCTCCCACCAGCTCAGTGCCTCGAAGGCGAAAGAATGAGCGGCAAACCCTACCGCTTGGTCAGCACGACATTCACTCATCTTAATGACTGCAGTCATGCGGTCAATCCAGTAGTATGCGGCAATAGCATCTTTCTTCCCATCAAAAGTTGGCGGATCACAATTTCGAAAGGACTTGTAGTCGCATCCGCGTTTCTCTTCATAGTCAGAGTCCTCACCTTCAGACTCAGGTTCGATCATATTTCTATCTTCGGCCCGTAAGCCCCTTTCTCTCTCCCCTTCCACAGTCTTCAGGGCTTCAGCGAGTGCTGCAGGTAGAGTATTCTTCAGAACTGCAGCCACTTCGTCGGCTATCGCTCTCCTGACAATTGGCTCCAAAACTAAGCCTTCTTCATCCTGTGCTCCGGGGTTACTCGGAGCATCCTCATTAGTAGTATGGATCGACACCGACCCATGAACAGAGGGTTCACTTTCTTCTATTTCAACCCGGTTGACACGGGGCCTGCCCCTACGTCCCGTACCGGCTCCCCCCTTTGCACCTTTCCTTCCAGCCATGACGTTTTCTCACTGCGAACAAGGAGATACTCATGTTATCCTGATAGGTAATTATTTAGAACACCTTGAGTAATGTAAATTACTAATTACAGAGACCGGTATGAAATTACTAATTTACTTTACTTCCTGGGTTCTGAACATTCCCCGTCAGAGTGACGTTTGTACTCAAGTCCAGAGTTTCTACATCAAGGCACCTTCGCTCTACTTTCTATTCTAAGGTATTTGGTGTCTATGTTTCTAAACTAGGACATGGACTACCTTACTATTCTAAGGCCCTTTACTGTTTACTGTTTCTACAGTCACTAATTACTAAGGCCTTACTGTTCTCCTTTCATGGCTTGGCTGTTCTGACTGACATCCCATTCTTCTGTCCCATTCTCAGTTCAAGTTCAGACATTTTGGAGAATGTCCGAATCTCTCAAACTATGGCTCTGATACCAACTTGAAAGAACCCAAACCGGGTACCTCTCACAGTTGGCAAACATTGCATATACATAGTTCTTAAACTTTGAATCAAACATTAAACTAACAGCGGAAGTCTTTACAAAATTCAGAGTCAATTAAAACTTAAAATTTAAACATAGTTCAACAATCTAAAACTAGCAAATGGGGATGTCAGTCTTCATCAGCAGCAGCCCTCCAGCCATTCACTCCGAAGCCCTCGCGGCATCATTTCTTTTCCTTTCCTTTGCTACCTGATGTGCATACTAAAATAGTCAGCTAACGCTGGTGAGTTCAAGTTTTCTTTAGCTTTATATATATATATAAAAAGGATTTTCCCTTTTAAATATACGTATTATATTATACACGTAATACAATGAAATCTTTCTTTATTCTTTAAATACATACACATTAAAATATGTCTTCCTTCTTTAAAATACATACGTATAAAAATCTTTCTTTCTTCTTCTATATTCATACGTATTTACTTTGTACTCTTTTCTTTAAGTCATACATTAATGTCTACAATCTGTTCTGTGCCCCCGAGCGGGCTTCTTCGTTCTTACTTCCCGAAGGAACTCTTTCTCGCGGTTATTGTTCCCTAAGGCTCAACGTCCAAAGGCCGATAACCGACTTTCTGTGCCCCCAAGCGGGCTTCTTCATTCTTTCTTAGCGACCGTCGCCGCTAGAGTAACCGTCGTTACTCATCTTAACCAGTTGCAACATCCTCGTTACAATGCCCTGCCGAGCACTGTCCCGATTTCTCTCATGGTACATCATGGACTTGTCCATGACGCAGCATCGGCTTCGGGTAGCACTAGTCTCAAGGACTATACTACTACCTCAAGACTTGCTACTATGCTTAGAGTAGCACTAGCCTCTAGGACTACGCTACTACTCCAAGTCTTTCGTCGTATAAGCATACTCTTACAGATTAGACAATGTATTTGACTTATTATTCTTCTCTTCGTTTATAAAACATATAGTTAAGTAAACCATTCTTTCTTCTCTTTCTCTTGTTTATAAATCATATAGTTAAATAACCCATTCTTTCTTCTCTTTCTCTTGTTTATAAAACATATAGTTAAATAAACCATTCTTCTTTCTTTCTTTCTTTCAAAACGTTCGGTTTAACAACCGTTATCTTTCTTCCTGTCAAAACATTCGGTTTAACAACCGTTATCTTTCTTTCTTACAAAACGTTTAATTAAATAATATACATTTATTTATAAACGTCTAATTCTTGAGTATGCACACCACCCTAAAACAGTAAAATAGGGATCTTGAACTCACCTGATGGGTGGTCTCAGAAATGCTCTCAATTGGTCACTGAGCGTCACTAGGGTTACTCACGATCTGTATAATAAAGTTATATGCATAAGGTATTGCTCCTAAATGACACTAGACATTACTAAGTATAAACCCCGTAGTTTCGAGTCATACCCTTTCTATCGAAACTAGGTAGTTTCGAGTCATACTTTGCCTATCGAAACTATGTAGTTTCGAGTCATACTTTGTCTATCGAAACTATGTAGTTTCGAGTTATACTTTTGTCTATCGAAACTATGTAGTTTCGAGTGGTACTCTGTCTATCGAAACTATGTAGTTTCGAGTCATACTTTGCCTATCGAAACTATGTAGTTTCGAGTGGTGACTTGTGTAAAATCTTAGTAGTTTAAGTTTAGGGTCTGTATCGAAACTATGTAGTTTCGATGGGTCTGCTACAATCGAAACTCGGTAGTTTCGAGTCATACTTTGTCTATCGAAACTATGTAGTTTCGATGACTCAGTCATCTTCCCCAAACAGAAACCCTAGATCTGGCCATTTATTCTAATCGATCAAGCTTTGAACTTTTTACGTTCGAAACGTTCCTTTACTTCCCATGAACCCAAATATGTGGTTTGTTTCAAGTTTCACACGTAAAATCTACCTCTTCACTCGATTTTTACCCTTTAACCCGAAAGTTACAAAAACTCAGATTTAGGTATAGCGATTACCTGTTACTGCTTCTTTCCTGTTTCTTTATGCTCCAGAGGTAGTGAGCAACAAATCTTCGAGACTTTGAGCTTGATCCCGATCTTTCTCTCTCTAGACTGAGCTCTCTCTTTCTCTTTCTAGTCTTGCACAAATGAGAGGATGGGGAGAGGCTGTGTGCAGATGTAGAAGGGTTTCCTTCTAATATCGGCCCATGGGCCGAAATCTGGGCCAAGCCCACTTGTTCTTTTCATTTTTATTTACTTTCTATTATTTGGGATGTTACACATGAGTAGTGATAAAATATTAGACAAGCAAAGGTAAAAATTCTCTCTCCACACTTGAATTGTATACTGTTCTCAATGTACTAATGCATGTAATACGATAGTAAGAACGAATGTAAGGGAAAAGGAACTAAAACTCCCCCGGTCAAGACTTGGTACCAAACGTGTGGTTGATACCCACACTCGCCAAACAAACCCCGAGGGGGAAAGCCAAATAACAAGCCATCAAGAAAGCCTTGTCCTACAAAAAAAAATATCAGCAGATAGAGGGGCACGACCGTGCATACGAAAGCATGTCCGTGCATTGGGCAAAAGATAGGCAATGCCAAGAGTTTTATGTTGACTAAAACACAAATAGAAAAAGACACTGACAAAAGGGAGAAGAATGTCATTAACCCATAATTGAGAGATTGGGTAAGAATTGGTGAGAATATGGTGAACCAAAAGGCGGGGGTTGTGTTATTTGTCACATAGGCAAGACCGTGCAAATGAAACCACAATAACGCACTAGTACAATAATACGCTAGTACATTAGTGTAGTGGTCCGCACAAGAATCTTTAGCCTTTTCATAGTCGGGTACATGGTACATGCACGAGCGTGCATTAGTACGTACGGGCGTGCCTTTTGTTGACTGGTGTACGGGCGTGCCTTTTGTTGACTGGTTTCTAGAATCTTCCTGACTGGATCTAAAGGGCACAACCATGCCTAGCCATGTGCAGGCGCCCCTTCTTCTAACTTCCACAAATAGTTGACTTTTTCTTGGACTTTTCCTTCCTTTTTTGCACGGGAGGTTAAATAATCCACAAAAATCAAAAGGGGACCAATTTAGTCCATATTTTAGTATAATTGCTCATAAATCAACCAAATATGAAGATGATTATGCATGTTAAACATGTATAAATTTCAACATATTAACGATCTTAAACCAAAAAATGACACAGTTGATATGTTGTCTAAACAATTATAAATTCAATTCCAACAGATTTAACCTAATACTAGTTGTTAATGATTCAAGGTCAATGACTAAAGTATTATCAATTGAATACTATAAAATCAAATCTTTTTAATAAAACAAGTCAGAAACGTCACATAAATCTAATTAATCGAATGATTACACAATATTTGTATCCGAAAATAGGTAGAAACAGAGTTGAACACAACTACAAACACTATTCCTACACCCAGGAATGATCTTGATTCATAATATTAGCTGTAGATCTTTGATTTGGGAATGGATTTTTTGACTCGAATGGTGAATTACAGCTTCCAGAACACTAAGATATGTCCAAAAGTCGTCCAAACTGCACTAGGGGTTTAGGTATTCGTAAACCTAGGCTCCGGGGTTAAATAGACGTCAAAAACCACTATAAAACCCTATGTCACCTCGTCTGGCGTAAGATACTCCCCCCAAATCTTCTACGCTGTCAAGTTATCTATATACGTTTCCTTCTACGCTGCAGCCAGCGTAAGCTACACACAACTCCCATTTTCTTTTCTTTCTTCCTTTCTAACTTTATTCCTTCTGCTTCTCTTCTATTCACATTTCGAGCACTCTAATTTTCATAATATTCACCATTAACCTGAAATGAACAAACACCCACAAAGTAACAACATGTCATGCAATTATACTATTAAAAAACCATAAGTAGCTCCAATAAAAACCCCCAAACCATCAACAGGTGAACGGGCATGGACTTAAGACAAGGCACGTGAATATATTTAAGTTTTTTTAATAAAAAAAAACATTTTTTGTATGATTACGTAACTTTTTTTTTATTAACTAGCACTTTTGTTTTGTTTCTTATAACCATAGGAAAACTATAAAAAATCTACTTGAAGAAAAGCACGTGTCTTTAGAGCCTGGCACACCAAAAGTTGACAGCATTGGCATATGGGAGTAGAGTGACGAAGGTGCGAAATAATAGCGTGTCTTTGAAGCAGGGACCACCACTGATCCCTGTTATTCCGTTACGGGTGAGACCGAGACTTTTAGCATCGGGAGATCGTACATCTCTACTCGGGATCCTCATGTATCTAATAATACTTATAATATATTTATTTTATTTTAAACAATATATATATATATATATATATATATATATATATATATATTTCAAATGCTAACCTCATTTTATAAGATAACCATGATAACCACATATCCATCATTGATTGAGTTGAATCAATGGTTGATTTCATTTAATGACAAATTTTTATATTATTAAAAGAAAAGTTAATTATATTTAATGAAAAGGGTAATTTGGGTAAAACAACATAACTTAATTTAGATAGTAATTAATTATTCCACACTCTCTCCTACCATTACAAATTTGATAACTAAAACCCACAAAAATTAATTTAAAACGGTGAGGCCTGAAGTCCCAAGGGACCCGGGTTCAATCCCTGCCACCATCATTAATTTATGCGGCATCGCAAATGAGACCTTTTAGGCTGATGCACCAGGGTTTTACTCACGCCAATCCAGGGTTCGAGCCTCGACTCTCCCTCAAGCCCGGAAGGGGCCGTATTGGGTGGGGTTTTCCTTGAAAGCTCTCCAACTTTGACGCAAAGTGGGCTCGGTTAAGACAACATATTGGCCGGAGTTGGACGAGACTCTCCCATGTGAAGGGGGTGCGACATCACATCATTCAACGTTCGCCTTTCAAAAAAAAAAAACCAAAAAGATTCAATAATTTTTTTTAGTTTTACATTACAATCATTAAAAAAAGTATATACTAGAACATAAAATTCATATTTAAGTTTGTTACATATACATACCAACTGTGTTACATATACGTACCACACCCTATCTCCTAACATTTCAAACTTAATAACTAAAAACCCATAAAAATTACTTTAAAGCCAAAAAGATCAATAAATTTTTTAAGTTTTACATTACAATTATACAAAAAAAAATGCTAGAACATAAAATTCAAGTCAAAGTTTGTTACATATACATACCAACTATGCTACATATACGTACCAACTATGCTACATATACGTACCAACGGTGTTACATATGCGTACCAACCGTGTTACATATACGTACCAACCGTGTTACATATACGTACCACTCGTCTAAATTTTTCACTAGGGTCCATGTTACTCCTTGCAGGAAGTGGTGTTGATTTGCTGCTTGTTGAAGAAAGCACACAACTTTATACCAATAATACGCAGAAGGTATAAAGTTCTCGAAGAAATTACACACAACACCAAAAACCTTACCTGAATAATACGCAGAAGGTATAAAGTTCTCAAAGAAATTACACACAACACCAAAAACGCCCGGAGATGACTTTCCCACAACCACCACCTAAACTTACAAAAAAAGAGCCGTGGAGAATAATATAATTAACTTTCTTGTTTAAATGAGGAAAAAAGTGGTGAAATTGACTTTCTTGTTTGATTGAGGAAAAGTGGTGAACAAAATAAATAAATTAGAAATTGACTTTCTTGTGTTAGGAGAGAGAATAAGATAATTAATGAGCTTTAAATTAAACACATATAAATACCTAAAATCAAATTTGCATGTTTACTCAAATACCTTTTTGATAATTAGAAAAATAAATAAATTACAAATTTGGTGATTGGTTGGATTGTGGTTATCATGGTTATCACCTGTAATGTGGTTAGCATTTGAACCCAATCATATATATATATATATATATATACATATATATAGGGGACGTATCAAATTCAAACTCTTAAACTCATTCTGATCCACTTATTTTATTTTTTGATTTTCTGGTTTATTATTATTCAAGAGGGTATTTCCATAATTTTCCTTTCTCTAAAACCCTCAATCTAATCTCACTCTCTTGAAAATCACGTTTTCTCTCTCTCTCTCTATAATTTTCTCTGTTCTTCTACCTCTCTCTTTCTCTTTTCTCTGATTTCAGAGTGAAATAGAACAAAAACTTATGTTTTGAAGATGAGTGGAGTTGAAGAACAAGAACTCGATCGAAGAATAAGAACATGAACTAGTTCAACCTGTCTCTCCCTCTCTCTACATGACGGTGCTCAGATTAGGTTTTTTTTAGATCTTGTTTCTCCATTTTAATCAGATCTGTAATTTTTCGATCTCTAAAGGGTTTTGATCATATTTGAGCTTTCTTCATCTTCATCAGATCTTGGTCTTCTAGTATGGACAAAAAATGTGAGCTGTGTTTTGTGGGTGGATTGGAAGGCTGATTTTTTCTTTTTGCACTTTGGTCCTCTAGACTTGTAGACATGTATTTTTTTATTTAAATAACTAGGTGAGTTTTTTTTATATATAATTAATAAATGTTATAAACTAACCATGGGTGACAATGAGCACAGATTCCATGGTGACTTTTTAAATTGGTGAAACTTTTTTTTCTTCTAATTTGTATACATATATTTGTTATTTTGTTTTTAATCGAAGGTTAGAAGAAAGATTTCGCTCTCATCAGATTTTTGTGTAATTTTTTTTGTTTACTTAAAAAAAATCCTAGATCACATTACTAATTTGATGCTTGTATATATTTTGTCTTAATGTTTTTATAACAATTTTCAAAAGTTAGATTAGTTTAGTATCGATTTCTAAAGTCCATTGTTCTAATTGAAATTTACTGAATTTACACAAGTGTAAACTGAATTTACACAAGTAGTTTAAGAGGAAATAGGTTTAGAAGTTGCCTATGTGTATTTTGATTTTACCTTTGTGTATTTTGTTTTTACACTTGTGTATTTGTATGTATTTTTTTTTATTTGTAAAAGTATTTGGGTATTTTGGATGTAAATTTTTTCATTGGTCATGGCTGGATGCAGAATTTTTGGTTCATTTATAAAAGTATTTTTGAATTTGTTCTTGTAGATTCATGTAATCATTTCAGGTGCTGGATCTATATGTTGGAAACAGTTTAGTTCCATTCAAAACCCTACAAGGTGTCAGTCGAGTGGATCGTCTGTCTACAACACCGATCAATAGTCCACATTTAATCCGTATTTGGTATATGTTCACACCTTTATGTTTCTTGGTTAATTTTCTTATTTTCAGAAATTAAGTGCTCTCATTTCATTATTATGTTTTCAGAATCAAAGATGGAAAAAAAAGTATCTTAAGAGGAAGTATGTTTGGAAGTTGTTTATGTGTATTTTGATTTTACACTTGTGTATTTTGTTTTTACACATGTATTTTGATTTTACACTTGTGTATTTGTATGTAATTTTTTTTTTTGATTTGTAAAAGTATTTGGGTATTTTGGATGTAGAATTTTTCTTTGGTCATAACAGGATGTACAATTTTTGGTTCATTTGTAAAAGTATTTTGAGTTTTTTTTCTTATAGATTCATGTAATTAATTATACAAATTTGGATCTGGATTTTTAGAGTGAGAATTGCAGGGAGAGAGAGTGTGTGTTTACTTTTATTTAAAAAATCAAGTAAATTTACTTGTTTACCCTTTTATGTGTATTTTAAAAAGAAAAGAAAAAGAAAAAAAGCTAGATTCAATATCAATCACATATTAAAATATGTAAAAATGGATGTGTGGCTAGTAATGGGTTTAAGGATTTTCACAGCAATTCAGGGTTTTCATTTGATACGTTTCCCATATATATATAGGGGTGAGTTCACTAAAAAAACTCATTTTTTATGAGAAAATCAAAAAACTCCTACTATATATATGTAGTACACCCAAAAACCCAACCCACCTTAAAAACCTAACCCTCCCCCACCCCACCCCACCCCCACCCAAAAAACTAAACCCACCCCACCCTCCCACCCCCCAAAACCTAAACCCCCACCCCAGCCCACCTCTCAAAAAACCTAAACTAATCCCAAAAACTAAAACAAAAAACCTAACCCACCCCTAAAAACCTAAACCCCCACCCACTCCCACCCAAAAACCTAACCCCACCCCCCACCCGTGCAAAAACCTAACATTAAAGCTAAACTAAACCCACTACTTTTTGATTTTTTTTGAACAAGGACGACGTGGGAAACAAGGGCTCTGAAACAGTTTTTTTAATTATTACTTATTTTTTGAGTTATGATTTTTTTATTATTTTTTACCTTAAATTAGTTTTTTGGTTTTCTCATTAACTTTGAGTTTTTTTATGATCCTTCACATATATATATATATATATATATATATAATATATATAATATATATATATATATATATAATATATATATGGTGAAAACTCATGAAAACTCTATGTAACAACTTTATTTTTTTTTAAAATAGGGTAGTTTTGTTACATATTTTCGTCACTCTTTATAAAAAAAAAAATCAAAAAAGCGTTGAAGGAATATTTAAAAAAAAAGATGTAACAATTTGTAAAAAAATCCCGTTTTTCAGTTGTTACATATGTAACAACGTAGTAACGGTAATTTTTTTTACAATTTTTATATCTTTTAAAAAAAAAAAAAATCCTTCAGCGCTTTTTTTATAAAAGTGACGAAAATATGTAACAAAACTACCCTATTTTTTAAAAAAATAAATAAAGAAAAAAAGTGGAGTTTTCAAAGGTTTTCTCAACTCAAATGGGTTTCCATTCTAACCCTTCCATATATATATATATATATATATATATATATATATATATACCCTTCCATATATATATATATATATATATATATATATATATATACATATATATATATATATATATATATAGGGGTGAATTAAATAGAAAACTCATTTTAATGAGAAAACCAAAAAACTCATACTGCATATGTGTTGTACACCCAAAACCCCAACCCAACCTCAAAACCTAACCCCCCACCCAAAAACCTAAACCCACTCCACCCACCCCCTCACTCACCCCCCAAAAACCTAAACCCTCCACCCCACTCCTCCAAAAACCTAAACTAAACACAAAAACTAAACCAAAAAGCCTAACCCACCCCAAAAAACCTAATCCCCCACTCCACCCCTACCCAAAAACCTAACCCCACGCCACCTACCCCCTCACCCACCCCATAAAAACCTAAACCCCCCACCCAGCCCCCAAAAACCTAAACCCCCCACCTCGCCCCACCCATTCAAAAACCTAACCTTATAGCTAAACTAAACCCAAAAAACTAAGTCCAAAAGCTAAACCCACTACTTTTCGAGTTTAGTTTTTGGGTTTAGCTTTTAGGGTTTTGATTTTACGCTTTAAGTTTTTTTTGGGGGGTGGGGGTGGGTTTAGGTTTTTTTTAGGGGGTAGGGTGGGGGGTTTAGGTTTTTGGGGGGTGGGGGTGGTGGTTTTAGGCTTTTTGGTGTGGGATTGGAAGGAGGGTTTAGGTTTTTGGAGGTGCGGGTGGAGGGGGTTTAGGTTTTTGGAATGAGCTCAATCGGAGTTCGTTTAACCCACTTCTTAGAGATTCCCCCAACTTCTGCCTTAAATCTCGTTAGAAACAAATGGGTATTCCGAACAAAATGCAAACCCGATGGTTTAATAGAACTCCTCAAAGCAAGACTTGTAGCCAAAGGTTTTCATCAGAGGCCCGACATCGATTTTGCTGAAACCTTTAGTCCCGTAGTTAAACTGGCCACCCTTCGGCTCATACTTTCTGTAAGTCCCAAACTTGGTGGATCTTCAAAAAATAAACATACACACGATATCAAGTCTCATAATCAATAGGCGGAAACTATTGATTGTACACGGATTCAAAGTAATAACTCGTATATTGCTTCCAGAGAATTATAGAGAAAAACACTAACAACCGCTAACCTTACACGGTTAGGGTAAACATGAATACATACTAAACATAAACACTTAAGCCTATTACATGTTCTCGACCTTGAAGCCGGCCCATAACACCCAAACCGTGAACCCTAGGTTCACGGTTACACCCTACAAGACATTAGTAGTAAGCTTAATCATTACCCAAAGTCTAGGTCTAACAATCTCCCCCTAGGATTAAGCTTTCCTCATCAAAAGTTGATGTCTTCACCATGATCTCCACTTCCAGCATATAATTTCTTCCTCAGGATGTCAGCAGCAACAATTGTAAAGATCTTTGCTTGCTCTTCCCGTAGCTGCTCATGTCTAATCTGATTTCTTGCTAACACTTTGATGTCTTCCTCACCGAACTTAGACAAGTCAAATGGATCCAGTATCCTCAACTCTGCTTGATCAGTGACTATTAGAGCTTCGGCTGAAACTGGATCATATGCCCAGTACTGAAAATCTCTTAGAGTATTTACTAGCATTTTCTTGTGAACAGGAACTATCTTGACTGTCTTGGGAGTAGGACAGATGACGTTATACCAGTCTTTGCCTGTGCGAGGATCTTTGACTCTTTTAGCCTGGACTCAGCAATTTTCATTTTGGCGAAGTTAGTTAAGAACTGTTCATTCAGAAATGTGCAAAACATCTCGGCTTGTTCGTTTCTTCCGCTGTTCTCAAAATAAGCTTCATTTAGCTGTTGAAGATGGAGTTTGGTCAACGAGCTAAAGTCATTAGCCCTCTTATATATGTTTCCTTCTACGCTGCAGCTAGCGTAAGCTACACACAATTTGATGCTTGTAAAAAAAATCCTTGATCTCATTACCAATTTTCAAAAATTAGATTAGTTTAGTATCAATTTCTAAAGTCCATTGTTCTAATTGAAATTTACTGAATTTACACAAGTGTAAACTGAATTTACACAAGTAGTTTAAGAGGAAATAGGTTTAGAAGTTGCCTATGTGTATTTTGATTTTACCTTTGTGTATTTTGTTTTTACACTTGTGTATTTGTATGTATTTTTTTTTATTTGTAAAAGTATTTGGGTATTTTGGATGTAGATTTTTTCATTGGTCATGGCTGGATGCAGAATTTTTGGTTCATTTATAAAAGTATTTTTGAATTTGTTCTTGTAGATTCATGTAATCATTTCAGGTGCTGGATCTATATGTTGGAAACAGTTTAGTTCCATTCAAAACCCTACAAGGTGTCAGTCGAGTGGATCGTCTGTCTACAACACCGATCAATAGTCCACATTTAATCCGTATTTGGTATATGTTCACACCTTTATGTTTCTTGGTTAATTTTCTTATTTTCAGAAATTAAGTGCTCTCATTTCATTATTATGTTTTCAGAATCAAAGATGGAAAAAAAAGTATCTTAAGAGGAAACAGGTTTGGAAGTTGTTTATGTGTATTTTGATTTTACACTTGTGTACTTTGTTTTTACACATGTATTTTAATTTTACACTTGTGCATTTGTATGTAATTTTTTTTTTTTCTGATTTGTAAAAGTATTTGGGTATTTTGAATGTAGAATTTTTCTTTGGTCATAACAGGATGTACAATTTTTGGTTCATTTGTAAAAGTATTTTGAATTTTTTTTCTTATAGATTCATGTAATTAATTATACAAATTTGGATCCGGATTTTTAGAGTAAGAATTGTAGGGAGAGAGAGTGTGTGTTTACTTTTATTTAAAAAATCAAGTAAATTTACTTGTTTACCTTTTTAGGTGTATTTTAAAAAGAAAAGAAAAAGAAAAAAAAGAAAAAAAGATAGATTCAATATCAATCACATATTAAAATATGCAAAAATGGATGTGTGGCTAGAAATGGGTTTAAGGATTTTCACAACAATTCAGTGTTTTCATTTGATACGTTCCCCATATATATATAGGGGTGAGTTTACTAAAAAAACTCATTTTTATGAGAAAACCAAAAAACTCCTACAGTATATGTGTAGTACACCCAAAAACCCAACCCACCTTAAAAACCTAACCTTCCCCCACCCCACTCCCACCCAAAAAACTAAACCCACCCCACCCTCCCACCCCCCAAAACCTAAACCCCCACCCCACCCCACCTATCAAAAAACCTAAACTAATCCCAAAAACTAAAACAAAAAACCTAACCCACCCCTAAAAACCTAAACCCCCCACTCACTCCCACCCAAAAACCTAACCCCACCCCACCCCTGCAAAAACCTAACATTAAAGCTAAATTAAACCCACTACTTTTTGATTTTTTTTGAACAAGGACGACGTGGGAAACAAGGGCTCTGAAGCAGTTTTTTTAATTTTTACTTATTTTTTGAGTTATGATTTTTTTAATATTTTTTACCTTAAATTAGATTTTTGGTTTTCTCATTAACTTTGAGTTTTTTTTATGATCTTTCACACACACACACACATATATATATATATATAGGGTGAAAACTCATGAAAACTCTATGTAACAACTTTATTTATTTTTTTAAAATAGGGTAGTTTTGTTACATATTTTCGTCACTTTTTATAAAAAAAAAATCAAAAAAGCGCTGAAGGAATATTTAAAAAAAAGATGTAACAATTTGTAAAAAAATCCCGTTTTTCAGTTGTTACATATGTAACAACGTAGTAACGGTAATTTTTTTTTACAATTTTTATATCTTTTTAAAAAAAAAAAAAAATTCTTCAGCGCTTTTTTTTTTAAAGTGACGAAAATATGTAACAAAACTACCCTATTTTTTAAAAAAATAAATAAAGAAAAAAAGTAGAGTTTTCAAGGGTTTTCTCAACTCAAATGGGTTTCCATTCTAACCCTTCCATATATATATAGGGGTGAATTAAATAGAAAACTCATTTTCATGAGAAAACCAAAAAACTCATACTACATATGTGTTGTACACCCAAAACCCCAACCCAACCTCAAAACCTAACCCCCCACCCAAAAACCTAAACCCACCCCCTCACCCTCCCCCCAAAAACCTAAACCCTCCACCCACTCCTCCAAAAACCTAAACTAAACACAAAAACTAAACCAAAAAGCCTAACCCACCCCCAAAAACCTAATCCCCCACTCCACCCCTACCCAAACACCTAACCCCACCCCACCTACCCCCTCACCCACCCCCCTAAACCCCCCACCCAGCCCCCAAAAACCTAAACCCCCACCTCGCCCCACCCATTCAAAAACCTAACCTTAAAGCTAAACTAAACCCAAAAAACTAAGTCCAAAAGCTAAACCCACTACTTTTCGAGTTTAGTTTTTGGGTTTAGCTTTTAGGGTTTTGATTTTACGGTTTAAGTTTTTTTGGGGGGTGGGGGTGGGTTTAGGTTTTTTTTAGGGGGGTGTGGTGGGGGGGTTTAGGTTTTTAGGGGGTGGGGGTGGGGGTGGTGGTTTTAGGCTTTTTGCTGTGGGATTGGAAGGAGGGTTTAGGTTTTTGGAGGTGCGGGTGGAGGGGGTTTAGATTTTTGGAATGAGCTCAATCGGAGTTCGTTTGACCCACTTCTTAGAGATTCCCACAACTTCTGCCTTAAATCTCGTTAGAAACAAATGGGTATTCCGAACAAAATGCAAACCCGATGGTTTAATAGAACTCCTCAAAGCAAGACTTGTAGCCAAAGGGTTTCATCAGAGGCCCGGCATCGATTTTGCTGAAACCTTTAGTCCCGTAGTTAAACTGGCCACCCTTCGGCTCATACTTTCTGTAAGTCCCAAACTTGGTGGATCTTCAAAAAATAAACACACACACGATATCAAGTCTCATAATCAATAGGCGGAAACTATTGATTGTGGTGATTCAAGAACACACGGATTCAAAGTAATAACTCGTATATTGCTTTCAGAGAATTACAGAGAAAAACACTAACAACCGCTAACCTTACACGGTTAGGGTAAACATGAATATATACTAAACATAAACACTTAAGCCTATTACATGTTCTCGACCTTGAAGCCGGCTCATAACACCCAAACTGTGAACCCTAGGTTCACGGTTACACCCTACAAGACATTAGTAGTAAGCTTAATCATTACCAAAAGTCTAGGTCTAACAATCTCCCCCTAGGATTAAGCTTTCCTCATCAAAAGTTGATGTCTTCACCATGATCTCCACTTCCAGCATATAATTTCTTCCTCTGGATGTCAGCAGCAACAATTGTAAAGATCTTTGCTTGCTCTTCCCATAGCTGCTCATGTCTAATCTGATTTCTTGCTAACACTTTGATGTCTTCCTCACCGAACTTAGACAAGTCAAATGGATCCAGTATCCTCAACTCTGCTTGATCAGTGACTATTAGAGCTTCGGCTGAAACTGGATCATATGCCCAGTACTGAAAATCTCTTTGAGTATTTACTGGCATTTTCTTGTGAAAATGAACTATCTTGACTGTCTTGGGAGCAGGACAGATGACGTTATACCAGTCTTTGCCTGTGCGAGGATCTTTGACTCTTTTAGCCTGGACTCAGCAGTTTTCATTTTGGCGAAGTTAGTTAAGAACCGTTCATTCAGAAATGTGCAAAACATCTCGGCTTGTTGGTTTCTTCCGCTGTTCTCAAAATAAGCTTCATTTAGCTGTTGAAGATCGAGTTTGGTCAACGAGCTAAAGTCATTAGCCCTCTTATAGTATTCCAGACATCCACTCTTTCTCTTCACCACATACATGTTCTTCTCTGAATCAAAATCCCAAGAAGCAACACCAGATATGTCTCCTCTCTTAGAATAGTAGCTCTCTATGTTGACAGTAACATGAGTTTCAGAGGGAGGACCAGGTGGTAGTCTCCAAGGGGGTAGCTCCTTCTGAATTCTTGTATTATTAGCTTCAGATACATTTACAGTTGAGCTTGGAATGTTGACTTCATCATCAATGTCTTGATTATGTCTTTCCATCTTTGAATCTGACGAACTCTCAACTTTGTCATCTTGGATATTTTTTGCTTGATCTGAATCTAAGTGTTGAGATGATTCACCATCTTTTGGATCATTAAGATTTCCCTCAAACTCAAAGTTGAAAGGATCACTTCCTTGGGTATCATCTTGATGATCACCTTGATCATTACCTCCATCATCTCCACCTCCTTGATCATTATCATCATTACTTGCACCAATATTTACTTGATCACTCTGTTTTCCCTTCATATCATCAATCTGTTTCTTCAACTCATACACCAGAGTGACAAGGTAACCTTGATTTGTTTCCAGAGTTTGAATCTTGGAGTTTTGTGTGGCTACTTGTTGTTCTAACTCAAATACCCTTTCTTGCAGAATGTATGGATCTACAGGAGCAAGTGTAGAAGAATCCACATGGCTTTTTCCTTTGGCCTTTTTAACTTTATAAGCTTCACTTGATGAGACCAAGAAGTTATCATAATCATAGTCCTCCAAAATTGGGTTGTGATGATCATGGGATGAGGATTGAGGTTGAGATAATGTGATGGTAGGTGAGTGTGGCATTTGAGTGGGTAATTGAGTTGGTGAGGAAGTTGTTGGAATGGGAATCTGTGTGGGTGTTGGGTTTGGTGTGAGTGGTGGTATTCTCACATTTCTCGTATCTCTTCACTTCCTTGGTCTGGAAGGTAGATCTTGATCCGGTGTATAATCAGCATCTTTGTCATCTTGATTAGACGAGGAAGTGAGAGGAGGATTATCAATTCTACACCTTTTGCTTTCCATCTCTCTGACATATCGGTTGATTGGTACTGGTGGTCTTTTAGGAGTGCCTTCATCATCAGAAGAAGATATTACTTCAGCATCTTCTAACTCAGGCTCAATTGGATCTTGTGGTTCTGGTTCAAGTAGCTGTTCATTTTGTGGTTGAACATGTGGTAGTTGTTCGTCAGCAACCTCGGCTTGTACTTGCACATCCGGTTCTTCAATTTCTTCTTCAGGTAGAGCTGCAAAGCTACCAAAATTTTCAAGTGGATGCAACCCTTGATATACTCTTCTTCCCTGCTTATTGACATTCATGAACTTGAAGATCATAGGATCCATAGCTTTCAGGTCCAATGTTTCAACACTGGGTTCCAAATCAGCATGATTCTTGTTGAGAATGATTTGAGAAAGATCTCCTTCTTTCCTCCTTTGAGATTACTTTTAAACTCTTCAAACACCATCTTAGAGTAGTTGTAATCTAAGCTCATGGTCAGGGCAACCATGGCTGAAGAGATGGTAGTGTTTATCTCATCAAATCCTCCTTTTCTTCCTAATAAGCAGTTCATGCACACGTGTGCAAGATATCTCCAATAAGGATGAAGCAACTTCTTGTATAAAGGAGGATAAGGATGTCACACCCCGCCAAGGCGGAAACGCGAGGCGTAACGTTCACTGGTTTTCGAAGCATATGATTACCGCAAACACATACATGATATTGGATACATAACCAAAGTTTAAATGTTTACATCCCAAAACATAACTTAGTTTTTACAAAGTTTAAGATTTCTCAAATATGACTCAAAACCATGAGTTATACAAGTGAAATCCTTCCAAAAGCTGTATCCTCATGTATGTAAGTAACCTACATTGCTTGTAACATCTCTGATTTTTAGTATTCATATTTCAATTCAATGTAATGCAATTTCGAATTACTCGTGCAACGCCTCATTATTTTCTCGCCGTAAATTAAATGCAATGATTCTATACAAATTCGCAAGTCTTACTCGGTTATATATATTTAGACACTATACAAGAAACTATTTTATTCAAACTTATCAAATCTGAAAAGTCAAGGACTAAAATTGAAAAATGTCAACAAACCCTAGTCTAGCACGGTCGTGCTTCGTCCTAGCACGGTCGCGCCAGGTGCTTTGGCACGGTCGCGCGACCTGCTTTGGAACGATCGCGCCCGGTGCCTAGGCACGGTCGCGCCTATCTTGGCACGGTCGCGCCTGCGTAACAGTTGAATCGTAATTGTGACTTTAATCATCCGATCGTTCAAATTCGTAACATCAACTATCTTTATTCACATTAACAAACACAATAAACATTTCCATTACTCGAAATCATTTCGGTTTTATCCTACCAAATTCCAAACGCTTGGACATTTCAAGGAGAACCCAAATTCTCTCAATTTTCTCAAAGCAATCCAGTCAAGCATTTCCAGACCATCTCTGAATCATCCGAAGCCGCTGAAACATTCGGAACCACAGCATAGGTCGCCGGAAACCAAGCTTGCCGTCGACAGAATTCCTTCCTACCATTCTCTAACTATTCGCTTCTATTCCGGGTAATTGAATCTTCTATTTCATTCTCTTCTGTATCAGTATCGAAAGCCCCTATTCAATTTGGGCTTCCATTATAGAAATCGATCCGAATCAGAACTCATATTTTATTGAAAATGATTTAATCGAATCCCTACTTAAACGCGATGTTCACACAATTAAGTTATATGAAAAGACTCGTAATAACCCATTAATCAAAAGCCCTAACAAATCCAGCGTTTAAAATACAAGAAATTGTCAATTCGTGTCTGATTTGGAAGAGACACGGTCACGCTAATCATCTAGCGCGGCCGTGCCTCATGTAGCGCGATCGTGCCGAATATCAGCGCGGTCGTGTCCACCTGTCCAGACCTTGTCATGCCCTCTGGGCTAGTCTCTATTGTGTCTAAAGATCATAGACACGACCATGCCGGGCCAAGGCACGGTCGTGCCTGTTGACTGGTCTAGAATGTGCTTCTGTTGATCAACCCGGTCGCGCACGTGGCTTGAGCACGATCGTGCCCTTCCGAGGCACGGTCGTGTGAGACTCAGAAATTTTTAGCAGAAATATAATTTTTATATTTTAATCAGTAAATGTTTCAGATTTTATAAAAAAATATGTTTTCTGTATTTAAAAATGGATTAAAAGTTTAATCTTGGTATAAATATAATTTATTGAAAAGTTTATAAAAAAATTGAATTTATATTTATTATCTTACACTTAAATGGTATTTAAATAATTAAGTTACAAAATTTATAAATATTGATTATTTATTTAATTTACACTTTAAATCAAAATCATTTATTTATTTATACTTAATTACAATTAATATTTACATTATTTCATAAACTATAATTATATGTTTATTTATCCAATTCAAACCTAATCAAATTGTTTCAAAAATATTATTACTTCAAACTCTATATATATTTTATTCAATACTTTTAAATACAAATCAATAGTTTTATACCCAAATTCAACATTCATTTTAGACTTAAACTTTATGCATCTATTTGATTCAATACACATTTACCCTTTAGGTTAATTTGTGCATCTCGAGGATCATATTTGCTATCTATAATCTTTGTTAGCTTCACTTCCATACCAAGTGAGTATTCACAACCCCTTTTTACTCTTTTACACTTTTGGGGTGGAACATGAACTTTATACACATTACACATTTACATTTACACAAACAACACAAGTGCAAAATCCTATTTACATACATGTGTGCAAAATTTGAGCTTTGTGCCCGAGTGCTAGTTGTGCTAATCTTTGTGAAAACTTATGTGCAATCATTAACTATACAAGCCGACGGTTTTCAATGATAGATCTATTGAGTCTGACAAACCCACCCAAGTGGAGGTGATTGATACCGACAACACAATTTGCATACTAGTTACAAAGGTTTGGTTGTACTTGATTACACAATAGCTGCTCCCCATAAATGCCTTATTTCTCATGTCTTGTAAAGGATTTGTTTTCAACTATATGCTATCTATATACAACTGTGTTATACTCACCAACTTTTTAGTTGACTTTATTTTATTCATGTTTCAGGCCCTAATATGTGAGAATGATTCAAGACGTGCTCAATATAGGATTTGGACTTAGCAATATTAAATCAAGAAGTTTATGAGTTGTTTATTGTTTCTTTGTTTGGATTTGGTTTGTACTTGGATTATGTGAAATGGAAATTTGACTTTAATATATTCCAATATAGTCAACCTTGTGCTATGAACAGTCCACATGTCCCGCCCCGATGATTCCGCCATCGGTCGGGGTGTGACATTGCTAGCCTGGAAACCACTTTCATTTTCCTGAAAACATACTTAAAAACGTCAACACGAGGTTGGTGAGTTCACAAATTACTATAAAGAGTTATCATAAACCCAATGTTTAAACCTGATCATTTTCACCTGATCAAAACCCTTTATTTAAACCTGATCACTTTAGCCTGATCAAAACTCTTTTGTTTAAAACCTGATCGCTTTAATCTGATCAGAACTCTTTTGCTTAAAACTTGATCACTTTAACCTGATCAGAACTCTTTTGCTTAAAACTTGATCACTTTAACCTGATCAGAACCCTTTTGCTTAAAACTTGATCACTTTAACCTGATCAGAACCCTTTTGCATAAAACTTGATCACTTTAACCTGATCAGAACCCTTTTGCATGTATTACCAATGAATTTGAATATTAATCCGATCTATTGACCCCATTTGTAAGCTTGTAAGGAATACAAAATAGTATGTAATGTACGAGACCGTAACCAAACCCCGACCTTTTGTGCCTCCCCCTCGCCTTTTTGCGAGTAAGACAATATGCGGTCATTCGGCCCTTTTGACCCGTGGTTAGCGCGACTAACCATGACCGGAGGCGTCACCCCCAATAGTACTATCCATATAATCCCGGGTTAAAATAGCTAATAGTTACTAACTTATTCAGAGGACTTTAAGCGCTTTACTTTTCCCTCAATACACACATACGGTCAGATCATTAGTTCAATTCATTTACATACAAAAGTCTTTTACAAGTATGTTTCCACCCCAAATCATTTGAAAAAATTAGAAAAAAGGGGGATTAGTGAAACTCACCTCGTCAGTATGACTGCTAGCAAACACTTGAATAACCGTAAACCCCGCCTATCCGTACCCTAATCACACAAGGATACCTTACATGTTAAGACTAACCGTCTTAAACACAAGTTGTTCACCCGCCTTAACGAATCCCGTTAAGTGCGTTTTTGTTTAATAAAACCGTGTTTTAACGTGACGACCCGTTGGTGATTATTATTCCTAGTCTAGACGCTTTACTTATTTCCCGATAAAATAATATATTTTCATATTGGTGACTAGTTACATTTGTCAAAAATAAATATTATTTTTGCATCACAATATAATATATTTATATTATATCTCATGTATCATCATATAATCATTTTGTATTAATAATTATATAAACCACAAATGTCGTTCAAAAGTGTTCCAAGCATACGAATCGTCCTACGTGTACATAATCCTTGTTAACACGTACTCATACAATTTACTTGTTCTGACAACATGTGTTTATATTCAACATGCATTCATTTGTACGTACGAGTATAATCATGTTTTAACAATCCAACACATATTTAAACAAGTTTCACGATAACATACTATTATTTATTCTCAAACCGAACGTCTTTATATATCTTTACTCGTGTCTACGTTCTATGTTATCAACGTGTTCTAAATATATATTATTTCATTTGTTTAGCCGTTTCATATCTCCTTTCGATTTAACAAGTTTCTCGTTATATATAAATATATATCATGACGTTTATATATATATATTTACATGCAATTGTTAAATCATTATTCAATTTCTACAACTTAAACACATATACACCTAGATATATTCCATAGGATTTTTACATGTATACATACACTTATATCTTTCCTTTTTCCTCAAGTATTATTTAAACTTTCTCTAATCTATAACTTATTTATCAAAATCATCCAACATCAAGAATACATCCATAATTATTTATTAAATTTACATTACTATTTATGTATCCATCCATTTGGTTATCATAAATCCAACACACACACACACACACACACACACACACATATATATATATATATATATACATGCATTTTCGGCCCATGTATATACATGTATGCATATCCTAGTTTCCATTTTTACACATGTATTCATACACTTTAAACACTTCTAGTTTCTCAATCAAGTCAAACATATATGAACATATGCATGATTATTTTCGACCAACATAGATATATATATATATCCATCTATTTTAGTTTTTATCTACTTTAAACTTAGCATCACATGAAACAACAACTTATCACTAAAATAATCAACAACAATTCATGTATATAATTACCAAATTTTCGACCCTTATATATATATATATATATTTATACAAAACCCTAACTTTTATACTTTATAAGGTTAAATCTTTAAGAAAACTCTTTTAATCTTTCAGCCTCTTTGTTTATTATGATGAACAACATGTTTAGATTAAGAAAAAGAGATGGAATTAGGGTTGGGTGTAGGTTTCCTTACCACTAGTCAAGCTAGGCGACGATTGCACTAGTGAACGTTGATGGATGCTCGTTTTATTGTAAGAACCCGACTCCCTAGCTTCAAAACTTCTCAATTTCTCCAAGCTCTAACTAAGGCTCTCTAGAACTTGCTCTTGAATATAAAAGGTGGAATGGTGCTAGTGTGTGTGTGTGAGTATATCGTATATATATATAGAGATGGAAGAGTTTGAGTGTTGGATGCTTCAACACTCCATCATCATTATCATTCAAGATTGATAGAATGGATTTGACCTTGAGTTACCTCTACACTTGAATGAGAATGGTCTCTATGACAAGATTTGATGGAGTTAGTGGATTTGGTGGAAAGTGGGTGGTGGGTGGGTGGTCTCGGCCGAGAGGAGTAGAAGGGGGGGGGGGGGTTGGGTTTGATTCAACTTGTAGATTGTAGTATGTATACTAGTTGATAGGGTTTTAGTAGGTAAAATACCCGGTAGGTGCTCCCGTGATCTAATACCCGATATATGAACTTTTATGATTAAAACTCTTTATATTTCGTATTTCGACTATATTTTAATAGTCCACTAATTTAACCCGTCATAGTTAATGTTTAACTATAATATATACGTACACACATAATAATAATTCGTCACCATGAATCAATATTTTTTGTGTTTATTTTCAATAATTTTGTCACCAATATTTATGTTTTTATAACCAGCGTGGTACTAGACTTTACTTGGAATAAAAGTTTTGTTAATCACCAACAACGTTCCTTGCAGTTTATTATCGCTTATTTCCCTAGTAATTCATAAAGATTACTATTTTGATATAAGTTTCTTTGCTAGACTCCTTGACTTTACTTATTCAAAATAATACTTCAGGAAAATATATGGCTTTCATTTTATCTTCCCGCTCCCACGTATACTCGGGGCCGCGATTTGAGTTTCAACGTACCTTAACCAATTTAATCCGGCTACGCCTTGTTCTCTGAACCTTCCAATCTGTGACTTCAATGGGTTCCTCAACGAAGTGCAGCTTGTTATCTATGTGAATCTCATCAGGCGGTATAATTAATGTGTCGTCCGATAAGCACTTCTTGAGATTTGACACATGAAACGTATCATGTACATTGCTTAGTTCTTGTGGCAACTTGAGCTTGTATGCTACAGGGCCAACCCTAGCCAATATTTCAAATGGTCCAACGTACCTAGGGTTAAGCTTGCCACGGTTGTCAAATCTTGCAACTCCTTTCCAAGGTGAGACCTTCAACATGACGCGGTCCCCAACTTGGAACTCTAATGGTTTTCGTCTATTATCCGCGTAACTCTTTTGCCTGTCACGGGCGGCCTTCAGACGATCTTTGATCTTGAAGATCTTATCGGTAGTCTCCTGAATAATCTCAGGACCGGTTAAATGTTTGTCGCCAACCTCCGCCCAACATAGCGGTGAACGACATTTTCGACCATACAAAGCCTCAAACGGCGGCTTTGATGCTGGTGTGGTAACTGTTATTGTATGAAAACTCAGCTAGCGACAAATGAGTATCCCAATTTCCACCGAAGTCGATTGCACACGCACGGAGCATATCCTCTAAGGTTTGAATGGTCCTTTTGCTTTGACCATCGGTTTGTGGGTGATATGCCATGCTCATGTCAAGACGTGTGCCCATGGCTTCTTGTAATGATTTCCAGATTCTAGACACGAATCTGCTGTCTCTATTAGAGATAATAGAAATTGGTACCCCATGCCTAGCCACAATTTCCTTGATATAAAGCTTTGCAAGTTTCTCGGTTTTATCCGTTTCTTTGATGGGTAGGAAATGAGCTGATTTTGTCAAACGATCGACAACTACCCATATCGTGTCATATCCGCTCGACGTCCTGGGCAACTTTGTAATGAAATCTATGGAAATTTGTTCCCATTTCCATTGAGGTATCTCGGGTTGTTGTAACAATCCCGATGGTTTCTGATGTTCTGCCTTTACCTTTGAACATGTCAGGCATTTACCGACATAAATGGTAATTTCTCCTTTCATGTTCGGCCACCAATAGTGTTCTTTCAAATCCTTATACATCTTATCCGAACCTGGGTGAATGGAGTACCTGGACTTATGGGCTTCGTCCATAACCAACTCCCGTAAGTTACCATAACATGGCACCCAAATTCTATTCATGAAGTATAAAGTATCATCTGACTTTGGTTCCAACTGCTTTATCATCCCTCGTAAAGCTTCATTCTGAATGTTTTCTTCTTTGATTGCCTCTTGTTGTGTCATCCGGATTTGAGTCGTGAGACTCGTATGAATTGTCAATCCTAGGGCACGAACACGAAGAGTTTTAACCCGTTCCTTATGACTCAAGGCATCTGCTACGACGTTTGCCTTACCAGGGTGATACTTGATATCACAGTCGTAATCATTCAGTAGCTCTATCCAACGGCGTTGTCTCATGTTGAGTTCTTTCTGGTTAAAGATGTGCTGGAGACTCTTGTGGTCTGTAAAGATAGTACATTTTGTACCGTATAAGTAATGTCTCCAAATCTTGAGTGCAAACACGACAGCACCCAATTCCAGATCGTGAGTCGTATAATTTTTCTCATGGACTTTCAGCTGTCTGGATGCATATGCTATGACTTTTTATTTCTGCATCAACACACATCCCAGACCTTGGTGTGATGCGTCACAGTACACAATGAAATTGTCAGTCCCTTCGGGAAGGGATAGGATTGGTGCACTGCAAAGTTTCTGCTTCAGTAATTGAAAAGCTGATTCTTGTTTATCAGTCCAATCAAACTTTTTGTCCTTCTGAGTTAACATGGTCATGGGCAAAGCTATCTTTGAAAAATTCCCGATAAATCGCCTGTAATAGCCTGCCAAACCCAGAAATTGACGCACCTCAGTCGGATTTCTTGGTGCTTCCCAGTTTTTGATAGCTTCAATCTTGGATGGATCTACGTGAATACCATTCTTATTGATGACGTGTCCGAGAAAGTGAACCTCTCGGATCCAAAACTCACACTTAGAGAATTTGGCGTAAAGCTTCTCATTCCTGAGTAGTTCCAAGATTAATTTCAAATGATGTTCATGTTCTTCCTTGGTTCGTGAATATATCAATATGTCATCGATAAACACAATCACGAATTTATCCAAGTACGGCTTGCACACGCGGTTCATGAGATCCATGAAAACAACCGGTGCATTAGTCAAGCCAAATGGCATAACTAGGAACTCGTAGTGACCGTAACGAGTCCTAAAAGCCGTTTTTGGTATATCTTCTTCTTGAATTTTCAGTTGATGATACCCTGATCGTAGATCAATTTTAGAATAGAAACTAGAACCTTGAGGTTGATCAAACAAATCGTCTATTCGAGGAAGAGGATACCGGTTTTTGATTGTCAGCTTGTTCAATTCCCGGTAATCAATACACATTCTAAAGGTTCCATCCTTTTTCTTTACAAACAGGACCGGAGCTCCCCATGGTGAGAAACTCGGTCTTATGAAACCTTTGTCAAGTAATTCTTGTAGTTGGCTCGACAGTTCCTGCATCTCGGAAGGGGCTAGACGATACGGAGATTGTGCAACTGGTGCGGCTCCTGGTACTAGGTCGATCCGGAACTCGACTTGCCTTGATGGTGGTAATCCAGGTAAGTCGTCGGGAAATACTTCAGGGTAATCCCTAACGATTGGTATGTCCTCGAGTCGACGTTCCTCTGGTTTCTTCTCGACGATGTGAGCCAGGAATGCATAATAACCCTTGCGTAGATACTTATGAGCTTTCATGCAGTTTATAGTCTTCAACATCGTTCTACACTTTTCGCCTCGAATTGAAAGAATTTCTCCGCTTGGTAGTGGGATACGTATAAACTTCTCGAAGCATACGATCTTGGCATGATTGTTTGATAACCAATCCATGCCAATAACAATATCAAAACACCCTAGTTCGACGGGTAGAAGGTCTATACTGAATGTATGGTTATCTAAATATAAAGTACAACCCCTAATGACCTCTCCGGTTTCTATTAATTTTCCATTCGCCAATTCAATTGTATAACTTTGATCTAGTTTGTTGGCCTTAATACCGAGTAAGGATTTAAAATCATTCGACACAAAGCTCATATCCGCACCCGAATCAAAAAGTACAGAGGTATAGTGATTATTTATCGGGAACGTACCAGTGACGATGTTCGGGTCCTGGCGTGCGTCCCTTGCACCCACAAATGCCCTCCCACGTGCCTGAGCGTTCGTCTGATTCTTCCACTTGGGACAATCCTTCTTGAAGTGCTTCAGGTCACCACATATGAAACATCCCGGTTTAAATTTCCCCATTTGGTCGTTAACTCGACAAGCTGGTGTGGTGTGACCAAACCTGTCGCACTTTCCACATTTGATACATTCACCGGTGTGCTGATTTCCGCACTTCTTACACCTCGGTAGGCCCCTATCATACTCCTTCCTTTCCGTTGTGTTGGCTGCAAAAGCCTTCACAGTTCCTTGTTTCTTAAACCCTTGTTTTCTAGATTTATTACTTGAATTTCCCATCCATTTCCTTTTCTCCCCAGATCTACCTTCCTCGTTCTCCTTCCTTCTAAACACTCCATTACGCACTGCGTCATCCCTCAGTTTGAATGCTAAAGTTATATCACTCTTGACATCCATTGGATTAGATGATGTTACCATACTACGAATTTGAGGCGCAAGGCCCCACAGATACCTTTCCACACGCTTATGTTCTGGTGTGACCATATGAGGTACCAGAATTGCCAATTCATTAAAATGGTCGGTGTACCCCGCCACATCATCTCCGATCATTTGTAAGTTCCACATCTCAGTTTCAATCTTTTGCAATTCGTTTCGAGGACAATATTCCTCGATCATCATGTTTTTCAAGTCTTCCCAAGATAATTGATACGCTGTATCTCTCCCCAAAGTCTTGACTTGTGAATTCCACCAGGTTAAAGCTTTATCAGTGAGTGTGCATGTAGAATACTTCACCATGCAGTCAGCGGTGCATTCACTAATATCAATCACCGATTCCATCTTTTCTACCCATCTCATTAGCCCAACTGCACCCTCGGTGCCATTGAAACTGCGGGGGTTGCAGGATAGGAAGGCCTTGTAGGTGCACTTCCTATTTGGAGCATCTGTAGAATCACAAGTCATAACGTCATTAATTCGGATCATGACTATGTGTTATGGCTTATTTATTTTATTACCTCCGGAACCTCCTGCCGTACCGCTACCTCCTACTGTACCGCTACCTCCTGCACCTCCTCCGCCGGTACCGCTGCCGTTTCCTCTGCCACTATTTCGATTTGCTTCATACTGCTCCATGGCGGCAGCTACTCGCTGTGCTATGAGTTGTTCCACGTTTGAGGAAATCGTCTCGTTGTTGCCACTAGTAGTGTTACGGGGCGTCCTTCGCTTAGGTGCCATGACGTTCTTTCTAACATAACATTTAAAAAGAAACACCATTATATAATAATAATGATAGATCATGACATAAGGATACAACAACGTCAATCGTAAACAAACATCATCACAACATAAACCATCACATACATAGTTAAAACACACATAGTACATTGTTCCAAAAGACAAGGATACAAAAGGGATGGGTTCACATGACCACATCAGTACTAAAGTTTTAAACTACATAACGTGCTACGGGCACAACCCGCCCATAATAGGTCTAGAAGAAGAAGTGGGAGTACAACCCAATCATCATGGCAAGTCCTGTCATGACAAAGCTAGCCCTAGCCACAAACTTTGCAGCCAAAGTCCTCTCCTCAAGCGCCTCCACCATGTCTCGGACCGTGATAGTGAACTGCCAGTCCATATCAGCTCTCAACTCTAGGTAGTCAGTGGCACCCTGTATGTCTCGGGTGCTGTCCTCCAGAGTCTGCACACGAGATCCGAGCCCTTGACGTAGTCGTGTGGCTGTATCCCCATGTGCCCGGATATCATCTAGGAGGTCATCAAGACGCTCCTCGTGCGTATGAACACGTGCTACCAATGTAGGCACTGTGAGCTCCATGGCTTCCCCAGTGTGAGGTAGGGGTGTTGGGGAGTTGGAGGACTCCCCGAGCTCAAAGGTAGAGGGGATGCTCTCCATTTCCCTCCATCGTGCCAGTGTACGGGGCATCCAGCTGATAGTCCCCACAGTAGGGTGGTAGCAGGGTCGTTGCCTAGGTGGTTCCTCATCAGTCTCCAAGTCTTCCTGGTCACGGGCTGCCAGTGTCCTCTTGCGTGGAAATCGAACCTTCTTCCTAGCACTCTTTACCATAACTGGTCCTCCACTTTTCTTTTGGTAGACGATAAGCGGTTCTCACAGGGTGACATTGGGTGGTGTGGAGCTACGGATTTGCACTCGACTTCCAGGGCGTGCGGCGGGAAGTTTCTCGTTGGAGTCAGAGGCTGAGACGGGGTCAGAGTGTGACGACATGCTTGTGACTACAATATCCATATTACATGATGACTAGTTATGCAATGCTTATGCAATGAAAACGTTTTAGTGAGTCATTCAAATTATAGACTAGGTTCCATTTTAGACTCCTAGTTCGCTATAATCAATGGCTCTGATACCAAGTTCTGTCACACCCCGCCAAGGCGGAAACGTGAGGCGTAACGTTCACTGGATTTCGAAGCATATGATTACCGCAAACACATACATGATATTGGATACATAACCAAAGTTTAAATGTTTACATCCCAAAACATAACTTAGTTTTTACAAAGTTTAAGATTTCTCAAATATGACTCAAAACCATGAGTTATACAAGTGAAATCCTTCCAAAAGTTGTATCCTCATGTATGTAAGTAACCTACATTGCTAGCCTGGAAACCACGTTCATTTTCCTGAAAACATACTTAAAAATGTCAACACGAGGTTGGTGAGTTCACAAATTACTATAAAGAGTTATCATAAACCCAATGTTTAAACCTGATCATTTTCACCTAATCAAAACCCTTTATTTAAACCTGATCACTTTAGCCTGATCAAAACTCTTTTGTTTAAAACCTGATCACTTTAATCTGATCAGAACTCTTTTGCTTAAAACTTGATCACTTTAACCTGATCAGAACTCTTTTGCTTAAAACTTGATCACTTTAACCTGATCAGAACCCTTTTGCTTAAAACTTGATCACTTTAACCTGATCAGAACCCTTTTGCATAAAACTTGATCACTTTAACCTGATCAGAACCCTTTTGCATGTATTACCAATGAATTTGAATATTAATCCGATCTATTGACCCCATTTGTAAGCTTGCAAGGAATACAAAATAGTATGTAATGTACGAGACCGTAACCAAACCCCGACCTTTTGTGCCTCCCCCTCGCCTTTTTGCGAGTAAGACAATATGCGGTCATTCGGCCCTTTTGACCCCTGGTTAGCGCGACTAACCATGGCCGGAGGCGTCACCCCCAATAGTACTATCCATATAATCCCGGGCTAAAATAGCTAATGGTTACTAACTTATTCAGAGGACTTTAAGCGCTTTACTTTTCCCTCAATACACACATACGGTCAGATCATTAGTTCAATTCATTTACATACAAAAGTCTTTTACAAGTATGTTTCCACCCCAAATCATTTGAAAAACTTATAAAAAAGGGGGATTAGTGAAACTCACCTCGTCAGTATGACTGCTAGCAAACACTTGAATAACCGTAAACCCCGCTTATCCGTACCCTAATCACACAAGGATACCTTACATGTTAAGACTAACCGTCTTAAACACAAGTTGTTCACCCGCCTTAACGAATCCCGTTAAGTGCGTTTTTGTTTAATAAAACCGTGTTTTAACGTGACGACCCGTTGGTGATTATTATTCCTAGTCTAGACGCTTTACTTATTTCCCGAGAAAATAATATATTTTCATATTGGTGACTAGTTACGTTTGTCAAAAATAAATATTATTTTTGCATCACAATATAATATATTTATATTATATCTCACGTATCATCATATAATCATTTTGTATTAATAATTATATAAACCACAAATGTCGTTCAAAAGTGTTCCAAGCATACGAATCGTCCTACGTGTACATAATCCTTGTTAACACGTACTCATACAATTTACTTGTTCTGACAACATGTGTTTATATTCAACATGCATTCATTTGTACGTACGAGTATAATCATGTTTTAACAATCCAACACATATTTAAACAAGTTTCACGATAACATACTATTATTTATTCTCAAACCGAACGTCTTTATATTTCTTTACTCGTGTCTACGTTCTATGTTATCAACGTGTTCTAAATATATATTATTTCATTTGTTTAGCCGTTTCATATCTCCTTTCGATTTAACAAGTTTCTCGTTATATATAAATATATATCTTGACGTTTATATATATATATATTTACATGCAATTGTTAAATCATTATTCAATTTCTACAACTTAAACACATATACACCTAGATATATTCCATAGGATTTTTACATGTATACATACACTTATATCTTTCCTTTTTCCTCAAGTATTATTTAGACTTTCTCTAATCTATAACTTATTTATCAAAATCATCCAACATCAAGAATACATCCATAATTATTTATTAAATTTACATTACTATTTATGTATCCATCCATTTGGTTATCATAAATCAAACACATACATATATATAAATATATATATATATATATATATTTACATGCATTTTCGGCCCATGTATATACATGTATGCATATCCTAGTTTCCATTTTTACACATGTATTCATACACTTTAAACACTTCTAGTTTCTCAATCAAGTCAAACATATATGAACATATGCATGATTATTTTCTACCAACATAGATATATATATATATATATATATATCCATCTATTTTAGTTTTTATCTACTTTAAACTTAGCATCACATGAAACAACAACTTATCACTAAAATAATCAACACCAATTCATGTATATAATTACCAAATTTTCGATCCTTATATATATATATATATATTTATACAAAACCCTAACTTTTATACTTTTTAAGGTTAAATCTTTAAGAAAACTCTTTTAATCTTTCAGCCTCTTTGTTTATTATGATGAACAACATGTTTAGATTAAGAAAAAGAGATGGAATTAGGGTTTGGTGTCGGTTTCCTTACCACTAGTCAAGCTAGGCGACGATTGCACTTGTGAACGTTGATGGATTCTCGTTTTATTGTCAGAACCCGACTCCCTAGCTTCAAAACTTCTCAATTTCTCCAAGCTCTGACTAAGGCTCTCTAGAACTTGCTCTTGAATATAAAAGGTGGAATGGTGCTAGTGTGTGTGTGTGAGTATATCGTATATATATATAGAGATGGAAGAGTTTGAGTGTTGGATGCTTCAACACTCCATCATCATTATCATTCAAGATTGATAGAATGGATTTGACCTTGAGTTACCTCTACACTTGAATGAGAATGGTCTCTATGACAAGATTTGATGGAGTTAGTGGATTTGGTGGAAAGTGGGTGGTGGGTGGGTGGTCTCGGCCGAGAGGGGTAGAGGGGGGGGGTTTGGGTTTGATTCAACTTGTAGATTGTAGTATGTATACTAGTTGATAGGCTTTTAGTAGGTAAAATACCCGGTAGGCGCTCCCGTGATCTAATACCCGATATATGAACTTTTATGATTAAAACTCTTTATATTTCGTATTTCGACTATATTTTAATAGTCCACTAATTTAACCCGTCATAGTTAATGTTTAACTATAATATATACGTACACACATAATAATAATTCGTCACCATGAATCAATATTCTTTGTGTTTATTTTCAATAATTTTGTCACCAATATTTATGTTTTTATAACCAGCGTGGTACTAGACTTTACTTGGAATAAAAGTTTTGTTAATCACCAACAACGTTCCTTGCGGTTTATTATCGCTTATTTCCCTAGTAATTCATAAAGATTACTATTTTGATATAAGTTTCTTTGCTAGACTCCTTGACTTTACTTATTCAAAATAATACTTCAGGAAAATATATGATTTGAACGTGCATTTATGTAATATGGATATTTACCTTAATTACTGGGTGTCACAAAGGACCTTCATAACCCATCCTTGTAAGAATTGGAGTAACAACTTCTGGATTCAGCTTGGTTGGATGAGCTGTTAGGTCATCGAACTGTAGAGCAGTTCTTATTACAGCTTCTGAAATTCGAACTGTTCCAATAATGCATTCTTCTCCATGGTCATTTGGATGTATTGTTGCATTGGACCAAAACTCCTGAATATGGGTTCTGTAAATAACTGGATTCTCCATAACAACAAAGTTAATGGGGGAAAGTGTCAACCCCACACCATCGATCTGAAATATTCAAATTCTTCAGGTGGGTCAAGAGTAAAAGCACAAAGATTATGATCAGCAACGAATCTTATTTCAACCATATCTGCACAAAACTTATTAAGTTAATAACCACACATATAGAAAAAAATTAATTAACACGCAAGATATTAGGGTTATCGGAATATCAGGGGTTTACGGCCCCATTATTGTTCTCGGCACAACAAGGGTTTTCGGTCAGACTTGGGTTCTCTGCTGAACTTGGGTTCTCGGCTGAACTTTGGTTCTCGAGTAGAATGGGGTTCTCGGCTAAAACAGGGTTCTCAGCTAATAATGTGGTTTTCGGCTAAAACAGGGTTCTCGGCTAATCTGGGTTCTCGGGTAGAGTGGGGTTCTCGGCTAAGATTGGGTTCACGGTTACCCATATGTATACGGGAATACCAACAGTTCACGGGAAGACCAAGGGTTCACATTGTCTAAAAATTGAAACCGTGATTTCTTGGTTCCCGGGTGATGCAGAAACAGGTTCATTCCTCAAATTGAAGTATCTAAGCATCAGATTATCGACTATAACTATTGAAATGGTGCTCGCCGACTTAATACAACCCTAATTAGCCCTTCAATTTCAGATTTTACCCACGGGACTTGATATCTTTGATTACAGAAGCCTATGTGAGTATCTCTATGTTTATTCACGGCTCCCATAAGTTCATTAAGCAACTTAAAGATTCAGATGTTGTACTTGTAGATTCAAGGAACTTGTAGAGAAAGTTAGGTAAGAGGAGACACAGAATCAACAATTTTTCTTCAAAAATCGCCAAGAGAGAGAGAGAGAGAGTTTGCCGTGAATTTCCATTACCCGAATAAGGGTTTAAGTTTCAAATTTTTGAAAGTGGGGGCCCACCGTGAAGAGTGGTGGGCCACTCCTTTAACTCGTAAACTCCCAAAGATGTTAGTCCCTTAGATAATTTATTTTAAAGCTTAAACTTTGTCACTTTATAAAAATTAATTAAATAAAATAACATAAGAATAAAAATAAACATAAAAAATAAAAAGGACATAAAACATACTATTTCTAAAGACTGACCTTTGTGACATTTGCAATGGGATCAAATCGTTCTACAGGCATACCAAGGAACATTTTTCAGCATGCATATTTACTAAGAAGTGTCAAGAAGATTATTAATATTTAGATCCTTCTAAACTCATGCTTTAGCATCAGACCTAAGTTTTACACTGTGATTTAATTTATCAGGTTTTTGGTAAAATTAATTATGACTTAATGGGTCCCACACTCATATCTTAGAAACCTGTTACTCTATGAATTATGAATTATGTGAATTATTGATGAACTTTAATGGACCCCACAGCTTATCAGGCAAACCTTCCCTTCCTCATAATCTTTTGAGCGCCTACCTTATAACTAATTGAGCATAACTAGCACAGGTTTATGCAACTTTTCAGGGAATCTCTTACAAAATTTGATCAAAAACATAGAACTACGGGCTTACATGTTCTGAATCATCAGAAGCTCAGGGTCATAGCACTGCGGACTTACATGCCTTGACAAGAGATCCCTTCTCAGTCACATATTCCTAGAAAAATAAAAATATTTACAAGTATATTTATATGTATGTCTTTAGACATATCTTTTTTGTATTTTTCTTATAGCACGACATTGACATTGCGTGTCTTTTTGCCCAGTATTTTGCTTTGCACTATCGTTGAGTGTCTTTTCACCTATTGCATATCAATGCATGTCTTTTAAGTAAATAGATATATAATATTTACAGACATGTATCAAGTCAAGCTCGTAACCCCTTTGTGAAGGGTCCCGGTTAGTGCAATCCCAGTAGAGCAAGGATTGTCCATAGTTCATCAACCTTTATGTTTAAGTTCTCGATTATTAACAGGAATGGCAAATTACACTAATCTATGAGATGTTCCCCACTAAGGCCATAATACTATTTTGTTCAAATGTATCACATGTAGAGCCTATCAGCATATCCAACATTGATCCTAGCCTTTTCAATTTAATGCCTTACATGTGTTGATCCTAGCCTTAAGAAACGAACGTTCATATCACTTCCCATTAAATTGCAAAACTTTCGATGTAGACACAAACAATATTTTTGAATTTTCTTTTAAAAGAACTAAAGCTGACTCTTTTTTAGTTTTCTTGACTCTAAAGAATTAAAGCCGACTCTTTTTGTATTTTTCTTCACTCTAAAGAATTAAAGCTGACTCTTTTTGTATTTTTCTTGATTCTAAAGAATTAAAGCCGACTCTTTTTGTTTTTATCTTGATTCTCCTCCTAAATTTGTGCTAAAAATCAAAATGTACAAATTTAACTATGAAGAAAAATATTTTTGGTGACCAATTTAATCTTTGAAACCAATCATTTTCAGGGACTCTACAAGCATATTGAATCGAGATGTATCAAATGCTTTAGTGAAGACATCTGCAACATTTTTGTCAGAATCAACCCTTTCAAGACATATGAGATTTCTCTCAAAGCAGTCGCGAATGAAGTGCACCTTGATATCAATATGGTTGGTTTTAGAATGTTGAACCGGATTTTTCACAATTAACACAGCAGCCTCATTATCACAGAAAATGGGAGTACTAAGAAAGGTCAAACCATAATCTAGCAATTGATGTTGCATCCAGATGATTTGTGAGCAGCAAGACGATGCAACAACATACTCAGCTTCAGCAGTAGAAGTAGAGACTGTGTATTGCTTCGTGCATTGCCAAGAGATTAGCCTGTCTCCCAGAAATTGACAGCCCCCACTTGTAGATTTTTTGTCCAGCTGACACCCTCCATAATCACTGTCACAAAAAGCATACAGGTCAAAACTAGATTCTTTGGGATACCAAAGGCCATGCCAAGGCTTGCCCTTTAGATATCGAAAGATACGTTTAACAACGGTTAAATGGGATATTTTAGGATTTGCTTAATAACGAGCACACTGACACACATCAAACATGATATCTGGATGACTTGCTGTCAGGTACATTAAGGATCCGATCATGGGTCGGTATTGTTTCTGATCAACAGCAACTCCATTTGTGTCAGCATCCAGAACTGGCCGAGCAGCCATAGGAGTAGATGCCGCCTGAGCATCAGTGAATTTAAACTTCTTCATAATCTATCCCCTCTTGTTGATAGAAACCGTACAGTAATGCTGTCTTGACATCCGTTTGATAAACCATGAAGTTCGTACAAGATGCATATTCCAAGAATATTCTAATAGCCTCTAGACGAGCAACGAGAGCGAACACTTCTTCATAATCTATCCCCTCGTGTTGATAGAAACCCTGCACAACCATTCGAGCTTTGTTTCTAATGATCACTTTGCTTTCATCTTGTTTGTTTCTAAATACCCAACGGTTGCCAATAGCTTTCTTGCCTGGTGGTAATGACACTAAATCCCATACTTGCAGTTTAGTAAATTGATTCAACTCTTCATGCATTGCATCAACCCAACTAGGCTCGAGAAGAGCCATCTTGATGTTCTTGGGTTAAATTTGAGAAATAAAACACGAGTACATACATCTGTTTATGTCTCCGGTAGTGCTCCTGGTTCTGACCCCATCTGTCAGTGACCCGATTATAGTGTTAACCGGATGATCTTTATTGACTCTATGAGAGGAAATCTCAGGAACATGCACTGTGATGGGCAAGTTCGTCACATTTGAAGGTGTCTCTTCATTGGATTCATTTGTAGGGTCAGAAATCGGCTTCTCGACAATGCTTTCATCAGGAATCGGCTGCTGGAATATTGATGAGTCTAAAGTATCAGGTATAGATGCACCGTCATTGACAACTAACGAGGAATTTTCAGCAGTAGCTGGTGAATCCTCAGAGACATTTGTGGAAATAGGGGTATTATTAGATCTTTCATCACTTGGTGAGTTAACAACTTCTGGAGGATCAACAGTGAGCAGTGGTCCTACATAAGAGTCTTCATCGTCATCACTCTCATCAAATTGTTCACTTAGGAACCTTGCTATTTCATCAGTATGGAGATTAAATGATTTAAATAAGGAACGATAATCAAATAACCATGATGGACCGCACTCAGCATCAGTGGGATTTTGCTCTTGCCAATCAACATAGGTTGATTCTCATATCTCTTTAGTAACCTTGTTGTAGACTCTATAAGCAGTGGTGTTTGATCCATAACCCACAAAATAACATTCATCTGCCTTTTCATTGAACTTTGGTGTGGATTCTGTATGCAATACAGTACACGGACACCCAAAAGCTCTGAAGTAACCAACCCATGGTTTCTCATTGTAGATCGCCTCGTACGGAGTTATTTGATTTTTCTTGTTAAGAAGGACCCAGTTGAGCACATAGCATGCTGTGTTTACAGCCTCTGCCCAGAAGAATAAAGGCAACTTTGATTCAAAAAGCATTGTTCTTGCAGCTTCAATGAGAGTTCTGTTCTTTCTTTCAGCAACACCATTTTGCTGAGGTGTTCGAGCTGCACTAAACTGTCTGGCGATCCCTTTTTCAGTACAAAACTGATTCATCACTGCATTCTTGAATTCAGTTCCATTATCACATCTAATTGCTTTCACCTTCACATTTCTTTGATTTTCAACCAACACTATAAAATTCTTTATTAGCTCTGCAGTCTCACTCTTATTAGCCAAAAAGAAAACCCAAGAGAAACATGAGTAATCATCAGTTATGACTAGACAATAAGAGTTTTGCCCAATGCTCATCACATTCACAGGACCAAATAAATCCATATGAAGGAGATGAAGAATGCAGTCAATAGAATTAAGCATTTTTTACTTATGAGGCTTTCGGTGTTGTTTCCCCTTAGCACAAGCCACACATTTTTCGATTGAAAAGAACTCAGAGACAGGCAAATCACGAACATGATTACCTTTTGCAATTCGATTTAAGTTCTTGAGATTTACATGTCCAAGAAGACGATGCCATAACAAATATGTATTTTCATAAACGGGTTTACTGTTCATATCAATAACATAAGAGTTTCCCTTACGGGGTGTTCTTAACAAAATCCATTCCTCAGGAATCACAAATCCTGGTTTTAAAATTAAGCATTCTTTATTTGTGAAATGAGATGAAAACTGCTTATCACAAATTTGAGATACACTCAGTAAGCTATGATTAAGCTCAGTAACGTAACTCACGTCATGAAAACTCAAAGATCCATTAATCACAGTACCTTTCTTGCTGATTTTTCCACCTTTACCTCCCGCAAATGAGACACAATCTCCATTGAAATTTTGCACATCATGTAGTAGATACATGTCTCGTGTCATATGCCTGGAACATCCACTATCAACAAACCAAAGATTATTGACAGTCCTCCTTGGGTGTTCTGCACAAAGAACGAGATTAATTAGTAATTGGAACCCAGGCCATGGTAGATCTGGGTATTCCATTTGCATCAATGTATGATACTTCTTGTAAACACATGTCATTTTTTGATTCAAGTTTGTTACTTATGATACTTTCAATTTTAGCTTTCCAAACAGGCTTAGATAAAACAGAGTTTTTAAGTGCTTTACTCGGCGTATTTTTGATATTAACACTTTGTTTGAGATTCTTGTTCTTTTGCCTTTCAAAATAAGCATGTATGTTCTGCTTAGCCACATTCCAATCTTTATCAGAAGAGTTGTTATATGTTGAATGATTCTTCATTGCCTCAGACTTGACAGTCTTCACTGGCTTAGAACCCATTGGCCTATATGACTCCTTCTGATTCTTAACATAATATGGAATATAGGGACGATGAACACAATGTTTAGCTTGATGTCCTGGCTTTCCATAGGTATAACAACACTGTTTCTTAAGATAAGGTGCAGATCCAAACTTGTCAGAGTTAGGATAGTAGGACGCATCCTGCTTGTAAACCTGTTTAGGTTTAAACTGTTGATGAGCATGTCTCTGCTCAAACCTCAAATGGTGATGATCATATTCATTATAGAATTGATCCTTTGTGAAATGCTTTGGTAAAGCATTTGAGGGTGGATTAGTGAGTTTTGGTTTCTAGAAAACATGCTTCTCAGTGTTTCCATTAGCTAAATGTTTAACAAACACAATATTCTTGAGAATATTAGCATTTTTAGAATAAATAGTTTTGGAACTAGAAACATTCAAACCAATCATATCACACACTAGAAGACTTAGAGTTTTTCAAAATAGAAGGAACAAAAACATTGTTTTCAGATTTTTTTATGATTTAACTTAAAACTGTAAACTTTTGACTTATCATCTTCATCATCCTCACTTGACCAATCCTGTATTTCTATTTGTTCTGCACATGAGGTAGATGAATTAGAATTGTTCACACATTTAGGGGTTGAATATGATGATTGGGAATCACCACCACATGATTTGCTCCCAGGAGTAAACATGAAAAAATCCTTAACTTGTTCCTCTACAGAGGGAGGAACAGTAGTACAATTTCCATTAAAAGGAGGAGGCACATTGTTATACCCAAGACCCTTGCTCCCATTACCTAGTTTATGAAGTTGATTTTCAAGTATGTCAACTACTTTACTAGATTGTCCAAAGTAATCTACTTTGAATTTGGCCTCGGCAAAGTTTGATTTTGCCTTTTCTAGATTAGTAGTTAATCTTACAATTTCTTGTTTAGCATCAGTAAGCAAACAACATGTATTGCTGAGTTAAGATTTGAGTAAAGAAACATCCTTTTTACCAGCCTCTATTGCTTCTTTATAATCCTTTTCAGTTTTAAGAAATTTCTTTTTATGATATTTTAAATTTTCCATCTCAAAAATTAGAGTAGCATTGTGTTTTCTATAAATTTCTACTTTAGCTATGCAAGATTGAGAACATAGGGAAGCAATTACCTCAGGTGGAGTATCAGAAGATGGACATGCAGAAGACTCTCCAATAATGTCTGCCATAAACGCATGATTAAGGTCCAACTCCTTTATTTGATCTCCCCAGTCATATCCACCAGTTTGTTGACTAATCAAGGCCTTTGAGTTAGCAGCATTATTTCCCCCTGAAGATGATCCAGCATCACTTCCTCTTTGCTCCTTTGGTTTAGTACATTGTCTTGCAAAGTGTCATGGTTCATGGCAATTGTAGCAGCGAAGATTTGATTTGTTAAAACCAATCTTTTTCCTTGTGTCTTCACTCTATCTGAATTTGCCGGTCTTGTTAATAATGTTTTTAGCCCTGAATACAGTCATTGCCAGTTGCCAAGAGATATCCAGTTCTTCCACATCCCCTGGATGAATTTGATTTAGTTTAACAGTAAGGACCTATGAAGGTGATAGATTACCTGAGACAAAGGCTGCATAACAATTCATGATGCCACTGCACAAAGAAGTATTTACTTCAATAAGCTTAGCTTGTTGAGCAGAATATTCCTGCTGCTCAGTTGCAGATGTTTTAGTTGTAGCAGCAACACTTTCTGCTTTGTGCACCAACATAGTTTATTGTGTTAACATGATTGACTTTTCTTTGCTAGTTATCCAGATCATAGGATTTGATAATAGAAATTAGATTATTTAAGGTGATCTTGTTCAAATCTTTGGTTCATTTCAGCAGAGAAACGTTCCAATCCTAGCTTTGTGGTAAGCCATTCAACAACTTCCTATCATTCATTACAATCTGAGCACCTCTCATCTGTGAAACTAGCTTTGTGAATCTCTGCAATTGTGCTTCAAGTGTTTCACCTTAGACATGATTGAACATGTTAAACTGCTGCAAAACCATTTCCTTTCTAATGGACTTCATATCATCATTCCCTTCAAAGGCCTGAGCTAACGACTCCAAAAGTTGCTTAGCAGAAGTGCATTCTTTAAAATTATGGGCTATGTCAGGTGATAGAGCCATGGTCAGAGATGCTAAAGCCTTTAGGTCTCATTCAACAAGATCAAAATTTTCATCAGTATAATTCTCAATCTGTTTTGGTGCCTTAGTACCATCAGTCTTATCAAACATAGGGACTTGAGGTCCCTTGAGTATACTTCTCCACATTTTGGCTTCAAACAACAAAACATGATTCATAAACCTAAATTTCCAGTCCACATAGTCTTCAACACAAGTTAGTCTTGGAGGTTTGGTGCTTGTACCAATTTGTAGGTCAAGCAGACTGTTTAAGTTCATGGTGACTTGTTGAGAATTCATTCTATCAGAGTGTGAGGTCTTTGATCAAAACCTGAAAAAGTAATGAACCCGTGAACTTGTTGGAAATCGTGAACCACTTGAAACCCGCAAACTGTTGAAACAAAACCGTGAACTTGCTAAACCCCGTGAAGATTGATTCAATTGTGAAGTATACCAATGCCGTAAACCTTTTCTGAGCCATCAACTCAAATCGTGAAGTAGTTTCAACCCGTGAAAACTTGCTGCGAATACACACCGTGAACCTCCTTGAACCCGTGAAGTTTTTCCCGTGAACTTCGCCGTGAAGCTTGAACCCGTGAACCACACCCAAGAATCTGAACCCGTGAATGATTCCTGTAGAAAACCTGTGTATCTGGACTTGATTCTGTTTTCGAAAATAAACCCGAAATTTAAGGAATTCAAATTTTAATCCCAAGAAAACAGTCTTGACTTTTACTCTTTCCCGATGAACATGATGAACAATTCCGATCAATTGTAGACGAAACTCGCTCAAACTTCTACTTCAACAGTAGCAATATACCAATGATTTCATGAAAGAACAATTCTATCTTGATTCTCAGCAGGATATGATGAAAAACCTTTACGAAAGTAGCTGATTAACACAAAAAAAAATCAAAAACAGAAACACAAATACCTCAACACCTTTGTCTTGAATCGTTGATATCTAGAACCGAGCCTTGAATGAGTTCAATGGCTTTGATACCAATTGTAAGTCCCAAACTTGGTGGATCTTCAAAAAATAAACACACACGATATCAAGTCTCACAATCAATAGGCGGAAACTATTGATTGTGGTGATTCAAGAACACACGGATTCAAAGTAATAACTCATATATTGCTTTTAGAGAATTACAGAGAAAAACACTAACAACCGCTAACCTTACACGGTTAGGGTAAACATAAATATATACTAAACATAAACACTTAAGCCCATTACATGTTCTCATTGAAGCCGACCCATAACACCCAAACCGTGAACCCTTGGTTCACGGTTACACCCTACAAGACATTAGTAGTAAGCTTAATCATAACCAAAAGTCTAGGTCTAACACTTTCCCTTGCCATCTCCAACCAGTGGACCCTACGTCAACTTGATATTAGCAATGCCTTTCTACAAGGTACCTTAACCGAAGACGTATACATGACTCAACCTCCCGGATTTATTAATCCCTCTTTCCCATCCCACGTGTGTAAACTAAATAAAGCTATATATGGCTTACGCCAAGCTTCTCGAGCATGGTATGAAGAACTCAAATCATATCTACATTCCAAACACTTCTAACCAACCGTCTCGGACCCATCCTTATTCATTCAAACTCACGGCTCTTTACCAGTCTTTATACTTGTCTACGTGGATGACATCATTGTCACCGGACCCTCTACTCATATCATCAACGATTTCATCTCTCATCTCTCTACCAAATTCTCTTTAAAGGATCTTGGCAATCTCTCATATTTGCTTGGCATAGAAGTTCTACCTCACTCGCATGGTCTTTTCCTATCACAATATAAATACATCAACGATATCATTCAACGAGCCAATATGAGTGAATGTAAACCGACATCCACACCTATTACATGTTCCGAACCCACCACCTTGCATGGAGGAATTCCCATGCAAAACCCTACGGACTATAGGGCCATGCTCGACGCTTTACAATACCTATCTATCACTAGAACTGATGTTGCCTTCACAGTAAACAAGCTTTCTTAGGTCATGCATGCACCTACTTCCACACATTGGAGTGCCTTAAAGCGTTTAATCAGATATTTACAAGGTACTATTCACAAAGGTCTATTAATACAGAGAAAATCTCCATTAAATCTTCATGGCTTCAGCGATGCTGACCGGGTAGGCGACAAAGACAACTACTGAAGCACCACTGGCTATATCGTATACTTAGGTTCGAACCCCATTGCTTGGAGTTCTAAACGACCAAGCACCCTGGCCCGTTCATCCACCGAAGCTGAGTTTCGTGTAGTAGCCTCAATTACTACTGAAATTATTTGCATCAAATCTCTCCTAAAATAACTAGGTTTCACACCCACTACAACCCCAACTATTTTTTGTGACAACCTTAGTGCAACCCAATATTCTTCAAACCCGGTTTTTCACTCACGCATGAAACATCTAGTTCTTGACTTCCACTTTGTACGTGAAAAGGTCCAAGAACGATCGATAAGAGTCACACACATTGCGGGAGATGATCAACTAGCTGATGCCCTAACCAAACCTCTACCAAGATCACGATTCCATCACCTTACTTCCAAGATTGGACTCATCACAAAACCGTCCATCTTGAGGGAACATATTAAGGATAAAAATAATAAATAAATAAATTCAAATCCTTTTGAATTACTTTCCCCCCAATATTTTTTTGTAGTATGTATTTTCCATTTATTGAATTTATTGTAATTTATTATTTCTCCTAGAATCATGTTCATAGACTTCGTATTTATTCCTTGGTTTCCTCATTGTAATCACAATTAGCGATTCAAAAATAAAGTTAATATTGAATTCTTATAGGGTCATGGTTCTAGTCATGGGCCGGGTAATAGTTCGGTTATTAATTAAATAAAATAATTTCATTCTTTGAAAGAATGAAAAAAAAACACCCATACCCTAAGAAATAAAAATTATTAGAAATGGAAGAATCACATTCCTTATGTAATGGTTCATTAATTATATTTCTATGAAACAGGCCCGACCCAATAGCTTACTTGGGCCAAGCTAGGGCATGGGGCCACCAAAAAAAAATAGGGCCTCCAATTTTCATTTTTTTTCTTATATATGTACACATGTGGGCTGGACAAACGTTTTGGGCCTCCTGAGTCCTGATTTGTATCCGTTGGTGTAACACCTGTCACAAAAATGTCCAAGATTTGGTAAAAGGTAAAACCATGGGGACTATAAGTGTAAATATACCAAAGTCTAGGGTTGAAAATGAAAGAAATTTGAGAAATTAAGTTGATATCGGACCGACATTTATCACCATATCGGTCCTAAATAAAACCAAGTTGGATATCGGATCGATGCTAAACTCAGTCCAATAGTGGACCGACATCCCTACCCATATCGGTCCGTAATAGGTCACTTAGTCGGTTATTGGACCGACATCGATCCATAACGGTCCGACAATCTCCTCTCAGCCGTAAAATGTGGTGTTGACACGTGTCTAGTGACTAAGCCCTAATAATTAGACATGGGTCTAGATATCGGACCGACATGGTCCACATATCGGTCCGTTATGCCGCCAAATATGTTCGGTCCAATCAGATGTGGACATGTAGGGCTGACGTGGGCTTAGTCGGATGTCAGACCGACATCCCTAGCCCTATCGGTCCGACATGGGTCTGAATGGAAGCCTATAAATAGCTGATTGACCTCATTTCAATTTTTCTCATCCCAAACCAATTCCAACCTCCAAAATACACTCTAGGTGATCTCTAGCCACTCCCGACGATCCCGGTCCAACTCACACCCGTCTTTGCGCTTAGATTAAGAAGAAACACTCGTAGAAGTGTTGTTGCGTTAGAAGAATCAAACTTAGAAGCTAGACGTTAAGCTTTCGACGTTATAGGCTCATTCCTACTAAAAAGGTGAATACTTTATCTCTCTAAAAACTCGTGTCAAACATTTTATTAACGAAAATGGCCAAATAACGATTAAGGGAGTAATGCTCAACGTTTATTTACGGATAAGCATTCGGGCCATAGTTATACGTAAAATTTGCAAGGGATACACGGGTCTCGGGTGAAATTCTCGGATCGCGTCTGGTACTTCCCTTTTTAACAAATGAGGAGGCATGAGCCCCCGTTGTTATAAAGACATACTAACAATGTATACAGTGGTGCATATGGTTAGGACATGGGCCTGCTGAATGTGTAGATTGAACATAAAGTTGTGATTATCGAATTAATACTTGTTTATGCCAAATGATTTTTGTGTCAAGATATTATTTTCAAAATGTTTTTCAGGTAACGAATAAAATGTGATGAGAATGGAATATGGGTAGACATAAGAAAGGAGATAGGACCCATGAAAAGAAAGGATGGAATGCACGTAGGATTCTCATGCCTCGTGTAAAAGGAAACCCTAAAGAAAGGAGATATGACTAGGGAACTGATCCACCTTGAGTTGTACTATTTCCAATGGCTTATGATTTATTTGATTTCAAACTTTGTTTTGTAATCAAATGAGAAGGGTATTTGCAACCATATGCTTATAAAGTAAATATAAAACTTTTATATTCCAACCGAGTTTTGATATTTACAAATACAATCCTTAAGGTGGAAAGAATGACGAAACGATCCTTTTTGAAAAGATTTCCACTGTATTTTATCAAAACCCTGAAATCAAAGAATCAAGATACCAATCGGACTCACACACGTCTAGGGGGTGCCTGAGGCGGGGTGTGACAGGTGGGTATCAAAGCCACAAGTTTTAGCGAATTACATACTTATCTAATCTTTAGCCATTAATGCTTTTAAGATAAGAAAACAAGGTGACCTTCTGACCGGTATGTAGTTATCTGACAAACGAAAGTGTTATGTCTAAGAAAAGAGTGGTGTATAAATCTCTCCTAGACTCGTCGCTCTTATCTGGGAACATATCTGTTGGAGGGACTACTCTGGAAAGATAACCATCCTTGTAGAGCCTTAGCTAAGATTAAGGTACTGGCTTTAGTATCTAAGTCTTGATTAAGATAAATACTAATACATTAAGATTGCAGATATGTGGAGGTAATCCCGTTCCATATTACGATCCTAATCGCCCTATTAAACAAGAATCCCAGAAATACTATCCGTTGGGTTCACGACAGAATCCTAACTCTTCGCCGTACTATAATAACGACCCATTTACTATGCTCCCTAAGCATAATTCTCCCGAATACCACCCTCAATCCCAAAATTCTTCTAGCCAATGGATGAATGATAGATCAGACTTCAGTAATTGGAACACCGGTGCCCATCTGTACAAGGAAATGAGACACAATCCAGTCAAATTCAATCATCAGAAGAGGATCCTTCAGAAGATTCCCATTATTATCATACTACTTCTGAAAATCTCGATGATTATCCATTTAATAACCCTGTCTCAAACAGTTCTGATTAGCAATCTCATAAATCTGGTTCCAGTCTTGTATGATCCCTATATATTTTCTGAACCTCCTTACGATGGTCCTTTTAAGAACTATTTCCAAGCTCCATCTCATTACCAAAACACTTATAATGATATTATGGTTGGACACCAAAATATGGTTATGAGCATAGTATGACTTCATCTCTTATAAAATTTTTAGATCGTTCGTTACGCCAAACTGATTAGATAACAAGGGAGAAAATCATGGACAAGGCAACAACCAAATTTTATGGGAAACAAGTGTACGAGCATGATCTGATGACTATTGGGAAAGAACTGACGAAAGATTGAAAAATCATGTTGTATTTTACCTTTATATTGTAATATTCTCTTATAATAAAAATATCCATGTTTTGAATTTCAGAATGGTTGGAAAGGGTAAAGGTCCTAGTTTTCTTCAAAAATTTGCTCATGCTAGTTACTTCGAACGTAAAACAGATGAAACAACTATAGAAATTAATAAGGAAACTGAAAGTTCTACTTTCAGAAGCCTCGGAGAAATAGGAAACCCTAGTGTTCATTATAATCCTTTTATAAATTTTCATTCTACTCCGACTGCTAGAAGCTATAACATTACTCCTGTTTATTCACAAAATTTTCATGAGGGATACACCGAAATGCCTTACGAGAATAAATGTGATCCCGAAGAAAAAGAGCGTGCTGACTCCAATATACCTTACGTTTCTTATTATGAGACGATTCCTCTTCCCGCTCTGCATATAAATGAGAATGCATCGAGAAGTGAGAGAGAACAAATATTTTTGAACCAAATAGCTGAACTGGAAAGAGAAAAGGCTGAAGTTGAAGCTCAGAATGCTCTATTAGTTCAAACTCTTGGAGAAAAGAATTTTAGGAACTTTTAAATTTCTATTTGTATTATCCTTTGTAATAAATTTCCTCAATAAAAAGTCTTGTTTTTAATCCTCGTCTTATTCTTCTAATAGTATGTCGAAAAATACTGGACCTTCTCAAAATATGAGACGCAAGAAAAAGCAAACAGTGGTTGAGAACGCTGCTGAGAATAATGAGTCTCGAAAGGAGTTTCAAAAGATGATTGTGGAAGGAATCAAGGATTCTCTTCCAATGATCTTTGAGGAACTTGAAAAGACACAAGCTTCGATTTCTCAATCTATTCATTCCTGACAAACCCGAACGATCACTCAATCAAAACCCGTCACTCTTAAATCGGAAGGCTCTAATACTCATAAGACGAAGAAGACGGAGAGAGAAGAATACTATCAGAATTCATTAGAAGATGAAGGAATGGGTAACAATTATGGGCATATAGAGAAGAAAAGAAAGATATGTAGGTCCCAGGAGCCTCGTCGCGCAGCGGAAATACACGGATCTGTTCTGTGATTTGTGTGGGAACAGAGAAAGCGAGACAGAGAAACAAAAACAAAGACAAAAGATAATCAAACGATACGTAATCCATAAGACAGAAATCATCCTGTATTACAGACGACATACCGAAGGAGCACACAACTCTCATATAAGCTCACAGTCGAGGGGCGGGAGAGCTCGTCCCGCCCGGACACCTCTCAACCTAGTTCCTGAAGTTCCACCTACAAATGAAGACAAGTCTTCTATTTATAAGGGCAGAAACATTACATGTGTACTTTTCTAAGTATGTAGGGGATTGGTCATGACCAAACTAGTGTGCACCTCCTGGGTACTAGCCACGTACACCGATACATAGAATTTTATCTATAATTACTAAAACATGCTTCTACAAGATAGTTCGATGTACCTATAAGATGATCCAGGACTGTAAACCTTATAACTTCTTAAGGAGAGAAGGAGGAATAGCTACATTGAGGTGGATTGAGAAAACTGAGTCCGCGCTGGCAATCATCAAATGTGCTGAGGAGGACAAGGTTCTGTATGCCTCCAATCTATTTAAGGAACAAGCCCTTGAATGGTGGAACAATATTGTTGTTGCCAAGGGTAGAGATGCAGCCTATGTAGTGGGCTGGAATGCCTTTAAGGTCAGAGTTGAGAAAAAGTATGTTCCCCAGAATGAGCGGGAACAGATTATAGGAAAATTTCTAAGTTTAAGAATGATCGGAACAAATCATCAGGAGTATGCCACCAAACTGCTCGAGTATGCTCGAATCGTTCAACATCTAGCTACTCCTGAATACAATCTGATCAAACGTTATATTTGGGGTTTAATTAGAGAAATCCACGACATGGTGAAGGTAGCAAATTGTGAAAATCTGGATGATGCTATGGATCTAGGAGAATCATTGACAACCAGCCTGATAAGAAATTAGGAAGAAGGAAAGAAGAAGAAAGAATAGTTGGGCAAGGCCCAAGTAGATTAAAGAAATCCAACTTTTCTCCTCGAAATAACAATTATTCTATCTGTGAATGTCCGAAGTGCCGGAAAAGGCACTTAGGACAATGTTAATCTGGACCTTATTGCAGCCTCTACAAGATGCCTGGACACAAAACTGAAGATTGTTATAAAAAGAGACCATTTACGTGCTTTGGGTGTGGCAAAGCTGGTCACATCAAAATCAATTGTGAGAAACCCTAGGCCATTCGGCCTAGGTCTTGTGCGACGGCAGAAGGCATCGAGAGAGAGAGAGAGAGAGCGCTGTCGGAGAGGACATGAACACGGTGGTGATCATGCGGCGGACTTGTAGCGGCGTCTAGCGAAATAGGATCTCTCTTCGCGTAAGGTAAATCTCTCACTTCTTGTTTTACTTTCATGTTTATGTTACCTCATAGGAACTAGGCTAGAGTAGCCTGTGGTCTCGGTTAGCGGTAGAGGTGACGAAAGGGGGTGGTCGGCTCTGAAAGCGACGGTCACGAGTGATGGTGGAGACGAAATGGCGACGACTCGATGGTGAGCAGGGTGGTCGGTAATGGGGCGGTTACGGGAATCAGGTCGGCTACGGCATGAGGGAAAGGTGGTCCTCTTTGGGGGCTACCAGGCAAGAAAGACGGGACCCATGGTGGTGGGGGATGGTTATGACATGGAAGTAGGGTTATCGAATCCATAGGGAACACGTGGAGAATGCTATTCAAGTTAAAACTATTCAATTACTACTAAGGTCCTAAACTTTATTAATTAAAAGACTTGGAATTATAAAAAAACACTTAAGTTGATTTGTAAAACAATTGGAGAAAGACATACCACTTCGGGATTCAGATTTAGCAAAACATACGCACAATTTCAGTTTCAAATCAGATCAGAGATTACATAGGCATAACCTTGTCTAAATGGTTTAACCCAACCACACAATAATCAATTCAAATACAAAATCTGATTATTCCCGATGCAAGAAAACCAAGAAAAGACGATAGATGCGATAAATTGAAAACATGCAATTGTTCATAAATCAACACACACAATTTAATTCAAAGAACTTAATAGGTTCGCAAAACTTCAATCCAATACTGATCATCTACTAAAATCATACACATATAAGCAGAAATCGTTCACCTGGAGGGATCACGAAAGCTTTTAGCCGCTCATGATTGTCGAAAACATTAAAGGTTTAAACTTTAAACTTACAAGCATTAGAAAACAAGAACAAACGACCAAACTATGCTCAAAATCGCCTAAGTACTCCTCTAGGACGGCTGGAAAGAATGGTTTTCGATAATGGGAGTCACAATAGCTTTATAATTGAAATTAGGTTTAATTTGCCGTAATTCCCTTTCTTAGCGTGTCGCGAACATCCGGCCCCAGTGCAAAGAACAAAATAGTCGCGGCCCATCTTCAAGCCCCTCGCGTGTCGTGAACTTCTTCACCTGGATCTTCGCGTGGAGCGAAGATCCTAATTTCCAAGATTTTGACTTTAAAGCTTTGACTTCTCTTTCTTTGACCTCTCGGGCTTCGTGCCTTCATATATGTGACTCGAAAACTTCCGCTCTTTAGCACAATTACCGTGTAACACACAAAACTACAAGACACACATAAAACCGACTCGATAAACACAATTAAACTATTAAAACGTACAAAAACCGACATTTATACATGGGATATTTAACCCTACATCACATCCCCACACTTGACCTTTATCGTCTCAAAATAGAATAATGCAATGGAATCATAACCGAGAAACTTGCAACTTTACTTTCATTTTACACAACACGAATTTTCATAACATGTTAACCGTAACAATTGGTATTTCTGTGCGATTAAACCCAACCACCGACTCTCGAGCCCCCAATTATATGATCTATATATTATACATTACCACGCAAGCAGTCAATCTATGGGTCTCACACTCAGCAAACTACGACTCAGCCTAATCCCATCTCAAGGTCATGTTTAGGCCCGGGTTAAACCTTATAGATTTCCCACCATTATAAACACGAATTTATACATTTTAAAAATTAAAATAGATAATGGATCGATGAATGAATGATACGAGCTTTTATTAACACTTATGAATAAACCTAAACCAGTGGTGTTTCAATCACGCTGGAACATGATATATGACACGTAGGCTGTAGTTTTTAAGCAATGAAATACCTAAGCTTCGGAACATGGGTGTATCCTTCAAGTCACCATCCCGAAGGGAAACACGTGAACCTAACTTAAGTCATCCTGTATTGATCACTTAAGTCCTGCCTATGGGTGTATCAACCAAGTCACTTTCCCGGAGGGTAACGCGTATGAAAAACCTAAGATCTCAAATTAATTAATTAAAGTTCATTAAATGATGGATTATGGAAAGCAGGCGCCACCCACTTTCGGATTTATTTTCATAAAAAGAAAGTAGTGTGCCAAATAATTTTAAAAACTTATAAATTCTTGTTTATAAAGGTACATATCACCCCCTAAGATGTGAACCCATAAGATATCCTGAATTAATTTTTTTTTATTTTAATTAGATTCACTATCAGGATGATTAAGCTCTTAAATCGGTTAGGCCTACCAAAACGTTACAAATTAGACATGTTTGATCATCATTATTATTTATTTAAATTTCACACGCAAATTCCCGATTGTACTATCATTTTCCATTTAATTGCAAACATTCTAATCCAAAGACATTTTTTTTTTCAAAATTTTTTAAATTTTTATGTATTTACGACTCAAAACTCACTCAAAACAAAAGACTCAAAATTCAGACCTCGACTAGGTCTCCCTTCCTCACACTTAAACTATGCATTGTACTCAATGTAGGAATAGCGACTCAAAACAAAAAAAAATACAGGAAATAAGAAATACTTAGCTGGACAGATGATCGTATAGCATTTCATTCGCGATCGTGCCCCATGGATACAAGCGGGTTGCTTTGTACAAAAGAATCAAGCAAAAGTCGGATATCGTCCCCCCGAATGGAGATTGAGTACGGGAAATTTTAAATCCAAACCTGCAAAATAAGCTCCAAACAAACCCACAAGCATCATATCGACTCAAAGAAAAATAAAAGACCCGACGGACTCGAACGATCAAAAAAATAAAAAAAATAAAAAATTAGGGTTTCAGGGTTTTTCGCGTGCCGCGAAAACCAGGGAGGACTTCTTCGCGTGTCGCGAAGACCCATTGGTCATCCGGTTATCATGTTTATTCTTCGCGCGTCACAAAGAATTTCCTTTGGAAGTTCGCGTGGCGCGAAGACACGTTGGTGACAGAAAGATTAGAAAAATTTCAACCTTTTGCCTTAGAATATTTTTCACTCCTAAAACCTAGAATTTTCAACTTCTCCAAAAACTCATTCCAACACTTAGAATATATGCACACATACCTGGAATGTCTTTCCTGATGATTTTTAACACCCAAATTGCCACGAGTCCTTGAAAAAACTTAGAAAAGACGTGAAACTATACCGAAAAATCGAAAAACTCAAAATTTTGTACAGACTCTACAACGGCATCCTACCCCCCACGGGTTTGTGTATTGCCCTCAATCACACTCTATCCAACACATGGCCAATTGCATACAACTAACTAAAATAAAGAAATAATAACCTAACTCACTTTCGTAGGAATCACGATTGCATTTAGCATATGCAACAGGCCTTTTAAAACCCTCGGTAGCTCGAGTGGATGAGTTTAGTCTCGTGAGGGTTTCTAGGGAACACACCCCCAACATTCATTTAACTAGACAGGAAATTAAAGTTAACTAACCTTAGGTTGGATCCTAGTAGCGCTAAGTTTAACGTCTTTAGTCGGACGCTGTGTACCTCAGTATGGTTAAGGATTATTCAAGACACTCGATGACTCTTCAATGAAATTGATGTCTGCTGCTTCCAGATATGGTTTCAACCGGTGACCATTCACCACTTTCTTTAGATGATCATCAAAGTCTTCAATCTCAATAACCCCATAGTTACCTACCTGTGTAATCATATACGGGCCCATCCACTTGCTCTTCAACTTTCCTGGAAACAACTTAAGCCTAGAATTGCAGAGCCAAACCTTCTGCCCCACTTCAAAAGTCATCTTCTTCAACTTGGTGTCATGCACTTTCTTCATCCGATCTTTATAAGCAGAAGCACACTCATATGCTGCATCCCGTAATTCTTCCAATTCATTCAACTATAACTTCCTTTCCATACCCGCAGCATCATAGTCGAAGTTAACTTCTTTGACTGCTCATAATGCCCTGTGTGCAATCTCAACTGGCAGGTGGCATCCCTTGCCATACACCAGTCTGTACGGTGTAGTGCCGATTGGAGTTTTATAAACGGTGCGGTAAGCCAACAAGGCATCATCCAGCTGCCCTGACCAATCTTTTCTGTCTGCCCGCACTATTTTCTGGAGAATCTCTTTGATCTTTCGGTTTGAAACTTCAACCTGACCGCTTGTCTGTGGGTGATATGGGGTAGCTATTCTTTGATCGACTCCATAACGCTTAAGTAACCTTCTGAATTGGAAATTCTTGAAATGTGATCCCCCATCGCTTATGATTGCACGAGGGATTCCAGATCGGGAAAAGATGTTGGTTTGCATAAATTTGCACACCACTGCATGGTCGTTTGTCTTTGTTGCTATACCCTCTACCGACTTGGATACGTAATCCAAAGCCAATAGAATATAGAGATAGCCGCAAGAGTTCGGAAATGGCCCCAAAAAATCGATGCCCCATACGTCAAACAACTAAGATTGGCTGCAGTGGCATCTCATTCCTCTTTGAAATGCTGTCCATCTTTTGACAGTTTACACAATTCTTGGCTAACTCAAAAGCATCCCGAAAGATGGATGGCCAAAATAGGCCTGCTTCGAATACCTTTAGCCCTGTCTTTTGCCCACTGAAATGTCCTACACACGCATATGCATGTACCAGCCCTAACACACACTGAATCTCTGATTCTGGTATACATTTTCTAACTAGTTGATATACGCCCACTTTAAATAAATTCGGTTCATCCCAGATGTACTGGCGTGCGTATGCAATGAACTGGTGCCTCTTCTTCTTAGACCAATGCTCTGGAATTGCACCTGTAGCGAAATAGTTAACGATGTTAGCAAACCAAGGAGTAGTAGAAACGGATAATAATTGTTCATCAGGGAATGTTTCATTAATTTCTCCCTTAGATTCACTTGTTGATGCATGTTTGTGACAGGCACTCTAGATCGAGCTGAAGCTTTTGATTTATCTAGTTCAGTCTTATATGTATTTAGTATTTGTTGTATTTTGCTTATCGAGTTGTATTATGTCTGTTTATGTCTGAACTTGTTGTATTTTGATATTGTACTAAACAAATACGCAAGGATGTGTTCCTACGTATTTGTCAAAGTACAATGGTCCAGGTCTATAAATAACATAGCTTTGTTTCATTTTCACACAGATGTAACTGCACACACAAGTACGCACAGATCAGCTTTGTATCAGTCCAGGAGTCATTCAATCTGTATCTGTACTTGTTTGAAACACTATGAAATCAACAGACCGTGTATTTATTAGTACAATCTTGTGTTGAATGTCATACGTTCATTCATACATTGTTCCACCTAGTAACGGGCATTCCGCACCTGTTTACTAGGCTATGTTCTCACACGATGCCACTTGTAGGTCCACATGACTCCTCTATAGAAGCATATTGTGACGTGACGTATAGAAGACACGGAGTGCGGAATCCAACCGTATCAACGTATGTATACACAAGATAGAAATGATAACAATCAGCAAGTAAATAATCTTCTCGTTGAATTCAATCAAACACAGTGTTTACAAAGCGTTGAAAGACTTCGTTCTAAAACTGAAACTGCAAAATCCTATTTATAGACACAGTATCTGCTATAGGAAAACTTAATAAGTTCGCCTATAATGAGACTTGGCGAACTAGTTAAGTTCGCCTCTAGCAGAACTTATACAAAACTTAGACAAAACATTAACAAAACATAATGTGACAATCCGACTTTTTCAGTTAATTCCGTTAACTATTCCGTTAAGTTTCTTATTAAAAACTTAACCCCGTTAGTCAAATCTAACCCCAAGGACTAATTCGGTCACAAATTTAACTCAAAACTGCAAGGACTAATTGAGTATATAAACCACACTGAAAAATTTGACTCCCCAAAGTCAAATTTGACAAATTTGTATTCAGTTGACTTTGTAAAGTCAAAATTAGACTCTTTGATTTCCAAATTCGCGAGTTATAACTGAATTGAATCAAATTCTGTAATTGATGAACACCTAAATGCTTTAACCGATCATCATTAAGCCTTAATCATACTCATTAATAGAATTAAACCCAAATAATGATAATCATATTCATAACCGTCGGCCTCGTTGTAATCGATCACCAAATTCGATTAATCCTTGTATTCTACTCTCAAATCAATCGCCTGCAAACCTCTTACGAGACTATCAGAAGATTTCCCACACACCAGCCGCGCCGGAGAAGCAACCAAAGACGACGAGGATCAACCCACAACCGTCGAACCCTGTCTTACTCGTGCTCTGTCAATCCGATATTCAAACAGGTAATTGAAACATTCTTTAGATTCGTTTCATGCTATAGAATGAAAGCCCTATCCTAATCAGGGCTTACATTATCGATTTAATCAAGATCCGATTCTAGGGTTCTTAAGAAACGGATTTGGGCCTTTTGATTTAAGGCTCATTTTCATCGAAATTAAATCATACCAGTAGTTTCGGAATGCTCAGTATAGTGAAAACCCCCTGTCAATTGAATCAAACAACATCAAATTTTACAAAATCAGATTCTGGAACTTTATTTGAAAACGTTTTAGTCAAACTATAACCTAGACTCAATGTTAATCCAATTAAACAGTATGGTTAGAATCGCCTTAATCAACCCTATGAAAGCCCTATGTTAATTCATGTATGTAACATCGAATCTGTGATGAACCGATTCTAGGGTTCATCACGTATTGAGTTTAATCGAACCCTAATCTTGACTTAACCTCAATCAAATTAAATTATATAGTTATATTCGCAGTTCAATCTTTGTTAAAAACCCCATAAATTCATCAAGTTTTAATACAGGATTTAGTCGAATCAAATCTGTGTTTTTAACCCGGAGTTTCGACTCTCTTTGAATGAAATTAACAACCGAAATCGTAACCAATTTTATAATTAGTTACATCATCAGTCTCGCCATCACCTAAGCATCAAAACCCCTATGAATTCTGACCTTGTTCGCGGTCAAAATTCAGTGTTTGGGACGGGATTCGATCGGGGTATGTTTGGGGAAGGAAACCTCGTTGGGCTTAGTTGTTAAAAGAAATTGGAACTGGATACCATCGCGATGACCCTAGCGGGCGGACTGGTTAGAGCGATGTGTGTGTGTGGGAGAGACCCGGGTTCGAGACCGGGCTCCCACATCTATATTTTTTAAACAGTATCCTATTATATTTAATTAATAAAAATCAAACTTTATAGTATTATATTATTATATAAATGTGTTTTAGCCGGAAAACAACCCGTAGGCTCGGGTTTGAATTATTAACATATTTTTATAAATTATACCCACTTTTACAATTAATATATTGTTATTATTATCAAGTAAAAATAATATGTTTATATTATTTTTAAACCGTAAATTCATATAAAATAATATGTTTATATTATTTTCAAACCGTGACCCGTATTATTAAATAATATATATTTATATTATTTCAAATCATTTTATAACATCGTGTGTCGATTGAGACTAAATAATAATATAATTGGTTATACTATTTGCTCGTATACATATATTATTATTTTCTTAATTTTTGTGAATGACAAAACACCCGGTTATGATTATTATTATTCGTGTCATTCGTCGCGTAAAGTAATTCCTAACTCCGTGGACACTTTCGTCCACTCTTGAATATTAGAGCGTTTCTTTAGGACGCCTCTCAATCTGTGTCATTGTCACATTTCCCATTTTTCTTTATCCCTAATTTATGTGTTTATAATTTTAGGGCATTCGTAAGTCTTTTGAGACTTACACACGTGGTTCCAACTTTTACCTAGTGTGAAACTACCTTCAACGCCAAACAGGTGAGTTTTCACGGCCCCTTTTACTGCTTTGAAACTGGGGGAGAAAACATGATACAAATTTTTTTGATTTTTGTACTTCATTTTATATCGATTGTTATGACTATGCGTAAACTCTATCATGAAAGTCCTCACATCGAACCGTTTAAATATGAATATAGCGAGGTATGTTGGGTAGTACTACTGGGTTTGACAAACCTCACCCGCGTTAGTCGCGCTAACACGATTGGATATCGAACGGGTGCAATATTGACCTAAACGTGCACCGTGGTTGATAGACCTGGTGGGAGGCAATACAAACAGTCAGTTTACGGTTGCGAGCGTAATAGCAAACATGAACATGGGTTAGCTACTCATTTGGTATATATGTTGATTGTACAATAAATCCGGTAAACGTTTATTTATATATTGAAACCTGTGAACTCACCAACCTCGTGTTGACACTTTTTCTTACATTTTTTCTCAGGACGCTAAGCTAAGACACAGGTGCACGTTAGGGTATGCATGGGATTCAACTGCTTTGCTTTGTGTCTATTTATGTTGATTGAATTATTTTAATGTACTTGTTTGGTTGGACATTTGGACTTTTGGACTTTGGTTTTGGGCGCGTGTATTTTGCGCATTTACTTTCTTTACGCTTTCGCATTGATACTTTGATTTAAAAGATATTTTCATTTTGAGTCCCATGTAGAGTCGTTCAATGTAACTAGTGTCTGAGATCCTGGTTTGTCACTTCCCAAACGGTAATACTCCGTTAGTTGAAATTGGGGGTGTGACAGATTGGTATCAGAGCCATTGGTTATAGAGAACTCGGATTGCATACTATACTATAGCCCCACACATTAGTTACATGTCATTTGGATGTTTGGCACTTATACAAGTTGTTGCAGGATCATGTCGTCAACACCACCTCCATCACCTAACGCATCAGGGCATAAGGCACCTGTACCTTTATCCCCGGAGCCCAAAAGGCGCCGGACTACCTCAATTGAGCAAGGCGAACCGAGCAACGCACGAGCATTGGAGTATGCTCTCAATTGGGATATGCACCCACATATGATCCAAAGGTGGATCGAAATGGGAGATGTTCCATCACCGTACTTTGGATCCACGTCTTCATCATCTACCTTGCCTAGCTTGCCATGCACTATGGAACAAGCCTTCGCAACATTCGTGTCCTATATGTTAAAGGAATTAAGTTTCGTACAAGATGCCACCGAGGAGATACGTAAACTCCTGGAGAATGGACCTCAAGTAGCGAAGAATAGGGTAGGAATAGAAAATTTGACTACCGAACTAGCTGCAACGGACCATGTCCACAACCTTTTAGTGGATCGTGTGGCACACCTAGAGACGAGGGCTGACACTATGGATGATGATATGCAAGGAGTTCTGGAGAGATTAGCTGCTATGGAAGCTCAGCTACATGTGGCTAACCACACTGCTGAAGGCCTTCAAGAGAGGGTGACTCACTTGGAAGCCCAACTGCAAGCGGCCCTACACCCGGAAGACATTCCAGTATCTGACGATGAGGAGGAACCCTTTGAGGAGGAACTCTTTGAGGAGGAGCCCTTCGAGGAGGAACCCTTAGAGGGGGAACCAGTTGAGGAAGAGCCAGTGGAGATTGATGATGCACAGTCATATGTCTCTTCTGATGACGAGGATATTTGAGGATCTTCCTAATCTATCTTTCTATTCATGTTTGTTTTTGCTTATGTTATTTCCCTTTTCAAACCTAGATGGGTAAGGTTGTTCCCATCCAATAAAAGCATGAGAAGTTTAATAATTGAGTTATTTATTTTGTAGCCTTACAATTTATTTAATTTTCAAAATATTAGATGTTGTATTTCCTTACCCGTACCTGAATAATGTTTAATATGCGATATATTTCTCATTGTTTTCATTTGTGATTGTGAAGAAATATGTCTGGGAGAGGACGAGGAGGCCGTGCCGGTGGTCGTGGCACCATCAACATGACGGCAGTAGAACTAGCAGCTTTGATAAACAATAGTGTGGCAGAGGCCCTAGCAGCACAGAATGCTGCAGGTAAATGCTTTAACTATTGACTAGTAGTGTCAATTCCTTCTCCTAAGAACATCTTTCTAAACTCTATAATTCCAATTCAATTCGTATTTCTAAATCCAGGCCAGCAAAACCAGCAAAATCAACAGCCAGCCTGCACTTTCAAGGCATTCATGGACTGCAAGCCCCACACCTTTAGTGGAGCTGAAAGAGCAGTTGGATTACTTCGCTGGTTTGAGAAGGTTGAATCAGTAATAGCCATGTGCAACTGCCCCGTGGCTAACCAAGTGAAATTTGCTGCTGGAACTTTGGAAGGCCCGGCCCTAACATGGTGGAATGCCCAAGTTCAAATGTTGGTACTAGCAATGGCAAATGGACTCCCGTGGGAGGAATTTAAAACCATGATGAAAGAAGAATACTGCCCACGAGATGAAATTAAAAAGCTAGAAGGAGAGTTCTGGAACCTTAAGATGGAGGGTTCAGAAATTGGACTCTACACCACCCGTTCGCACGAACTTGCTACCATGTGCCCACACATGGTGACTCCGGATTACAAACGGATTGAACTATACATTGGAGGTTTGGTACCTCAAATTCAAAGCATGGTGACCTCCTCCAACCCTACCACCATCCAACACACCATCAGACTTGCTCACAAATTGACCGATCAGGCAGTGACACACGGAACTTTACCTCCAAGAGGTTCGGTTTCTAAACCCACCGACAACAATAAGCGCAAGTTCGACCATCACTCCCACTCACACTCCCACTCAAATTCTAAAGGATCCCAACCCAATCAACCTCAGCACCAACAACAGCGAAAGTTTGAGCATGCTAGAAACTTTAATCAAACGACCTCATCAGGTCCGAATCAAGGGGAATATGCTGGGAGGTACCCCAAGTGCAACAAATGCGGCTATCACCACACGGGCACTTGTGACCGACAACGTTGCCATCGTTGTGGTAAAATGGGCCACGCGGCGAAGGACTGTAGGGTTGCACTCCCGAACAAACAACCATTTCAATCACAGGGATTCACGAGGGGATGTTTTCAGTGCGGTAAAGAGGGGCACATTCAAAGTAATTGTCCTCAGTTGAAAAAGGGTGGAAATGGTAATGGCAGTGGTAGTGGTAACGGTAATAACCAGGGCAACAATGGTAACAACCCCAATCAAAACAACAATGGTGGGAATAACGGTAATAACGGTGGTAATGGAGGAAATGGGGCGAAAGGAAGGCTTTTGTACTGGGATCCGGAGAGGCTCGCTACGATCATAACGTGGTCACCTGTAAATTTCTCTTAAATAATTACTTTGCTTCTGTCCTTTTTGACACTGGTGCTGATAGGAGTTTTATATCTAAGAAACTTAGTGATATGATAAAAGGAACTCCAACTCTGTTAGAAGCTAAGTATGTAATAGAGATAGCTGACGGCCAAATAATTGAAGCAACCCACATTCTTAAGGGTTGTAAGCTTGATCTAGCTAGCCATGTTCTTGATATCGACCTTATGCCGGTCACACTTGGTAGTTTTGATGTAATCGTCGGCATGGATTGGTTGTCTAGAAACCAAGCGGAAATCATTTGTCATGAGAAAATTGTTCGCATACCCCTCCCGAGTGGAGAAATTCTTTCAGTTCAGGGCGAAAGAGTTGGTGCAGTCATGGGCATTATATCCTTCATGAAAGCACAAAAATGTCTTCGAAAGGGGCATACGGCCATTTTGGCCCTTGTTGCTGAACAGCCGTCAGAAGAGAAGAAGATCGAAGATATTCCCGTTGTACATGAATTTTTGGAAGTATTTCCCAAGGATCTGCCCGGTCTGCCACCACACCGTCAGGTTGAATTCCAAATTGACCTAGCACCCGGAGCAGCACCAATTGCTCGGGCACCTTATCGATTAGCACCCAGTGAATTGCAGGAACTGTCCACTCAATTGCAAGACTTATTGGATAAAGGTTTCATCCGACCTAGTTCATCACCGTGGGGAGCTCCGGTATTATTTGTCAAGAAGAAAGACGGTACGTTCCGTATGTGTATTGATTATCGGGAGCTGAATAAAGTTACAATCAAGAACCTCTACCCTTTACCTCGTATTGATGACCTTTTTGACCAACTCCAAGGATCAAGTTTCTATTCCAAAATAGATCTTAGGTCTGGCTATCATCAGTTAAGAGTCCGAGAAGAAGATATCTCTAAAACTGCATTCAGGACAAGGTACGGCCATTACGAATTTATGGTCATGCCTTTCGGTTTAACCAACGCACCTGCGGTATTCATGGATCTCATGAACCGTGTGTGTAAGCCTTACCTTGACCAGTTTGTTATTGTTTTCATCGATGACATCCTTATTTATTCCAAGAATGAGGAAGAACATGAAGAACAACTGCGTCTAATTTTGGAACTACTTAAGCAAGAGCAACTTTATGCTAAGTTTTCCAAATGTGAATTTTGGATTCGAGAGGTTTAATTTCTGGGGCATGTGGTAAATGAAAAAGGGATACATGTCGACCCGTCCAAAATAGAAGCCATCAAGAATTGGGCAGCACCGACGACTCCGACTGAAGTGCGACAATTTCTGGGATTGGCTGGATATTACCGTCGTTTTATCGAAGGATTTTCAAAGATTGCGCAACCTCTCACCGCCCTAACTCAAAAAGGAAAAGCCTATAATTGGGGCGATAACCAAGAATCAGCTTTCCAACATCTCAAACAGAAACTTTGCAGTGCACCTATTTTAGCTCTTCCGGAAGGAACCGATGATTTTGTGGTGTATTGTGATGCATCCATCCAAGGCTTGGGTTGTGTCTTAATGCAACGCGAAAAGGTAATCGCATACGCTTCACGTCAGTTAAAGGTTCACGAGAAAAACTACACCACTCATGATCTAGAGTTGGGAGCAGTAGTTTTTGCACTTAAGATATGGAGACATTACTTGTACGGTACCAAATGCACAATCTACACCGACCACAAGAGCCTCCAGCATATCTTCGAGCAGAAGGAGTTGAACATGCGACAACGTCGTTGGGTTGAACTTTTAAATGATTACGACTGTGCGATCCGATATCATCCGGGTAAAGCTAACGTTGTGGCTGATGCACTAAGCCGAAAAGAAACAAAACCCAAACGAGTTCGAGCATTACAACTTACTATTCACCCTGGATTGCCTGACAGAATCCGTAGTGCCCAACTTGAAGCCTTGAAAGAAGATAACCTACCGTTAGAAGGTACACGCGGCATGGAAGCACAACTTGAAGTAAAGTCTGACGGAATTCGTTACTTTGTCGAACGAATATGGGTTCCAGTTTTCTGAAATTTAAGGGAACTAATCATGGATGAAGCTCATAAATCTCGTTACTCCATTCATCCGGGTTCTGATAAAATGTACCATGATCTAAAAATACTATATTGGTGGCCGAAGATGAAGGCCGATATAGCCACTTATGTTAGTAAGTGTCTGACCTGTGCGAAGGTCAAAGTTGAATACCAAAAACCGTCCGGTCTCCTACAACAACCTGAAATTCCCATGTGGAAATGGGAACAAATATCCATGGACTTCATTACCAAATTACCCCGAACCCCTACCGGGTGTGATACTATATGGGTAATTGTGGATCGCCTAACAAAATCTGCTCACTTTCTAGCAATCAAAGAAACCGACAAAATGGATAAACTCACTCGAATATACTTGAAAGAAGTAGTCTCTCGGCACGGAGTGCCAATCTCTATTATTTCGGATCGTGATGCACGATTCACTTCCCGTTTCTGGCAGTCATTGCATAAAGCATTAGGCACGCGTCTAGATATGAGCACAGCATACCATCCTCAAACTGATGGCCAAACTGAACGTACTATCCAAACTCTGGATGACATGCTACGAGCTTGTGTGATCGATTTCGGTAACACTTGGGAGTCTCACCTACCGTTGGTGGAGTTCTCCTACAACAACAGTTATCACACTAGCATCAAGGCAGCTCCATTTGAAGCACTTTATGGACGGAAATGCCGTTCTCCCATTTGTTGGACCGAGGTTGGGGATAGCCAACTCACAGGTCCTGAACTTGTATTTGAAACTTCCGAAAAGATCGTTCAAATTAGAAACCGTATGGTGGCAGCTCGTGATCGTCAAAAGAGCTATGCCGACAAGCGTCGTAAACCTTTGGAATTTCAAATAGGTGACATGGTTTTACTCAAAGTCTCACCTTGGAAAGGTGTAATTCGTTTCGGGAAACGAGGAAAACTAAATCCTCGTTATGTTGGACCTTTCAAAATATTAAAGAGAATCGGACCAGTCGCGTACCAGCTTGACCTACCTGAAAGACTTAGTGGTGTACACAACGTCTTTCACGTCTCAAATTTAAAGAAATGTCTGGCAGATGAATCACTCGCAGTTCCTCTGGAGGAACTACATGTTGATGAACAATTACGTTTCATCGAAGAACCTGTCGAAATTATGGATAGGGAAGTAAAAACGTTAAAGCGCAGCAAAATCCCCATTGTTAGAGTCCGTTGGAACTCGAAACGCGGACCGGAATTCACGTGGGAGCGCGAGGATCAGATGATGCGCAAATATCCTAATCTGTTTAAGCACTTCGCGTCAAATCCCTAAGGTACTATTTAATTTTCGGGACGAAAATTCTTTCAACTAGGGAATGATGTGAAACCCAAATTTTTTTTTATTATTTTAATTTTCGGGACAAAAATTCTTTCAACTAGGGAATGATGTGACAATCCGACTTTTTCAGTTAATTCCGTTAACTAATCCGTTAAGTTTCTTATTAAAAACTTAACCCGTTAGTCAAATCTAACCCCAAGGACTAATTCGGTCACAAATTTAACTCAAAACTGCAAGGACTAATTGAGTAATTAAACCAAACTGAATAATTTGACTCCCCAAAGTCAAATTTGACAAATTTGTATCAAGTTGACTTTGTAAAGTCAAAATTAGACTCTTTGATTTCCAAATTCGCGAGTTATAACTGAATTGAATCAAATTCTGTAATTGATGAACACCTAAATGCTTTAACCGATCATCATTAAGCCTTAATCATACTCATTAATAGAATTAAACGCAAATAATGATAATCATATTCATAACCGTCGGCCTCGTTGTAATCCATCACCAAATTCGATTAATCCTTGTATTCTACTCTCAAATCAATCGCCTGCAAACCTCTTACGAGACTATCAGAAGATTTCCCACACACCAGCCGCGCCGGAGAAGCAACCAGAGACGACGAGGATCAACCCACAGCCGTCGAACCCTGTCTTACTCGTGCTCTGTCAATCCGATATTCAAACAGGTAATTGAAACATTCTTTAGATTCGTTTCATGCTATAGAATGAAAGCCCTATCCTAATCAGGGCTTACATTATCGATTTAATCAAGATCCGATTCTAGGGTTCTTAAGAAATCGGATTTGGGGCTTTTGATTTAAGGCTCATTTTCATTGAAATTAAATCAAACCAGTAGTTTCGGAATGCTCTGTATAGTGAAAACCCCCTGTCAATTGAATCAAACAACATCAAATTTTACAAAATCAGATTCTGGAATTTTATTTGAAAACGTTTTAGTCAAACTATAACCTAGACTCAATGTTAATCCAATTAAACAGTATGGTTAGAATCGCCTTAATCAACCCTATGAAAGCCCTATGTTAATTCATGTATGTAACATCGAATCTGTGATGAACCGATTCTAGGGTTCATCACGTATTGAGTTTAATCGAACCCTAATCTAGACTTAACCTCAATCAAATTAAATTATATAGTTAGATTCGCAGTTCAATCTTTGTTAAAAACCCCATAAATTCATCAAGTTTTAATACAGGATTTAGTCGAATCAAATCTGTGTTTTTAACCCGGAGTTTCGACTCTCTTTGAATGAAATTAACAACCGAAATCGTAACCAATTTTATAATTAGTTACATCATCAGTCTCGCCATCACCTAAGCATCAAAACCCCTATGAATTCTGACCTTGTTCGCGGTCAAAATTCAGTGTTTGGGACGGGATTCGATCGGGGTATGTTTGGGGAAGGAAACCTCGTTGGGCTTAGTTGTTAAAAGAAATTGGAACTGGATACCATCGCGATGACCCTAGCGGGCGGACTGGTTAGAGCGATGTGTGTGTGTGGGAGAGACCCGGGTTTGAGACCGGGCTCCCACATCTATATTTTTTAAACAGTATCCTATTATATTTAATTAATAAAAATCAAACTTTATAATATTATATTATTATATAAATGTGTTTTAGCCGGAAAACAACCCGTAGGCTCGGGTTTGGGTTATTAACATATTTTTATAAATTATACCCACTTTTATAATTAATATATTGTTATTATTATCAAGTAAAAATAATATGTTTATATTATTTTTAAACCGTAAATTCATATAAAATAATATGTTTATATTATTTTCAAACCGTGACCCGTATTATTAAATAATATATATTTATATTATTTCAAATCATTTTATAACATCGTGTGTCGATTGAGACTAAATAATAATATAATTGGTTATACTATTTGCTCGTATACATATATTATTATTTTCTTAATTTTTGTGAATGACAAAACACCCGGTTATGATTATTATTATTCGTGTCATTCGTCGCGTAAAGTAATTCCTAACTCCGTGGACACTTTCGTCCACTCTTGAATATTAGAGCGTTTCTTTAGGACGCCTCTCAATCTGTGTCATTGTCACATTTCCCATTTTTCTTTATCCCTAATTTATGTGTTTATAATTTTAGGGCATTCGTAAGTCTTTTGAGACTTACACACGTGGTTCCAACTTTTACCTAGTGTGAAACTACCTTCAACGCCAAACAGGTGAGTTTTCACGGCCCCTTTTACTGCTTTGAAACTGGGGGAGAAAACATGATACAAATTTTTTTGATTTTTGTACTTCATTTTATATCGATTGTTATGACTATGCGTAAACTCTATCATGAAAGTCCTCACATCGAACCGTTTAAATATGAATATAGCGAGGTATGTTGGGTAGTACTACTGGGTTTGACAAACCTCACCCGCGTTAGTCGCGCTAACACGATTGGATATCGAACGGGTGCAATATTGACCTAAACTTGCACCGTGGTTGATAGACCTGGTGGGAGGCAATACAAACAGTCAGTTTACTGTTGCGAGCGTAATAGCAAACATGAACATGGGTTAGCTACTCATTTGGTATATATGTTGATTGTACAATAAATCTGGTAAACGTTTATTTATATATTGAAACCTGTGAACTCACCAACCTCGTGTTGACACTTTTTCTTACATGTTTTCTTAGGACGCTAAGCTAAGACACAGGTGCACGTTAGGGCATGCATTGGATTCAACTGCTTTGCTTTGTGTCTATTTATGTTGATTGAATTATTTTAATGTACTTGTTTGGTTGGACATTTGGACTTTTGGACTTTGGTTTTGGGCGCGTGTATTTTGCGCATTTACTTTCTTTACGCTTCCGCATTGATACTCTGATTTAAAAGATATTTTCATTTTGAGTCCCATGTAGAGTCGTTCAATGTAACTAGTGTCTGAGATCCTGGTTTGTCACTTCCCAAACGGTAATACTCCGTTAGTTGAAATTGGGGGTGTGACACATAAAGACAATAAGATCTAAACTATTACAAGCTTTTGTCATACATTTATGTCCTAACAGACTCCCCCTTGACAATAGCTTGATCTTCTGTCTTCAGTCTCTATGATGAGCTCTTTCGGTTTTCTGGTAGTCTGCTGCATGCATGCACTCCATATCTATGACATATCTCCAACACCCGTTTATACTGCAATCCTTGTTCTTTCCATTCATCAGTAAACATGATCTCATTTTTCCTTAGAGTTTTTTGATCTTTCTTAGAAAAATTAATAAGATTCATTGCATCATAGAATCTCATAATGATCTTATTCTCTTTATCTTCCACTCTTGTTTCACAAGTATTTACATCCACATACCACCATTTCATATTTCCTAGAAAATCTTGTGGTATTTTCTTCAATGGAATCCTTTTCAAATCTCTTACTGGCTTGAACTTATACTTCCAAGTAATTACACCAGTATTCTGATCAACAATCTTCACTCTCTTTTCCTTATGTGGTTTTAGCTTCTCATACTTTCCTGGTCCACCTTCTTTACTAATTAGTTTAGTTATAACATCAGCTAGCCTAAACTTTGATCTTTTTATCAATGGTTTAGTAGCAAGACCATTCATTTCACACCTCGGTAAGGTATTGAAATACTTGATCCTTGGCTTTAAGTACTGAACACCATCAGATATCTTGAGAGCAAACAATTTAATTTCTTTGTCATGGAACCAACTAATGATTCTTCCAATACAACGCTCTTTATTTACATATATTTCCTTTTGAGCTGGTTGTATAGGAGACTCAGGTAACACTTTCTTTCGGCTGTTAACTACTTCCTTCCACTGTTCTCTAGTCATACCAATATTTTTGTACATCACAAGTTCTTCAGTAGTCTTAGGAGACACAAGACTAGTAGTATCAGCTTCAGTATCCATTTTGGATTGAGCAGTATCATCAGGCTTTGTAATGTCTTCAACAGAGTTGATAGAATCTGTCACTCCTTCATTTGAAAACTCAGGAATAACACCATCTTGGATGAAGTTATAAGGCACATTCAGACCGTCATAACCTTCATAAGTAACTTCAACTTTACTCTTCTCTATTTCAATCTCCACAATTTCTCCTTCTTCAACTTCATTATCAATCATATCATCTTCAACATCATTAAACAGTTCATCAATATCATCTAGACACTCTAACTTCTCATCTTATTCAACATCAGAATCAGTTTGAAAGAATCCGAGTAACAGAATCTCTTCATTAAGTTCAGAATGTTTCTTGGTTCCTTCAATATTGCCTGATGTAGATGACTCCCCCTGAACTCTTGATATTGGATTCACGTCAGCGTATTGACGATCACCCTCAATATTGCCACTAGGATCATTGTCAACACCATCTTTTCTTTGAATTGACTTAGTATGGCAAGTATCATGGATCCTTAACTCCCCCTGAGCGTCAAGACACTCAACAAGTTTGGATACCAATAACTTCATTTCATCAATATGTTGTGCTTGAGTCTGAAGGACCAACTGTCTCTGAGCATCAGTATTCACAAGAACATCGACCTGATTTTGCAATGCAAGCACCTATGATTCAAGATAAGTAATCCTTTCAGAATCATATATCTGTGAAGTACCCACAACAGATGATTGAGTAGCTTTAGGAGTAGGAGTAATCACGAGAGAAAGGACATTTTGATGAAGGAGGTGTAACTAGTAAGGATTCCACAAAAATAGCATCCTCTACACCCTGAGATGAGTGAGCAACAACAATTGAAGCAGACATAAGCTTCAGTGCTTTAGGAACTGGAGTAAACTCTCTATCAGAGTTAGAACTCTCATTAATTAATGTTCGCTTGCCAAGTACTGAACCGGAAGGAAGATCCCAAACAGACTTATGCCTCGGCTTTCTGGCTTTAGATTTAACACGTTTCCCTGGATTTGCCAATGGCAAATTAGCCAGTCTCTCATAGTGATCTGAGCTAAAATCTCTAGATGAATCTGAGTCAGTAGCTTCAGAATCAGGAAGTATTGTATCACTAGAACTTGTATCCAGCACATTCCCTTCAGCTTCATGAATGGGTGAGTTCATAGCTTCATCATTAAAATCATCCATATTAAGACCAAAGTCTTGTTCATCTTCATTTGCAACAGCTTCAACATGAACTGGTTCATTAACATGATATTAACTGGACTTTGAACCTGTTCTAGCTGAATAAGAACTTGTACTTGTGCTTGTGCTTGAGCTTGTGGTTGTTGTCGTTGAGCTTGATTATGATACTGTCCTTGAACTAACTCCTCAGGATGAAACCAATTATCATTAGGAGGCTCAACATAATCAGGATTGATTATGTGACCAAATAGATGAGTCAGAACTGGAATCAAAGCTATATTATGTTGTTTAACCATGGTACAATCAGTAAAGATTCTTTTGGACATTGGAGTCAAGGTCAAACGTATTGGATGCTGCGGTAAATTTAGAATAAGATGGTTCAGAATCATTTGTAAGAACCTAGGGCACGTAAGAAACCCTTGACCTTCAAGAGGATTAATTTGCATGACCAATTCACAGTATATATACAAAGCAAAGTTGAACCGTTTATGTTAGGACATAGATTGAATGACAAAAGCTTTGTAATAGTTTAAGTCTTATTGTCTTTATGTTTTGTATGTAATTGTTTAGATTTGTCTAAGTATAAATACAAGTTCTGCTAGAGGCGAACTTGATAAATTCGCCTGGTCTATTAGAGGCGAACTTGTTAAGTTCGTCTAAGCATCTTTAAGCGAACTTGTTAAGTTCGCCTGTTGCAAAACATGTGTCTATAAATATAGAGTTTATAGAGTCTGTTTAGTACGCATATGATAGATTGAACAATCAAGTATTCTATAAACTATGTTTGGTGATATAAAAGAGAAAGTTTATTTACCTTTGTTTCTATTGTCAATTGTTATATAGAGCGTTAATACGGTAGGATTCCGCACTCTGCGTTAACGATACGTCTTGTCACGAGATCGATCTAAGATGACTCATGTGGACCTACAAGTGGTATCAGAGATTTTGCTCGTGATTTGAGTTTGATTCTTGGTGATTAGAGACGTTTTTGTGTACAATTTGACAAGAAATTGAGCATTTTTGTATCCATGGAGTTTACAAGTTCTTGAAACTGATTTTACTGCTGAATTCATGAATTTGAGGTTGATTTTGGTGAAATTGATCCGATAGAAGTGTTCTAATTCATGAAATACTAAATCCTACGGTTCAATTTCTTTAAATTCCTTCTAATCTGTTAGAAATGATGATTTTTGGTGCTGGTTTTTCGTGTTTGGGTTAAAGTTCTTGCTGAGTTTGTTTCAGCTGGTTTAGGCGAACTTGCTGAAAGTTGTTGCAGGCGAACTTAGCAAGCGAACTTATTAAGTTCGCTTCTCTCAGTTTAAGCGAACTTAGTAGGCGAACTTATCAGTAAGTGAACTTATTGGATTTCTTGGGTAAGCGAACTTGTCAAGTTTGCTTGATATCAAATTCGCTTGTTTTGGCTGAAGCGAACTTATTATCTTCGCCTAAGGGAGTTTTGTTTTCAACACTTGGAAATTTTTTTCTGAAAAATGGCAAATATGGTGCAAGTGACAAATATGTTAAATTACGACAACGAGATTGGTACATCTCAAAAACCGCCCAAATTGTTAAGTCTTGTAGATTATTCCAACTGGAAAAATCGGTTTGATCAGTTCGTATCTTTTACTGATACAAGCTTATGGATTCCAATCTTGGAGGGTTATACGCATCCGACATATACTTGGATGGGAAAGGATGATGTTCCGAAATCAGTACCTGCGTTAACCACATAAGAAAAATTATTGTTTGATAGAGAAAAGAAGGCAATGGCCAGTATCTCAATGTCTTTTCCAAAAGAAATTTATCACAGCTTTAAACAATTCAGAACTTCTCAACAATTGTGGGAGGCGTTGCAAAAGAGATGTGAAGGTAGTTTGGATGTTAAGAAAAGCCGAAAAGAATTACTGAAGAAGCATTTCTTAGTATTCAAGTATTTTCAAAATGAATCTTTAGATGATCTTGCAACAAGATTCTATCATTTGCTGAGCGAGTTGTCAAGTGCTTCAGTGGTTTGTGAGACTGAGGAGATAAATGATAAGTTTTTGGAGGCATTACCATCAAAATTTGATGTGTATACGGTTTTGATTAAAGAGAATGTCAAGTATAAAACCATGTCGCTTGAAGAGGTTCTTGGGAAGATTCAATCACATGATATGAATATGAAGAAGAAGGAAATCAATATGGAACATATTCAAGATCCTTCAATGTATTTTGCTAAATCTTCTAGAAAAACTGGTGCAGGGGTTGCGTTCTTTTCTAGTGATGCTCAAGATATTTCTCATGATCATTGTTCTGGAGTTTCAAGCCATTCATGTTTCTTTGCAAATGCAAATTCTTCGTCATCTGGAACACATAGTTTGAATCAAAGAGTTGCTGATGATTATCTAGCAATGTTTTCTTTCTATATGGCTTCTTATGAAAATTTTATTGGAGGAAAAATTCATGATTAAGAGGTTATTGAAGAAGATTTCAGACAGATTGATCCTGTTGATCTAGAAGAGATGAACATTCAATGGAATATGGCTATGCTTATGCGACAAGCAAAGGATTTTTTGAAGAAGACTGGAAGAAAGTATATTGGGTCTAACAGTCGTTCACGCATGGGATTTGATAAAACCAAAGTTCGTTGCTATAATTGTCAAGAGTATGGTCATTTTGCCAAAGAATGCGTGAAGCCGAAAGTTGAATTTGATTCTAAGAAGAAGCCTAATAACTTTCAGAACCATCGTAATCAGTCACATGGTTCTTCTAATTCTGGAAATTCTAATCATGCATCTGCATCATCTGCTTTGGTTGCTCAGAATGATGAAAATTATGACTGGGGTATTCATCTTGAAGATTTGGTTGGTTCGGTAAGTCAAGCGTTTGTAGCTGAGATTCATTCTACTAAATCTGAAGAGTCAACTGATGATGATAGCTAAAGTGATGGTGAAAGTTTGCCAAGTGCTGATGAAGAAAGTGATCTAGTACAAAATGGTGAGACTGAGATTGCATCTGGTGTATGTGAAGAGGATATTGTTTTAACTCAAAATTATTCTGATGGTGTTGATTCTAAAAATATCCCGATTGCAAAAGTCTTCATGGCAGATATGTCAGATCCTTCAAAGGTAAAAGATTCTGTCTGTCACATTTATTGCTCAGATTGCATAAGTATAAAAGATAAAATGCAAAAAGTAATGGATGATAACACAAATTTAATTTGTGATATGAAATCAATGCATTCAGTTAATCAAAAACTGAAAGATAATGATAAATTGTGTATAGATAGAATTGAGTCTTTGAAAAGAGATTTGAACTCTTTGGGATTGAAATATAAGGAACAAGCATATCATTTGGATATGACTTATGCTGAGATAGAGAAGCGAAATGAAATTGTCGCTCAGAAGAACAAAGAAATTTCTGATAAAGAATCTGAGGTGATCAAATTACATAGAAAGCTGGAAAACTTTGAAAATTCATCTGTAGTATTGGATTACTTTAATGCAAATGCTGATCCTACTAAGAGGGTTGCTGGAATTGGATTTGTTCCTCCACCATTCAATGCAAATTATGTGGTTGAACCATAGATTATTCGTGAAGAGGAAATTGATCCAAAGACAGTGTTGAAGGTGAATCCAGTAACTGGTGAAGATATGATCAATGATTCTGATTCTGAGGATGAGGTGTTTGATGATAATAAGGTTGAAGGCATTCCAAAGGAAGTGCAAATTGATGAACCAAAAGTAGTGAAGAATGTTACCCGTGATAGATGCATTTTAACATAACCGGATGAGGTGAAAGTTGTTCAACCTAATCTTTCAAAAACGCTACAATCAAGTGGATTTGTTGCTGCTGGTTATCAGAAAAAGAATTCATCGACGGTGACTAAACAAGTTTTTGTTCCAAAGAAACCAGTCTACTGTACAGAAAAATCTTCTAAAGCTTGTTCATCAAACGGGTCATCAAATTCAAGAAAAACTCCTTATATCAGAAATCATCATGATAGAAGAGTTTGTTTTCATTGTAATGAGGCTGGTCAAATTCTGATTCACTATCCTTATAAGAATCAAGGCAAATTAACGTGTGATCCCTGACAAAAACAAGCACTGACGATTCTGAAAAGACAAACTGGGGAAAAGCCTAAGTGTAGTGTTGAAAAGAATATGCCTTGTCAATCATTTGCTAAATCTTTGAGATTTAAACAACATGATAAATGTATTTTTAAACCTATTGTTTTTCAAAAGAAGTTTGAGATTCCACCTGTTGGAATTCAAAAAGAGTCTCAACCCGAGGCCAAACTTTCTAGACCACAATGAAGAAGACGTAACAGAAAACTAAAGAAATTTTTGGAAATACCTGAATCTGATAATCATAAATCTAATACCGTTTTTCCAAATAATCATAATTTGTCGTCTTTGAAAAGGTCTAATCATAAATCTTATGTTTCAAAGGTTGATGACAATGTTGATTGTGAGTTACTTGAAGTTGTTTATTTTGATCCATCTGGACGACCCAAGACCACATTGGCTTGGGTTCCAATTTCTAACTGGTTTTCTTTGTTTATGTAGGGACAACAAGGAGGACTATCAACAATACGTGGTATGTGGATAGTGGTTGTTCTCGACATATGACAGGGAATATTCGTTTGTTGGAAGATGTGATTAATATTGATGGTGGTTATGTCGCTTTTGCTGGAAATAAAGGCGGGTACATAACTGGTCAGGGTACTTTAAAGAATGAAAAAGTCAAATTTGAGAAAGTAAACTATGTGGAGCAACTTGAACATAATCTTTTAAGTGTATCTCAAGCGTGTGACAAGAAATTTTCATTTCAATGATTCTGAGTGTTATATCTTGAAACCGGGCTTTGTGATTCCTGATGAATGGATTCTAATGAAGGCTCCAAGGAGAAATGACACATATGTCCTAGACATGAGTGTTGCTACTACTACGGATTCAATTCCTACTTGTTTACTCTCCAAGGCGTCTGAGTCAGATTTTATTTTGTGGCACAGGAAACTTACTCACATCAATTATCGAAAAATGTATTATCTTGTGAAAAATGATCTGGTTTTTGGTGTTCCAAAAATGAAATTTTCAGTTCCTGATAACTGTATTTCTTACAAGAAGGGGAAACAACACAAGAAGTCACACAAATCTAAGACAAAGAATTATATTGTAACCTTTGGAGCTACTACATATGGATTTGTTTGGACCGATTAGTATCAGGAGCATTGGCGGTAAATCTTACTGTCTGTTGGTAACAGATGATTTCTCTAGATTTTCTTGGGTTAAGTTTCTTGCTTCTAAAGCCGAAACCATAGAGTTGGTACAATTCTTAATCCTGGGTTTAGAGAATTTATTCGAACAGAAAGTCAGAAGAATTAGGAGTGACAATGGCAGTGAATTTAAGAATAGCAAAATGGGGTTATTCTGTCTTCAAAAGGGAATTCATCATGAATTCAGTGCGCCATATGTACCTAAACAAAATGGTGTTGCTGAACGAACGAAAAGGACCTTAGTTGAAACTACACGTACGATGCTTGCTGATTCTAAGCTTCCAGTAACTTTTTGGGCTGAGGCTGTAAATACTGCATGTCATGTTTTGAACCGAGTCTTGACCGTTAAGCGACACAACAAGACGTGCTATGAGTTGCTTAATAATCATAAGCCGAATCTGGAATATTTACTACCTTTTGGTAATCCATGCACCCTTTTGAAAGTTCATGATGTCCCAACCAAGTTCAGTGCTAAGGAAATTGAAGGGATATTTCTGGGGTATGTTGCTAATTCTACTACCAAGAGGGTTTATAACAAAGAGACTAGCCAAGTTGAAGAATGGTTTCATATTGACTGTTCTAATCGGTCTTTACCTCAAATGGCGATTGGACCAGACTGGGCTTTTGATTATGAGAATTTATTCAAGTCTTTTCATTTACCTTCTGATATTTCTCCTGCGGAAGCTGCTGTTTTATATGACTCATGTCAAGATGCACATAATAGTGGTTTTCTACCGACTGCGGTTCCACATTCATATGTTCCTTCTACATCTACTCTAGATCCTAATGCTGCTTCTTGTTCAGGAACACAAGAGTCTGATAGTGAAGATGAAAATGTTATTTTCCAAGATTTTTCTGCTAATCCGTTGATAGTTGATGAACCTTCTATTTTGTCACACGATCAGGGGGAGATTCCTACAAATCTGGACTCAGGGATACCAGTTAATCAAGATTTGTCTTATCAATCTGATACAACTCAAGTTGATGTGTTGCCAGTTCCTGAGGTTGCATCAATCACGGAACTCAAAGCACATCCGATTTCAAATATCATTGGGGATTTGCGTGATGGAGTGCAAACGCGTTCTACTCTTGACAACACTTGTTTGTATACATGTTTTAACGAGACTGTTGTTTTTGATGTATGCTCATATTCATGTTTTATTTCTCATGTCGAACCAAAGAATGTCGAAATGGCGTTGAGTGATAACAATTGGATAGAGGCCATGCAGGAAGAACTTGCTCAGTTTGACAAACTTAAAGTTTGGAATCTTGTTGATCTTCCAAAGGGTGTGTATCCAATTGCTGCGAAGTGGGTGTTTAAATGCAAGAAAGACGATCGAGGTGTTGTGGTGAGAAATAAGGCAAGATTAGTAGTACAAGGTTTCAATCAACAAGAGGGAATTGATTACACCGAGGTTTATGCGCCTGTTGCTAAGCTTGAAGCTATAAGGCTGTTTCTTGCTTTTGCTTCATGTAAAGGTTTTAAGGTGTTTCAATTAGATGTAAAAAGTGCTTTCTTGTATGGTAAAGTCAAGAAGGAAGTTTATGTGTGTCAGCCGCCGGGGTTTGAAGATCCAATTAATCCGTCCAAAGTTTTCAAGCTTGATAAAGCTCTCTATGGTCTTCATCAAGCTCTTCAAGCGTGGTATGAAACGTTGTCTACACATCTTCTGGCGAATGATTTTGTTCGTGGACATATTGACTCGACTTTATTCATTAAGAAAGCAGGGGGAGAATACCTATTGGTACAGATATATGTAGACGATATTATTTTTGGCTCTACAGATGAAGAATTATGCAAAGAGTTTGAGAGTATTATGAAATCAAAGTTTGAGATGTCAGCTATGGGAGAGTTATCATTTTTCCTAGGTCTTCAAGTTAATCAGAAGGAAGATGGTTTCTTTATTCATCAGTCCAAGTATGTAAAGGACATCTTGAGCCGATTCAAGATGGAGGACTGTACCCCATATGATACTCCGATTCCGGTCAACCATAAATTGAATTCTGACCCGGATGGAAAAGAAGTTGATTGCCGACTCTACCGTGCAATGATTGGATCTCTCATGTACTTAACCGCTTCAAGGCCAGATATAATGTTCGTTGTGTTTATTTGTTCCAGGTTCCAAGCAAAACCAAAAGAATCTCATTTAATTGCAGTAAAGAGAATCTTTCGTTATCTAAAAGGAAAACAAAGATTGGGACTATGGTTTCCTCATGGTTCTAACTTTGAATTCAATGCTTACACTGATTCTGATTTTGGTGGTTGTTGTTTGGACAGGAAATCTACTACAGGTGGTTGCCAATTCTTGGGTAATCGTCTAGTTTCCTGGCAATGCAAAAAGCAGACTACGGTCTCAATTTTCACATGCGAAGTAGAATACATTGCTGCTGCAAGTTGTTGTTCACAAATTTTGTGGATACAACAGCAATTAAGAGACTGTGGTTTGAATTTTATAGGAACCCCCATGTTTATTGATAATAATGCTACAATGTCTATTACAAATAATCCTGTTAAGCACAGTAAAACAAAGCTCATTGAAATTAGATATCATTTTATTCGTGATTGTGAAGATAAGAAGTTGATTGAGCTGGTAAAGGTACATACCGATGATAATTTTGCTGATCTTTTTACCAAAGCATTTGATCATACCATGTTTGAATTTCTGATCAAAATGATTGATATGATCAATCCCGAATAAAAGTTTTTCAAAGCAATTTTCATGGGAGATTTTGTTTTCAATTTCTTTTATTGCTTTATTACATTTCTGTATTTTACATTTCAGTCAAAATTTGTTATTTATAAAAATTCAAAACAAAATGAAAAATATAAAATTGACATCATTTGAAGTTATAGAAGAAATGATAGTACATCAGTGAATAGTTCATTACACATGACCTTAGTAAACCTTTGATATATGAAAGTTTAAATAATTTTATTTGATCTAAATTTCAAAGTCTGCATAAATGAGAAATGATATTGTTTTTGAATGCTCTAATCTTGATAACATGTTTTAATTTGAATATGAGTTTGAAACTTGAATTGTCAATAGACTAGAAGCGTTTTTGAACCAATAGTAGTGTGAAAATTAAATATGATATGATTACATCTGTGATTTGAATCCATTATATGCCTGAGTGTGTGTGTAAAAGATCATTATCAGATATAGAATATATGGTTTTGAGAATTTCATGAGATCAATATCGAATTATATCATTAGCACAATCTCTTTCAGTTCACTTCACCGCCCTTGCCACGAAAAACATGCAAGGTGTTGTTGAACTAAGATATGTTTCTGACACCATATGTTAGAACATATATTAACCGTTGGATCAGTTAGATACATCATCTATTCTGATTTCATTGAAATTTATCCAGATAATAGTTGGTTCCTGCTACCTGAATATATTGATTCTCATTATAAAGCCAATTCATTAGAATCTTTCGATTCTGAATCATTCTGATTCTTATATCCTTTGGGATCTGCTATTCTATACTTGTGCTAATAGAGATAATTTCATCTTGGAGATTGATCTAATCTTTCAATAAACTGTGTATGTCTTGAAGATAGTGCAAATTTAATTTCTGTTGGCATATATGTGGGGTACACGATGTTTTTCATCTAAATGGTACTAACTCACATGAATTTGGAAGAAAAATGCTTATAGTTTCAAATCATATAATATTGACAATTTAAAACATCATGCTTTGTATTTCAAATTCGGAATGAAAAATTGAGCATTTCATAACCTGATCTTGTTTACTTCGAAATTTATCACGTATCATTTCAAGTATTATTCAAATTGATTGAAAAAGTTCATAAAGTTGAAAAAAATATGAGTTACATAAGTATGAGTTTGTTTGTTTCATATCTTAGGTTACCCATAGTTGATAATAAACTGTGTGATGAATTACTCATATACTGATATGATCTTCTTGTTCATGATGTTCATCCAAAAATATGAATTTTAGTTTGCTCATTTAAAAACCAAAAATATGTGTTTCTGTTTGTACAGATAAAAACCAAAAATATGTGATTCCGTTTGTACAGATAAAATCCAAAAATATTTTGTTTCTATCTTCCATGAAAATTTTAATTTTAAAATGTTTCGGGATTGGATTGGATACTTGATACAAATGGAAGTTCACGAGAATGGGTCGTGTTGAAAGTGAAGAATTTTGGTCAAAGGAAGGGTTTGGAGCGAACTTAATATGTTCGCCTGGTTCTGAGTAAGCGAACTTAATATGTTCGCCTGAGGCTTGTTGAGCGAACTTAATGATGTTTTAGTATTGTATTTTGGCGAACTTATTCATTTATCATCTTCACTGTTTGAGCGAAGTTATACGAGCGAACTTACGAAATTTTTTAGAAATCTTATAATTTCAGATCTAGGGTTTCTGTTCGAATTTTGTGTGATTGTTTCTGAATCGGTTTTCAATTGCGAGTCATTCTAGAGTAATTTCATCGATTTTTATCCGGTAAATCTTCTAGACTTTGCAAGTTTTAATATGTGTTCATCCGGTTTGAATATTTTCATGTTTTTCTAAGATTTGAACATGGTTTCTGAATTAACATTTGAAATTGATGATTTAAAATGTGTCGTGAATCTTAATCGATGCTATTGTTAAGTTTGAATTGAGATTTTTTGCTTGATTTAGACAAGTTTGTGATTATGTGTGGAATTTGTATCGACAGACAGGTTTAGGCGAACTTGTTCAGGCGAACTTGTTCAAGCGAACTTGTTTAAAGTTCACCTCTTGCAACACTAAGCGAACTTAGTAAGTTCGCCTAAGGGCTCAGTGTTATTTCGGACTTGTGATTTTTTGTTGAAATTTTTTTTCGTGTTAAAATTTGTTTTTTAATTTTTTTTTGTTTTGATTACTCATGTGTTTTTGTCCTTTACATTTACAAATGGCTCGTCGTGTTGAGTACAAACATAACCAAGTGGCGTTATTGGATCCGAATATGTCTGAAGCTGTTAATTTTCAAGGAATTATCAACTTTCTAAATCGTTCAAGATTGCAAGTGGCTTTATCTGCTAATCCTTATATAAGTTTACCTTATATTCAACAATTCTGGTATACCGTCCATCAAGATACGGATGTTGAACCTCACGTACTTCGGGCTAAGGTAAATAATACTGAGGTTTCTATTTCAGTAGAAACTATTCGTACTTGTAACATCCATGATTTTTCAAAACATAAATTTTCTGTATTCATTTTATTTTAATGATTTCAATAATAACACTACATTTAAAATAAATATTTATTCAAGCATTTAATTCATCTATTCAAAATTTAGAACCTTGCTTTACATTTCTATAACATCTGTTTGATATTTATACATATATATATATATATATATATATCCATATATATGTATGAATATTTAGTTATAAATAATTGTATACAAAAATATTTATGTATTTGAAATTATTAATTAAACCACACAAAAAGATTTGTTTAGCAATTATATATATATATATATATATTTGGCATTTTAAATTATAATTAGCTTTATAAAGTTTATAAAGAAACCAATTTTTTATATAATTACAAAGGACATTTAAAATAAATAAACCTAGTTTGAACCCCCTAGTCCTTGAACCTTTTTTACAAAAAACAAATTGAACACATTCAAAATGTTGAACCATAAACCCACCTCTTTGACTTCTGAGAGTCAATAGGGACGTTTTTCCCTTCAATTCCCCTCTTTATTCGATCAATTTTGAAATCAAAAACTTTCCTTGTATGGCTAATTGATACTCGATCCATTTCTAACCCAATTATCAGACTAATTTAGCTGATTTTACTTCTGAAAATCAATTATACACGGGTTTGACTATCCAGAGTCAACCCAAACCAATTTCGTCTTCAAATCCGAGAAATTTACACGTTTAATGACCGTATATCACGCCAGACTTTACTCGTATGAACCTAAACACAAATCGCGACCCAGTACATCAGGAATTAATCAAATCGATCCGCAAATCAAACTCGTGGCCTATTCCTGTCGTTTTCAAATCAATTGAGTGATTGGAAGGAAATTGGCGTATAAACACCCCTCCCAGACGTTTGAAAAATCTTTTTCAACCTCTCTAAACTCTCACACCCTTCGCATTTAATCCGTAGTCCGCTATCAATCGTCAAGAACGGCAGAGGCTTCGTTCAAGCCATTCTCAGTCGTCATCGCACCGTTCCAAGTAAGTTGTACGTCTTTCAATTCGTATTCTCGTACATTTCAAAAGCCCTCTATCGATTCGTAACCTTAGATCCTATCAGGCTCAATTTCGATTTGAGTTCTTGATCGTTCGTACGATTTCCGATTTGATTCTTGCATTGACTTAAGAAACAAATTTATATTTTTGGATTGCAAACTAAACAGCGAAACCACTCGGTCCAACTAGTTAAGTCACAGCACCAATGGACCGAGTGGCGTGGGTTCGAAACCTACAAACCCAAATTCTTTTTGCGCACCTTGAACTGAATCCGGCCACCCCCCTGTTTCGTGATTACACCTATGTGAGCTGGGAATATTCACGTGGTAGTCCCTAGGTCCGGTCGTTAAGTTGATAGCCACACACAACAGCCACCCGGGTTTGAACCGGGTGGGCTGCCTTCTTTTTTTTTAAATAGTTTTATTAAACTAGTAATTTCTATAAAACTTATTTTATAAGCTTAACATTATTTGGATCAGATTAAAACAAAAATTTATAAATTTTAATATAAAACGACTGTTTTACAAATTTAATTGTTTGAAATCTCATTTAAATTAATTAATATATATATATATATATATATATATATATATATATATATATATATATATATACTTTAAATCAAAGTATTTAATTTCAAAACAAAGTATCTTGATTCTCTAATTTTGTAATAACACTGTGACAAGAATTTATAAAAAAAATATATAATACTTTCTCATGAGACAAAGTTTATAAATCGTCTATTTTATTAAACTAAATATATATAAGAGTTTACACCATATTTAAACAAATGAAACTTTCTCTAATGTATAACACATTTACATTTCTTATTTTATTTTAACATATTACTTGATAATAAATAAATAAATGTATTTATTAGTTATCTTTTTATTCAATTAGGGTGCTAACTTGTACTAATACATATTTTTCCCTATATTTTGACGCATTACAAATAAAATAGATTTATTTATTTTAATACATAAAATATAACATTACTTTTAAAGACGCAATATAAATAATTTATTTATTTAAATTATTCAAACTTAAACACTGAAACAATTATTAGATATATACAGATATATAGATATTTTCTTTACATACATTTTCATATCCAATTTATATCAACATATAAATTCTTTTCTAAAATGAAATTATACAACTCTGGTATAAATCCACACACATCAAAACTCATTGAACCCTAGACATTGCTTTAGACCTTGTGCATGTTTTGATTCAAGCTCATACATTTCACTCTAGGTTGAACTGGTGATTTGCAAGAATCATTTATCTACCTATTTCTCGTGCTATCTACACCATTTGATACATGTGCGTTTACATAGCCCCTTTTTTATTTTATACTTTTGGGGTGAAACGTGATATACTTTTTGAAACCTTTTTGCATAGACTTAATTACAATTCACTAATATGATATTATGTGTTATGTGCTTTATGCTTGAATGCTATGAGTTAAGACTACATATACATGACATTAGTGTACAATCATTAACTCCGTACAAGCCAACGGTTAACATTGATAGATCTATTGTGTCTGACAAACCCACCCGGTTAGGGTGTTTGTTATCGACTTTAAATTAGGGTAACCTGCGTGTTATTCCTCAGTCACAAGGTTTGATTGTACACACTTAGTTTAACTATAGATTCTCCATAAATGCCTTACACACGTGTATCGTATGAATTGTATAAAACACTTTAAACTTGGTTGTGTGACAAAACCTATGTATGCTCACCAACTTTTTAGTTGACCTTGTTTTCATCATGTTTCAGGTACTAATGCTTGAGAATAAGTACAAGATGCTTCACTTAGGACCGATGACCTAGAATTTAATTTAAAGAGACTATTTATGTATTTCTATTTCCCTTGTAATGTTGGATTTATGTTTATGTGTGATATGAAATTGGTTGTTTAATTATTTAAACTTTAGTAAACCTTGAGCTTTTGAACAGTCTACATGTCCCGCCTCGACGTATTCCGTCATCGGTTGGGGTGTGACAGATTGGTATCAGAGCCTTGGTTATAGGGAATTAGGTTATTAGACACTTTTGACCTACACTATAACCTTAGGACACTCACAATATGCCATGCTACTATATGATTACATGATTAATACTTGTGTGAATATTTTTACATGTTATCCTAAGTAATTTCAATACATGCCACAAGACTTAATAGTTTACGTGTCACACTACTTGATAACTCTTGTGCTTACATTCATTTACATGCTACCTATGTGTTTTATTAAGTGCTATCCTAAGTTTGACATACACACATACACACCAAATTCTTCATACACCTTTGAACTCACATACATGATACCATCACCTCTTGTGAACAAAGACTTAAACTATTGGGCCTAATACCCATTAATATTAAACTAAGAAGCCCATTTATCCTCCAAGAAGAAGAAGCCCACTGAAATGCTTAAACCTTACTTTCGGGCCACAAGGCCCAGTTTACAACAAATCTCATCATAACCATGAGTCCAACAAAAGTGTTATTAGTATATGATGGCTGGAAGAGTGTGTAGGCCCATAAGGAATTCTGGCCAAGGAAAGACAGGGTACTTAAGGGTGTCCTAGTGACCCACCTCTCGGTGTCCTAGTGACCCACCTCTCTTTCCTGAGAATTCACCTCAGGGATACATTGCTTATAGGTCAAGTGTATTTCTAAAATACTATTGTGAAGGCTCGGTGTTATGACTAGTCAAACCCTAAACTTATGAGAACTTCTATGTCTAACACTCCATATTTCATTATCACTTACAACCTTTTATTGTTTCCTGCTAGACATGGACTCCTACTCTCCTCCCTCCCCGGTATACCGTCCCGGAGAAGAGTCTGATTGGGAAGAAGACATCGGGACACCCGTGCATCGGTTACCAACACCCCCAGCTGCTAGACCAAGGTTTGATGTAAGGGCAGATTGGATTAGGAACACCGGCCCAAGACTTCGAACATCAGGATCACCCGCACCCAGGAACCCGTATCAGACACCCCATCTCCATAATCAGTTACCACCCCCACTAAGAGACCCATATCGAATGCCCGACCCGTACCATCCTAACCCTTGGGTAAGGCATACCACGGCACCCACTAGTTTTATGGGAATTCCAACCAACGACATTCACCAATATGTAAGGACCTCAGAATTTGAGAGGCACAGGATGGAACAGGGGGTAATGCACGACTTGCAAGGACAAAGAATGGATAGCCTAGCAAACCAATTAGGGTACCAAAAGGAGTTAATCTCCATCCTCGAAAAAGAAATACTGGAGCATCGCACAGAGACAGCTAAAGCTGAAGCCAGTTCAGCTACCCGAGTGACCATAGCGGTGCTCGTCTTGGGATTTATTCTCCTTCTAGTGGAAAGCTACAAGAGACGTTAACATTATTTTTCTTTTATTTATTATCTTTAAATTTTCAGTTTGAGAACCATTTCCCTATGTTTTGAGTAATGTTTAACATTTCAGAATTTAATCAATTTTATATATTCCAACCCTAAAGTTATTATTCATTGATTTGACACGTTGAGTGTAAATTACACCCATCATATTTTCATCAAAATTTCTCGAGTACCACCTTCTTCATTCAATACGATTTAGTACACTACCGACAAGCGGTTTCATAAACAACTCATCCTATTAGATTTAAACAACCTCGTTATTTTCAAACCAAACGTTTATCAAACTTTTAGAAAGTATCGGGAATATATATTTTTCCATAAACATTTTTCACTATGAAAGGGAACTTAATACAACCTATTTTATAAAAATATTATTTCAAATTGATAAATAAATATGTTTTTCCTCATTAAAGTAATTATTTCTAAACCCTGGCTAAATTAATATACGACTACTTGTTTAGCCAATAATTCCTCTTAAAAATATTCTCTTATTAATAATTGAAAATTTAAATTAAAAGATTTTTTCCTATAAAATGTCTATCTATTTAGATTATTTAACTCAATAGTTTCATCACTTTATATATCTACAACCAAGAACAATTTACAATTTCCTATTTTCAAACATAGATCAGTTATTTGTAAACATATTTCCTTGAGTATTTTCAAAACCTCTTCGTTACCTTTTCACTTACCGCTTCAAGAGACGATCCATACCGTGTAGACGTTAACCATGCCCACCAAACTCAACAAGATTTAAAGAGCTAGAACCTAACTACCACATTTTACATGAACGCCAAACAACACGCTTCTCCGCAACACTTGATCACATACAAAAACTCGTTAGCACATACCACACACGAAACTCAATAACTTACGTATGCACATTTACAATATACACAACATGATCACATGAAACTTAGTTATTTCCAATGTATCCAATGCTACACTAACTACGTAATACATGGAACTTGATTATTTACAATACACATGATACTATGTTGCTTACATTACACATGGGAGCTTATACATTATGCTAAGTGGTTTACGTTACACATAAAACTTATTTGAATACAAGCTACATAACACTAGATCATACATGAGACTTGTGTGTTTACATTATACACAAAATCAAGTTGCTTATAATTGTTACAATTGATTGATCACATTACACGCAAATAATGGTCATACACCTTGTTCTCCAAAGTTGTAAGGTATAACACATCGAAGCTACTCCGGGTTTGACGTATTCTTGATCAAACCCAAGGAAGCTGTAACACTTTAAACAACTTGGTGTTTGACGTATTCTTGATCAAACCCGAGGAAGCTGTAACACTTTAAACAACTTGGTGTTTGACGTATTCTTGTTCAAACATGAGTAAGCTAAGAAACTTTAAGTCATACTACCTGATTACTCTTAACTGACCTGGTTAAGGACATAGTTACTTTTTAGCAACTCTTATGTGAAAAAAATGGACATGAACGGAGTGAAATTATGCCCCTCTTGACCCGCACACAACGGGATGATCTATACGGACCACGCGATGATTTGAGTAATTACGGTGCACACGGAATTATAAAAATCAGCGCATCGAAAACATAGTGAATTTTGTCGTGTGTTGTGACCTAAACCTATCGTGATATATAAAAACGAAACTAATGTGATATGACAAGGCATGGTGGATACGCCGATGGTACTTCCTATATATAAGTGCTTTATCATATTATCAGAAGTAACGTTGTTCGTGTCACGTAAAGTTGTATGTTATCTCGACCAAGACCAATGTTGGTAAAATCTCTTATCCATCGACAACTAATGAGCATATTGGAATACATCATAAGCAAACCCTGAGTATCAAGTTCCCATCAAGTCCATTCCAAGTGACGCATTTCACCTTTAGATTCTTCGGAAGATCTCTCCTTAACTCTCTAATCCACTGATGCCATTCATACTTAACTTGTGCTGTAGACCTAAATCTTGTTGTCCTACCATACTCCTCAAACCAACAATCAAAACTCAAACTCATTTCCTACCCGATTTAGTAGTCTTCACTAATAAAATTTCGGGACGAAATTCCCTTAACAAGTGGAGACTGTAACATCCATGATTTTTCAAAACATAAATTTTCTGTATTCGTTTTATTTTGATGATTTCAATAATAACACTACATTTAAAATAAATATTTATTCAAGCATTTAATTCATCTATTCAAAATTTAGAACCTTGCTTTACATTTCTATAACATCTGTTTGATATTTATACATATATATATATATATATATCCATATATATGTATGAATATTTAGTTATAAATAATTGTATACAAAAATATTTATGTATTTGAAATTATTAATTAAACCACACAAAAAGATTTGTTTAGCAATTATATATATATATATATATATATATATATATATATATATATATGGCATTTTAAATTATAATTAGCTTTATAAAGTTTATAAAGAAACCAATTTTTTTATATAATTACAAAGGACATTTAAAATAAATAAACCTAGTTTGAACCCCCTAGTCCTTGAACCTTTTTTACAAAATCAAATTGAACTCATTCAAAATGTTGAACCATAAACCCTCCTCTTTGACTTCTGAGAGTCAACAGGGACGTTTTTCCCTTCAATTCCCCTCTTTATTCGATCAATTTTGAAATCAAAAACTTTCCATGTATGGCTAATTGATACTCGATCCATTCCTAACCCAATTATTAGATTAATTTAGCTGATTTTACTTCTGAAAATCAATTATACACGGGTTTGACTATCCAGAGTCAACCCAAACCAATTTCGTCTTCAAATCCGAGAAATTTACACGTTTAATGACCGTATATCACGCCAGACTTTACTCGTATGAACCTAAACACAACTCGCGACCCAGTACATCAGAAATTAATCAAATCAATCTGCAAATCAAACCCGTGGCCTATTCCTGTCGTTTTCAAATCAATTGAGTGATTGGAAGGAAATTGGCGTATAAACACCCCTCCTAGACGTTTGCAAAATCTTTTGCAACCTCTCTAAACTCTCACACCCTTCGCATTTAATCCGTGGTCCGCTATCAATCGTCAAGAACGGCAGAGGCTTCGTTCCAGCCATTCTCAGTCGTCATCGCACCGTTACAAGTAAGTTGTACGTCTTTCAATTCGTATTCCCGTACATTTCAAAAGCCCTCTATCGATTCGTAACCTCAGATCCTATCGGGCTCAATTTCGATTTGAGTTCTTGATCGTTCGTACGATTTCCGATTGGATTCTTGCATTGACTTAAGAAACAAATTTATATTTTTGGATTGCAAACTAAACAGCGAAACCACTCGGTCCAACTGGTTAAGTCACAGCACCAATGGACCGAGTGGCGTGGGTTCGAAAGCGAAAAATTTACACGTTTAATGACCGTATATCACGCCAGACTTTACTCGTATGAACCTAAACACAACTCGCGACCCAGTACATCAGAAATTAATCAAATCAATCTGCAAATCAAACCCGTGGCCTATTCCTGTCGTTTTCAAATCAATTGAGTGATTGGAAGGAAATTGGCGTATAAACACCCCTCCTAGACGTTTGCAAAATCTTTTGCAACCTCTCTAAACTCTCACACCCTTCGCATTTAATCCGTGGTCCGCTATCAATCGTCAAGAACGGCAGAGGCTTCGTTCCAGCCATTCTCAGTCGTCATCGCACCGTTACAAGTAAGTTGTACGTCTTTCAATTCGTATTCCCGTACATTTCAAAAGCCCTCTATCGATTCGTAACCTCAGATCCTATCGGGCTCAATTTCGATTTGAGTTCTTGATCGTTCGTACGATTTCCGATTGGATTCTTGCATTGACTTAAGAAACAAATTTATATTTTTGGATTGCAAACTAAACAGCGAAACCACTCGGTCCAACTGGTTAAGTCACAGCACCAATGGACCGAGTGGCGTGGGTTCGAAAGCCACAAACCCAAATTCTTTTTTCCACCTTGAACCGAATCCGGCCACCCCCCTGTTTCGTGATTACACCTATGTGATACGTGAATATTCACGTGGTAGTCCCTAGGTCCGGTGGTTAAGTTGATAGCCACACACAACAGCCACCCGAGTTCGAACCGGGTGGGCTGCCTTCTTTTTTTTAAACAGTTTTATTAAACCAGTAATTTCTATAAAAAATATTTTATAAGCTTAACATTATTTGGATCAGATTAAAATAAAAATTTATAAATTTTAATATAAAACGACTGTTTTACAAATTTAATTGTTTGAAATCTCATTTAAATTAATTAAATATATATATATATACTTTAAATCAAAGTATTTAATTTCAAAACAAAGTATCTTGATTCTCTAATTTTGTATAAACATTGTGACAAGAATTTATAAAAAAAAATATAATACTTTCTCATGAGACAAAGTTTATAAATCGTCTATTTTATTAAACTAAATATATATAAGAGTTTACACCATATTTAAACAAATGAAACTTTCTCTAATGTATAACACATTTACATTTCTTATTTTATTTTAACATATTACTTGATAAGAAATAAATAAATGTATTTATTAGTTATCTTTTTATTCAATTAGGGTGCTAACTTGTACTAATACATATTTTTCCTTATATTTGACGCATTACAAATAAAATAGATTTATTTATTTTAATACATATAATATCACATTACTTTTAAAGACGCATTATAAATAATTTATTTATTTAAATTATTCAAACTTAAACACTGAAACAATTATTAGATATATACAGATATATAGATATTTTCTTTACATACATTTTCATATCCAATTTATATCAACATATAAATTCTTTTCTAAAATGAAACTACACAACTCTGGTATAAATCCACACACATCAAAACTCATTGAACCCTAGACATTGCTTTAGACCTTGTGCATGTTTTGATTCAAGCTCATACATTTCACTCTAGGTTGAACTGGTGATTTGCAAGAATCATTTTTGCTACCTATTACTCGTACTATCTACACCATTTGATACATGTGAGTTTACATAGCCCCTTTTTCATTTTATACTTTTGGGGTGAAACGTGATATACTTTTTGAAACCTTTTTGCATAGACCTAATTACAATTCAATAATATGATATTATATGTTATGTGCTTTATGCTTGAATGCTATGAGTTAAGACTACATATACATGACATTAGTACAATCATTAACTCCGTACAAGCCAACGGTTAACATTGATAGATCTATTGTGTCTGACAAACCCACCCGGTTAGGGTTTTTGTTACCGACTTTACATTAGGGTAACCTGCGTGTTATGCCTCAGTCACAAGGTTTGATTGTACACACTTAGTTTAACTATAGGTTCTCCATAAATGCCTTACACACGTGTATCGTATGAATTGTATAAAACACTTTAAACTTGGTTGTGCGACAAAACCTATGTATGCTCACCAACTTTTTAGTTGACCTTGTTTTCATCATGTTTCAGGTACTAATGCTTGAGAATAAGTACAAGATGCTTCACTTAGGACCGATGACCTAGAATTTAATTTAAAGAGACTATTTATGTATTTCTATTTCCCTTGTAATGTTGGATTTATGTTTATTTGTGATATGAAATTGGTTGTTTAATTATTTAAACTTTAGTAAACCTTGAGCTTTTGAACAGTCTACATGTCCCGCCCCGACGTATTCCGCCGTCGATTGGGGTGTGACAGTACTGCAATGGGATTAGGAGATGCTGTGGACGATCCTATGTCATATACTGGAACACTTATTATGGGGTGTTTTCAGCGGATGGGTTATAGAGGAAGACCGAATGCTACACAAGCAAGAAAAGGAGGTTTAGTTGGCGAATGGAGATATTTTATGCACGTTACCATACAATTTCTGTCTCCACGGAAGGCTGGTACTGATGGATTGAAGAGTGCACTACATGCTGCTATGGTTGCTTTGACACTCAACAAACGGTTTAACTTTGCGTTATACTACTACCGTGAGTTGGTCATGCAAATAAATCCTCTAGAAGGTCATGGATTCCTTATGTATCATAGGTTCGTGCATATGATTTTGAATAATTTAATTCTGGATTTACCTCAACATCCAATCCGTTTGACTTTAACTCCTATGTCAAAAAGGATCTTTACTGATTGAACAAAGGTGAAACAACAAAATGCTGCTCTTATTCCTGTGCCTACTCCTCTGTTTGGTCACATAATCAATCCTGATTATGTAGAGCCACCAAATGATAATTGGTTTCATCTTGAGAAGTTAGTACAAGGTCAAGTCCAGAATCAAGTTCCAATTCCACAACCAGTTCAAGTTCATGTACAACAAGTTCAAGCTCAACAACAACAAGTTCCTCAACAACAACAACAAGTTCCTGCTCAACAACAACAACAACAACATGTTCCTATTCCACAAGAACAGGTTCAAGTTCCTGTTAATGAACCAGTTCAAGAAGAGATTGCTCAAGAGAATGATCAAGAGTTGGGTTTGAATATGGATGATTTTGTTCATGAAGCTGTGAACTCACCTATACATGAAGCTGAAGGTAATGTTGAAGATACGAGTTCCGGTGACACTATCTTACCTGATTCTAAAGCTACCGATACTTATTCGTCTAGAGATTTTAGCTCAGATCATTATGCAAGGTTGGCTACGTTACCATTGGCTAATGTAGGTAAACGTATTAAATCTACAGCCAGAAAACCGAGGCGTAAGACTGCTCGGAATCCTCCTTCTGGATTAGTTCTTGGCAAGAGAACTTTAGTAGATGAAATTTCTGACTCGGATAGTGATGCTATTCAAGTTCCTAAAGCTCATAAGCTTATCTCTACTTCTATTGCTGCTGCTCATTCTTCCCAGGGTGTAGAGGATGAAAATTTTGTTGCTTCCTTACTGATTACACCTCCTGCTTCTAAACATACATCTTTAGTACTTTCTCCACATGTTCCTCACACATCTGAAGCTGGTCCTTCAAAGCCGTCTGATTCTGAAAGAATTACATTCCTTGAATAACAAGTACTAGCTTTACAAACTCAGGTAGATACTCTTGTGTCTACTAATTCTCAGAGACAATTGGTTCTTCAAGCTCAAGCTACACAGATTGCGGACATGCAATTATTGGTGTCTAAACTTGTTGAGCGTCTTGACGCTCAAGGGGAGTTAAGGCTACATGATACGTGTCATGCTGAATCAATTCAAAGAAAAGATAATGATGACAATGATCCTAGTGGTAATGTTGAGGTTGATCATCAATACGCTGACGTGAATCCAATATCCAGAGCTCAGGGGGAGTCGACATCACATACTATTGAAGGAACCAAACAAAATGCTGGAGTGAATGAAGAAATATTGTTATTGAAATTCTTTCAAGATTCTGAAGAAGAAGAAGCTGAGAAATTCTTTCAATATTGTTATTTGATGACGATGAAGAAGATGTGGTGGATAACGAAGTTGAAGAAGGAGAGATTGTAGAGATTGAAATTGAAAAGAGTAAATCTAAGGTTACATATGAAGGAAGTGATGGTCTGAATGTCCCGTATAACTTCATCCAAGATAATGTTATTCCTGAGTTTTCTTATAATGGAGTAACAGATTCTATGAACTCTGTTGAAGACATCACTACACCTGATGATACTGCTCAATCCAACAAGATAGATTCTGATGTTGATACTACTCATGTTGTGTCTCCAAAGCCGAATGAAGAACCTGTGATGTATTAAAATACAGGTATGACTAGAGAACAGTGGAGAGAAGTCGTTAACAGTTGGATGAAAGTACTACCAAAGTCACCTATACAACCTGCTCAGAGAGAAAGATATGTGAATAAAGAGAGGTGTATTGGTAAGATCATAAGTTGGTTTTATGATGATGAAACTAAACTGTTTGCTCTTAAAAGATCTGAAGGTGTTCAATACTTAAAGCCTAGAATCAAGTATTTCAATACCTTGCTAAGGTGTGAAATGAATGGTCTAGCAACGAAACCATTGATTAATAGATCTAAGTGTGGATTAGCCGATGTGATTGCCAATTTGATAAAGAGAGAAGGTAGATCGGGGAAGTATGAAAGGTTAAAAACACAGAAGGGAAAAAGAGTGAAGCTTATAGATCAAAATACTAAGAATGTGACTTGGAAGTATAAGTTCAAGTCAGTACGTGATGTACAAAAGATACCGTTGAATAAAATTCCACAAGATTTTCTGGGGAATATGAAATGGTGGTATGTTGATGTGAAGACTGGTGAAGCTAGGATTGATGATAAAGATAATAAGGTCATTGTTTGTTTCTATGATGCAATGAATCTTATTAACTTCTCAAAGAAAGATCAGAGGACGTTAAGAAAGAATGAGATCATGTTCACTGATGAATGGAGAGAACAAGGATTGCAGTATAAAAGAGTGTTGGAGATATGTCAAAGATATGGAGTGCATGCAAGAAGCAGATTACCAGACAACTGGAAGAGTTCATCATAAAGATTGAAGACAGAAGATCAAGCTATTGTCAAAGGGGAGTCTGTTAGGACATAGATTGAATGACAAAAGCTTTGTAATAGTTTAGGTCTTATTGTCTTTATGTTTTGTATGTAATTGTTTAGATTTGTCTAAGTATAAATACAAGTTCTGCTACAGGCGAACTTTGCTACAGGCGAACTTCATAAGTTCGCCTGGTCTATTAGAGGCGAACTTCATCTTTAAGAGAACTTGTTAAGTTCGCCTGTTGCAGAACATGTGTCTATAAATATAGAGTTTACAGAGTCTGTTTAGTACGCGTATGATATATTTAACAATCAAGTATTCTGTAAGCTCTGTTTGGTGATATAAAAGAGAAAGTTTGTTTACCACTGTTTCTATTGTCGATTGTTATACAAAGCGTTAATACGGTAGGATTCCGCACTCCGCGTTAATGATACGTCTTGTCACGAGATCGATCTAAGATGAGTCATGTGGAGCTACAGTTTGTTCAGGGTCAATGCAACCATTACAGCTTGTAGAGCACTCTTCAGTCCATCAATTCCAGCCTTTCGTGGAGATAAGCACCGGATGATGACGTGCATAAAGTACCTCCATTCACCAACCAAACCACCTTTTATGGCTTGAGTATCATTAGGTTTGCCTCGGTATCCCATCCTCTGAAAATAACCCATGATCAGTGTTCCAGGATAAGATATAGGGTCATCATTTGCACCTTCAAATGCTAAAGCAGCACGAATAGTATCTGTATTGGCACAAGTATAGAATAGCAAGATTTATTGCAAGATTAGACCAATCTCCAAGATGAAATTATCTGTATTGGCACAAGTATAGAATAGCAGATCCCAAAGGATATATGAATCAAGATGATTCAGAATCAAAAGATTATAAGGAATTGGCTTTAGAATGAGAATCAATGGATTCAGGTAGGAGGATCCAACTATTATTTGGATAATCTTCAATGGAATCAGTATAGATGATGTATCTAAATGTTCCAAGGGTGAATATATGTTACAACAGATGTTGTTAGAAAACATATCTTAGTTCAGCAACACATTGCATGTTTTTCGGGGCATGGGCAGTGAAGTGAACTGAAAAAAGTTTGTGCTAAAGATATAATTCGATATTGGTCTCATGAAATTCTTAAAACCATATATTATTTATCTGATAATGATCTTTTACACACACACACAGGCATATAATGGATTCAAATCACAGATGTAATCATATCATATTTAAATTTCACACTATTATTGGTTAAAAAATGCTTCTAGTCTATTGACAATTCAAGTTTCAAACTCATATTCAAATTAAAAACAGATTATCAAGAGTAGAGCATTTATAACACAATCATTTCTTATTTATGCAGACTTTGAAATTTAGATCAAATCAATACACTTTAAACTATTATATATCAACATATCAAAGGTCTACTATGGTCATGTGTGATGAACTATTCACTGATGTACTATCATTTCTTCTCTAACTACAAATGATGTCAATTTTATATATTTTTTTTGTTTTGAATTTTATAAATAACAATTTTTGATTGAAATTTAAAATGCAGAAATGTAATAAAACAATAAAAGAAATTTAAAACAAAATCTTCCATGAAAAATTGTTTTTGAAAAAATTTTATTTGGGATTGATCATACCAATCATTTTGATCAGAAATTCAAACCTGGTACGATCAAATGCCTTGCTAAAGAGATCAGCAAAATTATCATCTGTATGTACCTTCACCAGCTCAATCAACTTTTTATCTGCACAATCACGAATAAAATGATATCTAATTTCAATGTGCTTTGGTTTACTGTGCTTAACATGATTATTTGTGATAGACATTGTAGTAGTATTATCAATAAACATGGGGTTTCCTGTAAAATTCAAACCGTAGTCTCTTAATTGTTGTTGGATCCACAAGATTTGTGAACAGTTATTGAAGCACTTTTGCGTGACAAACACTCTGGATATTGTCTTAGCTTTTGTACTTGCCTTGTATGTATTAGTATTTGTATATTAGTGTCTGTATGTATTAGTTATCAAGTTGTAATTACTAATGTATGTACTAGTCGTTTGTTTTCTCTAAGTGTTTTGCGCACTTAGCATGTGCGCAGGAATTACTTCCTGCGTACTTAGCAAGTATGCATGAATAATCTGCGTTCTTGTTAAGTACGTAGGAACAATTTGCCTTGCACACTTGTTAAGTGCGTAGAGATCAGGTCTAGTATAAATAGGTTGTGGTGACATAAGTTATGTACGCACTCATTTGTAACATCTCTATAACCTACAAGTTTTATAATAGACGAAGTTTGAAAGTGTTTTCGTTGTCGGTTTACTTTGTGTTACTTGATTCTCCACCTAGTCACGGGTATTCCGCACCCGGTCCGACTAGTAACACACCCACATGTGACGATCCGAGACAGCCGGGGACCTACAAGTGGTATCAGAGCTTATCTCTTGATTTTGAGTGTTGTGAGTGCGTTAGGAGCATCTTTTATACATCCTACAGAGTTTTACAAGAAAAAGAGAGTGTCTTTTGGTGATTTTTGTGATAAAATTGGGGTAGCTCTTGAGCACTATTTTAGAAGCAAAAATCACTCAAAAAACGACCTTTTGTTGTGTATTTGAGTGTTTTGAGCATCAAAGGTTGGTTAGAAACGATTTTCTTACACTTTGGCTCATTTTGTTTGGTCATATCTTCAACGTTTTCTGTCTCCGGTGAGATTCCAGTGACCGGAAAAAGTTGGTGAGGGTTGATGAAAAAGTGATCTGTACTTACCATTTTTGGAAACAAGTACAGGCTTCCTGCGTACTTACCAAGTACGCAAGACCATTTCTTGTTACATACTTAACTCCTTCCTGCGTACTTGTTATTTACTCATGCGTACTTGTTAAGTTCGCAAGAGCAAATCTTAAGTGCGCAAGACCAAGTTCTTAAGTGCGCAAGGCCAGAACTTAAGTGCGCACATTGCTTTGATTTTTCTGAAATTTGACGAAGTGTTTCACCATGCCAAATCTTCAGAATCTCGGTAACCTTTTAAATTATGACAATGAGATTGGAACCCCACATAAACCACCAAAGCTGCTTAACGTAAATGATTACTCAATCTGGAAAGCATGCTTTGAGCATTATATCTCATACACCAATTCTTCACTTTGGATACCCATTCTAGAGGGTTATAAGCATCTCACATATACATATCTTGATGAGGAAGTTCCCAAGCCTATCTCCAAACTTGATGAAGAAGAAAAGAAAGTTTATGACAGAGAGATGAAGGCACACAGATCTATTACTATGGCCTTGACTAGGGAGTTATTTCACAGCTTATAGGATACGATAACTCCAAGGATCTCTGGAAGGCTTTGCAGAAGAGATTCGAGGGAAACAGCGATATCAAGAAGAGTAAGAGGGATCTTCTTAGGAAGAAATATGAGTGCTTCAGATATCTAGAGAATGAATCCATAGATTAGCTAATCTCTAGATTCTATCATCTGCAAACTGAGCTGAAAGCTTTTGACCTCATCTATCCAAATAAGGAGTTAGTTGGGAAGTTTCTAGATGCCCTACAACCAAAATTTGAGATGTACACTACCTTGATGAGAGAGAACTCAAAGTTTTATGAGATGACTATTGATGAAGCAATCAGAAAGGTTCAAGCACATGATATGAAACTAAAACGAAAAGAGAGCCCAGGTAGACCTCAAATACAAGACCCTTCTATGTATTTTGGGACGTCTTCCTCAGCAAAGTCATCGGGTTCTGGAATTGCCCTTTTCTCTGGGAACTCTCACGAGGAGGATAATTCAAAAGTTTGTGGTGGTCATGCTTGCTATACAGCATCTGAATCTGGTTCTGGTTCTGGATCTCATCATTAAAATTCCTTAAGAAATCCTTCTCCCACATCTTCAGCTAACCAATCTGCAATAGCCAAGATAGCTGAAGATCATGTGGCTTTGTTTTCATCATGCATGCTTGCCTATGAAAACTTCATTGGGGCAAGCTAACGGATCCTGAAACCATAGAAGAAGACTTTAATCAGGTGGATCCGGATGATACGGAGGACATGGATATTCAGTGGAATATGGCCATGATCTTGAGAAGAGCCAAGCGTTTCCTGAATAGAACAGGAAGAAAGTTCATTGGTGGGCATTCAAATGCCAAGGTTGGTTTTGATAAATCCAAAGCCAAGTGCTATAAGTGTCAGAATTTTAGACACTTTGCTCGTGAATGTCAAAAGGACAAAGCACCAGCCTCGGGTTTCACCAGACCTAGCCAAGGAAACAGTCAAGGGTATAACAACTCCAACAACCGTAATCAAAGTCAAGGTGGTAAGTCCAACGCTTTGGTAGCTCAACAGAACGATAGCTTTGATTGGGGTGTTCATCAGGAGGATGCCATTATTGCTCAAACATAGGTTGGTATCATGGCTGAGATTATGGAGATGATGGAAACAGAGGAACGGGAAGCTTCTGTGGCTGACCAAGAAGAGTCTACAACTTCAGTTGCTCTCATGGCTATCGGAGAGGCATCATGTTCATCAAATGAGGTAGATTCTAACTCTTTTGCTATCATTTCTTATTCAAAATATCTGAGCTTAAAGGATGAAAATTCTAAGGTTCAAGACAAAATTGAACCCCTTCGTATTGCAGCTTTAAGCTACAAAGAAAACGAAAAACGATACAAAGATTCAATTGAAACTTTGAAGAAAGATAAACGTGATTATTCTTTTAAAATCAGTGATCAAAAGTTTCATTTGGATGTTGCGTACAAGAGGTTGGAAAAGAGAAACAAGAGATCACCAAGCTGCAAAATGAGATCTTGTAGTTGAAAGGCAATATTGAGAAGTTGAAAAATTCTCGTTTTGTGGTGGAACACTATGAGTCTGTTGTGAGACAAGTGAATGGCTTAGGGCTGGGTACTAGTGCCATTCCTCCACTAGTAAGCCTGAAATTTGTCAACAGATTAATTGACATTGATCTGTCTTGCTTTGATGATTCCTCAAGTAAGGCTAACTATGCATCTGATGAAGAGTTCTTTACTGCTTCTGATGATGGGTCTGAGAACACCTGCCCTGAAGGAGTAGTCTCTGAGGAGTTTCTCGGTGAATAGAAAGTTAAGAAAAACATTTTCACTGATAGTGATAATTGTATTTTGACTGAACCCGATATCGTTGAATCAAATGAAAAATTAAAAGTGATGCTTTATGGGGGGATATAAAAACATTAATCAAGTTAAGAAAGAAGCCTTTTCAGCTCATTATGGGCTTGGCTATCAAGAAAATATGCAAAAGTATTGTATTCCCAAAAACCAATCACCATCGGGTCAAACTAGTGTTCACCAAACAACTTCTCTTGTTCATCATGCTGAGTCATCAAATTTCAAATCAAATGAGCCTTACAGGAGGACTTACAAAGAAAAGAGAACCTGTTTTCACTATGGTATGGTCGGTCACATCCTGGTGAACTGCCCTAATAAGAACCAAGGGAAACGTCAAATTGTTTCACAACCAACTGTTATCCCCAAGTCACCACCAGTGAAACATTCCAAGAGTCCAAAAGCTAATGTGATGAAACCACCAGTAAAACCTATGGTAAAGCCAAAGATCACATCTGAGGCTAAACCATATGTTCCAAAAAAGGAAAAGCTTTCTGCTAAACCTTGTGCTTCTACCTCTGGTAGTGCACCTACTGGTGAGAAACATATGGTAAAACTCTCCAAACTACATAGGAGAAGAAGTAACAAGAGATTGAGAAAGCTGGAACAACTGGCTGGAGTTCAATCAGGTGGTTCAACTGCTACTGTTGAATGTACGCCTACTGTTGAATGTAAGCCTACTGTTCCAGTTAAGAAAAAGAAGAGGTCCTGGAACAAGAAATCCAAAAGTTCTCAATCTCCTGATCCCAAGTCTTCAAAAGATTCATCCATTTTTGACAGTCACGACTGTGAGTTAATAGGGGTTGTTTATTTTGAGAAAGACGGACGACCCAAGACCACTATGGCTTGGGTCTCCAAATCTAACTGATCTGTTTTGTGACTCGTGCAGGGAAATCCGAATGGTACTATATTTAATCGTTGGTATGTAGATAGTGGATGCTTCCGGCACATGACAGGTAACATGACTCTGCTTCTAGATGTGAAACCATTTAGAGGCGGCTATGTGGCCTTTGTTGAAGAGAAAGGCGGTAGTATCACGTGTCAAGGCGTGGTTTCGAATGGATGTGTTAGTTTCGACAATATCAACTACTGTGAGCAGCTGAAGCATAACTTGTTGAGTGTCTCTCATATGTGTGACAAATACTCCATTATGTTTGACAAGACAGAATGCAAGATTCTCAAACCTGGTTTTGAAGTTCCTGAAGACTGGATTCTGATGCGAGAACCAAGGACAAACGACACTTATTAGATCGATATGAGCATGGCAACAACCACCTCATCAGTTGCTACTTGTTTGCTTACCAAAGCGACAGAGCTTGACTCAATCTTGTAGAATAGGAAACTCGGACACATTTCTTCTCGAAAAATGAATCATCTTGTCTAAAACGGTTTGGTAACCGGTGTTCCTAAGCTGGGATTTGCCATTGCGGATGACTGTATGCCTTGTAAAAAGGGCAAACAGCAACGGAAGTCTCACAAGTCCAAGCTCCAAAACTCCATCGATACCCCTTTGGAGCTATTACATATGGATCTGTTTGGCCCCATAAGTATCAGGAGTATTGGAGGTAAGTCATACTGTCTAGTTGTAACTGATGACTTCTCACGTTTTTCTTGGGTGCATTTTTTAGGTACAAAGGACGAGACTACTGACATTCTTCAATACCTGATCCTGAGCTTGGAATCCCTTTGCAAGTTGAAGGCTAGAATAATAAGGAGTGATAACGGAATTTAATTCAAGAATAATTTGATGGAGCTTTTCTGTCTCAAGAAGGGGATCCGTCACGAATTTAGTGCCCCGTACACACCTCAGCAGAACGGAGTTACAAAAAGGAAGAACAGAACCTTGATCGAGACTGCAAGGACAATGCTGTCAGATACAAAGCTTCTTGTAAATATCTGGGCAGAAGCAGTAAATACAACTTGTCACGTTTTGAATAGAGTTCTGATTGTGAAGAGGCACAACAAGACTAACAATGAGTTGATCAACAATCGACCTCCCAATCTTGACTACCTAGTTCCTTTTGGTAGTCCCTGTTCCTTATTGCTACAATACAAGGATCGAAAATCTAAATTTCATGCAAAAGCAGTGGAAGGCATTTTCTTAAGATATGTTGCCAATTCACCATGAAAGAGAGTGTACAATATAGGAACTCGTACTGTCGAGGAATGGTTTGAAGTGGATTACAGTAAACACAGCATTCCACCAGAACCAACTGGTCTAACTTGGGGTTTTGATTATGATGTGCTATTCAAGTCTTTCAACCTTCCTAATTTGTTTGCCGTTGATGCCGCAAATGTGTACTATTTATTTAATGGCGGTGATGATTCAAATTTCTCCACTCGTGCCACAATGCCCATTGTAACTCCCGATTCCAATGTTGCATCTACATTTGGAACTCATGACAGTGATGACGTTGAAGTTGTCCATGTTGATGGAGATGACGTTCTAGCTAATCCTAACACTCGTGTAGGAAATGAAGCTCCAGCTGATCCAATCAACATTGAGTCATCGTCCTCTAGATCACAGAATATGGGGGAGTTGAGCACGAATCTAGACACAAATCTCCAGTAACCGCTCATACCAGAGACGAGAGTGCATAAGAATCATCCAATTGACAACATTATTGGTGATCCTCATACCGGTGTTCAGACTCGTCATAGAACCATTGCTGAGAACACTAGATTGTACGATGAGATACTTGACACTGGTATCATGAAAACATGTTTGCATGCTGCATTCGTGTCCCAGTTGGAGCCGAAGAATGTGAAGGAGGCTCTCGCTGACAACTGCTGGATTGAGGCGATGCAAGATGAGCTGTCCCAATTTCAAAAGTTGCATGTGTGGGATTTAGTTGACTTGCCAAGAGGCGTACAACCAAGTGGAACCAGATGGGTGTTCAAGTGCAAAACACATGATCATCATGTGGTAGTGAAGAATAAAGCAAGGTTGGTTGTTCAAGGATTTTATCAACAAGAGGGCCTGGATTACACTGAAGTATATGCCCTAGTTGCTAGACTTGAGGCCATTCGACTATTTCTGGCTTATGCCTCCTATGTCGGATTCAAGGTTCATCAACTTGATTTGAAGAGTGCTTTCCTGTGTGGAAAAATTCATGAAGAGGTCTATGTCACTCAACCTCCCAGCTTTGAAGATCCGCATAATATCAATAAATTGTATAAGCTCGACAAAGCACTTTATGGTCTTCATCAAGCACCCCGGGCATGGTATGAGACGTTATCAAAACATGTACTGTCAAATGCTTTCGACCATGGACAGATTGACTCGACCCTCTTCATTCGAAAAGTAGGAGGTGATATTCTACTGATACAAGTGTATGTCGATGACATTATCGTTGGGTCTACAAATGAAGAGATGTGTAGGGAATTCGAACAGGTGATGAAGTCCAAGTTTGAGATGAGCAACATGGGTGAATTGTCGTTCTTCCTGGGTCTGCAAGTCAGTCAAAGAGAGGATGGTATGTATCTACATCAAACTAAGTATGTGCAGGACATCTTGTCAAAATACAAGATGAATGATAGCAGTACTTATGGCACACCTATCCCTTTCAATCACGGTTTGCATCCAGACAAAGATAGAAAGGATGTGGATTGTAAATTATACCGGGGATGATCGGTTCTCTCATGTATCTCACAGCTTCAAGTCTCGACATAATGATTGCTGTATGTTTGTGCTCAAGGTTTCAGTCACAACCGAAGGAGTCTCATATGATAGATGTCAAGAGGATATTCAGATACTTGAAAGGGAAACCCCGATTGGGTATTTGGTACTCAAAGTAGCAGTCATTTGACCTCAAAGCCTATACTGATTCAGACTATGGCGGTTGTAACCTTGATAGAAAGTTAACTTCAGGTGGACGTCAATTCTTGGGAGATAGGCTAGTTTCCTGGCAGGGTAAGAAGCAGTCAACGGTTTCTGTCTCAACATGTGTGTAACATTCTGATTTTTGTTATCTATATTTCAATTCAACGTGACACGTTTCAAATTCAAATTTTGTACACTGATTTATTCTATTCGTACCAAAAATTAAATACTATGTTCCAATGCAAATCCACAAATTTTACATGGGTATACCCTATTAAACTATACATAAGTCCATATTTATACAAACCTGTCAATACTGAAACTTACAAGGACTGATTTTATAAATAAATAAACAGAAACCCTACTAGGCACGGTCGCGCCTCGTTCTGGCACGGTCGCCCCAAGTGCTATGGCACGGTCGCGCGCCTTGCTTTGGAACGGTCACGCCCGGTGCCATGGCACGATTGCGCCTCATATGGACACGATCGCGCCTCTCATCAGTTGAAACATAAATGCAGCCTTTAATCACAAAGACGTTCGATTTCATAACCATTCTACACGTTTTCACCATTAACAAACTTAATTAAACCTTTTAATTATCACCATTACAACAAATAAACTCAATTTCGTCTATTTGCCTCGTAAACGCCCAATCCTCTCACGAAACCATCGAATTCACCATTTTGATTTGCAATTCTCCCAAGCCAACATACCATCGATCCTATCTAAAGCTTCTGGACATGCTGATTTAGTCGGAATTGCAGCAGAAGACGCCGGAGGTCAAGCCCGTCATTGCCGGAACTCATTCTACCCGTACACCATCGATTCTTCCTTCTTCTGGGTAATTGAAACCTTCCACACTTTCAATTTAGTTTATAGATCAAAAGCCCTATTCTAATTTGGGCTTAAAATATGGGAATCATCACAAACCAGAATCTATTTTTCGTTCAAAATAGATTTAATCGAACCCTGCTTTGAACATATTTTAAGTACAATTAATATATTCCAAAAGACTCGTAATAACCCTACAGATGAAAGCCCTATGAAATCCAACGTTAACATTATAAGAATCAGTCAATTCTCTCTGTTTTGGAACAGACACGGTCGCGCTAGTCTTCTAGCGCGGTCGTGCTTCATGAGACACGGTCGTGCCAATACCAGCGCGATCGTGCCTCACACACTCAGACCCGGTCATGCCTCTTGGCTAGACTTGGTCTTGCCTAAGAACCCTAGACACGGTCGTGCCCGGCACAGACACGGTCATGCCTAGTGAACAGCCTAACTATATCCTCTGTATTGGTCAACACGGTCGCGCCCGTGGTTCTAGCACGATCGTGCCCTGTCCCAGGCACGGTCGTGTGTGTGAGAGAAGTCTTGACAAAATAATTATTTCCATAATTTAAAAATAATAAGTATTTCAAAATAATTTTTTTTTAAATAAAAATAATTGATTTTATAAAATAAATAAATAGAAATTGTTTATTTAAAACTTACAAAATTAAATTTATATTTATTGTTAAACCCTACACTTAAATATTATTTACACCATTTACTTAAACATCTTTATGAAAATAAAGTAAAGAAATTTATATTTATTATAAAACATCTAATACATTTTTATAACTAAATGACTAAGTTACATATTTTATAAATAAATAAATAAGGTAACAATTATTTATTTAATTTACATTTAAACAAAAATCATTTATTTAGGTTCTACTTAATTACCTCTAATACCTACATTATTTTTATAACTAAGTAAATAAATAATAATTTTTCTTTATTATTTAGTTATTCCAAACTCAAACCTTAATTTTATATAACACCATTCAAGTACAAACCACAAACACCTACAACTTCAAATTCCTTATACACACATCCAATTTAACCTTAGAGTTAGATATAGACTATTGTGCATACTATTGATTTCGATACATATTACACTCTAGGTTAACGTTGTGCATTACAAGGACCTCGTATTACTATCTAGTCTCTTGTGTTAGCTACGCCTTCAAACCAAGTGAGTATTACATAGCCCCCTTTTACTCTTTTACACTTTTTGGGGTGGAACATGAACAATATACAACACTATTGCTTACATTTACACAAACTACACAACTACAAATCCTCTTTACATTCATGTGTGGAAATTTGAGCTTTATGCATGAGTGCTAGGTGTGTTAACTTTTGTATGCTATTTATGTGTAATCATTAACTATTCAAGCCGACGATAAACAATGATAGATCTATTGAGTCTGACAAACCCACCCAGATTGGGGTGATTGTTACCGACAACACATTTTTGCATGCTAGTTACAAAGGTTTGATTGTACTTGGTTACACAATAGCTGCTCTCCATAAATGCCTTATTTTATAATGTTGTGTAAGGATTTGTTTTATTTACAATCTATATGCTATCTGTATACAAACCTGTGTATGCACACCAACTTTTTAGTTGACATTTTTTATTCATGTTTCAGGTGCTAATATGTGAGTTTGATCAAGACATGCTACACAAAGGCTTTGGACTTAGTTAAAATTTGAATAAAGGATATTATGTATTTCGTTTATGTTCTTTCTTGGATTTGGTTATGTTTGGATTATTTGAAATGAAATTGATGTTTAATATATTACAATTTAGTCAACCTTGTGCTCATGAACAGTCTACATGTCCCGCCCCGATGATTTCGCCGTCGGTTGGGGTGTGACAGATTGGTATCAGAGCCTTGGTTATAGGGAACTAGGTTATTAGACACCCTTGACCTAGACTATAACTTTAGGACACCCACTTATGCCATGCTTCATGATTATGTGATATGTGCTACATGTTATGTGTTACATGCTATGTGTTACATATTTTCTATGATTAGTTATTATTTCATTTTGATGCCTTGTTAAAAATTCATGACTTATTAGACTATACTTAAATAATAAATTAAATAAACAATATCTCTACCCTTACCCTAAGCCTCATAACCTTATTATCTACTTCTCTATCATCATCTTCCTAGCATGTGGAAACTTCATGGACCTAAATCTATAAAAAAAAAAATTCTTTATTTCCTCATTAAGGCTTTTAAACTTTGTTAATTATTTGAGGACACGTGCAATCTGGAAGGGTGACATCTGTATTCTGGGTTTTCTGTCTAGGAAAGAATTTCGCATAAATCCCAATCAACCGAGGGACCCGTATGCTTTCTTGGGAAATCCCGGGATGAGTGTTTACTTATAGGCTAAAGCATGTCTCCTTGAAAATTATATGAGTTTAATTAACCTTAATGTGTCATAATATTCAAGTGATTTTATCACTATTTGAGTACAATCCAAACTATGATTAACTATTTTATTTCATTATCTTGTCCTTTTTAATCCAAGCAATTCTCATAAGTTCTTACATATTTTCTTGTGTTGTGCAAATCTGTAGGATGCCTCCCCGTCGTGCTCCCGTGGCCAACACCAACACCGACATCGCTACTATCCTTGCACAACTCGTAACTTAACTCACACAAGCTAATGGTGCCACCAATGGTAACCATGGAGCTAATGGTGGAAATGGTGGTGCCAACCCATCTCAATGCACCTTCAAGCATTTCAACTCATGTAATCCCCTCAAATTCTATGGTACCGAAGGAGCTACGGGACTCCTTCAATGGTTCGAAAGTATTGAGAATACCTTTCTCAATAGTGAATGCCCGACAATCTTCGTGTTCGACATGCCACAAGTGTCTTACAAAAAACGGCCACTCACGTGGTGGAATGGGGAAAAGAGGAATAGAGGTGTGGATGTAGCAATGGCCTTACCTTGGGATGAGGTTAAAAGGCTAATGACTGAAGAATTCTGTCCTCGAAATGAAGTAAAGAAACTCGAAGCCGAATTTTGGGATCTTGCCCAAGATAGTGGTGAAAGCTTGGCATATACAACTCGGTTCCATGAGTTGAGTCTCCTCGTGCCCCACATGGTCACACCTTTATCCCGCTGCATTGAAAAATATATTGGTGGATTACCTAGGCAAATTCAAGATACTGTCCTGGGGAGAAATCCCGCAACACTTGAAGATGCTATCCGTTTATCCGCTACCTTAACCGATAACCATGTGAAGGCGGGGACTCTTACTAAAAAGGGCACAAAGAAAGTTTCCGATACCACAACTCCTCCCACCCAAAACAACGAAGCCACAACTGAACCCTCCCGCAATAATAAGAAAAGAAAGGCTAGAAACAATGCTATGGTCACTCCTGCTATCCCTGTTAACCAAGCTGCACCTATGGTTCAAGCACTAGTCAAGAAGCCATATGTTGGGATCTACCCGCTTTGTGCCACATGCAACTATCATCATCCCCAAAACATCCCATGTCGCCTTTGCACTCATTGTGGGAAATATGGCCATACGGTCAATGTCTGTAGAGCCAAAGCTCTTGCGGGCCAGGTCAACCCACCAAACCGAACCAACCCCCAAGTGGCTAATCAAGGTGTTCCCGCTATTGCAAATGGGCGTGCTTGCTTTGAGTGTGGTAACCCAAATCACTTCCGTGATCAGTGCCCAAGGTTAATCAATGCTAGACAAGGCGGAGCTCGTGGGCGTGCTTTCAACATAAACGCCAATGAAGCTCAAGCTAACAATGATGTGGTCAACGGTACGTTCCTTGTTAATAGTCAATACGCCTCCATTTTATTTGATACCGGTGCCGATAAAAGTTTTGTGTCATTAAATTTTGAACCCTTACTTGCAAAGACACGATCCCAATTAGAGAACACCTTCACTGTCGAAGTAGCAAATGGTGATTCGCTTACGATTGAGTGTGTTATCTATGACTGCTCCCTAGAACTTAATGAACATACATTCCCAATCAATCTTGAACCAATGCCACTAGGGAGTTTTGATATCATCATAGGCATGGATTGGCTATCAAATCATCATGCCGAAGTCATCTGTTTTGAGAAGTGCATTCGAATACCTCTACCATCGGGAGAAACGTTAAGAGTCTTTGGTGAAAAGCCTTGCAATTGACTTAAGTTAATGTCATGTACTACCGCCCAAAAGTACCTACGAAAGAAGTACGTGGCCTTCTTTGCTCATATTGTTCAAAAGGATGTCAAATAAAAGAGTATCCAAGACATTCCCATCATTCGGGATTTTCCCGAGGTATTTCTCGAAGATCTATCCGGTCTTCCACCCGTTCGACAAGTAGAATTTCGCATTGATCTTATACCCGGAGCTAACCATGTGGCTAGAGCTCCTTACCGTCTTGCACCTTCTGAAATGCAAGAACTTACAAGTCAACTTCAAGAGCTCTCCGACAAGGGATTTATTCGTCTAAGTCATTCACCGTGGGGTGCCCCATCTTGTTCGTCAAAAAGAAAGATGGATCATTCCGCATGTGTATTGACTACCGCGAACTTAACAAGCTTACCATCAAGAACCGTTACCTTTTGCCTAGAATTGATGACCTATTTGATCAACTTCAAGGTTCGACCTGCTTCTCAAAGATTGATCTTCGATCTGGTTATCATCAACTCCGTGTACAAGAGGAAGATATTCCGTAGACTGCTTTCCGAACAAGGTATGGTCACTACGAGTTCATGGTCATGCGTTTTGGACTAACCAATGCACCCGCGGTCTTCATGGACCTCATGAATCGTGTGTGCAAAACGTACCTTGATAAATTTGTGATCGTCTTCATTGATGATATCATAATCTACTCCAAGACTAAAGCCGACCATGAGCAACACCTTAGACTGGTTTTGGATCTCTTAAGGAAGGAACAATTATATGCCAAATTCTCCAAATGTGAATTTTGGTTAAAGGAAGTTCAATTTTTTGGCCATATCGTTAACGACAAGGGAATTCATGTTGACCCTGCTACGGTCGAAGCGGTTAAGAATTGGAATGCCCCGAAGACTCCCACCGAAGTTCGTTCATTTCTTGGTCTTGCGGGATATTACCGTCGCTTCTTCTCAAATTTCAATAAGATTGCTGTCCCTCTTACCGCTTTGACCCACAAGGGTAAAACTTATGAATGGGGACCAAAACAAGATGAAGCGTTCCAAACTCTCAAGCAAAAGTTGTGCAATGCTCCTATCTTGACTCTTCCTGATGGGAATGATGATCTAGTTGTCTACCGTGATGCTTCCAACCAAGGTCTCGGTTGTGTTCTCATGCAACGAGGCAAAGTAATCGCTTACGCATCAAGAAAACTCAAGATTCACGAGAAGAATTATACAACGCACGATCTCGAGTTGGGTGCGGTCGTATTCGCATTGAAGATTTGGAGACATTACCTCTATGGCACAAAATGTGTATTCACCGACCACAAAAGTATTCAACACATCTTCAACCAAAAAGAACTCAATATGAGGCAACGACATTGGGTTGAACTCCTTAACAACTATGACTGCGAGATTCGTTATCATCCCGGCAAAGCGAATGTTGTAGCCGACGCTTTGAGTCGAAAGGACCATGTCATGCTTCAATGTGTCCGAATTCAAACTGACATTCAAAATCGCATCTTAGAAGCTCAACACGTCTCAGTCACCGAGGGTAACATGTACGAGGAAATGTGGTGTGGTGTGGTGTTGAACTTCAACTTGAATCAAAACCCAATGGCGTACTTTATTACTTGAACCGTATCTGCGTTCCCGATCGCGATGATCTCCGTGCATTTCTCATGAACGAGGCTCACAAGACTCGTTTTTCTATTCATCCTAGTGCGGATAAAATGTACCAAGATCTTCGCCAACAATATTGGTGGCCCGGTATGAAGAAAGACATTGTTCTCTATGTTGCCAAATGTCTAACGTGCTCCAAAGTCAAAGCCGAACACCAACGTCCTTCCAGATTACTTGAACAACCGGAAATTCCCGTGTGGAAATGGGAGAACTTAGCTATGGATTTCATTACCAAACTCCCTCACACCTCAAGTGGTTATGATAGCATTTGGGTGATTATTGACCGTCTCACCAAATCTGCTCATTTCTTGCCTATCCGTGAAGATTATCGGGTTGAGAAACTAGCCCGAATTTACATTGACGAAATTGTGAGTCGTCACGGTGTTCCCTTAAATATAATCTCCGATAGAGATGTTCGGTTCACCTCTGGCTTTTGGCAATCTCTCCAAACTGCTCTCGGAACACGATTGGATTTGAGCACGGCTTACCATCCCCAAACTGATGGTCAGACCGAGCGAACAATCCAAACTCTTGAGGATATGCTTAAAGCTTGTGTAATTGATTTTGGTGGCAATTGGGATTCACATCTAGCACTAATCGAGTTCTCCTACAATAATAGCTACCACATGAGTATTAATATGGCTCCATTTGAAGCTCTCTATGGTCGCAAGTGTCGTTCTCCTATCTGTTGGAACGAGATTGGTGAAGCACAAATCACCGGTCCCGAACTAATTCAAGAAACATCCGATAAGATTATCCAAATCCGTGACAGCATTCGAGTAGCGAGAAGTCGGCAAAAGAGTTATGCCGATAAACGACGAAAACCCTTGGAATTCCAAGTTGGTGACCTTGTTCTTCTAAGGTGTCTCCGTGGAAGGGTGTGATCCGTTTTGGAAAGAAAGGCAAATTATCACCTTGCTATGTGGGTCCATTTAAGATCCTTGAAAGGATTGGGAAAGTGGCTTACAAACTCGACTTACCTCCGTCACTTGGCAACGTGCATCGTACATTTCATATGTCTAATATGAAGAAATGTCTTGCTGATGAAAACCTCCACATACCTCTTGACGACGTGCACATTGACGAAACGATGCACTTCGTTGAGAGACCGGTAGAAATCATGGATCGCAAGGTCAAGCAGCTCAAGCGAAGCCGTATTCCTATTATCAAAGTTCGTTGGGAATCAAAACGTGATCCTGAATTCACTTGGGAACGAGAGGACCAAATGAAGCTCAAGTACCCCCATCTCTTCACCGATGCCGTCACTCCCACTAGCTAAATTTCGGGACGAAATTCCCTCAACATGGGGATACTGTAACATTCTGATTTTTGTTATCTGTATTTCAATTCAATGTGACACGTTTCAAATTCAAATTTAGTACACTGACTTATTCTATTCGTACCCAAAATTAAAAACTATGTTCCAATGCAAATCCACAAATTTTACACGGGTATACCCTATTAAACTATACATAAGTCCATATTTATACAAACCTGTCAATACTGAAACTTACAAGGACTGATTTTATAAATAAATAAACAAAAACCCTACTAGGCACGGTCGCCCCTCGTTCTGGCACGGTCGCGCCAAGAGCTATGCCACGGTCGCGCCAAGTGCTATGGCACGGTCGCGCGCCTTGCTTTGGAACGGTCAAGCCTGGTGCCATGTCACGGTCGCGCCTCTCATCAGTTGAAACGTAAATGCAGCCTTTAATCACAGAGACGTTCGATTTCATAACCGTTCTACACGTTTTCACCATTAACGAACTTAATTAAACCTTTTAATCATCACCATTACAACAAATAAACTCAATTTCGTGGATTTGTCTCGTAAACGCCCAATCCTCTCACGAAACCATCGAATTCACCATTTTGATTTGCCATTCTCCCAAGCTAACATACCATCGATCCTCTCTAAAGCTTCTGGACACGCTGATTTAGTCGGAATTGCAGCAGAAGGCGCCGGAGGTCAAGCCCGTCATCGTCGGAACTCATTCTACCCGTACACCATCGACTCATCCTTCTTCCGGGTAATTGAAACCTTCCACACTTTCGATTTAGTCTATAGATCAAAAGCCCTAATCTAATTTGGGCTTAAAATATGGGCATCATCACAAACCAAAATCTATTTTTCGTTCAAATAAGATTTAATCGAACCCTGCTTTGAACATGTTTTAAACACAATTAATATATTCCAAAAGACTCGTAATAACCCTACAGATGAAAGCCCTATGAAATCCAACGTTAACATTATAAGAATCAGTCAATTCACTCTGTTTTGGAACAGACACGGTCGCGCTAGTCTTCTAGCGCGGTCGTGCTTCACGAGACACGGTCGTGCCAATACCAGCGCGGTCGTGCCTCACACACTCAGACCCGGTCATGCCTCTTGGCTAGACTTGGACGTGCCTCAGAACCCTAGACACGGCCGTGCCTGGCCCAGACACGGTCGTGCCTAGTGAACAGCCTAACTATATCCTCTGTATTGGTCAACACGGTCGCGCTCGTGGTTCTAGCACGATCGTGCCCTGTCCCAGGCACGGTCGTGTGTGTGAGAAAAGTCTTGACAGAATAATTATTTCCATAATTTAAAAAAAATAAGCATTTCAAATTAATTTTTTTTAAATAAAAATAATTGATTTTATAAAATAAATAAATAGAAATTGTTTATTTAAAACTTACAAAATTATATTTATATTTATTGTTAAACCATACACTTAAATATTATTTACACCATTTACTTAAACATCTTTATGAAAATAAAGTAAAGAAATTTATATTTATTATAAAACATCTAATACATTTTTATAACTAAATGACTAAGTTACATATTTTATAATAAATAAATAAGGTAACAATTATTTATTTAATTTACATTTAAACAAAAATTATTTATTTAGGTTATACTTAATTACCTCTAATACCTACATTATTTTTATAACTAAGTAAATAAATAATAATTTTGCTTTATTATTTAGTTATTCTAAACTCAAACCTTAATTTTATACAACATCATTCAAGTACAAAGCACTAACACTTACAACTTCAAATTCCTTATACACACATCCAATTTAACCTTAGACTTAGACATAGACTATTGTGCATACTATTGATTTCGATACATATTACACTCTAGGTTAACGTTGTGCATTACAAGGACCTCGTATTATTATCTAGTCTCTTGTGTTAGCTACGCCTTCAAACCAAGTGAGTATTACATAGCCCCCTTTTACTCTTTTACACTTTTTGGGGTGGAACATGAACAATATACAACACTATTGCTTACATTTACACAAACTACACAAGTACAAATCCTCTTTACATCCATGTGTGCAAATTTGAGCTTTATGCCTGAGTGCTAGGTGTGTTAACTTTTGTATGCTATTTATGTGCAATCATTAACTATTCAAGCCGACGGTAAACAATGATAGATCTATTGAGTCTGACAAACCCACCCAGATTGGGGTGATTGTTACCGACAACACAATTTTGCATGCTAGTTACAAAGGTTTGATTGTACTTGGTTACACAATAGCTGATCTCCATAAATGCCTTATTTTATCATGTTATGTAAGGATTTGTTTTATTTACAATCTATATGCTATCTATATACAAACCTGTGTATGCTCACCAACTTTTTAGTTGACCTTATTTTATTTATGTTTCAGGTGCTAATATGTGAGTTTGATCAAGACATGCTACACATAGGGTTTGGACTTATTTGAAATGAAATTGATGTTTAATATATTATAATTTAGTCAACCTTGTGCTCGAGAACAGTCTACATGTCCCGCCCCGATGATTCCGCCGTCGGTTGGGGTGTGACAATGTGAAGCAGAGTACATTGCTGCAGTGAACGGTTGTTCTAAGATATTGTGGATTCAGCAGTAATTGAGAGACTACGGCTTAAACTTCACTGGAACTCCACTGTTCATTGACAACAATGCCACCATGTCCATCACAAACAACCCGGTGAAACATTCCAAAACTAAACATATTGAAATTCGCCACCATTTCATCCGTGATTGTGCTGAAAAGCATCTCATTGAACTTGTAAAGGTTCACACGGATGACAACTTTGCTGACCTTTTCACTAAGGCATTTGATCGAACACGTTTTGAACATCTTTTCAACATGATAGAAATGTTCAATCCGGAGTGAAAACTTGTTTTTCTTAAATCAATTCAATTCATGAAAGTTAAATTTTATTTCTTTTAAGTTTTCTGTATAGTTCTTTTAATTTTAAAATATTTTACAAAAATCCAAACAAAATAGAAAACTAGCAAATTTCAAAGTTCTCTTGAGAAAAGAGGAAATGATAGTACATCAGAAATGATCTAAACGTCCTAGACTGCACATATGGGAAATGATTGCGTCATGCTTACTTGACTGTTTAAATTGTTGTGTTTTTAATCTACTTATTTACAAGTAATTTGAATTTTCAGTAGGTTGTAAGCATCTTTGAATCATTAGTAGGGTGGAAATTAATTCAATACTACAACTGTGATTTGACCCCATGTTTGCTAGTGTGTGTGCGTAAAAGAATTCAAAAGATCACCATCGATTACAGGATGTTAGATTTTGGCAATTATTTTCTTCTGATACTAGTTTCGGGATAGGTCGTTAGCACAATTAATGCGGTTCATCTCACTGCCCATACTCATAAGTATGCAATGAGAGATTGAATCAAGACATGTCCTTACATCAACCGTTGAGCGTGTATTCACACTTGAATCACTCCTGATTCATTGAATTCAAATAAAGATAAAAGTTGGATCCCCTTACCTAAATCCTCAAACACCATATTCATTATCCTGAATCATCATACCGATATTCATTGAAGAAATCACATGAAACCAAGACAAATAAATCTCTTGATTCTGAATCTTATGATTCCTGATAATCCTAGATAGAAAACCCATAATACAGGTGTCACTCTTCCAGATTGCACGTGTGCTCAAATAATTAACAAGTTTAAAAACCTTAACGAGGGTATAAAAAGATTTTTATAGTTTTAGATCCATGGAGTTTCCACATGCTAAGAAGATGATGATAGAGAAGTAGGTAAGAATATTATGCGGTTTTAGGGTATAGGTAGGCATATCGTTTATTTAATTATTATTTAAGTATATCTTAATAAGTCATGAATTTTTAACAAGTAAGGCATCAAAAATAATATAATAACTAATCATAGTAGCATGTAACACATAGCATGTAGCACATATCACATAATCATGAAGCATGGCATAAGTGGGAGTCCTGAAGTTATAGTCTAGGTCAAGGGTGTCTACTAACCTAGTTCCCAATAACTAAGGCTCTGATACCAATCTGTCACACCCCAACCGATGGCGAAAACGTCGAGGCGGGACATGTAGACTGTTCATGAGCACAAGGTTGACTAAATTGAAATATATTAATCATCCAAATTCATTTCAAGTATTCAAGATAAAACCAAATCAAACCAAGTACATAAAATGAAATACATAATCCTTTATTAAAAATTATCTAGGTCCAAAACTTATGTGTAGCAAGTCTTGATCAAAATCACACATTAGTACCTGAAACATGAATAAAATAAGGTCAACTAAAAAGTTGGTGAGCATACACAGGTTTTTATATAGATAGCATATAGATTATGAATAAAAAAATCCTTACATAACATGATAATAAGGCATTTATGGAGAGAAGCTATTGTCTAACCAAGTACAATCAAACCTTTGTAACTAGCATGCAAAATTGTGTTGTCGGTAACCATCACCCCAATCTGGGTGGGTTTGTCAGACTCAATAGATCTATCATTGTTTACCGTCGGCTTGAATAGTTAATGATTGCACATAAATTACACATAAAAGTTAGCACAACAAGCACTCAGGCATAAAGCTCAAATTACACACATGAATGTAAAGAGGATTTGTATTTGTGTAGTTTGTGTAAATGTAAGCAATAGTATTGTATAGTGTTCATGTTCCACCCCAAAAAGTGTAAAAGAGTAAAAGAGTAAAAGGGGCTATGTAATACTCACTTGATTCAAAAGGCGTAGCTAACAAGAGATACTAGATAGTAATATAAGCCTTGTAATGCACAACGTTAACCAAGATTGGAATGTATATTAAATTAATAGTGTGCACAATAGTCTATGTCTAAGTCTAGGGTTGAATTGGACGTGTGTATAAAGTTAGTGGTTTGTCCTTGGAAGGTATTGCATAAAATGAAAGGTTTGAAATGGATATTTTTAGAACATTTTGATCAAAGTTTGAGTTTGAATAACTAAATATATAAATTATAAAATTATTATTTATTTACTTAGTTATAAAAATAATGTAGGTATTAGGGGTAATTAAGTATACCTTAAATAAATAATTCCTAAATATAAATTAAATAAATAATTTTTATCTTATTTATTTATTTATAAAATATGTAACCTAGTCTTTTAGTCACAAAAATGTATCGGGTATTTTATATTAATTATAATTTAATAATTAACTTTTGTTAATCTATTTTTTTATAAATATGTGTAAATATAATTTTGTAGATTTTACATGTATAACTTCTATTTATTTTAGAAATAGGCATTTGATCTTTTTAAATAAAGTTAATATAAATCTTTATAAAATCAGTTATTTTTATTTAAAAATTCATTTGAAATGCTTATTGTTTTTGTTAAAATATAAAATTTAGTATTCTGCCAAGATATTCTCACACACACGACCGTGCCTGGGACAAGGCACGATCGTGCTAGGACCACAGCGACCATGCTAGTCAGGGCGCGACCGTGTTGATCAAACAGAAGACATAACTAAGCTGTTCACTAGTCACAACCGTGTCTTAGCCAGGCACGACCGTGTCTAGGGTTCTGAGGCACGACCAAGTCTAGCCAAGGGGCACGACCGGGTCTGAGTGCGTGAGGCACGACCGCGCTAGGATTAGCACGATCGTGTCTCATGAAGCACGACCGCGCTTGAAGACTATCGCGACCATGTTTGTTCCAAAGCAGAAACGAATTGACTATTTCTTATGATAATAGTGTTAGAAATCATAGGGCTTTCACCCATTAGGTTATTACGAGTCTTTTTGTATAGTTTAATTGTATTTAAAACATCTCCAAAGTAGTATTCGATTAACCCATTTTAGAAAGAACCCTAGATTCGGGTTCATGTTAAATTGGCTATTTTAAGCCCAAATTAAGATGGGGCTTTTGATCTATGGACTAAAATGAAAGTGTAGGAGGTTTCAATTACCAGGAAAGACAATGAATCGATAGCGTACGGTAGAGTTGAGTTCCGGCGATGATGGGTTTGATCTCTGGCGTCTTCTGTTGCCATTACGACTGCTTCGATGTTTCTGGGAGCTTCAGAGAGGATCGATAATGTTTTGCTTGGGAGGATTGCAATCAAAATGGGGGAATTGTTGGTCTCGTGAAACGGTTTGACGTTTTTGAGACGAATCGATTTAATTGGATTTACTTGTTGTAATTTTGGTGATTGAAAACTTAATTGTGCTCGTTAATAGTATTAACGTGTGTAATGGTTACGAATTCGAACGTCACTGTGATTAATGGCTGTATTTAATTTCAATTGACGAGAGGCGCGACCGTGCCCATATGAGGCGCGACCGTGCCAAGGCACCGGGCGCGACCGTGCCGGAACGAGGCGTGACCGTGCCGGAAAGAGGCGCGATCGTGCCTATTAGGGTTTCTTGTTAATTTATAAAGTCAGTCCTTGTAAATTTCAGTTTTGAAAGATTTATATAAGTATAAACTTATTTAGAATTTCAATAGGATATACCCGTGTAAAATTTACGGATTTGCATTGGAACATAGTATTTAATTTTTGGTACGAATAGAACAAGTCAGTGTACAAGAATTGGGTTTGAAATGTATCACATTGAACTGAAATACAGATAATGAAAATCAGAAATGTTACAGTGTCCCCATGTTGGGGGAATTTCGTCCCGAAATTTAGCTAGTGAAGGCGACGGTATCAGTGAAGAGATGGGGGTACTTGAGCTTCATTTGGTCCTCTCGTTCCTAAGTAAACTCAGGACCACGTTTAGATTCCCAACGAACTTTGACAATAGGAATACGGCTTCGTTTGAGCTGTTTGACTTCGCGATCCATGATTTCCACTGGTCTCTCAACGAAGTGCATCGTTTCGTCAATGTGCACGTAGTCAAGAGGTATGTGGAGATTCTCATCAGCAAGACATTTCTTCAGATTAGACACGTGAAAAGTAGGATGCACATGGCCAAGTGATGGAGGTAAGTCGAGTTTGTAAGCCACTTTCCCAATCCTTTCAAGGATCTTAAATGGACCCACCTAGCGAAGTGCTAACTTGCCTTTCTTTCCAAAGCGGATTACACCCTTCCACGGAGACACCTTTAGAAGAACAAGGTCACTGACTTGGAATTCCAAGGGTTTTCGTCGTTTGTTGGCATAACTCTTTTGCCGACTTCTCGCTACTCGAATGTTATCACGGATTTGGATAATCTTGTCGGATGTTTCTTGAATTAGTTCAGGACCGGTGATTTGTGCTTCACCAATCTCGTTCCAACAGATAGGAGAACGACACTTGCGACCATAGAGAGCTTCAAATGGAGCCATGTTGATACTCGTGTGGTAGCTATTATTATAGGAGAACTCGATTAGGGATAGATGTGAATCCCAATTTCCACCAAAATCAATTACACAAGCTCTAAGCTTATCCTCAAGAGTTTGGATTATTCGCCCGGTCTGACCATTAGTTTGGGGATGGTAGGCCGTGCTCAAATCCAATCGTGTACCAAGAGCAGTTTGGAGAGATTGCCAAAAACGGGAGGTGAACCGAGCATCTCTATCGAATATTATGTTTAAGGGAACACCGTGACGGCTCATAATTTCGTCAATGTAAATTCGGGCTAGTTTCTCAACTCGATAGTCTTCACGGATAAGCAAGAAATGAGCAGATTTGGTGAGATGGTCAATGATCACCCAAATGTTATCATAACCACTTGAGGTGCGAGGAAGTTTGGTAATGAAGTCCATATCTAAATTCTCCCATTTCCACACGTGAATTTTCGGTTGTTCAAGTAAACCAGAAGGACGTTGATGTTTGGCTTTGACTTTGGAGCAAGTTAGACATTTGGCAACATAGAGAGCAATGTCCTTCTTCATACCGGGCCACCAATATTGTTGGCGAAGATCTTGGTACATTTTATCCGCGCCGGGATGAATAGAATAACGAGTCTTGTGAGCCTCGTTCATAAGAAATGCACGGATATCATCGCGATCGGGAATCCAAATACGGTTCAGGTAATAAAGTAAGCCATTGGGTTTTGATTCAAGCTGAAGTTCAACACCACACGACATTTCCTCGTACATGTTACCCTCGGTGATTGAGACGTGTTGAGCTTCTAAGATGCGATTTTGAATGTCAGTTTGAATTCGGACACATTGAAGCATGACATGGTCCTTTCGACTCAAAGCGTCGGCTACAACATTCGCTTTGCCGGGATGGTAACGAATCTCGCAGTCATAGTCGTTAAGGAGTTCAACCCAACGTCGTTGCCTCATATTGAGTTTCTTTTGGTTGAAGATGTGTTGGAGGCTTTTGTGGTCGGTGAACACCACACACTTTGTGCCATAGAGGTAATGTCTCCAAATTTTTAATGCGAATACGACCGCACCCAACTCGAGGTCGTGCGTCATATAATTCTTCTCGTGAATCTTAAGTTGCCTTGATGCATAAGCGATTACTTTGCCTCGTTGCATGAGAAACAACCGAGACCTTGGTTGGAAGCATCACAGTAGACAACTAGATCATCATTCCCATCTGGGAGAGTCAAAATAGGGGCATTGCACAACTTTTGCTTGAGGGTTTGGAAAGCTTCTTCTTGTTTTGGTCCCCATTCATAAAGTTTACCCTTGTGGGTTAAAGCGGTAAGAGGGACAACAATCTTAGAGAAATTTGAGATGAAGCGACGATAATATCCCGCAAGACCAAGAAATGAACGAACTTCGGTGGGGGTCTTCGGGGCATTCCAATTCTTAACCGCTTCGATCTTAGCGGGGTCAACATGAATTCCCTTGTCGTTGATGATACGACCAAGAAATTGAACTTCCTTTAGCCAAAATTCACATTTGGAGAATTTGGCATATAGTTGTTCCTTCCTCAAGAGGTCCAAAACCAGTCTAAGGTGTTGCTCATGGTCGGCTTTAGTCTTGGAGTAGATTAAGATATCGTCAATGAAGACGATCACAAATTTATCAAGGTACGGTTTGCACACACGATTCATGAGGTCCATGAAAAATGCGGGTGCATTGGTTAGTCCAAAAGGCATGACCATGAACTCATAGTGACCATACCTTGTTCGGAAAGCAGTCTTTGGAATATCTTCCTCTTGTTCACGGAGTTGGTGATAACCAGATCGAAGATCAATCTTTGAGAAGCAGGTCGAACCTTGAAGTTGATCAAAGAGGTCATCAATTCTAGGCAAAGGTTAACGGTTCTTGATGGTAAGCTTGTTGAGTTCGCGGTAGTCAATACACATGCGGAATGATCCATCTTTCTTTTTGACGAACAAGACGGGGCACCCCACGATGAATGACTTGGATGAATAAATCCCTTGTTGGAGAGCTCTTGAAGTTGACTTGCATTTCAGAAGGTGCAAGATGGTAAGGAGCTCTAGCCACGGGGTTAGCTCCGGGTATAAGGTCAATGCGAAATTCTACTTTTCGAACGAGTGGAAGACTGGATAGATCTTCGGGAAATACTTCAGGAAAATCCCGAATGATGGGAATATCTTGGATACTCTTCTCTTTGACATCCTTTTGAACAACATGAGCTAAAAAGGTTATGTAATTCTTTCGTAAGTACTTTTGGGTGGTAGTACATGACATTAACTTGAGTCTTTTGCAAGGATTTTCACCAAAGACTCTTAACGTTTCTCCCGACGGTAGAGGTATTCGGATGCACTTCTCGAAACGGATGACTTCGGCATGATGATTTGATAGCCAATCCATGCCTATGATGATATCAAAACTTCCTAGTGGCATTGGTACAAGGTTGATTGGAAATGCATGATCATTAAGTTCTAGAGAGCAGTCGTGAATAACAGAGTCAATTGTAAGGGAGTCACCATTTTCTACTTCGACGGTGAAGGTTTTCTCTAATTGGGATCGTGTCTTTGCATGTAAGGGCTTAAATTTAAGTGACACAAAACTTTTATCGGCACCTGTATCAATTAAAATAGAGGCATATTGATTATTAACAAGGAACGTACCGTTGACCACATCATTGTTGGCTTGAGCTTCATTGGCGTTTATGTTGAAAGCACGCCCACGAGCTCCGCCTTGTCTAGCAATGATGAACCTTGGGCACCGGTCATGAAAATGATTTGGGTTACCACATTCATAACAAGCACGCCCATTTGCAATAGTGGGAACACCTTGATTAGCCACTTAGGGGTTGGTTCGGTTTGGTGGGTTGACTTGGCCTGCAAGTGCTTTGGCTCTACAAACATTGACCATATGGCCATATTTCCTACAGTGACTGCAAATGCAATAGGGAATGTGTTGGAGATGGTGATAACTGCATGTGGCACAGAGTGGGTAGATCCCCACATATGGCTTTTTGGCTGGTGCTTGAACCATAGGTGCAACTTGGTTAACAGGGATAAAAGGAGTGACCACAACATAGTTTCTAGCCTTTCTCTTCTTATTATTATGAGAGGGTTCAGTTGTGGCTTCTTTGATGTGTGTGGGAGGGGTTGTGGTGTCGGGAACTTTCTTGGTGCCTTTTCTAGTCAGAGTTCCCGCTTTCACATGGTTGTCGGTTAATGTAGCAGATAAGCGGATAGCATCTTCGAGTGTTGCGGGATTTCTCCCTAAGACAGTATCTTGAATTTGCCTAGTTAATCCACCAATATACTACTCAATGCAGCGGGATAAAGGTGTGACCATATGGGGCACAAGGAGACTCAACTCATGGAACCGAGTTGTATAAGCTAGACTTTCACCACCATCTTGGGCAAGATCCTAAAACTCGGCTTCCAGTTTCTTTACCTTATTTCGAGGACAAAACTCTTCGGTCATTAGCCTTTTAACCTCATCCCAAGGTAAGGTCATTGCTACTTCCACACCTCTAGTTCTCTTTTCCCCATTCCACCACGTGAGTGCCCGTTTTTGTAAGACACTTGTGGCATGACGAACACGAAGGTTATCGGGGCAATCACTATTGAGGAAGGTATTCTCAATACTTTCGAACCATTGAAGAAGTCCCGTAGCTCCTTCGGTACCATAGAACTTAAGAGGATTACATGAGTTGAAGTGCTTGAAGGTGCATTGTGGTGGGTTGGCACCACCACCCCCATTATCTCCATGGTTACCATTGGCGGCCCCATTAGCTTGAGTGAGTTGATTCACAAGTTGTGCAAGGATGGTAGCAATATCGGTGTTGTTGTTGGTCATGGTAGCACGACGGGGAGGCATTCTACAGATTTGCACAAGACAAGAAAAGATATAAGAATTTATGAAAGTTATTTGGATTTAAAAGGATAAGATCGCAAATAAAATAGTTAATCATAATTTGGATTGTACTCAAATAGTGATAAAATCACTTGAATACTATGACACATTAAGATTAATTAAACTCATATAATTCTTCAAGGAGACATGCTTTAGCCTATAAGTAAACACTCATCCCGGGAATTCCCAGGAAAGCATACGGGTCCCTCGGTTGATTTGGGATTTATGCGAAATGCTTTCCTAGACAGAAAACCCATAATACAGGTGTCACTCTTCCAGATTGCACGTGTCCTCAAATAATTAACAAGTTTAAAAACCTTAACGAGGGTATAAAAAGATTTTTATAGCTTTAAATCCATGGAGTTTCCACATGCTAAGAAGATGATGATAGAGAAGTAGGTAAGAATATTATGCGGTTTTAGGGTATAGGTAGGGATATCGTTTATTTAATTATTATTTAAGTATATCTTAATAAGTCATGAATTTTTAACAAGTAAGGCATCAAAAATAAAATAATAACTAATCATAGTAGAATGTAACACATAGCATGTAGCACATATCACATAATCATGAAGCATGGCATAAGTGGGAGTCCTAAAGTTATAGTCTAGGTCAAGGGTGTCTAATAACCTAGTTCCCTATAACCAAGACTCTGATACCAATCTGTCACACCCCAACCGACGACGGAAACGTCGGGGCGGGACATGTAGACTATTCATGAGCACAAGGTTGACTAAATTGAAATATATTAATCATCCAAATTCATTTCAAGTATTAAATACAAAACCAAATCAAACCAAGTACATAAAATGAAATACATAATCCTTTATTAAAAATTATCTAAGTCCAAAACGTATGTGTAGCAAGTCTTGATCAAAATCACACATTAGTACCTGAAATATGAATAAAATAAGGTCAACTAAAAAGTTGGTGAGCATACACAGGTTTGTATATAGATAGCTTATAGATTATGAATAAACAAATCCTTACATAACATGATAAAATAAGACATTTATGGAGAGCAGCTATTCTGTAACCAAGTACAATCAAACCTTTGTAACTAGCATGCAAAATTGTGTTGTCGGTAACAATCACCCCAATCTGGGTGGGTTTGTCAGACTCAATAGATCTATCATTGTTTACCGTCGGCTTGAATAGTTAATGATTGCACACAAATTGCATACAAAAGTTAGCAGAACTAGCACTCAGGTATAAAGCTCAAATTACACACATGAATGTAAAGAGGATTTGTATTTGTATAGTTTGTGTAAATGTAAGCAATAGTATTGTATAGTGTTCATGTTCCACCCCAAAAAGTGTAAAAGAGTAAAAGAGTAAAAAGGGCTATGTAATATCACTTGATTCAAAAGGCGTAGCTAACACGAGAGACTAGATAGTAATATGAGCCTTGTAATGCACAACGTTAACCTAGATTGGAATGTATATTAAATTAATATTGTGCACAATAGTTTATGTCTAAGTCTAGGGTTGAATTGGACGTGTGTATAAAGTTAGTGGTTTGTCCTTGGAATGTATTGCATAAAATGAATGGTTTGAAATGGATATTTTTAGAACATTTTGATCAAAGTTTGAGTTTGAATAACTAAATAAATAAATTATAAAATTATTATTTATTTACTTAGTTATAAAAATAATGTAGGTATTAGGGGTAATTAAGTATAACTTAAATAAATAATTCTTAAATATAAATTAAATAAATAATTTTTATCTTATTTATTTATTTATAAAATATGTAACCTAGTCTTTTAGTCACAAAAATGTATCGGGTATTTTATATTAATTATAATTTAATAATTAACTTTTGTTAATCTATTTTCTTATAAATATGTGTAAATATAATTTTGTAGATTTTACATGTATAACTTATATTTATTTTAGAAATAGGCATTTGATCTTTTTAAATAAAGTTAATATAAATCTTTATAAAATCAGTTATTTTTATTTAAAAATTCATTTGAAATGCTTATTATTTTTGTTAAAATATAAAATTTAGTATTCTGCCAAGATATTCTCACACACACGACCGTGCATGGGACAAGGCACGATCGTGCTAGGACCACGGGCGCGACCATGCGAGTCAGGCGACCGTGTTGATCAAACAGAAGACATAACAAACTGTTCACTAGGCACGACCGTGTCTTAGCCAGGCAGGACCGTGTCCAGGGTTCTGAGGCACGACCAAGTCTAGCCAAGGGGCACGACCGGGTCTGAGTGCGTGAGGCACGACCGCGCTGGGATTAGCACGACCGTGTCTCATGAAGCACGACCGCGCTAGAAGACTAGCGCGACCGTGTTTGTTCCAAAGCAGAAACGAATTGACTATTTCTTATGATAATAGTGTTAGAAATCATAGGGCTTTCATCCATTAGGTTATTACGAGTCTTTTTGTATAATTTAATTGTATTTAAAACATCTCCAAAGTAGTATTTGATTAACCCATTTTAGAATGAACCCTAGATTCGGGTTCGTGTTAAATTGGCTATTGTAAGCCCAAATTAAGTTGGGGCTTTTGATCTATAGACTAAAACGAAAGTGTAGGAGGTTTCAATTACCCGGAAAGAGGATGAATCGATAGCGTACAGTAGAGGTGAGTTCCGGCGAAGACGGGTTTGATCTCCGGCGTCTTCTACTGCAATTCCGACTGCTTCGATGTTTTCGGGAGCTTCAGAGAGGATCGATAATGTGTTTGCTTGGGAGGATTGCAATCAAAATGGGGGAATTGTTGGTCTCATGAAAGGGTTTGATGTTTTTGAGACGAATCAATTTAATTGGATTTACTTGTTGTAATTTTGGTGATAGAAAACTTAATTGTGCTCGTTAATAGTATTAACGTGTGTAATGGTTACGAATTCGAACGTCACTGTGATTAAAGGCTGCATTTACGTTTCAACTGACGAGAGGCGCGACCGTGCCCATATGAGGCGCGACCGTGCCAAGGCACCGTGCACGAACGTTCCAAAGCCAGGCGCGCGACCTTGCCAAGGCACTTGGTGCGACCGTGCCGGAATGAGGCGCGACCGTGCCGGTTAGGGTTTCTTGTTAATTTATAAAGTCGGTCCTTGTAAATTTCAATTTTTATAGATTTATATAAGTATAAACTTATTTAGAATTTCAATAGGATATACCCGTGTAAAATTTGCGGATTTGCATTGGAACATAGTATTTAATTGTTGGTACGAATAGAACAAGTCAGTGTACTAGAATTGGGTTTGAAATGTATCACATTGAACTGAAATACAGATAATGAAAATCAGAAATGTTACATTACGTATGAATAAATTGTAATCCAAGACATGATCCCATATTCTTTGATATTTATCTTGTATCATTATTGCTATAGTTTAGCCTGATATGATCCTCTGCTCATGTCGTTGAACAAAAATTGCTTGTGTGTGAATATGTGTATATCGTTATTCTGAAAAGATCAAAAAGATTTTAAGTTGGTGTATAGTTCAAATTCCAATCAGAAAAACCAAAAAATATTTGTGTTTAACTTTCATGAATTGACTTTGAATCCTCTTGATTGAATGTGTTTATCATGTTTGTTATTTGACCTTGATAATCCTTCATAATTTGAGTTGATTTCTGAGTATGCTAATGGTTCTGCGTACTTAGTTAAGTGCGCAAGAAAGAACTTCTGCGTACTTAACCAAGTACGCAGGACTTAGTCATGCGTACTTAGTAAGTACGCAGGAGTAACTTCCTGCGCACTTTGTTAAATATGCACGGTCTTTAGCAGTAGGGTATATATATAGGTGTTAGATCATTTTACTCAGTTTAACAATTTCAAACGACATAACACTGTATCATTCTCCCGACTCAAAATTACTCAAAATTTGTGTGATCCCAAACTCGTTTTTCATCCCGATCATTGTTTTATCTTCTGTTAAACAATCATTGGGGAGAATCTCAGACCATTTCATATGTTAAATCATGAGTTATGGAACGATTTATGACATTATAGAACTAGGGTTTTGAACTTTTATTCTTGACAATTTTGGGTTGTTTCTGACTGGCATTATGACCTAATATATGTTTAAAATCATCATTCGAAGCTCAGTCATCTAGAATTCATCCTTAACTTGTCTTGATTTTGGTTTTGACCTCTTGCTTGAGCCGAAGGTTCACGTCGGTTCGCACCTAGGTCAAAATGACAAGGTTTTAGTACCATTTTGTTGTTGGTTTTGGTTCCAGTGGTCTTTAACATCTTTTTTAACTATGTGGTGACCATAACCTACAACAAGATCCCTCATTCATGGATACTGGAAATTTGAAAAAGTTTTAAGTGATGGGTTCATGCGCACTTATCAAGTACGCAAGAAGTAATTCATGCGTACTTGCTAAGTATGCAACACCAACTACCTGCGTAATGGACACTTAGAAATTTTTCTAAGTCTAGAAACTTGTTCAATGTGAATGTGCTATACCTTATGATGTTTATTCAATTCCAATGATGCTTCTTGTTCTTATTGTGTTTACTGGTTGTTTTTGCAGTGATGGCTAGTGCATTTACAAGTAAGTTTAATTTGCTTGCACTTACTAAACCAGAATGGAAAGGTGTTGCACTTAAGTACCAAGAGATCATTGATTTCTTGAACCCCTCAAGGATAAGCTATGCTATTTCAGCAGACGCTGTCGTATCAAGACCATACTTGGAGTAGTTCTGGGATACTACAGAACATGACTACACAGTAACCCCCAATGTCTTTCGGGCTACTGTGGCAGGTCATGATATTGTCATTTCTGAAGACACCATCAGGTAGGTCTTACAGTTTAAAGATCTTACAACCGAACCAATATCCTATCCTGATTACTTTGTGGATGGGTGTTGGAGACAACATATGGGATACGTCAATGTGTGGGATTATTCATCTTACAAGAAGATGTGGGTGCTGGATCAGTGGAGGTACTTTGCCCACATTATGATCGTGTGCATGTCTTCCAGGAAGGCAGGGAAGGATGCCATCGGTCATGATCTAGCAGCCGCTATGGTTGGGATGTCTCTTAACAAGGGCTACAACTTCTCCCGCTACATCTACAAGGCTATTAATGATCAAATTAACACAGCGGAGAGGCATAGGTTCTTGTTATACCCCAGATTTGTGCAACTCTTCATAAATGATGCGTTGCCTAATCTACCTGCTTTTGGGGAGAGATTGCAAGTTAAGAGGGTGGCCAATAGAGTTTTGTCACAGTTCTTAACGCCAGGTAGTGTAGAACCTACCCCTGAGCATACTCCACTCTTTGGTCACCTGATCAAAGAAGCGTACGTGGCGCCTGCAGATTGGAGATGGTATAGTGCAGAGTCTGAGCCTGAACTCAGTGAACACAGTGATGAACAACAGGAAGAGGAGGAATTTGAATCTGAGGATGATGTGTCTGAAGACGAAGGAGATGAAGAACAGGGAAGTGGGGGTGTTAAAGAGTCCTACTCAGAAACGACCGAGTCAGATTCATCTGATTCTGATGATGCACCATCCCAGGCACAACCAAGGAGATTGACGAAGGTGACCCTTCACGAGTCATCTTCCAAGAGAAAGAGACAAGAGACTAGCAGTGAATATGATCCCGATTTTGATTCGGACGCTGCTATACAAAGATGCAAACGGGAAAGTATCAACAAGCATCGGGGAGATAGGCCACATTAACCTTTTCTTCGTGAGGTGGAAGTAAGTGCTCAGAGGCAAGTAACAGTGACAGCTGCGAGCACTGAATCGACTTCTACTTCACCTTCACAACATCTTTATCGATGACAGAGGAGGAGGCCATTGGTAACATTTGTTGAGGCTGCTACTACTATCACAGAGGAGGTTCCTGTGATAGTAACCCTCCCTGTACAATCTATCCGGGTGGCAGTAACGACTCCAATTCTGACCGAGTCTGTCACCATCACCCCTACCACCATCCAAACAACCAATATCCCTACCTCAATCCCCACAACCACTCTCCAACACATCAGTGAACCATTTCCTGAGTAAGATTTTACTCACGGATTTGATTTTGATGAAATCTTCACCTTCCCAACTCATCAAGCCGAAGCATCGTCGTCTAGGGGTCCCGATACTAGAGATACCAGGATCACTACTCTAGAGACTCAAGTTACTGGATTAATTGAAATGGTACGGAAATCACGTGAAGAATCTGACAAGAAACAGGGCCAGATAAACTCACTGATTGATGAAGTAGCTGCTTTGAAGAAACAACAAGTGGTTGATGAAAAGCAGCATAAGAAGCATGATGCTATGGTTAAACTGGTATGTGACATGGCCAAGACGCTTGCTGCTCAGGGGGAGAGATTGAAAGAATTGATGGAAAAACAACCACCTAAGCATAGCAGTGAAGAGGCTTATCACTCAGTTGATCTAACTAAGGGTGATGATCAGGACAAGGATCCTAAAGTCGGACCGAGTGGAAGTGAGCAGTAATCGTTGGCTTTGGCGATTGTTCCCATATTTGTCGTGCCTATTGCTGAGGGGTAGTCTACTCGGACTATTTATGTAACTAGTCCAAACTCAATTCGGATTGACTTTGAAAGTCAAAGTTTGGTAATTGTGTTTCGGTTGACTTTTGAAAGTTAACTAACCATGTATCTAACTCCATCCAAACTTGAGGGACCAATTCTTCCTATTTATAATCTTGAAAGCATGAAACTGCAGGGACCAAAACTGAAATCCACCAATCTTGATTTGGTTTGACTTATGAAAGTAAAACCGTGCTATTTTGATCGAATTCGAATCCCACGATTTGGTTCTGTCTAAATTCTGTAACTGAAACTGCTTGATTATAACATTAACAGTCTTAACAACTGAATTAAGCACCATCATACCGATTTATACCAATTAAATGCCAATTATGGCATAACCGTCGACTCCCGCTATGAATTTATCAAATTCGGCGAATTCTCGTATTATTTCCACAAATCGAACACCTGCACATCTCAATCGAGCCTCATAGAACCTGTATTACACCTCAATTCAATCGGAAATAGCGGTTAAGGTCGCCGGAACTAAAGCTATTCACAGTCGGAGTCTGTTTAATCGAACACCATCAATCCGAATCGCATTCTGGTAATTGTTTACAGTCTTAGTTTCGTCTCAATTCATAAATCAAAAGCCCTATCAATTCCAGGGCTTACATTATCGAATTCAACATGAACCAATTCTAGGGTTCATTTACTTTCGGGTTTAATCGAACCATATCAATTCGATAACAAATACTGAAATGATCTCATCCACAGACTCGTCTCGACGTCTAGATCAAAAGCCCTATGCTTTGAGAGGCTTGCATTATCAAATTGAATATGATCTAAATTCTAGGGTTCATGCGAAATAGGTTTAATCGAATTCAACTTTAAACTCTGTTTAAATCCAATTAAATTGTATCATTAGTTTCGCAACATCCTAAAGTGTAAAAGCCCCATGATTTCATCGATTTCTATCATCCAATTTGATCGATTTGATACGGTGTTCATAACTAAATTTTTCGGTCAATAAATCCTTAATTAAACGATCCTAAACTTGTTATAACTTCAATTAAACCTCACCTACGGACTCGCATGAACTCTGCTAACAAAACCCCTTTTCTGATTTGATCGATCGTTATCGAATTCGAGGAATTTGGGACTGGCTTGGGATCGATCGCATAAGGGGGAAAAACCCACTAGAGTTATTGATTAAAACCTTTTAGATCCGAATCATGTTGCGATGACCCTAGCGGGCGGACTGGTTAATCATGTATGCATACAGGGAGGAGACCCGGGTTCGAGTCTCCCTCCCCCCTGTTTTGGTTTTTATTTATTTTGAAGCATTAATTAATTATAAAATCTTTTCCTATAATATTATATTATTAAATAAATGTGTTTTAGCCCGAGAAATAACCCATATGCTCGGGTTTGGTTTTATAACCTATTTTATTATTATTCCCACTTTTAAAAAAATAATATATTTATATTATTTTCAAACCGTAACTTCGTATAAAATAATATATTTTTATTATTTTTAACACTTGACAAATCCTATTAAATAATATATATTTTTATATTATTTCAACTCGTTTAATTATCTTGTTTGACGTTTAAACTAAAAATAATATAATTAGTTATATTATTTACTTGCGTTAATTACTTCGATTAAAAATAATATATTTATTATTTTTGCCACAATGATTATTATTATCATACGAACCTAAAAATAATATATTAAATTATATTATTTTACTAACTTTTGTAAACAACTTTAACGTATGAATGTATTTATTTATTTATTTATTATTCGTTATTAACGTACGACACGTAACGCTTTTCCCTTAATAATTATATTATGAAATTTATATAATTCCGTAGACACGTTCTCCTACTCTTAAATCCTTAGAAAGCGTTAAGTTGTTCTAACTTCCGTGTCGTCGTCACAAATCCCATATGTCCCTAACTTATGTGTTTTATAATTCTAGGGCATACGTAAGCCGTGCATGCTAACAATTGAGATTTCAAATCTCATACTTTTGTGAGACTACCTACTACACAACGCAGGTGAGTTTCACGGCCTCTTTTACTTTTTTTATTTGGGGGAGAAAATATGTCACAACCCTTTTTGGGTTATTGCAATTCATATGATATCACTGTTGAGGCTAAGCGTAACACAATATCATGAAAAGTCCTCACACACATCGGACCGTTAATATGGTATGAGCGAGGTAATTTTGGTAGTACTACTGGGTTTGACAAACCCCACCTGCGTTAGTCGCGCTAACTCGATTGGAGGTCGAACGAGTGTTATATTGACCTTAACACATTAGTCAGAGTTGATAGACCTGGCTGGAGGAAAACAAACAAACACACTGTCATTTTCGGTTGCGAGCGCTTTAGCAAAACATGAATATAGGCATGCAACCTATTGATATATATATATTGAATGTACATAATCCGCAAACGCTTTATTTGAAATGATTAAAACCTGTGAACTCACCAACATAGTGTTGACTCATTTTCTTACATGTTTTCTCAGGTTGGCACTCAGGATCACGTTAAGTAATGCATGTGTCTTGGACTACAATTGAAATAATTATCTATTGAATAATCTTTATGTTTCGTTTGTATTTGGATTTGGGCGCGTTGTTTTGCGCATTTACTTTCGTTTAACGCTTCAGCATGTACACTCTGAACCTTGATCTTCTATGTTATTACATTTCAAGTCCCATGTAGTGTCGTTTGAAGTAATTGATGTCTGAGATCCTGGTTGTCACCTTCCAAAATGGTAAAACTCCGTTAGTGGAATTTGGGGGTGTGACATATTGATATCAGAGCCATTGGTTATAGAGAACTAGGATTGCATTCTAGACTATAGCCACACACATTAGTTACTTGGCATAGACACTCCACATGGATACTTACCCCTTATGTTTCGGGAATTATGTCTACACCACCATCTTCACCACCTACCATTCAGGAACATGACATTCTTGCCATTGCGTCACAGGAGCCCAAGAGACGTAGGCTTAAGCCCATTGATGACTCTATGGTGTATGGAGAGCCCATGCATATCCGGAATGGGAGTGAATGGGATTGGTATCCCGGTTTACTAAGCAAATGGGTTAGGCAAGAACGAGTTCCATCACCGTACTTTGGAGCTTCAACATCATCAGGACCACGTTTACCATTGCTACCTTGTCACTTGGAGCAAGCCTTTGCAGCATTTATAGCAACTATGGATCGAGAGATCTGAAATATGAGAGACGCAGCAGGAGCGATCACAGGTCTGTTAAGAGGGGAGAAACAGACGGATCACAGGATGGATCTGCTAGTAGCAGAACTGGCAGGCACTGACCACTTGAATAATGCATTAGTGGACGAGGTAAGGGCGTTACAGGCTTGAGTGAATGTCCTCGAGAAGGCTGAGGTAGAATCTCAGGAAAGAATTAGGGAGTTAGAGATACAACTTGCAGCTGCTTTAGAGCCAGCTGAAGTACCCGACCTTGAGCCAGAAGATGAGCCCGAGGAAGTAGAAGAGGATGATGCTGAGTCAGTCATCTTATCCGCCGGCAGTGGAGCTTGATATTCCATTCTATTCTATCTTATCTTGACATTTCTTTATGTTTTAAATAAAAACCTAAATGGGTAAGGATGTTCCCATTTTAATAAAATCTTAGTGAACTGTTTGCGTTGAGTTATTTATTTTATGGCCTTATGATTTAAGTAGCCGTGTACTATAATCATAAACCTGCATGTCTTTACACATCTCATTTATTTGCTTACACTTGAATGAGGTCAATATGCGATGTATTTACTCATTTCTTATGTTTGTGAATATGAAGAATCATGTCCGGACGTGGTCGTGGAGGTCACAACGGTGGTCGTGGAAATATCAACCTGACACCGGCCGAACTGGCCGCATTGATTAATGACAGTGTTGTTGAAGCCTTAGCAGCACACATTGCAGGTAAACATGTTTACCGTTAACTCTAGACAACCAACTGTACGCATTTATTCCACTCTTTCCTAAACCTAACCTACTCTTTCCAATCCAGGGCAAGCGAACAATCCACAGAACAATCAGCTTGTCTGTACCTTCAAGACATTTATGGACTGCAAGCCCCACACATTCAGTGGAGCTGAGGGAGCTGTCGGATTACTATGATGGTTTGAAAAGATTGAATTTGTGTTCTCCATGTGTAACTGCCCTGTAGCCGACCGAGTCAGATTTGCATCGGCAACTTTAGAGGGTCCTGCCCTCACATGGTGGAATGCACAGGTCCAGATGTTAGGTCTGGACATGGCCAATGCATCACCATGGGAAGATTTCAAGATCATGATGAAGGAAGAGTACTGTCCCAGGGATGAGGTCCAGAAACTCGAGGGAGAATTCTGGAATCTGAAAGTGGAGGGTTCTGAAATAGAACTCTACACTACTCGCTCGCACGAGCTAGCGGGGATGTGTCCTCACATGGTTACACCACCCTACAAGCAGATAGAAATGTTCATCAGTGGATTAGTACCACAAATCCAGAGCTTGGTTACTTCATCCAACCCCACTACCATCCAACAAACCATCCGTCTTGCTCACAAACTAACAGACCAAGCTGTTACCTAAGGGACACTACCTCCCAGGAAGTCAGCATCCAAGTCTACTGACAACAACAAGAGGAAGTTTGACAGTAGCAATAACAACAGGGGATTTCAGCCGAATCAGCCACAGCAACAACAACAGCGTAGGTTTGAACCTACGAAGAACTTCAACCAGTCGACCTCTTCGGGTCAGCATCAGAGTGGTTATATTGGGAGACACCCCAGGTGTAACAAATGTAATTACCACCACCTCGGTTCTTGTGACAAAAACCGTTGCCAGCGGTGTGGCAAGATGGGCCATGCTGCCAAAGACTGCAGGGGGAATTACAAGCCAAGCAACCCTTCCAACAACCGGGCCTTACCAAGGGTTGTTTTGAATGTGGAAAAGAGGGACACTTCCGAAAGGATTGTCCATAATTAAAGAAGGGTGGAAACGACAACAACAACCACCAAGGCAATAATAACAACTAGGAAAATAATGGAGGGAATGGTGCAAAGGGGCGAGCCTTTGTGCTAGGATCCGGAAAAGCTCGTTATGACCACAACGTGGTTACCAGTAGGTTCATTCTAATGAACTATTTTGCTTATGTACTATTTGACACTGGTGCAGATAGGAGTTTTATGATTAATAAACTTAGTAACCTACTAAGAAAAACCCCAACCCTGTTAGAGGACAAATACACCATAGAAATAGCAGACGAACAAATAATAAAAGCAACCTATGTTATTAAGGGTTGTAAACTTGAACTGGCTAGTCATAAATTTGACATTGATCTCATGCCGGTCACACTCTGTAGTTTCGACGTAATTGTCGGAATGGCCTGGGTATCTAAGAACCAAACCTTAGAGGACATGCTACGAGCTTGTGTGATCGATTCCGGTATACCTGGGAGCCTCACTTACCTTTAGTGGAGTTCTCCTACAACAACAGTTATCACACTAGCTTCAAGGCAGCACCGTTTGAGGCATTATACGGACGTAAATGCCGATCTCCTATCTGTTGGACTGGAGTTGGGGATAGCCAACTTACAGGTCCTGAACTTATATTCGAAATCTCTGAAAAAATATCGTTCAAATCCGAAACCGTAAGGCGGCAGCTCGTGATCGTCAAAAGAGCTACGCCGATAAGCGTCGTAAACCGTTAGAGTTTCAAGTAGGCGTCATGGTTCTACTCAAAGTCTCACCTTGGAAAGGTGTAATTCACTTCGGAAAGCGAGGCAAACTGAATTCTCGTTATGTTGGACTGTTCAAGATAGTAAAGAGAATTGGCCCAGTAGCGTATCAACTGGACCTACTAGAAAGACTTAATGGTGTACACGATTTCTTTCAGGTCTCGAACTTGAAGAAATGTCTAGCAGAAGAAACACTCGCGGTTCCTCTTGAGGAACTACACATCGATGAACAATTACGGTTCATTGAAGAACCAGTGAAAATCATGGATAGGGAAATCAAAACGTTGAAATGCAGTAAAATCCCTATTGTCAGAGTTCATTGGAACTCCAAACGTGGACCGGAATCCACGCGGGAGCGCGAGGATCAGATGATACGCAGGTATCTGCATCTGTTCAAGCAATCCACTTCAAACTTTTAATGTACTTTTTTAACTTTCGGGACGAAAATTCTTTCAACTAGGGGATGATGTGACACCTCAGAAATTTTTCTTTTATTTTAATTTTTGGGACGAAAATTCTTTCAACTAGGGGATGATGCGACAATCCGGACTTTTCAGTTTAACTCCGTTAACAAAATCCAGTTAAAGTTAACCTAATTAACTTAACTCAAACTTCAGGGACTAATTCCATCAATAATCCAAACTATATTACTTGAAACTTCAAGGACTATTTATGTAACTAGTCCAAACTCAATTCAGATTGACTTTAAAAGTCAAAGTTTGATAATTGTGTTTCGGTTGACTTTTGAAAGTCAACTAACCATGTATCTAACTCCATCCAAACTCGAGGGACCAATTTTTCCTATTTCTAATCTTGTAAGCATGAAACTGCAGGGACCAAAACTGAAATCCACCAATCTTGATTTGGTTTGACTTATGAAAGTCAAACCGTGCTATTTTGATCGAATTCGAATCCCACGATTTGGTTCTGTCTAAATTCTGTAACTGAAACTGCTTGATTATAACATTAACAGTCTTAACAACTGAATTAAGCACCATCATACCGATTTATACCAATTAAATGCCAATTATGGCATAACCGTCGACTCCCGCTATGAATTTATCAAATTCGGCGAATGCTCGTATTATTTCCACAAATCGAACACCTGCACATCTCAATCGAGCCTCATAGAACCTGTATTACACCTCAATTCAATCGGAAATAGCGGTTAAGGTCGCCGGAACTAAAGCTATTCACAGTCGGAGTCTGTTTAATCGAACACCATCAATCCGAATCGCATTCTGGTAATTGTTTACAGTCTTAGTTTCGTCTCAATTCATAAATCAAAAGCCCTGTCAATTCCAGGGCTTACATTATCGAATTCAACATGAACCAATTCTAGGGTTCATTTACTTTCGGGTTTAATCGAACCATATCAATTCGATAACAAATACTGAAATTGATCTCATCCACAGACTCGTCTCGACGTCTAGATCAAAAGCCCTATGCTTTGAGAGGCTTGCATTATAAAATTGAATATGATCTAAATTCTAGGGTTCATGCGAAACGGGTTTAATCGAATTCAACTTTAAACTCTGTTTAAATCCAATTAAATTGTATCATTAGTTTCGCAACATCCTAAAGTGTAAAAGCCCCATGATTTCATCGATTTCTATCATCCAATTTGATCGATTTGATACTGTGTTCATAACTAAATTTTTCGGTCAATAAATCCTTAATTAAACGATCCTAAACTTGTTATAACTTCAATTAAACCTCACCTACGGACTCGCATGAACTCATCTAACAAAACCCCTTTGCTGATTTGATCGATCGTTATCAAATTCGAGGGATTTGGGACTGGTTTGGGATCGATCGCATAAGGGGGAAGAACCTACTAGAGTTATTGATTAAAACCTTTTAGATCCGAATCATGTTGCGATGACCCTAGCGGGCGGACTGGTTAATCATGTATGCATATAGGGAGGAGACCCGGGTTCGAGTCTTCCTCCCCCTGTTTTGGTTTTTATTTATTTTTAAGCATTAATTAATTATAAAATCTTTTCCTATAATATTATATTATTATATAAATGTGTTTTAGCCCGAGAAATAACCCATAAGCTCGGGTTTGGTTTTATAACCTATTTTATTATTATTCCCACTTTTAAAAAAATAATATATTTATATTATTTTCAAACCGTAATTTCGTATAAAATAATATATTTTTATTATTTTTAACCCGTGACAAATCCTATTAAATAATATATATTTTATATTATTTCAACTTGTTTAATTACCTTGTTTGGCGTTTAAACTAAAAATAATGTAATTAGTTATATTATTTACTCGCGTTTATTACTTCGATTAAAAATAATATGTTTATTATTTTTGCCACAATGATTATTATTAATCATACGAACCAAAAAATAATATATTAAATTATATTATTTTTCTAACTTTTGTAAACAACTTTAACGTATGAATGTATTTATTTATTTATTTATTATTCGTTATTAACGTATGACACGTAACGCTTTTCCCTTAATAGTTATATTATGAAGTTTATATAATTCCGTAGACACGTTCGCCTACTCTTAAATCCTTAGAAAGCGTTAAGATGTTCTAACTTCCGTGTCGTCGTCACAAATCTCATATGTCCCTAACTTATGTGTTTTATAATTCTTGGGCATACGTAAGCCATGCAGGCTAACAATTGAGATTTCAAATCTCATACTTTTGTGAGACTACCTACTACGCAACGCAGGTGAGTTTCACGACCCCTTTTACTTTTTTATTTGGGGGAGAAAACATGTCACAACCCTTTTTGGGTTATTGTAATTCGTATGATATCACTGTTGAGACTAAGCGTAACACACTATCATGAAAAGTCCTCACACACATCGGACCGTTAATATGGTATGAGAGAGGTAATTTTGATAGTACTACTGGGTTTGACAAACCCCACTCGCGTTAGTCGCACTAACTCGATTGGAGGTCGAACGGGTGTTATATTGACCATAACACATTAGTCAGAGTTGATAGACCTGGCTGGAGGCAAACAAACAAACACACTGTCAGTTTTGGTTGTGAGCGCCTTAGCAAAACATGAGTATAGGCATGCAACCTATTGATATATATATTGAATGTATATAATCCGCAAACGCTTTATTTGAAATGATTGAAACCTGTGAACTCACCAACATAGTGTTGACTCATTTTTTTATGTTGGCACTCAGGATCACGTTAAGTCATGCATGTGTCTTGGACTACAATTGAAATAATTATCTATTGAATAATCTTTATGTTTCGTTTGTATTTGGATTTGGGCGCGTTGTTTTGCGAATTTACTTTCGTTTAACGCTTTCGCATGTACACTCTGAACCTTGATCTTCTATGTTATTACATTTCAAGTCCCATGTAGTGTCGTTTGAAGTAATTGATGTCTGAGATCCTGGTTGTCACCTTCCAAAACGGTAAAACTCTGTTAGTGGAATTTGGGGGTGTGACTCTATGGCTGAGGGGGAGTCTACTCGGAGTGAAGGTGGAGGTGATGCTGCGGTCGTGATAAAGGAAAGTCTGTGGCTGATGTATTGAAAGATCTATCTGACGACGTGTCGGAAGCTGTGATCCTATTATTAGAGCCAGACTATTCCAAAGAAGCACAGATCGACACTCTCTCCAATCTGGATGAGGGAGAGATTGAGTCTGGTGGCGATTGGGATGAGGAGGATGAGGATGTTGTGATTGAAGTTCCCAAGGGAGACGAGGAAAGAGAATATGAGTTTGAGGATGGAGAGATTTTCAAGGCTCCATTCTTTGAAACTAATCTTGACACAGGTTCAGTTGAGCCTGTAAGTACTGTTGAGGCGTCGACGGAAGCCTCTGCTACCGACCCTACACCTGTGGATCCAGAGGCGCAGAAAAGAAAACATACGCCTACAAGTTCATCAAAGGATCTGGCTCCTGTCTGGCAGAAGACATCAATCATAGACAAACATGGAGCGACAAGTATGATCTTAGTTGTGAGGTTTGAGGATGACAAGAAGCTGTTTGCAATTAAGTGAGCTGGGGGAGTTCAATACTTGAAACTAACCGGTGAAGCTTTCAGCTCCTTGCCAAAGTTCGACCTTGTGAACCTAGTTAACCGAGAGCTGCTGGGTCACTCAAATCACGCAGTAGCGATGGGTTTGTGGCAGATCTACAATGAGAGGTAAGATATGGGAAGTTCGAAATGTTTAAGCCTCAAGTGCCTAAGCGAGTCAGGGACAAGAACGTTAGCCATCCTGTGACTCGTAAAAGCTTTAAGAAACTGGTATACAAGCCAGTGCTGTGTGAAACCAAGATTCCCCTGAGCAAGTTATCTCAGGATATCCTCGGTAACATAAGGTACTGGTACGTAGATCCTAAATCGGGCGAGGTGGTGGTGATTGGAAAGGTGTAGTCCGAGAGTGGAAGCTTAGTGCCAAGGGAACTGATCAGAGTTTTTGATGAAGTCTAATTCGTAAACTTTTCTGTGAAAGATCTGGAGGCGCTTGCTGACAAGTACTGCATGTACACGGACGAGTGGACAAAGTTCCTTGCTTCTAAATACGACAAGGTCGTCAAGTTCTTCCTTGATTACAAGAAGAAGATGGAAGCTAAAGCTGGGGAGAAGTGAAGACCGAAGACAATCTAGAGCTGTTGTCAAGGGGAAGTTTGTTGAAGCACTTTTGTGTGACAAACACTCTGGATATTGTCTTAGCTTTTGTTCTTGTCTTGTATGTATTAGTCTTTGTATGTTAGTGTCTTTATGTATTAGTTATCGAGTTGTAATTACTAATGTATATACTAGTCGTCTGTTTTCTCTAAGTGTTTTGCGCACTTAGCATGTGCGCAGGAATTACTTCCTGCGTACTTAGCAAGTACGCAAGAATACTCTGCATACTAGTTAAGTACGCAGGAACAATTTTCCCTACGCACTTATTAAGTGCACAGAGATCAGGTTAGTATAAATAGGTTGTGGTGATAGAAGTTATGTACGCACTCATTTGTAACATGTCTGTAACCTACAAGTTTTATAATAGACGAAGTTTGAAAGTGTTTTCGCTGTCGGTTTACTTTGTGTTACTTGATTCTCCACCTTGTCACGAGTATTCCGCACCCGGTCCGACTAGTCACACACCCACACGTAACGATCCGAGACTCCCGAGGACTTACATCGTTGATTGTATCATTAACATATTTGTGTTGCACATTTGGGTTTGCATTAGTTAATCACCTTGTGTGTCAATTGCCGGCTTGCTTCAAAACGATTTAAGCAGGAAGAAGATGGTAGAAGATGAAGTTTTTGAGGGAAAAAATTGGGGGTATTATGGTCATGTCCCTGGTTCACTAACAGATCCCTAACGGGCATTAGCGTTAGGGACTCAATTGGTGAAAAATTGAAACCAGCGGGACTCAATGGTCGAAATTTCAAACGTAAGGACGCAATGTGTAGATTAGAGTAAACCATAGTGACGCAAATTGCAGTATACTCATGAATTTAAAACATATAAATACTCGTTTAACATTTATATTTTTTACACCAATCTCACATCAGACTTCATCCTCCAAATACCCTTTTCATACCTCAAGCCTATTTAAAAGAATGGAAGCGAGATCCAACGAGCCAATTTATGAGTTGTCACCATGACTAAATGTCAAGGATAAGATATCACACACCATGTGATGAGTGTACTTACATTGATACAAGATATGTTGAGAGTATCAACAATGTGAAGATTCACATTTGTGAATTATAACATATGAAAGAAATATATGTTATTATTGTAAATGACTTTAATAAATCATGTGAGATTTATTATAGGAGACTTAGAATAACGATGGATTTGTAGTTGCGTCTACCACCATCAATGTTGTTTGGACTATGTGGAGGATTTATCCTTTATTTTGGGAGAGTATCCCAATACATGGTTTCAAGGAAACAACAATGGAAATATATATATTACTTTAGACAAACGTGATTGTCTTGTTTGAGTGTCTATCTACTTGACTATATTTCAAACTTTAGTGATTTTATACTAGTAATTTTCATCATGTTGAATGTGTTCACCAAACTAACTCGTTTTAAGACTCATGTTTGAAGTTCTTATGAGTAAATGGTGAAGCTTTTAGAGAACAAAGGCACATATCCTAATTTGACTTAGGAAGTTAAGTATTTTGAGTAACATACTTTAACTTTTGAGACTTTCATAAATACCGAGGTGTTGGGATGATGAATAAAGTCTCATTAATTTGTCTATTGGCAAGATATAGTTCGGTATCTCTTAAGGCTGTGAAGAATCAGAATGATACATCTTCTGTCCCCATGCTAGAGTATTGTAGTCTAAAGCATGCTAGAATAGTACTTGTTAATGCCCCGAGGAGATTAAATTAACTTGAAACATTCATAATATGTGTAAACGCAAGAACGAAGTTGTGTATAGACAAAGCCATTCAGTCATAAGGGGATAACTTATGAAAGACGATTAACTAGATCATGAAGAGAACTCATACACAAGTAAGTGTCACTACAAGAAAACACACCTTTAATGACACACATTGCGTGTCATAAAAGGGGGTAGATGACCCGGGAATGCTTGTCAAGGATAGCCCTATCAAGAATGAAGATGACACCAATTTTATGTGTCATATTTTTATGACACGTATTTATGACACGCTTTTATGACACGAATTTATCACACCCTTTGACGACACGCAACGCGTGTCAAGGATAGCCATGTCAAGATGACACACACTTTGTGTGTCATCTACTTATGACGTGCATTTTTTGTCATTAGTGTGTGTCATTGTTAATGCTATTTAAAAAAGTTATTTTTTTATATAATTATTAATTTTCAGTTTTCCACATTAATATTATTAAATAGTAATAAACATTTCATAATATAAAATAAAATACGTATGACAAAACAATCTATTTCATAAAATATAACCAACAATTTAAAAGTAACAAAAGTCGTTTACGAATTCAAAGTACTACAAAGTTTCAACGGAAAATAAAGTTTGATACATAAGTCGACCATTCTTCACGAACTTCATCAATGTCGACATCGGTGTATTCATTTTTGCTTCCCCCAACCTATGAAAAAATTTGTAAACAAATAGTTATCAAAGATACATATATATTAATATTATTTAGCAAGTGCACAAAACATATATATATATATATATATATACTAGGTTAAAATCCCGTGTATTACACGAGTTAAATAAAAAAATGTTATATATTTAGTAATAAAAAATTTATATTTTTAAAAACCCGTGTAATACACGAGTTGAATAAACCAGTATATTACATCGGTTGAATAAAATATAATGTAATTTGTTAACAAACACATTTGACAAAATATGTTTTAAAAAAATATAATTTGTCGTGACAATTATAAGGTCTGTTAAGTTAGTTTTAAAACATTTTCTTTCAACTGAGTATTAGTTTTTTAATTTAATTGATAAATGTTAATTAATATTAAGTTCATTTGATTGATAATATAATAATTATTTATAATTAAATAATAAGTATTCGTAATTAGATTTATTAATATAAAGATTATTATTTAATAGGAGAGAGAAATAGAAAATCTAATATTTAATAGGAGAGAGAGTCAGGAAAATAAAGATGAGGAGTAACCAGAGAGTGACACATGTCCTGAAGAGATTTTCATTTATTAGAGTACTAAGATAGATATATATATATATATATATATAGTATCCACATTTAGTACTTCCCGGTAGACATGGACATTACACAATTACAAGTAACTGCTGATTGAACTTGGATGGGGGTTAACTATTACCTGCATGAACTCTAGCTAAAATGTATCACCAAGTAATATAAAAAATGCATAAACTTTCCACATTAACTAATGATTAAATTGCTGATTGATAAATTAGTTGTTGTATGTGCGTAGTGTTGTTAATGCATATTAATATACACACAAGCAAATAAAGACGACATGGAATGAGCAAAGAGCCCAGTTTGCATATGTTCTAACTGCTAATTGCATATACACACATGCTGATTGATGACTTAGTTGTTGTCTGATTGAGCTACTACACACTACCATATGTTCTAACTTCCCTACTTATGGGTCAAAATGAGCCCAGTTTGCATCTTCTAAGATAGCACTGAAGCCCAACCAGATATGTAATAATCCCAAAGGCCAAAGCTATTATTCAAAAGCAAAGATTCCAACCAGGAATTCAAGCCTAAAGCAACCAAATAGATCCATATTTACAAACTCAACAGAATTTAACTAGCAATGATATAATATGTACTTTTATACATCTATAGATTTTTATTTTTATTTTAATTTGGGTTTTGGCCAAAGCTAGATATATACCTGAAGAAAAATGCAATGTAAATTAAATGAACTCATTCTTAGTTAGGAATATCATTTTCTTTTTTACATTCCAATGTTCTCTCAGTGCTAGATAGTGTCAAGTATTCCAAATCCAATAAATCCCCACCAAACATTAAAACTTAGTTTCCTTCAATTTTTTACTAGAAATTTAAAGCACAGATCTTGGAGTAAATTTTACTTTATCCAAGCCAAATTCGAGTTTGAAACTTAGTCCTATCCTATTATGAAGCACAAAACACACCAAGTAAGTCATCAATCTTTATTTTTCTAAAACTCCCACCTGATTTTCATGAATTATGTGTACATGAGATTGTAAATCCATTTGTACTTCTGATTGGGTTTCTAAAACTGCTACCAACTTATTCTATCTTCCTGAGATTGCTACAGATTAGTTGGTGATTGAATTATATTGTTATGGGTCCAATTATTATTAATGATGAGCATATTGGTAGGTAAATGAGCGTTGATACTAATAGTAATTTAGATTCTGCATCAAAGTCAAAACATGACCTCTAAAGTCAAAACATGATCCTCTATTAGTAAATGAGCTCTGTTAGGTAAATGACCTCTAAAGTCAAAACATGATCCTCTATTAACATAGTTTACTAACTGATTTCAGAGTATGCATACTCTAACAAGATTATATGACACAACACATATGAAGACATGCAGTTTGTGTTGAAGCACTTTCCTGTGACAAACACGCTGGATAGATAGAGTCTTAGTTTGTACTTTAATGTTTGTAATTGTCTTTGTATGTAAGAGCCTTTATGTATTAGTTTATCGAGTTGTATTTACTTTTACATATTGAATGTTGTATAATTCTCTAAGTGTTTTGAAAACTTGTATATGCGCAGGAGAAAAATCCTGCGTACTTAGCAAGTACGCAAGAAGACCTTTGCGTACTTGTTAAGTACGCAAGAGCATTTTGCCCTACGCACTTGCGAAGTGCGCAGGCATCAGGTCATGTATAAATAGGAATGGTTGACATTAGATAAGTACGCAGTCATAGGCATTCAGATTAGCAAATACGCAGAACTTTGTAATCTCATAACTTCTCTCTGTAACCTTCAAGTGTTTATAATAGACGAACGTTTATAGTGATTATCTTGTCGGTTTACTTTGTTTCGAAAGACTCTCCACCTAGTCACGGGTATTCCGCACCCGGTCCGACTAGTAGACCCACTTGCATGTGATGATCCGCCACACCCGAGGGACCTACAAGTGGTATCAGAGCATTGCTCTTGATTTCGAGTGTTGTGAGTGAGTTTGGAGAGTTTTCTACAGAGTTTTACAAGCAAAAGTAGGTGTTTTTGTGATAAAATAGGGGTAGCTCTTGAGCACTATTTTAGAAGCAAAAATCACTCAAAAATCGACTTTTGTTGTGTATTTTGAGTGTTTTGAGCATCAAAGGTTGGTTAGAAACAAGTTTCTGACCCTTTGGCTCACTTTGATTGTTCATCCGTCCAATTTTTGCCATCTCCGGTGTGTTTTCCAGTGACCGGAAAAGTTTGGTGAGAGTTGGTGAAAAGGTGTTCTGCGTACTTACCATATCTGGCAAAAAGTACAGTCTTGCTGCGTACTTACTAAATACGCAAGACCAATCTCTTGCGTACTTACTAAATACGCAAGATGTTGAAGCACTTTCCTGTGACAAACACTCTGGATAGATAGAGTCTTAGTCTTAGGTTGTTTTATCTTGTTTGTAATTGTCTTTGTATGTAAGAGTCTTTATGTATTAGTTTATCGAGTTGTATTTACTTTTACATATTGAATGTTGCAAAATTCTCTAAGTGTTTTGCGTACTTATAAGTGCACAGGAGAAAGCTCCTGCGTACTTAGCAAGTACGCAAGAACAACTCTGCGTACTTGCTAAGTACGCAAGAGCATTTTGCCCTGCGCACTTGCTAAGTGCGCAGGCATCAGGTCCTGTATAAATATGATAGGTTGACAGAAGTTAAGTATGCAGGCTTTAGTGCAAATACGCAGATTGTAATCTCAGTGCTTTTCTCTGTAACCTTCAAGTGTTTATAATACAAAGAACGTTTAAAGTGTTTTCTCTTGTCGGTTTACTTTGTTTAGCTAGACTCTCCGCCTAGTCACGGGCATTCCGCACCTAGTCAGACTATTAGACCCACTTGCATGTGACGATCTGCCACACCCGAGGGACCTACACAAGACTAATCTTGTGCGTACTTAAGTTATATCCTGCGTACTTATCATTTACTCCTGCGTACTTATCTAGTACGCAATAGCAAATCTTAAATACGCAAGACCATTCCTCTAAGTGCGCAAGGCCAATATCAAGTGCGCAAGTGTTTCTGATTTTTCTGAAATTTGACTAAGTGTTCACCATGTCAAATCTTCAAAATCTCGGTAATCTTCTGAACTATGACAACGAGATTGGAACACCTCAGAAACCGCCAAAGTTGCTAAATGTAAATGATTATTCTAATTGGAAAGCACGCTTTGAGCATTACATTTCTTATACCGATTCTTCGTTATGGATAACTATTCTAGAGGGATATAAGCATCCCACACATATTTACCTTGATGAAGTAATGCCCAAGCCTATCTCTAAACTCGACGAAGAAGAAAAGAAAGTTTATGATCGAGAGAAGAAGGCTCACGGTTCTATCACTATGGCCTTGACTAGGGAGTTATTCCACAGTTTCAGAGGATATGATAAATCCAAGGATCTTTGGAAGGCGTTACAGAAAAGATTCGAGGGCAATAGGATATGATAACTCCAAGGATCTTTGTTGATTTTTGTGATAAAATAGGGGTAGCTCTTGAGCACTATTTTAGAAACAAAAATCACTCAAAAACTGATTTTTGTTGTGTAATTGAGTGTTTTGAGCATCAAAGGCTGGTTAGAAACAAGTTTCTGACCCTTTGGCTCATTTGCATTGATCATCAGACGAATTTTACCATCTCCGGCGAGTTTCAGGTGACCCAAAAAGTTTGGTGAAAGTTGCTGAAAAGGTATCCTGCGTACTTACCATTTCTGGCAAAAAGTACAGTTTTGTGCGTACTTACTAAATACGCAAGACTTATCTCCTGCGTACTTATAAGTGCGCAAGACTGATCTTGTGCGTACTTAAGTTATATCCTGCATACTTATTATTTACTCCTGCGTACTTAAATGTATGCAAGAGGAAATCTAAATACGCAAGACCATTTCTCAAGTGCGCACGGCCAAAATCAAGTGCGCAACTGTGTCTGACTTTTCTGAAATTTGACTAAGTGTTCACTATGTCGAATCTTCAGAATCTTGGAAACCTGTTGAATTATGATAATGAGATCGGTACACCACAGAAACCACCAAAGTTGCTGAACGTGAACGATTATTCTAATTGGAAAGCACGTTTCGAGCACTACATTTCTTATACGGACTCATCACTATGGATATCAATCCTTGAGGGATATAAGCATCCCACACACATCTATATTGATGAAACCATGCCCAAACCTATCTCTAAGCTTTCTGATGAAGAAAAGAAAGCTTATGATCGTGAAAAGAAGGCACTTGGTTCGATCACTATGGCATTAACTCGGGAATTGTTCCACAGTTTCTGAGGGTATGACAATTCTAAGGATCTCTGGAAAGCTTTACAAAAGAGATTCAAAGGAAATAGTGACATCAAGAAGAGTAAGAGGGATCTTCTCATGAAGCAGTATGAGTGCTTTAGATTTTTAGAGAACGAATCTTTAGATGACCTCATCTCTAGATTCTATCATTTACAGACTGAGTTGAAGGCTTTTGAACTCAGGTATCTAGATGAAGAGATGGTGGAAAAGTTTTTGGATGCTTTACCACCCAAATTTGAGATGTACACAACCCTGATGAGGGAAAATCCTAAATTCTATGAATTGACAGTTGAGGATAGGAAAGGTTCAAGCTCATGACATGAACCAAAGAAGAAAGGAGAGCTCAGGAAGACCCCAGATACAAGACCCTTCTATGTATCATGGGACGACTTCTACATCCAAGTCATCGGGCTCTGGAATTTCCCTCTTCACTGGAAATCCTACTGAAGAAGACCACACAACTGGGTGTGGTGGTCATGCTTGCTATGCTTCAGGTTCAGGGTTGGGGTCTCATTATCAAAATACCTAAAGAAATCCTCCTGCTACGTCTTCAGCTAACCACTCAGCTATATCAAGAATAGCAGAAGATCATGTAGCACTATTCTCATCTTGTAAGCTTGCGTATGAGAATTTCATTGGTGGTAAGCTTACTGATCCAGAGACGATTGAAGAAGATTTTAATCAAGTGGATCCTGATGACATGGAAGACAAGGATATTCAATGGAATATGGCCATGCTATTGAGGAGAGCCAAGCGTTTCCTGAACAGAACAGGAAGAAAGTTTGTTGGCAAGCATCCTAATGCCAAGGTCGGGTTTGAAAAATCTAAGGCCAAATGCTACAAGTGTCTGAACTTTGGACACTTTGCTCGTGAGGGTCAGAAAGACAGAGCACCTGCCTCTGGTTTCACTCGACCCAGCCAAGGAAATAGCCATGGCCAAAACAATCCAAACCACCACAATCAAAGCCAAGGTGGAACGTCCAATGCACTGGTAGCCCAACAGGATGACAGCTTTGATTGGGGCGTTCATCTTGAGGATGCCATCATCGCACAAACCCAGGTTGGTCTCATGGCTGAGAGCATGGAGATGATGGAAGCAGAGAAAAGGGAAGCTTCTATGGCTGACCTAGAAGAATCTACAACTGCTGCTACAGAGAAGGTGAAGGAAGCTGAAGAAAAGGAAGCTTCTGTAGCTGATGAAGAGGAATCAACCACTGATGTTGCTCTCATGGCCAATGGAGAAGCAACAAGTTCATCTCCTGAGGTAGATTCTAACCCTTTCTCTGTTATTTCATGTTCTAAATGTCTAGGGCTAAAACTTGAAAATTCTAGGCTCCAATACAAAATCGAACCCCTAAGTATGGCAGCTCTAAACTACAAAGAAAATGAAAAACGTTTTAAAGATTCTATTGAAACGTTAAAAAAGGAAAAGTGTGAATATTCTCTAAAAATAAGTGATTAACAGCTTCACTTAGATGTTGCATACAGGGGGATAGAAAAACGGAACAATGAAATCAACAAACTGCAACATGAGATCTTGCAGTTAAAATGCACTAATGAGAAGTTGAAAAACTCTCGCTTTGTGGTGGAACACTACGAGTCTGTGGTGAGACAACTGAATGGGTTAGGTTTGGGTACTAATGCCATTCCTCCACCAGTGAGCGGGAAGTTTGTTAATAGCTTAATAGACATTGATCTCACTTGTCTAGATGAGTCCTCTGATAAGGATGATTCCCCTAAAAAGGATGAATCCTCAAGTAAGGCTAACTCCACATCTAGTGAGGAGTTTGTTACTGCTTCTGAAGACGGGTCGGTTAACTCTTGCCCCGAAGGAGTAGTATCTGAGGAGTTGTTGACTGAACAAAAGGTAAAGAAAAACGTTATCACCAATGGTGATAATTGTATTTTAACTGAACCCGATATCATTGAAACAAATGATAATCTAAAGGTAATGCTTTATGGGGGTTATAAAAGTCTTAACCAAGCAAAGAAAGAGGCTTTTTCAGCTCATTATGGGCTTGGGTATAAAGAAAATTTGGAAAAATATTATACTCCCAAAAACCAAAATGTTAAGTTTCAGACTAATGTTCATAAACCAACTCCTCCTTCTCATAATATAGAGTTATCTAAGGCCAGATCTAATGAGCCTTACAAGTGAACTTATGTAGACAAGAGGAACTGCTTTAACAGTAGCTTGGTTGGTCACATTTTTGTGAACTGTCATTCGAAGAACGAAGGGAAACGGCCTGTTGTTTCACAACCAACTGTTATCCCCAGGTCGCCACCAGTGAAACCATCTCCCAAACATCCAATCAAAATGTGGTGAAACCACCAGTCAAACCGATGGTAAAGCCTAAGATCAAATCTGAAGCTAAACCATCTGTTTCAAGAAAGGTAACGCAACCTGCTGTACCTTGTGTATCTACCTCCGGTAGTACACGCACTGGTGAGAAATCTGTGGCGAGACTTTCTAAGCCACAAAGAAGAAGAAGAAACAAGAGGTTGAGAAAGCTTGAACAGCTGACTTCGGTTCAATCAGGTGAAGCTTCCACAAGTTCACCTGCTGTAGTTGAACCAAAGTCTCCTGTTTCGGTTAAGAAACAGAAGAGTTCCTGGACTGCAAAATCCAAAACTTCTCAATCTCCTAGTTCTATTTCTTCTAAAGATTCATCAATTTTGAACAGTCATCATGACTGTGAGTTAAAGGAAGTAGTTTATTTTGAAAAGGATGGACGACCCAAGACCACAATGGCTTGGGTCTCCAAATCTAACTAATTGTTTTGTGACTCGTGCAGGGACGTCCGAAGGGTACTATCTCTAACCGCTGGTATGTAGATAGTGGATGCTCCCAGCACATGACAGGAAACATGGCCTTGCTTCAAGACGTTAAACCATTCAGAGGTGGCTATGTGGCCTTTGCCGGAGAAAAAGCGGCAGCATCACGTGTCAAGGCGTGGTTTCGAACGGTTGTGTCAGCTTTGACAATGTCAACTTCTACGAGCAGCTGAAGCATAACCTGTTGAGTGTCTCCCAAATGTGTGATAAGGAGTACTCGGTGATGTTTGACAAGTCAGAATGTCTGATTCTCAAACCTGGTTTTGAAGTTCCCAAAGATTGGATCCTGATGAGAACGCCAAGAACAAACGACACTTATCAGATCGATATGAGCGTGGCAACAACCACCTCATCGGTTCCTACCTGTTTGCTTACTAAAGCGACAGAGCTCGACTCCATCTTGTGGCATAGGAAACTCGGACATATTTCGTATCGTAAAATGAATCATCTTGTCCGAAACGGTTTGGTAACCGAGGTTCCTAAGCTAAGGTTTACTGTTGCAGATGACTGTATGCCTTGTAAAAAGGGCAAACAACAATGGAAGTCTCACAAGCCCAAGCTCCAAAACTCTATTGATACCCCTTTGGAGCTATTACACATGGATATGTTTGGCCCCATAAGTATCAGGAGTATTGGAGGTAAGTCGTTCTGTCTGGTTGTAACTGATGATTTCTCACGTTTTTCTTGGGTGCATTTTTTAGGTACTAAAGACGAGACTGCTCATATTCTTCAATACTTGATCCTGAGCTTGGAATCTCTTTGCAAGCTGAAAGTTAGAAGGATAAGGAGCAACAACGGAACTGAGTTCAAGAATAATTTGATGGAGCTTTTCTGTCTCAAGAAAGGGATCCATCACGAATTCAGCGCACCGTACACGCCTCAGTAGAATGGAGTTGCTGAACGGAAGAACAGAACACTGATTGAGACTGCAAGGACTATGCTGTCGGATGCAAAGCTTCCTTTCACCTTCTGGGCAGAAGCCGTTAATACAGCTTGTCACGTCTTAAACAGACTTCTAGTTATGAAGAGGCACAACAAGACTTGTTACGAGTTGATCAACAATCGACTTCCCAATCTTGATTACCTAGTTCCTTTTGGTAGTCCTTGTTCCTTGTTGCTATAGTACAAAGACCGCCAGTCTAAGTTTCATGCAAAAGCGGTGGAAGGCATCTTCTTAGGATACGTTACCAACTCGCCTTGCAAGAGAGTGTACAACATAGGAACTCGTACTGTCGAGGAATGGTTTGAAGTGGACTGTAGTAAACACAGCATTCCACCCGAACCAACAGGTCCAGCTTGGGGTTTTGATTATGATGTGCTATTCAAGTCATTCAATCTTCCTGATCTATCTGCAGTTGACGCCGTAAATGTTTATGAATTATTGGGTGGCGACAATGACTCCAGCTTCTCTACTCGTGCTACTGTACCGATTGTAACTCCTGATTCCGATGCTGCATCTGCATCTGGAACTTATGACAGTGATAACAGTGAAGATGTTCTTGTTGTTGGAGATGACGCTCAAGCTAATCCTAACACAACTGTAGGAAATGAAGCTCCAGCTGATCCAATTAACATTGAATCTTCTTCCTCTGGAACACAGGAAATAGGGGAGTTAAGCATGAATCTTGATCCAGAAATTCAGGAACCCATTGTACCAGAGATGAGAGTGCATAGGAATCATCCAATCGACAACATTATTGGTGATCCTTATGCCGGTGTTCAGACTCGTCATCGAACCATCACTGAGAACACCAGTCTTTACACAGAGATACTTGACACGGGTGTCATGGAAACACAACTGCATGCTGCAGTCGTGTCCCAGTTAGAGCCGAAGAATGTGAAGGAGGCTCTCACTGACAACTGCTGGATTGAGGCGATGTAAGATGAATTATCTCAATTCCAAAAGTTGCACGTGTGGGATTTGGTTGACTTGCCAAAAGGCTTTCATCCAATTGGAACCAGATGGGTGTTCAAATGCAAGACGGATGATCGTCATGTTGTTGTGAAAAACAAAATAAGATTGGTTGTTCAGGGTTTTTAGCAGCAAGAGGGCTTGGATTACACGGAAGTATATGCCCCAGTTGCTAGAATTGAGGTCATTCGACTGTTTTTGGCTTATGCCACATATGTCGGCTTCAAGGTTTATCAACTTGATGTGAAGAGTGTTTTCCTTTATGGTAAAGTTCATGAAGAGGTCTATATCACTCAACCTCCCGGTTTTGAAGATCCGCATAATATCAATAAAGTGTATAAGCTCGACAAAGCACTTTATGGTCTTCATCAAGCACCGCGGGCATGGTATGAGACATTATCTAAGCATTTACTGTCTAATGGTTTTGACCGTGGACAGATTGACTCGACTCTCTTCATTAGGAAAGCAGGAGGTGACATTCTTCTTGTACAAGTATACGTCGACGACATTATCTTTGGATCTACCAATGAAGGGATGTGTAGGGAATTCGAGCAGGTGATGAAGTCCAAGTTTGAAATGAGTAATATGGGTGAATTGTCATTCTTCCTGGGTCTGCAAGTCAGTCAAAGAGAGGATGGCATTTATCTACATCAAACTAAGTATGTGCAGGACATCTGATAGCCGTGAAGAGAATTTCTACATCAAACTACTTATGGCACACCTATCCCAGTCAATCATGGTCTGCATCCTGACAAAGATGGAAAGGATGTAGATAGCAGACTGTACCGTGGGATGATCGGATCACTTATGTATCTCGCAGCTTCAAGACCCGATATAATGTTTGCTGTGTGCTTGTGCTCAAGGTTTTAGTCTCAACCGAAGGAGTCACATATGATAGCCGTGAAGAGAATTTTCAGATACCTGAAAGGGAAACCCCGATTAGGTCTTTGGTACTCTAAGCAACAGTCATTCGACTTCAAAGCCTACACTGATTCAGATTATGGCGGTTGTAACCTTGACAGAAAGTCAACTTCTGGTGGATGTCAATTCTTAGGAGACAGACTGGTCTCCTGGCAGTGTAAGAAGCAGTCAACGGTTTCTGTCTCAACTTGTGAAGCAGAATACATTGCTGCAGCGAGCGGTTGTTCTCAGATACTGTGGATTCAGCAGCAGTTGAGAGACTACGGCTTAAACTTCACTGGAACTCCTCTATTCATTGACAACAATGCCACCATGTCCATCACAAATAACCCGGTGAAACATTCCAAAACTAAACATATAGAGATTCGCCATCATTTCATCCGTGATTGTGCTGAAAAGCATTTAATTGAGCTTGTAAAAGTTCACACGGATGACAATCTTGCTGACCTTTTCACAAAGGCATTTGATCGATCCCGTTTTGAGCATCTTGTCAACTTGATAGGAATGTTCAATCCTGAGTGAAAATTAATTTTTCTTAAATCAATTCAATTCATGGAAGTTAAATTTTATTTCTTTTAAATTTCCTGTATAGTTCTTTTAATTTTCAAAATATTTTACAAAAACAAAAACAAAATAGAAAATGGAGAAAATTTCAAAGTTAACTTGAGGAAAGAGGAAATGATAGTACATCAGAAATGATCTAAACGTCACAGACTGCTCATATGGGAAATGATTGTGTCATGCTTACTTAGTTATTCAAATTATTATGTTTTTAATTTGCTTATTTTCAAGTAATTTAAATTGGCAGTAGGTTGTATGCGTCTTTGAATCACTAGTAGTGTGGAAACTAAATCTAAATTACAACTGTGATTTGAACCCATGTTTGCAAGTGTGTGTGCGTAAAAGAATAGAAAATATCATTATCAGATATAGGATGTTAGATTTTGGCAATAATTTTCTTTTGAGGTCAGTTTCGGGTTATGTCGTTAGCACAATTAACGCGGTTCATCTCACTGCCCATACTCACAAGTATGCAAGGAGAGATTGAATCAAGACATGTCTCTACATTAACCGTTGAGCATGTATTCACCCTTGAATCACTTCTGATTCATTGAAATTAAATCCAGATAAAAGTTGGATCCCCTTACCTTAAAACTCAAACACCATATATATTATCCTGAATCAACATACCGATATTCAATGACGAAAATCAAATGAAACCAAGACAATTGAATCAATCAATTCTGAATATTATGATTCCTGATAATCCTTATGGATTCTGCTTGACTTTTCCTGTGCTAATAGATGTAACATCATTCTGAAAATTTAGAAAATCATTGGGAAAATCTTAGATGCCTTGAGATAATGCAATTTAAATTAGTATAGCATATCAGTGGGGTACACGTTGTATATCTTATAACTAATACCTTAATACACAAGAATGTGATACAAAGATGCTTATAGTTTCAAATCTTATAATATTGTCAACTTGAATTACTTGTTTATGTGCTTATTACGTATGAATAAATACTAATCCATGACATGATCCCATATTCTTTGATATTTATATTGTATCGTTTTTGCTAAAAGATAGCTTGATATGATCCTCTGCTCGTGTCTTTGATCAAAAATAGTTTGTGTGAATTCTTGTATATTTTTGTTAGAAAAGATCAAAAAGATTTTATGTTTTTGCATAGTTCAATTTTGTTCAGAAAAACCAAAAATATTTGTGTTTAACCTTCCTGAATTGTTTTTGACTTGAAAAACTTCATAAATTTGAGTTGAAAGTTTGCGCACTTAAGGGTTTGTGCGTACTTGTAAGTATGCATGAGGTAAGCCCTGCGTACTTAACAAGTACGTAAGAGTTAAAGCTTGCACACTTGTAAGTACACACGAGTTAAAACGTGTGCACTTGCTAAGTACGCACGGCCTTTTAGTGTTGAGTATAAAAGGATGACTTAGACATTTTCAGGGTTTTCACCATATTCAAACCGATCTTTCCCTCTGCAAACTTACTCAAAAATTCAAGTGTTCCAATCCATCTTTTCGTCCCACTAGTAGTTTCATCACATCATAACATCGATTTGGTGAGATTTTGGGCTTAATCCATCCACAAAAACTCGTGACAGTGGACCGATTCTTGACTAAGAAAACTTAAGTTCAATCCGTGATTTTTAGGGCAAATTGGGGGTTGTTTGGGTAACCTATTATCATTAAACATGATTAGATCACATAACCAACCCTTAATCGTCCTTTTTAATCTTCGATTTTGACCTTGTGTATGAAGATGAACCGACAGTGGTTCGGTCGAACAATTTTAGGTCAAATTTGGTCATGTATGGTAGTATTTGGTGTTGTTGTTGGTCCCATAGGTTAGAATCATTGATTCCGACCTAGTGGTGACCCAATACACACCAATTTTTGCACATTGATTGAATTTCAAACTTCTGCATTTTCACCAAGTACGTTTCCTGAGCATTTAACAAGTACGCAAGAAGCACTTCCTGCGTACTTGTTAAGTACGCAAAAGGAAACTCCTGCGTACTTGCTAAGTACGCAGGACAAACACTTCGCAAAAATTCCTAAGTCTGAAATTTTGTTCAAAGAGTAACTGCTATACTGAGTCATGTTTATCCGTTTCCAATGATACGTGTTGTTCTTATTATGTTTTCTGTGTGTTTTTGCAGATCATGGCTCGGGCGTTTACTAACGAATTCAACCTGTTAGCCAACACTGAACCAGAATGGAAGGGTACAGCTTTGCAGTACAGAGACATAGTTGATTTCTTGAACCGTTCAAGAATCAGCTACGCAATTTCTGCTGACCCGATAGTGTCCAGACCCTACCTCGAGCAATTTTGGGAGACTACAGAGCACGACTGCACGGTAACCCCCAACGTTATAAGGGCTACCGTTGCTGGTCATGCTATTGCTTTCTTTGAAGATACCATACGAAGGGTCCTTCAATTCAGAGATCTTGCAACCGACCCGACAGCCTATCCAGACTACTTTGTGGACGGCTGTTGGAGACAAAGAATGGGATATGTCGGTGCGAGGGACTATGCTTCATACAAAAAGATGTGGGTATTAGATCAATGGAGATATTTTGCCCACGTCATGATCATGTGCATCTCATCAAGGAAAGCTGGGAAAGATGCCATGGGTCAAGACCTTGCAGCAGCCATGGTCGGCCTTTCTCTCAACAAGGGCTACAACTTCTCCCGCTACATCTTTAAGGCCATCAACGACCAGATCAACACAGCGGAGAGGTTTCGGTTCTTGTTATACCCTCGGTTTGTGTAACTTTTGATTAATGATGCGTTGCCAAACCTTCCTGCTATAGGGGAGAGACTGCAAGTAAAGAGGGTGGACAAAAGAGTATTCGCCCAATTCCTAAAGCCAGGCATTGTAGATACTACCCCTGTGCATACCGAACTCTTTGGCCACCTCATCAATGAAGCGTATGTGGCCCCAGGTGACTGGAGATGGTACAGTCATGACTCGGAGCCAGAATTGAGTGAACACTTCGATAAAAAACAGGAACAACAAAAAGAGGAAATGGAGAGTGATGATGGATCGTCTGATGACGGAGACGACGAAGGAGGACATGATGGTGCTGAGGGATCCGACTCGAAAGCGACTGAGTCAGATTCTTTAGATTCCGATGATGCACCGTCACAGGTACACCCGAGGAGAACGGCTAAGGTAACCCTACCTGAGTCGTCCTCCAAGAGAAAGCGACAGTCCTCTAGTAGCAAATACGAGCCAGGCTCTGACTCTGACGCTGCTGTACAAAGACAAAGAAGGGAAAGCATTAACAAGAACAGGGGCGATAGGCAACAGCCCGCTATCCCTAGTGTGGTGGAGGCTCAGCAGCAAGTACAAGTATTAACTGCTAGTCCGGATTCAGCCTCCACCCCACCTTCACAGCAGCTTTACCGTAGGAGGAGGAGGCCGCAGGTACAAAGTGAAGTGGCCGTCACTACAATCACAGAAGTGATTCCTGTGATAGTGATCCTCCCTACCACAACTACTCAGGTGACGGTGACTACTCCAATTCTCACGGAGTCCGTCACCATCACCCCTACCATAACCCCTACAACAATCATCACATCTTCCATCCCAACCACCACAACTGAGCCTTTAAGTCAACCCTTCAACTATAGAGACTTTACACAAGGTTTGACTTTGATACCATATTCTCTTCCCCTTCTCATAATGCCCAGGCTTCCTCATCCAGACATCCTGATCTGAATGATGCAAGGATAGATGTTCTGGAAACCAAGTTGCTGAACTACTGGAGACTGTTCGGAAATCAAAGGAGGAGTCTGACGCTCAACAAGCATAGATCAATTCTTTGGTAGACGAAGTCAGAATCCTTCGTAGCCAGAGAACGGGGACTGAAGAATGTCATGGCCTAGAACGAGTTCCTAACCAAGACAAATGAAATGCTTCTGGGTCACAGGTCGTCATTGGAGCTGAGGTTTGACGCTCAAAGGAAGGAGCATGAGCTGATGGTCAAGCTGAATGCTGATTTGACCAAGAAGCTTGATGCTCAGGGGGAGAAGGACTGTAGGATCGTGAGATTACAAGGTGATTCTATTCTAGTTGATATTGGCGGAAACAATAGCAACTAACAAAGTAAACAAGTAAAACAGCAAGAATACTGATAAATGCACTGTTGTATTGATCTGCTGTGATTACAGGATTACAAGCAAAAACTCTTTCAAGGCACTTTGAAAGCAAACTAAAAAGCACATTCAAGCACACTCAAGCACACTTACTATGAAGTGTTTACACAGTATTTATAGTAACTCAGAATCAAGACAAACCCTTGATTCTGAGGATCAGATCGAACACAGACCGTTGATCTTGTTTATTAATCTAAATTATACGCAAAGGCTAATCTAGATAACTTTATTGAAGCGTCTTCTTAGGCATCATTGTTTGCATGCTTGGAGACGCGCAACAAGGTCCTTTATTGGTTGCACCACTGAGGATTCTTCTGCTTGGAGTGTGGCAGTTGCTTTTGCAGAAAGTTGTCAGAGACGCTTGGCATGGATAGTCAGCTGCAACGTTTGGTCTTCAGTGAATAAAGCTATCAGCAGCAAAGTTGAGAATACTGCTGCTGATAAGCCCATCAGCAGCAACTTGTGTTGAAGGCTGCTGATAAGCCTATCAGCAGCAACAAGTGTTGAGTGCTGCTGATAAGCCTATCAGCAGCAACAAGTGTTGAATGCTGCTGATAAGCCTATCAGCAGCAACAAGTGTTGACTGCTGCTGATAAGCCTATCAGCAGCAATTGTACTTAGAATAATTTGGTAGCAATCAGTCTTTGGTTCTACAAACTCCCCCTAGACTGATGCAACCAAAATTCTTCTAATCACTTTGCTGCTGAAGCTTTTGCATGTGTCTGACTATCCTTTCAACCTCATATCCTCTTGGATCCTTGCTGGGATTGTTCAGTGGAAGTTCAGACAGAGTCTTGATGTCTTTGGGTTGCATTTTGAAGATTGCTTTGCTTGAACATCTCATCTGCTGCTTCTTGGCATCAGTTAGTGTGAACTCATCCAAGTCAGCATTGTAGGACCAAGATACAAATGGAGAGTGGGACTTGAGTGGTTTGATATCCATGACCACATCTTTGCTAGGGTTGAAGTAATGTCTGATTGCTAGCATAAGATGTTTCCCTCTCTCATTTGCAGGCTCATGAGCTTCACCCAGCTCCAAAATTCTTCTTAGGTCTGAATCTGGTAGTTGCAGAACCTCATCAACAGACCTGTATGTAGATCTTCTTCTTTCAGTTCTCCCCCTGAAGATCTCAAACCTTTGACCCTGTGGATTGTAGACCCATTCAACAATGTCTCTTGAGTCTTCAGGTTTAGATGAGGATTTTGATTTCTTCAAGGGAGGCTGTTGATGAGTGGGAGCTGGGTGGGATGATTTGGACTTGTTGGGTGGAGGAGTGGAAGGTTTGGGGAGGAGAGTGGAAGGATGATGGACTGAGGAAGAGGTAGGTGAGGGAGAAGGCTTGGGTTTCTTTGTCTTTGGTTTTTCTTCTTCTTTGATAAGTACCCTTTTCTTGGAGCCTTTCTTCCCTAGTCTTTCTTCCTCATCCTTTTTAACCTTGAAGTAGAGGGCTTGCAGGTTCATGAAATTCATTGGACCTAGCCTCCTTCCACTGTCTCCTCTAGCCTTAAGGAAGTCAATCATGACCTTCCTTTCTTCATGGGTTCTTTTATTCAGTGCAATGGTCTTCTTGGACTGTAGCTTGGCTTTTTCTTCTTCTTCAGCCTTTTTCTTGCTAGCCAATTGACCCTGCTGACCCATGAAGGCTCTGTAAATCTCTTTGTTTGAAAGTTTCTCAAGGTAGTCTGCATCCTCACCTTGAGAGTTCAGAGCTTCAGTCCACTCTTCTCTTAATTCTTTTGCTAATTTAGAATCAGTGATTCTAAACTTAGCATCTTCCTTCTTCTTCTTTTCATTCTCTTCTTCTTCTTCCTTGGCAAACTTTTCCTGCAGCTGTCTGGCAAGTTTTTCATCTTCCTCAACTTGAGACCCTGCATGGATTTTAACTTTCATCTCATCCAGCTGTTTGGCATACAGCTGGATTGTTTGTTGTCTTAGGAGTAAGGCTGTCTTTCTTTCTTGATGCTTCGTTTGATAAGCCATCTCTTCAGCCATCTCTTCTTCTTCTCTCTTTCTTCTCCTTTCTTCTTTCTCCTTCTTTTCTTTTAGCAATCTCTCTTCATCCTCTTTAGTCATAATGCCCTTTCCTTTATCAAAATTGGATGCCTCTGCTCTGGCTTCACTGATCACAGCAACAGTTGATTGTGGAACTGTTGGAATCTCAGCCTCGGCTTCATCGTCATCTTCGGAGATTGACAAGGAAAGCACATTTGGTTGGTTGGTTTGGGACTCATGATCTGTTATCTCTCTTAGTTGATCCTTAATTGATGATCTTAACCCATAGGCTGCAGAATTAATGTCAACTCTGGGAGAAGATGAGTTGGAGTCAGTGTCAGAGTTTGACACAGACTCATACCCCTCAATCCAACCTTCATTTACAAGATGGGCTCTGACAGTTTGCATCATTCCCTGACTCTCTGATGAATTGATGTTGCAGATGTTGAATCTTAGTTGGTAGATCTTTAGTAGAAAGTCTGAGGGTAGCTGAAGAATGTCCCTGGTGTTGATGGTGAGAGAGGTGCTGTTGCTTAGAAGAAGATTATGGTCAAAGGACTTATTGCTAGACCATCCAACCACATCTAAGTCCTTGACCATTGTCTTGTACAGGAGTCTTTTCAGGCTCAGAACTTCTTCTTCATTGAGAAGACTGCTCCTTGTGATTTGAAGATTGTTGGGAGACAGTCTTCTTTCTGCAGCCTGAGATGACTCAGGAGACTCTACCCGTTTTAGTTCTTTGATTAGTCTTATGAAGTTGGGTAGGTTGTCCTCCATCAAGTCATAGAACAAGTCAATGGAAAGGTCTGCTGAGAGGTCTGATGAGTTGTTGATGCAGATGAGATCATATAGGTCAAGGATTTCAAATGGATGAATTAAATCCCAGTCTAGCTCTTCTACTCCGCTAAACTCCCGACCTATCCAAAACCTCTCAGTTTTCCCATCGTACCCCCAAGCTAGTATAATATCAAACTCTAGCTGTGTGGATGTCAGTGGGAAGTGGGGGGCAGATGTATGACTTATGATGGCTGCTGCTTGTGGAAGGATGCTGAATGATGCATTTGTTTGTTCTGTGTCTTCAGCATCATTCAGCATTTCATCGACAGCCCTGACGACCAACTGCCAGTCTTCAGATATCTCTTCGTCTTCGTTATCTGGGGCTGGCAAGTCATGAACTTGGACAAAAGCTGGCTTGTATTGTGAGCTTTGAAGAACAAACTGCTCTTGAATCCAGTCGTCCAGACTGTCTGTATCTTCTTCCATAGAAACCATCTCCCCCTTTTTGGTTGCATCAGCAGACAGGTAAGCATCCGTTTGGGTGCCTACTGATACAAGAGAGGGAGTGGCTAGAGTTGGGCATTTATGGGCTGCATGCATAGCGACTTGGTGTCTTAGTTTGGACATTTCAGCCTCTAGCATAGCCACCCTGGCCGTCAATTCCAAGTTATGAAGTTTCAGTCTGTCCTCATCCACAGTTGTGGAATCCTTGGACCTAGATGGGGCCGTAGGCCTAGCCTCAGCATCCCCATCACCCATGGTTTCTTGGCGCCTGGGATTCCTCTTAGTGAAGGGAGTTTCCAAGGAAACACCCTCACCATGAGTTGCCGTGGTTGAGGTCTTAATGATGTTGTCACTGTCCTCCTGGTCAGTTGATGGACCAGCAGTAGTGACAGCCTCGTCCACATCCACTCTTTCAATACTCCCAGAGTGGACCTCCAAGGGTGAAGAACTTGGGTTGGGTGTTTTGGAAGCAAGACCAATCAGTACCTCCTGAATAGTGGTAGTTGGAGAAGGTACATCACTTTGGTCAGGTTCCTCAACACTTAAGTTCAAGGAAGATAGGAATGGCTCAAAGGGCTGATCTATGGATCCGGGAAGTGATCCTAATCCTAATAGAGAGACTTCCGAAGGAGTCTCTCTAACAATGTGGCATTCCCTTATGATATTCTCACTAGAATGTTGTGATTCTGAGTGAGGGATGTTGGCTTGGGTTTGGGCCTTGGAGGCAAGAGAAGAAGGAGTTCTCTTGCCCCTCTTTCTTGTATACTTGGCTGCAACTGGGGCCCTGTGTTCCAGTTGAGCAATCAAACTGTGGGAGAGTGATGTATGTGCCTGTGCATCCTCAGTAGAATGCACAGGGGTTCGATCAAGGGAAACAGTAGTTTGAATTTGTGGCAGTGAGGAGGAGGGTGTGGGATCAGTATCAGCTGGGTTTGCTGAACTGTCACCCTGGGCACTTTGCGTGTTCAACATTGTAGATAACAATGGAACATCGGCCCCTGAGAACTTTGATGAAACTGTTCTCATGCTCTGAAAAATGTTGTTCTTATGTCCCAGTATTGAGTAGATTCTTGCAGTTTTTGAAAGATCTTGGTGCTCAATATTGAACACTTCCTGCAAGAATCTTGGGTACATGAAGAACTGTGCTTTCACCCCTTCTTGAAGGTTGTATCTCAAACCTTCAAGAATGAGGTGGGAAAAATTGAAACCTGCCCCTGTTATCATACCGTGAACTGCCGACGCAAGTCCGGAGCTAAGTTGGTTCCAGCCACTCCTCTTCTGGGATATGCATTGGAGAAGAGTGTGGCAGAGATACTTCCATTTGGGACCCATGAGTGCCTTCTCTATTGTATACTCTGTTTGATTTCCAGTGTACCCTATGGATACAAAGGTCCTCATGTATATGTCTCTTGGGTAAGAGATGGCGTCCCCTTCATCCTGAAGCTTGAGGTGTTGGCGGAGCTTGGCTTCAGTGATGATTATCTCCTTGCCGTCTACTGTGCCTTTGATTTGAGGAGTGCCCTGTTCAGTGGAATACACGGCTGAGCTCCAAAAATTTTCCATGTGGGAAGTGTAGATGGTTGGGTTGACTGTTAGGGCATGGCGGATTTTGGACCGACAAAGGAAGTCGATCATATCATCGAATCCTTCGGATTTCTTGCCCTTGATTAGGTATGCAGTTAGGTTGTGATATGGGGAAAACTTGTCGTTGGGGTTGTTTATGTCCGCGCCTGCCATTGTTATGGATTTGGAGGGAAGAGGGAAGGGTGTTTGAATGGTGGTTAAGTATGGAGGGCTTGGAATGCTGTGGGGACGGGAGAGAAAGTGATGGAAGTTAGGTTTGAAATTGAATATGAAGAGGTTGTGGGGACGTTTGGGATTTTGATATAACGGCAGACGAGGGAAAAAGCAAATTTTCTTGTACAGTACAACCCTTTTTACTTTTCACTGTTACAGCTGTAAAACACTCGAGCAGTCATGGTAAAGACTGAGAGTAGTTTTTACCGTGGGTAAAAGTTAATGTAGACTTGTTTTACCCATCAGCAGCAAACTTGGTTGCTGCTGATGGTGAGCTATCCGCTGCAAACTTGGTTGCTGCGGATAGTTAAGTCTTTCAGCAGCAGATTTGGTAGCTGCTGATGGATGTATTCATCCGCAGCAAAGATGTTGCTGCTGACCGCCTTAAAGCTATCCGCAGGAAACTTGTTCCTGCTGATAACTTAAAGAGATCAGTGGCAAAGGCTTTGCTGCTGAAGAGTAAACCTGTCAGCAGTGAAAAAGTGCTGCTGATATTAACATTTTATTAAGAACAAAGACATAGACATATTTACAAGGAAAGATAAAAATTAGAGACATGTCTTATTCAAAGTTCATCATGCCAATTGATTCAACTAGATATCGAAATCTTGCTTCATCAAAAGGTTTAGTGAACAAATCAGCATATTGCTCATTTGTGTGAACCTTGGATAGGACAATTCTCTTTTTCTCAGCTTGATCCCTGATAAAGTGATACCTGATGTCGATGTGCTTAGTCTTGGAATGCTGGACTGGATTATTCGTGATGGAGATAGCACTCATGTTGTCAATGTGAATTGGAGTCTGCATGAAGGTCATTCCATAGTCAAGCATTTGATTTTGGATCCAGATGACCTGTGCACAGCAGCTTGAAGCTGCAATGTATTCTGCTTCAGCTGTTGAAGTAGAGACACATGTTTGCTTTTTGCATTGCCATGAGATGAGCCTTCCTCCAAGAAATTGACATCCCCCAGATGTGGACTTTTTGTCCAGGTTACAACCCCCATAGTCACTGTCAGTGTAGGCATAGAGATTGACATTTCCATTCTTTGGATACCATAGCCCAAGTTTTGGAGCTCCCTTTAGGTATCTAAAGATCCTTTTGACAGCTTGAAGATGAGACACTTTTGGAGCTGCTTGAAATCTTGCACAGAGACAAACTGCAAACATGATATCTGGTCGTGAGGCAGTGAGATACATAAGAGACCCTATCATTGCTCGGTACTGATGTTGATCAGTGTCCTGTCCTTCTTTGTCCGGAGATAATTGATGGTGCACTTGCATAGGAGTTCTTGCAGCAGAGCAGTCAGCCATTTTGAACCTCTCCAAGATGCTTTTGACATACTTGGATTGACTTATGAAGATTCCATTTGGTACCTGTTTGACTTGAAGTCCTAAAAAGAAATTTAGTTCACCCATTGAACTCATTTCAAATTTGGAATGCATCAGAACTTCAAAGTCTTTGCAGAGCTTCTTTCTTGTAGATCCAAAGATAATGTCATCAACATAAATCTGGACCAACAAAATTTCTCCCCCTTCATCTTTGATGAATAATGTCTGATCAATGGCCCCTCTTCTGAAGTTGTTGCTAAGTAGATATCCAGATAAAGTTTCATACCAGGCTCTTGGGGCTTGGTGTAAGCCATAGAGAGCTTTGTCCAGTTTTAAGACCTTATTTGGATGTGCAGGATCTACAAAGCCTGGAGGCTGTTTGACATAGACCTCTTCACCAATCTTGCCATACAAAAAGGCACTCTTCACATCCATTTGATAGACCATAAAGCTTTTGGATGCTGCATATGCCAGAAAGATTCTGATGGCTTCCAGACGGGCAACAGGAGCAAAAACTTCATCATAGTCAATGCCTTCTTCTTGAGTGTAACCTTGAGCTACCAGTCTGGCTTTGTTTTTGACCACGATGCCCCTTTCATCTTGTTTGTTTCTGAAGACCCATCTTGTTCCAATGACTGTTTGACCAGGTGGAAGATCAACAAGCTTCCAAACATCTTGTCTTTTGAATTGCAGCAATTCTTCCTGCATTGCTTCAATCCAGCTGTTGTGTTTGAGAGCTTCATCAATCCTTTTGGGTTCTACCTGAGATAGAAAACAAGAGAACAAACAAATGTTGGCTTCATGAGACTTACTTCTTGTCTGGATACCTGTGTGGATTTGGCCAATGATGTTTTCCAGAGGATGCTCTTTGTTTATTTTCTGTGCTGGTATCACATCCAGCCGTATTCCCTCTTCAAGATTACTTTGGTTTAGATCAGGATTGTCTTCAGTTGTGAGGAGAGGAGCCTGGAGGTTCTGGTTATTGTGTTCCACATGGTCAGCAGTAGTAGCATCAGAGGCCTCTTCAGTATGAATTGAGGAGGCTTCATTATAGATTTCTTGGTTAGAGAGATTGCTTCTTGTGGTGTTGGAAGTGCCGGCTTCACCTGTACTGGCTTCAATAGCTTCTGCCACTGATGGAGGATCAATGGATGGCCTTTTCATCCTGATGTAGGGACTGGGAAAATCCAGTCTGTAGTCAGAAGAAGAGGTTGAGGCAGAAGATGTTGATTTTGAAGAAGAAAACTCCATATTTGAGAAAATGAGGGGCTCAAATATCTGGGTGAAGGAGTCTATATCAAAGAGCCAGTTAGGACCTTTGCCTTGTTCACAGACAACATGTTCCCTGCATTCCACATTGGCAGATTCTTCCACAATCCGAGTCCTAGAATTGAATACTCGGTAGGCCTTTGATTGAGAGGAGTAACCCACAAAGTAACCTTCATCAGACTTTGCACCGAATTTAGGAAGAACCCCATTTGTGATGAGGATGGTACATGGACATCCAAAAGGCTTTAGGAAGCCAATGTAGGGAACTCTTTTGAGCCATAGTTCGTAGGGTGTTTTCTGGAGAGGCTTAACAATAAGGACTCTATTCTGCACATAACAAGCTGTGCTTACTGCTTCCGCCCAGAAAGTAAGGGGCAGCTTTGAGTCAGCCAGCATAGATCTTGCTGATTCAATTAGAGTCCTATTTCTTCTTTCAGCAACCCCATTTTGTTGAGGGGTTCTTGGAGCACTGTATTGCCTTTCAATTCCCTTGCTCTCACAGAAACTGTTCAGAGTGTGATTTTTGAACTCTGTTCCCTGATCACACCTTATGATCTTTACCTTCAGATTGCTTTGATTCTCTACCCTGAGAATATAGGTTTTGAGAATCTCAGCAGTTTCATCCTTTGTTCTTAGGAAGAATACCCATGAGAATCTGGAGAAGTCATCAGTTATCACCAGACAATATGACTTTTTGCCCATTGACATGACATTCGTAGGACCGAAGAGATCCATATGCAGTAGCTGGAGAGGGGTGTCATTTGTGTTTAATGTCTTGGGCTTGTGGGAACTCTTGTGTTGTTTTCCCTTCAAGCAGGCAATGCAGTGATCATCTAGCTGGAATTCTTTGTCAGGAAGTCCTCTGACAAGATTGTCCTTCACTAATTTATTAATTGTTTTGATGTTAACATGGCTTAACCTCCTGTGCCAGAGAGCGGATTCATCAACTGATGCCTTTGACAGAAAACATGAAACACTACCAGAAGGAGTGACTTCATTCATGTCAAGCACATATAAGTTGTCCTTTCTATTAGCAGTTAGGAGAATCTTCTCTGCAGGGGGTTTAGATAGGCCAGGGGCTAACACGAAACACTCTTTGTCAGTGAAGAGCATCCAATGCTTTTGATCACATACTTGGGAAACACTCATGAGATTGAAGTCAAGTTCTTTAACATAGTTGACTCTTTCAATACTCATTCTTTCATTTGACACAGTTCCTTGTCCAGTGATAGATCCACCCTTTGAGTCACTCCCAAAGGCAACATATCCTCCATTGAAAAGTCTGAAGTTAGAGAGGATGGACCTGTTGCCTGTCATGTGCCTGGAACAGCCGCTATCTACCACCCAAGTGTTGTGTTTGATGCCTAGCTGTCCCTGAGGTGGTATCTCTGCATTGTCTGCCATAAGTGCTTGGTTGGAGGCAGAAACATCTTCATATTGAAAACTCCAGTCAAAGTCTGTAGTTCCAACATTTGAACATGCTGCAGTTTGTGCTGGAGGAGTTCCTTGCTGCTGCTGCTGCTGCCTGGGCTGTCCTTGATAGGCTTGCTGCTGATAGGCTTGTTTTTGATGGCTGGCACCCTGATTGGCTTTTGGTGCCTTGCACTCCCTGGCAAAGTGACCCATTTGGTTACAGTTGTAACACCGGATCTTGCTTTTATCCAAACCAACTCTGGTGTTTGAGTTGTTGTTTGGAACAGATCTTCCGGTTCTAGAGTAGAACCTTTTTGCTCTGAGGGAGAGCATTGCATAAGAGTGCTGAATATCCATTTCTTCCAGATCATCTGGATGAAAGCATTCCAAATCCTCCTTAATGAAGTACATGCTGCTTAAGCTGTCAGAGACAAAGGCAGTAGAGGTTGACTGTTGAGGAGGCGCTTCTAGAAGAAATGGAGATGAGTTGGATTGTGAAACAGTTGGTGTTTGAGGATGAGTGACAATGGGAGGATGGTAGTTGCTTGCACTAGGACCAGAATGATCAGAGTGAAGTGCTGAGGTGTTGGTGGAGGAAGTGGTGGCTGATTGATAACTGGAGCTCCTTTCTTTAGCCTGAATCATTTCTAATTCATAGGTTTTAAGCATGCCAAAGAGCTCAGTCATCTGGAGAGTCTTTAGATTCTCCGTTCTTCTGATGGACACAGTGTATAGTGTCCAACAGGTGGGAAGAGATCTTATGAACTTCTTCAGAATGTCTTCATTTTCCAGGGTCACCTTGGAGCACTGCAGTTCTCCTACCAGATACGTGTACCTGTTATATAAAACTGTTAGTGACTCACCTTCCTTCCAGGCGAAGTTCTCATACTGTTGCTTGAGGATGTCACGTCTGTTTTCTTTGACCTCCTCAGATCCAGCAAACATCTTCTCCAGGGCTTCCCATAACTCCTTTGCGGTTTTGTAAGCCCTGAAGTTGTGAAAAACTTCATTTGGAAGGCACATTTGGATAGCTCCTAATGCCTTGAAGTCCACCTCCATTTTCTTGATGTCTTCTTCAGAATACTTGGAGGGTTCCTTCGGGACTAGTGGTCCTCCAGAGTCAGCCGAGGCCACCATGGGGATATAAGGTCCATCCCTTATGGATTTCCACATTCCGTATTCTTGGTAGCAGAAGAAGCTTTCCATACGGTTTTTCCACATATCATAGTCCTCCCCAGACACCAACCTCGGTGGTCGGTTGATACTGCCGATGTCTTCAAATCCATTACTTTGTGCCATTTCTGTTTTGTGTGACTTGATTAAGAATAGAGTTTAGAATAGAATCAGAAAGTGATTAAACAAATGTTAGTTTGTTTAATCTTGAGCCAAAGCTCTGATACCACTTGTAGGATCGTGAGATTACAAGGTGATTCTATTCTAGTTGATATTGGCGGAAACAATAGCAACTAACAAAGTAAACAAGTAAAACAGCAAGAATACTGATAAATGCACTGTTGTATTGATCTGCTGTGATTACAGGATTACAAGCAAAAACTCTTTCAAGGCACTTTGAAAGCAAACTAAAAAGCACATTCAAGCACACTCAAGCACACTTACTATGAAGTGTTTACACAGTATTTATAGTAACTCAGAATCAAGACAAACCCTTGATTCTGAGGATCAGATCGAACACAGACCGTTGATCTTGTTTATTAATCTAAATTATACGCAAAGGCTAATCTAGATAACTTTATTGAAGCGTCTTCTTAGGCATCATTGTTTGCATGCTTGGAGACGCGCAACAAGGTCCTTTATTGGTTGCACCACTGAGGATTCTTCTGCTTGGAGTGTGGCAGTTGCTTTTGCAGAAAGTTGTCAGAGACGCTTGGCATGGATAGTCAGCTGCAACGTTTGGTCTTCAGTGAATAAAGCTATCAGCAGCAAAGTTGAGAATACTGCTGCTGATAAGCCCATCAGCAGCAACTTGTGTTGAAGGCTGCTGATAAGCCTATCAGCAGCAACAAGTGTTGAGTGCTGCTGATAAGCCTATCAGCAGCAACAAGTGTTGAATGCTGCTGATAAGCCTATCAGCAGCAACAAGTGTTGACTGCTGCTGATAAGCCTATCAGCAGCAATTGTACTTAGAATAATTTGGTAGCAATCAGTCTTTGGTTCTACAAATAGTTGTTAGATTTTATGTCTTTATGTTTTTGTTATGTAAATGTCAAATGTCACTAAGTGTTTTACAAGTGAGCCTAGAGGCAAACTTGTTAAGTTCGCCTGGTCTATCAGAGGCGAACTTAATAAGTTCGCTTAGGTCTAGCTGAGGCGAACTTGTTAAGTTCGCTTAAGCTGTTAGAGGCGAACTTAATAAGTTCGCCTATATCAGGTCAGTTGGTTATATATATGTGTGTTTACAGAGTCAGTAAAAGATATAGAAAACAAAGCAGAGAGATCAGATCAGAGAAGTCCGATTGAGTCTGTAAACATCATTGTGATTGGAATACGAATTGAGAAGTTTATTTACTTGATTTTTTGCTTTGTCTTTTATGCGTATAAACGTTAATTCGTTGGATTCCGCACTCCGAGTAAACGTCACGTCTTATCACCAGATCGATCCGTAGACGCGCCATGGGGACCTACAAGTGGTATCAGAGCTTTTGCTCGTTATTCTTGTTGATTCTAGACGATTTTATATGCAAATTGACATCAAATTCATCATTTTTGAGTTTTTCAATTCAATGGAGTTTTCAAGACTGAATTTGATCTGATTTGGTGTTTTTGAAGAGGAATATGATGAAATTGATCCGATAGAAAGCTTCTAATTGACAAATTACATGATCCTACGGTCCAATTTTGTTTAATTCCTTCAATTCAGTGCTTAATGACGATTTTTGGTTGATTTTGTTTCGCTACTGTGGTCTGAAGAAGTTCTTGATCAAGATTCTGTTACGGCAAGCGAACTTGCTGAATTCTGTGCAGGCGAACTTAGCACCAGGCGAACTTGTCAAGTTCGCTTCTCACAGGGTTAAGCGAACTTATTAAGTTCGCTTCTCCTTAAGTTCGCTTGGGTGTAGTAAAGGCGAACTTATCATCTTCGCCTGAGTGTAAGGGTGTTCAACACTTAGAAATTTTTTTTCTTTCAGAAAAACGGCAAATATGGTTCAAGTCACGAATATGTTCAATTATGACAATGAGATCGGTACATCTCAAAAACCTCCGAAGTTGTTGAATCTAGCTGATTATTCTATTTGGAAAGATTGGTCTGACCAGTTCGTATCTTTTACCGATACTAGTTTGTGGATTCCGATTTTGGAAGGATATACGCATTCGACTTATTCTTGGATGGGACAGGACAATGTTCCAAAGCCGGTATCAGCGTTAACTACTGAAGAGAAGTTGTTATTTGATAGAGAAAAGAAAGCAATGGCTAGTATTTTGATGTCTCTTCCAAAGGAAATATATCATAGTTTTAAACAGTTCAAGTCTTCTCAACAACTGTGGGAAGCATTACAGAAAAGGTGTGAAGGAAGTTTGGATGTGAAGAAGAGTAGAAAGGAGTTACTAAAGAAGCAGTTTTTGGTCTTTAAACATTTTCAAAATGAATCCTTGGATGATCTTGCTACAAGATTCTATTATCTTCTTAGTGAACTGGCTAGTGCATCTGTGGTATATGAGACTGAGGAAATCAATGATAAATTCTTGGAGGCTTTACCATCAAAGTTTAATGTGTATACGGTTTTGATCAAAGAAAATATTAAGTACAAAACCATGTCTCTTGAAGAAGTTCTAGGGAAGATTCAGTCGCATGACATGAATATGAAGAAGAAAGAGACTAATATGGAGCATATCCAGAATCCCTCAATGTATTTTGCCAAATCTACTAGTAAATCTGGTACTGGAGTGGCATTCTTTTCTGGTGATGCTCAATAGTCTTCAAATGATCAGTGTTCTGGAGTTCCAATTTATTCTGGTCATTCAAGCCATTCTGGATTTTCTGCGACTACAGCTTCAACATCATCTGGATCTCATTTGAATCAAAAAGTTGTTGATGATTATCTTGCTATGTTTTCTTCATTCATGGCATCATATGAAAATTTCATTGGAGGTAAAATACATGATCCTGAGGTTATAGAAGAAGATTTCAGACAGATTGACCCTGTTGATCTGGAAGAAATGAATATCCAATGGAATATAACCATGTTAATGCGTCAAGCTAAAGATTTCTTGAAGAGAACTGGCAGAAAATATATTGGTTCAAATAGTCGATCTCGTATGGGTTTTGATAAGAGCAAAGTTCGTTGTTACAACTGCCAAGAGTATGGTCACTTTGCTAAGGAATGTGTGAAGCCAAAGGTAGAATTTGATTCTCAAAAGAAGCAGTCTAACTTTCAGCATAATAGGAATCAGTCACATGGTTCATTTGGTAATCAAAATCATGGTCCTTCTGGTAATACAAATCATGCATCTGTGTCATCAGCTTTGGTTGCTCAAAACGACGAAAACTATGACTGGGGCATTCATCTGGAAGATTTGGTGGGTACTGTGAGTTAGGCTTTTGTTGCAGAAATTCATTATGAAAAACCAGAGGAGTCTACTGATGATGAAAGTTCTAGTGATGATTCGTGTGATGGTGATAGTGTTCCAAGCGTTGATGATGATGTAGAAAAAGGGCAGAGTATTGATTCTGATGCTGCATCAGGGGTTACTGAGGAGGATATTGTTCTTACAGAAAATGCTTCAGTTGGTGATGATTCAGAGAATATTCCTATTGCCAAAGTATTCATGGCAGACATGTCTGATCCGTCTAAGGTAAAAGACTCTGTTTGTCATATTTACTGTTCTAACTGCATTTCTGTAAAAGATAAATTGCAAAAGGTCATGGATGATAACACAATCTTGATTTGTGACATGAAATCAATGCATTCAGTTAATCAGAAACTAAAAGATAATGATAAGCTATGCATTGATAGAATTGAGTCTTTGAAAAGAGACTTAAATTCTCTTGGGCTAAAATACAAAGAATAGGGTTATCATCTAGATATGGCTTATGCTGAAATAGAAAAACGTAATGAAGTTGTTGCCTAAAAGAATAAAGAAATATCTGACAAAGAGTCTGAGGTGATCAAACTTCATCGAAAGATGGAACAATTTGAAAGTTCTTCAGTTGTTTTGGATTATTTTTACTCAAATGCTGATCCTATTAAGCGTGTTGCTGGTATTGGATTTATTCCTCCACCGTTTAATGCAAATTATGTGGTGGAACCTGAAATTATAAATGAAGAGGAGATAGATCCAAAAACTGTGTTAAAGGTGAATCCGGTAACTGGAGAGGATATGGTATATGAGTCAGATTCTGAAGATGAGATGTTCGATGAAAAGAAGGTCGAGGGCATTCCAAAAGAAGTGAAAATTGATGACCCAACAGTTGTTAAAACTGTTACCCGGGATAGATGCATTATGACTGAACCTGAAGAGGTGAAAGTGGTTCCAACTAAACTTTCTCTAATCTTACAGTCAAGTGGGTTTGTTGCAGCTGGTTATCAAAAAGTGAATTCTTCAAAGGTACCAACACAGAATTATGTTCAAAAGAAGCCGATAAATTGTTCTGGACATTCCTCTGAAGTTTATACCTCTGATAGAACCTCAAATTCAAAGAAAACCTCTTATTTCAGAAGTTATCAAGAAAGAAGAGTGTGTTTTCATTGCAATGAGGCTGGTCATATTTTGATCAATTGTCCATACAAGAACCAGGGTAAAATGAAGCATGTTCCTTCACAACCAAAAGTGGTGAAGATTCTGAAAAGAAAATATGAGGGAAAGTCGTCTTCTAGTTTGGAGAAAAATTTGCCTGCTCAAACTTTTGTTAAATCCTCTGGATTTAAACGACAGGATAAATTGAATGCTAAATCTTTTGTATTCAAAGAGAAACTTGAGATTCCAAAAGTTGGGATTTCAAAAGATTCTTTTCAGGAGGTTAAATTGTCTAGACCTTAAAGAAGAAGAAGAAACAGAAAATTAAAGAAAATTTTGGAAACATCTGAATCTGACAATAATATATCAAATAATGTTTTTCAAAATAATAAAAATGGTTCTTCTTTGAAAAATTCTGATTGTCAAACTTCTGTTCCAAAAGTGAATGATAAAATTGATTGTAAATTACAAGAAGTTGTTTATTTTGATCAATCTGGACGACCCAAGACCACGTTGGCTTGGGTTCCACTTTCTAACTGATTCTCGTTGTTTATGTAGGGACAACCAAGGAGGACTATCAACAATACATGGTATGTGGATAGTGGTTGCTCTCGACATATGACAGGGAATGTTAGATTGCTTGAGGATGTAAAACAAATTGATGGAGGTTATGTCGCTTTTGTGGGTAATAAAGGCGGGTACATAACTGGCCAGGGTACGTTAAAGAATGACAAAGTCAAATTTGAAAAGGTGAATTATGTTGAGCCGCTGGAACACAATCTTTTAAGCGTATCACAAGTCTGTGACAAGAAGTTTTCGTTCCATTTCAACGATGCTGAATGCTATATTTTGAAACCGGGCTTCGTGATTCTAGATGAATGGATTCTTATGAAGGCTCCGAGGAGAAATGACACGTATGTCCTTGACATGAGTGTCGCCACTACAACGGATTCAATTCCAACATGTTTACTCTCCAAGGTGTCGGAATCTGATTCAATATTGTGGCACAGGAAGCTAGCTCACATTAACTTTAGGAAGATGAACTACATTGTTAGGAATGATTTGGTTCTTGGTATTCCAAAGATGAAATTCTCAGTTCCAGATGATTGTATTCCGTGCAAAAAGGGGAAGCAAAGAAAGAAATCTCACTCATCTAAATCTACGAATTCTATTGTAACTCCTTTGGAGAGTATCAGGAGCATCGGTGGGAAATTGTATTGCTTGGTAGTAACTGATGATTACTCCAGATTTTCATGGGTTAAGTTTCTTTCTTCTAAAGCTGAAACCACTGAGTTGGTGCAATACTTAATCCTGGGTTTAGAGAATTTATTTAATCTGAAAGTCAGAAGAATCAGGAGTGACAATGGCAGCGAATTTAAGAATAGCAAAATGGGCTTATTTTGTCTACAAAAAGGAATTCATCATGAATTCAGTGCGCCATATGTTCCTCAACAAAACGGTGTCGCTGAACGAAAGAACATGACGTTGGTCGAAACGGCTCGCACGATGCTTGCAGATTCTAAGCTTCCAGTCACCTTTTGGGCTGAAGCTGTGAATACTGCGTGTCACGTTTTGAACAGGGTCTTGACCGTCAAGCGACACAACAAGACTTGCTACGAGTTGCTGAATAATGGAAAGCCAAATCTGGAATATTTACTACCTTTTGGTAATCCTTGCATCCTGTTGAAAGTTCGTGATGTCCCAACAAAATTCAGTGCGAAGGCTATTGAAGGGATTTTTCTAGGGTATGTGGCTAATTCAACAACCAAGAGGGTTTTTAACAAAGAGACGCGCTAAGTTAAAGAATGGTTCCATATTGACTGTTCAAATCGGTCTTTCCCACAAATGGCGATTGGTCCGGATTGAGCATTTGATTATGAAAACTTATTCAAATCTTTTCATTTACCTTCTGATATTTCTGATGAAGATGCTGCTATTTTTTATGATTCTTGTCAGGATGCACAACACAATGGATTTCTACCAAATGCAGTTCCAAATTCATCGATTCCATCTACTTCTGCTCCCGATCCTAATGTTGCTTCTTGTTCAAGTCCACAAGATTCAGAGAGTAAGGAGGATAATGCTATTTTTCAAGATTCTTATGCTGATCCGTTGTTGGGTGATGATCCATTACCTTCGACACAGGCTCAGGGGTAGATTCCTACAAATTTAGACTCGGATATTCCAATTAATCATGATTATTCTTATCAATTTGACTCTACTCAAGTTGACGTGTTGCAGGTGCCTGAGGTTGCATCCATCAAGGAGCTCAAAGATCATCCAGTGACGAATATAATTGGAAATTTACAGGATGGAGTGAAAACACGTTCTCTTGTTGACAATACTTGTTTATATACTTGCATTAAAGATTCTAGTGTTCTTGATGATTGCTCACATTCATGCTTTATTTCGCAGGTTGAACCCAAGAATGTTGAGATGGATTTAAATGACAACAACCGGATAGAAGCTATGCAGGAAGAACTTGCTCAATTTGACAAACTTAAGGTTTGGAATCTTGTTTATCTTCCGAAGGGTGCGTATCCGATAGGAACAAAATGGGTGTTTAAATGTAAGAAAGACGATCGAGGTGTCGTGGTACGCAACATGGCAAGATTAGTTGTTCAGGGCTTCAATCAACAGGAAGGAATTGATTACACCAAGGTTTATGTGCCGGTTGCGACGCTTGAAGCTATAAGGCTGTTTCTAGATTTAGCTTCTTTTAAAGGTTTTAAGGTGTTTCAATTAGACATCAAAAGTGGGTTTTTATATGGAAAGGTCAAGGAGGAAGTCTATGTTTGTCAGACGCCGGGGTTTGAAGATCCACTGAATCCGAACATGGTTTTCTAGCTTGATAAGGCCCTCTATGGTCTTCATCAAGCTCCTTGTGCGTGGTATGAGACTTTATCCACACATCTTTTGGCGAATGAATTTGTTCGTGGAAAGATAGACTCGACCTTATTCATAAAGAAATCAGGGGGAGATTACCTACTGGTACAGATTTATGTGGATGATATTATTTTTGGCTCGACAAATGAAGGGTTGTGCAAAGACTTTGAGGGTGTTATGAAGTCAAAATTTGAAATGTCTGCTATGGGAGAATTATCGTTTTTCTTAGGTTTACAAGTAAATCGAAAGGAAGATGGTTTCTTTATTCATCAGTCCAAGTATGTCAAAGACATCTTGAGCCGGTTCAAGATGGAGGACTGTACCCCATATGATACTCCAATTCCGGTCAATCATAAGTTGAATTCTGATCTGGAAGGAAAAGATGTGGATTGTCGACTTTACAGAGCTATGATTGGATCCCTCATGTACTTAACCGCTTCAAGGCCGGATATAATGTTCGCCGTGTGTATCTGTTCCAGATTTCAGGCAAAGCCAAAAGAATCTCACTTAATTGCTGTGAAAAGAATCTTTCAATATTTAAAAGGAAAACAACGTTTAGGGCTATGGTATCCTCATGGTTCTAACTTTGATTTCAATGCTTATACTGATTCTGATTTTGGTGGTTGTTGTCTGGACAGGAAATCTACAACAGGTGGTTGCCAGTTCTTAGGTAATCGACTTGTATCCTGGCAATGCAAAAAGCAAACCACAGTCTCGATTTCAACATGGGAAGCAGAATACATCGCTGCTGCAAGTTGTTGTTCACAGATCCTGTGGATACAACAGCAATTGAGAGATTACGGTTTGAATTTCACAGGAACCCCTATGCTTATTGATAATAATGCTACTATGTCCATAACGAATACTCCTGTTAAACATAGTAAAACTAAGCACATCAAAATTCGATATCATTTTATACGTGATTGTGCAGAGAAAAGGTTGATTGAGCTGGTCAAGGTACACACTGAAGATAATTTTGCTGATTTGTTTGGCATTTGATCGTACCAGGTTTGAATTTCTAATTAAAATGATTGGTATGATCAATCCCGAATAAAAGTTTTTCAAAATCAGAATTTCATGGAAAATTTTGTTTTTAAGTTCTTTTATTGCTTTATTACATTTCTGCATTTACATTTTCAGTCAAAAAGTGTAATTTATAAAAAGTCAAAACAAATTGAAAAATATAAAATTTGACATCATTTGAGGTTAAAGAAGAAATGATAGTACATCAGTGATTAGTTCATTTCACACGACCTTAGTAGACCTTAATATATGATTGATTAAACTGAGTTGATTTGATCTAAATTTCAAAGTCTGCATAAATAAGAAATGATAGTGTTGTAAATGCTCTATTCTTGATAATTTGTTTTAAAATTTGTGTATAAAATTTGAAACTTGAATTGTCAATAGGCTAAAAGCGTTTTGAAACTAATAGTAGTGTGAAAATTAAATATAATATGATTACATCTGTGATTTAAATCCATTATATGTCTGGGTGTGTGTAAAAGATCATTATCAGATAAAGAATATATGGTTATAAAGAATTTCATGAGACCAATATCGAATTATATCTTTAGCATAAATTTATTTCAGTTCACTTCACTGCCCATGCCCCGAAAAACATGCAAGGTGTTGTTGAACTAAGATATGCTTTCAAAATCTGTTGAAACATATATTCGCCCTTGAATCAGTTAGATACATCATCTTGTCTGACTCCATTGAATTTTATCCAGATAATAGTTGGATCCTCATACCTGAATCTGTTGATTCTCATTAAACAGCCAATCCATTAGAATCTTCTGATTCTGAATCATCATGATTCTTATATCCTTTGGGATCTGCGTTTATACTTGTGCTAAAAGAAATAATTTCATCTTGGATATTGATCTAATCTTAACATTAACTGTATATGTCTTGAAGATAGTGCAATTTATATTTCTGTTTGGCATATATGTGGGGTACACGATGTTTTTCATCTAAATGGTACTAAATCACATGAATTTGAAGAATAAACGCTTATAGTTTCAAATCATATAATATTGACAAATTTAAGAATTCATGCTTTATATTTCAAATACGATATAATAAAAGAGCAATTTATAACCTGATCTTATTTACTTTGAAATTTATCGCGTATCATTTCAAATATTATTCAAATTGAATGAGTTTCAAAATGAAAAAGATGCAAAGTGCACAAAACTTAGTTGAATGGTTTCATACTATAGGTTACCTTTTGTTATTGCTAAAATGTGTGATGAATTAATTGAATACTGATTTGATCTTCTTGCTCATGATGTAAATTCAAAAATATGTGTTTCTGTTTGTACAGATAAAATCCAAAAATATGTGTTTCAGTTTGTACAGATAAAATCCAAAAATATGTGATTTCAGTTTATTCAGATAAAATTCAAAAGTATGTGATTCAGTTTGTATAAAAATTCAAAAAGATTTTGATTTTTATTTTCCATGAAAATTCTAAATTTTTATTAAAATTGTTCGGGATTGGATCGGATACGTGTTGCGGACGGAAGTTCAAGATTTGACAGGTTGAAGTTGTTAAAATTTCTGTTCAAGGCAAAAAGGTTGAAAAGCTATTAAGTTCGCCTGTATACAATGAAGCGAACTTAATAAGTTCACTTAAAACCAGTGAAGCGAACTTAATCGGATTATTTGTGGTGAAGCGAACTTATCATGTTCGCCGAAGAATTGTTAAGCGAACTTAACAAGTTCGCCTAATTAAGCGAACTTAATGGGTATAAGGTTCCAGATCAAGCGAACTTATCAGTTCATCGTCTTCTTCATTTTTAGGCGAACTTAACTACAAAATTTTCAAAATTCTTAAACGTTGTTGTTGGAGTTGTTTACCGGTTCTGTCTTAATCCAAATTGAATTGCGAACTCAACCAAGGTAATTTCATTGAATTTCATCCAGTAAATTGTGAGAATTTGACATTTTTCATCTCGGTTTTCGTCGAACATTTCAAAGGACGGATTTTGACCTAATTGTGACCGGATTTATAAAATTGATCATCCGATTTGGTTATAAATTTATATTCGACTGATATTCATTGCTTATTCCATAATTTCATCTCGATTTATAGATTTTTGCTCGACTGTGTTTGAATTTGAAACGTCACAGGTTCAGCGAACTTGTTCTAAGCGAAGTTGTTCGAAGCAAACTTGTTCGAAGCGAACTTGTCAGGCGAACTTAATAAGTTCGCCTCTTGCACTACTAAGCGAACTTATTAAGTTCGCCTAGGGGACAGTGAGGATTTGGACTTGTGAAAATTTTTGTTTGAAATTTTTTTTTTTATCTTTGTTGTTTTGTTTGTATTCGTTATTTTTTCTATTATGTTTGTTGTTCAAATATTTCAGATGGCTCGACGTGTCGAATATAAACATAATCAAGTGGCATTGTTAGATCCCAACATGTCCGAGGCTGTGAATTTTCAAGGCATTATAGGATTTTTGAACAGATCACGTCTTCATGTTGCCTTATCTGCTGATCCTTACATAAGTCTCGTGTATATACAGCAATTTTGGGACACTGTGCATCAAGATACGGACGTTGAACCTCATGTTCTTCGTGCCACAGTTAATAATACCGAGATTGCCATTTCTGAAGAAACGATACGTGCTGCTCTTGATTTGGGTGGAAATGCTGATGATCCGTTATCTTTTCCTGGAACTCTTATTTTGGGTTGTTTTCAACGGATGGGTTATCGTGGACGACAGAATGATACCCAAGCACGGAAAGGTGGATTAGTCGGTGAATGGAGATATTTCATGCATGTGATTATTCAATGCATCTCTCCTCGCAAAGCTGGTACCGATGGATTGAAGATGGCTCTTCAAACTGCTATGGTGGCTTTAACATTGAATAAGAGATTCAATTTTCCACTTTACTTCTATCGGGAGATGGTCATGCAGATTAATCCAGCTGAAGGTCAAGGATTCTTGATGTATCCTCGTTTTATTCAAATGATTCTCAATCACCTTATTCCGGATCTTCCACAACATCCTATACGACTAACTTTGACTCCAATGTCAAAGCGTATCTTTACCGACTGCACGAAGGTGAAACAGCAGAATGCTGCATTGATTCCGGTCAATACTCCATTGTTTGGGCACTTAATCAATCATGATTATGTTGTACCCCTGAATGACAACTGGTTTCATCCTGATGAAATTGCTCAAGTTCAAGGCTTCAATGTTCAACAACAACAACAGCAACAACCACAACAACCCGCACAAATACATGTTCAACAACAACAGATACCAGTTCGACAAGTACAAGTTCCCGTACAACCATAAATTCCTATTCCTGAACATGTTCCTATTCCACAAGCTGAAGTTGAAATACCTATTCAGGAACCAGTTCAAGAAGAGGTCGTTCATGAACCTGAACACGATCTAGGAATGAACATGGATGATTTCATTGATGATGTTGTGAACTCGCCCATTCATGAAGCTGAAGGGAATGTGGTGACTGATGATGATTCTAGTTCCAGCTCAAGTGATACGATATTATCGGTTAATGAAAGAACTGATTCTGATGACTCTAGGGATTTTTCCTCAGGTCATTATGAACGGTTGGCTACAATTCCACTGGCTAATGCTGGCAAACGCATTAAATCTTAAGCCAGACGACCAAGAAGAAAGTCTGTTCGGGATCCTCCTTCCGGATCAGTACTTGGCAAAAGATCTTTGGTCGATGAGAGTACTGACACTGATAGTGACTTTAATCCAGATCCTACGCGTCAAAAGTTGATGTCTGCTTCGATTGCTACTGCAAAATCTTCTCAGGGAGTCGAGGATGCTAATTTTGTTGCTTCATTGATAATTACTCCTCCAAGATCTAAGGATCCATCTCCAGTGATTTCTCCTGTTCCTCCAGTCATTCCTACTACTTCAAGTCCTTCTATTCCACAATCGTCAGCTGGTCCGTCAAAGCCTTCTGATTCTGAAAGGATTACTTTCCTTGAATCTCAAGTGTTTTCTCTACAAACCGAGGTAAACACTCTTGTGTCTACTGATTCACAACGGAAGCTGGTGATTCAGACTCAAGCTCAACAGATTGCTGACATGCAAGCATTAGTGTCCAAACTCATTCAGCGTCTTGACGCTCAGGGGGAGTTGAGGATACCTTATACTTGTCACACAGAGTCTATTCAAAGATGTGATGATGAAGACAAAGATCCTGCTGGAAATATTGAGGGTGGTTGTCAATACACTGACGCTAATCCTATATCTAGGGTTCAGGGGGAGTCGACATCACAATCACTTGAAGGAAACAAAGATACTAGTACTAATGAAGAAGAAATTCTATTATTGGATTCTTTCAAGATTCAGAAGAAGAGCAAGCTGAAAAGATTGCATGTCTTGATGACATTGATGATTTATTCAATGACATGGAAGATGATATGTCGGATAATGAGATAGAAGAAGGAGAAATAGTAGAGATTGAGATAGAAAAAGATAAAGATAGTGTTACTTATGAAGGCTGTGATGGTCTTAAAGTGCCGTATAACTTCATCCAGGATGATGTTATTCCTGAATTCACTTATGAAGGAGTAACAAATTCTATGGACTCTGTTGAAGACATCACACTGCCTGAAGACACTACTGATTCAAAGATAGATACTGATGATGAGACTATTCAATCCAATAAAGTGGCTGAAACTAAAACTACTCACTGAGTCTCCGAAGGTTAATGAAGAACCTGTGATGTACAGAGATACAGGGATGACAAGAGAACAGTGGAGAGAAGTTGTAAACAGTTGGATGAAGGTGCTACCCAAGTCTCCAGCACAACCTGTTCAGAAAGAGAAATATGTGAATAAAGAGCAGTGTGTAGGAAGGATAATAAGTTGGTTCTATGATGATGAATCAAAATTATTTGCAATTAAACGATCTGACGGTGTTCAATACTTAAAGCCGAGGATCAAATATTTCAATACCTTGCCGAGGTGTGAAATAAATGGTCTAGCTTCAAAGCCACTCATTAATAGATCGAAGAATGGTTTGGCTGATGTGATAGCAAACTTGATCAAGAAAGAAGGTAGTTCAGGAAAGTATGATTGGCTAAAACCACAAAAGGGAAAGAGAGTGAAGAACACAGATCCAAAGACTGGGAAAGTGACCTGGAGATACAAGTATAAACCAGTGCATGCTATTCACAAGATACCGTTAAAGAAGATTCCTCAAGACTTTCTTGGGAATATGAAATGGTGGTATGTTGACGTTAATACTGGAGAAGAAAGGATTGAAGATAAAGATAATATGGTCATTGTGTGTTTCTATGACACAATGAATCTTATTAATTTTTCAAAGAAAGATCAGAGGACGCTGCGAAAGAATGAGATCATGTACACTGATGTTTGGAGAGAACAAGGTCTACAGTACAAAAGAGTTTTAGAGATATGCAGAAGATATGGAGTGCATGCTGGCAGAAGACTACCGGATAACTGGAAGAGCTCAAGTTAAAGACTGAAGATAAAGCTATTGTCAAGGGGGAGTCTGTTAAGACATAGATTGTAATGACAAAAGCTTGTAATAATTAGATTTTATGTCTTTATGTTTTTGTTATGTAAATGTCAAATGTCACTAAGTGTTTTACAAGTGAGCCTATAGGCGAACTTGTTAAGTTCGCCTGGTCTATCAGAGGCGAACTTAATAAGTTCGCTTAGGTCTACCTGAGGCGAACTTGTTAAGTTCGCTTAAGCTGTTAGAGGCGAACTTAATAAGTTCGCCTATATCAGGTCAGTTGGTTATATATATGTGTTTTTACAGAGTCAGTCAAAGATAGAGAAAACGAACCAGAGAGATCAGATCAGAGAAGTCCGATTGAGTCTGTAAACATCATTGTGATTGGAATACGAATTGAGAAGTTTATTTACTTGATTTTTTGCTTTGTCTTTTATGCGTATAAACGTTGACTCATTGGATTCCGCACTCCAATTAAACGTCACGTCTTATCACGATATCGATCCGTAGACGCGCCATGGGGAACTACGACTAAGGATGATGACAAGGACAAGGATCCCGAAGCCGGTCCTAGTGGAGGTGAGCACCAAGCTTTAGCAATCGTGCCCATCTCTGCTGTTCCAATGGCTCAGGGGGAGTTGACTCATCAAGAGGGTGGTGATACCTCTAGTGGTGAGAAAGGAAAGTCAGTGGCTGAAGTACTTAAGGACTTATTTGATGATGAGATCCTATATCTAGAGCCTGACTATTCCAAAGAAGCACAGATCGATGCTCTCTTCAATCTAGAAGAAGGAGAGATCGACTCTGGTGACGACAGGGATGATGATGATGAAGACGTTGTGATCGAAATTCCCAAGGGTGACGGGGAAGGAGAGTACGAGCTAGAAGATGGAGAGATCTTTGAATTTCCATCCTTCGACGCTCCGCTCGACACAGGTTCAGTCAAGCAGGATAGTAATTTAGAAGCCTCGACTGAAGCCTCCCCAGTTGACCCTGAACCTGTGGACCCAGAGGCACCGAAAGAAACAGACATGCCTTCTACTTCATCAAAGGGTCCAGCTCCTGTGTGGCAAAAGACGTCTATAAAAGAGAAACACGGAGCAACAGGGATGATCTTGGCTGTAAGGTTCGAGGAGGACAAGTAGTTGTTCGCTATCAAAAGATCTGGCGGGGTTCAATACTTGAAACCCACCAGTGAAGAGTTCAGTTCCTTGCCCAAATACGACCTTGTGAACCTAGCAAACCGAGAGCTGCTGGGTCATTCCAATCACGCAGTGGTGATGGGTTTGTGGCTGGTTCTGCAGCGAGAAGCAAGATCAGGGAAGTTCGAGATGTTCAAGCCTCAAGTGCCCAAGAGAGTCAAGGACAAGCACGCTGTACATCCTGTGACTAAGAAGCACTTAAAGAAATTGGTATACAAGCCAGTGCGATGCGAAACTAAGATTCCCATGAGCAAGTTATCTCAGGATATTCTTTGTGACATGTGGTACTGGTACGTAGATCCAAAAATGGGCGAGGCTGTGATCATGGGTAAAGGACATTCAAAGAGTGGGAACCTAGTGCCAAAGGAGCTGATCAGAATATTTTATGAAGTCTGCTTCATCAACTTTTCTGTGAAAGATCTGGAGGTACTAGCAGAACACTACTGCGTCTACATGGATGAGTGGACAAAGCTCCTTGCTTCTAAATATGACAAGGTAATTAAGTTCTGCCTTGATTACAAGAAGAACATGGAAGCTAAAGATCAAATGCTGTGAAGACCGAAGACTGAAGATTATCCAGAGCTATTGTCAAGGGGGAGTTTGTTGAAGACTTTCCTGTGACAAACACTCTGGATAGATAGAGTCTTAGTCATAGGTTGTTTTGTCTTGTTTGTAATTGTCTTTGTATGTAAGAGTCTTTATGTATTAGTTTATCGAGTTGTATTTACTTTTACATATTGAATGTTGCAAAATTCTCTAAGTGTTTTGCGCACTTATAAGTGCGCAGGAGAAATCTCCTGCGTACTTAGCAAGTACGCAAGAACAACTTTGCGTACTTGCTAAGTACGCAAGAGCATTTTGCCCTGCGCACTTAGCAAGTGCGTAGGCATCAGGTCCTGTATAAATGGGATAGGTTGACAGAAGTTAAGTACGCAGGCTTTAGTACAAATACGCAGATTGTAATCTCAGTGCTTTTCTCTGTAACCTTCAAGTGTTTATAATACAAAGAACGTTTAAAGTGTTTTCTCTTGTCGGTTTACTTTGTTTAGCTAGACTCTCCGCCTAGTCACGGGCATTGCGCACCCGGTCCGACTAGTAGACCCACTTGCATGTGATGATCTGCCACACCCGAGGGACCTACACAAGACTAATCTTGTGCGTACTTAAGTTATATCCTGCGTACTTATCATTTACTCCTACGTACTTATCAAGTACGCAAGAGCAAATCTTAAATACGCAAAAGGCCAATATCAAGTGCGCAAGTGTTTCTGATTTTTCTGAAATTTGACTAAGTTTTCACCATGTCAAATCTTCAAAATCTCGGTAATCTTCTGAACTAAGACAACGAGATCGGAACACCTCAGAAACCGCCAAAGTTGCTAAATGTAAATGATTATTCAAATTGGAAAGCACGCTTTGAGCATTACATTTCTTATACCGATTCTTCGTTATGGATACCTATTCTAGAGGGATATAAGCATCCAACACATATTTACCTTGATGAAGTAATGCCCAAGCCTATCTCTAAACTCGAAGAAGAAGAAAAGAAAGTTTATGATCGAGAGAAGAAGGCTCACGGTTCTATCACTATGGCCTTGACTAGGGAGTTATTCCACAGTTTCAGAAGATATGATAACTCCAAGGATCTTTGGAAGGCGTTACAGAAAAGATTCGAGGGCAATAGGATATGATAACTCCAAGGATCTTTGTTGATTTTTGTGATAAAATAGGGGTAGCTCTTGAGCACTATTTTAGAAACAAAAATCACTCAAAAACTGATTTTTGTTGTGTATTTGAGTGTTTTGAGCATCAAAGGTTGGTTAGAAACAAGTTTCTCACCCTTTGGCTCATTTGCATGGATCATCAGACGAATTTTTACCATCTCTGACGAGTTTCAGGTGACCGGAAAAGTTTGGTGAAAGTTGCTGAAAAGGTATCCTGCGTACTTACCATTTCTGGCAAAAAGTACAGTTTCGTGCGTACTTACTAAATACGCAAGACTTATCTCCTGCATACTTATAAGTGCGCAAGACTGATCTTGTGCGAACTTAAGTTATATCATGCGTACTTATTATTTACTCCTGCATACTTACAAGTACGCAAGAGGAAATCTAAATACGCAACACCATTTCTCAAGTGCGCAAGGCCAAAATCAAGTGCGCAACTGTGTCTGACTTTTCTAAAATTTGACTAAGTGTTCACTATGTCGAATCTTCAGAATCTTGGAAACCTGTTGAATTACGATAATGAGATCGGTACACCACAGAAACCACCAAAGTTGCTGAACGTGAACGATTATTCTAATTGGAAAGCACGTTTCGAGCACTACATTTCTTATACCGACTCATCACTATGGATACCAATCCTTGAGGGATATAAGCATCCCACACACATCTATCTTGATGAAACCATGCCCAAACCTATCTCTAAGCTTTCTGACGAAGAAAAGAAAGCTTATGATCGTGAAAAGAAGGCACTTGGTTCGATCACTATGGCATTAACTCGGGAATTGTTCCACAGTTTCCGAGGGTATGACAATTCTAAGGATCTCTGGAAAGTTTTACAGAAGAGATTCGAAGGAAATAGTGACATCAAGAAGAGTAAGAGGGATCTTCTCACGAAGCAGTATGAGTGCTTCAGATTTTTAGAGAACGAATCTTTAGATGACCTCATCTCTAGATTCTATCATTTACAGACTGAGTTAAAAGCTTTTGAACTCAGGTATCCAGATGAAGAGATGGTGGAAAAGTTTTTGGATGCTTTACCACCCAAATTTGAGATGTACACAACCTTGATGAGGGAAAATCCTAAATTCTATTAATTGACAGTTGAGGAGGCAATATGAAAGGTTCAAGCTCATGACATGAACCTAAGAAGAAAGGAGAACTCAGGAAGACCCCAGATACAAGACCCTTCTATGTATCATGGGACGACTTCTACATCCAAGTCATCGGGCTCTGGATTCACTGGAAATCCTACTGAAGAAGACCACGCAACTAGGTGTGGTGGTCATGCTTGCTATGCTTCAGGTTCAGGGTTAGGGTCTCATCATCAAAATACCTCAAGAAATCCTCCTGCTACGTCTTCAGCTAACCACTCATCTATAGCAAGAATAGCTGAAGATCATGTAGCACTATTCTCATCTTGTATGCTTGCGTATGAGAATTTCATTGGTGGCAAGCTTACTAATCCAGAGACGATTGAAGAAGATTTTAATCAAGTGGATCCTGATGACATGGAGGACATGGATATTCAATGGAATATGGCCATGCTATTGAGGAGAGCCAAGCGTTTCCTGAACAGAACAAGAAGAAAGTTTATTAGCGGGCATCCTAATGCCATGGTCGGGTTTGAAAAATCTAAGGCCAAATGCTACAAGTGTCTGAACTTTGGACACTTTACTCGTGAGTGTCAGAAAGACAGAGCACCTGCCTCTGGTTTCACCCGACCCAACCAAGGAAACAGCCATGGCCAAAACAATCCAAACCATCACAATCAAAGCCAAGGTGGAACATCCAATGCACTGGTAGCCCAACAGGACGACAACTTTGATTGGGGCGTTCATCTTGAGGATGCCATCATCGCACAAACCCAGGTTGGTCTCATGGCTGAGAGCATGGAGATGATGGAAGCTTAGAAAAGGGAAGCTTCTATGGCTGACCTAGAAGAATCTACAACTGCTGCTACAGAGAAGGTGAAGGAAGCTGAAGAAAAGGAAGCTTCTGTAGCTGATGAAGAGGAATCAACCACTGCTGTTGCTCACATGGCCATTGAAGAAGCAACAAGTTCATCGCCTTAGGTAGATTCTAACCCTTTCTCTGTTATTTCATGTTCTAAATGTCTAGGGCTAAAACTTGAAAATTCTAGGCTCCAAGACAAAATCGAACCCCTAAGTATGGCAGCTCTAAACTACAAAGAAAATGAAAAACGTTTTAAAGATTCTATTGAAACGTTAAAAAAGGAAAAGTGTGAATATTCTCTAAAAATAAGTGATCAACAACTTCACTTAGATGTTGCATACAGGGGGTTAGAAAAACGGAACAATGAAATCAACAATCTGCAAAATGAGATCTTGCAGTTAAAATGCACTAATGAGAAGTTGAAAAACTCTCGCTTTGTGGTGGAACACTACGAGTCTGTGGTGAGACAACTGAATGGGTTAGGTTTGGGTACTAATGCCATTCCTCCACCAGTGAGCGGGAAGTTTGTTAATAGCTTAATAGACATTGATCTCACTTGTCTAGATGAGTCCTCTGATAAGGATGATTCCCCTAAAAAGGATGAATCCTCAAGTAAGGCTAACTCCCAAATTGAAAGCTTTTGAGCTAAAGTATCCTGATGAAGAATTAGTTGAAAAGTTTCTGGATGCTTTGCCTCCCAAGTTTGAGATGTATACAACCCTGATGAGAGAGAATCCTAAATTCTATGAGATGACAATTGATGAAGCAATTGAAAAGGTTCAAGCTCATGACATGAACCTAAAAAGAAAGGAGAGCTCAGGAAGACCTCAGATACAAGACCTTTCTATGTATCATGGGACGTCTTCTACAACCAAGTCATCGGGCTCTGGAATTGCCCTTTTCTCTGGAAACTCTCATGAGGAAGAAACTGTAAAATCTTGTGCTGGTCATGCATGTTATGCAGCATCCGGATCTGGTTCTGGATCTCATCAACAACATCCCTCAAGAAATTCTCCCGCTACATCTTCAGCTAACCAATCAGCTATAGCCAAAATAGCTGAAGATCATGTAGCATTATTCTCATCGTGTATGCTTGCCTATGAGAACTTCATTGGCTGCAAGCTAACGGATCCTGAAACAATAGAAGAAGACTTCAATCAGGTGGATCCGGATGACATGGAGGACATGGATATTCAGTGGAATATGGCCATGATATTGAGGAGAGCCAAGCGTTTCCTGAACAGAACAGGAAGAAAGTTCATTGGCGGGCATTCTAATGCCAATGTTGCTTTTGACAAATCCAAGGCCAAATGCTACAAGTGTCTAAACTATGGACACTTTTCTCGTGAATGTCAAAAAGACAGAGCACCTGCCTCGGGTTTCACCAGACCTAGCCATGGAAACAGCCATGGCTACAACAACTCAAACAACCACAATCAAAGCCAAACTGGAACGTCCAATGCACTGGTAGCTCAACAAGACGACAGCTTTGATTGGGGTGTTCATCTGGAAGATGCCATCACTGCACAAACTCAAGTTGGTCTCATGTCTGATATCATGGAGTTGATGGAAACTGAGAAAAAGGAAGCTGAGGAGAAGGAAGCTAACTACTGCTGTTGCTCTCATGGCCATTGGAGAAGCAACAAGTTCATCGTCTGAGGTAGATTCTAATCCTTTTTCTGTTATTTCTTGTTTCAAATGTCTAGGCTTAAAAATTGAAAACTCTAAGCTTCAAGGCAAGGTCGAACCCCTTCGTATTGCATTGTTAAGCTACAAAGAAAACGAAAAACGATTTAAAGATTCAATTGAAATGTTGAAAAAGGAAAAACGTGATTATTCACTTAAAATGAGCGATCAACAGCTTCACTTGGATATTGCATATAAAGGGGTTAGAGAAAAGGAACATTGAGATCAACAAGCTGCAAAATGAGATCTTGCAGTTGAAATGTTCTAATGAGAAGTTGAAAAACTCTCATTTTGTGGTGGAACACTACGAATCTATAGTGAGGCAAATGAATGGCTTAGGGTTGGGTACTAATGCCATTCCTCCACCAGTTAGCGGGAAATTTGTCGACGACTTAGTAGTCATTGATCTAACTTGTCTTGATGAGTCCTTAGGAAAGGATGGCTCCTCTAAAAAGGATGATTCCTCAAGTAAGGCCAACTCCGCATCTTATGAGGAGTTTTTTACTGCTTCTGATGATGGGTCGGTTAACACCTGCCCAAAAGGAGTAGTATCTGAGGAGTTGTTATGTGAACAAAAGGTTAAGAAAAACATTATCACTAATAGTGACAATTGTATTTTAACTGAACCCGATATCATTGAATCAAATGATAAATTAAAGGTAATGCTTTATGGGGGGTATAAAAATCTTAATCAAGTTAAGAAAGAAGCTTTTTCAGCTCACTATGGGCTTGGTTATAAAGAAAATTTGCAAAAATACTATACTCCCAAAAACCAATCTATATCGGGTCAAACTCCTGTTCACAAACCAAATCCTCCTGCTCATCATGCTAAGTCATCTAATGCCAGATCTAATGAGCCTTATAGGAGGACTTACACAAACAAGAGGACTTGCTTTCACTGTGGTACGGTTGGTCACATTTTCGTGAACTGCCCTTCTAAGAACCAAGGGAAACGACCTATTGTGTCACAACCGGCTGTCATCCCTAAGTCACCACCAGTGAACCATCCCAAAAGTCCAAAAGCAAATGTGGTGAAACCACCAGTTAAACCGATGGCAAAGCCAAAGATCAAATCTAAGGCCAAACCATCTGTTTCAAGAAAGGTAAAGCAACCTGCTGTACCTTGTGTATCAACCTCTAGTAGTACACGTACTGGTGAGAAACCTGTGGTGAAACTCTCTAAGCCACAGAGGAGGAGAAGGAATAAGAGGTTGAGAATGCTAGAGCAGCTGACTTTAGTTCAATCAGGTGAAGCTTCCACAAGTTCACCTGCTGTTGTTGAACCAAAGTCTACTGTTCCAATTAAGAAACAGAAGAGGTCTTGGACTGCCAAATCTAAAAATTCTCAATCTCCTAGTCCTAATTCTTTTAAAGATTCATACATTTTGAACAGTCATCACGACTGTGAGTTAAAAGAGGTAGTTTATTTTGAAAAGGATGGACGACCCAAGACTACTATGGCTTGGGTCTCCAAATCTAACTAACTCTTTTTGTGACTCATGCGGGGACGTCCGAAGGGTACTATCTCTAACCACTGGTATGTAGATAGTGGATGCTCCTGGCACATGACAGGAAACATGGACTTGCTTCAAGATGTGAAACCATTCAGAGGCGGCTATGTGGCCTTTGCAGGAAAAAAAAGGCGGCAGGATCACGTGTCAAGGCGTGGTTTCGAACGGTTGTGTCAGCTTTGACAATGTCAACTTTTGCGAGCAGCTGAAGCATAACTTGTTGAGTGTCTCCCAAGTGTGTGACAAGGAGTACTTGGTGATGTTTGACAAGTCAAAATGCCTGATTCTCAAACTTGGTTTTGAAGTTCCTGATGATTGGATCCTGATGAGAGCGCCAAGGACAAACGACACCTATCAGATTGATATGAGCGTGGCAACAACCACCTCATCAGTTGCTACTTGCTTGCTTACCAAAGCGACAGAGCTTGACTCTATCTTGTGGCATAGGAAACTTGGACATATTTCGTATCGTAAAATGAACCATCTTGTCCGAAACGGTTTGGTAACCGGGGTTCCTAAGCTGATATTTACCGTTGCAGATGACTGTATGCCTTGTAAAAAGGGCAAACAGAAGCGGAAGTCTCACAAGCCCAAGCTCCAAAACTCCATTGATATCCCTTTGGAGCTTTTACACATGGATATGTTTGGCCCCATAAGTATCAGGAGTATTGGAGGTAAGTTGTTCTGTCTGGTTGTAACTGATGATTTCTCACGTTTTTCTTGGGTGCATTTTTTAGGTACTAAGGACGATACTGCTGATATTCTTCAATACTTGATCCTGAGCTTGGAATCTCTTTGCAAGCTGTCACACCCCGACCGATGGCGGAATCATCGAGGTGGACACTAAATGATTGTTCGTAAGCACATGATCTACTAAGGTTGCATAATTCATTAATAGGATTAAATTGTCAAACATTCAATTACATAACAAGTCATCATAAACTATTCTAAATCGTTACACAAAATTATATTACTAGGTCCAAAAGCCTTATGTGTAGTATCTTCAACACATAGTCACATAATCACATATCTGCACCTGAAACGTAATCCAAAACAAGTGTCAACTACGAGAGTTGGTGAGTTTACATATGTTTGAATATAATAAAAGTTTAATTAAAAACGTTTATACAATTCTTGGTTTGACATGGTAAGATACGGCATAATGCGGAGAATTCACTATGTGTATACCAATTGTAAGCATGTAAATATAAGCATATAGGTTTAACGTGATAGGCATGAAATCAAGACTATGTGGGTCACACACAGTTTAAAACCACCCTAAAAGTATCCAAATCATGTAAGTATGTATAAGCACAAAGGTTTAACGTGATAGGTATGGAATCAAGACTATGTGGGCCACACACAGTTTAAAAACCACCCTAAAAGTATCCATAGCATAACAAGTGACCATGCATAAAATCACAATAATCTACACATGTAAACACAAGTTGAATTGTATGTAAGTATGCACAGATTACGTTTCACCCCAAAATGTATAAAAATGTAAATAGGGGATATGTAACTCACCTTGCAGCGAGGGTTTTACTTCACGCGCGTTGGTGATATTTGTATTGTTGTTATACACGATGAAATCCTATGTAAACGAATATGTATCAAATATGTATTCGCGTACGCGTATATTTGTTTAAATATATGTGGATTTGTAAATGGAATAACCTTTGCGAAAAATTATATGTTTTAAAATCATTGTACAAATAAATATTAATTTTTGTAAGCCTTTGTATTTTTATAAAATTCCAAATTAAATATTTAAACTTCTCGAAATATATATATTTTTAATAACACTTGCATTTTATAAATCATAAATTACCTATTTTAAATTTCATGAAAATATTATATTTTAAATAACGGGTATTTTTATTTATTTATAAAAATGTTATTTTATTATTTTTCGTGGGTTTAAATAATTAAATAACTTATGAAAACGTCGGTTTTATTATTTTATAAAATTTAATGGGTTTGAAGATGTTCAAAAGTTGGGTTAAAAATAAACGGGGCGAGTTAACGGGCTCGAAATAATTTTTAGTGGGTTAAAATATTTAAAAATAATAAAATGGGTTTTAAATTAATTATTTTAATACATAATAAATAAAATAAGATTAAATAGTCAAACCGGTCAGACCGGGTCGGCCCAGACCCGAGTCCAAAAATGGTTTCGGGTTATAGGGTCAAAGGGGGTTCAGCAGTTAAAAGGGTCAGGGGGGTCAAAAGCTTAACAGTTCAAAAAAAAAAGGTTTGGATCGGAGCTCGCGAGAATCGAACACGGGACCTATGAAATTACCGGGTACACGCATAACCAGTCGGGCTATCGCCCATCGCTGGTTATGTTTGATCCCAAAAATATATAACCGGCCTTGGTTTGTATACTGGTTCTCGGCAACACAGGCCGGTGTTGCCGAGGACACTGATTTGCCGGAATCGCGATGTCGTTGGTCTCGAATGTGCTTGGGTTAGCTAACCGTAAGTAAAACGAGTATACATGTATGAAATTTTGAGGTTAATACCAGATGGAAGTGGCCTGCGAAGTTGGAACAAAAACTCGAAGAAGTGCACAACTGAACTCGGGTTCTCGTCCAAATTGAAACATCAAAGGGGCTGGGGAGCTTCGTCTGGATGTCGCGAACACAGTGGTATCCTCAATTTAAAGAGAGAGTAGACAGAGAGGGTGCGATGTTCGAATGAAGGTCCGGAGTGGACTTTTAACTCGAATCAGAATCTCGATAGTACAAACAGCAATTGGTGGCTTGGGTTCACGCGCACCGACAAGACGAAAAGAAGGGGCTAGGCTATAGCTGTCGAGGTACAGTTCGCCGGCTATATTTAGGGGTTGACTTTCGAGCATTTATGGCCGCGTGGGAACCCGATGGTTAAAGGGGAAATTAACAGAGGGTAAAGGTTCGCGTGGTCGAGACGAGCACAGAGGTGCCTTTCTCGGGGGTCGAGGTGCGGTGTTTCGCGGTCTCAAGACTCGTCGGAAAACAGCTGTCGTCGGAGAAGAAGGCACCGGCAATCGGAATAACGAAAAAAATGAGATGGCAGGAAGGTTTTGATTAAAACAGTCCCTGAAATAATTACAGTAAGCCCTTATAGTTTTATTTAATTCTCAATAAACCTTGGACTTATTTTTACACTAATACCTTATAGTTTTATTAACTCTGAACTAGCCCCTAGACTTTAAAGTAAATTAATAAAGTTAATTTCTTTTAAACTTTTATAAATTTAAATTTCATTTATATAATTTTATAAACTCATTTTTATTAAATCTAATTATTTTTAAGAAATTATTTTATTGAAATAAACCATTAAGCAGTTACATAAATTTATTTAAATTCTTTTGAACTAAATAGATTTTAAGTTTATATAATGTTTATAAAATTTATGGTTGTTTATTTTATTAGTCATTTTAAATGATTTTAATAAATTCAAAAACCATAGATTTATTTATATAAATTATTTAATTTATTAAAAATAATTTATATAGTTTTCATATATTTTTAAAATTTTAATTTAAAAATACGTAAGTTGAAATTTGTAAACATACACCTTGTATAAATATGGTTAAATACACTTGTGCATATTTTGAATAAAATGCTAAAATTTTTACGTGTAAAAATAATATATCGGAATTTTTGAAATGCCACAGTCTCCCCATGTTGATGGAATTTCGTCCCGAAATTCGATTTGCGAAGGTTATAGAAGCGGGAAAGAGATGCCAATGGACTTAGAATGAAATTACTCACAAGAGAAAGATTCAGCGGGGAAATAGCGTATGATAACGGATGACGGCGTTAATTCGAGTCGAGTTGTCAATTAGTTGATCTAATAGTATAATGAGATTTATGCATACAATTGTTCATACAACGCATGAATGTAAACTACTAGAAACCGTACTTAACAATATTGGTGCCAATCACCTTGTGACATGACATTTCCCTTTAAAACTCCATCCCACGGGTGTTCATATTTTAAAATTTTGCAAAAACATTTTCAAAACCGGTCCTCCTCCTAGTACTTATGCATGGTTTATACTCGTTATATCAAGTGGGTTTATGTATAGGGTGTACTAGTGGCTAACCCACCACCCCTTTGATATACCGGGGATTCCCCGTGCATAATTACTAGGATTTAGATCATTTTAATCAAATCACCTTTCTCTATTGAAAATTGTACAATGAAATGCATACAATTTGTAAACGTTATCACGTCTATGAGTGGTTTCATAGCACAAATATGTCTAACAATTCAAGAACCGATCCTCTTCCTAGTACTTATGCATGGTTTATACTCGTTATATCAAGTGGGTTTATGTATAGGGTGTACCAGCGGCTAACCCACCACCCCTTTGATATACCGGGGATTCCCCATGCATAATTACTAGGATTTAGAACTTCAACAATTCAAGTAAACTTTAACAGAGCTAGCAAGTTGTATGACTGAATTTAAACATAATAGGTTTGTTTCACAAAAGTATAGGAATGAGATGAATGGTGGAAGCATAGCTGTTATATGCAATCACGGATTACAGAATTCATAGCAATGGATTTCCCATCCGCTATTACCCTGTTATAAGAGTTATCAAGTTCGGCTTGTTGTTTAGCAAATAGTTGGTTAAAAATAAGAGACACAATTTCCATTGGCATGAGTATTGAATAAAACGGATGTATAAAGATAGTGAATAAAAGAGCGTACCGATGACAATGTCGTCATAAGTCGGAGCCTCAATAGCATCTATATTAAATGCTTGTCCATGAGGATTAACTTGAATTTGAAGTCTCGGACATTGGTTTCGAAAGTGGTTTGGATCTCCACATTCGTAACAGGCTCATCCATAGGTGATAGTGAGAGGCACTTGGTGATTGCCTTGAGTAGTTTGCTTAACGATAGTGTAAGCACGGCAAGTAGTAACAACGTGTCCATAGCGTCCACACCTTGAGCATAGACGGCAAGCAGCATGTTGGGCATGGTGATACTTACGAGTAGGGCATTGGGGAAATGAACCTACATAATTTCTCAGAATTTGACCCGCAGGAGTAACTTGGGTCACAGGCACGGTGTCTTGGATCGGCATAGGAGTGATGGCCGCAAAGTTTTGGGCCTTGCGCTTCCTATCATGATGGGAAGATTCGGGTTCTTCGTCTTTGTCGGACACGGAAGTAACAGCTTTGTCGACCACTTTCTTGGTACCCTTCCTAGATAAGGTACCTGCATTGACGTGATTGTCAGTCAACACAGCAGATAAACGGATAGCGTCTTCGAGAGTGGAGGGATTACTTCCCAATACGGTGTCTTGGATCGGCATAGGCAGTCCACCTATGTATTTTTCGATTCCCCGTGCTAAGGGAGTAACCATGTAGGGCACGAGCAGACTTAACTCTTGAAAACGAGTGGTGTAAGCCAAATTCTCTCCGCTATCTTGGGTGAGATCCCAAAATTCAGCTTCGAGCTTCCTCATTTCGTTGCGAGGACAAAACTCGTCAGTCATAAGTCGTTTCATTTCATCCCAAGACAAGGACATAGCAGATTCGTTTCCTCGAGTACGTTTCTCACCATTCCACCAGGTGAGTGCTCGTTTTTGGAAGACGCTGGCAGCATAACGGACTTTGAGGTTGTCAGGACAATCGCTGTTTAGGAAAGTACTCTCCATACTTTCAAACCATTGAAGAAGGCCAGTAGCACCTTCCGTCCCGAAGAATTTGGTGGGGTTGCAAGAATTGAAATACTTGAATGTGCAGTATGGTGGGTTTGCATCATTCCCTTGCGTGTTAGACCCATTGATGTTGTTGTTAGCTTGGATCAGTTGACCTACTAGTTGGGTAAGTAATGTAGCAAGGTCGGTGTTGGAGTTGCTAGAGTTAGCATTAACCGCGCGACGGGGAGACATTCTATAAAATACCACAAGAAAAGACAAGAATTTATGAGATTTCGGATAAAATGGGCATGTATGTGCCACAGTTGGTAGACTGTTCACAATAATGCAAGCAGGAACGCGAGATAACACTCATCATGTCGCGTGATAATGTATGTATGTTCTGACTAAAACTGATCACATAATTCATTCAAAATTTATAAAACTAAAGGATAGGGGAAATAAGCCATGAAATCTATTCCTGGGAGGATATGATAACATAGATCATTATTCGCGCAATAGGAATTGCCTGGATTCGCATGCACTACAAATCGTTATTACGTGTGCACCCGTAATAATAATTTGTTTTGCATGTTCATCTAGTTCTTCCTATCTTGCTATAATGTCCCCTAGTTTGAGTTTATGTTCGGATCGTATTCTTTCGAATACAGTGACTTATCAACATTAAATAATTTATTAAAGTTTTCAAGGAGACATGCTTTAGCCTATAGGTAAACACTCACTTCGAGAATTCCCAGGAAAGCATACGGGTCCATTTATTTGGATTTATACGAAATGTATTTCCTAGACAGAAAACCCAAAGTACAGGTGTCACCCTTCCGGATTGCACGTGTCCTTTACTCATTTTAATAAATTCAAACATTGACTAGATCTTTAAGATTATGAAGAAACACATAAGAGTAAAGCAAATAGTGTGGAAGAGGAAAGCAGGAATCTGGAATAAGGATGCGTAGTGTAACTGTTCACGTACATTTGTATAACAAGCATGTATCATATGTGCAAGGTCTCGTATGTATTCTATGTATAAGCATTATGTACCAACTTGGGAAAATTCAAATAATCACTTATTTACACATAAAATCACATAGCATTTAAACACGTAGCAGGTAACACATAAAAAGGTGTCCTAGGGTTATAGTCTAGGTCATCGTGTCTAATAACCTAATTCCCTATAACCATGGCTCTGATACCAATCTGTCACACCCCGACCGATGGCGGAATCATCGAGGCGGACACTAAATGATTGTTCGTAAGCACATGATCTACTAAGGTTGCATAATTCATTAATAGGATTAAATTGTCAAACATTCAATTACATAACATGTCATCACAACCTATTCTAGAACGTTACACATATTTATATTACTAGGTCCAAAAGCCTTATGTGTAGCATATTCAACACATAGTCACATAATCACATATCTGCACCTGAAACGTAATCCAAAACAAGTGTCAACTACGAGAGTTGGTGAGTTTACATATGTTTGAATATAATAAAAATTTAATTAAAAACGTTTATACAATTCTTGGTTTGACATGGTAAGATACGGCATAATGTGGAGAATTCACTATGTGTATACCAATTGTAAGCATGTAAATATAAGCATATAGGTTTAACGTGATAGGCATGAAATCAAGACTATGTGGGTCACACACAGTTTAAAACCACCCTAAAAGTATCCAAATCATGTAAGTATGTATAAGCACAAAGGTTTAACGTGATAGGCATGGAATCAAGACTATGTGGGCCACACACAGTTTAAAAACCACCCTAAAAGTATCCATAGCATAACAAGTGACCATGCACAAAAGCACAATAATCTACGCATGTAAACACAAGTTGAATTGTATGTAAGTATGCACAGATTACGTTTCACCCCAAAATGTATAAAAATGTAAATACGAGATATGTAACTCACCTTGCAGCGAGGGTTTTACTTCACGCGCGTTGGTGATATTTGTATTGTTGTTATACACAATGAAATCCTATGTAAACGAATATGTATCAAATATGTATTTGCGTACGCGTATATTTGTTTAAATATATGTGGATTTGTAAATGGAATAACCTTTGCGAAAAATTATATGTTTTAAAATCATTGTACAAATAAATATTAATTTTTGTAAGACTTTGTATTTTTATAAAATTCCAAATTAAATATTTAAACTTCTCGAAATATGTATATTTTTAATAACACTTGCATTTTATAAATCATAAATTACCTATTTTAAATTTCATGAAATTATTATATTTTAAATAACGCGTATTTTTATTTATTTCTAAAAATGTTATTTTATTATTTTTCGTGGGTTTAAATAATTAAATAACTTATGAAAACGTCAGTTTTATTACTTTATAAAATTTAACGGGTTTTAATATGTTCAAAATTGGGTTAAAAATAAACGGGCCGAGTTAACGGGCTCGAAATAATTTTTAGTGGGTTAAAATATTTAAAAATAATTAAATGGGTTTTAAATTAATTATTTTAATACATAATAAATAAAATAAGATTAAATAGTCAAACGGGTCGGACCGGGTCGGCCCAGACCCGAGTCCAAAAATGGTTTCGGGTTATAGGGTCAAAGGGGGTTCAGCAGTTAAAAGGGTCAGGGGGGTCATAAGCTTAACAGTTCAAAAAAAAAGTTTGGATCGGAGCTCACGAGAATCAAACACGGGACCTGTGAAATTACCGGGTACACGCATAACCAGCCGGGCTATCTCCCATCGCTGGTTATGTTTGATCCCAAAAATATATAACCGGCCTTGGTTTGTCTACCGGTTCTCGGCAACACAGGCCGGTGTTGCCGAGGACACTGATTTGCTGGAATCGCGATGTCGTTGGTCTCGAATGTGCTTGGGTTAGCTAACCGTAAGTAAAACGAGTATACATGTATGAAATTTAGAGGTTAATACCAGATGGAAGTGGCCTGCGAAGTTGGAACAAAAATTCGAAGAAGTGCACAACTGAACTCGGGTTCTTGTCCAAATTGAAACTTCAAAGGGGCTGGGGAGCTTCGTCTGGATGTCGCGAACACAGTGGTATCCTCAATTTAAAGAGAGAGTAGACAGAGAGGGTGCGATGTTCGAATGAAGGTCCGGAGTGGGCTTTTAACTCAAATCAGAATCTCGATAGTACAAACATCAATTGGTGGCTTGGGTTCACGCGCACCGAAAAGACGAACAGAAGGGGATAGGCAATAGCCGTTGAAGTACAGTTCGCCAGCTAAATTTAGGGGTTGACTTTCGAGCATTTTTGGCCGCGTGGGAACCCGATGGTTAAAGGGGAAATTAACAGAGGGTAAAGGTTCGCGTGGTCGAGACGAGCACAGATGTGCCTTTCTCGGGGGTCGAGGTGCAGTGTTTCGCGGTCTCGAGACTCGTCGGAAAACAGCTGTCGCCGGAGAAGAAGGCACCGGCAATCGGAAAAACGAAAAAAAAGAGATGGCAGGAATAGTCCCTATGGATTGGGTTTTGATTAAAACAGTCCCTGAAATAATTACAGTAAGCCCTTATAGTTTTATTTAATTCTCAATAAACCTTGGACTTATTTTTACACTAATACCTTATAGTTTTATTAACTCCGAACTAGCCCCTAGACTTTAAAGTAAATTAATAAAGTTAATTTCTTTTAAACTTTTATAAATTTAAATTTCATTTATATAATTTTATAAACTCATTTTTATTAAATCTAATTATTTTTAAGAAATTATTTTATTGAAATAAACCATTAAGCAGTTTCATAAATTATTTAAATTTATTTAAATTCTTTTGAACTAAATAGATTTTAAGTTTATATAAAGTTTATAAAATTTAAGGTTGTTTATTTTATTAGTCATTTTAAATGATTTTAATAAATTCAAAAACCATAGATTTATTTATATAAATTATTTAATTTATTAAAAATAATTTATATAGTTTTCATATATTTTTTAAAATTTTAATTTAAAAATACGTAAGTTGAATTTTGTAAACATACACCTTGTATAAATATGGTTAAATACACTTGTGCATATTTTGAATAAAATGCTAAAATTTTTATGTGTAAAAATAATATATCGGAATTTTTGAAATGTCACACAAGCTAAAAGTTAGAAGAATAAGGAGTGACAACGGAACTGAGTTCGAGAATAATTTGTTGGAACTTTTCTGTCTCAAGAAGGGGATCTGTCACGAATTCAGCGCCCCGTACACACCGTAGCAGAACGGAAGAACAGAACACTGATTGAAACTGCAAGGACTATGTTGTCGGATGCAAAGCTTCCTGTCACTTTCTAGGCAGAAGCAGTTAATACAGCTTGTCACGTCTTAAACAGAGTTCTGTTTGTGAAGAGGCACAACAAGACTTGTTACGAGTTGATCAACAATCGACTTCCCAATCTTGATTACCTAGTTCCTTTTGGTAGTCCCTGTTCCTTGTTGCTACAGTACAAAGACCGCTAGTCTAAGTTTCATGCAAAAGCGGTGGAAGGCATCTTCTTAGGATACGTTGCCGACTCGCCTTGCAAGAGAGTGTACAATATAGGAACTCGTACTGTCGAGGAATGGTTTGAAGTGGATTGCAGTAAACACAGCATTCTACCAGAACCAACAGGTCCAGCTTGGGGTTTTGATTATGATGCGCTATTCAAGTCATTCAATCTTCTTGATCTATCTGCAGTTGACGCCGCAAATGTTTATGAATTATTGGGTGGTGGCGATGACTCCAGTTTCTCTACTCGTGCTACTGTACCGATTGTAACTCCTGATTCTAATGCTGCATCTGCATCTGGAACTCATGACAGTGATAACAGTGAAGATGTTCATGTTGGTGGAGATAACACTCAAGCAAATCCTAACACAACTGTGGGAAATGAAGCTCTAGCTGATCCAATTAACATTGAATCTTCTTCTGGAACACAGGAAATGGGGGAGTTAAGCACAAATCTCGATTCAGAAATTCAGGAACCGACTGTACCAGAGATGAGAGTGCATAAGAATCATCCAATCGACAACATTATTGGTGATCCTCATGCTAGTGTTCAAACTCGTCATCGAACCATTGCAGAGAACACTAGTCTTTACTCGGAGATACTTGACACTGGTGTCATGGAAACATGTCTGCATGCTGCATTCATGTCCCAGTTAGAGCCGAAGAATGTGAAGGAGGCTCTCGCGGACAACTGCTGGATTGAGGCGATGCAAGATGAATTGTCTCAATTCCAAAAGTTGCACGTGTGGGATTTGGTTGACTTGCCAAAAGGCTTTCAGCCAATTGGAACCAATGGGTGTTCAAATGCAAGACGGATGATCGTCATGTGGTTGTGAAGAATAAAGCAAGATTGGTTGTTCAGGGTTTTTATCAACAAAAGGGCTTGGATTACACGGAAGTATATGCCCCAGTTGCTAGAATTGAGGCCATTCGACTGTTCTTGGCTTATGCCACATATGTCGGCTTCAAGGTCTATCAACTTGATGTGAAGAGTGCTTTCCTATATGGAAAAATTCATGAAGAGGTCTATTTCACTCAACCTCCCGGCTTTGAAGAACCGCATAATATCAATAAAGTGTATCGACAAAGCACTTTATGGTCTTCATCAAGCACCGCGGGCATGGTATGAGACACTATCTAAACATCTATTATCCAATGGTTTCTACCGTGGACAGATTAACTCGACCCTCTTCATTAGGAAAGCAGGAGTGACATTCTTCTTATACAAGTCTACGTCGATGACATTATTTTTGGATCTACCAATGAAGGGATGTGTAGGGAATTCGAGCAGGTGATGAAGTCCAAGTTTGAAATGAGTAACATGGGTGAATTGTCATTCTTCCTAGGTCTGTAAGTCAGTCAAAGAGATGATGGCATTTATATACATCAAACTAAGTATGTGCAGTAGATCTTGTCAAAATATAAGATGAATGATAGCAGTACTTATGGCACACCTATCCCAGTCAATCATGGTCTGCATCCTGACAAAGATGGAAAGGATGTGGATTGCAGATTGTACCGTGGGGTGATCGGTTCTCTTATGTATCTCACAGCTTTAAGACCCGATATAATGTTTGTTGTGTGCTTGTGCTCAAGGTTTCAGTCTCAACCGAAGGAGTCACATATGATAGCCGTGAAGAGAATTTTCAGATACTTGAAAGGTAAACCTCGATTGGGTATTTGGTACTCTAAACAGCAGTCATTCGACTTTAAAGCCTACACTGATTCAGACTATGGTGGTTGTAACCTTGACAGAAAGTCAACTTCTGGTGGATGTCATTTCTTAGGAGACAGATTGGTTTCCTGGCAGTGTAAGAAGCAGTCAACGGTTTCTGTCTCAACTTATGAAGCAGAATACATTGCTGCGGCGAGCGGTTGTTCTCAGATATGGTGGATTCAGCAGCAATTGAGAGACTACGGCTTAAACTTCACTGGAACTCCTTTATTCATTGACAACAATGCCACCATGTCCATCACAAATAACCCGGTGAAACATTCCAAAACTAAACATATAGAAATTCGCCATCATTTCATATGTGATTATGCTGAAAAGCATTTAATTGAACTTGTAAAAGTTCACACGGATGACAATCTTGCTGACCTTTTCACAAAGGCTTTTGATCGATCCCGTTTTGAGCATCTTGTCAACTTGATAGGAATGTTCAATCCTGAGTGAAAAACTTGTTTTTTCGTAAATCAATTCAATTCATGAAAGTTAAATTTTACTTTCTTTTAAGTTTTCTGTATAGTCCTTTTAATTTTAAAAAATATTTTACAAAATCAAAAACAAAATAGAAAATAGAGAAAATTTCAAAGTTAACTTGAGAAAAGAGGAAATGATAGTACATCAGAAATGATCTAAACGTCACAGACTGCTCATATGGGAAATGATTGCGTCATGCTTACTTAAGTGTTTAAATTATTATGTTTTTTAATCTGCTTATTTACAAGTAATTTGAATTGTCAGTAGGCTGTATGCGTATTTGAATCACTAGTAGTGTGGAAACTAAAGTCTAAATTACAACTGTGATTTGAACCCATCTTTGCTAGTGTGTATGCGTAAACGAATAGAAAAAATCATTATCAGATAAAGGATGTTAGATTTTGGCAATAATTTTCTTTTGAGATCAGTTTCGAGTTATGTCGTTAGCACAATTAATGCGGTTCATCTCACTGCCCATAGTCACAAGTATGCAATGAGAGATTGAATCAAGACATGTCTCTACATTAACCGTTGAGCATGTATTCACCCTTGAATCACTCCTGATTCATTGAAATCAAATCCAGATAAAAGTTGGATTTCGTTACCCTATTCAAACACCATACTCATTATCCTGAATCATTATACCGATATTCAATGAAGAAAATCAAATGAAACCAAGACAAATGAATCACTCGATTCTGAATCTTATGATTCCTGATAATCCTTATGGATTCTGCTTAATTTTTCCTGTGCTAATTGATGTAGCTTCATTCTGAAAATTTAGAAAATCTTAGATGCCTTGAGATAGTGCAATTTACATTATTGTAGCATATCAGTGGGGTACATGTTGTATATCTTATAATTAACACCTTAATACACAAGAACATGATACAAAGATGCTTATAGTTTCAAATCTTATAATATTGTTAACTTGAATTACTTGTTTATATGCTTATTATGTATGAATAAATAGTAAATCCATGACATGATCCCATATTCTTTGATGTTTATATTGTATTGTTTTTGCTATAAGTTAGTCTGATATGATCCTCTGCTCGTGTCTTTGATCAAAAATAGTTTGTGTAAATATGTGTATATTTCAATCTAGAAACGATCAAAAAGATTTTAAGTTTATGAACAGTTCAAGTTTAATCAGAAAAAGCCAAAAATATTTATGTTTACCTTCCTGAATTGATTGTGAATCCTCCTGATTGAATATTTTTAACTTGTTCGTTATTTGACATGAAAATCTTCATAATTTGAGTTGAAAGTTTGCGCACTTGAGGGTTACTGCGTACTTGACAAGTGCGCATGAAGTAAGCCATGCATACTTAACAAGTACGCAAGAGTTAAGCCTTGCGCACTTGTAAGTACGTAGGAGTTAAGTCTTGGGCACTTAGCAAGTACGCACGACTGTTTGGTGTTGGGTATAAATATGGGACTTAGAAATTTTTCAGAGTTTTCATCGCATTCAAATTTTCACCTGTTCAAATTCCCTCCGACAAACTATTACTCAAAATTCAAAGTGTTCCTAAACCGATTTCTCATCCCGTTACTTGTTTCATCATCATATAACATTCAATCGGTGAGATTTCAAGCTCAGTCCATCCTCGAAATTCGCCATTTTGGCCGATTCATTGACTTAGAAAATCTAGGTTTACTCCGTGATTTTTTGGGGCAAATTTTGGGTTGTTTGGGTAAACTCTTATCATTAAAACTTGATTAGAAACAATAATCGACCCTTAATCGTCCATTCTAGTCTTTGATTTTGAAATTGGGCTCGAATTTGAACCGACAGTGGTTTCGGTCGACTTTTAGGTCAAAATTGGTCAAGTATAGCAAGTATTTGGTGTTGATATTGGTCCCATAGGCTAGAATCATCGATTCCGACCTTGTGGTGACCCAATACACACCAATTTTTAACATCAGTTAAATTTTCAAATTTTTAGAATTTTCTCCAAGTGTAGTTCTTACGCACTTAGCAAGTACGCAAGAAGCAATTCATGTGTACTTGTTAAGTACGCAAGAGGAAATTCCTGCGTACTTGCTAAGTACGCAGGACCAACACTTGGGAAAAATTTCAAAGTCTGAAATTTCAGTTCAAAGAGTAACTGCTATACTGAGTCATGTTTATTCATTTCCAATGATACTTGTTGTTCTGATTATGTTTTCTGTGTTTTTTTGCAGATTATGGCTCGGGCATTTACTAACGAATTCAATCTGTTAGCTAATACTGAACCAGAATGGAAGGGTGCAGCACTGCAGTATAGAGAAATAGTTGATTTCTTGAACTGTTGAAGAATCAGCTACACTATTTCTGCTAACCCGATCATTTCAAGGCCCTATCTGGAGCAGTTTTGGGAGACTGCGGAACATGATTGCACGGTAACCCCCAACGTTATAAGGGCTACCGTTGCTGGTCATGCTATCGCCTTTTCTGAAGATTCTATTAGAAGGGTCCTGCAATTCAGAGATCTCTCGACCGACCCGACAACCTATCCAGACTACTTTATGGATGGCTGTTGGAGGCAAAGAATGGGATATGTCGGTGCGAGAGACTATGCTTCAAATAAGAAGATGTGGGTGCTAGACCAATGGAGATACTTTGCCCACGTCATGATCATGTGCATCTCCTCAAGGAAAGATGGAAAGGATGCCATGGGTCATGACCTTGCTGCAGCCATGGTTGGCTTATCTCTACAAGGGCTACAACTTCTCACTCTACATTTTCAAAGCCATCAATGACCAGATCAACATGGCTGAGAGGTTCGTGTTCTTGTTATACCATAGGTTTATGCAACTTCTGATAAACGATGCGTTACCAAACCTACCTGCTACAGGGGAGAGGTTGCAAGTGAAAACGGCGGACAAGAGGGTGTTCGCACATTTCTTAAAGCCATGCAGTGTAGAACCTACCCGTGAGCATACAGAACTCTTTGGCCACCTAATCAATGAAACATATGTGGCACCAGGTGACTGGAGATGGTATAGTCACGATTCGGAGCCTGAATTGAGTGAACAACAACAACAAGATGAGGAAGATGAAAGTGAAGATGGATCGTCTGATAATGGAGACGAAGAAGGAGGACATGATGGTGCTGAGGGATCTGACTCGGAAGAGACTGAGTCTGATTCTTCTGATTCCGATGATGCACCATCTCAGGTACACCCAAGGAGAACGACGAAGGTAACCCTGCCTGAGTCATCCTCAAAGAGAAAGCGACAAGCTTCAAGCAACGAATATGAGCCAGATTCTGACTCTGACGCTGCTATACAGAGACAATGACGTGAAAGTGTTCATAAGAACAGGGGGAATAGGAAACAACAACCTATTCCTAGTGAGGTGGTGGTGAGTCCTCAGCAGCAAGTACAAGTTTCAGCTGCGAGTTCTGATTCAGCTTCCACCCCACCTTCACAGCAGTTATACCGAAGACGGAGGAGGCCACAGGTACAACCTGACGTGGCAGTCACTTCAGTCATAGAGGAGGTTCCTGTGATAGTGACCCTCCCTATCACATCTGCCCAGGTCGCGGTGACTAATCCAATTCTCATGGAGTCAGTCACCATCACCCCTTCCATAACACCTATAACCATCATCACATCCACAATCCCAACAACCACCATTGAACCTTTAAGTCAACCCTTCAACTATGGGGAATTTACTCAAGGGTTTGACTTCGACACCATCTTCTCCTCCCCAATTCACAATGCCGAAGCGTCATCATCCAAACATCCTGATCCTAATGATGCAAGGATAGATGTTCTGGAAACCCAAGTTGCTGGAATATTGGAAACTATTCGGAAATCAAAGGAGGAATCTGATGCTCAACAAGCACAAATTAATTCATTGGTGGATGAAGTTAGGATTCTGAGAAGCCAGAGAACGGGGACTGAAGAGAGGCTGAAGAACGTCATGGCCCAGAATGAGCTTCTAATCAGGACAAATGAAATGATTCTGGGTCAGAGGTCATCTCTAGAGCTGAGGTTTGATACTCAACAGAAAGAGCATGCGCTGATGGTCAAACTAATTGTTTATCTGGCCAAGAAGCTTGATGCTCAGGGGGAGAAAGAAAAAGAGAAGGAGAAAACTACTGGTGATGAGGCTTGTCATCCTATTGACTTGACTAAGGATGAAGACAAAGACAAGGATCCCGAAGCCGGTCCTAGTGGAGGTGAGCACCAAGCTTTAGCAATTGTGCCCATCTCTGCTATTCTAATGGCTTAGGGGGAGTCTACTCATCAAGAGGGTGGTGATACCTCTGATGGTGGTGGTGACAAAGGAAAGTCAGTGGCTGAGGTGCTTAAGGATCTATCTGATGATGAGATCTTATACTTAGAGCCTGACTATTCCAAGGAAGAACAGATCGATGCTCTTTTTAATCTAGAAGAAGGAGAGATCGACTCTGGTGATGATTGGGATGATGATGATGAAGATGTAGTAATTGAAATTCCCATGGGTGACGGGGAAGGAGAGTACGAGTTAGAAGATGGAGAGATCTTTGAATTTCCATCATTCGAAGCTCAGATCGACACAGGTTCAGTCAAGCATGCTAGTAATGTGGAAGCCTCGACTGAAGCCTCCCCAGTTGACCCTACACCTGTGGATCCGGAGGCACCAAAAGCAAAAGATATGCCTTCTACTTCATCTAAGGATCCAGCTCCTGTTTGGCAAAAGACGTCTATCATAGACAAACAAGGAGCAACGGGGATGATCTTGGCTGTAAGGTTCGAGGAGGATAAGCAGCTGTTCGCAATCAAAAGATCTGGGGGGGTTCAATACTTGAAACCAGCCAGTGAATCGTTCAGCTCCTTACCCAAATGCGACCTTGTGAACCTAGCAAACCGAGAGCTGCTGGGTCATTCTAATCATGCAGTGGCGATGGGTTTGTGGGTGGTTCTACAGCAGGAAGCAAGATCTGGGAAGTTTGATATGTTCAAGCCTCAAGTGCCCAAGATAGTCAAGGATAAGACAGCAAGACATCCTGTGACTAAGAAATTCTTAAAGAAATTGGTATACAAGCCAGAGCTATGTGAAACCAACATTCCCCTGAGCAAGTTATCTCAGGATATCCATGGTGACATGTGGTACTGGTACGTAGATCCAAAGACGGGCGAGGCTATGGTGATTGGAAAGGTGAGGTCAGAAAGTGGATGCTTAGTACAGAGGAAACTAATCAGAGTATTTGATGAAGTCTGCTTCATTAATTTCTCTGTGAAAGATCTGGAGGCACTAGCAGACAGGTATTGCGTGCACACTGATGAATGGACAAAGCTCCTTGCTTCTAAATATGACAAGGTGATTAAGTTCTGCCTTGAATACAAGAAGAAGATGGAAGCTAAAGATCAAGTGCTGTGAAGACCGAAGATGTGAGGACTGAAGACTGAAGATTATCCAGAGCAGTTGTCAAGGGGGAGTTTGTTGAATCACTTTCCTGTGACAAACACTCTGGATAGATAGAGTCTTAGTTTGTACTTTAATGTTTGTAATAGTCTTTGTATGTAAGAGTCTTTATGTATTAGTTTATCGAGTTGTATTTACTTTTACATATTGAATGTTGCATAATTCTCTAAGTGTTTTGCGCACTTGTATGTGCGCAGGAGAAAACTCCTGCGTACTTAGCAAGTACGCAAGAAGACCTTTGCGTACTTGCTAAGTACGCAAGAGCATTTTGCCATGCGCACTTGCTAAGTGCGCAGGCATCAGGTCATGTATAAATAGGAATGGTTGACAGTAGATAAGTACGCAGTCATAGGCATTCAAATTAGCAAATACGCAGAACTTTGTAATCTCAGAACTTCTCTCTGTAACCTTCAAGTGTTTATAATAGACGAACATTTATAGTGATTATCTTGTCGGTTTACTTTGTTTCGTAAGACTCTCCACCTAGTCACGGGTATTCCGCACCCGGTCCGACTAGTAGACCCACTTGCATGTGACGATCCGCCAAACCCGAGGGACCTAAAGTTTGACTTTCAGAAACACCCCAATATCCACAACAAAATTTAAAACCCAAATGGTAGAACCCTAGTATCAAACACAAGACAATTAAAAGGGATTGTAAGTAATTAAGTGTTCCCCCTAGCGTTGACCCAGTTAAGCTTAACCCTCTTGTTAGATCCAATTTGTGTAGCGTACAAGACAATTGCCTACAAAAAAATTAACAAAATATATCAAAGAATATAATATAATGTTTTGATAATTTGTAACACTTACGCATCCATACTTTGCCTCAATTGCGAATTTACATTGCTAGCCCTAAGGGAATCAAGATAATAGCAAGTACTTTTTTTCATGTCTAGTACGGCCAACACCCAATGTTTTCTACAAAAACCAAAAACCAAAATTTTTCAAACAACTTAGTTACAAAGGTGCTGGAACTTGATAATCAGTTAAAGCTAATAAAACTTGATAATCAAACCCGGGATTATAGGGAATTAAGATGATGTCATTGTCCTTTCTTTTAGACAACTGCTCTGCAATGCTTCTACTTGACTCATCGATACTTTAAGATTTCGTTTTACGTTCATGTGGCGAGGATGCAGTCGGGCTCACAAAACAAATTCCATGATCTCTTTTTGACCCATTCTTGATTTGCTCAAACAAGTACCTTTTAACATACAAATATTAAACTAAATAATTAAATTGTGTTTTATGAACAGTTATTTAAATTAAATTTAAGCACTTACATCGTATAAGAAGTAATGACAGCATCGGTCGGCTCTTCCAATGTAAAAACCGCTTGAAAATCATCACAAGTTAAGTACGTGTAACTCTCATACCCATATAGACCGTCCTCACACTGCACCTTTTTAGAATCGACCTTTGAAACTTGTCCATCAACCATCATTGCAGTCATTCTCAAAAGAACATTTTTTTCAATTCTTATCCTTGTCTTCCTCTGTGCTCTCGTCATCCTTCTTTGCAACAACTCTTTTTCATTCTCCTTTTCTTTTCCTCTCTTTATTTTGTTATCCACTCTCTCGTCATCCTTCTTTTCATTCTCCCTTTCTTTTCCGCTCTCTTTTTTTTCCACAATCTCGTCATCCTTATTTGCATTCTCTTTTCCTTTCTGTTTTGCATTTTCTTTTTCAACTTCATCTAGTTCTACCGACTGTTTTTTTTCTTTTCAATTTTCCTCATCAAGTTCTCTTAGCCGTTTTTTGCTCTTTGGTTTCGCCACCACTTTTTTCCTACAAAAGTAAACTGATTTAGCTACGGACTAAAGGTTTTGTGACATACGTGTAATTTATATATTGTATTTACCAAGTCGGAGCATCGAATGACTAGACATCTCGGCCAACTTAGTATGTGCCCAACTGCATCTTTGACCTTCATAATTAACTCCTCTTCAAGTGGAATTGGTAGAAAAGCTTCTACTTGTACACATACTTCCATCATAACTTCAATGTTCTCACCTATTATATGAATATAAAAAGTAAGTTCCAAATAAAGTAGTAATATAACGCAAATATATTTTGTAATACCCGAGTCACTATACTTCATTATGGCTCCTTTGGCGACTGTATTTGAGGCAACGTCTAGCGCAAGATAACACGAATTGTCCTTCAAATATAGGATTAAGACTTGAAATGATATCTTACTTATAAAATATAAAGAAATTATTGTAATACGAAACACTTAAAGACTTACAAGTGATTCTTCATGTGGTTCGCCTTCCAAATCGTCTTCATAGCCCCCCATTTCGCAACTTGCGGCTTCGGAAACATTAGTCACACCTCTTTTCAGTTTCTCTACCTCCTGTAGGTCCCCGGGTGTCTCGGATCGTTACGTGTGGGTGTGTGACTAGTCGGACCGGGTGCGGAATGCCCGTGACTAGGTGGAGAATCATGCAACACAAAGTAAACTGACAACGAAATCACTATCAAACTCCGTCTATTATAAACTTGAAAGGTTACAGAGAGAATATACTGAGTGCAAATGTCTGCGTACATAAATTCTATCAACCTATTCTATTTATACTAGACCTGATCTCTACGTACTTAACAAGTGCGCAGGGCAAATTGTTCAGGCGTACTTAGCAAGTACGCAGAGTGTTCTTGCGTACTTTCTAAGTATGCAGGAAGTAATTCCTGCGCACATGCTAAGTGCGCAAAACACTTAGAGAAATTATACAACAATAACATGCATTAGAAATTACAACTCGATAACTAATACATACAGACACTAACATACAAAGACTAATATATACAAGACAAGTACAAAAGCTAAGACACTATGTAGAGTGTGTGTCACACAAAAGTGCTTCAATAAACTCCCCTTGACAACAGCTCTGGATTATCTTCGGTCTTCACTGCTCCCCAGCTTTAGCTTCCATCTTCTTCTTGTAGTCAAGGCAGAACTTGATCACCTTGTCGTATTTTGAAGCAAGGAACTTTGTCCATTCGTCCGTGTACATACAGTACTTGTCAGCTAGCGCCTCTAGATCTTTCACAGAGAAGTTTGTGAAGCAAACTTCATCAAACACTCTGATCAGTTGCCTTGGCACTAAGCTTCCACGATCGGACCACACCTTTCCAATCACCACTGCCTCGCCCGATTTAGGATCTACTTACCAGTACCATATGTTACCGAGGATATCCTGAGATAACTTGCTCAGGGGTATCTTGGTTTCACACAGCACTAGCTTGTATACCTGCTTCTTTAAGCTTCTCTTAGTCACAGGATGTCTAGCGTTCTTATCACTGACTCGCTTGGGCACTTGAGGCTTAAACATTTTGAATTTCCCAGATCTTACCTCTCGCTGTAGAACCTACCACAAACCCATCGCTACTGCGTTATTTGAGTGACCCAGCAGCTCTCTGTTTACTAGGTTCACGAGGTCGTATCTTGGCAAGGAGTCGAAAGCTTTGCTGGTTGGTTTCAAGTATTGAACCCCCCAGCTCGCTTGATTGCAAACAACTTCTTATCCTCGTCGAACTTCACAGCTAGGATCATCCCTGTCGCTCCATGTTTGTCTATGATTGAAGTCTATTGCCAGACAGGAGCCGGATCCTTCGATGAACTTGCAGGCATATGTTTGTCTTTCTGTGCCTCTGGATCCACAGGTGTAGGGTCAGCAGGGGAGGCTTCAGTCGACGCCTCAACAGTACTAGCAGGCTCGACTGAACCTGTTTGAAGATGTGATTCAAATGATGAAACTTCAAAGATCTCTCCATCTTCAAACTCATACTCTCCTTCCTCGTTGCCCTTGGGAACTTCGATTACCACATCATCATCTTCCTCATCCCAGTAGTCACCAGATTCGATCTCTCCCTCTTCCAGATTGCAGAGAGCCTCGATGTGTGCTTCTGTGGAATAGTCTGGCTCTAAGAATAAGATTACATCATCCGATACGTCGTCAGATAGATCTGTCAGAAAGTCAGCCACCAACTTTCCTTTATTGTCACCTGAAGCATCACCTCCACCTTCACTCTGAGTGGACTCCCCCTCAGCCATAGGCACGGCAGAAATGGGAACAATCGCCCAAGCCGACGATTACTACTCACTTCCACTTGGTCCGGCTTCAGGATCTTTGTCCTGATCATCACCCTTAGTCAGATTAACTAAGTGACAAGCCTCTTCACTGCTAGGCTTAGGTGGTTGCTTCTCCAACAGCTCCTTCAACTTCTCCCCCTGAGCAGCAAGCGTCTTGGCCATATCACAGACCAATTTCACCATAGTGTCATGCTCTACCCGCTCCTTATCATTAGCTGCCTGCTGTTTCTTCAACGTGGCTACTTCATCAATCAAAGAGTTTATCTGGCCCTGTTGCTTGTTAGATTCGTCTCTTGATTTATGTACCGTTTCTAGGGTAGTGATCCGTGTATCACGAGGATCAGGTCCCCTTGAAGACGATGCTTCGGCTTGATGAGTTGGGAAGGTGAAGATTTCATCGAAATCAAATCCATGAGTAAAATAGAACTCATGAAATGGTTGACTGATGTGTTGAAGAGTGGTTGTGGGGATTGAGGTAGGGATTGTGGGTGTTTGAATGGTGGTAGGAGTGATAATGACAGACGGTACAGGGAGGGACAGTATCACAAGAACCTCCTATGTGATAGCAGTGATAGCCACATCAGGTGTTACACGTGGCCTCCTCCGCTGTCGCCTGTAAAGCTGTTGTGAAGGTGAGGTAGAAGTGGAATCAGTACTCGCAGCCGTTACATGTGCTTGCCTCTAAGCACTGACTTCTACCTCATCAAGGATAGCTTGTTGCGGCCTATCCCCCTGTTGCTTATTTATACTCTCTCTTCTGTGTCTCTGTATAGCAGCGTCCGAATCAGAATCAGGCTCGTATTCACTACTAGTCTCTTGTCTCTTTCTCTTGGAAGATGACTCGGGAAGGGTCACCTTTGTTAGTCTTCTTGGGTGTGCCTGGGACGGTGCATCATCAGAATAAGAGGAATCGGACTCGGTCGATTCAGAGTCGGAATCTTCAGCACCTCCAACTACTTGTTCTTCATCTCCTTCTTCTTCAAAAATTTCATCTTCAGATCATTGTTCATCACCGTGCTGACTAAGTTCTGGCTCAGACTCGGCACTATACCATCTTAAGTCAGTAGGGGCCACATATGCTTCATTGATCAGGTGGCCAGAGAGTGGAGTATGTTCAGGGGTAGGTTCTACACTGCCTGGCATTAAGAACTGTGAGAAAACTCTCTTGGCCACCCGTTTGACTTGAAGTCTCTCTCTAATTGACGGTAGATTAGGTACAACATCATTAATCAACAGCTGCACGAACCGAGGGTATAATAGAAATCTAAACCTATCAGCAGCATTGATCTGATCGGTGATAGACTTGTAGATATATTTTGAAAAGTTATAACCCTTGTTGAGAGAGGGCAACCATTGCAGCCGCCAAGTCATGCCCCATGGCATCCTTTCCAGCCTTTGTAGCAGGCAGGCACATGATCATGACGTGTGTGACGTAACGCCACTGATCAAGTACCCACATCTTCTTGTATGAGGAGTAGTCCATGGTACCGACATACCCCATCCTTTGTCTCCATCATCCATCAACGAAGTAGTCAGGGTAACTCACCGGATCCGTTGATAAGTCCCTAAACTGTAGCACGCATCTGATGGTGTCTTCAGAAATAGCAATGCCATGACCTTCTACAGTAGCCCTAATAACGTTTGGGGTTATTGTACAGTCATGATCAGCAGATTCCCAGAATTGCTCCAGATACGGTCTTGAGACAATAGGATCAGCAGAGATGGCATAGCTGATCTTCGATTGGTTCAAGAAGTCGATGATCTCCCTATATTGAAGTGCAACACCCTTCCACTCGGGATGTGTTAGAGCCAGTAGATTGAATTCGCTGGTAAATGCACGAGCCATCACTGCAAAAACAAACAATAAACACACTAAGAACAAGAAGAATAATTGGAAATGAATCAAACATGACTTGATATAGAAATTACACAATGAACTGAATTTCAGACTTAGAAATTTTTCACAAGTGTTCTTCCTGCGTACTTAGCAAGTACGCAGGGGTTAGTTCTTGCATACTTAGTAAGTACGCATGAATTACTTCTTGCGTACTTGTTAAGTGCGCAGGAACTTGCACTTAGCCAAATTTCAAATTCCAAAATTCAACAGATGTGAGGCACTGCTGTGGATTAGGGTTACCACAAGGTAGAAATACATGATTAGGACATATGGAACCACTATCAACAGCAATGAGTTGCTGAACTCGCCAATTTTGACCTAGCCTTGGTCCGACGATAGCCTACAGTCAAACAAGGGGTCAAAAGCAAAATCAAACCCTGTAAAAGACAATTTAGGAGTCAAGGAGCTTCGATTAGTGACTTATAACTAGATTTAGGTCTTAATTTTCATTAAGAACATCCAAAATTGGTTAAATCCTCACTATCAAACCCTTGAACAAATCTGTTAATAATAGATGACTTTATGAATGAAATGCACTGAGATTCTCACCAAAGATGATTAAGGTGAAAATGAAACAATGATCGGGATGGAAAATCGATTAGGAACACACTAAAAACTTGAGTGAAAAAGTGCAGGAGGTACTCAATAGTCGTGAAATGTTTGAAATGAGATGAAACCCAAGAAAAATTCTAATTGCTGTATATATACCCAACACAAACTGGTCATGCGTACTTGTTAAGTGCGCATGACTTAACTCCTGCGTACTTACTAAGTACGCATGACCTAAGTCTTGTGTACTTGTTAAGTACGCAGGGTTTACCTCATGCGCACTTACCAAGTACGCAAAGACCCTTGTGTGCTCAAACTTTCAAATCAAATTATGAATATTTCAAGTCAAATAACGAACAAGATAAACACATTCAATCAAGAGGATTCAAAGTCAATTCAAAAACGTTAAACACAAATATTTTTGGCTTTTCTGATTAAAATTGAACAGTACACAAACTTAGAATCTTTTTGATCTTTGCTAGATAGAAATATACATGTATATACACACACACTATTTTTGTTTAAAGACATGAGCAGAGGATCATATCAGGCTAAACTATAGCAAAAATGATACAAGATAAACGTCAAAGAATATGGGATCATGTCATGGATTACTATTTATTCATACGTAATAAGCACATAAACAAGTAATTCAAGTTGACAATATTATGAGATTTGAAACCATAAGCATCTTTGTATCATGTTCTTGTGTGTTAAGGTATTAATTTTAAGATATACAACGTGTACCCCACTGATATGCTACAGAAATGTAAATTGCACTATCTCAAGGCATCTAAGATTTTCCCAAAGATTTTCGAATCTCCAGAATGAAGTTACATCGTTTAGCACAGAAACAATCAAGCAGAATCCATAAGGATTATCAAGAATCATAAGATTCAGAATCGAGTGATTCAGATGTCTTGGTTTGATTGGGTTTTCTTCTATGAATATCATATGATGATTCAGGTTAATAGATATGGAGTTTGAGGATTTAGGTAAGGTGATCCAACTTTTATCTGGATTTGATTTCAATGAATCAGGTATGATTCAAGGGTGAATATAAGCTTAACGGTTGATGTTAAGACATATCTTGGCCCAACTTCCCATTGCATACTTGTGAGTATGGGCAGTGAGATAAACCGCGGTAATTGTGCTAAAGACATAACCCGAAACTGGTCTCTTAAGAAAATATTTGCTAAAATCTTACATCCTTTATCTGATAATGATTTTTTTGTATTCTTTTACACACGCACACATGCATACATGGGTCAAATCACAGTTGTAGTCTAGAGTTAGTTTCCACACTACTAGTGATTCAAAGACGCCAACAGCCTACTGGCAATTCAAATAACTTGAAAATAAGCAGATTAAAAACACAACAATTTAAACAATCAAGTAAGCATGACGCAATCATTTCCCATACATGCAGTCTATGGAGTTTAGATCATTTCTGATGTACTATCATTTCCTCTTTTCTCAAGATAACTTTAAAATTTTCTCCATTTTCTATTTTGATTGGATTTTTGTAAAATATTTGAAAAGTAAAAGAACTATACAGAAAACTTAAAAGAAATAAAATTTACCTTTCATGAATTGAATTGATTTAAGAAAAAGAAGTTTTCACTCTAGATTGAACATTCCTATCAAGTTGACAAGATGTTCAAAGCGGGATCGATCAAACGCCTTAGTGAAAAGGTCATCCAAGTTGTCATCCGTGTGAACCGTTACAAGTTTAATGATATGCTTTTCAGCACAATCACGGATGAAATGATGGCGAATTTCAATGTGTTTAGTTTTGGAATGTTTCACCGGGTTGTTTGTGATGGACATGGTGGCATTATTGTTAATGAATAGTAAAGTTCCAGTAAATTTTAAGCCGTAGTCTCTCAATTGCTGTTGAATCCACAATATCTGAGAACAACCGCTAGCTGCAGTAATGTACTCTGCTTCACATGTTGAGACAGAAACCGTTGACTGCTTCTTACACTGCCAGGAAACCAGTCTGTCTCCCAAGAATTAACATCCACCAGAAGTTGACTTTCTTTCAAGGTTACAACCGCCATAGTCTGAATCAGTATAGGCTTTGAAGTCAAATGACTGCTACTTTGAGTACCAAAGACCCAATCGGGGTTTCCCTTTCAAGTATCTGAAAATCTTCTTGACAACTATCATATGAGACTCCTTCGGTTGTTACTGAAACCTTGAGCACAAGCATACAACAAACATTATGTCGGGCCTTGAAGCTGTGAGATACACAAGAGATCCGATCATCCCACGGTACAATTTGTAATCCACATCCTTTCCATCTTTGTCTAGATGCATACCATGATTTACGGGGATAGGTGTGCCATAAGTACTGCTATAATTCATCTTGTATTTGGACAAGATGTCCTACACATACTTGGTTTGATGCATATAAATGTCATAATCTCTTTGACTGACTTGCAAACCAAGGAAGAACGACAATTCACCCATGTTACCCATCTCAAACTTGAACTTCATCACCTGTTTGAATTCCCTACACATCTCTTCATTTGTAGACCCAAAGATAATTTTGTCGACATACACTTGTACAAGAATAATATCACCTCCTGTTTTCCGTATGAAGAGGGTCGAGCCAATAGGTCCACGGTCAAAACCATTTGACAGTAGATGTTTTGATAATGTCTCATACCATGCCCTAGGTGCTTGATGAAGACCATAAAGTGCTTTGTCGAGCTTAAACACTTTATTGATATTATACGGATCTTCAAAGCCGGGAGTTTGAGTGACATAGACCTCTTCATGAACTTTTCCAAACAGGAAAGCACTCTTCACATCAAGTTGATAGACCTTGAAGCCGACATAGGAGGCATAAGCTAGAAACAGTCGATGGCCTCAAGTCTAGCAAGTGGGGCATATACTTCTGTGTAATCTAAGCCCTCTTGTTGATAAAAACCCTAAACAACCAACCTTGCTTTATTCTTCACTACAACATGACGATCGTCCATCTTGCACTTGAACACCCATCTGGTTCCAATTGGTTGTACACCTCTTCGCAAGTCAACCAAATCCCACACATGCAACTTTTGGAATTGAGACGGTTCTTCTTGCATTGCCTCAATCCAACAGTTGTTAGTGAGAGCCTCCTTCACATTCTTCGGCTCTAACTGGGACACGAATGCAACATGCAAACATGTTTCCATGACACCAGTGTCAAGTATATCAGAGTACAAACTAGTGTTCTCAGCAATGGTTCTATGACGAGTTTGAACACCGGCATGAGGATCACCAATAATGTTGTCAATTGGATGATTCTTATGCACTCTCGTCTCTGGTACATTCGGTTCCTGAATTTCTGAATCGAGGTTCGTGCTCAACTCCCCCATATCCTGTGTTCCAGAAGAAGAAGATTCATTGTTGATTGGATCAGCTGGAGCTTCATTTCCTACACGAGTGTTAGGATTTGCTTGAGGGTCATTTTATTCAACATGAACACCTTCAATGTTATCACTGTCATGAGTTCCGGATGCAGATGCAGCATTGGAATCGGAAGTTACAGTCGGTACAGTAGCACGGGTTGAAAAACTGGAGTCATCACCGCCACCAAATAACTCATACACATTTGCGGCATCATCGACAGACAAATCAGGAAGGTTGAAAGATTTGAATATCGCATCATAATCAAAACCCCAAGTTGGACCAGTTGGTTCTGGTGGAATGCTGTGTTTACTATAATCCACTTCAAACCATTCCTCAATAGTACGAGTTCCTATATTGTACACTCTCTTGCAAGGCGAGTTAGCAACATATCCTAAGAAGATGCCTTCCACTGCTTTTGCATGAAACTTAGACTTGCGGTCTTTGTATTGTAGCAATAAGGAACAGGGACTACCAAAAGGAACTAGATAGTCAAGATTGGGAGGTCGATTGTTGATCAACTCATAGCAAGTCTTGTTGTGCCTCTTCACAACCAGAATTCTGTTCAAGACATGACAAGCTGTATTAATTGCTTCTGCCTAGAAAGTGACAGGAAGCTTTGCATCTGACAGAATTGTCCTTGCAGTCTCAATCAAGGTTCTGTTCTTCCGTTCTGCGACTCCATTCTACTGAGGTGTGTACGGGGCACTAAATTCGTGACGGATCCCCTTCTTAAGGCAGAAAAGTTCCATCAAATTATTCTTGAATTCAGTTCCGTTACCACTCCTTATTCTTCTAACCTTCAACTTGCAAGAGATTCCAAGCTCAGGATCTGGTATTGAAGAATGTCAGCAGTTTCTTCCTTTGTACCTAAAAAATGCACCCAAGAAAAATGTGAGAAATCATCAGTTACCACCAGACAGTATGACTTACCTCCAATACTCCTGATACTTATGGGGCCAAACAGATCCATATGCAATAAATCCAAATGGGTATCAATGGAGTTTTGGAGCTTAGGCTTGTGAGACTTTCGTTGCTGTTTGCCCTTTTTACAAGGCATACAATCATCTGCAACGGTGAATCTCAGTTTAGGAACACCAGTTACCAAACCGTTTCGGACAAGATGATTCATTTTTCGATAAGAAATGTGTCCGAGTTTCCTATGCCACAAGATAGAGTCAAGCTCTGTCGCTTTGGTAAGCAAACAAGTAGCAACTGATGAGGTGGTTTTCTCCATGCTTATGTCGATCTGATAGGTATCATTTGTCCTTGGCGCTCGCATCAGAATCCAGTCTTCAGAAATCTCAAAACCAGGTTTGAGAATCATGCATTCAGTCTTGTCAAACATAAACGAGTACTCTTTGTCACACATCTGGGAGACACTCAACAGGTTATGCTTCAGCTGCTCGCAGTAGTTGACGTTGTCGAAGCTGACACAACCATTTGAAACCACGCCTTGACACGTGATACTACCGCCTTTCTCTCCAACAAAGGCCACATAGCCGCCTCTAAATGGTTTTACCTCTTGAAGCAGGTCCATGTTGCCTGTCATGTGCCGGGAGCATCCACTATCTACATACCAACGATTAGAGATAGTACCCTTCGGATGTCCCTACATGAGTCACAAGAAATTAATTAGAATTGGAGACCCAAGCCATAGTGGTCTTGGGTCGTCTGCTTTTTTCAAAATAAACAACCTCAATTAATTCATAGTCGTGCCTGTAAAAAATGGATGAATCTTTAGAAGATCTGGGACCAGGAGATTGAGAACTTTTGGATTTGTTATTCCAGGACCTCTTCTTTTTCTTAACTGGAATAGTAGACTTAGATTCAACAACAGCAGGTGAACTAATGGAAGCTTCACCTGATTGAATTCCAGCCAGCTGTTCCAGCTTTCTCAATCTCTTGTTCCTTCTTCTCCTCTGTGGCTTAGAGAGTTTCACCACATGTTTCTCACCAGTTGGTGTACTACTAGAGCTAGATGCACTAGGTTTAGCAGGTAGCTTTCCTTTTTTGAAACAGTTGGTTTAGCCTCAGATGTGATCTTTGGCTTTACCATAGGTTTTACTGGTGGTTTCACCACATTTGCTTTTGGACTTTTGGAATGCTTCACTAGTGGTGACTTAGGGATAACAGCCGGTTGTGAAACAATTGGCAACTTTCCTTGGTTCTTAGCAGGACAGTTCACAAGAATGTGACCAACCATACCACAGTGAAAGCAAGTTCTCTTTTCTTTGTAAGTCCTCCTATAAGTCTCATTAGATCTGGCATTAGATGACTCAGCATGATGAGCAGGAGAAGTCTGTAGGTCCCTCGGGTGTGGCAGATTGTCACATGCAAGTGGGTCTACTAGTCGGACCGGGTGTGGAATGCCCGTGACTAGGCGGAGAGTCTAGCTAAACAAAGTAAACCGATAAGAGAAAACACTTTAAACATTCTTTGTATTATAAACACTTGAAGGTTATAAAGAAAAGCACTTAGGTTACAATATGTGTAATTGCACTAAAGCCTGCGTACTTAACTTCTGTCAACCTATCCTATTTATACTTAGCAAGTACGCAGAGTTGTTCTTGCGTACTTGCTAAGTACGCAGGAGCTTTCTCCTGTGCACATGTAAGTGCGCAAAACACTTAGAAAGAAATGCAACATTCAATATGTAAAAGTAAATACAACTCGATAAACTAATACATAAAGACTCTTACATACAAAGACAATTACAAACAATACAAAACAACCTAAGACTAAGACTCTATCTATCCAGAGTGTTTGTCACAGGAAAGTGCTTCAACAAACTCCCCCTTGACAACAGCTCTGGATAATCTTCAGTCTTCGGTCTTCACAACACTTGATCTTCAGCTTCCATCTTCTTCTTGTAATCAAGGCAGAACTTAATCACCTTGTCATATTTAGAAGCAAGGAGCTTTGTCCACTCATCCGTGTAGACGCAGTAGTGTTCTGCTAGTACCTTCAGATCTTTCACAGAAAAGTTGATGAAGCAGACTTCATCAAATATTCTGATCAGCTCCTTTGGCACTAGGTTCCCACTCTCTGAACGTCCTTTACCCATGATCACAGCCTCGCCCGTTTTTGGATCTACGTACCAGTACCACATGTCACCAAGAATATCCTGAGATAACTTGCTCAGGGGAATATTAGTTTCACATCGCACTGGCTTGTATACCAATTTCTTTAAGTGCTTCTTAGTCACAGGATGTACAGCGTGCCTATCCTTGACTCTCTTGGGCACTTGAGGCTTGAACATCTAAAACTTCCCTGATCTTGCTTCTCGCTGCAGAACCACCCACAAACCCATCGCCACTGCGTGATTGGAATGACCCAGCAGCTCTCGGTTTGCTAGGTTCACCAGGTCGTATTTGGGCAAGGAGCTGAACGCTTCACTGGTGGGTTTCAAGTATTGAACCACGCCAGATCTTTTGATAGCGAACAGCTGCTTGTCCTCCTCGAACCTTATAGCCAAGATCATCCCTGTTGCTCCGTGTTTGTCTATTATAGACGTCTTTTGCCACACAGGAGCTGGACCCTTTGATGAAGTAGAAGGCATTTCTGTTTCTTTTGGTGCCTCTGGGTCCACAGGTTCAGGGTCAACTAGGGAGGCTTTAGTCGAGGCTTCTACATTACTGGCCTGCTTGACTGAACCTGTATCGAGCGGAGCATCGAAGGATGGAAATTCAAAGATCTCTCCATCTTCTAGCTCGTACTCTCCTTCCCCGTCACCCTTGGGAATTTCGATCACAACATCTTCGTCATTATCATCCCAGTCGTCACCCGAGTCGATCTCTCCTTCTTCTAGATTGAAGAGAGCATCGATCTGTGCTTCTTTTGAATAGTCAAGCTCTAGATATAGGATCTCATCATCAGATAAGTCCTTAAGTACTTCAGCCACTGACTTTCCTTTCTCTCCACCACTACCAGAGGTATCACCACCCTCTTGCTGAGTAAACTCCCCCTCAGCCATTGGAATAGCAGAGATGGGCACAATTGCCAAAGCTTGGTGCTCACCTCCACTAGGACCGGCTTTAGGATCCTTGTCTTTATCGTCATCCTTAGTCAAGTCGACTGGATGACAAGGCTCAGCACCAGTGGATTTCTTTTCTTTCTCTTTCTCTTTCTCCTTCTCCCCCTGAGCATCAAGCTTCTTGGTCAGTTCTGCAACTAATTTGACCATCGCTTCGTGCTCTTTTCTTTGTAAATCCAGCCTTAGCTCAAGTGAAGTTCTGTGGCCTAGAATCATTTCATTTGTCTTCATTAACAGCTCGTTCTGTGCCATTACATTCTTCAGTCGCTCATTAGTCCCCGTTCTCTGGCTATGTAGAATCCTAACTTCATCGGCCAGTGAATTAATCTGTGATCGTTGAGCATCAGATTCCCCCTTTGACTTCTTAATAGTCTTCAGCAGTCCAGCAACTTGGGTTTCTAGCATATCGATCCTTGCATCATTTGGATCAGGATGACTAGACGATGACGCTTCAGCATTATGGATAGGGGAGGCGAAGATTGTGTCGAAGTTAAACCCTTGTGTGAAGTCACCATAATTAAAGGGTTGGCTTGACAGCTCAATGGTGGGTGTTGGGATTGTGGATGAGATGAGAGTTGTTGGGGTAATGGTAGGGGTGATGGTGACAGACTCCGTGACGATTGGAGTAGTCACCGCCACCTGGACGGATGTAGTAGGGAGGGTCACCATCACAGGATCCTCCTCTGTGACTGTCGTGACTGCCACGTCAGCTTGAACTTGTGGTCTTCTCCTCCTACGGTACAATTGCTGTTCTGGTGGGGTAGAGGCTAAATCTGGACAAGCAGCTGAAACATGTACTTGCTACATAATCGGGACCTCTACCACACTGGGGATAGCAACCTGTTGCCTATCACCCATGTTCTTATGAACACTCTCTCGTTTTTGTCTTTGTAGAGCAACGTCAGAGTTAGAGAATTGCTCATATTCACTGCTCGAGCTCTGTTGCTTCCTTTTGGAGGACGAATCAGGTAGGGTTACCTGTGCCAATCTCCGGGGGTGTGCCTGCGATGGTGCGTCGTCGGAATCAGAAGAATCTGATTCTGTTGCTTCTGAATCGGATTCCTCAGCACCACCATCACCGCCTTCGTCGTCTCCATCCTCAGACGAACCATCATCACTCTCTATTTCCTCCTATTGTTGCTCATCAGAGTGTTCACTATGTTTAGGCTCAGAGTTGTGGCTATACCAGTTCCAGTCATCAGGTGCCACATGTGCTTCATTGATTAGGTGGCCAAAGAGTTCAGTATGCACAGGGGTAGGTTCTACGCTGCTTGGCTTTAAGAATTGAGCGAATACTCTCTTGTCCACCTGCTTGACTTGCAGTCTCTCCCCCATAGCAGGAAGGTTTGGCAACGCGTCATCGATCAAAAGTTGCACAAACCTAGGGTACAATAAGAATCTAAACATCTCCGCTGTGTTGATCTGGTCATTAATTGCTTTGAAGATGTAGCGCGAGAAGCTGTAGCCCCTATTAAGAGACAAGCCCACCATGGCTGCTGCAAGGTCATGACCCATGGCATCTTTACCAGCTTTCCTTGACGAGATGCACACGATCATGACGTGTGCGAAATACCGCCATTGGTCTAATACCCACATCTTTTTGTATGAGGCAGAGTCCCTTGCTCCGATGTATCCCATTCTTTGCCTCCAACACCCATCCACATAGTAGTTTGGATAGGCTGTCGGGTCGGTAGCAAGGTCTCTGAACTGCAGGACCCTTCTTATGGTGTCTTCAGAAAAAGCGATAGCCTGACCAGAAACGGTAGCCCTTATGACATTGGGGGATACTATGCAGTCTTGTTCCGCTGTCTCCCAGAATTACTCCAAATAAGGTATTGACACGGTCGGGTCAGCCGAGATAGCATAGCTGATTCTGGAGCGGTTCAAGAAATCAACTATCTCCCTATATTGCAATGCTGCACCTTTCCATTCGGGTTAAGTGTTTGCTAACAAGTTGAATTCGTTACTAAATGCCCGAGCCATAATCTGCAAAAACACACAGAAAACACAATCTGAACAACACGTATCATTGGAAATGAACAAACATGACTCAGTATAGTAGCTACTCTTTGAACATAATTTTCAGACTTAGAATTTTTCCCAAGTGTTGGTCCTGCGCACTTGCTAAGTGCGCAGTATTTTCCTCTTGCGTACTTAACAAGTACGCAAGAAGTACTTCTTGCATACTTGCTAAGTGCGCAAGAACACCACTTGACAAAAATTCCAGAATATTGACTGATCGTTCAAAAAGCGGGTCGAATAGGTCGCCACTAGGTCGGAATCAATGATTCTAACCAATGGGACCAGTATCAATACCACAAACTACCTACACATGACCAATTTTGACCTAAAAAGTCGCCCGACCCACTGTCGATTCATATTCAACCGACGGATCAAAATCAAGGACCAAAAGGGATGAATGGGAGTCGATTAAGTTTTCTAATCCGGTATTAGTGATAAGAAATTACCCAAACAACCCCAATTTTACCCAAAAATTCAAGAATAAACATAAATTTTTTTTAGTCGAGAATCGTTCCAAATGTTACGATTGTTACGATTTCACGGATGGATTTAGCCTAGATTCTCACCAAATCGATGAAATGAGATGATGAAACTATAGACGAGACGAAAAAAATGGTTTAGGAACACTTTGATTTTGAGTGAAATTTGCAGAGGGAAAAGTTTTTCGTTTGAAAGCATGAAACTGAGAAAATTTTCTAAGTGTCACTTTTATACCCAGCCTCAATCAGTCGTGCGTACTTGTTAAGTGCGCACGAGTTAACTCTTGCGTACTTACAAGTGCGCAAGCTTTAACTCTTGCACATTTACAAGTGCGCAAGCTTTAACTCTTGCGTACTTGTTAAGTACGCAAGGTTTACTTCGTGCGAACTTGACAAGTACGCACAACCCTTAAGTGCGCAAATTTTAAACTCAGAATTTATGAAGTAATTCAAGTCAAATAACGAACAAGATAAAAATATTCAATCAGGAGGATTCAAATACAATTCAGGAAGGTTAAACACAAATATTTTTGGCTTTTCTGAATAATATTGAACTATGCATAAACTTAAAATCTTTTTGATCTTTTCTAATAAAATATACAAGAATTCACACAAACTATTTTTGATCAAAGACACGAGCAGAGGATCATATCAGGCTATCTTTTAGCAAAAACGATACAATATAAACATCAAAGAATATGGGATCATGTCATGGATTACTATTTATTCATACGTAATAAGCACATAAACAAGTAATTCAAGTTGACAATATTATAAGATTTGAAACTATAAGCATCTGTGTATCACATTCTTGTGTATTATTTATATGATATACAACGTGTACCCCACTGATATGCTATACTAATGTAAATTGCATTATCTCAAAGCATCTAAGATTTTCCCAATGATTTTCTAAATTTTCAGAATGAAATTATATCTGTTAGCACAGGAAAAAATCAAGCAGAATCCATAAGAATTATCAGGAATCATAAGATTCGGAATCGAGTGATTCATTGTCTTGGTTTCATTTGATTTTCGTCATTGAATATCGGTATGATGATTCAGGATAATATATATGGTGTTTGAGTTTTAAGGTAAGGGGATCCAACTTTTATCTGGATTTGATTTCAATGAATTAGGAGTGATTCAAGGGTGAATACATGCTCAACGGTTAATGTAGAGACATATCTTGATTCAATCTCTCCTCGCATACTTGTGAGTATGGGCAGTGAGATGAACCGCATTAATTGTGCTAACGACATAACCCGAAACTGACCTCAAAAGAATATTATTGCCAAAATCTAACATCCTATATCTGATAATGATCTTTTCTATTCTTTTACGCACACACACTTGCAAACATGGGTTCAAATCACAGTTATAATTTAGATTTAGTTTCCACACTCTTAGTGATTCAAAGACGCATACATCCTACTGGCAATTTAAATTACTTGTAAATAAGCAGATTAAAAACACAATAATTTAAACAATAAAGTAAGCATGACGCAATCATTTCCCATATGAGCAGTCTGTGACGTTTAGATCATTTCTGATGTACTATCATTTTCTCTTTTCTCAAGTTAACTTTGAAATTTTCTCCATTTTCTATTTTTGTTTTTGTTTTTGTAAAATATTTTGAAACTTAAAAGAACTATACAGAAAATTTAAAAGAAATAAAGTTTGACTTCCATGAATTGAATTGATTTAAGAAAAATTAATTTTCACTCAGGATTGAACATTACTATCAAGTTGACAAGATGCTCAAAACGGGATCGATCAAATGCCTTTGTGAAAAGGTCAGCAAGATTGTCATCCGTGTGAACTTTTACAAGTTCAATTAAATGTTTTTCAGCACAATCACGGATGAAATGATGGCGAATCTCTATATGTTTAGTTTTGGAATGTTTCACCGGGTTATTTGTGATGGACATTGTGGCATTCTTGTCAATGAATAGAGGAGTTCCAGTGAAGTTTAAGCCATAGTCTCTCAACTGCTGCTGAATCCACAGTATATGAGAACAACCACTCGCTGCAGCAATGTATTCTGCTTCACAAGTTGAGACAAGAACCGTTGACTGCTTCTTACACTGCCAGGAGACCAGTCTGTCTCCTAAGAATTGACATCAACTAGAAGTTGACTTTCTTTCTGTCAAGGTTACAACCGCCATAATCTGAATCAGTGTAGGCTTTTAAGTCGAATGAATGCTGCTTAGAGTACCAAAGACCTAATCGAGGTTTCCCTTTCATGTGTCTGAAAATTCTCTTCACGGCTATCTGTAGAACCAAAGACTGATTGCTACTAATTTATTCGAAGTACAAATGCTGCTGATAGGCTTATCAGCAGCATTCAACACAAGTTGCTGCTGATTGGCTTATCAGCAGCATTCAACACTTGTTGCTGTTGATAGGCTTATCTGTAGCGTTCAACACAAGTTGCTGCTGATAGGCTTATCAGCAACATCATTCTCATTCTTGCTGCTGATAGCTGTGTTCCTTGAAGACAAATCGTTGCAGCTGACTATCCATGCCAAGCGTCACTGACAACTTTTTGCAAAAGCGACTGACACACTCAAAGCAGAAGGAACCTCAATGGTGCAACCAATGACGGACGACAATGCTCTTCTCCAAGCATGCAAACAATGATGAATAAAGAAAACGCTTCAATAAAGTTAGCAAGTTTAGATTTAACGTGTATTATTAGCTTTTGTATAAAAGATTAACAGTCTGTGTTAGATCTGATCCTTAGAATCAGGGGTCTGTCTTGATTCTAAGTTAGTATAAATACTGTGTAAACACTTCATTGTAAGTGTGCTTCTTCACTGAGTTTTCAATTGTAATCGTTTATCTGCAAAATCTAAATACAACAGTGTTCTTAAAAGTATTCTTTCTGCCTGTTCGATTACATTTGTGTAGTTGTTATTGTTTCCGCCAATTTCAACTAAGAACAGAACCATCTTGTACTTTCACGATCCTACAAGTGGTATCAGAGCTTTGGCTCAGATTAAACAAACTCACACTTGTTTAATCACTTCTGGTTCTATTCTAAACTTTCTCTTTGATCAAGTCACCCAAAATCATAAAACAAAAATGGCACAAAGCAATGGTTTTGAAGACATTGGCAGCATCAACCGACCACCAAGGTTGGTATATGGGAAGACTACGACATGTGGAAAAATCGCATGGAAAGCTTCTTCTTTTATCAGGAGTACGGAATGTGGAAATCCATCAGGGATGGACCATACACTCCCATGGTAGCCTCTGCTGACTCTGGAGGACCATCAGTCCTGAAGGAGTCCTCCAACTACTCAGAAGAGGACATAAAGAATATGGAGGTGGACTTCAAGGCACTAGGAGCTATCCAAATGTGACTTCCAAATGAAGTTTTTTATAACTTCAGAAGTTACAAAACTGCTAAGGAGTTATGGGAGGCTCTTGAGAAGATGTTTGCTGGCTCATAAGAAGTCAAAGAAAACAGAAGGGACATCCTGAAGCAGCAGTACGGAAACTTCGTCTGGAAGGAAGGTGAGTCCCTAACTATTTTATATAACAGATTTACTTATCTTGTAGGTGAGCTGCAGTGCTCAAAGGTGAAACTGGAGAATGAGGATATTCTCAAAAAGTTCATCAGGTCTTTACCTAGCTGCTGGACACTCTACACGGTGTCCATTAGAAGAACTGAGAATCTGAAGACTCTCCAAATGACTGAGCTCTTCGGTATGCTGAACACATATGAGCTAGAGATGATTCAGACAAAAGAACGAAGCTCAAGCTACCAAACAGCTTCAACATCCACCACCACCTCTTCTGCTTTTCACTCTAAGCACTCAGGTCCTAGTACTAGCAACTACTATCCTCCCATAGTCACACATCCTCAAACTCCTACCTCTAAAAGAAACACATCACCATTTCTTCTTGAAGCTCCTTCTCAAGCTTCAACCTCTGCTGCTTTTGTTTCTGAAAACTCAAGCAACATGTACTTTATCAAGGAGGATCTTGAGTGCTTCCATCCAGATGATCTAGAAGAAATGGATATACATCACTCTTATGCCATGCTCTCTATAAGAGCAAAAAGGTTCTACTCTAGAACCGGAAGACCCATTCCAAGCAACAGCTCCAACACCAGAGTTGGCTTAGATAAAAGTAAATTGAGATGTTACAACTGTAACCAACTGAGTCATTTTGCTAGAGAATGCAAGGCACCTAGGGCAAACCTTGCTGAGGATTGAACAAGACAAAGCCAACCTAGACAACAACAACAACAAGCTACTCTTCCAGCTCAAATTGCAGCTTGTGCAACTATTGGAACTTCTGACTTTGACTGGAGCTTTCAGTATGAAGATCTGCCTACCAACAACCAAGCCCTTATGGCAGATACAACTGAAATACCGCCTCAGGTATATGAACATCTATGTTCCCAAGCCTGTATTGATAAGGTTTTAGGCTACAGAAAGCATAATCAAAACCTCATAGATCAAAATGAAGAGTTTCATCAAATGAAATCTGAATTCAAAAAGGTCGAAGACAGTTACAAAGAAAAAATTAACTGCCTAAAGAAAGAGATTTCATCATTAAGACATGAACAAACCAATCTTGAAACTCAGATTGATGATCTACTGGCCAGATTAAAAGCTACCAGAGCAGAATTGGCAGAACAAAAAGTTCATGTCGACAAATATGAATTTGCATCCAGAAAGCTGCAAAGACTTTTGGATGCTCAAATTCATGAAAAGGTAAAAACTGGTCTGGGGTATCATGCTGAACAATATCAAGCCGTTGCACCTCCTACTGACTACGTTGCCATCCATGAACCAAGCTTCAATCTTGCAAATCTTGATACGGCCAACAGAAATCTTGATCCTTCTAAGGATGAACCTTTGGTACAAGAATGCACTACCTCATCAGAGTCTGATTCAACTTGCTCAGACTCCACTGAAACAAGTGAAGCTTCATATTTGGTACAAGAATCCACTACTTCATCTCCCCCTGCCCCTAAAGTCATTCTGACTAAAGATGAAGTCCCCATTATCCATTCATCACCAGTACCATCCATTTCAGTACCAGTTCCTACACCATTCAAACAAATCAAAATTAGCTATCCTCCAGAAGGTAGGAAGCTAAATACTGAAAAGGGCCAGTCCTCAACTTCAGTCCAGCCAAGGAAGGTGTTTGACATATGTCATGCGCCTAGAGAGAGGGTTCCATATGTTCAAAAGACATTGGAAGAAGCTACTTTTGAGCACAACAAAGCTCACCCTTGGAATTTCAAAGACCTTTTCAAAAGAAAGGATTATGTTAATCTTTCAAGGGACAAACTGGCAAAATCATGTTTTGTCTGTGGAAAATATAACCACACTGCCAGCACCTGCTTCTACTACCTTCAACAGCAAAAAAACCTCAAGCAACATGCTTTTGAGAAGACAAAGAAGAACAAACAGGTAAGAAGGTTTGAAGCTAAGACAACTCAATTCAGAAACTCTCTTTCTTCACCAAGGGAGCAGTTGTCAAAACCTCTACAATCTTGCATCATCTGTGGTGAATCAGATCACTTTGCTACAAATTGTAAGTTTAATCCTTTCAATCAAATTCTTCTTCCAACCCCAATTATACAAAATCCTATCAGTAAGGTGAAGAAGGATAGGCATACATCTGTTCTTAAACCATCAGCAGCCAAAATAACTGCTGCTGATCAAGTAAAGCCCAAGCAACCAAAAGGAAAGCCTTCGGTAGCAACAAAGTCTGTAGCTGCTCAAGTAAAACTATCAGCAGCAACAAAATCTGCTGTTGTTAAGCCAAAGTCCTCAGATACAACGTCTGCTGCTGAAAAGGTAAAGAGAGCTGGAAAACCACCAACTCAACAATGGAAGGCAAAGAAACCACCAAGGATCATCATCGGTTCAGTTGAATGCGTCTATCCTTTGTTGTAAATATGTATGGCCTCTGCTGTAAATAAAAGTTATAAGTCAGCAGCATCCTTTTGGCTGCTGACAGGTCTAATTTCCAGCAGCAAAGAATTTGCCACTGATCGCTTTAAGTTATCAGCAGGAACAAGTTTCCTGCGGATAGCTTTAAGGCTGTCAGCAGCAACCTTTTAGCTGCGGAATGAATACAACAGTCAGCAGCTACCAAATCTGCTGCTGAAAGACTTAACTATCCGCAGCAACCAAGTTTGCAGCGGATAGCTCACCATCAGCAGCAACCAAGTTTGCTGCTGATGGGTAAAACAAGTCTACATTAACTTTTACCTGCGGTAAAAACTACTCTCAGTCTTTTCCATGACTGTTCGAGTGCTTTACAGCTGTAATAATGAAAAGTGAAACAGGTTCATGACAGACAGTTTTGACGACTGGATTCAATAGCAGGTTGAAATTCAAAGCTCACTATTCAAGCTAGCTTTTGTACAGGTTCATGACTTGCCAGCTTCAGATAACGAAGAAGAAGAGACATCTGAAGACTGAAGTTAGTCGTAAGGGCTATTGATGAGGTGCTGAATGAAGCTGAAGACAAAGAACAAAAATATACAGCTTTCAGCATCCTCCCTGAAGCAGCAGCCATCATAAGTCAATCCATTACCCCCCAACTCTTTCAAACTTCACAGAAGCTAGAATTTGACTCTATTCTAGCTTGGGGGTATGATGGATCAGCTGAGAGATTTTGGATTGGATGGGAGTTTAGTGGAGTAGAAGAGCTAAACTGGAACTCTCTCAATGCCCTCCAAGTCCTACAACTGTATTTAACTAACTGCATCAACACTTCATCAGATCTCTCAGCAGAACTTGCCATTGGCAGGTTCTATGACTTGATGGAGGATAATATACCCAACTTTGAAAGACTCATACAAACAGCAAAACGGGTAGCTTATCCTGAATCTTCGGCAGCAGCAGAAAGAAGACTGACTCCTAGAAGCCTTGAAATAATAAGGAGCAGTCTTTCACTGAAGAAGAAGTTCTGTGCCTAAGAAGATTCCTGTATGACTTCTTGGTCAAGGACTTGGATGTGCTAGGATGGGTGAGCACTAAGTCTCTTGACCACACTCTACTACTAAGCAACGGCTCCTCTCTCATCATCAACACCAAGAACATCCTGCAACTGCCTACAGACTTTCTCTACAAGATCTTTGAACTCAGAGCAAATATCTGCAATGTCAACTCCCTGGAAAGCCAAGCAATGATAGCCACTATCAGAGCCCACCTTGAACAGGAAGGAAGGATTTCTGAGGAAGTATATGTGTCAAACTCTGACACTGACTCTGACTCAGCTTCCCCTCGAGTACACATCTTTTCTGCCGCTTATGGGTCAAGGTCCGCTGTTCAAATATTTCCGCAAGAATTAGCAAGTTCTGAGTGCCAATCAGATGAAGATAAGGACCTTCCCTTGTCAACCTCTCAAGGTGCCAATGAAGCTGAGGCTGAGATCCCAATAGCAGCACCATCATCTACTGTTGTGGTCAGTGAAGCCGAAGCAGAGGCATCCAATATAAACAAGGGAAAGGGAATTATGACAGATGAAGATAAAGAGAGGTTGCTAAGAGAGAAAAGAGAGAGGGAAGAGAAGAGAAGAAAAAGAGAAGAAGAGGAGATGGCTGACATTAAAAAGGCTCAAGAAAGAAAAACAGCCATTCTCCTCAGAGAACAAACCATCCAGCTGTATGCTAGACAGCTGGATGAACTGAAATGAAAGATTCCTGCAGTTGACTAAATTGAAGAAGATACAGCTCTTGCTCTTCAACTGCAGGAACAATTTAACAGAGAAGAGGAAGAATTGGAGAAGAAAGAAGAAGCTAAGTTCAGAATAACCGATTCTGAACTAGCCAAAGAAATGAGGGAGGAGTGGGTAAAGGCTCTAGTTTCTCTAGGTGAGGATGCAGACTACCTTGAGAAACTATCAAATAAAGAAATATACAGAGCCTTCATGGGTCAGCAAGGTCAATTGGCAAAGAAGAAACAGGCTGAAGAAGAAGAAAAAGCCAAACAAAAGTCCAAAAAGACCATTTCCTTTAATAAACGGACCCATGAAGAAAGGAAGGTCATGATTGACTTCCTTAAGGCTAGAGGAGAGAGTGGAAAGAGGCTAGGTCCCATGAACTTCATGAACCTGCAAGCCCTCTACTTCAAAGTCAAGAAGGATGAGGAAGAAAGATTGGGGAAGAAGGGCTCCAAGAAAAGAGTACCTATTCAGGAAGAAGAAGAAGAAACAAAAGCAAAGAAACCCAAGCCTTCTCCCTCACCTACCTCTTCCTCAGTCCAAAAACCTTCCACTCTCCTCCCCAAACCTTCCACTCCTCCACCCAAAAAGTCCAAACCATCCCACCCAGCTCCCACTCATCAACAGCCTCCCTTGAAGAAATCCAAGCCCACACCTAAACCAGAAGACTCAAGAGACATAGTTGATTGGGTCTATAATCCACAGGATCAAAGGTTTGAGATCTTCAGGGGGAGAACTGAAAGAAGAAGATCTATCTACAGATCTGTTGATGAAGTTCTGCAATTGCCAGATTCAGATCTTGGCAGAATTTTGGAGCTGGGTGACTCTCCATTTGTAAGTTGGTCCTATAATGCTGATTTGGGTGAGTTCACTTTAACTGATGTAAGGAAGTAGAAGATGAGATGTTCAAGCAAAACAATCTACAAAATGCCACATAAAGACATCAAGACTCTGTCTGCACTTCCACTGAACAATCCTAGCAAGGATCCAAGAGGCTATGAGGTTGAAAGGATAGTCAGCCACATGCAAAAGCTTCAGCAGCAAAGTGATTAGAAGAATTTTGGTTGCATCAGTCTAGGGGGAGTTTGTAGAACCAAAGACTGATTGCTACTAAATTATTCTAAGTACAAATACTGCTGATAGGCTTATCAGTAGCATTCAACACAAGTTGCTGCTGATAGGCTTATCAGTAGCATTCAACACTTGTTGCTGCTGGTAGGCTTATCAGCAGCGTTCAACACAAGTTGCTGCTGATAGGCTTATCAGCAGCATCATTCTCATTCTTGCTGCTGATAGCTGTGTTCCTTGAAGACAAATCGTTGCAGCTGACTATCCATGCCAAGCGTCACTGATAACTTTCTGCAAAAGCGACTGACACACTCAAAGCAGAAGGAACCTCAACGGTGCAACCAATGACGGACGACAATGCTCGTCTCCAAGCATGCAAACAATAATGAATAAAAAAACGCTTCAATAAAGTTAGCTAGTTTAGCTTTAACGTGTATTATTAGATTTTGTATAAAAGATCAACGGTCTGTGTTAGATCTGATCCTTAGAATCAAGGGTCTGTCTTGATTCTAAGTTAGTATAAATACTGTGTAAACACTTCATTGTAAGTGTGCTTCTTCACTGAGTTTTCAATTGTAATCGTTTATCTGCAAAAGCTTAATACAACAGTGTTCTTAAAAGTATTCTTTCTGCCTGTTCGATTACATTTATGTAGTTGTAATTGTATCCGCCAATTTCAACTAAGAACAGAACCATCTTGTACTTTCACGATCCTACACTATCATATGTGACTCCTTCGGTTGAGACTGAAACCTTGAGCACAAGCACACAGCAAACATTACATCGAGTCTTGAAGCTGTGAGATACATAAGTGATCCGATCATCCCACGGTACAATCTGCTATCTATATCCTTTCCATCTTTGTCAGGATGCAAACCATGATTGACTGGGATAGGTGTGCCATAAGTACTGCTATCATTCATCTTGTATTTTGACAAGATGTCCTGCACATACTTAGTTTGATGTAGATAAATGCCATCCTCTCTTTGACTGACTTGTAGACCCAGGAAGAATGACAGTTCACCCATATTACTCATTTCAAACTTGGACTTCATCACCTGCTCGAATTCCCTACGCATACCTTCATTGGTAGATCCAAAGATAATGTCGTCGACGTATACTTGTACAAGAAGAATGTCACCTCCTGCTTTCCTAATGAAGAGGGTTGAGTCAATCTGTCCACGGTCAAAACCATTAGACAGTAAATGCTTAGATAATGTCTCATACCATGCTCGCGGTGCTTGATGAAGACCATAAAGTGCTTTGTCGAGCTTATACACTTTGTTAATATTATGAGGATCTTCAAAACCGGGAGGTTGAATGGCATAGACCTCTTCATGAACTTTACCATAAAGGAAAGCACTCTTCACATCAAGTTGATAGACCTTGAAGCCGACATATGTGGCATAAGCCAAGAACAGTCTAATGGTCTCAATTCTAGCAACTGGGGCATATACTTCCGTGTAATCCAAGCCCTCCTGCTGATAAAAACTCTGAACAACCAATCTTGCTATGTTATTCACAACAACATGATGATCATCCGTCTTGCATTTGAACACTCATCTGGTTCCAATTGGTTGAAAGCCCTTTGGCAAGTCAACCAAATCCCACACATGTAACTTTTGGAATTGAGACAGTTCATCTTGCATCACCTCAATCCAGCAGTTGTCAGTGAGAGCCTCCTTCACATTCTTCGGCTCTAACTGGGACACGAATGCAGCATGCAGACATGTTTCCATGACACCAGTGTCAAGTATTGTAGAACCAAAGACTGATTGCTACCAAATTATTCTAAGTACAAATGCTGCTGATAGGCTTATCAGCAGCATTCATCACAGATGGCTGCTGATAGGCTTATCAGCAGCATTCAACACTTGTTGCTGCTGATAGGCTTATCAGCAGCATTCAACACTTGTTGCTGCTGATGGGCTTATCAGCAGCATTATTCTCATCTCTGCTACTGATAGCCTTACTAACTGAAGACCAAACGTTGCAGCTGACTATCCATGTGAAGCGCCTCTGACACCTTTCTGTAAAAGCTACTGCCACACTCCAAGCAGAAGGAACCTCAGTGGTGCAACCAATAAAGTTATCTAGATTAGCCTTTGCGTGTAATTTAGATTAATAAACAAGATCAACGGCTTTCGTTAGATCTAATCCTTAGAATCAAGGGTCTGTCTTGATTCTAAGTTACTATAAATACTGTGTAAACACTTCATAGTAAGTGTGTCTTTAAAAGTGCTTGCTGTGCTTTCATAGTGCTTCTTGATAGTGTTTTACTTGTAAACTTGTAATCTCAGAAGTCTAATACAACAGTGCATTTATCAGTATTCTCGCTGTCTACTTGTTTACTTTGTTGGTTGTTATTGTTTCCGCCAATATCAACTAGAGTAGAATCACCTTGTAATCTTACGATCCTACAAGTGGTATCAGAGCTTTGGCTCAAGATTAAACAAATTAACATTTGTTTAATCACTTTCTGATTCTATTCAAAACTCTATCTTTGATCAAGTCACACAAACAAAATGGCACAAAGTCATGGATCTGAAGACATCGGCAGTATCAACCGACCACCGAGGTTGGTGTCTGGGGAGGACTATGATATGTGGAAGAACCGTATGGAAAGCTTCTTCTGCTACCATGAATACGGAATGTGGAAATCCATAAGGGATGGACCTTATGTTCCCATGGTGGCCTCTGCTGACTCCGGAGGACCACTAGTTCCGAAGGAACCCTCCAAGTTTTCTGAAGAAGACATCAAGAAAATGGAGGTGGACTTCAAGGCATTAGGAGCTATCCAAATGTGCCTTCCAAATGAAGTTTTCACAACTTCAAGGCTCACAAAACTGCAAAGGAGTTATGGGGAGCCTTGGAAAAAATGTTTGCTGGATCTGAGGAGGTCAAGGAGAACAGACGTGACATTCTCAAGCAACAGTATGAAAACTTCGTCTGGAAGGAAGATGAGTCACTAACAGTTTTATATAACAAGTACACGTACCTGGTTGGAGAACTGCAGTGCTCCAAGGTAAAGCTGGAGAATGAAGACATTCTCAAGAAGTTCATAAGATCTCTTCCCAGTTGTTGGACATTATATACAGTGTCCATCAGAAGAACAGAAAATATGAAGACTCTTCAGATGACTGAGCTCTTTGGCATGCTCAAAACCTATGAATTAGAAATGATTCAAGCTAAAGAGAGGAGCACCAGTTATCAATCAGCTACCACCTCCTCCACCACCACATCAGCGCTTCACTCTGATCATTCTGGTCCTAGTGCAAGCAACTATTATCCTCCCATCGTTACTCATCCTCAAACACCAACTGCTTCACAATCCAACCCATCACCATTTCTTCTTGAGGCACCTCCTCAACAGCCAACCTCTACTGCTTTTGTCTCTGACAACTCAAGCAGCATGTACTTCATAAAGGAGGATCTGGAATGCTTTCATCCAGATGATCTTGAAGAAATGGATATTCAGCACTCATATGCCATGCTCTCCCTCAGAGCAAAAAGGTTCTATTCTAGAACCGGGAGATCAGTTCCAGGCAACAACTCAAACACCAGAGTTGGGCTTGATAAAAGCAAGATCCGATGTTACAACTGTAACCAAATGGGTCATTGAATGCAAGTCACCTAAAGCCAATCAGGGTGCAAGCCATCAAAGACAAGCTTACCAAGGTCAGCCCAGGCAGCAGCAGCAGCAGTAAGGAACTCCTTCAGCACAAACTGCAGCCTGTGCAAATGTTGGAACTTCATACTTTGACTGGAGTTTTCAATATGAAGATGTTCCTGCCTCCAACCAAGCACTTATGGCAGACAATGCAGAGATACCACCTCAGGTATTTGAACATCTTTGCTCTCAAGCTTGCATTGACAAAGTTTTAGGTTATAGAAAGCATAACCAAAATCTAATAGATCAAAATGAAGAGTTTCATCAAATGAAGTCTGAATTCAAAAAGGTCGAAGATACTTACAAAGAAAAAATTAACTGCCTTAAGAAAGAGATTTCTTCATTAAAAATGAACAAACCAATCTAGAAACTCAGATTGATGATCTATTAGTAAAACTTAAAGATACCAGAGCTGAACTGGCTGAACAGAAAGTGCATGTTGAAAAATATGAATTTTCATCTAAAAAGTTATAAAGATTGTTAGATATTCAAGTCCATGAAAGGGTAAAAACTGGACTTGGATATCATAGTGACGAGTACCAGACAGTTCCTCCTCCTGCTGATTATGTTGCCATTCACCAACCAAGCTTTAATACTGCAAACCTTGCATGGCAAACCGAAACCTTGATCCTTCAGTGGATGAATGTTTTGTCGAAGATTGCTCCACCTCTTCAGCATCTGAGTCAACCTGCTCAGACCACTGTGAAACTAGTGCAGTCCCATCTACTCCTCTCTCTAAAGCCGGTTGTCCTGTTGTTACTTCTACCATTCCAGCTCCCATCCCATTCAAACAAATCAAGATTAGCTATCCTCTAGGTGGAAGAAAGCTAATCATTGAAAAGGGAGAGACATCAGGCTACACCAACCCCAAATCTCAGTCAAAGTCAAAGGCATTTGATATTTCTCATACACCTGGAGAAAAAGGCCCACATGTTCAAAGGACACTAGAAGAAGCCACCTTTGAACATAACAAGGCTCATCCCTGGAACTTCAAAGATTTGTTTAAAAGTAAGAACTATGTGGACTCTCACAGGGACAAGATAGTTGTATCATGCTTTGTGTGTGGCAAATACAATCACACTGCCAGCACCTGCTTTCACTACCGAGAACACCAAAGAAACTCAAAGCAGCATGCCTTTGAGAAAACAAATAGAAACAAACAGGTGAGAAGCTATGATGCAAAGGCAACAAAGTTCAGAGAATCTCTATCCCCTCAAAGAGTGAAGATGCAGAAACCTCAACAAACTTGCATCATATGTGGGGAATCAAACCACTTTGCTGCTACATGCAAGTTCAACCCTTTTAACCAAGTTACAAATCGTTCATCTGTGTTCAACCCATCAGCAGCAAACAAAATCGCTGCTGATAGAGTAAAGTCCAGGAAACCAAAGGTAAAACCTTCAGCAGCAAAAGTCTCTGCTGCTGACAAAGCACAATAAAAAACAACGGCATCAGTAGCAAAAGTATCTGCTGCTAACAAAGCAAAATCCAAAACAAAGCTTCCAGCAGCAAAAACTGCTACTGCTCCAGCAAAGCCTTCAGCAGCAAAATCGGCTGCGAATAAGCCAGAATTGTCAGCAACAACATCTTCTGCCGACAATGTAAAGAAAGCTAGAAAACCACCAGCACAGCAATGGAGGGCCAAACAATCTCCAAGCATAACAAATGGTTCCATTGACTGCAAGCTTGCTGAAAATGGCAAATTAGCAACAATTATCTACAATGCTGCAAGCTACAATGTTCCTCCCACTAATTAGATATTTCCCATGTGCAGGGACAGCCAGGCAACAAACACAATACTTGGGTGATAGATAGCGGCTGTTCCAGGCACATGACAGGCAACAGGTCCATCCTCTCCAACTTCAGACATTTCAATGGAGGATATGTTGCCTTTGGGAGTGACTCAAAAGGTGGATCTATCACTGGACAAGGAACTGTGTCTAATGAAAGGATGAGTATTGAAAGAGTCAACTATGTTAAAGAACTTGACTTCAATCTCATGAGTGTTTCCCAAGTATGCGATCAAAAGCATTGGATGCTCTTCACTGACAAAGAATGTTTCGTGTTAGCTCCTGGCCTATCTAAACCCCCTCCAGAGAAGATTCTCCTAACTGCTAATAGAAAGGACAACTTATATGTGCTTGACATGAATGAAGTCACTCCCTCTGGTAGTGTTTCATGTTTTCTGTCAAAGGCATCAGTTGATGAATCCGCTCTCTGGCACAGGAGGTTAAGCCATGTTAACATCAAAACAATCAATAAATCAGTGAAGGACAATCTTTTCAGAGGGCTTCCTGACAAAGAATTCCAGCTAGATGATCACTGCATTGCCTGCTTGAAGGGAAAACAACACAAGAGTTCCCACAAGCCCAAGACATTGAACACAAATGACACCCCTCTCCAGCTACTGCATATGGATCTCTTTGGTCCTACAAATGTCATGTCAATGGGCAAAAAGTCATACTGTCTGGTGATAACTGATGACTTCTCCAGATTCTCATGGGTATTCTTCCTAAGAACAAAAGATGAAAGTGCTGAGATTCTCAAATCCTATATTCTTAGAGTAGAGAATCAAAGCAATCTGAAGGTAAAGATCATATGGTGTGATCAGGGAACAGAGTTCAAAAATCACACTCTGAACAGTTTCTGTGAGAGCAAGGGCATTGAAAGGCAATACAGTGCTCCAAGAACCCCTCAATAAAATGGGGTTGCTGAAAGAAGAAATAGGACTCTGATTGAATCAGCAAGATCTATGCTGGCTGACTCAAAGTTGCCCCTTACGTTCTGGGCAGAAGCAGTAAGCACAGCTTGTTATGCGCAGAATAGAGTCCTTATTGTTAAGCCTTTCCAGAAAACACCCTATGAACTATGGCTCAAAAGAGTTCCCTACATTGGCTTCCTGAAGCCCTTTGGATGTCCATGTACCATCCTCATCACACATGGAGTTCTTCCTAAATTCGGTGCAAAGTCTGATGAAGGTTACTTTGTGGGCTACTCCTCTCAATCAAAGGCCTACCGAGTGTTCAATTCTAGGACTCAGATTGGCGAAGAATCTGCTAATGTGGAATGCAGGGAACATGTTGTCTGTGAACAAGGCAAAGGTCCTAACTGGCTCTTTGATATAGACTCCTTCACCCAGATATTTGAGCCTCTCATTTTCTCAAATATGGAGTGTTCTTCTTCAAAATTAACATCTTCTGCCTCAACCTCTTCTACTGACTGGATTTTCCCAGTCCCTACATCAGGATGAAAAGGCCATCCATTGATCCTCCATCAGTGGCAGAAGCTATTGAAGCCGGTACAGGTGAAGCCAGTACTTCCAACACCACAAGCAGCAATCTCTCTGACCAAGAAATCTTTAATGAAGCCTCCTCAATCCATGCTGAAGAGGCCTCCGATGCTAATACTGCTGACAATGTGGAACGCAATGATCAGAACCTCCAAGCTCCTCTCCTCACAACTGAAGACAATCCTGATCTAAACCAAAGTAATCTTGAAGAGGGAATACGGCTGGATGTGATACCAGCACAGAGAATAAACAAAGAGCATCCTCTGGAAAACATCATTGGCCAAGCCCACACAGGTATCCAGACAAGAAGTAAGTCTCATGAAGCCAACATTTGTTTGTTCTCTTGTTTTCTATCTCAGGTGGAACCCAAGAAGATTGACGAAGCTCTCAAGCACAACAGCTGGATTGAAGCAATGCAGGAAGAGTTGCTGCAATTCAAAAGACAAGATGTTTGGAAGCTTGTCGATCTTCCACCTGGTCAAACAGCCATTGGAACAAGATGGGTCTTCAGAAACAAGCAAGATGAAAGGGGCATAGTGGTCAAGAACAAAGCCAGACTGGTAGCTCAAGGCTACACTCAAGAAGAAGGCATTGACTATGATGAAGTCTTTGCTCCTGTGGCCCGTCTGGAAGCCATCAGAATCTTTCTGGCATATGCAGCATCCAAAAACTTTATGATCTATCAAATGGATGTGAAGAGTGCCTTTTTGTATGGCAAGATTGGTGAAGAAGTCTATGTCAAACAGCCTCCAGGCTTTGTGGATCCTGCACATCCAAATAAGGTCTTAAAACTGGACAAAGCTCTCTATGGCTTACACCAAGCCCCAAGAGCCTGGTACGAAACTTTATCTGGATATCTACTTAGCAACAACTTTAGAAGGGGGGCCATTGATCAGACATTATTCATCAAAGATGAAGGGGGAGAAATTTTGTTGGTCCAGATTTATGTTGATGACATCATCTTTGGATCTACAAGAAAGAAGCTCTGCAAAGACTTTGAAGTTCTGATGCATTCCAAATTTGAAATGAGTTCAATGGGTGAACTAAATTTCTTTTTAGGACTTCAAGTCAAATAGGTACCAAATGGAATCTTCATAAGTCAATCCAAGTATGTCAAAAGCATCTTGGAAAGGTTCAAGATGGCTGACTGCTCTGCTGCAAGAACTCCTATGCAAGTGCATCATCAATTATCTCCGGATAAAGAAGGACAAGACACTGATCAACATCAGTACAGAGCAATGATAGGTTCTCTCATGTATCTCACTGCCTCAAGACCAGATATCATGTTTGCAGTTTGTCTCTACGCAAGATTTCAAGCTGCTCCAAAAGTGTCTCATCTTCAAGCTGTCAAAAGGATCCTTAGATACCTAAAGGGAGCTCCAAAACTTGGGCTATGGTATCCAAAGAATGGAAATGTCAATCTCTATGCCTACACTGACAGTGACTATGGGGGTTGTAACTTGGACAAAAAGTCCACATCTGGGGGATGTCAATTTCTGGGAGGAAGGCTCATCTCATGGCAATGCAAAAAGCAAACATGTGTCTCTACTTCAACAGCTGAAGCAGAATACATTGCAGCTTCAAGCTGTTGTACACAGGTCATCTGGATCCAAAATCAAATGCTTGACTATGGAATGACCTTCATGCAGACTCCAATTCACATTGACAACATGAGTGCTATCTCTATCACGAATAATCCAGTGCAGCATTCCAAGACTAAGCACATCGACATCAGGTATCACTTTATCAGGGATCAAGCTGAGAAAAAGAGAATTGTCCTATCCAAGGTTCACACAAATGAGCAATATGCTGATTTGTTCACTAAACCTTTTGATGAAGCAAGATTTCGATATCTAGTTGAATCAATTGGCATGATGAACTTTGAATAAGACATGTCTCTAATTGTTTATCTTTCCTTGTAAATATGTCTATGTCTTTGTTCTTAATAAAAGGTTATAGTCAGCAGCACTTTTTCACTGCTGACAGACTTTCTCTTCAGCAGCAAAGCCTTTGCCACTGATCGCTTTAAGTTATCAGCAGGAACAAGTTTCTTGCGGATAGCTTTAAGGCGGTCAGCAGCAACCTTTTTGCTATGGAATGAATACAACAGTCAGCAGCTACCAAATCTGCTGCTGAAAGACTTAACTATCCGCAGCAACCAAGTTTGCAGCGGATAGCTCACCATCAGCAGCAACCAAGTTTGCTGCTGATGGGTAAAACAAGTCTACATTAACTTTTACCTGCGGTAAAAACTACTCTCAGTCTTTTCCATGACTGTTCGAGTGCTTTACAGCTGTAATAATGAAAAGTGAAACAGGTTGTACTGTACAAGTGAAGTTGCTTTTTCTTCGTCTGCCGTTATTTCACAATCTCAAACGTTTCCACCACCTCTTCATTTTCAATTTCAAACCCTAACCTTCCATCACTTTCTCTCCCGTCCCCACAGCATTCAAAGCCCTCCATAATCAACCACCATTCAAATACCCTTCTCTTTTCCCTCCAAATCCATAACAATGGCAGGCGCAGACATAAACAACCCAAACGACAAGTTTTCCCCATATCACAACCTCACCGCATACCTAATAAAAGGCAAGAAATCCGAAGGTTTCGATGATATGATCGACTTCCTTTGTCGGTCCAAAATCCTCCATGCCCTAACAGTCAACCCAACCATCTACACTTCCCACATGGAAGATTTTTGGAGCTCAGCCGTGTATTCTACTGAACAGGGCACTCCCCAAATCAAAGGAACAGTAGACGGCAAAGAGATAACCATAACTGAAGCAAAGCTCCGCCAACACCTCAAGCTTCAAGATGAAGGGGACGCCACCTCTTACCCAAGAGACGTATACATGAGGACCTTTGTATCCATAGGGTACACTGGGAATCAAACAGAGTATACAATAGAGAAGGCACTCATGGGTCCCAAATGGAAGTATCTCTGCCACACTCTTCTCCAATGCATATCCCAGAAGAGAAGTGGCTGGAACCAACTCAGCTCCGGACTTGCGTCGGCAATTCACGGTATGATAACTGGGGAGGGTTTCAATTTTTCTCACCTCATTCTTGAAGGTTTGAGATACAACCTTCAAGAAGGGGTGAAATCACAGTTCTTCATGTACCCAAGATTCTTGCAGGAAGTGTTCAACATCGAGCACCAAGATCTTTCAAAAACTGCAAGAATCTACTCAATTTTGGGACATAAGAACAACATTTTTCAAAGCATGAGAACAGTTTCATCAAAGTTCTCAGGGGCCGATGTTCCATTGTTGTCTACAATGTTGAACACGTAAAGTGCCCAGGGTGACAGTTCAGCAAACCCAGCTGATACTGATCCCACACCCTCCACCTCACTGCCACAAACTCAAACTACTGTTTCCTTTGATCAAACCCCTGTGCATTCTACTGAGGATGCACAGGCACATACATTACTCACCCACAGTTTGATTGCTCAATCGGAACACAGGGCCCCGGTTGCAGCCAAGTATACAAGGAAAAGGGGCAAGAGAACTCCTTCTTCTCTTGCCTCCAAGGCCCAAACCCAAGCCAACATCCCTCACTCAGAATCACAACATTCTAGTGAGAATATCATAAGGGAAAGCCACACTGTTAGGGAGACTCCTTTGGAAGTCTCTCTATTAGGATTAGGATCACTTCCCGGATCCATAGAACAGCCCTTCGAGCCATTCCTGTCTACTTTGGACTGAAGTGTTGAGGAACCTGACCAAAGTGATGTACCTTCTCCAACTACCACTATCAAGGAGGTACTGATTGGTCTTGCTTCCGAAACACCCAACCCAAGTTCTTCACCCTTGAAGGTCCACTCTGGGAGTTATGATGGAGTGGATGTGGAAGAGGCTGTCACTACTGCTGGTCCATCATCTGACCAGGAGGACAGTGAAAACATCTTTAAGACCTCAACCACGACAACTCATGGTGAGGGTGTTTCCTTGGAAACTCCCCTCACTGAGAGGAATCCCAGGCGGCAAGAAACCGCGGGTGATGGGGATGCTGAGGGTCGGCCTACGGCCCCATCTGGGTCCAAGGATTCCACAGCTGTGGATGAGGACAGACTGAAACTTCATAACTTGAAATTGACGGCCAGGGTGGCTATGCTAGAGGCTGAAGTGTTCAAACTAAGACACCAAGTCTCTATGCATGAAGCCCATCAATGCCCAACTTTAGCCACTCCCTCTCTTGTATCAGTAGGCACCCAAACTGATGCCTACCTGTCTACTGATGCAACCAAAAAAGGGGAGATGGTCTCAATGGAAGAAGATAAAGACAGTCTTGACGACTGGATTCAAGAGCAGGTTGTACTTCAAAGCTTACTATTCAAGCCAGCCTTTGTCCAAATTCATGACTTGCCAGTCCCAGATAACGAAGACGAAGAGAAATCTGAAGACTGGAAGTTGGTCGTCAGGGCTGTCGATGAAATGCTGAATGGTACTGAAGACACAGAACAACCAAATACACCATTCAGCATCATCCCTGAAGCAGCAGCCATCATTGGTCAATCCTCAACCCCCCAACTATTAAGATCATCAAAGAAGCTATAATTTGACTCCATTCTAGCTTGGGGGTATGATGGATCATCTGAGAGGTTTTGGATTGGATGGGAGTTCAACGGAGTAGTAGAGCTGAACTGGAACTCTCTCAATGCCCTCCAAGTCCTACATCTGTATTTAACTAATTGCATCAACACCTCAACAGACCTCTCAGCAGAACTTGCCTTTGGCAGGTTCCATGACCTGATGGAGGATAATCTACCCAGGTTCCAAAGATTCCTACAAGCAGCACATCGGGTAGCTTATCCTGAATCCTCGGCGGCCGCAGAAAGGAGACTGACTCCTAGCAATCTTGAAATAACAAGGAGCAGTCTTCTCAATGAAGAAGAAGTTCTGGGCCTTCGAAGATTCCTGTATGCCTTCCTTGTCAAGGACTTGGACGTGCTAGGTTGGGTGAGCACTAAGTCCCTTGACCACACTCTCCTGCTCAGCAACGGGTCCTCTCTCATCATCAACACCAGGAACATCCTTCAGCTGCCCTCAGACTTCTTATTCAAGATTTTTCAGCTCAGAGCCAACATCTGCAATATTAACTCACTGGAGAGCCAGGCAATGATGGTCATCGTCAAAGCCCATCTTGAAAAACAAGGACTGATTCCTCAAGAAGAGACTGTGTCATCTTCTGATGCTGACTCCAACTCAGATACTCCACAAGTAGAAGCCACATCTGCAGTATCTGGCACAAGATCTTCTCTTAGGGATCAACTGAGGGAAATAGAAGATCCTGAGTATCAACTGGATGAAGAAAGTGATCATCCCTTATCAATCCCTCAACTTGCCAATGAAGCTGAGGCAGAGATCCCAATAGCAGCATCATCATCTGCTGTTGTGGTCAGTGAAGCTGAAGCAGAGGCACCCACTATAAACAAAGGGAAGGGGGTCATGACAGAGAAAGATGAAGAGAGGTTGCTTAAAGAGAAAAGAGAGAGGGAAGAGAAAAGAAGAAAAAGAGAAGAAGAGGAGATGGCTGACATGAAAAAAGCTCAAGAAAGAAAAACAGCCATTCTCCTAAGAGAACAAACCATCCAGCAGTATGCTAAACAGCTGGATGAACTAAAAAGAAAGATTCCTGCAGTTGACTGGATTGAAGAAGATGCAGCTCTTGCTCGTCAACTGCAGGAACAGTTCAATAAAGAAGAGGAAGATTTGGAGAAGAAGAAGAAAGAAGAAGCTAAGTTTAGAATAACTGATTCTGAACTAGCTAAAGAGATGAGGGAGGAGTGGATAAAGACTCTAGTCTCTCAAGGTGAGGATGCAGACTACCTTGAGAAACTATCAACTAAAGAAGTCTACAGAGCCTTCATGGGTCAGCAGGGTCAATTGGCTAGCAAGAAAAGGGCTGAAGAAGAAGAAAAAGCCAAGCTACAATCCAAGAAGACCATTGCACTGAATAAAAGAACCCATGAAGAAAGGAAGGTCATGATTGACTTCCTTAAGGCTAGAGGAGACAGTGGAAAGAGGCTAGGTCCCACTGCAAGCCCTCTACTTCAAAGTTAAAAAGGATGAGGAAGAAAGACTAGGGAAGAAGGGCTCCAAGAAAAGGGTACTTATCAAAGAAGAAGAAAAACCAAAACAAAGAAACCCAAGCCTTCTCCCTCACCTACCTCTTCCTCAATCCAACAGCCTTCCACTCTCCTCCCCAAAACTTCCACTCCTCCACCCAACAAGTACAAATCAACCCACCCAGCTCCCTCTCATCAACAGCCTCCCTTGAAGAAATCCAAACCCTTATCTGAACCTGAAGACTCAAGAGACATAGTTGAATGGGTCTACAATCCACAGGGTCAAAGGTTTGAAATCTTCAGGGGGAGAACTGAAAGAAGAAGATCTACATACAGGTCTGTTGATGAGGTTCTGCAATTACCAGATTCAGACCTACGAAGAATTTTGGAGCTGGGTGAAGCTCATGAGCCTGCAAATGAGAGTGGGAAACGTCTTGTGCTAGCAATCAAACACTACTTCAACCCTAGCAAAGATGTAATCATTAACATCAAGCCACTCAAGTCCCACTCTCCATTTGTATCTTGGTCCTACAATGCTGATCTGGATGAGTTCACTCTGATTGATGTAAAGAAGCAGCAGATGAGATGTTCAAGCAAAGCAATCTACAAAATGCCACACAAAGACATCAAGACTCTGTCTGAACTTCCACTGAACAATCCCAGCAAGGATCCAAGAGGCTATGAGGTCGAAAGGATAGTCAGCCACATGCAAAAGCTTCAGCAGTAAAGTGATTAGAAGAATTTTGGTTGCATCAGTCTAGGGGGAGTTTGTAGAACCAAAGACTGATTGCTACCACATTATTCTAAGTACAAATGCTGCTGATAGGCTTATCAGCAGCATTCATCACAAATGGCTGCTGATAGGCCTATCAGCAGCATTCATCACAGATGGCTGCTGATAGGCTTATCAGCAGCATTCAACACTTGTTGCTGCTGATAGGCTTATCAGCAGCATTCAACACTTGTTGCTGCTGATGGGCTTATCAGCAGCATTATTCTCATCTCTGCTACTGATAGCCTTACTAACTGAAGACCAAACGTTGCAGCTGACTATCCATGTGAAGCGCCTCTGACACCTTTCTGTAAAAGCTACTGCCACACTCCAAGTAGAAGGAACCTCAGTGGTGCAACCAATAAAGGACAAGGACGCGCGTCTCCAAGCATGCAAACAATGATGCCTAAGAAGACGTTTCAATAAAGTTATCTAGATTAGCCTTTGCGTGTAATTTAGATTAATAAACAAGATCAACGGCTTGCGTTAGATCTGATCCTTAGAATCAAGGGTCTGTCTTGATTCTAAGTTACTATAAATACTGTGTAAACACTTCATAGTAAGTGTGTCTTTAAAAGTGCTTGCTGTGCTTTCATAGTGCTTCTTGATAGTGTTTTACTTGTAAACTTGTAATCTCAGAAGTCTAATACAACAGTGCATTTATCAGTATTCTCGCTGTCTACTTGTTTACTTTGTTGGTTGTTATTTTTTCCGCCAATATCAACTAGTGTAGAATCACCTTGTAATCTTACGATCCTACAAGTATCTCTGTGTAAAGACTGGTGTTCTCAGTGATGGTTCGATGACGAATCTGAACACCGGCATAAGGATCACCAATAATGTTGTCGATTGGATGATTCCTGTGCACTCTCATCTCTGGTACAATCGGTTTCGGAATTTCTGGATCAAGATTCATGCTTAACTCCCCCATTTCTTGTGTTTCAGAGGAAGAAGATTCAATGTTAATTGGATCAGCTGGAGCTTCATTTCCTACAGTTGTGTTAGGATTAGCTTGAGCGTCATCTCCAACAACAAGAACATCTTCACTGGTATCACTGTCATGAGTTCCAGATGCAGATGCAGCATTGGAATCAGGAGTTACAATCGGTACAGTAGCACGAGTAGAGAAGTTGGAGTCATTGTCGCCACTCAATAAATCATAAAATTTGCGGCATCAACTGCAGATAGATCAGGAAGATTGAATGACTTGAATAGCGCATCATAATCAAAACCCTAAGCTGGACCTGTTGGTTCGGGTGGAATGCGGTGTTTACTACAGTCCACTTCAAACCATTCCTCGACAGTACAAGTTCCTATGTTGTACATTCTCTTGCAAAGCGAGTTGGCAACGTATCCTAAGAAGATACCTTCCACCGCTTTTGCATGAAACTTAGACTGGTGGTCTTTGTACTGTAGTAACAAGGAACAAGTACTACCAAAAGGAACTAGGTAATCAAGATTGGGAAGTCGATTGTTGATCAACTCGTAACAAGTCTTGTTGTGCCTCTTCACAACCAGAAATCTGTTTAAGACGTGACAAGCTATATTAACGGCTTCTGCCCAGAAGGTGACAGGAAGCTTTGCATCCGACAGCATAGTCCTTGCAGTCTCAATCAGTGTTCTGTTCTTCCGTTCAACAACTCCATTTTGCTGAGGCGTGTACGACGCGCTGAATTCGTGACGGATCCCTTTCTTGAGACAGAAAAGCTCCATCAAGTTATTCTTGAACTCAGTTTCGTTGTCGCTCCTTATCCTTCTAACTTTTAGCTTGAAAAGAGATTCCAAGCTCAGGATCAAGTATTGAAGAATATCAGCAGTCTCGTCTTTAGTACCTAAAAAATGCACCCAAGAAAAACATGAGAAATCATCAGTTACTACTAGACAGAACGACTTACCTCCAATACTCCTGATACTTATGGGGACAAACAGATCCATGTGTAATAGCTCCAAAGGGGTATCAATAGATTTTTGGAGCTTGGGCTTGTGAGACTTCTGTTGCTGTTTGCCCTTTTTACAAGGCATACAGTCATCTGCAACGGTAAACCTCAGCTTAGGAACCCCGGTTACCAAACCGTTTCGGACAAGATGATTCATTTTACGATACGAAATATGTCCGAGTTTCCTATGCCATAAGATGGAGTCGAGCTATGTCGCTTTAGTAAGCAAACAAGTAGGAACTGATGAGGTGGTTGTTGCCACGCTCATATCGATCTGATAGGTGTCGTTTGTTATTGGCGCTCTCATCAGGATCCAATCTTCGGGAACTTCAAAACCAGGTTTGAGAATCAGACATTCTGACTTGTCAAACATCACTGAGTACTCCTTATCACACATTTGGGAGACACTCAACAGGATATGCTTCAGCTACTCGCAGAAGTTGACATTGTCAAAGCTGACACAACCGTTCGAAACCATTCCTTGACACGTGATGCTGCCGCCTTTTTCTCCGGCAAAGGCCACATAGCCTCCTCTGAATGGTTTACCGTCTTGAAGCAGGCCATGTTTCCTGTCATGTGCCTGGAAAATCCACTATCTACATACTAGTGGTTAGAGATAGTACCCTTCGGACGTCCCTGCACGAGTCACAAAAGAATTAGTTAGATTTGGAGACCCAAGCCATTGTGGTCTTGGGTCGTCCATCATTTTCAAAATAAACTACTTCCTTTAACTCACAGTCATGATGACTGTTCAAAATTGATGAATCTTTAGAAGATATAGAACTAGGAGATTGAGAAGTTTTGGATTTTGGAGTCTAGGATCTCTTCTGTTTCTTAACCGGAACAGGAGACTTTGGTTCAACAACAGCAGGTGAACTTGTGGAAGCTTCACCTGATTGAACTGAAGTCAGTTGTTCACGCTTTCTCAACCTCTTGTTCCGTCTCCTCCTCTGTGGTTTAGAGAGTCTTGCCACAGGTTTCTCACCAGTACGTGTACTACCAGAGGTAGATACACGAGGTACAGCAGGTTGCGTTACCTTTCTAGAAACAGATGGTTTGGCTTCAGATTTAATCTTAGGCTTTACCATCGGTTTGACTGGTGGTTTCACCACATTTTGCTTTGGATGTTTGGGAGATGGTTTCACTGGTGGCGACCTAGGGATAACAGCTGGTTGTGAAACAACAAGTCGTTTCCCTTCGTTCTTCGAAGGACAGTTCACAAAAATGTGACCAACCAAGCAATAGTGAAAACATTTCCTCTTGTCTACATAAGTTCTCTTGTAAGGCTCATTAGATCTGGCCTTAGATAACTCAGCATTATGAGAAGGAGAAGTTGGTTTATGAACATTAGTCTGAACCTTAACAGTTTGGTTTTTGGGAGTATAATATTTTTTCAAATTTTCTTTATACCCAAGCCCATAATGAGCTGAAAAAGCCTCTTTCTTTGCTTGGTTAAGACTTTTATAACCCCCATAAAGCATTACCTTTAGATTATCATTTGTTTCAATCATATCGGATTTAGTTAAAATGCAATTATCACCATTAGTGATAACGTTTTTCTTTACCTTTTGTTCAGTCAACAATTCCTCAGATACTACTCCTTCAGGGCAGGAATTAACCGACGCGTCTTCAGAAGCAGTAACAAACTCCTCACTAGATGTGGAGTTAGCCTTACATGAGGATTCATCCTTTTTAGGGGAATCATCCTTATCAGAGGACTCATCTAGACAAGTGAGATCAATGTCTATTAAGCTATTGACAAACTTCCCGCTCACTAGTGGAGGAATGGCATTAGTACCCAAACCTAACCCATTCAGTTGTCTCACCACAGACTCGTAGTGTTCCACCACAAAGCGAGAGTTTTTCAACTTCTCATTAGTGCATTTTAACTGCAAGATCTCATTTTGCAGTTTGTTGATTTCATTGTTCCGTTTTTCTAACCCCCTATATGCAACATCTAAGTGAAGCTGTTGATCACTTATTTTTAAGGAATATTCACATTTTTCTTTTTTCAACGTTTCAATAGAATCTTTAAAACATTTTTCATTTTCTTTATAGTTTAGAGCTGCCATACTTAGGGGTTCGATTTTGTCTTGGAGCCTAGAATTTTCAAGTTTTAGCCCTAGACATTTAGAACATGAAATAACAGAGAAAGGGTTAGAATCTACCTCAGACGATGAACTTGTTGCTTCTCCAATGGCCATGAGAGCAACATAAGTGGTTGATTCCTCTTCATCAGCTACAGAACCTTCCTTTTCTTCAGCTTCCTTTACCTTCTTTGTAGCAGCAGTTGTAGATTCTTCTAGGTCAGCCATAGAAGCTTCCCTTCTCTCTGCTTCCATCATCTCCATGATCTCAGCCATGAGACCAACCTGGGTTTGTGCGATGATGGCATCATCAAGATGAACGCCCCAATCAAAGTTGTCATGCTGTTGGGCTACTAGTGCATTGGACGTTCCACCTTGGCTTTGATTATGGTGGTTTGGATTGTTGTGGCCATGGCTGTTTCCTTGGCTGGGTCGGGTGAAACCAGAGGCAGGTGCTCTATCTTTCTGACACCCACGAGCAAAGTGTCCAAAGTTCAGACACTTGTAGCATTTGGCCTTATATTTGTCAAACCCGACCTTGGCATTAGGATGCCCGCCAATAAACATTCTTCCTGTTCTGTTCAGGAAATGCTTGGCTCTCCTCAATAGCATGGCTATATTCCATTGAATATCCATGTCCTCCATGTCATCAGGATCCACTTGATTAAAATCTTCTTCAATCGTCTCTGGATCAGTAAGCTTGCCACCAATGAAATTCTCATACGCAAGCATACAAGATGAGATTAGTGCTACATGATCTTCAGCTATTCTGGCTATAGCTGAGTTGTTAGCTGAAGACGTAGCAGGAGGATTTCTTGAGGTATTTTGATGATGAGACCCCAACCCTGATCCTGAAGCATAGCAAGCATGACCACCACACCCAGTTGTGTGGTCTTCTTTAGTAGGATTTCCAGTGAAGAGGGCAATTCCAGAGACCGATGACTTGGATGTAGAAGTCGTCCCATGATACATAGAAGGGTCTTGTATCTGGGGTCTTCTTGAGCTCTCCTTTCTTCTTAGGTTCATGTCATGAGCTTGAACCTTTCCTATTGCCTCCTCAATTGTCAACTCATAGAACTTAGGATTTTCCCTCATCAAGGTTGTGTACATCTCAAATTTGGGTGGTAAAGCATCCAAAAACTTTTCCACCATCTCTTCATCTGGATACCTGAGTTCAAAAGCCTTCAACTCAGTCTGTAAATGATAGAATCTAGAGATGAGGTCATCTAAAGATTCGTTCTCTAAAAATCTGAAGCACTCATACTGCTTCGTGAGAAGATCCCTCTTACTCTTCTTGATGTCACTATTTCCTTCGAATCTCTTGTGTAAAGCTTTCCAGAGATCCTTAGAATTGTCATACCCTCGAAAACTGTTGAACAATTCCCGAGTTAATGCCATAGTGATCGAACCAAGTGCCTTCTTTTCATGATCATAACCTTTATTTTCTTCATCAGTAAGCTTAGAGATAGGTTTGGGCATGGTTTCATCAAGATAGATGTGTGTGGGATGCTTATATCCCTCAAGGATTGGTATCCATAGTGATGAGTCGGTATAAGAAATGTAGTGCTCGAAACGTGCTTTCCAATTGGAATAATAGTTCACGTTCAGCAACTTTGGTGGTTTCTGTGGTGTACCGATCTCATTATCGTAATTCAACAGGTTTCCAAGATTCTAAAGATTCGACATAGTGAACACTTAGTCAAATTTCAGAAAAGTCAGACACAGTTGCGCACTTGATTTTGGCCTTGCGCACTTGAGAAATGGTCTTGCGTATTTATATTTCCTCTTGCGTACTTGTAAGTACGCAGGATTAAAGGTAAGTACGCAGGATATTACTTAAGTTCGCACAAGTTCAGTCTTACGCACTTATAAGTACGCAGGAGATAAGTCTTGCGTATTTAGTAAGTACGCACAAAACTGTACTTTTTGCCAGAAATGGTAAGTACGCAGGATACCTTTTAAGCAACTTTCACCAAACTTTCCGGTCACCTGAAACTCGCCGGAGATGGTAAAAATTCGTCTGATGATCAATGCAAATGAGCCAAAGGGTCAGAAACTTGTTTCTAACCAACCTTTGATGCTCAAAACACTCAAATACACAACAAAAATCAGTTTTTGAGTGATTTTTGTTTCTAAAATAGTGCTCAAGAGCTACCCCTATTTTATCACAAAAATACCTCTTTTTGCTTGTAAAAACTCTCCAAACTCACTCACAACACTCGAAATCAGGAGCAATGCTCTGATACCACTTGTAGGTCCCTCGGGTGTGGCGGATCGTCACATGCAAGTGGGTCTACTAGTCGGACCGGGTGCGTAATGCCCGTGACTAGGCGGAGAGTCTAGCTAAACAAAGTAAACCGACAAGAGAAAACACTTTAAACGTTCTTTGTATTATAAACACTTGAAGGTTACAGAGAAAAGCACTTAGGTTACAATCTGCGTATTTGCACTAAAGCCTGCGTACTTAACTTATGTCAACCTATCCTATTTATACATAAGTGCGTAGGGCAAAATGCTCTTGCGAACTTAGCAAGTACGCAGAGTTGTTCTTGCGTACTTGCTAAGTACGCAGGAGCTTTCTCCTGCGCACATGTAAGTGCGCAAAACACTTAGAAAGAAATGCAACATTCAATATGTAAAAGTAAATACAACTCGATAAACTAATACTTAAAGACTCTTACATACAAAGACAATTACAAACAATACAAAACAACCTAAGACTAAGACTCTATCTATCCAGAGTGTTTGTCACAGGAAAGTGCTTCAACAAATTCGTTTGGTGAACAGTAGAGACTACTCCTTCAAGGAAGGTGTTCTCAGACCCATCATCAGAAGCAGTAAATAACTCTTCATTAGATGCAGAGTCAGCCTTACTTGAGGAATCATCCTGACTTGAGGACTCATCAAGGCAAGACAAATCAATGTCAATTAATCCGTTGACAAATTTCCCGCTAACCGGTGGAGGAATGGCATTAGTACCCAGCCCTAAGCCATTCACTTGCCTCACTACTGATTCGTAGTGTTCCACCCCAAAGCCAGAATTTTTCAACTTTTCAATTTTACCATTTAATTGTAAGACCTCATTCTGCAGCTTGGTAATTTCATTATTTCTCTTTTCTAACCCCTTGTATGCAACATCCAAATGAAACTGTTGTTCGCTGATTTTAAGTGAAAAATCACGTTTTTCTTTCTTTAAAGTTTTAATTGAATCTTTGTAACGTTTTTCATTTTCCTTGTAGCTTAACGCCGCAATACGAAGGGATTCGACTTTGTCCTGAAGCCTTGAGTTTTCTTCTTTCAAGCCAAGACATTTGAAACATGAAATAACAACAAAAGAATTAGAGTCTACCTCAGTTGACGAACTTGATGCTTCCCCAATGGCCATGAGGGCAAAAGCAGTTGTAGACTCCTCTTGGTCAGCTACAGATGCTTCCCGTTCTTCTGTTCCCATCATCTCCATCATCTCAACCATTAGCCCAACCTGTGTTTGTGCAATAAGGGCATCCACCAAGTGAACACCCCAATCAAAGCTTTCGTCCTATTGAGCCACCAAAGCATTGGACGTTCCACCTTGACTTTGATTGCGGTTGTTAGAGTTGTACCCATGATTGTTTCCTTAGTTATTTCCCTGGCTTGGTCTTGTGAATCCTGAGGCAGGAGCTTTGTCCTTCTGACATTCACGAGCAAAGTGTCCAAAGTTCTGACACTTGTAGCACTTGGCCTTGGATTTGTCAAAACCCACCTTGGCATTTGAATGCCCACCAATAAACATTCTGCCAGTTCTGTTCAAGAAATGCTTGGCCCTTCTCAAGATCATGGCCATATTCCACTGAATATCCATGTCTTCCATGTCATCTGGATCCACCTGATTAAAATCTTCTTCAATTGTCTCAGGATCAGTAAGCTTGCCACCAATGAAGTTCTCATAGGCAATCATACACGATGAAAATAATGCTACATGATCTTTAGCTATCTTGGCTATAGCAGTCTGGTTAGCTGAAGATGTAGATGGAGGATTCCTTTAGGGATGATGGTGGTGAGAACCAGATCCAGATGTTGTAAAACATGTATAACCACCACAACCATTCGAGTTATCTTCTTCATTAAAGTACCCTAAGAATAAGACTATACTAGAACCAGATGATTTAGTTGTGGAAGACGTCACATAATACATAGAAGGGTCTTGGATTTGAGGTCTTCCTGAGCTTTCCTTTCTTTTCAGGTTCATATCGTGAGCTTGAACCTTACCGATTGCTTCTTCAATCATCATCTCATAGAACATTGGGTTCTCTCTCAGCAGAGTGGTATACATCTCAAACTTTGGTGGTAAATCATCCAGAAATTTTTCAACTAATTCCTCATCAGGATACTTTAGCTCAAAAGCTTTTAACTCAGTTTGAAGATGATAGAATCTAGATATAAGTTCATCAGTAGATTCATTCTCCAGATATCTGAAGCACTCATACTGCTTTCTTAGAAGATCTCTCTTGCTCTTCTTGATGTCACTGTTCCCTTCAAATCTTTTCTGCAACGCCTTCCGGTGATCTTTCGAATTATCATAACCTCTGAAGCTATGAAAGAGTTCTCTAGTTAGGGCCATTGTGATAGATCTATGAGCTTTCTTTTCTCTATCATAGACTTTCTTTTCTTCTTCGTCTAGCTTAGAAATAGGCTTGGGGATAACATCATCAAGATATGTATACGTTGGATGCTTATGCCCCTCAAGTGTAGGTATCCACAAAGAGGAATCAGTATATGAGATATAATGTTCAAAGCGTGCTTTCTAATTTGAATAATCATTTACATTAAGCAGCTTTGGCGGTTTTTGCGGGGTTCCAATTTCATTGTCATAATTAAGTAGGTTACCGAGGTTCTGAAGATTTTCCATAGTGTGACACTTAGTCAAATTTCAGAAAAGTCAAAACAACTTGCGCACTTGATTCTGGCCTTGCGCACTTAAAAAATTTGGTCTTGCGTATTTAGAATTTGCTCTTGCGAACTTGACAAGTACGCTGGAGAAAATGATAAGTACGCAGGAGATCACTTAAGTACGCAACAAATATGGTCTTGCGTACTTGGTAAGTACGCAGCAAGACTGTACTTGTTGCCAAATATGGTAAGTACGCAGGTCACTTTTTCACCAACCCTCACCAACTTTTTCCGGTCACTGGAATCTCACCGAATATAGAAAAAATTGAAGATATTACCAAAAAAAATGAGCCAAAGGGTTAGAAACTCGTTTCTAACCAACCTTTGATGCTCAAAACACTCAAATACACAACAAAAGTCGGTTTTTGAGTGATTTTTGCTTCTAAAATAGTGCTCAAGAGCTACCCCTATTTTATCATAAAAATCAACAAAAACACCCACTTTTGCTTGCAAAATATCTGTAGGATGTGTAGAATATGCTCCTAACACACTCACAACACTCGAAATCAAGAGCAAAGCTCTGATACCACTTGTAGGTCCCCGGGTATCTCGGATCGTTACGTGTGGGTATGTGACTAGTCGGACCGGGTGCAGAATGCCCGTGACTAGGTGGAGAATCAAGCAACACAAAGTAAACTGACAACGAAATCACTTTCAAACTCCGTCTATTATAAACTTGAAAGGTTACAGAGAGAATATACTGAGTGCAAATGTCTGCGTATATAAATTCTCTCAACCTATTCTATTTATACTAAACCTGATCTCTGGGAACTTAACAAGTGCGTAGGGCAAATTGTTCATGTGTACTTAGCAAGTACGCAAAGTGTTCTTGCGTACTTTCTAAGTACGCAAGAAGTAATTCCTACGCACATGCAAAGTGCGCAAAACACTTAGAGAAATTATACAACAATAACATGCATTAGAAATTATAACTCGATAACTAATACATACAGACACTAACATACAAAGACTAATACATACAAGACAAGTACAAAAGCTAAGACACTATCTAGAGTGTCTGTCACACAAAAGTGCTTCAACACCTCCTCTTCAAGTTTGTTGAACCATTCATCCACCTTCTTCTTCTCAGTGTCCAAGTACCGCTTAACAGTTTTCGGTTCATAAAAGTATTGGTGTGGCTTTACATATTTACCCATCCCGCTACATGCCCACGTTGTTCCTCGGTACCCAGGGCCTCGTAAGCACATCTTGTGTTCCACGTGATTCAAAACATCCTGAATTTTGTAGCTCATCCTGTAACTTGGGATAGAAATAAAGATTATGTACACAATAAATATTATATCCGAGACTAAATAGAAAAATACTTACAATTTTATCAACATTTTCTTGGACATTTGAGTCAAAACCTCATGCTTTCAATTTTCTGGCTTTCTTCCACAACGTTGCCTTATCAATCTCATCTTTCGTCTTGCCAGTTTCTTGCATCTAAATTATCGAGAATAAAAAAAGTGAATTGACATGAACAAATACAAGTAAACTATCCCTATCATCTTAATTTATACCATATCATCAGTGAGTCCAACATATCCCTTTCTACTCAAACGATAATTGTATTTATTATTTGCATAAAAAAATTTTGATTTCTTACTTTTATCCTGTATTAGAAACATTAAACTGTCATGCATGTTTTTAAAACTTAATGATCTTTGAACAAATACGAACCTCCCACTTTTTTGAAAGTATGTGTGCTACGAAAAGCTTTCATTCTTCTTTTTTCACGAACGGAAAAATAGCAGGAGGATTGAGTAACGCCCCAGGGTTTTTTTATGGGGCTTAATGAATTTCTTGTATAGAATATGTTTGAAATTTCTCCACTTTGTCCCGATTGATTGAAGACTATGCTTCCGGCTCTTTGGGTCAAGTACAAAATGTGTCTGAAACAAAAAACATGAACAATATTATTTTCACCAAAAAAGAAGTTATGATTAGATGTTAGACTTACCAAAACATATTTCCATAAATCTTCCTTTGTTTCTTTGGGTACCTCCAACCAACACCAACTGTCAAAAGTTATGGGAACCATAGTTCTTGCTGTTATTCCCTCAAAAGTAGCGAGTTTCTTTGCTCCATCTCCAATTGGGACACCTCTTTTATTGTAAGTAATTATAGTTTTCCCTATATTAGCTTTTGGTTTTACTTTCGGACCTTTTTGTGATTTGGTTTCCTCATCATGATCTGAAGCAGTCTTTTGTAAATTGGAATCTTCATCATGATTCGATTCCATGTCACCAAAAACAACCTGTTTCAACATGATTCAAATAAAATAGTGAGTTACATCATAGTGTCAAGCCAACAATAGTTAGTTGAAAAAGAATTGAAATAAAAACATACCAAAAAATATAATTTAAACTAATATGCGCTCGCCATCCGGGCGTGTACTAAAAAAATCATCGTCAATGTCTACTAAAGTTGAGTCTAGTGTAACATCAACACTAGCATCAAATTCCAACATATCATCAGTTTCACCACTTTCTTCATATTTGTACATCTTATGTGGTGTGAAACCAACAATAGACAAATTCTTATCTTGTTGATCTTGAACATAAAAAACTTGTTTGGCTTAACTAGCTAATATGAAGCATTCAGACCGGTGACTAAGCCTATCAAAGTTAACCACTGTGAATCCAAAATCATCCTTTTTTACTCCACGACTATCAACCTAATCACACATGAAAACATGAACTATAAACATGCGATAATCCTTTATACAACGGAAGTAAATACCGGCGCCATACACGAGATTGGAATCTTTTGCACTAGCAATCTGCATAGCATGTGCAACTAAAGATACTCCACTACATTGAGTTGTTCTAGATTCATCTCGAGATGTTGTATGGAATTGATACTCATTTATGGCAAAACCGTCATATTTTTTAACAGCAAAACTAGGCCCTTTGGCCAACCAATGAACACATGAACAAATATGTTCCCCGTTACACACCCATTTTTCAACCTCCTTCTTAGGCCAACTAATACATGTTTGACTGTGTTGGCTCTCCAACCATGTGTAATTTTGAGAGACACGGGGTTGAGTTCCTTCAATTACAACATATGTTGCTTGATTTATATTAGAAGTTAGAAGAAGTTTTATGTAATAGATAGAGTAGAAAGAAAATATAGTCTTGTGTAAGTCTTACTCTATATACAGCTCCACAACAGAAGTGTTTAGTAATACATAAAGATGAGCTTGATCAAGTAACTTAGCATCCACAACATCGAGTGTAGCCCGCGATAAAGGCTTGCGGTGTGGATTCTTTCATCAACACGTTCGTGGGAATTTCCAATTGATTTCATGTTTTTAAGTAGTCCGAGGAAAATTCTAAGGCTTCCTCTGCCACATAACATTCTGCAATACAACCCTCGGGTCGATGATGATTTCGTACATACCCTTTGAGTGTTTTCATGTATCTCTCAAATGGATACACTCACCTAAACTGAACCGGGCCACATAACCTCACCTCTCTAACTAAATGCACCATTAAATGAATCATAACATCAAAAAACGAAGGAGGAAAATATTTCTCTAACAAACACAAAGTTAATACAATGTCACCATGTAACTTGCCTAGCTTACTAACATCAACAGCTTTACTACACAACTCGTTGAAAAAATGACACAAACTTATGATTGTTTTCCTCACTTTCACGTGTAAACCCCTTGATTGCAAAAGGAAGTAGTTGTTACATCAATACATGGCAATCATTAGACTTCAAACCATTCATATTTGAAACATCATCGGATACGAGATTCTTGAAATTGGAGCAATACCCATCAGCCACTTTTATGTTAGATAGGGTATCATAAAATAGAAGTTTCTCTGAGGTATTCAATGTGCGGCATGCAGGCGGAAGCCAAAGCCGATTCCCTTTTGCTTGAGTTTGTAATTCAGGCTTAATGCCCAGCTCCTGAAGATCGTGTCGTGCTTTTAACCCATCCTTCGTCTTGTGAGCCAAATTCAACAATGCCCTATAAACACTCTCACACACATTTTTTTTCTATGTGCATGGCATCTAACTGATAATGAACAAGCAACTTATTCTAGTACTCAAGTTAAAAAAAAAATTGATTTTTAAGCCACATTTTAGCTCTCTTATCGATACTTTCTTTTTTCTTCTTTGACGTTTTCTTCTTTGACTTTTTCTTCTTACCCCGTGTATTATCGAACCCCGCCAGATAGTCGTAAATTTCTTCACTAGATAATGGTTTATTTAAAAAATCGATCTCTTGTTGATTTTTTGAAATCTTTTTTCCTTTTCCGAAAAGGATGTTCAAGTGGGAGGAATCTTCTATGCCCAAGGAAGCATACTTTTTTTGGACTTTGGCAACCATTGTGAACAAGTATTCTCTTAACATATTAGACAAGCATGATAACCTTTGGTAACACACCCCGAAAGATTACCATATGCATTGAAGTCATTAATAGTCCAAAGCAATACTGCCCTTAGATTGAAATATTCTTTCTTATAAGCATCAAATGTCTTAACGCCGGTTTCCCACAAGATTTTTAGATCTTCTATCAATGGTGCCAAGTAGACATCAATATTGTTATTAGGTTGGCTTGGCCCTGATATCAATAGAGTCAACATCATGAACTTTCTTGACATACACAAATAAGAGGGTAGATTATATGTTATTAGGATAATCGGCCAACAACTATGCTTGGAACTTAATGATTTGTGAGGATTAATACCATCAGCGGACAAGGCTACTCTAAGATTCCGATTTTCTTTTTCGAATTCTTTCCACGTGTTGTCAACTAGCTTCCAAGAGGAGGAATCGCGAGGATGAGTTAGCTTACCGTTATTGACCCGATCTTGTGCATGCCATGTTAAGTCATTTGCAATTTCGGGTGACAAAAACATTCTTCAAAATCTATGGATGGGAGGAAAATACCACAAAAATTTTGAAGGGACGTTAATGGTATTCTTCTTCCAACGAGATGTGCCACAAGTTGGACACTGAGAAGCATCCATATGGTCATTCCAAAATAGAACACAATCGTTTTCATAGGCGTGAATCTTTTCATATTGTAGACCTACTACTTTTAGCAACTTCTTTGCCATATATATCGAGTTGGGGATTATATTAGGAACTGGTAAGATATCTTTTAGGACACCTAACAAATCATCAAAACTAGCATCTGACCATCCAAATTGACCCTTCAAATGTTGGAATTTCAATAATCCACTAAGTGCATTATACTTTGACCCTACGTAAATTGGCCTATCATATTCTTCAAGAAGTAATTTCAATGAATCAAGTTCTTTTTCTACATATGTGAAGGCATCATGTAGCATTTCCTTTGTATAATCAAAGTCGGGAGGTCTAGATTTATTAGGGCATCTAGAATCAAGGTTAGGAAGTTTTTCTCCATGGAAAGACCAAACCTTGTAATTTTCATCAAAACCGTGGGAAAACAGATGATAACGCACATTGTCAATTGAGTGGTGACACAAATTGACACAATTTATGCAAGGACATGGAATAACTTCTAGTTTTGGATTATTACTTTGCGCAAACTCTAAAAAGGCCTCCACACCTTCGCCATATGCATTTGATAATCTGTCTGACGTAATCCATGATTTATCCATGATGTACCATTTGTTACTAGTTTAAGCATATAACATAAAACAATCAGATACGAAACCTAATAAATATGTGCATTTCTTACTACTTTAATCATATAACAGAAAACAAAATCAAACATGATGATTAAGCCATTTGAACACAAAGTTTTCTTAATTCCACTACCTAAACAATCATGAATGAACCTTGAGATGCTTAACAGATACATGTTAAACAACGGTAAGAAGAAACAAAATATGAAATCATTGTGATACATGATTTAAAATTATGTTTGATATACAAAATCTGAAACTTTGGTACCAGACAACTAATCAAACCAAATATTAACTACAGCTTGAAACAACTTATGTCAAGACAAAGCCAAATGATAATAGATGTTATATTCAGAGTTGCTAAAAATCATGAGATTAAAGAAAACCAAAACACATTCCTTGTGCTCCTATCAATGATTAAGCTTAGCTTGTGAGTAAGTTAGTGTAGACTAACCCATTACCAAATATCATAGGTGTTAAAATTCCAAAGGAATGATAAATGCATCAAACCTAACATCTAAATGGTCCCCAATTTCAAATGATATACAATCAAAAAAACTTATAAGGAATTGGAGAAGATTTACCCAAATATTGACCTATGCATTAGAAACATGTTTCAAACAACAGTTCACTAAACAACAAAGAATGCCTGAATGTGAACGAAGGAGTATTTGAATCGATGTCGCCCTCTGATGTTATGCCCTACAACAGTCGCGTGATAGGGAGGAGGCCGGTGGAGGAAAACGTGGTTCGTCGGGATGGGAAGGGAATTTTCTGGTGGAGGAAGTGATTTCGGTGGTGAACGCCTGCTTGGAAAAATGCCGAAAATCGCCTAGGTTATCCCTATCAGAAATCGCCCGGAGGCTCCTTCGTTTTTTGTTCTAGGGTTTTAGGGTTTTTAGAATAAGGGCGCGCATTAGAAATTAGGGGTGAGCGGGATATGTGAAATTAAAAGATGACATATTAGATATGACACGCGTGTTGAAAAGTGTACTCCGTGTTTTTTTTAATATGACATTAAAAGATAACACATGTTTTTGCGTGTCATAGATAACATGTCACTAAAGCCCTGTTTCACTAGAATGATGACACAAGTTGTTGTGTGTCATCGTTCGCGTGTCATTAAAGGTATATTTTGTAGTAGTGTGTGAGAAGGTCATACTAAGACATATGTTGCCTAGACTTGATCAATATGCAAGCAATGTGGGGGGAGGAGCCATTTAAGAAACAACCCATTAGGGTCTATTTAAATGGTATTTAAGAATAATTTCTCAAACCCCGCTTGAAATGGAGAAACTTTCATTACCCATCCTAGTGATTAGATAAGTTTATCCAATAAGATTTAAATGTGGGGTAACTTTCTTTTGATAATAATGTGGAATTTTGGTAATCCAATTAAAGATTGCAAACATGTGACCATGTGGAGTACACAAGGTCACAATAAGTCCATCACTTGGATGTCAATTGGTAACATTCAGAATCTTGGTAGATTTCTGATATAGCTTACCAAAGGCATGATGGAAACGTGTTGAGCCTTGAAGATCGTTTCATATAATTCTAAAGACTAAACGATGTAACTAGATCCATGTAGAGATCATGGGTTATAGTCTTAGGAATTAACAAATGGCAAGAATGGCTTGTGAGTCAAGAACACATTAAAACAACTTATCTCAATTACAAATTATCATTGTTGACTTTACAAAGTCAAAGATAATGTCTATGGATCCAACAACCCGAGGGTTGATGAGAGAACAAGTTGCGGAATGAGACTAAAGCCAATGAAAAAAGATATATGAAGGTAACCTAACCTAGTTGACTGGAGATCCCAAGATCTAGGTTCAATAGGACAACTAATCTATATATCTAAGGGTGGTCACTGTGGGGGCATGCTAATATATTTGGTAAGATATCCCCCTAAACTATAAGGGTGTTTAAATACGTCCTAGTCCATTCCTATGACAAGCAGTGACAATTTTGGGAGGATAAGCATGACAAGGTTAAAGATTTGTGGAAATCAAGATAACCTATTGCTTTTAATGATTCGTGCAGGAATCACCTATGTGAGAGAGAAGTAGGGTCGCTTCGAATGGATTTTGGGGCAAAAAACTTAGAGCTCTCGCAGAACCAGGCTAGTGTTCCAGGAACATAACAGGACACGAAAATGAGGGGTTAGCCAGAACAGGTTGAGTGTTATGTGAAGTGTATTGTCGTCTACATAAATGGGGGCATGTTCAAAGACATCGTGTCTACATACCACTAGGTGACTAAGTATGCTTCACAAAGGAAGGTTCAAAGGGTAACACCTACCTATCCTGCAATGCTCAACTGTTGAATTGAATCTAAGAAGCAAGTATGTATGAATTGATCTCAATGTGAAAATGAATGAGTTTTGTTTTCACATGGGGGGGATTGTTGGAAAATATGTGGAAATAAATGAGTTTTGTTTTCACATGTGGGGGATTGTTGGAAAATATTTTGTGAAAATAAAATTATATAAACTTGTATTATTTTTTTATTCAAGTTTGCTAATTGAAACACCATTTTGAATTAGTCAAAATCCATTTAATATGTCTTAAGTTATACTTAAAGGTTTTGGTTAATGATGAATGAGGAGTTTCAACTCATGAGTTAATGGTGAATGTGATGCTTTAACTCTTTTTTTCAAGTATAAATACCAAGTTGTGCCTTATTTGAAAATGCACCAAACAACACAATCTATCAAGTGTTTTCTCCTTCTTTCTATCTAAGAATTCCAACAATTATTTGATTATCTTCATCAATTTCTTTAAGGTACAATTCGGGTGCTAGAGCCCTTCCCGGCAGTACATACTGCTTAGGCCATTGTACCCTGGGAAACAAAACGGGGAGAGACCCGGATTTTGTTTCAAGGGCCCCGTATCAAACTCGATCCTCGGTCAAAATCGGAATTCTGTTCTAGTATTTTTGTGAATTTTTAGTTGTATTCATAATTTAACTTACTTGCTTTCGTGGATAAGTTTGATTCTTTGTATTGTAATCGTAATATTAAAAGTGTTTTATTTTTACACGTGAACGAATTCCTGTAATCCTAAAACAATTTTTTAAAACACCCTTCGTGTATTCAAAATCATATCATTTGACTCAAACTAGTTTTGTTTCAACGCAATTTGTGTTTTACAAACATTTTTTTTCTTCATTTCTATTCAAAGGAGTACTTTGATTGACACGGAATTTCGGGAACAATTCATTGAAATACATTTTTTTTGCACCTCATTTCTGAAGAAAAAAAACTCGTCGTTGGTCCCTTCAAAGTTGGACTTAGAAAACCCACGATTGTTTATTTTCTAGAATTGAGGATAATCTAAACCTTACTAGGATCTTGGATTTTTTAAATGGTTATAAACAGATTTCTACTTGGAAAATTTTTGTTATAATTTTTCAAATAAAATTTGGGAATTCATGTATGTAATACAAACGAGTCGGATTAATTATTGGAGAACAATATAGAATCTGAAAACGAATGTTTTGATTCAACACTTTCGAGTTAATGGGTTTTGGTCATGTTTCGTTAAATGGAATCATATATAAAATTACAAGTGTTTAAAAATGTGTTTTGAAGTATTTGATTTTTTTTCTAATGTGAGTGTTAGAAAAGTATTTTTTTTATTTTTTTTTGTAAAACCCATAAAATAAAACGTTTGTCAACGTTTTATCTTTTTTTTCTAATGAGAGTATTAGAAAAAGTGTTTTTTTGTAAAACCCATAAAATAAAACGTTTGTCAACGTTTTTTCTTTTCTTTCTAACGAGCGTGTTAGAAACTATTATTTGGTTCAATAGTATTTGTTTCAAATGTTTTGGAACATGTAGTTTCTAATGTTCGTATTAGAAAAGATGTTTTCTAAACCATAAAAACGTTTGCTACGTTTAGTTTTAACAAGCATTTAGAAAATATTATAAAGTAATAATGACTTATGCAGTTTTACTTTCTAATGGTTGTGTTAGAAGTGGTGTATTTTATTAACCCACATCGGTTAAAATGTTTTGTAAACGTATAACATTCTAACGTGCGCGTTGAAAACGGGTTAATGTTTTAAAATAAATAAACGTTTTGTGTAAGTGTCAATGGATTTAACATGCGTGTTAAATTCATATTATTATATAAATCAAAGCCTAAAACACTTGTCTACATGTTTACTTTTCTAATAAGCGTGTTAGAAACGGTTTATTATATATAAACCAAAGTTATTAAAACGTTTATGTCTAAACGTTAATTTTCTGATGTGCATATTAGAAACGGTTATTTTGTATTAACTAAGGCATGGAAACGTTTTGTCTAAGCATTTTATTTTCTAACGAGCGTGTTAGAAACGGTTTATTTTACAAACCAAAGGCCTTATAAATGGTTTTGTCTAAGTATTTATACATTCTAATGAGCGTATTTGAAATGATTATATTTGTATAAGACATCGGTTAATTTCTAACGAGCGTGTTAGAAGAGATTACTTTGCGAAGGTTTTAAAATTTCAAACGAGCATGTTAAAATGGTTTAATTTTATGAAACTAAAGTTTTTAAAACCTTTAATTTTTTTTTTCTAACGAGCGTGTTAAAAACGATTTAAAGTCTTCAAAATGTTTTATCTAAACATTATTTTTTTTCTAACAAGCGTGTTAAAAACGATTTAAAGACTTCAATACGTTTTATCTAAACGTTTAATTTAAATTTTTTCCTAACGAGTGTGTTAAAAACGATTTAAAGGCTTCAATACGTTTTGTCTAAACGTATAATTTTCTAATGAGCGTGTTAGAAGCGGTTTCATGTATAAAGCAAAAGATCTTTAAGAAAATGGTTTTGTCAAATAGGTTAATATTTTAACGACCGGGTTAGAAGTGGTTGGAATATTATAACGAGCGTGTTACAGAATATATTTTTTTAAACCTAGAGGCGTAAATGCGATTTTAAACAACTTGGTATTGTTGTGAACAAATTAATTGTTCAAATGTAACTACGTGCGTGTAGTTTACTCTATAAACATCTTGTTGTTTAATAGAGTAACAACTGCTCAAGGTGGGAGAACCACTGAGGGAGAACCTCAAACGAGTGATGTTGTGATTGCATGGAGTTCCTGTGCGGGGGAGCCTAATTGCATCACTTGAAGACATCATGGGAACGATTTCGGAGATGTACGAAATCATGCAGACATTTGGTGTTCGTGGATAGTTCTTACTGTTTGAAGCATATGTTCCAGTTATGGCAAACGATTCGGCACTAAGAACTATCTCCTTGCTGAGAGAAGCATGACACTTATTGATGGTCGTTGGACGTCAACAGGGAAATGTAGAACTAAGGTTATCTACATTTAGTACCATAGTTTTGAGAGTTACTTTATATGTTCCCAAACATCTCAAACGGGTATTATATCTTCTAGTAAGCCTACTAGTATTGGATACTCAATCTCACTATGAGATGAGTTTGAGATTTTAATCCTAAGAAAGCCTTTCTATTTAAATGCTATCAAAGCATTATGGGGGAGTTGTGTTAATTCGGTCTCTCAGATGAATCTAGAGTTATTATTAACATATTGGATGATGATAGTGTTCAAGATAAAAACACTAACAGATTTGATGTCTACAAATCATCCAATTACTCGTTGAACTATAGCATTTTATTTATTTGCTTTCAAATATTGTTTGGGTTCAGTATTCGGATAACCCTTACATAGAAATTAATGAAATGTTATATTATAAAAGATAGTGCAAGAAGATACTTACACTATAGAAGCATGTTAATGTAACTATAGATAAAATTTTGTGTATCGGTGTACGTGGCTAGTACGAAGGAGGGTGTTCCTGAGTACTTAGCCTGCACACCAGATTGGTCCTGCATACATAGTAAGTACGCAAGGCTTTTGCCTTGCGTACTTGTCAAGTATGCATGACCAATGGCCTGCGTACTTACTAAGTACGCAAGTAATGTTCCTACCCCTATCAATAGAAGACTTGTCTTCATTTGTAGGTGGAACTTCAAGAACTAGGTTGAGAGGTGTCCGGGCGGGACGAGCTCTCCCGCCACTGGACCGTGAGAGAAATGTGCTCCATCGGTATGTCGTTTGTAATACGGGATGATTTCTATGTTATGGATACGTATCGTTTCATTCTCTTTCGTTTTTGTTCTTGTTTCTCTGTCTCGTTTTATTGGTTCCCACACAAATCACATAATAGATTCGTGTATTTACGCTATGCGACGAGGCTCTAGTGACCTACAAGTAGTATCAGAGCATCGGTGTTCGTTGATATGTGTTCTAGTTTCGGGTGTTGGTGTTTTTGAGCAGATGTGAGTTATAAAAGTTCATTACTTTTTCTTACAAAAATCCGCAAATTCGTGTTTGTTATCACTTCATTTGGTGTTTGGAAGGCTAAGGGTTTGTTAGATGATGATTTCTAAGCCTTTGGAAGCATCAATTTCTCAGATGCAACACTTTTCGAGCATTTTCCTCAAGATCCGTCAAGAACGCTCCTACTTTTTTATAAGTACGCAAATTCAGCTTTCCTGCGTACTTACTAAGTACGCATGGGTTTTGCCCTGCGTACTTACTAAGTATGCAAGAGTAGTTGTCCTGTGCACTTGTTAAGTACGCATGAGTAATTGGCTCTTCGTACTTAGCATGTACTCATGGGTTGGCTTTACGAACTTATCAAATACGCATGAGCACTTGGCTTTGCGTATTTACTAAATACGCATGAACACCCTTTATGTGCGTATTCACTAAGTACGCATGAACTATAATCTGAGATTTAAAAAAAATATATGTTAATATTGTAAATGATTTATCATCTGCGATTTACTAAGTACGCATGAACTATCATCTAGGATTTACAAAGTACGCATTAAAGATTTATGGAAATCAAGATAACCTATTGCTTTTAATGATTCGCGGGGGAATCACCTATGTGAGAGAGAAGTAGGGTCGCTTCGAATAGATTTTGGGGCAAAAAACTTAGAGCTCTCACAGAACCAGGCTAGTGTTCCAGGACCATAATAGGACACGATAATGAGGGGTTGGCCAAAACAGCGTGAGAGTTATGTGAAGTGTATTGTCGTCTACATAAATGGGGGTATGTTCAAAGAAATCGTGTCTACATACCACTAGGAGACTAAGTATGCTTCACAAAGGAAGGTTCAAAGGGTAAGACCTATCTATCCTGCAATGCTCAACCGTTGAATTGAATCTAAGAAACAAATATGTATGGATTGTTGGAAAATATGTGGAAATGAATGGGTTTTGTTTTCACATGTGTGGGATTGTTGGAAAATATTTTGTGTAAATAAAATTATATAAACTTGTATTATTTTTTTATTCAAGTTTGCTAGTTGAAACACCATTTTGAATTAGTTAAAATCCAATTAATATGTCTTTTAAGTTTTAGTCAAATACTTAAAGGTTTTGGTTAATGGTGAATGAGGTGTTTCAACTTTTTTTTCAAGTATAAATACCTAGGTGAGCTTTGGTTGAAAATGCACCAAACAACACAATCTCTCAAGTGTTTTCTCCTTCTTTCTCTCTAAAGAATTCCAACAATTATTTGATCATCTTCATCATTTTCTTTAAGGTACATTTCGGGTGCTAGAGCCCTCCCTGGCAGTACATAATGCTTAGGCCGTTGTACCGTGGGAAACAAAACGGGAAGAGGCCCGGAATTTATTTTAAGGGCCCCGTGTCAAACACGATCCTCGGTTAGAATCAGAATTCTGTTCTAGTATTTTGTGATTTTTTAGTTGTATTCATATTTGTAATTTACTTGTTTTCCTAGATAGTTTGATTCTTTGTATTGTAATCGTAATATTAAAAGTGCTATTTTTACACGCGAACGAAATCCTACAATGTGTAATCTTATTCTTAATTGGCTGTTGTTTGGGTCAGTCATACGTGAAGATGTTGTAAGTCCCAGCGGGTCTAACGATCGATCTCTGCTGTAAAACACGTGATACGTATACGTAGTGCGAAATCCTAACGCATACGTACGTCTCGAATACGCACGTACACTAGTCAATCACACACAAGACAAGATATCATAAAAAGCTTCTTGTATTCAATCTATAAACAGCAAACACAGAGTTGTTCCAGAAATACAGAATATATTTCAAATGAGAACAACTCCTGCACTATTTATAGATAATACAACTAGATCAGGCGAACTTATCATGCTCGCCAACTTTAGTTCAGGGGAACTTGTTAAGTTCACCTCAACTAGATCAGGCGAACATGTTAAGTTCGCATGTGCAAACTTAAACAAATACAAGACAAAACATTAAACATAAAGACTAATCTATTACAAGGTTTGTTGTCACATAACATGCTCCAACAGACTCCCCCTTGACAACAGCTTGGTCTTTATCTTTAAATCTTATTCTTCCAATTCTTTGGTACTAAGCTCCCTGCACAAATCCTATGTTTCAAACACACATACAACATCTTCTTGTACTGTAGTGCCTGCTCTCTAGTCTCGTCTATATACATGATCTCTCTACGTTTCAGCATCTTCTGATCAGACCTTGAGAAATTAACAAGATTCATAGCATCAAAGAACTTTACTATAACCTTGCCACTCATGTCTTCTATCATTGCTTCACCCATATAGACATCTACATACCACCATTTAAGACCATTCAGGCAATCATAGACAATCAGCTTTAAAGGAATCTTTGGTACTGAACTCACATGCTTGAACTTGTATCTCCGAATCACCTTTTGAGTAACTGGATCAACTTCTTTTATTCTCTTGCCTTGTTGAGGTTTCAGTTTCTCATACTTACCCGATCCTCCTTCAATTCTTATCAGCTTAGCTATTGAGTCAGCTATCCCATTATTTGATCTGTTAATCAAGGGCTTAGTTGATAACCCATTGACTTCACATCTTGGTAAGGAGTTAAAGTACTTTAGCCTTGGTTTCAAATACTAAAATCCATCTGATCTTTTCAAAGCAAATATCTTGAACTCAGCTTCATAGAACCAGCTTATAATCCTACCAGAGCATTTCTCTTTGTTAACGTATCACTGTTTCAGAACTGGTGCAGCTGGAGAGACTGGAAACTTATTTCTCCAACTCTTCACCATCTCTGCCCATTGTGCCTTCGTCATTCCAGTGTTTTTGTGCATCTATGTATCTTTAGGCACGCTCTCTAAAGTATTAGGATTTTGTTCTTTCAAAATAAGATCAGACTCTTCTGATTCTTCAACAACTTTTGACAAATCTTCAAGTATTACATCATCGTCAAAGACATCCATGTTAATTTCACCATCACAACCTTCATGAACGACCTTCTATTTATCACTTTCTACATCTACCTCAACAATCTCTCCCTCCTCTAACTCCTCTTTACTAGTATCCTCATCATCTGTTAAATCATCCAGGTCTAACAAACATTCAATCTTATCTGCATCATCTATGTCAGAGTCTTCAAAAATTGAATTATCTATCATATCAGCATCAGCTTCAATGTCAGCAGCATGAGCCTGTTCTTTATCATCACCACTAGTCATCATCATGGCTTCTTCAATAACTTCTGACTCCCCCTGAGTTAATGACGTAGGGTTCATATTAGCGTTTTGACGCTCACACAAACCGTCAATAGCATCCGGTCCGTCATCATCTTCAAGGTTCTTTTGAACACCAATACTATGACACGTAGTAGTCTTATCAACCTTCTCCCCCTGAGCGTCAAGACGCTCTACCAATTAGCTTACAAGGATTTGTATTTTTGCGATCATCCTATTTTGTTCATTAATGACCAGAACATGCTGAGCTTCTCTGTCAATCAACTCATCTAATTGTGATTTTAACCCTGAAACCTGTGTTTCCAAGGCTTGTATTCTATCATCATGAGCATCTCTCGTAGATGGACCAGCTTCATCCTGAGTCTTGGATATAGTAGGAGTAGCATGTGGACTATATGATTGTGAAGGAATAGGAGTTATGATCACAGAATCTACAAACTCTCTATCTTGTGCAGATTCTGCAGCATGAATAGCCGAAGCCATCAGTTTAGGACCTTTTGCTGCAGGAGGTTCATCATCTTCAAAACTAGAAGATTCATCATGTAATTTTCTATTTCCAAGTACTTCATCGGGAGGAGGACCCCTTACAGACTTGCATCTTGGAATTTTTACTTTCTTTTTGCCCAAAGACTTCTTACATTTCTTATAAACATTCCTAGTAGTTCTAGGAACTTTAGCTAACTGAGCATAGTGCTCAGGACTAAAATCCTGGGAACTCACTTAATCATCATCAGCTTCACCAGATCCAGATGAACTGGTGCTAGTCTCTTCAACCTCTACATGTTCATCTTGAGGTTCATTTGCATCAGCATTTACTTGAACATTTTCACCATCATTCCCATTATCATCATCATTGTTATCATCACCATCATCATTATTATCATCATCATCATTGTTATCATCACCATCATCATCTTCACTTTCAGTTTCCTCACTGTCATTCTCATCATCACCTTCCTCTTCCTCTTCCTCTTGATTATCAGCAGGTGGTAACTCCAATGCTGGATCAGCATGAATCTAGTTATTATTTGGTGGTGCAACATAACCAGGATTGATTATGTGCCCAAACATAGGAGTAGCCACTGGAATCAAAGCAAGATTTTGCTGCTTGATATTCATGCAATCAGTAAAAATCCTCTTCGTCATAGGAGTAAGAGTCACTTAGGGATTCACCGGTGGTAGATTTGGTATAAGATGATTCAGGATAACCTGCAAGAATCTAGGGTACATCAAGAAACCCTGACCCTGGTGTAATTTGCATAACCAACTCCCTATAAATGTATAAGGCAAAGTTGAACGACCTATTCAAAGTTAAAGCCACCATGGCTGCTTGTAATGATGTCTTTAAACCATCCGTTCTAGTTGTCTTTGGAGATAAGCATTGAATAATCACATGCATAAAATACCACCATTGACCCACTAGACCACCTTTGCGTGCTTGTGAATCATTCGGTCTACCTCTATACCCCATCCTTTGAAAACAACCCATAATCAGCGTATTTGGTAAACTAATAGGGTCATCATTCACTCCACCCAATGTTAAAGTTGCACGAATGTCTTGAGCAGATATGTTATATTTTGAAACTGGGCTTCGTGATTCCTGATGAATGGATTCTCATGAAGGCTCCGAGGAGAAATGATACGTATGTCCTTGATATGAGTGTCGCCACTACAACGGATTCAATTCCTACTTGTTTACTCTCCAAGGCGTCAGAATCTGATTCAATATTGTGGCACAGGAAGCTAGCTCACATTAACTATTGGAAGATGAACTACATTGTTAGGAATGATTTGGTTCTTGGTATTCCGAAGATGAAATTCTCAGTTCCTGATGATTGTATTCCTTGCAATAAGGGGAAGTAAAGAAAGAAATCTCATAAATCTAAATCGACGAATTCTATCGTAACTCCTTTGGAGCTGATGCATATGGATTTGTTCGGTCCTATCAGTATCAGGAGCATTGGTGGAAAATCGTACTGCTTGGTAGTAACTAATGATTACTCCATATTTTCATGGGTTAAGTTTATTTCCTCTAAAGCTGAAACCACTGAGTTGGTACAATACTTAATCCTGGGTTTGGAGAATTTATTCAATCTGAAAGTTAGAAGGATCAGGAGTGACAATGGCAGCGAATTTAAGAATAGCAAAATGGGCTTATTCTGTCTACAAAAAGGAATTCATTTTGAATTCAGTGCTCCATATGTTCCTCAACAAAACGGTGTAGCTGAACAAAAGAACAGGACTTTGGTCGAAACGGCTCGCACGATGCTTGCAGATTCTAAGCTTCTAGTCACCTTTTGGGCTGAAGCTGTGAATACTACATGTCACGTTTTCAACAGAGTCTTGACCGTTAACCGACACAACAAGACTTGTTACGAATTACTGAATAATCGAAAGCCGAATCTAGATTATTTACTACCTTTTGGTAATTCTTGCACCCTATTGAAAGTTCGAGATGTCCCAACAAAATTCAGTGCGAAGGCTATTGAAGGGATTTTTCTGGGGTATGTGGCGAATTCGACAACGAAGAAGGTTTATAACAAAGAGACGCGCCAAGTTAAAGAATGGTTCCATATTGACTGTTCAAATCGGTCTTTACCACAAATGGTGATTGGTCCGGATTAGGCATTTGATTATGAAAACTTATTCAAGTCTTTTCATTTACCTTCTGATATTTCTGATGAAGAAGCTGCTGTTCTCTATGAGTTATGTCAGGATGCACAGCACAATGGATTTCTACCAAATGCAGTTCTAAATTCCTCGATTCCATCTCCTTCTGCTCCCGATCCTAATGTTGCTTCTTTTTCAGGTCCACAAGATTCAGAGAATGAGGAGGATAATGCTATTTTTCAAGATTCCTCTGCTGATCCGTTGTTGGGTGATGATTCATTACCTTCGATAAAGGCTCAGGGGGAGATTCCTATAAATTTAGACTCCGAAATTCCTATTACTCAAGATTATTCTTATCAATCTGACTCTACTCAAGTTGACGTGTTGCCGGTTCCTGAGGTTGCATCCATCAAGGAACTCAAAGATCATCCCGTGATGAATATAATCGGAAATTTATAGGATGGACTGAAAACACGTTCTCTTGTTGACAATACTTGTTTGTATATCTGCATTAAAGATTCTTGTGTTCTTGATGATTGCTCACCTTCATGCTTTATTTCGCAGGTTGAACCCAAGAATGTTGAGATGGCTTTAAATGACAACAATTGGATAGAAGCTATGCAGGAAGAACTTGCTCAATTTGACAAACTTAAGGTTTGGAATCTTGTTGATCTTCCGATGGGTGCGTATCCGATAGAAACAAAATGGGTGTTTAAATGTAAGAAAGACGATCGAGGTGTCGTGGTACGCAACAAGGCAAGATTAGTTGTCCAGGGCTTCAATCAACAAGAAGGAATTGATTACACCGAGGTTTATGCGCCTGTTGCGAGGCTCGAAGCTATAAGGTTGTTTCTAGCTTTTGCTTCTTTTAAAGGTTTTAAGGTGTTTCAATTAGACGTCAAAAGTGCGTTTTTATATGGAAAGGTCAAGGAGGAAGTCTATGTTTGTTAGCCGCCGGGGTTTGCAGATCCACTGAATCCGAATATGGTTTTCAAGCTTGATAAGGCCCTCTATGGTCTTCATCAGGCTCCTCGTGCGTGGTATGAAACATTATCCACACATTTTTTGGCAAATGACTTTGTTTGTGGAGAGATAGACTCGACCTTATTCATAAAGAAATCAGGGGGAGATTTCCTACCGGTGCAGATTTATGTGGACGATATTATTTTTGGCTCAACAAACGAAGGGTTATGCAAAGATTTTGAGGTGTTATGAAGTCGAAGTTTGAAATGTCTGCTATGGGAGAGTTATAATTTTTCTTAGGTTTGCAAGTAAATCAAAAGGAAGATGGTTTCTTTATTCATCAGTCCAAGTATGTCAAAGACATCTTGAGCCGGTTCAAGATGGAGGACTGTACCCCATATGATACTCCAATTCCGGTCAATCATAAGTTGAATTCTGACCCGGATGGAAAAGATGTGGATTGTCGACTTTACAGAGCTATGATTGGATCCCTCATGTACTTAACCGCTTCAAGGCCAGATATAATGTTCGCCGTGTGCATCAGTTCTAGATTCCAAGCAAAGCCAAAAGAATCTCACTTAATTGCTGTGAAAAGAATCTTTCGATATTTGAAAGGAAAACAACGTTTGGGGCTATGGTATCCTCATGGTTCTAACTTTGATTTCAATGCTTATACTGATTCTGATTTTGGTGGTTGTTGTTTGGATAGGAAATCTACAACAGGTGGTTGCCAGTTCGTAGGTAATAGACTTGTGTCCTAGCAATGCAAAAAGCAAACCACAGTCTACATTTCTATATGTGAAGCAGAATATATCGCTGCTGCGAGTTGTTGTTCACAGATCCTGTGGATACAACAGCAATTGAGAGATTACGGTTTGAATTTCACAGGAACCCCTATGCTTATTGATAATAATGCTACTATGTCCATAACTAATAATCCTGTTAAACATAGTAAAACTAAGCACATCGAAATTCGATATCATTTTATTCGTGATTGTGCAGAGAAAAGGTTGATTGAGCTGGTCAAGGTACACACTGACGAAAATTTTGCTGATTTGTTTACCAAGGCATTTGATCGTACCAGGTTTGGATTCCTAATTAAAATAATTGGTATGATCAATCCCGAATAAAAGCTTTTCAAAATCAGAATTTCATGAAAATTTTGTTTTTAATTTCTTTATTGCTTTATTACATTTCTGCATTTACATTTTCAGTCAAAAAGTTTTTAATTTTATAAAAAGACAAAACAAATTGAAAAATATAAAAATTGACATCATTTGAGATTATAGAAGAAATGATAGTACATCAGTGATTAGTTCATTTCACACGACCTTAGTAGACCTTTGATATATGATTGATTAAACTGAGTTGATTTTATCTAAATTTCAAAGTCTGTATAAATAAGATATGATATTGTTGTGAATGCTCTAATCATGATAATTTGTTTTCAGATTTGTGTATGAGTTTTGAAACTTAAATTGTCTATAGACTAAAAGCGTTTTGAAACTAATAGTAGTGTGAAAATTAAATATAATATGATTTCATCTGTGATTTAAATCCATTATATGCCTCTATGTGTGTGGAAAAGATCATTATCAGATAAAGAATATATGGTTATAAAGAATTTCATGAGACCAATATCGAATTATATCTTTAGCACAAATTTATTTCAGTTCACTTCACTGCCCATGCCCCGAAAAACATGCAAGGTGTTGTTGAACTAAGATATGCTTTCAAAATCTGTTGAAACATATATTCGCCCTTGGATCAGTTAGATACATCATCTAGTCTGACTCCATTGAATTTTATCCAGATAATAGTTGGATCCTGATACCTGAATCTGTTGATTCTCACTATTCAGCTAATTCATTAGAATCTTCTGATTCTGAATCATAATGATTCTTATATCCTTTGGGATCTGATTCTATTCTTGTGCTAACAGAGATAATTTCATCTTGGAAATTGATCTAATCTTAACATAAACTGTATATGTCTTGAAGATAGTGCAATTTATATTTCTGTTTGGCATATATGTGGGGTACACGATGTTTTTCATCTAAATGGTACTAAATCACATGAATTTGGAGAATAAACGCTTATAGTTTCAAATTTTATAATATTGACAAATTTAAGAATCCATGCTTTATATTTCAAATTCGGTATAAATAAAAGAGCATTTTATAACCTGATCTTATTTACTTTGAAATTTATCGCGTAACATTTCAATTATTATTCAAATTGAATGAGTTTCAAAATGAAAAAGATGCGAAGTGCACAAGTTATAGATTACCCTTTGTAATTGTTAAAATGTGTGATGAATTAATTGGATACTGATATGATCTTCTTGCTCATGATGTTTATTCAAAAATATGTGATTTTAGTTTATTCAGATAAAAATCCAAAAATATGTGTTTCCGTTTTACAGATAAAATCCAAAAATATGTGATTCCGTTTGTATAGATAAAACTCAAAAAGATTTTGATTTTTATTTTCCATGAAAATTCTAAACTTTTATTAAAATTGTTCGGGATTGGATCGGATACATGATACTGACGAAAGTTCAAGACTTGACGGGTTGAAGTTGGTAAAATTTTGTTCAAGGCAAAAGTGAATAGATATTATGTTCGCCTGTGTACTCTTAAGCGAACTTAATAAGTTCTCTTAAGAACAGTGAAGCGAACTTAATCTATTTGTCTGTGGATGGTGAAGCGAACTTAGCATGTTCGCCGAAGGCTTGTTAAGCGAACTTAACAAGTTCGCCTAAACAAGCGAACTTAATGTGTATAAGGCTCTTGGCCAAGGGAACTTATCAGTCATCGTCTTCTTTGTTCGAAGCGAACTTATCTGCAATTTCTGTGAAATTTTTAATCTGTGTTGTTAGGGTTGTTTGTTGATTCCATCATATTACAAATTGATTTGCGAACACAACTACGGTAATTTTACTGATTTTCATCCGTTCAATCGTGTGTATTTTGCTGTTTTCCACTCGGTTTACTTCGTGAACATGACAGAACGGTTTTTGACCTAATTTTGACTGAAAATATAAAATTGATCATTAGAATTGTTTACTTAGTGATAATCGATCGATATACAATACATGTTTCATTTGTTTCAATTGATTTGCCTGATTTTTGAAATTCAGTGGTTGAATTTGTATCGTCACAGGTTCAAGCGAACTTGTTCCAAGCGAACTTGTTCCAAGCGAACTTGTCAAGTTCGCCTCTTGCAACACTAAGCGAGCTTATTAAGTTCGCCTAGGGGTCAGATAGTATTTGGAATTGTGATTTTTGAGTGTTAGAAAAAAAATTTTGTTAACATTTTTTTTGTTTAAATTTTTTTTGTTGTTTGTTTGTGTTTGTTATTTTTACTAATGTGTTTTGTTGTCCGAATGTTTTCAGATGGCTCGACGTGTCGAATATAAGCATAATCAGGTGGCATTGTTAGATCCTAACATGTCCGAGGCAGTCAATTTTCAAGGAATAATCGGATTTCTAAATCGTTCGCGTCTTCATACTGCTTTATCTGCTGATCCTTACATCAGTTTGGTATACATACAGCAATTTTGGGATACAGTTCATCAGGATACGGACGTAGAACCTCATGTTCTTCGTGCCACTGTCAATAATACTGAAATTGCCATATCTGAAGAAACAATTCGTGCTGCTATTGATTTGGGTGGTAATGCTGAAGACCCATTGTCATATCCTGACACTCTTATTATGGGTTGTTTTCAAAGAATGGGTTATCGTGGGAAACAGAATGATACTCAAGCACGTAAAGGTGGCTTAGTCGGTGAATGGAGATACTTCATGCATGTGATTATTCAATGCATCTCTCCTCGTAAAGCTGGAACCGATGGTTTAAAAATGGCTCTTCAAACTGCAATGGTGGCTTTAACTTTGAATAAGCGTTTCAATTTTGCTCTTTACTTCTATCGAGAGATGGTCATGCAGATTAATCCTGCTGAAGGTCAAGGATTTTTGATGTATCCTCGCTTTCTTCAAATGATTCTAAATCATCTTATTCCGGATCTTCCACAACATCCTATAAGATTAACTTTGACTCCAATGTCAAAGCGTATCTTTACTGATTGCACGAAGGTAAAATAGCAGATTGCCGCATTGATACCGGTTAATACTCCTTTGTTTGGTCACTTAATCAATCCTGATTATGTTGCACCACCTAATGACAATTGGTTTCATCATGATGAAATTGTTCAAGCTCAAGGCTTAAATGTTCCACAACAACAACAGCAACCACAACAACAACAACAAATTCCACAGCAACCGATACAACAACAAGTTCCAGTTCAACAAGTTTAGGTTCCTGTACAACCACAAATTCCTATTCCTGAACAAGTTCCAATTCCACAAGCTAAGGTTGAAATACATATTCATGAACCTGTTCAAGAAGAGGTCGTTCATGCACATGAACAAGATCTAGGAATGAACATGGATGATTTCGTTGATGATGCTGTGAACTTGCCCATTCATGAAGCTGAAGGGAATGTGGTGACTGATGATGAATCTAGTTCAAGCTCAAGTGATACGATATTACCTGTTAATGAAAGCACTGACTCTGATGAATCTAGGGATTTTTCCTCTGATCATTATGAGTGGTTAGCTACTATTCCACTGGCTAATGCTGGAAAACGAATTAAATCTCAAGCCAGACGACCAAGAAGAAAGTCTGTTCGGGATCCTCCTTCCGGTTCAGTACTTGGAAAAAGATCCTTGGTTGATGAGAGTACTAATTCTGATAGTGACTTCAATCCAGATCCAAAGACTCAAAAGTTAATGTCTGCTTCAATAACTGCTGCTCAATCTTCGCAGGGAGTAGAGGATGCTAATTTTGTTGCTTCCTTGATTATTACTCCTCCAAGATCTAAAGATACATCTCCAGTTATAACTCCTGTTCCTCCAAATATTACTCCTACTGCAAGTCCTTCGATTCCACCATCGTCAGCTAGTCCGTCAAAGCCTTCTGATTCTGAAAGGATTACTTTCCTTGAATCTCAAGTGCTTACTCTACAAACACAAGTGAACACTCTTGTTTCTACTGATTCACAACGGCAGCCGGTGATTCAGACTCAAGCTCAACAGATAGCTGACATGCAAGCATTTGTGTCTAAACTCGTTCAGCGTCTTGACGCTCAGGGGGAGTTGAGGATACACGATACATGTCACACAGAGTCTATTCAAAGATGTGATGATGAATACAATGATCATGCTGGAAATGTTAAGGGTGATCGTCAATACACTGACGCTAATCCTATATCAAGGGTTCAGGGGGAGTCGACATCACAATCACTTGAAGGAAACAAAGATACTTCTGGTGCTAATGAAGAAGAAATTCTATTATTGGAGTTCTTTGCAGATTCTGAAGAAAAAGAAGCTGAAAAGATTGAATGTCTTGATGACATTGATGATTTATTCAATGACATGGATGATGAAGTGTCTGATAATGAAATAGAAGAAGCAGAGATAGAAGAGATAGAGATAGAGAAAGATAAAGATAAAGATAATTTTACTTATGAAGGCTGTGATGGTCTTAAAGTGCCGTATAACTTCATCCAAGATGATGTTATTCCTGAATTCACTTATGAAGGAGTAACAGATTCTATGGACTCTGTTGAAGACGTCACACTGCCTGAAGATACTGCTGATTCAAAGATGGATACTGATGATGAGAATATTCAATCCAATAAAGATGCTGAAACTAAAACTACTCACAATGAGTCTCCAAAGGTTAATGAAGAACCTGTGATGTATAGAAATACAGGGATGACAAGAGAACAGTGGAGAGAAGCTGTAAATAGTTGGATAAAGGTGCAACCCAAGTCTCCAGCACAACCTGCTCGGAAAGAGAAATATGTGAATAACGAGCGGTGTGTAGGAAGGATCATAAGTTGGTTCTATGATGGTGATACAAAATTATCTGCAATTAAAAGATCTGACGGTGTTCAATACTTAAAGCCGAGGATCAAATATTTCAATACCTTACCAAGGTGTGAAATGAATGGTCTAGCTTCAAAGCCTCTTATTAATAGATCGAAGAATGGTTTGGCAGATGTGATAGCAAACTTGATCAAGAGAGAAGGTAGTTCAGGAAAGTATGAACGACTGAAACCAAAAAAAGGAAAGAGAGTGAAGAACACATATCAGAAGACTGGGAAGGTGACCTGGAATTACAAGTATAAACCAGTACGTGCTGTACACAAGATACCGTTGAAGAAGATTCCTCAAGACTTTCTTGGGAATATGAAATGGTGGTATGTCGATGTTAATACTGGTGAAGCAAGGATTGAAGATAAAGATAACAAAGTCATTGTATGTTTCTTTGATGCAATGAATCTTATAAATTTCTCAAAGAAAGATCAGAGGACGTTGCGAAAGAATGAAATAATGTTCACTGATGAATGGAAAGAACAAGGATTACAGTACAAGAGAGTTTTGGAGATATGCAAAAGATATGGAGTGCATGCTGGCAGCAGACTACCGGATAACTGGAAAAGCTCATCATGAAGACTGAAGACTGAAGATCAAACTATTGTCAAGAGGGAGTCTGTTAGGACATAGTTTGTAATGACAAAAGCTTGTAATAGTTAGATCTTATGTCTTTATGTTTTTGTTATGTAAAAGTTATTAGGCGAACTTGTTAAGTTCGCTTGGTCTAACAGAGGCGAACTTGATAAGTTCGCTTAAGTCTATCTGAGGCGAACTTGTTATGTTCGCTTAGTCTGTTAGAGGCGAACTTAATAAGTTCGCTTATAGCAAGTCAGATGTCTATATAAGTGTTTACAGATTCAGTAGAAAAAAATAGAACAGAGAATTATCGATAAGTCTGATTGAGTCTGTAAACACCATTGGGATTTGGAATACAATTGAGAATGTTATTTACTTGATTGTCTACATTGTCTTTTGTGCATATAAACGTTGATTCGTTGGATTCCGCACTTCGAGTTAACGTCACGTCTTATCACGAGATCGATCCGTAGAAGCGCCATGAGGACCTACAAGATATAGCAATGTCTTGATTATTCATTGTAGCTCACATCACATGTGGGTCAACATTAATGTCCTGTTGTGCCGTCTCCTAAAACTGTTGAATGTATTGCAGACTGATATGTGGGTTATCAAAAAGTTGCAACATTTAATCTTGACCGGTTCAGAAAAGTAATGATTTCTTGATAATTGGTTGCCTCTGCTAACTCTGGATCAAGTAGTGCCACCTGATTATGTTTGTATTCAACCCGACGATCCATGAACTACTCAGAACAAATTATTAGACAATGAAAATTTTCAAACACAAACACAAATAAAAAAAATAAAAGTAAAAATAAAAAAAATTCAGAACTTTGAAAAATGTCAAGTCTTTCAACACTGGTCCCCTAGGCGAACTTAACAAGTTCGCTTAGAGTTACAAGAGGTGAACTTGTTAAGTTCGCCTGGGCAAGTTCGCTCAAACCGACGAACAATCACATAATTCAAAATTCAAGATTTTGATGTAATCAACCCAAATAAGTCATATAACAACACTCGCCAACATACAAGAAGGCCTTAGAATCAATCAATTTCAACTTTGAACCACTGAAAAATGATTATAAGTACTGGAATTCCAGTCGCGATAATTCCGAAAAAAAATGTTGATTCTGAGCAATTTGATGGATGAAATGATGTATGGATACCTTCGTTGAACTCGCAAACAGATATCGATCAAGAATCAGGAACAAATAACCACCTTCACTGTGTTAGAATTCAAAATCAGACAAAAACTCTCAATAAAGACAAAGTCGCCTGATATGTTCGCTCAAGTCAAAGAATATCAAGTGAGAGGTCAAGTTCACTAAATTCTTTATATACCCAATGTATTAAGTTCGCCAACTCAAGCGAACTTAACAAGTTCGCCACCTCAGCAAACTTGTCAAGCGAACAAAGCAGGTTCGCCTAACACAACACTTTGTCAAAAATTTGGATTTTTTCATTTTCAACCTTTCCGACAATCCAATCATCTTGTAACCTGTATAACAACTTAATCCAAATAATTAAGAATTTTTCATGGAATATAGAAACAAAATCTTTTTGGATTTTTCCTTAAAAAATGAACAAGTAAATAACATATTTTTGGATTGTTTAAAATTTATGCTAAAACACACTAAAATCTTTTTGCACTTTTTCTATATGAATTACAGCAGTAAATCTAGAAACAACTAAAAATAAAATCTTTTTGGTTTTTATCTATACATACAGAATCACATATTTTTGGTCGAACACTAGGAGTAAGAAGATCATATTAGTATCTTTGATGCATCACACACACATTCTGAATATAAAATCCCTATCAAAACTAAGGGTTGACCTATGGCATTCTACATATTCATAGATATTTGGCTCAGCAAACAATCACTTCAATAATAAAAATTTTCAGAACTAACACTTCAAACTTTCATACACTATCACTTCTTTTGAAATTTCTATTCAAGTTCTATCTCACAAATATCACAACTTTCTTTTTGATGATCTTTTCTGCCATTAGCTTTCTCATATCTTTTCATTGTGATCACATTATTTAGAAATGCATGAAATGATACGCGATAAACTTCAAAGTAAACAGGATCAGATCATGACATGCTAATTTATTCAAACCGAATTTGCGATATACTACATGTCAATCCAAGTTGTCAGCATTATAAGATTTGAAACTACAAGAGTTTTTATCCCACTTTCTTGTGAGTTAGTATCATTTATATGAAAACAATGTGTACCCCACAAATATGCAAACGGAAATATAAAATTACACTATCTTCAAGACATATGAGACTTATGCAAATATAAGATTAATGTAACATTTATGATTTTCTCGTCCTTATTTTCAATTCAATAAAACATATTTTAAATCCAAGTTCGGGTGCAATGTTTTTTTAAATTCATTCATGCAAGCATGTAAGACCAAGGGTTCATTCCCACTCACAAGTTTTACACTTGGACACATTAATAAAACCCTATGTATATATACAAGCATGTGTATGCATATACCATACAACTTTAAGCCCACATTTATACAACTTTGTACACGATAATTTTGAGCCATAAACAATTGAACCTTCAAGCATTGAACCACTTTGATCTTGGACCCTTAATTACAAATGCTTGACTCCTAAAAGTCAAAAAAGATCAAAAGAATTAAACACAATTTCAAAAAAATCAATTTGTTTGACTTTTAAAAGTCAAACAGTACCAAAATTCAAAAATCTAAGTCGGTCATCAACCGAATTTGTGTTAGTTTGGACTTCTGTGATTACACAAACAACAAACGATCCATTTCAGGCCCAACCATCACGCAAATTCACACAATTTAGCGGGCAAGATTCAAAATTCAAATGAATTTGACTCCTCAAAGTCAAAACAGTATCAATCCGTGGTTAATTTGTGTAAATAACGCGTAATCGATCCCGTAAATCACGCTCAGTCTATTCCCTTATGTATTCAGACCAAAACACGATTCGATTCATCCTAAATCAATCGAATTGATGCGTAAACAATCCCCGCTAGCTGTCGTCGTCGTCAAATCCGGATCAAATCAAGCAATTAAGATAAAATTTAACGAAATAAATCATACCCACACCTTCACATAATCGATTACAACCTCCCTGAACTCAGAATCACACCATACATCATTTCTGAACGCGAATCGAATACCAAGAACTCGGTCCCTGATCGTTTAGTCGGCAACACTCTACACTCCACCTTAACAGGTATTTTTTGGTTCTTTTGATTCGTAATTGAGTCCCTAACGATAGCCCCATACCAATTCGTGATTACAAAACATATCGGGGCCGATTTGAAACTAGGGTTTTAACCAGTTCATACGTATTTGATTTGGGGCATGATTTATGATTTCATATTTAAAAAATAGGACCCGTACTTAACCAGCGAAACCGCCTGGTCCGACTGGTTAAGTACTTGAACCATCGGACCCAGTAGCGTGGGTTTGAAACCCACGCAGACCAGTCCTTTTTGTGCGTGAACTCAAAGCCAGAACTGGCCACTTATACTGAATTAGTTATATACAAATCAAATTGGTTCCCTAACACGGGTTAGTCCCCTGGTCCAGTGGTTGGAACGGCTGCCTCACACAGAAGCCACCCGGGTTCGAGCCGGGTGGTCTGTTTTATTTTTTAAAATCAATTTTAACAACCCAATATTTTTATAAAAATTATTTTTATAACCTATACCATATTTAGACCAGAATACAATACAATTTCGAGGTTTTTAACATAAAATATCAATTATTACAAATATAGTTGTCTAAAACTCTCATTTTTAATTGTTTAAAACTCTCATTTTTAATTATTTAAAAATGTATTTTTAAATAATTACTCAAAATAATTAATTTCCTAGTTCATAAATATATTAACAAGATATAAAATGTATATTTTTGTAAATTATTTATCCCATATATAAATATATACATTTAAACAAAACCCCTCTCTAAATATATACATGTATATATATACATCATATTATTTATTTATTGTTATAGTAAATAAAATTATTATTTTGCATCTAGGGTTTCCTTAAACCCGTATTATTAAGATTTTGGCACTTTGACATAAATAAATAACGCAACGGATTTATTTAATATTTTATAAAAATCATATTACTTTTAGCAATGATTATTACTTTAATTAAATAAATAAAAAGAGTTTTATTTATTTAATCTTTAACCCTAAAGACACATGATGTTTTCATACAACATTTGAACTCCCAAAGTTACACCAAACTTTTTGCCATCTTATAATTTCCTACATAAAATAACACAAACTTTATAACGCACACCTAACAAGACCCGATGAACGTTAGACTTATCTTAGACTTATGCATATTATTAATTTAAGGTTATTCTTTTCACACTAGGTTCACTTGTGATTTGAGAATCACTCGTCCTTCATACTTGGTCGTATTATCCACCCAACATATACATGTGAGTTTACATAGATTGGTATCAGAGCCTTGGTTATAGGGAATTAGGTTATTAGATACCTTTGACCTAGACTATAACCATAGGACACTCATTATTGTCATGTTCTATGATTATATGATATGCTACATGCTATGTGTTACTTGCTTATCATATTTTGATACCTTATTTGTTAAAATTCATGAATTGTTAGACTATACTTAAATAATAAATTAAATAAACAATATCCCTACCCATACCCTAAGCCTCATAACCTTCTTACCTACTTCTCTGTCATCATCATCATAGCATGTGGAAACTTCATGAATTTAAATCTATATAATTTCTTTACTTCCTCGTTAAGGTTTTAAACTTTGTTAATGATTAGAGGACACATGCAATCTGGAAGGGTGACACCTGTATTCTAGGTTTTCTGTCTAGAAAAGCATTTCGTATAAATCCAAATCAACCGAGGGACCTGTATGCTTTCCTGGGAATTCCCGGGATAAGTGTTTACTTATAGGCTAAAGCGTGTCTCCTTGAAAATTATATGAGTTTAATTGACCTTAATGTGTCATAGTATTCAAGTGATTATGTTACTATTTGAGTACAATCCAAACTATGATTTACTACTTCATCTATTATTTTATTCCCTTTTAAATTCAATCAACTTTCATAAGTTCTTACATCTTTTCTTGTCTTGTGCAAATCTGTAGAATGCCTCCCCATCGTGCTACCATGACCAACAACAACACCGACATTGCTGCTATCCTTGCACAACTTGTAACTCAACTCACCCAAGCTAATGGAGCCATTAGTGGTACCCATGGAACTAATGGGGGTGGTGGTGCCAACCCACCGTAATGTACTTTCAAGCACTTTAACTCGTGCAACCCCACTAAGTTTTATGGCACTAAAAGAGCCGCGGGTCTCTTGTAATGGTTCGAGAGCACTGAAAGCACTTTTCTCAACAGCGATTGTCCTGACAACCTCCGGGTCCGCTATGCCACCAACGTCTTCCAAAAACGAGCGCTCACTTGGTGGAATGGTGAAAAGAGGAATAGGGGAATGGATGTGGCAATGGCCTTTCCATGGGATGAGGTCAAACGACTCATGACCGAGGAGTTCTGTCCTCGTAATGAATTGAAGAAGTTAGAGGCCGAATTTTGGGATCTTGCCCATGATAGTGGTGAAAGTTTAGCCTACACCACCCGTTTTCATGAGCTAAGTCTTCTAGTACCTCATATGGTCACACCTTTGGCTCGGGGTATTGAAAAATACACCGGTGGTCTGCCGATGAAGATTCAAGACACTATTTTAGGGAGAAACCCAACTACCTTTGAAGATGCCATCCGCCTATCCGCCACATTAACCGATATCCATGTAAAGGCGGGTACGTTAACAAGGAAGGGTGCCAAGAAAGTCCTAGACACGGCAACACCTCCTGAGCCCTCCAAAGGGATCAAACTCAAACCTTTCTCCAACAATAAGAAACGAAAGACTAGGAACTTTGCTGTTGTTACCCCAGCTGCCCCAGTCAATCAGGTTGCTCCTATGACTCAGAATTCAGCTAAGAAACATTATGTGGGCAGCAGCCCTTTGTGCAACACGTGCAATTACCATCACTTCACAAATATACCGTGTCGGATATGTGCCAGCTGTGGAAGATATGGGCATTTAGCCAACACCTGCAGAGTCAAACCACCTGGCAATACAGCCAACCAGGGAAACAAAGGGGTTCCAACTATCACTAATGGGAATGCTTGCTTTGAATGTGGCAACCCAAACCACTTCCGAAACTGATGCCCAAAACTTACCAACTCTAATCAAGGTGGAGCTAGAGGTCGTGCTTTCAACATAAATGCTAATGAAGCCCAGGCCAACAATGATGTAGTCAACGGTACGTTCCTCGTTAATAACCAATATGCTTCCATACTATTTGATACCGGTGCCGATAAGAGTTTTGTTTCACTTAATTTTGAACCTTTGCTTGCTAAGACCCGAACTAAGTTAGAGAAAATGTTTATCGTTGAACTAGGGAAACCCCATCATCATTGACTCCATTATCCGTGATTGTTTCATCGAACTTAATGAATATTCCTTTCCCGTCAACCTCATACCTATGCAACTGGGAAGCTTTGATATCATCATAGGCATGGATTGGCTATCTAGTCATCATGCCGAGGTCGTTTGTTTCGAGAAGTGCATCCGAATTCCTCTCCCCTCGGGTGATACATTAGAAGTCTTTGGTGAGAAACCATGTAGTGGGCTTAAGCTCATGTCATGCACTACGGCCCGAAAGTACTTACGGAAGAAGTATGTGGCCTTTTTAGCCCATATCATTCAAAAGAAGGACCAAGAGAAGAGTATTCAAGACATCCCCATCATTTGTGACTTTCCCGAAGTATTTCCTGAAGATTTATTCGGTCTTCCACCCGTTCATCAAGTAGAGTTTCGTATCGACCTTGTACCTGGAGCTAATCCTGTGGCTAAAGCTCCATACCGTCTAGCACCTTCTAAGATGCAAGAACTTGTAAGTCAGCTCCAAGAACTTTCCGATAAAGGTTTCATTCGTCCCAGTCATTCACCATGGGGTGCACCCGTCCTATTCGTAAAGAAGAAAGATGGCTCATTTCGGATGTGTATTGACTACCGCGAACTCAACAAACTTACCATCAAGAACCGTTATCCTTTGCCTAGGATTGATGATCTCTTTGATCAACTCCAAGGTTCTACCTAATTCTCGAAGATTGATCTTCGATCCGGATATCACCAACTTAGTGTGCAAGAGGAGGATATTCCAAAGACTGCCTTTCGTACAAGATACGGTCACTACAAATTTATGGTTATGCCTTTTGGGCTAACCAATGCCCCCGCGGTTTTCATGGATCTCATGAATCGCGTATGCAAACCATACCTAGATAAATTCGTGATCGTTTTCATTGATGACATCTTGATCTACTCCAAGACCAAATCAGATCATGAACAACACCTTAAGTTGGTTTTAGAACTTTTAAGAAAAGAACAACTATATGCTAAGTTCTCCAAGTGTGAATTTTGGCTAAAGGAAGTTCAATTTTTGGGACATATTGTCAACGAAAAGGGAATTCATGTTGATCCCGCAAAGATCGAAGCCGTTAAGAATTGGAGTACCCATAAGACCCCTACCGAAATTCGTTCATTTCTTGGTCTTGCTGGTTATTACCGTCGTTTCATCTCAAACTTTTCCAAGATTGTTGTCCCTCTCACGGACTTGACCCACAAAGGTAAACACTATGAGTGGGGACCAAAGCAAGAGGAAGCCTTCCAACTCCTCAAGCAAAAATTATGCAATGCTCCTATTCTCACTCTTCCTGATGGCAACGATGATCTAGTTGTCTACTGTGATGCATCAAACCAAGGTCTCGGCTGTGTTCTCATGCAACGGGGCAAGGTGATTGCTTACGCATCAAGACAACTGAAAATTCACGAAAAGAATTACACTACGCACGATCTTGAGTTGGGTGCGGTCGTCTTCGCGTTAAATATTTGGAGGCATTATCTCTATGGCACGAAATGTGTGGTATTCACTGACCACAAAAGTCTCCAACACATCTTCAATCAAAAAGAACTCAACATGAGGCAACGACGTTGGGTCGAGCTCCTTAACGACTACGACTGCGAGATTCGGTACCATCCCGGTAAAGAGAATGTTGTGGCCGATGCCTTGAGTCATAAGGACCACGTTATGCTTCATTGTGTTAGGATTCAAACCGATATTCAAAATCGCATCTTCGAAGCTCAACACGTCTCGGTCACCGAGGGTAATCTGTATAACGAAATGTCATGTGGTGTTGAACTCCTATTAGAAACCAAACCTAATGGCCTCCTCTATTACTTGAATCGTATCTGGGTCCCCGATCGTGATGAGCTTCGCGCAGTCCTTATGAACGAGGCACACAAAACTCGTTACTCCGTCCATCCCGGGACTGATAAAATGTACAAGGGTCTACACCAACAATACTGGTGGCCCGGAATGAAGAAAGACATTGCACTTTATGTTGCAAAATGTCTAACTTGCTCCAAAGTCAAAGCTAAACACCAACGTCCTTCTGGTTTCCTTGAGCAACCGGAAATCCCTGTATGGAAATGGGAGAACCTAGCCATGGATTTCATTACCAAACTCCCTCGTACTTCTAGCGGTTATGATAGCATTTGGGTGATCATTGACCGTCTCACCAAATCTGCTCACTTTCTACCCATCCGAGAAGACTATCGGGTAGAGAAATTAGCCCGAATCTACATTGACGAAATTGTGAGTTGTCACGGAGTCCCACTTACCATAATCTCTGATAGGGATGCTCGCTTCACCTCCCGCTTTTGGCAATCTCTCCAAACTGCTCTTGGTACACGCTTGAATTTAAGCACGACATACCATCCCCAAACTGATGGTCAGACCGAGCGAACAATCCAGACGCTCGAGGACATGCTTAGAGCTTGTGTAATTGATTTTGGTGGCAATTGGAATTCACATCTATCCCTTATTGAGTTCTCTTACAACAATAGCTACCACACAAGCATCAACATGGCTCCATTTGAAGCTCTCTATGGTCGGAAGTGTCGCTCTCGTATCTGTTGGAACGAGATTGGTGAAGCACAAATCACCGGTCCCGAATTAATCCAAGAAACGTCCGACAAGATCCTTCAGATCCGCAACAACATTTAAGTAGCAAGGAGTCGGCAAAAGAGCTATGCCGATAAGAGATGTAAACCCTTGGAATTTCAAGTCGGTGATCTTGTACTTCTAAAGGTATCTCCTTGGAAGGGGGTGATTCGCTTCGGGAAGAAGGGTAAACTAGCACCTCGCTATGTGGGTCCATTCAAGATCCTCGAAAGGACCGGGAAAGTGGCTTACAAACTCGAATTACCTCCATCACTTGCTAATGTACATCCTACTTTTCACGTGTTCAACCTAAAGAAATGTCTTGCTGATGAGAACATCCATATACCTCTTGATGATGTGCGCATTGATGACACGATGCACTTCGTTGAGAAACCGGTAGAGATCATGGATCGTGAGATCAAGCAACTCAAGCGAAGCCGTATTCCTATTGTCAAAGTTCGTTGGGATTCTAAGCGCGGTCCTGAGTTCACTTGGGAACATGAGGATCAAATGAAGCTTAAGTATCCACACCTTTTTGCTGATTCAGTCGCCTCAACTAGTTAAATTTCGGGACGAAATTCCCTCAACATTGGGATACTGTAACATTTATGATTTTCTCGTCCTTATTTTCAGTTCAATAAAACATATTTTAAATCCAAATTCGGGTACAATGTTTTTTTAAATTCATTCATGCTAGTATGTAAGACCAAGGGTTCATTCCCACTCACAAGTTTTACACTTGGACACATTAATAAAACCCTATGTATATATATACAAGCATGTGTATGCATATACCATACAACTTTAAGCCCACATTTATACAACTTTGTACACGATAATTTTGAGCCCTAAACAATTGAACCTTCAAGCATTGAACCACTTTGATCTTGGACCCTTAATTACAAATGCTTGACTCCTAAAAGTAAAAAAAGATCAAAAGAATTAAACACATTTTCAAAAAAATCAATCTGTTTGACTTTTAAAAGTCAAACAGTACCAAAATTCAAAAATTGGTTTGGACTACTGTGATTACACAAACAACAAACGATCCATTTCAGGCCCAACCATCACGCAAATTCACACAATTTAGCGGGCAAGATTCAAAATTCAAATGAATTTGACTCCTCAAAGTCAAAACAGTATCAATCCGTGGTTAATTTGTGTAAATGACGCGTAATCGATCCCGTAAATCACGCTCAGTCTATTCCCTTATGTATTCAGACCAAAACGCGACTCGATTCATCCTAAATCAATCGAATTGATGCGTAAACAATCCCCGCTAGCTGTCGTCGTCAAATCCGGATCAAATCAAGCAATTAAGATAAAATTTAACGAATTAAATCATACCCACACCTTCACATAATCGATTACAACCTCTCTGAACTCAGAATCACATCATCATCATTTCTGAACGCGAATCGAATACCAAGAACTCGGTCCCAGATCGTTTAGTCGGCAACACTCTACACTCCACCTTAACAGGTATTTTTTGGTTCTTTTGATTTGTAATTGAGTCCCTAACGATAGCCCCATACCAATTCGTGATTACAAAACATATCGGGGCCGATTTGAAACTAGGGTTTTAACCAGTTCATACGTATTTGATTTGGGGCTTGATTTATGATTTCATATTTAATAAATAGGACCCGTACTTAACCAGCGAAACCGCCTGGTCCAACTGGTTAAGTACTTGCACCATCGGACCCAGCGGTGTGGGTTCGAAACCCACGCAGACCGGTCATTTTTGTGCGTGAACTCAAAGCCAGACCCGGCCACTTATACTGAATTAGTTATATACAAATCAAACTGGTTCCCTAACACGGGTTAGTCCCCTGGTCTAGTGGTTGGAACGGCTGCCTCACACAGAAGCCACCCGGGTTCGAGCCAGGTGGTCTGTTTTATTTTTTAAAATCAATTTTGACAACCCAATATTTTTATAAAAATTATTTTTATAACCTATACCATATTTAGACCAGAATACAATACAATTTCGAGGTTTTTAACATAAAATATCAATTATTACAAATATAGTTGTTTAAAACTCTCATTTTTAATTATTTAAAAATGTATTTTTAAATAATTACTCAAAATAATTAATTTCCTAGTTCATAAATATATAAACAAGATATAAGATGTATATTTTTGTAAATTATTTATCCCATATATAAATATATACATTTGAACAAAACCCCTCTCTAAATATATACATGTATATATATACATCATATTATTTATTTATTGTTATAGTAAATAAAATTATTATTTTGCATCTAGGGTTTCCTTTAACCCGTATTATTAAGATTTTGGCACTTTGACATAAATAAATAACGCAACGGATTTATTTAATATTTTATAAAAACCATATTACTTTTAGCAATGATTATTATTTTAATTAAATAAATAAAAAGAGTTTTTATTTAATCTTTAACCCTAAAGACACATGATGTTTTCATACAACATTTTGAACTCCCAAAGTTACACCAAACTTTTGACATCTTATAATTTCCTACATAAAATAACACAAACTTTATATCTCACACCTAACAACACCCGATGAACATTAGACTTATCCTTAGACTTATGCACATTATTAATTTAAGGTCATTCTTTTCACACTAGGTTAACTTGTGATTTGAGAATCACTCGTGCTTCATACTTGCTCGTATTATCCACCCAACATATACATGTGAGTTTACATAGCCCCCTTTTTCATTTTGTACTTTTGGGGTGAAACATGATTTACCTTTTTGAAACCTTTTTGCGTAGACTTAAATACAATTCAATAATATGATATTATGTGTTATGTGCTTTATGCTTGAATGCTATGAGTTAAGACTACATATACATAACATTAGTACAATCATTAACTCCGTACAAGCCAACGGTTAACATTGATAGATCTATTGTGTCTGACAAACCCAGCCGGTTAGGGTGTTTGTTACCGACTTTACATTAGGGTAACCTGCGTGTTATGCCTCAGTCACAAGGTTTGATTGTACACACTTAGTTTAACTATAGATTCTCCATAAATGCCTTATACACGTGTATCGTATGAATTGTATAAAACACTTTAAACTTGGTTGTGTGTCAAAACCTATGTATGCTCACCAACTTTTTAGTTGACCTTGTTTTCATCAAGTTTCAGGTACTAATGCTTGAGAATAAGTACAACTTGCTTCACTTAGGACCGAGGACCTAGAATCTAATTTAAAGAGACTATTTATGTATTTCTATTTTCCTTGTATTGTTGGATTCATGATTATTTGTGATATGAAATTAGTTGTTTAAATATTTAAACTTTAGTAAACCTTGAGCTTTTGAACAGTCTACATGTCCCGCCCCGACGTATTCCGTCGTCGGTTGAGGTGTGACAATTAATCTCCAGGATGAAACTATCTTAATTAGCACAGGGAAATAGACAGATCCCGAATGATATATGAAATCAAAATGCTTCAAGATGCTTGGCTTTGGATGAAATATCATGAGAATCGATTGATTCAATGACATAGGGTAGAGTGATCCAACTGTTATCTGGATATATTCAATGGAATCAAGATATTGATCCAAGGGCTAGTATATGTTCCAACAAATGTTGTCAGAAACATATCTTAGTCCAACTTCACATTGCATGTTTTTCGAGGCATGGACAGTGAAGTGAACCGAAACATTGTGCTAATCAATATAGTCCGATAATGGTCTCATGAAATACTTGAAGTCTCATATTCTTTATCTGATAATGATCTTTTAACACACACACCCGGCATACCATGGGTTCAAATCAAAATTGTGACATAGATCATTATGTTTTCACACTACTAATGGACTAAAAACGCTTCTAGCCTACTGAAAATTCAAATTACATGCAAATATCCAAATTAAAAGATTATATAAAATGTCATGCAGTCATGAAGCTATCATTTCCTGTTTATACCGACTTTAAAAGTTTAGATCAAATCATATAAGCACAATCATAAATACAGACACCAGGTAGTCATTCTAAGGTAATGTGTATGTGATCACCTACTGATGTACTATCAATTCTTCTATAACATCAAACAGCGCCGATTTTATCTTTTTCAAATTTGTTTGGGTTTTTCAGAAAGCAAGTAAAACTAATGAAGAATAAAACTTAAAACTATTTACTTTAAATAATCTAGAACACTAAAAGAAAAACTTCCATGAAAAACCTTTTGAAAACCTTTGTCACCGTGGATTAAGTATACCAATCATTTGAGTAAGAAATTCAAACCGTGAACGATCGAATGCTTTGGTAAACAAATCAGCAAAGTTGTCATCCGTGTGAACTTTCACCAATTCAATCAGCTTTTTCTCTGCACATTCACGAATGAAATGATGTCGAATCTCAATGTACTCCGTCTTTGAATGTTTCACAGGATTTTTTGTGATCGACGTGGTGGTTGTGTTATCAATCATCATTGGTGTCCTTGTGAAGTTCAAACCATAATCCCTCAACTGCTGTTGAATCCATAGGATTTGGGAACAACAACTGGATGCTGCAATGTATTCTGCCTCACACGTTGAAATTGCAACCGAGGTTTGCTTTTTGCATTGCCAGGACACAAGCCTATTCCCTAAGAATTAACCACCACCAGACGTTTATTTTCTGTCCAGACCGCAACCTCCATAATCTGAATCTGTAAAAGCTTTCAAATCAAAGTCAGAATTAATTGGATACCATAATCCCAACCTTGGGTTACCCTTTAAGTATCGAAAGATCCGCTTTACATCAATCAATGAGATTCCTTCGATTTAGACTAAAATCTTGAGCACAAACATACTGCAAACATAATATCCGGACGTGACGCTGTCAAATACATTAAAGACCCGATCATTCCTCTGTATAATCAACAATCCACCTCTTTCCCTTTCAGGTCAGAATCTAGTTTGTGATTAACTGGAATTGGAGTGTTAAAAGCTGAAGCATTTTCCATATCAAACTTCTTGAGAATATTAGCAACATATTTCGTTTGATGAATGTAAAAACCATCTTCCTTTTGATCAACTTGAAGACCCAAAAACAACGATAATTCTCCCATGCTGCTCATCTCGAATTTCAACTTAATCACTCTTTCAAAGTCTTTACACATATCGACATTCGGCGATCCAAAGATTATGTCATCCACATAGATTTGAACAAGTAATATATCCCCCCTGCTTTTCTGATGAAAAGGGTAGAATCAATTTGGCAACGCTCAAATCCATTCTTAAGTAGATGCACCGATAAAGTTTCGTACCATGCACGAGGAGCCTGATGAAGACCATATAATGCTTTATCCAATTTTAACACCTTTTCAGGAAACTTGGGATCTTCAAAACAAGGAGGTTATTTCACATACACCTCTTCCTTTACCTTTCCATACAGAAAAGCACTTTTGACATCCAATTGAAAATTTTTGAAACCTTTGAAAGAAGCATATGCAAGAAACAAACGTATTGCTTCAATCCTCGTAACTGGAGCGTAAACTTCGGTGTAATCAACTCCCTCTTGCTGATTAAAAACTTGGACAACAAATCTTGCCTTATTGCGTACCACAAAACCACGATCATCACGTTTGCATTTGAATACCCACTTTGTGCCAATAGATCCTGAGCCTTTGGGTAAGTCAACTAAACCATAAAGATTTGAAGGCAACTCCCCCTCAACATGAATCATCAACTATGTTCTGGAAATCATTAGAAGATTCCTGAAACACAGCTTCATCATCATCACTATCACCATGTTGTGTTGTACCCGAAGTTGAAGCTACAGTCGGGTCAACTGGATGAGTATCCACAATCGGAATAACTGAATGAAGATCGAAAGTTGAATCATCATTGCAGTAGGACTGATAGAGCATGTCAGTTTTAGCTAGAGAAATTACAGGAGGAACATTGAAAGATCTGAATAATAATTAGATTCATAATCAAACACCCAAGAGGGACCTTTTGCATCCTTAGGAACAGAACGATTATCACAGTCAATAAGAAACCATTCTTCAATTTGATGGGATTCTTTGTTAAAGACTCTTTTGTTATGAGAATTTGCAACGTATCCCAAGAAAGTTCCCTCAATTGCTTTGGAGCTGAATTTAGTAGGAACATCGCGAGTCTTCAACAAGGTATAAGGATTTTCAAAGGGCAAAAGATACGCCAAATTAGGTTTTCGATTGTTCATCAATTCATAGCAGGTCTTGTTGTGTTTCTTCATGGTCAAAACCCTATTGAAAACATGACAAGCTGTATTTACCGCCTCAGCCCAAAAAGTAATAGGCAGTTTTGAATCAGATAACATAGTACGAGCCGTCTCAAAAAGAGTTCGATTCTTCCGTTCAGCAACACCATTTTGTTGAGGAACATAAGGAGCGTTGAATTCATGATAGATGCCCTTCTGTAAACAGAATAAACCCATATTTCCATTCTTGAACTCTGTGCCATTATCACTCTGAATCCTCCTGACTTGCAATTTGAATAATGTCTCAAGCCCCACAATCAGGAACTTAAGAATTTCAGTTGTTTCATCCTTAGAAGCAAGAAACTTGACCAAATAAAACCTTGAGTAATCATCAGTCACTACCAAACAATAAGATTTGCCACCTTCACTCTTGACACTAATAGGTGTGAACAAATCCATATGCAACAACTCTAAAGGAGTCACAATAGAATTAGTCAACTTTGAATGATTAGATTTCCTGTGCTGCTTCCCCTTCTTGCATGGAATACAGTCTTCATTCACATGAAACCTCATTGCAGGGACACCAGAAACCAACCCATTGTTGACAAGATAATTCATTTTTCTAAAATGTATATGAGCCATTTTCCGGTGCCATAAAGTTGAATCGGACTCAGAAGCATTCGAAAAATGACAAGTTGGAACAGACAAAGTTTTCGTCCTGATGTCGAGCATATATGTATCATTCTTTCAAGGAGCTCTCATAAGTATCCAATCTTTAGGTATCTCAAATCCTGGCTTCAACACCAAACACTCTGAATTATTAAAGTGAGATGAGAAATCTTTATCACAAACTTGCGAAATAGATAACAGATTATGTTCAACTGCTCCACATAGTTGACTTTCTCAAAACTCAATCTCCCATTTGACACTGTGCCTTGGCTAGAAATATTTCCCCCTTTCTTGCCTGCAAAAGAAACATACCCTCCTTGGATTTCTTTCACATTCTCCAAGAAGTTAAGATTTCCTGACATGTGCCAAGAGCATCCACTATCAACATACTAATGGTTGTCATAGTCCTCTTTGGATTTCCCTGCACACAAACAGAAATGATTAGTTAGCAATAGAGACCCAAGCCATTGTGGTCTTGGGTCGGCCAGATTCATCAAAATAAATAATTACTTTCAAAATGCAATCAAACTACTCCTTGATTGTAGGAGATTGTTTCTTAGAAACAGAAACTTTAGACTTAGGTTTACATTTTGATTGAACCTGAACCTTCTCATTCACTTTTTGATGAATCCACATTGTCTTTAACCACTAGTTACACTCTATAAGTTTTCTCAACCTTTTATTTCTTTGACGTCTTTGTGGTCTTGACAATTTCTCCTTTGGTTGAGTATGATCACCAGTAGAATCAATTTTCTCTACTATCTTCACTGAATCACAAGCAATCTGGACACTTGGCTTCTTACCACTTCTATCCACATTATGATTCACATCAACAGACTTGAAAACTGTCTTTGCAGGTGGATTCACAAACGGTCTAGCCAACTTTGGATTCTCCAGACGCTTTCCCAAATTCTTGTTTGGACAATTTTTCAGTATATGAACAATAGTACCACAATGAAAACAAGCATGTTTTTCTGTGTATAATCTAACATATTTCGCTTTCTGACCTTGATTGAACTGGATGAGCAACACTAAGAAGTAGTGTTTGAAGATTGAACAACCTGTTGAGTTTCTTTTTCAACTTTCTTTTTACAAAAATCAAGAGTTGAGAGTTTCTCAATCTTGTTGGTTTCTTGGGAATCAAAACCACCACTTACAAAAGGTTTAACTAGTTTATAAGTAGATTTAGGTTTTGGTTGTTCAATCATCTCATCCGTTTCAGTCAGGATGCATCTATCTCTGGTCACCATTTTAACCACAACTGGTTCCACATACTTACACTCTTTCACTGTACCTTCAACCTTATTTGAATCAAAAACTTCATCGTCATTTGAATCATCATATATCATATCCTCACCAGTAATAGGATTGATATTCAACACAGTTTTTGGTTCCAAATCGTCAACAGATACTTCCTCAGTCAGACACGGGGTATAATTCTCATTAAAAGGTAGACAATACCCAACACCTCCCCCAATATATGTGTCATCAAAAGAAGGACAGAACCAATCCCTCCAATAACCTTTGCACCCGAAGCTTTTTTATTATAATATTCCAACAAAAAACTGGAATTCTTATAACCCTCAAGCTTTCGTAACAATTTTGTTACTTCTATCTGTGACACAGCAAGTTCATTAATTTTCTTTTCATACTCAGAGTATGACACTTCAAGGTGAAATGCTTGTTCATTCACTTTTATTTGTAAAATTTTAATATCATCTTTTAAAGATTCAATTTTAGCTTTCAAAATTGTTTCGTTTTCTTTCAAACTTTGGTTCAATGTGTACATTGCATTCATGTCACAGATGAGATTCATGTTGTCATCACACAATCTCGTAATTTTGAATTCAGAATCAATACATTTCAAACAAGAGTCAACCTGTTGTACCTGTTTAGTATCTGCCATGAATGCATTCCCCTCAGCTAACATCTCAGCAATCTTTTCTGTAACCTTTCCAGCAGCTCCATCATTGAGCAAATCTTTATTTGAAAACTTTGGTTCACTTTTCTGAGAAACTGACTCTTCACATTCATTTAAACTCCCAGAATCTGTAGAGTCACCATTAGAAGAACTGCTTTCACTTCCATCTTCATTATGAACTTCAGCCAGAAAAGCTTGACTAACATGAGCCACAAAATCTTCCAAATGAATACCCCAATCATAATTTTCATCTTGTGGAGAAATTAAAGCTGTGGAAGTATTCTGCTTGTTTTGATTGCCTTGACTGTTTGAGGATCCTTGATTTTGAGTTCTTGGTTTTTTACATTTCCGAGCAAAATGACCAAACTCCTGACAATTATAGCACTTGACTTTAGATTTATCCAAACCCATCTTAGTCTTACTTGATGCTCCAATGAACTTCTTCCCAGTTCTATTCAAGTGATCTTTACCTTGTCTCATTCATAATGCCATATTCCACTGATTATTCATTTCTTCCAAAGCATCTTTATCCAACTGTTTAAAATCCTCCTCAATCATATATGGATCTGAAGGTCCCTCGAGTGTGGCGGATCGTCACATGCAAGTGGGTCTACAAGTCGGACCGGGTGCGGAATGCCCATGACTAGGCGGAGAGTCTAGCTAAACAAAGTAAACCGACAAGAGAAAACACTTTAAACGTTCTTTGTATTATAAACACTTGAAGGTTACAGAGAAAAGCACTTAGGTTACAATCTGCGTATTTGCACTAAAGCCTGCGTACTTAACTTCTATCAACCTATCCTATTTATACAGCCTCTGATGCATGCGCACTTAGCAAGTACGCAGGGCAAAATGCTCTTGCATACTTAGCAAGTACGCAGAGTTGTTCTTGCGTACTTTCTAAGTACGTAGGAGCTTTCTCCTGCGCACATGTAAGTGCGCAGAACACTTAGAAAGAAATGCAACATTCAATATGTAAAAGTAAATACAACTCGATAAACTAATACATAAAGATTCTTACATACAAAGACAATTACAAACAATACAAAACAACCTAAGACTAAGACTCTATCTATCTAGAGTGTTTGTAACATGAAAGTGCTTCAACAAACTCCCCCTTGACAACAACTCTGGATAATCTTCAGTCTTCGGTCTTCACAGCACTTGATCTTCAGCTTCTATCTTCTTCTTGTAATCAAGGCAGAACTTAATCACCTTGTCATATTTAGAAGCAAGGAGCTTTGTCCACTCATCCGTGTAGACGCAGTAATGTTCTGCTGGTACCTCCAGATCTTTCACAGAAAAGTTGATGAAGCAGACTTCATCAAATATTCTGATCAGCTCCTTTGGCACTAGGTTCCCACTCTCTGAACGTCCTTTACCCATGATCATAGCCTCGCCCATTTTTGGATCTACATACAAGTACCGCATGTCACCAAGAATATCCTGAGATAACTTGCTCAGGGGAATCTTAGTTTCACATCGCACTGGCTTGTATACCAATTTCTTTAAGTGCTTCTCAGTCACAGGATGTACAGCGTGCCTATCCTTGACTCTCTTGGGCAATTGAGGCTTGAACATCTCGAACTTCCCTGATCTTGCTTCTCGCTGTAGAACCACCCATTAACCCATCGCCACTGCGTGATTGGAATGACCCAGCAGCTCTCGGTTTGCTAGGTTCACCAGGTCGTATTTGGGCAAGGAGCTGACGCTTCACTGGTGGGTTTCAAGTATTGAACCCCGCCAGATCTTTTGATAGCGAACAGCTGCATGTCCTCCTCAAACCTTACAGCCAAGATCATCCCTATTGATCCGTGTTTCTCTATTATAGACGTCTTTTGCCACACATGAGTTGGACCCTTTGATGAAGTAGAAGGCATTTCTGTTTCTTTTGGTGCCTCTGGGTCCACAGGTTCAGGGTCAACTGGGGAGGCTTTAGTCGAGGCTTCTACATTACTGGCCTGCTCGACTGAACCTGTATCGAGCGGAGCATCGAAGGATGGAAATTCAAAGATCTCTCCATCTTCTAGCTCGTACTCTCCTTCCCCGTCACCCTTGGGAATTTCGATCACAACATCTTCGTCATCATCATCCCAGTCGTCACCAGAGTTGATCTCTCCTTCTTCTAGATTGAAGAGAGCATCGATCTGTGCTTCTTTTGAATAGTCAGGCTCTAGATATAGGATCTCATCATCAGATAAGTCCTTAAGTACTTCAGCCACTGACTTTCCTTTCTCACCACCACCACCACCAGAGGTATCCCCACCCTCTTGCTGAGCAAACTCCCCCTCAGCCATTGGAATAGCAGAAATGGGCACAATTGCCAAAGCTTGGTGCTCACCTCCACTAGGACCGGCTTCAGGATCCTTGTCTTTATCGTCATCCTTACTCAAGTCGACTGGATGACAAGGCTCAGCACCAGTGGATTTCTTTTCTTTCTCTTTCTCCTTCTCCTTCTCCTTCTCCTTCTCCTTCTCCTTCTCCTTCTCCCCCTGAGCATCAAGCTTCTTGGTCAGTTATGCAACTAATTTGACCATCGCTTCATACTCTTTTCTTTGTAAATCCAGCCTTAGCTCAAGTGAAGTTATGTGTCCTAGAATCATTTCATTTGTCTTCATTAACAGCTTGTTCTGTGCCATTTCGTTCTTCAGTCGCTCATTAGTCCCCGTTCTCTGGCTATGTAGAATCCTAACTTCATCGGCCAGTGAATTAATCTGTGCTTGTTGAGCATCAGATTCCTCCTTTGACTTCTGAATAGTCTTCAGCAGTTCAGCTCATTCTGTCCACCCGCTTGACTTGCAGACTCTCCCCTATAGCAGGAAGGTTTGGCAACGCGTCATCAATCAAGTGTTGCACAAACCTAAGGTACAATAAGAATCTAAACTTCTCCGCTGTGTTGATCTGGTCAGTGATTGCTTTGAAGATGTAGCGCGAGAAGTTGTAGCCCCTATTAAGAGACAAGCCCACCATGGCTGCTGCAAGGTCATGACCCATGGCATCTTTAACAGCTTTCCTTGAAGAGATGCACACGATCATGACGTGGGCGAAATACCGCCATTGGTCTAATACCCACATCTTTTTGTATGAGACATAGTCCCTTGCTCCGACGTATCCCATTCTTTGCCTCCAACACCCATCCACATAGTAGTCTGGATAGGCTGTCAGGTCGGTAGCAAGGTCTCTGAACTGCAGGACCCTTCTTATGGTGTCTTCAAAAAAAGCGATAGCCTGACCAGCAACGGTAGCCCTTATGACATTGGGGGATACTGTGCAGTCGTGTTCCGCTGTCTCCCAGAATTGCTCCAAATAAGGTCTTGACACGGTCGGGTCAGTCGAGATAGCATAGCTGATTCTGGAGCGGTTCAAGAAATCAACTATCTCCCTATATTGCAATGCTGCACCATTCCATTCGGGTTGAGTGTTTGCTAACAAGTTGAATTCGTTAGTAAACGCCCGAGCCATAATCTGCAAAAACACAGAAAACACAATCAAAACAACAAGTATCATTGGAAATGAACAAACATGACTCAGTATAGTAGTTACTCTTTGAACAGAATTTTCAGACATAGAATTTTTCCCAAGTGTTGGTCCTGCGCACTTGCTAAGTGCGCAGTCTTTTCCTCTTGCGTACTTAACAAGTACGCAAGAAGTACTTCTTGCGTACTTGCTAAGTGCGCAAGAACACCACTTGACAAAAATTCTAGAATATTGACATATTGACTGATCGTTCAAAAAGCGGGTCGAATAGGTCGCCACTAGGTCGGAATCAATGATTCTAACCTATGGGACCAGTATCAATACCACAAACTACCTACACATGACCAATTTTGACCTAAAAAGTCGCCCGACCCACTGTCGATTCATATTCAACCGACGGATCAAAATCGAGGACCAAAAGGGATGAATGGGAGTCGATTAAGTTTTCTAATCTGGTATTAGTGATAAGAAATAACCCAAACAACCCCAATTTTACCCAAAAATTCAAGAATAAACCTAAATTTTTTTTTAGTCAAGAATCGGTCCAAATGTTATGATTTCACGGATGGATTTAGCCTAGATTCTCACCAAATCGATAAAATGAGATGATGAAACTATAGACGGGACGAAAAAATGGTTTAGGAACACTTTGATGTTGAGTGAAATTTGCAGAGGGAAAAGTTTTTCGTTTGAAAGCATGAAACTGAGAAAATTTTCTAAGTGTCACTTTTATACCCAGCCTCAATCAGTCGTGCGTACTTGTTAAGTGCGCACGAGTTAACTCTTGCGTATTTACAAGTGCGCAAGCTTTAACTCTTGCGTACTTGTTAAGTACGCAAGGCTTACTTCGTGCGAACTTGACAAGTACGCACTACCCTTAAGTGCGCAAATTTTAAACTCAGAATTTATGAAGTATTTCAAGTCAAATAACGAACAAGATAAAAATATTCAATCAGGAGGATTCAAATACAATTCAGGAAGGTTAAACACAAATATTTTTGGCTTTTTTGAATAAAATTGAACTATGCATAAACTTAAAATTTTTGAATAAAATATACAAGAATTCACACAAACTATTTTTGATCAAAGACACGAGCAGAGGATCATATCAGGCTATCTTTTAGCAAAAACGATACAATATAAACATCAAAGAATATGGGATCATGTCATGGATTACTATTTATTCATACGTAATAAGCACATAAACAAGTAATTCAAGTTGACAATATTATAAGATTTGAAACTATAAGCATCTTTGTATCACATTCTTGTGTATTATGGTATTATTTATAAGATATACAACGTGTACCCCACTGATATGCTATACTAATGTAAATTGCATTATCTCAAGGCATCTAATATTTTCCCAATGATTTTCTAAATTTTCAGAATGAAGTTATATCTGTTAGCACGGGAAAAAATCAAGCAGAATCCATAAGGATTATCAGGAATCATAAGATTCAGAATCGAGTGATTCATTGTCTTGGTTTCATTTGATTTTCGTCATTGAATATCGGTATGATGATTCAGGATAATATATATGGTGTTTGAGTTTTAAGGTAAGGGGATCCAACTTTTATCTGGATTTGATTTCAATGAATCAGGAGTGATTCAAGGGTGAATACATGCTCAACGGTTAATCTAGAAACATGTCTTGATTCAATCTCTCCTTGCATACTTGTGAGTATGGGCAGTGAGATTAACCGCATTAATTGTGCTAACGACATAACCCAAAACTGACCTCAAAAGAAAATTATTGCCAAAATCTAACATCATATATCTGATAATGATATTTTCTATTCTTTTACGCACACACACTTGCAAACATGGGTTCAAATCACAGTTGTAATTTAGATTTAGTTTCCACACTACTAGTGATTAAAAGACGCATACAGCCTACTGGCAATTTAAATTACTTGTAAATAAACAGATTAAAAACACAATAATTTAAACAGTAAATTAAGCATGACGCAATCATTTCCCATATGAGCAGTCTGTGACGTTTAGATCATTTCTGATGTACTATCATTTCCTCTTTTCTCAAGTTAACTTTGAAATTTTCTCCATTTTCTATTTTTTTTTTGTAAAATATTTTGAAACTTAAAAGAACTATACAGAAAATTTAAAAGAAATAAAGTTTAACTTTCATGAACTGAATTGAATGAAGAAAAATTAATTTTCACTCAGGATTGAACATTCCTATCAAGTTGACAAGATGCTCAAAACGGGATCGATCAAATGCCTTTGTGAAAAGGTCAGCAAGATTGTCATCCGTGTTAACTTTTACAAGTTCAATTAAATGCTTTTCAGCACAATCACGGATGAAATGATGGTGAATCTCTATATGTTTAGTTTTGGAATGTTTCACCGAGTTATTTGTGATGGACATTGTGGCATTGTTGTCAATGAATAGAGGAGTTCCAGTGAAGTTTAAGCCGTAGTCTCTCAACTGCTGCTGAATCCACAGTATCTGAAAACAACCGCTCGCTGCAGCAATGTATTCTGCTTCACAAGTTGAGACAGAAACTGTTGACTGCTTCTTACACTACCAGGAGACCAGTCTGTCTCCTAAGAATTGACATCCACCGGAAGTTGACTTTCTGTCAAGGTTACAGCCCCTATAATCTGAATCAGTGTAGGCTTTTAAGTCGAATGACTGCTGCTTAGAGTACCAAAGACCTAATCGGGGTTTCCCTTTCAGGTATCTGAAAATTCTCTTCACGGCTATCATATGTGACTCCTTCGGTTGAGACTGAAACCTTGAGCACAAGCACACATCAAACATTACATCAGGTCTTCAAGCTGTGAGATACATAAGTGATCTGATCATCCCACGGTACAATCTGCTATCTACATCATTTCCATCTTTTTCAGGATGCAGACCATGATTGACTGGGATAGGTGTGCCATAAGTACTGCTATCATTCATCTTGTATTTTGACAAGATGTCCTGCACATACTTAGTTTAATGTAGATAAATGCCATCCTCTCTTTGACTGACTTGCAGACCCAGGAAGAATGACAGTTCACCCATATTACTCATTTCAATCTTGGACTTCATCACCTGCTCGAATTCCCTACACATACCTTCATTGGTAGATCCAAAGATAATGTCGTCGACGTATACTTGTACAAGAAGAATGTCACCTCCTGCTTTCCTAATGAAGATGATCGAGTCAATCTGTCCACGGTCGAAACCATTAGACAGTAAATGCTTAGATAATGTATCATACCATGCCCACGGTGCTTGATGAAGACCATAAAGTGCTTTGTCGAGCTTATACACTTTGTTAATATTATGCGGATCTTCAAAACCGGGAGGTTGAGTGACATAGACCTCTTCATGAACTTTACCATAAAGGAAAGCACTCTTCACATCAAGTTGATAGACCTTGAAGCCGACATATGTGGCATAAGCCAAGAACAGTCGAATGGCCTCAATTCTAGCAACTGGGGCATATACTTCCGTGTAATCCAAGCCCTCTTGCTGATAAAAACCCTGAACAACCAATATTGCTTTGTTCTTCACAACAACATGACGATCATCCGTCTTGCATTTGAACACCCATCTGGTTCGAATTGGATGAAATCCTTTTGGCAAGTCAACCAAATCCCACACATGCAAATTTTGGAATTGAGATAATTCATCTTGCATCGCCTCAATCCAGCAGTTGTCAGTGAGAGCCACCTTCACATTCTTCGGCTCTAACTGGGACACGAATGCAGCATGCAGACATGTTTCCATGACACCAGTGTCAAGTATCTCTGTGTAAAGACTGGTGTTCTCAGTGATGGTTCGATGATGAGTCTGAACACCGGCATAAGGATCACCAATAATGTTATCGATTGGATGATTCCTATGCACTCTCATCTCTGGTACAATCGGTTCCTGAATTTCTGGATCAAGATTCGTGCTTAACTCCCCCATTTCCTGTGTTCCAGAGGAAGAAGATTCAATGTTAATTGGATCAGCTGGAGCTTCATTTCCTACAGTTGTGTTAGGATTAGCTTGAGCTTCATTTCCTACAGTTGTGTTAGGATTAGCTTGAGCGTCATCTCCAACAACAAGAACATCTTCACTGTTATCACTGTCATGAGTTCCAGATGCAGATGCAGCATTGGAATCAGGAGTTACAATCGGTACAGTAGCACGAGTAGAGAAGCTGGAATCATTGTCGCCACTCAATAATTCATAAAAATTTACGGCGTCAACTGCAGATAGATCAGGAAGATTGAATGACTTGAATAGCGCATCATATTCAAAACCCCAAGCTGGACCTGTTGGTTCGGGTGGAATGTTGTGTTTACTACAGTCCACTTCAAACCATTCCTCGACAGTACGAGTTCCTATGTTGTACACTCTCTTGCAAGGCGAGTTGGAAACGTATCCTAAGAAGATGCCTTCCACCGCTTTTGCATGAAACTTAGACTGGCGGTCTTTGTACTGTAGCAACAAGGAACAAGGACTACCAAAAGGAACTAGGTAATCAAGATTGGGAAGTCGATTGTTGATCAACTCGTAACAAGTCTTGTTGTGCCTCTTCACAACCAGAACTCTATTTAATACGTGACAAGCTGTATTAATTGCTTCTGCCCAGAAGGTCACAGGAAGCTTAGCATCCGACAGCATAGTCCTTGCAGTCTCAATCAGTGTTCTGTTCTTCCGTTCAGCAACTCCATTCTGCTGAGGCATGTACGGCGCGCTGAATTCAAGACGGATCCCTTTCTTGAGACAGAAAAGCTCCATCAAATTATTCTTTCACTGTCGCTCCTTATCCTTCTAACTTTCAGCTTGCAAAGAGATTCCAAGCCCAGGATCAAGTATTGAAGAATATCAGCAGTCTCGTCTTTAGTACCTAAAAAATGCACCCAAGAAAAACGTGAGAAATCATCAGTTACTACTAGACAGAACGACTTACCTCCAATACTCCTGATACTTATGGGGCCAAACAGATCCATGTGTAATAGCTCCAAAGGGGTATCAATAGAGTTTTGGAGCTTCCAAAGGGGTATCAATAGAGTTTTGGAGCTTGGGCTTGTGAGACTTCCATTACTGTTTGCCCTTTTTACAAGGCATACAGTCATCTGCAACGGTAAACCTCAGCTTAGGAACCCCGGTTACCAAACCGTTTCGGACAAGTCGATTCATTTTACGATACAAAATATGTCCGAGTTTCCTATGCCACAAGATGGAGTCGAGATCTGTCGCTTTAGTAAGCAAACAGGTAGGAACTGATGAGGTGGTTGTTGCCACGCTCATATATATCTGATAGGTGTCGTTTGTTCTTGGCACTCTCATCAGGATCCAATCTTCGGGAACTTCAAAACTAGTTTTGAGAATCAGACATTCTGACTTGTCAAACATCACCGAGTACTCCATATCACACATTTGGGAGACACTCAACAGGTTATGCTTCAGCTGCTCGCAGAAGTTGACATTGTCAAAGCTGACACAACCGTTCGAAACCACGCCTTGACACGTGATGCTGCCGCCTTTTTCTCCGGCAAAGGCCACATAGCCTCCTCTGAATGGTTTAACGTCTTGAAGCAAGGCCATGTTTCCTGTCATGTGCCTGGAACATCCACTATCTACATACCAGCAGTTAGAGATAGTACCCTTCAGACGTCCCTGCACGAGTCACAAAAGAATTAGTTAGATTTGGAGACCCAAGCCATTGTGGTCTTGGGTCGTCCATCCTTTTCAAAATAAACTACTTCCTTTAACTCACAGTCATGATGACTGTTCAAAATTGATGAATCTTTAGAAGAAATAGAACTAGGAGATTGAGAAGTTTTGGATTTTAGAGTCCAGGATCTCTTCTGTTTCTTAATCGAAACAGGAGACGTTGGTTCAACAACAGCAGGTGAACTTGTGGAAGCTTCACCTGATTGAACTGAAGTCAGCTGTTCAAGCTTTTTCAACCTCTTGTTCCGTCTCCTCCTCTGTGGTTTAGAGAGTCTTGCCACAGGTTTCTCACCAGTACGTGTACTACCAGAGGTAGATACACGAGGTACAGCAGGTTGTGTTACCTTTCTAGAAACAGATGGTTTGGCTTCAGATTTAATCTTAGGCTTTACCATCGGTTTGACTGGTGGTTTCACCACATTTTTCTTTGGATGTTTGGGAGATGGTTTCACTGGTGGCGACTTGGGGATAACAGCTGGTTGTGAAACAACAGGCCGTTTCCCTTCGTTCTTCGAAGGACAGTTCACAAAAATGTGACCAACCAAGCCACAGTGAAAACAGTTCCTCTTATCTACATAAGTTCTCTTGTAAGGCTCATTAGATCTGGCCTTAGATAACTCAGCATTATGAGAAGGAGGAGTTGGTTTATGAACATTAGTCTGAACCTTAACAGTTTGGTTTTTGGAAGTATAATATTTTTCCAAATTTTCTTTATACCCAAGCCCATAATGAGCTGAAAAAGCCTCTTTCTTTGCTTGGTTAAGACTTTTATAACCCCTATAAAGCATTACCTTTAGATTATCATTTGTTTCAATGATATCGGGTTCAGTTAAAATGCAATTATCACCATTAGTGATAACTTTTTTCTTTACCTTTTGTTTAGTCAACAACTCCTCAGATACTACTCCTTCAGGGCAAGAATTAACCGACCCGTCTTCAGAAGCAGTAACAAACTCCTCACTAGATGTGGAGTTAGCCTTACATGAGGATTCATCCTTTTTAGGGGAATCATCCTTATTAGATGACTCATCTAGAAAAGTGAATCAATGTCTATTAAGCTATTGACAAACTTCCTGCTCACTGGTGGAGGAATGACATTAGTACCCAAACCTAACCCATTCAGCTGTCTCACCACAAGATGAACGCCCCAATCAAAGTTGTCGTCCTAATGGGCTACCAGTGCATTGGACGTTCCACCTTGGCTTTAATTGTGGTGGTTTGGATTGTTGTGGCCATGGCTGTTTCCTTGGCTGGGTTGGGTGAAACCAGAGGCAGGAGCTCTGTCTTTCTGACACTCACAAAGTGTCCAAAGTTCAAACACTTGTAGCATTTGGCCTTAGATTTGTCAAACCCGACCTTGGCATTAGGATGCCCGCAATAAACTTTCTTCCTGTTCTGTTCAGGAAACTCTTGGCTCTCCTCAATAGCATGGCCATATTCCATTGAATATCCATGTCCTCCATGTCATCAGGATCCACTTGATTAAAACTTCTTCAATCGTCTCTAGATCAGTAAGCTTGCCACCAATGAAATTCTCATACGCAAGCATACATTATAAGAATAGTGCTACATGATCTTTAGCTATTTTGGCTATAGCTGAGTTGTTAGCTGAAGACATAGCAGGAGGATTTCTTGAGGTATTTTGATGATGAGACCCCAACCCTGATCCTGAAGCATAGCAAGCATGACCACCACACCCAGTTGTGTGGTCTTCTTCAGTATGATTTCCAGTGAAGAGGGCAATTCCAGAGCCCGATGACTTGGATGTAGAAGTCGTCCCATGATACATAGAAGGGTCTTGTATCTGGGGTCTTCCTGAGCTCTCCTTCCTTCTTAGGTTCATGTCATGAGCTTGAACCTTTCCTATTGCCTCCTCAATTGTCAACTCATAGAACTTAGGATTTTCCCTCATCAAGGTTGTGTACATCTCAAATTTGGGTGGTAAAGCATCCAAAAACTTTTCCACCATCTCTTCATCTGGATACCTGAGTTCAAAAGCCTTCAACTCAGTCTGTAAATGATAGAATCTAGAGATGAGGTCATCTAAAGATTCGTTCTCTAAAAATCTGAAGCACTCATACTGCTTCGTGAGAAGATCCCTCTTACTCTTCTTGATGTCACTATTTCCTTCGAATCTCTTGTGTAAAGCTTTCCAGAGATCCTTAGAATTGTCATACAACAATTCCCGAGTTAATGCCATAGTGATCGAACCAAGTGCCTTCTTTTCACGATCATAAGCTTTCTTTTCTTCGTCAGTAAGCTTAGAGATAGGTTTGGGCACGGTTTCATAAAGATAGATGTGTGTGGGATGCTTATATCCCTCAAGGATTGGTATCCATAGTGATGAGTCGGTATAAGAAATGTAGTGCTCGAAACATGCTTTCCAATTAGAATAATCGTTCACGTTCAGCAACTTTGGTGGTTTCTGTGGTGTACCGATCTCATTATCGTAATTCAACAGGTTTCCAAGATTTTGAAGATTCGACATAGTGAACACTTAGTCAAATTTCAGAAAAGTCAGACACAGTTGCGCAATTGATTTTGGCCTTGGCACTTGAGAAATGGTCTTGCGTATTTAGATTTCCTCTTGCATACTTGTAAGTACGCAGGAGTAGAAGTACGCAGGATATAACTTAAGTTCGCACAAGTTCAGTCTTGCGCACTTATAAGTACGCAGGAGATAATTCTTGAGTATTTAGTAAGTACGCACAAAACTGTACTTTTTGCCAGAAATGGTAAGTACGCCCAACACCTTTTCAGCAACTTTCACCAAACTTTTCCGGTCACCTGAAACTCGTTGGAGATGGTAAAAATTCGTCTGATGATCAATGCAAATGAGCCAAAGGGTCAGAAACTTGTTTCTAATCAACCTTTGATGCTCAAAACACTCAAATACACAACAAAAATCAGTTTTTGAGTGATTTTTGTTTCTAAAATAGTGCTCAAGAGCTACCCTTATTTTATCATAAAAATCAACAAAAATACCTCTTTTTGCTTGTAAAAACTCTCCAAACTCACTCACAACACTCGAAATCAGGAGCAAGTGCTCTGATACCACTTGAAGGTCCCTCGGGTGTGGCGGATCGTCACATGCAAGTGGGTCTACTAGTCGGACCGGGTGTGGAATGCCCATGACTAGGCGGAGAGTCTAGCTAAACAAAGTAAACCGACAAGAGAAAACACTTTAATCGTTCTTTGTATTATAAACACTTGAACGTTACAGAGAAAAGCACTTAGGTTACAATCTGCGTATTTGCACTAAAGCCTGTGTACTTAACTTCTGTCAACCTATCCTATTTATACAGGACCTGATGCCTGCGCACTTAGCAAGTGCGCAGGGCAAAATGCTCTTGCGTACTTAGCAAGTACGCAGAGTTGTTCTTCCGTACTTGCTAAGTACACAGGATCTTTCTCCTGCGCACATGTAAGTGCGCAAAACACTTAGAAAGAAATGCAACATTTAATATGTAAATACAACTCGATAAACTAATACATAAAGACTCTTACATACAAAGACAATTACAAACAATACAAAACAACCTAAGACTAAGACTCTATCTATCCAGAGTGTTTGTCACATGAAAGTGCTTCAACAGGATCAATGATCTTGCCACCAATAAAGTTTTCATATGTGGTTAAGAATGATGCGATCATAGCCATCGTATCATCAGCTGCTGAAGAAGACACCTTAGTAGAACAAGAATGACTTTCATTCTTACTATGCTTTGAACATCCAGAACTAGAAGCAACAAAGCATGCACCATCTTGACAAGAACTTTCTTTTGGACTTTCAGAAGACTCTTCCAGAATATAATGCAACTCCACCAGATTTCTGTGCCGATGTACCTTTTCCAAAATAAATGCATGGATCGTGATAGATTGTATCTTTTTTCTGTTTGTTCAAGTCATAAGATTGAATCTTTCCCATTAAATCTTCAAGACTCAGATCATCAAATCCATATTGTTCTTTTATCACAATAGTGTGCATCTCAAAATGAGCTGGTAAAGCATCCAAAAACTTTTCAAGAATCTTCTTGTTTTTGTAAGTAATGTCATTGTTGAACATTTCACTTAGAAGATGATAATATCTTGACATGAGTTCATCCACAAATTCACCATCAAAATGTTTAAAAACACTAAATTGTTTCTTTAACAATTCTCTTCTACTCTTCTTGATATCAGTGCTTCCCTCAATCTCTTAGCTAAATCTTCCCAAAGTTCACGAGAAGTCTTGAACTTCTAGAAAGTATGGTATATATCAAGTGGTAAACACATGGATAAAGCTGCAAGAGCTTTCTTTTCACGATCATACAATTTCTTTTCTTCATCATTAAGAGCTGAAACTGATTTTGGTGTATCCGAAACACCCATATGACGATGAACAGGATGCTCATAACCCTCACTAATAGGAATCCACAAACTTGTGTCATTGATATTCACATAATTCTCAAACTGACTTCTCGAATTAGAATAATCTTTGAGAATCATAAGCCCCGGTGGATTGGTTGGAGTACCAATCTCATTACCATGATTCAACAAATGAGTCATGTTGTTCACTTGATTAGAAGCAGACATCTTTGGAACAATTCACACTTAGAAAATTTTAACAAGTTTCTGCCTAATGCGAACTTAACAAGTTCGTCCAAGTGAAGTATAGCGAACTTAACAAGTTCGTTGAACAAGTTCGCTCGTAACTGCTTAGACAAGTTCGCCTGCTTCAGCTAAAGAACAAGGAGGAAATTTCTAACACCCAAACACACGAACAAAGCTGAAAATTTCCATATCTCTCGATTTAGAAGGAATTAGAGAAATTCATTCCGTAGGATTCTTCAAATAATGATTTAGAACACTTCTATCGGATCAATTTTGGTAGAACAACACCAAAAATGAAGAATTCAATCAAAATCCACTTCAAAAGTCACTAAAAACGTCAAGAACACAGAAACTTCAAAAAATCTTCAGCTTGTCGTGTAAAATCAATCGAAACAATGTTAAACAACAGTAGCTAATCAAGAACCTGTCTCTGATACCACTTGTAAGTCCTAGCGGGTCTAACGATCGATCACTGCTGTAAAACACGTGATACGTATACATAGTGCGGAATCCTAATGCATATGTACGTCTCGAATACTCACGCACACTAGTCAATCACACACAAGACAAGATATCATAAAACGTTTCTTGTATTCAATCTGTAAACAGCACACACAGAGTAGTTACATAAATACAGAATATATTACAAATGAGAACAACCCCTGCATTATGTATAGACAATACAACTGGATCAGGAGAACTTATCATGTTTGCCAACTTTATTTCAGGCGAACTTGTTAAGTTCAACTAGATCAGGCGAACATGTTAAGTTCGCTTGTGCAAACTTAAACAAATACAAGACAAAACATACAAAACATTAAACATAAAGACTAATCTATTACAAGGCTTGTTGTCAAATAACATGCTCCAACAGATGTCCATCACTTGGAGCTTGGTAGGAATGAAGAGAGTGTGTAGCTTCCCTAAAGAAACAAGTTCACGAATAAAATGATAGTCCAACTCAATATGCTTAACTCTTTTGTAAGAGATTGGATTTTGAGTGAGAAATGGAGCACTACTATGGTCACATAGAATGGTTGGGCGGTAGGTAAAGCATGCAATTCCTGTAGAAGGTGTGTTATCTAAATTATTTATGCCGCCGTATTTTCCATTGCACGATATTCATATTCACAGCTCGACCGGGATACCGTAGGTTGCTTCTTTACACTCTATGATACAAGATTACCACCAAAAAATATAGAGTATCCATATGTGGAGCGCGGTGTCTCAAGGCACCTCGCCCAGTCAGGATCGGAATAACCAATAAGAGAAGTCTTAGAAGGTTTACAAAATGTAAGACCGAAGGCCAAAGTTTCTTTAATATATCAAAGAAGACGTTTTGACTTCTTGAAATGGTCAACCATTGGAGCATGACGAAATTGGCTCACTTGATGACGACATAGGAAATATCAGGTCATGTAGTAGTGAAATATTTTAATGCCTCCACAATGGAATGGTAGTGAGTGGATCCGAGTACGGCTCACTTGTGATAGTAAATGATACGTGTGTTCAAAGTGGCGTTGGAGCAGGTTTTGCATCCATAATTTTTGCACGATCCAGAATTTCTTGTGCATATTTGGATTAGTTTAGAAACAAGCTATCATTGGTGTAAGTAACTTCATGCCCAAGAAAGTAGTTGAGCTCACCAAAATCTTTAATAGAAAATTATTTGTTTTCGGTGAGTATCAAGTCATCTACATAAACCAATAAATACATAATGCATGAATCCCTTTTTAAAATAAAAAGGGACGGGTCAGCACGACTACTAGAGAACATGTTAGCCATTATAAATTTGCTCAACCGATGAAACCATGCACGTGGTGCCTGTTTAAGTCCATATAAAGAGTTATTTAATTTGCACACATGATTAGGAAATTGATGATTGATAAAGACTGGGCGTTGTTCCGTATAAACAATCTCATTAAGATACCCATGTAAAAAAGCATAATTCAAATCAAGTTGATGCAAGTTCCAACCATTAAGAATGGCCAAGGAGAGTATAATTCGAACAGTTGAAGCTTTAACAACCAGGCTAAATATGTGTGAGTAATCAATACCCGATGTTTGGCTAAACCCTTGAGCAACAAGATGTGCCTTATAACGCTCAATAGTGCCGTCAGAATGATATTTCGCCCTAAACAGCCATTTGGACCCAACAATATTTAACATCCCAAATTTTCAAGAAATGAAAGTTCAAGGTTAAAAATGAAAAATCTGAAGTTGGGGGTAGATATCGGACTGATATCATATCTCACATCGGTCCGAAGTGAGCCAAGGGTCAGATATCAGACCGATATCAGTTGGATATCGGTCTGATAACCGCCATTGCGCCGCAACCCCTGTTAGTGACACGTGTCCGGTGACTCAGCCCTAGGTTTTTATACGTGTCTTGATAGCGGACCGACATCCATGCACATAGCGGTCCGCTATGTGCTCACCAAGTAAAGGCACCTCCTCATCTGGATGTTGGACCGACATCGCCAGGGATATCGGTCCGACATGGATCCCGATCCTGCCCTATAAATAGATGGCATCGACCATTCAAGTAGGAACAACAACAACACCAACACTTTCACACACGCATACCGAGGAGATTGAAGTGACGGTTACAAGCGCGAAAGTTATTAGTGTGGTACGCAACGAGTGCGGTTCGAGTTTAGAGAAACGTTTAAGCGAGGAACGAACTTAGGAACGACCCGAGGATAATGTAAGTACACTGGACTTGTACCCTAGACACAAATACGAGAATTATGTGTTTAAATTGATACATGATATATGTTATGTGTTATGTATATGACGAGGGTACGAGGAGAAAAAAAAGATTCCAAGCCTACGGGGCTGAGGAATGAATTAGTGTTCGTGACAAATGCAAGGGGTCTATACTGACGAGTATAAGAACCTTGCCAATACTCGGACCGGATATACGGCCTAAGATGGTTGTGAGGGGGTTAGTGATATGTGAAAACTATATATATATTTTTATAAGTATTTTTCACACAATTTGAGTTTTAAAAAGGGTTTTCACCAAAGACTAATCACACACACATCGGGCAAGTGTACCCGTCAGATAGCAATATAGTAAAGGTAAGAACCGGATATCAATCTGTGGACACGATGGAATGCGATAATAAACCGGAACTAAAATCCAATCAAGTAAGGGTAAAAGATGTTTAAGGTTATTTTTTATTAAACTAGCATGCAAGAATATAAAACTAAAGTGCGAACACAAGTCAAACAATCAAGGAAGGAATATCACTTTGGTCTCGAATCCATTTAGTAAACACCAAACAACAACTATTGATACATGGCAAATACACAAAACATATGTTGACTAAATTCTCGATAAAGACATCTAATCAAATGACTATTCGGAAAGCTAGAATGAATTATACAAACTAACCACCTAAAATAATACAATGAAGCTCACGTGCTATGAATACGTCAATGTTTAATAAAGATTGAACTAGCTTCCTGTCAAGGTTAGCTAACTCAACAACTAGTTGGAAAGATTATACGAATCAACACATAACCCACCTCAAGTTGATTAAAGTAAACAATAACATGCACTTCCTCAACATACAATGTTCATATCAAGATTACATAAATTAGAAGATTGCGTCAGCAAGTCCTAGATAAACATAACACTAAATATGACACACCATAACAAGCACTTTGTCTTTCCAAACACAAGCACAAGGATGCACATTCAAGAGTTTTCAACCATAAACAAGACTTCATCCACCATTCATAGTCAAAAGCCATAAACTAGCATACATACACTAATCAATGAATACATGCATAAACCATGGGTTTTCCAACATACAAAGCCTACACATATACAAGTCTTGCAAACAATATTAACTCCAAAATACACAATATCATTGAAGAATAATCATGCCATTATTATACCATTAACATAAACTATGCCAAAAATCCATAAATGTTGTCAAACATTACTAAACTTCATCTAAACCAAAGTGATATCAAGAGTTAGCTCATGGTGAGCATAAGAACAAGAACAAAGCAAGGAAAAGTTACAAGACTCATAAAGAAATGCCAAGAATCAAACCAACTTCCCCAAGCTAGATGATGATGATGTATGGTGATCCTCTTGATGTTGTAGTCCTTCCTAGAAGCTTGAAATGTGGCTAGAAACAAGGAAATTCGGAGCACAAGACAGTGCTCAGGGCTCCAACTCTCGAGGTCTCTAGACTCCTTTCTATGGGAAAATTTCTGATATATATAAAAGCAAGGAGGCACGACCATGCCTGAGCATGGGGCACGACCGTGCCAGCTTTTGGCGTGGTCATGTGACAGATGTGTTGATCGATCTGCTTCTTTCATTGGCTCTCTTTCTTCTAGGAAGTACGGCTTTCAGACTCACGGGTTTACACGCGACCGTGGGGAAGCAAGAGCACGGTTGTGCTCGGATTCTGATGCTGGCGCGGCCGTACCAATTTTGGGCGCGACTGTGCCTATGTGGGAGCAGTTGTGCCAGGTAGGGGCGCAACCGTGCCTCCAACTCAGAAAACCTAATTTTCCTTGAAAACTCCTGTAATCTCCTCCTTTATCCACTTAGCTTCACAAAAACCTATAAAACTGAAAATGAAGCAAATAAGTGTCTAAACTTGGGGAATAACGGGGAATTGATCATAAAACGGGTGAAGTTTTGTGCAATAAAGATGTGTAATTTCAAGCACATCAAACAACCCCACACTTGAATATTGCTTGTCCTCAAGCAAGAAATCCAAATAAAACAAAACTTCCAATGGCACTATGGATAAATTCAAAAAACCGTAAGCATTAAAAAAACTTATAAAGGTTTGACGAGATATTCAAGAATTGCAAAATTAACTAAATGAAACCCAATGAGCCCAATGAAGTAACAACCGAATGAGCAAATGAATATGCCTAGGAAATCATTAGCATGCAACTTTATGCTTCTCACAACGTTCACACACACTCGAGAATATATGTGATCATAAAGTAATGGAGTATGTATAGAACACTCAAATGCCAAGACAATAAATCATGCAAAAATTATAAGCTTGCTAAAAGATCAAATCTCTACCAACTAACATGAAACAAAGCACAAATCAAGAGGACTTTAAACTGGTTGTAACTTGGCAATGGCTAAGGGTAAGGAAGTGGAATTTAAAAGTGGCTAAATGGCTAAAAACCCAGCGGCTATGCTAACTCAAAAACTAAAACAACTTCTAATATGAAAATAAACTAACTAATACTTCTGTATAGATAAGAGCTAACAACCGAATTCTTTCCATCTTTGCTCACAAAATTGGCTATAATTCACCTAATTTTGGTGATTTTTTTTACACTATTTATTTTCTTTTCTTTTGAAGGGAACTAAGTCAATATGCATCTTTCCTTAGCTAAAAACTTCTCAAGAATTTGAAGATTACAACAAAATAAAAGCTATAAAATTAACATTAGCCAATCGGGCTTCTAACACGGGTGAAAAATAAAATAAATAGAAAAGGCTAATGAAGGTTTGAATGTGGTGTAATGTGGGTAATAAAAGAAAACGACAGGATAGGCTCAACGTGGCTAACTAGTGGATGTGTTCAGGAGAGGGACAATAAAAATAAAAGGCTCACAAATGAGGGTATATCCTAATACCTCAATCATTTTTATTCAATATTTATGTTCATGATTTCGAAATGTATACTAAAAGCAAGTTCTAATAAGCATGAAAAATCCGGCACACTCAAATCCGTAAAAACGAGAGCAAACAATATCTAAAGCTATCAAGGCTCAAAAATAAACTCACGGAAACGGAAAGGAATGGGTGTAAGCAAAAGGTTACATGCAATTCATTCGTTTAGCCCACTAAAACTCATTGTCATCACAAAAAAATTGGGTTTGACTCGATGGAATTTATATCTCAATTGCTTTCGAAAAATCAAACCTCTGTATTTACTAAAAATTGTGAATGCCAAACGGTTAACTTTTATTATATCTTTTGTGTTTTTTTTAATTTTTAAAATTGATTTAATGGCAATAAAAATTATGAAGGGAGATTTTGCAAAAAAAAATGAAGTGATAAAATGCTTAAAGGACAAACATCGTGTGAATACATTCCCACCCTACACTTAGAATTGTACATTGCCCTCAATGTACAACAAAAAATAATGCAAAGCAGAGAATAAACACCCAACCCCACACTTTGGAAACATACATTGCCCTCAATGTATACAAAAACATGTTATGCGAAATGGAATGCAATGCAATGAAGTGTGAAGGGAGAACTGAAACTTCCCTCATGTCGATCATGGCACCCGCAAAAAGCCTACCCAAAAAAAATGACGTTCCATGTAGTTTCACAATTCCAAGATCTAATCAAGACTAACAACATCAAACACAGATCAGTAACATCAAGCCAAAATATAAACAGAAATGTAACGACAAATATATTCAACAGTACACGGAAACAAAAGTACAAGAAAACAACAACAAACGCCGAAGCATGATATAAGAGTTTGCACAGTACAACAAAAGTACAACTCAACAAAAGGTGATACCAAAACAGTGGAGGGCACTACTCCTCCATCTCAAAATCCTCAAGAGCAAGGCCGACACCCTCGCCCCCTCGGCTCCACCTCCTCTGAGTGGTGATGGTGGTGGTGACTGATGATGTGGTGGTGGTGAAGGTGGTGGCTGGTGCTGAGGTGATGGTGGTGGCTAAACGGGCTGCTGCTCTGGCTGCATAAAGAATGGGAGGGAACCCACGTATGGTGCCCCGCCAGCAGCAGCGGCGCACTGGACCTCATACTGCCAGGCCCAGTAGCGCATGAATAAATCATGGGTGATGGTAACCGGAGGAAGCGGAGGAACAATCGGATCCTCAACAAGGTGCTCGTGATCATCTCCGTGCTGCTCGTGCTCCTGCTGAGCCGCATGTGCCTGATATAGCCTCGGCCTCGGCATGGAGAACATCTGGATCGGGGCCCGGACGGTCTGGATCCCATATCCATCCCCATCTGTCAACCAATCGAATCCCTCCTGCGCCACGACGAGCTACGTGCATGTTTCTCAGTGTCTGCACGGTCATCACGACGGTCTCTTCCACAGGGGTCAGGTCCCTATCAAATCATCGGTCAACAATTGAAAGTGCCTCGCCAGCTTGGCCACAATGTGACCTCCACAGATAGCGTCGGTAACATCGCGCCCTGAACTGTTCACCACGTACCCCGCGATAGAATGCGTAAGATTGCACGTGCGCGAGCGTACAAGGCAATACAGATAAAACAACTCCCTCAAATTCACCACTGTCTCTCCCTGTCCTCGACCAGAAATAGAATACACAATACAATGATGAAGAACACGGTATAAAGGATCCCGAAGGCTTGAAGCCTTGGTCAGACTCGGTTCATAAATCCCAAAACCAAACTCATGCCAAAACTCATCCTTGTCCTCCTCTGTTGGAAACTCGGTGATACCCTCGGTGAATATCTCTGTCTGGCTCGTGTACAAACCTAAAAGTCTCCTAACCTTGTCAACCGACATCACTCGCCACTCCCCGCCTAATCTAAATCTAATGGTCTCAGGCCTCTCTAAGTCATCACACGGATAGTCAAACTCATAGGTGGAAAAGAACTCCATCACGAGCTCGACATACTGCATAGCGTGAAGTCTAAACAAACGGCGCCACGGGGTGGTGACGAGATCGTTCCATCGGTCCCTCTGACCGATGGCGTCTATAGCGGTCGGCTCTAAATGACGAACGGCTAAAATCCGGCCTCTACGGGGCCACAAAACATCCAGACAAGCCTCGTACTCATGCTCGTTCAAGTCAAAATCAAGGTACGGGTGGTCCATGTTGCCTGCCATCTGCACGACAACAAAATTAAAATCATAACGGTTATGAAGGTGCTAGATAAAATTTATGAAGTTTCTGACCTAAATGTATGAAGGGGCACGATCATGCCAAGAATTAGGCACGACCGTACCTAGGTCAAAAAGGGAAGCCCACGATCGCGCTTGGCCGACCACGAGCACACAAACATGAAAGACACGTCCGCGCCTGGCCAAGGTCCAAACACTCCTAAGATGCTGAAAGCCTAGCACACCCATAAAATATACGAATGACTTGACCGGAGGTACGTCCGGAGATGGTCACGGTGTAATATCCAGGGTTTTCCGACGTACCGTTGTTATCTTAAGATTCTAATTCCCGTTGTAACCCGTCTGTTTCAAGAATGAATAAACGTATTTTGTGAGTTCAATTTTTAATATACAAATATGTGTACAGTTTATAATGATAAATAAAATTGATACATCTTAAATATTTAAAAATTTCAGTATAATAAAATTTATAAAATTTAAGATTTTATGAAATCATTTTATTATTTTACAAGGTCCAGGGACTAAATCTGCCAATTTTAAAACTGGGTTTTATCAAAAACCAAAATTTTAACATAAAGTGATAAACTTTGGAAAACCCAGGGACCTGTTATGCAAATACTTCAAACTCTCAGAACCCCCCCCCCCCCCCGATCACGAGTTCGAAACCCCGCAACCCCGGTTTCTCCCCTTTTCACGCGAAAATCACGATTTCGTCCAGGTTCACTGAACCTCGGGCTCGTTCCCTCGCGTGCGACCCATCCCCAAGACGCCATGATAACAAACTTCGATCGAGGCTTCGCGTGGAGTGTGAATTAACTCCGATCGGTCCAACCATCGCCCTCGACCCGTTCGCGCATTTAATGCCAAAATTGGCTATAAATACCGACCCCCATACACCAACAACATCATCCCTAACCTCCCTCCACTACCTGTCTCATCGATCCGGAGCTACATTGCCGGATTTGAAATCGCGACCGCCGACTCCAAGCCCAGACCCAATCTCCCTCAAAACGACACCAAATCAGGTAATACTTGAGTCTATTGTGATCGAATTCGTGAAAGGATCAAAAGCCCTCTGTTTAATCTCATAAACAGAGGGTAATCCGAGTCGAATTTAGGGCTTGAAAATCTAGGGTTCATCCGATTTGGGGGCGAGTTCGGGTTTGAGTTTAAAACAATCCGTTTCCGGATTATAACACAAATAAGTTCCTCGTCCAGCGGTTTGTGTGTGTGTGCAAGTGTTAACCCGGAGCAGGTCGGGTGTTCGAATCCGGCCGACTAGATTTTTTTGATTTCGAATTCTTTTATATACTTTTAATCAGTTTTAAAAATCCCTTTTATTTTTATAAAATATGTTGAAAATTTATAAACTCAAAATCGATTTTTATTTTTGTTTTCCTTACTGGAAAACATTTTAACAAAATAAAACCAAATTTAAAACTATAAAAATATAATGTTTAACATTAGTTTTAAATTTCTAAAATCTATAAAACAACCCTAAACTTTTATAAAACTTAAATACACGACGGAAAGTTTTTATAATATTATAAAATCAAAAAAAAAAATTATAAAACCTATATCCTTATTTTAGAAATTAGAAACTTATAAACCCGAACGTTTTAATTCATAGAATTTAAAAACTTAAAACTTACTTAATTATTTTATAAACAGAAAATAAATATACATTATTTATTTAGACTTACAAATAATTTCTAAATATTACTTAGAATAATTTCTAGTCATTTAAATAAAATGAGTACTTAATAGATAAATACTTTAATTAATGCACCATTTTAAAATTTTGATAAAACATTTATTTACAAACTCTTTTAGATAATTATTACTTTGTCTTTAAATAATTATCTACTCTATTTTTAAAATTGTTATTGGAAATTATTCATTTGGGATAATTATTATTAACCCATGATAATTATTCTTTTAGATAACTACTATTTTAAATAATTATTAAAACCTTTTGAATAATTTTTTATTAACCTTAATACTTATTTATCCATTACTCAAATTATATTTTATAAAACTAGTTAAAGCATGGTTAACTAAAACTTACTATCACTTAAACGTTATAGCACAATCATCCCCGTCTTCCCATTTGGAACCCTAGTCAATCCTAAATCTTGAATCCTTGTCTTAGAGATCCTATAATCAATCCTTAAAACGTTAGACTTGTCATTTAGGTTTGTTGTGAGGATAACTTTCCTCAACGCTCCACTACAATTAATCTTTGTTGAGTACTCTTACACTCCACTCAAGGTGAGTATACTTAGCCCCTTTTGTTTTGTTTTTGTTTTATAAACTTGGGGTGGAACGTGTTCAAACTTTTTAGACTTATACAATTCAAACTTAACTATGTTTACATGTCTTCTATGTGTTATATGCTTTGAGACTTGCATGCTTAAATTAAACTTAAAACTAGCATGTTCATTAACTTTGGCCAAGCCTATAGTAACAGTGATAGATCTATTGTATTTAACCAATCCACCTTGATTGATTGACCCTTCGGGGGGAGCCCTTGGTGATTGTTACTGAAACTTATACTTGAAACTTATAAGGATAACCTTCGGGTTATGCCTAAACTTGGTTGGAGGTTTGACGTGCACAATGTTTAACTTGCTTGATTCTCACATTTATACTTAGATACATTAATCATAGTGAATTGTAAAAACTTTTAAAGACTTTTGTTAAACATTGTCAAAACCTTCGTATCTCACCAACTATTTTTAGTTGACGGTTACTTAACATGTTTCAGGTGCACAAGAGTGAGGCTTATCTATGAAAACGTAGGATGCTTGGACTTAGAAAGACCATCAAGAATTAATCTTATGTTTATTTCTTTGTTAAACAATATGTTATTTTTGCCATGTTAAACTCTTTAAATTATTAATGAAATATTTCAATATTATTAGTCAACCTTGTGCTTTTGAACAACCGTGTCCGCCCCGACGTATAATCCGCCATCGGTTGGGGTGTGACAGATTGGTATTAGAGCCTTGGTTATAGGGAATTAGGTTATTAGACACATGACCTAGACTATAACTTAGGATTCCCCATGACATGAGTCATCTCATGTACTTATTAGGAATCACTCCTCAATTCTACTCTCTAAACTCTATACATACTTATACTTGGAAAACTTACTACTACATCAAGTCTATATACTTAGGTTTCCAAACTAACTCCCGTCAAAAGTATTTAGGTTCTAAATAATGTATGAGAACTTGTGCGAACCGGAAGGGTGGATGCCTGTATTCTTGGAAATTCTGTCAAGGAAAGCATTTCGTACAAATCCAGATCAACCGTTGGACCCGTATGCTTTCCTGGGAGTTCTTGGGATGAGTGTCCACTTATAGGAATGCATGACTTCTCTAACATTTGAGAATTTAAACTACCTTTGATATATCAAGGTACATGTTTAGTAACATGAACTAAGTAGGCACCATCTAAAATCCTTGTACTTCATAACCTCATCATATGATCCTTACCCTATTATTCTTACGTCCAAACTTTTTCATTTTATAGTATGCCTCCCCGTCGTAGCCGAAGCAGAGTCATGGCAACACTCATTGCTCAGCGGATGGCTAAGGTCCTACCTACCCTAGTCACTGAACTAAACCAAGCAGCGGCCAACAATAGTGCTAACTCTGGATCTCTCCAGTCAGGTTCAAACCCTTCGTGCACTTTCAAGCATTTCAACTCCTGCAATCCCGCCAAATTCTTTGGGACTGAGGGAGCCACTAGCCTCCTCCAATGGTTTGAAAGCATGGAGAGCACATTTCTGAACAGTGACTGCCCGGATAACCTCAGAGTTCGTCATGCATCAAGTGTCCTACAAAAGAGGGCAATAACCTGGTGGAACGGAGAAAAACGAAATAGAGGTGCTGACGCTGCTATGTCACTGACCTGGGAAGAATTCAAGGAGCTAATGATCGAAGAATTTTGCCTAAGAAATGAAATGAAGAAACTCGAGGCTGAATTCTGGGATCTTGCCCAGGACAGTGGTGAGAATCTGGTGTATACAACCCTTTTCCATGAACTGAGTCTGCTAGTGCCACATATGGTTACCCCTCTGTCTCGAGGTATCGAAAAGTATATCAGTGGGCTACCGATGAAGATTCAGGACACGGTGTGGGGTCAGAACCCTGCCACCCTGGAAGACGCTATCCGTCTCTCTACTACCTTGACGGATAATCACGTGAAGGCTGGAACCCTATTCAAAAAGGGCTCCAAGAAGCCTGTTGATACCTCTACTCCCGAGCCTCTCAAGACAGTTAAGACTGAACTCTCGTTCAATAAAAATTGAAAGGTCAGGAACTATGCGGTAGTCACACCGGCAGCACCTTTGGCACAAGTTGCTCCTGTTAAGAAGCCCTATGGGGGAGCACATCCCCAATGTAACACCTGCAAGTTCCATCATCCGACCACCTTGCCATGTCGATTGTGCACCCTTTGTGGTCGTTATGGACATTTGTCTACTACTTGCTTCGCTAACAAACCTCCAATGGCTCAGGTAAATCGTCCCAATGTCCCGGCACTACCAGCTATGGCAAATGGTCGAGCGTGTTTTGGATGTGGTGATCCAACCCATTTCCGTAACCAGTGCCCAAGGCTCGTAAATCTAAACCTAAACCCGGGAGCACGAGGACGTGCCTTTAACATCAACGCTAATGAAGCTCAAGCCAATGCAGAAGTGGTCAATGGTACGTTTCTAGTAAATCAACATTATGCTTCCGTTTTATTTGATATTGGTGCCGATAAGAGTTTCGTCTCATTGGAGTTTGAGATATTACTGGCTAAAAACCGCTCTAAATTAGAAAAATCCATTACGGTAGAAGTAGCTGATGGAAATCCTGTAACTATTGACTCTGTTATCCGTGACTGCGTTCTTAACCTTAACGATCACGACTTTCAAATTAATCTCATCCCAATGCGTCTTGGAAGCTTTGACGTAATAATAGACATGGATTGGATAGCCGAACATCATGCAGAAATCATATGCTTTGAAAAATGCATCCGTATTCCCTTATCATCCGGAAGCACGTTGCAAATCTATGGTGAAAAACCATCAAGCGTTCTAAAACTCATGTCTTGTACCGCAGCCCGTAAATATCTACGAAAGAATTACGTGGCATTTCTAGCAAACGTCATGGAAAAGAAAGGGAAGTGAAAGAACATCCAAGACATCCCTGTCATCCGTGAATTTCCTGAAGTGTTTCCTGAAGACTTACCAGGCCTTCCTCCTATACGTCAAGTTGAATTTAGGATCGACCTCATCCCAGGGGAAAACCCTGTAGCTAAATCACCGTACCGCCTTGCACCTTCGGAGATGCAAGAGCTAGCAAGTCAACTTCAAGAGCTTTCTGAAAAAGGATTTATTCGTCCTAGCGTCTCCCCTTGGGGAGCACCTGTCCTATTCGTCAAGAAGAAGGATGGATCCTTTCGTATGTGCGTTGATTATCGTGAGCTTAATAAGCTTACCATCAAAAATTGTTACCCATTACCCAGAATTGACGACCTTTTTGATCAACTCCAAGGTTCTGCATGCTTTTCCAAAATCGACCTCCGTTCTGGCTACCATCAACTTCGTGTCCTTGAGGAGGATATTCCAAAAACAGCCTTTCGTACAAGATATGGCCACTATGAATTCATGGTTATGCCTTTCGGCTTAACTAATGCACCCGCGGTATTCATGGACTTAATGAACCGTGTGTGTAGGCCGTACTTGGACAAATTCGTAATTGTTTTCATCGACGACATCTTGATCTACTCAAAAACTAAAAAGGATCACGAAGAACACCTACAGTTGGTGTTAGACCTCTTAAAGAAGGAGACCTTGTTCGCCAAATTTTCTAAGTGTGAGTTTTGGCTAAATGAAGTCCAATTCTTGGGTCATATAGTTAATGAGAAAGGAATTCATGTAGATCCTACAAAGATAGAAGCAGTGAAAAAATGGAAAGCTCCAAAGACCCCTACTGAAGTTCGTTCATTCCTTGGCCTAGCTGGCTACTACCGTCATTTCATTTCTAACTTCTCGAAAATTGCGGTGCCCCTCACAGCCTTAACCCATAAAGGAAAGCCTTACGAGTGGGGACCAAAACAAGAAGAAGCCTTTCAGACTCTCAAGCAAAAGCTTTGTGACGCTCCAATCTTGACCCTTCCTGAGGGTAATGATGATTTCATGGTTTACTGTGATGCATCCAACCAAGGTCTCGCTTGTGTCCTTATGCAACGAGGCAAGGTTAGTGCTTACGCGTCAAGGAAACTCAAAATTCATGAAAAGAATTACACGACGCACGACCTCTAGTTAGGTGCAGTTGTCTTCGCTCTCAAGATCTGGCGACACTACCTCTATGGTACAAAGTGTGTGGTTTTCACGGACCACAAAAGCCTTCCACATATTTTTAATCAGAAGGAACTCAACATGAGGCAACGTCGTTGGGTAGAACTACTTAACGACTACGACTGCGACATTCGTTATCATCTTGGAAAGGCGAACGTTGTAGCCGATGCCTTGAGTCAGAAGGAACACACCATGTTGCATTGTGTGAGAGTTCAAAACGATATCCAAATCCGCATCCTCGAAGCACAACACCTTTCGGTCACCGAAGGGAAGATGTACGAAGAAATGGCGTGCGGAGCTGAACTCCAATTAGAGACTAAGCCCAACGGCTTACTCTATTTTTTGAACCGTATCTGGATTCCTGATCGTGATGACCTTCGTACTATCATTATGAACGAAGCTCATAAAACCCGCTATTCGGTCCATCCTGGTGCAGACAAAATGCACAAGGATCTTCGTCACCAATATTGGTGGCCCGGTATGAAGAAAGACATTGCGTTATACGTAGCAAAGTGTCTCACTTGCTCCAAGGTTAAAGCCGAGCACCAACGTCCGTCTGGCCTTCTAGAACAACCAGAGATTCCCGTGTGGAAATGGGAGTGTATAGCGATGGATTTCATTACCAAGCTACCCCGTACCACTCATGGTCACGATAGCATTTGGGTGATCGTGGACCGACTAACTAAATCCGCACATTTCTTGCCTATTCGTGAGGATTATGGAGTCAAAAAATTGGCTCGGATATACGTTAATGAAATAGTTAGTCGCCACGGTGTGCCTCTTAACATTATCTCTAATCGTGACGGTCGTTTCACTTCCCGTTTCTGGCAATCCTTACAACCCGCTCTTGGTACACAATTAAATCTCAGCACAGCATACCATCCTCAAACCGATGGTCAACCCGAAAGAACCATACAGACTTTGGAGGACATGCTTCGGGCATGCGTCATTGACTTCGGTGGTAACTGGGATTCGCATCTACCGTTGATTGAATTCTCTTACAATAATAGTTACCACACAAGCATCAACATGGCACCTTTTGAAGCCCTTTATGGTCGTAAGTGTCGTTCCCCTGTTTGTTGGAACGAGATTGGTGAATCACAAATCACCGGACCTGAACTAATCCAAGAGACATCAGACAAGGTCCTTCATATTCGCGATAGCTATGCCGACAAGCGTCGAAAGCCAGAAGTCGGCAAAATAGTTATGCCGACAAGCGTCGAAAGCCTCTAGAGTTTCAAGTCGGTGACCTCATACTCCTCAAGGTATCACCTTGGAAGGGAGTAGTTCGTTTCGGAAAGAAAGGAAAGCTGGCTCCTCGTTTTGTGGGTCCTTTTAAAATCCTCGAAAGGATAGGAAAGGTGGCCTATAAACTTGAACTACCTGAAAGCCTTAGCAATGTTCATCCAACTTTCCACGTCTCTAACCTCAAGAAATGTCTTACGGACGAGAACCTCCACATACCTCTCGACGAAGTACGCATCAACGAAACTATGCACTTCGTAGAGAAACCCGTGGAGATCATGGATCGTGAAGTCAAGCAGCTCAAGCGTAGTCGTATTCCTATAGTCAAAGTACGTTGGGAGTCCAAACGTGGCCCAGAGTTTACTACGCGAAGACCAGATGAAAGTCAAGTACCCGCACCTTTTCTCTAGGCTCTCCTCTTAAATTTCGGGACGAAATTTCCTAAAGTAGGGGAGACTGTAATATCCAGGGTTTTCCGACGTACCGTTGTTATCTTAAGATTCTAATTCCCGTTGTAACCCGTCTGTTTCAAGAATGAATAAACGTATTTTGTGAGTTCAATTTTTAATATACAAATATGTGTACAGTTTATAACGATAAATAAAATTGATACATCTTAAATATTTAAAAATGTCAGTATAATAAAATTTAAGATTTTATGAAATCATTTTATTATTTTACAAGGTCCAGGGACTAAATCTACCAATTCTAAAACTGGGTTTTATCAAAAACCAAAATTTTAACATAAAGTGATAAACTTTGGAAAACCCAGGGACCTGTTATGCAAATATTTCAAACTCTCAGAACCCCCCCCCCCCCCCATCACGAGTTCGAAACCCCGCAACCCCGATTTTTCCCCTTTTCACGCGAAAATCACGATTTCGTCCAGGTTCACTGAACCTCGGGCTCGTTCCCTCGCGTGTGACCCGTCCCCAAGACGCCATGATGACAAACTTCGATCGAGGCTTCGCGTGGAGTGTGAATTAACTCTGATCGGTCCAACCACCGCCCTCAACCCGTTCGCGCATTTAATGCCAAAATTGGCTATAAATACCGACCCCCATACACCAACAACATCATCCCTAACCTCCCTCCACTACCTGTCTCATCGATCCGGAGCTACATTGCCGGATTTGAAATCGCGACCGCCGACTCCAAGCCCAGACCCAATCTCCCTCAAAACGACACCAAATCAGGTAATACTTGAGTCTATTGTGATCGAATTCGTGAAAGGATCAAAAGCCCTCTGTTTAATCTCATAAACAGAGGGTAATCCGAGTCGAATTTAGGGCTTGAAAATCTAGGGTTCATCCGATTTGGGGGCGAGTTCGGGTTTGAGTTTAAATCAATCCGTTTCCGGATTATAACACAAATAAGTTCCTCGTCCAGCGGTTTATGTGTGTGCAAGTGTTAACCCGGAGCAGGTCGGGTGTTCGAATCCGGCCGGCTAGATTTTTTTGATTTCGAATTCTTTTATATACTTTAATCAGTTTTAAAAATCCCTTTTATTTTTATAAAATATGTTGAACATTTATAAACTCAAAATCGATTTTTATTTTTGTTTTCCTTACTGGAAAACATTTTAACCAAATAAAACCAAATTTAAAACTATAAAAATATAATGTTTAACATTAGTTTTAAATTCCTAAAATCTATAAAACAACCCTAAACTTTTATAAAACTTAAATACACGACGGAAAGTTTTTATAATATTATAAAATCAAAAAAAAATTATAAAACCTATATCCTTATTTTAGAAATTAGAAACTTATAAACTCGAACGTTTTAATTCATAGAATTTAAAAACTTAAAACTTACTTAATTATTTTATAAACAGAAAATAAATATACATTATTTATTTAGACTTACAAATAATTTCTAAATATTACTTAGAATAATTTCTAGTCATTTAAATAAAATGAGTACTCAATAGATAAATACTTTAATTAATACACCATTTTAAAATTTTGATAAAACATTTATTTACAAACTCTTTTAGATAATTATTACTTTGTCTTTAAATAATTATCTACTCTATTTTTAAAATTGCTATTGGGAATTATTCATTTGGGATAATTATTATTAACCCATGATAATTATTCTTTTAGATAACTACTATTTTAAATAAATATTAAAACCTTTTGAATAATTATTTATTAACCTTAATACTTATTTATCCATTACTCAAATTATATTTTATAAAACTAGTTAAAGCATGGTTAACTAAAACTTACTATCACTTAAACGTTATAGCACAATCATCCCCGTCTTCCCATTTGGAACCCTAGTCAATCCTAAATCTTGAATCCTTGTCTTAGAGATCCTATGATCAATCCTTAAAACGTTAGACTTGTCATTTAGGTTTGTTGTGAGGATAACTTTCCTCAACGCTCCACTACAATTAATCTTTGTTGAGTACTCTTACACTCCACTCAAGGTGAGTATACTTAGCCCATTTTGTTTTGTTTTTGTTTTATAAACTTGGGGTGGAACGTGTTCTACTTTTTAGACTTATACAATTCAAACTTAACTATGTTTACATGTCTTCTATGTGTTATATGCTTTGAGACTTGCATGCTTAAATTAAACTTAAAACTAGCATGTTCATTAACTTTGGCCAAGCCTATAGTAACAGTGATAGATCTATTGTATTTGACCAATCCACCTTGATTGATTGACCCTTCGGGGGGAGCCCTTGGTGATTGTTACTGAAACTTATACTTGAAACTTATAAGGATAACCTTCGGGTTATGCCTAATCTTGGTTGGAGGTTTGACGTGCACAATGTTTAACTTGCTTGATTCTCACATTTATACTTAGATACATTAATTATAGTGAATTGTAAAAACTTTTAAAGACTTTTGTAAAACAGTGTCAAAACCTTCGTATCTCACCAACTATTTTTAGTTGACGGTTACTTAACATGTTTCAGGTGCACAAGAGTGAGGCTTATCTATGAAAACGTAGGATGCTTGGACTTAGAAAGACCATCAAGAATTAATCTTATGTTTATTTCTCTGTTGAACAATATGTTATTTTTGCCATGTTAAACTCTTTAAATTATTAATGAAATATTTCAATATTATTAGTCAACCTTGTGCTTTTGTGTCCGCCCCGACGTATAATCCGTCGTCGGTTGGGGTGTGACACACGGGGCCGCCGAGAGCCTGGGAAACTTGAACAATAATAAGAACCTAAAGGGTTCATAATAAAATGAACGATGCAGTGTACTTACTTAGCGTAAGCTAATTCAAAAACGTTTTCCGAACACTAAAGGAAAGAGGCATATGGAATGAAGCTTCATGTGGAAAGAGTTATCGGAGTTGGAAAATCCCTATGTAAAATGATGTAATTATATATTCTTTTGTAAAAAAATATTATAATAAAAAGTTACCTTAGCCAATTATGGCAAGGTTTTGAAAAACTGGGGCCTTTTTCCGCAATAAAAAACCCTGATAAAATAATGATTAAGTAGGGTTTTCACAATAGGACGGTTGGTGGAGCAAGGGACAAGCGTCCACGCATTGTTTATATGTAAAACACCAAGTTCATTATGCATCTCAAACACCCATTTAGGATCCTTAAGAGCAGTTTTATATCTGTTGAGTCAAAAAGAGCAGCGTGTAAGGCCCGGTGAGTGACATGAGACAAGTCGGCTTAGCGTCGGGGTTTGAATATACCGACTTTTGCACGGGGTGACCATAGGGTGTGTTGGAGTGGGAGCGGGGTGGTGGTATTGGGATAGGGTTAACTTGGGTTCGGGAGGTGACGAAAAATGTTTGGGATGTAGAGGAGGAAGCTTCTGATATGGGGTCGGCTAAGGTTGGTTCAGGAAATACAGGCGAGCCGGAAGTGACAAGAGGTGTGATAGTTGATGTACGGGACGTAATTGGTGTGGGTGGAAGTGTGATAGTTGATGTAGGGTCTGCATGATTCATGCAAAGATTGCATGGAAGTGGATGAGGGGAAATAACGACAAGAGGTGTAGGGTTGGTTTCGGCTGGTGTGGAAGGGTTGTTTAGGGTGGTAACCGGGCAAGAGTTATCCAAAAAGGAGACAAGTTAAAGTGAGGAAGTGGGTATGTTTGATTGAGAACAATCAAAGGGAAACGAGACTTCATCAAACTGAGCATGTCGTGAGACATAAACACGAGATGAAGTCGGGTCAAAACACTGATAGCCCTTATATTTTGGGTTATAACCAATGAACACGCATGGTAAACTTCTAGGTGCTAGCTTATGAGTCGAGTAGTGCCGTGGATATGGAAAAAACGATAATCAAAGGGTTTGAAGGTATGGTAGTCGGGTATAATATCAAATAAAATCTCAAACGGAGACTTCCCGGTTAAGATTTTTGTAGGTAACCTGTTAATAATGTAAACTGCAGACGAAAAGACCTCGACCCAATATGATGGTGGAAGTTTACCATTAAACAACATTGACAAGCCCATTTCCACAATATATCGATGTTTACGTTCGACCCTTCCTTTTTGTTGGGGGGTATAGGGACAAGAAAGGCGATGTAGGGTGTCATTATCATCAAATAATTCTTGAACTCTATGATTGAAAAACTCCATGATTGAAAAACTCCGTTCCCCTATCACTTTGAAAAATTTTAACTTTTCTTGAGAATTATGTTTGAACAAATTTCAAAAAGTTGTGAGGGCATTATAGAACTCATACTTGTTTTGTAGAGGGTACAACCAACAAAACCGAGAGAAGTCTTCAATAAACACTGCATAGTGTCGAAAGTTGTTAACCGATATAACCGGTGACGACCCCCATAGATCACAATGAACAAAATCCAAAGGCTTCAAAGCATGTTGACAATTGTCATCAAATGGTAGCTAGCGTGCTCTAGCCGGTTGGCATGGAAAGCAAAGATCCAGTTTAGGTAAAACCGAAGTTAGAGAAAACGTCCCATTTTTTGTAATGTTTTAATAGTGTCAAAGAAAACATGCCCTAAGTGGGAGTGCTAGACTTCATATGATGCCCTAAGTGGGATGTTTTAATAGTGTCTATCCAGGATATAAAACATGGGATAAGAAAATAATACATCAACCACATTATTTTTTGTAAGGGTACTTACGGAGAGAAAATTTTAGTAAGGTTACTGACAACCAAAATATCACCTAATTGAAGATTTGGTGAGATTGTGGTATGGCCTGTATTGGTTATAAGGAGAAATGCATGTTCCCAAAGGTGACCGATTTTGTACATGATGCTAGTGACGGGTTAGAGATAGATACGAGGGAGGTCGTCATATGATCGGTGGCCTCCGAATCAACATACCACACGGTGGACGATGATGCCATTAGAGAGATGTTAAACTTTGGATGGTGTATGATCTTCGGGTGAGGTGAGAATGGTGATGTGTTGGGAATAGAAGAACAAAGGGTGGGGAGATCGAAGGCTATGATACCATATAATCTTGAGTAATTTCTTTTTTACTAAAAATTGTATGCAAACAAGATACAATTATATATGAAGTACAAGGGAACATGGATGGTCTGTATTAACTCACTATAATAATCATACATGTACATGAAAGCACCACCATAATAACTCATTTAATGTGGTAATTTAACAGTTTCTCTCTGCTCATATTCAAGAGCAAAAAAAAAACCGAAAACAAGATATACTGAAACCCAAGGACCAATTGATATTTAGATTATCGGTTCGATGTCAGGACGGTTTTCGGTCTTAATTGGTCTTACTTAAAGTTCGCTCACCCCTTGTTGTCATTGTAAATTCATACCAAATGGTAAAATAATTATTTAATTTGTTTTAAACTAGCAATTGGTACCCACGCTCCGCGACGGGCTCGCGGGCTCGAACCTAAAAATAAGCGATAAAACGTTAAAAAATAAGAAGTAAAAAAAATTGGATTAAAAATAAAAAATAAAAAATCGAGTCCCCAATGTTCGAACACGGATAGATGAGAAGTAGGGCGTGTGGCCTTGCCGGTGGGTCATGAGGGGTTTTATGTTTAATACACTCCATTTAATTTCTCATACAAAAAAATATCATGGGTAATACTAAATCAAAACAATAAACTGTACGAAAAAAAAAGTGGGTTAAAAAATAACAAAAAAAATATATATGCCATAATGCCACCCCCAGGGTTCGAACCCGGATGGATACGGTGCGCACTACTATACTACCAACTGGGTTACGCCCCTTTAGTGTAAATCTTCTAAACCATAACCGTAAAAGATAAAGTAAAATTCGGTTAAGTAAACAAAATAGAGACCAAGCAGCACTCGCCAAGTGACGTACCGACCAATAGGTTGCAAGTACTATTCTACGTCACTTTCAAATGTATGATTGCTTGTTATAGCGTATGATCCAATAAAATACTCGATTTTGAATACCACTCTGTTAAAAAAAACAAATCACAACGTTCATAAGAAGAAACTAAAAACAGATGCGTATTCCGGTCTTTTTAAGTTAACGAACGAAAATTATTAATAAAAACGAAATTATTACAAAATCAAACGAGTTAAATGCGTATATTCTGTGTAGTGTAAGTGTTGGAAATGAAATATATATATATATATATATATATATATTAATCAAATAAAATACTCGATTTTGTATATCACACCGTTTAAAAAAACAAACCTGAATATTTATCAAAACAAACGGATGTTTTACATAAAAATTAAATTATTAAAAATCGGGTTGAATACATATATTCTACGTGGTGTAAGGGTTAAACTAAAAATAAAAAGAAATTATTTTTTGTCAAAGGCAACATAGTACAATTTTTCCTGCACACAGTACTATTTAATAAACTTTTCTATGCGGTACAACTTTTCATGAACAGAGTACCAACTCTTAGGCTGCCCGCAACGCGCGCCTATGGAAGCCGCCCGTTGCATACATGGACTACCCATGCAATTTGCCTGCGATGAGGGCTTGTCGCCTGTGATGAGTTGCCCACCCTCACGGGCTGCATTTATGTGAAGTTGGTGGGGCCCAACTTGCAATAACTTGTTTTTTTTTTATTTTCAAACGTATAGATTTAGTTTTTTTACTTTTTCCTTTACTTAATTATTATGGTATTTAAAACTTAAATTAAAATTCATTTACTAACTTAATTTAAAACTTAGTTTAAACCTAATTAAAATTTATTTAAAACTTAATTTTGGTTTTTTTGTATTTTTCGTAACGGCTAGTTTTTTTTTTGTATTTCTCCTAGAGGTTTTTTTTGTATTTTTCTTAACGGCTAGTTTTTTTTTTGTATTTTTCCTAACGGCTAGTTTTTTTTTGTATTTTTCCTAACGGCTAGTTTTTTTCCACTATAAATACATCTAAACACCTAAACCATTTTCACACCTAACCATCTCAAACAATTCTCCCAACTATTAAACGTTTTCGTTCACTCAATTCCATGGACACCAAATAACCCGTTTTTGTTCTCTCAACTACTAAACGATAGCAACAACGAAGAAAGCCCAAACCAACAACCTACACCCTCGCCATTTCAACAATTTTAACAAATAACCCGTTTTCGTTCACTCAATTCCATGGAACCAAATAACCCGTTTTTATTGTTTAATAATTTACTTATTTAATTATTTATTAATTAATTTAAGTTATTAATAGTAATTTAAATAGATAAATGAAAATAAAAAAAAGATGATGTGGAAATAATGAGGTTGTTTGTGGGATGGATGAGTATGGTAGTGTTGGGGGTAAAATGAGTTTGTGAAAAAAATGAGAGAAAAGCTTATGTGACATGCTGACTAGGACTGTTTATAGGATGGATGGCTGTTAGCGTTGCAGACAATCTTACAATTTGTTGGCTGGTAAAGCTAATGAAAAAAGATACCCAATGAACTGAGAGCAGGTGGCCAAGCCGCCAAAAGCCACAAATCAGAGAAAGTTACTATTGACATGTGAGGTAAACTCATTTCAAAATGTAAGTGTATAATTTATATATATAAACCTTAAATTATTTATAACGTCAACCGATGGTATACTCACTCACACAAAAGGGGTGGTGTTCTCACACCACTCACCCCCCCCCCCCACCCCCCACATCACACCACCCCACCACCCAAATGACATTTTTTGACTCAAACTTTCTCTCGTAAGAATTCTCACGTCCACCTCTCATACCCCTCTTCACGTCAATAAGGGGACGGTGTTCCACGCTCCTCACCTCATTCACACTCCTTTCATAGGGTATACCAGATACCCCAAGAACTTCGGTTTAATGAGGGTTTAATTTTCAACCATCAACTTACTTAACTACTAATATCGATGGTCTAATATCTTTTGATATACAAGGAAAACATGGATAGGTTATGGGCTATGAGGGGTGGATTGATGTATATTTATTAATGACGATGGGACCGCGGGAACTTTTTAAGAAAGCAAAAAAAGGAAGACATTAAAAAATGATGGGCTATGAGAGGTGGATTCCTAAAAATATTCATATTGAAACATATATTTAATATATATTTGATATATAGTTGTTAAGTTTATTTTATATTTCAAATGTATTTTTCAGTTTAAAAGAAACATTAAAGGTTGTCTGGCAAACCTTGTTATATTTTGGTTAAATCTTTTATGTATTTTATTCCATTACAAATATAGAAATCAAGATTAAAAGATGTCTGCAATAGTGATTTTGTAAAAAGATATTTAAATGTAAATTAAAACAAAAAACATCTACCATATAAAACACTCTATAATAGTTGTTAATCAATATCCAGATCATGACTACTAATGGATTTGACAAACCCTTTTGTATATGTAACTTATCTATCATTTGTAACACCTAGCTAAATCATGCATGGGCGATTGTACACGATTGAGCAATCTTTATGTTTTTATCAAAGGCGATGGGTTAACAAAGGATTATTGTAACACCTTAAGTGAATCTCATATCAATTGAACTGTAGATATGTCGAGTTTATAAGGAACGTATGGCCACAAATACAATTAACGTGGTTTGAATCTTTTGGTTGTTGGCAGATAACAACTTCATATTTAAACTTGTTTGGGTGAGTTTTTTCTATTTCTCCTCTCCACACCAACAAAGATACACAACCAAGAGACCAATTTTTTTATATATACTTGCTTTTTGGAATGGGAATAAAAAGAACAACGTTTCCCTTTGATTTCCAGCACAGAAAACATAACAACCTCCTAATAATCCAATCATCTGTATAATTTAACATCATCGAGCCTTCGGGTTGAGTGGTAGCCCATGACTTTTTAAATGGGAGGTCATGAGTTCGAGTCTTACGACAAAAATGTTTCAGGTTGAGCTAGCTAGGGGGTTTTCGCAGTGTTGGGTTTCCTCCTGGGTGGTGTGGGATGAAGGTCGAACGAAGGTGGGGACTCTGGGCCCGATTAAGATAACAAAGTCCCCTAACCGTTAGACCATCTGTTGTAAAAATGGATAATTTATCATCAACTTATACATAAAACATCTTCTAAAGAATGTTATAGTAATAATATTCAGCTGATATATTATCAGTTTAACGGTTTTATATTTATCATTTTTTCATAATCAGACTGGCCGGTTAGAAAGGTAACAAGACTAATGGCTAGTTTGGCTTTTCTTTTGTATTTTTTTCCCATTTTTTTATTTGTATGGGACATACATTCTATAGTGTGCAAGAAAAGTTAATAACATTAATTATTGGAGGAGATGTGGATCTCCACACATTTAAAGATTAAGGTACTAAAAGTTTTTATATTCTTATAAAGTGACTTAACTTGGAATAATTGTCTCAATCTTATACAACTTGTTTTTATAAATATTAAAAATATTTAAAGTGAGTCAAAAATAGCATTATGAATCTTAATTATTGTTTTTTTTTTAAATTAACTTGAAACTAGAAGGAGGCCTCGCGCGTTGCGGCGCCTCCGGACGATAATGTTATCTTTTATCAATGCGTGTAGCGGTGTGTTAAACCGCAGAAATTAACGTTCTTGAAAGCTTATAATATAAAACCAAAACCTTTGGCTAAGCTTACCCTAGTCGAGAAGAGTGTATAAAATTTATGATTATAAATTAAAACATAAAAAAAAACTAACATCAAATAACTTAAAACTAATCAAATTGTGGGTCTCGACCCTGCGTCAATTGGATAAGCCTAAAGTGAGGATACCAAAGCTTGAAGACAAAACTTGAAAAAATGAGTATGGTTACTTTGTTTGTACACAAAGCTTGAAGAATTGTACAAAAGCTACAGTAAATTTGTCTCACAAAGAATATTTGCTTTTTAATATTAATATAATAGGGGCATTATAAAGAAATTTTTTTACTAAATAATAACCTAGTTTCATAGTTATTAAATAAATAACAAACAATTTATTTCTTTCACTTAATTAAAAAAAATAACATTTATACAAAAATAATGTAACAATGCAACACCAAATAAAAGTTAAATGACATTAAATAAACAAAAAAAAACTTTACATGATTTTAAAGAGATACTTGAAAAACTTTTTATTAAATAATAACCGAGTTTCATAATTATACAATAAATAACAAACAAGATTTATTATATTTTATTTCTTTCACTTAATTTAAAAAAAAATAACATTTATACAAAAATAATGTAAGAATGCAACACCAAATAAAAGTTAAATTACATTAAATAAACAAAAAAAAACTTACATGATTTTAATGAAATACTTGAAAAACTTGTTACTGTTTTAAAAAAGTTACATCGGTTAGGCTAAGGGGTATAGTTGATAAGCGACCAAAGTTTTATGCATTAAAGGGTGCAACATGTTATATTTATGTAAATTAACATGTTGAATACAAAGGTTTTGTGTAGCTATGTATTTGTAGGTGTCGGAAGCTTAAAATATGATTTTGGAAGATATTATGCGAGAGATGCAAGAGTTAGAAGGGAGACGGAGAAAACGAGGCAAAAACTCAGGCTCCAGAGTAAGCCTACGCCACCTGGCGTAAGCCTACGCCACCTGGCGTAAGCCTACGCCGCCCAGGCCTACGCCTAACCATTTCCTTCACAGTAGGCTTCAAGGGTGCGACGTAAGCTTACGCCACTCCAGCGTAAGCTTACGCCAAGAGCGTTTTCTAGACGCGGATTTTCAAGAAACTGTCGACTTTAAGAGTTTAATGGGGGTTTCTTCCCCAAAATTCGAAATCAACTTTTCTAGGGCAGTTCTTGGGCGATTTGGGAGTGCCTGGAGGCTAAGAAACAAGATTCTAACATTCCGTTGAAGATTAATACCCGAAAGATTGAAAGATTGAAGATGATTTCCACCACCATGAGTAGCTAATCCACCGGTAATTATTCCCGGGTGGATTGTTTGTAAGTTTTTAGGGTTTTATCATGTGCTAAATTTGAGAAACAATTCTTGTAATCGTTTGGTTAGAAATACTTAAATCTTTGTGTTTAGTATAGTTATGAACTCACGGGAGTCGATAAATTCTTGCACCATTGACCCCGTTAGATAATAATTGCTATGAACTTTGATTTGTGTTGAATCTATTGATTAATCTAATTCTATATTGCATACATTTGTCTCGATTTCATTCGTGAATATTGTCCTACACTATTTGCCTATGATGTATGAATGTTGATGTTGTTGGTTAGATTTGGTCAATTTGATTTGGATAACCATTTAATTGCTTGAACTCATATGTTAGTGTGATAATCCCTAATTACTTGTGAACTTGAAACACGGGCGTGATTCCTTTTTAATTATTGTTTACGACTTAAACCATTTGTTTACACTTGATTATTCGTGATCGTTTTGCTAGTTGAGAATCATTGTGTGACATTCCGGATTTTTATTCACGCATTTGTAATATATATCATGTAAACATTTTCAACTAAATGAAATGCAAGTGTTTTATTTAATTTTGTACAAAATATATATTTATTTTTATTTATTTTATGGATTTAAAATAATTAAAAATAAATACATTTTAAACTTATATAAAATTTTATATAAAAATCTAAATTTAAAAAGTTTCAGATTTAATAAAATAACCTATTTAAATAAGATAACTAACTCTTATAAAAAATAATTATTTATGACAATAATAATAATATAAGTTTATAAAATATATTTGAAAATTTAAAGAAATTAAACTAATTATTTTTATAAAAGTTAAGGGGTTGTTTTGAAACTTTTCAAACTAGAAGGTTTTAAGCAAAAATCAGTTGAGGGACTATTTCTGTACAACTCAAACTACAAGGACTCATCCGTAATTATCTCAGGGGCCGAATTAAATCAAAACCAAACTACAAGGACCAAATCTGCCAATTCCCAAATCGACTTTCCGGTCACCATGTTCCTTGGTCCGGCGGGTAAAGCATTTTTCCGGCGAACACCCCGACAGGGCTGTTCCCTGCACCTCGACAGCCGCTACAGGCATCCCTGAACTCGTCTTCCCCATGCGAACAAAAGGCCCCGACCAATTGGTCTCCCCAACATACGAATCGCCTGATCTTGTTGGTGGCCGAGAACCCACACCTCGAATTCGAGCCCGACAGCCAACCTCCACGCGTATTTAATAGCTCGTTAGCTTCGTCTCGTCCAGACGAGTGTCGGGACTTGCCCAATTGCACGCTTTGTCATAAGAAATGAACTCGACTATAAATAGCCATAGTCGGACCTGCTCGAGATCGCTACCCCTCTTCCACCCAATCTCACTCCAAATTGAAGGCACCATTACAATCGCCATCTCTGCGTGAAGCTGTGACCAAGGTTGTAGAGGCTAATCCCATCCAGAAACTCGATTCTCATTCTGGACATTCTCGGATTTAAGACTCTGCCGTCCAGCCCCTTTGCGACCACGTAAGAATCCTCAACTTCGTTTCTTTACCTTCTGTTATCATAAGGCAAGCTGAACCAATCGAAGTCACGACTCCAAAACATCGATTACCGGACAAATCATTGTTCTGAAAAATTACTGTTTTATTTTCTAAAGTCTGGGCCATCTAAACTACTAAGTTTCGATTGAGTTAATGGTCAATCGAAACTAGTAGTTTCGATAGATGGTAGTTTCGACAGCCTGTGTATCACTTATAAATGATCAATCGAAACTAGTAGTTTCGATAGATAGTAGTTTCGACAGTTCTGTGTATCACTTGTAAATGGTCAATCGAAACTAGTAGTTTCGATTGAACACAGTTTCGATACCTATCACAACTATAAACAGTTTCGATCAAATCAGTACTTTCAAGTAAATCTGGACCAACTTTTATGCAAATAACACTAAGAAATGTTATTATAAACCTATACACAATTAAATACTAATACGCACATGTAAACATACAATAATACCCATTTATCTACATAGGGTTTCAACGTGCTTAGACTTCAACATCTTTATCACCTACACGCGTGGAAAAATACCCGCTTGCAAGGTGAGTTACATAGCCCCTATTTTACATTTTTACACATTTTGGGGTGAAACATTATACATGCTACTCACAATGTTTATACGTGTTATACATGTGGACTATATGCTTATTATCTTGGATGTACATACATTTAAACACAAGAAAACCAACAGTAATATTAATAGATCTATTGTGCCTGACCAGCCCACCGGTTAGGGTGTTTATTACTGCATACTCGGATATAGCCGCGTGTTATATTCAAACATACCGTAAAATAGTGGGTAACTATATTCAAACATTACCGGACTTAGCTGTTGTGCTCTGTTCAAGCGCGTCAAATAAGGTTTGAATTGTGATTAGATAAATGATACACCATATATATGCTATGTTTAACAAGATAAACAATGAGTTGCAAAACGTTTTTACGTACTACTTATCGGAACTATAAAACCTATGTACTCACCAACTTTTTAGTTGACACCTGATTTAAATAATGTTTCAGGTTTGGATATGTGATTGCTTGCCGAAGATTCCTCCACTTAAGAACTATGGACCTAGTTAAATAAATCAATGTTTTGAACTAGATTAGGTTATTTGAAATGTATTGTATTTGGATCTTTGTTGTCTTTAAATTTAATTAATGAATTATGCAACATTTTAGTTATCATGTGCTTTTGAACAATCATTCCATTGTCGGCCTCGATGATTCCGCCATCGGTCGGGGTGTGACAGATTGGTATCAGAGCCATGGTTATATGGAATTAGGTTATTAGACACAATGACCTAGACTATAACCCTAGGACTCCCTTTTTATGTGTTATGTGCTAAATGATTAATTGTTATGTGAATTATTTGTAGTTAGGTATTATTTGAATTTTCCCAATTTTGGTACATGAGACTTATACACATACATACAAGGCTTAAATACATGATACATACTTTACATACACATTTGACAAACAAACTTATGCAAACAAATACACTACTCATCCTTATCCATACTCTTTCCTAATCCATATTAATTGCAGCATTCCTACATATTTTATACTCATAGACTCTCAAGTCTATTAAAATCTTGAAAATCTCGTCAACGACTTAATTTCTTGAAACCAGTAAAGGACACGTGCAATCTGGAAGGGTGAAACCTGTACATTGGGTTTTCTGTCTAGGAAAGCATTTCGTATAAATCCAAATAAACGGACCAGTATGCTTTCCAGGGAATTCCTGAAGTGAGTGTTTACCTATAGGCTAAAGCATGTCTCCTTGAAAGTTTTGAGGAATTATTTAACGTTGATAAGTCAATGTATTCGCAAGGATACGATCCGAACTTAAACTCAAAATATGGTGACATTATAGCAAGATAGAAAGAACTAGACGAACATGCAAAGCAAATCATTATTACGGGTGCACACGTAATAACGATTTGTAATGCATGCAAGTCCCGGCAATTCCTATTACGCGAATAATGATCTATAACATCATGTTCTATCCGAAATAGATGGCTTAGTTTCCCCCATCAACTTTGAATAAATAAACATGCACTGGCACGCGTCATGATGAATCCCGCTTTTCTGCTTACATTATTTTCCCACTATAACTCATATATATCCATCTTATCTAAAATATCATTGTCTTTTATTATGGTGTTAGAATGCCTCCTCGACGTGCAAACTCTAGCACTTCCAACCCGGATCTTGCTACTCTTCTTGCTCAGCTGGTAGGGAAAATGACCCAAGCCAATAACAATAGTGACGGATCTCACAACATCCAAGGAAACGGTGGTACCAACCCACCCCAATGCACGTTTAAGCACTTTAACTCGTGCAATCCTACAAAATTTTTCGGGACTGAAGGTGCTACCGGCCTACTGCAATGGTTTGAAAGCATGGAAAGCACATTCCTAAACAGTGACTGTCCCGATAATCTTCGGGTTCGCTATGCCACAAGTGTACTTCAAAAGAGAGCCCTCACCTGGTGGAACGGTGAGAAACGCACTCGTGGTGTTGAGGTTGCTACATCTTTATCATGGGATGATCTGAAGAAAGCCATGACTGATGAATTCTGTCCTCAAAATGAAATGAGGAAGCTCGAGACTGAGTTTTGGGATCTTGCCCAAGACAGCGGGGTTAATCTCGCTTACACCACCCGATTTCAAGAGCTGAGCCTATTGGTGCCTCATATGATCACTCCCCTTGCTCGTGAAATTGAAAAGTACATAGGCGGGCTGCCTATGCAAATTCAAGATGCTGTGTTATGAAGCAATCCTCCTACACTTGAAGCTGCTATCCGTCTATCCGCTACACTATCCGACAACCATGTCAAAGCCGGAACCTTAACAAGAAAAGGTTCCAAGAAGGTTGTCTCCACTCTCGCGGCCGTCAAAGATGTAAAACCCGAGTCTTCTATCCGCAACAAAAAACGAAAAGGTCGAAACTTCGCAGCCGTGACTCCCGTTGTACCTGCTATTCAAGTGGCCCCTTTGGGTCAAAACCCGAAACCTTATCTGGGCCCGAATCCCCAATGCCAGACCTGCAAGTACCATCATCCTGCCAACTTACCATGCCGATTGTGTTCAAGTTGCGGACGATATGGACACGTGGTCACTACTTGCTGTACCCGTCCTCCCGTCCATCAAGCTGCTCTAGCCAACCGTCCAATCTATCCGGCACCTCTCAATGGTCGAGCATGTTACGAATGTGGAGACCCAAACCATTTCCGTGACTGATGCCCAAAACTTCATCATCAAGGTGGTCCTCAAGGACGAGCGTTTAATATAAACGCTAATGAGGCTCAAGCAAACAACGACGTGATAAACGGTACGTTTCTCGTAAACAATCATTATGCATCCATTTTATTTGATACCGGTGCCGATAGGAGTTTTGTGTCTCTTACCTTTGAATCTCGACTTGCTAAACAAAGAACGAAACTTGACAATTCTTATTCCGTGGAGATAGCAAACGGAAAATCTATTACTATAAATTCTGTTATCCGCGAGATCATGCGTTCTCTGTTGATCTCCTTCCAATGCAATTGGGAATCTTCGATATTATAATTGGCATGGACTGGTTATCCAAGCACCATGCCGAGGTTATTTGCTACGAAAAGTGCATTCGTATACCTCTCCCTTCGGGCGACACGTTAGTTATTTTCGGTGAAAAACCATGTGGTGGTCTTCAACTCATGTCTTGCACATTGGCACAAAAGTACCTACAGAAAAAGTACGTTGCCTTCTTGGTCCACGTAGTTGACACGAAAGACAAGGGTAAGAAATTGCAAGACATTCCGATCATTCGAGACTTTCCCGAGGTATTCCCCGAGGATTTACCCGGTCTTCCTCCTCCTAGACAAGTGGAGTTTCGCATTGACCTTGTGCCTGGAGCAACTCCCGTGGCAAAAGCTCCCTATCGTCTTGCACCTTTCGAGATGCAAGAGCTCTCAAGTCAATTACAAGAACTCTCATCTAAAGGATTCATCCGCCCGAGCCATTCACCTTGGGGTGCTCCCGTGCTATTCGTAAAGAAAAAGGATGGATCGTTTCGAATGTGCATCGATTATCGTGAACTCAACAAGCTTACAATTAAGAACCGTTATCCTTTACCCCGTATCGACAATCTTTTCGATCAGCTTCAAGGTTCAACATGCTTCTCCAAGATTGACCTTCGTTCCGGGTACCATCAACTTCGTATTCTCGATGAAGACATTCTGAAGACTGCCTTTCGGACTAGATATGGTCACTACGAGTTCATGGTCATGCCCTTCGGTTTGACTAATGCACCTGCAGTCTTCATGGACCTCATGAACCGTGTATGCAAACCTTATTTGGACAAGTTCGTGATCGTTTTCATTGACGACATTCTCATCTATTCTAAAACGAAAGCGGAGCATGAACAACATCTTCGTTTGATTTTGGAACTCTTGAAGAAAGAATAACTATACGCCAACCTCTCCAAGTGTGAATTCTGGCTAAAGGAAGTTCAATTTTTGGGACACATAGTCAACGATAAGGGAATTCATGTGGACCCGGCAAAGATCGAGGCGGTAAAGAATTGGAGTACTCCCAAGACTCCTACCGAGATTCGTTCATTCCTTGGACTAGCAGGTTACTATCGTCGCTTCATCTCAAATTTCTCCAAGATTGCGGTTCCACTCACTGCCTTGACTCACAAAGGTGAACCTTACGAGTGGGGACCCAAGCAAGAAGAAGCTTTTCAAACTCTCATGCACAAGCTCTGCAATGCTCCTATTCTAACTCTTCCTAGTGGTAATGACGACTTTGTCGTTTATTGTGATGCATCCAACCAAGGTCTTGGTTGTGTTCTAATGCAACGTGGCCAAGTAATTGCATACGCATCACGTCAGCTCAAAATCCACGAGAAGAACTACACGACCCATGATCTCGAGCTTGGTGCTGTCTTTTTCGCCTTGAAATTTGGAGACATTATCTTTATGGCACCAAATGCGTGGTTTTCACCGACCACAAAAGTCTCCAACATATTTTCAATCTAAAAGAGCTTAATATGAGGCAACGACGATGGGTTGAACTTCTTAACGACTACGACTGCGAGATTCGCTACCACCCTGGCAAGGCAAATGTTGTAGCCGACGCCTTGAGTCATAAAGAACGTATCATGCTTCATAGTGTTTGTATTCATAACGATATCCAAGCCCGTATTCTTCAAGCACAACACACCTCGGTTATCGAGGGAAACATGTATCAAGAGATGGCATGTGGTGTAGAACTCTTACTAGAAACCAAAGCCAACGGCTTATTGTATTACTTGGACCGTATCTGGGTTCCCGGTCGCGACGACCTTCGTATATTTTTGATGAACGAGTCCCACAAAACTCGATATTCGGTGCATCCCGGAGCTGATAAGATGTACATGGGTCTTCATCAGCAATATTGGTGGCCCGGCATGAAAAAGGATATTGCCCTCTTTGTGGCAAAATGCTTAACTTGTTCTAAAGTGAAGGCCGAACACCAGAAGCCTTCTGGACTCCTCGAACAACCTGAAATTCCCATGTGGAAGTGGGAGAACCTTGCTATGGACTTCATCACCAAACTCCCACGCACTTCTAGTGGGCACGATAGTATCTGGGTTATTGTCGACCGACTTACGAAGTTTGCTCATTTCTTGCCTATTCGTGAGGACTATCGAGTCGAGAAATTGGCTCGGATCTACATTGATGAGATCGTAAATCGTCACGGAATCCCTTTGAACATCATCTCCGATCGTGATTTGCGTTTTACTTCTCGATTTTGGCAATCATTACAATCTGCGCTTGGTACTCGTTTGGATTTAAGTACGGCTTACCATCCTCAAACTGATGGACAAACCGAGCGAACAATCCAAACTCTCGAGGATATGCTTAGAGCTTGTGTCATCGACTTTGGTGGCAATTGGGATTCTCACCTACCACTGATCGAATTTTCCTACAACAACAGCTACCACACAAGTATTAACATGGAACCGTTTGAAGCTCTTTATGGACGGAAATGTCGTTCACCGATTTGTTGGAACGAAATTGGTGAAGCACAAATCACCGGTCCCGAGCTTATCCAAGAGACCACCGATAAAATCTCTCTTATCCGGGACAACATTCGAGTAGCAAGGAGTCGGCAAAAGAGCTATGCCGATAAAAGACGAAAACCCTTGGAATTTCAAGTTGGGGATATGGTTCTCCTAAAAGTATTACCTTGGAAAGGCGTAGTCCGATTTGGAAGGAAAGGAAAACTTGCACCTCGATATGTGGGTCCATTCAAGATACTCGAAAGGATAGGAAAAGTGGCCTACAAACTCGATCTTCCTTCAGAACTCAACAACGTTCATCCGACCTTTCATGTATCTAATTTGAAAAAGTGTCTAGCCGACGAGAATCTCCACATCCCTCTTGACGAAGTGCGTATTGACGAGAAAATGCACTTTGTTGAAAAACCCGTGGAAATAGTGGACCGTGAAGTCAAGAAACTCAAACGTAGTCGCATCCCCATTGTCAAAATCCGTTGGGAGTCTAAACGTGGACCCTAGTTCACTTGGGAACATGAAGACCAAATGAAGACCAAATATCCGCATCTCTTTTCATAGCCTCCATTAGTTGAATTTCGGGGCGAAATTCCTTTAACATGGGGAGACTGTGACATTCCGGATTTTTATTCACGCATTTGTAATATATATCATGTAAACATTTTCAACTAAATGAAATGCAAGTGTTTTATTTAATTTTGTACAAAATATATATTTATTTTTATTTATTTTATGGATTTAAAATAATTAAAAATAAATACATTTTAAACTTATATAAAATTTTATATAAAAATCTAAATTTAAAAAGTTTCAGATTTAATAAAATAACCTATTTAAATAAGATAACTAACTCTTAGAAAAAAATAATTATTTATAACAATAATAATAATATAAGTTTATAAAATATATTTGAAAGTTTAAAGAAATTAAACTAACTATTTTTATAAAAGTTAAGGGGTTGTTTTGAAACTTTTCAAACTAGAAGGTTTTAAGCAAAAATCAGTTGACGGACTATTTCTGTACAAATCAAACTACAAGGACTCATCCGTAATTATCTCAGGGGCCGAATTAAATCAAAACCAAACTACAAGGACCAAATCTGCCAATTCCCAAATCGACTTTCCGGTCACCATGTTCCTTGGTCCGGCGGGTAAAGCATTTTTCCGGCAAACACCCTGACAGGGCTGTTCCCTGCACCTCGACAGCCGCTACAGGCATCCCTGAACTCGTCTTCCCCATGCGAACAAAAGGCCCCGACCAATTGGTCTCCCCAACATACGAATCGCCTGATCTTGTTGGTGGCCGAGAACCCACACCTCGAATTCGAGCCCGACAGCCAACCTCCACGCGTATTTAATAGCTCGTTAGCTTCGTCTCGTCCAGACGAGTGTCGGGACTTGCCCAATTGCACGCTTTGTCATAAGAAATGAACTCGACTATAAATACCCATAGTCAGACCTGCTCGAGATCGCTACCCCTCTTCCACCCAATCTCACTCCAAATTGAAGGCACCAATACAATCGCCATCTCTGCGTGAAGCTGTGACCAAGGTTGTAGAGGCTAATCCCATCCAGAAGCTCGATTCTCATTCTGGACATTCTCGGATTTAAGACTCTGCCGTCCAGCCCCTTTGCGACCACGTAAGAATCCTCAACTTCGTTTCTTTACCTTCTGTTATCATAAGGCAAGCTGAACCAATCGAAATCACGACTCCAAAACATCGATTACCGGACAAACCATTGTTCTGAAAAATTATTGTTTTATTTTCTAAAGTCTGGGCCATCGAAACTACTAAGTTTCGATTGAGTAAATGGTCAATCGAAACTAGATGGTAGTTTCGACAGCCTGTGTATCACTTATAAATGATCAATCGAAACTAGTAGTTTCGATAGATAGTAATTTCGACAGTTCTGTGTATCACTTGTAAATGGTCAATCAAAACTAGTAGTTTCGATTGAACACAGTTTCGATACCTGTCACAACTATAAACAGTTTCGATCAAATCAGTACTTTCAAGTAAATCTGGACCAACTTTTATGCAAATAACACTAAGAAATGTTATTATAAACCTATACACAATTAAATACTAATACGCACATGTAAACATACAATAATACCCATTTATCTACATAGGGTTTCAACGTGCTTAGACTTCAACATCTTTATCACCTACACACGTGAAAAAATACCCGCTTGCAAGGTGAGTTACATAGCCCCTATTTTACATTTTTGCACATTTTGGGGTGAAACATTATACATGCTACTCACATTGTTTATATGTGTTATACATGTGGACTATATGCTTATTATCTTGGATGTACATACATTTAAACACAAGAAAACCAATAGTAATATTAATAGATCTATTGTGCCTGACCAGCCCACCCGGTTAGGGTGTTTATTACTGCATACTCGGATATAGCCGCGTGTTATATTCAAACATACCGGATATAGTGGGTAACTATATTCAAACATTACCGGACTTAGCTGTTGTGCTCTGTTCAAGCGCGTCAAACAAGGTTTGAATTGTGATTAGATAAATGATACACCATATATATGCTATGTTTAACAAGATAAACAATGAGTTGCAAAATGTTTTTACGTACTACTTATCGGAACTACAAAACCTATGTACTCACCAACTTTTTAGTTGACACTTGATTTAAATAATGTTTCAGGTTTGGATATGTGATTGCTTGCCGAAGATTCCTCCACTTAAGAACTATGGACCTAGTTAAATAAATCAATGTTTTGAACTAGATTAGGTTATTTGAAATGTATTGTATTTGGATCTTTGTTGTCTTTAAATTTAATTAATGAATTATGCAACATTTTAGTTATCATGTGCTTTTGAACAATCATTCCATTGTCGGCCTCGATGATTCCGCCATCGGTCAGGGTGTGACACATTGCTTGTTGGATTTGTTAATTTCACCTCAATCATTGCTTGTGTTTGGTCAGAAAGACCCATTGCAACTTCATAAATCACGTTGTTAATTGAAGTTAAGCACCGACCACAAACTCTTCGTGGTTCGACACCCTTCTTACTCTAACTAGTTTAAGGTGATTAAGACACTCTAATTCTTTATCTTTGACCGGTCCCTTCGACACCGATCAAATTTTGGCGTCGTTGTCAGGGAGTGTGTGCGCTTGGTGTTTTATTTTAATTGACTCTTGTGACTATTTGTTACTTGTTTTGTTTGGTTAATCTTCTTCTATTTTTGTGTTACACGTGGTGTTTATTTGTGTGTGAAGGTGACAGAGTAGTGCATGCTTACCCGTTCACCCGGGAGGACTTCACCACTTGTTTTTGAACCAGAAATTGAGAGGATAACAAGGCAAAACCGAACCCAACAACAAAATTTACAACCCATTTCATCGGAACCATCATCTGTGGATAGCCGAAGCAGTCATTCTGGAACTAGCATGAGAAACCGTGGCCCAACTCCAAACAGAGGCCCAATTCCTAACCACCCACCAACTCCACCTCACCCAACCCCAACCCCAACCCCATCTATACCTATCAATAACAACCAACCCTGTGGGTTGGGTCCAGTTCAACAAAACCGACCCGTTAACATCCGTACCAATCCCGCGTACCAAGGAAGAAGGAGACTACAACAAAATCAAACCCCTCTTGGAAACATCTTTGGAGCTCAACCAAGAAACAAAAATGAGGACGATGGTTGGGAGGATGACGATGGTGAATACTTTGGGTATGATGATAATGAAGATGTTGGGAACAGTAATGGGTTTGGAGACTATGAGTATGAAGATGGTTAGCATAGTCAATTTGGAGAATATCACGAGGGGCAAGGTTATGGAGATGAAGAAGAGGTGAATTATGTTCACCAAGGGGCGAGACAACCAGTGGGTCGAACGGGTAGACCCGAAAGACCTGTTTACCCTCCTCGACAAGAGGGGAAGAGATTTAACGTGGGCTACAACAATGAACACCGAAGACAACCAGTAGCCCCTATGGGTGGTGTTAATGGTCGTTTTCGATCGGCTATTTTGGAGAATGCTTCTTCGATTGTCCCACCAATTCCGGGAATGAAGAGGTTCAAGTCAAGACCGAATTACATCAATGTCCTTCCCCATTTTCATGGCATGGTAACCGAAGACCCATACACTCATCTAGCCGAGTTTGCCGCCATTTGTGGCACTATTGGGGATGAAAACTTTGACCAAAATGAGGTCAAACTCTGACTTTTTAAGTTTTTCCTCAAAGATCGAGCAAAGAAATGGTTCATCACATTACCGGCTAATACTATTCACACATGGGATGAAATGCAACAAGTTTTCTTGGATGAATATTACTCGGTTGCGAAGACGGATAACTCCCGAATTGAGATTCGGACCTTTCAATAACAAACGGGTGAGCCTTTACATGAAGCCTTTACACGTTTCAAAGAACTATTGAGGAAGTGCCCACATCATCAAATCGAGTTATGGGAACTAGTGAAGTTTTTGTGGATGGTTTGACTCAAAAGGAGAGGAATTACTTGAAGTCCACAAGTAATGGGACATTGTTATCTAATCCCGAAGAAGATGATTGGGATTTCTTAGAAAGGATGAGCCAAAACTCTAAAGCCGAGGCATCGGATAGTCGAAGAACTAAACACCCAATTTCTAAGTCCGTCCCGGACTATGAAACAAAAGAGAGGTTGGCATCCATGGAAAGAGAGTTAGCATTGCTGAGGAAAAGTGAGAAGAAAGAAGTAGCGAGAGTAAAAACCCGGTTTGATGTTTGTGAAAATTGTGGAGATTTGGTGCATAAAGCGATGAATTGCTCAATGCAAGACGGTAGACAAGATAAAGTGAACCAAGTTTATGGTGATAGGAAACCATATGATACAAACTCAAACTCCTATCACCCGAGCTCAAGGAATCATCCCAACTTCAAATATGGGGATGCGTCAAACCAATTGAACCCAAATTTCCAAGGTTCAAATCAAGGTACGTCGTCAGAAAGACCCATTACAACTTCATAAATCACGTTGTTAATTGAAGTTAAGCACCGACCACAAACTCTTCATGGTTCGACACCCTTCTTACCCTAACTAGTTTAAGGTGATTAGGACACTCTAATTATTTATCTTTGACCGGTCCCTTCGACACCGATCAATAGTCTACACCCATCCATGCTGTCACATCGGCGCCACATCAAATTTCACAGTTTTTCTATATTTCTTTACATTTGAGGGAAACGGATCTACATTTCCACACTGTTATTTCATTTTTATTTTATAATTAAAAGTTAATAGTTTTTGCAACACTATTATAATAAAATGTAAAACTAAAAACATCAATTTCATTAAAAATTTAAAATTAAAAAAATAGATATAAAAATAAAATTCCCACTCCTCTTTAGTCGTGCTTGAATCTTCTCTTGTAGAGCTAGGGCGTCTTCAAACTCTTCACAAAAAATGTGATCGGTTTTCAACGTAAACATCTTTAGATCCTCACGTTCGTTCGCTTCCTCCCTAAGTTTTTTTTTTGTTTTCATTCTCGTCGTATTTAGTGTTAAAGTTTTCTAACTTTGGCAACACTTTATCCAACTTCTCATCTGTGACTGTGTATGTCGTAGCTTTCTCCTTTGCTTTCTCCTTTGCCTTGTCCCTCCCGATTGGGCATTGGGGTTCATTCGGTAAGTCATCGAAAACTTCATTCAGATATAGGAAACACCGACCATCTGATCCACTAGTTGGAGTCCCTTCACTATCATACGAATTTATTTTCGACCCTCTACTTTGTTGAAGCATATTGGGTACCTTATACCTCTGTGAACAACGACTAAGAATTTTCCAAGCCCCTAGAAGCTTGAAAGGTTGTTTTTCCTCCTCCCGGTATTTTTGAAGTGAAACATTCAAAATATCTACATCACTCTCACCAATTTGTGGTTGTTCGTACAACTTATATGTATATCTCAAATTTTGACCACTCGTGTCCAAATCTCTCTCCACTTTCAAGTGAGCGTGTCCTGTGACTGGTATTTGTAGGTCCCGGCTCGGGTGTTCTACGGATCTCTAGACTCGCGGTACGGCACGGTGATAACGTGCGGAATCCATGATCAACGTGCTCGTGTGAATCAATCAACAACAACAATAATGTAAATAAACGCTTTGTATTTCCTTATCAAACACTGATTACAAGCTCTCACAGTTTTTCTGTTATGTGTTCTAGTCTGATCTATCATCTAAGACTTGTAAACACCTATTTAGAGGAAAACACAAATCCACACAGCACTATAGGCGAACTTAACAAGTTCGCTCCTAAATATGATTAGGCGAATTTGCTAAGTTCGCCTCTCTATGAACTTATACATAATTTTATCAACAGTTACAAAACATGTCCTAACAGACTCCCCTTTAACTGTTGCTAACAATTCTATCAATTACAAGTCAAAGACTCTAAAACTAAGACATAATATCTTAAAGCTCGTTGTCAGCAGAATATGCTCCAACAGTATTCCCCACGACTTATGAATTCGTGGAACCTATCCACAACCCGACTCCACATCAACACATGTGTTTGGCGTTTCTAACAATCAGGTCTTCAGATATATTGACCCAAGCCTGCACTAAACTTTAGAGGGTCGGCCGATACCAAACTCGGTTGTTTTCCCCCTTTTTGCGAGCACTTTGGGTCTCGGGAACAGTTACGTATCGGGTGTGACTTGGGTCTCGAGTACGGTTTGGGGCTTGAATGGTGACTCGAATTGTGGTTGACAGCATATATGGGTTAAAGACGATTGTTGGATAATATGTGTATGTGGTTGTTGGAATTGGTAGTTCCAAAAGCCGAATTGTTGGGCCGCATCCCCTTGTTGTTGTTGTTGCATTTGGCAGTATTGAGCGGGAGGCGAAAAAGATAACCAAAAAGGGTCCGCGTTGTTTAGTTGGTTGGGGTCCATTTTTTGGATAAAAGTATGAGAGAACAGTGTTGTTTTTTTAGTTTAGTTGAGTTTGTGTGTGTTTGTTTTTTTTAAGAAAGGTTAATATTAATAGATAAAGTTAACTATAATTAATATATATATATATATATATATATTAAATGGCCGTTGTATTTAAACCGTTACCCTCCAACAGCTATACTACCTTGCTTTCTCCATCCGGGCGTGGAATTCTCCACGAGATCCACCCACGACCGTGGTCCACACGCAGCCGCGCCCCACGTCATCCGGCCGTTTTCCACGCCAGTTTTCACACGGGTATCCCCCAACCTTATATATATTTTTCAGTTATTAAAATAAGAGTAAAATGCCATTTTCGTTCCTGTGGTTTTGCTATTTTAGTCACTTTCATCCCAAAACTTTTTTTTAGCTTTTTCGTCCCTGACTTTTTAAAATCTAGACATTTTCATCTACCTGACTGACTCTATCTGCATTTCATCCACCTGATTTAGCGTTAAAATGTAGACGGAGTTAGTCAGTTAGATGAAAATGACTAGATTTTGAAAAAATCATAGACAAAAAAACTAATATTTTTTTTTGAATTAAAATGACTAAAATAACCAAATCAAAACGATAAAAATAGACTTAATTATTATAGCATCCTGATTTTAAAAGCAATGTAACTGATCTTATCAATAAACCGACAAAGCAACATATTCAATCACCGGTCCGGAAAGATTTATAACCCTAACTAACAACTATAAAAAAGATTTATTTCTCACATTAAACCCACCCCTCATCTCCATTCTCCCCCACCACTTCAACTTGATCCAAGTTGCCACTTTATTTGTCCCTTCTATATATATAGAGGAAGGTTCCGCTAAGAAGTGGTTTTTCGCTAAGAAACGCTAAGAAGTGGGTCAAACGAACTCCGATTGAGCTCATTCGAGCGGCGTTGAAACCGTCTCATCGAACTCTAATCCGGACCCAAAAACCTAAACCCCCATCCACCCGCACCCCCAAAAACCTAAACCCCCCTCCAACCCCACCCCGAAAAGCCTAAAACCACCACCCCCACCCCCCAAAAACCTAAACCCCCCCCCACCCCACCCCCCCAAAACCTAAACCCACCCCCACCCACCCCCAAAAACCTAAACCCACCCCCACCCACCCCCAAAAACCTAAACCCCCACCCTCACCCCAAAAAAAAAACCTAAACCCTAAAGTCTAAACCCTAAAATCTAAACCTTAAAAGCTAAACCCTAAGGCTAAACCCCTAAGGCTAAAATCCTAAAATTCAACGCTAAGATCTAAACCCTAAAAGCTAAACCCTAAAAGCTAAGATGGTAGAGTTCGACGATATGGTTCCAACGCCGCTGGAATGAGCTCAATCCGAGTTCGTTTGATATCGTTTCTTAATGTTTTTGTCACTTCTTAGAGTTCTTAGCCGAAAACACCTTCTTATTTGATTCTCCCCATATATATATATAATCAAAACAACCAGCTTAGCTGTGCTTTTCTCCCATTGCCCATTTCCATATATACTCACTCTTTCTTATCGTAGGGGCCATCACCTCCTATTATTCCCCAAACCACAATGAAGATCCAGTGCGACGTTTGTCAGAAATCGGAGGCCGTTGTTTACTGCACCGCCGATGAAGCCTCCCTCTGTGCCGCCTGCGACCACCGCGTCCACCATGCTAACAAGCTCGCCAATAAACATCCACGCTTCTCCCTCCTTCATCCTTCCGTAAAAGACGCGCCTCGCTGCGATATTTGTCAGGTACTTCATTAATTTCATCAATCAGAATTTAACAGTGTTTACAACGGTTTGTTCGAACCAGATTTAATAACTAAATTATTTATGTCATAAGTAATAGAAAAATTGTAATTATTTATGTATATTTAATTTAAAACAAAATATGAAAATACTAATTGTTTTGACATGAAATTACAATTTTAATAATATATGAAGACTTAAATAACTAAAATATCGATCATGGAATACTAACTTAATTAAAAAATAGGACTTTAAAAAAATTAAAAAAATATGAATTCGTCTGATTCACCAGTCTTGCAGGTTTAAATCATAAAGTCCAAATAGACATAACCAGACTAGTTCCAGGTTTGACCGGCTAGCCTGGTTTTGTGCATATGTAACAAAATTCAAATCCAGTGAAACTGATGCATGATTCTATCATAATTTGTGCATCTATTAATTATTTGGGATCTGTTGAAACTGATTGTTCTCAAAATAACTTTTTTTTACCGCGAACAAACACTATAGGTTTCACGAGCTATACTCCTAAAATCATCACACCTGCATTCTGTATAATTTACTACCAGGATCTTATTAATTATGTGTTTTTGTTATAAAATCAGGAGAGGAGAGCGTTTCTGTTTTGCAAAGAAGATCGAGCGATTTTGTGCAAGGAATGTGACGTTCCAATTCACCAGGCGAACGAACACACACAGAAACACACTCGATTCCTACTCACTGGAGTTAAGCTGTCGCCGTCGTTATCATGTTACGATGATTCATTTCACCAAACTCCATCGTCATCAAATTCGAACGGTTCAATCGAAAGCACAAAACATTTTGGCGTTTCGATGGATCAAAAAAGCTATTTGACGTATAATCATCATTCGAATTGCAGTGTGAGTCAAGAAGAAGATGCTTTAATGGAGGCCAGGAGCATTTCGGAGTATTTGACGGAAACGTTGCCCGGATGGCATGTTGATGAATTCCTGTACGGATTCAGCAAGTTTTCATAAACTATTCTGAACTGGTACCTTGAGTTTAAAAACATACATTTTATACCCTTATGGTTTGTGCAATTGCCTTTTTTAAACACAATGCAATATCAAATAGTTTTAAGAGTAAAGTGTTATTTTCGTCCCTGTGTTTTTGCCATTTTAGTCACTTTTATTTAAAAACCTTTTTAACTTTTTTCATCCCTGACTTTTAAAATCTAGTCATTTTCATTCAACTGACTAACTCCGTCCACAATTTAACGCCTGCAGCTTATGCTATTGTGGTCAAGAACAGTTGGTGTGTTTGTAATCTATCTAAGAAGAATTTTTTAAAAACCAAATTGCCCTAATTTAACGTTAAAATGTAAACGGAGTTAGTTAATTGGATGAAAATAACTAGATTTTAAAAAATAAGAGACAAAAAAAAATTGGATTAAAATGGCTAATATGAACAAACCACCGGAATAAAAATGACACTTTACTCTAGTTTTAATAAGTAATCTCTAATACTGTCGAGAAAATAGATATTTTGGTTGATTGTTTATTTTTTTATTTTTATTTTTTATTTTTTTATTTTTTTGAACGGCAAGTTTATTTTATTTAATTTTATGAATATTTTAGATATTTGTGTGTAATAATAAACATTTATTTTATCATTGTGTCTAATTTTTTTAGTCTTATAATACAAAAATCGAAATAGTATTATTATATTATATTATAGAAAATCAAATGAAATAAAGTTTAGATTTTAAAATTTTAAGTATTAACCAACTTCTATTATTAGATAGTGATTAATAACAAAAAGGAGTGAACAGTTAATGCTTAATGGAACTCCTCATTGCTTCGACAAATTTGTAACACCATCCCTCATGCTTTGGTCGCACCCTGCACGTCGCACATCATTGTAAGAGGGGCCGGTGTTGTCGCACTCCTCGCATGCCACGTCATCTAGCGATGACCCCGTGGTTCTTTTTTCCTTTTTTCTTTTCATAAACTGCGGTGATAATCCACTTAGGAGTGTAAACAGCTAAGCCGAGCCCAAACTCAAGCTCGGTTCGGGCTCGACTCGTTAGTTTATTTACATTTATATTTAATATACATTTTAATTATAATTTTTATATATAACATAATCTATATCTATATCTATACATACTAATAAATAAAAGTTTTGGGGTGTCACATGTCACTCCCTCATGCCTTCTCATATTGGTTTTTCCATCTCTCTCTTCTAATAAATGCACCATTATCTTATTAAATAATAATGATATTGTAAATATATTATTAAAGAAGAATAATAATTATATTAAATAAGAATATATATTAAGAATTCAAAATATAACTAATTAAAGAAAAATACTAATTTGTTATATACACACACATTTCCACTTGATATATCTCGAGACTATCATAATATTCTGACAAGTTAGGACGTATTTATAAATTTATAAGTTTTATCTTTTTTTAATATACAATCTCGTGTAATACACAAGATTCTAACCTAGTTATATAATAAATAAAGGTTTTTCATGCCACATGTCACCTCCATATTTATTTTCATCATTTTTTTTCTGTCTCTCTCTTATTAAATACACTTCTATTTTTAATAATAATATATTTTAAAAAAAATACTAATCTATATACTATATTAATGAATAAATCTCCTGAAATATTTTTATGAGTGTATATGTTAACATATTATATTGTATTTCACGGGTTTGTTCAACCTGTGTAAAACACAAGTTTTTAAAAAATAAATTTTTTATTACTTAATATATAATATTATATTTATTCAACCCGTGTAATACACGAGATTTTAACCTAGTATATATTATTTAGTTGTTTTTATCATAATTTACATATAATAATTATTACTACGTAAATATATATTTAATATAATAATTAAAAATTATATAAATAATAAGCTCGTTTAGGCTCACGAACCGGCTCCAGCTCCTGATCGGCTCGTTTACTAAACAAAAGCTTATATGTAGGCTCGGGCTCGTTTAAGCTTGGCTCGATTCGAGCTTTTAACGGCAGGATCTCGAGTAGCTCACGACGGGCTTGGTTCATTTACGCCTTAAATCCACCGCATTTTTGCATTGTACGCACGGGCGGATTTAGGAAGGCCCGGGGGGTTGACCGGAAACCCCCGAGTTTCGAAATCGTAGTAGAAAGTTATAGAGAAAATCTGGGGTGAACCCCTTAAAAAATATGGGGGTGAACCCCTTAAAAAATATGGAGGTGAACCCTTTCAAAAAGTTGAAAACTGATCAAGATTAGATTGTAAGAAAAGAAAAGTAGAGGTACTCAAAAATTTTCCGGCAGGCGGCGGAGCTGTGGCTGTCCAACGAAGTTATGCACAGGTCAGTGTTATGAGAGAAGAAATATAGAAGAAAAAGTTAATCATAGTGTTTGCTTTTGCCCTATTATTTAATAACTAATATCACCTACTGAATTAATATGGGCTTTTTCGAAAACATATAACTTAATTTATTAAGAAGCCCAAAAACCAAAACATAAATATTTTGTTGTTTCTTTTCTTTATCATATCGCACCGTCTTCTATCATAATAACTGAGACAAAATTGACAGTACACTAAAGACCTGCTTGTTCTCAGTTCTCCGATAGCCCTGCTCTCGATTATCACTTCGTCTCAAAATCCAAATGACATACAAATTCACTGATTTAATTTTTGTTTTATTAATAACTGTTATTTTATTAAATTAATACTATAACTTTTGTGTTTTAGTCTTATTTAACTTAATGTGGTTAGATTATATGATTATAAGATATACATTATTTACTATATAATTTACTAGTTTAGATTCCGTGTTTATACACGGGGTGAACAATATCAATATATAAATTTTTAAAATTTTTATGTATATATTTTACAGGCGTAAAAGTATATTACATATACTAAGAATAGAAACAAACTCAAAATATGTAAAAAATAATATATAATTGGATTTCAAAAATACGATAATTACTATTTAATTTAATTTTACTTTTATTTATTATTTGATTAAAATCAAAGTTACATAATTAAATTTTAAAGTTTATTATAATAACGGATAATTTAAAATAAATGTGTTTTATAAGAATAATTAGTATTTTCTTTACATATATATTATTATTAAAAGAAGTGCATTAAACAAGAAATAGAGGCGGGAAAAAAATAATGAGACCGAATATGGAGACGACACGTGGCACTAAAAAACCTTTATTTATTATATAGTATAGATATAGATGTGTAAAAATGTATTACATAGACTAAGGATAAAAAACAAAATTCAAAACATGTAAAAATTAGTATATAATTGAATTTCAAAAATAAATTAATTAGTAATTAATGTAATTTGAATTTCATTAACTATTTAAATGAAAAGAAAGTTACATGTTATATTTTAATATTTCTTATAATAAGAGATAACTTAAAATAAATATGTTTATTTGTATAATTATTCTCTTTAAAAATATATTATTAATAAAAGATGGAAGTGTATTTAATAGAAGAGAAAGGCGGGAAAAAATTGATGAGAATGAATATGGAGATTACATGCGGCATGAAATAACATTTATTTATTATAGGACTAGCTTATAACCCGTGTAATACACACGGAATGAAAAATATTTATAGATGAAGTTCTTATATATTTACGTATATATATTTTACACATGTAAAAATGTATTACATATGTTATATACCAATGATAAAAAACAACGTTCAAAATATGTAAAAGTTAATATATAATTGAGTTTCAAAAATACGCTAATTACTGTTTAATGTAATTTGACTTTCATTTACTATTTGATTGAAAATAAAAGTTACATAATTAGATTTCGAAGTTCGTTATAATAAGGGATAGTTTAAAATAAAAATGTTTTATTAGTTTAATTAGTATTTCTTTAAAAATATTAAAAGATATAAGTGTGTTTATTATGAGAGAGATGCGTAAAAAAAATGATAAGAATGAATATGGGGGCGACACGTGCCGTGTTAAAACCTTTATTTGTTATATAGTATAGATTATTACATTGACGAATTATTAATGTAAAACAATTCTATTATGTTTAACTTTGTTTTATTAATTTTTATGAATATGAAAAATGGCTTGTTTTTGTTAGTACTTTTTTGTGTATTATTCAGTTATGTATTTATTTAATATACGATTTATTGAATTTTTTATAAGTTATTTTGGGCTCTTTTCTAAATATTTATATAACTAGGAAAAATATTATTATATAGAGTTGTTATTTGATAAAAGTTTATTAACCTAAATTATAATACCAACGGAAGTAGAAGATACCGACAATCATTTTTGTGCTTAGACCAAATGTAGTCCCCTAACGCCCCACTCTTTAATTTCTAATGACAATGTTTTTTTTTTATTATTGAATCGTATTTTTATTATGTGATGAACCTTACCCGACCCGAACAATCGAACCGAACCGAACGAAACCGAATTTTTTACGTCCGTCCTATGAAATTGGAGCATCTAAAAACAGTGAACCCCCTGAAAAAAATTCCTGGATCCGCCACTGATTTTACGGCACCACACCCAAAAGGGGCATTGTTAACGCGACCCGCTGCTAGTCTACATCATCCATACCGCACCCTACCGTGGGAGTGTAACACATAGCCTAATATTTGATCAAATATATGTTCTTAAATTTGATTATTTATCAAAAATTTAAGAAGGTTATAAGTAAGAGTTTTGCTAATCATAGCTTTCTTATAATTCGACCTAACAACCAAGAAAAAGAAGAATAGCTTTCTGGGTTATAATTTTTTTCCATTAATTCGAATCATGAAACACGAAATTATATTATATTTTTCATTTTCCTAACATTTCTTTTCTCATAAATTTTCTTTTATTTCATTTATTAAACACAACATAAACATATATATCGCAAATTGTATTATACAATTTTTTAAAACACATTTCCTATTAATGGACAGACTTGTGAGAAGCATATTGCTATATATGACATATCCGGCATGCCAATTTTGGGTTGTTCATGGGCATTTGTGTAAATTCATCATCAAAAAAGTGTTGTCAAAGGGAATTATCAATGAAGTCAACTGTTGATGAGACAGATAGGTGAAGAACAAAAAGAAAACATCCATCAAGACTCAAGAGACCAACATAATCATAAACTATTGTGTTAAACGTTAAATATCAATTTTACCCTTCTAGTTTTGTTCTTCTTTTAGGGGCTGGGCTGGGTAGGGTAGGGTACGACTGGGTTCTATTTTTCTTGCATGATTGGTTTGGATAATTTGTTTTTAAAGTGTCATTTCTAATTAATTTGAATTATATCTTTTTATTCGTTTTACTATCTAAGCGATGTCATTTTCATATAAGTATATAGGAAACCAATGTTGATACCCCGTGCTGAAATATTGCTAAAAATAATCATGTTATAAAGGTATTCTGATTTATAAAAAATATTACGTTGTTTACAAAAGTAAAGCATCCAAAATCACACACAAAACGCACTCTAAAGGTTAACCGGTTGGATCGAGCAGGCCGGTTTAAAAAACAGACAACATTTTAAGAAATGGTACCCTTTAATAATCTTATTTTTTTAATATAAAAAACACACAAAATTAAAGATACTATACAACCAAATAAGATTAACTATCCTATTCAAAAATAATAAAAAGGTAATACAGATATGAAAAAAAGGCAACAAATTAAATAATTATTATTATTTTAGGTTAACAAAATAAAGAATCTATAATGTCTTTGATACTTGAAAAAGAAAATACTAAGAATGATGTGTTGGCTTTCTTATCATATGACCGTCTCTATTATGTAATCCATCTCTCTTCATTTTCTCTGTTTTTTTAGTTATGGTAACTGCCTATAATCATGAGATAATTATATTTTAATTTCCATCGTAAATCCTCTTGTTTAGAGGTTTTTTTTAATAGACAATCTGTTACAACTCCATTGTTATCTGAATATATTGTTTTCATGAGTTTATAAACAGCACGGTGAAACTAGAACATACACATAAGATTTGTATAAAGAGCACATTGAATATTCATAACAAATACATTAACAACATCAAAGTTCTTTTTTCATAACAAAACAGTACATCATGTTAACCAAAACCGTAACTAAAACAAACATCATATTACATGTTGGCTTTTTTAAATTGTTTATTGTACTGTTTTGTTATGAAAATAGAATTTTAATGTTGTTAATATTTTTGTTATGAATATTCAGTGTGTTTTTTATACAAATCTTATGTGTGTTTAAGTTTCACTGCGTTGTTCATCAACTTATGAGGACGAACTGGAATAATTGAATTAACATAACCAGTAAAATTATTAGATAACAATACATTATTATCTAATGCAGAAACAAATTAAATAAATGAATAAACATAACCAACACAATTTAATTAGATAATGTAAGATTATTTATCTGATTCAGAAAACAAAGTGGATTAAATTGAAGGAACATAACCAACACAAAGTGCTTTTTATATAAGAGTACATTATTCTCAAAACATAAACCCACGACAATCATCGTAAATAAACTATAACATAACCCACACAAGCTAAAATGATAATATAATCAATCTGTAATCAATAGACTAAAAATCGTGTAGTCTATAAAATGTTGGTTTCATTTGAAAGAAAAACAATGAATTTAAAATTAACATCGCATAAATGAAGGATTTCTTAGAGAGTGGAGATGGAGCGGGTTCCGACATTGGACGCGTTATCTCATTGGGGAGTTGATCTCCCTTCGGTTCTTTGTTCTATATGTGGGGATCTCGTAGAAACATCGGAACATCTATTCCTTTCATGCAGTTTTGCACAATCGATTTGGCAGCTGGTTCATCAATGGTGTCGTGTTACAAATTTTTTTCCCTTCTCGGTTAAAGACCTTTTGGAAGTTCACAACTTTTCCGGGTTGCATGGGGACCAGAAAAAGGTGATTCATGCGATTGTTTTAACAACGATATGGTGTATTTGGAAGACAAGGAACAGTTTATCGTTTAACGGTAAGGAGGTTATATTAAGAAGTATTCTGGATGAAATAAAGGTTTTATCTTTCTTATGGGTGTCAAACCGTTCAAAGCACAAGACTTTGGAATGGTGGAAGTGGAGAAATTTTGGGTGTTAACAATGTATGTATTTTCTAAACTGGTTCTGTAACTTTGGTTAGCTATTTGCTATCCTTTTTAATGAATGATTTTTTATTGATCGTTCAAAAAAAGTATCCATAATTTTTTATTTTTAATAAGAGAAAGAATCCATAATTATTGTGGATTCCGAAAATAAAGGGCTTTGAACTGTTACATCAGTTTTCAAAACAAGAATTTGGCAAACTTCCCTTTCTAATGATTGTAAATCGGTATTGAACTTCACAAATGATCTTATAATTTTTATATTTTTATTTGTTTAACTTATTTCTAAATGTATTAATATAACTGGTTTGGATCCCGTGTATACAAACGGATGAAAAATATCAATAACTAAAATTTTTAAATCTTTATGTGTATATTTTACACGTGTAAAAATGTATTATATACTAAGGATATAAAACAAAAGTCAAAATATGCAAAAACTAATATATAATTGGGTTTCGAAAATAAATTAAACACTATTTAATGTAATTTGTTTTTTATTTATTATTTGATTGAAAATATAAGTTAAATAATTAGATTTTTAAAGTTTCATAAGGGATAATTTAAAATAAATGTGTTTTATTAGTATAATTAATATTTTTTTAAATATATATTGTTGTTAAAAAAGGAGGTGCATTTAATAAGAGAGAGAAGCGAGAAAAAAATGATGAATGTGACAATCCGCACTTTTCATGTTAATCCCGTTAACATTCCCGTTAAATATTCTCTTAAAAACTTAACCCCGTTAACTAAACCAGTTAAATCTAACCCCAAGGGCCATTTCTGTCAGTCTTGTAGTTTAAACTACAGGTACTGAATCTGTCAAGTCCCAAAACCCAATCAATTGACTTATCAAAGTCAAAATCAAAGGATGTGGATTCCTGTTGACTTTGAAAAAGTCAAACCGAAAGCCTTTAACCCAAATTCGCATTCTTCAACCCATTTTCGTTCAAATTTGTGTAGGTCCAGATTTCTCTTGAAATCACTGATTTGATCGATTACACACACACACAGGCGGAAACTGTGTGTATAGTGGTGAAACAGATAATAGAAACAGTGTTGGTGAAGATAACAGGCTAACCACAGTTTGAATCAACACGCAAATGGTATGAAAGTGTAAGAACACAGTGAATAAACAACTGCAAATTGTATTGATTCAGGAAAAATGTGAAAGAGAAGGTTCAGGGTTACAGCCGCTACTCACACCCTAAATATTCTCAAACTAGGTTATTTATAGTAGTGACAGTATCGAAACTATGTTCAATCGAAACTAGTAGTTTCGATTGACCATTTACAAGTGATACAAATACTGTCGAAACTACCATCTATCGAAACTACTAGTTTCGATTGAACACACTCAATCGAAACTAAGTAGTTTTGATGGCCCAGACTTAGAAATAAAAACAGTAAATTACATAAAACTGAAATTACATTTAATGAAATGACAGAAAGTAAACTAGTCTAAACTTGTTTAAACAAACAACAAATGACAACAGCTTATACATTATGATATGACTCTACAATCTCCCTCTAAGCTGTTGCATTACCGTCTTCAGCTCTTCTTCAAGCAGCTGGTCCTTCAGTTGTCCTTGGTATAAAAGGTTTAACATGGAGAGATACAACCCGTTGGTAGGCTTTAGCATCAGCTTCATCTTCATCACTGTATGCCTGAATGTGATTCTGAAACAGTATTTCCAGATCTTTAGGCTGAAACTTCAACAGCTCCATGGGCTCAAAGATGGTGATGTCTTCCTTGCCCTCACACTCTATCACTGCACTGCCAATAATTGGGTCGTAGTACCATTTTCTGAAAGTTTGTAGCTGGACAGGTACAGATTTTGGAATGGTGATGGTCGTGTGTGTTTGGGCAGGCTTGTACCTTAAGAACACATATGGCTTGTTAGTTTTAGGATGAAACCTAGTCTTTGAGATCTTCTTTTGAGTTTTCCTAGGCTTCATTCCTTTGAAATCATTATTGACTTGAGAATGCAGAAATTTCTCAAAGTCATAAGCCATCATGACCTTCCCAGGGTTTTGAAGTGGAAGTTTAGCTAAATCCCTGAGGTCATAGAAAGGAAGGGTTTGGAAGTCAGTCATATTTTTAAAGTGCTGAACTCCCCCTCTATATCTTCTTATGATAAAGAGCTTCCTTTCAGCATAATACTTCCAGCCAATTGGAGGCCTTTTTAGTTCTTGATGCTCTGCTATCCATTCATATGTCTTAGGAGTTTCCTCCTGGATTATTTTCTTAAACCAGGACTTTCTTGAAGTTGAAGGTTCAGGAGCAACCGAGGGTGAATCTTGTGCTGGACCGGATTCGGAGACTGTAGTGGTTGGTTCAGGAGTGACTGTTTTGATAAGATTAATCTGAACATCTTCTTCACCCTTTTCTTCGTCAGATAAGGTTTGAATTTCATCTCCGTCTTCCGTAAAGTATCTAGTTCGCTCAGTCTCCTTTTCTTCAGTGGTCAGGATTTCTGGATAAAGATCATTATACCCAAAGTTTTCAATGTCAGCTAAAAGGGCATTCAGCTCATCATCAGATGGGATGTCTTCTTCATCAAGAATCACGGTCTCTATTTCAGTGGAAGTCCCTTTCCCTCTCTTCCTTGCTTCTCTTCTCTCACTAGCTGAGGGAAGGTTTAGTTCTGTACCTTCAATTTTGACTTCAACCGTCTCTTTTGTCTTTTCAATATGCCCAGCAAATATAGTTAGTGCAGATTCTGGATTAGTTACAAGGTCAGGAGATGAGGGTTCAACCACAGGTGTGGTCTCCCCATGAGCTGTTGAAGTAGTTGGTTGTTTTTGCACAGGTTTAACCATTGAGGCTTTGAGCTGCTCCACTGCTTCAGCCAAAGCCTTGAATTCTTCATTTTGCTTTGATATTAGTTTCTGCTGTGTTTCAAGTTGAGTTTGTTGGACCTCAATTTGGGTATGTAAACCCCCAACTTCCAGCTTCAAGTCTTTAACCTCTTCCTGGACATTATGCAAATTATTTTTCAAGCCTTCAATTTCTTCATCTTTCTTTTGAATCGTATCGTGCATTTTCTTCAGTTCAAGGCTTAGAGTCTTAACTCTTGGTAAAGGAGAGGCTGAATCATGAGTTGGTGATGTGGGAGTAGTATGGATGGGTGATTGTTGTGGATTTGGTTGTGGAGTGGGTTGTGGAGTAGGTCGTGTAGATGGTTGTGAAGATGGTTGTGGAGATGGTTGTGGAGTGGCTAATAGAGAATCTGATGAGGATGACAAGTCTTCAAATCCTGTTTTGATTTTCTTTGCCTTAGGCTCTTCTTCCTCAAAATCAGAACCTGACTCAACCTGTCGTTTAGAGGAAGATGCGGGATGCATTGTTCTATCATCTGAATCAGACTTGTAGTAGTCAGATCCATAAATCCCTGCATCCAGAGTTTCACTTGATTCTGCGACTTCCTCCTCAACTCCATGCATGCCAGCTTCAACATTAACTGCTGGCTCTTGAACTATCTGAATTTGTTCAACAAAAGGAGCCTCTATCATAGGCTCAATGATGGGTTGTTCTTGTTCTTGAACTTCAGGGACGTTTATCTCAATCTCAGCTTCATCAATAGGTGCATTACCTTGATCTTGCTCAACTTCCATTTCTTCTTCTTCAGATGATGAGTTCTCTTCTTCAAGATCAGGGTCAATGTCAGGGATAAATTCTTCTTCTTCACCAATGATATGACCAAACAGGGGAACGTCAGCTATTGCCCTGTTGGTTCTCTTGTTAGTACTCCTCATGTAGCTGAGAGTCTTGGCAATCATGTGATCGAACACAAAGATGTTCCCACCTTGTTGCAGCTCAGGATGAATATGATTGATGATAATTTGTAAAAATCTAGGATATGCCAAGAATTTCTCCTTCACGGATCCAGTTAGATTGTCTTTTAACTGTCTGAATATGAAGCCAGAAAAGTTGTAATCTCTTCCCTTGATTATCCCCAGAATAGCTGAGCCCAGAGTGCTGTTTGCTGAATCAAACCCTCCTTTTCTTATTGATAGGCAGTGAATAAACACGTGCACTATATATCTCCAGTGGCTTGGTAAGGAGTTCTTGATTATCTGGCCACTCTTGAATTCATCTGGATGACCCAACCTTCTAAAGCATTCTTTAACATAGAAAATTGGAATTCAATAGGTGCATCTGGATTATCATTAAACTGAAGCACCTCTCTAATTATAGCTTCAGAAAGTAAGACTTCTTGGCCACGCACAGTTGCTCTAATGTGCTCTATATTCTCAATTGTGATGATTTCTGCAGTCTCCCAGAATTCTCTTATAGTTGTCTCAAACACCGGCAGATTATTGCTGATAGCAAAGCTAATGTTGGAGTTTGCCAGGAAATTTAGTACAGGAATGAACTCTGCAGCCTTAGGATCATTGGCATTGAGGAATGCACATACATTGTGTCTTTTCACAAATAAGAGATCCATACCTGTAAAGTTTATCAATTTTGCACAATAAGTAAGATTTCTGAAAATACTGAATTGAAACAAGATATATCAACACTTAGAAAAAAATTGAAGTCCTAACTGTCGAAACAACTAGTTTCGATTGAGATCAATACAGTCGAAACAACTAGTTTCGATGGAGACCAACACTGTCGAAACAACTAGTTTCGATGGAGATCAAAACTGTCGAAACAACTAGTTTCGATGGAGATCAAAACTGTCGAAATAACTTGTTTCGATGGAGATGAACTTATCGAAACTATCTAGTTTCGATCAGAGATACTAGGGCAAGTTTGGGTGTCGAAACTAGTAGTTTCGATTGAAAATTTATAAGATAATTTTGAAAGTGTTGAACCCTTTTATCGAAACTACTTGGTTTTGAAACCCAAACCCCTCTGATTCGTTATACTCAGACTTAATATAAACAAGTTAAAAGAAAGGTTTAGAGTAGCCTGTCAGTGACGAAACTTCATCTTACCGAATGTGAGACGTTATCTGCAGGAATATACAATAATTGTGAGTTCTAAGATGATTAAAATGAATTCAAACACAAAGAACACAAACGACTGTTATTATGAAGATTTAGTCGAACAAATTTTAAATTTTGAAACCCTGGGTCTGCCGTTTTGCAAAAATCATCAAAAAGAGGTAGTGAGACGTTACCTGATGATGGAGACGATAGAGACAACGGGGAAAATCAGTTGATATCTTGCAACCCAGACCGACGATTTGAGAGATTGTGTGAAAGACGGAGAAGGCGAAAAGGTTTTGAAAAATATGAGTAAGAATTAGTATGACGGGAGGGATTGCTTATGAAGGCTTTTAATTCTCGTGAGACAGAAGACAAAATTGCCCCTGTCGAAACAACTAGTTTCGATAGGACAAACTAGTTTCGATATGTACAACTAGTTTCGATAGGTCAAAGTAGTTTCGATATGTACAACTAGTTTCGATAGTTCAAAGTAGTTTCGATATGTACAACTAGTTTCAATATATAAATAAAATTATACACAAGATATTTACACTTTTCTTCTTGAAAAAGATCCAACATGAGATCAGATCTGGTAAGTCTCTTGAAACACTTCCTTTTGCAATTCACTACTGTGAGTCCCTGAAGATAGCTGATATTTGTGCAAAGTAAACCCGAACATTTGTTTGTACAAAGATTTCATGTGATTAGAAGGTACCATTTAAGCAACATACAAGGTGTACCCCACATATTAAAATAAAATGATTTTGAAAAACCTATCAATCCTCAAGAAGTACCCATCTTCATCCTATCATCTCTTTCTGATTAACCAATGTACCGTCTTAGTAATGTCAAAGTACCACCAAATTAAAATAAGATATCCAAGTGGATTTAGAAAAATAAAAATAAAAAATATCCAAGTAGATATTAAAAAAGTACGAGCATTCTAGATCTTTGCGTAAGCAAAACAGAAGAAGTCGTAAAATTATCCAAGCGGATAGAAAAATGTTGAACACCCGAGATCTTTGCGTAAGCAAAACAGACGGGGTCAAATCATCCAAGTGGATGGGAAAAGGATGAGCACCCGAGATCTTTGCGTAAGCAAAACATACGGGGTCATCGGTGGTAAATATCGTTATATTGACGGTCACTTGGCGTATGAATAGGAATCCAATACGTAAGCCTGTATCTGATTGAATTGGTTTTTCTTAGATATAAAAATGGGTTAGATGTTTCAATAATGGATTCAAACACACAAGTATGAGATATATATTAGGTTTTCACACTACTTACAAGTTTTAACCATATGTCAGGCCTACCAGCTATACCTCAGTAAACACCATCGCTGTTGGTCTATTCCATGTCCAAGAAATGAGATCAGATACTATCATTTCTCAAAGGTCAGATTCAATTTTTCTTGCAACTTGTAAGATTATATACACAGCAATTCTTTTCAATATTAAAATATTATATTTCTCCCCCAAAAGATTTGCGTGGATACTTGTTAAAAAAAATAAAATCTTTTTGGAATTTTCTTAGACAGTTTAAACAGAATTAATAAAAAAAATAAAGAAAATAAAAAAAATTATTTACACAATTTACTGAAAGTTGATCATTCCAAGCATTTCCACCAGTTGGGCAAATCTGGTAGGGTCAAAAGCCTTTGTGAAGATGTCTGTGGTTTGTTTATTAGTTTTGACTTCAACAATTCGAATATGCTTCTTTTCAACACAGTCACGAATAAAATGATGTTTAATTTCAATGTGTTTGGTTTTGGAATGCTGAACAGGGTTTTTGGTGATATGGGGAACGGCAGTGTTGTCACACAGAATGGGTGTCTCATGGAATGTGATCCCATAGTCAAGCATCTGATGGTGTATCTATCTGACTTAGGAACAACAGAGGGCTGCGGCAATGTATTCGGCTTCGACGGTGGATTGTTTCTTACATTGCCATGAGACAAGGCGGTTGCCAAGGAATTGACAACCTCCAGAAGTTGATTTTCGGTCTAAGTTGCAACCCCCGTAGTCTGAATCTGAATAAGCGACAAGATCAAACAAGTCAGTTTTAGGATACCACAGACCCAATTTTGGCTTATACCTTAAGTATCTTAAAATACGTTTGACAGCAGATTAATGAGAGAGTTTAGGATTAGCCTGAAAACGTGCACACAAGCACACTGCAAACATGATGTCGGGTCTGCTGGCCGTGAGATACATGAGAGATCCTATCATAGAGCGATATAGATGCGGATCAACGCTTTCCCCATCCATATCAGGAGTCAATCAATGTCGAACTTCCACAGGAGTTTTTACTGGATGGGAATCAGCCATTTTGAACTTGGTCAAGATTTCTTTTACGTATTTTTCTTGATGGATAAGGATTCCTGACTCAGACTGATCAACTTGTAGTCCCAAAAAGAACTTCATTTCCCCCATGGAGCTCATCTCAAACTTAGATCGCATCACTTCTTCAAATTCTTTGCAGAGACGGGGATTTGTAGAACCAAAAATGATATCATCCACATAAATTTGCACCATGATTGTATCCTTTTCCTCCTTCCGTTTGAACAAGGTTTGGTCAATTTCTCCTCGTGTGAAACCATTCTCAAGTAGATGCTTTGATAAAGTTTCATACCACACACGAGGTGCTTGGTGAAGACCGTACAATGCTTTGTCTAACTTGTAAACATGGTCTGGAAAATTAGGATCAATGAAACCCGACGGCTGCTTGACATATACTTCTTCTTGAACTTTGCCATACAAAAATACGCTTTTGACATCCATTTGATGGACGGTGAAGTCCATGTAGGCTGCATAGGCGAGAAACATTCTGATGGCTTCCAAATGAGCCACTGGTGCAAAGACTTTCTCATAATCAATCCCTTCTTCTTGATAGAAACCTTGAACCACCAGATGAGCTTTATTTCGAATCACAGTGCCGCCTTCATCCTTTTTGTTGCGAAAGACCCAACGAGTACCGATTGGAACTATGTTCTTGGGTAGATCCACCAAATTCCACACATGTAACTTTGAGAATTGCTGTAGCTCTTCCTGCATTGCTTCCACCCAGCTATTTTCTAGTATAGCTGCTTTAATGTTCTTTGGTTCAGTTTGAGAGATGAAGCAGGAAAACATGTTGTTTTCAAATGCTTCACAGGCACTTCGGGTACTAACACCCACATTGAGTGGTCCAATGATGTTATTGGTGGGATGAATCTTGTGAATTAGCAGTTGAGGAATTTCATCTTCTTCCACGACTTCTTCCACATTGGTAAGATTTTCGGCAGGAGGATCGGCAATATCATTAATAGGATCTTCAGCAGGTGATTGTGGTGCAACATCTACTATTTGAATGGAGTTGTCTTCAACAGTTTCACTTGTTGCACCAGAACCAGAAGACTCCATATTAGATTCAGCATTAGCAACCACAGGAATTTCAACCTGAGCAAATAAAGAAGAGCCTTGATCATTTATGTTCCCTAGATTGTTCACAGAGAAGTAAGGATTAGCATGAGTTGATTCAATAGAGAAATCAGGAAGATTAAATGACTTAAAAACTGAATCGACGTCAAAGAGCCAATTGGGACCGTCTCCTGCGTCCGTATGATTGTTTTCATGCCAATTGATATCAATGGACTCCATCACTATCCTTTTCTTCTTATGGTAGACACGAAAAACACGTTGATTGGATGAGTGACCAACAAAATAGCATTCATCAGCTTTGGCTTCAAACTTGTTGAGCTGATCTGAAGTGTTCAACATTGTGCACACACACCCAAATTTCCTGAAGAAATCAATAACTGGCTTGCGCTTGTACATGATCTCATAAGGTGTCTTGTTGCAACTTTTAGTGATAAGAACCCGATTTTGCACAAAACATGCAGTGTTGACCGCCTCAGGCCAGAAAGTCACGGGAAGCTTAGAGTCAACAATCATAGTTCGTGCAGCTTCAATTAGAGTGCGGTTTCTTCTTTCAGCTACACCGTTTTGTTGAGGAGTACGAGGTGCACTGAATTGTCGAGAAATTCCTTTGTTTTCACAGAAGGAATCAAAAGTTGCATTTTTGAATTCTGTTCCATGATCGCTGCGGATAGTCTTCACACTTAGATTGAAGAGGTTCTCAATTTGAAGCAGATAGGTTTTTAAAATCTCTGGCGTCTCATCTTTTGTGGCTAAGAAAAACACCCAAGTGAATCTAGAAAAATCATCTATTACCACCAGACAGTATGACTTTCGTCCAAGACTCGTGACACTCACTGGACCAAAAAGATCCATGTGAAGCAATTGGAGAGGAGAGTCAATGGAATTGGTGGTTTTAGGCTTATGCGAAGATTTGTGCTGTTTTCCTTTGGAACATGAGATACAGTGTTCCATATGAGTGAAATCTTTGAGAGGTAATCCAGTGACTAGGTTGCCTCGAACCAGTCGATTCATTGTTTTGAAATTTACATGTCCCAACCTCTTATGCCACAGGAAAGATTCATCTTCAGAAGCTTTTGAGAGAAAACACGATTCAATGCCCGAAGGGTTGTTCATATCCAAGCTATATGTGTTGTATCTTCTGGGAGCACGCATGAGAATAAGTTCTTCCAGAATCACCACTCCTGGCTTCAAGATAAGACATTCTTTTGAATTGAATAAGGCACAAAAGTCCTTGTCACAAATCTGTGAAACACTCATCAGATTGTGTGACTTCCGGCATTTTCAGGTTAACTCCGTTAACTCAAACCTCGTTAGTTCAAACATTTTTCGTTACAAACTCAGTTATCTCAGTTAGTCACACGTACATTGCATTTAATTAGGATTAATTAAATGTGTCAGTTAGTTCACACACATCGGATCGCACTCGAGTCTAACCCGGAACGTTGGTGATTAATCGAACATTAATATTACGGACATTAATAATTTATATTTTATATAAAATTGCGAGTTTTATATAATCTTATGTGATTACGTGAATTGTATGAATATTATCGTTTTCGTACGTGTTTATCGTGTAATTATCGTATTTAGTATTTTTATAAAAGTTAGTGTTTTTATAAAAATAAAAATGGAATGTTTTAATTATTAATCAAGTTAGTAATTAATTAAATAGATTTATGGGCCTTAATTAAGCCCGCAGGCCATCTTAAAAACCCATTAGGGAAAAGATAAAGATAAAAGTTTGAAAAAAAAATAAAAAAATTATCTAAACCCTAATCCCCTTTTTTGAAACCGTCGACCTCACCCTCACCCCCTCACCTTCGACCGAATTGAAGAAGCAAGCCAAAGAACCCCCGTTCGATCTCCGATCTCGCAATTGAACGCGTATTTGGACTCCTCTTGACATTCCTAACGTTCCTACGTAAGTTATTTTATAAAAATCCGTCACTTTTTCATTAATATTTTTGAGATCGAAACCCTAGATTATCCAAACTTGATGATTTTGAAATATAATAAGGAATTGGTTAATTGATTGATGTTGTTATGTCGTATGGATGATTTTATGAAATTATATGAAACCCTAGTTGTCATACGAGGTGAAAATTGAATATTTTTGATTATGTGATGTTTAGAAATCATATGTTAGACGTGGGTTATGATTAATATAGTTGTAGTTATATTAGTTGAAAGATTTAGAATTGATTTGACGTGCTAATTTTGTGAATTGAGCGTGTAATGGACAAGTTACTAAAAGAATAAACTTTTTATGTATTCTATTTTGCATGCTAGATGTGATTAGGATGATGTGATGATGGTTATGAGCTACTTGATACAGGTTTAGATGATTTGTGAAATCAGATTTTGAATACATAACCCGGTTTTACGAACTTTCCAAATAAGGAAACTTTAATTGTTAAAAATGGTTAGAACTTACTATTTAGACATGCATGATATGGTTTAATGATTGGTACATGTTAGTTAAGATACAATAACCTGTTGTAACGTATTAGGTGTTTGAAATCACGCATGTTAGTCATAGGTTACTAAAGATGGAAACTTTACTTGGAATTGTGACATACATGTTAAGTTCTATGCAATCGTTATGTGATAGGACGATCTTGAACATGTTATAGTAGTCTTACAAGCATATTAACAATGATAATTTCACGAGACACAAATCCCGAACATACTTTCTATTTATAGAAACCTGCTATTTATAGAAACTTTCTATTTTTGGAAACTTTCTATTTTTGGAAATCAAGCTTGTTTGATTTGAACAATTAGGGTTTGTTGCTAAGTGTTACAGCATGATCATTTGTGTATAATATAGAAGTATTATACTGAACAAACATTTAATCACTAAACGGGTCACCAACGGGTCGTCGGGTCAAACTTGGTCAAACATGAGTCAAACTTACAAACTTTTCTAAACCCTTAAAACAATGAGATTGTTTGGATACTTAGGGTTCATATTCTCTTGCACAAACACACACTTATAAACCGGTGTTTATAGGTGGCAGTTAGTCGTCAAGCATTCTAAGCTCGTTTTTCTTTCGCACATACTCTAAGGTGAGTTTCACGGCCCCTTTTCTTACGTTTTAAACTTGGGGGAGAAAACATGGGTACGGGCATTTAGATCTTACGTTTCTTTTATATCACTTGTGTACTAAGCGCAAACATATAATGAAAGTCCTCACTTATCGAACCGTTAGTATATGGGTTAGCGAGGTAATCTTGAGTAGTACTACTGGGCATTGACAAGCCCCACCCGCGTTAGTCGCGCTAACACGACGGGAAGTCGAACGGGTGTAACATTGACCTAAACATTCACCATTGATGATGATAGTCATGGTGGGAGGCAGTACAAACATAAACAGTCAGCTTCGGTGTCGAAACGCTTTAGTAACATGTACTAGGTTAGCTACCTATGATATAAATTGTAAATGGTATTATCTAGTAAACTTTACAAACATTGAAACCTGTGAACTCACCAACCTAGTGTTGACACGTTTTAGCATGTTTTCTCAGGTAATTAAGGTACAAGCACGAGCTAAGGCATGCATGCATACGAAGTCTATCATTTGCAAACTCAAGAATTATTTATTTTAATTATCTTTGAATTGTTTATATTGGCGCAACTGTTTTGGCGCATGTTTTTCATTTAACTTTTCGCTTCCGCAAGTCTTACATTAAATTAGTATTTTCATTACTAGTGTTGCATCGTGACTATGAGCAATACTAGTAGTTTTTATTAAACTCATATAGAGTCGTTCAACGTAACTAATGACTGAGATCCTGTTATGTCACGCTCCTAAACGGTAAAACTCCGTTAGTGGATTTTGGGGGTGTGACAGATTGTATTTCAACTGAGGAACAAAGTTGACAAATTCCAGACTATTTACTCCATTTGTTACTGTTCCTTGTCCTTCAATCTTTCCTCCTCTTGGGTTTCCAGCAAAAGCAACATATTCTCCATCAATTTGATGATAATCTTGCAGCAAGTTAAAGTGCCCAGTCATATATCTTGAACATCCACTATCTACATGCCAGATGTTATCACCGGTTCTTCTTGATTGACCCTATACACAACGAACCATTTATACGTTTTGACCAACATTGTTTCAATCAAGAGATCTTAGTGTCAGGATATGACATCTCATTAGAATCAAGATTACAACCATCCTTTGATGAAACACGGTCATCAAATAGAACATTATTTTTAATTTTCCACGTTCGTTTTAAATGATTTTTTGCATTTTTAATTCTTTTACGTCTAGATTTTCTACTGTGAGAAGACTTAGGCAACATGTATGAATTTAATGAACTTTCGGAAGGCGATTTTTCATTAGAATTTGTGGTTGTTAATTTACAACTTTTTGAAACATGATTTGAGGCACCACAACTAAAAGAAACGTTTTCACAAGATATCTTAGCCTGATAATAGTCATCACAAGATGAAGATGATTGTGATGTTGAGGAATCTGAACATGAGACGGTTCTCTCATCAATAACTTTGTCTTGAAGACGATGTGCTTCCTTTAATCTGAAAAATTCCATGTTGCTCATGGTTTCACGTGGTACATCATTCACAATAATTCCTGCACTTTTAAATTTTGTAACACATGGCATAACATTCAAAGATTTAGGAACAAATGGCAAGGCATTTTTAAATTTAGAAACATCACATCCCAAACCTGTATGCTCAGCAGGCATAGAATCAAAATACAAGTTTTTAACGTGTTCACAAATATTTGGTTTTGACACGGACATATTATTACATTCATCCGACTCAAGTTCTTTTAAAATAGTTCTATCATTAGCACTCTTATCACAATCATCTTCGAAATTTACACAATTTGACTCTACACAAGAAGCAAAAATGTCAGAATCAGAGGATGTAATATAATCATCAAGAGATAATGTGCAAACAAAAGGTGTGGAAACATGTGGAGTAGGCATATCAGCAAATCTCCCTGATTTAGAATAAGGAGGTGGATGAGAGTTATACCCAAGACCTTCTGTGCCTTTTCTATTAAATTGTTTATCAATTATTCCAAACAGAATTTTCTAATCCATATCCATGTGATCAACCTGTAATTTGGCTTTTTCTGACTTTTGGACTCTTTCTGTTAAAATTGTATTATTAATGGTTTGAGTATTGAGTGGCACAATTAAAGAACGATTTTCACCAGAAATATCACGAATTTTCTTTAAGTGAAGTTTCTCATTTTTGGCCACAGAGTCATACATTACTTTAATGTGATTTCGTTCATCAATCAAGGCTTGATTGATGAATCTATATTTTTGAATTTCATTCAAGCAAGATCTAGAATTACACAATTTAGAAATAACCTCAGTAGGCACAGCAGTGAGATCCTCAGCAGGTTCAATCATGACACACTTGCCCATGTCCTCTACATCAGCCATCAAAGCTTTATCAGCAGCTTCCTCAGCTTGGTCTCCCCAATGATAATGTCCATCAACCTGACACACAAGAGCTGTGGAGCTTGAAGATGTGTTTGTCTTTGGAGGATTGGCAGCTTGTTTTCCAGAGGAGATCTTCTTCTCTTGCTGATCCTTGGATGACGGTTCCTTGCAGTTTCTGGCAAAGTGACCCAGCTGATCACAATTGTAACATCTCACCTTCTTGATATCAAACCCAAGTGTCTTTCCCTGCTTAAATCTGTCTATGCCAGTTCTTTTGATGAATCTTTTGGCTCTTAAGGTCAACATGGCCATGCACCAGTCAATGTCCATTTTCTCCAAATCATCAGGATTAATCTGCTCCAAGTCATCAGGTTGAAAGCTAACCGGTGTTAGATTTCCAGATATCAGTGCATCATAGCACGACATGAAAGCAGTCATGATTGGGACATATTCATCAGGAATCATGGTGATAGTCTTTTGAGGAGCAGAGGAGCTGGTAGAATTAATTGTAGCAGCTGAAGGAGGGACATCAGTCTGAAAGTATGGGCTACCGGATGAGCTTGATCCAGCAATGAGAGCTGTGTTTCTAGACTGATTTGATGGAGTGACTGCTCCCTTCTTAATCTCAATTTCATAAGATTCAAGAATGCTATAGACTTCCTGTTGAGACAGAGCACTCAGATTCTCAGTCTTTTTTATCATGATTCGATACATATTCCATTCCTCAGGAAGAGAATCTAGGAGTTTCTTGTTTAGATCAAGAGTAGGATACTCAATTCCCATTACCTTCAACCTTGATACAATGCTTGAGAAACGGTTGATCAAATCAGATATTGATTCTCCCCTTACACTGCTGAACATCGCATATTGTTTCTTAATCAGATCTCTTTTGCTTTCCCTGAAATCCTCACTTCCCTCATATCTTGTGCACAGTGCAGCCCATAAGTCTTTGGCAGTTGTGTACTCAGCAAAGATGTTGAAAATATCCATAGGAAGAGCCATGGCAATAGTCCCGTAGGCCTTGTTGTCTCGGGCAATCAAGGCAAGATCTTTCTCATCATACTCAGATACTAACTTAGGACGTTGAACATCAGCAGTGGTAGTTACGGGCTTGTGGGGACCATCGGTGATAGAACCCAACAGTGTATAATCGTGAAATTGAAAGAAAAGCTTCATCTTTTTAGTCCAGTCATCAAAATCTCTTGTGGACACAAGAACAGGTGGTCTATTTCTCCCAGAATGTTCTGTTGAACTTGAAGTGGCCATAATATTTTGAATCGAAACTAAAACAGTAACTAGTTTCGATAGGTCAACTTTTATCGAAACAACTAGTTTTGATAGAACAACTTTTATCGAAACAACTAGTTTCGATAGGGCAGCTTTTATCGAAACAACTAGTTTCGATACTGAAAATTTTCAAGGCAAGTTTCGATAACCACAGTTTCGATAGAGATAAGACAAAATTTAGTTTCGATAGTACCTTCTCCCGACAAAATGTAGACAAGAAGTTTCGATGATCAACGGAAATCAGAAACTGTCCCTAGTAGTTTCGATGCCTTCTTCTCCAAGCTCAGAAATACTCCATTGATGATACGCTCTAGAAATCAATAGTGCAGAAATGACAAACCAATCCGGTGAAAACCTTCGACTAACCCTCCTGATCACTGATCCAACTTCCGATTCTGAAAATACGAGCAAAAACCCTTGGAAATCGATGAAACAGTACTTCCGAGAATAGATGTGCAAAAACCCGAAATAAGCTCAAAATACCTCACAAATCACCTAGAATCGATCACAAAACCTGATAACACTCAAAAATACTAGAGCATAAAGCTCTGATACCAATTGTAGGTCCAGATTTCTCTTGAAATCACTGATTTGATCGATTACACACACACAGGCGGAAACTGTGTGTATGGTGGTGAAACAGATAATAGAAACAGTGTTGGTGAAGATAACAGGCTAACCACAATTTGAATCAACACGCAAATGGTATGAAAGTGTAAGAACATTGTGAATAAACAACTGCAAATTGTATTGATTCAGGAAAAATGTGAAAGAGAAGGTTCAGGGTTACAGCCGCTACTCACACCCTAAACATTCTCAAACTAGGCTATTTATAGTAGTGACAGTATCGAAACTATGTTCAATCGAAACTACTAGTTTCGATTGACCATTTACAAGTGATACAAATACTGTCGAAACTACCATCTATCGAAACTACTAGTTTCGATTGAACACACTCAATCGAAACTAAGTAGTTTCGATGGCCCAAACTTAGAAAAAAAAACAGTAAATTACATTTAATGAAATGACAGAAAGTAAACTAGTCTAAACTTGTTTAAACAAACAATAAATGACAACAGTTTATACATTAAGATATGACTCTACAATTTGTAACTGCAAATCACATTAATCGTCATAATCGACCACTACTGCAGCAATTAACGAATCTTTAATCCGAATTAATCCCAATAATGATTAATTAAACTATAACCGTCGACTTCATTATCTTTAAGCACGAATCCACATCAATTCGATCGTCAACACTGAAATCAACCATATGCGTATCTAAATCGAGTCCCGCAGAACCTGTTGCATCTTCCAATTCGATCAAAAACTGAGCCTGTGTCGCCGGAGACCAAAATACGCGAAGTCGGAGTTCAACCTAACCGAACACCATCAATCCGATCCCCATTCTGGTAATAAAACACTTCCTCAGTTTCGTTTTCATCTAGGGAACAAAATCCCTATACTAATTTGTTCTCATAACATATAATTGATCAAGACCCGTAATCTAGGGTTTATACAAAACCCAATTTGGGGCTTTTGATGCTAAACTTGAATAAAATTCAATTGAATTACATGGTTAGGCTCGAGATTACCTACTTTTTAAAAACCCCATATCAATTGAATCGAATAATATCCAATTGATTATAAACCGTAAACTAGGGTTCTTCATAAAACGAATTGGGGGTTTGTATTCTAGACTTAACCAAAATGAAATTAATCTATATGGTTAGCTTCGAAAGGTTTCAAATCTGTAAAAACCCCATGGTTTCATCAGTTAACATCATCGGATTTTGTCGAATCAATTTTGTGTTCATATTCTAGGGTTTCAATACTCAATCTGTGTATAATCGATTATGTGTTTGTTGTTTTCGCAATTAATTTCACTCACATGTTCGAAATCCCTTGTTAAACAAAAACCCTATGAATCCAAGATCAATCGTGATCGATTTGGGTGGAATCGGGAGTGATTTTGGGTTCGGTTCGCGACATAGGGGAAGAACACAGGGGTGTTGAGGATTAAAACCAATTGAATCCGGATGCTTGTGCGATACCCTAGCGGGCGGACTTGGTTAACACCCTTGGCTCAGACGCAGGAGACCCGGGTTCGAGTCCGGTCTCCTGCATTCTTTTTTTGGGGACTTTTTACTTACATTTATTTATTAAAAATCAAACCTTATATTATTATAATAATATATTAACTTGTTTTAATCCCGAAAACCGCCCGTAGGCTCGGGTTTGATTTTATAACCCATTTTTATATTAATTATCCACTTTTAAAATAATATATTTATATTATTTTCATACCATAACTTCGTATAAAATAATATATTTATATTATTTTCAACCCGTGATTCGTGTTATAAAATAATATATAATTTATATTATTTCTTATCGTTTATACCTCGTGTGAAGTTTCAAACCAATTAATAATATAATTGTTATATTATTTACCCACATTTATATACTCGATTAAAAATAATATATTTATTATTTTTCCACACAAATGACTATTTTAGTTAATCCTTCGAACCTAAAAATAATATATTAAATTATATTATTTTCCTAACTTTTGTAAACGACTTTAACATACGAATGTATTTATTTATTTATTATTCGTTATTAACGTACGACACGTAACGCTTTTTCCTTAATGATTATATTAAGAAATTTATATAATCCCGTAGACACGTTCGTCTACTCTTAAATCCTTAGAAAGCGTTAAGGTGTTCTAACTTCCGTGTCGTCGTCATATGTCCCTAACTTATGTGTTATAATTATAGGGCATACGTATGCCGTGCAGGCTAACACTTGAGATTCTAAATCTCATACTTGTGTGATACTACCTACTACGCAACGCAGGTGAGTATTCACGGCCCCTTTTTAGTGCTTTTAAACTGGGGGAGAAAACATGATGCAAACTCTTTTTGATTTTTGTACTTCATTTTATATCACTTGTTATGACTATGCGTAAACTCTATCATGAAAGTCCTCACATCGAACCGTTTAAATATGAATATAGCGAGGTATGCTGGGTAGTACTACTGGGTTTGACAAACCTCACCCGCGTTAGTCGCGCTAACTCGATTGGATATCGAACGGGTGCAATATTGACCTAAACGTGCACCATGGTTGATAGACCTGGTGGGAGGCAATACAAACAGTCAGTTTACGGTTGCGAGCGTAATAGCAAACATGAACATGGGTTAGCTACTCATTGGTATATATATGTTGATTGTACAATAAATCTGGTAAACGTTTAATTATATATTGAAACCTGTGAACTCACCAACCTCGTGTTGACATTTTTACTTACATGTTTTCTCAGGTCGCTAAGATAAGACACAGGTGCACAACTAGGACCATGCATGGGACTCTTCTGCTTAAATGATGTCTTAATACTTTGTTTTGTTTTCATTTTTCTTGGACTTGGACGTTTGGACTTTTCTTTGGGCGCGTGTATTTTGCGCATTTATTTCTTTACGCTTCCGCATTTAAACTCTGATTTATATGATAGGTTCATTTGAGTCCCATGTAGAGTCGTTCAATGTAACTAGTGTTTGAGATCCTGGTTTGTCACTTCCCAAAACGGTAAAACTCCGTTAGTTGAAATTGGGGGTGTGACATATTGGTATCAGAGCCATTGGTTATAGAGAACTAGGATTGCATACTAGACTATAACCTCACACATTAGTTACACGGCACAGACACTCATACCTGATACATATAGCACCTATACATACATTGTAGTGCAGGCATGTAACACCATTTGTATCACCCTCAGTTGGCAAGGGACACACCATTTGAATTGCATCATCATTCCCAGTGGCAACACTCGGGGGATCAGCAGAACAACATCCACTCCCGTCCGAGGGCAGCGAGACGGAGCCTTCAGAGGAGTCACTTACATCACCATCACCTGTTGAGTATGGTGGACTTTCTCAGGTCTATGTTTTGGACGACACTCAGCACTAGCACATATATCTTTGGGAGTTGGGATCGTCGGAGGCGAGTCCCTACTGTACCCACTAGCAACAATACGCCGAGTGAAGGCAGGCCATTGCACGCATTATTGTAAAATCCATTGACACGTAGATGTCATCACTTTCCCGAGCCATGGGCTCGCGTCCTTGGTCGATATTCTGTTGAGAATAGATTGACCACAGATTTGAGAACGCATTGTTCAATGCATAATCAAACCCTATTCTGACTCAGTGGGAAGAACAACTACTTTCCTTCTTCCAGTAACACATATCCATGAACTAGTTTCACTTCTCGAAGTCGCATTTCATATACATGTTTGCTTCACGTGCATGTTACCATCTACAATCCGCTAGATTGGACCATCGTAGTGTATTTCAACTCTAGTGAATACTCGGATCAAACGATTCCTGACTACTCATCCTGATATGAATCCTAGTTGGTCAACTTATGGTTGATAACTAAGCTTTTGATGACTTATCATATCTGACAAGACTCTGTACTCATCAATACAATCTAAAGGACATTATGAAATAGGACAGGAAGAACTAGGGTGAACATGCAAAGCAAATTGTCATTACAGGTGCACACGTAATAGTAATTTGAGGTGCATGTAAGTCCTGGTGAAACCTAGTGTGTGGATAAATGGTCCTAATCAGTGATTTACAGACTTAAGTTTCCACTGTCTGTAGAAACTCTCATAACCCACTCAGCGACTAGTTGGTATCGTTAAACTCGTTCAACAGCTGATAGACGTGACTATCAGGTTGAAAATGTTTACGGACACACTGAATTATCATCAATGGAATCCATCAATATTATTCTCACTCATGTGAGAGTCTTAGTGAAATTAAGACACTCACCTAAACGTGATCACAGAAACCATCTTGATTGAAACTCTAATAGAATCTCATGGCAAACCTATCAACTCCAAGTATGTAAGTGGAATTTGAAGAATTCCTTCTAAGCAAGCACGTTATTCCTTACGCTCCAACAATAAACCTCATTTGACCCTATTGCCTTATCCGGTGACTAATCCTTGGTCTAATTCGAAATATACCCTAGCATATTCAATCCTGTAAACGAATTTCTTTCTTCATGAAATGATCCAGTGACATTAGGAGACGAGGATTTAATCCAACCAACCCCATCAACGACAGAGTAGGTTTAAGTCTGCTAAGAGTTTCAACCAGTCGACCTCTTCAGGAAAAAACCAGAGTGGTTATATGGAGAAATCCCCTAAGTGTAACAAGTGCAACTTTCATCATTTTGGAGTTTGCAACCGTTGTCAGCGGTGTGGCAAGATAGGCCATGCTGCCAAGGATTGTAGGGGTGAATTGCAAGCCAAACAGCCTGGGTCTATCAAGGGTTGTTTCGAGTGTGGAAAAGAGGGACATATCCGTAAGAATTGTCCTCAGCTCAAGAAGGGAGGAAATGGAAACCACAATCCTAACCAGAACAACAGTGGTGGAAATAACGGAATAACGGTGGTAACGGAGGGAATGGAGCGAAGGGAAGAGCTTTTGTGCTAGGGTCTGGAGAAGCTCGCTATGATCATAACGTGGTCACCGGTAAGTTTCTCTTAAATAATTACTTTGCTTCTGTCCTTTTTACCCCCGTGCTGATAGAAGTTTTATATCTAAGAAATTTAGTAATATGATAAAAGGAACTTCATCTCTATTAGAAGATAAGTATACAATAGAGATAGCTGACGGCCAAATAATTGAGGCAACTCACATACTTAAAGGATGTAAACTTGAGCTAGATACACATACATTTGATATCGACCTTATGCCAGTCATACTTGTTAGTTTTGATATAATCGTCGGCATGGATTGGTTATCTAAAAACCAAGCCGAAATTATCTGTTGTGAGAAGATTGTACGTATACCTCTCTCGAATGGAGAAACCCTTTCCGTCCAAGGCGAAAGAGTTGGTGCAGTCATGGGCATCATATCTTTCATGAAAGCACAAAAATGTCTTCGAAAGGGGCATACGGCTGTTTTGGCCCTTGTTGCTGAGCAGTCCTCCGAAGAGAAGAAAATTGAAGATATTCCCGTCGTGCGTGAATTTTTGGAAGTGTTTCCCGAGGATCTACCCGGTCTGCCACGGCACCGTCAAGTGGAATTCCAAATTGATTTAGCACCCGGAGCTGCACCGATTGCTCGGGCTCCTTACAGACTGGCACCCAGTGAATTACAAAAGTTGTCCACTCAACTGCAAGATTTGTTGGATAAAGGTTTCATCCGACCTAGTTCATCACCGTGGGGAGCTCCGGTACTATTTGTCAAGAAGAAGGTGTAACATCCGGCCTCTCGTACCAACAATATTGTCCGCTTTGCCCCCTAAGAGCTCACGGATTTGTTTTTGGTTGCCCGGGTGAAAACTTCCCAGGGGGTCACCCATCCCTGGATTACTCCCACCCGAGCACGCTTAACTGTGGAGTTCTCCTCTCATCCACTAACATTAAGCCCCAAAACGCGTTGTGGTATTAGAGGCAGGGCATTCCTTATGAACCAAGAATCTCTCCTGTCCACGGCCGATGTGGGATTTGCCTAGGGTGTTACAAACACCCCCCCTTTGGACTCATCGTCCTCGATGAGGTTTGCCCCACCATCCCAATCAGAGATGTGGGATTTGCCTAAGGTGTCCCTCTGAACACCCCCGGGGACTCACCATACTCGATGAGGTTTGCCCCACCATCCCGAACGGCACAGGAGTGGCTCTGATACCATTTGTAACATCCGGCCTCTCGTACCAACAATATTGTCCGCTTTGCCCCCTAAGAGCTCACGGATTTGTTTTTGGTTGCCCGGGTGAAAACTTCCCAGGGGGTCACCCATCCCTGGATTACTCCCACCCGAGCACGCTTAACTGTGGAGTTCTCCTCTCATCCACTAACATTAAGCCCCAAAACGCGTTGTGGTATTAGAGGCAGGGCATTCCTTATGAACCAAGAATCTCTCCTGTCCACGGCCGATGTGGGATTTGCCTAGGGTGTTACAGAAGGACGGAACTTTCTGTATGTGTATTGACTACCGGGAGCTGAATAAAGTCACAATCAAGAACCGGTACCCTTTGCCTCACATAGATGACCTTTTTGATCAACTCCAAGGATCAAGTTTCTATTCTAAAATAGATCTTAGGTCCGGTTACCATCAGTTAAGAGTCCGAGAAGAGGATATCTCAAAGACTGCATTCAGAATGAGGTACGGCCATTACGAATTTATGGTCATGCCTTTCGGGTTAACCAACGCACCTGCGGTATTCGTGGATCTCATGAACCGTGTATGTAAGCCTTACCTTGACCAGTTCGTTATCGTTTTCATCGATGGCATTTTAATCTTTTCCAAGAGTGAAGAGGAACATGAGGAACACCTACGTTTAATTCTAGAACTGCTTAAGACTGAGAAGCTTTATGCTAAGTTTTCCAACTGTGAATTCTGGATTCGGGAAGTTCAATTTTTAGGGCATGTAGTTAACGAGAGAGGGATACATGTCGATCCATAAAAAATAGAAGCCATCAAGAATTGGGCAGCACCGTCAACTCCGACTGAGGTGCGACAATTTCTGGGATTGGCTGGTTACTACCGTCGTTTCATCGAAGGATTTTCTAAGATCGCACAACCCCTTACTGCTTTGAATCAAAAGGGTAAAGCCTATATCTGGAGTGATAAACAGAAGGCAGCATTTCAACTCCTTAAACAGAAACTTTGCAGTGCACCTATACTAGCCCTTCCGGAAGGAACGGACGACTTTGTAGTGTATTGTGACGCATCTATCCAAGGTTTAGGTTGTGTGTTGATGCAGCGGGAAAAGTAATCGCATATGCATCGCGTCAGTTAAAAATTCATGAGAAAAACAACACCACTCATGACCTAGAGTTGGGAGCTGTAGTTTTTGCACTTAAGATATGGAGACATTACTTATACGGTACCAAGTGCACTATCTACACCGATCACAAGAGTCTTTAGCATATCTTTGAACAAAAAGAGCTGAATATGAGGCAACGTCGTTGGGTTGAACTCTTGAATGATTACGACTGTGCGATCCGATATCATCTGGGAAAGGCTAACGTTGTAGCTGATGCCTTAAGTCGAAAAGAAACCAAGCCCAAACGAGTTCGAGCATTACAGCTTACTATTCACCCTGGATTACCGGACAAAATTCGTGGTGCTCAACTCGAAGCCTTAAAGGAGGAAAATCTACCGCTAGAAGGTACGCGCGGTATAGAAGCACAACTTGAAGTCAGATCAGATGGTATTCGTTACTTCGCTGAACGAATACGGATTCCAATATTCGGAAACCTAAGAGAACTAGTCATGGATGAGTCTCATAAGTCTCGTTACTCTATTCATCCATGCTCGGACAAGATGTACCACGATTTAAAGGTGCTGTATTGGTGGCCAAAGATGAAGGCCGATATAGCCACCTATGTGAGCAAGTGCCTAACATGCTAAAAGGTTAAAGTGGAATACCAGAAGCCTTCTAGTCTACTTCAACAACCAGAAATCCCAATGTGGAAATGGGAACAGATTTCTATGGACTTCATAACTAAACTACCCAGGACCCCTAGCGGATGCGACACCATCTGGGTGATCGTAGATCGCTTAACAAAATCTGCACACTTCCTTGCAATCAAAGAAACCGACAAGATGGAAAAACTCACTCGTATTTACTTGAAGGAAGTAGTCTCTCGGCACGGTGTGCCAATTTCAATAATTTCATATCGTGACGCTCGATTCACCTCTCGTTTTTGGCAATCACTGTAAAAAGCCCTAGGCACACGTCTAGACATGAGTACAGCATATCACCCGCAAACTGATGGTCAAACGGAACATACCATCCAAACCTTAGAGGACATGCTACGAGCTTGTGTGATCGATTTCGGTAATACTTGGGAGTCTCACTTACCTTTAGTGGAGTTCTCCTACAACAACAGTTATCACACAAGCATCAAGGCAGCACCATTCGAGTCGTTGTACGAACGTAAATGCCGATCTCCTATCTGTTGGGCTGAAGTTGGGGATAGCCAACTTACAGGTCCCGAACTTGTATTCGAAACCTCTGAAAAGATCGTTCAAATCCGAAACCGTATGGCGGCAGCTCGTGATCGTCAAAAGAGCTACGCCGATAAGCGTAGTAAACCGTTAGAGTTTCAAGTAGGCGGCATGGTTATACTCAAAGTCTCACCTTGGAAAGGTGTAATTCGCTTCGGGAAGCGAGGCAAACTGAATCCTCGTTATGTTGGACCATTCAAGATTATAAAGAGAATTGGCCCAGTAACGTATCAACTGGACCTACCTGGAGGACTTAGTGGTGTACACGATGTCTTTCATGTCTCGAACTTGAAGAAATGTCTAGCAGACGAAGCACTCGCGGTTCCTCTTGGGGAACTACACATCGATGAACAACTACGGTTCGTTGAAGAACCGGTGGAAATTATGGATAGGGAAATCAAAACGATGAAATGCAGTAAAATCCCTATTGTCAGAGTTCGTTGGAACTCGAAACGCGGACCGGATTTCACGTGGGAGCGCGAGGATCAGATGATACGCAAGTATCCAAATCTGTTCAAGCACTACACGTCAAACTCTTAAGGTACTATTCTAATTTTCGGGACGAAAATTCTTTTAACTAGGGGATGATGTGACATCCAGAATTTTTTTTTTATTATTTCATTAATTTTCGGGACGAAAATTCTTTTAACTAGGGGATGATGTGATAATCCGTACTTTTCATGTTAATCCCGTTAACATTCCCGTTAAATATTCTCTTAAAAACTTAACCCCGTTAACTGAAACAAGTTAAATCTATCCCCAAGGGCCATTTCTGTCAGTCTTGTAGTTTAAACTACAGGGACTGAATCTGCCAAGTCCCAAAACCCAATCAATTGACTTATCAAAGTCAAAATCAAAGGATGTGGATTTCTGTTAACTTTGAAAAAGTCAAACCGAAAGCCTTTAACCCAAATTCGCATTCTTCAACCCACTTTCGTTCAAATTCGTAACTGCAAATCACATTAATCGTCATAATCGACCACTACTGCAGCAATTAACGAATCTTTAATCCGAACTAATCCCAATAATGATTAATTAAACTATAACCGTCGACTTCATTATCTTTAAGCACGAATCCACATCAATTCGATCGTCAACACTGAAATCAACCATATGCGCATCTAAATCGAGTCCCGCAGAACCTGTTGCATCTTCCAATTCGATCAAAAACTGAGCCTGTGTCGCCGGAGACCAAAATACGCGAAGTCGGAGTTCAACCTAACCGAGCACCATCAATCCGATCCCCATTCTAGTAATAAAACACTTCCTCAGTTTCATTTTCATCTAGGGAACAAAATCCCTATACTAATTTGTTCTCATAACATAGAATTGATGAAGACCCGTAATCTAGGGTTTATACGAAACCCAATTTGGGGCTTTTGATGCTAAATTCGATTAAAATTCAATTGAATTACATGGTTAGACTCGAGATTACCTACTCTTTGAAAACCCCATATCAATTGAATCGAATAATATCCAATTGATTATAAACCGTAAACTAGGGTTCTTCATAAAAACGAATTGGGGGTTTGTATTCTAGACTTAACCAAAATGAAATTAATCTATATGGTTAGCATTGAAAGGTTTCAAATCTGTAAAAACCCCATGGTTTCATCAGTTAACATCATCGGATTTTGTCGAATCGATTTTGTGTTCATATTCTAGGGTTTCAATACTCAATCTGTGTATAATCGATTATGTGTTTGTTGTTTTCGCAATTAATTTCACTCACATGTTCGAAATCCCTTGTTAAACAAAAACCCTATGAATCCAAGATCAATCGTGATCGATTTGGGTGGAATCATGAGTGATTTTGGGTTCGGTTCGCGACATAGGGGAAGAACACAGGGGTGTTGAGGATTAAAACCAATTGAATCCGGATGCTTGTGCGATACCCTAGCGGGCGGACTTGGTTAACACCCTTGGCTCAGACGTAGGAGACCCGGGTTCGAGTCCGGTCTCCTGCATTCTTTTTTTGGGGACTTTTTACTTACATTTATTTATTAAAAATCAAACCTTATATTATTATAATAATATATTAACTTGTTTTAATCCCGAAAACCGCCCGTAGGCTCGGGTTTGATTTTATAACCCATTTTTATATTAATTATCCACTTTTAAAATAATATATTTATATTATTTTCAAACCATAACTTCGTATAAATAAATATATTTATATTATTTTCAACTCGTGATTCATGTTATAAAATAATATATAATTTATATTATTTCGTATTGTTTTATACCTCGTGTGAAATTTCAAACCAATTAATAATATAATTGTTATATTATTTACCCACGTTTATTTACTCGATTAAAAATAATATGTTTATTATTTTTCCACACAAATGACTATTTTAGTTAATCCTTAGAACCTAAAAATAATATATTAAATTATATTATTTTCCTAACTTTTGTAAACGACTTTAACATACGAATGTATTTATTTATTTATTATTCGTTATTAACGTACGACACGTAACGCTTTTTCCTTAATGATTATATTAAGAAATTTATATAATCCCGTAGACACGTTCGTCTACTCTTAAATCCTTAGAAAGCGTTAAGGTGTTCTAACTTCCGTGTCGTCGTCATATGTCCCTAACTTATGTGTTATAATTATAGGGCATACGTAAGCCGTGCAGGCTAACACTTGAGATTCTAAATCTCATACTTGTGTGATACTACCTACTACGCAACGCAGGTGAGTAGTCACGGCCCCTTTTTACTGCTTTTAAACTGGGGGAGAAAACATGATGCAAACTATTTTTGATTTTTGTACTTCATTTTATATCACTTGTTATGACTATGCGTAAACTCTATCATGAAAGTCCTCACATCGAACCGTTTAAATATGAATATAGCGAGGTATGCTGGGTAGTACTACTGGGTTTGACAAACCTCACCCGCGTTAGTCGCGCTAACTCGATTGGATATCGAACGGGTGCAATATTGACCTAAACGTGCACCATGGTTGATAGACCTGGTGGGAGGCAATACAAACAGTCAGTTTACGGTTGCGAGCGTAATAGCAAACATGAACATGGGTTAGCTACTCATTGGTATATATATGTTGATTGTATAATAAATCTGGTAAACGTTTAATTATATATTGAAACCTGTGAACTCACCAACCTCGTGTTGACATTTTTACTTACATGTTTTCTCAGGTCGCTAAGATAAGACACAGGTGCACAACTAGGACCATGCATGGGACTCTTCTGCTTAAATGATGTCTTAATACTTTGTTTTGTTTTCATTTTTCTTGGACTTGGACGTTTGGACTTTTCTTTGGGCGCGTGTATTTTGCGCATTTATTTCTTTACGCTTCCGCATTTAAACTCTGATTTATATGATAGGTTCATTTGAGTCCCATGTAGAGTCGTTCAATGTAACTAGTGTCTGAGATCCTGGTTTGCACAACTAGGACCATGATAGGTTCATTTAAGCACTTAAACTAGTCGTTCAAAACGGTAAAACTCCGTTAGTTGAAATTGGGGTGTGACAATGAAAATGAATGTGGAGGCGACACGTGGCATGGAAAAACCTTTATTTATTATATAGTATAGATATTACATAATTTACCAAAAAAATTATTTTACATATACGTAACCGTAATTTTTTTGTTTTCTGTTTACGTATACGTAAGCCAATGCTTAAATGATTTTTTTGATAAAAATGTATAATATTACATTGATACTCTTATAAACAAGTAAAAATAAAAAAAATAAAAAAGAAATATTATTATATGATTGGTTAAAACTGATTTTTTAGTGGTTTTCTCGGTTTTCGCCTAACTATGTGGTTTTCTCCGAAACCCTCCTCTATATACTATATACTATACCCTCCCATATATACTATATGGGGAAGGATCAAGAGAAAACCACAAAGTTAGACGAAAACCAAGAAAACCACTAAAACAATGTGTAATACAATGAGTTACGTATACATAACCGCAATTTTTTTATTTTCTCTATACGTATACGTAACATTATGGGTTATGTATACGTAAGACAATATTTAAATGATTTTTTTGGTAAAAATGTATAATATTACATTGATACACTTATAGATAAATAAAAATAAAAAAGATATATTATTATATATTTGGTTAAAATTGGTTTTTTAGTGGTTTCCTCGGTTTTCACCTAACTATGTGGTTTTCTCTAGAACTCTCCCCTATATACTATAGTATATAGTATAGGGGATGATTCCAGAGAAAATCACATAGTAAGGCGAAAACCGAGAAAACCACTAAAAAAATCAATTTTAACCAATCATATAATGATATTTATTTTTTATTTTTACTTGTTTATAAGAGTGTCAACGTAATATTACACATTTTTACCAAAAAAATCATGTAAGTATTCGCTTACGTATACGTAACCACAATTCTTTTGTTTTCTGTTTACATATACGTAACACTATGTGTTATGTATACGTAAAATAATACTTAAATGATTTTTTTGGTAAATATTTGTAATATTACATTGATACTCTTATAAATAAGTAAAAATAAAGTAAAATAAAAATTAAATATTATTATATGATTGGTGAAAATTGGTTTTTAGTGGTTTTCTCGTTTTCGCCTAACTTTGTGGTTTTCTCTTGCTCCCTCCCTTATATATATGTGTGTGTGTGTGTGTGTGTTTGTGTGCGTGTGTGTGTGTGTATATGTAGGGTGAGGTTTAAATGCTAACCAATATTTATGTGATAACTATGATAACCACTATAAAACATAGTGTTACGTATATGCAACAATTATCATTATATTAATGTTACATATACGTAAACACTATGTGTAACATCCCAAAATAAATAAAAACCCAAATAAAAGAAAAAAGAAGGTGGGCTTGGCTAGGGGCCGGCCCATGGGCCCGAAAACTGAGAAGAACCCTTCTAATCAGTAGCTATTTCCTCCTGTGTCCTTCATTTTCTTCCTGCGCAAGAACCTTAGAGAGAGAGAGAGAGAGAGACCGTCTAGAGAGAGAAAGCTCGGATCAAGCTCAAAGTCTTGAGGATTGTTGCTCAACATCTCTGGAGCATAAAGGAACGAGAAGGAAGCTATAACAGGTAATTATTATGCCTAAATCTGAGTTTTTGTAACTTTCGGGTTTCGGGTTAATAATCGAGTAAAGGTTTAGATTTTTACGTGTGAAACTGGAAACAAACCACGGGTTTGGGTTCATGGGGGAAAATGGAACATTTCGAACGTAAAAAGTTCATAGCTTGATCGATTAGAACAAAGGGACCAGATCTAGGGTTCTGTTTGGGGAAGAAGACTGCACAGTCGAAACTACTAGTTTCGATATGGTTCTATCGAAACTACCTAGTTTCGACAGGGGCAGACCCATCGAAACTACCATAGTTTCAATATAGACCCAAGACCTTAACTAAGAATTTATATAAGTCATACGACTCGAAACTACTTAGTTTCGATAAGAAGCAGTGACTCGAAACTACTTAGTTTCGATAAGAAGCAGTGACTCGAAACTACTTAGTTTCGATAAGAAGCAGTGACTCGAAACTACTTAGTTTCGATAAGAAGCCAGGGCTCGAAACTACATAGTTTCGATAAGGAGCCAGGACTCGAAACTACCTAGTTTCGATAATGAAACCATGACCCGAAACATCTGAGTCAAGCCTAGTAATGTCTAAGTGTCCCCTAGGAACACAGCCTTACGCCTATGACTTGATTATACAGATTGTGGGTGACCATAGTGACATTCAGGAACCGGCTAGGTGTAAACAGAAACGATTCATCTGGTGAGTTCTTATTGCCCTTTTTCCTAATGGTTTTGGGCTGGCATGCATACTGGTATAGTATTTTATAAAAATGTTATTTTTATAAAATGAAAGGCAAAGTATAGTATTTTATAAAAATGTTATTTTTATAAAATGAAAGGCAAAGTATAGTATTTTATAAAAATGTTATTTTTATAAAATGAAAGATAAAGAACAAAAGAGCATAGTATTATCTTTTAAACAAGTTTTTGAAAGATAACAATGAGCTAAAGAAAGAACGATAAAGGAGCCGTACTTCGGTACAGCTCGACAGTGACAGTGACAGTGACAAATACCATGTTATATGCTTATGTGTTAATATGTGTTATTTGTCTATATGAAAGTTATGTGATTGCATTTCTACTTGTGTATTAGTGTAATTGCATTGCATAGTAGTTGCATAGTAGAAAGTCCTGCAGGCATGCTAAAGTAGAAGTCTCACCCTGAGGTGTGAGCAATGCTAAAGGAGTCTTACACTTCGGTGTAAGCAATGCTAAAGGAGTCTTACACTTCGGTGTAAGCAATGCTAAAGGAGTCTTCACTTCGGTGTAAGCGAGAAAGTCTCACCCTAAGGTGTGAGCAATGCTAAAGGAGTCTTGCACTAACGTGCAAGCGAGAAAGAAAGTCCCACCCTGAGGTGTGGGCAGCGCTAAAGTAAAAGTCTTACCCTGAGGTGTAAGCAAGATAGGGATCTGGTCCTCGGACCACGATCCATATGTGATAGTTAAAGTATGATAAAGTCACTTGTCAAGTATAAGTGAAATGATAGACAGAGTACAGTGGGACACCCTAACGGGTTTCCTTAAAGATAAAGTTTTAATGACAGATAGTAACGTAACAGATTTATAATTGTAACGTTGTAAAGTTTTAAAGTAATAGTTAAAAGTTTATTTCAAAGAAAGTGAAAGTAAAGCTTATTTTATTTTAATAAAACTAAGCTACCAAAGACAAAGTTTACAGTTTAAAGTAAAGAGAGAACTCACCAGCGTTAGCTGACTTTTAGTATGCATGACAGGTAAAAAGGGTAAAGCTAAAGAAAAGTGAAAGAGCCATGTGGGCTGGATAGCATGGACATCGGGCTGCGGTATTGAAGACTGACATTTCCAATCCTGATAGTTCATGTTATAGACAATATTTCATGTTTTAGTTTGATGAATGATTTGAATTAAAGACTTCCGCTGTAAAAGATTCTGATTTCCGGTTTAAGAACTATGTTTGTTATGTTGTGTGCCAACTATGAGATGTACCCGTTTTGGGGCGTTTCAAGTTGGTATCAGAGCCATAGTTTGAGAGATTCAGACATTTGCGATAATGTCTGAACTTAAACTGAGAATGGGACAAAGCAAAGGAAGGAAAGGAATGTCAGTCGGAGCAGCCCGTCCATGGAAAGATAGTAGACAGAAGGTAGTCAATGTCCTTACATAGAACATAGACAATAATGCCTTAGTACAGATAGCAGAAAGTAGATGCTTTAGCATAAATAGTACATAGTACATGCCTTAGCACAGACAGTAGACAGTAGATAGTACGTGCCTTATAGTAGAAACTCTGAACTTGGATGCAAATGTTACTCGGAAAGGAAATGTTCAGAACCCGAGTAGTAAAGTAAATTAGTAATTTCATACCGGTCTCTGTAATTAGTAATTTACAGTACTCGAGGTGTTCTAAATTGTTACCTATCTTGATAACACGAGCTATCTTTGTTCACAGTAGACACTAAATGGCTAGAGCAAAGAGAGGAGGTCGCACTGGGGGTCGTACTGGTCGTCGAGGCCGACCTCCAGGTAACCGGAACCGTCCTGAAGAAAGTGAGCACTCCCGCAACGAAGCTGAATCGGTGCATGTGGAGCATAATGATAGTGGGAACCATATGTCGGCTCCTAACGATGCCCCTAATGAGGCGCTTGAGTTGGAACCGATTGTGAAAGAAGCTATAGCGGCAGAGGTTACTTCAATCTTGAAGAAAGTTCTACCAGAAGCATTGGGCGAGGCCCTTAAAGAGTTTAATATAGGGAAGAAAGAAACGAAAGAGGAAAGCAGCAAGAGACTTGGAGTCACTGACAGTGATGATTCTGATTATGAAATGGCAACCCGGGGTTGCAACTATAAGTCCTTTCGGGGGTGTGACCCGCCGAAGTATGATGGACGGAAAGATGCTGTTGCCACTTTTGAGTGGATAGAGAGAATGAATGGGGTGATCAACATTAGTGAGTGCCGTGATGATCAAGCGGTCAAGTTTGCCGCTCACTCATTCACTAATGAGGCATTAAGCTGGTGGAGATCGATCGAAAGAATCAAGTCTTCTGCTGAGATGAAAAAGATGAAATGGGACGACATGAAAAAGCTGCTAATCACTAAGTTCTGCCCGCAGAACGAGATTGACAGAGTTGAGAGGGAATTTCTGGGGCTCTGTGCTGGTAGTATGACTCATCGCCAGTATACCTCCAAATATCAAGAGTTGGCTCAGCTGGTTCCACATCTGGTGGACACTGAGGAAAAGAGGATTAAGTACTACATCAAGGGACTACCACAGAAAGTCCGTGTGCACGTGAAAGCTAATTCTCCCACGAGTTTTGAATCTGTGGTATCACTTGCTGGGATAGTTTATGATGACTTCGAATCCGCAGACCCATTGCCTACTGAGAAGAAAGTGACCAATGCCGTTAAACGGCCAGCTAAAGAGTGGGTGGGGCCGGAGACGAAGAAACTGAGGATTGAAGATGGGGTAGAATGTGCTAAGTGTGGCAGGAAGCACTCGGGCGAGTGCCGAGTTGGGTTAAATATGTGCTATAGGTGCGGAAAGACCGGACACTACTCTCGAGAGTGTCCCGGGGCACAGTCTTGTTATAACTGCGGGATACCTGGCCACATGGCCAAAGACTGTCGGAAACCCAAGGCTACTGGCACCGAGAAGGGTAAAGAACCTGAGAAGCCGAAGGCAAGGACCCGGGCGCATGCACTGACACAGGAGGAGGCTAGGGGAGACCCAGATGTTGTGTCAGGTACGTTCATCCTTGACCACACTTATGTTTCAGTATTATTTGATTCGGGTGCCAGTAGGAGTTTTATATCATCTTCTAAGTGTAAAAGAATGAAATGCAAAGTTACTAGAGTAGAGCAGGCCTTTAATGTGGAAACCGCAGTGGGCAAGACCACGATAGTAAGTGAATTGGTAGATAATTGCACGATAAAGATTCATGGCCATAGATTCCCAGTTAGGTTGTATGTTATGACCTTGGGAGGATTCGATATAGTTTTGGGTATGGATTGGTTAGCTGCCAACGAAGCCCGGATAATATGTAGACGAAAGATAGTTCAGCTCAAAGCTCCAGACGGTGGCGAGGTTTTGGTGTACGGGGATCGCGACGGTTCACTAACGAACGTCATATCAATGATAAAGGCAGAGAAGTATATAGGGCGCGGATGCGAGGCCTACCTGGCCTATGTGATAGACAATGATGTAAAGGTGAGAGAGTTAAAAGACGTACCAGTTGTATGTAATTTTCCGGGGGTGTTTCCTGAGGAGTTGCCTGGGTTACCACCTGACCGGGAGACAGAGTTCCAGATAGACTTAGTGCCAGGTGCCCAGCCCGTGGCTAAAGCACCGTACCGACTTGCACCTCTGGAGATGAAAGAGCTGATGGTACAGTTGGAAGAACTTTTGGATAGAGGATTTATCAGACCAAGCATTTCTCCATGGGGTGCTCCGGTTCTGTTCGTAAAGAAGAAAGATGGTGCCATGAGAATGTGCATCGACTACATAGAGTTGAACAAGCGTACAGTAAAGAACAAATATCCGCTACCAAGGATCGATGATCTGTTCGACCAACTACAGGGCGCCAGATGGTTCTCCAAGATCGATCTGCGGTCGGGATATCATCAGTTAAAGGTAAGAGAAGAGGACATACCTAAGACAGCGTTTCGCACGCGTTATGGGCATTACGAGTTTCGCGTGATGTCTTTCGGCTTGACGAACGCTCCGGCAGCATTCATGAGTATGATGAACCAGGTGTGTAGACCGATGCTAGATAGGTCGGTGATAGTGTTTATAGACGACATACTCATTTATTCGAAAAGTGAAGGTGATCATGCTTGTCATCTTCGAGAAGTACTAGAGACGCTACAAAAAGAAAAGTTGTATGCCAAGTTCTCCAAATGCGCGTTCTGGCTTAAGGAAGTCCAATTCTTAGGTCACGTTATCAACGCAGACGGCATTATGGTTGACCCGGCTAAGATAGAGGCAGTACAGGAATGGGAAACCCCGAAGACGCCAACCGAGATTCGGAGTTTTCTGGGATTGGCAGGTTACTATCGAAGGTTCATTCAGGACTTCTCGAGAATAGCTTCGCCACTGACAAAGTTGACACGTAAAGAAGTAAAGTACGAATGGGGTCAGGCTCAGTCCAAAGCATTTGAAGAGTTAAAGAAGAAGTTGACCCAAGCCCCAGTGTTAGCACTACCCGACGGTAACGAGGACCTGGTGGTATATTCTGACGCATCGGGACAAGGGTTAGGGTGTGTTTTGATGCAGAGGGGAAAGGTGATCGCGTATGCGTCACGACAGCTAAAGATCCACGAAATTAACTACCCGACTCACGATTTGGAGCTCGCGGCAGTTGTTTTTGCGTTAAAGATTTGGAGGCTCTACGGGGTGAAATGCACGATTTATTCGGATCACAAGAGCTTGAAGTATTTCTTCGAACAGAAAGACCTGAATATGCGGCAAAGGCGGTGGTTAGAATTGCTGAAGGACTATGACTGTGAGATCCTATACCACCCGGGAAAGGCGAATGTGGTCGCTGATGCCCTAAGTCGTAAGGAGAATCGTTCTCCTATTAGGGTAAAAGCGTACCAGTTAGTGATAACCCCAGATTTTATGACAGAGCTAGAAGCAGCACAGAAGGAAGCACTAAAGGAAGAGAACATAAAGAAAGAAAGAATGGTCGGTCAACAGACAAAGTTGGAATTAAACACTCATGGAGTGAGGACCAGGTGTGGTCGCATGTGGGTACCGAAGGGCGGAGAGCTTAGGGCCAAAGTACTTGACGAGGCCCATAAGTCTCGATATTCCATCCACCCAGGAACCACGAAAATGTACCAGGATTTGAAAAAAGAGTATTGGTGGCCTAACATGAAGAATGATGTGACCGGATATGTAAGCAAGTGTCTGACTTGCTCACAAGTTAAAGCAGAGCATCAGAAACCGTACGGGAAGATCCAGCCTCTGGAAATACCCGAATGGAAGTGGGAGCGTATCACCATGGACTTTATTACAAAGCTGCCCCGCACAGCAAAAGGCCATGATACGATTTGGGTTATAGTGGATCGTCTGACAAAGAGTGCACATTTCTTGCCAATTCGCGAAACGTATTCATCTGAGAAGTTGGCAGAAGTATTTATCAATGAAATTGTCTCTCGACATGGCGTACCGTTATCAATTGTATCTGACCGGGACACGCGATTTACATCAAGATTCTGGAAAAGATTTCATGAGTCAATGGGTACGAGGTTAAACATCAGCACGGCTTATCACCCACAGACGGATGGGCAATCAGAAAGGACCATCCAGACGTTGGAGGATATGCTCCGCGCATGCATTATAGACTTTGGTGGAAGTTGGGATAGTCACCTACCATTGGCAGAGTTCTCCTACAACAACAGCCACCACACCACTATTGGTATGCCGCCTTACGAAATGTTGTATGGTAGAAGATGTCGAACCCCGGTCTGTTGGGGGGAGGTAGGACAGAAAGAATTGGGAAGTTTAGAGGTAGTCACAGCAACCTCTGTAAAGTTTGACCAGATCAAGGCCAGAATGAAAGCTGCACAGGACCGTCAAAAGTCCTACGCAGATAGGAGGCGGAGACCAATCGAATTCAATGTCGGGGATCAAGTACTATTGAAGGTATCTCCCTGGAAGGGGATCATACGATTCAGAAAGAGAGGGAAGTTAAGCCCAAGATTCGTCGGACCCTTCAAAATACTAGCGCGAGTTGGTGAAGTCGCTTACCGGTTAGAATTACCGGATGAGCTTAGTGGAATTCACCCAACCTTCCACGTGTCGCACTTGCGCAAGTGCTTGGCCGACGAATCAGCGCATGTGACACTTGATGACATCGAGATAGATAATAGCCTCAATTACATCGAGGAACCCGTCGCCATACTAGACAGGAAAGAAAAGCGGTTACGGAATAAAGTGATACAGTTAGTCAAAGTACAATGGAAGCATCGTAAAGGGTCAGAAGCTACATGGGAAACCGAGACAGAAATGAAAGAGTCGTACCCGCACCTGTTTGACTTATAACAGGTTTCGAGGACGAAACCTTTCGTAAGAGGGGTAGACTTGTAACATCCCAAAATAAATAAAAACCCAAATAAAAGAAAAAAGAAGGTGGGCTTGGCTAGGGGCCGGCCCATGGGCCCGAAAACTGAGAAGAACCCTTCTAATCAGTAGCCATTTCCTCCTGTGTCCTTCATTTTCTTCCTGCGCAAGAACCTTAGAGAGAGAGAGAGAGAGAGACCGTCTAGAGAGAGAAAGCTCGGATCAAGCTCAAAGTCTCGAGGATTGTTGCTCAACATCTCTGGAGCATAAAGGAACGAGAAGGAAGCTATAACAGGTAATTATTATGCCTAAATCTGAGTTTTTGTAACTTTCGGGTTTCGGGTTAATAATCGAGTAAAGGTTTAGATTTTTACGTGTGAAACTGGAAACAAACCACGGGTTTGGGTTCATGGGGGAAAATGGAACATTTCGAACGTAAAAAGTTCATAGCTTGATCGATTAGAACAAAGGGACCAGATCTAGGGTTCTGTTTGGGGAAGAAGACTGCACAGTCGAAACTACTAGTTTCGATATGGTTCTATCGAAACTACCTAGTTTCGACAGGGGCAGACCCATCGAAACTACCATAGTTTCAATATAGACCCAAGACCTTAACTAAGAATTTATATAAGTCATACGACTCGAAACTACTTAGTTTCGATAAGAAGCAGTGACTCGAAACTACTTAGTTTCGATAAGAAGCAGTGACTCGAAACTACTTAGTTTCGATAAGAAGCCAGGGCTCGAAACTACATAGTTTCGATAAGGAGCCAGGACTCGAAACTACCTAGTTTCGATAATGAAACCATGACCCGAAACATCTGAGTCAAGCCTAGTAATGTCTAAGTGTCCCCTAGGAACACAGCCTTACGCCTATGACTTGATTATACAGATTGTGGGTGACCATAGTGACATTCAGGAACCGGCTAGGTGTAAACAGAAACGATTCATCTGGTGAGTTCTTATTGCCCTTTTTCCTAATGGTTTTGGGCTGGCATGCATACTGGTATAGTATTTTATAAAAATGTTATTTTTATAAAATGAAAGGCAAAGTATAGTATTTTATAAAAATGTTATTTTTATAAAATGAAAGGCAAAGTATAGTATTTTATAAAAATGTTATTTTTATAAAATGAAAGATAAAGAACAAAAGAGCATAGTATTATCTTTTAAACAAGTTTTTGAAAGATAACAATGAGCTAAAGAAAGAACGATAAAGGAGCCGTACTTCGGTACAGCTCGACAGTGACAGTGACAGTGACAAATACCATGTTATATGCTTATGTGTTAATATGTGTTATTTGTCTATATGAAAGTTATGTGATTGCATTTCTACTTGTGTATTAGTGTAATTGCATTGCATAGTAGTTGCATAGTAGAAAGTCCTGCAGGCATGCTAAAGTAGAAGTCTCACCCTGAGGTGTGAGCAATGCTAAAGGAGTCTTACACTTCGGTGTAAGCAATGCTAAAGGAGTCTTACACTTCGGTGTAAGCAATGCTAAAGGAGTCTTCACTTCGGTGTAAGCGAGAAAGTCTCACCCTGAGGTGTGAGCAATGCTAAAGGAGTCTTGCACTAACGTGCAAGCGAGAAAGAAAGTCCCACCCTGAGGTGTGGGCAGCGCTAAAGTAAAAGTCTTACCCTGAGGTGTAAGCAAGATAGGGATCTGGTCCTCGGACCACGATCCATATGTGATAGTTAAAGTATGATAAAGTCACTTGTCAAGTATAAGTGAAATGATAGACAGAGTACAGTGGGACACCCTAACGGGTTTCCTTAAAGATAAAGTTTTAATGACAGATAGTAACGTAACAGATTTATAATTGTAACGTTGTAAAGTTTTAAAGTAATAGTTAAAAGTTTATTTCAAAGAAAGTGAAAGTAAAGCTTATTTTATTTTAATAAAACTAAGCTACCAAAGACAAAGTTTACAGTTTAAAGTAAAGAGAGAACTCACCAGCGTTAGCTGACTTTTAGTATGCATGACAGGTAAAAAGGGTAAAGCTAAAGAAAAGTGAAAGAGCCATGTGGGCTGGATAGCATGGACATCGGGCTGCGGTATTGAAGACTGACATTTCCAATCCTGATAGTTCATGTTATAGACAATATTTCATGTTTTAGTTTGATGAATGATTTGAATTAAAGACTTCCGCTGTAAAAGATTCTGATTTCCAGTTTAAGAACTATGTTTGTTATGTTGTGTGCCAACTATGAGATGTACCCGTTTTGGGGCGTTTCACTATGTGTCACGTATATGTAACATTTTTTGTACGTATACGTAAGACTCATCATTTTCGTATTTACGTTCAAAATATTTATTCAAGATACTTAAATACTATTTTAACAATTAACAAAAAAAAATAATTTATAAATTATGTGATTGTTTTACAGTGGTTAGCACGGTTATCACATAAAAAGTTGGTTAGTATTTGAACCCTTCCCTATGTATGTATGTATATAATTATATATATATTTGTGTATGTGTGTGTGATTTCATTTAATAACTAAGGAAGATAAAAGATGTTTACAGATGTAGGGTCAAATATCACGTGTTTAAGAGTCTAGTTTGTATAGTTTTATGAGTTTTATCTTGTACTTTGAGTCAGGTTTACGTGGTACTTTGTAGTTATGTATGTTACAAGTATTACATGCTAATTGGGCGGATAACGAGATATAATGAAGAAGGCATGAAAGTACAAGGGGTGTAAAATTTCAAAAAGAAGAAAACCTTGAAATTTGGTCTCTCGCGGTATGCGAAGACCTGGAGAAGACATCTTGTGACACGGGAGGAAATGGAATCAACAATAGTCAACAAGCAGTTAAAAGACAAAACTGGGGAAAAGAAGGGGGATGCACGGTCGTGCATCCCATTGCACGGCCGTGCATTGGCCTCCCCTGCTCCTCACGGCCCAATACCGTGTCCTCTGTACCCTGTTTGATTCCCTAGGCCTTTTCACGACTGTGCAACCCATTACACGGTCATGCATTGCACATTTTGAGGCCTATAAATAGGAGGCTTGAGTTCTTCATTCCACACACCAACCCAGACCTAAAGAACACTCAATAAGAGAGCATTCTCATAGTTAGAGTAGAGAGCAGAGGGGCTCTTCCTCCTTGTTCCACAATAAGGGAGCCTACGAAACTCATCATTACTCTAGTCGTTATGGCCATTCGTGGCTAAAAATTCTTTGTATTACTAGGGTGAAGATGATGTTTGGTGCATGTTAATGTTTAACCTATTAATGATGTGGTATGTTTATGTCTTTAACTAATTCATCCTCAAAAACCATCTTTTGATGGGCTTTTGTTATTGTCTAAATTCGTCTTTATATCTGTGAGTGTCTTGATTTTAAATAGCAAGATCGTAGAACACTTTTTAATCAAACTTCCTTTGAAACTCGTACGTCTTTATACGAGCAGAGATTGATAAGCCAAGGCTTGGTCTATACTTCTAAGATCGTACGTCTTTATACAAGATTATTTTGCAACCAAGAATTGGTGAACTCATGTTGGGAATGGTACGTCTTTATACTTGGTCCCATTGTTACACCGCCTCCCGGTGAGCAAAATATAATCACCTATCTAACTTTAATATAAAGCATTTTGAGTCCGATGTCTTAAACCAACCTGGAGATGACCATTCGATGGGTGGAGGGTAAATGTTGTCCCTAACGGGAGGCACTACCACTTTTAAAGAATATAATTTGCAAATCACATGTAGTGAGGACGAGGGTCTAGCGGTGACCCGGGTCACAAGTTTGTAGTAGTCATCCCACTGAATTAGTTAACCTAACGTTATCACGTACCAAGCTGATTCGAATCCCGAAGCAATACATTTCGTAATCTGATCATTTTCTCTTTATTTACTTTTCTGCTATTTACTATTCTGCTACTTACATTTCTATTACACACTTCAATCACATTTTTACTTTTATGTTATTTATTTTACCATCATTTATTTTTCTGTTTCACAAGCACACAAAACCCACTCACTAATTAATCCAGCTAAACGATAACAAAAGTTGAGTATTGGAACTCGACCGTGTCCATTGGTTCGATACTTGGTTCTTACGTAACTATATTACGCTGCGATAGGTACACTTTCCTATTGTGTGTGTTTTATGTTAACGTAATTATCATTTTAATTTATAAATTTAAAACCTGATCTTGTGAAATCAATCTAAAAATATATTTACTTATATTTTATATATTGAAACATAACACATCAAGTTTTTGGCGCCGCTGCCGGGGACAGGGTGATTTCAAGAAAAAAATCGAATTAACGGATTAGCATTTTGTTTACAAGAAAAATTTTCATAAAATGGACTCATATAACGGAAATTTTACCCAAGAAGAATTCTTCAGATTTGATGGGGATTTCTCAGATACATGGTGCGAGTTATGCAGAGGAGCACACTACGGTGAGGAGTGTTATCTTTTCGTATGACGCCCTATGGATCATGAGATGAATCTCCACCCAACACCATTTGAAGAAATGCTTCCTTCCCCACCTCCATCGGTAGACATGGATTGTGTCTTTCATGAACCAGATACTTGGAAACCAGACAATTTATTCCTTAATCTAGAGGAAATAAAGAATCAAATCATTCAACTCTATGCTACAGAACGGCATGAAGATCCGTCTGAAGTGCTTGATCACCCACCAGGTGACGAAGACAACCAGGCATAACAAGAACAGAACGTAGAGGTGGTGACCATGATCCCTATAGATAATATGGAGAATATCGTCGAAGACAACATAGTAAGGGCTGAAATCATACAAGAAACCTTAGAAACACCAAGATTGGAGAAGCTGTTCAAACGTTTTCAGTCCTTACTAAATCAAATTCAGTTAAATCTACCATACGAGCTCTTCCTCTATAAGATGCCATCTCATGCAAAGTTCCTCAAAGATATGTTGACCAACCACGAGAAAATGGAAGAACTCCCACAAATCACGTTTAATGAAGAGTGCTCAGCCATTATGAGAGGAAGGAAACCTCCTGACCAATTTATGATTTCGGGTCTTATAGGCGACTCAATTCAAGGCAACGCCATTGCAGATCTGCATATTGGCGTAAACATCCTGCCAGGCGCCATATTTAACAAAATGAACCTCAAGAAACTCCAACCCACAAAATTAGAACTGTGTCTAACCAATAGAACGATTCGCTATCTAAAGGAAATCGCTGAAGATGTGCTCATCAAGATTAATGAGTTCATTTTCCCAGTGGATTTTTTGGTAGTTGATATAATTGGAGGAACACGTAGTCCTCTTATTTTGGGGAGACCATTCCTCAATACAACTCTTTCCCTCATCGATGTTTGGGGAGGAAGACTAGCGTTGAGCGTTCAACAAGAACGAATTACTTTCGATCTTAAGAAGGCCATGAAGCAACCAAGATGTCACGATGATCTTGCTTTCCTATTCGACGATTTCAGTTATCTTGTAGGCTACTACATGCATGACGTTTTAGGGAAGGAGGAAGAATAGCCAGCTGAAGAACATGAGGAATATTTAGTTTGTGAAGGGTTTATGATAAAACACACTAATCATGATGAAGATATATTAGTTATTGAAGAATTGGAAGATAAAGACGAGAGTGAAAAGACAAAATCGTCCATTGAAGATCCACCCACATTGGAGTTAAAAGAGCTTCCTCCTGACCTTTCATATGCCTTTTTAGACGAGGAATCCAAGATTCCGGTCATCATCTCCTCCAAATTAAAAGATGATGAAAAAGAAAAATTACTAGCAGTATTAAAAAGGCATAAGAAGGCCATTGCATGGAAGCTAATTAATCTTAAAGGAATTAATCCATCATTCTGCACATATAAGATACTCATGGAAGAGAACTACAAGAGTAGTGTGCAGCACCAAAGGTCGATAAATCCAAAAATGAAAGAAGTAGTAAAGAATGAAGTTATCAAATTACTTGATGTAGGGGTTGTCTACCCTATCTCAGACTCAGCCTGGGTTAGTCCTGTACAAGTCTTCCCAATGAAAGGAGGAATAACATTAGCTATAAACGAGAAAAATAAATTAATACCAACCCGTACAGTCACATGATGGCGGGTGTGTATTGATTATCGCAAGTTGAATGATGCTACCAGAAAAGATCACTTTTCGCTTCCTTTTATAGAGCAAATGTTGGAACGACTATCTGGAAACATGTTTTACTCTTTTCTGGATGGATTTTCCGGCTACTTCCAAATCCCTATTGCCCCCGAATATGAGAAAACCACGTTCACCTATCCCTATGGCACTTTTGCCTATAGACGTATGCCGTTTGTCCTTTGTAATGCTCCTACTACATTTCAGCGATGCATGATCACTATATTCCATGATATGATAGAAGAATCAATGGAAGTATTCATGGATGACTTCTCAGTCTTTGGAAATTCCTTTGATCAGTGTCTACAAAACTTGGAAAAGATATCAGCAAGATGCGAGGAATCAAATCTGGCATTTAATTGGGAGAAATCTCACTTCATGATCAAAGAAGGAATAGTTCTGGGTCATAAGATTTCAAAAGATGGTATTGAAGTCGACAGAGCAAAAGTTGAAACTATATCGATGCTTCCTCCACCAAATTCAGTAAAGGGAATCAGAAGCTTCCTCGGTCATGCAGGATTCTACAGAAGGTTCACAAAAGATTTCTCATCAATCGCCAGACCACTAACTCAGTTGTTAGAAAAAGATCGATCGTTCCTATTCTCCAACGATTGTTTGATATACTTTGAAACTCTTAAAAGAAGCTCGTGGATGCGCCAATCATGACAACACCTGATTGGACAAAACCATTCGAGCTTATGTGCGACGCAAGTGATTATGCAGTAGGAGCAGTTCTCGGACAATGAAAGGAAAAACACTTTCACCCAATTACCTGTGGTTTTTGCTTTCGATAAATTCCGCCCGTATCTAGTCTAATCCAAGACCATCGTCTACACCTATCATGCAGCATTAAGACATCTCTTCAACAAACAAGATGCAAAGCTAAGGCTAATTAGATGGATTCTCCTATTACAAGGATTTGACATAGAAATCAAAGATAAGAAGGGAGCGGAGAACTTCGCGGCAAATCATCTATCTTGGCTTGAAAATACTCAGAAAACACAGGAAATGGCTATCAATGATACCTTCCCTCACGAATACGTATTGCATGTGCAAGACACTTATGAACCCCTGGTTTGCAGACATCGCAAACTTCCTAGCAAGTGGAGTGCTAGTAACAGGAATGACATTCCAAAAGAAAAAGAAATTTTTCTTAGAAATAAAATACTACTTCTGGGAAGATCCATATATGTTTCGTGTTTGTCCGGACCAAATAGTTCAAAGATGCGTATATGGGAAAGAGGCACATGAGATACTGCGACAATGCCATGAAGGACCAACGGGAGAACACCATGGAGGAAATTATACTGCAAGAAAGATCTTTGAGGCCGGATTCTATTAGCCTTCTGTTTTCAAAGACGCCCATAAGCTTATAAGAACGTGCGACTCATGTCAAAGGACAGGAGGTGTGTCAAAACGGGATGAAATGCCTCAAACAAGCATCCAAGTATGTGAAATATTCGATGTTTGGGGGATCGATTTTGTGGGGCCCTTTTCCTCCATCAAAAGGAAATCAATATATCTTGGTAGCAGTAGACTACGTATCAAAATGGGTCGAGGCACAAGCTCTACCAATCAATGACACAAAAGTAGTCATTCGGTTTCTCAAAAGACTGTTTACTCGTTTTGGCACACCAAAAGCGCTAATTAGTGATAGAGGAACACACTTCTGCAACTCTCAATTAGAAAAGATTCTTAAGCGCTATGGGTGTACTCACAAGTTTACCACACCTTACCATCCCCAAGCAAATGGTCAACTAGAAGTCACAAACAGAGCAATCAAGCGATTTTTGGAAAAATTCGTAAGTCCAAATAGAAAGGACCGGTCCGATAAGCTTGACGATGCATTATGGGCTCTACGCACAGCTTACAAAACGCCCATCGAAACTACTCCTTACCGAATGGTTTATGGCAAATCATGTCACCTTCCAATTAAAATTGAGCATAAAGCATATTGGGCACTTAAGGCAGTAAACTTAGAATTGTCGAGCGTAGGGGAACATCGCCTTCTACAAATTCATGAATTGGAATAGCTAAGAAATCAAGCATATATGAACTCAACAATATACAAGGACAGAACGAAAAGACTTCATGACATAAAGCTAAAGAAGGGGGAATTTCAAGAAGGCGAAAAAGTCTTACTTTACAACTCAAGACTACAACTATTTCTAGGGAAGCTAAGATCAAAATGGACTGGACCATACATAGTTCGGAAGATATTCTCGTATGGAACATTGGAACTAGAGCAATCAGATGGAACAACCTTCAAAGTGTACGGTCATCGACAGAAACGCTACCTCGAAGGACTAATTGACCAAGAAGTGGATAATGTTCCACTAGAAGAGAAAGACTGATGAAGAACATACGGTTTGGGCTAAAGACGCATAAATAAACGTAGCACTTCCGGGAGGCAACCCGGTGATCTTGAATAAATTGAGAAGTTGGTGTATACGGCATAAAACATGGACCTCGGGTTTGGTTTCTCCAAATTTAAGTTTTTAATTACTTCAGCCCCCAGGTATGCCTTCTCGATACTAGGATCTTAGTTGCTTAACTACTATCTTTTATTTTTCTTGTTCGTTTCTATGTATTCTTTTTTATTTCAGGTAAAATAACATCACTAGACCGTCTCTCTACTTTCAGCAGTTACACTCCAACTCTACGAGCCTGGAGCCGGAAGCCACATCAAATGTCTCAGAAATTCGATGAAGTCTTTGAAGCAATTTGTTGACAAACAGCTGATGGGCACAGCCTGAAAACAACAATAAGTTTTGGCCTTAGGTTATACACCGAATTGATTGGGGGAGTACCAGTTTCTTTTCCCTTAAAAATCCATGCATTTAAATTCCTGCATAGCATTCCATTACATGCATTTTTACATTGAGGGCAATACACAATTTTAAGTGTGGGATGGGAAATTAGAGATTCAGGACTGTTAACCTCAAAGCAGTAAAATTTAACTTGTGATTTTCTACCCATTTAACTAAAACATTACAAAAACTTACCTTTTATAAAACCCAAAAAAATTTCAAAAAAATATTTAAACCCTTTTTAAACTAAACCTCTTGGAGTTTGCACCTATTAAATAAAATGAAGACATGACAAGTAGAAACAAACGGAAATTATGCATAACAAATCACTAAACCCTATCCCATCCGTTTCCATGTGAGAATAATCTAAGCCTTTTCACGAGCATTATTACCATTATTTTTTAATTCTTCTTCGTTTGGTATACTGAGTGTTTATTCGATTGAATTCTATGCATACTTAGAACTTGTATGACTTATACATATCAAGACCATGAACTAGTGGAAGTGTGAAAATGATTGAGGCACCAAGGACTTTATTACCCTTATTATCCAAAAATCACAAAAATATTATCCGCCTGGATAGCCCTCTCAGCCTTAGCCTTTTCTTTTCTATTACCCATACTGATCATCCAACCAGCTTTTCGCAAACACCGGTTATAGGCTAACTGTCTTTAAAATGGGAAAATTATCATATCTTGTCATTTCGAGTTTATTATCATCAAGACAATTTTGGAAACAATCTGCCCTACTCAGAAGAATTGGAATATATAAATGGTGGATGAATTAGGAAAAATCCGAACTATCTGCAGGAAATTCACAGAAACATTGTTTCAAGGAAATGAGAAGAAGGATTATTGAAGGATTTGTCTGTAATAAAAAAAGAGACAAAGTTTGTCTTTTACCGTGAGATCTTAAAGAACTGGACATGCATTTTTTTGATTTCAATTTGCTTTGCTGCCTTCATTTCGCAAAGCCTGAATTACCAACCGAACTCCGAGAAAAGATTTTTCAAGCAACCAGTGATGTAAGATAATGGTGGCGCAAGAAAGAACAATTTCCACCATTCTACGGCTTGTCAAAAAGTGCCGCAAAAAGAAGAGCCAAATGATACGGTAGATGTAGAAAATGTGGCAACTGGAGCCACGATGGAAAGTGTAGCAAGAATCAAACTCGAGCCCAAAGTGAATACACATACCTGATCGAAGTAGGTTCTATTAGGCGGCTAGCCGAAGGGACCGTACGGAAAGGTAGCAATTTGCATTAAGCAATAAGGAACGAGTTAGCATTTATGAGAGATCTTGCAATCTGACCATAAATGAGCCCTCATATTAGTTATACCCTCATGATCTGAGTATTGTAGAGGGACCTTTTAGTACTTTCCATTTTAAGCCATGAGGCCGTAGCTGAGTGTTTCACGATAGCTGCAGCCCTTCAAACCCCTTTAAAACCCCTAAAAATCCAAAAAGATTTTCATTTTCACCTTTAGTTTTACTTTAGCCACATTACAACCCTTAAAAGTCCTCTTGATTCATGCATACTACTTAGTTAGTTGGTGGAGACTTGATTTGCATACAAGTTTATAACCATTTCATAATTCGATTCGAACTCAAGTGTCCCACTTAGCTTACATTATCCATATATATATAACCCTAGAGTTGAGTGAACATTGTGAGTAGTGAGGAGTTTTTGCATAATCAACGTTCTAGTAGGCTTTTCATGTATTCCATCATCTTAAAACAAGAAAAACGCAAAAATAGAATAAGCAGCTCAAGAGTTATCCCGGAGTCTCAACACTAGTTTAAATTCCATTACCCTTGTAAAGTTTTTAGTTATGGGTGTGATCATGCATGAGTTTTCTTGAGGACAACCAAAGTTTAAGTGTGGAGTGTTATGATATGTCATCATTTATACATATTTTACATACATAATAATACGACATTATGGTACTAATTGAATAATAACCATGCAATTTATGCTTAAAACACTTATATTTTGTAATTGCAAGTTATTCGGTGTTGAAAATACAAATCAAGCTAAATCCTATCTAAAACACCAAGAATTCAAGCTTCTAGAAGGTTCATTCCCGGAGCATTGACCCCCAAGAAGTCAACAATAGTCAACAAGCAGCTAAAAGACAAAACAGGGGAAAAGCAGGGGGATGCACGGTCGTGCATTCCATTGCAAGGTCGTGCATTAGCCTCCCCTTCTCCCTACGGCCCATTACCGTGTCCTATGTACCCTATTTGATTCCATGGGCCTTTGCACAACCGTGCAACCCATTGCACGGTCGTGCATTGCAAATCTTGAGGCCTATAAATAGGAGGCTTGAGTTCTTCATTCCACACACCAACCCAGACATAAAGAACACTCAATAAGAGAGCATTCTCGTAGTTAGAGTAGAGGGTAGAGGGGCTCTTCCTCCTTGTTCCACAATAAGGGAGCCTACGAAACTCATCATTACGCCAGTCGTTATGGCCATTCGTGGCTAAAACTTCTTTGTATTGCTAGGGTGAAGATGATGTTTGATATATGTTAATGTTTAACCTATTAATGATGTGGTATGTTTATGTCTTTAACTAATTTGTCCTCAAACACCATCTTTTGATGGGCTTTTATTATTGTCTAAATCCGTCTTTATATTTGTGAGTGTCTTGATTTTAAAGAGCAAGATCGTAAAACCCTTTTTAATCAAACTTCCTTTGAAACTCGTATGTATTTATACGAGCAGATATGGATAAGCCAAGGCTTGGTTTATACTTCTAAGATCGTACGTCTTTATACGAGATTATTATGCGATCAAAAATTGGTGAACTCATATTGGGAACGGTACGTCTTTATACTTGGTCCCATTGTTACACCGCCTCTCGGTGAGCAAAATATAATCACCTATTTAATTTTAATATAAAGCATTTTGAGTCCGATGTCTTAAACCAACCCGGAGATGACCATTCGATGGGTTGAGAGTAAATGTTGTCCCTAACGGGAGGTGTCACACCCCCAAATTCATTTACTTAGTGAATAAATAAACAAACTAAGGTCGCAACGATTGGTAACATTACACAACAGCGGAAGTTAAAGTAAAGACTTCTGAATATTGAACACCATTACAAATACTATAATAAACTTGTACATTGTCCTAGAACCATGTATAGGTGAAAGCCATCTTGAAGTTTGACGATCATACTCCTTCGGCTTCTAGGGTTTAATCCAAAAGGCTAACCTATTCCAACCATGCCATGACTATGAATTACCTGAAAAACATACTTAAAAATGTCAACACAAAGGTTGGTGAGTTCACAGGTTTGATTGTTGCAATGTAAAGTGATTTTCCTTGAAAACAATGATATTGTGTACATGGCCATGACACGAAACTGTTTTCCTTGAAAACATTTAAAATATGTACACGGGTTTAATGTAAGGTTGTTTTCCTCGAAAACATGTGATGACTTCATAGTCATAAAACGAGTAGTTTTCCCAGTGAAAACATGTGATGACTTCATAGTCATAAAACGAGTAGTTTTTCCAATGAAAACATGTGATGACTTCATAGTCATAAAACGAGTAGTTTTTCCAATGAAAACATGTGATGACTTCATAGTCATAAAACGAGTAGTTTTCCCAATGAAAACATGTGATGACTTCATAGTCATAAAACGAGTAGTTTTTCCAATGAAAACATGTGATGACTTCATAGTCATAAAACAAGTGGTTTTCCCAATGAAAACATGTGATGACTTCATAGTCATAAAATGAGTAGTTTTCCCAATGAAAACATGTGATGAATTCATAGTCATAAAACGAGTAGTTTTTCCAATGAAAACATGTGATGACTTCATAGTCATAAAACGAGTAGTTTTTCCAATGAAAACATGTGATGACTTCATAGTCATAAAACGAGTAGTTTTCCCAATGAAAACATGTGATGACTTCATAGTCATAAAACGATTAGTTTTCCCAATGAAAACATGTGACGACTTCATAGTCATAAAACGAGTGGTTTTTCCAATGAAAACATGTGATGACTTCATAGTCATAAAACGAGTAGTTTTCCCAATGAAAACATGTGATGACTTCATAGTCATAAAACGAGTAGTTTTTCCAATGAAAACATGTGATGACTTCATAGTCATAAAACGAGTGGTTTTCCCAATGAAAACATGTGATGATTTCATAGTCATAAAATGAGTAGTTTTCCCAATGAAAACATGTGATGACTTCATAGTCATAAAACGAGTAGTTTTCCCAATGAAAACATGTGATGACGTCATAGTCATAAAATAAGTCGTTTTTCCTTAAAACATTGATAATGTGTACATGGCCATAATATGAAACTGTTTTCCTTGAAAACTTTGATAAAAACATTTTCACGTAAACGAATGGCAAAACCATTGGTGTATAAGTGATTGGCAGATCCATCTGCACGAAAACGTTTCAATGAATATGGTAAACAAAACAAGTAATGTTGACTCATTTGTAGACTAGCTAGGAATACAAATAATATGTACATACATGAGGCATAACCAAACCATGACACAGGTGTTTTGCCCCTCGCTCATACCTCACGAGCAATGTTTGAACACTATGCGGTCATTTGGCCAGAGGGACCCATGGTTAGCGCGACTAACCATGACCGGGGGTGTCAATCCCAATAGTACTATCCATAGAATCCCAGGCTATCCTTAGCTAATGGTTATAAAATATGATGGTCAGGGGGCTTTACGAGCTCCAAACGTGTTCACTCATGCAAACATAAAGGTCGGGTCTTGTTTCCTTGTTACCATATGAAAATGTTTATAAGTATGTGTTCCATGTTTTCTAAGATGTATCAAGTAATGATGTTTCGTGTTTTCAAACGTGTTATGGAAGTATGTTTCTCCCCCGATGTTTCTAAAACATTAAAAGTTAAAAGGGGACAGTGAACTCACCTCAAGTCCAGCAAATGCGATCACAAGCTCAACTGACAACAAGTGAGCGCAACGATCCTAAACGGTTCCTATTGTTCAAACAAGTGTTGTCAATATCAACAACAATATAACTAGGATCGTGCCCTAACATTACGGTTTCAAATCTAAACCCAACCCATGTTGAGGACATCTAAGTTGTAGAAACCAAATTCTTTATTTTTAACGAAAATTGGGCAGAGTCCCGTTTGTTTTTGGCTAAACCCGACAATATCCAATTGTCCAATCACAACATCAACTTACACCAATAATCCAATAAACCGCACTTTAGATCCTAATACTAAAGTCATTCTTCAATTCGACAATTATTTGATAAATATATAAAAACTATATAATTATAATACAATTTAACGTGCCCGAAAAACGTTCTCAAAGGACGTCCCCGACAAAATTTATAGGTCCCGTGCTACTACCTGACAATAGATATATAAGTGTTTCGGGTCATACCTTAGCCTACAAGCCGTTCTAAGCGGTTTTGTACGAAAAGCTGAGCACGACGCGAGAAGAAACTTGTTTCGCTCATAACTTTATCATACGAACTCCGATTGAGGTGATTCAAGCAGCCATGAACTCGTCTCGCCAAGCCCCACCATCGCCGCCGGTCTCCGCCGCCGCCGTCGCCGGAAAACCGGACAGTGACCGGATTTGGTGGTTTTGGCCGGAAAGCTTCACTTTTTCGACCCAAACTTCTTCGTATGCGTAGATCGGACCTTTAGGAACCCTTTTCTAGCAAAAGCCCCATTTGTCGAGGTCGCCGGAAAAGTGTTTTTGGTCGGAATCTCCATCACCGTCGCGAATCAAAGGGAACCGTCACCACCTTTGGAATCAAGGTGACGAGACCTAGTGGGCTAGGTGGTTCACTCGCCGCCACTCGCCGGCACCGCCGCCGCCGACGCCGTGCTCCGCCGTCTGCCGCCGCAGGTCTGCCGGAGTCCGGCCACTGCTCTCACTCTCCCCCATTTTCACCTTTTGTGTGTGTTAGATTTTTTTGGATAAATGAAGAGAATGAGGGGTGTTCTAGTACTTATAGGCGGGGTTTTAACGAGTTTAATTCGTGTAACGAACCCGTCTCCGTCATGTTCTTGCGTTAATCGATTGCTCAATCTTTATTTTAAAATTCTTAGAGTTTTAAAACGTCATTAATAATATTATCCACGTATTTTAAGCCGTGAGATTTAAGTTTCGGTTGATGAACGAACATGTACGCGTTGGTACCACGTTTTCACGCATTCGTTCTTTTTAAACGTTTTCGCTCCGAGTTTGTAGAATATTATTTTACCAATGATATTAAAATATTATTTGTTATATTTGTCGTATCGCATACGTATCGGTAACAATCGTACTGTTATTGTCAGTTTTATGAGCATCTAACGCGAATTAGCATCCGTTTATACGTACTACGCGTGTATTTATCTGTATAGTCTTTCATCTGAATATTAATACTTGATGTAAAATAATTCATTATCTTTCATAATCGTTCTGACGAATATCTGTTAGTGACTGATGTCTAACACGTTAAATGCATCCATTCTTTCTTAAATTCTCATAACTGCGTAACAAGTCACTAGACTAAGCCGTGTGACTAATATGATATTCGGATTGTGTAAATTGAAACCTCTAACGTGCTTGGGTTCTTATTGGGCCTCATTGGGCCTAGTTGGGCATAATCCAACAACTAGGTTTTAGATGCAGTAATTTTTGTAGGTGTCACATTCTCCTCTCCTTAAAGAAATTTCGTCCTCGAAATTTGTCATAGATGCATGGATTAGGATTTCGTGTCCTTGTTCCATTTTCGGATTCTTAGAGAGAATGTTGGCTCATTCCAAATATCAGTCGTTAATCTAAATAAAGTGGATATCTCAACACTAATGATATTGGAGGTGTAAAGATTTGAGATGTCATTGTATCATGTAACCGTGTGTCGTTTCTGTTGAGCATGCATTACTTCAAATAAGTAGATTTAGGATAGTATTTGAATATGTCGCTAAGTGAACAACGTTGACTATGCTACGAAGTGATAAAGTCATCACTAGAGTTCCCTGATCAAAATGAATTATAATCGGAGTGGTCATATTCGTGTAATGTATTAGTCATTAAGAGAATGTCTAATCAGTGTGGGTTCAGTTAGTGAGTTTTCACAAATCAAGTGAACAAGTCACACCAGAATAGCAATCAAGGATTAAACGTTGTAACACTTCGTTTTGAGATCCATCGCATAAATGTGAAACTGTATGATCATCATCATTGGTAATGAATAACGAAAGTGCATTCATGCACACGGATTTCCAGGAGTATATGGGTACATACTTTTTATTCAGATCCAGGTTTTCTGTCATGAAAGCTGAATCATGATGGAATCTGACAAAAATTTATCGAAACTTCAGTAAAGATATGTCAAAAGGTTTGATGAGATGTTCAGGTCTTAGTTCAAGATCAGGTACCAGACTGTTTCTTGTAACGAGTCAATGCCTTGATGTATTCAAATCTTTCTAGAACAAAAGATTCTACGGACATTTCATCGGTCTAACCAGTAGGTGGGTTAAACTGATTCGATTGAGTTCCACGAAATAATATCAGCGTAAGCACTTTCTCACAGGGAAATTTTAATGGTTTAGCGAAACGTTAGTAGTTGTCTAGATCGTGAATTGGACAACTGTCATATGGATTATAAAACTTCATGAAGGCATGATCTCTTGAGATTAGCCTTGGTTTTATCCAATTACGTTACTCGTGACTCCATCGCACATGTCATTCGTAACCTGGATTAGATACAGAACTTAACAAAATAGGTGTCGAGCAATACGATCGAAGCAATAGAGATTTCCTAGTAACATTGTATCATGCAGATTTTTGAATCGTTCAGATTCCTATGATCTCTCCTAAGATGGAAGTGAAATCTCGATGAAGAAAGAGAATGTCAAAGTATTTGGGAATGGTCTAGTTATCTTGACTCAACATATATTAAAGATAAATGGATCTTCATAGGGTTCAAAGGAAAGTGTTTGTGAATAGTCTAGCTTTCGTGTGGAAAAGTCGTGGTTCGTCTAAATGAGGAAGTAAATATCACATCGTGGAAGTAGTCTCATAGGAATAGTGTCTCCTGAAGTTGATTCTGTGTTCGCCAATCATTGAATTGGTGAGCTTTGATGTAATCTCGTTTTTAGTTTAGACTGAGTCTTGACTCTCTTTAGATAGATATTAGAAATAGACAAGAATCAAGTATAACTTCAAAAGTTATTTAGGTTCCTTACAGAAATGTATAGATATCTCGAAGGAACTTGGAAGAATGAATGTACATTAAAAGGGAATTTGACAAGTCAAAAGAAATGTATATGTGTAGACTTACAAAAGAGTAATGTCAACTACAGTTCGTCCGTTGTTCGTCTTCCTAGTTGCGTACGGTTTTAAATGGTCATCGATCGTAGATCAGAGAATTAAATCCTCAGATTTCAAATTAGGTCCGTGATTTTCTATCGAAGTTGGTTGAAATGAATCACAAGGGTTCAGAATTTGTCTCGCGACTTAGCGATGAAGAGGGCCGAATTGATTAGTTGCCAACAACTGGTAGTACATTATGCTTGTAAAGTCCTTGGCCTTTGAATGGTATTGTCACGACTTACCAGTACGTATTTCACTCATATCGGTTATAGCCTTTAAGTCCCTAGTCCAAGGGTTTAAGCTATAAAATTGAGGTAATGAGTGTTAAATGTCAAAGCTTTGTATTTTCCCTCAGTATGTGTTAAGAAGTCGTTTCCTAAGAGTAGGCGCTCTAGAGCTCTCTAACTATAGAAGGCTGAGAGTAAGAGATGTGGATACGTCTCTCTTGCGGTATGAAGTCAGAGATTCAGCCAACAAAATGATTCCTGGAAAAATACAAGCACAAAAGTTTGTAAGATTATCCATTAGTCTCAAGTCGGGTTTCCACAATACCCTATAGGTGTCACGCGTAAGAGAGTCAGAATAAATTTCCATCCCATTACAGGAGTTAGTGCATAGCACTTCCGATGTAAATTTCAGTAAGTGTGATACTTAATTGTAAGACAGACCCTGAGATTATGCCGTGTTTTCCGATAATAGTTGTGCAATTACTGCAAGTGTTGATCGTTGTACGGGTCAACATGGGGTTTTCGTGGCAAGTAAGATCTCAAAGGACATGAATTAGCAAGTAAAAATGGATAAGTGAAAATCTTCGTCGCTCAAGATCCACTAAGAGTTGATTAGATCCAATTGAATTTCTCCCGTTCTTCCCGATCTGCGAGAATGTTACATGAAAATTCAATAGGGAACTCAAAAATGTTAAGGTCTGACTCAAGCTAGACCGAAGATCAGCCACAAGCGTTGGTAGATAAGTAATGAGATCGAAAAGAGAAAATTTTTATAGCTGAACCTCAAAAGGTGAAACAATTCTTTACAAGGAATTTCTAAATTCGATCCGAGTATTGAGGTCAAATTAACTGAGAATAGACATCTTCAGTGCCTCAGTCAAGATCGACATGCCCATGAAGTCTCGATAAGAATTTTAGATCCATTAGGATTCGAAGATGAAGGAGATGATGTATACTTCCAATCACTTGTGATAGCCTATCGCATCCTCCTATGCCTTTAGGCTAAACCCTTTGGTTATGGTAATTTTGATCATTAATCGAGTGACTGTGAATTGAGATTAGGAATACAGATTAATCATGAACATTAACTCGGATAGTAAGACTCACCAGACTTCTCATGCGCCGTAAATTATGATTACGTGTGCACCCGTAATGATAATTTATTTCGCATGGTCCCTCTAGTGTTTTCTCTATCTCAAGCTCTCAACTAAAATGAATCTGTAATGTTCATTAGTTTGTGTCATCGTGTTGCACTCTTGCGTAAGAGTGTCTATGTTCTATCGGATTACTCATAGTCATGGTATCAGCACCCATGGATCTGCCGACTAAAGCTGTTGTTGGATGGTGTTAATGGTAGAGAGACACAACCGGTGTCTTCTAATATCAGGACGTGTGCGGTGGAAGTCATGGACTATGTCAGGGTAGAGACCCTCAAATCAGTGTCTAGCAACTCATGCTCCAAGTTTGTTTGTATGTGTGGATCCACATGATCCCAATGAGTCTATGGGTCTCCTGACCCGTGGAGTTCTCTCCCGTTTAGTCCTACATATCCACCTCGGGTTCTCTTCCGATTGGGTAGTCTCGTTTGCCATATCTCATGGCGAAAGTTTTAATCATCCAACCCAGCAGATCATGAAGGAGGGTATACATATCACACCAAGTGGAGAAAACATAGGTTGGAAAAGGAAACTAACTCCATAGTTGAACTAGATACATGAGTGGCTTGATTTGTAATCTGAATAGTGATAATTCGTTGAGTAATGTTGTAGATGTGTATTATTTACACGTTGTTGTATGTCTTAAATGTTTATTCCTTGTGCTATGTAATTGTATTATATATTAGTGTAGCAAATGCTACCCTAGTGTAACTGCATACACTAATGATCTACTCAAGTTGCTCGGCAACGGTTGGAATTGCTATGCTCAAGTCTTGGGTGTTCTTAGTGTGATGCAAATCTTTGAATTTTTGGTCCCTAAATGAGTCTGGTTAGAGCCTAGGTGACCCTAAGGAAACCTAATTCGCTAAAACCATTGGCTCTGATACCAATCTGTCACACCCCCAAATTCATTTACTTAGTGAATAAATAAACAAATTAAGGTCGCAACGATTGGTAACATTACACAACAGCGGAAGTTAAAGTAAAGACTTCTGAATATTGAACACCATTACAAATACTATAATAAACTTGTACATTATCCTAGAACCATGTATAGGTGAAAGCCATCTTGAAGTTTGACGATCATACTCCTTCGGCTTCTAGGGTTTAATCCAAAAGGCTAACCTATTCCAACCATGCCATGACTATGAATTACCTGAAAAACATACTTAAAAATGTCAACACAAAGGTTGGTGAGTTCACAGGTTTGATTGTTGCAATGTAAAGTGATTTTCCTTGAAAACAATGATATTGTGTACATGGCCATGACACGAAACTGTTTTCCTTGAAAACATTTAAAATATGTACACGGGTTTAATGTAAGGTTGTTTTCCTCGAAAACATGTGATGACTTCATAGTCATAAAACGAGTAGTTTTCCCAGTGAAAACATGTGATGACTTCATAGTCATAAAACGAGTAGTTTTTCCAATGAAAACATGTGATGACTTCATAGTCATAAAACGAGTGGTTTTTCCAATGAAAACATGTGATGACTTCATAGTCATAAAACGAGTAGTTTTCCCAATGAAAACATGTGATGACTTCATAGTCATAAAACGAGTAGTTTTTCCAATGAAAACATGTGATGACTTCATAGTCATAAAACAAGTGGTTTTCCCAATGAAAACATGTGATGACTTCATAGTCATAAAATGAGTAGTTTTCCCAATGAAAACATGTGATGACTTCATAGTCATAAAACGAGTAGTTTTTCCAATGAAAACATGTGATGACTTCATAGTCATAAAACGAGTAGTTTTTCCAATGAAAACATGTGATGACTTCATAGTCATAAAACGAGTAGTTTTCCCAATGAAAACATGTGATGACTTCATAGTCATAAAACGAGTGGTTTTTCCAATGAAAACATGTGATGACTTCATAGTCATAAAACGAGTAGTTTTCCCAATGAAAACATGTGATGACTTCATAGTCATAAAACGAGTAGTTTTTCCAATGAAAACATGTGATGACTTCATAGTCATAAAACGAGTGGTTTTCCCAATGAAAACATGTGATGACTTCATAGTCATAAAATGAGTAGTTTTCCCAATGAAAACATATGATGACTTCATAGTCATAAAACGAGTAGTTTTCCCAATGAAAACATGTGATGACGTCATAGTCATAAAATAAGTCGTTTTTCCTTAAAACATTGATAATGTGTACATGGCCATAATATGAAACTGTTTTCCTTGAAAACTTTGATAAAAACATTTTCACGTAAACGAATGGCAAAACCATTGGTGTATAAGTGATTGGCAGATCCATCTGCACGAAAACGTTTCAATGAATATGGTAAACAAAACAAGTAATGTTGACCCATTTGTAGACTAGCTAGGAATACAAATAATATGTACATACATGAGGCATAACCAAACCATGACACAGGTGTTTTGCCCCTCGCTCATACCTCACGAGCAATGTTTGAACACTATGCGGTCATTTGGCCAGAGGGACCCATGGTTAGCGCGACTAACCATGACCGGGGGTGTCAATCCCAATAGTACTATCCATAGAATCCCAGGCTATCCTTAGCTAATGGTTATAAAATATGATGGTCAGGGGGCTTTACGAGCTCCAAACGTGTTCACTCATGCAAACATAAAGGTCGGGACTTGTTTTCTTATTACCATATGAAAATGTTTATAAGTATGTGTTCCATGTTTTCTAAGATGTATCAAGTAATGATGTTTCGTGTTTTCAAACGTGTTATGGAAGTATGTTTCTCCCCCGATGTTTCTAAAACATTAAAAGTTAAAAGGGGACAGTGAACTCACCTCAAGTCCAGCAAATGCGATCACAAGCTCAACTGACAACAAGTGAGCGCAACGATCCTAAACGGTTCCTATTGTTCAAACAAGTGTTGTCAATATCAACAACAATATAACTAGGATCGTGCCCTAACATTACGGTTTCAAATCTAAACCCAACCCATGTTGAGGACATCTAAGTTGTAGAAACCAAATTCTTTATTTTTAACGAAAATTGGGCAAAGTCCCGTTTGTTTTTTGCTAAACCCGACAATATCCAATTCTCCAATCACAACATCAACTTACATCAATAATCCAATAAACCGCACTTTAGATCCTAATACTAAAGTCATTCTTCAATTCGACAATTATTTGATAAATATATAAAAACTATATAATTATAATACAATTTAACGTGCCCGAAAAACGTTCTCAAAGGACGTCCCCGACAAAATTTATAGGTCCCGTGCTACTACCTGACAATAGATATATAAGTGTTTCGGGTCATACCTTAGCCTACAAGCCGTTCTAAGCGGTTTTGTACGAAAAGCTGAGCACGACGCGAGAAGAAACTTGTTTCGCTCATAACTTTATCATACGAACTCCGATTGAGGTGATTCAAGCGGCCATGAACTCGTCTCGCCAAGCCCCACCAGCGCCGCCGGTCTCTGCCGCCGGCCTCCGCCGCCGCCGTCGCCGGAAAACCGGACAGTGACCGGATTTGGTGGTTTTGGCCGGAAAGCTTCACTTTTTCGACCCAAACTTCTTCGTATGCGTAGATCGGACCTTTAGGAACCCTTTTCTAGCAAAAGCCCCATTTGTCGAGGTCGCCGGAAAAGTGTTTTTGGCCGGAATCTCCATCACCGTCGCGAATCAGAGGGAACCGTCACCACCTTTGGAATCAAGGTGACGATACCTAGTGGGCTAGGTGGTTCACTCGCCGCCACTCGCCGGCACCTCCGCCGCCGACGCCGTGCTCCGCCGTCTGCCGCCGCAGGTCTGCCGGAGTCCGGCCACTGCTCTCACTCTCCCCCATTTTCACCTTTTGTGTGTGTTAGATTTGTTTGGATAAATGAAGAGAATGAGGGGTGTTCTAGTACTTATAGGCGGGGTTTTAACGAGTTTAATTCGTGTAACGAACCCGTCTCCGTCATGTTCTTGCGTTAATCGATTGCTCAATCTTTATTTTAAAATTCTTAGAGCTTTAAAACGTCATTAATAATATTATCCACGTATTTTAAGCCGTGAGATTTAAGTTTCGGTTGATGAACGAACATGTACGCGTTGGTACCACGTTTTCACGCATTCGTTCTTTTTAAACGTTTTCGCTCCGAGTTTGTAGAATATTATTTTACCAATGATATTAAAATATTATTTGTTATATTTGTCGTATCGCATACGTATCGGTAACAATCGTACTGTTATTGTCAGTTTTATGAGCATCTAACGCGAATTAGCATCCGTTTATACGTACTACGCGTGTATTTATCTGTATAGTCTTTCATCTGAATATTAGTACTTGATGTAAAATAATTCATTATCTTTCATAATCGTTCTGACGAATATCTGTTAGTGACTGATGTCTAACACGTTAAACGTTTAAAATACCGAATCGCGTACGTGCATCCATTCTTTCTTAAATTCTCATAACTGCGTAACAAGTCACTAGACTAAGCCGTGTGACTAATATGATATTCGGATTGTGTAAATTGAAACCTCTAACGTGCTTGGGTTTCTATTGGGCCTCATTGGGCCTAGTTGGGCATAATCCAACAACTAGGTTTTAGATGCAGTAATTTTTGTAGGTGTCACAGGAGGCACTACCACTTTTAAAGAATATAATTTGCAAATCAAATGTAGTGAGGACGAGGCTCTAGCGGTGACCCGGGTCACAAGTTTGTAGTAGTCATACCACTTAATTAGTTAACCTAACATTATCACGTACCAAGCTGATTCGAATCCCGAAGCAATACATTTCGTAATCTGATCATTTTCGCTTTATTTACTTTTCTGCTATTTACTATTCTGTTACTTACATTTCTGTTACACACTTCACGCACATTTTTACTTTTATGTTATTTACTTTACGTCATTACTTTTCTGCTTCACAAGCACACAAACCCACTCACTTCCGGCTAAACGATAACAAAAGTTGAGTATTGGAACTCGACCGTGTCCATTGGTTCGATACTTGGTTCTTACCTAACTATATTACGCTACGATAGGTACACTTGCCTATTGTATGTGTTTTAAGTTAACGTAATTATCATTTTAATTTATAAATTTAAAACCCGATCTTGTGAAATAAATTTAAAAATATATTTACTTATATTTTATATATTGAAACATAACACATCAGTACGCGACTGGCCTGCGAAAAAGGAAAAAAGCTCTAAGTTCCAATTAAATGAAAATCCAACCCTAATTCGTAATTATCTTTCAATCAGACGAATTTGGAGCAGCTAGGGGCGATTTTCAGAAGTAGAGACAGTTCCACATCATCTATTAAAGTTGTGCTCGTGTGTCTAACAAACTTGCGCGGCTAAGCTGCATGTGGCTTCCTCCTGGCGGATGGTTCGTATAGGTTCTTTATTTTGTTCAGTTGTTTACTTGTTTGGATCTTGTTAGTTTTTGACACAAACTTGATAGATTGATGTATTAGTTATTTTAAACAATTTATGTTGATGCTTTGAGTTTTCTCGTTTACAATCTTTTTTGGTTGATGATAAGACCTAGTAGTAGGTTGGGTGACTAAAAGAATGTAACTTGGTTATTCATAAATTGGGAGATTGAATTATACTAGTTTGTGACGGAACTAGTTATATAGGTTGCTGACAACAGTCTGTCTTCAATACTGTTTTAACTGATTTTCCAAGACTATGTCGATGCGGTGTCCAATTGAACAACTGAATTTTGCATAAATCTAGAACATGAAGTTTGGAGGGAGATACATCTTTATTCGATATGTGTTTTAATTATAATTTACTAAACTAAGCAATTATATCTTTCCACTGATTCTCTGTGGATTCGACAACCATACTTCCCTGTCTACAGTCTAAGGTTGTAGATAAGAAGTAGTTTTTAATATAGTTTTTGATTAACCTTGACACCGCGAGCATTTACTACACGAAAATGTAATATTCTTTACCCTCATTAGGGCATACGGCACCCTTCCGGCATCCCCGCTAGGAAGGGTAATCTACGTCGACAAAGATATTTGAAGAAGGTGATAATCCGGAACAGGAGAGGAAATCGAGAACAACTTACCGGTATGGATTAAATTTTATGAAAAACAAGTGAGGAAATCGGGATGGAGGGCTCGGAGAGTGGGAACACCACTCCCTCATGGGAAACCAGATACGGGAAGTGCTACCCATACTGTCCAATTTTACCGAGGAGCGTGACGAACTTATTTTTTATGTTTTATATAATTTAACAACGTATAATGAACTCATTAAGTTAACTAATAGTTTTATTACTTTTTTTATTAGTTCATTAAATAATGAATACATGTAAATTGATCCATGCTTTTGTTTTAAAAAATAAGTACTCGTTGTAAATAATGAAAAAAAAAAGCCTATGTGGCTAAACAGACCGACAATAATTTTTTAAAACGACAAATATTTTTACTTCTGTGGAAAATAAACCCAGGACCTTCAAACTAGTCTCTGTCACTAAGCTAACCACCCTGGTAGTAAATAAACAGACAACATATAAAGACAAACGTGAGTATATTTACCCGAGTTAAAATGTTGGCTTTTGCGGGTATGTTTACCCGACTATGAAGTCACAAATATAGCCGTTGAAATAATTAATTTTGTGTATTAGGGTATTAGGGTTGTGCCCTCATCAATTTTGGGTATTAGGGTAGCATTTGAGTAAAAATGAGGTGACACACCCTCATTAGATATTTTGTTAGGGTAATTTTTTGGATGAGGGTTGTGCCCCTTCACCCTGATGATAGATCTTGAGATAATGTTACAAATAAATAAGACAACCCAAAAGATACTCAAAAATCTAGACTTTGGTTCGTGAGATCCAGTGTGGGAAGATGGATATGTAGTCAGATGTTTTATCTTTTTCATTGTTTGGAGAAAATGGTCCCCAAGCTAGACACAAGGGTATTGTGATGCATGTGTTCTTAGAACTTTGAAGAATCAAGATCTTTCAAGGTACCATAACAAAAACTCTACTTTTAATAAATATATATATATATATACTAGGTTAAAATCATATGCATTACACGTGTTGTATATTAAAGACCATACAACTTATAAATTTATAAATACATCCGAACTTGTGAAACTATTATGATCATCTCGAGATATATCAAGTGGAAATATAATATGTGTATATAACAAATTGTTATTTTTCTTTAATTAGTTATATTTTGATTTCCTTTTATATATTTTTATTTAATATAAATTAGTATTTTTCTTTAATAATATAGCATGTTAAAATCTCGTGTATTACATGGGTTGAATAAATAAAAAGTTATATATTTATTAATAAAAATTTTATATTTTTAAAAACCCGTGTAATACATGTGTTGAATAAACCAGTATATTACATCGGTTGAATAAAAAAATGTAATTTGTTAACAAACACATTCGTCAAAATATGTTTTAAAAAAATGTAATTTGTCATGACAATTATAAGGTCTGTTAAGTTAGTTTTTAAAACAATTTTTTTTCAACTGAGTATTAATTTTTTATTTAATTGATAAATGTTAGTTTATATTAAGTTTATTTGATTGATGATATAATAACTATTTATAATTAAATAATAAGTATCCGTAATTAGATTTATTAATAAAAGATTATTATTTAATAAGAGAGAGAGAAACAGAAAATTTAATATTTAATAGGAGAGAGGGGCGGGAAAATAAAGGTGAGGAGTAACCAGAGAGTGACATGTGTCCCCCATGGTTTTCCTTTACTATATAGTATAGATATAAGGGGAGGTTCAAATAAAAAGTTATTTTTTGCTAAAAAATCTAAGAAATGACAAAAACATTAAGAAACGATATCAAACGAACTCAGATTGAGCTTATTCTGGCGGCGTTGGAACCGTATCGTCGAACTCTACCAACTTAGGTTTAGGGTTTAGATTTTAGAGTTAAATTTTATGCTTTTAGCTTTTAGGGTATAGATTTTTTTTTTTGGTGGAGATGGGGTTTAGGATTTTCGGGGTGGGTGTGGTGGGTTTAGGTTTTTGGGGGTTGGGTGGGGGGGATTAGGTTTTTGGGGGTGGGGTGGTGGTTTTAGTCTTTTCTGGGTGAGGTTGGAGGGGGTTTAGGTTTTTGAGGGTGCGGTGGATGGGGGTTTAGGTTTTTGGGTCCGGGTTAGGGTTCGATGAGACGGTTCCAACGCCGTTGGAATGCGCTCAATCGGAGTTCGTTTGACCCACTTCTTAGTGGAACCTTGTAGAAACAAAGACTGATGGCTACAAAATTCTTTAAGTACAAATTCAGCTGATCTTAGAGTTTGCTGCTGACCAACAAACTGCTAAGGTTGAAAGGATAGTCAGAAACATGCAAAAGCTTCAGCAACAAAGACAGTAAGAGAATTTTGGTAGCATCAGTCTAGGGGGAGTTTGTAGAAACAAAGACTGATGGCTACAAAATTCTTTAAGTACAAATGCAGCTGATCTCAGAGTTTGCTGCTGACCAACAAACTGCTGCGGACTAGCTTATCTGCTGCGGATACTTGTTCTCCTGCTGAAGAACAAATCTGCTGCGGATAGCCTTATCTGCTGAAGACCAATGTTGCGGCTGATAGGCTTATCAGCAGCATCATTCTCATTCTTGCTGCTGATAGCTGTGTTCCTTGAAGACAAAACGTCGCAGCTGACTATCCATGCCAAGCGTCACTGACAACTTTCTGCAAAAGCAACTGACACACTCAAAGCAGAAGGAACCTCAATGGCACAACCAATGACGGACAACAATGCTCTTTTCCAAGCATGCAAGTAATGATGCATAAAGAAGACGCTTCAATAAAGTTAACTAGATATAGACAAAACGTGTAATAGTTAGCTAGATACAACAGATCAACGGTTTGTGTTAGATCTGATCCTTAGAATCAAGGGGCTGTCTTGATTCTAAGTGAGTATAAATAATATGTAAACACTTCATTGTATGTGTGCTTTTTGTGCTTTTGAATTAGAGTTTTCACTTGTAATCGTTTATTCTCAAAGCTTAATACAACAGTGTTCTTATCAGTATTCTTTCTGTCTACTCGATTGTAATTGTGTAGTTGTTATTGTTTCCGCCAATCTCAACTAAGAACAGAACCATCTTGTAATTTCACGATCCTACAAGTGGTATCAGAGCTTTGGCTCATATTAAACAAACTCACACTTGTTTAATCACTTCTGGTTCTATTCTAAACTCTCTCACTTTCATCAAGTCACCAAGAACAAAAATGGCACAAAGCAACGGGTTTGAAGACATCCTGAAGTAGCAGTATGAAAAATTCGTCTGGAAGGAAGGTGAGTCTCTAACTTTTTTATACAACAGATTTACCTATCTTGTAGGAGAGCTGCAGTGCTCAAAGGTGAAGCTAGAGAATGAAGATATTCTCAAGAAGTTCATCAGGTCTCTACCAAGCTGCTGGACACTTTACACAGTGTCAATCAGAAGAACGGAGAATCTGAAAACTCTCCAGATGACTGAGCTCTTTGGAATGCTAAAAACCTACGAGCTAGAGATGATTCAGGCAAAAGAAAGAAGCTCAAGCTACCAAACAGCCTCAACATCCACCACCACCTCCTCTGCCCTTCATTCTGAGCACTCGGGTCCTAGTTCAATTCAAACTGCAGCCTGTGCAACTGTTGGAACTTCTGAGTTCGACTGGAGCTTTCAATATGAAGAACTGCCAGTCAGCAATCAAGCTCTAATGGCAGACACTACAGAGATACCACCTCAGGTATTTGAACATCTTTGCTCTCAAGCCTGTATTGATAAAGTTTTGGGTTATAGAAAGCACAACCAAAACCTTATAGATCAAAATGAAGAGTTTCATCAGATGAAATCTGAGTTCAAAAAGGTTGAAAATACTTATAAAGAAAAGATTAACTGCCTTAAGAAAGAGATTTCATCGCTAAAACACGAACAAACTAATCTTGAAACTCAGATTGATGATCTACTGGTCAAACTAAAAGCTACCAGAGCTGAACTGGCAGAACAGAGAGTTCATGTTGAAAAATTTGAATTTTCTTCCAAAAAGTTACGAAGACTTTTAGATATTCAAGTCCATGAGAAGGTAAAAACTAGACTTGGGTATAACAATGATCAGTACAATGTTGTTCCTCCTCCTGCTGACTATATTGCCATATACGAACCAAGCTTCAATGTTGAAAATCTTGACACTGCAAACCAAAACCTTGATCCTTCAACGGATGAACCTTTCATCGAAGACTGCACTACCTCATCGGAATCTGAGTCAACTCACTCAGACCATGATGAAACCAGTGCAGTCCCATCTGAAGCTGTTCTGAATAGAGTTGCAGTTCCTGCTGTTCTTCCAGCTGTTCCAGCCCCTGTACCATTCAAACAAATCAAGATCAGCTATCCTCCAGATGGAAGAAAGCTAGAAAAGGGACAGACATCAGAACCCACAAACCCCAAGCCTCAGTTCAAGCCAATCACAAAGAGAAAGGTATTTGATGTATGTCGTAAGCCTGAAGAAAAAGTTCCATATGTTCAAAGGACCCTAGAAGAAGCCAGCTTTGAACATAACAAAGCTCATCCATGGAACTTCAAGGATATGTTCCAAAGAAAGGACTATGTCTACCTTTCAAGAGACAAACTGGCAAAATCATGCTTTGTGTGTGGCAGATATAACCACATTGCCAGCACCTGCTTTCATTACCTGGAATATCAAAGACATTCAAAGCAGCATGCCTTTGAAAAGACTAACAAAAATAAGAAGGTAAGAAGCTACGAAGACAAAGCAACAAAGTTCAGAAAGTCTCTATCTCCCTCAAGAGTGAAGCTGCCTAAATCTCAACAAACTTGCATCATTTGTGGTGAATCAGACCACTTTGCTGCAAACTGTAAGTTTAACCCTTTCAACCAGATCCTTCATCAAGCCCCTCAAAGACAAAGGGTAATGAAGGATCAGCATGCATCGGTTGTTAGTCCAGTTAAGCTCAAGAAAACAAAGCAAAAGCTTTCAGCAGCAACCAAATCTGCTGCTGACAAGCTAAAATCCTCCACAGCAAAATCTGCTGCTGATAAGGCAAAGACATCAGCAGCAAGAGTGTCCACTGCTGATAAGGAAAAATCCAAGTCAAAGCCCACAGTAGCAAAGAATGCTGACACTTCAACAAAGCTATCAGCAGCAGGATCTGCTGTCAACAAGCCAGAAACATCGGTAGCAAAATCTGCTGCTGATAGTGTGAGGAAAACTAGAAAATCACCAACAAGGCAATGGAAAGCCAAACCATCTTCAAGCACTGTCATTGGTTCCATTGACTACAAACATACTGAAAATGATAAACTAACAACCATCTTTTTCAAGTCTGCAGACTCTTGGGTTCCTTCTACTAATTAGAAACATATCATGTGCAGGGACAGCCAGGTCACAAGAATAACACTTGGGTGGTAGACAGTGGGTGTTCCAGGCACATGATACTGAGAACTGTTTCCAAAAAGTTATCAGGGGTCAATGTTCAATTGTTATATACAATGCCGAACATACAAAGTATCCCAGGTGACAGTTCAGCAATCCCAGCTGATACTGATCCCACAACCTCCACCTCACAACCTGAACAACAGTCTGCTTCTACCATTCGAACCCCTGTACATACCACCAAGGATGCACAGGTACAAAAAATCACTTCACCTCTTTTGGATGTTATCGTTCAACCGGAATACAGGACCCCGGTTGCGACGACTAGGAAAAGGGGCAAGGAATCTCCTTCTTCTCTTGCCTCAAAGGCCCAAACCCAACCTAACAGCCCTCACTCAAAATCACAACATTCTGGTGAGAATATCATAAGGGACAGCCACATTATTAGGGAGACTCCTTTGGATGTCTCTCTATTAGGATCAGGATCACTTCTCGGATCCATAGAACAGCCCCCTAAGCCTTTCCTTTTTCTTTTGAACTTAAGTGTTGAGGAACCTGATCAAAATGATGTACCTTCTCCAACTACTACTATCTAGGAGGTACTGATTGATCTTGCTTCCAACACACCCAACCCAAGTTCGTCTACCCTGAAGGTCCACTCTAGGAGCCATGAAAGAGTGGATGTGGAAGAGGCTGTTACTACTGCTGGTCCATCAAATGACCAAAAGGACAGTGACAACATTGCTAAGACCTCAACCACGGCAACTCACAGTGAGGATATTTCCCTGGAAACTCCCCTCACTGAGAGGAATCCCAGGTGCCAAGAAACCATGGGTGATGGGGATGAAGAGGCCAGGCCTAAGACCCTATCTGGATCCAAGGATTCCACAGCTGTGGATGAGGACAGACTCTAACTTCATATCTTGATATTGAGGGCCAGGATGGTCATGCTAGAGGCTGAAGTGTCCAAATTAAGACACCAAATCTCTATGCATGAAGCTCATAAATTCCAAACTTTACCTACTCTCTTCCTTGTATCAATGGGCACCCAAACTGATGCTTATTCGTCCACCGATGCACCCAAAAAGGGGGAGATGGTCCCAAAGGAGGATATAAGGTTGAAAGGATAGTCAGAAACATGCAAAAGCTTCAGCAACAAACACAGTAAGAGAATTTTGGTAGCATCAGTCTAGGGGGAGTTTGTAGAAACAAAGACTGATGGCTACAAAATTCTTTAAGTACAAATGCAGCTGATCTCAAAGTTTGCTGCTGACCAACAAACTGCTAAGGTTGAAAGGATAGTCAGAAACATGCAAAAGATTCAGCAACAAAGACAGTAAGAGAATTTTGGTAGCATCAGTCTAGGGGGAGTTTGTAGAAACAAAGACTGATGGCTACAAAATTCTTTAAGTACAAATGCAGCTGATCTCAGAGTTTGCTGCTGACCAACAAACTGCTGCGGACTAGCTTATCTGCTGCGGATACTTGTTCTCCTGCTTAAGAACAAATCTGTTGCGGATAGCCTTATCTGCTGAAGACCAATGTTGCGGCTGATAGGCTTATCAGCAGCATCATTCTCATTCTTGCTGCTGATAGCTGTGTTCCTTGAAGACAAAACGTCGCAGCTGACTATCCATGTCAAGCGTCACTGATAACTTTCTGCAAAAGCAACTGACACACTCAAAGTAGAAGGAACCTCAATGGCACAACCAATGACGGACAACAATGCTCTTCTCCAAGCTTGCAAGTAATGATGCATAAAGAAGACGCTTCAATAAAGTTAACTAGATATAGACAAAACGTGTAATAGTTAGCTAGATACAACAGATCAACGGTCTGTGTTAGATCTGATCCTTAGAATCAAGGGGCTGTCTTGATTCTAAGTGAGTATAAATAATCTGTAAACACTTCATTGTATGTGTGCTTTTTGTGCTTTTGAATTAGAGTTTTCACTTGTAATCGTTTATTCTCAAAGCTTAATACAACAGTGTTCTTATCAGTATTCTTTCTGTCTACTCGATTGTAATTGTGTAGTTGTTATTGTTTCCGCCAATCTCAACTAAGAACAGAACCATCTTGTAAATTCACGATCCTACAAACCTTCCCCTATATATATATAGAGAGAAAGAGAATATATATATATATATATATATATATATATGGTTCAAATACCAACCAACTTTTTATGTGATAACCGTACTAACCACTATAAAACAATCACATAATTTATAAATTATTTTTTCTTTTAATTGTTAAAAGGATTATTGGATTTTAATAATCCCATCTTTTACCAATTGGCCAATAATAATCCCAACTGAAAATATTCTTACCACCGGTCCCTACTTTCAAACTTCTTTTTTACATTGGACCCCCCGTTAAAAAAACTTAACACTGTTAGAGTTTATATGACGTGGACATCTGCAAACCGCCGGAAAGTCGAGCCAAACTAGCAGTGGTCTCGTGTTGGATTTTGAAATTGGCTTTGGTGGTGTTTAACTGGTCTCATTAAACACCACAATTGTCTCTGTTTGGACTTTCCGGACTCACGAGACCAGTTAAACGCCACCGGAGCCAATTCAAAAGCCACCACGAGACCATTTCTAGCTTGGCTCGACTTTCCGGCGGTTTGCAGGTGTCCACATCATATAAACTCTAACGGCGTTAAGTTTTTTTAACGGCGGTTCCAATGTAAAAAAATAGTTTGAAAGTTGGGACCGGTGATAAGAATATTCTCAGTTGGGATTATTATTGGCCAATTAGTCAAATATGGAATTATTAAAATCCAATAATCCTTGTTAAAATAGTATTTAAGTGTCTTGAATAAATATTTTGAATGTAAATATGAAAATGATGAGTATTACGTATACGTACCAAATAATCTATACTCTATAATAAATAAAGGTTTTAGTTAGACATGTTTTCCCGTTTCTCTCTTATATGAATTGTACAAATTTTTCTTAATTGTTTTCTAATATTTTTTTTGGTTTTTCGTCTCTCTCCTATTAAATAATAAAAGTTTCTATGCGTTTTTAAAATTTGTATTAAAAACTATGCAGTATGCCATAAATATGTAATATGTAAATATTTATTTTTAAATATATAAAATTGCATTTATTCCACCCGTGTAATACACGGGGTTTATAACCTAGTGTTACATATACGTGACACATAGTGTTTACATATATGTATCATTAAATAATGATAGTTATTACATATACGTAACACTATGTTTGAGAGTGGTTATCACATAAATATTGGTTAGCATTTAGGGATAGTTATATATATATATATATATATAGGGTGAAGTTCATAAGAAACTAACATTTAGGGAGAGAACTAGAGAACTTCTCTTTATAGGTAAAAATAATAAAAAAATCATAACTCAAAATAGAAATCAAAAACTAAAAAAGTGGTTCGGAAACCTTGTTTCCCATGTCGTCCTCGTTCCAAAAAAACCTCAAAAAAATAGTCGGTTTAGTTTTTGGGTTTAGTTTAGCTTTTAGGTTAGGTTTTTGGAGGGGGTTAGTGGGGGGTGGGTGGGGTGAGGTTAGTTTTTGAGTGGGGGTGGGGTGAGGGGATTAGGTTTTTAGTACTACACATATGCAGTATTATGTTTAGGGTTAGGTTTTTTAGGGTAGGGGTAGGTGCGGTGGGTGCGGTTTTTTTGGGGGTGGGTGGGGTGGGATGAGGATTTCAGTTATTCTAATATTTTATTAAAACTTATTAAATTATAAAAAGATTTCAATTATATTATATATCAAATATAATTTTTAATTTTTAAATCTTAATCATTTCTTATTTCATCAATTACTGATAATATCCAATAAATAATTTTTTATACAAACTAAGAATCTACAACAAGTTAGATTTATTCAACCCATATAATACATTGGTTCTAATCTGTACTCTATAATAAATAAAGTTTTTATATGACAAATTTTTCTGTCTCTCTCTTCTATTAATTTTATAATTTTCTTTAATTGTTTTTTAATATTTTTTTTGTTTTCCTTCTCTCTCTCCTATTAAATAATAATGATTTTTATAAAATATTTTTAGAAATTGAACATTTATTTCATTCTTTTTATAAAATATTTTAAAAAATATTTATATAACGCTTCTAAAATTTGTAACAAAAAACTATGTAATATGTGATAAATATATTTATTATTAAGTATATAACATTTCATTTATTAATTACATTTATTTAGGGTTTCTAACCTAGGCTACTAGATATATACATATTTATTTATGTATATGTATTTATAAATGAATACAAAGGTTGGCATGGGGAAGCATGGGCTTCGAAAGGTACATTTGGAAATCTACTTCTTTTCTGCTTATTTATTTAGTTTTATTATTTCGATAAATATTATTCCAAAGATACGTTTTCTATTTATTGTTTTGTCGTTGTTACAATTGTGTTACCCATGCGTATATGTTTTGTAAGGATAAATTCCACTTGTTTGACGAATAAAAAGTTTTATCACAAGAAACGATTGGATTACAGTAAAATTTGGCCGTTTTAATATGGTTTCAATAAATATCTTCAATTTATAATTTCTCCAACATAACAATAAAACAATGTAAGCTAATGCCTTGCATAACAAGTTTTGCTACCTAAACTGTGTTATGGACTGAAACCGTTGCAAGGTATGTGACTTGTCCCACATTAGTTTTATGGGCAACAAATGTGGTATTTATAACTCAAATGGCTCCATCTCCCATTAGACTAGTCTTTTAGAAGTTTTACCATTTGGGTTGTAACAAACTGATACGATAGAGATAATGAAATTGAAATGTGAAATAATTGAAGGAAAAAATGATTTTAATTGATAACTCAATAATGATTAAAAAACTACTTATATACAAAAAAGAAACAAACTGGACGAACTTGTCGCCCCTAACAAAACAAGCGAACATAATAAGTTCGTCATCATAAACAATTAAAAAATAACACTTTTAGTATTTTGCTACCTAAGAAAAAATAATATTTTTATTATAACTTTTAAGACCAAATTACAAATTACAACTTTTTAAATATTATCTAAATTTCGATATACGTCCTTTAACTAAGCAAATTACAGAAAACGTCTTTTTTGTTTAAAAAACCTTGCACATTACGTCTTTTGGCCTAACGATCGTTAAATATTACCGTTAAGTATTGTCACGTGTCATGCACATAAGGGTATATTGGGGCTTCCCACATAAAATGACTATTCTTGTAATTTATTTCTTTGAATGAGGGTTTACAGAAATACTTCTTTTGTGATAAAAAAAACCAAAATACCCTCATATGTCTTGCACATGACCTGACTTAACGATAAAATTTAACGGTTTTTAGGATAAACGACATAAGGTTGTTAGGTTAAATTTAATGTTTTTTTAAAATAAAGAACGTTTTTTATAATTTCTTTAATTAAAGTACGTATAATGAAATTTATGTAATAATAGGACGTAATTTGTAATTTACTGTAACTTTAAAGTGAGTAGGGCATTGTCTATTAAAGACGGTATCCATCGAGAGTCTTTGCCCCTCCTTGATAATTATTCAAAGAATCGATTTTTTGTGTATTAAACAAAAAACCGCATATTTAAGATATCATGGTCAAGATATCAAATTACACTATCTTATTCAATACCTAGGCTAATATTGTGGGTAGAAAAAATAAAATAAATCATCTTTAATAAGAAATGATATAATTTACATGTTATTGTAATGTATTGTATGTATTTAACCTTTTTGAACGTTATAGAATACGTACTTTCATTTTAATATAGATGTAACACTCGATAGTTCAGCATTTAAATTGTCAAGTTTTAAACCATATTAGGGGTTAAGTATAAATAACCGCAAAACTTAGGGAGGAAGTTTGAAAGATTAAAAACCCTAATATCTACAAAAAGAACATCAGTTGTTTGTATCTAGCATTTCTGAAGAAGTGAGAAAAGACAGAGATCGAAGTTCACGGCAAACGATGATAGCAAGGATTGGTCATTGATGTATGTTATATCTGTCTGAGTCTATGTAGGTATTTGTTTGTTTATGGTATGAGGTTAGGTCATCGAACGTGTGTGTGTGTGAGTGTAGGTGCAAATCAAACGAATCGGAGAAGCATTTGATTAACATTACACATATTCTTTATTTATAAAAACAACTGTAAAAAACTTGACTGAAGACTAGATTAAATTAAAGCTAAACTAATTTTCAACGAGATTAAGTAACATTACACATATTCTTTATTTATAAAAACAACTCTAAAAAACTTGACTGGAGACTAGATTAAATTAAAGCTAAACTAATTTTCAACGAGATTAAGAAGCAAGTAAAAACATACAAAAACAAAAGAGAATTAAAATCGGTTTATGAAGATGAAAAACAAGCAATCACTTCTGGTTTGGTTTGGTTTGGTTTGGTTTTAGTTACAAGACTTAATGGTAATAATGGTATTTAATCGGCTATATAGACATAACTTATCTTGATCCTACCACTGAACTAAAGCACGGTCCATGCATTTACACACCAATCGTCTGATCCTTAACAAAACCAACAAAGGTTACTGGGCACGATCATGTAGTGTACTATAAACCATTTGTCAAATTAGCCGAATTAGTCATGCCAAAACAAACAAAAATCGCATGCCTTTGATTAACACTTGTTCGAATGTTTAAACAAAATTATCATTCTACTAAGTTGGATTATCACTTATTAACTCGATGTTGATACAAGTATTTTATTGGTTACATAGACATAACCTACATTAACCGATTGACTTAATTCAGACACGAATCATACAAACCGCGCCAACGGAACGTCTACTACATATCCAATTCCCCTAGATTTAACAAACCAAATATGAATTTGAATCTTGTGTGGGGTTAATCTTGATGGGTACGGGTCAAATTCTGGTCACTAGGTTACGGTTCATGAAGCTGAATTTGCGGGTTTGTTTGTATGAGTCAAGTCATTAGAAAGTTTGATTTAAGCACACCTTTTTCATTTATTTTAGTATGTCTAAATCATGGGTTAGTGGGTGATTTATTTTCCTTTTCTTTAGAAAAGAGTTTTTTACCTCTATTAATGCAAAGTGTTTTGGATTGAACGAATGTAACAGTTTAGAAGTAGTAAAAATTATTTTCTAAACATTAGTCTGATCCAACATCTTGGTATCATAGAGATAAGATGTAGTAACAACCATAGATAAATAATAACAAAGCATTTTTTTTGTCTCTCCTCATTCCCGTTCCACAACAGCCGACAACACCAACAAAAAAGTCTCTCTCTGTAAGGGCGAAGCTTAGTGACCCCCCCCTGATTTTTCACTTACAAGTGTTAATTTATACGTATTCGACGGGCCCTGTGTTTTTCTTCAAGCTTCGCCACTGCTTCTATGTTGGCTTACTCTCGATCACCATGCAGTAGCGCCAAAACAGATATTCGACCGAACCCCCACAACTTTTTTAATTCCCCCTCAATTTGCTTTGCTTTCGTGACCTCTTTTTTATTCCTGATGGGTTGAGTCAATCCAAGACGTAAAGTCCCACGACTTCTTCAAACCACGAAGGTCAATATCGAGCCATTTGGAGATCAAAAGTCAAGTCCTTGACACAATTCACAATCCCCAAGTAAATGGATCAACATCTCAGACTCAATAAAACAAAACGGACATAACAATGAAGAAACGTCCACGCCTCAATCCACCAAATTAACATGAGTTAGAAGCCTATCCAATAACACGTTCGAGGCCAAAATATTGACTTTCCTAGGAATGAATCTACTCCAAGTAGATTTAAACCCACACGGGAGAATAGATTGGTCAATATGACAACGAACCTTTTTGACCTCATACTTCATCACTTGATACTTCATCGTTATTGATCTTACCTTGAATTTGACATTTGATAAATGTTAAGGATATTTGTTCCCTGTACAGGCAATTTCAAGATCAAATTGTGCATTGATTGTGGGTCTTATGTGGCTTAACTATTTGATTGTTTGCTTTGCTCCTTGTTACATTCGATCCATGGTTTGAATGTGGCATCGACCTAATGCTTTTGTTGTTGGATCTTTTGGTTTGATAACCATCTTGATATGGTTTATTCATCGTCACTTAGTGCCTTTGTTTGTCGTTTCTTAATGGTCTTGACATCATTTGTATAGCTTTTTTTTGCATATACATCATAGGGATTAATTATGAACATATGATTGTTTATAAGTAACATCTTATATTACATGTTCTAATTATTATCATCATCAAAAAATGGTGTGTTTATAATTATAACCATTTATGCACTAACATAAGAGAAGGAAATTGTTGGAATTTTAAGTTGAGATTATTTGATGTTGAAACGAGGATAGTTTCCCCATATACATAAGACCTTTCGAGATATTTGCTAGAGTAGGAGCAATAGCTTACAAGTCAAAGTTACCAGAATCATTAAGAGGAATCCGTGACACGTTTCATGTGTTTAACCTAAGGAAGTGTTTGGTAGACCCAACATAAGCAGTATCGTCATAGGACCCTCATGTGAATGATAAGCTTAACAACAGAAAAGAGCAGATGAAGGTTTTAGACAAAAGAGAAAGAAGTTGAGAAAACAAGCCACACCAATTATCTTGGTAAAATGGTAGGGTCACAAAGGTTCTAAACAGACTTGGGAGTTATGTAAGGAAATGATGGAGAAGTATCCATATTTTTTCCACTTGGTGAAATTTTGTGGATAAAAATTCCCTTAAGGGGAGTGGAGTTGTTGAACCTAGATGCCCAACTGTCAACATATAACAATCTTGTCATGACGTAAGAACTTAAAGGGTCAGACAACACTCAACGTGAAAGAATCAGTATGTTTGAAAGTGTTTAAACATATTTACGCGAATCAGTGTTGTGTGTATAATTATCCGGAGAAATAATTATCACAATAATCCCATAATACTAATTGTTATTATCTAGAGAAATAATAATAGATATACTAATTGTTATTAGCTAGAGAAATAATAATAGATTGATATTAATATTAAATAATAATAAATTAATAAAGGGAGTTCTGCAGTTAAGTTTTTCTTTTGAAATATGTGGTTTAGAACTCATCAGCGTAAATTGACTTGTTTAATCCTGTATTACAGGGAGGTGCGAGAACTTGAGTAGCAAAAGAAAGGATCTTGCATGACCATTGGCGTTCTTTCAACTCTTGACATCCCTTGGCATAGGATATTAAGATGAACATTAATTGGTTTATGGTTTTAAACAAGTTTGAATGTTATTTATTTTTTTTATTTAGACTCACATTGTGACATTGATTGTTCTGCTTATTATTTGTGATGTAAATCCAATAAGTTGCTCACTTGGGTTTTAGGGTGTGACAACTACGATTGGTATGTTAGTCATCCATTTACGTAGGTCGTGTGGTTCGTTTTATTTTGTTATTATACGTAAGATAAAAACCACGCTTTTAAATTACGACTACCACACTTTGAGTTATATGTAATCTGTAGACTATTGATCCAAGAAGAATAAGTTGTGTATGAAGTTTAAAAGCCGAAATTATACTTCAAACATATAGGAATCTAATATTTATTCGTGTTTTAATTATGATTTAAAATAGTATATTATCAGGCACTTTTTGGACAGATTATTTTTTTAATATATTATAATGGCAGTTTTTCTATACAATAGATCTTATACTGAATTTTATCATGTAAACCTAGGATCGGTCATTTAAACGATAATCTGGCTGTAAAAATTATTTATAAAAAAAGGCTAATGGTGTGTTAATATTTACGCATCTTTTTGGCACAAAACTTCGCTCATTTAATGATCAATTCTTGGTTATATTCAATGTTTAGACACTTATTTGCTTCATTTCTTGTTTTGTTGGTTTTTGTGAAACGTGGTGAACAAACAGGAAGATTCCAGGATAAAAAGTGAAGTTTTAGGGTTTATGTGATGGAAGCACGGTCGTGCCCCTATTTGGCACGGTCGTGCCCCTATTTGGCACGGTCGGGCCAAGCTCACAAACCCTAGGCACGGTCGCGCCCACATCTTGCACGACCGCGCCAAGCCAAAATCCAAGGCACAATCGTGCCTTGGCCCCCCACGGTCGCGTGTCACCTCATGAGTCTGAACAGCCATACGTCCTCGATCAGTGGTACCTGATGGAAGCTACGGATCGGTCAAACCTCTGTCACACGGTCGTGCCAAGACCTAGACACGACCGCGCCTTTGTACCAGGCACGGTCGTGCCCTTTCTCCTGGCACGGTCGTGCCTCCCCTTTTCTATTTAAACAGAACTTAATTCTCATTCAGACATTCAGCAACCCAGGAGAAAAAACCCACTATTCCAGCTCGTGTCTTCCTTGTTCCAGCCATATTTCAAGCTTCTTGGAGAGGATACATCATCAAGAGGATCACCATACATCAACAACAACATCTAGGCTTGGAGGAGTGGTTTGATTCTTGTTTTCATATCATTTTTTCTCACTATCTGCTTATTTGTAATTTTGGTGCTCATGATGAGCTAAAACTCTTGTTCACTTTGGTTTAGATGAAGTTTAGATACATTTGACAACATTCATGGATTATTGGCAATTATTATGTTAATGTTATGACAACCGTATGATTATTCTTTGATGAAATTATGTATTCAAGTATTTTGAGTTGTTTACAAGACTTGTATTTGTGTATACCATTTTATGTTGGAAAACTTGTGGTTTATGCTTATATTCATGGATTAGTGTATGTATTTATACTAGTTTATGGCATTTGACTAGGAATGGTGAATGAAGTCTTGTTTATGAATCATTATATTTGTATGTGTAACCTTATGCTTATGTTTGGAAAGACAAAGTGTTTGTTATGATGTGTCATATTTAGTATTATGTTTATCTAGGAATTGTTGACACATCCTCCTAATTTATATAACCTTTATATGAACATTGTATGTTGAAGAAATGCATATTGTTGTCTAATTTAATCAACTTGAGATGGATAGTGTGTTGTTCATATTATCTTTCCAACTAGTTGTTGGATTAGTGTACCTTAATCGGAAACTAGTTCAATCTTTATAAACATTGACATGATTATTAAACACGTGAGCTTCATTGTATGACTTTAGGTGGTTGGTTTGTGTAATTCATGCTAGCTTTCCAAATGGACATTTGATTAGATATCTTTGACGAGAATTTAGTCAATTTATGTATCGTGTATTTGCCATGTTTCCATGAGTGTATTGAATGTATTCTAGATGGATTCGACACCGAAGTGATATTTTCTCCTTGATTGTTTGATTTGTGATTTTAGCTTAGTTTATATATTTGCATGATAGTTAATTAAAAAAAACTCTCCAAAACATCTTTTACCCTTACTTGATTGAATCTTAGTTCCGGTTAATTATTGCATTCCACTGTGTCTACGGATTGATATCCGGTTCTTACCTTTACTATATTGCTATCCGACGGGTACACTGCCCGATGTGTGTGTGATTAGTCCTTGGTGAAAACCCTTTTTAAAACTCATATTGTGTGAAAAATACTTATAAAGATATATATATAGTTTACACGCATCAAGTTTTTGGCGCCGTTTCCGGGGACACGGTTTTGCGAGAACGATTGGAATTAATTTTTAGTCATTTAGTATATATATTTTTTGTGAATATCGTGTTTCCTTGTTTGTTATTTTGTAATTTTGTGTATATAGATATTTTTGCATTTTACTTGTTAGTTTTAGCTTCATTTGTATATATATACATCTTGGTTTTTATCTCATTTTATTTTTCATTTTTATTTTATTTTATTTTTGTTTTATTTTTGTTTTTGTCTAACTTGTGTTTTCTTTGTCCTAGGTTCGCGTATTTAAATCTAACTTGTCGTGCAGATCGTGTATGTTCTCAACTCCCGTCGAGGAGGTTCCTGAGCCGTCTTCCGAGCCGGAGCGTGATCTTCATCGGAGATTGCGAGCCCGTTCCCGATTTGTGGCCCGGTTACTCGAGTTTGACGAGGTTGTTGTTGACGAGGTTGTTGTTGACGAGGAAGAGGAGATGGCGAATGAGGATGCGGGTCGGACGCTTTCGGATTTTTGCTAAACCAACATTTGAGGGTTTGGAGTCGAGCATCAATAGGCCGACGGTTGGAGCACATCAGTTCGAGATCAAATCCAGCATTATACAGATGGTGCAGAACATGTGTCAGTTTGATGGCAAGGATCACGAGGATCCTAATACTCATCTGGCCGATTTCTTAGAGATTTGCGCCACTTTCAAAATACGTGACGCTACCGACGATGCTATTCGGCTCCGGTTGTTCCCGTTTTCCTTACGGGATCGAGCCAAGGCTTGGTTACTGTCACTTCCCCCTAGGTCCATTAGTACTTGGGACCAGATGGCTGCTAAGTTCTTAGAAAAGTACTTCCCTCCGGAGAAAACATCAAAGTTGAGGGCTAGGATTCTTTCTTTCCAGCAAGACGACGGGGAGACGATCTATGATGCATGGGAGAGATTAAAGGAACTGATGAGGAAGGTTCCCCACCATGGATTGTTGAAGTGGTAGCAGTGTGAGACCTTCTACAATGGTCTAGAGATGACTGGGAAGCAGCTGATTGATGCATACGCGGGTGGAGACATTTGAACGAAGACACCCCAGGAGGCGTATGACTTGCTAGAGAAGGTGGCATCAAAGAGCTACACTCAGCATACTTCCCGAGCGAGAACTCAGAGGCAGGGTGTCCATCAAGTGGATGGAATTACCTCTTTAGCTGCCCAGGTGGAAGCACTTTCCACCAAGATTGATCAGATGCACGTCCACAAGGCCCAGTCCTTGTGTGAGTTTTGTGGTGGGGCGCATCCCACGAGTGCTTGTCAGGTTGGGAATCAGGGGGCCCACGAGCAGGTTGATTTCATGTCCAACCAGAATCATCCCCAGAATAATCCCTACAGCAACACATACAATCCGGGGTGGAGGAATCACCCGAATTTCAGTTGGAAGTCTGACAATAGCCAGCAACCACCCGGATTCACTCAGCGCCCCCCATTCCAGCATCAGTCCCACCAGTCTCAGGGACAGAGTTCCCAGTTTCGACCTCAGCAGGGCCAGTTTCAAGGCCAAGGTTCTAGCAGCGGTCAACCACCCGCACCTGAGGGTAAATCCAGTTTAGAGGACATGGTTGCACGGCTACTTGCCAACTCAGAAAGTCAGAATCAGTTGGCAGAGAAGCAGAACCGGTACATAGAGGAGCGTTTCCACACGCATGAGACTAATCAGAAAGCTTCGATCCAGACCATAGAGAACCAGGTCGGGCAGATCGCGAAGCTTCTTTCTGAGAGACCGCCAGGTGGTCTGCCTAGCAACACTGATCCCAATCCCAATGCTCATGTGAAGGACATCACTTTGAGGAGCGGTAGAGACACAAGACCAGATCCACAGGTTCCTGTGCATGAGTCATTTGAGGAGGAGGTTGTGATTGAGATTCTTGACGAGACACCGCCGAGGGGTAAACCGGCGAGCACATCACGCCCTCGCGAGCCTGTGAGAGATTACACTCCCGCCGTTCCATACCAAGGCAGATTGAAGAAGTAGAAGATGGAGGAGCAGTATGGTAAGTTTTTAGGGTTATTTAAGCAGTTGCATATCAACTTGCCATTTGAGGAGGCTCTAGCTCAGATGCCTAAGTATGTGAGATTCCTGAAGGATATCCTCACGAATAAGAGGAAATTGGAGGAGTTGTCTCAAGTGAAGCTGAATGAGGAGTGTTCGGCGGTGATTCAGAAAAAGCTACCAGAGAAGAGACGAGATCCGGGGAGTTTTACCATCCCCTGCTTGATAGGTAGCTTGTCGGTTAGCAACGCCTTAGCTGACCTTGGTGCTAGCATTAATCGCATGCCATATGCGGTCTTTGCTAAGCTTGAGTTGGGAGAACCTACACCGACACGAATGAGTATCCAGCTGGTCGATCGCTCGGTCAAGTATCCGCGAGGGATAGTGGAGAATATGTTGGTTAAGGTTGATCGTTTTGTGTTTCCTGTAGACTTTATGATTCTGGACATGGATGAGGACAAGAATGTCCCTATTATCCTAGGTCGACCGTTCCTGGCCACTGCCAAGGCCCTGATTGATGTGTATTCGGGGAGGCTTACATTGAGGGTGGATGAAGAGGAAGTGACCTTTGATGTGGGGAGATCCATGCAGCACACCCAGAATCAGGATGATTCACTTTACTTTGTTGAGGCTATTTATTCTTGTGTGAGTGATCATCTCCAGGACACAGCTGAGGAGGACTCCCTGGACACCCAGATTGTAGGGGGAGACATTTGATCCAGTTGGTGAGGATCAGTTTGATGAGCAGTTGCATAGCCAGGAGAGCTATGAGTTTCCCCAGTGTTCAGCGGTTTTTATGATGGTTGATAGAGAGTCTGAGCCGATTGAGCGGCCTTCTATTGAGGACCCACCACCTGTTCAGCTTAAGGAGCTCCCGAGCCATTTGGAGTATGCCTTTTTAGATGGTGAGTCTCGATTACATGTCATTATCGCCTTTGATTTGACGAGTGATGAGAAGGAGAGGCTACTGGAGGTGCTGAAGCAGCACAAGCAGGCTATTGCATGGAGGATTATGGACATTAAGGGAATTAATCCCTCTTTCTGGACCCATAAGATCCTTATGGAGGATGACTACAAGCCCGCTGTGCAGCACCAGAGGAGGTTGAACCCGAACATGCAGGAGGTAGTGAAGAAGGAGGTGATTAAGTTACTGGATGTTGGTTTGATTTATCCCATCTCCGATTCACCTTGGGTTAGCCCGGTTTAGGTTATCCCTAAGAAGGGAGGCATGACTGTCATCACCAACGAGAGGAATGAGCTGATTCCTACTCGTACAGTCACCGGTTGGAGAGTTTGCATCGATTACCGCAAACTCAATGATGCTACTCGGAAAGACCATTTTCCCCTCTCGTTCATTGATCAGATGTTGCAGAGATTAGCGGGAAAGATGTTCTATTGTTTCCTGGATGGCTTCTCTGGCTACTTCCAGATCCTGATTGCTCCTGAGGACCAGGAGAAGACGACATTCACATGTCCCTATGGCACATTTTCTTATCGGCGGATGCCCTTTGGATTGTGTAATGCTCCGGCCACTTTCCAGCGTTGCATGGTGGCCATTTTCCATGATATGATTGAGGACTCCATGGAGGTTTTCATGGATGACTTTTCTGTGTTTGGGAGTTCCTTTGATCATTGCCTCGAGAATCTGGAGAGGATGTTGGCTAGGTGCAAAGAGGCCAATCTAGTGTTGACCTGGGAGAAATGCCACTTCATGGTGAAGGAGGGCATTGTGCTTGGGCACAAGGTTTCACGCGCGGGGATTGAGGTTGATAGATCTAAAATTGACACCATATCTAAGCTGCCCCCGCCGACTTCTGTGAAATCTATTCGGAGCTTCCTTGGTCACGCGGGCTTTTACAGGCGTTTTATCAAAGATTTTTCTAAGATTGCCCGACCGATGACCCAGCTTCTTGAGAAGGAAGCCTGGTTCGTGTTCTCCGACGAGTGCCTCAGTGCATTCGATTTGTTGAAGGAGAAGTTGGTGAATGCCCCTATCATGGTGGCTCCTGATTGGAAGCTGCCATTTGAGATCATGTGTGACGCGAGTGACTTCGCTGTTGGGGCGGTCTTAGGACAGAGGAGAGAGAAGCAGTTTCACCCTATTTATTATGCGAGCAAGACGCTCAATGACGCACAGGAGCATTACACCACGACAGAGAAGGAGCTCCTAGCCGTTGTCTTCGCTTTCTATAAATTCCGGTCTTATCTCGTCCTATCAAAGACAATTGTATTCACCGATCATGCAGCCCTTCGGCACCTGTTCAGCAAACAGGATGCCAAACCCCGGCTAATCCGATGGGTTTTGCTGCTTCAGGAGTTCGATATTGAGATCCGCGATAAGAAGGGCGTGGAGAATGTCGCAGCGGACCACTTGTCCCGTCTTGAGTGCTCAGCTTCATCTGAACTTGTGGGGTAATCCGTAAATGACAATTTCCCCCCACGAGTTTCTCATGCACATCCAGACACAGGATGAGGAGTGTCCATGGTTTGCTGATTTTGCAAACTTTCTTGCTAGTGGGATTGTGATTAAGGGCTTAACGCATCAGCAGAAGCGAAAGTTCTTTGCGGATATGAAGCACTATCTTTGGGAGGATCCCTATTTGTTTCGAGTCGGGGCTGATCAGATCGTGTGCAGGTGTGTATTTGGATATGAGGCACTATCTTTGGGAGGATCCCTATTTGTTTCAAACCCAATTTTTTTGTGATAACCATGAGTTTTAGTGGGCTAAACGAATGAATTGCATGTAACCTTTTGCTTACACCCATTCCTTTCCATTTCTGTGAGTTTATTTTTGAGCCTTGATAGCTTTAGACATTGTTTGCTCTCGTTTTGTGGATTTGAGTGTGCCGGATGTTTCATGCTTATTAGAACTTCATTTCGAAATCATGAACATAAATATTGCATAAAAATGATTAAGGCATTAGGATAAACCACTTTGTTAGCCTTTTATTTTTTATTATTTTCCCTCACCCGAACACATCCACTAGTAGCCATGTTGAGCCTATCCTGTCGTTTTCTTTTATTACCCACATCACACCACATTCAAACCTTCATTAGCCTTTTCATTTATTTTTCGCCCGTGTTAGAAATCCGGTCGGCTAATGTTAATTTTATTACCCACATCACACCACATTCAAACCTTCTTGTACAGGATACAACATCAAGAGGATGACCATACATCAACAACAACATCTAGGCTTGGAGGAGTGGTTTGATTCTTGTTTTCATATCATGTTTCTCACTATTTTTCCCTGCTTATTTGTAATTTTGTTGCTCATGATGAGCTAAAACTTTTGTTCACTTTGGTTTAGATGTAGTTTAGATACATTTGACAACATTCATGGATTATTGGCAATTATTATGTTAATGTTATGACAACCGTATGATTATTCTTTGATGAAATTATGTATTCAAGTATTTTGAGTTGTTTACAAGACTTGTATTTGTGTATGCCATTTTATGTTGGAAAACTTGTGGTTTATGCTTATATTCATGTATTGGTGTATGTATTTATACTAGTTTATGGCATTTGACTAGGAATGGTGAATGAAGTCTTGTTTATGAATCATTATATTTGTATGTGTAACCTTATGCTTATGTTTGGAAAGAGAAAGTGTTTGTTATGATGTGTCATATTTAGTATTATGTTTATCTAGGAATTGTTGACACATCCTCCTAATTTATATAACCTTTATATGAACATTGTATGTTGAAGAAATGCATATTGTTGTCTAATTTAATCAACTTGAGGTGGATAGTGTGTTGTTCATATTATATTTCCAACTAGTTGTTGGATTAGTGTACCTTAATCGGAAACTAGTTCAATCTTTACAAACATTGACATGGTTATTAAACACGTGAGCTTCATTGTATGACTTTAGGTGGTTGGTTTGTGTAATTCATGCTAGCTTTCCAAATGGTCATTTGATTAGATATCTTTGACGAGAATTTAGTCAATTTATGTTTCGTGTGTTTGCCATGTTTCCATGAGTGTGTTTAATGTATTCTAGATGGATTTGACACCAAAGTGATATTTTCTCCTTGATTGTTTGATTTGTGATTTTAGCTTAGTTTATATATTTGCATGATAGTTAATTAAAACAAACTCTCCAAAACATCTTTTACCCTTACTTGATTGAATCTTAGTTCTGGTTAATTATTGCATTCCACCGTGTCCACGGATTGATATCCGGTTCTTACCTTTACTATATTGCTATCCGACGGGTACACTGTCCGATGTGTGTGTGATTAGTCCTTGGTGAAAACCCTTTTTAAAACTCATATTGTGTGAAAAATACTTATAAAAATATATATATATTTTACACGCATCAGCTAACATGTTACAAAGGAGGTGATTTGAAACAACTATTCATGAGTCACATACCGTTATAACTAACTACATTTCAAAATGAGCATGAACAGTTCTAATTCTCTATTGGTTTGTTTGGACGGCTTCACCACGTGTCACATGATGATTGGTCACTTTTTGTTTTTCTTTACTTTTCTTTTGATTTTCAATGCTTTTTTTATAGCATGGACTTTTGGTGGGAGGATTTTACACCAAAGCTTTGCTACGTGCCCCCTTTCCCATCTATTCGGGTTCAATCCTAGAGAAGCTTAGTTACCCCCCCCCCCCCATTTTACGCTCACAAGTGTTAATTTATACGTATTCGACGGCCCCTGTGTTTTTCTTCAAGCTTCGCCACTACCTCTATGTTGGCTTACTCTCGATCACCATGCAGTATCGCCAAAACAGATATTCGACCAGACCCCCAAAACCCTTTTTAATTCCCCCTCAATTTGCTTTGCTTTCGTGACCTCTTTTTTATTCCTGGTGGGTTGAGTCAATCCAAGACGTAAAGCCCCACGACTTCTTCAAACCACGAAGGTCAATATCGAGCCATTTGGAGATCAAAAGTCATATCCTTGACACAAATCACAATCCCCAAGTAAATGGATCAACATCTCAGACTCATTAAAACAAAATGGACATAACAATGAAGACACGTTCAGACCTCAATCCACCAAATTAGAATGCGTTAGAAGCCTATCCAATAACACGTTCCAGGCCAAAATATTGACTTTCCTAGGAATGAATCTACTCCAACAAGTAGATTTAAACCCACACGGGAGAATAGATTGGTTTGACAATGAACCTTTTTGACATCATACATCATCACTTGATACTTCATCGTTATTGATCTTACCTTAAATTTGACATTTGGTAAATGTTAAGGATAATTGTTCCCCGTACAGGCAATTTCAAGATCGAATTACGCGTTGATTGTGGGTCTTATGTGGCTTGACTATTTGATTGTTTGCTTTGATCCTTGTTACATTCGATCCATTGTTTGACTGTGGCATCGACCTAATGCTTTTGTTGTTGGATATTTTGGTTTGATAACCATCTTGATATGGTTTATCCATCATTATATAGTGATGTATTTGTTTGTCGTTTCTCAATGGTCTTGACATCATTTGTATAGATTTTTTTGCATATACATCATAGGGATTAGTTATGAACATATGATCGTTTTTAAGTAACATCTTATATTACATGTTCTAATTATTATCATCATAAAAAATGGTGTGTTTATTATTATAACCATTTATGCACTAACATAAGAGGAGGAAATTGTTGGAGTTTTAAGGTGAGATTATTTGATGTTGAAACGAGTAAAGTTGCCCGATACTTAAGACCTTTTAAGATATTTGCTAGAGTAGGAGCAATAGCTTACAAATCAAAGTTACAAGAATCATTAAGAGGAATCTGTAACACGTTTCATGTGTTTAACCTAAGGAAGTGTTTGGTAGACCCAACATAAGCAGTATCGTCATAGGACGCTCATGTGAATGATAAGCTTAACTACAGAAAAGAGCAGATGTGGCTTTTAGACAAAAGAGAAAGAAGTTGAGAAAACAAGCCATACCAATTATCATAGTAAAATGTGTAACACCTCAAATTTTCTATAAGAATTAAAGTCTAGGGGTTAAATCGTATGTTCTCCAAAGGAGATCTAAAAATGAAAATATTGGAAAGGAGGAGGATAGCGGATCGCTTTCCCAGACCATAACGGTCCGTTATGTAGGGAAGAAGGAATAACCGGGTAGTGACACGTGCTCTGTGACTCATCAGGACTCGTAATCTGATAGCGGACCGACACGTAGGCCCGAAGGCAATATTGCGGCAGGAGTCGGTAGCGGATCGACATCCCCGTGGATAACGGTCCGCTACGGGTGCCATATTGCCCTATAATCAGAATTCGAAGGCCAGAGCCTTTGGAGCACAATCCACACACCAAAACACACTTAAACACACACTTAGCATAGGGATCCGTGCCCAAGTTCCGATATGTGTTTAGAAGTCCGGTTGCTGGCCTTACGGCTTTAAATTTCAAAAGATAGTGTTGAGGTAAGGTTCCAAGAACTTGGTTACTAACCATTAAGCTTTGATTATACTATTAAGCTTATTATAGATTTCAATTAAGCAGTTAAGTATACGTCCAGGTGCTGTCCGAAGTATTCAACATATTATTAATACGATAAGCTGAGATATTGTCGAGGTGAGTTCATCTAACTGGGAAATGTTTTATGAATGGTTTTGATTATGAAATGTTATCAGTGCGTCAGATAAAAGCTTTCATGTGGTGGGGTGTATCATGATAGTAATTCCTGTGTTGACCAAGCCTTCAGTTATGGGGCGGTCTACTGTTCAGTTTCGGCAGTAGACTATTGTCCAGTTTGGACAGTATGGTCAAATTGCCATCTATTTCAGTTATAGGGCAGATTATGGAAACGCTTGTTATCTAGCTATGATACAGATTATTTCAAGATATGTTTTCAATTGATGATATTGTGAAATCTGATTTCGAAACCAAATGATTTTAAAAGAGAACTCACCAACTTATGTTGACCCAATTATTTTCTAAATCTTTTAGACAGGTTAGTAGACGGCATTCCAGATAGACTTGTTGATTGACTACTCTGATAAATGGAGGCACGCTTGGAAGAGATATAAGTCATGCTAGATGGTTAAGTTTGTAATAGAGGTTTGGTTTATGATGTAAAACAGTTTAGTTATTAATGAAGAAGATATTATGACTTAGCTTCCGCAACATGTTTTTCGTATCAACTTCGCAGTAACTAGAAGGTGACCTTCTGACCAGTATGTAATTATCTGACAAACGAGTGTTCTGTCTAGGAAAGGACGGTGTAAAAATCTCTCCTAGTCCCGTCGTCCTTACCTGGGAACATCTCTGTTGGAGGTACTACTCCCTTTAGATAATTGTCATGTGTTACGGGCATGACAAGTTAATGGTTTAGCTTCCGCTGTGCATTCTGTAGGATCGGTAAATACAAGATGGTTCTATTCCAGTTGAGATTGGCGGAAACAATCACAACTTAATCAAAGTAAACAAGTAAACACAAGAAGTACTGATAAATGCAATTTGTATTAAGCTTCAATGGTTACAAGATTACAGAGAAAACTCTAAGAAAAGCACTATTGTACAATGACTCTAAGTACTGCTTATATAGTAACTTAGAATCAAGACATACCCTTGATTCTAAGGATCAGATCTAACACAGACCGTTGATCTTGTATTGAAGTTGTTCTACATGTACAGACAATAATAATAACTATGCTAGTTAACTTTATTCAAACGTCTTCTAAGGAATCATTGCTTGGATGCTTGGAGAAGAGCGTTGTTGTCTTTTATTGTCTTGTACCAATGACATTCTTTCTGTGTGGAGTGTGTCAGTGTAGCAGCAGAAAGTTGTCAGTGGTAATGGTTCCTTTATCAAGAACAGTCAGCTGCAACGTTTGATCTTTAGTGGAGATGGCTATCAGCTGCAACTTTGGATATCAGCAGCATATGCCTATCAGCTGCAACTTTGGTCTTCAGCAGATAAGGCCTATCCGCAGCAGATTTGTTCTTCAGTGGAGATAGCTATCAGCTGCAACTTTGGAGATCAGCAGCATATGCCTATCAGCTGCAACTTTGGTCTTCAGCAGATAAGGCCTATCCGCAGCAAATTTGTTCTTCAGCAGAAGAACAAGTATCCACTGCAGATAAGCTTATCCACAGCAGTTTGTTGGTCAGCAGCAATCTCTGAGGTAAGCAGCATTTGTACTTAGAGAATTTTGTAGCCATCAGTCTTTATTTCTACAAACTCCCCCTAGACTGATGCTACCAAAACTCTCTTATTGCTTTTGTTACTAAAGCTTTTGCATGTTGCTGACTATTCTTTCAACCTCATATCCTCTCTGGTCCTTGCTGTGATTTTTAAGAGGAAGCTCAGATAGAGTCTTGATGTCTTTGCTTGCCATTTTGAAGATAGCCTTACTTGAACACCTCATCTTCTGTCCTTTAACATCTGTCAGTGTGAATTCATCCTTTTCAGCATTGTAGGACCAGCTGATGAATGGAGAGTGGGATTGGAGAGGTTTGGCATCAATGATTTCATCTTTGCTGGGGTTGAAGTAATGTTTGATTACCAGCAATAGATGTCTCCCACCTTTATTCTCAGGCTCATTGGCTTCACCCAGCTCCATTATTCTTCTGAGATCAGAATCTGGAAGTTGTAATATCTCATCAACAGTTGCATAGAGTGATCTTCTTTCTTCTGTTCTTCCCCTGAAGACTTCAAACCTTTGATCTTTAGTGTTGTAGAACCAGTTGACAATTTCTCTTGAGTCTTCTTGTTTGGTAGTAGGTTTGCTTTTCTTCTTGGGAGGTTGTTGATGAGTAGGAGCTGGGTGAGAGGATTTGGACTTTTTGGGTGGAGAGGAGGGAGGTCTAAGAGGGAAAGTGGAAGGTTGTTGGATAGAGGAAGGGGAGGATGAGGAAGTAGGCTTGGGTTTCTTTGATTCTCTGTCATCAGCCGGAGTGATTACCCTTTTTCTTGGAGCCTGTCTTCCCCAATCTTTCTTCCTCTTCCTTTTTGACTCTAAGGTAAAGGGCTTGCAGGTTCATGAAGTTCATGGGACCCAGCCTTTTTTCACTCTCTCCTCTAGCCTTTAGGAAGTCAATCATGACCTTCCTTTCTTCATGGGATCTTCTGTTAAAGGAAATGGTCTTCTTGGATTTTTGTTCAGCCTTTTCTTCTTCTTCAGCCCTTTTCTTGTTTGCCAATTGACCCTGCTGACCCATGAAGGCTCTGTAGATTTCTTTATTTGATAGTTTCTCAAGGTATTCTACATCCTCACCTTGAGAAACCAGAGCCTTTATCCACTCCTCTCTCATTTCTTTGGCTAGTTCAGAATCAATTATTCTGAACTTGGCCTCTTCCTTCTTCTTCTTTTCTCTTTCTTCTTCTCTATTAAATTGTTCCTGCAGTTGAAGAGCAAGAGCTTCATCTTCTTGAATTTGATAGACTGCAAGAATTTTGACTTTCAGATCATCCAGCTGTTTGGCATACAGCTGGATCTGTTGTTCTTTGAAGAGAATGGCTGTTTTTCTGTCTTGGGCTTTTCGTACTTCAGCCATCTCCTCTTCTTCTCTTCTTCTTCTTTCCTCTTTTTCTTTCTTCTCCTTCATTATCCTCTCTTCATCTTCTTTAGTCATGAGTCCCTTCCCCTTGTCTTTTCTGGATGTCTCTGCTTCAGCTTCATTGACCACAACAGCAGATGTAGTAGATGTTGTTGGGAACTCAGTTTCAGCTTCATTGGTAGTTTGGGGAATGGACAAGGGTAGGATACTTTCTTCATCTTCTTCCCATTCCATACATGTTACTTCTTTCCAACAATCCTTCACCTTTTCCTTTTCTCTTCTCTTGGATTCTTCTTCTGTGTTCATTTTTAATGTTGGTGAAGAAAGGAAGGATAGAACTTAGTCAGAGTCATTCATTGCAGGTGATTCCTCCTTATTAAGAGAAGCCTTGATGAGTTTGATCATTTCTTGACTTTTTAAGGAGTTGATGTTGCAGATGAGTGTTCTGAGCTCAAAGACCTTGTACAGGAAGTCTGAAGGTAGGAGTATGATCTCTTTGATGTTGATTGAGAGAGAAGATCCATTGCTTAGGAAGAAGGTGAAGTCAGAGGAATCAGTGCTCACCCATCCTAGCACTTCCAAGTCCCTGACCATTATGTTGTACAGGAATCTTCGCCAGCAGATAACTTCTTCTTCAGTTAAAGCACTGCTCCTGATTAAGTCAAGTCTTCTTGGAGCCAGTCTTTGTTCTGCTGTTGATGAAGATTCAGGATAAGCCACCCTATTTGCTTCTTTTAGTAGTCTTTCAAACCGGGGCAAATTATCCTCCATTAAGTCATAGAACCTGCTGATTGCAAGTTCTGCTGAGAGATCTGATGAAGTGTTGACACATCTTGTCAGATACATATTAAGAACCTGGAGGGCATTAAGAGTGTTCCAGTTTAGCTCTTCTACTCCACTAAACTCCCATCCAATCCAGAATCTCTCAGCTATGCCATTATACCCCCAAGCTAGAATGGAGTCGAATTCTAGCTTGTTTGAAGACAGTGTGAATTGGGGGTAGATGTTTGACTTATTATGGCTGCAGCTTCAGGAAATATGCTGAAAGATGGAGGTGTGTCTTCATAGGGAGTTTCATCTTGCAACACCTCATCAACAGCTCGGACAACTAGCTTCCAATCCTCAGTGATATTTTCCTCTTCATCAACTAAGTCTGGCAAGTCATGGATTAAACGAAAGCAGGTTTGTATAGCGAACTTTGAAACACAGTCTGCTCTTGTATCCATTCTTCTAGGCTGTCCGCATCATCTTCCTTGGTAATTACCTCCCCCTTTTTGGTTGCAACAGTGTATAAAGTGTTATCTGTTTGAGTGCCCACTAATATAAGGGAGGGAGTAGTCACAGATGGGCATTGGTGGGCTTCATGCATAGAGACTTGGTGCCTTAGTTTGGACACTTCAGCCTCTAGCATAGCCACCCTAGCCGTCAATTCCAAATTATGAAGTTTCAGTCTGTCCTCATCCACAGTTGTGGAATCCTTGGAGCTAGATGGGGCCTTAGGCCTAGCCTCTGCATCCCCATCACCCTGGTTTTCTTGGCGCCTAGGATTCCTCTTAGTGAAGAGTGTTTCAAAGGAAACATCTTCACTATGAGTTGTTGTGGTTAGGGTCTTAGCTATGTTGTCATTGTCCTCCTAGGCAGTTGATGTACCAGAACTAGTGACAGCCCTTTCCACATTCACTATATCAGAACCACCAAAGTGAACCTTCTTGGGTGATGAACATGGGTTGGGTGCATCAGCAGCCAGGTCAATCAATACCTCCAAGATAGTAGTTGTTCGATAAGGTATATAATCTTGACAAGATGCCTCTACACTTAAGTTCAGAGAAGAAAAATGGAATGGCTCAGAAAGTTGTTCTATGGATCCGGGATGATATCCTGATCCTAATAGAGAGGCTTCCAAGGAAATCTCTCTAATGTTGTGGCTATCCCTTTTGATATTATCACCAGAATTTTGGGATTCTGAATGAGGGCTTTGATGTTGGGATTAGGCCTTTGAAACAAGAAGAGAAGGAGTCTTCTTGCTCCTCTTTCTTGTGTATGTTGTTGCAACTGGGGCCCTTTGTTCCAGTTGAACGATAACATCCAAAAGAGATGTAAGTGATTTTTGTACATGTGCATCCTTAGTAGTATGCACAGGGGTTCGAATTGTGGAAGCAGATGGTTGTTCAGGATGTGAGGTGGAGGGTGTGGGATCAGTATTAGCTGGGATTGCTAAACTGTCACCCTGGGTACTTTGTATGTTCAGCATTGTAGATAACAATGGAACATTGACCCTGAGAACTTTTTGGAAACAGTTCTCATACTTTGAAAAATATTATTTTTATGACCCAACATGATGTAGATTCTTGCAGGTTTTGAGAGATCTTTTAGTTCCTGGTTGAAAACCTCCTGCAAGAATCTTGGGTACATAAAAAATTGTTGCTTTGCACCCTCTTGAAGGTTATATCTCAAACCTTCAAAGATGAGGTGTGCAAAGTTGAATCCCTGGTTAGTAATCATACCGTGAACAGCAGAGGCAAGTGTAGAGCTCACTTGATGCCATCCACTTCTCTTCTGAGATATGCATTGTAGAAGAGTGTGGCAGAGATACTTCCATGGAGGGCCCATCAGTGCCTTCTCGATTGTGTACTCATTTTGATTTCCAGTGTACCCTATGGATACAAAGGTCCTCATGTATTCTTCCTTTGAGTATGAGATGGCTGCCCCTTCATCTTGAAGCTGAAGATGTTTTCGGAGAGTAGCTTCAGAGATGATGATGTCCTTGCCGTCTACCTTGGCTTTTATTTGGGGAATCCCCTGTTTGGTAGAGTAGACGGCGGTATTCCAAAAATCCTCCATATGAGGAATATATATGGTAGGGTTGACGGTGAGTGCATGGTGTATATTTGATCGATAGAGAAAGTCGATCATGTCATCGGAACCGTCGGATTTCTTCCCTTTTGTTAAGTATGTAGTAAGGTTGTGATAGGGGGAGAACTTATCATCAGGATTGTTGATGGCTGCCATTTTTGTTGGATTTTAGAGGGAAAGAGGAAGGTTTTGAAGAGTGATTTGGAATGGAAGGCTTTGAATGTTGTGGGGGCTTGAGAGAAAGTGATGGGAGTTAGGGTGAAATTGAATGTGAAGAGGTCGTGAAGAAATTTGATTTGTTCTTATAACGGCAGAGGAGGGAAAAGCAGAATGACTTGTACAGTACAACCATATTCACTTTTTACTGTTACAGCTGTAATGCATTATTGCAGTCATGGTAAAGACTGAAAGGAATTTTTACAGCGGGTAAAAGTTAATTTAGACTTATTTTTACCCATCAGCAGCAAACTTGGTTACTGCGGATGATTATGCATATCCGCTGCAGGCTTGGTTGCAGCAGATAGTTAAGTCTGTCAGCAGCAAACTCTATTGTTGCTGATGGATGCAATGATCCGCAGCAAGGGTGTTGCTGCTGACTGCCATAAAGCTATCCGCGGGAAACTTGTTCCTGTTGATAACCTAAAGCAGTCAGTGGCAAAATCTTTGCTGCTGATTATTAAACATGTCAGCAGCAAAAATGGATGCTGATGACTTGCAACTTTAATTTATAACAAAAGACAAACATATTTACAAAGACAAATTTTAGAGACATATTTTAATTAAAGTTCATCATACCAATAGATTCAACTAAATATCTAAATTAGCTTCATCAAACGGTTTTGTAAACAAATCATCATATTGCTCATTGGTATGAACTTTGGTTAAAATAATTCTATTTTTCTCAGCTTGATCTCTTATGAAGTGATACCCGATGTCAATGTGCTTTGTCTTGGAGTGCTGCACCGGATTGTTTGTGATTGATATAGCACTCATGTTGTCAATATGAATGGGAGTTGCATGAAAGTCATCCCATAATCTAGCATTTGGTTTTGTATCCAGATGACTTGTGCACAGCAACTTGAAACTGCAATGTATTCTGCTTCTGCTGTAGACGTTGAGACACATGTTTGCTTCTTGCACTGCCATGAAATCAGTCTCCCTCCCAGAAACTGACATCCCCTTGATGTGGACTTTTTGTCCATGTTGCATCCCCTATAATCACTGTCAGTGTATGCATACAGATTGAACTTATCATTTTTAGATTACCATAGCCCAAGTCTTGGGGCTTCCTTTAGGTATCTAAAAATTCTCTTGACAGCTTGAAGATGTGAATTCTTTGGAGCTGCTTGGAATCTTGCACAAAGACATACTGCAAACATGATATCTAGCCTTGAGGCAGTGAGATACATGAGAGACCCTATCATTGCACGGTACTGATGTTGATCAGTGTCTTGACCATCTTTGTCTGGAGTCAGTTGATGGTGCACTTGCATAGGGGTTCTTGCAGCAGAGCAGTCAGCCATCTTGAATCTTTCCAAAATGCTATTGACATATTTGGATTGGCTGATGAAGATTCCATCTGGAACTTGTTTGACTTGAAGATCCAGAAAGAAATTTAGTTCACCCATTGAACTCATTCCAAACTTTGAGTGCATCAGGATCTCAAAGTCTTTACACAACTTCTTCCTTGTTGATCCAAAGATGATATCATCAACGTAGATTTGTACTAGTAAGATTTCTCCCCCTTCATCTTTGATAAACAAGGTCTGGTCAATGGCACCTCTTCTGAAGTTGTTGCTTAGTATATATCAGGACAAAGTTTCATACCAGGCTCTTGGGGCTTGATGTAATCCATACAGAGATTTGTCTAGTTTAAACACTTGGTTAGGATGTGCGGGATCTACAAAGCCTAGAGGTTGTTTGACATATACTTCTTCACCAATCTTCCCATACAGAAAGGTACTCTTGACATCCATTTGATAGAACATGAAATTCTTTGATGCAGCATATGCCAGGAAGATTCTGATGGCCTCCAGCCTGTAACAGGAGCAAAGACTTCATCATAGTCAATTCCCTTTTCCTGAGTGTAGCCTTGAGCTACAAGTCTGACTTTGTTCTTGACTACAATGCCTCTCTCATCTTACTTGTTCCTGAATACCCATCTTGTGCCAATGGCAGATTGACCAGGTGGAAGATCAACAAGTTTCCAGACATCCTGTCTCTTGAATTGCAGCAACTCTTCCTGTATTTCCTCAATCCAACTGTTGTGTTTCAGAGCTTCATCTATCTTCTTGGGTTCCACCTGAGATAGAAAACATGAAAATAAACATATATTGGCCTCATGAGATTTGCTTCTGGTTAGAACTCCTTGGTGAACTTGGCCAATTATATTATCCAGAGGATGTTCCTTGTTGATCCTTTGAGCTGGTACCACCTCCAGCTGTATCCCTTGTTCAAGATTGTTTTGATTTTGATCAGGGATTTCTTCATTCATGGTTGAAGAGTCTTCAAGATCAACAGCTCCATCAGTGTTATCAGCAATAGTGTTTGCAGCATCTACAGCATTTACCGAAGAGTCTGCATTAAAATTTTCATTTTCAGATAGGCTGCTGCTTGTGACATTTGAGAGTGTGGTTCTGGCTGCATTTGCTTCATTGGCTTCCATAACAGATGGAGGATCAATGGATGGTCTTCTCAGACTGATAGAGGATTTTGGAAAATCCAGTCTGTAGTCAGAGGAGGTGGAAGCAGGTGCTTGAGAGGAGGAAGACTCCATATTTGAGAAGGTGAGAGGCTCAAATATTTGGGTGAAGGAGTCTATGTCAAAAATCCAGTTTGAGCCTTTTCCCTATTCAAAGACAATGTGTTCTCTGCATTCCAAATTGGCTGATTCTTCCACAATTCTTGTTCTTGAGTTGAAAACTCTGTAGGCCTTGGATTGAGAGGAATAGCCCACAAAATATCCTTCATCAGATTTGGCACCAAACTTAGGAAGAACCCATGTGTGATTAGAATTGTGCATGGACATCCAAAAGGTTTTAGAAATCCAATGTATGGGACTCTTTGGAACCATAGTTCATAAGGTGTCTTGTTGAGAGACTTGCTATGAGAACTCTATTTTGCACATAGCAGGCTGTGCTTACTGCTTCTACCCAAAATGTGAGAGGCATTTTTGAGTCAGCCAACATAGATCTTGCTGACTCAACTAGAGTTATGTTTCTTCTTTCAGCAACTCCATTTTGTTGAGGAGTTCTTGGAGCACTGTATTGCCTTTCGATTCCCTTTCTCTCACAGAAGCAGTTCAAAGTGTGGTTCTTGAACTCTGTGCCCTGATCACACCTTATTATCTTCACTTTCTGATTGCTTTGATTCTCTACCCTAAGAATGTAGGATTTGAGAATTTCAGCAGTTTCATCTTTAGTTCTTAAGAAGTATAACCATGGGAATCTGGTGTAGTCATTAGTTATCACCAGACAGTATGACTTCTTACCCATTGACATAATATTTGTAGGACCAAAGAGATCCATATGCAGCAGCTGTAGTGGAGTATCATTTGTATTCAAAGTCTTGGGCTTGTGAGAACTCTTGTGTTGCTTTCCCTTCAGACAAGCAATGCAGTGATCTTCTAGCTGGAATTCTTTATCAGGAAGCCCTATTACAAGATTGTCCTTCACCAATTTGTTGATAGTTTTGATGTTAACGTGGCTTAGTCTCCTGTGCCAGAGAGCTGATTCGTCAACTGAGGCTTTTGACAGAAAACAAGATACACTTCCAGATGGAGTGACCTCATTCATGTCAAGCACATAAATATTTTCTTTTCTCTAAGGGGTTAATAAAATCTTCTCTGGAGGAGGTTTGGATAAGCCAGGAGATAGCACAACGCATTCTTTGTCTGTGAAGAGCATCCAATGCTTTTGATCACATACCTGGGAAACACTCATGAGATTAAAGTCCAATTCCTTGACATAATTTACCTTATCAATACTCATTCTTTCATTTGACACAGTCCCCTGTCCAGTGATAGATCTTCCTTTTGAGTCACTCCCAAAGGCAACATATCCTCCATTGAAGTGTCTGAAGTTGGAGAGGATGGATCTGTTGCCTGTCATGTGCCTGGAACAACCACTTTCAACCACCCAGGTGTTATTCTTATGACCTGGATGCCCCTGCACATGAGAGAGATCTAGTTAGTGGGAGGAATCCAAGAGCTTGCATCCTTGAAAAAAAGGTTCTTGTAATATCAGATTCAGCATGTGTGCATTTAACAGAGCCAATGATGATTCTTGAAGGGATAGAAGCTGGGATCTTGGCTTTCCATTGCTGTGGAGATGGTTTTCCAGTTCTCATTTCTCTGTCAGCAGCTGATGTTGCTTTGGCTGCGGATGAATTTGCTTTATCAGCAGCAGATCTTGCTGCTGATGACTTTGTCTTATCAGTAGCCAATTTTATTGCTGCTGAGGACATTGGCTTATCAGCAGTAGATTTTGTTGCTGCTGAGGACTTTGGCTTATCAGCAGTAGATTTTGTTGCTGCTGATGGTTTTGCTTGAGCAGCAGCAGACTTGGTTGCTGCTGAAAGCTTGTCCTTTTGTTTCTTGGGCTTGGCTTGATTGCCAACATTTTTGTTGGCTGCTGATGGTTAAACAACCAATGTGTGTTTATCCTTCTTTACCTTGTTGACGGAGGAATTCTCTGTAGAAGTTCTCATGCTGATGGGCTTTCGTTTAGGAGGGGCTTGATGAAGGATCTGGTTGAAAGGATTAAAATCACAATTTGCAGCAAAGTGGTCTGATTCACCACAGATGATACAAGATTGTTGCGGCTTTGGCAGCTGCTTCCTTGGTGGGGAAAGAGAATTTCTGAAATGAATTTCCTTGGCTTCAGAACTCCTTACCTTTTTGTTCTTGTGTGTCGTCTCAAAATCATGTTGTTTGAGGTTTCTTTGCTGCTGAAGGTAGTAGAAGCAGGTGCTGGCAGTGTGGTTGTATTTGCCATAGATAAAGTATGATTTGACCAGTTTGTCCCTTGAAAGGTAAACATAGTCCTTTCTTTTGAATAGGTCTTTAAAGTTCCATGGTTGAGCTTTGTTGTGCTCAAATGTGGCTTTTTCCAATGTCTTTTGAACATATGGAACTCTTTCTCCAGGCGCATGACATATGTTAAACACCTTTCTTTGAGGCTTTGAGGTTGAAGACTGCCCCTCTTCAACATTTAGCTTTCTTCCTTCTGGAGGATAGCTAATTTTGATTTGGTTGAAAGGCATAGGAACCAGAGCAGCTGGTAAAGGGACAGGAGTACTTGTTTGAATGACTTCAAGAACAGGCACTTCTGGTACTTGTACTTGTGATGAGACCTCCTCGATTTTAGTGGACTCTAAGCAAGTTGACTCAGATTCTGACGAGGTAGTGTATTCTTGCACCAGTGGTTCATGTCTTGAAGGATCAAGATCTCGGTTGGCCTTTTCAAGATTTGAGAGATTGAAGCTTGGTTCATGGATGGCAACGTAGTCAGAAGGAGGTGCAACGGCTTGATATTGTTCAGCATGATACCCCAGACCAGTTTTTACCTTTTCATGAATTTGAGCATCCAAAAGTTTTTGCAGCTTTTTGGATGCAAATTCATATTTGTCAACATGAACTTTCTGTTCTGCCAATTATGCTCTGGTAGCTTTTAATCTGGCCAGTAGATCATCAATCTGAGTTTCAAGATTGGTTTGTTCATGTTTTAGTGATGAAATCTCTTTCTTTAGGTAGTTAATTTTTTCTTTATAACTGTTTTCTACTTTTGTGAATTCAGATTTCATTTGATGAAACTCTTTATTTTGATCTATAAGATTTTGATTATGCTTTCTGTAACCTAACACCTTATCAATACAAGCTTGGGAACAGAGATGTTCATATACCTGAGGCGGTATCTCAGTTGTGTCTGCCATAAGAGCTTGGTTGTTAGCAGGCAGATCTTCATACTGGAAGCTCCAGTCAAAGTCAGATGTTCCAACAGCTACACAAGCTGCATTTTCAGCTGGAGGAGTAGCTTGTTGCTGTTGTTGTCTTGGTTGGGCTTGGTGAGCTTGTCTTGGTTGAGGAGCTGTTGGGTTTGCCCTAGCGCATTCTCTAGCAAAATGACCCAGTTGGTTATATTTGTAACATCTTAGTTTGCTTTTATCCAAGCCAACTCTGGTGTTGGGGTTGTTACTTGGAATGGGTCTTCCGGTTCTAGAGTAGAACCGGTTTGCTCTTATAGATAGCATGGCATACGAGTGCTGTATGTCCATTTCTTCTAAGTCATCTGGATGGAAGCATTCCAAATCCTCCTTGATAAAGGACATGTTGCTTGAGTTTTCAGAGACAAAAGCAGCAGAGGTTGAGGTTGAGGTTTGAGGAGGGGCTTCTAGGAGAAATGGAGATGTGTTTGTTTGAGAGGTTGGAGTTTGAGGATGAGTGATGATGGGAGGATAATAGTTGCTTGAACTAGGACCTGAGTGGTCAGAATAAAGAGCAGAGGAGGTGGTGGTGGATGTTGAGGCTGTTTGGTAGCTTGAGCTTCTTTCTTTTGCCTTAATCATCTCTAGCTCATAGGTTTTTAGCATTCCAAAGAGCTCAGACATCTGGAGAGTCTTCAGATTCTCAGTTCTTCTGATGGACACTGTGTAAAGTGTCCAGCAGCTTGGTAGAGACCTGATGAACTTCTTGAGAATATCTTCATTCTCCAGCTTCACCTTTGAGCACTGCAGATCACCTACAAGATATGTAAATCTGTTGTATAAAACAGTTAGAGACTCATCTTCCTTCGAGACGAAGTTTTCATACTGCTGCTTCAGGATGTCTCTTCTGTTTTCTTTGACTTCATCTGACCCAACAAACATCTTCTCAAGAGCCTCCCATAGCTCCTTTGCAGTTTTGTAACCTCTGAAGTTATGAAAAACTTCATTTGGTATGCACATCTGGATGGCTCCCAAGTCTTTGAAGTCTACCTCCATTTTCTTGATGTCTTCATCAGAGTACTTGGAGGGTTCTTTGGGAACCAGTGCACCTCCGGAATCAGCAGAGGACACCATGGGTATGTATGGTCCATCTTTAATGGATTTTCACATCTCATATTCCTGATAGCAGAAGAAGCTTTCCATTCTGTTCTTCCACATATCGTAGTCTTCCCCAGACACCAGTCTTGGTGGTCTGTTGATGCTTCCAATATATTCAAATCCATTATTTTGAGCCATTTTGATTTGTGATTTAACAAAGAGATAGTTTAGAATATAACCGAAGAATGATTAAACAAGTGTGAGTTTGTTTAATCTGTGAGCCAAAGCTCTGATACCACTTGTAGGATCGGTAAATACAAGATGGTTCTATTCCAGTTGAGATTGGCGAAAACAATCACAACTTAATCAAAGTAAACAAGTAAACACAAGAAGTACTGATAAATGCAATTTGTATTAAGCTTCAATGGTTACAAGATTACAGAGAAAACTCTAAGAAAAGCACTATTGTACAATAAATCTAAGTACTGCTTATATAGTAACTTATAATCAAGACAGACCCTTGATTCTAAGGATCAGATCTAACACAGACCGTTGATCTTGTATTGAAGCTATTCTACATGTACAGACAATAATAACTATGCTAGTTAACTTTATTCAAACGTCTTCTAAGGCATCATTGCTTGCATGCTTGGAGAAGAGCGTTGTTGTCTTTTATTTGTACCAATGACATTCTTTCTGCGTGGAATGTGTCAGTGTAGCAGCAGAAAGTTGTCAGTGGTAATGATTTCTTTATCAAGAACAGTCAGCTGCAACGTTTGATCTTCAGTAGAGATGGCTATCAACTGCAACTTTGGAGATCAGCAGCATATGCCTACCAGCTGCAACTTTGGTCTTCAGCAGATATGGCCTATCCGTAGCAGATTTGTTCTTCAGTAGAGATGGCTATCAGCTGCAACTTTGGAGATCAGCAGCATATGCCTATCAGCTGCAACTTTGGTCTTCAGCAGATAAGGCCTATCCGTAGTAGATTTGTTCTTCAGCAGAAGAACAAGTATCCGCTGCAGATAAGCTAATCCGCAGCAGTTTGTTGGTCAGCAGCAATCTCGGAGGTAAGCAGCATTTGTACTTAGAGAATTTTGTAGCCATAAGTCTTTATTTCGATAGTCCTAACCGGAGCAGTGGCATCTGAGGTCACCAAAGTGCTCCGAGCAACGTTACCAAGAATCCTTGACGATCCCCTACAGAGAAGGATGGGCTCCAACAATCAATGAAATAGGAATGAAGGAGTCAGTGGTGCAAATCCACGAGTGGCGAATACTATTCACACTAACCCCATAGTAAACAATAGTGATGCTACCCGAACCCCTGAAACTGTTGTGATTACAAACCAGAGCACATGAGGAAATAACCAAGGATGCACGTATTAGAATTTTAGTGATTGTCACCATAAACCTTTCAACGGCAAGAAGGATGCCATTGCAGCCATGCAGTGAATAACTTCTATGGAGGCCCTGATTAAAATGAGTGAATGCAGATCTGATCAAGCTGTCAAATTTTCTACTCATTCATTCGAAGAATATGCACTTGACTGGTGGGAGTCAGTCAAGCAGACTAAAGGAGAGGAATTGATGTCGTCCGGACGGTCTATATAAAACTAACAAAACCTAACCTAGACTCCTAAGTAATAAGATGGAAAACCTATGAACTAAACCGCACTAACAGGCAAGTGGACCTATCGAGTGTAGCACAACTTAATGGTAAACCAGATTATCGAACCCTAGAGACACTATGAATAACAAAACAGACTCTGACTCGGACTTAAGATGATTTGGTTTGGGGGTTTACTACACTAGAGATTAACTAAGAATGTAATAAACTCAGAACGACTCAACTATCAAGAAACTTTACAAAGGTAAAATCAAGGGATGGGAAGAACACTACCTAGGTCGGAATCCTACCCGCAAAGAACAACTTCTACCGGTTCTGGAAACTATGATGGATCTGGGTTTCTAAGGATAACTACTAAATACAACCTAGTGGATCCCTAATCACTATCAGGGTGTCACCAACTAAGTTACCTGAAGCATACTAAACTCACCAGATGGTTAAATCACTTCTCAAGTATTTCCAACTATGATCAAGTACCCTAATGAACGGATTACCTCTCAGTCTCACCTCCACAATACACTCAAGGAATGCACGGGGTAATCCTTGGATAAAAATTATGATTCAGACTAGCAACAATCACTAGACACCTTATACTAACGCCCTCTCGGACTGTTAACACTCGGATTCCTAATGACGAAGACTAACTGACTACTTCTCACCTCTCGGGTATTGAACTAGGACACACACTTAATTCTAAACAGCAATCAATGACAATCCCTATGGTCACTACGTCTAGCAAACCACCAAAATCTCAAACCCTAAGATCTATGATCACGTTACGCTAATTTAACAAGGAGACAACCAAAATTAACGCAAGGAATCAATAATTAATCACAAGACCATAATTAAACTTGCTCATACATCACAATTATCATACTAAGATCGTTACAAAATCATCAAATCATCAAATCATCATACGAAACCAAAAACCGATAAAAGTCATAACTTTAACAAATATTCATCATGTCACCTAGGCAATATAACGGTTTTAGCCTAGAATCATGCTTAAACAACCAAAACAGAAGTAATTAAACATACACATAAGTTCAAACACAAAATTCAAACACAAAGATTCAATCTTGAAACCGAAACCGTAAATCAAACGAACCCCGACTCCAAAGCTTTGATCTTTACACTTGATTCTTCTTCCAATTGCTCCAAAATCTCCTAACACCCTTCTATGGATGGCTAAGGTACCGACTCCCCTAATTATGGCATTACAATTCTTTTAATTATCGAATTCTAGGGTTTTGCGGAACTAAAGTCCCTCGCGTACCGCGAGGAATGTGGTCAAGTCCCTCGCGTATCGCGAGGGACAATTTAGTCGCGCCCAGATTTAGAGCTTCTCGCGTACCGCGAGACATGCACCTCTGATCTTCGCGTACTACGAAGAGTGTAAATTCCAGTTTTTTGAATTTTGAACTTCGGGCTTCATTCTCATGCTTGGTTTCTTCTGGTTTTCACTCATTATTACCACGAGCACCTGTAAACATAAAATAGACTCAATACATAACAAAACGACTCAAAATGAATACAAAACTAAGTAAAAGGACACTAAAACTATGGAATAAAGATGTGGGATTTGCACAACATCAGGAATATACAGATAGAATGAAGTGGAAGGACTTGAAGGAATTACTAGTTAATAGATACTGTCCCCCGAATGCGGTGGACAAGATTGAATTAGAATTTCATCGATTTGAAGTAAGGAGTCTTAGCCACCAAGAATATACCAGCAAATTTAATGAAATGGCCAAGCTGGTACCACATTTGGTGACTCCTAAATCTAGGCGGATTAAATGTTATGTGCAAGGACTACCACCGAAAGTTCGAACCTTAGTAAAAACTACTGCACCTATGTGTGACGCCCACATCCTAGATCCCCCGAAATGTCAGTCACTTGTCGGATTTACTCATGAACATATAGTAATCAGAGAAAACGAACACAGCGAAAGACTTTAAAACCTTTATTTATCTATTTATAATACTTGGCTTAGTACATTCTAAATTGAAAGTACAACATAATACTAATGCCAATCTCTAGGTGTGGATGCCAGATAGCCCGTTCATAAAGCCTCCTTGCCTTTACTGCTTGAGACCATATTCTTACCTGACACACATGCTTAAACACGGGTCAGCTTACGCCGGTGAGTTCTAGGTCTTAATCAAAAATATCTTTGTCATATCACCTTTCCTTTCTATGTAGGTTTTATCCAAACATAACATTAATCTTGTACAACTTATATCTTATCTAAGTTCGTAAACCTCTCAAGTGGTCGTCACCACTTACCATTCCCTTTATATAAAGGCCATTCCCCCGTTACATCCCACAAAGGAATGTAACGGTCCGCATTCAATTCGTCCCCTTTCGTAGATATAGCAATCACTGCCCATAAGTTACAAGATATTATGTAGGATCTGACCATTTATGGCAAAACATTCCTTTACAGACCAAAGTGGCCAAAACCTTTCATGTCAATGCAATCACTGCCAATGACATCTTTTCATCATCTTTTATCTTGGTAAACCAAGACAAGACTTAAAACATTTCACAAAATCATCATTCTTTCCTTTGTGGTTATCTTTCCAGAGTAGTACCTCCAACAGATATGTTCCCAGGAAAGAATGACGGGTCCATGAGGGATTTATACACCATTCTTTCCTTAGATAGAACACTCCGTTTGTCAGATAACTACACACTGGTCGGAAGGTTACCTTTTGTTTTCATAACATAAACCATTCCTTGCAACATTATGGATACTGACTCAAATATTGATACAGTATCTAAAACATTCATAACATATGTATCATTCCTAAAACATTTAAAAGGGGCATCATAGAACTCACCACTAACTTCCTTCATGTTCAAATATTCTTTACGTGCTAATGTGATCAACACAACGACTTGGATCAGTGTCCTAAGTTATCATAACATTACTTAATCATAAGTTCCTAACTTAATGGAAATAACCAAGTCAATAGGAACTAGTCGGAATCTTACCTCAGCACTATCTCCTACGTAATGGGACTGAGAAGCTGGAAATTGAACTTTCCTACGTGAACCGGGGCTCGGGGCACGCTTACCGAGGTTAAGTGTATGTTTCTAAGTGTGTTTGAGCTATGGGAAGTGATTAAAACGAGCCGACGGTGGAAACGTCGAGGCGGGACATGTAGACTGTTCATGAGCTCAAGGTTGACTAAATTGTAATATATTAAATCCATTTCAATTCAAGCAAACATAAACCAATTCCCAAGTACATAAATGTAATACAAATTGTTCTTGAATTAAAATTAACTAAGTCCCAAAGCCTATGTGTAGCATGTCTTGATCAAACTCATATGTTAGCACCTGAAACTAAAAAGTTGGTGAGCATACACAGGTTTAATCATAAATAGTGTATAGATGTAAATGAACAAATCCTTACATAACATAATAAAATAAGGCATTTATGGGGAGCTACTATTGTGTAACCAAAGTACAATCAAACCTTTGTAACTAGCATGCAAATTGTGTTGTCGGTAACAATCACCCCAATCTGGGTGGGTTTGTCAGACTCAATAGATCTATCATTGTTAATCGTCGGCTTGTAGAGTTAATGATTGCACATGTAAATTGCACACAAAAGTAGTTAACACACCTAGTACTCAAACATAAAGCTCAAATTGCACACATGAATGTAAGGTGGAATTGTATTGTGTCGTTTTGCAAATCATTGTATATAGTATTCATGTTTCACCCCAAAATATGTAAAATAATGTAAAAGGGGCTATGTAAAACTCACTTGTATCGAAGGTGTAGATAGCCCAAGAGAATAGGTAGCAATGTAATCCTTGTAACTCACAACGTTAACCTAGAGTGTAATGTATATGAATCTAGATTAATAACATGTACGAAAGTCTAAGGCCAAGTCTAGGGTTTTAATAAGAGTGAGTGTAGGGACTTGTCCAACGAGCTCGTGTTATATTATGTGAAAGGATTGTGTATGAGTTTGTGTTGGTAGTTGAATAAAAGTTAAATCTCAAAATGTAATGTATAAATCTAATAATAGTTTACTTAAGGTTTAACTCACCATAGACAAATAATAAATAAACTTCTTTTTATTTATTATAATAACGCGTCATTAAAAAGGAGTGTAAGTATATATTAGAGTATGTATAATAAAGAAATTATACCTAATATAAATTAAACCCTAAGTGGACTATTAATATAAAAAGATGATTTAAAAAAATAAATTCTTTTTATTTATTTATCTTTATATTATAATAGTGTAAAAGATAATAAATTTAAATACATTTTCTTTTATTTATTTAAAACAGTCTATTCTAATAAAAATGTAAAATGTGAGTATGTGTATCTATATATTTAAAAATTTTATTTGTGTAAATAGGAGGTATTCCTAATATAAATGATTTTGTAGAAAAACATTTTATAAAACTTGCTTTATAAAATGGTGATGTATTTTATAAATTCTTAACAAGATTTTATAAGATTAATTTATTTTGTAATTTATTAATTTAATTCAAAATAAACTTTTAAATGTTTTTTTTTGTTGAAACATGGAATTTTTAAACATATTGAATTGTAAAAAAAATAAAGGTTTTATGTTTAAAGTTGTATACTATTGTACAAACCTTGTCTAGATTATGATAAGTTTATAAAATAATTTTTTTTTGTTTAATCACTGTTTAAAAAGGATTTTAAATAAAAAGAACCCCACCCGGTTCGAACCCGGGTGGGTTCTGTGTTCTGAGTGTGACTTACCACTGATCCAAAGGTTCAATCCGTGACACAGAACAAGTCCACAAGGTCTTAATATAGGGTTACAGTGAAGCCGGTTCTGTGTTTAAGGGTTGTGCAAAAAGGTTCGAAACCCACGCCACTCGGTTTGGTGGTGCAATTACTTAACCATTCGGACCAAGTGGTTTCGCTGGTTATCAAGGGATCCTAATTAGATATAACACGAACACAATCCACATCCCACTAGTCGCGAAAACTGAATAAGAACCCTAACTCAAAATCGAACCCGATAGGTTTGGTTAACATAAATTGATAAAGGGCTTGTGATTGGGACTCAAATACGAATTAAACGAGATAAATCTTACTTATTTTGGTGAAGAAACGAGTGAGAAGGACTGGTTCGAACCTTCGGCTGTTCTTGTTGATTGGTAGAGTTCCAGACGAGGAATGGATTGAAATAATTGATTCAGAGTGTTTGTAGGGTTGTATACAAAGGTGTGTGTATGATTCAAACGAATCAATTTCACCTAATTCGTTTAATTGAATTCGAATCGGCAGGGGCTAGTTGTCAACACGCAATGCGCGTGAATTAAACCGTAAATTGATGAATTGAGTCGACATTAGGGTCTGGATTCATACGTAAATAGTCTGGGCGTGATTTGCGGACGTTTAAACGCGTTCAATCGTTTTATTTGAAACCGATTTGGTTTGGTTTGACTCTGAGGAGTCAACACTGCTTGAATTCGAATTAAAACGTGTATAGGGTGGAATTAAAATGCAATTTGGGTTTAGGAAGGTCGATAATCGATCTGGTATACAAGGCAAGTCCTTTGATAACAGGTTTGATTGATCTTGAATTTCGAATTGTTATATTTTCGATCCTGTTTGACTTCAGAAAGTCAACACAGGTCAAGGTATGGGCATGGGTCAAATTGTTGGGTATGATGGTTCAATTCAAAGGTGGGGGTTCAAAGTAATTAAATTGTGAATTTGTTATAAAATATTTTTTTTATATATAAAAATTCAACATTATCAGTTTTATTAAAATATATTTTATAAAAATAAATCTTATAAAAGGAAAGTTACGCTTAATTTATTTTTATAAAAATTGTCATTTGTATAAATGGTTCGTTTATTTATGATAAGGGAAACTACATATATGTTTATAGTTTTATAAAAAATATATATGTACAAAGGTTGCAAAACATCATTAAGTTCATAACATTTTATTTTTTTTTATTCAATTCATCATAGAGTATATATATATATATATATATATAAATATGAATATAATATGTTATATATACAATGGAAATATTAGAACTTTGATTTGATACATGTTTAAAATAAGAGAATTTAAGGTGTCATTCTAAGATGAGCAAACTCGAACAGAAATGAGGTATCATTAGTGAAAATTTTAAAACAAAATAATGCTAGAAAAGCTCGGATGTTACAGTCTCCCCATGTTAAGGGAATTTCGTCACGAAATTTAACCAGTGGAGACTACTGAATCAGGAAGGAGGTGAGAGTTTTGGGTTCTCAATGTGTTATGACGGTTGGTTTAAGGAGTGTAACTGGTGACGAGATTTATGTTTTGATACTCAAGGTCAGGTATGAATGTTGATGATGATTTAAGTTTTGCAATGAACTGTTGGACGGTATTGTGAATCCTAAAGGTGAAATGTATTACTTGGAATGGATTTGATGGGAACTTGATAAATAGGGTTTGTTTAAGATGTAGTCTAATATGCTCAAAAATTGTCAGTATTTTACAGTCATTGATCTAGGTCAAAACTTCACGTGACATGAACAGCGCTACTTCTGATAATATGATAGAGCACTTATATATAGGAAGTACCATTAGCGTATTGTAGATGCATGATATGTCCCTAATCCCTTGTAGTATGTATTTCATCTATGTTTAATGTAACTATTTGATATATTAATGAAATTACATGTTTATCCTTAATGTTTACTCATATATAACGACTGTGTATTAAACGATCTGATAAATATCAATAACGTTGATCAATCGTGCTAATGAAAGGCCCATTCGCACGAATGGATCATGAGAATGATCCATTCGCGCGAATAGATCATGAGAATGATTCATTCGCTAGAATAAGTCATGAGAATGATTCATTCGTACGAATGAACCATTCTGATGATTCATTCTTACGAATGAACCATTCTGCTGATTCATTCGCACGAATGAGTCCATTCACATGGCTCATTCGTACGAATGGCCTCTGCACTATATATATAACTTTCACTTCATGAGCACAAAAAAATATAGGAGAGACTAACCAGAGCAGAACCAGACTAAGCAACAGAACACACACAAACTCTTTGCACCGGCATTGTTGAATCTCTGTCCGTTGAGAGTTTCCAGGTCTTGTATCCAACTTCTCTACACTAAAGGGTCGATAGAAACCTTCGTTTCGACATCTAATCCGCTCGTTTCTCACGACCCGATCCGTGTCATAGATTGGATTGCCAATCAAATCGGATTCCGCACGATTTGGTTCGGTTAATGTGTTGAATCATTGGATCAAGGTAGATCCCGATCCAACAAAGTGGTATCAGAGCCATTGTGCTCTAGATTCAACATAGAAAATCTAATCTTGCTTTTTCTATCTTCTTGAATGTTATAAAGATCACTTGATCGCTGTTTAGCCACGTTCAAAACTTGTGATTATTGCTTCTGAGTGATCTGATCGTTTCAGTTTCCAGATCTGATAAAAGGCTCAATCATTGGTGCTTTTTGGTGCAAAAAAGTCAAACAGCTCTCTGTCGTACGAATGGCTACTATGATGAACTTCATTCGCACGAATGGCTCCTACCAATCGCACTAATAGATCAAGTCTCCTGCTCATTCGTTCAAGCTTCCAATCGCACGAATAGAAAATTCCATTCGCACGAATAGTAAATTCCATTCGCACGAATAGACCCATTCGCACAAATCTCTTCTGAATTTTTTTTTGTGTCGAAAAACTTTTTTTTTACCATGTCGGACTTAGCCTTTGTTGCCAGTCAGAACAGCAAAATCCAAAACTTGTTATTAATCAATAATGAAGCTGGAAATGCTAACAAGGCTCCAAAACTCATGACAATGGACGAATATCATCACTGGAAAAATAGGTTTGAGATACACATTAATGGAGTTGATACAAACTTATGGATGATGTTAGAGAATAGATATCAGAAAGTGTTGAGTGAGGATGGAACTCCTGTTTTGCCTTCCCTTTTAAGCGAACAACAAAGAAAAGATTATGACTTAGAAAAGAAGGCATATGCTATCCTATCTCAGGCCATATCAAGAGAAATATTTCATCAATTCAGGCAGTTTACATCTTCAAAATCTCTGTGGGATGCCTTAGAACAACGTCACGAAGGAAATGCTTCGTTGAAAGCTATCAATGCTAAGGCCATTAAGAAGGAATTTGATAATTTCATGTATATTGGGAATGAGTCCTTAGATGATCTAATTGAGAGATTCTATCACTTGATGAGTGAATTGCATGCCCATGAGATCAAAACAACGAAAGAAGAAAAGGTTCAATGCATGGCAGATGCGCTACCACCAAAATGGGATTCATTCTTGATGGTTCTCAATCAGAACAATACTCTTGGAACCATTGACATCAATGAATTTCTTCAGAAATTGAGAGAACAAGAGGTGTTGAATAAGTGGAAGCTAAAGAGAGGCGTACAAGCTCAGGATCCTTCATTGTACTATTCTACACCAAATCAACAAAATGTTCCTTTGCAGACTGCGTTTGTATCAAACATGTCAAATGTTTCAGCCAGCCAGTCTTCAACAGCTCATGCTTCAGTTTCATCAAGCTCGGTTCCAAAGCAGGGAAATACTGCTAGTACTCCTCCACCAAGCCCCATTAAATTGCAAACAGACAACTTCGACAAGGTTACTATCGAAGTGGCCAAGGAACACATGGCACTGTTGTCTACCGTTATCAATTCATATGACAGTCTTGTTGCTGGACAGGTTGGAAACAGTCATCTGACAGCAGAAGACTATGCTCAGATTGATAAGGATGAAATGGATCGAATTGATATAATGTGGGCTCTTGCAAGTGCAGTCAGAAGAGCGAGAGATTATGTAAAAAGGACAGGAAAAACTCTTGAAGGGAACAAAGACACTACTTATGGTTTTGATCTGTCTGCTGTTGTTTGTTTTAACTGTGGTGAGAAAGGGCATTTTGCTAGGCAATGTGAAAAGCCTAAACAGACTGGAAACCGCAACCCTTTCAACAACCGTCAAAGCCAACCGGAGCCACAAACTCAAAATACAGAAACAAACCTTGTTCCAGTTACTCTTGCACAAGATAAGGGCACTTCAAGTGGAACAAAAGCTATGGTTGTTCAAACAGATGAAACTGTTGATTGGTCTTTTAAATTTGGAGCTGATGGCAGTTCAGGGGATAGAGCTTACATGGCAAAGGCTGTAGAAATCAATGAAGAATCAGATTCTGATGCTGAGAGAGAGATTGCTTCAGAAAGTTCATCAGCTGAAGACGACACATCTTCAAACAGTTCTGGCTTCACAGCTGAGAATGAAGAAAAATCATTTGTCGTCTCTTCAAGTCAATCGACAGCTGATGTGGATGATAACAATTCCTCTTCTGAATCTACCTGTAGCTGTGCTTTTATGGTAAAAACATCCACAGGCATTCAGGTAAATTCTGACAGTTTTGAAAGTGAGTCTGAATCTCAACCGTGTTTAATTTGTGATGAACTTGAAAAGAAAGTTGAGGCACTTAAAAGTCACAACACAGACTTAATTACTGATTTAACTGGTTGTCTTGAAGCAAACCGTGTTTTAAAGGGAAACGAACTTGCCTTCAAAAACAAAATTAATCTTTTAAACAGGCAAGTTCATGAATTAGAAATCTGTGTTCTCAACAAACAAAATGCCATCACCTTTTATTTAAACACGATTGATGAAACAAAGAAAAAGCTGGCGCTTGTCGAATGTGATTATGAAACTTTAAATCAAAAGCTGAAAAGTTATTCAAATGCTTTTTACATTCTTGATTACATGGTTTCACAGCGTCCAGGAAAGAAAAATGCTGGGATGGGGTATAACAATTGTCCTCCACCAGTGTTGAATACTATGGTAAACACACCGGATGATAACCCAATCACTGACTTTAAGGTCAAAACGCCACTTGTCGTTGATCCAACCGAAAACAAAATTTCTCAACCAAAGGTTAACGATAATGGTTCTTCGACCTCGGAGTCCCAGGAATGGTAGAAGAGTGGGATGAAGACGACGATGAGTGCCCTACTCGTGGTTTGGGACACAAAAACTCGTCTGCTCCACAGAATGACAGCATTGGTATTTCAAAATCTGCTTCTAAAAATGTTTTTAAAATTAAACAAACCAATTGCCGTCCATCTTATCCCACTACTTCTGATCAGAAGAGTCAAGTAACCAAAGCCTCAATCAAAAAGGTTAATTTTGTTAAAGCTGGAGAGTCTGTTCAATCAAACAAGTCACTCTCTTCAGCTGAACTAAAAGAAGCTAAGGCTGGTGGTTCAAAAACTCACCAAAGTGAAAATCAATACAGATCTCCGAGGTTGGTTGAGCGGAGATACTGTTTTGAGTGCGGTACAAAAGGACACGTTGTTGTCAACTGTCCTTATCTTCAGAAGCCAAGTAAAAGAGTTAACCATTTTCCAGAAAATAAACAAAAGTTTTTAAAGTTAAAATATAACTCTTTTACCCAACAACAAGTGAATCAAAAGAAAGTTAAACAAAAGATGCATGACTTGTTGGTCTCTGATTCGAGTTCCACACCTGTACAAATCGTTAAGCAATCCACTGTTTACCACAAACAGTCGTTTAACAAACAACATGTGTGGAAAGCAAAATCAGATGATGCTTCTGAAGACTGTACTTCAAAGTCAAATGGTTGTTCCAAAAGTCCACAAGGACAGTGGATGGATTGTACTGTTGTAGATGAGACTGGGAAACCTAAGACCGTAAAGGCTTGGGTTCCTAACCTAAACTAATTACTTTCCTTCTTGTGCAGGTTGTCCTTTATAATCCTATTAGCAATAATTGGATTATTGATAGTGGGGCATCCAGGCACATGACTGGGAACTTAGCTCTCCTTTTCGACGTCAGAAATATCAAAGGGGGCTATGTTTCATTTGCAGGCGATAAAGGTGGTTTTATCTCAGCTCAGGGAACACTGTCTAATGGAGCTGTCAGCTTTGAGAAGGTCAACTTTGTCAAACAGTTGGATAACAACTTGCTTTCTGTTTCTCAAATCTGTGATAAGGAGTTCAAGGTTCTTTTTGATGACAAGCATTGTTATATCTTGAAAAAGGAGTTTATGATTCCAGAAGACATGGTGATTATGTCTGCTCCAAGAGTGAATGATCTTTATATTCTTGACATGTCACAAGCATCATCCTCAGTGTCCACAGCATCATGTTTTGTTTCAAAAGCCACTGAGAAGGATTCTATTTTATGGCACAAAAGATTGGGACATCTCAGTTTCAGAAAAATGAATCATTTGGTGCACAAAAATCTTGTTGAAGGAGTCACTGTGAAAAGTTTTCATCTTCCTGACTTGTGTGTTTCTTGCAAGAAAGGCAAACAAACCAAGAAATCTCATAAACCCAAATCTCAACATTCCATCACTATACCACTAGAGCTCTTACACATGGACTTGTTTGGTCCTATCAACCAGAAGAGCATTGCTGGAGACTTTTATTGTTTGGTTGTGACGGATGAGTATTCGAGATATTCTTGGGTGATGTTCTTGAAAGAAAAATCTGAGACTTTTGAATATGTGGAGATTCTGATTACCAAATTGGAGTCTCTGTATAAGTTAAAGGTTAGGAGGATCCGTTCGGACAATGGTACTGAATTTAAAAATCACCTTATGAAAACTTTCTGTCAAAAACTTGGTATTCACCATGAATTCAGTGCGCCATATGTTCCACAAATGAACGGTGTTGCTGAGAGGAAGAATTGGACCTTGATAGAAGCGGCAAGGACTATGCTCGCTGACTCAAACTTACCCGTGCAGTTCTGGAATGAAGCTATTGCTAATGCATGTTACACGCTCAACCGGGTTCTAGTTGTCAAGCGTCACGATAAAACTTGCTTTGAATTGTTGCATCGACGGAAACCGAACTTACAGTATCTTGAACCGTTCGGCGCTCCATGTACCATGTTAAAAAAAGATGCTCATGGAAAGTTTAACGAGAAAGTAGAGGAAGGTTACTTCTTAGGGTACAGCACTCCCAATAAAAGAGTTTACAACAAAGCTTCTGGGAATGTAGAAGAATGGTACCATGTTGATGTTCAAAAGTATAACTCTCCTGCTGCTGGAAAAGGTCTTCCTTGGATGTTTGATTATGAAGAACTTTTTGCCTCGTTTAATCTTCCTCCAAAATGTTCAGATGAGGAGGTTGCTGTTCAAATGATGTATGATGCTCAAAATGCACCTGATGAACATGTGCAACCTACTCCCTCATCATCTGACATTCCTGAGTCCTCCAATAACACACAAGTCACACTGGATGATGACTCTTCTTCTTCTTCAGAGTATGAGGGTTCTCGACAAGAAATAGACGAGCTGATTGAAGATCCTTCCCATGATGTTGTACAATTAAGTGATGATGTTTCACAATCTGTGGCAATTGAACAGAGTATCACAAACCTTGATCAAACTGTTGAGGTTCCTGCTCATCCTATGGGTAGGATTGATAGAATTCATCCTCAACAGAACATTATTGGTGATCCCACATCTGGTGTCAAAACTAGGGGTCAGATCAACTCTGGAGTCTACTCAGAAATCATGGAATCTGGTGTGGTCAACGATTGTGCGCATTCATGTTTCGTCTCGCAAATCGAACCACGGTCTATAACAGATGCTTTAAAAGAAGAATCTTGGGTAAATGCAATGCAGGAAGAACTACTCCAATTTCAGAAGCTCGGAGTTTGGAAGTTAGCTGATTTACCAAAAGGAGCTAAGAAGATTGGTACTCGATGGGTTCTTCATTGCAAAAGGGATGATCAAGGAATGGTCATAAGAAATAAGGCTCGTTTGGTCGTTCAGGGATTTAGGCAAATTGAAGGTATAGATTACAATGAAGTGTTTGCACCGGTTGCTCGTCTGGAAGCAATTCGAATTTTTCTTGCTTATGCATCCTACAAAAGGTTCAAAGTCTATCAAATGGATGTAAAGAGTGCATTCCTTCATGGAGAAATCAGTGAAGTCGTATACGTCAGTCAACCTCCCGGGTTTGAAGATCCTATGCATCGTAACCGTGTCTACAAATTGAACAAGGCACTGTACGGATTGCACCAAGCTCCACGAGCGTGGTACGAGACACTTTCCACTCATCTTCTGAACAATGGATTTAGAAGAGGTGTCATCGACTGCACGTTGTTTATTCGGGAAAAGGGTGGAGAACTTTTAATGGTACAGGTATACGTGGATGACATTATTTTCGGATCGACGAATGATGTTCTGTGCAATGAATTTGAAAAAGTTATGCAGGACAAGTTCGAGATGAGTTCCATGGGAGAGATGAAGTTCTTTCTAGGGCTACAAGTAGATCAATCTGAGACAGGGATTTTCCTTCATCAAACCAATTATGTTGGAGACATACTGAGCCGATTCAGTATGACTGATGCCAAACCTACTGGTACTCCATTGGCGATCAATCACGGGATTTCGCCTGATGACAAGGGGGAGTATATTGATGCAACTCTCTATCGAGCCATGATCGGATCTCTCATGTATCTCACGGCATCTCGACCAGACATCATGTTCGCCACGTGCCTCTGTGCCCGATATCAATCAAAACCAAAAGTCTCCCACTTAATTGCTGTCAAAAGGATTTTTCGTTATCTGAAGGGTACTCCTGATATTGGATTATGGTACTCTAATGATGATAACTTTGAGCTTACTGCATATAGTGATTCTGATTATGGTGGTTGCAAACCAGACTTCAAGTCTACATCTGCAGGGTGTCAGTTCTTTGGAAACCGTCTCGTGACATGGCAATGCAAAAAGCAGACTTCAGTGGCTACATCTACATGTGAAGCTGAATACATCGCTGCTGCCAGTTGCTGTTCTCAGATTATCTGGATTCAACAGCAACTTCGGGACTACGGTTTGCAATTCTCTAACACTCCTATTTATGTAGATAATTCTGTTGTCATAGCTATCACTAAGAATCCGGTTCAGCATTCAAAAACCAAACACATCGGTATAAAATATCACTTCATTCGTGACTGTTTTGAAAAGAAACTTATTAATATGGTTCAAATTAACACTGATTTCCAAAAGGCCGACCTCTATACAAAAGCCTTTGACAAATCAAGATTTTTATTCTTGTTAGAGGTAAACGGCATGAAAAAGAAGGATGACGTTGTTCCGGACCAAGAGTCGAGTCAATAATCATTTTTATCAATTACGTTCCTGTATATATTTTCTTTCTTGCGTTTATTAAAAATCTCAAAAACTCAAAAAGATTTTTCATTTTAAAATTTTAGGGGGAGAAAATGTCAGTAAGAAAATGATCTCTCACTGAGAAAAATGATAGTACACAGACGCTAGTTATCTGAGACTCCAAAAAGATTTCTATATTGTGTACAGTTATTTGTGTACAGTTATTTGTGTACAGTTATTTGTGTACAGTTTGTTTAAAAAAAATTTCAAAAAGATTTTCCATTTTTGTACAGACTAAAACCCAAAAACATCTGAAAAACTCAAAAATGAGAAATCGTATCCAACCTTTGGGAAGTAATGGCACACTAACCATATGTATGAAGCACATTGCATTTAATGTCATAGTGAATAGTCACACTAAGTCGACATTTGATGCATTGATAGGCTTATCTTACTGAATCTCGACCATTGATGATCAATCTATACCATATTAGATATTGTCTTGTGAGTCACATAATGGTGAAAGGATTGACGAAAATCAACAATAGAAACTGAAGGTGTTTCTCATTCTGTGCACACCAGTTATCATCGGTTTAATGAGATATCATAAAGTAGTTATAAAATTAAAAATTAGATTCCGAAGTCGTATACGTGCCATATTGCCTTGTAAATACCTGGCTGAAGCCGTCCATGCGATTAAGAATAAAATAAAAGTATGAATCCGAATCCGTATATGTGCCATATTACCGGGTTGCAGCCTGGTTGAAGCCATCCATGGGATAGGATGAACACAAACACCGTTAGCTGCATACGTGCCATATTGCCTTGTAAATACCTGGCTGAAGCCGTCCATGAGCTGATGGCTGTCACTGTGAATACTAAAAAAAATATATATATATATATATATATATATATATATATATATATATATATAAATTTGTGTAGTAAAGAAGTAACAGGGAATAACTAAGATCTCATGAACTTATGATGGCTGGTTAAGTAAGTTGTGCTGATTTGAAACATTAACATGTTTTGAAAAGTAATTCAAGTCAATTCTAGTGTGGGAAACACAGACAATGGACTCAATCCTTCAAGATCATCTTGTAAGTGTTGAGAAGAGGTCTGCATAGGTTTAAGATGGACAAACATATCAATGATCGCATTTTGACTAAGTGTACTTAAAGCTCAAATAATTTGCAATGTTGCTGATTGCTATGAGCTTAGTACTGATCCCACGTTCGGATCTTTCTCACAAAAAGATGTGTAAATACCATTGTATAGTTGTATCTACAAAATTCAAAATGTCTTAGATCATTAGTCATTAAGTCTGTATGATTTCTCATAAGGATCATTCTTACTAAGACATGCGTGTATATATCTTGTTGATATTATTTTCAACATTACATATTCAAAAATCCAAAAAGATTTTACTTTTCCTGAATTTTAGATTATCTGATAAGACTCGAACGACTGTCAGAAAATCAAAATTTGAAAACCGCTTGACTTCCTGATTGATCAAATCGTTCCTTTACTTCATAAACTATTCCAAAACTTCACAATTGATCCCTCACTTCATAATTAAATGTAAATTACTTCATAATTAAATTTTTGTTAAAACCAATGTGGTCAGATACCCCATTTAACTTGAAAAGTTTAATTTGCATAAGGGGATTGTCCCATTCGTACGAATGGATGAGCAAAATGGCTCACTCGTACGAATGGATGATGAGAATAGGTCATTCACACGAATGGACTGACCAGAATGGTCCATTCGTACGAATGAAGGTTCATTAGTATGAATGAACATCCATCCGTACGAATGAAGGGTTCATTAGTACGAATGCATACCCATTCGTACTACTGAAGGACACACGCATACGAATGGATGGCCATTCGTACGAATGAACCAGGCCATCCTATAAATAGGCCATTCATTCGCATGTGCAGAATCATTCGCACAAAACAGAAAGCATTCGCACGTCTGTTTCATCAAAATCTGAATTTGAACAAAACTCTGTCAAATCTGTAATCTAATCATTCGATTTCTTTTTACAGGTATAACCCCACAAGTATTCATCGATTGTATACCGATTCGTGGATGTTCGATTAGATTTAGGGTTCAAAACCGAAAAACAAACTAAAAACGTAAAAAAAACTGACTTAATAAACCAATTAAAATGCTAAATATTGGTTGAAAACCATAGTCGAGTGTGTTGGTGTCTTTTTCGGCAAATCTTTTCAAGTGTTGGTTGATTTTTGGACAAGTTGGATCGCGACCCGTCTGTCACACGAAAGGACATACTCTTCATGTTCATTCGTATGAATGAACGCTCATTCACACGAATGAGAACTCATTCACACGAATGAAAACTCATTCACACGAATGAACCCTCATTCACACGAATGAACGCTCATTCACACGAATGAACACTCATTCGCACGAATGAATAGGCAGAATGATTCATTCGTACCAAGGGAAAAATGGTCCAAAAGTTCATATTTCCAAAATCTTGCATGTATTGATCTGAGGTGCTTCATGTTTTTGTGTTTGCAGACTGATCGTTATGGCGCACAGAGCTCCAGTTGTTCTTAAGGCTTCCATAAAAAGCAACATATGTGCGTACATGATTCCGACATCAAAGAATGCACGTCCGTTTGTCGGCATGATCGAGTTTCTATCCAGATCCAGGATTGCTCATGCTATATCCCATCTCCGCACTCCATATACGTCGCACCAAAGGGAGTTCTGGGCCTCCGCCGAGATTGACTGTGAGGTATCTCCACCGGTCATACGAGGGAAGATCGCAGGTCAAGATGTGGATGTATCGGCAGCTCACATTCGCCGATTGTGTCAATTTGGTGATCATCCTGAAGATCCAGTGACACTGGATAAATATCTGGTCCGAGGATGCTTCATGAGGATAAAGTACGACGGGAATGTCGCTGAGGGAGTTTTAAACAAAGCGAACCTCTGTCCGCAGTACAAGTATCTAGGACATGTTCTTCTGCATTGCCTCGGTTCCCGTCGTGGCGGATTTGATGATATGCGCGAAACAATACAGAGCGCATTCGTTGCACTGGTGTTGAACATTCCGTTCAACTTTTCCGAGATGGTGTTCATGCACCTTAAGGAAAACATCTATCTTAAAGGGGACAATGCGTATCTTATGTACCCCAGATTCTTACAAATGATAATAGATGACCAACTTCCTCTTCTACCAAGGTCAGACGTCGACATAATCAAGTTAGAACACATGACGGACGTCACTCTAAACAGGGTACAGACCTACAGGGGCAGACCAACAAAGCCACCTCACAAACGACTCATTGGACATCTGGAAAATCCAGAGTATGTGGCACCAGTAAACAGAAAATGGCGTCACGATAACAGTGATTCGGACAGGGAGGATATTGTTGTACCTCCAGCTGACGACCAAGATGATGACGACCAAGATGGTCAGGGAGATGGTGGCAATACTCCTCATGTTTCATCTACCGCTGCCACCACTCCCACTGTTACTGCTATCGATCCTTCCCTTCCAACTAACCCAGAAGACGTTAACCTGGACACCGTCCTGTTTACTGATTATGAGGAAACTGAAGATGAATTTGAAATCAGTCAACAAGGGGCAAGATTGGTCGCAACAAAAAGAAAAAGGGGAGCAGATCAAGGAAGCTCAAGGGTTGATGATGACGTCAGGGATGCTGACTTTGTCCCTGGCTGTCTACAAGTATATGCTGCTCCTTCTTCCCAATCTACCCCGGTCAAGAAGGGAAGAGGAAAGAAAAGAATGGCCAAACGCCAAAAGTTTAAGCTTGTTAGAAGGACGGAGAGCATCTCTGCTACTACAGCAACTGCCACCAGGTCTGAGGCTCCAATGTCAACATCTATGCCTCAGACACAAACTGTGCCTCCTCCCATCTACACGACTGCTCCTACATCACAGCCATCAACTATTCGAGCTGAATCTTCAATGTCACTGCCGACTGTTTCTCTACACGACCAGATCAGTACTTTAAACAGTTTGGTACTTCGTTTACTGGCTCAGAATGAAGAGAAATCAAAGCGTCTTGATCAACAGGGTTTGCTGATTGACCAACAGGGCTCGCAGATTGGTCATCTGACTCTGCAAAACTCTGAACAATCTCAAGCCATCACAAGTCTCACCAACAGGTGTAATGATCAATAAGTCCTCCTTCTCACTGCTACAAACCAGAATCAACAGTTGTCTACAACTGTTGATGCACATGCTCAGAGGATACAAAGGCTTGAGGAGGAAAATAAGAGACTGTTGGAAGACTTAGAAAGCAGAAGGGACCCGACACCCAGAATTGAGGGTGCTCGCAATGATGGTGATGACAGCAATGATGGTGACGATGATGATGATGATGACGATGAGGATGATGATGATGACGATGATGATGATGATAGTGATGATGATGATGACAATAATGACAAAGATAAGGACGATGGTGCCAATGCTGGTGCTGCATCAAGTGCTGAAAAGACAGCAGAAGCAGAGGCGCGAACAAAGCAAAAATCAGACAAATCAGAAGGCTCGTCATCAGATAAACAAAAGGGGACTGAAGGTTGATAGTCTGCTTAAAAGTTGTCTTATTGTAAATATTAGATTATTATGTAAATAATTTCAGTTTTATTTTGATTAAATCAATGAAATTTCAAATTCTCACATGTTTATTCTTTGTTTGTTTATGTGAATAGTTCTGGATGTGATGCCACTCAAGCAACAACCCTCCAAGCTGACATATGTGCTTGACATGCAAGGGATCATCCAGCACTCGGTCATCTATGACAAAGAAGAGGGGGAAATCGTGCATTGCTTATCTAAAGAACAGATTGCCGAATTATTTCAGATGAATCCTGATGAAGTTATCACCGATGAGGCATCTGTTTCTGCTCCCGAGTATCCCTCTTCTGATGAACTGGAAGATGTTGATGAGGTTGAGATTGAAGACATCACCGATCAGGAATACCCAAAGTACACATCTGTCGACGGTGATGATCTTCCCTCCTTCGCGGACTTATTCAATCAGCAGTCCGACGAGGAGGTCAACCGAATAATAGAAGACAAAGGTGATGAAGCCGGTTCCTCCACTACCAATGTTGACGAGCTGAACGAACGTAAAAGTCAGTGGATGGAATACATGGCCGAATTAAAGAAGAACTCAAAGCCCTCTCCTCCAACCAAGTACACTAAAGTTTATCGACTCAAAGGACACAAGTCTGATGGTCGTATAATCAGTTGGGCATACTTCAACGACTTAAGCTGCTATGCTATAAAAAGAGAGAAGGGCATACAATATTTCAGGTACCCTCATGACTTCAAGACGCTGCCCGCATTTGAAGTAAATCAATTGGCGCGTCTAAAGCTTCTATACAGCGAATCTTCCGGTCTATCCGAATGGTTTGAATGTCAATTACAGTACGAATACCGGAAGAAGTGGGTGAACTTCAAGCCACAAATGCCTACACGTTACAGTCACAAGGAAAAGGTTCATCCAATCACCAAGAAGCCCCTAATTGTCTTAAAGTGGAAACCTCCAACGATCATGAAGAAGATTCCTTTAAGGAAAATGATCCAGGACTTCTCAGATCAGTTCAAATGGTGGTACTATGATGGGCGTACTGGTGAAGCTGTTATAGTGCTTTGTAAAGAAGGGTCATGGGAGACCATCAGGGTCTTTGATCCCTTGTGGCTGACCAACTTGTCTGAACAAGATGTTACAACTTTATACAAGTGTCAGCCGTTTTTTGATGTTGCAGATATAGACCAGGCATTGCAGTATGTGAAGGTGATACGTATATGCTTTGCTTTTGACATACACGCCGGGGTCAACTGGAAAACTCGTACAAAAGAGATGTTGAAGACCAACTAATGTCAGTTAGGTCATTTTGAAGGGATCTAGGTCCAAGGGGGAGTATGTAGATGCATGATATGTCCCTAATCCCTTGTAGTATGTATTTCATCTATGTTTAATGTAACTATTTGATATATTAATGAAATTACATGTTTATCCTTAATGTTTACTCATATATAACGACTGTGTATTAAACGATCTGATAAATATCGATAACGTTGATCAATCGTGCTAATGAAAGGCCCATTCGCACGAATGGATCATGAGAATGATCCATTCGCGCGAATAGATCATGAGAATGATTCATTCACTAGAATAAGTCATGAGAATGATTCATTCGTACGAATGAACCATTCTGATGATTCATTCTTACGAATGAACCATTCTGCTGATTCATTCGCACGAATGAGTCCATTCACATGGCTCATTCGTACGAATGGCCTCTGTACTATATATATAACTTTCACTTCATGAGCACAAAAAAATATAGGAGAGACTAACCAGAGCAGAACCAGACTAAGCAACAGAACACACACAAACTCTTTGCACCGGCATTGTCGAATCTCTGTCCGTTGAGAGTTTCCAGGTCTTGTATCCAACTTCTCTACACCAAAGGGTCGATAGAAACCTTCGTTTTGACATCTAATCCGCTCGTTTCTCATGACCTGATCCGTGTCATAGATTGGATTGCCAATCAAATCGGATTCCGCACGATTTGGTTCGGTTAATGTGTTGAATCATTGGATCAAGGTAGATCCCGATCCAACACGTATCCACCATGCCCTCGTCATATCACATCAGTTTCGTTGTTAAATATCATGATAAGTTTTAGGTCACAACACACAACAAAATTCACTATGTTTTCCATGAGCTGATTTTTATGATTACGTGTGCACCCGTAGTTGCTCAAATCATCGTATGGTCCGTATAGATCCTTCCGTTGTGTGCGGGGCAAAAGGGGGCACAAATTCACTTAGTTCATGTCTACTGATTTCACGTATGAGTTGCTAATAAGTACCTATGTCCTTAAATAGGCAGGTTAACTAGCAACTAAAGGGTAATAAAGTAGTATAACCTAAAGTTCCATAGTTTACTCGTGTTTGAACAAGAACACGTCAAACACCGAGTTGTCTTAAAGTGTTACAACTTTCTCATGTCTGAACAAGAATACGTCAAACCCCGAGTAGCTTCAATGTGTTATGGTTTTCAACCTTGGTAAACAAAGTGTATGACCATTCTTTGTGTATAATGAAATCAATCAATTACAACAATTGTAAACAACTTAGTTTCGTGTATAATGTAAACACACAAGCCTCATGTATGATCTAGCGTCATGTAGCTTATAATCAAATAGGTTTCATGTGTAACGTGAACAACTTAGCATCATGTATTTTGTAAATCAATAGGCTTTCATGTGTAATGTAAACGACGTAGTATCCTGTGTATGGAAGAAGTGAATTTCATGTATGGTGTTAACAACTTGGTATCAAGTACATTGCAAGAATAACTTTCATGTATGATGTTAACAACTTAGTATCATGTATTTTGTAAACAAATAAAATTCCCTGACTTGCAAGAAATAAATTTCATGTATGATGTTAGCAACTTAGTATCATGTATTTTGTAAACAAAGAAACTTCCCTATGTAATATAAATAATTTAGCATCATGTATTTTGTAACCAAATAAGTTTGACGTTTAATGCGGTCAATCAAGTATTATGTACCAAACAAACGATGTATCATGTGATCGGTTTAATATCATGTTTATTGCAAACCACTACGTTTCATGCATTTATGTGATCATTCCAGTAGTTTGTGTATTGCAAACAAACAATGTCCATGTATTATGTAATCCGTGTAGCATTAGGTATATTGAGAATAACTAAGTTTCATGTATTATGTGATCGTGTTGTATATTGTGAACGTGCATACGTAAGTTAATGAATTTTCAAGTGTGACGTATACTAACGGGTTTTGTATGTGATCGAGTGTTGCGGAGAAGCGTGTTGTTTGGCGTTCATGGATATGTGGGTGGCTGGGTTGTAGCTTTTTAAATTTCGTTGAGGTTTGTAGGGATAGTTGACGTCTATACGGAATGGTTCGTCTCTTGAAGTGGTAAGTGAAAGGTACGAGGAGATTCTAAAAACACTCTGGAAATGTGTTTACGAATAACTGATCTTGTTTGTAAGTAAGAAATTGTTTGTAGATGGATAGGAGGGTGAAAGTGAGGGGTTGAATAAGTAATTAGATGATTACACGAAAGCCTTTTTATAAAAATATTTAAGAAAATAGATGTTAAATAACTTAAACCATAATTTATAATGGCTAACCAAGTAGTTGTATATTAATTTAACCAAGGCTTAAAAATAATTAATTTAACGAGAAAAGTCAGAATTATTTATCAATTTGAAATAAATGTTTTTATAAAATGGGTTGTATTAAGTTTCCTTACATGGTGAAAATGTTTATAGAACATTTTTCAAGTATTATCTAAAAGTCTGATAAACGTTTTGTTTGAACAAAATGACGAGGTTGTTTAAATCAACTAATAGGATGAATTGTTTACGAATGAGATTGCCGATAGTGTACTAAATTGTGGTGAATGAAGAAGGTGATACTTGAGGAATTTTGATGAAAAATATGATGGGTGTAATTCACATTTAACGTGTCAAATCAATGAATAATAACTTTAGATTTGGTATATATAAAATTGATTAAAAGTTGAAATGCTAAACATTACTCAAAACATAGGTAAATGGTTCTCAAACTGGAAATTTAAAGACAATAAGTAATGGAAAAATAATTTTATTAACGTCTCTTGTAATTTTCAACTAGAAGGAAAATAATTCCTAAGACGAGCACCGCTATGGTCACTCGGGTAGCCGATCTGGCTTCAGCTTTAGCTGTCTCTGTGCGATGCTCCAGTATTTCTTTTTCGATGATGGAGATTAACTCCTTGTGGTACCCTAATTGGTTTGCTAGGTTATCCATTCTTTGTACTTGCAAGTCGTGCATTACCCCCTGCTCCATCCTTTGCCTCTCAAATTCTGAGGTCCTTACATATTGGTGAATGTCATTGGTTGGAATTCCCATAACACTAGGGGGTGCCGTGGTGTGCCTAACCCAGGGGTTAGGATGGTACGTGTCGGGCATTAGATATGGGTCTCTTAGTGGAGGTGGTAACTGATTGTGGAGATGGGGTGTCTGATACGGGTTTCTGGGTGCGGTGATCCAGGTGTTCAAAGCCTTGGGCCGGTGTTCCTAATCTAATCTGCCTTATATCAAACCTTGGTCTAGCAGCTGGAGGTGTTGATGACCGATACACGGGTGACCCAGTGTCTTCTTCCCAATCAGATTCTGTTCCAAGATGGTATACCAGGGAGGAAGGAGAGTAGGAGTCCATGTCTAGCTGGAAACAATGAAAAGGTTGTAAGTGGAATAAAATACTGAGTGTTAAATATAGGAGTTCTCATAGGTTTGGAGTTTGACTAGTCATAACACCGAGCCTTCACAACAGTATTTTAGAAATATAATTGACCTATAAGCAATGCATCCCTAAGGAGGATTCCCAGGAAAGGGGGTGGGTCACTAGGACACACTTAAGTACCCTATCTTTCCTTAGCCAAAATCCCTCATGGGCCTACACACTCTTCCAGCCATCATGTATTAATAACACTATTGTTGGGCTCATGGTCATGATGAGAATTGTTGTGGACTGGGCTCTGAGGCCCGAAAGTGAGGCTTATATATTGTAGTAGGCTTCTTCTTCTTGGAGGGTAAGTGGGCTTCTAGCTTATTATTAATGGGCTTTAGGCCCAAAAGTTTAGATTTAGATCACAAGAGGTGGTGACATTATATGTGTGAGTTTAAGGGTGCATGAAAAGCTAAGTGTGTATAAGTGTGTGTTGGAACTTAGGATAGCACTTAAATGGATCAAATGGATAGCATGAATATAGCACAAAAATTTTCAGGCAGTGTGACACATAAGTCAGTAAATATTGTATCATGCAGTGTAATGATAGCATGTAGAAATATTCACATAAGAAGAAATCATGTTGCACGTGGTAGCATGACATTGTATGGGTGTCCTAATGTTATAGTCTAGGTCAAGAGTGTCTAATAACCTAATTCCTTATAACCAAGGCTCTGATACCAATCTGTCACACCCCAACCGACGGCGAAAACGTCGGGGCGGGACATGTAGACTGTTCATGAGCTCAAGGTTGACTAAATTGTAATATATTAAATCCATTTCAATTCAAGCAAACATAAACCAATTCCCAAGTACATAAATGTAATACAAATTTTTCTTGAATTAAAATTAACTAAGTCCCAAAGCCTATGTGTAGCAAGCCTTGATCAAACATTAGCACCTGAAATATAAATAAAATAAGGTCAACTAAAAAGTTGGTGAGCATACACAGGTTTAATCATAAATAGTGTATAGATATAAATGAACAAATCCTTACATAACATGATAAAATAAGGCATTTGTGGGGAGCTACTATTGTGTAACCAAAGTACAATCAAACCTTTGTAACTAGCATGCAAATTGTGTTGTCGGTAACAATCACCCCAATCTGGGTGGGTTTGTCAACCTCTATAGATCTGTCATTGTTAACCGTCGGCTTGTACAGTTAATGATTGCACATGTAAATTGCACACAAAAGTAATTAACACACCTAGTACTCAAACATAAAGCTCAAATTGCACACATGAATGTAAGGTGGAATTGTATTGTGTCGTTTTGCAAATCATTGTATATAGTATTCATGTTTCACCCCCAAAATATGTAAAATAGTGTAAAAGGGGCTATGTAAAACTCACTTGTATCGAAGGTGTAGATAGCCCAAGAGAATAGGTAGCAATGTAATCCTTGTAACTCACAACGTTAACCTAGATTGTAATGTATATGGATCTAGATTAATAACATGTACGAAAGTCTAAGGCAAAGTCTAGGGTTTCAATGAGAGTGAGTGTAGGGACTTGTCCAACGAGCTCGTGTTATATTATGTGAAAGGATTGTGTATGAGTTTGTGTTGATAGTTGAATAAAAGTTAAATCTAAAAATGTAATGTATAAATCTAATAATAGTTTACTTAAGGTTTAACTCACCATAGACAAATAATAAATAAACTTCTTTTTATTTATTATAATAACGCGTCATTAAAAAGGAGTGTAAGTATATATTAGAGTATGTATAATAAAGAAATTATACCTAATATAAATTAAACCCTAATTGGACTATTAATATAAAAAGATGATTTAAATAATTAAATTCTTTTTTTTTATTTATCTTTATATTATAATAGTGTAAAAGATAATAAATTTAAATACATTTTCTTTTATTTATTTAAACAGTCTATTCTAATAAAAATATAAAATGTGAGTATGTGTATCTATATATTTAAAAGTTTTATTTGTGTAAATAGGAGGTATTCCTAATATAAATGATTTTGTAGAAAAACATTTTATAAAACTTGCTCTATAAAATGGTGATGTATTTTATAAATTCTTAACAAGATTTTATAAGATTAATTTATTTTTTAATTTATTAATTTAATTTAAAATAAACTTTTAAATGTTTTTTTTTAGTTGAAACATGGAATTTTTAAACATATTGAATTGTAAAAAAAAATAAAGGTTTTATGTTTAAAGTTGTATACTATTGTACAAACCTTGTCTAGATTATGATAAGTTTATAAAATAATTTTCTTTTTGTTTAATCACTGTTTAAAAAGGATTTTAAATAAAAAGAACCCCACCCGGTTCGAACCCGGGTGGGTTCTGTATTGTGAGTGTGACTTACCACTGATCCAAAGGTTCAATCCGTGACACAGAACAAGTCCACAAGGTCTTAATATAGGGTTACAGTGAAGCCGGTTCTGTGTTTAAGGGTTGTGCAAAAAGTTATCGGGTATTCGGGTTTCGAACCCGCGCCACTCGGTTCGATGGTGCAATTACTTAACCATTCGGACCGAGTGGTTTCGCTGGTTATCAAGGGATCCTAATTAGATATAACACGAACACAATCCACATCCCCCTGGTCGCGAAAACTGAATAAGAACCCTAACTCAAAATCAAACCCGATAGGTTTGGTTAACATAAATTGATAAAGGGCTTGGGATTGGGACTCAAATACGAATTAAACGAGATAAATCTTACTTGTTTTGGTGAAGAAACGAGTGAGAAGGACTGGTTCGAACCTTCGGCTGTTCTTGTTGATTGGTAGAGTTCCAGACGAGGAATGGATTGAAATAATTGATTCAGAGTGTTTGTAGGGTTGTATACAAAGGTGTGTGTATGATTCAAACGAATCAATTTCACTTAATTCGTTTGATTAAATTCGGATCGGCAGGGGCTAGTTGTCAACATGCAATGCGCGAGAATTAAACCGTAAATTGATGAATTGAGTCGACATTAGGGTCTGGATTCATACGCAAATAGTCCGGGCGTGATTTGCGGACGTTTAAACGCGTTCAATCGTTTGATTTGAAACCGATTTGGTTTGGTTTGATGAGGAGTCAGCACTGCTTGAATTTGAATTAAAACGCGTATAGGGTGGAATTGAAATGCAATTTGGGCTTAGGAAGGTCGATAATCGATCTGGTATACAAGGCAAGTCCTTTGATTACATGTTTGATTGATCTTGAATTTCGAATTGTTATATTTTTTATCATGTTTGACTTCACACAGTCAACACAGGTCAAGGTATGGGCATGGGTCAAATTGTAGGGTATGATGGTTCAATTCAAAGGTGGGGGTTCAAAGTAGTTAAATTGTGAATTTGTTATAAAATAGTTTTTTTTATATATAAAAATTCAACATTATCAGTTTTATTAAAATATATTTTATAAAAATAAATCTTATAAAAGGAAAGTTACGCTTAATTTATTTTTATAAAAATTTTCATTTGTATAAATGTTTCGTTTATTTATGATAAGAGAAACTACATATATGTTTATAGTTTTATAAAAAATATATATATACAAAGGATGCAAAACATCATTAAGTTCATAACATTTTTTTTATTCAATTCATCATAGAGTATATATATATATATATATATATATATATATATAAATATAATATGTTATATATATAATGGAAAATATTAGAACTTTGATTTGATACATGTTTAAAATAAGAGAATTTAAGGTGTCATTCTAAGATGAGCAAACTCGAAACAGAAATGAGGTATCATTAGTGAAAATTTTAAAATAAAATAGTGCTAGAAAATCTTGGATGTTACAAAAACCGAGCTTATGGTCCATCTACTTATAGGGTGCTCAACAAGCCCGTAGCGTACCGCTAAGACACAGGGTGGCGGTCCGCCACCCCTTTGAGGCTGTTTAATTGACTTGTAGGCTACGTAGCGGACCGTTAAGCTACACCATGTCGGACCGCTAAGGATGGATTGCGGCTGGCGGACCACTAGGTTCTTCGTGACGGTCCGCCACATGTTGCCCACGCGTCAGTTTCCAACTATTAGTCATCTGACACGTGTCACCTCCTCATTGTTTCCTTGCTCTCTACGTAGCGGACCGCTATGCCTTTGGTGGTGGTCCACCACTGTCCATTTTTTACAATTTTTCACTTTTAGCCCCAAAACTTTAATCTAATTGTAACCTAGCCCCTTATACTTAAATAAAATATCATTTAAAACCCCTAAGGTTTTATCAAATGACACATTAGCCCCTCTACTTATACTTTTCTAAAATTGGGGTGTTACAAATCTACCCCCCTTATAAAGGTTTCGTCCTCGAAACCTGTTACTTACTCGAATAAGTAGTGATAAGATTGCCTCATTTCTTCTTCTGTCTCCCATTTGGCTTCAGATCCCTTTCAATGTTGCCACTGAACCTTAAGTTGCTTGATTACCTTATTTCGTGATCTCTTTTCTTTCCAGTCGAGTATAGCCACTGGCTTCTCGATATAATTTAATCTTTCGTCTACCTCTATATCATTCAGTGGTACATGAGAGGTGTTATCTGCCAGACACTTTCTCAAGTGTGATGCATCGAATATTGAGTGAGTTCCACTCAACTCTTCTGGCAACTCCAATCTGTATGCAACCTTCCCCACTCGAGTCATAACCTTAAATGGTCTAATAAATCTTGGACTCAACTTTCCTCTCTTTCTAAATCCAATGATTCCTTTCCATGGAGATACTTTCAACATAACATAATATCCAACTTGAAATTCTATCGGTCTTCATCTTTTATCTGCATAGGACTTCTGTCTGTCCTGAGCAGCCTTTAGACGAGCTTTAATCTGATCTAATTTTACACCTGTCTCTTGGACAATTTCTTTACTTCCTAACTCTTTATGTCCAACCTCTCCCTAACATATAGGAGTTCTACATCTCCTTCCATATAACATCTCGTATGGCGGCATACCAATACTTGCATGATAGCTATTGTTATACGAAAATTCTACCAAAGGTAGATAACTTTCCCAACTTCCATCAAAGTCAATAATGTAAGCACGCAACATATATTCAAGTGTTTGTATCATTCTTTCACTTTGTCCATCTATTTGAGGATGATATGACGTGCTAATCAATAACTTAGTTCCCATTTCTTCATGGAACTTCTTCTAGAAACGCGACGTAAAACGTGTCTCTGTCAGATACTATGGAAACAGAAACTCCACGTCATGAAACAATTTCTTTAATAAATGCTTCTGCTAACCTTTCAGAAGAGTAAGTCTCACGTATTAGCAAAAAGTGAGCACTCTTAGTCAGCCTATCAACTATCACCCATATGGTATCATAACCTTTAGCCGTTTTTGGTAGCTTAGTTATGAAGTCCATAGTGATATGTTCCCACTTCCATTCTGGAATATCTAGTGGTTGTAATCTTCCATATTGATGCTCTGCTTTGACTTGAGAACAACTCAAGCATTTAGCCACATATTTCATGATATCGAATTTCATACGAGGCCACCAATAATCTTGGCGTAGATCTTGGTACATTTTTTTAGTACCCGGATGAATCGAATATCGAGATTTATGAGCTTCATCTAAAATTTTAATTCTGAATTCACTTATATGTGGTATCCACATACGGCCGATTCGAATCTTAACTCCATCCTCGTTTTCTTCCAAGTATTTCTCTTGTCCGACCATCCTCTCCTTCTTAATATTTTCTGCTTTCAGTGCGTCTAATTGAATATTTGTGAGCTGAGTCATAAAGTGAGGAGTTACAACTAACTTATATGACTTCATCCTGATAGGAGGATACTCTTCCTTACGGCTTAGAGCGCCTGCCACTACATTGGCTTTTCCTGGGTGATACAGGATCTCACAATCATAATCCTTTATTAACTCTAACCATCTTTGCTGCCTCATATTCAGATCTTTTTGTTCGAAGAAATACTTCAAGCTTTTATGATCTGTGTAGATTGTGCACTTAACTCCATATAGATAATATCTCCATATTTTAAGTACAAATACTACAGAAGCTAACTCTAAATCATGGGTCGGGTAGTTAGTTTCATTGGGTTTAAGTTTTCGTGACGCATAGGCTATAACCTTGCCTCTCTGCATTAGTACGCACCCCAATCCCTGATAGGAATCAGAGTAAACTACCAGATCTTCTGTTCCTTTCGGTAAAGACAACACCGGAGCCTGAGTCAATTTCTCCTTTAGCTTTTGAAAAGCATTTTCTTGTTCTACTCCTCATATAAACTTTATCTCCTTCTTTGTGAGTTTTGTTAATGGGGTTGCAATGTTGGAGAAATCCTAAATAAACCTTCTATAGTAACCAGCCAACCCTAAGAAACTGCGTATCTCTGTAAGGGTCTATGGCGGGTTCCATTTCATTACAGTCTCTATCTTTGAAGGATCTACAAGAATTCCTTCTGAGTTTATCACATGACCCAAGAATTGAACCTCTCGGAGCCAAAACGCACATTTAGAGAATTTTGCATATAACTTCTCTTTTCTCAAAGTCTCCATCATTTCCTTGAGATGACATGCATGATCTCCTTCGTTCTTTGAGTAAATTAGAATATCATCTATGAACACGATCACAGATCGAACCAACATTGATCGACAAACCCTATTCATGAGGTCCATGAATGCAACACGGGCATTAGTCAAACAAAATGACATTACTAAAAACTCATAGTGTCCGTATCAAAGGCCGTCTTTGGAATATCTTCATCTCTAACCTTCAACTGATGATAACCTGACCTTAGATCGATTTTGGAGAACCAGCTTTCTCCTTGTAATTGATCGAACAAGTCATCGATTCTTGGTAACGGGTATTTATTCTTTACAGTAAGCTTATTTAGCTCCCGGTAGTCTATGCACATACGCATACTACCATCTTTCTTTTTCACGAAAAGAACTGGAGCACCCCAAGGCGAGATACTCGGTCTTATGAAACCTCTGTCTAACAACTCTTGCAGTTGTGACATTAGTTCCTTCATTTCTGATGGAGCTAAACGATATGGTAACTTAGCATCAGGCACTAAGTCGATTCGAAACTCCACTTCTTTTTCTGGAGGAATTCCTGGTATTTCTTCTGGGAAGACATCAGGAAAATTACAAACTACTGGCACATCTTTTAATTCCTTAGTTTTCACTTTGGAATCAATAGCGTATGCCAGATAGGCCTTATTGCCTTGAGTCATATACTTCATAGCTTTTATCATGGAAATAATTCTAACGGCTGATCTTATCTTATCACCGTAGATTGTAATCTAATTACCATCAGGATTCTGTATCTGAACTGCTTTCTGGTTGCAGATGATCTGGGCATCATTTGCTGCTAACCAGTCCATTCCCAAGACTACATTGAATCCCTCAAGGATCAACGGATATAGCTTAACGGAAAATCTATCTCCTTCAAGATTGATGAAACAATCTTGAATGACTTCTGTTACCTTCATTGTCTTTCTAATAGCCGTTTCTACCTCAAATATTTCGTCTAAACTTATAGCAGGTCTAGCTAAAGAAGGATAAAAATCTAAAGATACAAATCTTCTACTTGCACAAGAGTCAAATAATACAGTAGCAGGTACGTGATTGACAAGAAATGTAACAGATACTACGTCTGGCAATGCCTTCACCTCTTCGGTTGTTAGAGTATAAGCTCTACTCTTGGCTTTAGAGGCTTCTCCTTCCTTTGCCTTTAATGGCTCAGGATTATTAATTTTAAGTGTTGGGCATTCCAACATTCTATGCCCACTTTCTCTACACTTAAAACATGTAGGCTTGATAGGACAGTTGAGCGCCAAGTGCCCTGCCTTGCCACATTTAAAGCAAATGTCGGACTTCAACCTACATTCTTCGGTATGATTCTTACCACAGGTCGTACACGTGGTGATACCACTTGTAGTCATCCTCTTCTTCCATCCACCATCATTCTGCTTTTTCTTGCCCTGGGAACCTTCGGACCATTTCCTTTTTTATTCTATTGGGTGGGAACCATAAACCTCGTCGTACGTAATCGAAGAAAGTTGTACGGCGGATCTAAATCTTTTTAGTTTCAAAGTTTTCACCAACCTTCGGATCTCAAATGGTAACCCTTGTATGTATCTCTTAATTCGTACTGATTCAGGGGTTACTAAATGGGGTACTAAACGAGCCATTCTATTAAATTTGGTAGTATACTCTTGGTGAGTCATACTACCGGCTTCTAGCCTGAGAAAATCTCTCTCGAGTTTGTCCATCTCATTATCAGGATAAAACTCCTAAATCAGCAATTTATTTAGTTCTTCCCAAGACATCCGATCAATAGCTTTCTCACCCATAGCTATAACCAGATTCTCCCACCAATATAACGCCTCTGATACGAATGAGTGAGAGGCTTATTTTACCTTCTGATCGTCTCTACATTCGCTAATTTTGATTACCGCTTCAATTTCCCGGATCCATTGATGAGTGACCGTGGCATCCTTTGCATCGTCAAATTTTGGAGGACTGCCATCTTTGAATGCTTTATAGGAGCATCCCTTCTTTCCCTTCCTTACTGGTCTGACTTCATACGAATTGTCGGATTCATATTCATAAAGATCGTCATCGCCTACATTCTTAACGACCTCTTCTGTCTTATCTTTCCGTCTGTTTTCTTCTAAGCTAGCTAATAGGATAGGCAAAGCAGTATTGAAAGATTTAGCCACAGCCGTGTCTATTGCATTTTTCATTTGAGGTTCAACTACCGGTTCATTTACTTCAACATGATCCCAATTTTCAGGTTCGGCATTTGCGGTAGACCGTGTCTGCCTTCTGGAGGTATTGGGATTAACCCTTCCTCCTCTTTAACGCTTTCCTCTACCGACAATTCTCTACAAATATATAGAGTATTTTTTTAGTATTCGCATGATAGATTGATAGCTAGAACACAAGTGTATTGTAAACGTTAATAACTGTGGCCACAACGAAATTAATCATTTACGCCACTTTCGGTGCTCTAGCTATCCTTCAATTATGTTTGTACTAAAATACTCATAATTTTCTCTTTTACCCTTGGCATCAGGCTATCTTGACTGGCATCTCTATTGCATTCTTATTGTCCCTTAATCCTAGTTTAAGTCTAGATACTAGGGCAAGTATCTAAATCTCTTAAACTATAGCTTTGATACCAACTTGTGACGCCCACATCCCAGATCCCCGGGAATGTCGGTCACTTGTCGGATTTACTCATGAACATATAGTAATCAGAGAAAACGTACACAGCGGAAGACTTTAAAACCTTTATTTATCTATTTATAATACTTTTCTTAGTACATTCTAAATTGAAAGTACAACATAATACTAATGCCAGTCTCTAGCTGTGGATGCCAGATAGCCCGTTCATAAAACCTCCTTGCCTTTACTGCTTGAGACCATACTCTTACCTTACACACATGCTTAAACACGGGTCAGCTTACACTGGTGAGTTGTAGGTCTTAATCAAAAATATCTTTGTCATATCACCTTTCCTTTCCATGTAGGTTTTATCCAAACATAACATTAATCTTGTACAACTTATATCTTATCGAAGTTCGTAAACCACTCAAGTGGTCGTCACCACTTACCATGTCCTTTATATAAAGGCCATTCCCCCTTTACATCCCACAAAGGAATGTAACGGTCTGCATTCAATCCGTCCCCTTTCGGAGATATAGCAATCACTATTATGTGGGATTAAACCATTCATGGCAAAACATTCCTTTACAGACCAAAGTGGCCAAAACCTTTCATGTCAATGCAATCACTGCCAATGACATCTTTTCATCATCTCTTATCTTGGTAAACCAAGACAAGACTTAAAACATTTCACAAAATCATCATTCTTTCCTTTCTAAAACAAGGTGGTTATCTTCCCAGAGTAGTACCTCCAACAGATATGTTCCCAGGAAAGAATGACAGGTCCAGGAGGGATTTATACACCATTATTTCCTTAGACAGAACACTCCGTTTGTCAGATAACTACATACTGGTCGGAAGGGTACCTTTTGTTTTAATAACATAAACCATTCCTTGCAACATTATGGATACCACTCAAATATTGATACAGTATCTAAAACATTCATAACATATGTATCATTCCCAAAATATTTAAAAACATTTAAAAGAGGCATCATAGAACTCACGTCTAACTTCCTTCCTGTTCAAATATTCTTTACGTGCAAATGTGATAAAAACAACGACTTGGATCAGTGTCCTAAGTTATCATAACATTACTTAATCATAACTTCCTAACTTAATAGAAATAACCAAGTCATTAGGAACTAGTTGGAATCTCACCTCAGCACTATCTCCTGTGTAATGGGACTGAAAAGCTGGAAACTGGACTTTCCTACGCGAACCGGGGCTCGGGGCATGCTTACCGAGGTTAAGTGTGTGTTTCTAAGTGTGTTTGAGCTATGGGAAGTGAATAAAACCGAGCTTATGGTCCATCTATTTATAGGGTGATCGACAGGCCCGTAGCGGACCGCTAAGACACAGGGTGGCGGTCCACCACCCCTTTGAGGTGGTTTAATTGACTTGTAGGATACGTAGCGTACCATTAAGCTACACAATGTCGGACCGCTAAGGATGGATTGCGGCTGGCGAACTGCTAGGGTCTTGGTGATGGTCCGCCACCTGTTGCTCACGCGTCAGTTTCCAACTATTAGTCATCTGACATGTGTCACGTCCTCATTGTTTCCTTGCTCTCTACGTAGCGGACCGTTATCCCTTTGGTGGCGGACCGCTATCCCTTTGGTGGCGGACCGCTATCCCTTTGGTGGCGGACCGCTATCCCACCTGTTGCTCACGCGTCAGTTTCCAACTATTATTCAAAATCTAAACTTGCATTACATATAAAATTTCTATAACACACCTTGTGTACATATATATGTATATATGTATAATTATTCTTGAAACTATGTATGTAATTACACATTAGCAACTTCAAATTTAAACCACATGTTTGCGTTGGTTTAGTTTTAAAACAAAAATATATACATTCAGCATTTTTAAGTAAACCATTTTAAAAGGTATAAGATAATTAGTTCTATAGAGTTTTATAGTTTTTATACAAAACATATATATATATATATATATATAAATACAAAATCCCTATTTTTAATAGATTAGTTGGAACCCTCGATCAATTCGAACCCTCTCCTTGAAATTTAACCTCTGACCTTCAAATTTTAACCCTATACCTTAGTATTGACATATTTTGACTTTTTAAGTCAAACAACATCAAATCCGTTGCCAATCAAGGCAAAAAAATCGACCAAACCCGAATGATTCGGACTTTCCGTGGATACCTGAACTGATATCGACTAATTTCCAGCCCTGGTCTCAATCCAATTCAACCTATTACGCGTTTTATTTGAAATTCAAATAGTTTGACTACTCGGAGTCAAACCGAATTAAGCTGATCATCAATCCATGAAATTAGACTCGATTAAGACCCGCAAATCACGCCTTGATTGATTTCACGCGTATTCAGTCCCAAATCCTGACTGGATTCACCCTCAGGCATTTGAATTCACGCGTAATTAGGGCTAACAGTTGACGTATGCGTGACCAGATCAAACCGAGCCATTTTCATGAAATCAATCAAATCAATTCACACGCACACCTACGTACATCTCTCTGCAAACCCTCTGAGCCTTCACTCGATCCTCATTTCACCTCCTTCCTCCAATCGAGTGACAAGAACATCGGCTCGGTGCCTCTAGCGGACAACATTCGATAGCCAACCTTTTCAGGTATAATTTATGTCATTAGTCTCGTTTTTGCTCAAGGATCGAAAGCCCTCTGTCAATTTCATATGAAAGAGGGCATTGAAACCAATTTCCTTCGGAATTCAAGACTTGTTCATACGTGTCTTGAATTGGAGTCCTATTTCAATTCATTTAACATATTTAAATTAATGGGATCCTTATCTAACCAGCGAACCACCTAGTTCGGCCGGTTAATGCACTCGACTTCGAACTAGGTGGCGTGGGTTCGAAACCCACCCCCGGCGGCCATTTTTGCTTGTTATTGTACTGGAACTGAGCCTTCTTATGTTTCATGTTAAAGCTACACAAAACCGAATTGAAAGCATAGGCAGACCACTGGTCTAGTGGTTAGTGCCTAACCCTGTTACCGGGCAGACCCGGGTTCGACCCGGGCAAGCCCCAATCATTTTTAAAAACTATTTTTGCAGCCCCAATTAATTTTATAAAAATGATTTTATAAAACCTAACACCTTTTGAGACTAATTTATACATAAAAGACCAGGCTTTCAATTAAAACTATTATCCTTACAATTTAAAGTGTTTTAATGCAAATAATTTAAGAAATAGATTTTTTTTTTTAAATTATTAGTTTCACTTAAAGTTTATATATTATCTATTTAATAAAAAAAATTTAAAAAAAACTGTGACATAATTTTTTTATAAAAAAAACACGTTCATAAAACAATCTCACAAATGATGATTTCTATTTAGTATAAATATAAAAGTTTAAACTCTATTCAAGTAAATATAAATTTACTAATTATATGTTACAAATCCCTAGTTTCTTTTTGGAGATATTCTATTTTAAAATAAATAAATAAATGAAAGGAACTTGTTTATTTAAATTATTTATCTTTTTATATTAACATTTAATTTAGGGTTTAAATTGTGGTGTATATTAACATATATATTTACACTATATTTTGACACATAATTATAAATGAATAAATAAAATAAATTTATGTATCTGGATAATATCACTCAAAATATAAAGACTCACTATTTTTAAATAAATAAATAAATAAGAGGAATTTATTTATTTAAACATAAACTCTAAAGTCAAATACTATTTTTCATATATAGTTTGAACTTACAATTTTATATCAAACTTTTGCCAACTTATATCTTTTACATAACGTAAACCCTTTTGTACAAATCCCTATACTCAAATCTCGTTGAACCTTAGACCTTACTTTAGACATTGTACATGTCTTTGATTTAAGTTCATACATTTTCACTGTAGGTTAACCTTGTGAGTTACAAAAATCACTTTACTACATATTCTCTTGTGATATCTACATCTTTGGTACAGGTGAGTATTACATAGCCCCTTTTCACACTTTTACACTTTTTTGGGGTGAAACATGAACTCTATACATACAATTGATTACATTTACACAAACTACACAAACACAAATCCTCTTTACATTCATGTGTGCAAATTTGAGCTTTATGTTTAAGTACTAGGTGTGTTAACTGTTTGTGTGCAATTTATGTGAAATCATTAACTATTCAAGCCGACGGTTAACAATGATAGATCTATTGAGTCTGACAAACCCACCCAGATTGGGGTGATTGTTACCGACAACACAATTTGCATGCTAGTTACAAAGGTTTGATTGTACTTTGGTTACACAATGGTAGCTCCCCATAAATGCCTTATTTTATCATGATATATAAGGATTTGTTTATTCACATCTATATACTATCTATGTGCAAACCTGTGTATGCTCACCAACTTTTTAGTTGACCTTATTTTATTCATGTTTCAGGTGCTAATGTGTGATTTTGATCAAGACTTGCTACACATAAGTTTTGGACCTAGTTAATTTTAATAAAGGATTGATGTATTTCATTTTATGTACTTGGTTTGATTTCGGTTTGTTTTGAATCTATGCAATGAATTTGAATGATTAATATATTTCAATTTAGTCAACCTTGTGCTCATGAACAGTCTACATGTCCCGCCCCGACGTTTCCGCCGTCGGTTGGGGTGTGACATCGAGGAAGAAATCTCTTTAAGGAAGGGAGATTTGTAACATCTAAAATTTTCTATAAGAATTAAAGTCTAGGGGTTAAATTGTATGTTCTTCAAAGAAGGAGAACTGAAAATGAAAATATTTGAAAGGAGGGGGATAGAGGACTGCTATCCTAGACCATAACGGTCCGTTATGTAGGGAAGAAGGAATAACGAGGTATTGACACGTGCTCTGTGACTCATCAAGACTCGTAATCCGATAGTGGACCGACATCCATACCGTAGCGGTCCGACGCGTAGGCCCGAAGGTAGTATTGCGGCAGGAGTCGGTAGCGGACCGACATCCTCGTGGATAACGGTCCGCTACGGGTGCTATATTGCCCTATAAATAGAAATCGAAGCCCAGAGCCTTTGGAGCATACTCCACACACCAAAACACACTCAAACACACACACTTAGCATAGGGATCCGTGCCCAACTTCCGATACACGTTTAGAAGTCCGATTGCTAGCCTTACGCTTTTAAATTTCGGAATATAGTGTTGAGGTAAGGTTCCAACAACTTGGTTATTAACCATTAAGCTTTGATTATACGATTAAGCTTATTATAGATTTCAATTAAGCAGTTAAGTATACGTCGAGGTGTTGTCCGAAGTATTCAACATATTATTGATACGATAAGCTGAGATACTATCGAGGTGGGTTCATCTAACTGGGAAATGTTTTATGAATGGTTTTGATTATGAAATGTTATCAGTGCGTCAGATAAAAGCTTTCATGTGGTGGGGTGTATCATGATAGTAATTCATGTGTCGACCAAGCCTTCAGTTTTGGGGCGGTCTACTATTCAGTTTTGGCAGTAGACTATTGTCCAGTTTGGATAGTATAGTCAGATTGCCATCTGTTTCAGTTACAGGGCAGATGATGGAAATGCTTGTTATCTAGCTATGATACAGATTATTTCAAGATATGTTTTCATTTGATGATATTGTGAAACCTGATTTCGAAACCAAATGATTTTAAAAGAGAACTCACCAACTTATGTTGACCCAGTTATTTTCTAAATCTTTTAGACAGGTTAGTAGACGGCATTCCAGATAGACTTGCTGATTGAATACTCTGATAAATGGAGGCACGCTTAGAAGGGCTATAATTCCTGCCAGATGGTTAAGTTTATAATAGAGGTTTGGTTTATGATGTAAAACAGTTTAGTTATTAATGAAGAAGGTATTATGACTTAGCTTCCGCAATATGTTTTTGGTATCAACGTCGCAGTAACTAGAAGGTGACCTTCTGACCGGTATGTAGTTATCTGACAAACGGATTGTTCTGTCTAAGAAAGGACGGTTTATAAATCTCTCCTAGGCCCGTCGTCCTTACCTGGGAACATCTCTGTTGGAGGTCTAGTTAGATAACTGTCATGTGTTACGGGCATGACAAGTTAATGGTTTAGCTTCCGTTGTGTGTGCTGTATCATGTGCATGACTAACCGGTGCCTGGGACCGGGGTGTGACAAAATGGTAGGGTCACAAAGGTTCTAAGCAGACTTGGGAGTTATGTAAGGAAATGATGGAGAAGTATCCACATTTTTTTCCATTTGGTGAAATTTTGTGGATAAAATTTTCTTAAGGGGAGTGGAGTTGTTGAACCTAGATGCCCAAGTGTCAACATATAACAATCTTGTCATGACGTAAGAACCTAAAGGGTCAGAGAACACGCAACGTGAAAGAATCAGTATGTTTGAAAGTGTTTAAACATATTTACGCAAATCAGTGTTGTGTGTATATTTATTCGGAGAAATAATTATCACAATAATCCCATAAGACAAATTGTTATTATCTAGAGAAATAATAATAGATAGATATTAATATTAAATAATAATAAATTAAAAAAGGGAGTTCTGCAGTTAAGTTTTTCTTTTGAAATATGTGGTTTAGAACTTATCAGCGTAAATTGACTTGTTTAATCATGTATTGCAGGGAGGTGCGAGACCTTGAGTAGCAAAAGAAAGGATCTTGCATGACCATTGGCGTTCTTTCAACTCTTGACATACTTTGGCATAGGATATTAAGATGAACATTAATTTGTTTATGGTTTTAAACAAGTTTGAATGTTATTTATTTTTTTATTTAGACTCCCATTGTGACATTGATTGTTCTGCTTATTATTTGTGATGTAAATCCAATAAGTTGCTCACTCGGGTTTTAGGGTGTGACAACTATGATTGGTATGTTAGGCATCCATTTACGTAGGCCGTGTGGTTCGTTTTATTTTGTTATTATACGTAAAATAAAAACCACGCTTTAAAATTACGACTACCACACTTTGAGTTATATGTATTATGTAGACTATTGATCCAAGAAGAATAAGTTGTGTATGAAGTTTAAAAGACGAAATTATACTTAAAACATATAGGAATCTAATATTTATTTGTGTTTTAATTATGATTTAAAATATTATATTATCATACACTTTTTGGAGATATTATTTTTTTAATATATTATAATTAGGGATGAGCATTTGGTACCGAATACCGGTACCGATACCGTACCGAGTACCGGTACCGTACCGATAGACTCGGTACCGTACCGATAGCCTCGGTACCGTACCGATAGCCTCGGTACCGGTATCGGTACCTACTTTTCCATAAATTCGGTATCGGTATTTTCGGTACCGGTACGGTACGGGTACCGAAAAAGATGAACATTTTGTAAAGAATACCTATACCGTACCGATAAACTCGGTACCGGTACCCATTTTTCCATAAATTCGGTACCGGTATTTTCGGTACCGGTACGGTACCAATCTCATCCCTAATTATAATGGCAGTTTTTCTATACAATAGATCTTATACTAAATTTTATCATGTAAACCTAGGATCGGTCATTTAAACGATAATCTGGCTGTAAAAATTATTTATAAAAAAAGGCTAACATGTTACAAGGGAGGTGATTTGAAACAACTATTTACGAGTCACATACCATTATAACTAACTACATTTCAAAATGAGCATGAACAGTTCTAATTCTCTATTGGTTTGTTTGGACGGCTTCACCGCGTGTCACATGATGATTGGTCACTTTTTGTTTTTCTTTAGTTTTCTTTGGATTTTCAATGATTTTTTTTATAGTATGGACTTTTGGTGGGAGAACTTTACACCAAAGCTTTGCTACGCGCCCCCTCTCCCATCCATCCGGGTTCAATCCCCCCTGATTTTTTCGCTCACAAGTATTAATTTATACGTATTCGACGGCCCCTGTGTTTTTCTTCTAGCTTCGCCACTGCCTCTATGTTGGCTTACTCTCGATCACCATGCAGTAGCGCCAAAACAGATATTCGACCGGACCCCCAAAACCTTTTTAATTCCACCTCAATTTGCTTTGCTTTCGTGACCTCTTTTTTATTCCTGATGGGTTGAGTCAATCCAAGACGTAAAGTCCCGCGACTTCTTCAAACCACGAAGGTCAATATCGAGCGATTTGGAGATCAAAAGTCAAGTTATTGACATAATTCACAATCCCCAAGTAAATGGATCAACATCTCAGACTCATTAAAACAACACAGACATAACCATGAAGAAACGTTCACGCCTCAATCCACTAAATTAACATGAGTTAGAAGCCTATCCAATAACACTCTCCAGGCCAAATATTGACTTTCCTAGGAATGAATCTACTCCAACAAGTAGATTTAAACCCCAACGGGAGAATAGATTGGTCAATATGACAACGAACCTTTTTGACCTCATACTTCATCACTTGATACTTCATCGTTATTGATCTTACCTTGAATTTGACATTTGATAAATGTTAAAGATATTTGTTCCCCGTACAGGCAATTTCAAGATCGAATTGTGCGTTGATTGTGGGTCTTATGTGGCTTGACTATTTGAATGTTTGCTTTGATCATTGTTACATTCAATCCATGGTTTGACTGTGGCATCGACCTAATGCTTTTGTTGTTGGATCTTTTGGTTTGATAACCATCTTGATATGGTTTATCCATCGTCATTTAGTGATGCCTTTGTTTGTCGTTGCTTAATGGTCTTGACATCATTTGTATAGCTTTTTTTGCATATACATCATAGGGATTAATTATGAACATATGATCGTTTATAAGTAACATCTTATATTACATGTTCTAATTATTCTCATCATCAAAAAATGGTGTGTTTATAATTATAACCATTTATGCACTAACATAAGAGAAGGAAATTGTTGGAGATTTAAGTTGAGATTATTTGATGTTGAAACGAGGAAAGTTGCCCCAGATACATAAGACCTTTCGAGATATTTGCTAGAGTAGGAGCGATAGCTTACAAGTTCAAGTTACCAGAAACATTAAGAGGAATCCGTGTCACGTTTCATGTGTTTAACCTAAGGAAGTGTTTGGTAGACCCAACATAAGCAGTATCGTCATAGGACGCCATATGAATGATAAGCTTAACTACATAAAAGAGCATATGAGGCTTTTAGAGAAAAGAGAAAGAAGTTGAGAAAACTGGCCATGCCAATTATCTTGGTAAAATGGTAGGGTCACAAAGGTTCTAAGGAGACTTGGGAGTTATGTAAGGAAATGATGGAGAAGTATCCACATTTTTTTCACTTGGTGAAATTTTGTGGACAAAATTTTCTTAAGGGGAGTGGAGTTGTTGAACCTAGATGCCCAAGTGTCAACATATAACAATATTGTCATGACGTAAGAACCTAAAGGGTCAGACAACACGCAACGTGAAAGAATCGGTATGTTTGAAAGTGTTTAAACATATTTACGCGAATCAGTGTTGTGTGTATAATTATTCAGAGAAATAATTATCACAATAATCCCATAATACTAATTGTTATTATCTAGAGGAATAATAATAGATATACTAATTGTTATTATCTAGAGAAATAATAATAGATAGATATTAATATTAAATAATAATAAATTAATAAAGGGAGTTCTACAGTTAAGTTTTTCTTTTGAAATATGTGGTTTAGAACTCATCAACGTAAATTGACTTGTTTAATCATATGTATTGCAGGGAAGTGCGAGACCTTGAGTAGCAAAAGAAAGGATCTTGCAGGACCATTGGCGTTCTTTCAACTCTTGACATCCCTTGGCATAGGATATTAAGGTGAACATTAATTTGTTTATGGTTTTAAACAAGTTTGAATGTTATTTATTTTTTTATTTAGACTTCCATTGTGACATTGATTGTTCTGCTTATTATTTGTGATGTAAATCCAATAAGTTGCTCACCCAGGTTTTAGGGTGTGACAACTACGATTGGTATGTTAGTCATCCATTTACATAGGCCGTGTGGTTCGTTTTATTTTGTTATTATACATAAAATAAAAACCACTAAATTACGACTACCACACTTTGAGTTATATGTATTCTGTAGACTATTGATCCAAGAAGAATAAGTTGTGTATGAAGTTTAAGAGATGAAATTATACTTAAAACATATAGGAATCTAATATTTATTCGTGTTTTAATTATGATTTAAAATAGTATATTATCATACACTTTTTGGAGAGATTATTATTTTAATATATTATAATGGCAGTTTTTCTATACAATAGATCTTATACTGAATTTTATCATGTAAACCTAGGATCGGTCATTTAAACGATAATCTGGCTGTAAAAATTATTTATAAAAAAAAGGCTAACATGTTACAAGGGAGGTGATTTGAAACAACTATTCACGGGTCACATACCATTATAACTAATTACATTTCAAAATGAGCATGAACAGTTCTAATTCTCTATTGGTTTGTTTGGACGGCTTCACCACATGTCACATGATGATTGGTCACTTTTTGTTTTTCTTTACTTTTCTTTAGATTTTCAATTATTTTTTTTATAGTATGGACTTTTAGTGGGAGAACTTTACACCAAAGCTTTGTTACGCGCCCCCTCTCCCATCCATCCGGGTTCAATCATGAAGGGTGTTTTAGTTCAATTTTTTTAACCTATTTTGGTATCCCTATTTTTTTAGTTTATTTTTGTTATTTTTTAATCCAGCTTTTTTAGTTTGGTTTTTTCAACTTTTTATTTACTATTATTTTTACATTATAAGTTTTAACACTCCTATTATGAAAAAAAACCTACTTGCCCCAACGTGTAGCACATGTGGTAATACTAGTTTATGTACATTAGTGAATGTTCACATTTGTGTAATTTTCCCTTTATATATCTCACACTAGAAGGGCAAACAAGGACCTCTATTACATTCTGTTTTTTAAGGTTTCTAATTTTACAATTCATTTAGATGGAATAAGACACAGAAAATCAAACTATACATTTTCACTAGTGGTATTCATATGACCAATTACAGAATGACACCCACCACGCGATACAAAATATAAGCAGCGGTGAATGATTATTCCTGCAAGCCATACAAAACATCAACACGTATTAATACAAAAAGCTCTCATCATAAACCTGTCTTAAATGCGCAAGCGCTTCATGGAAGCAAAAAATTCTATCAGCAACAAGAACTTTTACATACCTTTGTTTTTGTAGGAAATGGTTTGCAAATATCAAGAGGTGAAAGCGAAAATTCTATCAGCAATCTTTGTCCGGCAAATTGGGCACTCGGAACATGCAACTGAACATGATTTACACACTGGAAAAAAAATGTATATGATAAGGGCTATTATGATCAACTTTAATAGATTGTAAAAAATGATGAAATAGAATTGGGATAATTTGAAGTGGCTTACAACTAAAATGGCGGCAAGGAAGAAGCATTGTTGTAGTTGGTGATTCAAAACATACTTTACATACATGAGAATTCGCGTCATTGTGGCCATTGTAATTGAGTTCTTTCTCCTTCATTTCTTGCATTCGAGCCTGAAAACCACAATGATTAAGTGTGAAACATGAAAAAACATTATTCTAACCTATTAAGTTAAAAAGAATATTTGGTGTTATGAATCGCTGATTTACTAATTAAACAAAAGAAAAGGAGAAAGTAATTTATGTAGATGATTTGATACATCTAAAGAAACAAACAAGCAAACATACCCAGTAAAATCTCACTCGGGGAGTAGGGTTTGGGGAGGGTGAGACGGCAGCAAATCTGACCTCCATCCCAAGGGATAGAGAGGCTGCTTCAGATGATATTATACATCTATGTAAGGATAATGCAGTATAATTGGCAAAATGTTGCATGGACTTTTGTTGAATTCGGACATAAGTTCCTGGACTATGTTATTAGTTTTTTACATGATTAAAACCCTTAATTTTAACAAACTCAACGCATTTTAACAAATTTGTTCCTTTGAGGCATCATTAAGTCCCTAAATGTAATAAAACTCAAAGAAAAGGTTCTTTTTTCATGATTAAGTCCCTAAATTTCAAGGACTTGTGCGTAAATTTAGCAAAAGTCCATAGGGTTTTCTCAACACCTACCCTGATGCAGGAGCATCCGATTCATTAATTCGGCCAGACCTAACCCGACCCGATCAGCGACCCGCGTGGAGGAAGGAAGCTTGGAGTGTGCAACAAGTTATAAGATATGAATGATATTTTTAGTTATTAAATTTTATTTGTTTCCTTTTTTTTATCTAGGATATTTTGTTACCTATTTTAGTTCTTGAAAATATTTAGTATAAATATGGACTAGGTTTATTGTTTAGGGAATTGTTTTATGAATATTAGTTTATCAATAAACCTTTGAGGTTTTTTAAGCTTTTGAATCCTTTGAGTATTTCTGGCCATTTGATTACTTCCGAAACTGCATCAGTAAACGACTCAAGCGACGAGTCCGTGATCTCGAGTTGCAACTAGAGATTAAACGGCTCCGACAAAGGATACGCCACCTCGAGTTGCAACGGGATACGTGTCGGACGGAAACCGAGTCGAGCACCGTCGTCGGAGACGAAGAGGGCGACGGAGAGCAGCAGCCGTTTAGCCGTCATCCACACCAGTTCTCTGAACCAATCTATCCAGAGGGTTTATCGGAAGAAGAACCCAGATTCGATGAAGATGGGTTGCCCTACGATGAAGAAGAATATTTGTGGGTGCAACGAGCGATTACCGGAGTTACTAGTCAAGAAGAAGAAAAAGAAGTCAACAACAATCATAAGTCTTTGATGGTTTTTCCAGGTATGTTTGATGAATTTTTTAAGGTTAATACAGTGGCTAATGATTTAGTTGGGGGGATAAACACACGCAGTGTTGTAAAAATAAGGCCTAGGCACTAGGCGGCCATTTAACTTGTAATTTTGAGCTAGGCGGACCATTAATCGGAATCAGGCCTAGGCGGTCCTAGGCGGGTCTAGGTGGGCCTAGGCGGCCAGATTCCGGCGAAAATTCCGGCAAAAACCTGAAATTTTCGGCCAAATTCAGGCGAAAGCCTTGGATTTTCCAGCCAACCCCTTCAAATTCCAGCCAAATATGTGTATAAATATTTAAAAATGAACATTTTTATAAAAATTACTTATAAAAATGTGTGTGTATATATAAAAAACTAAAAATTACATATAAAAATTCTAATCCGATTAATCCCGCCTAGGCCCCACCCCACCGCGCCTAGCGATTTTTCCAACCATGAACACACGTCAAATGCAACTCAAATTAAAGGTGGAACTAATTTACAACATCCACGTGGAGCAATTGTTGATGTTGGAAACTATCTAAATGTGATGATAATAATAAAAAGAAATCGGGTTGATGTTCCATTCGACCCATGTGGCTTTGTTCAAAAGGGAAAACTTGAGGACGAGTTTTTTTCCGAAGACGGAGAGTATGATGCAGGAGCATCCGATCCATTAAATCGACCTGACCCGACCCGATCAGCGACCCGCGTGGAGGAAGGAAGCTTGGTGTGTGCAACAAGTTATAAGATATAAATAATATTTTAGTTATTAAATTTTATTTGTTTCCTTTTTTTATCCATGATATTTTGTTACCTATTTTAGTTCTTGAAATATTTAGTATAAATATGGACTGGTTTATTGTTTAGGGAATTGTTTTATGGATATTAGTTTATCAATAAACCTTTGAGGTTTTTTTAAGCTTTTGAATCCTTTGAATATTTCAGGCCATTTGATTGCTTCCGAAACTGCACCATACCCTTAATCACTTAATGCAACATACTTACCATGTAATGCAATCAAATTGCATACTGAGGTATAAAAAACGATACGTATGTGGTATTATATGCTAAAATGAGGTTTGTCCTAAATCTAAAAATCTAAAAGTTAAGATCTGCTTCGGGTTGGATAGATATAGATTTTGTTTTATCTGTAAGTTTATAACATCTCAAATAAAAAAATATTAAAAGCCTAAACGGGGAACAGATGGATCGAGCATGTAAATCGGGTAAGAGTCACCAAAAGTATAAACTTAATGCTTACAACCTCTTAAACATTTTATTCAAAGATTTAGAAATAATAATAATCTGTTGGGTTGTAGGCTTCGGCCCATTGTGGGCCCAGCCGAATAGAAGAGAAAGAGCAGTGGAGTCCAGCCGGCCCTAGCTCTCAGTTTCTGTTTCCTATATATATTAATCTCTTGTACTTGTAATCTTTATCACTCAATAATACAAACCCTAGTTGCTCCCGTGGACGTAGGTCAGATTAGACCGAACCACGTTAAATATTGTGTTCTTTATTTTCTACAGTGTGTGTGTGTGATTTATTCCCAACAACTGGTATCAGAGCTTTGGCTCTTGATCAGATCACACGAACCGTCAAACCTAGCCGCGATGAACAGTACCGCCGCCGTGAACAATGTCGTAGCCGTGAACAGTGTTTTCGGTGAACAGTACCTCCGCGTGAACAGTGTTTTCCGGTGAACAGTACCGTGAACAGTACGGTGAACAGTGTTTTCCGGTGAACAGTGTTTTCCGCCACCGTCTAACAGCAGTCTCTCCGATTGCCAGGTATACTCGAAATCGTCATCAGTTTTTCAATAGATTAGCCGTTAAGTTCAGGCAGCCGCCGTTGCTAAGTTTGGTAAACTGATTTTTCGAGTTAACCGGTTCTTTTTTTGGACAAGTATTGTTTTTATTTGAAGTTATGGCAGAAGACGGTAAACAGAGGATTGAGAAGTTTGAGGGACAGGACTTTGGATGGTGGAAAATGCAAGTTGAGGACTTGCTATGTCAGAAGGATCTTGACATGGTTCTGACAGGTCCTAAACCAGAAAAGATGAAGGATGATGAGTGGGCCGCAATGGACAGAAAGGCTTTAGCTGTTATCAGGTTCACACTATCTAAGAGTGTGGCGTTTAACATCCTGAAAGAAACCACAGCAAGTGGGTTGATGAAAGCCTTGTCCAATATGTATGAAAAGCCTTCTGCATCTAATAAGGTATTCCTAATCAGGCAATTGGTTAACACCAAGATGAAAGAAGGTGCGTCTGTTACAGCTCATATTAATGAATTTAATACTATCATATCCCGTTTGTTATCTGTTGATATTAAATTTGAAGATGAAGTCCAAGCATTACTTCTATTATCTTCGTTACCTGAAAGTTGGTCAGGTACAGTCACTGCCATTAGTGGTTCATCTGGAACCTCTAAACTCACGTTCGAGGGCATTCGTGACATTATCCTAGGAGAGGACATTAGAAGACGAAGTTCTGGGGAATCAAGTGCTTTGCTAAGCACTGAAGGGAGAGGTAGAAATAATGAGAGGGGTAACAACAGGGGCAGATCAAAATCAAGAAAATGAGGTCGAAGTAAATCTAGTGGACCGTCAAAACAAAGGAAAGACATCACTTGCTGGAATTGCAAGGAGACCGGGCACTTCAGAAATCAATGCCCAAAACCATCAGTGGAAAAAGAAATAAGAGAGGTAAATGCAGCCACAGATGATTCAGATGATGCCCTCATTTGTTGCGTTGAGAACTCAACCGGGTCATGGATCATGGACTCCGGGGCATCATTCCATGCTACTTCTAGCACGAGGAAGATGAAGAATCTACAAACAGGTAAACTTGGTAAAGTTCGTTTGGCTAATGATGATACTTTTGATATCACAGGTATGGGGGACATTGATTTGAAGACACCAATGGGTACTATTTGGACCTTGAAAAATGTTCGGGTTATTCCTAGTCTTAAGAAGATGTTGATTTCTATCGGGCAGTTGGACGATCAGGGCTATGATGTCACGTTCGGTAGTGGGCAATGGAAGGTTATCAAGGGGAATTTGGTAATCGCAAAGGGTAAAAAGAAAGGCACTTTGTATATGGTCGAAGTGACGAATGATGGTATAAATGCAGTAACCAGCGGACCCAGCTCATCTTTTCTATGGCACCAGCGATTGAGTCACATGAGTGAAAAAAGAATGAAGATGCTCGTAGCAAATGGTAAACTCCCAGAATTGAAGAAGGTAGAGTCAGAATTCTGTGAGCCATGTGTTCTTGGAAAGAAGAAGAAGGTCTCCTTTGTGAAGACAGGGAAAACGCCAAAAGCTCAGAAACTGGAACTTGTTCATACAGATGTCTACGGACCAACACCAGTTTCTTCTCTAGGAGGCTCGCATTACTACGTGACATTCATCGATAACTCAACTCGAAAGGTATGGGTTTACTTTCTTAAAAATAAATTTGATGTCTTTAATACTTTTAAGAAATGGAAAATCGCTGTTGAAAATGAAACTGATTTGAAGGTAAAATGCTTGAAGTCCGACAATGGAGGTGAATACATTAGCACAGAGTTTCTCGAGTACTGTGCTGAACACGGAATCCAGATGATCAAGACAGTTCCTGGCACTCCTCAGCAAAATGGAGTTGCAGAAAGAATGAATAGAACTCTTAATGAGAGGGCCAGAAGTATGAGGTTAAATGCTGGGCTCCCTAAGACGTTCTGGGCAGATGCAGTTAACACTGCAGCTTATCTTATCAATCGTGGACCGTCGGTACCATTGGGATTCAAAATACCTGAAGAAGAATGGAGAGGCAAAGCTGTCAGTTACAAGCACCTAAAGGTCTTTGGGTGAAGTGCTTATGACTTGATGAAAGATGGTGACAAGTTAGACGCAAAGGCCAAGAAGTATACATTTATTGGTTATGGGTCAGAACAAATGGGCTACAGGCTTTGGGATTTTGAAAGCAGAAAGGTAGTCAGAAGCAAACATGCCACTTTCAACGAGAACGAGCTATATAAAGACAGAAATATTGAAACCTCAAAAGTTCAGAAAGAACATGTTGACTTTGATGATGAGGCTATCAGAAACAGAGGTTCAGGGGGTATTCAAAGCAGTGGGAGTACCGAGACAGATATCCAAAATGATTCAACTTATAGTGAAAGCTCTGAAGATAATCAAGATGATATAGTCAGTTCAGAGGATGAAGAAGAATCACCGTCTCCAGTACAGTCTTCCAGTTCACAGTGGGTCAGGAGATCTACCAGAACTACCAAGCCACCAGAGAGATACAGCCCGTCAGTAAATTACTTACTGTTGACTGAAAATGGTGAACCGGAGTGCTATTCTGAGGCAGTCAAAGTTAAAGACTCGCTCCAGTGGGAGCATGCTATGAAAGAAGAAATGGGGTCCTTGAATAAAAACAAGACATGGGTATTAACAAAGCTTCCGCTAAACAGAAAGGTCTTACAGAACAAATGGGTCTTCAGAATCAAGGATGAGCATGATGGAACTAAACGGTATAAAGCCCGGTTAGTGGTCAAGGGCTTTCAACAGAAAGAGGGAATCGATTACAATGAAGTGTTCTCTCCAGTGGTGAAAATGACAACCATCAGATTAGTTCTGAGCATTGTAGCAGCAGAGGGCTTACATCTAGAGCAGCTAGATGTTAAGACAGCATTTCTACATGGTGATCTTGATGAAGAAATTTACATGGCACAACCTGAAGGGTTTCAGGTTACGGGTAAAGAAAATTGGGTCTGTAAGTTGAAGAAGAGCTTGTATGGACTGAAGCAAGCACCCAGACAGTGGTACCTGAAGTTTGATAACTTCATGGAAAGAACAGGGTACAAGAAATGTGAGATGGACCACTGCTGTTATCTGAAGAAATTCAGTAACTCTTATATCATCCTTCTTCTCTATGTGGATGATATGCTTATTGCAGGATCTGACATGAATGAAATCAGTACGCTGAAGAAGCAAATGTCCAAAGAATTCGAGATGAAGGATTTGGGTCCCGCTAAGCAGATACTCGGAATGAACATTGCCAGAAACAAGGAAGATGGCTCTCTAACACTGTCTCAGGAAAAATACATAGGGAAAGTGTTGGAGAGATTTGACATAAATGGTGAAAACACGAAACCTAGAAGCACACCTCTTGGGAGTCACTTCAAACTTACCAAGGATCAGTCTCCTAGATCAGATGAAGATAAAGAGGACATGCATCCGCTATTGGTAGCCTCATGTATGCAATGGTATGCACGCGACCAGACATAGCACATGTCGTTGGAGTTGTCAGTTGGTTTATGTCTAATCCGGGGAGAGAGCACTGGGGAGCAGTCAAATGGCTGCTCAGGTATTTGAAGGGTACATCAAAGATGTGCTTATGTTTCAAAAGAAAGGATGCAGTTTTGAATGGTTATACAGATGCTGACTTGGGTGGCTGTAAAGAGACATTCAAAAGCACAACTGGGTATGTTTTCACAGTGGGAGGAATAGCAGTGAGTTGGATGTCCAGGCTACAGAAAAGTGTTGCACTATCAACAACAGAAGCTGAGTACATGGCAGTTGCTAAAGCCAGTAAAGAGCTAGTTTGGTTGAAGACTTTTCTTGCAGAATTGGGTCAAACACAGACTGATTACTCGTTATACTGTGATAACGAAAGTGCAGTCAAGCTTGCTAAGAATCCAGTCTATCATGGAAAAACAAAGCACATTGGGATGAGGTATCATTTTGTCAGAGGGCTGATTTGTGATGGTACAATAAACTTGAAGAATATCTCGGGTGCGAAGAATCCAGCAGACATGTTTACCAAGTCTGTGACACTGGATAAGCTGAAGTTCTGTGTAACTTCAGTTGGCCTTCAGGAATAATGTTGAGAAGGTGGTAGCAACTAGGAGGAGCAAAAAGATCAGATGATGTTTACAGAAGTACAAGTGGAGCGCAGTTGAAAGTGTTCGAAGCCTCCAAGTGGGAGATTGTTGAGTTGTAGGCTTCGGCCCATTGTGGGCCCAGCCGAATAGAAGAGAAAGAGCAGTGGAGTCCAGCCGGCCCTAGCTCTCAGTTTCTGTTTCCTATATATATTAATCTCTTGTACTTGTAATCTTTATCACTCAATAATACAAACCCTAGTTGCTCCCGTGGACGTAGGTCAGATTAGACCGAACCACGTTAAATATTGTGTTCTTTATTTTCTGCAGTGTGTGTGTGTGATTTATTCCCAACATAATCATCTTTCGAAATCATAATTAACAAATTAATTAATTTTATATTATAAACTATCTAACAAAGAAACTATTTTTGGACCAATCCTACCCGTTTCAACTTGTACTAAAATGACCCGTTTCAACCTTACCCACCCATCTTGCCAAAAGATAAAAAAAAAAAAGATAGCTCAAAATAATGAAATTACCTTCAAACGAGCAACAAGGGGCTCTTCCTTTGATACATCATGAGCTACTTCTTGAACATCCAAAACGCGGCTTTCTTTAACAACCGAATTATTAAAATCACCATCGTCTAATCTCACTTCATTCACATTTTCATTTCCTTCAACACGTCCTTCACCGTTGATATTTGATTCGTTAACCTCTTTCTTCAACTGAGCAACAAGAACCCACATGTTTGCCAAATCATTTTCCAAAACCGCTTCTTTTTTCTTTGATTCTTCAGTTTTTTTCCTGTATTCATTTTCTATATGTTCTTTCTCAGCCAATGCAGCCTCAAGGCTTGCTTCTCGCTGCTTCCTTACCTGCGACTCCCTTTTTAAATCTTCCAAGTCAAACTCATCATTGACCCGACCCGGTATTATACGTCCATTTCGTCCTGATTTTGGGCGGTTATTGCCACGAGCAGCTGCCAATTCTTTTTCAAGTTTTGCATTTTGTAGTGAAAGTTTGGTGACTTCAGTGGCTAAATTTTTTAGTTCAACAGCAGCAGCTGATGCTAATTCTTTTGCATAAGATGCTTCTTCACATAGTTTCTGATTCTGTACTGATAATCCACTGTTTTCTTCTTGAACCTGAACATGCTCCAGCCTTAGTTTCTCATTCTCTACTTCCTGCTCAAAAGATGAAAAAAATAAAGATACAACACCATTAAAAATTCTTCTGACTTGCAACCCGTTTGCTTTTAAGCTAATTTTTTATTTTACCCATTTGACCCTCTAGAGATAAAACATGACCCAACTAGACCCATTCAAAAGCAAATGGTCGAAATTGCAACTTTCAATTGTTTATGCTAACTCTATGTTGCTCATATGAGTAAACAATACAAAATTTCCTTAATCATGTTACACATAAAAGTTAGATTACTATTGAAATAAGATAATTTCTGTAATCATATTCGCCACAAACTATTTTAAAAGAATTGGGAAAAAAGTTACAGGCCAACCCGACCCACACCAAAAGTACCAGATTCTGAACAGTTCAACCCACCTAAATCATGTATAAAAAAAGTATAATATTATCGAAATAATAAAAAACTTGTACTCATTTGACACACTAATTACTGCAGAAACTTTTGGGCAAAAAGAGTTTTAAATCAACCCAAACCGTAGCAAAATTACCTGTTTTGGCTGTTTCTCCAATCCACCTAAATCATTCCATACAAATAATATAACTTCTGTAATCATATTTGACACTAATTAGTTAATTAAAATATGGACCCAGAGTGTTGGGCCAAAATTACCCGTTTGACCCGTAATCCAACCCACCCATCCACCCTTAGCTTGATAATAATCACCTGAATCTGAATCTTCTTTTTTAGTTCATCAATGTATTCTTCAGATCCATGATATCCAGATGATGACAGGGATTTCTCACTCTGTGCTGCAGACAGCTGTTGTTCAAGCAATGTTATTCTCTCTTGCAGCTCTTTAGTTTCAGAACACTGTAATATTTAAAAAATGTCAAAATATGGAAAGATGTGTCAGCAGTGTAGCATTGAGGTATAGAAAAGATCAGGTGTCATATATTTCACCCAACTACAAGCGTCTACAGTTCAATGATGTGTAACATAATTTTTAGAACCAATGTTTGCAATGTTTCAAACCAAATGTAATGAAAAGAACACAAATAAAAAAGTCACATGTGGCATTAACCATCCATAAATACCTTGTTCTGTAATTGTTCCTGGAGAATGCGATTGTCTGCTGTCTTTATCTGTGAACGGGAGGAATTCATTAAGAAAACCATATGTATACAATCATAATTGGCTACCACCATCTTAAGAATAGGCTTAAATTGCTAAACAGCAAATAACACTTTGACACAATATAAAATAATGTAAGAGAATCCCATAATACAATTAAAACAAAATAAAAAATGGTTTAAGCATGCAGACCTCAAGCTCAAAACCCTTTTCGTCACATTGTGTCATCAATCTCATCATTGTCTAAAAAACCAACCAGAAATACATGTTAATAAACTTGCAAATGAATCATAAAAAACTGCAGGCTTGTAATGTTGGAAGTTTAATCTTGATTTTATATGTGAAATGTTGTTTTGGTTCACTTGTGTCACTTGTGAAAGTTGAAGGGTCAAAGACACAAATCAAGGGAAATTGTCTGGAAGATTTTGAGATATTCAATTTTTATTTAGATAACTGTTAGGGATTTGTGTTTTGATTTGTTTCCTTATTAGGAGTAGAATTAGCTTAGGAAACAAGTTATGTGTTTAGTATAAATAGAGGGTTAGGGTCTTTGTAAAGCGTGGTTTTTGTTTTAATAAAAGAAAAGAGTAATGGGTGTGTTTACCCACATAAATCGTTGTTGTTCTTTTATTTTCTGTGATCCAATTATTCCTTCAGTAAATATCAAAGACAATGAGAAATTATACAAAAAAATGAAAAAGAGACTACCTGTTGCATATCAGCCAACGAGGTATTAGAAATTGAAGCTTCATTGCTTTCAATAATCTGTTTTTCCAATACCCTCATTTGCCCTCTTTTTTCTTCGATTTCTAGTTCCAAGTTTTCTATCTGTGGAAACATATATATCTGTAATTAGCATATAAATCTTTAGATGTGTTCCATCCTCATAAGTTTAAAAAGTTATTTATCCCCTTTATACTTCATAAGCACTTTTATGGTAAATGTCATTAAAATAGATAATGTCATTAGCTATTATCCTTGATTCATATTACCTAGCCTATAAATATAAACCCCTATTAACCATATTCCATAGGAAAGTAAAAATAATGCAAAGAGTTAAATGTTTTATAGATTACAATATCATATCTTTTCTCCGATTGTAAGGCAGAACCTTAAATGATATTTTCATAACATGGATGTAAAGCATATAAAATTAAGATGTAGAAACAAGTAATACTTGTGTTTTTGAGTTCTCAGGATCATTTGCAGACTGCTCTACTAAACGTTTCATTGTACTTGAACTGAATGCTATCTCTCCTGCAAGCATTTTAACTTGCTCCACTAGAAGGTCCATCTGATCTATCGAGATTACACCCTATAATCAAACAAAAAAAATAATCAAAACAAAGATATGAAAAGGATAATCCCAGTTTAAATATATTTGAAGGAAAAAAGCATAGTAGTTTCTGAACCAGAACAGTATGTATGGTTGAACCATCTCCAAAGTATGCACCAGAACACCAAATTTGGTGCAACACTATTCATCACATTTCATACCAAACATTAATAAGTTTCATTTTAACCTTTCACACCATCTTAGTTTTATACCATGAAACTTCTTTTTTTATTATGCATTTATAATTGATATTAATCAGTTATAAAATTATTATTTTGTTAAACAACTAAGTATATAATAAAATGAGGGTGCATAAATGTATTAGTTTTTTTAAGAAAAAACTTTCATATATAATTTGTTAAATTTTATAAAAAGAATATAAATGATATGATTTGCAATGCAAATAAATTTACTAGTGTTCAAAGATTTGGTGTATATATTTGGTGCATGCATTGGAGTGAAACCAAACTTGGCATAAAAAGATGTTTTTTTCTACATTGGAATTGACCAAAAAGCTTAGAGATCTAGGGCAATGTCCCATTTTTATCGTATTAAAAAGTTTTTATTTCTACTAACAAAAATAACGATTTATTTGAAGTGTTATTTGGAGTTAAAGTGAAGCTTGGCCAAATCCAACACAAGCATTTCACAGAGTAGTAGCATTAACTATTATTAAAAAAACCATGCATAAAAGAAGAGTCTTGAAACATACTGTTGGCAGTTTTGCACCGGCCGCAGAACAATTAATAAGGTCACCCGCTTGAGTTGATTCTGTGATGGTGCTACCTGCTGCTGATAAATTGCTGGAATTTCTTCTGTGTTTGTGTTCATATGATATTTCTGATGGGGAATCATTTGGATTCTCGCTTTGCAAGAGCAGAGAACCATTCTGAAATAAATGCAATGATGCAAATAGATAAAGGTCATCAAGCTCAAGCCTCATACATCAAAAGGCAATCAAACAGCAGTAATCCAGAACAAAAACATAAATCCAGAGGTCCCAATTTCTATTTATTCACCTAAAAATGGGTTGATCCAGGTATGTTTTATCTCTAAGGGATCACATTGTTAAATTCAATTAGTTCGTTAAAATTTGTCCAAAGTCATACCAAATGTATCTAAATGCTTGCAACCTCTTAAACCTGCTTTATTTCGGGGAAAAAATAGTATTTAAATACTATAATTTTTGTAATCATATTTAATGCACTAATTATTTATAGAATTTATAAAAAAAAACAAGAAACTTTGAAGGGCAGCCCAACCCATTTTGACCCGTTACCCAACCCACATGATCTGGCACATTTTGTCACCTCTACATAGATCCATGGAAACACAGATGGAACAAAGTTGAGAATATAGCATAAAACCAGGTTTCACAACGAAAAAACGGGTTAACCGGATAGAATTAAGCAATTAATGTTCATACCAAAAAGGCCAATCTCACAATCACTTTAAGATGTTACACACTTACACCAGCAAAAAGAAAATATGCAGATAAGAACTAAACGAACTCAATAAATATTTTAATAATGTAGTCTTCGTTATCATATTTAATACATTAATTATTTATCGAATTCAAGAAAAAAGGGAGTAGGGACAACAAAATGCTTTCAGGTCAAACAAGCCATTTTGATTTGTGCTAAAAATTACCCATTCTGACACTAGCGGGTTCAATCGGCTCATTCACTCACCGGTACATAAATCAACAGAAACACAGATGGATCAAGTTCAAACATTTGCATAAAACCAGGTTTTACGGTAACAAAAAAAAAGTTAACCACTAAAATGAAGCTATTCATGTTTAATACCAAATGTTAGACCAGCAAGACAAATATGCAATGTTCTAAAAGCCATTATCTAAAAAAGGAAGGAGTAGATTAATAAAATAGTGAAATTATGTAACTTACATCATCCTCATTTGCAAAGAAACTACGTTGATTAGCAGATGCATCTGTTAATCCAGGAACCGTATTTTTTGAGGAAACAAGTATTAGCTTTGTGAGCCTTTGGATTCTACTCATTAGAGCTGCCTTAGCTTCTTCCTCTTCCTCTAACCGTGATTGCAACTTTACTTGTCCTTCTTCTAACTATTAAATATGTCACTCAATAAATATAAAAATATAAAAGGTAGAAATGAAAATCTTGCCTGCTACTCATTGAGTATAAAATTTAATCAGGCCTAAAACAAGCCAGAATTTTGTGAAGTGACAATAACAGCCTAAATTTTTTTATTTTTACATCAAATCTTGCTTTTTGATAGATCAATAAAGTTTTTTTTTAAAAGGGCATTTTCGTCATCCATCATGTGTATGGCCAGAATTGATACGAAGCCAGATACATACTTGGGTAGCCGGTTAAGTAGTTTCAATATGTGGGTGGCCTTAATGAATTAAGTTGAATAAATGTTGGCCTCCACATACATTATCCCTTTCAACTTAAAAAATACACAACTACGATAAAATATATTAAACATTTTCAACAGAATAGATATATCAGCCCCCAAAGTATATATACAGTTTCATCACTTTCATAAAATACCAAGTCTGACTAAAACATGCCGGAATATTGTAAATTGAGGAAAAAAATAAGACGCCCTAGTGTTCTACATCGAGTCATGCTTTATATAGATCAATATAAGGGTATTTTTAAAATTTCATAAGGGAGCTTTCATCATCTGTCATGTTTTTTGCCTGAATTGGTATAAAAGAAACAGATACATACTTAGGTGGCATGTAAAGTAGTTTCAACACACTTGTGGAATGAAAAAAAGTTGAATACATAAGTGGCCACCAGAAACATTATCCCAAAAATAAAATAATACCTTTTGTTTTAAGCTTATTATCTCCTCCGGATTAACACCTATAAGCATCCCCCTTCTAAGTTGATCAAGCTCTTGTTTAAGAACTGATATTTCTCGTTGGTACTTCTTAATTAGAGACTTCTCATCAATAATCTGGAAGATGAATTTTCAATAGCATATAACTGTCAGCTTAGTTTTAAATTTTCAAATTTGTGGAAAATATATAAAATACTATATCATAGCAGACCTTATTCCGAGAAGCATAGATTTCAACACGCTTTGCTCTGCTTGCAAATTTTAGTGTATTGTGTGTCTCCTCCATATTACTAGAAGCTGGAGTTATGGTGCAGATAAGCTGGTAAGAAAGAAAGAAAAATTAGAAAAAAAGAGATTTATCAGATAACCCATTTAGACATTTATTTAACTAAATATTTGTTGCTGATAGCATTCTGATTTATTATACTTACTGAAACATGTCCATGGCCACTCAATGAAGACTGTAGTAGTCGAGTAAGCTTGGAATCTCTATATGGAACATGAGATGCCTTCCCCTCACTAAGCTTTCCAATTACCTGTAGCCCAGATGACATTAATTTCCAAAAGAAAAAAATCACATAACTGGATATAGTTATCAAAAACAAATGTAGAAATTACAGAGCAATGAGCAAATGTATGATAATACGACATGGGTAATTGTTATAAGTATCTATGCTCGTTTAAAATTAAATAAGGAGAACATATAAGTAAAACTTTATGCATATAAACTTTTTGGCAACATCAGTAAGGAATCCTAAATGACTTACAGTTCCAAGGGTTAGAAGGCTTTTGTTTATGTACGATCCTTCCTTCCTCCTTAATCCAGTTGTTTCAGTTTTTGAGCTCTCTGATCCCGCTAGATCAATTAGATTCTAGAATAAATAAGAGAAAAATATATGAGTAGATTATAGAACAACAGTAAATCGTGTAAAACTAAGAAAAAAATTATGCATACAAGTTGAGAAAAGACAACTCCATCATACTCATCACCATGAGCGCTGCTTTCAATCATCTGTCCATTCAAAATTATATTAGAGATAATTGTGTATAAATGATTGTCACGGCGACTATCGACAAAGCAAGTAACTTGTTAACAGTAAAACAGAAGTCAAGACAACAGTTGGAAAATTAAAGTGGCATTTATCGATATAATATAACTTAATTCCTTTAAATGAAACTTCGCAACACCTCTGGGGCTCTGCCAATGTTTTGCAAGCAGAACCAATGAAGCTGAGGCTAAACTGCTGGCTTGGTTTTAAAAAGCGAGAAGCGCACCGAGGCGGTGAGGTCTAAATCCGAGCGCTAAAGCGCAGGGCTTTTCCTAGGCGAGGCGCACATACTATTAAAAGCCATGTAAATTTCGTATATACACATTAACTGATGTTAAACATCTAAATTCCCAATAATGTTAAACACATTACTTGATATTAAACATCTAAAACATCCAAAAGAGGAAACTATTACAATAAACCATGAAGATGCCTAAAATTACTAGTTACTACCACCTGTAAAAGTCCAAAACAGAAACAAAACATACCAAAAAAAAGCTCTTAAGCGCAAAAAAAGCGACTCAACTTGTACACCCTCGCGCCTCATGTAACCGAAAGCCAAGGACCATAGTCACAGGAAACGCTGGACAAGCCACGTACCGCGATCCAGATCGCGCGTACCGGAATCGGGTACAAAGTCGTACCAATCGCCTATGGTACGCGATCCGGATCGGTAAAATCAAGCGATCCCGATTGAACAACAATTCAAACCTTTATCAGCAGATTCACAATCCCAATCCCTTTGGTACGCGATCCCGATCCCTTTGGTACGCGATCCCGATCACTTTGGTATTCGTACCGGAATCTCAACAGCCATTCAACCTTTTTTTTTAAACAAAATTAATTTATGGGTATATGAACAGCTTAATATGAACGGCTCTTTTTGAAATCATTGCATTTTCTCTATAAATACACGAAAGTATTACCTTTTAGCATACACATTACATTGAAATTTATGAATTTTCTGTTATGATTATGAATTGTGTCATTTTAAATTGAAACTTTATGAAAAAATCTATTTTAAAATGTTTTGTATATGATACACCGTACCGGACTATATGGTACATCGTACCACGTACCGAATTGGCGTTTCAAATGAACCTACCCCTCCTCGTACCGAATTTTAGAAATGCACGTACCGCGTACCAGTTTTCGTTCCGCGTACCGGAACGTACCGCGTTCCATGTGACTATGCCCAGGACCCTGAGCCTTATGTCGCATCGCGCCTAGGGGCGCCCGAGGCGCGCTTTTTTAAACCAAGACTGTTGGGCCTTTCATATTACAACTTAATGCTTTAATGCAGTCAATAACTTGACAAAACCATTGCTGAATATTAATTTCTTGAATCTTGAAGTAAAGTATGGCCCTAATAAACCCCTACACCTCTGTTATGCCTAAGTGTTATAGTGCCTGGTGAGTAGGGATGGCAATTTTAACCTATTTATATGAAAGCAGGTTCAGTTTGTATTGGCCTTGTTTGTTTAACGGGTCAAATGGGTTGAGCGGTTATAGTGCCAAAAGTAGTCTAACTAATATTCAAATGCTAACAGCATCCTAAACATATTTATTTAAACCGAATTATGTTACTAACTTAATACTATTATTATTTTAACCACATTTAATACATCAATTATTTACCAGGTTGAGAAAAGGTCGAAAAGGGGTTGGTGTGTCTGCCCAACTGAACCCGTTTTGACAAGCACATAAAATTACCCCTTTTGATCCAGACCCATTACCCAACCCACAAGTTTTGCCACCTCTATCAGTCTATTGGTCAGCACTCAACAGTGGAAGAAAGTGGTAAATTTGATCAAAGAATAGACAGCACGCAGTCTTAAGCCTTAACTCGAGAATACAAATTGCCAATATTGGAACAAAAAAATATTATCAGGCATTCGAAATCAGCATAAAACCTAAGACATGAGCATCTAAATACAAAAAATAAAGAAAGATTAAACACAAGTATACCCAAAGTCGAAATAATAAGCTAGATATTAAATACATACCAGTGTAAATATAGTGTGGCTACGGCTACTAAGCAGATTAAAATTATTTGAACCAACGTGGCGGTGCTCTGTAACAGAAAATTGTCAAAGGAAGCTGGAGAATACATGAACACGTATATTCACAAACATGAGAGCACAGTCTAATTCAGCAGTACCTTCACCAGCAGCAATGAAAGAAAGGGCATGCCCAGGGGACAAGACAACCTCTTCCTTTATACCCTCAACATATGTACCCTGAGAGCGAATAGGTAACATGATCAGGAATAAAGACACATAAACACATTTATATATAAAGCTAACCCCATGTAACAAGAGGGGAAATTGTTTCACTCGTTTGCAACAACTAATTCAACAATTAAGTGGCCCTAACTAGTTTAAGTGCTAAGTAGATGCTTACACCTAGTGCGGCGCTTAAAAGGCCCAGGCATGTAGTTTAGAACATTGCGGCAAAGTTCAAGAAAGATAAAACAAATGAAGAAACAATTAAGACAGGAAATCAGATGTATAGTTACTGCAGAAACCTGTGCATCTTCTCGAATCCTCAGATTTTGTCCAGTTGGATCGAGCAAATCATTGATCACCTGGCACATGTAGCATAGGATACTAAGTCCATACAAGTAAGGATCACAGTAAAAAGTGTGAGATCAAATAAAGAATATGATTACAATACTAGCAGTGAGAAGTGAACTATGATGTATATTTGCATCTTGATTAATTCAAAGGAGTTATTTAAGGTGGTGTTACTAACCTCATTGTAGATCTCTAGATATGACACACGCAACAAAAACTCCCTTCCTGGAGTCTGCAATGTGAATAAGGGAGCTTATTACTCATAAACTACGAAACGTCAATAATACGGATATTAGATACACACGTGTGTGTGTGCATGTATATAAGAGACGGTGTCACGGTGCATAGACGATCGTAAGTGGGAGATCAATTGATCGACAATAAATTGTCAAATGACATGCTCACAGGCAAGAGTGACTGACTGACCGTCCCATCATAATACTTAATTCAGAGATGTATATCAAAGTATGTGATTGTCATGCGCTTTAGAAACAAAAGATAAGGTCATGTGAAATACTTACATCCTGTATAATGCTAAAAACATCCTTTATGGCCAATGGTATTATTCCAGGAGAATGGTTATCACCCTGAAAAAAATAATGGAGAGTGTTGTGAACAAAATACACACACATAAGGATAAACCAAGATTATTTGAAGGGATGACTAAAGGCATGAACCATACATAGCCCTTTAAAAGGTCATGATAAATCCATCATACTTCTTACGTCCCAAATCAAATCAGCATTTCCCTACGTTAATTTCTGACCAAACTAGTAATATGTAGTCTAACGAAACCAACCAAACAACTAAGAATCAATCTTATCAGGAAATTGTCTGACCAGCTATACAAATACAGCAATCTGAAGTTCCGCATTAGCTTACTTCCTAATGAGTGCCAGTGACAGCACATCTGATAGCTCAGGATGGGTGAGGTTACAGAATGCAACTGAAGAAATATTACAGTTAACTTTAAGCTTCATTAGTTTTGAAAAGCATATAATGCACTGGATTAGTTTGCTAGTGCTTATATATTGATATCAACAGCAACATAATTTCAATATCTTAAACAAAAAGTTCAACATGTCCTTTACCACCCCGTATTTCAAATAACCAAATGCTACTCAAGTCACTAATAAAGTCTTCCAAATGACTAATAAAATCTTTACTAGCTGTCCTCTTAACTCTTAAGATGAAATTTGCAGTATATAACTTTGAAAATCATTGAACACTATAACATAACTGATAACCCAAGTACAAACTTCTCTTACATGCATTGTATGTGTCTTCCCACTGCTTGTAACACCATAAGCAAAGACAGTGCCTGCATCAGCGGTCATACATTAGCTCAAACAACTTGATTTTCATTTAATCCATCGTGAATCAGAAATAATTAACAAACTATATCAGGTCATAATGCAATTGAATTGTTTAATTTGATCTGCTTTTTCCGCACCATTCACTCCTTCCATAGCAGTCTTTACAACAGGACGAGCAGCTACTTCATACACCTCCTGAGTGACAGCAGATGGTCCAAAAACTCTATCTGTAGTTATGGAATATTCAACTTAATCAATGTCACATCCTCGTCTGTTTTCTTGTTAATAATGGATAAAACCAAATTCTGTACCAAAAGCATATGAAGTCACAGGATTGTACTCGTTTCGCACGAGCTTGTCCCCGTCCGGATACCAAGCAATCTCATCTCCTCTCTGATACTCTCGATCACTACAATGTCAACATATCAGACAAAATGTCACCAACTCAAAACCCTAGGCAGCTCAAAATCAGCGTTAGGTCTAGATCTAAAACCAATTCAATTCAAATCCAATAATAAATCAAATTACCTTAAAGGCCTAAACCTAACCGTCACAGAAATGCTATCTCCCCCTCCCGATCTCGGTACACTATCAACCGGCTCTCCAATAAGCTCATCTTGAGACGGAAACCCTACCGGCGACCGGCCTCCATAACCTCCTTTAGAATACATCGAATCAGACCTAGCGCCACCAGTAATTGTGGATCTGGAACCGTAACCGTTACCGGATGCACCGTAGAACGACGTCGTTGCGGAAGATGAGCAGGATCGAGGAATGAGCTGCTTAAATGACGATGATGATGAAGATGAAGAAAACGGACTCGACGGCTTCCGGTGGTGAAATGGTGAACTGCTTCTTCCTCTCGATGAAGAAGCTGCCATTTATCGATCCAACTCTCTGATTATATAACCAATCGAAATCCTCAAAAATCAAGTGAGATATCAACAGTGTATTAGAGAGAGAAAGAGAAATGTCAATTGTCAGAGCTTCACATGGTAGTTAGTAAAGTGAAGAAGATCGGTTTGTAGAGAGAGAGAGAGAGAGAGAAACAATGTGAGTGTCTATACGTATAGAGAGAGAAAGTGGGCGTGTGGATGTGTGTGTGTGTGAGAGAGAGAGAGAGAGAGTATGAGTGCGTGTTTCTTGTCCGTTAAGACAGACAGAGGAGATAGTTGCAGAGTGTGGAGAGAGCAAGAGATCCCTAAATCGACTCGGAGTCGGAGGGATGTGAGGACAACGATGGAATGATATCTTTTTTTATTGTTTTTCAAAATTTCAGATTCAAATTAAAAACATACTTTATTTCATAATTAATCATAAAAAATGTGTACAAAATAATTAATTAGAAGTTGGTTATGGTAAAAAAAAAAAATTTATCGTACCAAGTCGTCAGAAAATGACACATCATACATGTCTTTAAGACGGGGTTAAACCGTATGCGTCATAATTACACATAAAATTAAATAACCACGCATTATGCAGCTTATGTTAATAATAATGCAATATATGTTTATAACTATTATAATTACGCAACGTATTTTATAACTACGAACAATAATAATTAAGGACATTATACACACAACGCATCAACATTTTTAAAATTTTGATTTTTATAATAAAAGTATACCATACGATACTCAGGTTTTAAAAATAATGTCATATAAGAAAGTTATTTGCGTTTTAAAAAAAATAAGTACACTAGAAGAAGAAAAATAAATATTTGTAGCATATTCCAATTTTACCCTTCAGACAATTTTCACGTTTAAGAACTTCTTGATGTGGCATCATATTTATTTCAACCCTTAATTTCTTTGATCGAGTTGTAGATATTCGAAAATTAACTAAGATCAAATTTAACGCAGTTTTTGATTTTTGAATTTAATTTGAGTTAGATGGTATATTTTGGCCACTCTTTAAAGCAATTTTGAAATTTAACCACTAAATCCAGTTTCCATTTTTATGGTAGGGGTTTTAAGGGTGTAAAGTATGAGCTTTTCATAAAGATGGAATGGAACTTGTGCATCTATGTTGACTTCACAGCTATAATGTTACCTTTCAACTTTCAAGCTTTTCTTATTTTTGTCTCACATATGAAACTCTGGTCTAATGACATTGTGATGTGCGAGGGAATTATAAACCAAATAAATTGGAATTATATTTATCAAACTTATCAATATGACACATGTAGTCGATGAAGCTTTAACTTGAGCATCTTAGAAAAAAAAACTACTTTTTTAGCAGCAATGGTCATTCAATATGTTTACGTGTGGAAGATTTGAATATGGGTATCCTAAAAACTTTCAGACCTTACCACTAGGTCATTACTAGTGTGAATAATCTTAAAATCTATACTATATAATAAATAAAGGTTTTCGAAGCTACATGTCACATTCATATTCATTTTCATCATCTTTTTCATACTTCTCTCTTATTAAATACATTTCTATTTTTAAAAAAACACTAATCTATATATTATATTAATAAATCTCTTGACAAATTTTGACGAGTGTATGTGTTAACAGATTATATTGTATTCCACATTCATTCGTATCATCTTTTTCTCGCTTCTCTCTCTTATTAAATACATTTCTATTTTTAATAATAATATATTTTTAAAGAAACACTAATCTATATATTATATTAATAAATCTCTTGACAAAAATTTTGACGAGTGTATGTGTTAACAGATTATATTGTATTCCACATTCATTCGCATCATCTTTTTTCCGCTTCTCTCTCTTATTAAATACATTTCTATTTTTAATAATAATATATTTTTAAAGAAACACTAATCTATATATTATATTAATAAATCTCTTGACATATTTTGACGAGTGTATGTGTTAACAGATTATATTGTATTCCACGGGTTGTTCAACCCGTGTAAAATACAAGCTTTTAGAAAATAATTTTTTTATTATTTGATATATAATATTATATTTATTCAACACGTGTAATGCACGAGAATTTAACCTACTATAATAATCAACGATGATTATTGTTTTATGATTATAATGTTACTGATAAAACATAAAAGAAAAAAAAACATAATGTTGATTAATTTTTTTAGCAAATTACATATTACATTAAGATCTTGATGTTTCACTAAGTCACCAACAAAAATTTGACCTATCGTTACTGATGTGTCGTGAGATAAGTATAAAAATATAAATAAATGTATTTTTAAGGTGATTGATTTCACAAGATCAGTTTTTAAATTTCTAAATTAAAATGATAATTACGTTAACTTAAAACACACACAATAGGCAAGTGTACCTATCGCAGCGTAATATAGTTAGGTAAGAACCAAGTATCGAACCAATTGACATGGTCGAGTTACAATACTCAACTTTTGTTATCGTTTAGCCGGATTAATTAGTAAGTGGGTTTTGTGTGCTTGTGAAGCAGAAAAGTAAGTAAATAACATAAAAGTAAAAATGTGCGTGAAATGTGTAACAGAAATGTAACTAGCAGAATAGTAAATAGCAGAAAAGTAAATAAAGTGAAAATGATCAGATTGCGAAATGTATTGCTTCAGAATTCGAATCGGCTTGGTACGTGATAATGTTAATGAATAGATGTAAAAACTCCACTTTGATAATAATTCCCGAATTTAATCAAGTACAAGCTCTGGATCCCTTTCATCTATGAGATCACCTTCTATTTATAGGATTTTTACATTCTCTTTTCTCTAACCGTATGATAGTGACAGCCCCTTTCTTATTGGTTCCTTCTTCTCGTGGGGCCTCATGGTAGTTAAGAAGTTAGATTTCTTTCTTTTAGGCCCCTTATGTATGATCATTTCATCATACGTCGTCAAGTCCCCCTAGTCAATTTGATTTTCTTTGTTTCTTCAAAAAATTAAATTGACTATAAAAACTTTTTTTTTTAGAAAATGAAGAAACTTGACACGTGCGGGCAACGCTTCTTTCAAACCTGTCGTCCCATCCATCAGTCCCATAAACCTTCCTAGGACGCCGCTATCCGACCGTCTGTCTTCTCTTCTTTTCTATAAAAAGGGGGTAAGGCATTGTTGCCTTTTACTCGTCTTCTACAAACCCTTTTTGATTTCTCCTGAAACCTTGCTTCTTTAATTCCTTCCGATCTTGTTAATTTTTTCGACGAATGGGTGATAACGCCGACGTGACTTTGATTCCCATAAATTGGAGCGTGGAGCGCTTCGAGAGATTGAAAGCTTCGTATGGAATTCCTAACGATTTGGAACCCGAGTACCCTTCTTCAGGAGGCACGGCAGCCAAACCTCCTCCTGGCAAGATTACCTTATATGCTGACTTTTTCTCTGAGGCTAATTTCAGAGTTCCGGTCACCTCTTTTGTTATCGATCTCCTTCAGTAAAATTCACCTCTCCCAAGTTCACCCTCTTGGAATGTGCCGTATTAGGCATTTTGAGTTCTGCTGTATCGCCTTGAAACAGGACCCTTCCGTCGCCATTTTTCATCATTTTTACAAGCTATATTTGAAAGATAGCTGGTTTTCCTTCTCTAAACGCCCCGGGGTGATTCCTCATGCCAAAGAGACCCCTCAGGGATTCCGGGGTTGGAAAGAAAGGTTTTTCTACATAACTGCCCGGATGGTTCCCGCAGCATGCAGATCCGGTCACTTCGTCTGGCTGTGGTACCATCATATTTCCCAACTGTGGATGGCATTTTTAACTTACGAAGTATTTCTGCTTGAGCTATTCGGGGTGTGAACTTAGATTGTGTTAACAAAGCTGTTGGTCGATACGGGCGATTGATGTCCATTAGAGGAGTATTCCCGGGTACAGGTATGAGTTTGGGAGGAGGTCCTGCGTGTTGTACGGATGGGTGAGAGGAGCGGACTACCCTCCGGTGAGAGATCCGGTAGTGCATGCAGATGTAAATCCCCCCGGTGTGGCATAAGCGGTTTCCTCAAATGTTAAACAGTTCCGGAGTTCTGCCAGGCGTATTTCTTTCCAAAATTGCTCGTCCATTCGGGCCCGGCGTTGTTGTTCCATCCACCATTCGTTACCTACAAGTAATGGCATGGTGTAAGGGAGGGATCCGGGAACAAGCGGGGTATTGGAAACGGGAAGGGGAGGTATTCCAGCAGTGGTTGTAATGAGTTGCGGGAGATTATAAATGGGTATACCAGATGTGGTGATATGTGAGAAACTGGGAAGTATTGCAGGTTGCGGGAGGTCCCGGGTAACTTGGGTGGGAAAGGTAGTTGGGATTAGAGGCGGTATGGGGGATGAAAAGACCGCCTGCGAAGGCAACGAGGTAGGTATATTAGTATGCAAAATGTGAAGATGAGATGCTGCTGCTGGCAACACATCTGCTGGATGGTTTTGAGCTTGTGCCAGACGTTCCTTCAGCGAAGAAATCATAGGAATACCAGCTTGAGATTGTGAATCTCCTGTTGGTGCCCCTGTGTTTGTAATGTGATTTCTCTCCTCATCGGATTCATATTCTGATTGTATGTTATCCATTGCAAGCAAAGATTGAATTCAGGATACCGTTGTAACTATTGTTCGACCGGGATGGCGCCAATGAAGAGATGTAAAAACTCCACTTTGATAATAATTCTCGAATTCAATCAAGTACAAGCTCTGGATCCCTTTCATCTATGAGATCACCTTCTATTTATAGGATTTTTACATTCTCTTTTCTCTAACCGTATGATAGTGACAGCCCCTTTCTTATTGGTTCCTTCTTCTCGTGGGGCCTCATGGTGGTTAAGAAGTTAGATTTCTTTCTTTTAGGCCCCTTATGTATGATCTTTTCATCATACGTCATCAGTTAACTTAACTAATTCAGTGGTATTACTACTACAAACTTGTGACCCGTGTCACCGCTAAAGCCTCGTCCTCACGACATTTGATTTGCAAATTATATTCTTTATAAAGTGGTAGTGCCTCTCGTTAGGGACAACGTTTACCCTCAACCCATCGAATGGTCATCTCCGGGTTTGTTAAAAACATCGGACTTAAAATGCTTTATATTAAGTTAAAAAGGTGATTATATTTTGCTCACCGAGAGGCGGTGTAACAATGAGACCAAGTATAAAGACGTACCGTTCCCAACATGAGTTCACCAATTCTTGGCTGCATAATAATCTCGTATAAAGACGTACGATCTTAGAGGTATAGACCAAGCCTTGGCTTATCAATCTCTGCTCGTATAAAGACGTACGAGATTCAAAGGAAGTTTGATTAAAAAGGGTTTTACGATCTTACTCTTTAAAAACAAGACACTCACAAATATAAAGACAGATTTAGACAATAATAAAAGCCCCATCACAAGATGATTTTTGATGACGAATTATTTAAAAACATAAACATACCACTTCATTAATAAGTTAAACATTAACATGCACCAAACATCATCTTCACCCTAGTAATACAAAGAAGTTTTAGCCATGAATGGCCATAACAACTAGCATAATGATGAGTTTCGTAGGCTCCCCTGTTGTGAAACAAGGAGGAAGAGCCCGTCTACTCTAACTACGAGAATGCTCTCTTCTTAAGTGTTATTTTTCTCTGGATTGGTGTGTGGAATGAAGAACCCAAGCCTCCTATTTATAGGCCTCAAAATGTGCAATGCACGGCCGTGCAATGGTTTGCACGGTCGTGCAAAGGCCCAGGGAATCAAACAGGGTACAGAAGACACGGTACTGGGCCGTGGGGAGCAGGAGAGACAATGCACGACCGTGCATCCCTCAATTTTTCCCAGTTTTGTCTTGTAGCTTCTTGTTGACTATTGTTGACCAATTTTGACTTCTTGGGGGTCAATGCTCCGGGAATGAACCTTTTAGAAGCTTGAATTCTTGGTGTTCTTGATAGGATTTAGCTTGATTTGTATTTTTAACACCGAATAACCTGGAAATTACAAAATATTCGTATTTTAAGCATAAATTGCAAGGTTATTACTTAATTAGTACCATAAGGAGAGATTATTATGTATGTTAAATATGTATAAATTATGATATATCAATTACCAAATATGATTAGCTTTCGAAAAGGTGTTTGTTCAAATGACAACAAAACATGTTTGTGGTTATTTGTTTTTAAATAAAAAAATATATCTTACATTATATACACATTGATGTGAAAATTCAGCAAAAATGGAACACCTTAGGGTAATGAGAGTAGAACCCTCCAACCTAAAGTATCCTCATAAAGTATCCTACATATTGGGAGTGGTATTCTTCATGTACCCTTCAACCCACGCTACCCGCACCTCTCAAAAAACATTCAAATTGGACTTCTTTCGGCGGTTTTCCAAAGCCGCTGACACTACCCGCACCTCCTTACCCACTTGGTGTGCGGCGGTGTACCCGCTTACTCGAGGTGAACCCAAGCTCTGCCCGAGCACCACTATCACCACCCTTATGAAGTTTAATAGTTACATTGACACCAGAGTTTCATAACAACCAATGTGAACACCAAGATAAGTATGTTGTTATTACAAGCCTTAACTCATATTTATATCCTAGTAACAATATAATTTGGTTGATTGAATAAGGTCGTAAATAAACTGAACGTTATTTGCCATTTTCTCATGAATTGTCTAGTGATAATTTCATTTCTGTTCGTATAATAACAATATTGATGGACATGAACAATATGTGTGTTCGTTTAGTTAAATGAAAGATACAGACACGCTTCTCGTTAGTAAACATTCAGTGTATTCTTCATGTATGTTCGTTTATGTGTATGTATTATATTAAACACTAGTTTTAAACCCCGTGTAACACACAGGGTGAAACGTTAAGATTATATTGATAAATATCTTAACACATTTTTTTATACAAATTTGATATCAAACTTAATTAAAAAAACACTAATTAAATATTAGCAAACTTTATTCTAACACGTATTTATTTAAAATACATATCTAATTTTTTTGCGAAAATTCTCGCATTCAAAATAAATGTCCGATGACAAGTTGATCGGTTAATTCAATAAGAAATGGGAGTTAGCACACGATTTTGTTAGTACCATCCAACCGAATCCAATTTAATTGTTTACTTATTCAATTTCAATGAGTGAATTTTCAAGTTCAACCAACCCATTTTCAAAATATCAAGTAGATGCATAAGAATCTTGATAAAATCTTTCATTTGTGCTTCACTCGTTTACGATAAATAATAAAGAAAAAGGCCATTCCATTTCGACAAAAGACCCACACCCAAGTTCCATAGCTTTTGGTCCGCTATCCCGATCATGATTTTCCTACCCCCAGAGGGAAAGGCCCTTCCCTTTTGGGCCGGTTATGGGCGAGGAGGGATTTCAAATCCTTGTTAAACTGTGTCAAAACCTTTGTATCTCACCAACTATTTTGTAGTTGACAGATTCTTTCACATGTTTCAGGTTCTACATCATGAGACTTATTTGTGATCACATAGGATGCTTTGGATCTAGACTACTTATCAATTAAACGTTGTATTGGTATTTTTAAATTCTATATGTAAAATTAAAACTTTGGTTTTATATTGATAAATTTTTAAAAACTCGTTTTTAGATAATAAACTTTAAAAACTCGTTTATTTAATAACCTACTTTTTTATTCATGTTTTTCTTAAATATTCACTTTTGATGATAAATTTTAAAAAAAATGTGAGTCAATGTTTATAATGATGAAACTGATTTGGTGAAATGTTTATTTATGTAATCTTTAAAAAAAAATGAGTTAAATATGAAAATATTGGATGAAGGATGTAAATATGGTTTTAGGGAAAAAATGAATGTGAGGATGAATATGATGTTAACAAATGGCACAAAACGTAGTTTTTTATTATAATAGGGATTTTGATTATATACTATACATAGAAGTGAACAAAAATATAAGACGAATAGTATTTTTATAGACTAATTTTGTATTTTTTATATTTTTATCCATGTATGTTTGTTTATCTATTAAATGAATAAATATATTTTCTTAACGAACGAATACAAGCAAAAACTTCATTCGTTTAGACATTCGTGTTCGTTATATTACTAGCTTAGAACCCGTGTCTACACACGGGCTGAAAAATATCAATACATAAAATTATTAAATTTTTATTTATATATATTTTACAGGTGTAAAAATATCTATACTATATAATAAATAAAGGTTTTTAAGTGACACGTGTCGCCTTTATATTTATTCTCACTATTTTTTTTTCCGCTTATCTCTCTTATTTAATTCATTTCTATCTTTTAATAATATATATATATATATTTAAAGTAAATAATAATTATACTAATAAAAATATTTATTTTAAATTATAACTTATTATAAAAAACTTTAAAATTTAATTATGTAACTTTTATTTCAATCAAATAGTAAATGAAAATCAAATTATATTAAATAGTAATTAACGTATTTTCGAAACCTAATTATATATTAATTTTTACATATTTTAAGTTTGTTTCTATCCTTAGTATATGTAATATATTTTTACACTTGTAAAATATATAAATAAAAAATTAAAATTTTAAATATTAATATTTTTCACCCCGTGTTTAGACACGGGATCTAAACTAGTATTACATATACTAAGGATAAAAAACAAAATTAAAAATTGATATATAATTGGGTTTCGAAAATACGTTAATTATCATTTAATGTAATTTGACTTTCATTTACTATTTGATTGAAAATAAAAGTGACATAATTAGATTTTAAAGTTTCTTAAAATAAAAAATAATTTAAAATAAATGTGTTTTATTAGTATGATTAGTATTTTTTTAAATATATTATTATTAAAAAATAGAGGCGTATTTAATAAGAAAGAGATGCGGGAAAAAAATAAATATATAGGCGACACGTGACATGAAAAATCTTTATTTATTATATAGTATAGATTCAGTTAAACCTAAATAATCAAATACGAACAAGTCTCATTCGTATTCATTATTACAATACATTTTTGTGTGGTTATTTTTTTTTTCTTTCTCTAAAATTTATATTCCATAACCAAGTTTTTTCCATAAATAAAATGGTCCTTTGAATTATGAAATGTAAGAAAAATAATATATATAAAATCCGTATAAATAGGAAGGTGGGAGAGTTGAGAAGACAGCGTGGCATGTGGGGGTGATTTTAAACGTGAAAGTGACGCTGACAATAATATTATGTTCGAAAAGGTAACGTAAAATGAGCGGGAATAACATTGAAATGTTAGTGGGGTTAGTTAGTTACCCAAGCACTCCCATCGGACAACGTTTGTGTTACGCTCGATTGTATTTATTATATTACTAGTTTAGATCCCGTGTCTACACACATGATGAAAACTGAAAAAATATATTACATATACTAAGGATAGAAACAAACTCAAAATATATAAAAATTAATATATAACTGGGTTTCAAATATACGTTAATTACTATTTAATTTAATTTGACTTTCATTTACTATTTGATTGAAATAAAAGTTACATAATTAAATTTCAAAGTTTCTTATAATAAGGGATAATTTAAAATAAATATGTTTTATTAGTATAATTAATATTTTCTTTAAATATATATTAGTATTAAAATATAGAAGTGCATTAAATAAAAGAGAGACGGTAAAACAATGGTGAGAATGAATATAGAGGCGACACGTGACAGTAAAAACCTTTATTTATTATATACTAGGTTAGAATCTCGTGTATTACACGGGTTAATCAATGTAATATTATATTCTAAGTAATAAAAATTTATTTCTTTAAAAATTTATGTATTACACCGGTTGAATAAACCCGTGTATTACACATATAATGTAATCTGTTAACACATACGCGCATCAAAATATGTCTTTAAAAATGTACTTTGACGTGACAGTTATAAATTCTGTTAAGTTCATACTTAAAACACTTTTTTTTTCAATTGAGTATTAATTTTTTTTATATAATTGATGAATGTTAGGTAATATTAAATTCATTTACTTTTTTTTGAAAGACAAATTTCTTAATTCCTGTTAAGAGTGGGACTTGAACCCATGACCCTTCCAAACCTTGGTGTTCCTTAGAGGAATTTCATTTACCATTGGGTCACCAACCCCAATGTATTAAATTCAAATTCATTTACTTAATGATATAATAATCATCCATAACAAAATAATAAGTATCCATAATTAGATTAACATTTAATAGGAGAGAGATGTAGGAAAACCATGTTGAGGATGCATTAGAAAGTGACATGTGTCCCAAAATTTACTTCTTTATTAGGTAGTATAGACTATGTTATATACCCATGTATTATATGAGGTTATTTAATATAAAAATGAAAGTACAATAATGTGTAAAAAAATTTAAAATAATGTGTAAAACAAGAAATAAAATTATTTGTTTTCTTAATTAAGTAATAATTAGAATTCAAATTTTATATTATCTTTTTTGAAAAATAAAACATTAACATAATTAAATTTTTAAAATTTAAATTTAATTAAAATAGAAAAAATTAGAAGATTTTAGTGAGAAAAAATATAGTGATGACATGTGGCATTATTTGAAATAATTTATTAGAATAAGGATTATATAGATATAGTATAGATATTAATTACTTTTTCATAAAAAAACTTATTAAAAAAACAATTAAAGAAAGTTTGTGCAATTAATAAGAGAGAGTGACGGGAAAACTGACTCACCGAAACCTTTATTTACTATATAGTATAGATTACTAGGTTAAAACTCATGTATTACATGGTTGAATAAAAATAACATGTTGTAAATCAGTAGTTTCTATGAAGATTTGTGTGTTGGATTTTATTGGTGAAATAGTTATTTTTTTAAATATTTTATAAAAAATTAAAGAAATGTTCAGTTTATAAAAATGGTTAATGAACAAGCATATTTTTTTAAATAAAAAATATTTTATAAAAATAATTATATAAATTATTATTATTTAATAGGAGAGAGGGACGAGAAACAAAAAACTTAAAAAAAACTAAATAAATTTGTATAATTAATAGGAGAGAGAGGCGGGAATTTTTTTTTTGAGGGTGTATATGAGAGTAACAAGTGTCACTCTAAAACCTTTATTTATTAGGTAGTATAGATATAGATATAGATTTGTATTAAATAATAAACAAAATAAGAGCATACAAGTAAGTGTACCATATATGATAACAACTAGGTTAAAACTCATGTTTTACACGAGTTGTGATTGAATAAATACAATTTGTTATAAAACAATATTTTTTACGAAGATTTGTATTTTTGTGTTATTAGTCATCTGTGAAATAAAAAATAATTTAATTTTTCTTATGATTTAGTAATTTTTAATAAATATTTGAATATATGTTAAATATTTAATTATTTAACATCATTATTATTTAATACAAGAGAAAGACGAAAAACAAAATTCTAGATTTCATTAGAAGTCGACACATAACAAGTATAGTTATTAGTTTGTTATAATATAGGTTAGAAACCATGTATATTATACAAGGTGAATAAATACAGTGTTATATATACTTAGTAATAAGTATCTAATATTGCATATTTTTGACATATTACATAATTTTTTAATACAAATTTTAGAAACGTTATATATTTATTTTTTAAAAGTGTTTTACAAAAAGAATTAAAAAATGTTCAAACTATAAAAATGTTTTATGCCAAAGCTAATTTTATAATTAAAAAATGTTTTATAAAAATAGTTATAAAAATCATTATTATTTAACATGAGAGAGAGGTGGGAAACAAAAATTATAATTTTTTATAAAAACTTGTATCATTAAATAGGAGAGAGAGGCGAGAAAAAATTGTTAAGGATAAACATTGGAATGACATGTGTCACCCAAAAACCTTTATTTATTAGTATATATAGATTAGTTTTTTTACACTAACTACTTCGTTTTATTGCGTTTAGTGGCGAGATTTATCCACAAGAACAAAAAAAATAGTTGATTGAGCTTGTATAAACGTAGACCCACGTTTTGTCGCAAGAGTCTGGTCATTCTTCGCCAACACCACGCGACAAGATCAGGCTAGTCGTTATCGGTTCGGGCGGTCGAAGACCATAAAAGCAAATACCGTCCCCGGCTCCAAGAATACTAATACCGGCAATGTTGTTCGTTCGTAATAGGTTCGGTTGTCACTGTACCATAATGGTTGCGACACTCGCTATGGACTACAATACCAAAAAAATAAAGAACACAATTCCACTTAAAAAAATTAATATCGAAACGTTAACAAAACAACAGTGACGCATCATCTTTTTTTTTTTAAATTAATAGACGAAAGTTATTATATAAAAACAAAATTAAACAGGTTCAAAGTTTAAATTATATCTACTTATGTTACTTCAGTATTTATACACGTTAGTGATTAATAATAGTTCGTAATAATACATTTGTTACTAAACTATAAAAACAAGAGAAAGTTATAAGTATTTTGATTTTTAGTTCTAATTTTTATATTATACATGTGTTTAAAAAGAATAGTAGCTGGGACACTTATTCTATGTATTTTGATATTGTACTAGAATTTATGATCCACGCGTTGCGGCGGGATGGTACAGTGACATTAACGTGGTTTAGTACATAATTATGTCCGCACGTTTGCGAATTTGCTACACTTGTTACAGCTGTGACATTAACATCGTTATGTACGGTGACATTAGCACTCCGCGTTTTGCGGCGGGTAGTGGACCTTAAATGGTTGATGCGGTGACAATAACGTGGCCAAACAAAAAAAACGTGATTAACTACATAAAAAAATGTATAAAGTTACGGCGATTTGGTTAGCCAAATAAAACGAAAATGTAAAAAAACAAAGAAAAAAAAATTATGGACAAAGAGATAGGTGACACGTGGCGTGGCGGTGTGAATAAAAAACCTAATTTTGACATTTTACAAAGTTTAGGGGGGAGTTATGGTAGACACTTGTAAATGTGTATAACGAAATTTATACCGGGACGCCAAGAAAAATATTAAACACAATAATAAATTAATTTTTTTAGAGGTATATTTGAATTGTTAGAAAGTTAAGGGATATTATTTGAAAATGTTAAAATAAGGAGGTGCACATGAGAAAATCAAAAGAAAAAAAATAATAAAAAAAATTAAATACTCATTGGACGGCACAATGGTAAATGAGAGTAGTAGAATATAGTATTTTTGAAATTGACAGTGATTATCTTTTTTGTCAGGAAATTTATTTTATAAAATTGGTTTTGTCATAAATTTCATCCGGAAATTTTGACCCGAACTCAATACTTCTATTAATAGGAATAATATTTTTCGTTTCAATATTATGTCCTAAGAATCTTATCTTAGTTTGAAAAAGCATCATTTTTTGCCTCGAAATTACTAAATCATTCTTTATTATTATATTTTTGAATATATCAAGATGTTTAAAATGAGTTTCAATATCTTTTGAAAAGACTAATATGTCATCAATATAGACAATTATAAATTCACTATAAGGGATGAAAATATCATTCATAATATTTTGAAACTTTGAAGGGGCATTTTTTAGCCCAAAAGGCATAACGTTCCATTCATAATGGCCCGTAGGGACAGTAAAAGCAGTTTTATATCTGTCCACTTCTTTAATCTGAATTTGCCAATATCCAGACTTTAAATCGAATTTCGAAAATACTATAGTGTTATATAATTTATCCAGCAAATCTTTTTTATTAGGTATAGGATATCTAATCCATTTTAAAACCTTATTAAGAGGTTTATAGTTTATAACTAATCTAGGAACACCTCTTTCTTTTTCAGAATGTTTATTAACATAAAAGGCAGTACATGACCAAGGAGACTTGGATCTTCTAATTAGGTTTTTATCAAGAAGAGAAGTTATCTCTTTTTTGCATAACTCCATATACTCGGAGTTCATTTGACAAGGTCTAGCCTTGGTAGTGATTTGGCTATCACTAAAATCATTTTCATAGGGTAAAGAGACAATATGTTTCTTTCTATCCCAAAAAGCGTTTGGGTGATCATTACATATTTGTAATGTAAACTGATTATTTATCATTTTGATCTTATCCTGGAGTTTAGGATTATTTATCCTATCCTGGATGTTTAAGGAAAATATTTCTTTTTGTAAAAAATCAATCTGATTTATTTTTGCTTGTAAGAGAGATTCTTTTATATTATTCAAAGTCCTAGAAAAAGGATTTGTAATAAATGGAAAATATATTTCTTTATTTTGGAAAACTCTAGTTATTCCTTTATTATCAATGTTTTTTAAAGGAAATATTTTATTAAGAAAAGGGGTTCCCAGTATAACTTGGCTAGTAAGATTTTTTACTAGAATAAAACTAGTAGGAATACAGGTTTCATTATGATAAATCTAAGCCTGTGGTATTTTATAATTAATTTTTAGTTTTTCTCCTCCTGCATAACTTAAGTTATGGGAGGTTTTATGAAAATACCGAGTTGGAATAATTCCTTCCTGGATACAATTTAAATCAGCACCACTATCAACTAATGTTGTAACAGTTATAAAAAAATTTATCTTCTATGAGAAGTTTTATTTCAATATTCCATTTTTGTGTAGTTATAATATCTACAATACTTTCTAAAAATCCTCCTTGAATATTAGGGGGTTTTTCTTCAGAGTTTAAAATCTAAGGAATCTCTAGTTTAAAAATTCTTTCTTCTAAGTTTTTATTATCTCTTTGAAGAATTTTAATGTCAGTTTTTAGATTATCAATTTCAATTTTTAAATCCTGTATATTAACAGGTCTAGAAGTTTGATTTCTCTGGGCTAGTTGTCTTTTTAATTCAACTAGAGAAAAAGGTTTTAAATCCTGCGGAGGATTAGTTGAGGAAGAAGTTTCCTCATTCCTTTGTTGTTTTGAATATTCAGAAATTAATTTTTCTTTTAATTGGGGATCATTTATTACTTTTAAGAGATCCAAAATTTCATTACTCAAAACATTAATTTTCATATTTTGAAATTGAGAAATAATTTGATAAAGTCCATCTTCTGTTATTTCAGAAGGTAATTTGATAAAGTTCATCTTCTGTTATTTCAGAAGGGTTTTTGCAGCAATCTTTTTTATAGTTTGCTGAACAATGATTTTCTTCTGATTCAGAAGAATCAAAACTCTCGTATTCTAAAATATTTAGATTTTCCTCTTCTAAGGATGATTGCTCAGAATTAGTAACAAAAGTTTCATTTAATAAGACTTCATTAATTTTGTCTTTTAAATCTCTATCTTCAATCTTGTTAAGTTTCTTTCGAACCCAAAAGTTTTTGCCTTGTGGCCTAATTTACCACATTTTCTACATTTTATAATTTTTTTAAATTCATTAGGAAATTCTTTTCTTTCCTTATACTTTTTCTTTTTATAAGGTTTTTCTTCTCTCCTATATTTTTTCCTTTTATGATATTTCTTTGGAGAAAAATTCTTTTTCTAATATTTTCAATAGTCTTATCAGACTTATTTTCTATGCCAAATTGACCACAGAAATCTCCTAATTGTTTTTTCTCATTTAGAAAATGTTTCTTAATCTGTTGATTATGTTTTATCTCATTACAAAGGCTTATGCCTTCCTGGACACATGTGCCTATGAGTTTACCATAAGTATAACTGTCATAATTTATGACTCCATCTATCCTTATTTTGCTCCTAATTCTTTCTGCAAATAAGTGAGGAAGTCCATCTATGAACTTTGATTTCCAATGAGAGCTATTAGCCTCAGAGAGCTCCATAACTCTATATAAGAAGGTATCCTTATACCATCTAAAAGATGTTAGAGGTCTACATCTTAAATTCTGGAGAAGAGTTCTGATATTTTCAGAATCTTCAGACCATCTTCCAGTAAAGTGTTCTATAATATTTACTATCAGGGTGTATACAACATTACTTTCAGTATTGCTGGTACTAGCGCCTTCTTCTAGTTTGATGCTATCAAGGATTTTATCCTTATCAGGTTGGGATAAATAGTTGTCCCACCATCCTTTTAACTGACCAGTAAAATCAGATATTATCATACCAGCTATGGTTTTGACCGAATTGTTATTATTTTTACATATTGTACTATACATAAGCATCCTATGGACTGTATTATAAATTTGTCCTTCCGACTGACCATCTATGTTCCATTCATGGATTATTTTTCCACTATAAGAGTTATTAACAATATACTCTTGTTCTTCTATAAGAACGTCTTGTGGGGTAGGTCTAGGATAATAATATTTCCTCTGTGTAGGCCTATCTGCCCATTTTGAAAGTTTGGAGATTTGATCTTTAACTTCCTCATGATAATTCTTTTCAGAGAACTCCGTCAGAGTGCTAATTTTAAGACCCTTTAAAGCATCCATTGTCTCATTCAATGTTGCTACTAGACTATCTTTTGATTTTAATTTAAAATCAGTAACTTCTGGGGGAAGTTGTATACTAGGAGTAGCTGCTTTTAAATAAGATATTATCCTATCCATTTTAGAAGACAAATCCTGAATCTGTTCTCCTAGAATTATCAAATTTAAATTTGTATAATTCTGCTTTTAATTGAATCATTTAAATGAGAAATAGTGGTAGGTAAGGTGTTTCCTTCTAATAATTTTTGAAAGGTTTGATAATACCTTACCTCATTATCTTTTTTAATTTTAAAAGATTGAGTAGGAGGGAAAACATTAGAAATTATTTTTTCTCCTTGAATAATAAAATCTTTTTCAATAACGGAAATAATACTTCCCGTGTATTTTTCTATAAACCAAATAATGAATGGTATAATTTCATTTTTTATAATTAAATCCTTATAATATTCATCTTTAAAGAATAGCACTTCGGTTTTTTTAAAATTATTAAAAAACCAATTTCTAAATAATTCCCATTTGGGTAATTGAAATTCTTTATTAATTTCTTTTTAGACCAAAGATCCTGGTTTAAAATCAATTTTTTCTTTAAAATCCATTAAACAAAATTGACTTCCGATTCGGTTAATTCCGGATCAACTTGGACTCCATGGACTCCTGTGACTATATTATCAGCATTTAAATTTAATCTATTAAATGTTTCAGTTGCAGGAAAAGTTTCCCTAACTCGTGAGGTTGAAGCTCTAGAAGGGCTTCTAACAGTATATCCTAGAGGAGATATGTGCTGTCGAGAGTACAAAGACCTAGAAGATAAAGATCTTGGTATAGAAGAAGTATTTCTTATTTGTTCAAACTGGATTTGGACAGTTCCTTCTTCAGATTGTATAATTTCTAAAGGATTATTATCTATGTATTGATTAGATGTTGTAGCTTTATCAAGAACCCAATTTTCTGGAAAGTTAATTTCTTCCCTTTCTTCCTATTTTATCTTTCTTCTAGTAGTTATATTAGACTTACCGAAATTAGTTTCTATGACTATGGTTTCATTTAATGGTTTATCTACCATTCTACACTGAGGATTTAAAGTGTATAAAGGTTTATAATATATTCTATAACAGATACAGATAACTACTGAACCTGGAGCATAGTTATAACCATGAGTTTTAACATTTAAAGTTAAAGCATCTGAAATATTAACGTCAGATAAAGATAATTGAAGATTCGGATAAACATTAAAATAAACTGGTCCATGAGCCAGACTAGTTTGGACAATCCCTATTAGAGATTGTTTCCAGTCAAGGTTTCTAGCATCTCTTAAAGCTGCTACAAAACTTTCTGGAAGACCTTCTAGGGTCAAAGGTTTGAATGCTATTTGTACTAAACCTATATGAAGAAATTTATAATCCTTCTTATATTTATTTAAATCTTTGTTTAACAATAGTTTAATAACCATGTCATCTTTATTTAAAGAAAATGTTTCTTCAGTTGTTTTTACAACTTGTTTTAATCCCAATTTTTCAAAAGTTCCTAATTTATAAATTAGTTTATGTTCCATCTTTGGAATAGTCCATTTATTTAATAAATCAAGATTATGAGGAATTTCATATTCCTCTTCAATACTGTTTTTAACAGTATCGTTGCTCTTCAGAATATTCATCATAAATGAATATACATAAGTGTTGATATGCACAGTCAAACTTGAACAAAGCTTTATTTTATATTTTAAGAGCACATGGCTTTGATACCATTTGACAGAATCTTTAAAACTTAAAATATAGACAAAGTAGTAGTCAAGTAGTAGTATAATTTTAAAAATATTTAAAAATTTTAGACCATAGGATTTTTTTACAAGAACAGGGTATTATTCTAAGATGAGGTTAGTAAAGGTCAGACCATAAAAAGCCTTATCGCACATCATGGCATTAGCGGCTACAAGGTCCCCAAGAATTCAACCACCACCTTATAATACTACTCTGTCCTTAACCTGTCTAAATTCTATTTTTTAAACATTTTCAATTTTATATTTTTTTTTATCTTGTTCAAGTTATCATGGTATATCAACACTTAAAGATTTAGCCTCTGAAGGAGGCAATCATAAAAAATTAAAATATGAAATAAGAAGAAGTAATACCAGATTATGGCTTCAGACTTCAAACTTCAAACTGGAAAACTTAATATTAAGAAAGGGTTGTTTACAAGAGAGAGAGAGTTAGAGTTGTACTCCGGGGTGCCTTCTACAAACACAAAGAGTCCCCTTATATAGGCGGGGAAAAAGAAAGAAAACAAATACATAAAAGCCTCATATGGGGCCTACATGACTCAATTGTCAAAAAGAGAACAGTAAAAGCAATTATTTTGCTGTCAGCTGGCAATCTTGATTCCAGAGCGAATTATCTTGTCGGCCAAATTATTTTTGGCATCTTTTTTCACGTGGTTGTGGGCCTATTGTTTCTTGGACTTTAGTTTTCCGGAAGATTCTTCTGGTTGGAAATCTTTTTTTTGTATTCTATTAGAAAATTGTTGATGTAGTCTTCATCAATTGGGTCGTCATTATTGATAGACTGAGCCTCTTCTGTAAGAATATTATCTTCATCTTCTCCGGTTTGTGAGGAGGTGGACATTGTGGAAGGAGATGCTCCTTCTTTTCTAAAATTTTTTAGCATATCCTTCTTCATTTCGGATAAGTAGAAATCCATAATTTCTTTATTACTGATTTCTTCAGTACCTTTAAGAGTCTGAATTTTTCTAATAATATGTTTGAATGGACTAGGAGCCTCTTTATGGGGAAGACTATATATTTGTTCTTTATAATCTTCAATAGTCTTCTCAATCATTTTTATAGTGTCATGGCTTTCTATAACGCCATCAATATTATTAAGAGTCATCTTCTTCCAAAATTTTGTATGGAAGATTCTTTGGATACATAGGATGTTCTGGTTGTCATAGTCAACCTCAGGAGTCCATTTCCAGATCCATGGAATGTTGAATTGAACATAAAAATGAAGAGCAGGGATTATTTATGAAATTATCTTCTTGCTGTGCCTCTATAAGAGCTGGAGAGACTTCTGCCCATTGCTTATAAAGCTTTTTAAATAGGTCTGGAAGAATATTGACTGTAGGACCAAAGGTTTTCCACCAGTTATAGAACCAGACTGGAATTTCCTGTCTGTAAGTATGAGAACAAACCTTAATAAACCACGAATGCTTATGCTTCGGGTTCTCATATAAAAATGTTTTATAAAAAGCATTTTTATAGTCCCAATAGTTATAACGAATTGGGGATTTAGTTTTTGGATGTATGAGTTCCCTTTCTTTGAGTGGGGAAGTTCCCCAAGCTTCAACAGATAAGATCTGTTTGATTACAATTTTGCTGAAGTTATAAACTTCAGGTTGACCTGAATGATAATGCTCTATTTCGCATTTTTCTTTAAGCAGAATCTGCTCATAGAAATATCTAGGCTTATAAGCCTCAGTAGGATAGAATCCTGTATCCATATATCTGTTTATTAACAGCCATGGATCTTCTTTCCATCTTTCATCTCTTTTTTCTAAAAGAAGTATGACTTCTTTTCCTGGGGTTTTTTCCCAGTTAGAAACATCATCTTCTGCTTCATTTGAAACAGTCCTGGCATATGATGATGATGAAGAGCCTTTATTAGACTTTTCTTGAGAAGCTTTATGAGCCAAAAATTCCTTATAAAGAATGTCATCTGATCTCGAAGATCCTGATGATGAAGCAATATTTTCGGCTATGAGCCTTTGACCTCCAATTTGGGATATAACCCTTGGATGAGGATTATTTCCTCTACCTCTGTAGGAAGAAGATCTTCCTCTGCCTCCTCTTTTTCCTTGCTCCCAAGGAATCATTTCTGAAAAGAAAAATTTATCCACAAGATAATATTATCTTTTTCTGTTTTAAAGAATCAATTATTTCTTTAAAATAAGAAATCCTATTTTTAGCATTATGAATAATTATCCATTTTATTTTTGAATTAGAAAATGGGTAATATAAATGTATTCTATTAATAAATTCTTCTTCTCGTATAATTTGAAGAGAACGTCCTTCAATTTCTTCTTGAATTTCAAGAAGAACCTTCTTTAATGGTCCTTTTGCATGAGCCATATCTGAAAGCTTTATCCACATGAGATAATTTTCTCTTTTTGTTTTAATAAACAAATCTTAAATCTATTAGAGGAAATGTGAATATTAAAGTTTTCAATCATTTTCCTTTTAATTTGTGGAGTAAGAAAATTATTAGTAAGGATGTCCTCTATTGCCACTTCATAATTATTGATCTGAAGAGTGTATTCTTCTATCATCTCCTGGATCTCTAGGAGAGCTCTTTTAATTGGACCTTTAGGATGAGCCATTTAAATATTTTCTGGTAAGAAAATCAGGAAGACTATTATCACTACCCTTTTTATAAATTATTTCAAAATCAAAAGGAGCTAAATGAGACTGCCATCTTGCAAACATTTGTTTTGAAACATCATGTTTGAAATCTTTAGCAAACATAAATTTAGCTGCTTGGCAATCGGTTTTTATAATAAATTTTTGATTATATAAATCATCTTGAAATTTTACCGAGTTTAGTTATGTTACCGAAATAGAATAAAGATAAAACATTCATTTACTTAAATCATTATTTATATAATCAACCAATAGCCTAATATTCTAATAAATAATATATTATATATCAAATAATAAAGTAAACTTTAGAGAAAAATTTAACAAAAAAATACTTAATTTATTAGAGAAAAAGTTAAAAAAAAACATAAATTGTGGTTGTAAGGTTGTTTAGTCTTTTGGAACCGGATTCGGGAGAGTTGATGGGCAACACTCCGACATGCGACATGATTGCGATAATGGTAGGTGACTGACAATTGGGTAGTGGGCGCGGCACTTCTTAGTCGATAGTCGCTTGTTTCCGTTACATCGAATCACACTCGATGGGGAGTGGAGGTTTAACAATGTTGGTTAATTGTTTAGAAGGGAATATATGAACTTAGTGTAAAATGTTATTGGGTTAAATAGTTAGTGTCACACCCCAACCGACGGCGGATTATACGTCGGGGCGGACACGGTTGTTCAAAAAGCACAAGGTTGACTATTAAAGGTTAACTATTTCATTAATGTCTTTCAAAGGTTCAATACAAAGAATGCGACAACACATAACAAGTTTACAAAGCTTGTTTAATAAGTGATCTAGGTCCAAAGCATCCTATGTGATCATAACAAGTCTCATGCTAGCGTACCTGAAACATGTAAATAAACTGTCAACTAAAAATAGTTGGTGAGATACGAAGGTTTTAACATAGTTTAGCAAAGTTTTTTAAAAGTATTACAATTCACTATGTCATGCATTCTATAGTATAAGTGTGAGAACAAAACATGTTTAAACATTGTGCATATCAATCCTCCAACCAAGTTTAGGCATAACTCGAAGGTTACCCTTAGAAGTTTAAAATTTAAATTCAGTAACAATCACCATCCCCCCCCCCACGAAGGGTCAATCAATCTAGGTGGATTGGTAAAAAACAATAGATCTATCATTGTTACTATAGGCTTGATCAAAGTTAATGAATATGCTAGTTTTAAGTTTAATTTAAGCATGCAAGTCTCAAGCATAATAACACAAAAATAAGCATGTAATAGTTGTACAAGAATTGTATAAGTTTTTGTACATGTTTCACCTCAAGTTTATAAAGAATGTAAAACGAAAAGGGGCTAAGTATACTCACTTGGATGATGGAAAGAGTGTCCGACAAGATTAAGTGTAGTAAGACTTTGAGGGAGAATATCCTCGCAACGAGCCTACGAATACAAGTCTAAAGTTCAAGTTTGATCCTATAAGTCTATGACAAGGATTATAGGATTCTAAGATTAACCAGGGTTCCAAATAGAAGACGGGATTGATGAAGTTTAAATCAAGTTTCAAATGCGGTTTTAAATAGATATGCAAGGCTTTGAATATCAAAGTTTAATAAGTTTATAGTTTAGAATAATCAAAATAATTATCTAAAAGTCTTTATAATTATCAATTGCACAAATTAAGTTATAATAATCTAAGATAGTTAAGTGTAATACTAAATAATCATTGAAGTTTAACAATAATTATTTAATGTATAAGTTATGAATTAGGGTTTGTAATAATCATCTAAAAGCTAAATAATTATCAAGGGTAGATAATAATTATTTAGAGAGTAAATAATTTCTAAAAGTAAATAAAAATTAATTAAATAATAAATGATAATAATTATTTCAAGATTAAAATAATTATTAGGGATAAATAATAATCATTTAAAGAGTATATACTTGTTAAGGATAAACAATTATTTACAAGAAAAATTATTCTATCTTAGCAATATAAATCATTTAAGATTTATTATTAAACATTTACTTTACAAATTAAAGTGTAAGTAAATAATGCTTATAAGTTTAAATAAATAACAAGTACTTATAAGTGTGTAAAAGGTTTAAATAGAACTTCTCATAAAATTTATGTTTTAATTATAAGTTTAAGGTTTAAATAAAAATATAAGCTTATATATGTCTTACATAAAGTTTCTTAATTTATTTTTTTATAAAATTTATAAGTTTATAATCGTTTGAAAAAAAATGTATTTATTTCTCTTGTTTTAAATTTATATAAACAAATAAGCTTATGTTTATATAAATTATAAGCTTTATAAAATGTATAGGTTTGAAATTAAATAAATTAAAGTTTTTGTTTTTATAGAGTTTAAAAGTTTATAATTGTATACTTATTTTCTCTTTTATTTTCACTAAATAAACAAATAGGCCTTGGATTAAATAGATACAAATTTTATAAAATATCCAAGTTTATAAGTTTTTGATTATTTATAAAAGTTATATAAGTTTTAAAAGTTGATAAATTTAAATTAGAGAATTAAGAATTTCTTTAATTCAGAAAATAAATAAATTAAGTTTACAATTTTTAATAAATAGTTTCTGTATAAATATAAGTTTTACAAAAATTTAAAAGTATTTTTTACAGTTTTTTTAGTATTTAAAACTATTTTTAAGGAATTAACTTTTTATAAGTTTTAATTAAGTTTAAATAAATAAAATGTTTCTGGAATGTAAAAGTATAAATAAAAATAGGAATCAAGTTTATAAATGTATAACACAATTTATAAAAATTATTAAAAGTTTAAAATTGTTTTAAAAAGGCTAAAAAAAAGTAAAAAGGGCAAAAACTCGGGTTGGCCGGATCGAACCCGGGCCAACCGAGTCGTACACACACACACTTAACCACCCGGCTACGGGCTTCGCTGATGATTTATACAGAAAAGAAAATAGATAAACAACAATTCAAATCGTCCCAAATTCTCGATGAACTCTAGGATTGAAATCCGTCAAATACGAATCGAATACCCCTCTGTTATTGCAATTTGACAGAGGGCTTTTGATCCTTGTATGAAAACGAAGAAAACGAGCATTTGGATTACCTGTTTCGATATCGGATTGGGTGGGAACGAGTCTGGACTTTTGCGTGACTGACAGGAGATCCAATCGAGCAATGCAGGTGCAAAACGATGGAATTGGGGTTTCAGATAGTTCGAGTGATGTGCCGCTGAGGTTTAGCAGCTGATATTTATAACTAATTCCATCGTTTAATGCGTGTACAGTTGGGGAGATAACGGTTGTAAGGAAGCGAGTTCGAATTTTGAAATACGCCGGTCTAGAGTTGAATTCAAGCATCGAAGAACATCGGGGTTGGGTCGCACGCCTGAGTCAGAGCTCGAGGAGCATTCAATTCAGTCGTTTACGCGTTTTTGAATAAATTGGAGGTGGAACCGGGCTTGGGAGGGAGTCGAACCCGTGACTGGGTTGGGTTCTGGGTGTTTGGGTTAATTACATGACAGGTCCTGAAGGTTGTAAGGTTTATTATTTTATGCCCAAAGTATGGATTTTTGTTTAAAATAAGTTTCAGAAATGACAGTTTTGGACCCTAGACTTTATAAAACAAATAATATGATTTATTTTTATAAGATTTAGATAAGTTTTATAAGCTTTATTATTTTAAAATTCTATAAAATAATTTGTAAAATGTGTTAGTTTATAGGTTTTTAGTATAAACTTATATATTTTTCATATAATCACAACCATATAAAGTTTTACGAATTTTACACATTTTTATTTATCAAATGTATATATATATATATATATATATATATATATATATATATATATATATATATATATACACTTTTAACTAAATCTTATATATATGTGTATATATATCCCAAGCATAGTTGTTTTCTTGAATATATATACCTATTAGGTTAATATTTATTTTTTAAGAAAAATAAATTTTTTAATAGATTTTCAGATTTCAAGTTTGAAATACGTGCAAGGATTTAGATAGATCGGAAACCTTGGATATTATAGTTAGTGACCTAATGATCTAAGGTAGCGTTTGATATGTAGGAATGAGAGGTAAAATGGAATGGACGATTACAAAGGAATGAAAAAACTGGTGTTTGGTTGGACGATTGAATGGAATCACCCATTCCGCAAGAAATGTCATTCCCACTAAATCATTCAAATTCATTCCATCTACCCCCATTATTTTTTTTCATTCCATCCCTCTTTTACCCTTCATCACCACCACACCCTCCTATCACCACCAACCACCACCCACCATCGCCACCACCGTCGCCGCCGCCACCCCCCACCGCCACCTCCCACCACCACCACCGTCACCACCACCCACTGCCACCTCCCACCACCCCTATCGCCTCCTCCTCCACCACCCACCACCTCCTACCACAACCACCGCCACCCCCACCAACCACCTCCCACCACCGCCTCCACCACCCACCACCATCGCCACCGCCACCTACCGCCACCTCCCACCACCACCACCGTCACCACCACCCACCACCACCACTATCGCCTCCTCCACCACCCACCACCACCACCGCCACCCCCACCCCCACGCACCGCCACCCACCACCGCCGCCATTACCCACCGTCACCCAGCACCACCACCGCCACTCACCACCGATTTTATTCTTTCATCTTTTCTAGCCTACGAAACAACATAAAGTAATGATTTATTACATTCCCTCATGGTAACCAAACAAGACAATGGAATGGTCCATTTCATTCCTTTGTCCATTCCATTACATCGTTCATTCCATTCACTCGTTCATTCCATTACCCCTTACCAAACAGACTCTTAATTGTTTATAAAAATTATTTGATAGGTCCAAATAAATAACTAACTTATAATAGGTTTTTATTTGTTATTTAATTTATAACAATTATTAAGTTTATATATGTAAACTTTAAAGTTTTAAATTAACTTTTTGGGTGTCGTTATGGTTAAAAACAAATTACAGCAGCCAGTGTCAAAATTTCTTGAAGGTAGCTCGAAATTAAATCGTATATATCACAAACAATTTTTTTTTCATAGGTGTCAGGTGACCCATCCCCGTATGAGTGGGTACGCCAATGTTTGTGAGTTTCTAGATAGTGAGTCATACCTATCTGAAAAAGGATGTTATCTACTCACATTTTAAGTAATTATAATATTTAGACTCATTAACCTTTTATGCCTTTCCATACGAACATATTTAAGCTTGAGGCGATGTCGTACTAGGTACATTTCAAGTCAACAAATATATTGCTCTCGTATTATTTTAATCCGGGTGCTAGTAAGAGTTTTAGTTGCCGCGATATTTACTAACAAAATAGAGAACACGATTAGAACCATGGGAATAGAAGCCATTGTCGGTAAAATAACAAATGAAACACAAGTCGTAGACAGATGTCCGATAAGGATCCAATGTCATGAACTTTCCTACTAGGATATTTCATTGCCTTAGGGGAATCCAAGGTTGTAGTAATTATGATTTGGCTAATTACCAATGAGGTACAAATCGAATGTAAACGAACATTATTTCACCTGCGAACTCCTCATGATAGTATAAATGGTACGGGGGGCATAAATAGATTAGTGCCTCTCGTCATCTTAATGATCAAGGCGGAATGTGTTATGAGACGCGACTACGTAGCTCACTTGGCGTATGTCACTAATGATAAAAAGAAAGTTATAGAGTTGAAAGATGTACCCGTGACGTGCGATTTTCAGGGTAGTTCCCTGAGGATTTGACTAGAATGCCACGGAGATAGAGTTCCTATATATGTGACGCCAGTCGGTTACAAAAGCACCTTACCGATTAGCTCGATCGGGGACGGAGGAATTAGTGACCGACAATTGAAAGTTAAAGAAGTGGACATCACGAAAACTACTATGTATACGCGGTAGGGACACGCCAAGTTTCTCGAGATGTTGTTCAAATTGAGACACGCCTATGCGACATACATGAAGTGATTGAACGGTTAGAACTACATAATCTTGACCCCACTAGATATATCTTCCTTATCATCGACAGAACTAGACGTAAGGGAATCTTGATTTTCATTTATTGTGTGTTGTATCATTGTAAACCAATTCAATTCAAATCTAATAACACTTAAAGGCCTAAACCTAATCGTCACAGAAATGTTATCTCCCACTCCCGATCTCAGCATACAATCAACCGGCTCTCCAATAAGTTCATCTTGAAACGGAAACCCTACCGGCAACCGGCCTCTGTAACCTCCTTTAGAATACATCGAATCAAACCTAGCGCCACCGGTAGTTGTGGATCTGGAACCGTAACCGTTACCGGATGCACCGTAGAACAACATCGTTGCGAAGATGAGCAGGATCGAGGAATGAGCTGCTTAAATGACGATGATGATGAGGATGAAGAAAACGGACTCGACGGCTTCTGGTGGTGGAATGGTGAACTGCTTCTTCCTCTTGATGAAGAAGCTGCCATTTATCGATCCAGCTCTCTGATTATATAACCAATCGGAATTCCTCAAAAATCAAGTGAGATACCAAAAGATGAGTATATGTGTGTGTTAGAGAGAGAGAGAGAGAGAGAGAGAGAATTGTCAATCGTCAGAGCTACACATGGTCCTTAGAGCATTCACTAGGAGGTTATGTATATATTTGTAAGCATTCACTAGCAGGTTATGTATATATATTTGTGAATATTTTAAAGAGAAGTTTACAGTGGTTGTGAATATTTTAAAGAGAAGTTTATAGTGGTTGTGAGTGGAGGAGAGAGAAAATGTTACTGTTTATCTGTATATTTGTGAAAACACTGTTTACCTCTATTAATTTTTAAATATTTTTTGAAAATAGTTGTAACTGAAAGAGAGAGAAAAAATTATGATAAAAGTATAAAAAAGTATTATTTTATTAGAAAGGAGAAAGAAAATGTAATGATTTTTAATATAATTATAGAGATGGAGATAAAGTAGCCGAAGAGAATGCTCTTAGGGGAAGGGGTATACCCATGTGATTATGGTGTCATGTGATAATAAAGTGCACGCCACGTGACGCCACGTCAGATTCTGGAAAATCACACCATAATCACATGGCAAGGGGTATACCCATGTGATTGTGGTGGTGTGATAATTTAATGTTTTTTTTTAATTTTTATTTAAATAAAATAAAACATAATAAAATAATATTCATTAATAAAAATAAAAATTACATTAATAAAAAAATTACATTAATTAAAAAAAACATAACCAAAACCTATGGGATACCATGACGTTCTTTGACATCCTTTTGTTTTTTTTCAATCAAAAAACGTTGGGCGGTTGTGAGTGACTCAAGATCGATACCAAGAATTTCAATCTCTTGTTTTGTTCGTTTCCAATCCATCCCCTCGTCTTGGGCGTTGTTAAATCTTGTCATTTGTTCGACCATTTTCTCGCTGATTTCGTCGTGTCTTGAAACCGATCCTGAGCCCGAGCCCGTTGCTTGGGCTTTTGCTTTTTTCTTCCCAATCAGACGGGGTATTTCTTCCACGTCTTCCTGTGCATCTATGTTTAGGTCGTACTTAGATCTACCATCGGAAGCGCCCGGACTAGCGTCGATGTCGGTTGATGTTCTTTTTTTGGACGAGCCGGTTCGGGTGGGGGCAATGTATAGTGTTTGCCACTTTGGCGAATTCCTACAAATCTCCCAATATTGAATTGGTGTTTCGCCACCATGGTCGTCTTTAAATCGGACCGTTGCTCTCGTCAAAATATCGGAATCGCTCTCACCGCTTCTTCGATCCCGCAAAACTTCTTGATAGATCCCGTGGAACTTTACCACCTTCCCATTTATATGAGTCCATTTTGAACTCAATTGGTCCAAACTTCGGTAACCGGACGGTACACCCATAAAAGATTCATATTTTTCTTGAACCCTAGTCCATAACGTTTTTTTTGTTTTGGGCGTTGCCTACAAAAAACAAATATTCAAATTAATAATCATAAAAATAAAAAAAGGAAAATTTTAAAAAATACAAAACCAAAATTATTGTTATCGATTATTGGATCCTCCGAGACGTCTATAAACGCCTTAACCAATAATAGTGGCTCGTCTTTTTCCCACTTTTTTTTGATATTCGGCCGGCTAGAAGTCTCTTACGAAACCTTCTTCTTTCCTTTTTTTTGTGAGACATTTAGATTTTCGTCTACGGTTTCTTGTGGCATTTCTTGAGTTTCGGGTACAAATTCTAGTGGTGTACCCTGTTGAGACATTTGGGGTTGGTAGTTAAACATTTGAAAGTTCGGGGTTGGTAGGAAGTTTGGGTTGGATAGGAAGTTTGGGTTGGGTTGGAAGTTCGGGTTGGCCGCAAACGCGTTATCACGAGCCGCGTATTGAGTCCAAAAGTGTTGGTTATGGTTCGGATCGTTACTCATTTTTGGGTTGGGGATATTAGAAATGAGTATAGAAGATTAATAAGTTTGAGTAGAAAATGAGTGTAAATATTATGGAGTAAAATTGAGTATTTATAGTGAGTAAAAATAAAAATTATTAATATTATTATTTTAATTTAATTATTAATTCAAACGGCTAGTTTTTTAACCGTTGAACGGCTCTTTTGAGCAATTGCTCGCGTGAGAAATATCACGCTCAAAAACGACGCCGTGACATTTTATTCAAGGGGGCGGTGTTCCACCAAGATCACGGTGTGATTTTGGTGGCCACCTAGGATCACGCCAACGATGCCTTTACCATACCGGATGGCCTTAGTTAGTAAAGTGAAGATCGTTTTGTAGTGAGAGAGAGTATGAGTACTTGTTTCCAGGTTCAGGTTCTACCGCCGCAAGCTAATACCGGGTTTTCGGTTCGACCACCGGCTCCCGGCTTAACCAGCCGGGTCGCTGCAGACCCGTTTCAACACACATAACTGAACCGTCCATCTCTACGGTTCCGATCCGGGTTTCAAACATTGGATACGAGGAGAACGATGCAATGGTATCTTTTTTTATTGTTTCCAAATTTCAGATTCCAATTAAAAACATACTTTATTTCATAATTAATCATAAAAAAATGTGTAATAAATCTATATACACCGTAATAAATAAAGGTTTTAGTGAGACAAATTTTCTCGTCTTTCTCTCCGATTAGTTGCACAAATTTTCTTTAATTGTTTCATGATATTTTTTTATTTTTTTGTCTCTCTCCTATTAAATAATAATGCTTTTTATAATTGTTTTTATAAAACATTTTTTATTTAATAAAAATATAGGTTTGTTCATAAAACATTTTTTTTAAATGAACATTTTTTCATTCTTTTTATATAACATTTTAAAAATAACTATATGACATTTCTAAAATTTGTATTAAAAAACTATGTAATATGTCATAAATATGTAAATATTTATTATTAAGTATATATAATATTGCATTTATTCAACCTGTGTAATATACGGGGTTTCTAATCTAGTAATTAAATAAATAGAGGGTGATTATAGTACAAAAAAGCCTTTATCGCATGAAGCATACGAAGCCATCAGGACGCGACAGGTGTCCTTAGGGCGAGGGGTAAATCCGTCCGCGTCATGATTACGTACAAAGTCAAATAATCACGTATAAAAAATTATGCAACCTATGTTTATAATTACGCAACATATTTTATAATTACGAAAAATAATGATTATGCACATTTTACGTGTATAATTACACAACCTATTTTATCTTATTATGAAAAAATAAGATGCTACTAGTGTTGCCAGGGGAATGACACGTGTCTAATCCTTTGATTTCCTTGGTCACCACGCCACCCCCAGTTTCGTCCCCGTCGAGTGATGCCACTTTGCAGGTGGTCGACACTCGAGTGTCGGCTAAAGAACAAAAAATCCATACAGGCTCGTTTTCGATAAAAAACCATAACTTTTTTCGTCCAAAACTTTTATCTAGCTTCCATGAATCTAGATCTATGCTTTATACAGGCTCGATTTCCTTGGTCACCATGCCACCCCCAGTTTCGTCCCCGTCGAGTGACGCCACTTTGCAGGTGGTCGACACTCGAGTGTCGGCTAAAGAACAAAAAATCCATACAGGCTCGTTTTCGAACAAAAACCATAACTTTTTACGTCCAAAACTTTTATCTAGCTTCGATGAAGCTAGATCTATGCTTTATCCATCTTTTAACACGTAAAAACTCGATCTTTATGTTAAACCCCATGAAACCCCCATAACCCACTTTTTGAAACAGAAACTCAGATATGAGTACGATTCTAACTCGTATTCGCGTGATTCTTATTCCCTAGACTTCCCCATAGATCCAACAACGATCTAAGATGGAGATGAAGGCTTGTATGAAGATCTTAAAGGTTTCTCTCTTTCTCTCTCTAGAACTTGAGGGCGAAGATGATAAAATGGTAAAATGGAGAGGATGAGGTGGGTTTTTACTCCCTCCCTTGCTCCCCACATATCCCGTGACACTTACAAATTTCAGAATCTAGAAACCTAGTTGATGGTCTAAACTAACTGGGCCCAATTAGGTCCAATTAGACCCAATAAGGATTTAAGCCCATTTAAGACCCGATTTCATGATCCAAATGTCAAACTAATTACTCGATTCCGTCTAACAACTCTTTATGCAAATCTAAAAGTTTAAGTAAGGATAAACGTATGTATGTTGTTCAGTATTTTAACGTTTAACGCGTCAGTCGACAGTTATCACCAGGTATTCGACATGACAGTTGTTTGAGATGACGAAGTATTATAAATACTTATTTTAATATTATTGGAGAAATAATAATCACATTTTATTCGCCATGACAGTTATTCGACATGTCTAGTGAAATGTATGTTGATATATGATTATCTTTAATAAACACTTGATTAACACACGTTGTTCATTATCTATCATCATCATCAAAACAATGATTAATCACATTTTAATCCCATTATAACTAAACCTTGATATTCCAACACATAGATTCAAGAGAGCTCACATGATTTGAAGAAGAAGAATAAACCACATTGAAGCAGACATGCAGATGGCTTATAAATTGTAATCATTGAATACTTGAAGCCAATCGGAAAAGAAAACATCGATTGGGGGCATCTGTAATGGTAACATAGCCGACTGGCCTCCCATCTCGGCTCACTCCCATTCTCACGACGATTTATCTCCTTCCCCCTGTCGTTCACTGTTCCATTCACCCGGGGCACTCGACTTATCTGATGTAGGAGTGGAACGTGCAGTCCCAAACTTAAAGAACTCACAAGTAGCCTAAGGTTGAAGACCCAAACACAAAGTCAGCCCAAATTATTATTTTGACATGTATAATGTTTTTTTTAACACGGGCACTATTTTTTTGGAAGCCCCAAGTCATAGCTTTACCATAATGTATGATTGTGCCGACCCTTTGGGTATTTCAAACGCGAGTTCCATGTGTTTGAAAATGAAGTCAAGCTATATTTTAGCCATCCCACATCCATGAAACACAAAAATCAAATGAGAAAACCCATTATAAATGATAATGACAAGTCCTCCTTCACATAAAGGCAACTATAAAATTGAGTTTAGTTTATTTAAAGTTCAACCTCAAATAAAGAAAAGAAACTATAAAAGTGAGTTTAGATTTTTTAGTTCAAGCCTATTTTTTTGGTTATTAACCAAAAACCGTATGCGAGGCCCAAATTCATGATTTGGTTAACCTAATCATACCCGAACCGAAACTTTATTACCAACCGAAACTGATAGGTTATGAAATTTCTTTACCTGAAAATTTCCATTTCGGTTCGATGGGGGCTCAAAACCTAACCGAACCACCCCATGCGCACCTCTAGTCTAAATCCAACTATGAGGATCTACGTATCAACCATTTTTTAAAAGTTTGATGATTTTTTTGAAGGAAAAGAACTTCAAATAAGGTAATTATTTGAGCAAAACTAGTTATATTCTTATGCAATTTATCGTATTTAAACATAAATTTACATTTAATTTCTCTCTAAAAGTAAAAACCAACGAGTAACAAGTACATATTAGAAGGACAAGGAATTTTGTTTTCAAGCTTTTGTCCAACTCTTTTTCTGTGTGGTTGATGCTAAGAAAACCAAATAACAAAAATGTCTTCTATCAACAAAGAGATCTAGAGGCCCATTTTAGCAACTTGAAGTAAGATGGGCTAGAGCTAAAGTCAAGTAGAGATACTACAAGTCCAAATGCCCAATAGTTACTAAAGAGTAAAGACACTATATTTTGATTCTGATTTTAAATATGAAATTATGAAGGATGGTTATGAGCCATCTTTGAGTAACCTACCGAGTTGCTTGATCATAAATTTGATCATTTTATGTTCACGGGTTTTAGGGAAGATAAGAAAAGACGAAAAAAGCAGCACGGCCAATCTTATTGCGTGTAATCAGTATTGCGTGTAATCAGGTTGGAAATACCAAAAAAGCGTTCAATGAAAACTTTAACCTATTATTTGAATCAATTTTTAGTTTTTTTTGTGATCTTTCGATTTTCTGTTCATTTTCTGGAGAATTAGGATAGGGAAGAAGGATATCATGATATTTATTTAGTTCAGCTGTTTCTGTGCAATTTTCTATCGAAGTTTCATTTATGATTGAAGAAGAAAACAATTTATTCATTCTTTCACGATACATCCCATTCAAAAAGGGATCATACATTTTAACTAGGCAATTGTTTTTGTTTTTAGTCTCAGCATTAGACAATCTAGTCTTTGTTTCAAGTATATTTAAACAACCCAAATTTTCTGTACAGATCTTCGTCTTCTCTAGAAATACAACCTGGGAACACAACGTAAGGTAAATAAAGATGAAAGAAATAACTTAAAGAAACTTGTTGAAAAGACGACATGTATTCCTTTAGCATCAATGATTTAGTTTTCGGTTCATTCATACACCTTAAACACTCCAATCATTCTCATATAGTTTCAATGTCCTCGTGCATCTTGAATTTAATCACATTTATACTAAGATTTCAACACAAATAAACACGTCTCAACAAGCTAGTACTTTGGATTTTGTAAACAATCCATTAAGAAATAAAAGACGAGGTTTACAAGAAGACGGGGAAGCCTTGACACCTCCACCAAGCTCTCCGCAGTACATTCAAAATCAAGCAAACAATGAAAATACGAAAACAAACTAAAAGCCCGTAAAATCTCACTTATCTGGATAAACGAATCACAAAGATGTGATGTTGATCCTAGGACCACTTCCTTCCATTCGTTTACATATTCTTTTCTAATATTTACATCACAAACGTAAAGGTGAAGGAGGGCATGCGTGAATCTTTGCACAACATAAAACTCACGCTAGAAATCAATAATAGGCTCGCCAACTGTAAGATTACGTTCCAGAGTCCATGACAAATCAAAGAGCTTTGCAGTAACAAACTTGAAGATTTTATTTACATTTATGTTGTAAGACGCGCTCGAGAAGAACAAGGTTGCGTTTATGGCCTTCGCGTACGCCCTTGCCTATAAAATAAATAAATAAAAAATAATAATATGAAATACATATAAATGGTAATATAATTTACATCTACTTTTAGTAAAGCCAAAAAAGTTGTGGTGTAGTGGTTGAGGTGACGCCTGAAGTCCCAAGGGACCCGGGTTCAATCCCTGCCACCACCATTAATTTATGAGGCATGCAAATGAGGCCTAGTTCTTAGGCTGATGCACCAGGGTTTTACCGACACCGATCCACGGTATTGGGTGGGATTTTTCCTTGGATGCTCTCCAACTCTGACGCCAAGTGGGCCCGGTTAAGACAACATATTGACCGGAGTTGGACGAGACTCTCCCATGTGACGGGAGGGTGCGACGTCACGACATTCAATGTTCGCCGTTAAAAAAAATCTACTTTTAGTAAAAGGTGTGAGTTTCCTGTCTCGTGATGAGACTCTTGTGACAATATTCAAGATTGGAGGTGGGATAAAGAACATTCTTTTAGAAGCTAGTGATTGGTGCCCCATCACTTTCATATGAAAAAGGTCAATGTTGTTCACCTCAAAATTAATTTTGACTTTAAAGGTCAAATGTCCCTTTCAATTATAATGTAAGTTTGATTATTTATTCTAAAGAACTTAAACCATCTGCATCATAATAATAACAACAATAAAAAAATTTGTTTCTAATATCCGTCGGGTATCACTTATTTATTACCAGTGAGTTGGTACATCCATTTATAATCTTACGTGGTCAAAATTTACCCTTTGGATATCAATCACCCGAAATCTGAGCTTAAGGTCACAAAAAAAACAATTTTTTTAATATTACCTCACTTGCGATCGTCCATTGTAAATCTAACGGAAGCTCGACAAACTCATCAAATTTGCTACCGACCATTACTGGAATCGCGGTCTGAAATATTCAAACAAGCAATCACTTACACACTCGATAAAGAAACCGAAAATATTTCAAATTATAGATATAATTTATACCCACCTGATTATAATTCCTAGCTTGCTGATGCCAGTTGATAACACTGAACAAAATATAAAATGAACAACATTTTCAACAAAAAAATTAAAAATAAAAACATAAAAATACAAGATATATATTTATGTACGCGCATACCTGTTAAGCGTTCGGCGACTTGTTAGATCAAACATGAACAAGATTGCTACAGCGTCCTTACATGCCGTAGGAATGAGAGTCCTTGAATCGCTATCTATGAACCATAAGAAATTGATCATCAAAGAATTAATAAAAATTGAATTAATTTTCATTTTTAATCAAGAAATTGAAAATGTTATTGCTTGTTTACCTGGATATATTGCATCACCACTGACTTCCCATATGTTATATGAGATTCTGGCTCCTTTGATACACAGGGTTTTATCCATGTGATCTATTCTTTTAGCTGCTAATTCTTCTTGATTCTTTTCTTTCCCAATGTATTTTGCCTTCAAGTAAAAAAGTGTTTGATTAATAGGTTTCAAGATTCAATAAGCCAGTAAATATGGTATTTAACTATTTATAAGTATTTTCATGATTATAAGAAAACCCCTTTAAGTAGTAAAAATGGGTATTTTATTCATGTTTAGCCAAGAAAATTGGTTGAAAATGTTGAAAGATCTAGAGAGAAAAAAGCCCAACAAAAAGAAAAAAAATGTGTTCTCTAAATTTCAATTATATGATGTTTTAAAAAAAAATTAGAGATGACGACTTACCCATTCGGTGATTTTGGCACCGGAAACGGGTATTGCCGGTCACCCGAATCTTGTTAAAAGTTATATTTTTTAAAGTATTAGTAAATCGAGCCGGAATAATAATAATAATAACTATTTGATTTGTTTCGATTTCAATTTTTCAAAGATTTTCTTTTTATTTATAAAAATTAAAACCCATTACAAAATGATTTAACCTGTTATTATTACCTAAAACCCCAATGGAAAAGTTTTAAAGATTTCAATATATCCGGTAAATAAGTGAAAAATATTTTAAATTTTTCAAAAAAAAAAAAACAATTTAAATTTTCCAAAAATGACTTGCGGATGTCGTTTGCCTTCTATTTTGATGTATTTTTTTAATGTTTCTAATAAAAAAGATTCAATAAAAAAAACAAACAAAATACTAATTTTATTTTTCAAGATTTCTTAAAAATAGAACCCAAAAAAAAAAAAGTTACCAAAAAGCTTGTTTTGCCGATTTGATGATCACCCAACAAACTGATCTTCAATGATACCAAATCAGAAGCCTCTTGCTCAACATCATAATCACACCCGCCCAAAGATGACGTCATTTCACCGGACGTGAACCGATCGCCGCTACAAGCATCATGATCAACCGTCGTTGTCCTCTCCGCCGGAGGAATATACCTATGAGACGTCGGAATGGTACCGGAATTTAACAACTGCCGGTACCGGACTGATTTTCCGATCCAACAAGCAAGAATTTGATGCCACAAAGATCGAGCACATCGCCGGAGAAAAGCCACCCGCCAGATGATTGTTCTCTTCAGGTTTATTCCCCACATTTTTCTGCTAATTTGACTCATTTTTTTTAATTTTTTTTTAATCAAAATTTTAGCTTCCAATGAATGGATGGACTCTGAAGAATGTGTTTTATATCTGTGTGGGGTTTTTATTTTTATTTTGGGATTTTTAATGATTTTGAGGGAATAAAAAAATGAAATAAAATATGTATTATTAACAACCGTTGGATTGGTGACCGTGTCAGTGGCGAAGCTTGAAGAAAACCCCCGGGGGGGTCGGGATTTTTTTTCCTATCATGGGGGTGCCAGAACTATAAAATTTTCACCCGAATACATATAAATTAACACTATTGAGCGAAAAATCGACCGAATACGTATAAATTAACACTAGTGAGCGAAAAATCGGGATGGGCCGGGGCCCATCCGGGCCCCAACAAAGATTCGCCCCTGGACCGTGTAATAGGGACAATTGACAGCATTTTTAGGAAGGTTTATTATGGTAATCACGTATGGTTGTTGATTTGCATTCCGCCGGCTTTCCGGTAGCTTTCGGCTATCTCAAAAACGAGTCTTTATAAAAATGAAACCATGTTATTAAAATGAAAATATTTATGAATGGTTTTATTGAAAGATTATGAAGGTTGTATGCATGTTAGACTAGTTGACATTTTTTAGATGTTAGTTTAACTTCGTTTATAATTTGAGTAGCTTACGACCCGTGTAATACAGACATGGTCAAAAATATTAATAAATAAAATTTTTAAATATTTATGTATATATTTTACATGTATAAAATGTATTACGTATATTAAGGATAAAAAATAAAATTCAAAATACGTAAAAATTAATATATAATTGAGTTTTGAAAATACGTTAATTACTATTTAATTTAATTTGATTTTCATTTACTACTGGATTGGAAATAAAAGTTACATAATTAAATTTTAAAGTTTAATGTGTTTTATTAATATAGTTAGTATTTTTTTTTAAAATATATTATTAGTAAAAGATAGAAGTGTATTTAATAAAAGAGAGAGACGGAAAAATGATGACAATGAATATGGAGGCAACACGTGCCATAAAAAACCTTTATTTATTAGATAGTATAAATTTGATAAGCCAAATGCTAAATTAGAAATATTGAAATATACATTGATGCGAGTTAGGAGGTGTGATGTATATACTTAATCAAGGATATTCTGATTTTGAGCACTAAGGAACCTGTAAGGTTCTAAGAACTCGATACAAACTTTTTTTTTCTGAAGATCCACCGGTAATGAGAAGATTTCGGTATACACGGCCAAAGTTGTGAAACCCCTTAACTGTGGAGGGTTTCAGGGGGCATCGCCGCCCCATTGGCAGGGTCGCGATGTGCGGTCTTATATATATATATATATATATATATATATATATATATATAGTTTGGATAAAATAAAAGATGGATATTGCATGGGAACTATGTGAGTGGAACCGGACTTTGATCAAGAGTTCAAGACATGACTAAAACGATATGATTACAATTTCGTGATTAATCGGCCGTTGGTTATGACTGAGAGGACGAAAAGGAAAAGACAATTGTTTACCTTTTACCTAGTTCTATCATCCTTTTTAAACGTAATTAACTTTTATATACTTTATTACTTTCAAAATATAACCATGCTTAATTATATATAATGACGTGTTATTATATACATATTTTTGTAATTATATACAATGATCGCAATATGCTGTTTCAAAAAACTGTTATATGGTAACCGACTTCTGTATATAACGTGCATGCTTAATTTCTCCAACCATAGTTTTTTTTATTTATTATTTTTTTATTTATTGTGACACGCTTTAGATAAGCCAGATCATACATGATGAATAATTGTATTATTACTTGTGAGGGTAATTATGTTGTTCCAATTATTATTATTAGAATAATGGGAAGGTGGGCAATTTAATAATAAATATATATAGTTAGTTTGGAAGTTAGCATAGTAGTTTAGACCAAATGTAGGGCATGTGGCGAACCTTCATCAATTAGAATACATTAATATAAACCTTGGTACATGTGTCATGAGAGCATAGTTAGGTTGTCGTTACATTATTTTGTAGTGTTTTAATGTAATTTTTGTTCTTACTTTTTGAAACTAACACAATGTGATATTAAAAAAAAACAATGTGATATATATATTTTTTTATAATTTATTAACTATAACCCCCTTTTTTTAAACCATTTTAAAATGTTACTACCATCCATGACAATGTATCGAACATCCAATACACTTAAATAAGATGAATCATATCTTACATCTAGACTTTTTTTTTAATGTGACCACTTTAAATAAGATTTATACTATATAGGCCAAGTCAAATAACTACGGTGCCGGGTGGATACGGGTTTGACTCAAATTAAGTTTGTGTGAAAATGAGTTCCAGTCAATCATGTCGTTTAGAAAAATTAATTTGATTAGGGCGAAAAAGGGTTCGGACCAAAATGGGAAAGGGTCGTTTTAGAAAAAAAAAATATATATATTAAAATGAATTCACCCGCTATATTTATTTTTATGATGGTTAGCGGTGATGAGTGTTGGTGATGGTTGTGGCATAGAAGATTAGGTTGTTGTGGTGGCGATGGCGTCAACACCGTCGGGGTGACGGTGGTGACGACGGTGATCGATATGTGGTAGCAACAAACAATGGTTGTGAGTGTTACTCGCCTATCTTGTTTTAAGTTAACAAGAGTTACAAGGTTAGGCACTTTGACCTGCCTTTTAATTTTGAGTATATATACCTAAATCGTCTTGTTATTTAATTTGAGTATACTTAAGTAAAGCCGTTCTATAGTTAAAGTAGATCTAATTTTCCAAACTAAAATCGACAACCTATTTATAGAAGAATGAGCCATGGATTATCTATCTTATATGATAAAAAATATATATCCTCATAATTAATTCTTACATACTTACAACATAACTTCATTAAGTTTTGACTAATCTGAGTTAACAAGTTATTTTTCATCACAAAGAACACTGAAGCTTCATAACCTATTTCTCTTCAGATGCAGGTAGTTCGCATCTTCACAGACATGCCTATTTTATCGAGCCTCTCTCCGAGACAATACCCCCAGATTGTTAGGCCTTTCATGCGGGTCGGAATTTACCCGACAAAGAACTTCACTAACTTATGACCGTTATAGACCACCGCCGTTCACCAGGTTTTCAGTCGCCGGCTAAATTTCGTACGTGTATGAAAACTTTAATATATTTTTTAATGACATTTAATATAAAATAAAATACAAAATATGTAATTTTGGTGTGATATTGATCAGTGACGGGCTTAGGAACTTTTTTCATGGGTCGGAAATTTTTTGGGGTTGGTTGTTTGTCGCTAAGTATTAAATTTTTCGATCCAGTTCGGATCAGGTCACATAATAAAAAGATAATACCAAATTAAATTCAAATACATAATAAAAGTTTGAAATACTTAATAGAATACAATATCTGTAACACCCCAATTCGCATAAAGAAAAATACACCAATTTGCATAAAGAAAAATACAATATCTACAACACTCCAAATTTGTCTATATAGAGCAATGATGTAACACCCTATTTTCAAACACTGATTATTTATTCATTTAACACGCGAAAGCATTCGTCCCAAGAAAAGTTTTTTTTACATACAAGTTCGTTGTCGCGAACTTCAAGGACCGTCCCTTCGCGTGTCGCGAGGGAGCCCCAAACAAGCCTGCCGAGAAAACCAGTCTTTCGCGTGGCGCGAACTTGCCTAGTAAACAGAAAGTTTCAATTTTTCACTAGATTTCAATACTTAGCCAATTTTTCTCACTTTTCAACATCTTGACATAAAAATTCTCCCAACACTTGAAATTGGTTTAAAACATTCAAAACATCATACATATTCACAAAAATGCATATTCATGTGTCAACAAACATCCGTTTTAAAAGGCACCTAATTACACCCGAAATCATCCAAAACGTGCATACGAGAACCCATCATTTATCATGAACTTGACCTTGACTATACCGGAGCTTTTCCTACATAACCACATAACATTTCACCATTAGTAATGAAGATAAAACATAACAACAAGGTCAAATCATTACATTTTCCCCCATTCACTCACTTGACCCGTTTCCACCCAATTACTCTTTAAGCCACAATGTGACTTGCATAACCCCATACATGATACATTCTTTCCTTGCAACTTTAACATACTTGACATCATTTCATTTCCATTATGGTATAAGACCATAACTCCTTCACATTACCAATATGGTACTTAGACCATCATTTTCATCACATTTTCATTATGGTACTTAGACCATAACTTCATCATCACATTTCCATTATGGTACTTAAACCATAACTTCGTCACCACATTTCCATTATAGTATTATAACTATAACTATATTCATTCACATATTCATACACTTCCATACACATTCATAACACATAACACAATATGTAAACATAATGCATATAACACCATATATCAACAATACTACCTTTCGGGTTTGAAGATCTCGTTCCCCTTCAAGTTAGGCAATTTGATTACCTAAACACACACACACACACCTAATTTAGTAATCTATCATACTTCAAAAATCACATTTATTTGGATTCTCCACTCAGTCAGCCATTAAATTGACCCGTTTGATTTATACTCATATCCAAACACCCTCTTTCCACCCAAACTCACCTACTTGAGTTTTATTTCCATTTCCTTAACACTAATTTTTCATTCAATCTTTATCATTAGGTTAATTTAGTGTTCTTTCAAGTGTCTAACATCATATAAACACTTAATCATCATTAATTCATCATCCTATCATCATAATCCAAAAACCCCTAATTTTTTCCATATGAATCCTAATTTCTCATAATCAAAATCAAAGGGTTCTAGGATATTAATCACCATTTTTTACCTTTAGTTTAGCTAGATTATCAACAATCTAACACTAATTAACCCCATGCATCATCAAATTTTGGATTTCTACAAAACCCATCTACTAACTCAACAATGGTGAAATCAAATGGAAGATTATCACTTACTTGATGCTAGGAAGATAATGTGCAAGCCAACACCTTTACAAATCGAGCTTCAATTGCAAGATTTAGCTTCAAACTTCTTTCTCTCTTTTCTCTCTTGAAAGCGTCGACCCCCACCTCCTACTATTTTCTGAATTTTGACTTCACCAAAGTCAAATATGGCAGATTTGCCATATTTACAAATTCAGCCCCTCAACTTCCATTTCATCTATTTTCATGTCCAAAATTAGTTAAAAACTAATATAACCCCAAAACTAACTTGAAACCCACTTGTTTCAACTTGATTCTAAAATATTATTTCCACCATAATATTAATTAGAATATTTATTTATTTAAAATGAAACCCGGATTTTGGTTCGTTATAAACGGGAGCTCCATTCTCACATTTAAACACATAAATACACACTCACAAACACACACTAACATTCTAAGATCCAACCTTGAGCTTGGTTCGTGTTCGCAAGTTCGGTTTTCTACATTTCATCTACAACTCGCAGTAGATAGTTTCGAGGTAAGGTTCCGATTAGTTCCTTACAACTTGGTTATTACGACTAAGATAAGTACACATACATAAGTAATGTTTAAATGATTTAGGACCTTAAACCAAGCGGTTGTGTCATTACTGAATGTAAAGTAAGGAAACACAAGAAAGAGAAGGAAACTAGATATGAGTTCTATGAGGCCTTTGTTTTAAATACTTTCAAATATTGTGGGCAGATATATATGCTGTGAAAGTTTTAAATGAGTTCTATGATGCCCACTCTTTAAACAGTTTTAAACGTATAGACACTTACACAATGAAAGTATAGTAAATATATTAAAGTTTGAAAGCATAAAAGCTAATGAAGACTTATCGTGTCCAAAGTTAACGCCAATGTCTAAAATTAACACTAAAGTCTCCATAGCATCCAAAGTTAGGTCAGTGCCTAAAGTTAACATCGAGGTCTCAACAACGTCTAAAGGTAATGTTGGGGGTCATAAAAGGCGTCTAAAATTAATGTCAGTGTCTAAAGTTAACACCATAACCACAAGTAGACCAAGAGAAGTGCCTTTGTGGCTTGCCAAATAGTTATATGTATGGTATAGTATATGTTATAATGAAGTCTATATACATTACATGGTATAAAGTTGTTTGGTAATAACCATGCAAGTATAATAAAGTAAAGTTAAAGGAGTTTGGAGTTCCAGCTCAAACTCATATAGACAAGTCTTTTACGAGTACAAGCATAAAGTCTTGTGAGCAATGGTTCATTGAACACGTGCATAAGTTACAAGCACAAGGATGAGTCTTGTAGAAATACAAGCACCAAGGAAAGAAAATTATGTAACGAAGTAAAAGTTAAAGTTTTATGAATATGATAAAGACGCTTTTAAAACATACCGAATTGCCATTCTGTTAACCTAAAGATAAAGCTCATCAACGTAAGCTGATACACTTTAGCGAGTATATCAAGTTGAGTTATAAACATGTTACAAAATACACTTATTACAACTACTACTTAACCAGAGTTTCCTAGTTTCATGGTAATGATAGCGAAATACGTTGGATATATTTCCTATACAACCACTTTCTAAAACCTAGTTTCATCACAATATCTTTGTTAATTAGCTGAATTCTTTTTATATTCATTTACTATATACCTTGAAGCTGAGTATCGTGTGTCAGGTATCGTTGTTTGTTGTATATTTAGCTAGGTTTTTGTTGTGTCGATCATCTTACCACCACCATCACACCCAATGCCAGTAAATACTCGGGGAAAAAGATCGTATACACGACTAGTTATACAACAAACAACAATACCTAACACACGGTTATCAAAGAAAATGACACACCAAAATTACTTAAAAAACACTTCAAAATGGTAACGTAAACGAATGAACAATGCATCAAAATAAAATAAAAAATATTCTATTCAACTCTTTAAATGTGCCCTAATCAAGGCATCATAAACTTGATTTCTTGTAAAAAGAGAGTAGAGTTAACTTCTAAGTGTTGAGAATATATATATACAAGAGCATCCAAGAATATATGCCATTCTGCAAAAGAATTTCATATATTCCCTCTAAACCCGCAAAATATTGTATTTCCTTAAAGAGTATATTACACGTTGAAGATGAAGATATATGAAATTCTCCCTTTCAGTTTAACCTGGTAAATCATTATGCCCGTTAATTTGACGCTTATTTCGCCTCAACATTTCCTTAATTTCGGCCTCTTTTCTATCATAAAACTCAATCAAATCTTTAAAACTCGTGGACCGTAATGTTCTTCTTGAACTCCGTCTCGCTGACTCGGGTTCGAGAGTCTCGTGTGGTTCTTCCAAATCGGGGTTGAAACGACGGTACTGACACAACACTCTAGAAAAATAGATGCCAAGAGAAATGCAACACGCGATCCCACATATGAGGAATAGACCCCAAAAGCTGTTTAAAGAAAGACTATTAATGTCTATTTCTGTAGCTTGAGCTGGACAAGAACTTGAGGTTAACCATTTGTCATGAATTCGTTGTAACTCCCCGTTTTCCGAAAGTTGGAGAATTGCGGTTGATAAATCAAGTGCTAGAGGAGAATCCCTTTGGAATGCCTGAAAGTTTTACAAATTGATCAAAGTTTTAATCTTGGGATTAGATGTATGAAAGTCATGCTGGTATAGGAAAGCAACTCACTTTGGTCTAATACTACAAGCCAGAAAGTTATGCCAAAAAAAAAAAAAAAAAAAAAAAAAAACTTCAAAAAAGACCGATCTAAGGTAATTCGTAAATATCACTCGGGTGATGGTACCTTTGAGCTAGCTTAAATCGTTTTTTTATGAAGTTTGGTGGTTTTTATAGATGAAAACAAAAATGGTTACTCGAAATAGAAGTTGAATCAAAGTTGTTTTTATCTTTTTATGCAATTAACCCAAAATATTTGTTTTTTTATACCATAAGAACCTGTCACTAGAAAACTAATGGGACCCAATCAATACTGTGCTAACTAGTGGGACCACGTAGAAACCACTTGAAGCTGGATTTGAACCAGAATCATGTGCTTACCACTATGACACCTCTTGAAGGTTCTTATATCTTTGTTAACTATGTAAAAAGAGTAAAGTACACGGATGGTCCCTGTGGTTTACCAAAATTTTGGATTTGGTCCCTAGCTTTCCAAAAGTTCATGGATAGTCCATGGGGTTTGCACTTTGTAACACATTTAGTCCCCAAACTTTGCCAAAAGTACATGCATGGTCCTTGTGGTTTGCACTTTGTAACGCATTTAGTATCTAACTTGGACCTTCTAAAACTTTTAGATTTGTTGGCTGGGGACTAAATGCGTTACAAAGTGCAAACCACATGGACCATCCATGTACTTTTGAAAAGCTAGGGACCAAATCCAAAATTTTGGTAAACCACAGGGACTATCAGTGTACTTTACTCATGTAAAAATTAGGAAAAAGGGAGATTGTATGTGCTAGACCCTATTTATAGTCTACAACTAACAACTTTGGCTTTTGAGGTCAAAATGATGGTTTTTGACAACGAAATTGATGCAGATTCTTTTGAAGTTTCAATTCAGGTTTTTTTTAATAAATAATCAGAAATTTAAAACAAATAACACAAAACATAAAACTTTGGTATTAACACCAAAACATTAAGCAAGTTTCATTTTTGAAAGTTTAAAGTTGGACATGAAAATTTTCAAGCTGAGCACTCTTTCTAAACAGAGACAATTTGACTTTTGGGTCAAATCTGCTGGATAGAAAAATATAAAGATTTTGGTGTTAAACCAGTGAAGAAATCTTTCAAATTCAATTTTGGAAAGTTTAAAGAAGAAACTTACGAATCCCCAGCCGCTTTTTGTGAACTCCTGACCAACAATCCTGAATTCACACTTGGTGTAAGTCATAAAAATCTCAACATAAGGAAGCTCATCAACAATGGCAGCCACACCCCCACGGTTCGGACCAAGACGAAGTGCATTTATGTAATCTGTTGTATCTTTCAACGGTCTGATCCTAGATTCTGCAATATTAAGTTCTTGGACTAAATAGTTACGCGCAAAAGATCCGTCTTGAATTCCAATAGGATCATTACTAGAAATCATCCCATCTATCCCCTCGATTCGTGAAGACAACTGTTGAACGGTGAGGATTGAAGTCAAACTTGCTGTGTAGCTTGAATTGATGATCAACACCACAAATAACCATAAGAGTAGAACTAATCTTCCCAAAGTGCTAACCGTGTTCTCCCCTACATTAACCATTGTAATTATCAGATAATTAGATGTTTGAATGTTTGGCAAATGCAAATTAATTAAAAAGATTGATAAAACTACCAAAAATGACATTTTTTTGAAAAAAGTCGAGGCTATTTATGAAATGAAATTAAAAGTCACTAAAAAAAAAATCCTTCAAGGGGTGGCATAGTAATAAGCGCCTGATTCCTTCTAGCAGAAGTCTCAGGTTTAAATCCAACTTCCACTGCTTTCTTGCCTTAACCCCTTGAAGGCCACCTGCCAGCGTAAGCTACGAGGGTATTGATAATGGTAGGTCCCTGTGAGTTTTCCCAAACGGGTTCTCATGATCACCAAAAGAAAAATTATTTTTAAAAGGTGTAAATTATTAGAACTAGAAACTATTTATCCGGACATGAGAAAATGATTATTGTGACTTCAAGTGGCAGCAAACGGATAATTAGTGCTTACTGTGTGAAAAGAACATCGTCGAGAAAGTAAACCAGAAAATTGTAATAATTTGTTGACTCGGCGGTCCACGAAACTCGCTATTCAAACGATGTTCAAGAATCCAAACAACAAATCCAACAAGAAGAAAGAAGCCACCGGTGACGAGCCACATTTCAAAGGTGAAAGGTCTGAGAAAAGCCCAAGGGCTGGTTTTTGATTTCTTCACAGGAACAACGATCACAAGGCCTGATTCCATATAAGGTTGCGTAAAGTCAACTATTCTTGTTCGATTTGTAATGATTGTAACATCTCCAACTGCTGCATCATATGTCTGAAAAGCAAGGTAAATCAATTGTAGATTTTGACTTTGTAGGTCAAAATTAAGACTTCACTAACTTTAAATTATAAAATCAGTTGACCTCAAAAGTCAAACTCTGCATGCAGTTAGTAAACTGAGGTTGAACAAGAAACTAGACTTCAAGCAGGAACTTACATTTTCAGACACTTGAACCAATTCAAACTGCAAATCAAGTCTCTCATATCAACTCTAATTTGCATACTTTGACTTTTGAGGTCAAAATTAAGAGACATAAACTTAAAATAAATATGATTACAATTCCAATTCAAAAATGAAAAATGCCTTTCTTATAGTATTAGATTCAAAGTTAAAGAAAAAAACCATCGATTTTCTAAACATTAACTAATCTTTATTTTAGTTATGAAATGAGTAAGAGACTATTTGACCTCAAAAGTCAAACTCTGTATGTAAAAGAGTAAATAAATGTTGAGCAAGAAACTAGACATCAAGCAAGAAATACATTTCAGACAAACCATTCGACTCAGAAGGCAGACCAAGTTTATTTCATATCAATTCAAATTTGAAAACTTTGACTTTGAGGTCAAAGTTAAGTCTCCACAAAGTCAAAATTTATATTGTTCCAGGTTCAGTTCCAAAAACAAAACTTTTCCTGTTTGTAGTGTTCGTCATCACGTTAACACATGAATCATAAATTTCTCAAAAACATTATCAAGTCTTGATTCAGTTATGAGATCAATAACAAACTACTTGACCTCAAAAGACAAACTATGTATGCAATGAGTCCACTAATGTTGAACAAGAAACTAGACATCAAGCAAGAACTTACATGTCAGACCCACAATTCCAATAAAAAAGCAAATCAAGTTCAAATTTGCATAATTTGACTTTGAGGTCAAAATTAAGACTTCACAAACATAAAATTGATATGATTCTAGTTCCGGTTACAAAACAATTTGTTTCCTTTATTGAAGTTCAAGTTACAAAATTTAACACAGTAATCAAAAAGTTTTTAAACATTAACCGGTATTACTTAAAACTATGAAATCAAGAACAGACAAGTTGACCACAAAAGTCAAACACTGTATGCAACAAAACAAGAACTTACATCATCAGCAACAGCAGCCACTAGATTGCTGTAGCTCGGGTTGCGAACACCATCTCCGTATAAAATGTATTTCCGAGGCACGGGGTAAGGAAGTAAATTCACTGCAGCTTCAAAAACATCAATGCTGTAACCTCGTACACCTTGTGGAGATCGAACATCTTTCGTCACAACCTCTTTGTAACTATGCCTATACGGTACAACAATTCTTAACGGCTTCCCATTGTTCGGGAACACCCATCCACGTGGCGTCACACTCGTGTCACCGGGCCAAATCACGCTATAAAGACGCTTAGTATCACTCGAACTGTTTAAAGGTTTCGCGTACAGTTTTTCAGGCGAATCTAGCGATAAGCCCGAAAGGTTTGACCAATATCCAACTGTTCGAAACCCGGTGCCTACGATGTTAAGAACATCGTAAGCGGGATGGATCAGAGTCTTGTCCTGATCGAACCGAAATTCTCCCGTTAACCCCGTGAAGTTAGTTGAGAGAATTGATTGGAGTAACCGTGGACCCTCGTTGAACGTGTGGAGCGCCGACAACCGAAGCTCCGAACCGTTTGTGCTTTGAAGTTTCGGGACGGAAGAAAACGTGATACTTTCGCCGGATTTCAAAAAAGTGTCGAGAGCGCGCGCGAGTAACCATACAGAATCATAAGCGTAAAGCGCATACGAATTAAAACCCGACGTTTCCTTCGATTTAATGTTTCCCCATTTCGCAGCGAATGATTTTTTTAAAGCGGAATCTGGCGTGTGCTGTCTGAGTGCCACGACACCCTGTAAAAGTGCCGTGGTAGTAGAATCCGGCGGTGTTGGATCCATCACCGCCGGAAGCCATTCAGTAGTGATCCACACATAACCACTCGACATCATCCCGAGCTTTTTCGCAGCTACGAAAATCTCGAGACCCGTGTCGGGGTTTACGTGGACCACATAAACACGAGACTCCATCAAATTAACCGTCGTCAGAACTTCGCTTATGTCATTCGCCGACGCGCCGGACGTTAATGCGGCTTTGTAAGCGATTTTGGCGCGTTTTTGGGCTAACCAATCCCCTAACGTTGAAACCCCGTTTCGACCATAATCATCGTCTACGAAAATGGCGATCACTTCTTTCCATTCGAAGTAGTTGACAACGTCAGCAACGGCTGACATTTGGTAATAATCGTTCTGTGTGGTTCGGAGAAAATAAGGATACTGGAGAGCTGCAAGCGTGGGGTCGGTTGCACCGAATGAGAGTAGAGGTACGTGAAGCTCGTTGACGACGTGTGAGATGACGTGTGCGATTGTAGACGATTGTGGTCCGATTGCAGCCACCACATCTTTCTCCATTAGCTCCAAAGCTACATCATCATATCAATCATGGGTGTCATTTTTACCCGAACCCAAATAAGATGACACCCGAACCCGACACTTGTTACTTGATTCAGTAAATGGTTTTCGAAAAGGTTAATCGGGTTAATAAGAATAAAAAAATATCCCGACAGTGGCGCAACTTAGTGAGGGCCCGGGGGCCCTGTTCCCTCCCGATTTTTCGCTTAGAAGTGTTAATTTATACGTATTCGGCCGAAAACTTTATAGGTATTAAGTTTCGGTCCCCCTGATAGGAAAAAAAAATCACCCCCTTCGCTTTTCTTCAAGCTTCGCCACTGTATCCCGACTTTTACTAGGGTTATAAGTGTACTGTTTATGTTTTAGAAGAAAAGTTTCAATCCAACTGCCTTATAATTGTTGGTTGTTTGAGCGATTAAAAAGGTTCGGTTTGTTGATTACAGATGTCAAAAACGTATGAAATGCAACTCATACTTTAAAACCTGAAAACCAAATAACCCGACCCGAATCTTATTTGGGTCGGTAAACGGGTAGGACTTCTATAACCAAAAACCCGAATAACCCAAAACACGATTAAAAAATCTGAACAACACCCATAATATCAATCTGTTAATCTTTGACTTTTGAAGTCAAACTATGATTGGTCAAACCCCCAATTACCGTATATTCTTTAGCAATTTTAACACGGATTGATTTCTAATTGGTAGTAATATTTATAATCTTTGGTGTGTTGATTAAGTTTCTGTTGAAGATTGAAGGTGTTGATATTAATTTTGAAATTGAATATTTAGTGTTTGACTGAAACATACCTTCAATGGTGCCAATAAATCCACTGCAATTTGTGTCATGTAAAATGAGATTCAAATGGGTATCTCCAAGAACTGATGTATCAGAATTCACATCATCAACAGCAGCTATAATTGCAGGCTTCACAGACCTCCCAATAACTGAATTAACTGTTAATAAAGCTCCAATATTCACATCTTTAGGCCTTCTTGATGATGAATTTCCAGTTCTACCCTCCTCTGCCACAGCCTCAGCCACTGCCAACATAACCCATATGCCAAAAAGCAAGAAAAACACACCTTTTCTCATCTTAGGCCAATCAAGTTCCAATTTTTAAGATACCCTTTTAAAATTTGAGTCAACAGGAGCAGATTTTAAGAGAAACCATGTGTGAGGTTGAAATCTTGAACTGTAGAACAAAAATCAAGAATTTCAAGAAGGTAGATAGTTGTGGATACCCATTATGGAAACCAAAGCTTTTATAATTAAAATATAAAAAAAGGGTTATAAGGGTAGAGGGAAATGGTGCAGATTCTTTGGGATGATGATGATGTAGTCAATCAGAAGAAGATTTTCAAACCTAAAATGGTAAGCATAAACTTGTGTAGTTGAAGATTAAAAAATTGTAAAACTTATAAAAGTAGGTATTAAATGATGAAGAAAGTGGTGAATCAAATCATAAATAGACTTATTAAATGAGATGAAGAAATTGATGGTTGGTGACTTGGAGATCTATAGGGAGTTCTTGAACAATTACAAGAGAAAGGGAGAAGAGTGTGTGTGTGAGAGAATATTGCTTTAGATGGCTAAACCTCCTCCTCACAGCCCCAAGGATTATAATATCCTTTTGTTAGGGTGAAGGGTCGTTAAAAATGTCTAATAGAATTCCGATATCTAAAAACTATTTATTTTACTCATTTACTCAGATTTTATTGAAAACATCCTATTTATTTTATTTACCGACATTTAAAAAAAATAAACATTTAAATAAAAAAAAGGCAATTTCATTAAATTAAAAAAACATAATACAATTAAAAATAAAAAACCTAGAAATAAAAAATTAAAAAAACTAGATAATTAACAAAATAAATAAAAGCTAGCTAATAAAAATTAAAAATCTAAAAGGTGAACTTTGGGGGTAGTAATATGATGGCTGCGAGAAATAGCTTGGAATTGGTTGAGGAGGTGGTTGTGGTCGTTGAGGAGGTGGTTGGGTTCGTCGGGGAGCGGCTTGGGTTCGTTAGGGTGGCGGTTGAGATTGAACTTTTAGCCTAAATTTTCTAGCCTTTGCTTTTTTTATGACCCTTCCATTTTTTTAGAAGTGTAAATATACAGATGAGAGATATATAAATGAGATGAAAATTATGTTTGTAGAGTATGAGTATATATAGAAATTTTTTTAAAATAAAAACAGCCTCCAACGGCTCTCTCTCTCGCCAACGGCTATCTCTCTCTCTCTCCCTTGTCCGAGTAATTTTACACCATTAGCCAACTCGATTCACCCTACTCGACTAACTCGGTTTGAAGGGGGCGGTGTACCCCGGCCTACTCGGCCAACTCCAATCTCAACCGGGTATCCCACCCCTTTCACGCTTAGTTAAATAATACTTAAATAAGGGTTAAAAGTACTTGAAACTTTTGTCTCTGTTACATGTATAGTTTATTACTAGGATGATACATGAGGCTTAAGATTTTATTTTAATATGATAGATATGGCAATTGGTTATAAGTTTAACTTATTAATTTTTATTGTTATGTCAAAATCTAACTACCACGTGGATGACATGTAGGTCATATTAACAACAAAAATTTAAATGTTTATAATAATAATAGTACATTCAAATTGAAAGCATATGTACCATACTAGTAATAAAGTTAAAATAGTTATAGTACTACCATGAATTAAAAGTGAAAGTGGGTTGATATTTAATGAATTAACTTTTAATATTTTATTTTTACTAAATTATAAATCTTATTTTTTATAAGTATTTAAATTATAGAATGTGTCCTTTAAAAAATTCACTTTCATTTATTGTCCTTTATTTGAAAAATTCTTTTATTTCTTATCTTTTTAACTAACTGGAGTTAAATATTTCTGCTAAGTAAAGGACATTATTATTTTTTTAGCCATAAATGACGATTTCTTCTAAATGCTATAGTTTACTTTATTTTTTTCTTATCCTTCTTTTATTCTTTTTATCACTTTTTTCCTATAGATTTTGTTTAAAACTTTATTAATTATTTAACCAACTTATTTATTTTTTAAAATATATTTTTTATTTAATTTATTTGTTTTCGTTTGTTTGAATAAGTAATAGTCTAACACTCATCCACCTATGTTATAGTTTTTTCCTTTAATATTTTATTAAGTTACTAAGGGTGAAGGGGGTGGGACTCGGCTTCCGTCAGGTAAGAGGCTACACCGTCGCAACATGCTCGGGTTGGGGGCATGGCTTGAATACACAAGTTCGTGAAGCTGTGATTTTTGTACAACAAAGACGTTTGGAGCCGTTTGAGTGGTATTTTGACGCTCAAAAAGCTCCTAAAACGGCCAAACCGGATCTAGTTCCCAACAAGTTCTTGTGGCGTTCATCTCGACAAAGGATTTTTCGAATTATTATCCTCTATTCAAGGTAACCATTTTTTTTATTTAACTTAATTAGTGAACAAGTTTTTGAATCTGGATTTCTTTTTGGGTTGAAAATGGCAACTAGGTTTTAGGGTAAGTACTTTGTATTAAGCCAAGTTTTTTTGCGTTAAGTTCGTAATCTAGCAATTTTTTGTTGGTTCAGGCCCCTCTAAACAACACACACAAAATTTACGTGAAAACCACTGCTGAAACTTGCTTGTTTATTATCTGAGGTGCGCTGCTTTTTCATCACATAAGGCTGCTTAAATAGCCAACCTATTACAGTGGTGCCAATGACAAGGAGGGTACGTAAATAACTATTGAAGGTTAAGTTGTACCAAAGACAACTAGGTTCAAGTACTTAGGGTCGTTCATCCAGAGTAATGGGGAGATTGTAGTGATGTAGCTCATCAACTTCAGGCATGGTGGTGTAGGTGGAGAGCACCAATTTGAGTTTTGTACTTTTGTGCGACAATAGGTTCCGGGCTAGTTTAAAAGGGAAATTATATAAGGTTGCAGTTCAACCAACTATATTATACGGTAGTTATTGTTGCATCAAGAAGACACAAGCGTGAACGTTATAGGTAACAGAGATGAGGATACTGAGGTGGATGTGTGGGCACACACGGTTGGACCGGATAAGGAATGATTATTTCAGGGTTAAATTAGGGGTGTCACGCATTTCAGATAAGATCAAGGAGGGGACATTAAGATGGTTTGGGCACGTGAAGATGAGACAGACGACAACACTAGTACGAAGCGTGGAAATTCTCCTAGTGGAGGGGAGGAGGAGCAGAGGGAGACCCAAACTAACATGGGATGAGCAGATTGGACAAGATTTGTTAGACTTGCACCTAGGGCTGTAAACGAACCGAACCGAATAAAGCTTTGTGCATGTTCGTTTGTTCGTTTAGCATTTAACTTGTTCACGAACACTAACCGAACATAATTTTATGTTCATGTTCGTTCATGAAGGAAATGGATTTGTTTGTGTTCGTTTGTTAACTTTCTAAACGAACACAGACGAACACAAACAAACACAAATAAACATAAACGAACACATGCAAGTTTGAAAATAATAAACAATATTGTTAATTTTAAAAACTAGACACAACATCCAAAAGATAAATCAATTATAAATACTTAGATATAATTATTCTAAAATACTTACATATTACATAACCATAATTATCTATAAAAAAATGTTTAAAAGGTCTAATAAGTAATAAAATGGTCCCTAAAATGGGGCAATTTCATATATACCTCTACAAACTTGAAAAATATCATATATATCCAACAAAACTAAAAATATCATATATACCCTTACAAACATGTAATAATATCATATATACCCATTTTATTAAAAATCATTTAAAAGATGACTATTTTACCCTTATTTTTCTCTAAATCTTAATATTTCATATTTACCAATTTTTAACATTGAAATTTCATATTTACACATTTTCAACTTTAGAATTTTATAACCATAAAAAATAGTTTTCTCAAAATGCAATTTTGAATTTCTCTCTCTCTCTCTCTTTTAAATAATTTTATCAATTTTCTTTTATAGCATTAGCGTTTTGTAACTTTTTCGCAATCATTTCTTCTGAATCAATGCCTTCTGAATGTATTTGGAGAATCACGACAGTCGCCATCAAGAATAGGAGGACGAGTGATCTTTTACGTATTGGATTAAACTAAAAAGTTATGCTATAAAAAATCATATAATTGATAAGGGCAAAATAGTCATAAAGTTACAAATTCTTAAATTGGGTATATATGATATTTTTAGTTTTGGTTGGGTATATTGATATTTATCCATGTTTATAGGGGTATATATGATATTATCTCTAAAATGGGAATCAAAATATATAAAAATATAAAAAAAATTAAATAAAATTAGAATATATAAAAAATCGTTAATGAACGACATAAACAAACGAACGTAACTGAACAAACGTTCACGAACACAATTGAATAAACAAGACCTTTGTTCATGGCCGTTTATTTAACTAATCGAACGAAATTCCTTGTATATGTTCGTTCATTTAACTAATCGAATAAAATTCCTTGTTCATGTTCGTTCATTTATTAAACGAACGGATATAAACAAACTTGCCGTCGAATGGTTCACGAATGTTAGCTGAACGTTTGTGTCACACCCCGACCGATGGCGGAATCATCGAGGCGGACAATGTGATGATTGTTCAAAAGCACATGATAACTAAAGGTTGCATAATTCATTCATTTAATTTAAAGACAACAAGTTCCAAATACAATACATTTCAAATAACCTAGTCTAGTTCAAAACATTAATTTATTTAACTAGGTCCATAGTTCCTAAGTGGAGAGACCTTCGGCAAGTAGTCACATATCCAAACCTGAAACATTATTTAAATCAAGTGTCAACTAAAAAGTTGGTGAGTACATAGGTTTAGTAAATCCAGTAAATAGTAGTGTAAATCGTTTTGCAACTCATTGTTTATCTTGTTAAACATAGCATAGGATGTAACATTTATTTAATCACAATTCAAACCGAGTTTGACGCGCTTGAACAGAGCACAACAGCTAAGTCCGGTATGCTTGAATATAGTTACCCACTATATCCGGTATGATTGAATATAACACGCGGTTATATCCGAGTATGCAGTAATAAACACCCTAACCGGGTGGGCTGGTCAGGCACAATAGATCTATCAATATTACAGTTGGTTGTCTTGTGTTTAAATGTATGTACATCCAAAGAATAAACATATAGTCTCATGTATAACACGTACAAACAATGTGAGTAGCATGCATAATGTTTCACCCCAAAACGTATAAAAATGTAAAAATAGGGGCTATGTAACTCACCTTGCAAGCGGGTATTTCACGCGTGTAGGTGATAAGTATGTGGAAGCCTAAGCACGTTGATACCCTATGTAGACAAATGGGTATTATTATATACGTATAGGTGTGTATTTGTGTTTAAATGTATATAAATATTATGAGACTCATAAAAATGAGATAGTTTATATATTATAATGTATTTTAATAAGTTTATAAAATATTACAAGATTTATAAAAATGAGATAGTTTATATATTATAATGTATTTTAATAAGTTTACAAAATATTACAAGATTTATAAAAATGAGATAGTTTATATATTATAATGTATTTTAATAAGTTTACAAAATATTACAAGATTTATAAAAATGAGATAGTTTATATATTATAATGTATTTTAATAAGTTTTATAAAAATATTACAAAAAAAAATGAGATGGTTTATAAAAATATAGTTTAATCGATTTTAAAATAAACGAACGAGTAAACCGACTCGTTTTAGTATTTATTGTATAAAAATGTTATTAAAATAAGTTAGGTAAATTAAATAAAATAATTAAAATGCAAACAGAAGTAAAAAAAATGGGCCGAAGGCCAACCGGGCTCGAACCCGTGACCTACAGCATAAACACACACACGCATAACCAGCCGGGCTACTGCCCATCGCTGGTTATGTGTGTATCGAATAAATTAAATACACAAGGCAAATCAAGATCGCTGGACCTCGGTGACCGGCAAACCGTGTCCGAGGACACTGGGTTTGCCCGGTAATCCTCGTGCGATTGCCGAGTTTTCGACTGGGATTGATTACCTGATGATGACAGAAGCTAATGGAACCGAAATGAAGTTCGAACTTGGTCGCGAAGTGTCTGGTCGGCAAAGCTTTTTGTTTGAAAATACCAAGAACTTGAATTCCAGAATTTGAATTGGATTGAGTCTTATAATCTGGTCACAGCTTCGTCTGAGGATGGCGAAGGCGATGGTAGTCTCAATTTGGAGTGAGAGTGGGTGGAAGGGGGTGGGAGAGCTCGAACAGGTCTGGTAAGGGCCATTTATAGCCGAGCCCAATCCTTATAATGAAACATGTAATTGAGTGTGTCTGGACATTCTTCTGGACGAGACGAAGCTAACGAGATCACTTGCAGGCGTGGAGGTTGACTGTCGGGGCCGTATTAGAGGTGTGAACTTTCGGCTATGAACACAATCAGACGATTGGGATGATGGGGAGACAAATTGGTCGAGGGGTATTGGTCGCGTGGGGGAGACGAAGTCGGGGATGCTTTTGTCGGGTGTCGAGGTGCAGGGAAACATCCTTGTCGCGGGGGTCGCCGGAGAAAAGCTCGGACCGCCGGACAATGGGGGAAGGGGGCGACCGGGAATACGAATTGGGTATTGGCAAAACTGGTCCCTGAAGTTTGATCTTGTTTTAATTTAGTCCTTGAATTAATTACGGATGAGTCCCTGAGGTTTGGTTTGTCCAGAAACAGTCCCTCAAACGATTTTAGTTTTAAAACCTTCTAGTTTGGTTAATCACAAAACGAACCCTAAACTTTTTATTAAATAAATTAATTTAATTTTTTTTTTTTTAAATCAAATAAAAACAAAAATATTTTTATAAACTTATTTTATTATAAAAGTTATTAATCTTATTAAAATATGTTATTTTATTAAATATGCAACTTTTTAAATGTAGATTTTTATATAAAATTTTATATAAGTTTAAAACTTATAAAATTTTAATTATTTTAAATTCATAAAATAAAATATATATATATATATATATTTTGTACAAAATTAAATAGAAACATTTGCATTTCATTAAATAGAACAACGATTACATATTATGTATTACAAAAGCGTAATTTAAAAAAAAAATCCGGAATGTCACAGTCTCCCCATGTTAGAGGAATTTCGCCCCGAAATTCGACTAGTGGAGGCTATGAAAAGAGATGCGGATATTTGGTCTTCATGTGGTCTTCACGTTCCCAAGTGAACTCGGGTCCACGTTTAGACTCCCAACGGACCTTGACAATGGGGATGCGGCTACGCTTGAGTTTCTTGACTTCTCGGTCCATGATTTCCACGGGTTTCTCAACAAAGTGCATCCTCTCGTCAATACGCACTTCATTAAGAGGGATGTGGAGGTTCTCGTCGGCTAGACACTTTTTCAAATTAGATACATGGAAAGTCGGATGAACGTTGGTGAGTTCTGAAGGAAGATCGAGTTTGTAGGCCACTTTTCCTACCCTTTCGAGTATCTTGAAGGGGCCCACATATCGAGGTGCAAGTTTTCCTTTCTTTCCAAATCGGACTACGCCCTTCCAAGGTGATACCTTTAGGAGAACCATATCTCCTACTTGAAATTCCAAGGGTTTTCGTCTTTTATCGGCATAGCTCTTTTGCCGACTCCTTGCCACTCGAATGTTGTCACGAATAAGAAAAATTTTATCGGTGGTTTCTTGGATAAGCTCGGGACCGGTGATTTGTGCTTCACCAATTTCGTTCCAACAAATCGGTGAACGACATTTTCGTCCATAAAGAGCTTCAAACGGTGCCATGTTAATACTTGTGTGGTAGCTGTTGTTGTAGGAAAATTCGATCAGTGGTAGGTGAGAATTCCAATTGCCACCAAAGTCAATAACACAAGCTCTAAGCATATCCTCGAGAGTTTGGATTGTTCGCTCGGTTTGTCCATCAGTTTGAGGATGGTAGGCTGTACTTAAATCCAACCGAGTACCAAGTGCTGATTGCAATGACTGCCAAAATCGGGAAGTAAAACGCGAATCACGATCGGAGATGATGTTCAAAGGGATCCCGTGACGACTTACGATTTCATCAATGTAGATCCGAGCCAATTTCTCGACTCGATAGTCCTCACGAATAGGCAAGAAATGAGCAGACTTTGTAAGTCGGTCGATAATAACCCAAATACTATCGTGTCCACTAGAAGTGCGTGGAAGTTTGGTGATAAAGTCCATAGCAAGGTTCTCCCACTTCCACACGGGAATTTCAGGTTGTTCTAGGAGTCCGGAAGGCTTTTGGTGTTCGGCCTTCACTTTAGAACAAGTTAGGCATTTTGCCACGAAAAGGGCAATATCCTTTTTCATGCCGGGCCACCAATATTGCTGACGGAGACCCATGTACATCTTATCAGCTCCGGGATGCACCGAATATCGAGTTTTGTGGGACTCGTTCATCAAAAATATACGGAGATCGTCGCGATCGGGAACCCAGATACGGTCCAAGTAGTACAATAGACCGTTGGCTTTGGTTTCTAACAAGAGTTCTACACCACATGCCATTTCTTGATACATGTTTCCCTCGGTAACCGAGGTTTGTTGTGCTTTGAGAATACGGGCTTGGATATCGTTATGAATATAAGCACTATGAAGCATGATATGTTCTTTACGACTCAAGGCGTCGGCTACAACGTTTGCTTTGCCGGGGTGGTAGCGGATCTCGCAGTCGTAGTCGTTTAGAAGTTCAACCCATCGTCGTTGCCTCATATTAAGCTCTTTTTGATTGAAAATATGTTGGAGACTTTTGTGGTCGGTGAAAACCACGCATTTGGTACCATAAAGATAGTGTCTCCAAATTTTCAAGGCGAAAACGACAGCACCAAGCTCGAGATCATGGGTCGTATAGTTCTTCTCATGGATTTTGAGTTGACGTGATGCGTATGCAATCACTTGGCCACGTTGCATTAGAACACAACCAAGACCTTGGTTGGATGCATCACAATAAACGACAAAGTCGTCATTACCACTAGGAAGAGTTAGTATAGGAGCATTGCAGAGCTTGTGCTTGAGAGTTTGAAAAGCTTCCTCTTGCTTGGGTCCCCACTCGTAAGATTTACCTTTATGAGTCAAGGCAGTGAGTGGAACCGCAATCCTGGAGAAATTTGAGATGAAGCGACGGTAGTAACCTGCTAGTCCAAGGAAGGAACGAATCTCGGTAGGAGTCTTAGGAGTACTCCAATTCTTTACCGCTTCGATTTTTGCCGGGTCCACATGAATTCCCTTATCGTTGACTATGTGTCCCAAAAATTGAACTTCCTTTAGCCAGAATTCACACTTAGAGAACTTGGCGTATAGTTGTTCTTTCTTCAAGAGTTCCAGGATCAAACGAAGATGTTGTTCATGCTCTGCTTTCGTTTTAGAATAGATGAGAATGTCGTCAATGAAAACGATCACGAATTTGTCCAAATAAGGTTTGCACACACGGTTCATGAGGTCCATGAAGACCGCAGGTGCATTAGTCAAACCGAATGGCATGACCATGAACTCGTAGTGACCATATCTAGTTCGAAAGGCCGTCTTTGGAATGTCTTCATCGAGAACACGAAGTTGATGGTATCCGGAACGAAGGTCAATCTTGGAGAAACATGTTGAACCTTGAAGTTGATCGAAAAGATCGTCAATACGGGGTAAAGGATAACGGTTCTTTATTGTAAGCTTGTTGAGTTCACGATAATCAATGCACATTCGAAACGATCCATCCTTTTTCTTTACGAACAGCACGGGAGCACCCCAAGGTGAATGGCTCGGGCGGATGAATCCTTTGGATGAGAGTTCTTGTAATTGACTTGCGAGTTCTTGCATTTCGGAAGGTGCAAGACGATAGGGGGCTTTTGCCACGGGAGTTGCCCCGGGCACAAGGTCGATACGAAACTCCACTTGTCTAGTGGGAGGAAGACCAGGTAAATCCTCGGGGAATACCTCGGGAAAATCTCGGATGATTGGAATGTCTTGCAATTTCTTACCCTTGTCCTTTGTGTCAACTATGTGGGCCAAGAATGCAACGTACTTTTTCCGCAAGTACTTTTGTGCCAATGTGCAAGACATGATTTGAAGACCACGACACGGTTTTTCACCGAAAATAACTAACGTGTCACCCGAAGGGAGAGGTATACGAATGCATTTTTCATAGCAAATAACCTCGGCATGGTGCTTGGATAACCAGTCCATGCCAATTATAATATCAAAGCTTCCCAATTGCATTGGAAGGAGATCAACAGAGAATTCATGATTATTAAGCTCGAGATCGCAGTTGCGGATAACAGAGTTTATAGCAATAGATTTCCCGTTTGCTATTTCCACGGAATAAGGATTGTCAAGTTTCGTTCTTTGTTTAGCAAGTTGAGATTCAAAGGTAAGAGACACGAAACTCCTATCGGCACCGGTATCAAATAAAATGGATGCATAATGATTGTTTACGAGAAACGTACCGTTTATCACGTCGTTTGCTTGTGCCTCATTAGCGTTTATGTTAAACGCTCGTCCTTGGGGACCACCTTGACGATGAAGTTTTGGGCATCGGTCACGGAAGTGGTCTGGGTCTCCACACTCGTAACATGCCCTACCATTGGGAAGTGCCGGATAGTTGGGACGGATGGCTGGAGCAGCTTGATGGACGGGAGGACGGGTACGGCAAGTAGTGACCACGTGTCCATATTTTCCGCAGCTCGAACACAATCGGCATGGTAAGTTGGCAGGATGATGGTACTTGCAGGTCTGGCATTGGGGATTCGGGCCCTGATAAATTTTCGGGTTTTGACCCAAAGGGGCCACTTGATTAGTAGGTACAGCGGGAATTACGGCTGCAAAGTTTCGACCCTTTCGTTTCTTGTTGCGGTTAGAAGACTCGGGTTTTATATCTTTGACAGCTGCAAGAGTGGAGACAACCTTCTTGGAACCCTTTCTTGTTAAGGTTCCGGCTTTGACATGGTTGTCGGATAGTGTAGCAGATAGACGGATAGCAGCTTCAAGAGTAGGAGGATTGCTTCCTAGCACAGCATCTTGAATTTGCATAGGCAGGCCGCCTATGTACTTTTCAATTCCCCGAGCAAGGGGAGTGATCATGTGAGGCACTAATAGACTTAGTTCTTGGAACCGGGTGGTGTAAGCCAGATTATCCCCGCTGTCTTGGGCAAGATCCCAAAATTCAGCCTCGAGCTTCCTCATTTCATTCCGAGGACAGAATTCATCAGTCATGGCCTTTTTCAGATCATCCCATGATAAGGATGTAGCAACCTCAGCACCACGAGTGCGTTTCTCACTGTTCCACCAGGTGAGGGCTCTCTTTTGAAGTACACTTGTGGCATAGCGAACCCGAAGATTATCGGGACAGTCACTGTTTAGGAACGTGCTTTCCATGCTTTCAAACCATTGAAGTAGGCCGGTAGCACCTTCAGTTCCGAAGAATTTAGTAGGATTGCACGAGTTAAAGTGCTTAAACGTGCAATGAGGCGGGTTGGTACCACCGTTCCCTTGGATGTTGTGAGACCCGTCACTGTTGTTATTTGCTTGAGTCATTTGCCCTACTAGCTGGGCAAGAAGGGTAGCAAGATCCGGGTTGGAAGTGCTAGAGTTTGCACGTCGAGGAGGCATTCTAACATCATAAGAAAAGACAAGGATATTTTAGATAAGACGGATAAATACGAGTTATAGCGGGAAATAATGTAAGCAGAAATATGAGATTTATCATGACGCGTGCTAGTGCGTGTGTATTTATTCTAAGTTGATAGGGGAAACTAAGTCATCCTTTCCGGGTAGGACATGATGTTATAGATCATTATTTGCATAATAGAAATTTGCCGGGACTTGCATGCACCACAAATTGTTATTACGTGTGCACCCGTAATAATGATTTGTTTTGCATGTTCGTCTAGTTTTTCCTATTTTGCTATAATGTCCCCAGATTTTGAGTTTAAGTTCGGATCGTATCCTTGCGAATACATTGACTTATCAACGTTAAATAATTCCTCAAAACTTTCAAAGAGACATGCTTTAGCCTATAGGTAAACACTCACGTCAGGAATTCCCAGGAAAGCATACGGGTCCGTTTATTTGGATTTATACGAAATGCTTTCCTAGACAGAAAACCCAATGTACAGGTGTCACCCTTCCAGATTGCACGTGTCCTTTACTGGTTTCAAGAAATTAAGTCGTTGACGAGATTTTAAGATTTTAGTAGAATTGAGAGTTTATGTGTATAAAATGTGTAGAAATGTTGCAATTTATATGGATGAGGAGAGAGTATGGACAAGGATTTGTAGTGTATTTGTTTGCATAAGTGTGTAGATCAAATGTGTATGTAAAGTATGTATCATGTATCAAAGTCTTGTATGTATGTGTATAAGTCTCATGTACCAAACTTGGGAAAATTCAAATAATACCTAACTACAAATAATTCACATAGCAATTAATCATTTAGCACATAACACATAAAAGGGAGTCCTAGGGTTATAGTCTAGGTCATTGTGTCTAATAACCTAATTCCCTATAACCATGGCTCTGATACCAATCTGTCACACCCCGACCGATGGCGGAATCATCGAGGCGGACAATGTGATGATTGTTCAAAAGCACATGATAACTAAAGGTTGCATAATTCATTCATTTAATTTAAAGACAACAAGTTCCAAATACAATACATTTCAAATAACCTAGTCTAGTTCAAAACATTAATTTATTTAACTAGGTCCATAGTTCCTAAGTGGAGAGACCTTCGGCAAGTAGTCACATATCCAAACCTGAAACATTATTTAAATCAAGTGTCAACTAAAAAGTTGGTGAGTACATAGGTTTAGTAAATCCAGTAAATAGTAGTGTAAATCGTTTTGCAACTCATTGTTTATCTTGTTAAACATAGCATAGGATGTAACATTTATTTAATCACAATTCAAACCGAGTTTGACGCGCTTGAACAGAGCACAACAGCTAAGTCCGGTATGCTTGAATATAGTTACCCACTATATCCGGTATGATTGAATATAACACGCGGTTATATCCGAGTATGCAGTAATAAACACCCTAACCGGGTGGGCTGGTCAGGCACAATAGATCTATCAATATTACAGTTGGTTGTCTTGTGTTTAAATGTATGTACATCCAAAGAATAAACATATAGTCTCATGTATAACACGTACAAACAATGTGAGTAGCATGCATAATGTTTCACCCCAAAACGTATAAAAATGTAAAAATAGGGGCTATGTAACTCACCTTGCAAGCGGGTATTTCACGCGTGTAGGTGATAAGTATGTGGAAGCCTAAGCACGTTGATACCCTATGTAGACAAATGGGTATTATTATATACGTATAGGTGTGTATTTGTGTTTAAATGTATATAAATATTATGAGACTCATAAAAATGAGATAGTTTATATATTATAATGTATTTTAATAAGTTTATAAAATATTACAAGATTTATAAAAATGAGATAGTTTATATATTATAATGTATTTTAATAAGTTTACAAAATATTACAAGATTTATAAAAATGAGATAGTTTATATATTATAATGTATTTTAATAAGTTTACAAAATATTACAAGATTTATAAAAATGAGATAGTTTATATATTATAATGTATTTTAATAAGTTTTATAAAAATATTACAAAAAAAAATGAGATGGTTTATAAAAATATAGTTTAATCGATTTTAAAATAAACGAACGAGTAAACCGACTCGTTTTAGTATTTATTGTATAAAAATGTTATTAAAATAAGTTAGGTAAATTAAATAAAATAATTAAAATGCAAACAGAAGTAAAAAAAATGGGCCGAAGGCCAACCGGGCTCGAACCCGTGACCTACAGCATAAACACACACACGCATAACCAGCCGGGCTACTGCCCATCGCTGGTTATGTGTGTATCGAATAAATTAAATACACAAGGCAAATCAAGATCGCTGGACCTCGGTGACCGGCAAACCGTGTCCGAGGACACTGGGTTTGCCCGGTAATCCTCGTGCGATTGCCGAGTTTTCGACTGGGATTGATTACCTGATGATGACAGAAGCTAATGGAACCGAAATGAAGTTCGAACTTGGTCGCGAAGTGTCTGGTCGGCAAAGCTTTTTGTTTGAAAATACCAAGAACTTGAATTCCAGAATTTGAATTGGATTGAGTCTTATAATCTGGTCACAGCTTCGTCTGAGGATGGCGAAGGCGATGGTAGTCTCAATTTGGAGTGAGAGTGGGTGGAAGGGGGTGGGAGAGCTCGAACAGGTCTGGTAAGGGCCATTTATAGCCGAGCCCAATCCTTATAATGAAACATGTAATTGAGTGTGTCTGGACATTCTTCTGGACGAGACGAAGCTAACGAGATCACTTGCAGGCGTGGAGGTTGACTGTCGGGGCCGTATTAGAGGTGTGAACTTTCGGCTATGAACACAATCAGACGATTGGGATGATGGGGAGACAAATTGGTCGAGGGGTATTGGTCGCGTGGGGGAGACGAAGTCGGGGATGCTTTTGTCGGGTGTCGAGGTGCAGGGAAACATCCTTGTCGCGGGGGTCGCCGGAGAAAAGCTCGGACCGCCGGACAATGGGGGAAGGGGGCGACCGGGAATACGAATTGGGTATTGGCAAAACTGGTCCCTGAAGTTTGATCTTGTTTTAATTTAGTCCTTGAATTAATTACGGATGAGTCCCTGAGGTTTGGTTTGTCCAGAAACAGTCCCTCAAACGATTTTAGTTTTAAAACCTTCTAGTTTGGTTAATCACAAAACGAACCCTAAACTTTTTATTAAATAAATTAATTTAATTTTTTTTTTTTTAAATCAAATAAAAACAAAAATATTTTTATAAACTTATTTTATTATAAAAGTTATTAATCTTATTAAAATATGTTATTTTATTAAATATGCAACTTTTTAAATGTAGATTTTTATATAAAATTTTATATAAGTTTAAAACTTATAAAATTTTAATTATTTTAAATTCATAAAATAAAATATATATATATATATATATTTTGTACAAAATTAAATAGAAACATTTGCATTTCATTAAATAGAACAACGATTACATATTATGTATTACAAAAGCGTAATTTAAAAAAAAAATCCGGAATGTCACAGTTTGGTTCGTTCGCAAGTTGCACCTCTCCAAGGACATGATAAGTGATAAAAGTTCCTAGAAAAGACGTATAAAGGTTAGGGTTTTTAGAGGAGCGTATCAAGTTTAGATTAGTGCTAATGTCTTGGCTTGTCCTTACATTTTCTCATAGGTGTCGATGAGAGGTGTTTTCTAGTGGTGGTTGATTCTCTCTTCCCTCTTCTACTCACCCAAGTTCTTCTTTATTTACTCTTTTTTTCTTATATTTTTGATATACGTTGTATGTTGGGTGGATCTACAGTACAAGCAACTAAAGCAACCGCTTTAGACTTTCAAATTTGAAGGGCCCCAAAAATTGAAAAACTATTTTAGTTTGTATTTTTAAACTTTTGTGTTTTCAGAGAGAAATGATAATTTCACAACTTTTATGTCAACATTATACGTTTTAACGCTCCACTAAATTACATTTTAATTTTTTTATATATATTTACAAAACTTTCACAGAAGGTCAACGTTCGCTTTAAGCCACAAAATATGTTGAGCCGACCCTTGCTAGTAAAAAAACTATTTTCTTTTATTTCTTTTTAAACCGGCATACGTTAAACCATTTCAAATTCATCAAGCGGTAAATCACACTTGCTAGTATACAAAGGAAGGTGATTTTTCTGATGAATCAAACTTGCTAGTATACGTTAGACCATTTCATATTCCTTTAATTATGATAGTGACAACAGATTAAACATGAATCAAGGAAGGTCGGTATCCAATAGGATTTTGCCACACTACCTTTTCTCTACTTTAAATAACTAAATAATGGTAATGGAAACATGAAGGAGCCTTGGTGAAGTGGTAGGCAAAAAATTAGAGAGTGAATCACTCTACCTGCATTCTAAACCATCTTTGCCTGTTCTACTTTGTTTTTTTAACCTCCTTTTTATTCTTCTTTTTTTATTTTCACACCTTATGTTTTTTTTTTGGTTATTTATCATTTTTTGTATGAGTTTTTTACATTAGGCTTTTTCATGGTTTTGTAATACGTATGGTAAATTTTTAATCGTGTTTTTTTATATATGAGCTCTACAATATTATCAATGCTTTCAGTACCGCAACTCGTGAGTTTACGTAATTGTTTTGATTTCTTTTCTACAAAGTTTTGAAAACGTTGATTGATTTTGCGGTTAGATTTAATAAAAAACCTTTAACTTTCTCTATTTTCATGTATTACCCCTCAACTTTCTAAATTTTTAATATATCCCTCAAATTTCTAAAGTTTTAAATTTACCCCGAAACAAAATTTTAAAATTAAACTCTACCCTCGTAGTTTCTAAATTCTCAAGTTTATTCGGTCATATATTAAAAATCAACCCGGAAACTTTGTACCATACGACTTACAAGGCGACAAAGCAAGTAAGAGGGTAAAAAGGTTGATAATGTGTTCCCACCAAAGAATCTTTCTTTTGCTATGAATAATTATTCAACTGTTCCCATGTGTGTTTTATTCTTAAATTTTCCAAACAGCATCTCACATATAAAATGGCATTTTCTTTGTTTTAATATTTCTATTTTTCTAATGATGCCATACAATATTAATATTCGGTTCATTGATATACTTTAGATTGCATAATATATAAATGGCATATTGGAATTTTATTATTATTTTAATATTCCATGTTATTAATATAAACAACACAATAAAATATCATATATACATTATATATGCAGTTTTTAATCAAATATAAAGTCATTTTATCCTATAAAGTAAATAATCTATTTTAATTTCGAAAGAGTGACAAAATCGTTAATAATAAAGAATTACAAACGAAAATTTTAAAAGGATCGATCATTAGTTGACTGTTTTACCTTAAACCTATTTCTATCAATTTTTTAAACTTATATAACTTTTATACATTTTATCATTTAAGAAAAATTATACTATAGAATTAAGAATTTAAAATAAATTGTATAGCCAAAATTTATTTTTCTTTTACAACTTTTAAACGATAATGTTTTCTTATATTCCGTATATACCGTCATAACATTCGTATTTTTATCTACGTTTTGATATAGATTTTGTTCAAAACTAAGCCGAGTTTAATATAATATATATTTTTTAATTCTCTCTCTTATTTATAAGTCCGGTCAACTATAGACATGTTTCATTTTATTGTTTTTGAAGTAAAGGCATATTAGTCTGTGTAATATCATGTTATTGTATAATGTCAGGTCTGGTCATTGTGTAATATCATGTCTGGTTATTATGTCAAATATTTTTTTATCATTGTGTTATATGTATTAATCATTGTGTTTTACATTTTAAATAATTTCGTGTTATTTTTGTCACTGTTTTTTATGTATTATATATACACATATGATGAAAAATATTTGACACAATGACCTGACATAAGACACAATGACCAGACCTGACATTACACAATAACCTGACATATTTGACACAATGACCAATATGAACAGACCTGACATTAGACACAATGACAAGCAAATTACACAATGAGCTGGAAAACGTATTTTTTTTTGTTTTTGTATATAACGACACTATACTCGTTTTAAAGATAAAAATGCTCATTTTCGTCATTGTGTTTTACGTTTTAAATAATTTCGTGTTATATTTGACATTACACAATGAGTTGGAAAACGTAATTTTTTTACGTTTTTGTATATAACGACATTATACTCGTTTTAAAGATAAAAAATGCTCACTTTTGTCATTGTGTTATTTTTGACATTACACAATGACAAGACCTATCATTATTATGTAATGGCAGGTCTAGTCATTGTGTCTAGTATTTTTCATTACTATGTTCTATATAATACATAAAAATCAGTAACAAAAATAGCACGAAATTATTTAAAACGTAAAACAAAATGATTAATACATATAACACAATGATGAAAAACATTTGACACAATGACCAGACCTGAAATTACACAATGACCTGACAAATTACACAATGAGCTGGAAAACGTAATTTTTTTTCGTTTTTGTATATAACGACATTATACTCGTTTTAAAGATAAAAAAATGTTCTTTTTTATGGTGTATTTAAAAAAATAATAATGTCGTATGTAAAAGTTATGAACGTTTAAAAAAAGGAAGGACTTGATAAAAAGTCAACAAAAATAGTCAAGATTAAAATACCTTCCAACAAATTTTTCTCCTACAATTTAATCTCAATTATTAAATCTTTTCTATAATTTAATCTAATGATTCTAAATCTTTCTCACCCTTATTATTTTAAAAACCATTATTATTTGAACCTAATCCAGTATTATAAATATATATTTTTATTTTATCATATACATTTAACGAGTGTTTTAACTATTAAACAGTGAAAGAATATAAAGTTTGTGGAGAAGTTTTCTTTCATCTCCATGGAGAATTTATGTTTTACGTGGATACAAATCTACCAAAGATTCTTCATGAGTGGAGCCTCCACTCCGCATTGATAATGATGTGGTGCATGGTCCTATACGTGGAACACGTGTTTCTTACACCACTGTCCTATTTTTATATTATTCACAGTTTCACTCAATTATTTTTTTCTTCCTTATTTTTTTTTATCTGAACTACTTTTTTTTGTCGCGCTTTGTTACGAGAGTCTAGTTGTTATCAGGGTCGGCTTGTTTGAGTGGAGAAAACTTATGTCGAAACGTATACTCGCTATAGTGCACGATAGTCAAAAAAACTTGAATTTGAATATAACTCCGTTTTTAATAAAAATTATACCTTAAAGTTGATAAAAAAATAAAGAAAACCGTGTATTCCGTTTTTTTAAAAAAGTTAACGAAAGAAAGCTGGCGAAGGAAAATGAAATAAATAGAAAACTAAATAGGTTAAAAGAGTATATTAAATATAGTATGAGGGGCTAAAACGATTACCCCTTGTAGCGCGGCGGGGATATGGTCGTTGTCGGTTCGTCTCGTTTGCGGGGCAAAAACCTATAGCGTACGATAAAAAATCGCTTTTGAATAAAACTTCGTTTTCAATAAATTTATACCGAAACGTTGAAAAAAATTAAAGAAAGCTATCTGTTTTTTATAAAATGTTAAAGAACCAAAGTTATTGCTTAGAAATGAAATTATTAGAAAGTTAGATAGCATAAAAGTGTATATTATATATAGTATGAGAGTTACAATTATAAAAAAACATTTAAAAGTACACGTGACTAGACATGCACAAAATAAAAAAAAAATTCTTTAGTTATATAACTATTAAAAATAAATAAAAGTTACATATTTTATGTTATTTTAATTATTAAAAAAAATAAAAAAAACTGAACCCGGTTTCCTGACTATTTACTTTCTTTTTGCAGCACTTCTTTGATCTTCAAAGTTATAAGCCACATAGCACTGGGAAGGAATTAAAACATCTATTCAAAAAGAATGTGCTAGAGGCTATAAAGATTGGAAAAGAAATCTAAAAAAACATTTTTGTAGTGTTGGAGGGTACGATCACGTAGAAACGGCAAAGATGTATCCCCTAAAGGATTGTAAACCGGATGATTGGGTGAAATTAATCGACGAATTATTCTTAGATCCCGGTTATATGTATCGCTCCCTTAAAAATAAACAAAATAAAGCAAAACATCACTATAACAGTATGCACGGGAGTCAATCTTATGCGCAAAAGAGATACTTGCATGTGAGAAAACATTTTTATAGTATTATGTTAGATGTATTAACAGTTCTTTCAAATATTAGTATTAGTTTTTTTTGTTGCTTACAGGCTCAAGAAACAGGAAACCCGGGTCATATTGAGGTTTGGAGAAAGGCGCATTACAAGGAAGGGATCGGATGGGAGAATGATACGGCAAACAACATTAGGTAAGTAAAAAACTTTTATTTCTATGATTTAGTATCTAGCGATTTAGTATGTAGCGGTTAATTATACGAATCGTTTGTTGTGTATTTAAGAATGGGGGTATTTAGTCTTGTATGCTTGTTTTGGATGAGTAGATAACTGCATGAAAGGCTGACTAAACCAATATCAATATCAGTCGAAATTTTGGCCTCATTGTCTATGTAGATAGCCAATTAATCCAAGTTGTATGCAGGGGCGGAGGATATAAAGGGCCCGAGGGGGCCCTGGCCCCCCCGATTTTTCGCTCAGAAGTGTTAATATATACGTATCCGGCCAATTTTTCACTCAGAAGTGTTAATATATACGTATTCGGCCGATTTTTCGCTCAGTAGTGTTAATTTATATGTATTCGACCGAAAATTTTATAGTTCCGGCCCCCCGTATATGAAAAAAAATTCCCGCCCCCCCCACCGAAAATTTTCAAGCTCCGCCACTGGTTGTATGTTTCCATTTCTTTAGTCACTGAATAATGTCATGGGTTTATGTTTTTTTTCATACAGAAGCAATATCCAATTTTGGCCTCATGGCCTCATGGGTTTGTGTTTTATTTCATATAGAAGTAAATAATGTCCAATTTAGTAATTAATTATTTAATGTATGTTTATTTATATTGTTTAATGTAGGAAAATATTTAAATGAGTTTGTCAAAATGCAAAGCGAAGCCGGAGACGTGCCAGTCAATGAGGTGGAGTGTCTGAAACGTGCCTTAGGTGAAAGGCGTGGTCATATTCAGGGTGTTGATCGAACAATAACATCTACATCCTCCGACATTACTGGTAGTTCATATGTACACGCATCGCAAGAACAGTGGCAGCAACAAGAACAAATCAATCAAGAACAATAAGAAATAAATCGATAATTACAAGAACAAGTAAAGCAACTACTTCCAATGGTCAACAAACAAGCTGGATTGTCAAGACAAGACCGTGATGAAGATAATTAGGTTTTGGTATGCATATTTATGAATTTTATTAAGAAGTTCAATGTATTTGTATTCAACAATATTAAGGTGGTAATTTGTATAATGTTAAATTTTATATATTTGTGGTAATTTGTATATTATTATGATTTGTAGATGGTATATTATAAATGGTAATTTGGTTGGTAAAACCTGGAAAATTTAAAAAAATAAAAAAATATATAATTTTTTTATACATATCTTGAGGACATGTCCTCGCTATAGGTCAGTGTTTTAAAAAAAATAAAAATCACTATCTCGAGGACATGTCCTCTCTACAGCTTAAAATTTAATTTTATTAAAGTTTTTTTTTTCAGAAAAAGCAAATAGCACAAACCCCTATCTCGAGGACATGTCCTCGAAATAGGAGACATCTATTTTGACGATACCAATCTCGACGACATGGTTGAGCTATTGCTACGACGCATTACGGACGACGTTTATCTCGAGAACATGTCCTCGAGATAGCCCCTCCAGACCTATCCCGACGACATTATGATCCTATAAAGACGACATATGTCCTCTCTATAGGGTCCAATTCTTGTAGTGCCCTAATCGGTTCCATCGGATAGAATTCCCCAACCTTAAAACCAGTTCCAGTTCTGGTCCCTAACGCCAAAAATCTACCCGGTTCACCAAAAACTGGTTAAGAACCAGTTCTGTTTTTTAGGCCTAACCCGATTTATGCACCTCTCCACATGACACTCTCCATCAAAGAAGTTAGTATTCACATGTGTTCTCATTTGAATAGGGTTAGTAATAGTAATATCATCTTTATTTTTCTATTTTTATTTTAGGGCATTCCATTTGAAAGTTTAGGTCATCAATTTTTGCAGTTTTTATGTAAATATTTATTATACATTTCAATTCACAAAACTCTGTTCACTTATGATTGATCGACCTTTCTAATATTTTCTTTTATAAATTATATAAAAAGAAAGTATCTACTTTTTACATAAAATAAATAAAAATAACACGTTATATTAGACACAACTCAACTTATAATAATATATAATCAGGGCCGGCTTGGTGGGTGGTGCGGGTGGTGCCGCGACACCGAGGCATGTTTATGAATGGGACATATATTTTAAAAAAAAATTTATATATATATATTATAAAAAAAATTAAATAACTTATAAATTCTGTAAAATTTTATAAAATTTAGGGGCAAATTTTTTTTAATTTAAATCCAATCCAATGATACCCAGTTTAATAGTTATACCCAACCCAATAATATAATACCCAAATGGCCTAATCTTTATCCATTTATCCCATGGCCCATCTCAATTACACAATTACACAAGCCAAAACGTGATTACAAGTTTACGTGAATGCCTGCGATGCGAAGAAGCCGGACAGATGCTTGGACGAAGAACGTTGTTGGACGACGACGTGATTGACTCCCAGGGCGACGACGGCGCTGCTGCTGTTGTTGTTGCTCGGACGACGGCGCTGCTGTTGGGTTGTTTTATTTTGGTTTATTGATTCTTGGTTTTGATTGCTCGGACTACCAAGGCGACGACAGGTTTGATTTTTTTTTTATTTCTTGATTCTTGTCTTGATAATGATTTGGGTTGTTTACAAGAAAAATCGGATTGATTTAAAAATATATGGATTTTGATTTTAAAGTCACTTGATTCATACATAATTACTAATTATGGATTTTGTTGTGAATTATGGATTTGCTAGGCTTGGATTGTTGATTTTTATTTGAATTTTAATGCTTGAATGTTGATTCATACATAATTACGAATAGAATCTTTTTTTAGGCTTTTTGAATGTTGATGATACTACTGGTAAAGGACTTTTTAAAATTACAAGCAATGAGTTGAAGTTTCTTGGTTTTGATATTGATGATATGCGTGGTCAAGGTTATGAAAATGGATCAAACATTAAAGGAAAAAATCAAGGAGTGCAAAAGAGATTTTTAGACATAAACCGTAGAGTTTTTTATACTCCATGTGGTTGCCATAGTCTTAATCTTACATTATGTGACATGAATAACACTTGCATTAAAACAACAAACTTTTTTGGAACCATACAATGTATTTATACCATCTTTGCAAATTCTACAATGTTAAAAGATTTACTCCAAAGTCATTATCTACCACTCGTTGGGAAAGTCGTGTGGATAGTGTAACGTCTATTAGATTTCAACTTTCAGATTTTAGAGAAGCTGATGTGTTGCAAAGCACACATGTATTTCCACCATGTTTCGAGTAGTTTTAATTAGTTTTCTAGTCGTTTTTGTAATTGAGTCTTTGTTATGTTTACAGGAGCTCGTGATGATTACATGTGAAAACCCGAAGAAACCGAGCACGAGAAACAAGCCCGAAGATCAAAAGTTAAAAATGGGAAATTTCAAGTCTTTGTTATGTTTACAGGAGCTCGTGATGATTACGCCTTCAGTGGAAAACCTTTCGCGGCACGCGAGAAGTTCCAAATCCAGGTGCGACTCTTGATGTTGTCTAGACGGTCTACAAAATAACTAACAAAACCTAACCTAGACTCCTAAGTAATAAGATGGAAAACCTATGAACTAAACCGCACTGACAGGTAAGTGGACCTATTGAGTGTAGCACAACTTAATGGTAAACCGGATTATCGAACCCTAGAGACACTGAATACTAATACTAGATTCTGACTCAGACTAAAGATGATTGGTTGGGGGGTTTACTACACTACTGATTACCACTAAAGAATGCAATAAACTAAGAACGAATCAAGCTACCAAGACAAGAACAAAGGTGAAATCAGGATATGGGAAGAATACTACCTAGATCGGAATCCTACTTGCAAAGCACAACTTGTATCGGTTTTGGAAACTATGATGGATCTGGGATTCTAAAGATAACTGCTAAAAACAACCTAGTGGATCCCTAATCACTCTCAGGGTGTCACCAACTAAGCTACCTAAAGCGTACTGATGGATCACCTCTCGGTTATTTCCAATAATGATAATGTACCCTAAAGACAGATCAGCTCTCAGTCTCACTGTCCACAATACACTCAAAGAATGCACGGAGTAATCTTAGGATAACAACTATGATTTGACTAACAACAATCGCTAGACACCTAATACTAACGCCCTCTCACACTGTTAGCACTCGGATTCCTAATGACGAAGACTAGACAACTAATTCTCACCTCTCGGGTATTGAACTAGGACACACATTCCACTCTAATCAGGGATCAACTAACGTTCTTATGGATTACTACGTCTAGCAAACTACTCAAGTCACAAGCAATCAGCAAACAACCTAAACATGCATCTATTTATGAAAGACATTCAACAAGATAACACGAAGAACATTAATCAACTCAAAACCAGAATTAAACATGCACTAACATCATATTAATTATACCAAGATCGTTTACAATATCATCAAATTATCAATTAAATCCAAAACCAATAAAAGATTGGGACTTTAACAAGTAATCATCGAATGACCTAGGCAGTATCAAGGTTTTAGCCTAGAATCATGTTCAAACACATCAAACACAGAAGTATAAGACATCATCATGGTTTCAAACAAAGCAAACAAAGATAAAAATCAAATCTTGAAACCGAAAACGTTAAATCTACGAACCCAAAAGCAAAGTCTTCAAATTTCCTCTTCAATCGACTTCCTTGCTCCCAAAATCGCCCTAGAATGGTCTCTGGACGGCCAAGATACGAACTCCTTTGATAAATTGCATTACAATTCTATTAAAATCGATTTTAGGGTTTTTTTTCTCGGAATATCGACCCCTCGCGTACCGCGAGGGACAAATTAGTCGCGCCCGGATTTGGAACTTCTCGCGTACCGCGAAAGGTTTTCCACTGCTCTTCGCGTACCGCGAAGACTTGAAATTTCCCATTTTTAACTTTTTATCTTCGGGCTTGTTTCTCGTGCTTCGTTTCTTCGGGTTTTCACATGTAATCATCACGAGCTCCTGTAAACATAACAAAGACTCAATTGTATACAAAAACGACTAGAAAACTAATTAAAACGACTCGAAACATGGTGGAAATATATGTGTGCTTTGCAACACATCAGAAACGTTATATGAAGCAGCAGAAAAAGATAGTGATGTTAAAGTTAAATATCGGGCATTATCACTAGCAAAGAATGACCTTAGTGGTTTTGAATTTGTGGTATCAATCATCATTTGGCATGAAGTGTTAAACAAGGTGAATATTGTGAGTAAAAGGATGCAATCCAAGGATATGATTCTTGATGTTGCCATTGAAGAAGTGAACAAATTTATGAGATTCTTCAACAACTATAGAGAAACGGGATTATCTATGGCAATTGAAGAAGCTAAGGAAATTGCAATTGAAATGGGTATTGAACCGGTATTCCCTAAAAGTCATCAAATGCGTAAGAGAAAACATTTTGATGAAAGTTTAAGCGAGCCGGAAGTTTTATTTTCGGCAGAGGATGATTTTAAAGTGAATTTCTTTTTAAAAGTTGTTGATCAAGCACGCGTTTCTTTGGAGACCAGATTTGAACAATACAAACAATATGAAGAAGTATTTGGTTTTTTGTTTATTAAAAAATTGAAAGAACTTGAAGCCCAAGAGCTAAAGGCGTGTTGTATTCGTCTTGAAAATGCACTGAAGGATGGGGAAGGAGTTAGATCAGATATTAATGGTGAGGAACTTTATTCAGAGTTAAATTATTTTTGCACATCATTATCTAGTGAAATTATCAGCCTCGTTGATGCTTTAAAGTCTTTGAAGGAAGCTATTCATCTTCCTAACGTATCAACTGCATATATAATTTTGTTAACTATTTCTGTCACAGTGGCATCTGCTGAAAGAAGTTTTTCAAAACTGAAGTTACTGAAGTCTTATTTACGATCTACAATGTCCCAAGAACGACTTAATGTATTGGGAATGATTGCTATTGAGAGCGATATACTATAAAACATGCAATATGAAGACTTGATCAACAACTTTGCTTCGTAAAATGCTAGGAGAGCCTCCCGACTCATTTAGGTATGTAACTACTAACTAGATACTTTTTTATGGTAGTTTTATTTTCTTTATTATTATAATTACAATTATCGTTGTATTATTGAATTTCTTTATATACGTGCATATTGAGAGGGAATTGGGGCATTTTTTTATGTCGAGCTGGATGCTTAATTTCTCGATGACGGCCCTGTATATAATGTTGTGGAACGTTATGATCTATGGTGAAAGATGTCATGAAAAAACAAAGGGTTAATACATTTAAAAATTAATCTAAAAAACAAATGGTTAATATCATAAAAACCAATATAATTCTTTTTTATATAAAAAAATCAACATATTTTGGCGTATAAAAGTCATTGCACACGTAAAAAAGTCATGAAAAAGTCACACAACTTAATTTTGTAATATTAAAGTCTCTAAACTTGTATAGAATGCATGTATTTGTTAAAAATATTTAAAAAAATAAATCTTAATTCTTAAATTTGTCAAAATTAGATAAAGTAATATTCAACTTTTTTTGGAAAAAAAAACTAATTTTTATTATTTTGACGTATTTAAGGAGACACGAGTTATTATTTTAAATATTTTTTTACAAATACATGCATTACAAAGACTAGCAGTAAATTTGGTCATTAGTATCAAGTTTGTTCATCCGTACCAGATTTGTTAATGAGCAACAACTTTGGTCATCAGTATCGAATTTGGTTATTAGTACCAAATTTGTTTATCCGCATCAAATTTGGCCATCCCTACCAAATTTGTGTTAGCATTTTTAATCTTTAGAACCCAAGTTGGGCCTTTTCTTATTTGAGTCAAAGTACTATGGTTAATGTTTATTTGTGTTTGGGATGGTAAACTCTCAAATAGAAGTCCAGGTCTCCTTATTAAGTCCAATCCAAAAATCGAGTCTTTAACTCTTGATGTTCGATTATGTACATGTCTATGTATGCCGGAGTAGAAGTGATTAGACGCCGTTTGGTGGTTGCAGATGTAAACCGCTCATACGAACCGTTGCGTCGTTTCAATCATCCAACCAGTTGTATAAGTATGTCGTTAGTTTATCAAGAACAAGTTGCCGGTTTGTATATTCTTTGTTTGAATACAAATCAAAGTTTGATTCCACATCTTTTCAGTTCATTTGTGTAATGTGTTCTTACAATTCTCCAAAGATCCATAAGGGATTCTCAGTGTGCAAAAATTTGTTCAACAGCTCTACGTTTGGTCATCCGTACCAAATTTCTTCTTCAAGGTCGATTGACAGAAAGGGTTACGATGTTTCATTGCACCAGTTCACCCGTATAAATAGTAATCGATTTGGTCAAATTTAGATACAAAAATTCTTAACAGATTTCATATTCGTTCTTAATCTCTCTAAAAATCATCCGATTGAATATTCGTGAGTACCAACGAAATAATTCAATCTAAAAGTGTTCACACCATATCTTAGTTATCGCAAATTACCAAAACCGACGTTGTAGAATATTACAAAAGAAGTCTTGTATAAATATCCCTGTCCACTACAGAAAGGGTTCACAGTCAGCCTAATCTTTCACTGATTACTTGCAATTTATAAATATCACTGACATTTCCAGTTTATCTATTTATTGTATAGACAAAAGCATATGTATACACACCCATTTACAAAGCATAGACATCTAGTATTAAATGAGATTAAACAGTTTGAGAACCTTGAGGATTATCATCATCTTTCTTGAACATGTTCTTGATGGCTTCTTCTTTCTCATCAATAAAATCACAAAAATTAAACAACACACCATAGCAACCCCTGCTTGATGATGATGATGACGATGATGCTGGGAATGAAAGTGAGCGCGGGTCTAGCATCTGCTTTTGTTTATAATAAATATACTGACGAACGGTTTGTAATAAGAATAAAACCAAAGCAGTGAGAGAGAAAATGCCACAAATCATGTATAAACCATAAAAACTGCTCATTTGCAGCTGATTAGGCTCGTTTTCACGCCTCACGCCACTTGAACAACCCTTTTCGCAAAACCATTCATCATGGATTTTTTGAAGCTTTCCATTTTCGGAAAGTTGCATGATTGATAAGGATAGTGTGGTGGCAAGAGGAGAGTCTCTCTTGAATGCCTGACATTCAAGAAATGCCTATATGAGTATCCGTTCGGTACCAAATAAAAATAAAACTTGCTTATGTCAATAAAAAACTGACAGATCAGCCAAGGGTTATAAACAAACCACTATTTTCACATGGTGTTATAAATGTGAATTTTCTGCAAGTAGGTTGTTATTTAAATAAAACGAAAAAACAAGGGTTAATTACTTTTTTTAGTAACTCACAAGACCCCTTCCCTACCCTGTTACCTGAAAACTCCTAAGACCCTGATCAGGTAAACCGCAGCCACACTGGGTAAGAGGTTATAGTAGAAATCAGGGGAAGCAAGATTCAAACCTAAGACCTCTGCTAGAAGGCAATCAGATGCTTACCACTGCACTACCCCTTGAAGGTTGAGGGTTAATTACTTGCTTACACCAAAATATAACTTAATTTCACTTTTTCGTCATTGTATGTTAGAAAAAAAAATGCTTTTTCCCATTGTAACATATTTTAAATTGTTTTAACACTACATGTAAGTGACCTTCTACGACAGGTAAAATGGTGACGTGTCACCAACTTTTTTGATGATGTGATGGCGTGACGGTATGTCATGCCATCATTTCAACTGTTATAGAATGTGTCACTTACAGAAAATGGTAAAATACTGAAAGTATATTATATAAATGAAAAAATACATTTTCTTACATACAATGAAAAAATGGTGAAAGTAAGTTCCATTTTGGTGTAATCAAACCCAAAAGGTAAATTACCTTGCTTCAAACAAGCAACAGGAATTAGGTAAAACTATGAATTAAATCCTAATTTTTGATGGTATATATAAAAAGTTCAAATCCTCGCAATGACAAGGTTAGGTGGTATTTAGGTGTAAAAAAACTGCTGTTCAAAAAAAATATATAAAGAGTTACTTACAAATCCCCATCCGCTTCTAGTAAACGGTTGACCAACAATCGCAAAATCCTCATGATCCAAAAGAAACAACTCAACATAAGGAAGCTCATCAACAATGGCTGCCACCCCACCATTATGAGGTCCCAACCGCAATGCTTTTTCATATTCATCTGGTGACCCAAGTGGAATAAGGCTAGATCTAGGCGCAAAAAGACTTTCAGCCAAATAAGTATATGCAAATGATCCAACTTGGTACCCAATCGGCAAACGAGTAGCCACTAAACTATCAATTCCAGTGATTGGTGATGAAAGTTGTTCAACAGTAAGAATAGATGTTAAGCTTGCGGTGTAGCTTGATGTTATTACCATTAACAAAAAAAGCCATACCACCATTACCATTCGCCCAAGTGGGCTAATTGTATCTTCCTCTGCAATTTTATCATGTAAATTAATAAGTAATAACAATAAGTTAATTAAAGATATAGAGGATATTGTATGCTGAGGCCACCCAAGCATTCAACCTTTTTCATTTATAGGTCACTCAAGTATGTATGTGGTTTCACTTATATCAGTTCCAACCAAAAGTATGTTGGATGAAGGAAATGCCCTTACAAATTTGGAAAGACGAACTTACCTTGAATGATATGTCAACTTGTGATAGGTTAAAATTGTTGCCTTTTAGAAAAATCTAAAAAATGTAAGGGCATTTCTTTAACCGGTACATTTTAAAAGAAGTCCATAACACCATCACCATTCATTTAAGTGGACTAATTAATTGTATCTTCCTCAGCAAATTTACCATTTAACTATGGGGAGGATTATTAATGAAGGGGAACAGCTAGAAATAAAAACAAATTGTACACTTTTCATGATTAAAGCAACCGCCTTTAAATTAACAGCAAAATAGAAACCAACCTGCATTTTCTTACTGATTAGCAACCAAGTTACATATCTTTAATGACTGTAGCAACGATTCAACCGGTAGCATGCCATTTTTATGCTGATTTTTTAAAAAGTGCTGACTTTGTATCTATTTGCCAAATCTATATCTATACTATATAATAAATAAAGGTTTTTCAATGCCACGTGTCATCTCCATATTCATTCACATCATTTTTTTCCCGCCTCTCTCTCTTATTAAACACACCTCTATATTTTATTAAATACACATATCTCTCTTATTAAATACACCTTTATATTTTATTAATAATATTTTTTTTTAAAAATGTTAATCTTTGTATTAATAAAACTCCTGACATATTTTGACGAGTGTTTGTGTTAATAGATTATATTGTGTTTCACGGGTTTATTCAACCCGTATAAAACACGAGTTTTTAAAAAATAAATTTTTAGTACTTAATATATAATATTATAATTATATATATTCAACCCGTGTAACACACGGGATTTTAACCTAGTTAGAGAATATGCATATGTCAAGTCACATTCAATATAATAATTTTTAAATATAATTAAACATCATTTCTTCAATGTTGTAACTCTTTTTTTTCATATGTGGCTTCCATCAACCATTGCCACATCATCAATTTACAAGTAAAATCAGTTAACATAAGATTGGTAGTTAGAATCTGTAATAAACTAGAAGTTTGTTTCTATTTTGCCCCTAGTTCAAATTTGGTTGCTAAAAGAGTCAAAACCACCAAGGGTAAAATAGTCAACCATTTAACTTAATGGTGTATGCTAAAAGAGGTGGTGTACATATAGCCAGCCACTCAAAGAGGTGGTGTACATATAGCCAACCACTCATTTAACTTAATGGCATTGCCACCCAAGTGTTCAAATGTTTTTCGTTGGACGACCAATATATTGAAAGGTCTAAATACGCCACCCAAGTATGTATCTAGTTTAGTTTATACCAAATCCATCTAAAAACATGTCGGATGAAGAAGATGATCTTAAAAGTTTTAAGAAGTTAACTTACCTTTAATGAGGTGTCAGCATGTTATATGATAAGATTGTTGCCCTAAAAAGATTTTAAGGGCATTTTCATCTTGTGTTGTAGTTTCAATATATGGATGTCCTTAATGAAAAAGGTGGAATACTTGGCCTCCATAGGCGTTGTCACTATTACTAATGAAATTAGGATAACAAAATCACAGATTAAGTACTTACGGTTTCTCTTGAATAGAGTTGAGAAACTAAACCTGAAAAACAAATAATAATAATACGTCAACATTCTTCAACTTTTTCATCACATGGCTTATATTAGAGGTGGCAAGAAGAATAACAGGAGCTGTCGAACTGGTCACAAAAACTTTTGCTTTATTATTTTAATACTAATTAAATTGTGAATCATGATTAAAAAAAATATCAGTACTATAATGGTCTAAATTTTCGAATAAATCGATTTAAGAGGTTAACTGCATTAAACTTCAAATAACTTTCAAACCCGTTTGACCTATTCGATCCGTTCCCTTTTAGCTATATTTTGTTCTTTGACCAGCTTGAGATAAAGCAACCCAAATCGTCAAAACGACCCATGTATACATAAACAGGTCAAAACTGCCACTACTTCTAAATCATAGATAAACAAAGAACTTACAAGAATATTGTTACAAGTTGTCTCTTAAGTGGGCCCCTGAAATCATCATTAACACGGTGCTCAAGAAGCCACATAACAATAGCAATTAGCACAAAAGCCGCTGCAGTGACACACCACATTTCTATAGTGAACGGTCTAAGAAATACCCAAGTACTCGCTTTTGAATTATTAATAGGAACCACTATCACAAGACCAGTTGTAGCATAAGGCTGTGTGTAATCAACAATTCTTGTTCTGTTTGTCACTATTGCAATATCTCCAACCGCCCCGTCAAAAACCTGTTAACAATCAAAACACATAACTAGTTAGTTGTAACAAAGTGAGTTCCAAAAAAGAGTGTCCAGGTGTGCTTTTGTTGTTTGAAGTTGTAATGATCATATACTTGTATGTTTTAAGTGTTTGACCAATTCTAATTGTTTAATAAACTAAAAGATTAAAAAAATGACCCAGAAATAAAAACTTTGTTAAAGAAGTAGAAATAAAAGGCTTTAAAATTAGGTTAAAATAAGGGGCATTATATATAAATAACTTTATTTGCCATCAGATAATCAGTTTTGTTATGAAACTGATTATCTAAAACTATTTATTTGACCCATGAGTGAAGTATACTTTGTTCATCCAAACATTAAAAACTGATTATTGTAACTTTCAAGCCTCAATAATCAGATAAATGGCTCCAAAATGCAAACTCTAAACATAGATCATAATTGCATGATAAAAATGTGACTTAATTGATATTTTACTTACATCATCCGTGACGGACTTCACAAGATCATCATAACTAGGGTTGGATAGACCATCCCCAAATGGCACAAATCGATAAGGGAGTTCATAAGGAACTAACTTAAGTGCTTCCTTAAACACATCAATACAATATCCTTCAATTGTATGATTACTTAATTCCGTCACAAATTCCACAAAACTAGCCCGTTTTGGTATCCCGATTCTTAACGGTCTTTCAGTATCACCAATGACCCACCCACGAGGCCGGTCTGTTTTACCGCCAGGCCAAGTAATCACACCGAGTTTATCATTTGAAACCGAAGGACTAGTTTTATCCACTTTGAGAGACTCGGGTGGTTTGACCGACAGACCCGAGTGGTTTGACCAATAACCCACATTATGAACCGCTAGGTTGACCATATTAAAAATTTTATAGCCAGAAGGAACCAAGTTTCGATTTCCATCAAAGTGAATACGGCCCGTCAAACCGTTGAAATTCATCTCGGATAATATCTTGGTAAAATTTCTCCCGCCATCAAAAATCTTGAGTTGCCCGAATTGTGACCCGACAATCGAAAACGTTAAATTACTTTCTTGATTAAGAAAGGTGTCAATTGTGTGTGCTACAGCCCACACAGTATCATAAGCATACGACCCGTAGACATTCGACCCGAAATTCTTATCCTGTGATGCTTGTAGAGTATGTTGACAAATACCAACAACACCCTCGATAATTCTTAAAAAAGACTGATTTTCCGGGGTAAACGAGGATAAAGTGGTACAAAGCCAATCGGTTGTAAGCCATACATAATCACTAGTCATCATATTAAGCTTATTTGCTACTTGAAAGAATTTCAAAGTGGGATCAGGATTAATGTGAATGATATAAACACGAGGACCAAGCGGGATTGACCCATTAAGCACATTAGTGATATCATCAAGATTATAATTAGTGGGCAAAGGTAACTTATAAGAAATCTTTGACATTCTTTTTTCTACTTCATCATCTAAAGAAAATATCCCATTTCTACCATACTCATCATCAGTGTAAATTGCAATCACTTCTTTCCACCCATAAAAGTCTATCAAATTAGCCATGGCTGCCATTTGAAATGAATCACTCTGTGTGGTTCTAAAGAAATAAGGGAATTGGAGGGAAGACAAAGTGGGATCCGTGGCAGCGTATGAGATTATTGGTACTTGAACACCATTTGCAATTTGAGAAATCATATGAGCTACAGTTGATGATTGTGGGCCGATTATTGCCACCACATCTCTCTCAAGCATCTGAAATACTGACAAAATATTTTCAAGAAACTTTATTCGGTAACTTTAAGTTGCGAACACATGAGAATACATTCATACAAAAGACAATTCATATGTTTTCTTTTCCTAACATTTTGATATCCATGAGACTAAAAGGCCAGGAATTGTTTGCTTACATCTATTACATACACTTTTATAGCACGTTACGGCTATGGTTAACTATGCTTTTACATAAATGATAAAAGATAACCATGAATTGATTTTTAACCTATGGTTAGCATTTCCCAAATTCTGAATTCTTCTGTTAATAACAGAAACTGAACAGGGTTGATCATGAATCACCACTAGGTTTGGATCCCTTCATATTTTCCTAATTTAATATGTACAATATAATGAAGATTGAAGAGAACGACAACCCAATACAACATGCCCTCAATTAACTTTACTTTGGGCAAAAGAGCTATTCAAAAGCTAATAATAACGGTAAAACGTCAAATTGAAACTTAAATTAAGTGAAATTAATATTAACAGATAATAACCGAGTCTTCCATCTGTTCCATTTTAGTCACTCAAACTTTTTTTGTCTCATTAAAGCCACTCAAGTGTCACATGTTGTTCCAATCTTAAGCAATTATTAGGTTAAAGGTTACTTTTTTGGATTTCATTATAAGGATATAATGAAAATGAAATCCAAAAAGAGTAATCCAACATATTCAGTTTTCACCATATCCATAAAATGAAATCCAAAAAAATTTGTTCACTTAACCTTGTAACCACGCAAGATTGGAACAACAGGTGAAACACGAGTGACTTTAATCATACAAAAAAAGTTTGTGTGACTAAAATGAAACAGGCGGAACTTGATTATTCTCCGAAGTTTTCCCATATTTTATAGAATTATTAAGCCCCTTTGTTAGCATGTGTAAAACCACCAAATAAATATTTTCTTTAAACAACAATTCCTAGATTTTCTAGAACCTGTACTTCCAAGGATTTGATCAAGACATCACTTAACCACCAATCACATAAAGTATCAAAGACCTAAAAACCAACATAATAATAATTTGATAATTAATTTATATTAAAACAAGGGAAAGGATTTGACAGTGAGGTACAACATTTAACCACCGAGATGTCCCAACATAAATTCATATGATCACATCAAGTATTAAAGACCTAAAAAACCAACATGATAATAATTTGATAGTTAATTTACATTAAAACAAGGGAATATATATACCTCCAATTGAACTCTTGAAGACGCTGCAATTAGTATCCTCCATGATTAACCTCATTTGAGTACCATTCAGAATCCTCGAATCCCTATTCACATCGATTACGGCACTTTCCACGCCCGCCTTTGCAGCTTTACCGATGACCGAATCGAACGATAAAAGCACTCCAACATTTACAAAATCAGGTCGTTTTGAGTAAGCACAAGTGTTGAGAAAGAGGGGTAAAAATAGTAATAATGTTACAGTGAACTCCATTGTTGAAAACCCTCACAAAGTGTAGTGATGTTCCGGTGAATTAGACATGAAATTAAGGTGGTAATGGTCGGGGTGTAGATCAGGTGGAGAAAGTGGGGTTGCGTTAGTCCTCAAGTGTGTTTTAATGGTGGGGTTTGAAGAATGTGATGGGGGGATAAGAATAAAGTCGCTGAAGAATCCCCCGGAGTTTTTTTTTTCTTTTTAATTTTTTTTTATTGTAAGAATAAAGGCAACAAAAACATGGGGAAATAAATAATGATGACATTTATATATTTTTTTTTGTAAATAAGTGATACTAATGAATCGGATTCCTTTTATATTAAATCTGAAAAAGTTATGTTAAACGTTTCTCGTTTTTACTTTACATAATAGAAAAAGTAAGATACTTCCATTTTTGTAAAACTTTCGACTTTGTAGTTGTATGTAATAAGTATGGATTTTGGATTCGGCTCAATCTTTTTAGTAAAAGATTGGGTCGAGTTTCATTGAAATTCAGTTAAGAGAACGAACATTGTCTTTTCTTATTTTTATTCGTATCCAAAGTATCTATTGCTTGGAACTCAAATTGATCTCCTTTCATACTTCACAAACAACAGCTAGTTTAAGACTCCATTTAGCAGCCTCACGGATAATTTCACTACCCTTAGTAGCAAGATTGCGTCCCTCATTACGAGCTTGCACACATGCTTCTAGAGCTACTCGATTAGCTACGGCACCAGAAGCATTTCCCCAAAGGTGCCCTGAAGGTGAAATAAATGATGCGACTTATATATTTTTCAATACAATCATCACGTAGTAAATTAACAAAGCCTAAAGTGATTTCTCTTTTCCCTTCAAGTTTACCTACTACAGTACCCGGAATGAATGTGATCTCCACCAAACATACATAACGCTTTAGCTAGTACACGGAAGTGCATATCATGATTCTTCTGTCCATCAATAACTGCATGCATTGTGCGTTGGATGTGAAGAAGTAGACCTTTATCTCAGCAATAATGAGCTAAGCTAGTATTTGCAGTGAATCCCCCTGTTAGATAGTCATGCATTATGATAGGAACGGACTCTGTGTTACTGAATGGATCAACGAACTGAACATATTTCAATTCCGCTTGCAGCTCCAACTAAAGCAATTGTAGCAGTACCAGCACCGATGACTTTTAAACCCTCCATAACATCTTTAAAAGTTTTCATTTCAGTCTATTAATTGGAAGCATGATTTTGATTCTTGAAAGGGAGTTAAGTGGCTCTGAGAGGCACGAATGGTATAACAATAAGTATTGATTCGACTAGCTCGAACGTGGGGTAATTTATCAAGTAAGGGTTTTAGGCTTCCACTTAGATAGGGCCTCTAATTTTTTTTAAAAAAATTATACATGTTTAATTTTTGCCACTTATATGATGAACATTGACCGGCTAGTAATCGCTTAATCGGTTCACCTATTGGTTGTTATAAACAAATGCTAATTTGGTATATTCTGTTATACTTGTGTTGATTGTTGAATTTGCTCTAAAGCAATTGGTAATCTTCATCCATTATTCTTAATCATATAATGTTGGCCTATGCAGAATTAAAGATATGTACTCTAACATTAGTGAGAAATCTGGGTAGAAGACTCCCCGATTGCATATGATGTTTATGAAATCATCATGAAGGTGCAGATGTTAGCCTAATTGTTATCTCAAGTTTGAATGATAAAGTAAATAGGTCAAAAGTAACTTTGAATCATTATGTATAGTTTGTAAAGTCAAGGGGTTTAATGTGTAAAAGCCAAAGTGTAAAACTGATTTAGGGGAAAAGGTGCAATTGTTTGTAAACGTTGCACCGGTTCAAGAACTAGGGTTATAAAAACCCATATCGAGTCTGTAATCATGTGTGTGTAAGAATACAATTCATGTGTAAATAAAATTGTTTGTTATTGAGAGAAGTACCATTATTGTTCATTGAGATCGTTGGCAAAAGCACATATGTTTATAAGTTTATTATGTTACTTAGAATTATAATTGGGTTGTCATTAATCACTTACATATACTAGATGTATATTGATTACACATATGTTTATAAGGTAACTGTACAAGTTTGCAAAATCACTTACATATACTTCTAGTTGTAGAATTAAAGATAATGCATCTCACTTACATATAGTACTAGTTGTAGAATTAAAGATAATGCATCTCACATCAAGGCTTGTATCTCCATACACATGTACAATTCTACCAATTTCTTCATTTCATTAGATATGCTAAAGTTTTTTGGTTGGGTAAATAGGTAGTTTTTTTGCTAAAATTATAAAACAATTTTGCAACGATTTAATGTAAATTTTGCTGGAAAAAAATTACTTTTTTTGCTCTCAATGAAGAAATTTTCCGTATCCACCGCTAAAAAGGGTCCTTGACTTTTACTTTCGCTTTAGGCCCTCAAAATGTTTGAGCTGCCCCCCGCTTGTCTGAAGTGAAGAGTAAGGCTTTTCGAATAAAAAGGATTCTTAAGACTAGGGGAGGGTGGATTTTTTGATCGGATAATACTGAAAGGTTTCTAGGTCAGGCTTAGGAATGGCATCTTGTGGCATCCCCTTGTTAGTCGGTTCGGTTTAGTAGTCAAGCTAATGTTGTAACACCCCAGCTCGAAGTGGGCCAATGCGTCACCTTTACAAAGTCAGATCAAAACATAATTCCTTAAATATATGAAAATGTATACGAAAATCCTAATAATTTAAAATACATTATTAACTATAGAAAACTACACCGCTAGTTCATAGCTCTCTTCACACTTTCTCTTTATCCCTGAAAACTTGTTGAAAAGAAAGAAAAAGCGAAGAAGCAAAATGTCATGAACAAATAATGTCGATAAAAGTGATAATATAATAATACATATAAATTTACAGATATAATATAATATGTAAACATGTAAATTTGAGAGTATTAAAAAACTGTAACTTGTAAACATGTAAGTTTGCAGACTTGTAAATTTGTAAACTTTTAAACTCGTAAGCATGTAATCTCGTAAATATGCAGACTTGTAAACTCATAAACATGTAAATTCACAACACATGTAAACCCGTAAAAATGTATAGTTAACAGATTTCAAGAACTTGTAAACGTTCAAAATTTATACCTTTGTGAACTTGTGAAAGGAGACTTGTAAACTCACATTTTAAAACTTGTCACATCACCGGAAATGCCCATTGAGTCCGATAGTCAACATAAACATAAACAGACAAAACAGGGGAAATATGTAAATATGTAATTAATGATTTTAGCAAGAAGAAATATATAAATGTCTCAAAAAATAAAACGACACGTGACATTTCCTCATTAGTGGAGGTACTATTCACTCACGTTGTACTTTAAATAAGATTAATAATTAATAATAATACTTACATGTAAAACAATAAATTTTTTAATAAAAATCATCATTTTATGCTTATTAATTTGACACCTGTCATAATATAATATTTTTTTAACTTTTTCTTTATGATTTTTCACAGAGTTTTCAAAGTTATTCCCTAATTTTTCACAATGATTGCATGAAATATTGAAGACCGTTACATAATGTTCACGATTCCTTCACATGAAAAAAAACATATATAAGAAAATTCACAATGACAACACGAGTAAGTCACGAAACATTTCCCCTTTTCACAAATCTCTGGCCTTTAATGGGTCATTTGTTAACCGGTTCTTACTCCACTCGTCTTGTTTTACACGGCAAATGCTTTTGAGAAGAAGGAATGCACCAGATGACAATTCTTTATTTGTTTACAGTTAAAACTACTAATGTACGAGTGTGCATACCCTATGAACAATGTAACTCACAGTTCCATGCCCAAAGTAGCGTTTGTGGTTGCTAATTGTATGTTGTGTTGAAACTGCACCAATTTGAGCATCAAATGAACAAGGTGAATATCAACAAGGTTGAAATGAACAGATTATTCCGCATCCCTGTAAAATTGGTGTATAAAAAAATTTAGAAAAGTATGAATATAATCATCAATAAAGAAGAAGTAAGCTCACTCTTATGATCTGATGTTGCTTTAGGAAGTGCTGGAAGCTCTGTGCCTACCATGGAAGTCATATTAGTACAAAGGTCATGTTCGTTCGTGTATATATAAGGGCTGGTTTTGTATAAAACTAATTTTAAGTACAGAAACGAATAACACTTGTATGTATTGCTAGCGAGGTATAGTGGAGAGAGAAAGAGCGATTACATAACCGTCTTATGCATAGTTAAAATAATATGTACAAGTGTTTATGTGCTTCTCTGTTTAAATTGTTTCTATATTGAACACCCTTATATATGTGTGTATATCCTTCTAAAAGTTCAAACTGTCGTAATGTCATATATTTTATTTCCAAACACTAAAAATATCATATTTACCCTTTACCAATAAAACAAAATGAGTACTTATAAAGTTTAGAACGATAAAAAAGATTTTGAGCCTTTAGAAGAACAAATAGACCTACTTATATTAGGCAATTGATAAGGAGAATCAATGTAAGAAGGCGGCCATGGTGCAGCAACATTGTCATTAAGGTCGCATTTAAAGTCGATTCCTGAACTTTGATCATACGTCACATCAAAAGGCAAGCTTGGAAACAAACAGCCAGAGTCTAAGTAAAAAAGATTAAATTAGTTCAGATAAAATTGTCCAAAAAACATTCTTCTCAGTTGATTAAACTACTTTTTGTGGTGACATAATGAGCCAGTCAGACAGGTCGATAACATACCAAAAACAGTTAATTTCAGTACAATTTGGTTGGCTGAAAACTATGTTTGTCTAAATATTTTATTTATAAATAATTTCATGTTATGGTTTTATACAACAAATGTAACGAACTTCCATGATGTAATGGCCTTAGGACTATATTATTTTAAAATTCGATGATGTAATGGACTATATTATTTTTATAAATTTAACAAACTTTTCTTTCTTTACCGACTTGATAAAATTGACCTGCTATAACTGGGACCCACAACATTTTTTACCGTTATGGCAAGTCATAAAGGGGTCCCCCGACCTTCCCCAATTTTAGAAGTGCATAAAATGAGAAATTGTCACATCAAGTGGAAAAAAAATTGTTCATTACAAACAATGATAAAAATACAATGGTATGCTGCATTTTGGTGTATATTACACGTGAACGTTTTTTGAATAGCAATCATTTTTAGTTTACCAATTTTATATTTTGATCCGTTAGAGAAAAAACATAACATGACTAGACTAGTTTTATAGTAAATGAGTCAAAATTAACACCTCAAATTTGACACATTTTATTTAAAAAATTCATATGTACCTTGTGATCCAACTGTTGTGTAGCAAGGTAGCCAAGTTCCGAATGATAACATCAAAACACCACAGCAACACCACCTAGAAAATTGTTAAAAGCGGCCTAGACATGACATAAAAAACAATACATCTTGCGAAGCACAAAAGGAAAACTAACCTTGGAGAGAGAAATCTTTGAGTTTGATATGACAAATGTTGTATACATTAGCCGAGGCATTAGCTTTTTGCAAACTAGTAGCAAACGAAGAAGCACAATTTATGGCTTGCAAGTTTGTAATGAAGCTTTGATCTTGCAACTGAGTAATGTAATGCTCCAAGGCATCACAACAAGTTGCTTGGTTATTCATTGTGTTTCCACATTCTTTTGAAACGTTCTTCATGTCAGGAAAGACAAGCGGACAAACTAGATCGAGATAAAACAATTTATTGTTAAAAAAAGACGCCGAATAGGGTTAATTGCATAAAAAAGTAACCAGCTTTAATCAACTTTGTTATCATCAATAAAAGCCCATAATTTTTCTAAAATTTATTTTATTGAAGTTAATTTTTAGTCTTGATTGTAAGTAACTAGTACACCTGGCAAAACAAATCCAAACATCCAATTTAGTCTTAGTATGATAACTAATTGAGGGATTTTTCAACATGTCAAAATGGGTCACTCTTACCTTTATTGACCTTGCAACTAGAAATTCCCCGCAAAACTTTACTTGCATCAGAAGGTTCGAGTTTACTTGCCAGCCAACGAAGCACAAGCTTCTTACAATCATCAATCATCTTTGGAATACTATAATTCTTTGAAGCCATATCAACCGCAACATCCTTTATAGCATTCTCACAAACTTTATCCCTACATTCTTTCATCGGATCATATCTTTTACAAGATTCGATAACTTTTGAACTGTTCAAAATGTTTTCGATTTCTTTGACATCTACCAATGGGCACGAAGCCCGGGTGAGGTTTGTGGGGTTGATTGAGCATATTTCAAGAAGTTGGTTATAGGAACCTTGAGCTTCCAAGATTTGTGTTATGTCTGAGAGGCAATATTCGGCGTGAGTGTCGTTAATGGCAAGGGTTCCACTAGAGAAACTCGATTGGCCTATAAGGATGTTTATTGTGGCATCTAGTTGAGGGCAACATACCACATTGGCTAGATATGGAGCTAGTGAACCCCAACAATCAATTGCAGTTGTGGTTATGATGCTTTCTATGTTTGTAAAGTTCAATGGACACTTTCCTGAAATGTTAGAACAAGTCAAGTAAGGTTCAAATAAATGGGAAGAGGTCAAACGGGTCAAACATCTTAATAGAGGTCAAATGTTTCGGTAGAGGTGGCAAGATCTGACAAATTAAACAGGATGGGTTAAATTGGGTAATTTTTAGTGTGTTGAAACAAACATGAAGGGGAAGGATTTACGTGCAAAAAAATTACACTTTTATATATTTTTTGGCTCGTTCAATTTTAAAAAATTAAACATTTATTAAAATATTATTTAGGATTGGAACACTTAATGAAATCTGAGTGACTTTATAGGGACAAAAAAACTTTGAGTGACTTAAATAGAACATTTGAGAAACTTGTTTACGATTGAGTGAAGTTTTCCAATATTTTAATGCGGTAATTATGATTGCAAAAACACATGTGAAAGTGAAAATGGGACTGAAAACGAGTCATGTTTAGTACTTAGTATGCTCAAACGTATCGGGTCGTCCTACAAACAAACTTGTTTCTTATTTTAATTTTTTTTATAAATAATTGATGGCTAATTATGTTTAAAAACAATATAATTTCAATAAAAATCTAATGTTTAAATAAAACTATTTAGGATGTACATTGTATGCAATTTGAAAGAGATTCTTGAAAATTTTCCAAGTCAACTCTATTACAGGGTGAACAAATAACCAAATTAAATGAATCTGAACAACTAACCGATGGTTTGATTAAGCCATACCTGATATTTTTGGCACGCCAACATTAGTAAATGGCATCAACGGTGAAGGTGCGAGTAGGGGAAGAACACGCTGAGGATCCAATTTCGGAGGCTGATCACCGGGTGATTGAGCTTCCTTGATGTATAATTGTGGTAGATTAGAACGAATGACGGTGTTATACGACTCGGATATACCTGCATCCAAATACTTTTCTAGCGAATTAATTACAGGAAGCTAATCAATAACAGTCGAATGAATGTCGAATCGTTACTTACGGAGAAGAAGTAGTAGCAATGTGAATTGAAGCATTATCCTTTCATGATTACGACTCCGAATTCGATCCATCAGATCAGCCGAGTAAAATGAACAATGTGTATGTATATATATATACACACATGTGTAACGTGTTTGTGTGTGTGAAATTGAAATAGTTCATTTGGTGTTCTTCAATGACGAACTGTATGTTTGTTTGTTTATTTCACACGGAAGGGTATGAAGTCAATGACTTCAAATGCAAGGATGGGTCACGTGCGACGCGTATGCCGGCATTCCTGCCGAAATTGAATTTACCCTTTTGAGTTTTTTAAATACGAAAGTGGGGTAATTTAATGTATTTTTTGTTATTAAAAATGAGAGAAACTTAAAAATACAAAATAATGTGGTTTGAAATCCAAAATTTTCAACAAAAAAAGGTTGCTTCTGCTTATGGCTTTGGACTTTGAATTCCCCATGTTCTGGATTCATTGAATTTATGTGCGGAATAAACTCAAAATTTGGATTCTAAATGATTTTGATAATTCTTTTAAGAGAAACTTTAATATCTTTCAGCTTGAATCTTGTCTTATTTTATGAGAGGTGAGTAACTATAAGGCAGTGATTGGTATGTTTGAATGCATGGTGAAATGAAATGAGTCATTACGTTGAAATGAAACAAAACATGTTTCGTAATCACAAAGGAATGAAATGGAGCATTACATAAGGAATTCGATTATTTCTATTCTTATGATTTTCATTTCTTAGGGAGGGGTTATTTTTTTTCATTCAATCAAGTAATGAAATGATTTTATTTAATTATTGACCTGAACCATGACTCAAATGATAGCGCGACCCATGCCCATACCCATGACCGACTCATGAGTCATGACCGTAACCATGACCTGACCTATGATCGGACCATGGCCCAACCAATGACCCAACCCATGACTCGACCTATGACCCGATCCATGACCTGACCCATGACTCGACCCATGCCCAGACTCATGACCCGCACCGACCAGTCGCTTGACCCGTCCCATGCCCCGTCTCTTACCCCAACTTATGACTCGAACCATGGCTTGACCCATGCCCCGAACCATGGCCCAACCCATGACCCAACACATAAGATAAATTTATTAGTTAAAAATATTTTATTTTTCATGAAATATATTTTCTTGTTTACCAAATAGTACGTAGTAATGATGTATTCATTATCATAAGGTAACCAAACACGACAATGGAATGATAATGATCAATTTCTTTCCTTTGTCTATTCCATTCACTTGTCCATTCTATTCCATCATTCATCTCATTTATTATTTCTCAATCCCGGTTTTATAAATATACCTCAATCGTAGATATAAATAGTTTTAATAATATCTTATCTTAAAATATCGTTTTATAATTCATAAATCTTCTTTACTAACTATTTAATGTTTTCTTTATTCAACACGTGTAATACATTAATTCTGAATCTTTTAGTTATATTATATATATACATATAAAGATGGACACATTTTTTCCTTCCATATTCCTTGGCATCTATTCCTTTCCATATTCCCTTGTATATTACTTGTTTTCAATTAGTATATTAATATATTAAGGGCCATGTATTTCCTTTGTAAGACACATTTTTTCAATGTTGTAACAAATTTCTTCAAATTTTTTATAGTATCAAGCAGCCAATATAGATCCTACGACCAAAACACAAATCCCAAAAACACCAACAATGGCTTGCGATAAGACGGAAACTAGCAAACACGATAGAGGAGCAATTTCTAATCTCAACTCTCCATACTATATCCATGCTTCGGATTACCCAAGGCAAATGCAAGTCAACGATGCCCTAAATGATGGAAACTACATTGATTGGTCACAAAAAATGTTAAACTTCTTGTACGTCAAAAACAAAGTAGGTTTCATTTACGGATCGATCAAAAAACCGGAATCGAATGCTACAAATTACATGGCTTGGATGAGGTGCGGTGCCATGATTAAAGGTTGGTTGAACACTGCCATGGAGAGACATCAGTACAAATGTCACGCATGCTAAAACGGCTCAAAAAATGTGGGAGGATCTACAAGAACGGTTTAGGAAGGAAAATGCGCCAAGAGCGTACGAACTCTAACAATCCTTTACCACAACCGTGCAAGATGACATTTCTGTTTCAGCATACTACACAAAGTTGAGCTCACTTGGGATGAAATGCAGTCGGTCCTTCCTACACCTAGGTGCTCATGTAACTGTTGTACTTGGGGTTTAGGAAGGAAACTGTTTGAGGTGAAAGAAAAGGAGAGGCTCTATGAGTTATTGTTGGGGGCTAGACAGTGAGTTCGTTACCATAAGGACACAAATCCTAGCCAAGAAACCAACACCACCCTTAGGCACGACATATCACCTAGTCGCCGAGGATGAATAATAGAGGGCGATTTCCAGTACAAAAAACCCACTGTTGAATCTGCTACTTTCCAGCCGTATATCACGGGAAAATGAGAGCAAAATCAGCCACAAAACATGTTCACACAAAGTGATAAGAAGAGAATTATGGGGGGTTTCGGTTGAGCACTGTAACTTCTCTGGGAAAGATGTTCATAATTCAGAGGGATGTTTCAAGCGAATTGGTTATCCGGGTTGGTGGTCGGGTAAGGGTAAACAAGAGAAGTCCAAGCCTAGGGTCTCTCTCATCGAAGGAAATCAGAACATGGTACTGAACCTCACAAGCGAATAGTACCAACAATTCTTGAACTTTTTGGGAAACAAAGACAACACCAACAAAGAAGAGTCCTCACCGGTTGTAAATATGTCAGGTGATATTAACCATGAAGCAAGTGAGTCATTGACTCGGGCGCCACCGAGCATATAATCCACAAAGATACCTGTCTCAAAAATAAAACCAAAAGAAATCATGAATTACCAGTGATCATACCAAACAGTGAATCGATAGCCATAGAGGGGCGGGGAGACTATATATTACTCAATGGAACAATGATCAGAGGAGTTTACATGTTCCTAATATTAAATGCAGTTTACTATCTGTTAGCAAATTGTCTAAAGAACTCCTAGTGGGTGTACAAAATCAAAGTGGGTGTACAAAATCAAATACAAACCAAATGAAGATGTTGAGAGATACAAGGCTCCACTCATAGCGAAGGGTTTTACTCAAACGGAAGGAGTGTACTTTCATGATACCTTTTCCTAGTAGCCAAGCTTGTGACTGTTAGGAGCTTACTTGATGTTGCCGTGAAGATAAATTGGCACATCCATCAATTAGACGTTAACAACACCTTTCTACATGGAGACTTCAATGAAGATGTGTATATGAAGATACCACAAGGCTTTGGAAAACAAGAAGATTCAAGGGTATGTAAACTCAGAAAATCCCTTTACGGGCTTAAGCAAGCATCGGGGAACTAATACCAAAAGTTCACGACCTCATTGTTATAGTTTGGTTTCAAACAAGCTGGTGTCGATCACTCGCTTTTCTTATATAAAAGGGATAGTGTATTCGTGGATGCCGATATTTACATAGACGATGTCATTATAGTGGGTGTATTTTTGGATAAAACTCGGGAAACAAAGAATTTTCTTGACAAAGAGTTTAACATCAAAGACCTTGGGCCTCTAAAATATTTCCTCGGTATTGAGGTGGCTCGCACGAAGGACGGATTAGTGTTAAGCAAACGAAAATACAGATTGGATATCTTGGAAGACTCAGGAATGTTAGGATGATGCCTGAGCTCACTTCCAATGGAACCAAACTTAAAATTGGACAAGGATGATGAAGGATTGCCTACGAATCCTAACCAAAACCGAAGTCTCGCTGGTAGACTGATTTACCTTCAAGCAACAAGGAACGACGTCGCTTATGCGGTAAATGTGTTGAGCCAATTTGTTAGTAATCCAAAGCAGAGTTATTTGGAAGCCGCTAACCGAGTTTTATTTTATCTAAAAGCAACTGCAGATTAAGGAATTCTTCTATCAAAGGAAGGGGAAGCAATCTCATTTCATACTGTGATTCAGACTGGCGTGGTGTCCTTACACTCAAAGATCATGAACTAGATATTTATTATTTCTAGGAGGATCACTAGTGTCATGGAAGTCAAAGAAACAACCGGTTGTTTCCAGATCATCAACTGAAGTCGAATACTGAGCCATGGCAACAACAGTCAGTGAGATTTTGTGGATGAGGTGACTTTTGTAGGAACTCGAGTTGCACTGCATGACCGACTCACATGTCATGTGATAACAAACAACTCGACATATAGTTAACAATCTAGTTTCCATGAGGATACATAATGTTTTGGATAAAAATTAACAAGACCAATTACCAAACTTAGTTTGTGAGGTAGTGTGCTTGTAAAATCAACGAATAGCAATGCTAGAACGTAAAAAGTGACACAGGTGTTTACGAGGAAAACCCTTGATCTTTAGGGATCGCTGACATAAAATCTCGGGAGGTGACAATCGTCCCCTGCCTCGTTTCTTCAATAAATAATAAAAAGATTACAAGTGTTGAGCATTATTGATCGATATCTATGTGTTACAGAACTGATTTCGAGTCTAGAGAGCTAAGTGCATAGTGATTGTTGTGTCTATTATTGATCAAACTGCTGAAATAAATAGAAGGATAAAACTAACTAACTATCCGAGAATCCCGGTATAGACTAATTATCCTAATATGACCGTTGCAACTCATTCCACGCGTCTTCAACGCGTTCTCTTTGACTTCAGGAGCGATTCTTCAGGGATGAGCTTGACCACACGTGTTTAACCTGCGTATTCACTAAAAATAGATGAAAGATATAACGGTTAAATATTGATGATACCGGAACCCGTCAGGATACCGAAGTATGTCGAAGATCCAGGATCCTTAGCTGCAAAATGACCCATAACAATTGTCCCCAAATTTAACAGCTGTCAATCTCATCGACATCTGTAAAATTTTCATAATTCAAATAGTAAATGATGATAAGATTGTGATAAGACTTTTACGACTACCCATGCGATTTAACCGTTGGCAGCTATTAAGATAAAACCATCATTACTCTTTCTCTTTCATCCTCGTCTTCTCCAAGTCATTGCAGGTAAATTTTCCCCGAAACTTTTTACTTTCTTTCTTCTATTCTTCCGTCTCCATGGGTAAGAAAATGACTAGGTCAGCCTTTTCCATCATTGCCGAAGCGATAGAGGATTTCAAGGATCCAGGAATCCTTGATCATTCTGATCCTGAACTCTGTTCTTTCACTGACTCGGAGATCAAACTTTTGAAATCCAACAATGTTTTTCCTCAAAAAACCATTTTTAGGCCTTTCGATTATCGAACAAAGGCGGATTTGATTTCTAAAACATGGATTTGTTTTCAAAGTTATCCTTTTTCTTTGGGTCTGTCGTATCCTTTTTCACCACTCATCACCGAGTTTTTTAAACTTACCGGTCTCTATTATTCCCAAATCATTCCTATGGTTTGGAGGATTTTGGTTACTCTTGATAGGCTTAATCATGCACATTCCTTGACCATTGGCGTCCCTGAACTTGCCTCTGTTTATAATTTGAGAACACATGGTGCTTCCCGCTTCGTTTTTCAGCACAAATCTAAACAAACTCATTTAGACCCAACAGCTACCCAAAATGATACTGACTGGAAGGGAAAGTTCTTTTTTGTCAGGAGAGATTCCATTCCCGGCAGGAAGAGTTTGCCGCTTGAGTGGGTTAATAAGGGTAGGAAATAGTTAGGATTCCTGCAATTTATATTATATTTTACCTGTTATCTAGGTTGGTGGTCGGGTATGGGTAAACAAGAGAAGTCCAAGCCTAGGGTTGCTCTCGTCGAAGGAAAGCAGAACATGGTACCGAACCTCACAAGCGAATAGTACCAACATATCTTGAATTTTTTGGGAAACAAAGACAACACCAACAAAGAAGAGTCCTCACCGGTTGTAAATATGGCAGGTGATATTAACCAAGAAGCAAGTGGGTCATTGACTCGGGCGCCACCGAGCATATAATCCACAAAGATACCTGTCTCAAAAATAAAACCAAAAGAAATCATGATTTACCGGTGATCATACCAAACTGTGAATCGATAACCATAGAGGGGCGAGGAGACTATATATTACTTAATGTAACAATGATCAGAGGAGTTAACATGTTCCTAATATTAAATGCAGTTTACTATTCGTTAGCAAATTGTCTAAAGAACTCCTAGTGGGTGTACAATATCAAAGTGGGTGTATAGAATCAAATACAAACCAAATGAAGATGTTGAGAGATACAAGGCTCCACTCATAGTCAAGGGTTTTACTCAAATAGAAGGAGTATACTTTCATGATACCTTTTCCTAGTAGCCAAGCTTGTGACTATTAGGAGCTTACTTGATGTTTCCGTGAAGATAAATTGACACATCCATCAAGTAGACGTTAACAACACCTTTCTGCATGGAGACTTCAATGAAGATGTGTATATAAAGATACCACAAGGCTTTTGAAAACAAAAATATTCAAGGGTAAGTAAACTCAGAAAATCCCTTTACGGGCTTAAGCAAGCATCGGGGAACTAATACCAAAAGTTCACGACCTCACTGTTATAGTTTGGTTTCAAACAAACTGGTGTCGATTACTCGCTTTTCTTATATAAAAGGGATAGTGTATCCGTGGATGCCGATATTTACATAGACGATGTCATTATAGTGGATGTACTTTTGGAAAAAACTCAGGAAACAAAGAATTTTCTTGACAAAGAGTTTAACATCAAAGACCTTGGGCCTCTAAAATATTTCCTCGGTATTGAGGTGGCTCGTACTATGTCACACCCAGGTTTGAGGATACCTGGGCGTGCGACCAGATTGGCACCTCTTATTTTATTTAGAAAATCAGAGTTTGTTTAGCAGCGGAAATACTTTTGGATCGAATTTGTAATAAATCTCAACTCGAAGGTTGATATTGTATATTTTCCAAATCCGGGGATAATTAAAATACCATTTAATTTCACTGGGGATTCAAATACCCCTTTTCTATACAAAACCATGGTCCATGACCATTTACATGTCACCTGCGTAAGCATGGTAAAATTAGAGCCACAAGGTAGTTGGCCTATGCCTGGGGAGTTAACCCTATCCAATACCATGCTATACCAGCATTGGTATCTAAGGGTTTTACCTTCCGGCACCTAACCCTGTGTACAAGGGAGTATCCATATTTAGGAAATCGTCATCCTAAATATTTCCTCTTGTTTCTTATCACTGCAGAGTTATCTCAATGCTATTAGCACATAACCCTGTCAAAATATTTTATGTGCACCTTTATCCCCAAGACTATCCCGTAGGACTAGCCTTAGATAATCATTGACTACTTGAAAAACATTTGGAAAATAAAACGTCAGCGCGAATGCTGGTGAACATGATTATCATGACCAGTTTCATTTGGCAAACACAATATCAAAACATTTAACCATAATACGAGTATAATCTACCATCCAGCAGAACTATTTCATATGAGTGTACAACCACTGTATACACCAATAATTTCTGTAAAAGGACTGCTGGCATTACCAGACTTACTTACTGCGATGTCCCTTAACTGAGACCCCGTCTTACATCCAGTTATAGACAATTATCAGCCCCAATATGAGAATTTCACCCATAAAGCGTGTATCCCTTGATCAAGTTTTACGTATACTTATGGCCTGAATGTTTTACGTAGACGCCCTTATGCATCAAACTTTTGAATACCAGTATTGCCATTTTGTAAACATAAAACTTTCAAAGTTTTGAAAATAAAAGACAGATAAACATATTCACCTTAATAATAGCTTGATCTTATCTCAGGTAATCCGTATAAGCTTAGTGTAAACCTTAAAGCAAGTTCTAAGTTATGTTAGAATCTTAACGCACGAATACGAAAATAAACAAAAGTGCGGAAATAAGCGAAAGTCAGATATTTTACCGAAACGAGGGCATGAGAATCGAGGAATTTGTCCTCCAAGAAGTTGGGAGTTGGTTGTTGGTTGTGTGTAGAAATGATAAGCCGTGAGGGGCTATTTAAAGTTGGCCAGACCAACCCATAGCGGACCGTTAGCCGGGGTGGTGGCGTTCCGCTAACGCCCAGGGCATGCGTCAGCCCTACACGTCTTGTCCTGATTAGACCGATCCTCATATTTCGGCTAGCGGACCATTACGGAGGGCGTGGCGGTCCGCCACAGTGACACGCGTCAGAATTTGGAGCTGAGTCATTGGACACGTGGCATCACGAAAAGTTACGGCTGGATTGCGGCTAGCGGACCGGTACCCAAGTGGTAGCGGTCCGCCACCCAACCCTGAAACCTGTAGCAGACCGTTATGGAATACAGTAGCGGTCCGCTACCAATCAGTTTTCCCAAATTTTCATTTTTAACCGAGCTGCTTTCAAACGTTCACGGATTTGTAACACTTTGTCAGTTGTCTCCTGAACTATTTCACGTCCTGACAGTTGATTTTCTCCAATTTCTGCCCAGCAGACCGGAGTTCTGCATTTTCTTCCATACAATGCTTCCAATGGGGCAGCTTGAATACTGGTGTGATAGCTATTGTTATATGAGAATTCCATTAGAGGTAAGTGATCATCCCAACTTCCTCCAAGGTCTATTACACAAGCTCGAAGCATAGCTTCCAGAGTTTGTATTGTTCTTTCACTCTGATCATCCGTTTAAGGATGATAAGCAGTGCTAAGATTTAGTCGTGTTCTGAGAGCTTTCCGGAAAATTTGCCAGAATCGAGATGTAATTCGACTGTCTCTATCGGACACTATGGATAGTGGCACACCGTGTAATGTTACTATTTCGTTAACATACAACTGTGCTAACTTATCCATACTATATGTTTATTTCATTGGAAGAAAATGGGCAGACTTAGTTAGTCTATCAATGATAACCCATATAGTATCATTCCCACGACTGGTTCGGGGAAGTTTTGTAATGAAGTCCATAGTTATCATTTCCCATTTCCAAATAGGAATTTCGAGTTGTTGCAATAGTCCAGATGGTTTCTGGTGTTCAACTTTGACCTGTGAACAAGTCAAACATTTTACAACATAGGAACCGATGTGTTTCTTCATACCGATCCACCAATAATTTGGTCTCAGATTTTTATACATTTTGTCGCCTCCTAGGTGCATGGTATATTTTGATTTTTGAGCCTCTTCAAGAATTCGCTCTTGAAGATCTCCTATCATAGGCACCCATACTCGATCGTTCATACAAAGAATATCATCATTTCCTTTGGTTAATAGATTAACCATTTTTCCCAGATTTTCTTGTTCAATATTAGCTTCTTCTAAGGCTATCTTCTGTGCTTCTTTAATTTGTTCGAGAAGATCGAATTTTAATTCGAGTCTTAAAGCACGTACTCTTTTAGTTTTTTCTCTTTCCTTTCGGGTTAAGGCATCGGCCACCACATTAGCTTTGCCTTCATGATAACAGATTTCGCAGTCATAATCGCTTAAGATTTCTAACCACCTTCTCTGTCTCATGTTCAACTCCTTCTGACCAAAGATATATTTCAAACTTTTATGGTCAGTGAATATCGTGAATCTGACTCCATAGAGATAGTGTCTCCATAATTTTAACGCAAAAATTATGGCACCTAACTCTAGATCATGAGTCGTATAATTCCGTTCATGCATTTTCAATTACCGAGATGCATATGCAATGACCTTGTTTCTTTGCATTAACACAATACCAAGACCAGTGTGTGAAGCATCGCAATAGACTACAAAATTTTCGGTTCCATCTGGCAAAGCCAGTATTGGAGCATTTGTTAGTTTTGTTTTAACAGCTCAAAAGCTTCTTCCTGCCTTGGTCCCCATTCATATTTAACAGATTTTCTTGTTAAGGAAGTAAGAGGGACTACAATTCGGGAAAAGTCTTGGATAAATCTCCTATAATATCCAGCTAAACCTAAGAAACTTCGAACTTCGGTTGGTGTTTTCGGGACATCCCATTTAGTAATTGCCTCAATTTAGTAGGATCGACTTGAATTCCATTAGCATTTATCATATGCCCAATAAATTGTACTTCTCGTAACCAGAATTCACACTTTGAGAATTTGGCATACAATGTTTTTCCTCAAAAAACCATTTTTAGGCCTTTCGATTATCGAACAAAGGCGGATTTGATTTCTAAAACATGGATTTGTTTTCAAAGTTATCCTTTTTCTTTGGGTCTGTCGAATCCTTTTTCACCACTCATCACCGAGTTTTTTAAACTTACCGGTCTCTATTATTCCCAAATCATTCCTATGGTTTGGAGGATTTTGGTTACTCTTGATAGGCTTAATCATGCACATTCCTTGACCATTGGTGTCCCTGAACTTGCCTCTGTTTATAATTTGAGAACACATGGTGCTTCCCGCTTCGTTTTTCAGCACAAATCTAAACAAACTCATTTAGACCCAACAGCTACCCAAAATGATACTGACTGGAAGGGAAAGTTCTTTTTTGTCAGGAGAGATTCCATTCCCGGCAGGAAGAGTTTGCCGCTTGAGTGGGTTAATAAGGGTAGGAAATAGTTAGGATTCCTGCAATTTATATTATATTTTACCTGTTATCTAGGTTGGTGGTCGGGTATGGGTAAACAAGAGAAGTCCAAGCCTAGGGTTGCTCTCGTCGAAGGAAAGCAGAACATGGTACCGAACCTCACAAGCGAATAGTACCAACATATCTTGAATTTTTTGGGAAACAAAGACAACACCAACAAAGAAGAGTCCTCACCGGTTGTAAATATGGCAGGTGATATTAACCAAGAAGCAAGTGGGTCATTGACTCGGGCGCCACCGAGCATATAATCCACAAAGATACCTGTCTCAAAAATAAAACCAAAAGAAATCATGATTTACCGGTGATCATACCAAACTATGAATCGATAACCATAGAGGGGCGAGGAGACTATATATTACTTAATGTAACAATGATCAGAGGAGTTTACATGTTCCTAATATTAAATGCAGTTTACTATCCGTTAGCAAATTGTCTAAAGAACTCCTAGTGGGTGTACAATATCAAAGTGGGTGTATAGAATCAAATACAAACCAAATGAAGATGTTGAGAGATACAAGGCTCCACTCATAGTCAAGGGTTTTACTCAAATAGAAGGAGTATACTTTCATGATACCTTTTCCTAGTAGCCAAGCTTGTGACTATTAGGAGCTTACTTGATGTTTCCGTGAAGATAAATTGACACATCCATCAAGTAGACGTTAACAACACCTTTCTGCATGGAGACTTTAATGAAGATGTGTATATAAAGATACCACAAGGCTTTTGAAAACAAAAATATTCAAGGGTAAGTAAACTCAGAAAATCCCTTTACGGGCTTAAGCAAGCATCGGGGAACTAATACCAAAAGTTCACGACCTCACTGTTATAGTTTGGTTTCAAACAAACTGGTGTCGATTACTCGCTTTTCTTATATAAAAGGGATAGTGTATCCGTGGATGCCGATATTTACATAGACGATGTCATTATAGTGGATGTACTTTTGGAAAAAACTCAGGAAACAAAGAATTTTCTTGACAAAGAGTTTAACATCAAAGACATTGGGCCTCTAAAATATTTCCTCGGTATTGAGGTGGCTCGTACTATGTCACACCCAGGTTTGAGGATACCTGGGCGTGCGACCAGATTGGCACCTCTTATTTTATTTAGAAAATCAGAGTTTGTTTAGCAGCGGAAATACTTTTGGATCGAATTTGTAATAAATCTCAACTCGAAGGTTGATATTGTATATTTTCCAAATCCGGGGATAATTAAAATACCATTTAATTTCACTGGGGATTCAAATACCCCTTTTCTATACAAAACCATGGTCCATGACCATTTACATGTCACCTGCGTAAGCATGGTAAAATTAGAGCCACAAGGTAGTTGGCCTATGCCTGGGGAGTTAACCCTATCCAATACCATGCTATACCAGCATTGGTATCTAAGGGTTTTACCTTCCGGCACCTAACCCTGTGTACAAGGGAGTATCCATATTTAGGAAATCGTCATCCTAAATATTTCCTCTTGTTTCTTATCACTGCAGAGTTATCTCAATGCTATTAGCACATAACCCTGTCAAAATATTTTATGTGCACCTTTATCCCCAAGACTATCCCGTAGGACTAGCCTTAGATAATCATTGACTACTTGAAAAACATTTGGAAAATAAAACGTCAGCGCGAATGCTGGTGAACATGATTATCATGACCAGTTTCATTTGGCAAACACAGTATCAAAACATTTAACCATAATACGAGTATAATCTACCATCCAGCATAACTATTTCATATGAGTGTACAACCACTGTATACACCAATAATTTCTGTAAAAGGACTGCTGGCATTACCAGACTTACTTACTGTGATGTCCCTTAACTGAGACCCCGTCTTACATCCAGTTATAGACAATTATCAGCCCCAATATGAGAATTTCACCCATAAAGCGTGTATCCCTTGATCAAGTTTTACGTATACTTATGGCCTGAATGTTTTACGTAGACGCCCTTATGCATCAAACTTTTGAATACCAGTATTGCCATTTTGTAAACATAAAACTTTCAAAGTTTTGAAAATAAAAGACAGATAAACATATTCACCTTAATAATAGCTTGATCTTATCTCAGGTAATCCGTATAAGCTTAGTGTAAACCTTAAAGCAAGTTCTAAGTTATGTTAGAATCTTAACGCACGAATACGAAAATAAACAAAAGTGCGGAAATAAGCGAAAGTCAGATATTTTACCGAAACGAGGGCATGAGAATCGAGGAATTTGTCCTCCAAGAAGTTGGGAGTTGGTTGTTGGTTGTGTGTAGAAATGATAAGCCGTGAGGGGCTATTTAAAGTTGGCCAGACCAACCCATAGCGGACCGTTAGCCGGGGTGGTGGCGGTCCGCTAACGCCCAGGGCATGCGTCAGCCCTACACGTCTTGTCCTGATTAGACCGATCCTCATATTTCGGCTAGCGGACCATTACGGAGGGCGTGGCGGTCCGCCACAGTGACACGCGTCAGAATTTGGAGCTGAGTCATTGGACACGTGGCATCACGAAAAGTTACGGCTGGATTGCGGCTAGCGGACCGGTACCCAAGTGGTAGCGGTCCGCCACCCAACCCTGAAACCTGTAGCAGACCGTTATGGAATACAGTAGCGGTCCGCTACCAATCAGTTTTCCCAAATTTTCATTTTTAACCGAGCTGCTTTCAAACGTTCACGGATTTGTAACACTTTGTCAGTTGTCTCCTGAACTATTTCACGTCCTGACAGTTGATTTTCTCCAATTTCTGCCCAGCAGACCGGAGTTCTGCATTTTCTTCCATACAATGCTTCCAATGGGGCAGCTTGAATACTGGTGTGATAGCTATTGTTATATGAGAATTCCATTAGAGGTAAGTGATCATCCCAACTTCCTCCAAGGTCTATTACACAAGCTCGAAGCATAGCTTCCAGAGTTTGTATTGTTCTTTCACTCTGATCATCCGTTTAAGGATGATAAGCAGTGCTAAGATTTAGTCGTGTTCTGAGAGCTTTCCGAAAAATTTGCCAGAATCGAGATGTAATTCGACTGTCTCTATCGGACACTATGGATAGTGGCACACCGTGTAATGTTACTATTTCGTTAACATACAACTGTGCTAACTTATCCATACTATATGTTTATTTCATTGGAAGAAAATGGGCAGACTTAGTTAGTCTATCAATGATAACCCATATAGTATCATTCCCACGACTGGTTCGGGGAAGTTTTGTAATGAAGTCCATAGTTATCATTTCCCATTTCCAAATAGGAATTTCGAGTTGTTGCAATAGTCCAGATGGTTTCTGGTGTTCAACTTTGACCTGTGAACAAGTCAAACATTTTACAACATAGGAACCGATGTGTTTCTTCATACCGATCCACCAATAATTTGGTCTCAGATTTTTATACATTTTGTCGCCTCCTAGGTGCATGGTATATTTTGATTTTTGAGCCTCTTCAAGAATTCGCTCTTGAAGATCTCCTATCATAGGCACCCATACTCGATCGTTCATACAAAGAATATCATCATTTCCTTTGGTTAATAGATTAACCACTTTTCCCAGATTTTCTTGTTCAATATTAGCTTCTTCTAAGGCTATCTTCTGTGCTTCTTTAATTTGTTCGAGAAGATCGAATTTTAATTCGAGTCTTAAAGCACGTACTCTTTTAGTTTTTTCTCTTTCCTTTCGGGTTAAGGCATCGGCCACCACATTAGCTTTGCCTTCATGATAACAAATTTCGCAGTCATAATCGCTTAAGATTTCTAACCACCTTCTCTGTCTCATGTTCAACTCCTTCTGACCAAAGATATATTTCAAACTTTTATGGTCAGTGAATATCGTGAATCTGACTCCATAGAGATAGTGTCTCCATAATTTTAACGCAAAAATTATGGCACCTAACTCTAGATCATGAGTCGTATAATTCCGTTCATGCATTTTCAATTACCGAGATGCATATGCAATGACCTTGTTTCTTTGCATTAACACAATACCAAGACCAGTGTGTGAAGCATCGCAATAGACTACAAAATTTTCGGTTCCATCTGGCAAAGCCAGTATTGGAGCATTTGTTAGTTTTGTTTTAACAGCTCAAAAGCTTCTTCCTGCCTTGGTCCCCATTCATATTTAACAGATTTTCTTGTTAAGGAAGTAAGAGGGACTACAATTCGGGAAAAGTCTTGGATAAATCTCCTATAATATCCAGCTAAACCTAAGAAACTTCGAACTTCGGTTGGTGTTTTCGGGACATCCCATTTAGTAATTGCCTCAATTTAGTAGGATCGACTTGAATTCCATTAGCATTTATCATATGCCCAATAAATTGTACTTCTCGTAACCAGAATTAACACTTTGAGAATTTGGCATACAATGTTTTTCCTCAAAAAACCATTTTTAGGCCTTTCGATTATCGAACAAAGGCGGATTTGATTTCTAAAACATGGATTTGTTTTCAAAGTTATCCTTTTTCTTTGGGTCTGTCGAATCCTTTTTCACCACTCATCACCGAGTTTTTTAAACTTACCGGTCTCTATTATTCCCAAATCATTCCTATGGTTTGGAGGATTTTGGTTACTCTTGATAGGCTTAATCATGCACATTCCTTGACCATTGGCGTCCCTGAACTTGCCTCTGCTTATAATTTGAGAACACATGGTGCTTCCCGCTTCGTTTTTCAGCACAAATCTAAACAAACTCATTTAGACCCAACAGCTACCCAAAATGATACTGACTGGAAGGGAAAGTTCTTTTTTGTCAGGAGAGATTCCATTCCCGGCAGGAAGAGTTTGCCGCTTGAGTGGGTTAATAAGGGTAGGAAATAGTTAGGATTCCTGCAATTTATATTATATTTTACCTGTTATCTAGGTTGGTGGTCGGGTATGGGTAAACAAGAGAAGTCCAAGCCTAGGGTTGCTCTCGTCGAAGGAAAGCAGAACATGGTACCGAACCTCACAAGCGAATAGTACCAACATATCTTGAATTTTTTGGGAAACAAAGACAACACCAACAAAGAAGAGTCCTCACCGGTTGTAAATATGGCAGGTGATATTAACCAAGAAGCAAGTGGGTCATTGACTCGGGCGCCACCGAGCATATAATCCACAAAGATACCTGTCTCAAAAATAAAACCAAAAGAAATCATGATTTACCGGTGATCATACCAAACTATGAATCGATAACCATAGAGGGGCGAGGAGACTATATATTACTTAATGTAACAATGATCAGAGGAGTTTACATGTTCCTAATATTAAATGCAGTTTACTATCCGTTAGCAAATTGTCTAAAGAACTCCTAGTGGGTGTACAATATCAAAGTGGGTGTATAGAATCAAATACAAACCAAATGAAGATGTTGAGAGATACAAGGCTCCACTCATAGTCAAGGGTTTTACTCAAATAGAAGGAGTATACTTTCATGATACCTTTTCCTAGTAGCCAAGCTTGTGACTATTAGGAGCTTACTTGATGTTTCCGTGAAGATAAATTGACACATCCATCAAGTAGACGTTAACAACACCTTTCTGCATGGAGACTTCAATGAAGATGTGTATATAAAGATACCACAAGGCTTTTGAAAACAAAAATATTCAAGGGTAAGTAAACTCAGAAAATCCCTTTACGGGCTTAAGCAAGCATCGGGGAACTAATACCAAAAGTTCACGACCTCACTGTTATAGTTTGGTTTCAAACAAACTGGTGTCGATTACTCGCTTTTCTTATATAAAAGGGATAGTGTATCCGTGGATGCCGATATTTACATAGACGATGTCATTATAGTGGATGTACTTTTGGAAAAAACTCAGGAAACAAAGAATTTTCTTGACAAAGAGTTTAACATCAAAGACCTTGGGCCTCTAAAATATTTCCTCGGTATTGAGGTGGCTCGTACTATGTCACACCCAGGTTTGAGGATACCTGGGCGTGCGACCAGATTGGCACCTCTTATTTTATTTAGAAAATCAGAGTTTGTTTAGCAGCGGAAATACTTTTGGATCGAATTTGTAATAAATCTCAACTCGAAGGTTGATATTGTATATTTTCCAAATCCAGGGATAATTAAAATACCATTTAATTTCACTGGGGATTCAAATACCCCTTTTCTATACAAAACCATGGTCCATGACCATTTACATGTCACCTGCGTAAGCATGGTAAAATTAGAGCCACAAGGTAGTTGGCCTATGCCTGGGGAGTTAACCCTATCCAATACCATGCTATACCAGCATTGGTATCTAAGGGTTTTACCTTCCGGCACCTAACCCTGTGTACAAGGGAGTATCCATATTTAGGAAATCGTCATCCTAAATATTTCCTCTTGTTTCTTATCACTGCAGAGTTATCTCAATGCTATTAGCACATAACCCTGTCAAAATATTTTATGTGCACCTTTATCCCCAAGACTATCCCGTAGGACTAGCCTTAGATAATCATTGACTACTTGAAAAACATTTGGAAAATAAAACGTCAGCGCGAATGCTGGTGAACATGATTATCATGACCAGTTTCATTTGGCAAACACAGTATCAAAACATTTAACCATAATACGAGTATAATCTACCATCCAGCATAACTATTTCATATGAGTGTACAACCACTGTATACACCAATAATTTCTGTAAAAGGACTGCTGGCATTACCAGACTTACTTACTGTGATGTCCCTTAACTGAGACCCCGTCTTACATCCAGTTATAGACAATTATCAGCCCCAATATGAGAATTTCACCCATAAAGCGTGTATCCCTTGATCAAGTTTTACGTATACTTATGGCCTGAATGTTTTACGTAGACGCCCTTATGCATCAAACTTTTGAATACCAGTATTGCCATTTTGTAAACATAAAACTTTCAAAGTTTTGAAAATAAAAGACAGATAAACATATTCACCTTAATAATAGCTTGATCTTATCTCAGGTAATCCGTATAAGCTTAGTGTAAACCTTAAAGCAAGTTCTAAGTTATGTTAGAATCTTAACGCACGAATACGAAAATAAACAAAAGTGCGGAAATAAGCGAAAGTCAGATATTTTACCGAAACGAGGGCATGAGAATCGAGGAATTTGTCCTCCAAGAAGTTGGGAGTTGGTTGTTGGTTGTGTGTAGAAATGATAAGCCGTGAGGGGCTATTTAAAGTTGGCCAGACCAACCCATAGCGGACCGTTAGCCGGGGTGGTGGCGGTCCGCTAACGCCCAGGGCATGCGTCAGCCCTACACGTCTTGTCCTGATTAGACCGATACTCATATTTCGGCTAGCGGACCATTACGGAGGGCGTGGCGGTCCGCCACAGTGACACGCGTCAGAATTTGGAGCTGAGTCATTGGACACGTGGCATCACGAAAAGTTACGGCTGGATTGCGGCTAGCGGACCGGTACCCAAGTGGTAGCGGTCCGCCACCCAACCCTGAAACCTGTAGCAGACCGTTATGGAATACAGTAGCGGTCCGCTACCAATCAGTTTTCCCAAATTTTCATTTTTAACCGAGCTGCTTTCAAACGTTCACGGATTTGTAACACTTTGTCAGTTGTCTCCTGAACTATTTCACGTCCTGACAGTTGATTTTCTCCAATTTCTGCCCAGCAGACCGGAGTTCTGCATTTTCTTCCATACAATGCTTCCAATGGGGCAGCTTGAATACTGGTGTGATAGCTATTGTTATATGAGAATTCCATTAGAGGTAAGTGATCATCCCAACTTCCTCCAAGGTCTATTACACAAGCTCGAAGCATAGCTTCCAGAGTTTGTATTGTTCTTTCACTCTGATCATCCGTTTAAGGATGATAAGCAGTGCTAAGATTTAGTCGTGTTCTGAGAGCTTTCCGGAAAATTTGCCAGAATCGAGATGTAATTCGACTGTCTCTATCGGACACTATGGATAGTGGCACACCGTGTAATGTTACTATTTCGTTAACATACAACTGTGCTAACTTATCCATACTATATGTTTATTTCATTGGAAGAAAATGGGCAGACTTAGTTAGTCTATCAATGATAACCCATATAGTATCATTCCCACGACTGGTTCGGGGAAGTTTTGTAATGAAGTCCATAGTTATCATTTCCCATTTCCAAATAGGAATTTCGAGTTGTTGCAATAGTCCAGATGGTTTCTGGTGTTCAACTTTGACCTGTGAACAAGTCAAACATTTTACAACATAGGAACCGATGTGTTTCTTCATACCGATCCACCAATAATTTGGTCTCAGATTTTTATACATTTTGTCGCCTCCTAGGTGCATGGTATATTTTGATTTTTGAGCCTCTTCAAGAATTCGCTCTTGAAGATCTCCTATCATAGGCACCCATACTCGATCGTTCATACAAAGAATATCATCATTTCCTTTGGTTAATAGATTAACCATTTTTCCCAGATTTTCTTGTTCAATATTAGCTTCTTCTAAGGCTATCTTCTGTGCTTCTTTAATTTGTTCGAGAAGATCGAATTTTAATTCGAGTCTTAAAGCACGTACTCTTTTAGTTTTTTCTCTTTCCTTTCGGGTTAAGGCATCGGCCACCACATTAGCTTTGCCTTCATGATAACAGATTTCGCAGTCATAATCGCTTAAGATTTCTAACCACCTTCTCTGTCTCATGTTCAACTCCTTCTGACCAAAGATATATTTCAAACTTTTATGGTCAGTGAATATCGTGAATCTGACTCCATAGAGATAGTGTCTCCATAATTTTAACGCAAAAATTATGGCACCTAACTCTAGATCATGAGTCGTATAATTCCGTTCACGCATTTTCAATTACCGAGATGCATATGCAATGACCTTGTTTCTTTGCATTAACACAATACCAAGACCAGTGTGTGAAGCATCGCAATAGACTACAAAATTTTCGGTTCCATCTGGCAAAGCCAGTATTGGAGCATTTGTTAGTTTTGTTTTAACAGCTCAAAAGCTTCTTCCTGCCTTGGTCCCCATTCATATTTAACAGATTTTCTTGTTAAGGAAGTAAGAGGGACTACAATTCGGGAAAAGTCTTGGATAAATCTCCTATAATATCCAGCTAAACCTAAGAAACTTCGAACTTCGGTTGGTGTTTTCGGGACATCCCATTTAGTAATTGCCTCAATTTAGTAGGATCGACTTGAATTCCATTAGCATTTATCATATGCCCAATAAATTGTACTTCTCGTAACCAGAATTCACACTTTGAGAATTTGGCATACAATGTTTTTCCTCAAAAAACCATTTTTAGGCCTTTCGATTATCGAACAAAGGCGGATTTGATTTCTAAAACATGGATTTGTTTTCAAAGTTATCCTTTTTCTTTGGGTCTGTCGAATCCTTTTTCACCACTCATCACCGAGTTTTTTAAACTTACCGGTCTCTATTATTCCCAAATCATTCCTATGGTTTGGAGGATTTTGGTTACTCTTGATAGGCTTAATCATGCACATTCCTTGACCATTGGCGTCCCTGAACTTGCCTCTGTTTATAATTTGAGAACACATGGTGCTTCCCGCTTCGTTTTTCAGCACAAATCTAAACAAACTCATTTAGACCCAACAGCTACCCAAAATGATACTGACTGGAAGGGAAAGTTCTTTTTTGTCAGGAGAGATTCCATTCCCGGCAGGAAGAGTTTGCCGCTTGAGTGGGTTAATAAGGGTAGGAAATAGTTAGGATTCCTGCAATTTATATTATATTTTACCTGTTATCTAGGTTGGTGGTCGGGTATGGGTAAACAAGAGAAGTCCAAGCCTAGGGTTGCTCTCGTCGAAGGAAAGCAGAACATGGTACCGAACCTCACAAGCGAATAGTACCAACATATCTTGAATTTTTTGGGAAACAAAGACAACACCAACAAAGAAGAGTCCTCACCGGTTGTAAATATGGCAGGTGATATTAACCAAGAAGCAAGTGGGTCATTGACTCGGGCGCCACCGAGCATATAATCCACAAAGATACCTGTCTCAAAAATAAAACCAAAAGAAATCATGATTTACCGGTGATCATACCAAACTATGAATCGATAACCATAGAGGGGCGAGGAGACTATATATTACTTAATGTAACAATGATCAGAGGAGTTTACATGTTCCTAATATTAAATGCAGTTTACTATCCGTTAGCAAATTGTCTAAAGAACTCCTAGTGGGTGTACAATATCAAAGTGGGTGTATAGAATCAAATACAAACCAAATGAAGATGTTGAGAGATACAAGGCTCCACTCATAGTCAAGGGTTTTACTCAAATAGAAGGAGTATACTTTCATGATACCTTTTCCTAGTAGCCAAGCTTGTGACTATTAGGAGCTTACTTGATGTTTCCGTGAAGATAAATTGACACATCCATCAAGTAGACGTTAACAACACCTTTCTGCATGGAGACTTTAATGAAGATGTGTATATAAAGATACCACAAGGCTTTTGAAAACAAAAATATTCAAGGGTAAGTAAACTCAGAAAATCCCTTTACGGGCTTAAGCAAGCATCGGGGAACTAATACCAAAAGTTCACGACCTCACTGTTATAGTTTGGTTTCAAACAAACTGGTGTCGATTACTCGCTTTTCTTATATAAAAGGGATAGTGTATCCGTGGATGCCGATATTTACATAGACGATGTCATTATAGTGGATGTACTTTTGGAAAAAACTCAGGAAACAAAGAATTTTCTTGACAAAGAGTTTAACATCAAAGACATTGGGCCTCTAAAATATTTCCTCGGTATTGAGGTGGCTCGTACTATGTCACACCCAGGTTTGAGGATACCTGGGCGTGCGACCAGATTGGCACCTCTTATTTTATTTAGAAAATCAGAGTTTGTTTAGCAGCGGAAATACTTTTGGATCGAATTTGTAATAAATCTCAACTCGAAGGTTGATATTGTATATTTTCCAAATCCGGGGATAATTAAAATACCATTTAATTTCACTGGGGATTCAAATACCCCTTTTCTATACAAAACCATGGTCCATGACCATTTACATGTCACCTGCGTAAGCATGGTAAAATTAGAGCCACAAGGTAGTTGGCCTATGCCTGGGGAGTTAACCCTATCCAATACCATGCTATACCAGCATTGGTATCTAAGGGTTTTACCTTCCGGCACCTAACCCTGTGTACAAGGGAGTATCCATATTTAGGAAATCGTCATCCTAAATATTTCCTCTTGTTTCTTATCACTGCAGAGTTATCTCAATGCTATTAGCACATAACCCTGTCAAAATATTTTATGTGCACCTTTATCCCCAAGACTATCCCGTAGGACTAGCCTTAGATAATCATTGACTACTTGAAAAACATTTGGAAAATAAAACGTCAGCGCGAATGCTGGTGAACATGATTATCATGACCAGTTTCATTTGGCAAACACAGTATCAAAACATTTAACCATAATACGAGTATAATCTACCATCCAGCATAACTATTTCATATGAGTGTACAACCACTGTATACACCAATAATTTCTGTAAAAGGACTGCTGGCATTACCAGACTTACTTACTGTGATGTCCCTTAACTGAGACCCCGTCTTACATCCAGTTATAGACAATTATCAGCCCCAATATGAGAATTTCACCCATAAAGCGTGTATCCCTTGATCAAGTTTTACGTATACTTATGGCCTGAATGTTTTACGTAGACGCCCTTATGCATCAAACTTTTGAATACCAGTATTGCCATTTTGTAAACATAAAACTTTCAAAGTTTTGAAAATAAAAGACAGATAAACATATTCACCTTAATAATAGCTTGATCTTATCTCAGGTAATCCGTATAAGCTTAGTGTAAACCTTAAAGCAAGTTCTAAGTTATGTTAGAATCTTAACGCACGAATACGAAAATAAACAAAAGTGCGGAAATAAGCGAAAGTCAGATATTTTACCGAAACGAGGGCATGAGAATCGAGGAATTTGTCCTCCAAGAAGTTGGGAGTTGGTTGTTGGTTGTGTGTAGAAATGATAAGCCGTGAGGGACTATTTAAAGTTGGCCAGACCAACCCATAGCGGACCGTTAGCCGGGGTGGTGGCGGTCCGCTAACGCCCAGGGCATGCGTCAGCCCTACACGTCTTGTCCTGATTAGACCGATCCTCATATTTCGGCTAGCGGACCATTACGGAGGGCGTGGCGGTCCGCCACAGTGACACGCGTCAGAATTTGGAGCTGAGTCATTGGACACGTGGCATCACGAAAAGTTACGGCTGGATTGCGGCTAGCGGACCGGTACCCAAGTGGTAGCGGTCCGCCACCCAACCCTGAAACCTGTAGCAGACCGTTATGGAATACAGTAGCGGTCCGCTACCAATCAGTTTTCCCAAATTTTCATTTTTAACCGAGCTGCTTTCAAACTTTCACGGATTTGTAACACTTTGTCAGTTGTCTCCTGAACTATTTCACGTCCTGACAGTTGATTTTCTCCAATTTCTGCCCAGCAGACCGGAGTTCTGCATTTTCTTCCATACAATGCTTCCAATGGGGCAGCTTGAATACTGGTGTGATAGCTATTGTTATATGAGAATTCCATTAGAGGTAAGTGATCATCCCAACTTCCTCCAAGGTCTATTACACAAGCTCGAAGCATAGCTTCCAGAGTTTGTATTGTTCTTTCACTCTGATCATCCGTTTAAGGATGATAAGCAGTGCTAAGATTTAGTCGTGTTCTGAGAGCTTTCCGGAAAATTTGCCAGAATCGAGATGTAATTCGACTGTCTCTATCGGACACTATGGATAGTGGCACACCGTGTAATGTTACTATTTCGTTAACATACAACTGTGCTAACTTATCCATACTATATGTTTATTTCATTGGAAGAAAATGGGCAGACTTAGTTAGTCTATCAATGATAACCCATATAGTATCATTCCCACGACTGGTTCGGGGAAGTTTTGTAATGAAGTCCATAGTTATCATTTCCCATTTCCAAATAGGAATTTCGAGTTGTTGCAATAGTCCAGATGGTTTCTGGTGTTCAACTTTGACCTGTGAACAAGTCAAACATTTTACAACATAGGAACCGATGTGTTTCTTCATACCGATCCACCAATAATTTGGTCTCAGATTTTTATACATTTTGTCGCCTCCTAGGTGCATGGTATATTTTGATTTTTGAGCCTCTTCAAGAATTCGCTCTTGAAGATCTCCTATCATAGGCACCCATACTCGATCGTTCATACAAAGAATATCATCATTTCCTTTGGTTAATAGATTAACCACTTTTCCCAGATTTTCTTGTTCAATATTAGCTTCTTCTAAGGCTATCTTCTGTGCTTCTTTAATTTGTTCGAGAAGATCGAATTTTAATTCGAGTCTTAAAGCACGTACTCTTTTAGTTTTTTCTCTTTCCTTTCGGGTTAAGGCATCGGCCACCACATTAGCTTTGCCTTCATGATAACAGATTTCGCAGTCATAATCGCTTAAGATTTCTAACCACCTTCTCTGTCTCATGTTCAACTCCTTCTGACCAAAGATATATTTCAAACTTTTATGGTCAGTGAATATCGTGAATCTGACTCCATAGAGATAGTGTCTCCATAATTTTAACGCAAAAATTATGGCACCTAACTCTAGATCATGAGTCGTATAATTCCGTTCATGCATTTTCAATTACCGAGATGCATATGCAATGACCTTGTTTCTTTGCATTAACACAATACCAAGACCAGTGTGTGAAGCATCGCAATAGACTACAAAATTTTCGGTTCCATCTGGCAAAGCCAGTATTGGAGCATTTGTTAGTTTTGTTTTAACAGCTCAAAAGCTTCTTCCTGCCTTGGTCCCCATTCATATTTAACAGATTTTCTTGTTAAGGAAGTAAGAGGGACTACAATTCGGGAAAAGTCTTGGATAAATCTCCTATAATATCCAGCTAAACCTAAGAAACTTCGAACTTCGGTTGGTGTTTTCGGGACATCCCATTTAGTAATTGCCTCAATTTAGTAGGATCGACTTGAATTCCATTAGCATTTATCATATGCCCAATAAATTGTACTTCTCGTAACCAGAATTAACACTTTGAGAATTTGGCATACAATGTTTTTCCTCAAAAAACCATTTTTAGGCCTTTCGATTATCGAACAAAGGCGGATTTGATTTCTAAAACATGGATTTGTTTTCAAAGTTATCCTTTTTCTTTGGGTCTGTCGAATCCTTTTTCACCACTCATCACCGAGTTTTTTAAACTTACCGGTCTCTATTATTCCCAAATCATTCCTATGGTTTGGAGGATTTTGGTTACTCTTGATAGGCTTAATCATGCACATTCCTTGACCATTGGCGTCCCTGAACTTGCCTCTGCTTATAATTTGAGAACACATGGTGCTTCCCGCTTCGTTTTTCAGCACAAATCTAAACAAACTCATTTAGACCCAACAGCTACCCAAAATGATACTGACTGGAAGGGAAAGTTCTTTTTTGTCAGGAGAGATTCCATTCCCGGCAGGAAGAGTTTGCCGCTTGAGTGGGTTAATAAGGGTAGGAAATAGTTAGGATTCCTGCAATTTATATTATATTTTACCTGTTATCTAGGTTGGTGGTCGGGTATGGGTAAACAAGAGAAGTCCAAGCCTAGGGTTGCTCTCGTCGAAGGAAAGCAGAACATGGTACCGAACCTCACAAGCGAATAGTACCAACATATCTTGAATTTTTTGGGAAACAAAGACAACACCAACAAAGAAGAGTCCTCACCGGTTGTAAATATGGCAGGTGATATTAACCAAGAAGCAAGTGGGTCATTGACTCGGGCGCCACCGAGCATATAATCCACAAAGATACCTGTCTCAAAAATAAAACCAAAAGAAATCATGATTTACCGGTGATCATACCAAACTATGAATCGATAACCATAGAGGGGCGAGGAGACTATATATTACTTAATGTAACAATGATCAGAGGAGTTTACATGTTCCTAATATTAAATGCAGTTTACTATCCGTTAGCAAATTGTCTAAAGAACTCCTAGTGGGTGTACAATATCAAAGTGGGTGTATAGAATCAAATACAAACCAAATGAAGATGTTGAGAGATACAAGGCTCCACTCATAGTCAAGGGTTTTACTCAAATAGAAGGAGTATACTTTCATGATACCTTTTCCTAGTAGCCAAGCTTGTGACTATTAGGAGCTTACTTGATGTTTCCGTGAAGATAAATTGACACATCCATCAAGTAGACGTTAACAACACCTTTCTGCATGGAGACTTCAATGAAGATGTGTATATAAAGATACCACAAGGCTTTTGAAAACAAAAATATTCAAGGGTAAGTAAACTCAGAAAATCCCTTTACGGGCTTAAGCAAGCATCGGGGAACTAATACCAAAAGTTCACGACCTCACTGTTATAGTTTGGTTTCAAACAAACTGGTGTCGATTACTCGCTTTTCTTATATAAAAGGGATAGTGTATCCGTGGATGCCGATATTTACATAGACGATGTCATTATAGTGGATGTACTTTTGGAAAAAACTCAGGAAACAAAGAATTTTCTTGACAAAGAGTTTAACATCAAAGACCTTGGGCCTCTAAAATATTTCCTCGGTATTGAGGTGGCTCGTACTATGTCACACCCAGGTTTGAGGATACCTGGGCGTGCGACCAGATTGGCACCTCTTATTTTATTTAGAAAATCAGAGTTTGTTTAGCAGCGGAAATACTTTTGGATCGAATTTGTAATAAATCTCAACTCGAAGGTTGATATTGTATATTTTCCAAATCCAGGGATAATTAAAATACCATTTAATTTCACTGGGGATTCAAATACCCCTTTTCTATACAAAACCATGGTCCATGACCATTTACATGTCACCTGCGTAAGCATGGTAAAATTAGAGCCACAAGGTAGTTGGCCTATGCCTGGGGAGTTAACCCTATCCAATACCATGCTATACCAGCATTGGTATCTAAGGGTTTTACCTTCCGGCACCTAACCCTGTGTACAAGGGAGTATCCATATTTAGGAAATCGTCATCCTAAATATTTCCTCTTGTTTCTTATCACTGCAGAGTTATCTCAATGCTATTAGCACATAACCCTGTCAAAATATTTTATGTGCACCTTTATCCCCAAGACTATCCCGTAGGACTAGCCTTAGATAATCATTGACTACTTGAAAAACATTTGGAAAATAAAACGTCAGCGCGAATGCTGGTGAACATGATTATCATGACCAGTTTCATTTGGCAAACACAGTATCAAAACATTTAACCATAATACGAGTATAATCTACCATCCAGCATAACTATTTCATATGAGTGTACAACCACTGTATACACCAATAATTTCTGTAAAAGGACTGCTGGCATTACCAGACTTACTTACTGTGATGTCCCTTAACTGAGACCCCGTCTTACATCCAGTTATAGACAATTATCAGCCCCAATATGAGAATTTCACCCATAAAGCGTGTATCCCTTGATCAAGTTTTACGTATACTTATGGCCTGAATGTTTTACGTAGACGCCCTTATGCATCAAACTTTTGAATACCAGTATTGCCATTTTGTAAACATAAAACTTTCAAAGTTTTGAAAATAAAAGACAGATAAACATATTCACCTTAATAATAGCTTGATCTTATCTCAGGTAATCCGTATAAGCTTAGTGTAAACCTTAAAGCAAGTTCTAAGTTATGTTAGAATCTTAACGCACGAATACGAAAATAAACAAAAGTGCGGAAATAAGCGAAAGTCAGATATTTTACCGAAACGAGGGCATGAGAATCGAGGAATTTGTCCTCCAAGAAGTTGGGAGTTGGTTGTTGGTTGTGTGTAGAAATGATAAGCCGTGAGGGGCTATTTAAAGTTGGCCAGACCAACCCATAGCGGACCGTTAGCCGGGGTGGTGGCGGTCCGCTAACGCCCAGGGCATGCGTCAGCCCTACACGTCTTGTCCTGATTAGACCGATACTCATATTTCGGCTAGCGGACCATTACGGAGGGCGTGGCGGTCCGCCACAGTGACACGCGTCAGAATTTGGAGCTGAGTCATTGGACACGTGGCATCACGAAAAGTTACGGCTGGATTGCGGCTAGCGGACCGGTACCCAAGTGGTAGCGGTCCGCCACCCAACCCTGAAACCTGTAGCAGACCGTTATGGAATACAGTAGCGGTCCGCTACCAATCAGTTTTCCCAAATTTTCATTTTTAACCGAGCTGCTTTCAAACGTTCACGGATTTGTAACACTTTGTCAGTTGTCTCCTGAACTATTTCACGTCCTGACAGTTGATTTTCTCCAATTTCTGCCCAGCAGACCGGAGTTCTGCATTTTCTTCCATACAATGCTTCCAATGGGGCAGCTTGAATACTGGTGTGATAGCTATTGTTATATGAGAATTCCATTAGAGGTAAGTGATCATCCCAACTTCCTCCAAGGTCTATTACACAAGCTCGAAGCATAGCTTCCAGAGTTTGTATTGTTCTTTCACTCTGATCATCCGTTTAAGGATGATAAGCAGTGCTAAGATTTAGTCGTGTTCTGAGAGCTTTCCGAAAAATTTGCCAGAATCGAGATGTAATTCGACTGTCTCTATCGGACACTATGGATAGTGGCACACCGTGTAATGTTACTATTTCGTTAACATACAACTGTGCTAACTTATCCATACTATATGTTTATTTCATTGGAAGAAAATGGGCAGACTTAGTTAGTCTATCAATGATAACCCATATAGTATCATTCCCAAGACTGGTTCGGGGAAGTTTTGTAATGAAGTCCATAGTTATCATTTCCCATTTCCAAATAGGAATTTTGAGTTGTTGCAATAGTCCAGATGGTTTCTGGTGTTCAACTTTGACCTGTGAACAAGTCAAACATTTTACAACATAGGAACCGATGTGTTTCTTCATACCGATCCACCAATAACTTGGTCTCAGATTTTTATACATTTTGTCGCCTCCTAGGTGCATGGTATATTTTGATTTTTGAGCCTCTTCAAGAATTCGCTCTTGAAGATCTCCTATCATAGGCACCCATACTCGATCGTTCATACAAAGAATATCATCATTTCCTTTGGTTAATAGATTAACCATTTTTCCCAGATTTTCTTGTTCAATATTAGCTTCTTCTAAGGCTATCTTCTGTGCTTCTTTAATTTGTTCGAGAAGATCGAATTTTAATTCGAGTCTTAAAGCACGTACTCTTTTAGTTTTTTCTCTTTCCTTTCGGGTTAAGGCATCGGCCACCACATTAGCTTTGCCTTCATGATAACAGATTTCGCAGTCATAATCGCTTAAGATTTCTAACCACCTTCTCTGTCTCATGTTCAACTCCTTCTGACCAAAGATATATTTCAAACTTTTATGGTCAGTGAATATCGTGAATCTGACTCCATAGAGATAGTGTCTCCATAATTTTAACGCAAAAATTATGGCACCTAACTCTAGATCATGAGTCGTATAATTCCGTTCATGCATTTTCAATTACCGAGATGCATATGCAATGACCTTGTTTCTTTGCATTAACACAATACCAAGACCAGTGTGTGAAGCATCGCAATAGACTACAAAATTTTCGGTTCCATCTGGCAAAGCCAGTATTGGAGCATTTGTTAGTTTTGTTTTAACAGCTCAAAAGCTTCTTCCTGCCTTGGTTCCCATTCATATTTCACAGATTTTCTTGTTAAGGAAGTAAGAGGGACTACAATTCGGGAAAAGTCTTGGATAAATCTCCTATAATATCCAGCTAAACCTAAGAAACTTCGAACTTCGGTTGGTGTTTTCGGGACATCCCATTTAGTAATTGCCTCAATTTAGTAGGATCGACTTGAATTCCATTGGCATTTATCATATGCCCAATAAATTGTACTTCTCGTAACCAGAATTCACACTTTGAGAATTTGGCATACAATTTCTTGTTCTTGAGTAATTCAAGAATTATTCTCAAATGATCTTTATGATTTTCCTTATTCTTTGAATAAATAAGTATATCATCTATGAATATGATAACAAACTTATCCAAATAAGGTTTACAGATTCGATTTATCATATCCATAAATGCTGCTGGAGCATTAGTGAGTCCAAATGGCGTCACAGTGAACTCATAATGTCCATACCTTGTTCTGAATGCAGTTTTGGGTATGTCTTCTTGTACCTTAAACTGGTGGTATCCTGAACGAAGATCAATTTTCAAGAAGCAACACGCTCCCTGAAGTTGATCAAACAGATCATCAATTCGAGGAAGAGGATATCTATTCTTAATTGTGACCTTGTTCAGTTCATGGTAATCAATACACATGCGCATTGACCCGTATTTCTATTTAACAAATAACATTGGAGCTCCCCAAGGTGAAGAACTCGGTCTTATGAATCCTTTATCTAATAATTCCTCTAGTTGTTTCTTCAATTTCGCCATTTCAGTTGGTGCTAACCTGTATGGTGCTTTAGCTATTGGAGCTGTTCCCGGTACCAGATTAATTCTGAACTCAACTTCTCTTTCTGTTGGTAATCCAGGTAGTACCTCCGGGTATACTTCCGGATACTCGGATACTACTGGTACATCTTTCAACAACTTTGCTTCCTTCTTAGTTGATACTGATACAATTGGATTGGAATTTTTATCTCCCTGGATGGTAATATCAGGCACACGAAGCTCGATGGATTTCTTGTCGCAAAATATTTGAGCTTGGTTGGCAGATAACCAATCCATTCCCAGAACAATGTCAAATCCAGCTAGTGTCATGGGCAACAGTTGCATAGACAAGACATGTCTAGATAGAGAAATCTTACAATCTTATAAGGAATTAAAGATTCTAACTAGATCTCCATTAGCAGTTTCGACCTCGTAAGATTTTTCTAATCTAGCTAAAGGTTTATTCAATAGCTTACAGAATTTAACATCTTTAAAGCTTTGATTTGCACCAGAATCAAATAAAACCTTTGCATAGATATTTTTGACAAGAAACGTACCGGTAATAACGTCCGGTATTTTGGCTACTTCATTTGCATTTAAAACAAATGCTCTGGCATTTTTCTTAACGCCTTCCGTAGGTTTAGCTCCGGATGGTCCTGCTTCTTTTGTCTTTAGGCATTTGATTTTGATATGCCCCGGTTCTCCACAAACGTAACAAACAATGGGATTCTTGCTTTTGTAACAATTCTCAGTTGAGTGCCCATGAATTTTACATGTGTTGCAAAAAGGTCTGGCATCACATTTGCTGTAATGTTTCTTTTTGCATAAACGACATTCAGGAGCAGAAAAACGAGTATCTTTACGATTGAAGTTATTTTCGGATCTTTTTTGCTCTTTTCTGTTTTGGTGCGTGTTATCCTTTTTCTTCAACTCCTCTTTATTCCTGATCAAGCCATCCGTGAAGCTAGCACCTAATTCAATGGCATCGTCCATTGATTCAGGTTTAGCGGCTTTCACTAAATCTTGAATTTCTAAAACTAAAGATATATCTTTTGATGAAATTTGATTCGGGGGTTGCTAAATGAGGCACCAGTCTTGCATACTCAAATAGCTTTGTCACATAATCTTGATGGTTTGTACCCGTCATTCTTAAATTCAGAAAGTTGTGCTTAATCCTTTCTCTTTCATTCACCGGACCGAATTTCTTTTCTACTCTTTCCTTAAAAACAGACCAACCCATAGCATATGCCCTATCTCTGCTTTTGGCGGATATGACTTGATTCCACCATTCTAATGCTTGGTCTCTAAACAGATTTGAAGCATAAATCACTTTGTCTTCCTCAAGACATTTGCTTATTGCCAGAACTGACTCAGTTTTCTCTAGCCACCTTAAAGCAGCTATAGCTCCTTCTTTTCCTGCAAACTCATAAGTTTTGCAGTCTTGGAAATTCTTGTAACTGCATCCAAGATTCCTTTGCTTCTTATGTGAAGGTTCATGTCTTTTCTTAGGACTGATTACAGAAGAGTCATGACCTTCCTGATATGTCATTTTGGCATATTTACTATGAAAGTTTGAATAACCTCCTTCAGTATATTTTGAAGGGTGATTCGAATGTCTACCCTCAGTATGCTTGGAATATTGAGGGGTAGAAATCTCATTCTCATTCTCTTTTGTTTTGGATTTTAATAAAAGAGATTCCCGTTTCTTAGTAGCTTTTGCTTCTTCAATAGCTGCTACTATTTTCGAAATTGCTTTCTCTATTCCGGCATCAATCATCCTTTTCATTTATACTTTTTGAGCTTCTGGCTCAGCAGTAGCATTTTCAAGAGCTTGTTTCTTTTTGCCTCTTGTGTTATTAGATGGTCCACTTTTCGACATTCTAAAACGTTGAAAGTTTCGGAATTAGAAACAAACTTTTTATTGATAATGATCTATATACAAGAAATATATACATGTAGAAATCATTGTTTCTTGTAAGGCCCCAAACCCGGGAGGCCTCACTTGTTGGATTTACTCATTCACAAACAGTTCTTAAACATGAATATCAAATAACGCAACGGAAAATTTCATTCAAACATAACGTCATCATTGTTCATACATGCGGAAGCGTAAACATTGTTTAAAACATAAATACATCATAACTAAACATAATAGGATGCCAGTCTTCATAGTCAGTCGGGTAACTCCTCTCGCTAGCCAAGCATCACCGTCCATCCTCATAACATGCCTTAACCTGAATGTGCACACTAAAAAGTCGGCTACGCTGGTGAGTTCTAGTTTTAACATAAAACTTTAACTTCAAATAATTTGCCAAAAACATAACTTCATACTTCATTTAATAAAAAAGCGTACGTAAAGTAATGCAATAACAAAACATAACACTTCATAAACATAAGTCAACGAACATATCGAATCTGCGCCTTCTTGTAACCGTCAAATCCAAACGTTACATACTGGCTGAATAACCTAAAGATCACCACCACTAGGCCCATCAATCATCGTACTGTCCTTCGGGTGAAGAACTCCTAGGGCCCGATACTCAGGTTATTCAACACTATTTCAAGCACGGCATCACAAGGATGACATGTACCAAACTTCAAGCACTGCGTCCCGTAGGGCACAAGTACCAAACTTCAAGCACGACTACCCCGTAAGGTAAATCGTACCAAACTTCAAGGATCACGATAATCCCCTTGACGACCGTCATCGCCCCAGTTGTACAACAGTTGGCCAGCCACCAAGGCCCCTAAAAGGTAAAGGCCCATAACATACTTCCCATCCCTTAACCTTCATTCCCTAAGGAATATTGGCAGATTCGTTCGTTTGTGACTTTCATAAACCTTCGCTTCTTTTACTTCAAAAACTTCAGTTAAAGAATTCGTACGTTTTATTAAAAACATTCATTCATTCATTAAAACACTTCATAAACTTCTTTTGGCAAAATATTTCATAAACACTTCCTTCATAACCTTTCCTTCTAAAACATCATTCATAAACATCATTTTATAAAACGTTACATACAACCTTCATAAACATCGTTTTATAAAATCGTTACATCATTACGTATGCACACCAGCCCAAAAACATAATTAAAACATTTAAAAGAGGGCTTCTAGAACTCACCTGTTAAGCTAATTTGGATTGTCCTAAATAAGGTCCAACAACGTCACTTCCGATCTGAATTGATTAGTTAAATACACATCAGACCAATACCGACTCTAACGGTTTAACCATTCTAAACATACTAACTTTACTTAACCAGCCTGATGCCTGCGAACTTAGCAAGTGCGCAGACCATGCTGCCTGCGCACTTAGCAAGTGCGCAGACCCTGCTGCCTGCGTACTTGATAAGTACGCAGTGCCCCTCTTCCTGCGTACTTGATAAGTACGCAAGACCTGCTCCGTGCGCACTTGGTAAGTGCGCACGATCTGTTTCTTTGCAAAACCCTAACTTTCGCATTCAGGTCTGATCACGTCAAGATCTCGAACCTGTTTGCATCCAAAACGTTTGTTTTCCATTAAGGAACTCAATTCTATGTTTATCTTTCAGTATTATCCGTAAAAACGTTGCCTTTTCACCCAAAACCCGAAAAACCCAAAAACGAACTAAAACTCAGATTTAGGTCGGATCTTCTGATCCGGAGGTTCTTCTCACGAGTTATGGAGTAACACTTTGCTGAAATCTCGGGTCGATCCGCCAACTTTCTCTCTCTAGAACTTGCAAATGAGAGAAATGGTGATGACCTTGGCTATTTATAGGGGAGGCTCCCCTTCTAGCCCATCCGGCCCGGCCCGTCATGCCTCGTTCGTTTATTCCGTTATTATAACTGTCGTTTTATTTTTGGGATGTTACATTTCTATAAATTTCTAAAATTCTTTTCTTCCAAGGCTCGCATTAGTAAAGCATTTCGAGCTTCGACTTCAGCTTTTTCTCTTTCCAGCTTGGCTATTCGATTCAACAACATTTTTTCTCTTTCACTTCCGGATGTATTTTCGTTTATACGAATAGTAGGAATATTTTCATAATAAGGCATGTAGAATTTATTAGAATCGGCTCGTTCTTCTTCTTCTTCTTCAGGATCACATTTATTTTCATAAGGTATCTCTGTATGTACCTAGTGAAAATTTTGTGAGTATAACGGAGTAATATTATAACTTCCAGCAGTTGGAGCAAAATGGAAACTTATCGAAGGATTATAAGGAATACTAGGGTTCCCTATTTCTCCAAGACTTTTAAAAGTAGAACTTTCTGTTTATTCATTATCTTCTATAGTAGTCTCATTAGTCTTACGTTTGAAATAATTTGCCGGAGCAAACTTACGAAGAAAACTAGGACCTTTTCCCTTTCCAACCATATCTGTAAAATAATAAAACGATATTTTATTAAAATATATTACAAGGAAATAAATATAGAAAGTACAACACAATTTCTAGTCTTTTATCAGTTCTCTTCCAAGGATCTTCAGATCTTTTTCGAAATCATATACTTGTTGACCATAGAACTGCGTTCTAGCTTTGTTCAATTTCCATGTTTATTTCGTCTGTTTGGCGCAATGAACGATCTAAACATTCTATGGGAGATGAAGGCATACTATCCTCGTATCCATACTTAGGAGGAGGTTCACGAATACCAAATAATATATCATTATAACTATTCTGATATTCAAGTGGCGATTGGAAGTAAATTTGATATGGGCCATCATATAATGGTCCAGGGAATATATATGGATCATAAAGAATAGGAGAATTAGGATTATAAATTAGATAATCCTCAGGATTTTTAGATACCGAAGCATACTGGTGAGATTCTTCTTCGGATGTTATCACACCTCGCCTCAGGCACCCCCTGGACGTGTGCGAACCCGATTGGTATCGTTTGGTGACTTGATTTCAGAGTTTTTGTAAAACACAACGGAAGTCTTTTTCAAAGGATCGTTTCATCATTTATCTCAACCTGAAGGGTTGTAATTGTAATTGCCAAAACTCAGTTGAAAAACAGAAAGTCTTGTATTTACTTAATAAACATAGGGTTCAATACCCTTATCATTTGATTACAAAACTTTCTTTGAAATCAAATACATGATGAGCCACTGGAAATAGTTCCAACACAGGGTTGATCTGTTCCCTGGTCTTATCTCCTTTCTTTTGGATTTCCCTTTACACGAGGCCGTAGAATCCTACGTGCATTCCATCCTTTACTGGGTCAAATCTCATGTCTGCCCGTATTCCTTTCTCATCATATTTTATTCATTACCTGGAAAACATTTTGAAAATAAAACATCAGCGTGAACACTGGTGAATACAATATCTTGACATAAAATCATTTTGGCAGAAACAAGTATTAATTTCATAATCACAACTTCCTGTTCAATCTACACACTCAGCAAGCCCGTCCTGTTCAATCGCCCCACATTATACACTAATAGTATGTCTTTATAATAACGGGGACCCCGTGTCTCCTCATTTGTTATAAAGGGAAGTACCAGCCGTAATCCGTGAATTTCAACCGATACCCGTGTATCCCTTGCAAGTTTTACGTATACCTATGGCCTGAATGCTTGTTCGTAGAAGAACGTTGAGCATTACTTCATTAACCTTTATTTGGCCATTTTAGTAAATAAAATATTTGACACAAGTTTTAAAAGAGATAAAGTATTCACCTTGATTGTAGGAATTAGGCTCCAAAGTTGAAAGCTTAGCTTCTAGCTTCTTAACCTGATTTCCCTAGCGTTTCGACCTTTTTACGAGCATTTCTTCTTAAACCGAGCACTACGTGGAGCGGGAATCGAACCGGGATTTTCAGGAGTCGTCTACCGAAGCTCTGGAATGAGAATTTTTAGAGTGAAGGACGATTTGGTGTGAAGAGAACGGCTGAAATCGTTTAAATATTTATAGGGGTGAAACCTGGCCTGTAGCGGACCGCTAAGCATGCAGGTGGCGGTCCGCCACCGCCCATGCTGGCGTCAGCTGTCACACCCTGCTAAGGCAGAAACGAGAGGCGTAACATTCATGGTTTCCAAAGCATATGATTACCGCAAACACATACATGTAATTGGATACATAATCAATTTTAAAATGTTTACATCACAAAATATTAACTTGAGTTTACAAAAGTTTAAGATTTCACAAATATGACTCATGACCATGAGTTATACAAGAAAATCCTCCAAAAGCCGTATCCATCATGCATGCATGTAACCTACATTGATAACTTGAAGACCACGTTCAATTTCCTGAAAACATACTTAAAAACGTCAACACTAGGTTGGTGAGTTCACAATATTTTATCAAGAGTTATCATAAATACATTGTTTAAACCTGATCATTTACCGATCAAAACTCTTAGTATGTATTACCAATGAATCCGAATACTAACCCGATCAATTGACCCTATTTGTAAACTTGCAAGGAATACAAAATAATATGTAATGTACGAGACCGTAACCAAACCCCAACTTTCTGTGCTTCCCCTCGCCTTTCTGCTGTCACACCCCGACCGATGGCGGAATCATCGGGGCGGGACATGTAAGACTGTTCATAGCACATGATTGACTAAATTGAAATATATTAAAGTCAAATTTTCATTTCAAATAATCCAAGTACAAAACCAAATTCAAACAAGATACATAAAATAATTCATAAAGTTCTTGATTTAAATTGCTAAGTCCAAATCCTATGTTGAACACGTCTTGAATCAATCTCACATATTGGGGCCTGAAACTTGAATAAAATAAAGTCAACTAAAAAGTTGGTGAGTATAACACAGTTGTATATAGATAGCATATATATGAAAACAAATCCTTTACATGACATGGTAAATAAGGCGTTTATGGGGAGCAGCTATTGTGTAACCAAATGTACAATCAAACCTTGTAACTAGCATGCAAAAATTGTGTTGTCGGTTTCAATCACCGCGTACCATGGGTGGGTTTGTCAGACTCAATAGATCTTTCATTGAAAACCGTCGGCTTGTATAGTTAATGATTGCACATAAGAGCATACAAAGGTTAGCACACCTAGCACTCGGGCACAAAGCTCAAATTTTTGCACACATGTATGTAAATAAGATTTTTGCACTTGTGTTGTTTGTGTAAATGTAAATGTGTAATGTGTAATGAGTATAGAGTTCATGTTCCACCGCAAAAGTGTAAAAGAGTAAAAAAGGGGTTGTGAATACTCACATGGTATGGAAGTGTAGCTAACAAAGATTATAGATAGCAAATATGATCCTCGAAATGCACAATTTAACCTAAAGAGTAATTTGTATTGAATCAAATAGATGCATAAAGTTTAAGTCTAAAATGAAAGTTGAATTTGTGTATAAAACTATTGATTTGTATTTAAAAGTATTGAATAAAATATATAGAGTTTGAAGTAAAATATTTTTGAAACAATTTGATTAGGTTTGAATTGAATAATTGAATAAATATATAATTATAGTTTATGAAATAATGTGAATATTAATTGTAATTAAGTATAAATAAATAAATGATTTTGATTTAAAATGTAAATTAAATAAATAATCATTATCTCATTTATTTATAAATTTTGTAACTTAATTATTTAAAATATCATTTAAGTGTAAGATAATAAATATAAACTAAATTTTCATAAACTTTTAAATAAATTATATTTATGCCAAGATTAAACTTTTAATCCATTTTTAAATACAGAAAACATATTTTTATAAAATCTGAAACATTTACTGATTTAAAATATAAAAATTTATAATTCTGTTAAAAGGTTCTGAGTCTCACACGTCCGTGCCTCGGAAGGGCATGATCGTGCTCAAGCCACGGGCGCGACCGCGCTAGTCGGGGTGCGACCGGGTTGATCAACAGGAGCACAATCTAGACAAGTCAACAGGCACGACCGTGCCTTGGCCTGGCACGGTCGTGTCTATGATCTTTAGACACAACAGAGACTAGCCCAGAGGGCGTGACAAGGTCTGGACAGGAGGGCACGACCGCGCTGCTAATCGGCACGACCGCGTTTCATGAGGCACGGCCGCGCTAGATGATTAGCGCGACCGTGTCTCTTCCAAATCAGACACGAATTGACAATTTCTAGTATTTTAAACGTTGGAAATGATAGGGCTTTTGATTAATGGGTTATTACGAGTCTTTTCATATAATTTAATTGTATGTAAATCGTGATTAAGTATGGATTCGATTGAATTATTTTTATTAAAACATGGTTTCTGATTTAGACCGATTTACGAATTGAAAACCCAAATTAATAAAGGGCTTTTGATTCAGATACTGGAATGAATAAATTAGAGGATTCAATTAACCTGAATAGAAGTGAATCGATAGAGGACGATAGAGAGGGAGTTCCGGTGACGGCGGGATTGAGCACCGTCGTCTTCTGATGTGATCCCGACTGTTCCAACGGTTCCGTAGCTTCAGGAGAGATCGGATGGCGTGACGATGATGCTGGATTTGAGAGAACTTGGATCGAATTGCTTGAGAGAGTTTTCTTGGAAATATTTGAGAGAGAATCCTTTGAGTTGAACGAATTTTGGTTATTTGGTCGAAAAAGAAATGATTGGTAGTATTATTTTGAAAGTATAACGTAAAACGGTTATGGATTCGAACAATCGGACGATTAAAATTGCAGTTACGTTTCAGCTGTTTCACAGGCGCGACCGTGCCTAAATATGGCACGACCGTGCCTAGGCACCGGGCACGATCGTTCCAAAGCAGGTCGCGCGACCGTGCCAAAGCACTTGGCGCGACCGTGCTAGGACGAAGCACGACCGTGCTAGACTAGGGTTTCTTGACAATTTTCAACTTTAGTCCTTGGCTTTTCAGGTTCGATGAGTTTGAATAAAATAGTTTCTTGTATAGTGTTTAAATGTATATAACTGAGTAAAATTTGCGAATTTGTATAGAATCATTGCATTTAATTTACGGTGAGAAAATAAATGAGACAGTGCACGAGTATTGAATTCGAAAATGCATTACATTGGATTGAAATATGAATAATAAAAATCAGGAATGTTACAGTCTCCCCATGTTGAGAGAATTTCGTCCCGAAATTTAGCTAGAGGAAACAACATTATTAGTAAAAAGATGAGGGTACTTGAGCTTCATTTGGTCTTCTCGTTCCCAAGTGAACTCAGGACCACGCTTAGATTCCCAACGAACCTTAACGATAGGAATGCGACTTCGCTTGAGCTGCTTGACTTCACGATCCATAATTTCCACCGGCTTCTCAATGAAGTGCATCGTTTCATCAATGCGCACGTCGTCAAGCGGTATATGGAGATTTTCATCGGCGAGACACTTCTTTAGATTCGATACATGAAATGCAGGATGCACGTTGCCAAGAGATGGAGGTAACTCGAGCTTGTAAGCCACTTTCCCAATCCTTTCAAGGATTTTGAATGGGCCAACATAACGAGGTGCTAACTTGCCTTTCTTTCCAAAACGGATCACGCCCTTCCATGGAGACACCTTAAGAAGAACAAGATCACCGACTTGGAATTCCAAGGGTTTTCGACGTTTGTCGGCATAACTCTTTTGCCGACTCCTCGCGACTCGAATGTTGTCACGGATTTGAATAATCTTGTCGGATGTTTCTTGAATTAACTCGGGACCGGTGATTTGTGCTTCACCAATCTCGTTCCAACAGATAGGAGAACGACACTTGCGACCATAGAGAGCTTCGAATGGAGCCATGTTGATACTTGTGTGGTAGCTATTGTTGTAAGAAAACTCAATAAGGGATAAATGTGAATCCCAATTGCCACCAAAATCGATTACACAAGCTCAAAGCATGTCTTCAAGAGTTTGGATTGTTCGCTCGGTTTGACCATCCGTTTGCGGATGGTAAGCCGTGCTCAAATCCAATCGAGTACTAAGAGCCTTTTGGAGAGATTGCCAAAATCTAGAAGTGACCCGAGCATCTCTATCGGATATTATGTTCAAGGGAACACCATGTCGGCTCACAATTTCATCAATGTAAATTCGGGCTAGTTTCTCCACTTTGAAGTCTTCGCGGATAGGCAAGAAATGAGCAGATTTGGTGAGTCGATCAATGATCACCCAAATACTATCATAACCACTCGAGGTGCGAGGGAGCTTGGTAATAAAATCCATAGCTAGATTCTCCCATTTCCACACGGGAATTTCTGGTTGTTCGAGTAAACCAGATGGACGTTGATGTTCGGCTTTAACTTTGGAACAGGTTAAGCATTTGGCCACATAAAGAGCAATGTCTTTATTTATACCGGGCCACTAATAAAGTTGGCGAAGATCTTGGTACATCTTATCCGCACCAGGGTGAATAGAATAACGAGTCTTGTGAGCCTCGTTCATGAGAAATGTGAGGAGATCATCGTGATCGGGAACCCAAATACGGTTCAAGTAATATAGTAGGCCATTGGGTTTTGATTCAAGAAGAAGTTCAACACCACACGACATTTCTTCATACATGTTACCCTCGGTTACCGAGACGTGTTGAGCTTCTAAGATACGGGTTTGAATATCGGTTTGAATACAGGCACAATGAATCATAACATGGTCCTTTCGACTCAAAGCATCGGCTACAACATTCGCTTTGCCGGGATGGTAACGAATCTCGCAGTCGTAGTCGTTAAGGAGTTCGACCCAACGTCGTTGCCTCATATTAAGTTCTTTTTGGTTGAAAATATGTTGAAGACTTTTATGGTCGGTGAACACCACACATTTCGTGCCATATAGGTAATGTCTCCAAATTTTAACGCGAATACGACCGCACCCAACTCGAGATCGTGCGTCGTATAATTTTTCTCATGAACTTTGAGTTGCCTTGATGCATAAGCGATTACTTTGCCTCGTTGCATGAGAACACAACCAAGACCTTGGTTAGAAGCATCACAATAGACAACTAAATCATCGATTCCATCGGGGAGAGTCAATATAGGAGCATTACACAACTTTTGTTTGAGGGTTTGGAAAGCTTCTTCTTGTTTCGGTCCCCATTCATAAGTCTTACCCTTGTGGGCCAAAGCGGTAAGAGGGACAGCAATCTTTGAGAAGTTTGAGATGAAACGACGATAATAACCCGCAAGACCAAGGAATGAACGAACTTCGGTAGGAGTCTTCGGGGCGTTCCAATTCTTAATCGTTTCTATCTTAGCAGGATCAACATGAATTCCTTTGTCATTGACAATATGACCAAGAAATTGAACTTCCTTTAGCCAAAATTCACATTTGGAGAATTTGGCATAAAGTTGTTCCTTCTTTAAGAGATCCAAAACCAATCTAAGATGTTCTTCATGGTCGGCTTTAGTCTTGGAATAGATTAAAATATCGTCAATGAAGACAATCACGAATTTATCAAGGTACGGTTTGCACACACGATTCATAAGATCCATGAAAACTGCGGGTGCATTGGTTAACCCGAAAGGCATAACCATGAACTCGTAATGACCATACCTTGTTCGAAAAGCAGTCTTAGGAATGTCATCTTCTTGAACACGAAGCTGATGATAACCGGATCAAAGATCGATCTTCGAGAAACAAGTAGAACCTTGAAGTTGATCAAAGAGGTCATCGATTCTAGGCAAAGGGTAACGGTTCTTGATAGTAAGCTTGTTGAGTTCGCAGTAGTCAATACACATACGGAATGATCCATCCTTCTTTTTCACAAATAAGACGGGTGCACCCCACGGTGAATGACTCGGACGGATGAATCCCTTGTCGGAGAGTTCTTGAAGTTGACTTGCAAGCTCTTGCATTTTGGAAGGTGCAAGACGATAAGGAGCTCTAGCAACGGGGTTAGCTCCGGGCACAAGATCAATACGGAACTCTACTTGACGAACGGGAGGAAGACCGGATAAATCCTTAGGAAAAACTTCGGGGAAATCCCGAATGATCGGAATGTCTTGGATACTCTTCTCCTTGACATCCTTTTGAACAATATGAGCTAAGAAAGCAATGTACTTCTTTCGTAAGTACTTTTGAGCGGTAGTACACGACATCAACTTAAGTCCCTTGCAAGGCTTTTCACCAAAAACCCTTAAGGTTTCTCCCGATGGTAGTGGAATTCGGATACATTTTTCAAAGCAAATGACTTCGGCATGATGATTTGATAGCCAATCCATACCTATAATAATATCAAAGCTTCCTAGTGGCATTGGAACCAGGTTGATTGGGAATGAATGGTCATTTAGTTCTAAGGAGCAATCATAAATAATGGACTCAATGGTAAGGGAGTCACCATTCGCTATTTCAACGGTGAAGGTTTTCTCTAATTGGGATCGTGTCTTTGCAAGTAAAGGCTCAAAATTAAGTGACACAAAACTTTTATCGGCACCCGTATCGAACAAAATGGAGGCATATTGACTATTAACAAGAAACGTACCATTAACCACGTCGTTGTTGGCTTGAGCTTCGTTGGCGTTTATGTTGAACGCACGCCCACGAGCTCCACCTTGTCTAGCATTTGTAAGTCTTGGACATTGATTACGAAAATGGTTCGGGTCACCACACTCATAGCAAGCACCCCCATTATCAATGGCGGGAGCACCTTGGTTAGCCATTTGAGGTACGGTTCGGTTTGGAGGGTTGACTTGGCCCGTAAGAGCTTTGGTCCTACAAATACTAACCGTATGACCATATCTCCCACAATAAGTACAAAGGCGACATGGGATGTTTTGGGGATGATGGTAGTTGCAGGTGGCACAAAGTGGGTAAATTCCACCATATGGCTTTTTGACCGGTGGTTGAACCATAGGTGCAGCTTGGTTGACGGGAACAGCAGGAGTAACCACAGCAAAATTTCTAACTTTCCTCTTTCTATTATTGCGAGAGGGCTCGGTTGTGGCTTTTTTGTTGTGAGCAGGAGGGGTTACGGTTTCAGAAACTTTCTTAGAACCCTTTTTGGTAAGAGTTCCAGCTTTTACATGATTATCGGTTAGGGTAGCAGACAGGCGGATGGCATCTTCCAAAGTAGCAGGATTTCTACCTAAGACAGTATCTTGGATTTGTCTTGGTAGCCCACCAATGTACTTTTCGATACAACGGGATAACAGAGTGACCATGTGGGGCACTAGAAGGCTCAACTCATGGAACCGAGTTGTATATGCTAAGCTTTCCCCACTATCTTGGGCAAGATCCCAAAATTCAGCTTCTAACTTTTTCACTTCATTTCTAGGACAGAACTCCTCGGTCATAAGCCTTTTGACCTCATCCCAAGGTAAGGCCATAGCTACATCAACACCCTTATTTCGTTTCTCCCCATTCCACCAAGTAAGTGCCCGTTTTTGTAGGACACTTGTAGCATGACGAACACGGAGGTTGTCGGGACAGTCACTATTGAGAAAGGTATTCTCAATGCTTTCAAACCATTGAAGGAGTCCAGTAGCTCCTTCGGTTCCATAAAACTTTAGGGGATTGCCCGAATTGAAGTGTTTGAAGGTGCATTGAGGTGGATTGTTACCACCATTTCCACCATTTCCACCATTATTACCACTATTGCTTCCATTTCCACCATTGTTGCCATTGGTGGCACCATTGGCTTGGGTGAGTTGTGTCACCAATTGGGTGAGAATAGCAGCAATGTCGATGTTGGCGTTGGTTGCGGGAGCACGACGAGGAGGCATTCTACAGATTGTCACAAGACAAGAAAAAAATTGTGAGGACTTATGAGATTTGATAGGATTTAATGAGATAGCAAAATAAAAATAGATATTCTTAGTTTGGATTGTACTCAAAAGTGACAAAATCACTTGAATACCATGGCACATTAAGGTTAATTAAACTTATAAAATTTTCAAGGAGACATGCTTTAGCCTATAAGTAAACACTCATCTCGGGAATTCCCAGGAAAGCATACGGGTCCCTCGGTTGATTGGGATTTATGCGAAATGCTTTCCTAGACAGAAAACCCAAAATACAGGTGTCACCCTTCCAGATTGCACGTGTCCCCAAATAATTTAACAAGTTTAAAAACCTTAACGAAGAAATAAAAATATTTTAAAGATTTTTGCTTCAAGAATTTTCCACATGCTAAGAAAGGATAAAGATAGAAAAGAAAATGGAAATATTATGGGGTTTTAGAATATAAGAAAGGATATTATTTATTTAATTATTAAGAATATCCTAATAAGTCATAGATTTAAAACACATAAGTCATCATATTGCAATAATAAGTAATCATACTAAACATGTAACATATAACATATAGCACATAGCATGTAACACATAGCACAAAAATCATGAAGCATAGTATAAGTGGGTGTCCTAAAGTTATAGTCTAGGTCAAGGTGTCTAATAACCTAATTCCCTATAACCAAGGCTCTGATACCAATCTGTCACACCCCGACCGATGGCGGAATCATCGGGGCGGGACATGTAAGACTGTTCATAGCACATGGTTGACTAAATTGAAATATATTAAAGTCAAATTTGCATTTCAAATAATCCAAGTACAAAACCAAATTCAAACAAGATACATAAAATAATTCATAAAGTTCTTGATTTAAATTGCTAAGTCCAAATCCTATGTTGAACACGTCTTGAATCAATCTCACATATTGGGGCCTGAAACATGAATAAAATAAAGTCAACTAAAAAGTTGGTGAGTATAACACAGTTGTATATAGATAGCATATAGATGAAAACAAATCCTTTACATGACATGGTAAATAAGGCGTTTATGGGGAGCAGCTATTGTGTAACCAAATGTACAATCAAACCTTGTAACTAGCATGCAAAAATTGTGTTGTCGGTTTCAATCACCGCGTACCATGGGTGGGTTTGTCAGATTCAATAGATCTATCATTGAAAACCATCGGCTTGTATAGTTAATGATTGCACATAAGAGCATACAAATGTTAGCACACATAGCACTCGGGCACAAAGCTCAAATTTTTGCACACATATATGTAAATAGGATTTTTGCACTTGTGTTGTTTGTGTAAATGTAAATGTGTAATGTGTAATGAGTATAGAGTTCATGTTCCACCCCAAAAGTGTAAAAGAGTAAAAAAGGGGTTGTGAATACTCACATGGTATGGAAGTGTAGCTAACAAAGATTATAGATAGCAAATATGATCCTCGAAATGCATAATTTAACCTAAAGAGTAATTTGTATTGAATCAAATAGATGCATAAAGTTTAAGTCTAAAATGAAAGTTGAATTTGTGTATAAAACTATTGATTTGTATTTAAAAGTATTGAATAAAATATATAGAGTTTGAAGTAAAATATTTTTGAAACAATTTGATCAGGTTTGAATTGAATAATTGAATAAATATATAATTATAGTTTATGAAATAATGTGAATATTAATTGTAATTAAGTATAAATAAATAAATGATTTTGATTTAAAATGTAAATTAAATAAATAATCATTATCTCATTTATTTATAAATTTTGTAACTTAATTATTTAAAATATCATTTAAGTGTAAGATAATAAATATAAATTAAATTTTCATAAACTTTTAAATAAATTATATTTATGCCAAGATTAAACTTTTAATCCATTTTTAAATACAGAAAACATATTTTTATAAAATCTGAAACATTTACTGATTTAAAATATAAAAATTTATAATTCTGTTAAAAGGTTCTGAGTCTCACACGTCCGTGCCTCGGAAGGGCACGATCGTGCTCAAGCCACGGGCGCGACCGCGCTAGTCGGGGCGCGACCGGGTTGATCAACAGGAGCACAATCTAGACAAGTCAACAGGCACGACCGTGCCTTGGACCGGCACGGTCGTGTCTATGATCTTTAGACACAACAGAGACTAGCCCAGAGGGCGTGACAAGGTCTGGACAGGAGGGCACGACCGCGCTGCTAATCGGCACGACCGCGTTTCATGAGGCACGGCCGCGCTAGATGATTAGCGCGACCGTGTCTCTTCCAAATTAGACACGAATTGACAATTTCTAGTATTTTAAACGCTGGAAATGATAGGGCTTTTGATTAATGGGCTATTACGAGTCTTTTCATATAATTTAATTGTATGTAAATCGTGATTAAGTATGGATTCGATTGAATTATTTTTATTAAAACATGGTTTCTGATTTAGACCGATTTACGAATTGAAAACCCAAATTAATAAAGGGCTTTTGATTCAGATACTGGAATGAATAAATTAGAGGATTCAATTAACCTGAATAGAAGTGAATCGATAGAGGACGATAGAGAGGGAGTTCCGGTGACGGCGGGATTGAGCACCGGCGTCTTCTGATGTGATCCCGACTGTTCCAACGGTTCCGTAACTTCAGGAGAGATCGGATGGCGTGACGATGATGCTGGATTTGAGAGAACTTGGATCGAATTGCTTGAGAGAGTTTTCTTGGAAATATTTGAGAGAGAATCCTTTGAGTTGAACGAATTTTGGTTATTTGGTCGAAAAAGAAATGATTGGTAGTATTATTTTGAAAGTATAACGTAAAACGGTTATGGATTCGAACAATCGGACGATTAAAATTGCAGTTACGTTTCAGCTGTTTCACAGGCGCGACCGTGCCTAAATATGGCACGACCGTGCCTAGGCACCGGGCGCGATCGTTCCAAAGCAGGTCGCGCGACCGTGCCAAAGCACTTGGCGCGACCGTGCTAGGACGAAGCACGACCGTGCTAGACTAGGGTTTCTTGACATTTTTCAACTTTAGTCCTTGGCTTTTCAGGTTCGATGAGTTTGAATAAAATAGTTTCTTGTATAGTGTTTAAATGTATATAACCGAGTAAAATTTGCGAATTTGTATAGAATCATTGCATTTAATTTACGGCGAGAAAATAAATGAGACAGTGCACGAGTATTGAATTCGAAATTGCATTACATTGGATTGAAATATGAATAATAAAAATCAGGAATGTTACATCTGCGAGTTAAGACAATATGCGGTCTTTCGGCCATTTGGACCCCTGATTAGCGCGACTAATCATGACCGGAGGCGTCACCACTAATAGTACTATCTATAAAATCCCGGGCTAAGTCCATAGCTAATGGTTACTAATTTTTATTTTGAGGACTTTAAGCGCTTCATTTTTCCCTCAATACACACATACGTTCTGATCATTAGTTCATTCATTTACATACAAAAATTCTTTACAAGTATGTTTCCACCCCAAAACATTTCAAAAACTTAGAAAATAAAAAGAGGTTAGTGAAACTCACCTCGAAAGAAGTAAATGCTAGCAAATATTTCAAATAATAGCAGCCCCGCCTATCCGTATCCTATTTACACAAGGATACTAAACACGTTAAGACTACCCGTCTTAAACGCAAGTTGTTCACCCGACTTAACTATTCTTGTTAAGTACGAATTTGTTTATTTAAAACAATATTTTCTTATAATGACTCGTTGGTGATTATTATTCAAGTTTAGACACTTTACTTATTTTTCGGAAAAGTATATATATTTCCACATTGGTGACTTATTATATATATTCAAAAATAAGTATTATTTTTGTAATATTTTATAATATTTTACATTAAAGTCACTTATAAACACATAATTATTTCTTTCCAATAATTATACAAAATCATAGATATTGATCAAGTATGTTATACGTATGACTACTCCTATGTGCACATAATCCATGTTAACACACCCATATATGATTACTTGTTCCGAACGATATTCATTATCTTGTCATGTACTTACATTTTCACCAATATCTACACACAAGTATAACCATATTTCAACATATATTTAGCTATGTTTCACAATAACATGTGTTCATATATACTTGTACCGAAACGTCTTTTAAATTTTCAAACACATAATTCCTCTATGACTAATCCATCATAATATATACATATATGATCTTTATAATTTCTACGTGTCTTAGACATTTTAATCATATCAATTTTCATGTCAAACAAATACGTATATCTTGTAAGTTTTAAATCTCTTGAGTGTTTTGTCTAACACTTTTCATGCTTTATTTTTAAGATGTTAATACGTTTTATTATTTAATATAAACATTTCCATGATTATTAACCTTAACTATGTACATACATGTTTCTCATATATACATACATATACCTAGCAACTTGTCCAAGTTAACAAAATAAACGTACACCCGTACATATATTTATCAAGATCTTCACATATATAAACTTTAAACACACTCATGTATGCATATATAAATTACGATTATATATGTATATATATACAAATATATACTTCACTTAACCAAGTATTAACAATCCTTTTTATAATATAAATCATGCTTTTTATTCGACAACTATAACTTATCATACATAATCAAAACAACAACATATATACCCATGCATACAAATTTCAGCCCTTTATGTATATATTTAGAGAACTTTTAGTTTAACAACTCATAACTTAGTATCATGAAATCAAAATAACAAATATCTTATAAAATATTTTAAGATAATAATCTATGTATATAAGTCTATTATTTCGAACCACATACATATTTTTATATAAAATCTAGTTTTTAAACATAATAAAGTTAAACTTATAAAACTCTTTAGCTTTTCAAATCTCTTTGATTATTAGGATGAACAACATGCTTTATTAAAGAAGTAAGGAAGACATAAAAGATGGATGACGGTTTCATACCACTAGATAAGCTAGGTGAAGAATCACACAAAAACATGAGAAATGGCTTGTCTTGTTAGCAAAATCGACTCCTAGACCTCGAGAACTCCCTTGCATCTTCAAGCTTCTAGCCAAACTCTTTTAGGATTTTTTTGATCTTGGATTATTTTGAAAGAGTGTGTGTATGTGTGTGCATGTGTGTCGAATATATGTATATAGATGGAGTGAGAGTTAAATGCTTGATTAGATGTCCATTTATTGCCTATTTGATTGATTTCATTTGCATGTCATCATCACTTGGAAGAGAGCATGCATGTGTGCCACTTGGAAGAGGGCATGCATGTGTGCCAAGTATACTAGCATTGAATGTGTTAGTGGAGAGGGGCTAGGCCCTCTTTTCGGCCGAGAGGATGTGGGTGGGGGGTTGGGTGTTGTGTAATCTACTAATGACTAGATAAGTGGGTTGTTTTAGTGGTAAAAATCCTCTAGGTGGTTGTGTGATCTAATACCCGGTATAAAAACTTTTAAATGGTTTAATACTTGTATGATTTTTTGTGGTTTATCTGATTTCAATTGATCACTAGATAACCCGACATAGTCACTGCTATGCTATATTATACATGTATACACATAAAATAACTTAGAGTCATGTAACAATTATTTATGTGTCAACTTTTTATAAAAGTTTAGTCATTAATATTTACGTTTTTATACTTAACTGTGTCACTAGACTTTTCTGAAATGAAATTCTTTTTAATCACCAACAACTGTATTTTGTGGGTTATAACTGCTTACCTTTTCTTAGTAATTCTCTAATAATTACTAATCATGAAATAAGTTCCTTTGCTAGACTCCTTGACTTTACTTAGTCAAAATAAAATTCAGGAAATATATTTTAAGAACGTGCATTTATGTAATATGGATATTGACCTGAGATGCTGGGTGTCACATTCTCCCCATGTTAATGAGAATTTCATCCCGAAATTCAGTTCTTGTCATCTTTGACTTGGAGCGTTCGTGAACAAGGACGGGTACTTGGCTTTCATTTTATCTTCCCGCTCCCACGTATACTCGGGGCCACGCTTCGAATTCCAACGTACCTTGACCAGCTTAATACGGCTACGCCTTGTTCTCTGAACCTTCCGATCTGCGACTTCAATTGGTTCTTCAACGAAGTGCAACTTGTCGTCTATGTAAACTTCATCAGGCGGTATAATTAACGTCTCGTCTGATAAACACTTCTTGAGATTAGACACATGAAATGTATCATGTATATTGCTTAGTTCTTGTGGCAACTTGAGTTTATAAGCTATAGAGCCAACCCTAGCCAGTATTTCAAATGGTCCAATGTACCTAGGGTTAAGCTTGCCACGGTTGCCAAATCTTGCAATTCCACTCCAAGGTGAGACCTTTAACATGACTTTGTCTCCCATTTGGAATTCTAAAGATCTTCGTCTGTTATCCGCGTAACTCTTTTGTCTGTCACGGGCGGCCTTCAGACGATCCTTGATTTTGAAAATCTTGTCTGTGGTCTCTTGAATAACCTCAGGATCAGTTAAGTGTTTGTCGCCAACCTCTGCCCAACATAGCGGTGAGTGACATTTACGACCATACAAAGCCTCGAATGGAGCGGCTTTTATGCTGGTATGGTAACTATTATTGTACGAAAACTCAGCCAACGATAGGTAAGTATCCCAATTTCCTCCGAAATCAATTGCACACGCACGAAGCATATCTTCTAAAGTCTGAATGGTCCTTTCACTTTGACCATCTGTTTGAGGGTGATATGATGTGCTCATGTCAAGACGTGAGCCTAAAGCTTCTTGTAAGGATTTCCAGATTCTAGACACGAATCTGCTATCTCTATCAGAGATAATAGAGATAATAGAGCTTGGCACTCCATGTCTGGCTACAATTTCCTTAATATATAGTCTTGCGAGCTTCTCGGTTTTATCCGTCTCTTTGATAGGTAGGAAATGTGCTGACTTTGTCAAACGATCGACGATTACCCATATAGTATCGTACCCGCTTGAAGTCTTGGGTAACTTTGTAATGAAATCCATGGAGATTTATTCCCATTTCCATTGAGGAATCTCGGGTTGTTGTAATAATCCTGACGGTTTCTGATGCTCTGCTTTTACCTTTGAACACGTCAGACACTTGTCAACAAAGATAGCAATTTCTCCTTTCATGTTTGGCCACCAATAGTGTTCTTTCAGATCCTTATACATCTTATCCGAACCTGAGTGAATGGAGTACCTAGACTTGTGGGCTTCGTCCATAACCAACTCCCTTAAATTACCAAAACGTGGCACCCAAATTCTATTCATGAAGTATAAAGTATCATCTGAGTTTGGTTCCAACTGCCTTATCATTCCCCGTAATGCCTCACTTTCAATGTTCTCTTCTTTGATTGCTTCCTGTTGTGCCATATGGATTTGAGTCGTGAGATTCGTATGAATTGTCAATCCTAGGGCACAGACACGAAGAGTTTTAACTCGCTCCTTACGACTCAAGGCGTCTGCTACGACATTCGCCTTCCCAGGGTGGTACTTGATCTCGCAGTCGTAATCATTTAGCAGTTCTACCCAACGGCGTTGCCTCATGTTGAGTTCTTTCTGATTAAAGATATGCTGGAGACTCTTGTGGTCTGTAAAGATAGTGCATCTTGTACCATAGAGGTAATGTCTCCATATTTTGAGTGCAAACACAACAGCACCTAATTCTAAATCGTGAGTAGTATAATTTTTCTCATGGACCTTTAGTTGTCTTGATGCATATGCTATAACTTTTTCCCTTTGCATCAGTACACATCCCAGACCTTGGTGTGACGCGTCACAGTACACAATGAAATTATCGGTTCCTTCAGGAAGTGAGAGGATTGGTGCACTGCAAAGCTTCTTCTTTAATAATTGAAAAGCTGACTCTTGTTTATCGGTCCAATCAAACTTTTTTTGTCTTTTTGTGTTAACGTCGTCAATGGTAGGGCTATTTTTGAAAAGTTCTCGATGAATCGCCTGTAATAACCTGCCAATCCCAGAAATTGACGCACCTCAGTTGGGGTTCTTGGTGCTTCCCAATTTTTGATAGCTTCAATCTTGGATGGGTCTACATGAATACCCTTCTTATTGATGACATGCCCTAGAAAGTGGACCTCTCGGATCCAAAATTCGCACTTAGAGAATTTTGCATATAATTTCTCATTCCTAAGTAGTTCTAAGATTAGCTTCAAGTGATGTCCATGTTCTTCCTTGGTTCGTGAATATATCAATATGTCATCGATAAATACAATCACGAATTTATCCAGGTATGGTTTGCACACACGATTCATGAGATCCATGAAAACTGCTGGTGCATTAGTCAAACCAAATGGCATGACTAGGAATTCATAATGACCATAACGAGTTCTAAAAGTTGTCTTTGGTATTTCATCCTCCTGGACTCTTAATTGGTGGTATCCTGATCGTAGATCAATCTTAGAATAGAAACTTGAACCTTGAAGTTGATCGAATAGGTCGTCTACTCGAGGAAGAGGATACCGGTTCTTAATTGTAAGCTTTTTCAATTCCTGGTAATCGATACACATTCTAAAGGTTCCATCTTTTTTCTTCACAAATAAGACCGGTGCTCCCCAAGGTGAAAAACTCGGTCTTATGAAACCTTTATCAAGTAACTCTTGCAGTTGGTTTGATAATTCTTGCATCTCAGAAGGTGCTTAACGATATGGTGATCATGCAACTGGTGTAACTCCTGGTGCTAGGTCGATCCGGAACTCAACTTGCCTCGGTGGTGGTAAACCAGGTAAGTCTTCAGGAAATACTTCGGGGTAATCCCTAACAATCGGTATGTCCTCAAGTTGACGTTCCTCAGGTTTCTTCTCGACGATATGAGCCAGATACGCACAATAACCCTTGCGTAGATATTTATGAGCTTTCATGCAGTTTATCATCTTCAACATCGTTCTACACCTTTCACCTTGAATTGAAAGAATTTCTCCACTTGGTAATGGGATACGTACAATCTTCTCAAAGCATATGATCTTGGCATGATTCTTTGATAACCAATTCATACCAATAAGAATATCAAAACTCCCTAATTCAACGGGTAGAAGGTCTATATCAAATGTATAGTTTTCTAAACATAAAGTACAACCCTTAATAACCTCTCCGGTTTTAATTAACTTCCAATTTGCTAATTCGATTATGTAACTTTGATCTAGTTTGCTGTCCTTAATACCAAGTAAGGATTTAAAATCATTCGACACAAAGCTCATATCCGCACCCGAATAAAAAAGTATAGAGGCATAGTGATTATTTATTGGGAACGTACCAGTGACAATGTTCGGGTCCTGGCGTGCGTCCCCTGCACCCATCACAAATGCTCTCCCCTGTGCCTGAGCGTTCATCTGATTCTTCCACTTGGGACAGTCCTTCTTGAAGTGCTTCAGATCGCCACAAACAAAACATCCCGATTTATTCTTCCACATTCGGTTATTAACTCGACAAGCTTGTGTGGTGTGGCCAAACCTGTCGCATTTTCAACATCTGATACATTCGCCGGTGTGATGATTTTCGCACTTCTTGCACCTCGGTAGACCCTATCATACTCCTTCCTTTCTACAGTGTTGGTTGCAAAAGCCTTTACAGTTCCTTGTTTCTTAAACCCTTGTTTCCCAAATTTGTTACTTGAATTCCCCATCAACTTCCTTTTCTCCCCAGATCTACCTTCCTCGTTCTCCTTCCTCATAAACAATCCATTACGTACTGCATCATCCCTTAGTTTGAATGCTAAAGATATAGCACTCTTGGCATCTATTGGATTAGATGAAGTTACCATACTGCGAATTTGAGGTGCAAGGCCTCACAGATACCTTTCCACACGCTTAAGCTCTGGCGTGACCATATGCGGTACTAGAATTGCCAATTCATTGAAACGGTCGATGTACCCTACCACATCATCTTCGATCATTTGTAGGTTCCACATTTCAGTTTTAATCTTTTGTAATTCGTTTCGAGGACAATATTCCTCGATCATCATGGTTTTCAAGTCTTCCCAAGACAATTGATACGTTGTCTCTCTCCCCATAGTCTTTATTTGAGTATTCCACCAAGTTAAAGCTTTGTCAGTGAGCGTGCAAGTAGAATACTTCACCATGCAGTCAGCGGTGCACTAATATCAATCACTGACTCCATCTTTTGTATCCACCTCATTAGTCCCACTGCACCCTCTGTGCCATTGAAACTGTGGGGGTTGCAGGATAGGAAGGCCTTGTAGGTGCACTTTATGCTTGGAGTATCTGTAGGGTCACAAGTCACTATTTTAATAATGTTATTAATGTAGACCATGACTTATGTGTTTCAGGTGAGGTTACTTGATCCATTACCTCCTGAACCTCCAGCTGTACCACTACCTCCTGCACCTCCTCTACCGGTACCGCTGCCATTTCCTCCACCACTATTTCGATTGGCTTCGTACTGCTCCATAGCGGCAGCTACTCGTTGTGCTATGTGTTGTTCTACGTTTGGGGAAATTGTGTTGTTGTTGTTCTCATCAGTGGTGTTACGGGGTGTCCTTCGTTTAGGTACCATGACGTTCTTTCTAACTTAACATTTAGAAAGAAGTAACATTATATAATGATAATGATACCATACGACATACAGATACAACAACATCAAACGTTCATAACAATCATCACAACATAAACCATTTATTTCATAGATAAGCATGCGAAGTACATAGTTTCAAAAGACAAGGATACAAAAATAGATGAGTTCATATGACCACATCAGTACTTGAAGTTTTAAACTACATAACATGCTACGGTACAACTTGCCCTTAATAGATCTAGAAATAAGAAAACGTTCCCTTCGTAACGGTAGATGAGATCATCATATCCTCCACACGTGCCTCAGCTAGGGTAGCCCGGAGCTATGCATCAATCGCCCTCTGCTCGGCTGCCTCTGCCTTCTGCTCAGCTGCGGCAGTCCTCCTCTCCATCTCTGCTAGTCTTTTCTCTAACTCCATCATGTGACTAGATGCATGCTGAAGGGACTGGTCGATCAATCTCTGATCTTCCATTATCCCATTAACATTTTCCATTAAGGTTGGAAAAATTGTCAAGTCTCTTCGAATGGATTTCACATCCCTTTCCAAATGGTGAATTTCTATCTCTTTCTTACTGCTTCAGGACACTAGCAGGGGAATGGTGCATTCCATGCACTCCCCGGTGAGTGGTACTGGTTTTGATTCACATGTTACTCCGATAGAGTCACAAGACGTAGGGAGATCCTCTAGGCATAGTCTCACCAGTGGATTCAGCCATTTTTGTAGGTCGCTTCCTAATTATGGAGTTTAAGTGGAGTTAGTATGTGACATGGTGTGATTACAATATCCATATGACATGATGAATGGTTATGCAATGCTTATGCAATGAAAACGTTTTAATGAGTCATTTAAATTATAGACTAGGTTACGATTTAGATTCCTAGTTCGCTATAATTAATGGCTCTGATACAAAACTCTATCACACCCCGCCAAGGCGAAAACGCGAGGCGTAACATTCATGGTTTCCAAAGCATATGATTACCGCAAACACATACATGTAATTGGATACATAATCAATTTTAAAATGTTTACATCACAAAATATTAACTTAAGTTTACAAAATTTTAAGATTTCACAAATATGACTCATGATCATGAGTTATACAAGAAAATCCTCCAAAAGTCGTATCCATCATGCATGCATGTAACCTACATTGATAACTTGAAGACCACGTTCAATTTCCTGAAAACATACTTAAAAATGTCAACACTAGGTTGGTGAGTTCACAATTTATTATCAAGAGTTATCATAAATACATTGTTTAAACCTGATAATTTATCGATCAAAACTCTTAGTATGTATTACCAATGAACCCGAATACTAACCCGATCAATTGACCCTATTTGTAAACTTGCAAGGAATACAAAATAATATGTAATGTACAAGACCGTAACCAAACCCCAACTTTATGTGCCTCCCCTCGCCTTCTGCGAGTTAAGACAATATGCGGTCATTCGGCCATTTGGACCACTGATTAGCGCGACTAATCATGACCGAAGGCGTCACCCCCAATAGTACTATCTATAAAATCCCGGGCTAAGTCCATAGCTAATGGTTACTAATTTTTATTTCGAGGACTTTAAGCGCTTCATTTTTCCCTCAATACACACATACGGTCTGATCATTAGTTCATTCATTTACATAAAAAAATTCTTTACAAGTATGTTTCCACCCCAAAACATTTCAAAAACTTAGAAAATAAAAAGGGGTTAGTGAAACTCACCTCGAAAGAAGTAAATGCTAGCAAATAATTCAAATAATAGCAGCCCCGCCTATCCGTATCCTATTTACACAAGGATACTAAACACGTTAAGACTACCCGTCTTAAACGCAAGTTGTTCACACGACTTAACTATTCCTGTTAAGTACGACTTTGTTTATTTAAAACAATATTTTCTTGTAATGACTCGTTGGTGATTATTATTCAAGTTTAGACACTTTACTTATTTTCCGGAAAAGTATATATATATATTTCCACATTGGTGACTTATTATATATATTCAAAAATTAGTATTATTTTTGCAATATTTTATAATATTTTACATTAAAGTCACTTTTAAACACATAATTATTTCTTCCAATAATTATACAAGATCATAGATATTGATCAAGTATGTTATACGTATGACTACTCCTATGTGCACATAATCCATGTTAACACACCCATATATGATTACTTGTTCCGAACGATATTCATTATCTTGTCATGTACTTATATTTTCACCAATATCTACACACAAGTATAACCATATTTCAACATATATTTAGCTATGTTTCACAATAACATGTGTTCATATATACTTGTACCGAAACGTATTTTAAATTTTCATACACATAATTCCTCTATGACTAATCCATCATAATATATACATATATGATCTTTATAATTTCTACGTGTCTTAGACATTTTAATCATATCAATTTTCATGTCAAACAAATACGTATATCTTGCAAGTTCTAAATCTCTTGAGTGTTTTGTCTAACACTTTTCATGCTTTATTTTTAAGATGTTAATATGTTTTATTATTTAATATAAACATTTCCATGATTATTAACCTTAACTATGTACATACATGTTTCTCATATATACATACATATACCTAGCAACTTGTCCAAGTTAATAAAATAAACGTACACCGTACATATATTTATCAAGATCTTCACATATATAAACTTTAAACACACGTATATATGCATATATAAATTACGATTATATATGTATATATATACAAATATATACTTCACTTAACCAAGTATTAACAATCCTTTTTATAATAAAAATCATGCTTTTTATTCAACAACTATAACTTATCATACATAATCAAAACAACAACATATATACCCATGCATACAAATTTCAGCCCTTTATGTATATATTTAGAGAACTTGGTTAGAGGCTAACCAATCCATTCCTAAGTCAATGTCAAAACCTGCCAAAGTCATTGACAACAATTTTACAGGTATAACATGTCCTGATAATGTGATATGACAATTATCAAGGATTTTAGAAATTTGAACGAGGTCACCGTTGGCAGTCTCTACCACGTATTTCTTGTTTAATTTAGCTAGAGTTTTATTTAACAGTATACAAAATCTATGATCTATAAAACTTTGGTTTCTACAAAAGTCAAATAAAACTCGAGCATAAATATCATCAACAAGAAATGTACCCGTAATGACATCGGGCATACCTGCTGCTTTGTGAGTGTTAAGAACAAATGTCTGCGCATTCTTCTTTACTCCATATGCAGGTTTGGGACCTGTCCCGTCCGTATTATTCAATTTTGGACAATTGATTTTGATGTGGCCAGGTTCACCACATCCGAAGCAAGTAATTGGTTTCTTCTTGAAGCAATCCTCTGTTTTATGTCCAGACATTTTGCAAAAGTTACAAAAAGGTCCAGATCTGCATTGTCCTACGTGCCTTCTTCTGCACTTTAAACATTCAGGAATAGAAAAGTTGTTATTTTGAGGAATAAAGTTTGACTTCTTAGATCCACTTAGGCCTTGCCCAGCTATCTCCTTCTTCTTCTTTCCCTCTTCCTGATTCCTTATTAGGCTAGTAGTTAATGATGCCCCCAGATTCATGGCATCATCAAGATTTTCACAATTCGCGACTTTCACCATGTCGCGGATTTCTCCGATCAACCCCCATATATAACGCTTGATTAGGTTTGATCCAGGAGTGGCAAGATGAGGAACTATGCGAGCATACTCCAGGATTTTTTTGGCATACTCTTGATGGTTCGTTCCGATCATTCTCAGACTCACTAATTTTTCTTCAATTTGTTCCCTTTCATTATAGGGAACATACTTCTTCTCAACTCTTGCCCTAAAGGCATTCCAGCTCATAGCATAGGCCGTTTCTCCGCCGTTGGCAGTATTGATGTTGTTCCACCATTCTAAAGCTTGATCTTTGAATAAATTTAAGGCATACAGAACTTTATCTTCCTCAGCACACATTTGCTGATAACTAGCACAAACTCAGTCTTCTCAATCCACCTCAGTGTGGAAATCCCACCTTCTTTTCCAGAGAAATTGTATGGTTTACAATCCTGGAACATTTTGTATGTACAACCTACTACCTTTTTTTTTCTTTGCTACATGACCATAATTATTACCCATACTCTCGTCTTCCGAGGAGTTATGGTAATATTCTTCTTTTTCAGTCTTCTTAGACTTGTGAGAAACAGAAACTTTTGGTTCTAGAGTAACAAGTTTTGATTAGGTTACTGTTCATGTTTGACGAGAATGAATAGAATGAGGAATAGAAGGTTGAATAGAAATTCGGTCAGCTTGTCTCTTTTCAAGCTCCGTAAAAATCATTGGAAGAGAATTCTTGATTCCTTCCATTATCATCTTTTGAAGTTCAACACGAGAATTATTATTTTCAACAGCATTTTCTGCTTGCTTCCTTTTTCCCCTCGTGTTTTGAGATGGTCCGGTTTGTTTCGACATACTATCAAAAGAACATGAATTGATGTAAAACACAGCTTTTTATTGATAGAATATTTTACAAAGATAATTCACATAAAATATATTCAGAAATTTCTAAAGTTCTTGTCTTCAAGATCTTGAACCAGTAAAGTGTTTCGAGCTTCAACTTCAGCCTTTTCTCTTTCCAGTTCGGCTACTCGGTTTAACAGCATTTGCTCACTCTCATTTCCTGATCCGTTCTCATTTCTATGCGGAGCAGGAACATGAATCGTCTCATAATATGTAACATAAGGTATATTAGAATCAACGCGTTCTTCTTCTTCAGGATCACATTTATTTTCATAAGGAATATTGGCGTATCTCTCATGAAAATTTTGTGGATAAACAGGAGTGATGTTATAGCTTCCAGCAGTTCGAGCAAAATGAAAACTTATAGAAGGATTATAGGGAACACTAAGGTTTCCTATGTCTCCGAGGTTTATGAAAGTAGAGCTTTCAGTTTCCTCATTAAGTTCTATAGTTGTTTCATTCGTTTTACGATCAAAAGAACTAGCAGAAGCGAATTTTTGAAGAAAACTAGGACCTTTTCCCTTTCCAACCATTCTGAAAATTAAAATAAAAGATACTTTATTATCATAAAATATATTACAATAGAAGTCAAATACATCAAAATTTCAATATTTCATCAGCTCCTTCCCCAGGGTCTTTAGATCCTTTCCATACTCATATACCTGCTTCCCATAAAACTGGGTTCTTTTCTTATCCATGATTTTCCTTTTTGTTATCTCGTCCATTTGACGTAACGAACAATCTAAATATTCGATATGGGAAGACAACATAGTATACTTATAACCATATTTAGGAGGAGGATCACAAATACCCATTAATATATCATTATAAACATGATGAAATTCGGGTGGTGATTGGAAATAAGCTTGGTAAGGATCAATATATGGATCATATGTGACCGGGGATCCAGAGTCATAGGATTGATAATCATAACTGTTTGAGATAGGGTTATTGAATGGATAATCATTAGGGTTTTCAGAAGCAGATTGATATTGAGGATCTTCAGAAGGATCTTCTTCAGATGAGTGAATTTGACTAGATTGTGCCTCATTTCCTTGCACAGATTGGGCAGCAGTATTCCAGTTGCTAACGTCTGATCCAGCATCCATCCATTGGCTGGAAGAGTTTTGGGATTGTGGGTGATATTCGGGAGAGTTAGGAATTATAGCAAATGGATCGTCATTATAATAGGGCGAACAGATAGGATTCTGTTGTGAACCTAACAGATGATACTCCGGGGATTCGTGCTTAATAGGATTATTAGGATTGTAATATGGAACAATATTTTCTCCAGACATCCGCAATCTTTATCATATTAGTACTTATTTTATTTGTAAGACTAAGATACTAAAGCCAGTATCTTAATCTTAACTAAAGCTCTACAAGGATGGTTATCTTTCCACAGTAGTACCTCCAATAGTCATATTCCCAGGCAAGAGCGACGGGTCTAGAAGAGATTTATACACCGCTCTTTCCTTAGACAGAACACTTCCATTTTGTCAGATAACTACATACCGGTCAGAAGGTCACCCTATTTTCTTATCTTAAAAGCATCATGGTTAAAGCTTAGATACTAGATCCAATAATTTGTTTCGCTAAAACATGTGGCTCTGATACCAACCTGTCACACCCCGCCTCAGGCACCCCCTGGACGTGTGCGAGCCCGATTGGTATCGTTTGGTTACTTGATTTCAGAGTTTTTGTAAAACACAGCGGAATTCTTTTTCAAAGGATCGTTTCATCATTTATCTCAACCTCAAGGGTTGTAATTGTAAATACCAAAATTCAGTTGGAAAACAGAAAGTCTTGTATTTACTTTATAAACATAGGGTTCAATACCCTTCTCATTTGATTACAAAACATTGTTTGACATCAAATACATGATGAGCCACTGGAAATAGTTCCAACACAGGGTTGATCAGTTAGCTCATCCTATCTCCTTTCATTTGGATTTCCCTTTACACGAGGCCTGAGAATCCTACGTGCATTCCATCCTTTACTGGGTCAGATCTCATGTCTTCCCGTATACCCTTCTCATCATATTTTATTCATTACCTGGAAAACATTTTGAAAATAAAACGTCAGCGTGAACGCTGGTGAATACAATATCTTGACATAAAATCATTTTGGCACAAACAAGTATTAATTTCATAATCACAACTTCCTGTTCAATCTACACACTTAGCAGGTCCGTCCTGTTCAATCGCACCATAGTATACACTGGTAGTATGTCTTTATAAAAACGGGTACTCCATGTCTCCTTATTTGTTATAAAGGGAAGTACCAGCCGTAATCCGGGAATTTCACCCGAGACCCATGTATCCCTTGTAAGTTTTACGTATACCGATGGCCTGAATGCTTGTTAACCTGATTTCCCTAGCGTTCTGACCGTTTTACGAGTGTTTCTTCTTAAACCGAGCACTACGAGGAGCGGGAATCGAACCGGGATCGTCGGGAGTCGTCTACCGAAGCTCTGGAATGAGCTTTTTTTAGAGTGAAGGATGATTTGGTGTGAAGAGAACGATTGAAATCGTTAAACTATTTATATGGGTGAAACCTGGCCCATAGCGGACCGCTAAGCATGCAGGTGGCGGTCCGCCATCGTCCATGCTGGCGTTAGCCCTACATGTCCATCACTGATTGGAACAAACATAAGATTGCGGCTAGCGGACCGTTACCGCTGGGCGTAGCTGTCCGCCACCAGTACGCATGGTAGATTTTGGTTATTCTGCGGCTGGCGGACCGTTACCACCTGACATGGCGGTCCGCCATGAGTACGCGTGTCACAAAATGTGACCATTAGTCACTATACATGTGGCTTAATCGGATTGTTTGCTTAATCAACAAGTAGCAGACCGTTATTCCTATGGTGGCGGTCCGCCACCCAAACCAGCACCCTTAGTGGACCGTTACGGGTAACCTTAGCGGTCCGCTAAGGTCTTAATTTCCATATTTTCTAATTGAACCCTAAACTTTAAGGTAATCACACTTATAGTCCCAAAGGTTTTACCTTTTGTCGTTTTCGTGGTAGGTGTTACAGATGTTTCCTCCATTTGGACATTTTGATATGTTCCCTCTATTTCAATAGAAGGAATAGAAAATCGTTCAGTAGGCATTCCTACTCTTATTCTAGTATTTCGCGATGTACTTGGCCCCGCCTGATCTTCCACTGGTGGAGTAGTGGTAAACAGCCAGTTACTAAATTTAGAACCGGAATCCATCCAAGAACTCTCAGCCTTGTATGATTACGGGTGATACTCAGGTGTAGAAGTATCTAGATTTATAACGAAAGGATCATCATCATCAGGAATAGGAATTGGCATCATCTGAGATCCGTAAGGAGGACGCTCAGGTGTTTCTTTTTTAATCGCACGGATTGGATCACTATAAGGCACGTTATATTCTCCAGACATCCTGAAAATCTTAAATATTAGTAACTATCTTAATTAGGTATTATGTCCTTATGATGATCAAAACTTAGATACTAAGGCCAGTATCCTTATCTTAATCTTTGAGGTATTATGGCTAAAATTATGGTTAAAGCTTAGATACTAAGACTAGTATCTAATTCGCTAAAACCTTGGGCTCTGATACCAACCTGCCACACCCCGGTTTCAGGATACCCTGGGCGTGCGACCAGATTGGCACCTCCAATCTTATTTTATTTAGAAAATCAGAGTTAGTTTAGCAGCAGAAATACTTTTGGATCGAATTTGTAATAAATCTCAACCCGAAGGTTGATATTGTATATTTTCCAAATCAGGGGATAAATAAAATACCATTTTATTTCACTGGGGATTTAAATACCCCTTTTCTGTACAAAACCATGGTCCACGACCATTTACATGTCACCTGCATAAGTAGGGTAAAACTAGAGCCACAAGGTGGTTGGCCTGTGCCTGGGGAGTTAACCCTGTCCAATACCAAGCTATACCAGCATTGGTATCTAAGGATTTTACCTTCCGTCACCTAACCCTGTGTACATGGGAGTATCCATATTTAGGAAATCGTCATCCTAAATATCTCCTCTTGTTTCTTATCACTGCAGAGTTATCTCCATGCTATTAGCACATAACTCTGTCAAAATATTTTATGTACACCTTTATCCCCAAGACTATCACGTAGGACTAGCCTTAGATAATCATTGACTACTTGAAAAACATTTGGAAAATAAAACGTCAGCGCGAATGCTGGTGAACATGATTATCATGACCAGTTTCATTTGGCAAACACAGTATCAAAACATTTAACCATAATACGAGTATAATCTACCATCTAGCAGAACTATTTCATATGAGTGTACAACCACTGTATACACCAATAATTTCTGTAAAAGGACTGTTGGCATTACCAGACTTACTTACTGCGATGTCCCTTAACTGAGACCCCGTCTTACATCCAGTTATAAACAATTATCAGCCCCAATATGGGAATTTCACCCATAAAGCGTGTATCCCTTGATCAAGTTTTACGTATACTTATGGCCTGAATGTTTTACGTAGACGCCCTTATGCATCAAACTTTTGAATACCAGTATTGCCATTTTGTAAACGTAAAACTTTCAAAGTTTTGAAAATAAAAGACAGATAAACATATTCACCTTAATAATAGCTTGATCTTATCTTAGGTAATCCGTATAAGCTTAGTGTAAACCTTAAAGCAAGTTCTAAGTTATGTTAGAATCTTAACGCACGAATACGAAAATAAACAAAAGTGCGGAAATAAGCGAAAGTCAGATATTTTACCGAAACGAGGGCATGAGAATTGAGGAATTTGTCCTCCAAGAAGTTGGGAGTTGGTTGCTGGTTGTGTGTAGAAATGATAAGCCGTGAGGGGCTATTTAAAGTTGGCCAGACCAACCCATAGCGGACCGTTAGCCGGGGTGGTGGCGGTTCGCTTTCGCCCAGGGCATGCGTCAACCCTACGCGTCTTGTCCTGATTGTACCGATCCTCATATTTCGGCTAGCGGACCATTACGGAGGGCGTGGCTATCCGCCACAGTCACATGCGTCAGAATTTGGAGCTGAGTCATTGGACACGTGGCATCACGAAAAGTTGCGGCTTGATTACGGCTAGCGGACCATTACCCGAGTGGTGGCGGTCCGCCATCCAACCCTGAATCCTGTAGCAGACCATTATGGAATACGGTAGCGGTCCGCTACCAATCAGTTTTCCCAAATTTTCATTTTTAACCCTTGAATCTTAGGGATTTGGCAATCCTAACCCCTAGGGTTTCCATTTTGGCAAAAGAGGACCTCAGATTTGGCTTGGTGTTACACACAAAGGACGGATTAGTGTTAAGCAAACGAAAATACAGATTGGATATCTTGGAAGACTCAGGAATGTTAGGATGACACCTGAGCTCACTTCCAATGGAATAAAACTTAAAATTGGACAAGGATGATGAAGGATTGCCTACGGATCCTAACCAATACCGAAGGCTCGCTGGTAGACTGATTTACCTTCAAGCAACAAGGACCGACATTGTTTGTGCGGTAAATGTGTTGAGCCAATTTGTTAGTAATCCAAAGCAGAGTTATTTGGAAGCGCTAACCGAGTTTTATTTTATCTAAAAGCAACTCCAGATTAAGGAATTCTTCTATTAAAGGAATGGGAAACAATCTCATTGCATACTGTGATTCAGACTGGCTTGGGTGTCCTTACACTCGAAGATCATGAACTAGATATTTATTATTTCTAGTGTAGGTCCCTGGAGCCTCGTCGCGTAGTGGAAATACACGGATATGTTCTGTGATTTGTGTGGGAACAAAGAAGAACGAGACAGGGAGAAACACGGACATAAAGAAGAGAATCAACACAAAAAGGATACGTAATCCATAACAACGAAGTCATCTCACATTACATACCGAAGAAGCACACATCTCTCGTCTACGTTCACGGTCCAGGGGCGGGAGAGCTCATCCCGCCCGGACACCTCTCGACCTAGTTCCCAGAAGTTCCACCTACAAATGAAGACAAGTCTTCTATTTATAGGGGAAGGAACATTACCTGCGTACTTCTCTAAGTACACAGGGTTTGGTCATGCGTACTTGACAAGAACGCAACTTACTAAGTACGCAGGACCAAACTGGTGTGTAGGCTAAGCACTTAGGAACACCCTCCTGCGTACTAGCCACGTACACCGATACATAGAATTTTATCTATAGTTACAAAAACATGCTTCTACACACTCCCTCTTAACTATAGCATCAAATTCTATCTATCACTAACACAGATATTGTGACATCCGACAATTTAGGGATAACTCCGTTAACCAAATTCTGTTAATTCTTAACCCAGTTAACTCAATTACAAACCTCACGGACTAATTATGTCTATATCCAAACTCAAACACACCTAAAGTTGCAGGGACCAAAGTTGTATTTACCCCAAACCAAATCTGTTGACTTTTTAAGTCAAAATCAAAGGTTTGTGTTCTGTTGACTATTGTAAAGTCAAATCCCTTTGTTCTTAATCCACATTCGAACTCATAACTGATTAATTGTCCGAATTCATAACTGATGTGCATGTTAAAACCATTAACGACAATCATTGGAGCAGTTAACAGTATTATTGAATCAAGTTAAAACCAATTATGAGCACTTAAGTTAAAACCGTCGACCACCATAGCTAAACCATCAAATTCGATAGTCTAAATTGTTATTCCTCACAAATAAATCTCTGCGCATACTAAACGAACTCCTTCGAACCTGTTTCACGCATCAATTCTACCGGAGAAAGGGCCAGAGAAGCCAAAGGCTAACTCACGCAACCCGCGACAGGGTTTAAGCCGATCTCCATCGATCCAACATCAATCCAGGTAATTGAATATCCTTATAGCTTCGTTTTCATCTATAGAATAAAAGCCCTCTGTCTATTGGGCTTACAACACCGAATTAAACATGAACCGATTTTAGGGTTCATGTACATTCGGGTCTAATTGAAATCCACTATAGACTCAATCCGAATGCAATTAAAATGCTTGGTTGGTTTCGCAAGCATTCGACTAATGAAAGCCCTATGACTAATTAACCTCACAACATCAAATTTATCATGATCGAAATCTAGGGTTCATCGTATAGACGGTTTATCGAACCCTGATCTAGACACAACCTCAATCTAATCAAACTATATCAGTGGTTTCGCAAACACCAAATGATTGAAAACCCCAATGGATCCAGCCACTGGTATCATCAGAATCAACAGATTTGAATTGTAACCTTAAACTAGGGTTTCAGTTCTTCAAATAAGGAATTAACGAAATAAAACTCAATGAATTTGCAATTAAACTCACCCTCAGATTCGAAACTAGCCCGCTAACAAAACCCCTATGAAACCGTAGTTGGTCGCGATCGTCTGGGTTGGTATTGGGGGACGGAGGTTGGATCGGTCGCGAATGGGGGGGACACAGCGATGTGATCGATCAAAAGTGTATCAGATTTGATCTGGGTATTATTCTTAAGTGAGCAGAGTTGGTTAAAACACTAGGCTCACATGCAGGAGACCCGGGTTCGAGTCCGGTCTCCTGCAATCTTTTTTGGGGCTTTTTCCCTTATATTTAATTAATAAAAATCACTTCTAATACTATTATATTGGTATATAAATGGGTTTTAGCCCGGGACACCACCGGTAGACTTGATTTAGTTTTTGTACCCTATTTTAATATTAAATGTATTTTTTTTAAATAATATATTATTTATATATTATTTACCCCTGTTTATTAACCCCGAATAAAATAATATTTTATTATTATTTTTGTAGGATCGTAAGATTACAAGGTGATTCTATTCTAGTTGATATTGGAGGAAACAATAACAATCAACAAAGTAAACAAGTAAACAGCAAGAATACTGATAAATGCACTGTTGTATTAAACTTCTGAGATTACAAGTTTACAAGTAAAACACTATCAAGAAGCACTATGAAAGCACAGCAAGCACACTTACAATGAAATGTTTACACAGTATTTATAGTAACTTAGAATCAAGACAGACCCTTGATTCTAAGGATCAGATATAACACAAGCCGTTGATCTTGTTTATTAATCTAAATTACACGCAAAGGCTAATCTAGATAACTTTACTGAAACGTCTTCTTAGGCATCATTGTTTGCATGCTTGGAGACGCGCGTCATTGTCCTTTATTGGTTGCACCACTGAGGTTCCTTCTGCTTGGAGTGTGTCAGTTGTTTTTGCAGAAAGGTGTCAGAGGCGCTTCACATGGGTAGTCAGCTGCAACGTTTGGTCTTCAGTGAATAAAGCTATCAGCAGCAGATATGAGAATAATGCTGCTGATAAGCCTATCAGCAGCAACTTGTGTTGGATGCTGCTGATAAGCCTATCAGCAGCAACAAGTGTTGGATGCTGCTGATAAGCCTATCAGCAGCAACAAGTGTTGGATGCTGCTGATAAGCCTATCAGCATCAACAAGTGTTGAATGCTGCTGATAAGCCTATCAGCAGCCATATGTGTTGAATGCTGCTGATAAGCCTATCAGCAGCATTTGTACTTAGAATAATTTGGTAGCAATCAGTCTTTGGTTCTACAAACTCCCCCTAGACTGATGCAACCAAAATTCTTCTAATTACTTTGCTGCTGAAGCTTTTGCATGTGGCTGACTATCCTTTCAACCTCATAGCCTCTTGGATCCTTGCTGGGATTGTTCAGTGGAAGTTCAGACAGAGTCTTGATGTCTTTGTGTGGCATTTTGTAGATTGATTTGCTTGAACATCTCATCTGCTGCTTCTTTACATCAATCAGAGTGAACTCATCCAAATCAGCATTGTAGGACCAAGATACAAATGGAGAGTGGGACTTGAGTGGTTTGACATCCACGACCACATCTTTGCTAGGGTTGAAGTAATGTCTGATTGCTAGCATAAGATGTTTCCCTCTCTCATTTGCAGGCTCATGAGCTTCACCCAGCTCCAAAATTCTTCTTAGGTCTGAATCTGGTAGTTGCAGAACCTCATCCACAGACCTGTATGTAGATCTTCTTCTTTCAGTTCTCCCCCTGAAGATCTCAAACCTTTGATCCTGTGGATTGTAGACCCATTCAACTATGTTTCTTGAGTCTTCAGGTTCAGATGAGGATTTGGATTTCTTTAAGGGAGGCTGTTGATGAGTGGGAGCTGGGTGGGATGATTTGGACTTGTTGGGTGGAGGAGTGGAAGGTTTGGGGAGGAGAGTGGAAGGATGATGGACTGAGGAAGAGGTAGGTGAGGGAGAAGGCTTGGGTTTCTTTGTCTTTGGTTTTTCTTCTTCTTTGATAAGTACCCTTTTCTTGGAGGCCTTCTTCCATAGTCTTTCTTCCTCATCCTTTTTAACTTTGAAGTAGAGGGCTTGCAGGTTCATGAAATTCATGGGACCTAGCCTCTTTCCACTATCTCCTCTAGCCTTAAGGAAGTCAATCATGACCTTCCTTTATTCATGGGTTCTTTTATTCAGTGCAATGGTCTTCTTGGACTGTAGCTTGGCTTTTTCTTCTTCTTCTTCAGCTTTTTTCTTGCTAGCCAATTGACCCTGCTGACCCATGAAGGCTCTATAAATCTCTTTGTTTGAAAGTTTCTCAAGGTAGTCTGCATCCTCACCTTGAGAGACCAGAGCTTCAGTCCACTCCTCCCTTAATTCTTTTGCTAATTCAGAATCGGTTATTCTGAACTTAGCTTCTTCGTTCTTCTTTTTCTCCAAGTCTTCTTCTTCTTTATTGAATTGTTCCTGCAGTTGAAGAGCAAGAGCTGCATCTTCTTCAATCTGGTCAACTGCAGGAATCTTTCTTTTTAGCTCATCCAGCTGTTTAGCATACAGCTAGATGGTTTGTTCTCTTAGGAGAATGGCTGTTTTTCTTTCTTGAGCCTTTTTCAGGTCAGCCATCTCCTCTTCTTCTCTTCTTCTTCTTTTCTATTCCCTCTCTCTTTTCTCTTTTAGCAGCCTCTCTTCATCTTCATCAGTCATGATTCCCTTTCCTTTGTTTACATTGGGTGCCTCTGCTTCAGCTTCACTGATCACAACAGCAGATGATGATGCTGCTATTGGGATCTCTGCCTCAGCTTCATTGGCATGTTGAGGAATTGAAAAGGGACGGTCACTGTCTTCATCAAGTTGACACTCAAGACCTTCTATTTCCCTCAGTTGATCCCTGATGGAAGATCTTCTGCCAAAAGCTGCAGATGTGATGTCAACTTGTGGAGTATCAGAGTTGGAGTCAGTATCAGAAGTTGACACAGTCTCTTCTTGAGGAATCAGTCCTTCTTTTTCAAGATGGGCTTTGATGATGACCATCATTGCCTGGCTCTCCAGTGAGTTAATATTGCAGATGTTGGCTCTGAGCTGAAAAACTTGAATAGGAAGTCTGAGGGCAGCTGAAGGATGTTCCTGGTGTTGATGATGAGAGAGGAGCCGTTGCTGAGCAGAAGAGTGTGGTCAAGGGACTTAGTGCTCACCCAACCTAGCACGTCCAAGTCCTTGACCAGGAAGGCATACAGGAATCTTCGAAGGCCCAGAACTTCTTCTTCATTGAGAAGACTGCTCCTTGTTATTTCAAGATTGCTAGGAGTCAGTCTCCTTTCTGTGGCCGCCGAGGATTCAGGATAAGCTACCCGTTTTGCTTTTTGAATTAGTCTTTCGAAGTGGGGTAGATTATCCTTCATCAGGTCATAGAACCTGCCAATGGCAAGTTCTGCTGAGAGATCTGCTGAGTTGTTGATGCAGTTTGATACGTATAGCTGTAGGACTTGGAGGGCATTGAGAGAGTTCCAGTTCAGCTCTTCTACTCCGCTGAATTCCCATCCAATCCAAAACCTCTCAGCTGATCCATCATACCCCCAAGCTAGAATGGAGTCAAATTCTAGCTTCTTTGATGATCTGAATAGTTGGGGGGTTGAGGATTGACCAATGATGGCTGCTGCTTCAGGAAGGATGCTGAATGATGTATTTGTTTGTTCTGTGTCTTCAACATCATTCAGCATTTCATCGACAGCCCTGACGACCAACTTCCAGTCTTCAGATGTCTCTTCGTCTTCGTTATCTGGGACTGGCAAGTCATGAACTTGGACAAAAGCTGGCTTGAATAGTGAGCTTTGAAGTACAAGCTGCTCTTGAATCCAGTCGTCAAGACTGTCTGTATCTTCTTCCATAGACACCATCTCCCCCTTTTGGTTGCATCAGCAGACAGGTAAGCATCAGTTTGGGTGCCTACTGATACAAGAGAGGGAGTGGCTAAAGTTGGGCGTTGATGGGCTTCATGCATAGAGACTTGGTGTCTTAGTTTGGACACTTCAGCCTCTAGCATAGCCACCCTGGCCGTCAATTCCAAGTTATGAAGTTTCAGTCTGTCCTCATCCATAGTTGTGGAATCCTTGGACCCAAATGGGGCCGTAGGCCGAGCCTCAGCATCCCCATCACCCGCGGTTTCTTGGCGCCTGGGATTCCTCTCAGTGAGGGGAGTTTCCAAGGAAACACCCTCACCATGAGTTGCCGTGGTTGAGGTCTTAAAGAAGTTGTCACTGTCCTCCTGGTCAGTTGATGGACCAGCAGTAGTGACAGCCTCTTCCACATCCACTCCATCATTACTCCCAGAGTGGACCTTCAAGGGTGAAGAACTTGGGTTGGGTGTTTCGGAAGCAAGACCAATCAGTACCTCCTTGATAGTGGTAGTTGGAGAAGGTACATCACTTTGGTCAGGTTCCTCAACACTTAAGTCCAAAGAAGACAGGAATGGCTCGAAGGGCTGTTCTATGGATCCGGGAAGTGATCCTAATCCTAATAGAGAGACTTCCAAAGGAGTCTCCCTAACAGTGTGGCTTTCCCTTATGATATTCTCACTAGAATGTTGTGATTCTGAGTGAGGGATGTTGGCTTGGGTTTGGGCCTTGGAGACAAGAGAAGAAGGAGTTCTCTTGCCCCTCTTCCTTGTATATTTGGCTGCAACCGGGGCCCTGTGTTCCGGTTGAGCAATCAAACTGGGGGTGAGTAGATTATGTGCCTGTACATCCTCAGTAGAATGCACAGGGGTTCGATTAAAGGAAGCAGTAGTTTGAGTTTGTGGCAGTGAGGTGGAGGGTGTGGGATCAGTATCAGCTGGGTTTGCTGAACTGTCACCCTGGGCACTTTGCGTGTTCAACATTGTAGACAAAAATGGAACATCGGCCCCTGAGAACTTTGATGAAACTGTTCTCATGCTTTGAAAAATGTTGTTCTTATGTCCCAGAATTGAGTAGATTCTTGCAGTTTTTGAAAGATCTTGGTGTTCAATATTGAACACTTCTTGCAAGAATCTTGGGTACATGAAGAACTGTGATTTCACCCCTTCTTGAAGGTTGTATCTCAAACCTTCAAGAATGAGGTGGGAAAAATTGAAACCCGCCCCAGTTATCATACCGTGAATTGCCGACGCAAGTCCGGAGCTGAGTTGGTTCCAGCCACTCCTCTTCTGGGATATGGATTGGAGAAGAGTGTGGCAAAGATACTTCCATTTGGGACCCATGAGTGCCTTCTCTATCGTATACTCTGTTTGATTCCCAGTGTACCCTATGGATACAAAGGTCCTCATGTATACGTCTCTTGGGTAAGAGATGGCGTCCCCTTCATCTTTAAGCTTGAGGTGTTGGCGGAGCTTTGCTTTAGTGATAACCATCTCCTTGCCGTCTACTGTGCCTCTGATTTGGGGAGTGCCCTAGTCAGTAGAATACACGGCTGAGCTCCAAAAATCTTTCATGTGGGAAGTGTAGATGGTTGGGTTGACTGTTAGGGCATGGAGGATTTTGGGCCGACAAAGGAAGTCGATCATATCATTGAAACCTTCTGATTTCTTACCCTTTATTAGGCATGCAGTGAGGTTGTGATATGGGGAAAACTTGTCGTTGGGGTTGTTTATGTCTGCGCCTGCCATTTTATGGAGTTGGAGGGAAGAGAGAAGGGTGTTTGAATGGTGGTTAATTATGGAGGGCTTTGAATGCTGTGGGGACGAGAGAGAAAGTGATGGGAGATTAGGGTTTGAAATTGAATATGAAGAGGTTGTGGGAACGTTTGAAATTGTGATATAACGGCAGACGAAGAAAAAGCGACTTCACTTGTACAGTACAACCTGTTTCACTTTTCATTGTTACAGCTGTAAAGCACTCGAGCAGTCATGGTAAAGACTAAGAGTAGTTTTTACCGCGGTTAAAAGTTAATGTAGACTTGTTTTACCCATCAGCAGCAAACTTGGTTGCTGCCGATGGTGTGCTATCCGCTGCAAACTTGGTTGCTGCGGATAGTGAAGTCTTTCAGCAGCAGATTTGGTAGCTGCTGACTGTTGTATTCATTCCGCAGCAAAAAGGTTGCTGCTGACCGCCTTAAAGCTATCCACAGGAAACTTGTTCCTGCTGATAACTTAAAGCGATAAGTGGCAAAGACTTTGCTGCTGAAGAGTAAATCTGTCAGCAGTGAAAAAGTGCTGCTAACTATAACCTTTTATTAAGAACAAAAACATAGATATATTTACAAGGAAGGATAAAAATTGAGACATGTCTTATTCAAAGTTCATCATGCCAATTGATTCAACTAGATATCGAAATCTTGCTTCATCAAAAGGTTTAGTGAACAAATCAGTATATTGCTCATTTGTGTGAACCTTGGATAGGACAATTCTCCTTTTCTCAGCTTGATCCCTGATAAAGTGATACCTGATGTCGATGTGCTTAGTCTTGGAATGCTGCACTGGATTATTCGTGATAGAGATTGCACTCATGTTGTCAATGTGAATTGGAGTCTGCATGAAGGTCATTCCATAGTCAAGCATTTGATTTTGGATCCAGATAACCTGTGCACAGCAGCTTGAAGCTGCAATGTATTCTGCTTCAGCTGTTGAAGTGGAGACACATGTTTGCTTTTTGCATTGCCATGAGATGAGCCTTCCTCCAAGAAATTGACATCCCCCTGATGTGGACTTTTTGTCCAAGTTACAGCCCCCTTAGTCACTGTCAGTGTAGGCATAGAGATTGACATTTCCATTCTTTGGATACCATAGCCCAAGTTTTGGAGCTCCCTTTAGGTATCTAAAGATCCTTTTGACAGCTTGAAGATGAGACACTTTTGGAGCTGCTTGAAATCTTACGCAGAGACAAACTGCAAACATGATATCTGGTCTTGAGGCAGTGAGCTATATGAGAGACCCTATCATTGCTCGGTACTGATGTTGATCAGTGTCTTATCCTTCTTTATCCGGATATAATTGATGGTGCACTTGCATATGAGTTCTTGCAGCAGAGCAGTCAGCCATTTTGAACCTCTCCAAGATGCTTTTGACATACTTGGATTGACTTATGAAGATTCCATTTGGTACTTGTTTGACTTGAAGTCCTAAAAAGAAATTTAGTTCACCCATTGAACTCATTTCAAATTTGGAATGCATCAGAACTTCAAAGTCTTTGCAGAGCTTCGTTCTTGTAGATCCAAAGATGATGTCATCAACATAAATCTAGACCAACAAAATTTCTCCCCCTTCATCTTTGATGAAAAGTGTCTTATCAATGGCCCCCCTTCTGAAGTTGTTGCTAAGTAGATATCCAGATAAAGTTTCATACCAGGCTCTTGGGGCTTGGTGTAAGCCATAGAGAGCTTTGTCCAGTTTTAAGACCTTATTTGGATGTGCAGGATCCACAAAGCCTGGAGGCTGTTTGACGTAGACCTCTTCACCAATCTTGCCATACAAAAAGGCACTCTTCACATCCATTTGATAGACCATAAAGTTTTTTGATGCTGCATATGCCAGAAAGATTCTGATGGCTTCCAGACGGGCAACAGGAATAAAGACTTCATCATAGTCAATGCCTTCTTCTTGAGTGTAACCTTGAGCTACCAGTCTGGCTTTGTTCTTGACCACGATGCCCCTTTCATCTTGCTTGTTTCTGAAAACCCATCTTGTTCCAATGGCTGTTTGACCAGGTGGAAGATCAACAAGCTTCTAAACATCTTGTCTTTTGAACTGCAGCAATTCTTCCTGCATTGCCTCAATCCAGCTGTTGTGCTTGAGAGCTTCATCAATCTTCTTGGGTTCCACCTGAGATAGAAAGCAAGAGAACAAACAAATGTTGGCTTCATGAGACTTACTTCTTGTCTGGATACCTGTGTGGACTTGGCCAATGATGTTTTCCAGAGGATGCTCTTTGTTTATTCTCTGTGCTGGTATCACATCCAGCCGTATTCCCTCTTCAAGATTGCTTTGGTTTAGATCAGGATTGTCTTCAGTTGTGAGGAGAGGAGCTTGGAGGTTCTGATCATTGTGTTCCACATTGTCAGCAGTATTAGCATTAGAGGCCTATTCAGCATGGATTGAGGAGGCTTCATTAAAGATTTCTTGGTCGGAGAGATTGCTGCTTGTGGTGTTGGAAGTACTGGCTTCACCTGTACCGGCTTCAATAGCTTCTCCCACTGATGGAGGGTCAATGGATGGCCTTTTCATCCTGATGTAGGGACTGGGAAAATCCAGTCTGTAGTCAGTAGAAGAGGTTGAGGCAGAAGATGTTGATTTTGAAGAAGAACACTCCATATTTGAGAATATGAGAGGCTCAAATATCTGGGTGAAGGAGTCTATATCAAAGAGCCAGTTAGGACCTTTGCCTTGTTCACAGACAACATGTTCCCTGCATTCCACATTAGCAGATTCTTCCACAATCCGAGTCCTAGAATTGAACACTCGGTAGGCCTTTGATTGAGAGGAGTAACCCACAAAGCAACCTTCATCAGACTTTGCACCGAATTTAGGAAGAACTCCATGTGTGATGAGGATGGTACATGGACATCCAAAGGGCTTCAGGAAGCCAATGTAGGGAACTCTTTTGAGCCATAGTTCATAGGGTGTTTTCTGGAGAGGCTTAACAATAAGGACTCTATTCTGCACATAACAAGCTGTGCTTACTGCTTCTGCCCAGAAAGTAAGGGGCAGCTTTGAGTCAGCCAGCATAGATCTTACTGATTCAATCAGAGTCCTATTTCTTCTTTCAGCAACCCCATTTTGTTGAGGAGTTCTTGGAGCACTGTATTGCCTTTCAATGCCCTTGCTCTCACATAAACTGTTCAAAGTGTGATTTTTGAACTCTGTTCCCTGATCACACCTTATGATCTTTACCTTCAGATTGCTTTGGTTCTCTACCCTAAGAATATAGGATTTGAGAATCTCAGCAGTTTCATCTTTTGTTCTTAGGAAGAATACCCATGAGAATCTGGAGAAGTCATCAGTTATCACCAGACAGTAGGACTTTTTGCCCATTGACATGACATTCGTAGGACCAAAGAGATCCATATGCAGTAGCTGGAGAGGGGTGTCATTTGTGTTCAATGTCTTGGGCTTGTGGGAACTTTTGTGTTGTTTTCCCTTCAAGCAGGCAATGCAGTGATCGTCTAGCTGGAATTCTTTGTCAGGAAGCCCTCTGACAAGATTGTCCTTCACTAATTTATTGATTGTTTTGATGTTAACATGACTTAACATCCTGTGCCAAAGAGCGGATTCATCAACTGATGCCTTTGACAGAAAACATGAAACACTACCGGATGGAGTGGCTTCATTCATGTCAAGCACATATAAGTTGTCCTTTCTACGAGCAGTTAGGAGAATCTTCTCTGGAGGGGGTTTAGATAGACCAGGAGCTAACACAAAACATTCTTTGTCAGTGAAGAGCATCCAATGCTTTTGATCACATACTTGGGAAACACTCATGAGATTGAAGTCAAGTTCTTTAACATAGTTGACTCTTTCAATACTCATCCTTTCATTGGACACAGTTCCTTGTCCAGTGATAGATCCACCTTTTGAGTCACTCCCAAAGGCAACATATCCTCCATTGAAATGTCTGAAGTTGGAGAGGATGGACCTGTTGCCTGTCATGTGCCTGGAACAGCCGCTATCTACCACCCAAGTATTGTGTTTGTTGCCTGGCTGTCCCTGCACATGGGAAATATCTAATTAGTGGGAGGATCATTGTAGCATGCAGCATTGTAGAAGATCGTTGTTAATTTGCCATTGTCAGCATGCTTGCAGTCAATGGAACCAATAGTTATACTTGGAGATAGTTTGGCCTTCCATTGCTGTGTTGGTGGTTTTCTAGCTTTCTTTGCATTGTCGGCAGAAGATGTTGTTGCTGACGATTTTGGTTTATCCGCAACTGATTTTGCTGCTGAGGGCTTTGCTGGAGTAGTAGCAGTTTTTGCTGCTGGAAGCTTTGTTTTAGATTTTTCTTTGTCAGCAGCAGAGACTTTTGTTGCTGAAGGCTTTGCCTTTGGTTTCCTGGACTTTACTCTATCAGCAGCGATTTTGTTTGCTGCTGATGGGTTGAACACAGATGAACGATTTGCAACTTGGTTAAAAGGGTTGAACTTGCATGTTGCAGCAAAGTGGTTTGATTCCCCACATATGATGCAAGTTTGTTGAGGTTTCTGCATCTTCACTCTTTGAGGGGATAGAGATTCTCTGAACTTTGTTGCCTTTGCATCATAGCTTCTCACCTGTTTGTTTCTGTTTGTTTTCTCAAAGGCATGCTGCTTTGAGTTTCTTTGGTGTTCACGGTAGTGAAAGCAGGTGCTGGCAGTGTGATTGTATTTTCCACACACAAAGCATGATACTGCTATCTTGTCCCCGTGAGAGTCCACATAGTTCTTATTTTGAAACAAATCTTTGAAGTTCCAGGGATGAGCTTTGTTATGTTCAAAGGTGGCTTCTTATAGTGTCCTTTGAACATATGGACCTTTTTCTCCAGGTGTATGAGAAATATCAAACGCCTTTGACTTTGACTGAGATTTGGGGTTGGTGAAACCTGATGTCTCTCCCTTTTCAATGATTAGCTTTCTTCCACCTGGATGATAGCTAATCTTGATTTGTTTGAATGGAATGGGAGCTGGAATGGTTGGAGTAACAACATGACAACCGGCTTCAGAGAAAGGAGCAGATGGGACTGCACTAGTTTCACAGTGGTCTGAGCAGGTTGACTCAGATTCTGATGAGGTGGAGCAGTCTTCCACAAAACATGCATCCATTGAAGGATCAAGGTTTCGGTTTGCCATGTCAAGGTTTGCAGAATTAAAGCTTGGTTGGTGAATGGCAACATAATCAGCAGAAGGAGGAACTGTCTGGTACTCGTCACTATGATATCCAAGTCCAGTTTTTACCCTTTCATGGACTTGAATATCTAACAATCTTTGTAACTTTTTAGATGAAAATTCATATTTTTCAACATGAACTTTCTGTTCAGCCAGTTCAGCTCTGGTAGCTTTAAGTTTTACTAATAGATCATCAATCTGAGTTTCTAGATTGGTTTGTTCATGTTTTAATGAAGAAGTCTCTTTCTTAAGGCAGTTAATTTTTTCTTTGTAAGTATCTTCGACCTTTTTGAATTCAGACTTCATTTGATGAAACTCTTCATTTTGATCTATCAGATTTTGGTTATGCTTTCTATAACCTAAAACTTTGTCAATGCAAGCTTGAGAGCAAAGATGTTCAAATACCTGAGGTGGTATCTCTGCATTGTCTGCCATAAGTGCTTGGTTGGAGGCAGGAACATCTTCATATTGAAAACTCCAGTCAAAGTCTGAAGTTCCAACATTTGCACAGGCTGCAGTTTGTGCTGGAGGAGTTCCTTGCTGCTGCTGCCTGGGCTGACCTTGGTAAGCTTGTCTTTGATGGCTGGCACCCTGATTGGCTTTTGGTGCCTTGCACTCCCTAGCAAAGTGACCCATTTGGTTACAGTTGTAACATCGGATCTTGCTTTTATCAAGCCCAACTCTGGTGTTTGAGTTGTTGCTTGGAACTGATCTCCCGGTTCTAGAATAAAACCTTTTTGCTCTGAGGGAGAGCATGGCATATGAGTGCTGAATATCCATTTCTTCAAGATCATCTGGATGAAAGCATTCCAGATCCTCATTTATGAAGTACATGCTGCTTGAGTTGTCAGAGACAAAAGCAGTAGAGGTTGGCTGTTGAGGAGGTGCCTCAAGAAGAAATGGTGATGAGTTGGATTGTGAAGCAGTTGGTGTTTGAGGATGAGTAACAATGGGAGGATAGTTGTTGCTTGCACTAGGACTAGAATGATCAGAGTGAAGCGCTGAGGTGGTGGTGAAGGAAGTGGTAGCTGATTAATAACTGGAGCTCCTTTCTTTAGCTTGAATCATTTCTAATTCATAGGTTTTGAGCATGCCAAAGAGCTCAGTCATCTGAAGAGTCTTCAGATTCTCTGTTCTTCTGATGGACACTGTATATAATGTCCAACAACTAGGAAGAGATCTTATGAACTTCTTGAGAATGTCTTCATTCTCCAGCTTTACCTTGGAGCACTGTAGTTCTCCAACCAGGTACGTGTACCTGTTATATAAACTGTTAGTGACTCACCTTCTTTCCAGACGAAGTTTTCATACTGTTGCTTGAGAATGTCACGTCTGTTCTCCTTGACCTCCTCAGATCCAGCAAACATCTTTTCCAGGGCTCCCCATAATTCCTTTGCAGTTTTGTGAGCCTTGAAATTGTGAAAAACTTCATTTGGAAGGCACATTTGGATAGCTCCTAATGCCTTGAAGTCCACCTCCGTTTTCTTGATGTCTTCTTCAGAATACTTGGAGGGTTCCTTAGGAACTAGTGGTCCTCCGGAGTCAGCAGAGGCCACCATGGGAACATAAGGTCCATCCCTTATGGATTTCCACATTCCGTATTCATGGTAGCAGAAGAAGCTTTCCATACGGTTCTTCCACATATCATAGTCCTCCCCAGACACCAACCTCGGTGGTCGGTTGATACTGCCGATGTCTTCAGATCCGTGACTTTATGCCATTTTGTTTTGTGTGACTTGATCAAGAATAGAGTTTTGAATAGAATCAGAAAGTGATTAAACAAATGTTAGTTTGTTTAATCTTGAGCCAAAGCTCTGATACCACTTGTAGGATCGTAAGATTACAAGGTGATTCTATTCTAGTTGATATTGGCGGAAACAATAACAACCAACAAAGTAAACAAGTAAACAGCAAGAATACTGATAAATGCACTGTTGTATTAAACTTCTGAGATTACAAGTTTACAAGTAAAACACTATCAAGAAGCACTATGAAAGCACAGCAAGCACACTTACAATGAAGTGTTTACACAGTATTTATAGTAACTTAGAATCAAGACAGACCCTTGATTCTAAGGATCAGATCTAACACAAGCCGTTGATCTTGTTTATTAATCAAAATTACATGCAAAGGCTAATCTAGATAACTTTACTGAAACGTCTTCTTAGGCATCATTGTTTGCATGCTTGGAGACGCGCGTCATTGTCCTTTATTGGTTGCACCACTGAGGTTCCTTCTGCTTGGAGTGTGTCAGTTTTTTTTGCAGAAAGGTGTCAGAGGCGCTTCACATGGGTAGTCAACTGCAACGTTTGGTCTTCAGTGAATAAAGCTATCAGCAGAGATATGGGAATAATGCTGCTGATAAGCCTATCAGCAGCAACTTGTGTTGGATGCTGCTGATAAGCCTATCAGCAGCAACAAGTGTTGGATGCTGCTGATAAGCCTATCAGTAGCAACAAGTGTTGAATGCTGCTGAAAAGCCTATCAGCAGCCATATGTGTTGAATGCTGCTGATAAGCCTATCAGCAGCATTTGTACTTAGAATAATTTGGTAGCAATCAGTCTTTGGTTCTACAATTTTCAACCTGTGACTTCGAATATAAATAATATATGTATATATTATATGCACCTCGTGTATGAACCTATTGGATTATTTCAAACTGTTAAATAATATAATTATTTATATCATTGACCCACGTTTTATCTTTAATTACAAATAATATATTTATTATTTTTCAACGCAAACGTTTGTTAATCCTTCGAACTTAAAAATAATATATGATATATATATTATTTTCTTAAACATTTCTGAATGACCCAAACACACAAGTACTATACATATATAATATTATTTGTAACGTTCGACACAAAAAAAAAATTTGTTATTCTAATTCTATTACGAAATCTATTTCCACGTAGAAGCGTTCGTCTACCCGTTAATCCTTAGAGTGTTTTAAGACGTTCTAATCTTTCGTGTAGTCGTCACTATATGTCCCAACTTATGTGTTTATAATTCTAGGGCATACGTAAGCCGTGCAGGCTAACACTTGAGATTTCAAATCTCATACTTGTGTGATACTACCTACTACGCGACGCATGTGAGTTTCACGGCCCCTTTTTACTTGTTTTACTATTGGGGGAGAAACATGATTACACACAAACATATTTTACTTGTTTTCCTGTTGAGGAGAAACAAACATGAACACCAACTATCATACTCTTACTTGTTTTCCCCGTGGGGGAGAAACGGGTACGCAGACAAACATTATGTTACATGTTTTTCCTGTTGGGGGAGAAAACATGACACAACTATTTTAGATTATTATAATTCATATGTTATTACTGTTGAGGCTAAGCGTGACACACTATCACAGAAAGTCCTCATCATACATCGAACCGTTAATATGGATCTTAGCGAGGTAATGTTTAGTAGTACTACTGGGTTTGACAAGCCCCACCCGCGTTAGTCGCGCTAACTCGATTGGAGGTCGAACGAGTGAAATGTTAGCCTACTCACATTTGCCAGAGTTGATAGACCTGGCAGGAGGCATACAAACACAAACAGTCAGCTTCGATTGCGAGCGCTTTAGTAAAACATGAACATAGGCTAGCTACCTATAGATATGCATATTGAATGTACATAATCTGACAAACACTCTCTTATTGTAAACTTGAAACGTGTGAACTCACCAACCTCGTGTTGACACTTTTTCTTACATGTTTCTCAGGTCGCTTTGGCACAGTTTGCACACTTAGGACATGCATGGAGTCCTATTGTCATTTAATTCATTTCAAACATGTTAATCAATTATATTGATTGACGCTTGTTGCGTGTAATTACTTAAAATTTTTATATTAACGTTTACGCTTCCGTATTAACTCTGAATTTTTATGTTATGACATTTCAAGTCCCATATAGTGTCGTTTGATGTAACTAATGACTGAGATCCTTGTGTGTCACCTTCCAAACGGTAAAACTCCGTTAGTGAAATTTGGGGGTGTGATAGATTGGTATCAAAGACATTGGTTATAGAGAACTAGGATTGCATACTAGACTATAATCGTACACATGCATTAGTTACACGACACAGACACTCATACCTGATACATATAACATCTATACATACATTGTAGTGCAGGCATGTAACACCATCCGTATCACCCTCAGTTGGCGAGGGACATAACATTTGCATTGCATCATCATTCCCAGTGGCGACACTCGGGGAATCACCAGAATATCATCCACTCCCGTCCGTGGGTAGCGAGACGAAGCCTTCGGAGGAGTCTCTCACACCACCATCATCAGTCGGGTATTGTGGGTTTTCTCAGGTCTAAGTTATGGACGACACTCAGCACTAACGCATGTCTTTTTGGGAATTGGGATCGTCGGAGGTGAGTTCCTACCGTAACCACCAGCAACAATACGCCGAATGAAGGCAGACCGTTGCACGCATTATTTCAGAATCCATTGGCATGTAGATGTCATCACTTTATCGAGCCATGGGCTCGCGTCTTTGATCGATATTCTGTTGAGAATAAATCGAACACAAATATGAGAACGCATTGTTCAATGCATACTCAAACCCTATCTTGACTCAGTTGAAAGGACGGCTACTTTGCTGCTCCATATAACTTGTATTCATGAATTAGCTTCATTTCTCGAAGTCGCATTTCGTGTACATGTTTGCTTCATGCTCTCATCTACAATCCAAGGGATTGGACTCTTGTATTGTGTTTCAACTCGAGTGAATACTCTGATTAAACGATTTCTGACTACTCATCCTGATATGAGTCCTAGTTGATCAACTTATGATTAATGACTAAGCTTTCCGATAACTTATCATCTCTAACAATACTTTGTATTCGGAAATACAAACTAAAGGACATTATGACACAGGATAGGGAGAATTAGGGTGAACATGCAAAGCAAATTATCATTACGGGTGCACACGTAAAAATAATTTGAGGTGCATGTAAGTCCTGGTGAAACCTAGTGCGTGGATGAATGGTCCTAATCAGTGATTTACAGACTTAAGTTTCCACTATCTGCAGAGACTCTCATAACCCGCTCAACGACTAGTTGGTATCATTAAACTCGTTCAACAGTTGATAGACGCGACTATCAGGTTGAAGATGTTTACGGACACACTGAACTATCATTAATGGAATCCATCATGTTATTTCACTCATGTAATAGTCTTAGAGAACTTAAGACTCTCATCCAAACGTGACCATAGAAACCAACTCGATTGAAACTCTAGTAGAAGCTCATGGTAAACCCATCGACTCCAGGTATGTAAGCGGAATTGGAAGAATTCCTTCCTGTTAACACGTTATTCCTTACACTCCAACAATAAATTCCAACTGACCATAATGCATTATCCGGTGACTAATCCTCAGATTAATTTACTATATACCCCAGGGTATCAAACTCTATAAACGGGCTTCTTCTTTCACAAAACGATCCAGTTGTTCTAATGACATTAGAAAACAAGGATCTCATCTAATTGATCATCAGTTGAACGCAAACACTTAAACAGCCGTCCTATCCTTTGTACTCTTGCTATCTATATCTCATTAAAATCTTTCCTACAAATGAACCTCTTAGCCTTTGCATTGACTAACGCTTACCTCATAAGCACGGGCCTTATCAGAATTCCCAGCATGACTTCATATATTTTATATTAGTGCGTCACGCTCCAACTCTGTTAGAAGCTAAGTATATAATAGAGATAGGTGATGGCCAAATAATTGAAGCAACTCACATTCTTAAGGGATGTAAGCTTGAGCTAGCTATACATATATTTGATATCGATCTTATGCCAGTCACACTTGATAGTTTTGATGTAGTTGTAGACATGGATTTGTTATCTAAAAACCAAGCCGAAATTATCTATCATGAGAAGATTGTTCGTATTCCTCTCCCGAGTGGAGAAACCCTTTCCGTTCAAGGCGAAAAAGTTGGTGCAGTCATGGGCATCATATCTTTTATGAAAGCACAAAAATGCCTTCGAAAGGGGCATACGGCTATTTTGACTCTTGTTGCTGAGCAGCCGGCAGAAGAGAAGAAGATTGATGATATTCCCGTCGTTCGTGAATTTTTAGAAGTATTTCCCAAGGATCTGCCCGGTCTGCCACCGCACCGTCAAGTTGAATTCCAAGTTGATCTAGCACCCGGAGCAGCACTAATTGCTCAGGCACCTTACAGACTGGCACCCAATGAATTACAAGAGCTGTCTACTCAACTACAAGATTTGTTGGACAAAGGTTTCATCCGACCTAGCTCATCGCCGTGGGGAGCTCCAGTACTATTTGTCAAGAAGAAGGACGGAACTTTCCGTATGTGTATTGATTACCGGGAGTTGAATAAAGTCACTATCAAGATCCGCTACCCTTTGCCTCGTATAGATGACCTCTTTGATCAACTCCAAGGATCAAGTTTCTATTCCAAAATAGATCTTAGGTCCGGCTACCATCAGTTGAGAGTCCGAGAACAAGATATCTCTAAGACTGTATTCAGAACGAGGTACGGCCATTACGAATTTATGGTCATGCATTTCGGGTTAACCAACGCACCTGCGGTATTCATGGACCTCATGAACCGTGTGTGTAAGCCTTACCTTGACCAATTCGTTATCATTTTCATCGACGACATCCTCATTTATTCCAAGAACAAGGAAGAACATGAGGAACATCTACGCCTAATTTTGGAATTACTTAAGCAAGAGCAACTATATGATAAGTTTTCCAAGTGTGAATTCTGGATCCGGGAAGTTCAGTTTCTAGGACATGTGGTTAACGAGAAAGGAATACATGTCGACCCATCAAGGATAGAAGCCATCAAGAATTGGGCAGCACCGACGACTCTGACTGAGGTGCGACAATTTCTGGGATTGGCTGGATATTACCTTCGATTCATCGAAGGATTTTCAAAAACTTCTCAACCTCTCACTGCTTTAACTCAAAAGGGTAAAGCCTATAATTGGGGCGATAACCAAGAGTCAGCATTCCAACATCTTAAACAGAAACTTTGCAGTGCACCTATTCTAGCTCTTCCGGAAGGAATCGATGATTTTGTAGTGTGTTGTGATGCATCTATTTAGGGTCTGGGTTGTGTCTTAATGCAACGCGAAAAGGTGATCGCATACGCTTCACGTCAACTAAAGGTCCATGAGAGAAACTACACCACTCATGACTTAGAGTTGGGAGCCGTAGTCGTCGGACTTAAGATATGGAGACATTACTTGTACGGTACCAAATGCACCATCTATACCGATCACAAGAGTCTTCAGCATATCTTCAACAGAAAGAGTTGAACATGCGACAACGTCGTTGGGTCGAACTCTTAAACGATTATGACTGTGCGATCCGGTACTACCCGGGTAAAGCTAATGTTGTAGCTGATGCCCTAAGTCGAAAGGAAACGAAACCCAAACGAGTTCGAGCATTATAGCTTACTATTCACCCCGGATTACCTGACAAAATCCGTAGTGCTCAACTCGAAGCACTAAAAGAAGAAAACCTACCGTTGGAAGGTATACGCGGTATGGAAGCACAACTTGAAGTCAAATCTGACGGTATTCGCTACTTTGCCGAGCGAATACGGGTTCCAGTATTCGGAGACCTAAGGGAACTAGTTATGGATGAGTCTCATAAATCTCGTTACTCGATACATCCAGGTTCCGACAAAATGTACCATGACCTAAAGGTGCTATATTGGTGGCCGAAGATGAAGGCCGATATAGCCACCTATGTTAGTAAGTGTCTGACTTGCGTGAAGGTCAAAATTGAATATCAAAAACCATCCGGTCTTCTGCAACAACTCGAAATTCCCATGTGGAAATGGGAACAAATATCCATGGAATTCATCACCAAATTACCACGAACTACTACCGGATGTGATACCATTTGGGTAATTGTTGATCGATTAACAAAGTCCGCTCACTTCTTAGCAATCAAAGAAACCGACAGAATGGACAAGCTTACTTGTATTTACTTGAAAGAGGTAGTCTCTCGGCATGGGGTGCCAATCTCTATCATTTCGGATCGTGATGCACGATTCACTTTGTAACATTTCTGATTTCCAACCTGTTTGAAATTCAATGTAACTCGTTTAAATTCCAAATTCTAGTGCACTGGTTTAAACTGTTCGTACCAAATATTAAACCTCAAAACAAATCCGCACACTCGTTTACAAATATACATTTATATAAAATTTCAATAAAATATATACACACATAGATACATTTATACCATTAACAAGAAATTTCACGGCTGATCGAACCCGAAAACAATTAAACCCTAAATTGGAACCCCACACTCCAATTTTGACCTTCCTTGACTTGTTTGACTTTCAAAAGTCAAAGGGGCCAAAACCGTGACAATTCAAGTCGGCCATCGACGGATTTCTTTTCAATTGGACTCCTCATGATTTCCCAGACAAGAATAGATCCAATCTCGGCCCAAACAACAACCCAATTTGATCGATTTAGCTGTCAAGGTTCAAATTCAAATGAATTTAACTCCTGAAAGTCAAACCGTATCATTTTAAGTTTAATTCGTGTAAATAACGCGTATTCAATCCCTGAAATCATGCCCCAGTCGACCTCGAGTGAACCTGGACTGCTATCAGACTCAATTCGTTCCCAATTCAATGGAATAACGCGAAATCAGCCCCGTAAAAACGTTTTGGTCAAATCAAAATCGAATTGGTTAATTCGAATAAAATTGAACGAATTAAACCACTCACCCTCACGCGTATACCATCTCACAAACTCTCCCAACCTCTGGTGAATCTGCATTTCATCTCTGGAATCCTCTCGATCACGAAGAACAGTCGGAACCAACCTCGTAGCCGTCAGCACTTGTTGCCCAATCTCAACGTTTAAGTTTTACATCATTAAAATCGTAATCGAACCCTAATCAATAGCCCTATATCAATGTATACTAACAATACAGGATCAAACCAATTTAAATTCTAGGGTTCTTGGCGCTCATACGGATTTGGGTTTCGATCCGAAGTTATGTTTTTAAAATTTTGGTATTCATATAATCCAGCGAAACCACCTGGTCCGGCCGGCAAGTCACTGCGCCGCCAAACCAGGTAGCGTGGGTTCGAAACCCACCAAACCAGCCTTTTTGCACGAAGCTTGAACATCAGACCCATATACCTTTTCATTACGAATTATCAGATACCCGAACGGGTCTTATACGCGAATAGCTCCCCTGGTCCATCGGTATACACGCAACACTCACACAGGATCCACCCGGGTTAGAACCGGGTGGCCTGTTTATATTTTTAAATACCATTTTTAAAACTCAAAAAATTTTATAAAAAATATATTTATAAACCTTGAAACATTTATAACAGAAAAGAGCAGAATCATTAAATTTCAATATAAATTCTGATTTAATCCGAATTAAAGTGTTAAATTGCATATTAAACTTTTAAATCAAAACTTTAAACATTTAAATTAATTTCTAAATAAAAACAATTAATTTTATAAAAGTTATAACAGATTAATTTTATTTAAAACAATCAAAATACTTATTTTCCAAATGATGAATAAATAAATATAAGTCATTTATTATAACATACAAAGGTAAATATATTTTACTTTTTACATACCTATATAAATAAATATTATTTTTTCATATCTTTATAGATAAATAAATAAATTATTTATTTAAATAAGATAAATCACACGACTAATTTTATAACTAAATTATTAAATAATAATTATTTAATTTATATAGTTATTCGAACTCAAAACTTAGTTTAATTACTTTAAACTATTTATTTAAATTCCTCATTTTATGAAACATTTCATTCAAATACGAACCACTAATACTTGTTACTCCAACACTTGTCACACACAACCGATTCAATCCTAGACTTAGACATAGACTATTGTACCCTCTAATAATTCAAATATACATTATACATTAGGTTAACGTGGTGAGTTGCAAGGATCAAATTACAATCTAGTCTCCCGTGTTTAGCTACACCTTGAACCATGTGAGTGTTTCATAGCCCCTTTTACTCTTTTACACTTTTGGGGTGAAACATGAACTCTATACAAATTACTATTTACATTTACACAAACAACACAAATACAAATCCTATTTACATTCATGTGTGCAATTTGAGCTTTATGCCTGAGTGCTAGGTGTGCTAACTTTTGTGAATAACTTATGTGCAATCATTAACTATTCAAGCCGACGGTTTTCAATGATAGATCTATTGAGTCTGACAAACCCACCCAGGTAGGGTGATTGATACCGACAACACTATTTTGCATGCTAGTTACAAAGGTTTGATTGTACTTGGTTACACAATAGCTGCTCTCCATAAATGCCTTATTTATCATGTTATGTAGGGATTTGTTTTACAAACTATATGCTATCTATATACAAACCTGTGTTATACTCACCAACTTTTTAGTTGACTTTATTTTATTCATGTTTCAGGTACTAATGTGTGAGTTTGATCAAGATGTGCTTCACATAGGCTTGGACTTAGTTAATATAAATAAGGAACTTATGTATTTCAATTATGTTGCTTTCTTGGATTTGTTTTGTCGTGAAGGTTGCAATGAAATTTGATAATTAATATATTTCAATTTAGTCAACTTTGTGCTTATGAACAGTCAACATGTCCCGCCCCGATGATTCCGCCATCGGTCGGGGTGTGACAGATTGGTATCAGAGCCTTGGTTATAGGGAATTAGGTTATTATACACCCTTGACCTAGACTATAACTTTAGGACACCCACTTATGCCATGCTTCATGACTATGTGATATGTGTTACATGCTATGTGTTACATACTATGTGTTATATGCTATGTGTTACATGTTTTCTATGATTAGTTATTATTTTATTTTTGATGCCTTACTTATTAAAAAAAAACATGACTTATCAGACTATACTTAAATAATAAATTAAATAAACAAAATCCCTACCCTTACCCTAAGCCTCATAACCTTCTTATCTACTTCTCTATCACCATCTTCCTAGCATGGGGAAACTTCATAAATCTAAATCTATAAAAAATTCTTTATTTCCCCACTAAGATTTTTAAACTTCGTTAATTATTTGAGGACACGTGCAATCTGGAAGGGTGACACCTGTATTCTGGGTTTTCAGTCTTGGAAAGCATTTCGCATAAATCCCAATCAACCGAGGGACCCGTATGCTTTCCTGGGAATTCCCGGGATGAGTGTTTACTTATAGGCTAAAGCATGTTTCCTTGAAAATTATATGAGTTTAATTAACCTTAATGTGTCATAGTATTCAAGTGATTATATCACTATTTGAGTACAATCCAAACTATGATTAACTATTTTATTTCATTATCTTGTCCTTTTTAATCCAAGCAATTCTCAAAAGTTCTTACATATTTTCTTGTGTTGTGCAAATCTGTAGAATGCCTCCCCGTCGTGATCCCGTGGCCAACACCAACACCGACATCGCTACCATCCTTGCACAACTCGTAACTCAACTCACTCAAGCTAATGGTGACACCAATGGTAACCATGGGGCAAATGGTGGTAATGGTGGTGCCAACCCATCTCAATGCACCTTCAAGCATTTCAACTCATGTAATCCCCTCAAGTTTTATGGTACTGAAGGAGCTACGGGACTTCTTCAATGGTTCAAAAGTATTGAGAATACCTTTCTCAATAGTGACTGCCCCGACAATCTTCGTGTTCGACATGCCACAAGTGTCTTACAAAAACGGGCACTCACGTGGTGGAATGGGGGAAAAGAGGAATAGAGGTGTGGATGTAGCAATGGCCTTACCTTGGGATGAGGTTAAAAGGCTAATGACTGAAGAATTCTGTCCTAGAAACTCAAAGCCGAATTTTGGGATCTTGCCCAAGATAGTGGTGAAAGCTTGGCATATACAACTCGGTTCCATGAGTTGAGTCTCCTCGTGCCCCACATGGTCACACCTTTGTCTCGCTGCATTGAGAAATATATTGGTGGATTACCTAGGCAAATCCAAGATACTGTCCTAGGGAGAAATCCCGCAACACTTGAAGATGCTATCCGTCTATTCGCTACCTTAACCGATAACCATGTGAAGGCGGGGACTCTTACTAAAAAGGGCACAAAGAAAGTTTCTGAAACCACAACTCCTCCCACCCACAACAAAGAAGCCACAACTGAACCCTCCCGACATAATAGGAAGACTAGAAATTTTGCTGTGGTCACTCCTGCTATCCCTGTTAATCAAGCTGCAGCTATGGTTCAAGCTCCAGCCAATATGTTGGGGTCTACCCGCTTTGTGCCACATGCAATTATCATCATCCCCAAAGCATCCCATGTCGCCTCTGTACTCATTATGGGAGATATGGCCATACGGTTAATGTTTGTAGGGCCAAAGCTCTTGCGGGCCAAGTCAACCCCCCAAACCGAACCAACCCACAAGTGACTAATCGAGGTGTTCCCGCTATTGCAAAGGGGCGTGCTTGTTATGAATGTGGTGACCCAAATCATTTCCGTGACCAATGCCCAAGATTTACCAATGCTAGACAAGGCGGAGCTCGTGGGCGTGCTTTCAACATAAACGCCAATGAAGCTCAAGCCAATAATGATGTGGTCAATGGTACGTTCCTTGTTAATAGTCAATATGCCAACATTTTATTTGATACCGGTGCCGATAAAAGTTTTGTGTCACTTAACTTTGAACCTTTACTTGCTAAGACACGATCCCAATTAGAGAAAACCTTTACCGTCGAAGTAGCAAATGGTGACTCTCTTACAATTGACTCAGTTATCTATGATTGCTCCCTAGAACTTAATGATCATACGTTTCCAATCAACCTTGTACCAATGCCACTAGGGAGTTTTGATGTAATCATAGGCATGGATTGGCTATCGAATCATCATGCCGAAGTCATCAGTTTTGAGAAGTGCATCCGAATACCTCTACCGTCGGGAGAAACATTAAGGGTCTTTGGTGAAAAGCCTTGTAAAGGACTTAAGTTGATGTCTACCACTCAAAAGTACTTACGAAAGAAGTACGTGGCCTTCTTAGCTCACATCATTCAAAAGGATGTCAAGGAAAAGAGTATTCAAGACATTCCCATTATCCGAGATTTTCCCGAAGTGTTCCCCGAAGACTTATCCGGTCTTCCACCTGTTCGTCAAGTAGAATTTTGCATTGACCTTGTACCCGGAGCTAACCCCGTGGCTAGAGCTCCTTACCGTCTTGCACCTTCTGAAACGCAAGAACTCGCAAGCCAACTCTAAGAGCTCTCCGACAAAGGTTTCATTCGTCCAAGTCATTCACCGTGGGGTGCACCCGTCTTATTTGTCAAGAAGAAGGATGGATCATTTCGCATGTGTATTGACTACCGCGAACTCAACAAGCTTACTATCAAAAACCGTTATCCTTTACCTAGAATGGATGATCTCTTTGATCAACTTCAAGGTTCTACTTGCTTCTCGAAGATTGATCTTCGATCCGGTTATCACCAACTCTGTGTACAAGAAGATGATATTCCAAAGACTGCCTTCCGAACAAGGTATGGTCATTACGAGTTCATGGTTATGCCTTTTGGGCTAACCAATGCACCCGCAGTTTTCATGGACCTCATGAATCGTGTGTGCAAACCGTACCTTGATAAGTTCATGATCGTCTTCATCGATGACATCTTAATCTATTCCAAGACTAAAGCTGACCATGAGCAACACCTTAGATTGGTTTTGGATCTCTTGAGAAAGGAGCAACTATATGCCAAGTTATCCAAATATGAATTTTGGCTAAAGGAAGTTCAATTTCTTGGTCATATCGTCAACGACAAGGGTATTCATGTTGACCCTGCTAAGATCGAAACGGTTAAGAATTGGAATGCCCCGAAGACTCCCACTGAAGTTCGTTCATTTCTTGGTCTTGCGGGATATTACCGTTGTTTCATCTCAAACTTCTCTAAGATTTCTGTCCCTTTTACCGCTTTGACCCACAAGGGTAAAACTTATGAATGGGGACCAAAACAAGAAGAAGCTTTCTAAACTCTCAAACAAAAGTTGTGCAATGCTCCTATTTTGACTCTCCCTGATGTGAATGATGATCTAGTTTTCTACTGTGATGCTTCAAACCAAGGTCTCGGTTGTGTCCTCATGCAACGAGGCAAAGTAATCGCTTATGCATCAAGACAACTTAAAATTCATGAGAAGAATTATACGACGCACGACCTTGAATTGGGTGCGGTCGTATTCGCGTTGAAGATTTGGAGACATTACCTCTATGGCACGAAATGTGTGGTGTTCACCGACCAAAAAAGTCTACAACACATCTTCGACCAAAAAGAACTCAATATGAGGCAACGGCGTTGGGTTGAACTCCTTAACGACTATGACTGCGAGATTTGTTATCATCCCGGCAAAGCGAATGTTGTAGCCGACGCTTTGAGTCGAAAGGACCATGGCATGCTTCATTGTGCCCGAATCCAAACCGACATTCAAATCCGCATTTTAGAAGCTCAACACATCTCAGTCACCGAGGGTAACATGTACGAAGAAATGTCATGTGGTGTTGAACTTCTGCTCGAATCTAAACCTAATGGCTTACTATACTACTTGAACCTTATTTGGGTTCCCGATCGCGATGATTTCCGTGCATTTCTCATGAACGAGGCTCATAAGACTCGTTATTCTATTCATCCTGGTGCGGATAAAATGTACCAAGATCTTCGCCAACAATATTGGTGGCCCGGTATGAAGAAAGATATTGCTATCTATGTTGCCAAATGTCTGACCTGCTCCAAAGTCAAAGCCGAACATCAACGTCCTTCCGGTTTACTTGAACAACCAGAAATTCCCGTGTGGAAATGGGAGAACTTAGCCATGTATTTTATTACCAACTCCCTCGCACCTCGAGTGGTTATGATAGCATTTGGGTGATCATTGATCGTCTCACCAAATCTGCTCATTTCTTGCCTATCCGTGAGGACTATCGGGTTGAGAAACTAGCCCGAATTTATATTAACGAAATCGTGAGCCTCCACGGTGTTCCCTTGAACATAATATCCGATAGAGATGCTCGGTTCACCTCACGTTTTTGGCAATCTCTCCAAACTGCTCTTGGTACACGATTGGATTTGAGCACAGCCTACCATCCCCAAACTGATGGTCAGACCGAGCGAACAATCCAAACTCTTGAGGATATGCTTAGAGCTTGTGTAATTGATTTTGGTGGCAATTGGGATTCACATATATCCCTAATCGAGTTCTCTTACAATAATAGCTACCAGACGAGTATCAACATGGCTCCATTTGAAGCTCTCTATGGTCGCAAGTGTCGTTCTCCTATCTGTTGGAACGAGATTGGTGAAGCACAAATCACCGGACCCGAGCTAATTCAAGAAACATCCGACAAAAATTATTCAAATCCGTGATAACATTCGAGTAGCGAGGAGTCGGAAAAAGAGTTATGCCGACAAATGATGAAAACCCTTGGAATTTCAAGTCGGTGACCTTGTTCTGCTAAAGGTGTCTCCGTGGAAGGGTGTGATCCATTTTGGAAAGAAAGGCAAGTTAGCACCTCGCTATGTTGGTCCATTCAAAATCCTTGAAAGGATTGGGAAAGTGGCTTACAAACTCGAGTTACCTCCATCTCTTGACAATGTGCATTATACATTTCATGTGTCTAATCTAAAGAAATGTCTTGCTGATGAGAACCTCCTTATACCTCTTGACGATGTGCACATTGACGAAACGATGCACTTCATTGAGAGACCAGTAGAAATCATGGATCGTGAGATCAAGCAGCTCAAGCAAAGCCGTATTCCTATTGTCAAAGTTTGTTGGGAATCAAGACGTGGTCCTGAGTTTACTTGGGAATGTGAGGACCAAATGAAGCTTAAGTACCCTCACCTCTTTGCTGATTCTGTAGTCCCAACTAGCTAAATTTCGGGACGAAATTCCCTCAACATGGGGATACTGTAACATTTCTGATTTCCAACCTGTTTGAAATTCAATGTAACTCGTTTAAATTCCAAATTCTAGTGCACTGGTTTAAACTGTTCGTACCAAATATTAAACCTCAAAACAAATCCGCAAACTTGTTTACGGGTATACATTTATATAAAATTTCAATCAAATACATACACACATAGATACATTTATACCATTAACAAGAAATTTCATGGCTGATCGAACCCCAAAACAATTAAACCCTAAATTGGAACCCCACACTCCAATTTTGACCTTCCTTGACTTGTTTGACTTTCAAAAGTCAAAGGGGCCAAAACCGTGACAATTCAAGTCGGCCATCGACGGATTTCTTTTGAATTGGACTCCTCATGATTTCCCAGACAAGAATCGATCCAATCTCGGCCCAAACAACAACCCAATTTGATCGATTTAGCGGTCAAGGAAACGAATTTGACTCCTGAAAGTCAAACCGTATCATTTTAAGTTTAATTCGTGTAAATAACGCGTATTCAATCCCTGAAGTCATGCCCCAGTCGACTTCGAGTGAACCTGGACTGCTATCAGACTCAATTCGTTCCCAATTCAATGGAATAACGCGAAATCAGCCCCGCAAAAACGTTTCGGTCAAATCGAAATCGAATTGGTTAATTCGAATAAAATTGAACGACTTAAACCACTCACCCTCTCGCGTATTCCACCTCACAAACTCTCCCAACCTCTGGCGAATCTGCATTTCATCTCTAGAATCCTCTCGATCACGAAGAACAGTCGGAACCAACCTCGTAGCCGTCAGCACTTGTTGCCCCTCAACGTGTAAGTTTTACATCATTAGAATCGTAATCGAACCCTGATCAATAGCTCTATATCAATTTATACTAACAATACAGGATCGAACCAATTTAAATTCTAGGGTTCTTGGCGCTCATACGGATTTGGGTTTCGATCCGAAGTTGTGTTTTTAAATTTTTGGTATTCATATAATCCAGCGAAACCACCTGGTCCGGTCGGCAAGTCACTGCGCCGCCGAACCAGGTGGCGTGGGTTCGAAACCCATCAAACCAGCCTTTTTGTGCGACGCTTGAACATCAGACCCGGATACCTTTTCGTTACGGATTATCAGATAACCGATCGGGTCTTATACGCGAATAGCTCCCCTGGTCCAGCGGTATACACGCAACACTCACACAGGATCCACCCGGGTTCGAACCGGGTGGCATGTTTATATTTTTAAATACCATTTTTAAAACTCAAAAAATTTTATATAAAATATTTTTATAAACCTTGAAACATTTATAACAGAAAAGAGCAGAATCATTAAATTTCAATATAAATTCCAATTTAATCCGAATTAAAGTGTTAAATTGATATTAAACTTTTAAATCAAAACTTTAAATATTTAAATTAATTTCTAAATAAAAACAATGTAAGGCCCCAAACCCGGGAGGCCTCACTTGTTGGATTTACTCATTGACAAACAGTTCTTAAACATGAATATCAAATAACGCAGCGGAAAATTTCATTTAAACATAACGTCATCATTGTTCATACATGCGGAAGCGTAAACATTGTTTAAAACGTAAATACATCATAACTAAAACATAACAGGATGCCAGTCTTCATAGTCAGCCGGGTAACTCCTCTCGCTAGCCAAGCATCACCGTCCATCCTCATAACCTGCCTTAACCTGAATGTGCACACTAAAAAGTCAGCTACGCTGGTGAGTTCTAGTTTTCGTTCGATTTAAGAAATGGTTCATCATTCAAAACATTCATTAGGGTTTAACATCACGTATAAGAAAACAGGGCCTTTCATTCATAAACCTTCACACATTTAAACACATTGAACGGATCATTTGTTTAAAACATTTAACATTCATTTAAGTCATACATTACCATCTAAAATCTGTATCGTTACGCGTCTCTGTGTCCCCGAAGGAACCCTGCATGTCGTGGTCAACCGTTACGTATCACCGTCGTTGCCACGACATTCCGTCAATTCCCTTCCTGGTATTGCCCCCAAGGCTAACTGCACGAGGACCGACAATACCCATCCAGTTGCCCCTATGGCTCTCTTGTCCATAGACCGACAACTTCCATCGACGGTAATGACTCTCAGCCATAACATCGTCGGATCATAATTTAACCTCGCATAGGGTCACGTTAACCCCTGAGTAACCGTCGTTACTCCATACCAGTTGTACAACATCAAACCATTGGCAGGCCACTAAGACACTGCCCCCGTTGTTCTTATGGTAACTATGGCTCGCTGTCCATAATCTACCACAAGGCTGGGAATCTCATTCCCAGACTTCGTTCGTCAATTCCCTTCATTCGACAGATTAGATTTGTAATGACTTCTTTAAAACCTTTGCCCTTTTTATTTTATTTTCATAAAACCTTTCATTCACTTTCGAAACCCTTTACCTTTACTTTAAACCATTTCTTTATAAACATTCGTTCGTAAACATTCCGTTCATAAAACTTCCTTTCCATAAACCGTTCATTCCAAATCGTTTCATTTCATAAACATAGTTTCATAAAACATCATTTCATAAGTATGCACACCAGCCCGAAAACAGTATATAAAACATTTAAAAGAGGGCTTCTAGAACTCACCTGATAAGCAGTTTCTGAAATACTCTTAGCTGGCTACTGGGCGTCACTAATGTCACTCACGATCTGCTATAATAAAGCCATACATGTAAGGTAGTGATCCTAGATGACACTAGACACCCCTATGCCTAAACCTAGTAGTTTCGATAGATTTGCTTATACCGAAACTTGATAATTTCGATGGATCTGCACATATCGAAACTAGGTAGTTTCGATGGCATCTACACATATCGAAACTTGTAGTTTCGATAGACCTGCACATATCGAAACTTGTAGTTTCGATGGACCTGCACATATCGAAACTTTTAGTTTCGATGGACCTGCACATATCGAAACTTGTAGTTTCGATAGACCTGCACATATCGAAACTTGTAGTTTCGATAGACCTGCACATATCGAAACTAGTAGTTTCGATGGGGTCTACACAGATCGTCTTCCCAAAATCCGAAGCTTTTGCATGCGAGTCTGATCGAGTCAGTATCTCAACTTTTCTTAGATCAAAACGTTCGGTTTTCATTATAGATGCTATACCTAAGCTCATTTTTAAGTTCCATCCGCAAAATCGTTGTCTTTTTAGCCAAAACCTGAAAATCCCAAAAACGAACAAAAACTCAGATTTAGGCATGATTATTACCTGTATCGAGATTCTGATCTGGAGGTTCTTCTCACGAGCTTGGCAGTAACGTGTTCCCTCAATTCCGGGACGATCCGTCAACCTTCTCTCTCTAGACCCGAGCTCTCCTTTCTCTCTCTAAAAGTCGCGTGAATGGGAAATGAGCAGAGAAGAGGGCTGCCCTGCCTCTTATATAACTGGGCTTCCCTCGGCCCATTGGAGCCGAGCCCAAGCCCGCTCCCTTTTGTTTAAATATTCCGACTAACTCGCCGGTCTCGCTATATTTATTCGTTTAATTATTTTTGGGATGTTACAAGTCTACCCCCTTACAATAGGTTTCGTCCCTGAAACCTATCATAAGTCAAATAGTTGAGGGTACGACTCCCTCATTTCTGTCTCCGTTTCCCAAGTGGCTTCCGATCCTTTTCGATGTTTCCATTGGACCTTAACCAATTGGATTACTTTATTACGTAAACGTCTCTCCTTTCGATCTAGGATGGCCACGGGTTCTTCAATGTAGTTAAGGCTATTGTCTACCTCGATGTCAGTAAGTGGTACGTGAGCCGATTCATCCGCCAAACACTTTCGCAAGTGTGATACATGGAAGGTAGGATGAATTCCACTTAACTCATCAGGCAACTCAAACCGATAAGCGACTTCACCAACCCGTGCCATTATCCTGAACGGTCCGACAAACTTCGGACTTAACCTTCCTCTCTTCCTGAATCGTATGATCCCCTTCCAGGGCGATACCTTCAACATTACTCGATCCCCAACGCTGAACTCAATAGTCCTTCGTCGTTTATCCGCGTAGGATTTTTGACGATCTTGTGCGGCCTTCATTCGTGCTTTGACTTGATCAAACCTTTCCGACGTTTCCCTTATTACTTCCAGACTCCCTAATTCCTTCTGTCCAATCTCGCCCCAACAAACCGGGGTTCTGCATTTTCTCCCATACAACATTTCGTAAGGCGGCGTGCCTATCGTAGTGTGATAACTATTGTTGTAGGAAAATTCGGCTAATGGCAGATGACTGTCCCAACTGCCACCGAAGTCGATAATACAAGCACGAAGCATATCCTCCAATGTCTGAATGGTCCTTTCGGATTGACCATCCGTTTGCGGGTGGTATGCCGTACTGATATTAAGTCTCGTGCCCATCGCCTCGTGAAATCTTTTCCAGAACCTCGATGTGAATCGCGTGTCCCGGTCGGATACTATCGTCAAAGGCATCCCATGCCGTGCCACTACTTCGTTAATAAATACTTCCGCTAACCTTTCCGACGAGAACGTCTCGCGAATAGGTAGGAAATGAGCACTCTTTGTTAATCGGTCCACAATTACCCAGATGGTGTCATGACCTTTAGCTGTGCGAGGTAGCTTGGTTATGAAGTCCATGGTAATGTGTTCCCACTTCCATTCTGGTATATCAAGCGGTTGAATCTTTCCATACGGTTTCTGGTGCTCGGCCTTTACTTGTGAGCAAGTCAAGCACTTGCTTACATACTTTGTCACTTCATGTTTCATTCCGGTCCACCAGTATTCCTTCCTCAGATCTTGGTACATTTTATTGGTACCGGGATGGATAGAGTAACGAGACTTATGAGCCTCATCCAAGATTTTGGTTCTAAGCTCGCCACTCATAGGTATCCATACCCATCCAAAACGTGTCCTAACACCAAGGGTGTTATATTCCAACTTGTCCTGTTGGCCAACCATCCTTTCCTTCTTCATGTTTTCCTCCTTAAGTGCCACATCTTGAGCCTTTTCAATTTCTCTCATCACATCCAATGTTACAACCAACTGGCAAGCTTTCACTCTAATAGGAGTAGGTACATCCTTTCGGCTTAGAGCGTCAGCCACCACGTTTGCCTTTCCAGGATGGTACATGATCTCACAGTCATAGTCTTTCAACAGTTCCAACCATCGCCTCTGTCTCATATTAAGTTCCTTTTGTTCGAAGAAGTACTTCAAACTTTTGTGGTCGGAGTAAATAGTAAACTTCACCCCGTAAAGGTAGTGCCTCCAGATTTTCAATGCAAATACGACAGTAGCAAGTTCCAAATCATGAGTCGGATAATTAGTTTCATGAACTTTCAACTGCCGTGACACGTACGCGATCACTCTCCCGCGTTGCATCAATACGCATCCCAATCCCTGACCCGAAGCGTCAGACTATACCACTAAGTCTTCATTGCCCTCGGGAAGGGCCAAGACTGGAGCTTGAGTTAGCTTTTCCTTCAACTTCTTAAACGCCTCATCCTGAGTCAAACCCCATTCGTACTTTACCTCCTTCCGAGTCAACTTCGTCAATGGCGAAGCTATTTTCGAGAAATCCTGGATGAATCTCCGATAGTAGCCTGCCAATCCCAAGAAACTGCGGATTTCAGTTGGCGTCTTAGGAATATTCCATTCCTTTACCGTCACTATCTTTGCTGGGTCAACCATAATACCGTTCGGGTTAATGACGTGACCTAGGAATTGGACTTCCCTAAGCCAGAACGCGCATTTGGAGAACTTAGCATACAACTTTTCCTTCTTCAGAGCTTCCAATACTTCCTTCAAGTGACACGCGTGATCACCCTCATTCTTGGAGTAGATGAGGATATCATCGATGAACACGATCACCGATCAATCCAGCATTGGTCGAAAAACTCTATTCATCAAATCCATGAACGCTGCGGGGGCGTTCGTCAATCCAAAAGACATTACACGAAACTCAAAATGTCCATAACGTGTGCGAAATTCCATTTTCGGTATCTCTTCTTCCCTCACCTTCAACTGATGGTACCCGGATTGAAGGTCGATCTTTGAGAACCAACTTGCGCCTTGCAATTGATCGAACAGGTCGTCGATCCTTGGTAAGGGTACTTTTTCTTCACGGTACGTTTGTTCAACTCGCGATAATCAATACACATTCTCATCGAACCGTCTTTCTTCTTCACAAACAACACCGGAGCACCCCAAGGCGAGATGCTCGGTCGTATAAATCCTTTCTCAAGTAACTCGTCTAGTTGCGTCATTAGTTCCTTCATCTCTACTGGTGCTAGTCGATATGGAGCCTTAGCCACGGGCTGGGCATCTGGTACTAAGTCAATTCGGAACTCAATTTCTCTATCGGGTGGTATCCCAGGCAAATCCTCTAGAAACACCTCCGGGTACTCGCGTACCACGGGTACATCGTCTAGTTCCTTCACTTCCTTACACTTGTCAATTACGTACACCAGATAAGCCTCGCATCCGCGCCTCAAGTAATTTGTTGCCTTAATCATCGAGATGACGTTTGGCATCGGGGCGTCACGATCTCCAAAGACCTCGACTTTGCTACCATCCGGAGCTTTGAGTTGGATTATCTTTCGTTTACATATGATTTGTGCTTCATTGGAAGTTAACCAATCCATACCCAACACAACGTCAAACCCTCCCAAAACCATAACAAACAATCTGACAGGGAATCTATGACCTTCTATCTTTATCGTGGAGTTGTCAACTACATCAGTTACTCTCGCGGTCCTACCCTCAGCGGTTTCTACGCTAAAGGCCCTTTCTAGCTTACTAACAGTGTACTTCACTTGTTTACAGAAAGTCGCAGATATAAAACTCTTACTGGCACCCGAATCAAATAGCACAGAAACAACAGTGTTGTCAAGGATGAACGTACCTGACGCCACATCGGGGTCTGCCCTGGCTTGTTCTTGCGTCAGTGCGTACGCACGAGTCTTTGCTCGGGGCCTCTCTTCCTTCCTTTCTGGGCCTTTCCCTTTCCCAGCTTCACCCATTCTCGGTTTCGGGCATTCCCGACTCATGTGACCATTTTCCCCACAATTGTAGCATTTGTAGCCTTGCGTGCATTCACGGGAGTAATGTCCGGTCTTGCTGCATTTAAAGCACAGATTCGATCCTAACCGGCATTCACCCGCATGTCTTACTTCACATTTCCCACAGACTGTCGTCTCGCCTACCCTGGCCTGCTTGTCCCGAGCCCCAAACAACTTCCCACCCGATCGTTTAGCGGGAAAACTCGACTTTTTCTTGGGCTCTTCAATGGCAATGACATTCAGCGCCAGATCATCAAATACCACGCCACTTAGCTCTACTGCCGAATCATAGGTAGTAGGGGCGTTTGCCTTAACATAGGTGCGGACCTGGTCCGACAACCCTTGAATATAGCAGGCAATCTTTCTCTCTTCAGTAGTGACGAGGTGTGGCACCAGACGTGCCAGTTCATTGAATCGGGTTGTGTATTGCCGATGCATCATGTTCCCGGCCTTCAAACCCAGAAATTCCCTCTCTACCGTCTCAATCTCGTTCCTTGGGCAGAAATTTTTGATCACCAAAGTTTTCAAGTCAGCCCACATCATCGCATCCACAATCTCGCTCCCTTTTGCCTGACGTACACCTTCCCACCAATGGGATGCTTCATCCCTCAAGGAGTTAGCAGCAATTTCACAACTTGATCCGCTCGGCATTCGCTGAGACGGATGGCAGCCTCCATACGGATTATCCAGTCAAACGTAGCTACCGCGTCTTTCTTTCCTATCAGGACTGGCAGGTCACATGCCTTGAAGGACTTATAGTCGCATCCGCGAGCAGGCGGTGCGTTGATTGCCTCAGTGTTCGGGGTATCAACCGTCGGGTTAGACCCACCTTCCCCATTGACCTGCTTCAATGCTTCTGCCAACAGACCTGGCAGAGAAGTCTTCATCAATTCTGTGAACTCTCGAGCTATAGCTGGTCTCACTTCTGGTTCAAAAGTGAAAGGTTGTTCTTCTACCAGTGTATGTTCAGTTCCATGCACACTAACTGCCGGTTCAGTGTGAACACTTCCTTCTTCACTATACTCTTGGCGCGCAGGGATCCTGCCACGCCCACCATTCCGACCGCCGGTACGACCACCGGTACGGCCACCACTCCTTATGTTTCCTCTCCTCGCCATTTCGTTCTATAAGACAAGAAATCCAATGTCATCACGCTAGTTAACAAATAAAATTCAATAAGTACTGTAAGATGTTAATATACATTGGCCATCTGCAATTAACCATTACACTACCTTTCGATTTCTATTTGACCACCTTTGTGATTCCATCAGAACGCAAGTCCTTTCCTAACCCTTTCTATTGCATACTACTTACACATACTCTACTTTTCATACCTGAAGCTGTGGCTGGAGTTACCCGTACTGGCATCCGCTTTCGGTCCCATTCAAAGTTTAAGTTCAGACACTGGGAGTGTCCGAATCTCTCAAACTATTGCTCTGATACCAACTTGTAAGGCCCCAAACCGGGAGGCCTCACTTGTTGGATTTACTCATTGAAAAACAGTTCTTAAACATGAATATCAAATAACGCAGCGGAAAATTTCATTTAAACATAACGTCATCATTGTTCATACATGCGGAAGCGTAAACATTGTTTAAAACGTAAATACATCATAACTAAAACATAACAGGATGCCAGTCTTCATAGTCAGCCGGGTAACTCCTCTCGCTAGCCAAGCATCACCGTCCATCCTCATAACCTGCCTTAACCTGAATGTGCACACTAAAAAGTCAGCTACGCTGGTGAGTTCTAGTTTTCGTTCGATTTAAGAAATGGTTCATCATTCAAAACATTCATTAGGGTTTAACATCACGTATAAGAAAACAGGGCCTTTCATTCATAAACCTTCACACATTTAAACACACTGAACGGATCATTTGTTTAAAACATTTAACATTCATTTAAGTCATACATTACCATCTAAAATCTGTATCGTTACGCGTCTCTGTGTCCCCGAAGGAACCCTGCATGTCGTGGTCAACCGTTACGTATCACCGTTGTTGCCACAACATTCCGTCAATTCCCTTCCTGGTATTGCCCCCAAGGCTAACTGCACGAGGACCGACAATACCCATCCAGTTGCCCCTATGGCTCTCTTGTCCATAGACCGACAACTTCCATCGACGGTTATGACTCTCAGCCATAACATCGTCGGATCATAATTTAACCTCGCATAGGGTCACGTTAACCCCTGAGTAACCGTCGTTACTCCATACCAGTTGTACAACATCAAACCATTGGCAGGCCACTAAGACACTGCCCCCGTTGTTCTTATGGTAACTATGGCTCGCTGTCCATAATCTACCACAAGGCTGGGAATCTCATTCCCAGACTTCGTTCGTCAATTCCCTTCATTCGACAGATTAGATTTGTAATGACTTCTTTAAAACCTTTGCCCTTTTTCTTTTATTTTCATAAAACCTTTCATTCACTTTCGAAACCCTTTACCTTTACTTTAAACCATTTCTTTATAAACATTCGTTCGTAAACATTCCGTTCATAAAACTTCCTTTCCATAAACCGTTCATTCCAAATCATTTCATTTCATAAACATAGTTTCATAAAACATCATTTCATAAAACATCATTTCATATGTATGCACACCAGCCCGAAAACAGTATATAAAACATTTAAAAGAGGGCTTCTAGAACTCACCTGATAAGCAGTTTCTGAAATACTCTTAGCTGGCTACTGGGCGTCACTAATGTCACTCACGATCTGCTATAATAAAGCCATACATGTAAGGTAGTGATCCTAGATGACACTAGACACCCCTATGCCTAAACCTAGTAGTTTCGATAGATTTTCTTATACCGAAACTTGATAATTTCGATGGATCTGCACATATCGAAACTAGGTAGTTTCGATGGAGTCTACACATATCGAAACTTGTAGTTTCGATGGACCTGCACATATCGAAACTTGTAGTTTCGATGGACCTGCACATATCGAAACTTGTAGTTTCGATGGACCTGCACATATCGAAACTTGTAGTTTCGATAGACCTGCACATATCAAAACTTGTAGTTTCGATAGACCTGCACATATCGAAACTAGTAGTTTCGATGGGGTCTGCACAGATCGTCTTCCCAAAATCCAAAGCTTTTGCATGCGAGTCTGATCGAGTCAGTATCTCAACTTTTCTTACATCAAAACGTTCGGTTTTCATTCTAGATGCTATACCTAAGCTCATTTTTAAGTTTCATCCGCAAAATCGTTGTCTTTTTAGCCAAAACCCGAAAATCCCAAAAACGAACAAAAACTCAGATTTAGGCAAGATTATTACCTGTATCGAGATTCTGATCCGGAGGTTCTTCTCACGAGCTTGGCAGTAACGTGTTCCCTTAATTCCGGGACGATCCGTCAACCTTCTCTCTCTAGACCCGAGCTCTCTTTTCTCTCTCTAAAAGTCGCGTGAATGAGAAATGTGTAGAGTAGAGGGCTGCCCTGCCTCTTATATAACTGGGCTTCCCTCGGCCCATTGGAGCCGAGCCCAAGCCCGCTCCCTTTTGTTTAAATATTCCGACTAACTCGCCGGTCTCGCTATATTTATTCGTCTAATTATTTTTGGGATGTTACAAACAATTAATTTTATAAAAGTTATAAAAGATTAATTTTATTTAAAACAAACAAAATACTTATTTTCCAAAGGATGAATAAATAAATATAAGTCATTTATTATAACATACAAAGGTAAATATATTTTACTTTTTACACACGTATTAAAATAAATATTATTTTTTCATATCTTTATAGATAAATAAATAAATTATTTATTTAAATAAGATAAATCACACGACTAATTTTATAACTAAATTATTAAATAATTATTATTTAATTTATTTAGTTATTCGAACTCAAAACTTAGTTTAATTACTTTAAAACTATTTATTTAAATTCCTCATTTTATGAAACATTTCATTCAAATACGAACCACTAATACTTGCCACTCCAACACTTGTCACACACAACCGATTCAATCCTAGACTTAGACATAGACTATTGTACCCTCTAATAATTCAAATATACATTATACATTAGGTTAACGTGGTGAGTTGCAAGGATTAAATTACAATCTAGTCTCCCGTGTTTAGCTACACATTGAACCATGTGAGTGTTTCATAGCCCATTTTACTCTTTTACACTTTTTGGGTGAAACATGAACTCTATAAAAATTACTATTTACATTTACACAAACAACACAAATACAAATCCTATTTACATTCATGTGTGCAATTTGAGCTTTATGCCTGAGTGCTAGGTGTGCTAACTTTTGTGAACAACTTATGTGCAATCATTAACTATTCAAGCCGACGGTTTTCAATGATAGATCTATTGAGTCTGACAAACCCACCCAGGTAGGGTGATTGATACCGACAACACAATTTTGCATGCTAGTTACAAAGGTTTGATTGTACTTGGTTACACAATAGCTGCTCTCCATAAATGCCTTATTTATCATGTTATGTAGGGATTTGTTTTACAAACTATATGCTATCTATATACAAACATGTGTTATACTCACCAACTTTTTAGTTGACTTTATTTTATTCATGTTTCAGGTACTAATGTGTGAGTTTGATCAAGATGTGCTTCACATAGGCTTGGACTTAGTTAATATAAATAAGGAACTTATGTATTTCAATTATGTTGCTTTCATGGATTTGTTTTGTCATGAAGGTTGCAATGAAGTTTGATAATTAATATATTTCAATTTAGTCAACCTTGTGCTTATGAACAGTCAACATGTCCCGCCTCGATGATTCCGCCATCGGTCGGGGTGTGACACACTTCTCGTTTCTGGCAGTCTTTACATAAAGCTTTAGGCACGCGTCTAGATATGAACACAGCATGCCATCCTCAAACTGATGGCCAAACAGAACGTACTATTAAAACGCTGGAGAACATACTACGAGCTTGTGTGATTGATTTCGGTAACACTTGGGAGTCTCACCTACCGTTGGTGGAGTTCTCCAACAACAACAGTTATCACACTAGCATCAAGGCAGCTCCATTTGAAGTACTTTATGGACGGATATTCCGTTCTCCTATTTGTTGGGCCGAGGTTGGGGATAGTCAACTTACAGGTCCTGAACTCGTACTTGAGACTTCTGAGAAAATCGTTCAAATTAGAAACCGTATGGCAGCAGCTCGTGATCGTCAAAAGAGCTATACCGATAAGCGTCGTAAACCGTTAGAAATTCAAGTAGGGGATATGGTCTTATCAAAAGTCTCACCTTGGAAGGGTGTCATTCGTTTCGGGAAACGAGGCAAACTGAATCCTCGTTATGTTGGACCATTCAAAATAATGAAGAGAATCGGACCAGTAGCGTATCAACTGGACTTACTTGAAGGACTTAGTGGTGTACACAACGTCTTTCACAACTCAAATTTGAAGAAATGTCTAGCAGACGAGTCTCTCGCGGTTCCTCTTGAGGAACTACACATCGATGAACAATTGCGTTTCATCGAAGCACCCGTGTAAATCATGGATATGGTAGTCAAAACGCTTAAGCGTAGCAAAATTCTGATTATCAGAGTCCGTTGGAACTCGAAACGCGAACCAGAAATCACATGGGAGCGTGAGGATTAGATGATGCACAAGTATCCTCATATATTCAAGCACTCCACGTCAAAATCTTAAAGTACTATTTTAATTTTCGAGACGAAAATTCTTTCAACTAGGGGATGATGTGACATCCGGCAATTTAGGGTTAACTCCGTTAACCAAATTCTGTTAATTCTTAACCCAGTTAACTCAATTACAAACCTCACGGACTAATTAGGTCTATATCCAAACTCAAACACACCTAAAGTTGTAGGGACCAAAGTTGTATTTACCCCAAACCAAGTCTGTTGACTTTTTAAGTCAAAATCAAAGGTTTGTGTTCTGTTGACCATTGTAAAGTCAAATCCCTTTGTTCTTAATCCACATTCGAACTCATAACTGATTAATGGTCCGAATTCGTAACTGATGTGCATGTTAAAACCATTAACGACAATCATTGGAGCAGTTAACAGTATTATTGAATCAAGTTAAAACCAATTATGAGAACTTAAGTTGAAACCGTCGACCACCATAGCTTAACCATCAAATTCGATCGTCTGAATTCTTGTTCCTCACAAATAACTCTCTGCGCATACTTGGCGAACTCCTTCGAACCTGTTTCACGCATCAATTCTGCCGGAGAAAGGGCCATAGAAGCCAAAGGCTAACTCATGCAACCCGCGACAGGGTTTAAGCCGATCTCCATCGATCCAACATCAATCCAGGTAATTGAACATCCTTATAGCTTCGTTTTCATCTATAGAATAAAAGCCCTCTGTCTATTGGGGCTTACAACACCGAATTAAACATGAACCGATTTTAGGGTTCGTGTACATTCGGGTCTAATTGAAATCCACTAATGAAATTAAAATGCTTGGTTGGTTTCGCAAACATCCGACTAATGAAAGCCCTATGACTAATTAACCTCACAACATCAAATTTATCATGATTGAAATTTAGGGTTCATCGTATAGACGGTTTATCGAACCCTGATCTAGACACAACCTCAATCTAATCAAACTATATCAGTGGTTTCGCAAACACCAAATGATTGAAAACCCCATGGATCCAGCCACTGGTATCATCAGAATCAACAGATTTGAATTGTAACCTTAAACTAGGGTTTCAGTTCTTCAAATCAGGAATTAACGAAATAAAACTCAATGAACTTGCAATTAAACTCACCCTCAGATTCGAAGCTAGCTCGCTAACAAAACCCCTATGAAACCGTAGTTGGTCGCGATCGTCTGGGTTGGTATTGGGGACGGAGGTTGGATCGGTCGCGAATGGGGGGGACACAGCGATGTGATCGATCAAAAGTGTATCAGATTCGATCTGGGTATGATTCTTAAGTGAGCAGAGTTGGTTAAAACACTAGGCTCACATGCAGGAGACCCGGGTTTGAGTCCGATCTCCTGCAATCTTTTTTGGTGCTTTTTCCCTTATATTTAATTAATAAAAATCACTTCTAATACTATTATATTGGTATATAAATGGGTTTTAGCCCGGGACACCACCCGTAGACTCGATTTAGTTTTTATACCCTATTTTACTATTAAATGTATTTTTTTAAATAATATATTATTTATATATTATTTACCCCTGTTTGTTAACCCAAGAATAAAATAATATTTTATTATTATTTTCAACCTGTGACTTCGAATATAAATAATATATTTATATATTATATGCACCTCGTGTATGAACCTATTGGATTATTTCAAACTGTTAAATAATATAATTATTTATATCATTGACCCACGTTTTATCCTTAATTAAAAATAATATATTTATTATTTTTCAACTCAAACGTTTGTTAATCCTTCGAACTTAAAAATAATATATGGTATATATATTATTTTCTTAAACATTTCTGAATGACCCAAACACACAAGTACTATACATATATACTATTATTTGTAACGTTCGACACAAAAAAAATTAGTTATTCTAATTCTATTACGAAATCTATTTTCACGTAGACGCGTTCGTCTACCCGTTAATCCTTAGAGTGTTTTAAGACGTTCTAATCTTTCGTGTAGTCGTCACAAATCTCATATGTCCCTAACTTATGTGTTTATAATTCTAGGGCATACGTAAGCCGTGCAGGCTAACACTTGAGATTTCAAATCTCATACTTGTGTGATACTATCTACTACGCAACGCAGGTGAGTTTCACGGCCCCTTTTTACTTGTTTTACTATTAGGGGAGAAACATGCTTACACACAAACATATTTTACTTGTTTTCCTGTTGAGGAGAAATAAACATGAACACCAACTATCATACTCTTACTTGTTTTCCCCGTGGGGAGAAACAGGTACGCAGACAAACATTATGTTACATGTTTTTCCCGTTGGGGGAGAAAACATGACACAACTATTTTAGATTATTGTAATTCATATGTTATTATTGTTGAGGCTAAGCGTGACACAGTATCACAAAAAGTCCTCATGATACATCGAACCGTTAATATGGATCTTAGCGAGGTAATGTTTAGTAGTACTACTGGGTTTGACAAGCCCCACCCGCGTTAGTCGCGCTAACTCGATTGGAGGTCAAACGAGTGAAATGTTATCCTACTCACATTTGCCAGAGTTGATAGACCTGGCAGGAGACATACAAACACAAACAGTCAGCTTCGGTTGCGAGCGCTTTAGTAAAACATGAACATAGGCTAGCTACCTATAGATATGCATATTGAATGTACATAATCTGACACACTCTCTTATTGTAAACTTGAAACCTGTGAACTCACCAACCTCGTGTTGACACTTTTTCTTACATGTTTCTCAGGTCGCTTTGGCACAGTTTGCACACTTAGGACATGCATGGAGTCCTACTGTCATTTAATTCATTTCAAACATGTTAATCAGTTTACTTAATTATATTGATTGACGCTTGTTGCGTGTAATTACTTTAAATTTTTATATTAACGTTTACGCTTCCGCATTAACTCTGAATTTTGTATGTTATGACATTTCAAGTCCTATATAGTGTCGTTTGATGTAACTAATGACTGAGAACCTGGTGTGTCATCTTCCAAACGGTAAAACTCCGTTAGTGAAATTTGGGGGTGTGACAGATATGCATCAGTTTATAAAGAATGTCCTAACAGACTCCCTCTAAACTAATGACATCACGTGTCTTCTGGCGAGACTTGATCTTTTGGCATTCCACTTGAGATCTTCAAATCTTCAAACTTCAGTCTTCAGTTGCCGAGTGATGACAAACCCGACTCCCTCTTAACCGTAGCTTTCATTGTAGACCAAACCAAGTGCTTCAATAGGAACCAACTAACCCAACACACTTCATTGTAGTTCATCCTCTCAGCAGTAGCAATCTCCACCCTGACTTAGAATTCCTCCAAATCAGCTGGCATATGATAGAGAGTTTGAATTTCTAATAACCTGCATCAAACTAATCAGCTCCCACAAGAATTCCAGTAAGATAAACTTTAGTCTTCACACCAGATGTGTCCAACTCTATCCTGTATCTTCACGAGTCAACCAAATTCTCGAAGATGTTCATTTCTAATTTCCTCTTTCAACGTAAGCTTCTCCTGACTAGACCAGAAACAAAATGATAAAAGGTTCCATCTTCAACTAATAATCCAACGAATATCCAGCTTTATCTTGAAAACACATGATAGAATCAAACACAAAAGCATGCTCAGCATTGATCACCTTATATCCAAAGTCCAACATTCTTCAATTAGATCTTCATGCCTGGTTCACACCTCCTAATCTGTATACATTCACCGTGGTGAAGTTCCATAACTAGGTTGTCTATCTGGATTCCGCCCAGATCCCAAGTGAGAAATCCCATCATAATTGAATCACATCAAATCTTGAACACAAGCTTGACCAATGAGCACGAAAAATATAGTTTACACAAGAAATCACGGTTGATGATACATCCCCCCCCCCCATTTCTCTGTAAACTATGATCAGCTTCATCATCACTTCACTCAAATCCTCAAAAAACACAACTAGCCAACTCCAGGATTTTATTCTTTTATTCCTTTGCAAAGATCCAAAACAGCAAATCCTTGTGTTCAAGTTGTTCCAGCATTCATCCCCTGTTAAAGAAGTATCCTAGATACTCGTAGCCTATATATTCAGGTTTGAATACCTAAACAAGATTATTCTTTTTCCGAAAGACCCAAAGCAGCCACATCTTCACAAATAGAACGAGACCTTTAGCCGATGACGACCCAATTTCTCCCATTAGTTCAGCATTCATACCCTATTAAATAAGTATCCCGGATACTTGTAGCCTACATTTTCAGGTATGGACACTTAAACAATGTATGACAAGTGGTATCATCCAACAAAAATCTCGTCCGTGTTTCGCAAGCCACATCGTATACAAATTCTGGTCCGAAAAAACCAAAATTACTATCTTCTAAAAAATGGCCCGAAACACGCATATAAATGATCCCTAAAAAATACGCACATAAAGGGTGTCCATGCGTATTTAGTAAATACGCAAAGCCAAGTACCCATGCGTACTTGTTAAGTGCGCAGAGAAATGCTCTTGCGAACTTAGCTAAGTACGCAGGGCTAACCCATGCGTACTTAGCAAATAGGCAGAAAAGGTGATTCTGCATACTTACTCAGTACAACAGTGTTCTTGACGGATCTTGAGGATAATGCTCAAAAAGTGATGGATCGGAGAAATTAATTCTTCCAAAAGCTTAGAAAACATCATATAACAAACCCTTAGCCTTCCAAACACCAAATGAAGTGATAATAAACTCGATTTTAAGGATTTTAGGTTTGAAAAAGTACGAACTCGTATCTGCTCAAAACCCTAAAAAATCAAAACTGGAACACAAATCAACGAACACCGAGGCTCTGATACCACTTGTAGGTCCCCGGAGCCTCGTCGCGCAGCGGAAATACATGGATCTGTTCTGTGATTTGTGTGGGAAAAAAAGAAGAACGAGACAGAGAGAAACACGAACATAAAGAAGAGAATCAACACAAAAATGATACGTAATCCATAACAACGAAGTCATTTCACATTACATACCGAAGAAGCACACATCTCTCGTCTACACTCACGGTCCAGGGGCGGGAGAGCTCATCCCGCCCGGACACCTCTCGACCTAGTTCCCAGAAGTTCCACCTGCAAATGAAGACAAGTCTTCTATTTATAGGGGAAGGAACATTACCTGCGTACTTGTCTACGTACACAGGGTTTGGTCATGCGTACTTACTAAGTACGCAGGACCAAACTGGTGTGCAGGCTAAGTACTCAGGAACACCCTCCTGCGTACTAGCCACGTACACTGATACATAGAATTTTATCTATAGTTACAAAAACATGCTTCTACATCTAGGAGGATCACTAGTGTCATGGAAGTCAAAGAAACAACCGGTTGTTTCCTGATCATCAACTGAAGCCGAATACTGAGCCATGGCAACAACAGTCAGTGAGATTTTGTGGATGAGGTGGCTTTTGTAGGAACTCGAGTTGCACTTGCATGACCGACTCACACGTCATGTGATAACAAGCAACTCAACATATAGTTAACAATCCAGTTTCCATGAGCATACATAACATGTGGAATTAGATTGTTACTTTGTTATAGAACAAGATGAATCTCAAGAAATACAACCTATGAACATCAATACTAAACTTCAGATTGCAGACCTATTTACTAATCCATTGGGAACACAACACTTTCACACATTACTTTGTCAAGTTGGGCACTCAAAATCTTCATGCTCCAATTTAAAGGAGAGTAAAGATGGATGCTCTTTTTCCTTCCATATTCTGTGGCGTCTGTTCCTTTCCAGATTCCCTTGTTTATTAAAGGCCTTGTTGTTGTTATTGTTTCCAATTAGTATACTAAGGAGTAAGGGCCATGCATTTTCTTTGTAAGATCTCATTTACCGTAACAAATTTCTCCAAATTTGTTAACATATATACACACCTATCTATATATTAATTAAGGGGTGGCTCAATCATTTTGGTGGCCTAAAGCAAAGTAAAAATATGAGGCCCTAACCCTTATCTTTTAGGGTTGCTACAATTTAGAAAATTATGATCTACTTCTAGGCTTCTAGCTTATAAATGAAAGTCCAAGTTTCCAACTTCCAAGCAAATCCATGCTTCCAACTTTCCAACTCCAATCGATTCTTACATGAAGATTAGAGAATAGATTTTGAATTTCAAAGAAAAGAAGCGACATAGTGAAGATTAGAAAAACATATTTAACTATTTAAGATTACAGAAAACAAACCTTTCATTCTTTTAGAAATAAAAGACATTGGAAGGTTAGAGAGACATTCTTCATCGTCGTATCGCCGCCGGTTATCAGGTTGATCAGGAGTCAAGAGTCGTGGCAGATTGTTTTTCTTTAGATTTCCAAGGCGACTGTCTGTCTTGACTCTTGCCTTAATCCTTCTGTGGTTCGGCCTTCCGCCCTTCCCTAATCCTCGCATCAACCATCAAGCAATATCGTAGGCTGCTACTACTTTAGTCTCCACTTGTTCCATTAAGCCCAACACACCAGCCCAAATCACACATGTATATATAGAAAAGATTAAAAGCTCGAGACCCTCTCTATTGGTTGCCTAAAAATAGAGTTTTACTTATTTTACCCAAAGGCCGCATATGTATTAATTGGAGAATCATAAAAAATATGAAACAACTGAACACATCACACACATTCATGTAATTATTTTGAACTTGAAATTTAAACTGTTTGGCATTAGAAGGTGTCTAGTTCGCGGTCTAGAACTTTTGAGGATGCAACTTACATCAACATTTAGAATTTGTTTGAATGTAAATATTGGTTGTGGCTGTGTTGTAATGATTATATTTCAAAAAAAAAATTCCATTGTGTAATAATAAAGATGGCATGCATTACATATATGTAATCTGCCATATTACATATGTATGCAATAGTAATTGTGTATTAATATAAACTAGAAGGTCACCTTGCGCTTCGCGACGGTGTCGTAACTCGCAGTAATGTTAACATTCGGGAGCTTTAAAATTTATAACTGATGTGCCATCATTTATACATATTTTACATAATAATAATCCCACATTATAATACTAAATTGAATAATAATCTTGCAATTTATGCTTAAAATACTTATATTTTGTAATTGGAGGTTATTCGGTGTTAAAAATATAAATCAAGCTAAAATCTATCAAAAACACCAAGAATTCACGCTTCTAGAAGATTCATTCTCGAGCATTGACCCCCAAGAAGTCAAAATTGGTCAACGAGACAGCTAAAAGATAAAACTGGGAGAAAGTAGGGGGATGCACGGTCGTGCATTACCCTCTCCTTCTCCCCATGTCCCAGTACCGAGTCCTCTGTACGCTGTTTGATTCCCTTGGCCTTTGCACGACCGTGCAACCCATTGTAAGGCTGTGTATTGCACATTTTGAGGCCTATAAATAGGAGGCTTGAGTTCTTCATTCCACAGACCAATCCAGACCTAAAGAACACTCAAGAAGAGAGCATTCTCGTAGTTAGAGTAGAGAGTAGAGGGGCTCTTCCTCCTTGTTTCACAATAGGGGAGCCTACGAAACTCATCATTACGCTAGTCGTTATGGGCATTCGTGGCTAAAACTTGTTTGTATTGCTAGGGTGAAGATGATATTTGGTGCATGTTAATGTTTAACCTATTAATGAAGTGATATGTTTGTGTCTTTAACTAATTCGTTCTCAAAAACCATCTTTTGATGGGTTTTTATTATTATCTAAATCCGTCTTTATATTTGTGAGTGTCTTGATTTTAAAGAACAAGATCGTAAAACCCTTTTTAATCAAACTTCCTTTGAAACTCGTACGCCTTTATACGAGCAAAGATTGATAGGGCAAGACTTGGTCTATACTTCTAATATCGTACGTCTTTATACAAGATTATTATGTGACCAAGAATTGGTGAACTCATGTTGGGAACGATACGTCTTTATACTTGGTCCCATTATTACACCTCTTCCGGTGAGCAAAATATAATCACCTATTTAACTTTAATATAAAACATTTTGAGTCCGATGTCTTAAAGCAACCCGGAGATGACCATTCGATGGGTTGAGAGTAAATGTTGTCCCTAACGGGAGGCACTACCACTTTTTAAATGATATAATTTGCAAATCAAATGTAGTGAGGACGAGGCTCTAGCGGTGACCCGGGTCACAAGTTTGTACTAGTCATACCACTGAATTAGTTAACTTAACATTATCACGTACCAAGCTGATTCGAGTCCCAAAACAATACATTTCGTAATCTGATCATTTTCGCTTTATTTACTTTTCTGCTATTTACTATTCTGCTAGTTACATTTCTGCTACACACTTCACGCACATTTTTACTTTTATGTTATTTACTTTACTGTCATTTACTTTTCTGCTTCACAAGCACACAAAACTCACTCACTAATAATCCGGCTAAACGATAACAAAAGTTGAGTATTGGAACTCGACCGTGTCCATTGGTTCGATATTTGGTTCTTACCTAACTATATTACGTTACGATAGGTACACTTGCCTATTGTGTGTGTTTTTAGTTAACATAATTATCATTTTAATTTACAAATTTAAAACTTGATCTTGTAAAATCAACCTAAAAATATATTTATTATATTTTTATATATTTAAACACACGACATCACTAACATAAAACTAATATAACGTAAAAATAAGGAATAAATAAGGGGACTAAAAACTAAAAAAGAAAAATTAAACAAAATTTCATTAAAAAAAAAATATACCCTACCCACAGGGTTCGAACACGGCTAGGTGGGGTTGCATTTGACTATGCACTGCTCGGCGCCACCATCTGCTCTTTTATGTTCATTTCCAACTAAATAATCTTAAATGCATAATTAAATCGGGTAAATTAATTTTTAAAAAAACAACTTAATATAATAAAAAAGGTTAAAAGAATTTAAATAGGATTTCTGGGTTCGCCCAAAGTCACACGAAAATTCTTTTCAAACTCAACGTATTTAAACACAAATAAAAAAAATGTCACCTATTTAATTTAACGTAAAAAAATGTCATCGTTTTGATTCAACTATACAGCTCTTCGTTAGTTAAATTTTTGGTAAAATAATTCCTTTTTACAAAAGGATAAATTTATATTGTAAATTATTTATTCAAAATTTTAATAGTTCAGTTTTCGTTTTGGATTCCCCTAGATCTTGAACTTTTATTATTTACGATTTTAGTCATTGTTTTTTAAGATTTAACAAAAATAAATATAGTTTGTGTTATTTAATTAACTAATGTATTTCGAAAAAAAAAAGAGATGCTGATTTTATGAAATGATGGGTAAATTTCTTCAACTTTTTGGATAAATTAAATAATTCAAACACACACTTTTCTGCTCCACCAAACTTCCGTCAACCTCCGCCGCCGTTCCACACTCTTCTTCGGCTGTTTCCACTTCTCAAGAAGACACCGTCTGTACATCTTAAACTTCCTCAGTGCTACTATCTTTCTCATCCCGCTTCTAATAAAAAAACTAAATGTTTTTATCATTTGGAATCACCACATTGCATCTAACAAATTTTTCCCTTTAAAACCACTTTATATCATTCATTTAATACTTTTATATTTAACTTCTTTTATTATTTTGAAAAAATAATATAAAAAAATATTTTACAAAACTAATTTATTATTATTAACCTTGGCTCACATTTTTTTTTTCAGTTATCATCAAAAGTTAATATTTTAAATAATTAAAGATTTAAAAAATAGAAGATTTTAAATAAATATGTTTTAGAATAAAGTTTACTGATATTTAATTAGTAGTTTTTTTTAATTTGATATTTATAAATATTTTTTTTATTTTAATTTATAAATTTTAATACTTAGTTTTTAATAAAATTAAGAAACTTGTAAATATTTATTTTTAAAAGTGTATTATATTTTAAACTTTAATTTTTTAAATGACCATATTTGTTTTTTCAAAACTATGTTTACAAGTTTCAGTTCTAATTTATTAGTTTTGATTTTTTCATATTTAATTTTAGAATTTTAAATTTAATTGCGTCGAAATATTAAGGAGTGAAATTTTTAAAATTTGGAGTTTTAAATTTTGAATTTAAAAGACGATATATTGTTGAAATTTAAATTTTATTTGTATATATATTTTTTTAATGAGAGATTTAGTATTAAAAGTTTAGCGAGATTTTCCGCATACAAGTACAAATAGTATCCGTCGATCAGAGCATCTTGATGATGATTTTGATGAAAGTTTATAATCTCCTGATTTTTTAAATGGACTTACATTATCAGGTGTGTCAAACCATAAATTAGTTTTAAGTGTCGGTGTTCCAATCATGATAAAAAATATTGAAGAAAAAATGGTTTAAGTAATGTAACAGTCATGCTGTTAATGTTTCATCTAGTGTAACACACGAGGTTAAAGCTAGTATAAGTATATTACCCTCGGGTTGTGTTACTTTCAAAACCCATATTTGACTAGAAAACTCTAAAACTCATCCCAACCAATAAGAGATTGACACTTAGCTCTTTACTTTTTCTTTGTTGAAGGGTAATTTGGATCTTTCACCTCCATATCCTTGTACTGAATTCTGACTAACTTTTATACCTTCCATCATCTTTCTTTTAAAAAAAAACTTCCCCCTACTTTTATATCCTTAATAACTTTTTTATACTATGTTATTTTTTTTTTTATAAAAATTACACCATTAAATTAGTCTCATTTTTCTCTTTAATTCGGTTATAGTCTCGACAGTTTTTTTTATTTTTTTTTAAACGAACGAGATTCCATCAATATAACAAATACATCAAAATTAACATTTACACCACAAAAACAAGTTACATTGGTTTAATACTCTAATTACATTTAAAAAAAATTGGTGTAGCACTTTAATAAAAATTGGTTTAATACTCTAGTTACATTAGTGTCATGAACTGAATGAACATAGAGATTAAAGTTAAAAAACCATTTTGCAACTTCAAAATCTATATCTTCAATCTCAAATTTCAATAAAAAAAGTTAAAGAATTCACAAAACCCTCTTTCGTTCCTGTTCTTGTTCTTCGTTTTCACTATTTTCATCATTCTCCAAATCATCTTCTTTGTCTAAATGAGGCCAATCTGTAACAACTCAAACATAGAAATGTGTATCAAAATCTAATCAACAAAATTAGTTCACCAACTGATAAACAAATCAACTTTAAATGAATAATCTAATCAGTTATGTATAGATGTATAATAATACAAGTACCAAAACAAGATATGGTGCATGCAGTGTTGGTATTGCACTATTGTACCAGTGAGTATTACACTGATGTAACAGGTCGGATAATTTAAAAGGTGTTACATCATTGTTATAAGTGTTACATTAACTTAACAAGGAGGATTTCATTGATGTAACATATTGATTACATTAATGCACTAGGGATTACATTAATTGCATATAGCCATGTACAGATTAATTGAAAACAAAAAGATGTGATATAATAAAAGTACTCTTTAAGCTGATAATAAACTCCTAGCATACTTAAAATATTTTAATATAAAACGTTCTAAAATAATCTACACGTGGACTTTTTATTGGCATTTTACACATACTTACAGCTGCAGTGGAGAAAATTATAGGTCATTTTACACTAGACAAGGGATCCTTACTTTGCAGAATAGATAACTTTTTTCCGAGTAAACCAAAATTACTCAAAAGTGTAACTACATCACAAATCAGTAGCAGATGCATCAATTGAAGAACATGTCAACTACAATATTCAAACTTTTGAATTTTACACAATCAGTAAACTCGCCTGATAACAAATCAACAAATAATTACAAATGCAGAGAGAAAAAAATTAGGTCCTTTTACACTAGACATTAATCCTCACTTTGCAATACAGATAACTTCTTTTTCAGGGATTTAGGTATGATCGGTATGTATAGAGAGAGAACATCTTCAGATCTGGAATGTAAGGAGTCTGCCATAGAAGAAAGAGAAATAATGTATTTGGACGATTCTACTATTCTGAGCTTTTAAATTGCCTTTAATGTATTAGTTTTAATTCAAAGTAATAGCAGCCATTAGATTAATATCTTTTAATTTGATCCAGAGATATGGTGTGGTTATTGGGTTTTGACATGGGGAGTGAGTTTTGATATGAACACTCCACTGTTACCCTCCATGTATATATTTTTAAGAGTTAATTGCATAAATGGTCTATGTGGTTTGATCAAACTACATATTTGGTCTCCAGGTTTTAAAAATTGCAAATTTAGCCTAAACTTTTGGGACGGGTTGCGTCTTTAGCACATGGTGGTGTTAACACCAAGTAATTTTTAAGGAAAAGTTAGCCCATGTGCTATCCACGTGACTTATGATTACAAACTTAACCATAAAAATGAGTTAAAATAAGTAAAATTAATTAAAAATCAATAAAAATATCTGTAAAAATAATAAAAGTTCGTCAAAAATCAGTAAAAATCATTAACTTTTTACTATTTTTTACTTATTTTTATGATTAAGTTTGTAATTGTAAGTCACGTGGATGACACATGGGCTAACTTTCCCTTAAAAACTAATTGGTGTTAACACCAGCCACTAAGGGCTAAGATGCAAACAATCCCAAAAGTTTAGGATAAATTTACAATTTTTAAAACCTGTGGTCCAAACATGTAATTTGATCAAACTACAGGGACCATTTACGTAATTAACTCTATTTATAATTTGTCCATAAAATGGATTTCGGCGTCCTCGAAACGATCCGGCTGTTGATTCGTAGAAACTAACAAGAAAAGCCACTTGAATAGGAAAATTTAATTTATTATTTAATAAAACCTATTTTTCATAAACACATCAAATACTCAGCCCTTCGTTTACAACACGTTATAGAAGACGAATTATTTACTTAAACAACCCCTCTAGATTTCATTAATTAATTTGCATACAACCTCCAATGATTCTTGAAGACGATGTAACCAATAGTGAAAATCTTTATTTGTTTAAATAAATAAAGATACATTTTAAAATAACAGAACAGAGAACACATTGTTTCTAAAATTTTACGAGTGTTACATGACACTCTGTTACCTATGCGAATCCGCCCCTACTTGTGTTATCATATGCCTAGTCTATATCTATATTATATAATAAATAAAATGTTTTTTCATGTCAAATGTCGCATCTATATTCATTCTTACTATTTTTTTCCGCATATCTCTCTTGTAAAATACTTCTCTGTATTTTAATAATAATAAATTTTTTTAAAGAAATTACTAATCTATACATACTAATAAATAAAGGTTTTGATAGGACACGTGTCACTTCCTCATGCCTACTCATAATGATTTTTCCGTCTCTCTCCTAATAAATGTGCATCTATCTTATTAAATAGTAATGATATTATAAATATATTATTAAAGAAGAATACTAATTATATTAAATAACAATATATAATAGGAAATCAAAATATAACTAATTAAAGAAAAAATACTAATTTGTTATATATACACACATTTTCACTTGCTGACGTATTTACAAATTTATAAGTTTTATCTTTTTTAATATACAATCTCGTGTTATACACGAGATTTTAACCTAGTTATACTAATAAAACACTCTTATTTTAAATTATTTTGTTATTATAAGAAACTTTGAAATCTAATTATGTAATTTTTATTTTTAATTAAATAGTAAATGAAAATCAAATTACATTAAATAGCTAATTATATATTAATTTTTACATATTTTGGACTTTGTTTTTTATCTTTATTATATGTAATATATTTTTCACCCATGTTTAGTACACGTGTTCTAAGCTAGTTTATAATATAGCAATGGTTTCAACTATAAGTTCATTAAAAGTGTCGTTCTCAATGTTTAAAGATAGGTGATTATTTCAATGTACTTTAACTAAGATTAATCAAGGGTACTTTCTTTGGTTCAAAGGGGTTGCATTTTACTAGAAGTTAGTCAAAATAAAGGCAAAAATGTAACCATCCAAACCTATTGGGTAGTTTTGTCATTTATCTAAAGATTAAGGGCATAACTAGTTACTTTTTTATGTATATATATACCGGATCTATTTCTCCAAGTATTCATCATCTCCTTCAATGGGTAAAGAAGGTGAAATAAAGCTTCTTGGAACCGCAGCAAGTCCATTTGTGAACCGGGTTCAGTTCGCCCTCAACCTCAAGTCCATCAAGTACGAATATATTGAAGAAAATCTCTCTTGCAAAAGTCAGCTCCTGTTGACATCAAACCCGGTTCATAAAAAAGTCCCGGTTCTTATTCATGGAGATAAACCACCAATTTGCGAGTCACAAATCATAGTCGAGTATCTTGATGAAATCCAACCCGATTTACATCAACTCCTCCCATCGGTCTCTTTAGATCGCGCTAACTGTCGGTTTTGGGCCACATATATTGATAACAAGGTACGTTAAGTTATTAAATGTTACATATGGTTTACATATTTATTCCCTTCATTATAATATTTGTACCAAGTATCATTTTAAGGGGTTGAAGACAAAAAAACCTCTAAGACCTCTACTAAATGGACTCAGACGCTTACCACTACGACACACTTTAAAGATTATCAATATACATGTATCGATATTGAAAGTTGAAACATCATCAACAGTTTTTCCCGTTGTATGAAGAATTGAGGCGAACAAAAAGGAAGGAGGGACAAGAAGCTATAAAACAACAGATGATCGAAGCAACACGATTGTTGGAAGAGGCCTTCATCAAGTCTAGCAAACGGAAGGCTTATTTTGGTGGAGATCAAGTAGGTTATCTATATGTTGTTCTTGGATGTTTCATAAGATGGACAAAATTTGTTGACGAACTTTACGATTGCAATACTTTTGATGAAGTTAGAATCCCGGAACTTGCAAAATGGGCAAAGAACATATCGTCACATGACGCCCTTAAGAGCGTGACACCCGGGAACGAAACACTAGTAAACTTCTTTGGGATGCTTAATATCTACAAACCACCATATCAATAAAGCACCAAGAGATGTTTCATATGCATATTTTTCTTTTATGTTTATTGATAGATTGTTTAATGCGGTTTCATATTATCATATTTCAATTCGATTTGAACTATGTATTACTATGTTTTATCGCAAGTAATGATCATAATCATGGTCTATATGCTTATTATCAATGTTTAAACTTTATGCTTGAAATCCAATGTTCTAGTAATTTCAAATTAGAATCTTCGATATCATCCTTAAACATTGAGCTTAACGAGAATGTATACGCACATGTTTGTTGTATTAAACACTTTGTGTTGTTCATTGTTTATTCTTTTATCGGTTGTTATTATATTAACTAGTTTTCTCCACCTACGCTACGCAGCGGGAGTCTGGTAGTCATCGGTTCGGCTCGTCGACGGAGATAAAACTTACATCTAAACACAAACTCGTTATAGCGTACGATACAAAAAAAACTCAGATCGCTAACAAAAAACAAACAAACATGTGCATCTTGTTTAAAAAAAATGTTAACGAACGAAAATTATTCCAAAAAAAAAATACTCCGTGAACTTTTGTTGCAATTAAAAAAAACCTTTACTCTATCGAAGTTTTGTGGCAAATATGTAAAAAAACAAAATTTTGAGTCAAAATATAAAGTTATGGCAAATCTATAAAAAACAAAATTTGTGTCAAAAGGAAAAAAGTCAAAAATTAACTTTGTGGGATAAAAGTTACGTCTAAACATATAGTCGCTATAGCGTACGATAAAAGAAATACTCGGATCGTTGACAAAAAAAACAAAAAAACAAACCTGTGTATCCCGTTTACAAAAAAAGTTAACGAACAAAAGTTATTACAAAAAAAAATACTTAACGGACTTTTGTTGCAATTTTATAAAAAAAACATTTACTATATTGAAGTTTAGTGACAAATCTGTAAAAAAAAACTTTTATTCAAAATATAAAGTTGTGGCAAATCTATAAAAAATAAAACTTTTGTGTCAAAAGAAAAAAAAAGTCCAAATTTAAAGTTTAGTGCAAATCTAAAAAAAAAAAGTTTTGTGTTCAAAAAATAAAAGGGATGAAATACATGCCCAATTATATGGTTTTTAAACCTTGTTCCATCTGCGCTATATGCCATAGTGGTGGATGAATGACCTAGTCCACCCTGGCAGCCATATTGTCATACAACCAAGCCTTTATTTTCCCATCGGTTGCTGTAGAGAAGATAAACTGGAACATAAAAATTAAAAATATACAAATTAGCAGCTGATAGTCAACTTTACCAGAATAGTTTCCTTGAAATGTGAACATACAGAATATACATATGCTTCATGACCCTCAAACGTATGCAGTTTTGCCCCTGTTACTGCATCCCATACCTATAATAAAAGGTTTCATATTATACATTCAAACCAAGATTTTATTAAAAAAAGAAACATGGGTAAAAGACGAACCTTTATTAATCTATCCTCACCACCTGCCACAATGCAAAGTTTTTGTTCGGGTAAGAGAAAGCAAGATCATTAACACTCTCACCATGAGCCTCTGTCTGTATAACAACTGTAAAAGGTATAAAACTGATATATTACTGAATGATTACAAGTACAAAAGAGGATCTCTATATATAGGGGGAAAACCCTAGAAACAGGCCCATGGGCTAACTAACTAAACCGATAAGAAAAGGGCCTAGATATATACAACTAACACTTCTCCTCAAGTTGGAACATAGATGTTAAACATGCCCAACTTGTTACAAATAAAATCGATTTGAGCTTTCCGGAGCGGTTTGGTGAGAATGTCTGCAAGCTGAGAATCTGTCTTGACATGAATTGGTTGAATGGATGGAGGATCCTTTTTTGTACCAACTATCCGATCTCTGATAAGATGACAATCAACTTCAATATGCTTAGTTCTTTCATGAAAAACTTGATTCTTGGCTATGTATATAGCCGATTGACTATCACAGTATAATCGCATCAAGTCATTAGAGATAACCCCGAGTTCTTTAAGAAGTCGCCTGACCCATATCATCTCTGATGTAACATCAGCCATGGCTCTATATTCAGATTCGGCACTTGACCTAGATACCGTGTGTTGCTTCTTACTTTTCCATGACACAAGATTACCTCCAACAAATACACAGTATCCAGTGGTGGATCGTCATGAGATAGGGCAACCAGCCCAATCTGCATCTGAGAACCCAGACACACATCCATCTCCTTCTTCTGTAAAGGCGCCTACGACAATGGCCCTGATCAGAATACAAGATCCCTAAACCAGGTGTGGCTTTGAGATACCTCAAAACGCGAAGGGCAGCATCCTAGTGTCCGGTGTATGGAGTGGCCATGAACTGACTTAAGACACTCACTGAGAAAGAAATGTCGGGTCGTGTAACTGTCAAGTAATTAAGCTTACCAACCAGACGCCTGTAACGTTCAAGATCCTTTATTGGACTCCCGTCCTCAGGAAGCAGCTTCCCCGTAGGAAGCATTGGGCTATCAACTGGCTTGCAACCCAGTAAGCCACATTCAGTCAGCATATCAAGGACATACTTCCGCTGAGAGAGAAGAATTCCTTATGGAGAACGAGATACCTCTATGCCAAGAAAGTATCGAAGTCGGCCAAGGTCACTAATCTGAAACTAGGACTGAAGAAACTGTTTGAGCTCGGTAATCCCAATCTCATCATCCCCTGTAATTATGATGTCATCAACATACACAACTGCAATGATGCGTCGACCCAGGTGGTGCCTGAAGAATACAGAGTGATCATAAGCACTACGTACCATCCCAAATTCTCTCATAACATTCGAGAACCGACCAAACCATGCCCTAGGAGACTGCTTAAGACCATATAATGACCGACGGAGTCTACACACCTTAGAGGCCTCCTCCTTGACAATAAAACCAGGTGGTTGCTCCATATAAACCTCCTCCTCAAGAACACCATTGAGAAAGGCGTTCTTGACGTCAAGCTGATGGAGCGGCCAATGATTAATGGCAGCAAGAGCAATAGAAATGCGTACTGATGGCATTTTAGCAACCGGGGAGAAAGTCTCGTCATAGTCAATACCATACGCCTGCGAATAACCCTTAGCAACTAAACGAGCTTTCAGACGATGCAAAGAACCATCGGGGTGGAGTTTAACTGTGAAAACCCACCGACAGCCAACAATATGTTTACCTGGAGGAAGCGTAACAAGATCTCATGTATGATTAGCTCCGAGAGCCCCAATCTCTTCTTCCATGGCATGTCTCCATCCTGGGTGAGCAAGAGCTGTCATCACATTCTTGGGAATCGGGTAGGAATCTATGGCAGTGGTATAGGCATGGGATTCAGGTGAGAGGTGGGAATAAGCAACATAATCCTGAATAGGATAACGGGTGGGATGTCGGGGTTCTTTGCGAAAGGCAATCGGTATATCAGGAAAGGGTGCACCAGGAGGGTCATAAACATGTGTGGCTGGTGTAATAGGGGTAGTATAAGATGTATCAGGATCAGGTGTGTCTGGTGTAACAGGGGTAGTATCAGATGTATCAGGATCAGGTGTGTCAAGTGTAACAGGGGTAGTATCAGATGTAGCAGGATCAGGTGTAGTTGTTGGAACTGAGAACGTACCAGGAGCATGGTCCGGTTGTGAATCAGGTGTCTCTGATGTCTTATCCTTATGTCGTCCATATGTGAAAATCAAGGGTGGAGGGTTGCTCGGCAAGCCTGAGGCATGAAGATCTGGAGCAGTGATGTCTGAGACCGGAGGGTCGGAAGAGGCGCTGGACATAGGAAAAGGACGAATGGTGGGAGACCCGGGTATGTCAGGTTCAGGAAATGGATCAGAAGTAGGATTGGGATACTCGGGAAAGAAGGGACACTCCTGATTAAAGGTGACATCAGCGCTGGTAAAATACTGACGGAGAGAAAGACTATAACAACGATAACCCTTCTGAACACGTGAGTAGCCAAGAAAGACACAACGACGCGCTCGGGGTCCTAGTTTCGAGCCCCCTGGACGGTAATCATGAACGTATGCAACACACCCGAAAATTTTGGGTGCTAAGGGGAACATGGTGCCGTTTGGGAAAAGAATAGAGAATGGGGTTTTGCCATGAATAACTGGTGAAGGCATACGGTTAATGAGATAAGTAGCAGTAAGGACCGCATCCCCCCAAAAACGATGAGGAACTCGAGAGTGAAGCATGATGGTGCGAGTGACATCCAACAAATGGCGATTCTTACGTTCAGAAACGCCATTTTGTTGAGGTGTGTATACGCAAGATGACTAGTGAATAATGCCATGGGTTTTTAGAAAATATGAAAAATCCTTTAAGAGATATTCTTTCGCATTATCAGTGCGTAAAGTTTTAATTGAGGTGTTGAACTGATTTTGCATATACGCATGAAATTCACTAAAAATTGAAAATACTTCAGCACGTGATTTCATTAAATAAACCCAAGTGGCACGAGAATAGTCATCAATAAAGGTAACAAAATACGAAAAACCCAATGTTGATTTTGTGGGACAAGGACCCCACACATCCGAATGCAAAAGTTCAAACAAAGTACTGACACGATTAGACACTCTAGGGGGATAGGGACGCCTGGTGTGTTTACCAAGCTGACACGACTCACAATGAAAATCAAAAGAAGGAAAATCCGGTCTCATTTGCCTCAGAACTACTGCAGAGGGATGACCAAGCTGGCAGTGAACCTCCCTGATACTTGAATCACATATGTTTGCTTTAGGAGGTGACGATAAGGACAGACGATAGAGGCCTCTTGATTCAAAACCGGTGCCAATCAACAGGTTCGTCCCCAGTTCCTGAAAAATACAATGAGAAGGGTAAAATGTTACTGAGCAATTGTTCTGTTTTGTAATTTGACTCACCGAACAAAGACTAGTAGGAAATTTAGGAACCAACAAAACAGAGGAAAGGTTTAAGTGTTTCGGGTTACTGAGGGAACCAATGCCACGAACTGGGCATGAAGATCCATCAGCGAGCCGAACAGGTGGGTAAGAAATAGTATGAAGGCTAGAGAGGATACCTTGATTCCCAGTCATATGATGAGTAGCTCCTGAATCAATAATCCAAGATGAGTCACAGTTAGAGAAATTACCTGAATTGGCTGAGTTGGCACGTGGACCTGGAGCAATCGAGTGAGAGGCCAATAACTGCTGTAGCCGACCATAATCTTCCTGGCTTACTGTGTAGCTAGGAGGTTGATTAGTAGTCTGATTAGACAACTCTTCAGCAGTAGCTATTCGAGCTGTAGGACGAGTGGGAGGCTTAGAGCCAGGGGCTCGGTTCGGGCAGTTATACTTGGTGTGTCCATCCTCGTGACAGTAATGACAAACGAAATTGCTTCCTCGGCCAATTCCCTTTCGCTGAGACACGAAAGGGGCTCGACCTCTACCTCTACCAGTAGATGTATGCAAAGCAGATGTGTCACGTGGGTGGATGGTAGTGACTGAGTCCGGACCATACATTTCTCGTAGCAGATGATATGTGGATGCCACAGAGGAGATAGCAGTAGAGTTGCTCAACAGCAAAGGTCAAGCACTCGAATATTTAGGGGATATACCCGCAATGAACATCATGACATCCATCTTGTTATTACGCTCCTCCTGAGCTTTCAAATCAGTAGTAGGTGGAAACATGGCACGCAATTCATCTTGAAGTTTCGAGAATCTGGTAAAATAGTCGGTAAAGGTAGAGTCACCTTGCTCAAGTCTACTGTATGCTTGAACCACAGAATATGCATGAGATAGGGATTCCTTTGCTGAAAAGGATGAAGACAGATGGTCCCACATGCTCTTGACAGTGGGGAAATTCTGGGCAATTGTGAGTACTTGTGGCTCCATAGCGTTCCAAAGAGCCATTTGTATCCCACTATCATCAATACGCCATTCCCGGGTATTCGGAGTAGGAGGTGGCTCAGTTAAATGGTTTTCTTTATCAACACTTGCAAGTCCCTTTTGAACAAAGAGACTCCATGAACTCCAATTAGCAGAGTCAAGTTTCACGGGGATGCGTAAAACCGAGGCATAGTTGATTATTCCAGGAGCAACATGGTTTTCAGGGGTTTTTGTGTCTGCCATTGAACTGATAAACGGGTACAATAAACGGGTCAGAAAACTAACCGTACACAACAGATCGGTGGCGGCTTTTCAGATCTGGGACAAGAACGATGAACAGTACTGGGGGTGAACAGTAATCGCGTGAACAGTGCTCGCGTGAACAGTACCGGCGCCGTGAACAGTACTTTCGTGAACAGTGGAGAACGGATTTGAGACCGGATTCAGTTTTGTACCGAGAGCCGTAGCTCTGATACTATGTAAAAGGTATAAAACTGATATATTACTGAATGATTACAAGTACAAAAGGGGACCTCTATATATAGGGGGGAAAACCCTAGAAACAGGCCCATGGGCTAACTAACTAAACCGATAAGAAAAGGGCCTAGATATATACAACTAACAACAACAAAAAAAACCTAACTTTTTATCTCAAGATATAAAAAAAATTGTTTCAATTCTTAGAAAATAATAAAGAAATCATGAAAATGGACATGCAAGGCAAACCTGTTGCTTGACATGACTGGAATCGCGCCTGCATCACCACTGCTCTCAAGCAATAAGCCCTCCAAATCTTGTGTACTGTCCATCCTCAAAACTCTGTAATCAAAATGTGTAAAAGAAATAACTATGAAGTATGTTAGATATTCAGAAGCATAAGCTATATCAAATGATGTAAATTAACAAAAGGAACGGCAAATATGTACACACACATACATATGACATCAATTCAAAATTGCTTTCAAATAGAATTCTTAAAGCAACGAATTAAATTCTGTTGAATTAAATGAGTTAGTAAACCTTTTAACAAAATCAAATAAAATTATGTTGAATTAAGAAAACTTTATTAGACAGTTCCCACCGACCAGCTTAATAAAACTGACCCGTTTGACCCATTTAAAAAAACTAAACTGTTCGACCCGTTTAATAAAACTAAAGGAAGCATGACTAAGTCCCTTCAAAATGTTTAGCACGTTCAAAACAAGTAAGGTTATTACAGCATAATTATTAAACAGTTCCCACCGACCAGCTTGATAAAAGTCACCCGTTTAAAAATATAACCAGTTTGATCCATTTAATAAAACTAAACTTTTCGACCCATTTAATAAAAAAATGATCGTTTCTCGTTTAATAAAACTAAAAGAAGCATGTTGGGAAACTCACAAAGCGGTCATTCCGGAGAGTTGCTCTGCTTCAGAGGAAAGAAGACAAATGGTGGCTGCCGCTTCCCTATGTACCAGCTGAGAGACCGCCAAAAAACAGTCGAGACAGAAACGTGAGTCAGCAAATCAAATACACAAAGCAGCAATGGCTATCAATAACAGCATTCTTTCTGATATGGTATAAAAAATATATATATATTAATGTAAATATTAAGCTTTAAAAAGTAGAATTGATCTGACTTACAGCTAATAGTTACACATTTTAACATCATTATTGTGACATCTTTTCACCATTTAAGAAAATCAAGACCAAAACATGCCCATGGTGAATTGAAACAAAGCAGGCTGTTATCCTAAGTCTTAATATACTCTTAAGTTGTAGATGAAGTAGTTTCAACATTCAGCTATTCACTTTGATCCACTGGTCGCTGACAATTTATGGTAATATGATAACACTAACCAACAACAAAATCATGACTTTAGTTAGCAAAACTTCTAATATTAATTGGTAATTCATTGTTCTTATGTCTTGTAGGTGATGCATAAACAAATGTTTATGCGCCTAAAGTCTTTATCTTTTACACTAAGCTAGCAAGATGTTGTATCCATTATTGTCTATAACGCTTATTTGCTTGCGTCCAAGCTTTCTTATGAATGTTTTAGTTCTTTTCTTCCCTTCCAATTTATAACTCCGAAAAAAAAATTTGCATAAGGATTTACACAGCTTGTATGATTAGCAAAAAATATACAGGTTTAAAAATATTGAAATTGATTGTAGATGCAAATTAACATTACCATTAGGCATAAATTTTGGCCTCAACTGTTGTGTCTGAAGAAGCATCCACACTAAATCCACATCTCTGCATGAGAAAAACTAACAAACAAAAATATAAAAAAATCAAAGCATAAAAACAGGAAAGTAATTACTAACCTTCTCCCCCACTATATGCATCTAGAACATGTATGCTGTTACTTTTGGGTCTTCTATTCTACCAATTTACATTTGTCAAAAGTTTCTGAAATCCAAAACCCTAGCTGCCGTCGCATCCAACTGAACCAACACGCACACAACCGCCACATAGGACCCCCAAAAGCGAATTCATGTGGTGAAACAGATCTAAGGTATCAAGAGTTGTACATAGTGTTTATCAATCTGTGTTCAACATGTTGATAAATGTTTAGATGATAATAATAATCTCTGTCAAAAGTTATTTCTTTTTATCTTATAAATTTCACAACTTCAAATTGATTGAACAGCTTATCAATTAAGATATTATATAGCTATACATTTCACAAAGATGTTAACAGTGATTTACAATGAATTATGCAGGTGGTACAACACTATCTGAGTCGCTTGCCACGCCTTTTCTTTTTCCCATTCAATCTCCCAATTTTCTTTTCCTGCTCCTTACTTCTTCACTTCTTTTCCACCTACGATATCTCCTTACGCACCGGAAGAAAAAAGTTTCCTCGCTTTCACGGTAGGTTGCGAAGGTTCTCTGCTCTCCAGGTAGTAATTTTTTCATATTACGGCTATCGTTGTTGCTAATCAAGTTGTAAAATTGTAGCTTCTGACTCACCCGTGACGGTTACAGATCGATTTCGTTGGTATTGGTTGGTTGCTTTTGTTCGTCTATTGCTTTACTCGGATTTAATTTAAGTACAAATTTTTTCATGTTGAGGTTATCATTTTCGGTCATCGCGTTGTAAAATTGTTGCCTATGAGTCACCGGCGAAGTCCTACCGACCACCGTATTATTATTTATTTTGCGGTGTCCGCTAATTGCGTCTTCTTCTCTGTACGTTTATAGGGTTTTTAGTTTCTGATGAATTAGGGTTTATGTGTGTTTTTGATTGCTTAGATTTTTGTAGTTTTTTCCCTGAATTTGATTGTCGTAATCCAGTACTGGTAAGTTGGGGTTTAACATGCCAAATGACTAGGAAATGTTAACATCGTCAAGTTCATAGGTATGCCCAGTAAACCAAAAGTTTACTTTTTCTCCCGGTTTCAACACTTTGCCAAAATTTCAAGTTTTCACCATATCAACATGAAACCAAAACCGCCCAACACTTGGGTATTTGACCAACATTTATATACACTTAAAAACCTAGTTTAAGTATCATTTTACACCATATTTCAAGGATTTTCTTTTAAATCCTCAAAACATCAAAAATTGCATACGAGAATCCTTCGACGCCTCGGACTTGAGTTTGACTTACATCGGAGCTTTTCCTACATAACCGCATAAACATATCACCGTTAGTAATGAATATAAACATATCAAACAAGAATTTATTACTTGTTTTCACCCATTCACCCATTTGACCCGTTTGCACCCATTTGGTTGATTATGGTTCTTAACACTTGCATTTCCACTACAAGATTCATTCTTTTCATATAACATCCATATTACACCATTTCATATCTATTATGGCACTTAGGCCATAACCTCATATCCATTATGATACTTAGATCATAACCTCATATCCATTATGGTCTTTTAACCATAACCTCATATCCATTATGATTCATAGATCATAACCTCATATCCATTATGATTCTTAGATCATAACCTCATTCACACATATTCATTATAGTATTACACTATAACTACATTCATTCATTGCACATATCCATTATAGCATTTCAACTATAACTACATTCATTCACATAACCATTATGGTATTTCCACTATAACCACATTCATTCATTTACACATATCCATTATAGTTTTATCACTATAACTACATTCATACTCTTCCACATACTAGTTCATTCAATAAGCACACACGTTCATTTCAACATATAGTATGCATCATAACACAAATACCACTAATTTATCAACATTACTAAGTAAGTGCATAGGCACTTACCTTTTGAGTTAGAAGATCCCGCACCACCTTCTAGCTTTGCAATTTGATTACCTAAACATATACATCTAGTTTAGTAATCTAACATTCATCAAAATCACATTACAATTGAGTTCACAACCCAATTTCCATTTCCAACCCAAACTGACCCGTTTGGGTTATTACCATAACCAAACACCCTCTTTCAATACAAACTCACATACGTGAGTTTTCTTTCCAATACCTTGACACTAATTTCTCATTCAATAACTTTTATTATGTCAATTTGGTGTTCATTCAAGTGTCTAATACCACCTAAACACTTAATCATCACTAATTCAACATTCTAGCATCATGATCCAAACTCCTTCAATTTTCTCCATATGAACCCTAACTTCTCATAATCAAAATCAAAGGGTTCTATGATGTTAATCACCACTCTTTACCTTTAGTTTAACTAGATTATCAACAATCTAACACCAATTAACCACATGCATACAAAATTTCCGGATTTCTACAAAACCCACCTACTAACACATTCAAAAGTGAAATCAATGGAAGATTACACTTACTTGATGTTAGGAAGGTGTTGTATGAACCAAAACATTCACAATCCAAGCTTCAATTGAAAGATTTAGCTCAAAAACCCGATTTCTCCTTGCTATGATCGACTTCTTCCACAAATGAAGTCTAATTTTGACTTCCACTTAGTCAAAATGGCAGATTTTGCATTTTACACCTTTAGCCCCTCAACTTCCATTTCACCCATTTCATTATATAATTAGCTAAAAACTAACATAACCCCATTACTAACTTGAAACCCACTTGTTTCAACTTATTTTTAAAATATTATTTTCACCATAATATTTTATTAGAATATTTTATTTATTTGAAAACGAAACCCGGATTTTGGTTCGTTACAAATCACCTCCCCTTATTTGGGTTTCGTCCCCGAGACCCGACTTCACATAAAAATGTTCTGATAATATTTAAGCATCTCTTCCTCGGTTTCCCAAGTCATTTCCGCTCCCTTCTTATGTTTTCACCTTACCAAAACTTGGCTAATCTCTTTATTTCGCAATTTCTTCACCTTTTTATCCAAGATTGTCACCGATTCCTCAATATAATTTAACTTTTCATCCACTGAAACAAAAGTAGATTCATCCGCTAAACATTTTCGCAAATGAGACACATGAAATGTGTTATGAAGTCTACTTAGTCCCTCTGGTTGCTCTAAACGGTAAGCTACCGCACCCACCCTTGCTATCACTTTAAACGGCCCGATAAAACGTGGAATTAACTTCCCCCATTTATTAAACCGTATCACCCCTTTCCAAGGAGAGACTTTCAAAAGCACAAAGTCCCCCACTTGAAACCCAATCGCCCGCTTCCTATTATCCGCGTATGAGTTTTGGCGATCTTGAGCCGCCTTTAAGCGTGCTCTAATTTGGTCAATACTACCAATAGTTTCATTGACCACCTCTTTACTTCCAAGCTCCCGTTGACCAATTTCACCCCAACACACGGGTGTTCTACATTTCCTCCCATACAATACCTCAAAAGGCGGCATACCAATACTAGAATGGTAGCTATTGTTGTATGAAAATTCCGCCAACGGTAAATGGTCGTCCCAATTTCCCCCAAAATCTAAAGCACACGCTCGCAACATATCCTCGAGCGTTTGAATCGTCCGCTCGCTTTGACCATCCGTTTGTGGATGATAAGCGGGGCTAAGATTCAATCTAGTCCCCATATACTTATGAAATTTCTTCCAAAAACGAGAAGTAAATCTCATATCACGGTCCGATATAATCGACACCGGCACACCATGACGTGACACAATTTCCTTCATATACATTTCCGCCAATCTATCCGATGAATACATTTCCTTTATAGGAAGGAAATGTGCACTCTTTGTCAACCGATCCACTACTACCCATATCGCATCATAACCTTTTTGAGTCTTTGTAGTTTAGTGATCAAATCCATGTTTATATTCTCCCATTTCCAAAGTGGTATTTCAAGCGGTTAAAGCTTTCCATACGGCTTTTGATGTTCCGCCTTTACCCTTAAGCATGTGAGACACCTCTCCACATACTTAACAATATCATGCCTCATACCCGGCCACCAAAAATGACACCTAAAGTCATAAAACATCTTTGTGGCCCCCGGATGGATAGAATATTTGGATTTATGCGCCTCATCTAAAATAGGTGTCAAAACACTTGACAACCTAGGAATCCAAATTCTATCGAAGCATGTCTTTAACCCCGAGCTATTTTCCCCAAGCCTATCAACATAAGCAACCATCCGTTCCTTCTTCAAATCACCACCAAGTGCTAACACTTGAGCCTCCCGGATTTCATCAATAAGAGATGATGAAATTGTCATCTTAAATGACTTCTTGATAGGTGTATGGCTCGTTTTCCGACTAAGCGCATCCGCCACTACATTCACTTTACCCGGATGATAAAGTATCTCACAATCATAATCCTTAACCAATTCAAGCCACCGCCTTTGCCTCATGTTGAGGTCCTTTTGGTCAAAGAAATACTTGAGACTTTTGTGGTCCGTGTAAATCGTACACTTAGCCCCATATAAATAATGCCTCCAAATCTTGAACGCGAAAACCACGGCCGTAAGCTCTAAATCATGAGTAGGGTAATTCACCTCGTGAGTCTTCAATTGCCTAGACGCATAGGCAATCACTTTCCCCCTTTGCATCAAAACACAACCCAACCCCAAATGCGAGGCATCCGAATATACTACAAAATCTTCGGTCGTCCGGCAAGGATAAAATAGGCGCCTTAGTAAACTTTTCTTTCAAGAGTTGAAAGGAAGATTCTTGCTCGGAACCCCATACAAATTTGGTCTCCTTACGCGTTAACTTCGTCATTAGCAAGGCAATCCAAGAGAAGTTCTCAATAAACCGCCGATAATAACCCGCCAACCCCAAAAAACTTCTAATCTCCGAAGGCGTCTTCCGTGATGACCAATCTTCTACCGCAACTATCTTGGATGGGTCGACTGTAATTCCTTTGTCATTAACCACATGAACCAAGAACTGGATCTCACGCAACCAAAATGCGCACTTTGAAAATTTTGCATAAAGCTTCTCCCTTTGCAACACTTCAAGGATTTCACGAAGATGAAAGGCATGATCACTTTCACTCCGCGAATAGATGAGAAGATCATCTATGAATACAATCATTGAACGGTCGAGGAACGACCTACACACCCGATTCATAAGATCAATGAAAACCACATGTGCGTTGGTCAAACCGAAAGGCATAACCGTGAACTCATAGTGACTGTATCGAGTGCGAAAAGCTGTCTTATGGACGTCGTCTTCTTTCACTTTCAACTGATGATACACGGATCTTAAATCAATCTTAGAAAACCATGACGCCCTTTGCAATTGATTGAAGAGGTCGTCAATCCGAGGTAACGGGTACCTATTCTTCACTGTCAACTTATTCAACTCCCGATAGTCCATACGCATCCTCATGCTTCCATCATTCTTTTTGACGAAGAGGACGTGGGCACCCAAGGCGAGACACTTGGGCGTATAAAACCTTTATCTAGAAGCTCTTGTAATTTCTCTATTAACTCTTTCATTTCCGGCGGAGCCAAACTATAAGGTGCTTTATCTACCGGCTTGGCACCTGGCATTAAGTCAATCCCAAACTCCACTTCCCTTTCCGGTGGTACCCCCGGTAACTCATCCGAAAACACATCCACAAACTGATTAACAACTGGAACATCGCGAATATCTTTCACCCTTTCTACCACATCCGCAACACAAGCCATGTATGCCTTGCACCCACTCACCATGTACTTTGTTGCCTTCACATAAGAACACATCTTAACTTTACATTTCTTTTCACCTTTTATGTAAATGGACTCACCCGATGGGGAATCGAGTTGTACCGCCTTAGGTCCACATAGAATATTCGTTTTGTTCTTTGACAACCAATCCATTCCCACTATTACATCAAAAGCTCCCATGGACATAGGAGTTAAGTTTATAAGAAAAGTTTCACCCCCCCGCCCTTAACTTGCAATTCCTATAAATATCGAAAACTAGGAAACTCTTATCATTTGCCGCCTCGATCTCTAAGGGTTCATCTAACTTGCTACTTAGAAATGAAGAATGCTTAACAAATTTCAAAGACACAAATGAACGACTAGCCACCGAATAAAAAAGAACTAGTGCAGGTAAAGAGTTAATCTTGAATGTACCTGACACCACCTCCGAATTTGTCTTTGCTTATTCAGCCGAGATGTGGAGGCTCTATCCTTTGGCCTTGGTATATCTACCTTCTTCTCGCTTCTACCTTGCTTCAAGTCGGGACAATCCGCCCTATTATGCACGGGCTTGTAACAGTTATAGCATATACGAATTTGACTTGAACATTAATTAGCCATGTGCCTCGGCTTCCCACATTTATAACAATTTAAAGTCCCTTTCCTGCATTCCCCGAAATGCTCCTTTCCACAAACTTTGCAACCTCGAGGATAGAACTTGCTAAAAGGCTTCTTACTAGGGCTCCCGCCCTTTATCTTCTTAACCACCTGATCCACAATCTCTCGTTTCCTCTTCCCTCCCCTAGCCTCTTGCCTCCTCAACTACACCTCTCTTTCCCGACACCTATTTATTAAATACACAAGTGTGGTGAAAGAGGATGGAGATATGTTATCTCTGAACTCCACTGTCAGCATAGCATTGAACCTGTCAATCTTTGCCTTCTCAGTCGACATCACGTCGGGACAGAACTTGGCGCGGTCAAAGAAGTCCCCAGACAATTCTATAATTGACTCATTCGTTTGCCTCATGAGGAGGATCTCCTCAGTCATCCTGTCCACTGCGGCCTGAGGGAAATGATATTTCAGAAAGGTCGTCTTAAACTCTTCATAAGTCATGGAGGTCACACCCAACTCACCCCTCTCCTTTCGGAGATTCAATATCCATTCCTTAGCTCTCCCAGTCAACAAAGGCACACTAAACATAAACCTATCCTTGGGATTACACTTAGTCGTCTCAAAGTTTGACTCCATATCCACCACCCACCTGTGGCTAAGGAGAGGGTCCACTTGCCCATCATACTCCTTGGGCTTAATCACCATAAATTCTTTTAGGGTACAACCCTGTGGCACCCTTTCCTTCTCTTTCAAAACATCCTTTAGAGTGAGCCTAATAGCCCCTCTCATTTCCTCCATCAATAAGGTTGTGGCTTGCTCGAAGGCCTTAGCCACTTCCTCTTTTATCATCTCTTCGATTCTTGGATCCAATGGTTCATTACTTGCTTCTTCTGCCATCACTAAGCTGAGAAATAGAACCAAAGCACCTTAACATCCTTACACTTTCAATACCCTAGGTATTCATCACACATTCACTATTATATGTATTAAGTATATATATACCTACTTATATACATATACACATATATAATCACCTTCACCTAATCCTTGTAAATGTTCATTGTTATATGGTTATCATAAAGTCCCTTACACATTTCGTCTTATTAAACATATTAGCCAAACATGTTTAATAATACGCCATGCCCAATTGTAATTATCATCTCCATATAACAAGTCACAAAACAAGTTTTGGCACACATAACACCTTGACAACCATTTATACATATACATACACACCATATATATATATATCCACTTTATCAATTCATTACTAACCTTTCATTTCCGCAAGCACCGAGTCTTAGTCAAGTCCTTCATGGATTCTCGTATCATTTTCCCCCATATCAAGAGCATCCGGTTTGAGTTTGGTGCCACCCACACCAAATCCCTCAAACCATTGCTCTGATACCAAATTGTAACATCCTTAATTGGAAAACCAAATTATTAAGACATTTAAACGCGCGAAAGCTTTTATCCCAAGATTTTTTTTACCCTTCGCGTGTCGCGAAAAACCATTCAGCCATCTTCGCGTGGTGCGAAGAGGCTCAAAACATCCAGTCCGGAATTTTGGTTATTCGCGTGACGCGAAGAACCTCCTTCCCTTCTTTGCGTGGCGCGAACTTGCCCAGTAAACAGAAAGTTTACTTTTTCTCCCAGTTTCAACACTTTGCCAAAATTTCAAGTTTTCACCATATCAACATGAAACCAAAAACCCCCAACACTTGGGTATTTGACCAACATTCAACCATCATTTATATACACTTAAAAACCTAGTTTAAGTATCATTTTACACCATATTTCAAGGAATTTCCTTTAAATCCTCAAAACACCAAAAATTGCATACGATAATCCTTCAATGCCTCGGACTTGACTTGTACTTACATCGGAGCTTTTCCTACATAAACATATCATTGTTAGTAATGAATATAAACATATCAAACAAGAATTTATTACTTGTTTTCACCCATTCACCCATTTGACACGTTTGCACCCATTTGGTCAATTATGGTTCTTAAAACTTGCATTTCCACTACAAGATTCATTCTTTTCATATAACATCCATATTACACCATTTCATATCCATTATGGCACTTAGGCCATAACCTCATATACATTATGATACTTAGATCATAACCTCATATCCGTTATGGTATTTTAACCATAACCTCATATCCATTATGATTCTTAGATCATAACCTCATTCATACATATCCATTATAGTATTACACTATAACTACATTCATTCATTGCACATATCTATTATAGCATTTCAACTATAATTACATTCATTCACATAACCATTATGGTATTTCCACTATAACCACATTCATTCATTTACACATATCCATTATAGTTTTATCACTATAACTACATTCATACTCTTCCACATACTAGTTCATTCAATAATCACACACATTCATTTCAACACATAGTATGCATCATAACACGAATACCACTAATTTATCAACATTACTAAGTAAGTGCATATGCACTTACCTTTTGAGTTAGAAGATCCCGCACCACCTTCTAGCTTTGCAATTTGATTACCTAAACATATACACCTATTTTAGTAATCTAACATTCATCAAAATCACATTACAATTGAGTTCACAACCCAATTTCCATTCCCAACCCAAACTGACCCGTTTGGGTTATTCCCATAACCAAACACCCTCTTTCAATACAAACTCACCTACTTGAGTTTTCTTTCCAATACCTTGACACTAATTTCTCATTCAATAACTTTTATTAGGTCAATTTGGTGTTCATTCAAGTGTCTAATACCACCTAAACACTTAATCATCACTAATTCAACATTCTAGCATCATGATCCAAACACCTCCATTTTTCTCCATATGAACTCTAACTTCTCATAATCAAAATCAAAGGGTTCTAGGATGTTAATCACCACTCTTTACCTTTAGTTTAGCTAGATTATCAACAATCTAACACCAATTAACCACATGCATACAAAATTTCCGGATTTCTACAAAACCCACCTATTAACACATTCAAAAGTGAAATTAATGGAAGATTACACTTACTTGATATTAGGAAGGTGTTGTGTGAGCCAAGACCTTCACAATCCAAGCTTCAATTGCAAGATTTAGCTCAAAAATCCGATTTCTCCTTTTTCTCCTTGCTATGATCGACTTCTTCCACAAATGAAGTCTAATTTTGACTTCCACTTAGTCAAAATGGCAGATTTTGCATTTTACACCTTTAGCCTCTCAACTTCCATTTCACCCATTTCATTCTATAATTAGCTAAAAACTAACATAACCCTATTACTAACTTGAAACCCATTTATTTCAACTTATTGCCAAAATATTATTTTCACCATAATATTTTATTAGAATATTTTATTTATTTGAAAACGAAACCCGGATTTTAGTTCGTTACACATTGCACCAAATGGCCAACGGTTACAATATATTGTTAATTAGTCAAACTAATATGACAAGATGTGTGATTTGGGTTGAAACCGCAGTTATAAGTCTGATTGACAGATGCTGGAGCCGGAAGTGTGAAAGCTTTTGTTTCCTTATGTTAGAAAGTTTAGAAAGGAGACAAACACTTCTAGGATTATGTTAGTGCAACCATTGTTACAAGGATTCATAGATTATAACTTCTTCTGTAGAAATGTCTATGCCGCCTCCTACCTAAGTTATATTCCTGTATATGTAGTAGCTTATTCTTTAACTTTTTTTAGTTGTGTTTGTATACTATCGACCATCTGTACAGAAGTATTTTTTAAGATAAAATGTGTATAGCTTATAGCTATTTGTTCCAGAACAATGGTGCATAATTGCTTTATTTTTTTGGTCCTTTCAGTTAACTTTTAGCCAAGAAGCGTTACAGCTTTCAAGTTCTCCCAGTTTTGTTTTTTGCTTTCGTAACGGGGTAAGTAACACTTATCTAAACAAGACATTTTTCATAACAGGTGGTTGACGAAAAAGTCCATTATGTGGTGCTCTTGATGCTTATTAAAGTTTATAACTACGATTTTTGGCTTGCTGCAACATATATTCTTTTTGGTTGATGAGATAACAGGTATGAATAAAAAATGTTGTCATGCATAACGTTATCGCGAGTTACGGCACCGCCACTAAGCGCGAGGGGTCCTCCTAGTTTTAATACATTTAAACAATAATAACATGTTTGATAGCTACTTGTCGTTTTAAACTAGCAATTTTCCCCGCAAGTTGCATCGGATTATCTACGACTATTTTACTCCTTTTTAAAGTTTTATGACTTAATTATCGTGTAATAATAAAAAGGAGAGAATATTGGTTAGAATTATTATTTTAGATTTTAACTTAAATGAAATAGTAATTAAATATAACTAAAAAAATAAAAAGAAAACATAAACACAGCCTCGAAAAAAAAAACCTGACAGTAGCAAAGATCGAACCCTGAGTCTAACCATTGAGCCAAATTCAAATCTCCATCGTTACATTTTCATTTACCTAATGTTTGAAAATAACAAAAATACAAAACCTAAAAACCAAGGATGGCAATTGAATCACGACCAAGAGGAATTGGCGTCTTGCCGCAAAAAGCCTTGTTCGTGTTCGTTGTATTGTTATATTTTGTTTCTTGCGTCTTAACCATTGAGCCAAGGCTCATTGTATTGTTATATTTTGTTTCATTTCATATAAATATACATAGTACACGTGAAGAATTCTTATTATAAAAGTTATTATTTATTATTTGTATTTTGTTATATATAATATACAAAAATCGTATAAAATTGTAGGTCCACATGACTCATCTGCAGATCTATCTCGTGACATGACGTCTTGATAACACGGAGTGTGGAATCCTACTGTGTTAACGTTTGTATACGAATTGACAATAAAAACAGCAGGTAAATAAATTTCTCTTTGTATTCCACAAAAACACAGAGTTTACAAGATTCACAGAATACAATCGCTCAAGCCCCCTCTGCTCTCTTTTGAATAGAATCTGTAAACTTCTATTTATAGACACAATCTCTGCATTCGCCTCTAATAGACTAGGCGAACTTAACAAGTTCGCTCCTAAAGATGCTTAGGCGAACTTGTATGAACTTATACAAAATTTTATCAATAGTTACAAAACATGTCCTAACAGACTCCCTTTAACTGTTGCTAACAATTCTATCAATTACAAGTCAAAGACTCTAAGACTAAGACATAATATCTTCAAGCTCGTTGTTACCAGAATATGCTCTAACAGACTCCCCCTTGACAACAGCTTTAGAAGATTGTCATCCGTCTTCATATATCATCAAACATACTGTAGTCTTCGTCTTGTTCATCTGCACTTTCTCTTTTTATCTACAAGAAAACTTGGGAGAAGGACCCCTTGTAAAGTTCTGTCTGCAATATTCAGTTTTTGCAAAGGAGAACTGTCACACCCCACCAAGGCGAAAGTACGGGATGGAACCGGTATATTGCATTGAACACAAGTACAAGAGAAACTAAAAGGAAAGTTGTGCATTACATTGAACCATATTACGTGCTTCTAACGAATGTACGAATACATGAAAATCCTGAATCAATACAAAGGGTCTAAAATGCCCAACTACAACCAAAAGTATATAATAATAACTCTTCCCAAAAGCAAGCCGTTTAAAGCTCGTTATCCCCATAACTGTTTACCTGAAAAGTATGTTTCGAAAACGGGTCAACTATAAAAATAGTTGGTGAGTACGCAGGTTTTGTAACTCTATAAAAAGTAAGTAAATAAATTTCAAAATGTAATAGTAACCATCCGCAGATGATCAAAAACACGTGTTAAGATATAATTACCCTGAGCCATAATCAAAATCGTCAGACTAGTTGTTGCCCTTGTATCCAGGTGTTGAATGTGAACACCTACTATGGCTAATTATGCACCCAAATGACCCTACAAGTCTGGTTGGTGCGACCAACCCTGGGCGGGGGTGTCAACCCAAATAGTACTATTCATAATTCCCACCGACTATCCAAGCTAATTGATTGCGTTAAAGTGGGGACTTAATACATCCATAAGTAAACCCAGGTAACCCTAATCCCAAGTAACAACGTGTAGAGTGAAACAACTTTTTCCCCATAAAACAGTAAAAATTGAAAAGTGGGGCCTCGAAACTCACCTGAACAACGTCGGTGATAAGTGTGACATAGTCAACAAAAACCGCAAAGTATGGTTAATATCCAAATTCTATCTAAGGCCAGCAGCCAAATGCAAGCAAAGTGTGGCTAGCAACTCAGTGCTACCAAGGTACGGCTAAATCCGCAAGAACCGCAAAAACAGGTGTCCTAACCGAGTCCTACTAACCAAGTAGACACGAAAAAGTAGCATTTGAGATGCCTAAAGTATAAAACTGAGTCTACTACTCAAAAGTGGCTATGCAGTCGGTTGCATACCCAAAACACGTGCACACACGTACGAACCGCTTAAAAGTTGTAAAACCGGCTTTTATATAAATTCGTGACTTTGAAAGCTTAAGTTTTAGATTTTATTAATGAATATCAGTAGTTATAATGCCGTATATGATAAAATCTCAAGTCACAGTTTCGTTTGACCAAAAACGCGATTATGCGCGTAAAGTAAGGTTTACGGTTTAAAAATCCGATTCATCCGAAATTAGGGTTTTAGTGTGATTTTAGCACCCAATTTAAAAGTCCAAATTTTATATTTTTAATATGATAATACTTCTGTTCAAACTCTCATTAAGACTTTTATAAAAATATTTTTATACAAAAATTTCCAAAAATGGTAACTTTTTATAAAGTTTTAATGGACAATAATTCAAAAAACCATATTTAGACATAAAATTAATGCTTGAAGCTTTCATTAATTGTTCATATACATATATAAAATTTTTTGACCAATTTTCATAATCTTTCAATACCCATATTATTTATTATGAATATAATATTGTTAAAATTTAACAAATTCGGTAAAAATAGTTATAATTTTCCAAACTTCACCAAATTTTTACCAAATAAGTTTTAACTCCATATGAGATTCTATTATAAGTTTCAAGTCCTAATGTTGTCCAGGAATATATGATCCCAAATTCAATCGTTAAAACTTCATAAATACCAAACACCTACTTAGACAACTCCAATTTTTATGAAATTTGGACATGAGTCATGTTTTATCATATACTAATTATTGACCAAATTCCATATTTTTCCAATACTCAAAGTTATTTTTCCCAATTTTCATGTATTAAACTTGTAGAAATTTTAATAAATAATCTATAAATAGTTTAGTTACCAAAATTTTCATATCTTAATTTTTATATAAATACTACTTTTTAAAAATTAATTTGGAAGCTAAATCAAAAGTTTATAAAAAAACAATTGTTGTATAAAAATAAATATATTAGTTACACGTGAACCGGGATTGAGTTTATAACCTAATAACCACTCAAAATATCAAATATCTCAATACTAAATATTTTCGGGTTCAATTCCCAACCAATGTCTCATAAAACTTATTTTAACATAAAATTAAATCTTAACGAGTAAAGTTTATACCTTTCGTATAAATGGTTCGCGTAAGCGGAACCTCCTGTATTTCACATGCAATACGAACCAAAAACATCATTAGGATCGTTTTTATCTCCCGAGCATTTCCATATGCTCAAAATTGACATGCAAAGACGTTTAGATAGCCATGCAACCCGATCAATTTCCTGTTTCGGTCATATAAACTGTTTTCATATTCAAAAATATAGTTCCCAACATCTGATCGGAATTTCCTACGGTGAAAACATTCGCATTTTAGCTAAGAAACTACTGTCCTAAAATCGTCACGATCCAACGGTCGGATCTCCGGGGATCGACGATTCTTTGAGACCCAGTTTTTCAAATCCGAAAATCCGATCAGTCACATTCGAGGGTATGAAAAGCACACCTAGAGAGATCGGATAAAAAATTCATCCGGTAGGGTTTTGAGTCTATGTGTTGACAACATCATATCCAAAATTCATGCATTTCTAACGGTCGGATTTCTGAGGATCATCCGATCTTTAAGACGGCGCATGCATAAAACTTTATGGACAGAATTTAAAAACTCTTTTTCATGAATTTAAGCATGGATTTAGAGAAATCTGAGCTTACCATTGCGTTCGTAGCATCGAGAATTGGTTCTGGGTGAAAAACGGGCTTCGGCCGCCACTGACCACCGCGTCGGACCACCGTTGGCCGCCACGCACCACCGCCGGACCACCACTACTTCGCCGGAATCCTCTCCACTCTCTCTCTCTCTAACTTTTTCTCTGAATTGATCAAATGAGAAAAAAGGAAGTGTAGTGGGGTATTTATATCCCTCGTGGTCTCCGATCGCGTGTCGGTTTCTCGCTTAAACGAACCTGATAAAAAATAGAGGCGTTATTTTATCCAAAAATAACTTATTATAATTTATTATTTTCTTTCAAGTCCTTGCGTCTCGTAAATATATATCCTTTCGGATTTAAATTAAAATTAACGAAACCGTTCGACTCGGGTGTTAACGCGTATAAACTAGAACTTGATCAAAATTTTGACATTATAACACCAAATAAATCTTGCTATTATTTTTCGTTCACTAACGAGTTCCTTTCGTTTGAAAGTATATTTTAACATAATAATACTATTATTATTATATGAACTCGTCGAACGCGGTGTTGACCTGAAAATTCGCGGTTGTCACATTCTACCCCAGTTAACAGAATTTCGTCTCGAAATTCAACTGGTATAATAGTTGACAAGTTCTTTTTCGTAACTTGATTCATGTACGATCATCAAGGGAAATCTAGTTTCTTAGATACAGCAGGGAGATTTGACAAATCGATATCTAAGAATCATAGAGAGTATGTTACACCTAGAAAGGCTCAAAAGCAAATTGAATAATCATGAGAGAAAAATCCTTCGAATTCCAAAGAATCTATAGATCATTGTTTCACCGGATCAGTCAAAAAGGTACACTGCTGGTGTTATTCAGAAGATTAAGAAATCCGTCATAAGATTGATATACACAGGTATACAAAGTTGGTACAAATCCAAAATGATATTATGATACAAAATCCCGATGATTCAGTATCCTTTTATGAGCAAGGAAAAATATCATTTGGCTTGGTGCCATTAAGGAATACTATTATAAATAGTAACCATAAAATTATACGATGAGATGTGCTATTAAGATCCAAAAAGTCGGTAGAATCACCACGACTCATTGGAATAAAAATGTATCACAGCGATAACAAATATCATAGGTTATAAAGGATGGTCATATCATGTACTTAGAATACACAGAGATAACACCTCGTTAAAATGAAACTTGTCGTCAATACGAACTTCCTTAGGTTGTATAAACACGGATTCGTCGGCTAAACACCTTTTGAGACTCGATATACGATAAGCATCGTACTGTAAGGCCCCAAACCCGGGAGGCCTCACTCGTTGGATTTACTCATTCACAAACAGTTCTTAAACATGAATATCAGCGGAATCATTCATTCAACATAACTAAAAACTTGTTCATACACGCGGAAGCGTACATTGTCAAATACATAAACTTAACATAAACCACTCATAACGGGATGCCAGACTTCATGATCGACCGGGTAACTCTTCTCGCTTGCCAAGCATCACCGTCCATCGTCCATACCTGCCTTAACCTGAATGTGCATACTAAAAAGTCAGCTACGCTGGTGAGTTCTAACATTTCATAAAAACTTTAACATCAACATTTGCCAAAAACGTATCATTCATTTAGTAAAACCTTTCACAAAAGCATGTAATAATCTAACATCTTTAAAAAGGTTTCGTACCCATATCATCATCAACATCATAATCATAAACACCGTTAAACGGATCGTTCATTAAAACTTTTAACATTCATTTAAGTCATACATTATTATCTAAATTCTGTATCGTTACGAGTCTTTGTGTCCCCGAAGGGACCCTTGATGTTATGGGCAACCGTTACGTATCGCCGTCATTGCCACAACCATTCAATACGTGGGGTCAACCGTTACGTATCGCCGTCATTGCCCAACACGCATCTTTCTTTTGGAAATCAACCGTTACGTATCGCCGTCATTGATTTCCCATTACCATTCAATACGTGGGGTCAACCGTTACGTCTCGCCGTCATTGCCCAACACACATCTTTACTTTGGAAATTAACCGTTACGTATCGCCGTCATTAATTTCCCATTACCATTCACTTAGGATGATCGTCATCACCCGAGTAACCGTCGTTACTCCCTTACCAGTTGTACAACATCAAAACCATTGGCAGGCCACTAAGACACTACCCCTGTTGTTCATATGGCAACTATGGCTCGCTGTCCATAATCTACCACAAGGCTGGGAATCTCATTCCCAGACTTCATTTGTCAATTCCATTCATTTAACAGATTAGATTTGTAATGACTTATCTAAACCTTTACCTCTTTCCCTTTTCATTAAACCTTTCCTCATTTAGACCTTTCATAAACATTCGTAAACCTTTTTGGCAAAAACACTTCATAACCTTTCCTTTCGTAAACATCGCTACGTTAAAACATCATTTCGTTAAAACATCATTTCGTTAAAACATCATTTCGTAAGTATGCACACCAGCCCAAAACATTTAACAAAACATTTAAAAGAGGGCTCTAGAACTCACCTGATACGCGAATATGGGTTGTCCTAAACGAAGGTCCAACAACGTCACTTACGATCTGAATTGATTAGTTAAATACACATCAGACCAATCCCGACTCTAACGGTTTAACCATTCTAACATACTGACTTCACTTACTCAGTTCTGATGTCTGCGCACTTAGCAAGTGCGCAGACCCTGCTGCCTGCGCACTTAGCAAGTGCGCAGGTCATGCTTCCTGCGCACTTAGCAAGTGCGCAGGTCCCTCCTCCTACGCACTTAGCAAGTGCGCAGGTCCCTCCTCCTGCACACTTAGTAAGTGCGCAGGACCTGCTCCGTGCGCACTTAGCAAGTGCGCACGACCTGTTCTTCGCGAAAAACCCTAACTTTCGCATTCGGGTCTGATCATGTCAAGATCCCGAACCTGTTGCATTCAAAACGTTCGTTTTCCATTAAGGAACTCAAATCCATGATTATCTTTCAGTTTCATCCGTTCAAACCTTACCTTTTCACCCAAAACCCGAAAAACCAAAAAACGAACTAAAACTCAGATTTAGGTCAGATCGTTACCTGAATCGAGTTTCTGATCCGGAGGTTCTTCTCACGAGTTATGGAGTAACACTTTGTTGAAGTCTCGGGTCGATCCGCCAACTTTCTCTCTCTACGGTTTCTCTCTCTAAAAAGTTGCAAATGAGAGAAGGGGTGGCATAGGCTATTTATAGCCCGCTGACCCATCCGACCCGAATCGTAATGCCTCGTTCGTTTATTCTGTTATTATAACTGTCGTTTTATTTTTGGGATGTTACAAGTCTACCCCCCTTACAATAGGTTTCGTCCCCGAAACCTCATCATAAGTCAAATAGATGAGGGTACGACTCCCTCATTTCCTTCTCCGTTTCCCAAGTGGCTTCCGATCCCTTTCGATGCTTCCGTTGGACCTTAACCAATTGGATAACTTTATTACGTAAACGTTTCTCCTTCCGATCAAGGATGGTCACGGGTTCTTCGATGTAATTAAGGCTGTTGTCAACCTCGATGTCAGTAAGTGGTACGTGAGCCGATTCATCCGCCAAACACTTTCGCAAGTGTGATACATGGAAAGTAGGATGAATCCCACTTAACTCATCAGGCAACTCCAACCGATAAGCGAATTCCCCAACCCGTGCCATTATCTTGAATGGTCCGACAAACCTCGGACTTAACTTTCCTCTCTTTCTGAATCGTATGATTCCCTTCCATGGTGACACTTTCAGCATTACTCTGTCACCAATATCAAACTCAATAGGCCTTCGTCGTTTATCCGCATAGGATTTCTGACGATCTGGTGCGGCATTCATTCGCGCTTTGATCTGATCAAACCTTTCCGACGTCTCTCTTACGACTTCGAGACTTTCTAATTCCTTCTGTCCAATCTCACCCCAACAAACCGGGGTCCTACATCTTCTCCCATACAACATTTCGTAAGGCGGCATGCCTATCGTCGTGAGATGACTATTGTTGTAGGAGAATTCAGCTAACGGCAGATGGCTGTCCCAACTGCCACCGAAGTCGATAATACAAGCACGGAGCATATCCTACAATGTCTGAATGGTCCTTTCGGACTGACCATCCGTTTACGGGTGGAATGCTGTGCTGATATTAAGCCTCGTGCCTATCGCCTCGTGAAATCTTTTCCAGAACTTCGATGTGAATCGTGTGTCCGGGTCAGATACGATCGTCAATGGCATCCCATGCCGTGCTATTATTTCATTAATAAACACTTCCGCTAACCTCTCTGACGAGAACGTCTCGCGGATAGGCAGGAAATGAGCACTCTTCGTTAATCGGTTCACAATTACCCAAATGGTGTCATGACCTTTAGCTGTGCAAGGTAGCTTAGTTATGAAGTCCATGGTAATGTGTTCCCACTTCCATTCCGGTATATCAAGTGGTTGAATCTTTCCATACGGTTTCTGGTGCTCGGCCTTTACTTGCGAGCAAGTCAAGCACTTGCTTACATACTTCGTCACATCACGTTTCATTCCAGGCCACCAGTATTCCTTCCTTAGATCTTGATACATTTTATTGGTACCGGGATGGATAGAGTAACGAGACTTATGAGCCTCATCCAAGATCTTGGTTCTAAGCTCGCCACCCATAGGTATCCATACCCGTCCAAAACGTGTCCTAACACCAAGGGTGTTATATTCCAACTTGTCCTGTTGGCCAACCATCATTTCCTTCTTTATGTTTTCCTCCTTAAGTGCCTCATCTTGAGCCTTTTCAATTTCTCTCATCACGTCCGGGGTTACCACCAACTGGCAAGCTTTCACTCTAATAGGAGTAGGCACATCCTTTCGGCTTAGAGCATCAGCCACCACGTTTGCCTTTCCAGGATGGTATATTATGTCACAGTCATAGTCTTTCAATAGTTCCAACCATCGCCTCTGCCTCATATTATGTTCCTTCTGTTCGAAGAAGTACTTCAAACTTTTGTGGTCTGAGTAAATAGTAAACTTCACCCCGTAAAGGTAGTGCCTCCAGATTTTCAACGCGAACACGACATCAGCAAGTTCCAAATCGTGGGTGGGATAATTAGCTTCGTGAATCTTCAACTGTCGTGACGCATACGCGATCACTCTTCCGCGTTGCATCAACACGCATCCCAATCCCTGACCCAAAGCGTCAGAGTATACCACTAAGTCTTCATTGCCCTCGGGGAGGGCCAAGACTGGAGCTTGGGTTAGCCTCTTCTTCAATTCCTTAAACGCCTCATCTTGGGTCGAACCCCATTCATACTTAACCTCTTTCCGAGTCAACTTTGTCAACGGCGAAGCTATTTTCAAGAAATCCTAGATGAATCTCCGATAGTAGCCTGCCAATCCCTAGAAACTGCGGATTTCAGTTGGCGTATTAGGAATATTCCATTCCTTTACCGTCACTATCTTTGCTGGGTCAACCATAATACCGTTCGGGTTAATGACGTGACCTAGGAATTGGACTTCCCTAAGCCAGAACGCGCATTTGGAGAACTTAGCATACAACTTTTCCTTCTTCAGAGCTTCCAATACCTCCTTCAAGTGACACGTGTGATCACCCTCATTCTTGGAGTAGATGAGGATATCATCGATGAATACGATTACCGATCGATCCAGCATTGGTCGACACACTCTACTCATCAAATCCATGAACGTTGCGGGGGCGTTTGTCAATCCGAAAGACATTACGCGGAACTCGAAATGTCCGTAACGCGTGCGAAATGCAATTTTCGGTATGTCTTCTTCCCTCACCTTCAACTGATGGTACCCGGATCGAAGGTCGATTTTTGAGAACCAACTTGCGCCCTGTAATTGATCGAACAGGTCGTCGATCCTTAGTAAAGGGTACTTGTTCTTCACCGTACGTTTGTTCAACTCGCGATAATCAATACACATTCTCATCGAACCGTCTTTCTTCTTTACGAACAACACCGGAGCACCCCAAGGTGAGATGCTTGGTTGGATAAATCCTTTCTCAAGTAACTCGTCTAGTTGTACCATAAGTTCTTTCATTTCCACTGGTGCTAGTCGATATGGAGTCTTAGCCACGGGCTGGGCATCTGGTACTAAGTCGATTCAAAATTCAATCTCTCTGTCGGGTGGTATCCCAGGCAAATCCTCTGGAAACACCTCCGGGTACTCGCGTACCACGGGTACATCGTCTAGCTCCTTCACTTCCTTACACTCGTCAATTACGTATACCAGATAAGCCTCGCATCCGCGCCTCAAGTAATCTGTTGCCTTAATCATCGAGATGACGTTTGGCATCGGGGCATCCCGATCTCCAAGAATCTCGACTTTGCTACCATCCGGAGCCTTGAGTCGGATTATCTTTCGTTTACATATGATTTGTGCTTCGTTGGCAGTTAACCAATCCATACCCAGCACGACATCAAACCCTCCCAAAACCATAACAAACAATCTGAAAGGGAACTCATGACCTTCTATTTTTATCGTAGAGTTGTCAACTACCTCGGTCACTCTCGCAGTTCTACCCTCAGCGGTTTCTACGCTAAAGGCCCTTTCTAGTATACTGACAGCGTACTTCACTCTCTTACAAAAAGTCGCAGATATAAAACTCTTACTGGCACCCAAATCAAATAACACAGAAACAAGAGTGTTGTCAAGGATGAACGTACCTGACGCCACGTCGGGGTCCTTCCTAGCCTGATCTTGCGTCAGTGCGTACGCTCGCGTCTTCGCACGAGATCCCTCTCCCTTCTTTTCCGGGCCCTTTCCTTTCCCGGTTTCCCCCATCCTTGGCTTCGGGCAGTCCCTACTCAGATGACCGAAATCTCCACAGTTGTAGCACTTGTAGTGTTGTGTGCACCCACGGGCGTAGTGCCCGGTCTTGCCACATTTGAAACACAAGTTAGAACCCAGTCTACATTCACCTACATGCTCTCTTTCACACTTCTTACAAACAGTCGGCTCGTTCACCCGAGCTCTCTTATCACGAGCCCCAAACATCCTTCCCCCAGTTCGCATGTTTGAGAAGCTCGGTCTCTTCTTTTGCTCTTCAACGGCAACAACATTCAGTGCCAGATCGTCAAATACCACGCCACTTAACTCTACTGCCGAATCATAGGTAGTAGGGGTGTTTGCCTTAACATAGGTGCGGACCTGGTCCGGCAACCCTTGAATATAGCAGACAATCTTTCTCTCTTCAGTAGTAAGGCACCAGACGTGCCAGTTCATTGAATCGGGTTGTATATTGCCGGTGCGTCATGTTCCCGGCCTTCAAACCCAGAAATTTCCTCTGTACCTTCTCAATCTCGTTCCTTGGGCAGAAATTCTTGATCACCAAAGTTTTCAAGTCATCCCACATCATCGCATCCACAATCTCGCTCCCTTTTGCCTGACGTACACCTTCCCACCAATGGGATGCTTCCTCCATTAAGGAGTTAGCAGCAAATTTCACAACTTGATCCGCTCGACATTCGCTGAGACGGATGGCAGCCTCCATACGGATTATCCAGTCAAACGTAGCTACCGTGTCTTTCTTTCCTGTCAGGACTGGCGGGTCACATGCCTTGAGAGACTTATAGTCGCATCCGCTAGCAGGCGGTGCGTTGATTGCCTCAGTGTTCGGGGTATCAACCGTCGGGTTAGACCCACCTTCCCCATTGACCTGCTTCAATGCTTCTGGCAACAGACCTGGCAGAGAATTCTTCATCAACTCGGAGAACTCTCGAGCTATGGCTGCTCTCACTTCTGGTTCAAAAGTGAAAGGTTGTTCTGCAACCTGTGTCTGTTCAGTTCCATGCACACTAACCGTCGGTTCAGTGTGAACACTTCGTTCTTCGCTGTGCTCTTGGCGCGCAAGAATCTTGCCACGCCCACCATTTCGACCGCTGGTACGACCACCGGTACGGCCACCACGCCTTCCGTTCCCTCTCCTCGCCATTTCGTTCTATAAGACAAGAAATCCAATGTCATCACGCTAGTTAACAAATAAAATTCAATAAGTACTGTAAGATGTTAATATACACTGGCCATCTGCAATTAACCATTACACTACCTTTCGAATTCTATTTGACCACCTTTGTGATTCCATCAAAACAAGTCCTTTCCTAACCCTTCCTAAGGCATACTACATACACATACTCTACTTTTCATACCTGATGCTGTGGCTCGAGTTACCCGTACTGGCATCCGCTTTCGGTCCCATTCACAGTTTAAGTTCAGACACTAGGAGTGTCCGAATCTCTCAAACTATTGCTCTGATACCAACTTGTAAGGCCCCAAACCCGGGAGGCCTCACTCGTTGGATTTACTCATTCACAAACAGTTCTTAAACATGAATATCAAATAACGCAGCGGAATCATTCATTCAACATAACTAAAAACTTGTTCATACATGCGGAAGCGTACATTGTCAAATACATAAACTTAACATAAACCACTCATAACGGGATGCCAGACTTCATGATCGACCGGGTAACTCTTCTCGCTTGCCAAGCATCACCGTCCATCGTCCATACCTGCCTTAACCTGAATGTGCATACTAAAAAGTCAGCTACGCTGGTGAGTTCTAGCATTACATAAAAACTTTAACATCAACATTTGCCAAAAACGTATCATTCATTTAGTAAAACCTTTCACAAAAGCATGTAATAATCTAACATCTTAAGGGATGCTTCCTCCCTTAAGGAGTTAGCAGCAAATTTCACAACTTGATCCGCTCGACATTCGCTGAGACGGATGGCAGCCTCCATACGGATTATCCAGTCAAACGTAGCTACCGCGTCTTTCTTTCCTGTCAGGACTGGCGGGTCACATGCCTTGAAGGACTTATAGTCGCATCCGCGAGCAGGCGGTGCGTTGATTGCCTCAGTGTTCGGGGTATCAACCGTCGGGTTAGACCCACCTTCCCCATTGACCTGCTTCAATGCTTCTGGCAACAGACCTGGCAGAGAATTCTTCATCAACTCGGAGAACTCTCGAGCTATGGCTGCTCTCACTTCTGGTTCAAAAGTGAAAGGTTGTTCTGCAACCTGTGTCTGTTCAGTTCCATGCACACTAACCGTCGGTTCAGTGTGAACACTTCGTTCTTCGCTGTGCTCTTGGCGCGCAAGAATCTTGCCACGCCCACCATTTCGACCGCTGGTACGACCACCGGTACGGCCACCACGCCTTCCGTTCCCTCTCCTCGCCATTTCGTTCTATAAGACAAGAAATCCAATGTCATCACGCTAGTTAACAAATAAAATTCAATAAGTACTGTAAGATGTTAATATACACTGGCCATCTGCAATTAACCATTACACTACCTTTCGATTTCTATTTGACCACCTTTGTGATTCCATCAAAACAAGTCCTTTCCTAACCCTTCCTAAGGCATACTACATACACATACTCTACTTTTCATACCTGATGCTGTGGCTCGAGTTACCCGTACTGGCATCCGCTTTCGGTCCCATTCACAGTTTAAGTTCAGACACTAGGAGTGTCCGAATCTCTCAAACTATTGCTCTGATACCAACTTGTAAGGCCCCAAACCCGGGAGGCCTCACTCGTTGGATTTACTCATTCACAAACAGTTCTTAAACATGAATATCAAATAACGCAGCGGAATCATTCATTCAACATAACTAAAAACTTGTTCATACATGCGGAAGCGTACATTGTCAAATACATAAACTTAACATAAACCACTCATAACGGGATGCCAGACTTCATGATCGACCGGGTAACTCTTCTCGCTTGCCAAGCATCACCGTCCATCGTCCATACCTGCCTTAACCTGAATGTGCAAACTAAAAAGTCAGCTACGCTGGTGAGTTCTAGCATTACATAAAAACTTTAACATCAACATTTGCCAAAAACGTATCATTCATTTAGTAAAACCTTTCACAAAAGCATGTAATAATCTAACATCTTTAAAAAGGTTTCGTACCCATATTATCATCAACATCATAATCATAAACACCGTTAAACGGATCGTTCATTAAAACTTTTAACATTCATTTAAGTCATACATTATTATCTAAATTCTGTATCGTTACGCGTCTTTGTGTCCCCGAAGGGACCCTTGATGTTGTGGGCAACCGTTACGTATCGCCGTCGTTGCCACAACCATTCAATACGTGGGGTCAACCGTTACGTATCTCCGTCATTGCCCAACACGCATCTTTCCTTTGGAAATCAACCGTTACGTATCGTCGTCATTGATTTCCCATTACCATTCAATACGTGGGGTCAACCGTTACGTATCGCCGTCATTGCCCAACACACATCTTTACTTTGGAAATTAACCGTTACGTTTCACCGTCATTAATTTCCCATTACCATTCACTTAGGATGATCGTCATCACCCGAGTAACCGTCGTTACTCCCTTACCAGTTGTACAACATCAAAACCATTGGCAGGCCACGAAGACACTACCCATGTTGTTCTTATGGCAACTATGGCTCGCTGTCCATAATCTACCACAAGGCTGGGAATCTCATTCCCAGACTTCATTCGTCAATTCCATTCATTTAACAGATTAGATTTGTAATGACTTATCTAAACCTTTACCTCTTTCCCTTTTCATTAAACCTTTCCTCATTTAGACCGTTCATAAACATTCGTAAACCTTTTTGGCAAAAACACTTCATAACCTTTCCTTTCGTAAACATCGCTTCGTTAAAACATCATTTCATTAAAACATCATTTCGTTAAAACATCATTTCGTAAGTATGCACACCAGCCCAAAACATTTAACAAAACATTTAAAAGAGGGCTCTAGAACTCACCTGATACGCTAATATGGGTTGTCCTAAACGAAGGTCCAACAACGTCACTTCCGATCTGAATTGATTAGTTAAATACACATCAGACCAATCCCGACTCTAACGGTTTAACCATTCTAACATACTGACTTCACTTACTCAGTTCTGATGTCTGCGCACTTAGCAAGTGCGCAGACCCTGCTGCCTGCGCACTTAGCGAGTGCGCAGATCATGCTTCCTGCGCACTTAGCATGTGCGCAGGTCCCTCCTCCTGCGCACTTAGTAAGTGCGCAGGACCTGCTCCGTGCGCACTTAGCAAGTGCGCACGACCTGTTCTTCGCGAAAAACCCTAACTTTCGCATTCGGGTCTGATCATGTCAAGATCCCGAACCTGTTGCATTCAAAATGTTCGTTTTCCATTAAGGAACTCAAATCCATGATTATCTTTCAGTTTCATCCTTTCAAACCTTACCTTTTCACCCAAAACCCGAAAAACCCAAAAACGAACTAAAACTCAGATTTAGGTCGGATCATTACCTGAATCGAGAGTCTGATCCGGAGGTTCTTCTCACGAGTTATGGAGTAACACTTTGTTGAAGTCTCGGTTCGATCCGCCAACTTTCTCTCTCTACGGTTTCTCTCTCTAAAAAGTTGCAAATGAGAGAAAAGGGGTGGCATAGGCTATTTATAGCCCGCTGACCCATCCGACCCGACTCGTCATGCCTCGTTCGTTTATTCCGTTATTATAACTGTTGTTTTAGATGTTACACGTATATACCATTAAGCTCCTGAGGTAGTTTTAGTTTATACATAACAAGACCAATCAAATGATTACTACCAAATTCAGCACAACAAAATGGTGATCAACATTTGTGTCAAAACAGAACTTCCAATGGTGCTCATTTAATGGTAGTGTGATCACTGTTAGTGTAAGGAAATCGGACCAAAGGTAAAAGAGTATCCAAATTACCATCAAATTCTATCACACAAGCCCTGAGCATATCCTCCAAGGTATGAATAGTTCGTTCACTTAAACCGTCAGTTTGAGGATAGTAAGCGGTGCTCATATCTAAGCGCGTTCTCAAAGTTTTCTGTAGTGTCTGCCAGAAATGGGATGTAAAATGATTATCCGTATCGAAGATAAAGGAATCAGGCACTCCATGCCTTGTTATAATTTCACTACTATACAGTCGAGCTAGCTTTTCTATCTAGAAGTCCTCTCGGATAAGTAGGAAATGTGTAGAGTCTGTCATTAATTAGTTAACAATGTTCCAAAATGAATCATAGCCGCCTAATGTTCTAGGTAGGCCTAGTAATGAAATCTATTGAAACTTGTTCTCACATCCACAGTGAAATCTCGGGTTGTTGTACCATGTGATTGTCATTAATAGTAGTTACTATCCAATAGTTGGTACATTGTTGCATCATAGGGCGATACAACATGGTTGGTGTGTATACGACATAACCGTAAAAGTAGATACAAGTGAATTTTGAAAATCAACATAACAAAAGGACAAGATTCACACTTCTTGTACTAGAATTGAAGAGTGATGATTAGTCATTAGAGAATGAATTAATAACGAGAAATCCAAGCTTAAAGCTTTACAAAGCAAGTATATAATGAGTACCAGTATGATTGTACCAAACTCGAGTCGTGAAACCGAAGATTAACAAACAAAGGATATTATACTAGGATTCTGTCGAGATAAATTTGCTAAGAGTCAAATTTACTCAATCCTATCAAGTGTTATAGGAAATGAGTCATAATCATAAAATAGATGTCAGCGATGACCCGTGCTATGTAACCTCACCACAAAGCATTAGGATTCGGTACTAACTCGCATATTAGTCTCGATATAATATAACTATGTTTGGTGATTTTCGATTAAAGGTTCATATACCTATTGTCGAAAGTTAGCAGTGGGCTATATGATAATCAAGTCACCACAAGATCTAGATAGAGAAAGTGACTAAAGATCTAGGACGATCTAATCAAGTAGATTAGTTAAAAGACTAGGTGCTAGTTCAATAGTTGGACATTGAATTGACTACCACCAGAAGTCGAATTTGGTTAACGGTCAGAAATGGAATTCTGAAATTTTAACAAGAAGTCCATATTAAAAGATGGTCTACTCCTCACATCGAGTCGGCCAAATTTGATAGGATAACATTAGACGTCTACATCTTTCTTGATGTGTATTGAAATGATTCGAAAGTAATCCGCTATCCATCTAGATGAGGAAATAAACAGTCACGTTGTGGAAATAATCTCATAAAAATAGTGTCCCCCGAAAATGATAATGAGCTTGCAAACCCACAAAATGGGTAGACTTTGATTTAATATCATTGTCAATTTAGCCTGGGGTTTAATTCTTATAAAGTAGACGTCCGAAAATAGGGTAGGATCAAGTAAAACTTCAGGAATTTGTTAAATATGAGGACGTCATGCTCATAGGTCCCTTAAGGATAATGCAATCCCAAGCGGATCTTCAAGAGAGCAGAGTCAACTATGATTCGTCCCTTGTTCCTCTTCCTGATAGTGTACAACTTTAATTGGTTAAGAATCGTAAAACACATAAATAAATTCAAAATTTCCCTCCTAAGATTTTAGGACACATCTTCCAAATGAAAATGTTTTCAAATTTCAACTTAGGTCCTCGCTTTTTCATTAAATTCAGTGGAAATGGACCATAAGGTTTCAGAGTTTGTCCTTAGATCTCGCGTTGAAGGGGGTCGAATAGATTATCTGCCAATAACAGGTAGTACAGTATGCCTGCAACTTTCTTGGCTTTCGAACGGTACCACTATGACTTACCATTTCGTATTTCACCCATACTAGTTATAGCCTAAAATCCTTTGCATAAGGGTTTAAGCCATAAATTTGATGGAATGAGTGTTTGAATGTCATAGATTCGTATTCCTTCAGGGCACGTGTTAAGAAGTCATTTCTAAACAGTAGTTGCTCTAAGGCTTTCTAATTACAGGTGACGGAGAGTAAGGGATGTGTATACGTCTCTACCTAGTTGGAAATCAGAAAGTCAATCAACAAAATGACATTTGAGGGAGAGCAGGTACAGAAAGGATATGAGACTATCCTATTAGGATCTATAAGGACAGTATACGAAGAGTAAATAAACTTTGAATGATTACTAATAAAATTTTCGGTACACAAGGAATCATTCCAACATAAAGTTTCATTTTCTCCATCAAAATGGTTTTCAATAAGACATCGAAGCACCAGGAGAAATCAAGATTTGCAAAACATACGTAGCAATGTTCACAAAAAAGGGCATTAGTTTCATACTAAGCCATAACTATCCTAAAATAAAAAGTTTTTGTAAATCCAACCAAAAGAATCATGGGCACAAGCTGCTCAGTGTCCATAGTAGAACTACAAATGATAGAAATAAACACGACAATGAACGTTGTAAAGATGGCCCCTCCAAAGTAAACAAGTTTCTCAAGTTAGGTTTCCACAATATGAGTGTCGCGATTAAGAGAATAGGAATTGAGTGTACCAAATTACCATAGTGAGTGCAGAGCACTTGCAATGGAAATTTCAAGTAGGTGTAAAACTGAATTATTAAGAATATTTATCAGGAGTATAGTGAAAATGACAAACATCGAAATGAGGATTTATACGAACGATCGTATAGAAAGGTTGTATTGTCTAAGAAAAAGAAGCTTATATTTCTTTAAGGAATTTCTCCATCATATTGTTACTCCATCGATGTTAGAGTATATTTGGATTATAATATAAAATACGAGATTATACCGAGACCTCCGATGATAGTCGTACACTTACTACAAGTGTCGAGCGTTGTAAAGTCCATACTGAATTTACGTGGCCAGTAAAATCTCAAGGGATATGATTTAGCAAGTAAAATAGATGAGAGAAAATCTTTGTTGCTCAAGATCCACTAAGGAGTTGATTAGATCAAATTCGAATTTCTCTTATTCCTTCAGAATTACGAGAACGTTACACTTTGATCCATTAGGGGAGTTAGAAATGTCGTGGTCTGATTCACACTAGACCGAGAGTAGTCGCTTGCGTTGATGAACATATAACAAAATTGAAATGAGAGAATCTTTAGCTGTATCTCAAATATGAAGCAATACTTAACAAATAATTGCCAAATTCCGTCCAAATACCGAGGTTAAATCAACTGAGAACAGATCTCTTCAGTGTCTCGTCTAAATTTTTATGCAAAAGAAATCTTGATAAGAGTTTTGGATCCATTACTATTCAAAGATAAAAGAGACAATATAAATTCCCATGTCACCCGAGGTAGCCTATCGCATCATTCGATGTATTCGGCTCAACCCTAAGGTTACGATAGTTTTTTATCAATATTTAAATTACTGGGAATCGGGGTTAGAAATACAGATAAATTATGAACATTAACTCGGACAGTAAGACTCACTAGAGTTCTCATGCACTGCAGATTATGATTACGTGTGCACCCGTAATGATAATTTACTTTACATGGTCCCTACAGTGTTTCCTCTATCCCGAGCTCTCAGCTAAAAAAAAGAACTAAAATGTTCATTGGATCACGTCTTCGTGTTGCACTTTCGCGTAAAAGTGTGGATGCTCTATCTGATCACTTTTAATTATTTGTACGAATACTCATGGATCTGCAGACTAAGGTTGTTGTTAGATGGAGGTAATGATAGAGGGGAACAACCAGTGAACTCTAATAAAAGAGAAAAAAAAAAGTGTACGGTGGAAGTCAGGAAGTAATAATAGGGTAGAGATCCCTAAATCAGAGTCGAGCAAGTCATGCTACAAATTTGTACATATACGTGGATCCGATGATCCAACATAACAAAAAGTCAATGGGTCTCCTGACCTGTAGAGTTCTCTCTCGTTTAGTCCTGCTTCTCCACCTCGGGTTCCCTTTAGATCGAGCAATTCTGTCTGCCATATCTCATGGCGAAAGTTCTAACCATCCAATCCAGCAGATCACGAAAGGAAGTATATACCGCACAAAGTGAAAACAATAGATGTTAAATAATAAAGCCGACTCCACAATGGGAGTAGATGCAGGTGCGGTGTATGTACAACTACAGCTCGAGGTAACACCAAGATAGATAGATGCGGATATAGATTACCGCAAACGTAACCAGAATCATCAAAGAGTACGCGTAGTGCCGTGACAACGACATGATTATGACGAAGCAATGTGTCGTAGATAAGCAAGAGGTAGTATGCAATGCACAAATAATTCCTACGGTTCAATGCAATAAACTTAGAGTTATAGTCTAGGTCTAGTCTCGGGCAAACCTAATTCTCTATAACCAGTGCTCTGATACCAAGTCTGTCACACCCCACCAAGGCGGAAGTACGAGATGTAACCGGTATATCGCATTGAACACAATTACAAGAGAAACTAAAAGGAAAGTTGTGCATTACATTGAACCATATTACGTGCTTCTAACGAATGTACGAATACATGAAAATCCTGAATCAATACAAAGGGTCTAAAATGCCCAACTACAACCAAAAGTACATAAAAATAACTCTTCCCAAAAGCAAGCCGTTTAAAGCTCGTTATCCCCATAACTGTTTACCTGAAAAGCATGTTTCGAAAACGGGCCAACTATAAAAATAGTTGGTGAGTACGCAGGTTTTGCGACTCTATAAAAAATAAGTAAATAAATTTCAAAATGTAATAGTAACCATCCACAGATGATCAAGTACACGTGTTAAGATATAATTACCCTAAGCCACAATCAAAACCGTTAGACTAGTTGTTGCCACTGTATCCAGGTGTCAAATGTGAACACCTACTATGGCTAATTATGCACCCAAATGACCCTACAAGTCTGGTTGGCGCGACCAACCCTGGGCGGGGGTGTCAACCCAAATAGTACTATTTATAATTCCCACCGACTATCCAAGCTAATTGATTGCGTTAACGTGGGGACTTAATACATCCATAAGTAAACCCAGGTAACCCTAATCCCAAGTAACAACGTGTAGAGTGAAACAACTTTTCCTCCGTAAAACAGTAAAAATTGAAAAGTGGGGCCGCGAAACTCACCTGAACAACGTCGGTGATAAGTGTGACATAGTCAATAAAAACCGCAAAGTACGGTTAACATTAAAAAATTTATCAACGGCCAGCAGCCAAATGCAAGCAAAGTGTGGCTAGCAACTCAGTGCTACCAAGGTACGACTAAATCCGCAAGAACCGCAAAAACAGGTGTCCTAACCGAGTCCTACTAACCAAGTAGACACGAAAAAGTAGCATTTAGGACGCCTAAAGTATAAAACTGAGTCAACTACTCAAAAGTGGCTATGCAATCGGTTGCATACCCAAAACCCGTGCACACACGTACGAACCGCTTAAAAGTTGTAAAACCGGCTTTTATATAAATTCGTGACTTTGAACTCTTAAGTTTTAGATTTTATTAATGAATATCAGTAGTTATAATGTCACATATGATAAAATCTCAAGTCATAGTTTCGTTTGACCAAAAACGCGATTATGCGCGTAAAGTAAGGTTTACGGTTTAAAAATCCGATTCATCCGAAATTAGGGTTTTAGTGTGATTTTAGCACCCAATTTAAAAGTCCAAATTTTATATTTTTAATATGATAATACTTCTGTCCAAACTCTCATTAAGACTTTTATACAAAAATTTTCAAAAATGGTAACTTTTTATAAAGTTTTAATGGACAATAATTCTAAAACCATATTTAGACATAAAAATAATGCTTGAAACTTTCACTAATTGTTCATATACATATATAAAAATTTATGAGCAATTTTCATAATCTTTCAGAATCCAGATTATTTATTATGAATATAATATTGTTAAAATTTAACAAATTCGGTAAAAATAGTTATAATTGTCCAAAATTCACCAAATTTTTACTAAATAAGTTTTAACTCCGTATGAAATTCTATTATAAGTTTCAAGTCCTAATGTTGTCCAGGTGTATATGATCCCAAATTCAATCGTTAAAACTTCATAAATACCAAACACCTATTAGAAAATTCCAATTTTTATGAAATTTGGACATGAGTCATTTTTATCATATACTAATTACTGACCAAATTCCAGATTTTTCCAATACTCAGAGGTATTTTTCCCAATTTTCATGTATTAAATTTGTAGAAATTTTAATAAATAATCTATAAATAGTTTAGTTACCAAAGTTTTCAGATCTTATTTTTTATATAAATACTACTTTTTAAAAATAAATTTGGAAGCTAAATCAAAAGTTTATAAAAATCCATAAAAAAACAATTGTTGTATAAAAATAAATATATTAGTTACACGTGAACCGGGATTGAGTTTATAACCTAATAACTACTCAAAATATCAAATATCTCAATACTAAATATTTTCGGGTTCAATTCCCAACCAATGTCTCATAAAACTATTCTAACATAAAATTAAATCTTAACGAGTAAAGTTTATACCTTTCGTATAAATGGTTCGCATACGCGGAACCTCCTATATTTCACATGCAAAACGAACCAAAAACACCATTAGGATCGTTTTTATATCCCGAGCATTTCCATATGCTCAAAATTGACATGCAATGCCGTTTGGATGGCCATGCAACCCGATCAATTTCTTGTTTCTGTCGTATAAACTGTTACAAACTGTTCGTATTAAAAAATATAGTTCCCAACATCTGATCGGAATTTACTACAGTAATAACATTCATATTTTTTCTAAGAAACTACTGTCCTAAAATCGTCACGATCCAACGGTCGGATCTCCGGGGATCGACGATTCTTTGAGACCTAGTTTTTCAAATCTGAAAATCCGATCAGTCACATTCGAGGGTATGAAAAGCATACCTAGAGAGCTATGATAAAAAATTCCTCCGGTAGGGTTTTGCATCTATGTGTTAACAACATTATATCCAAAATTCATGTATTTCTAACGGTCGGATTTTCGGGGATCGTCCGATCTATAAGACTGCGCATGCATAAAACTTTCTGGACAGAATTTAAAAACTATTTTTCATGAATTTAAGCAAGGATTTAGAGAAATCTGAGCTTACCATTGCGTTCGTAGCATCGAGAAATGGTTCCGGGTGAAAAACGGGCTTCGGCCTCCACCGATCACCGCGCCGGACCACCGTTGGCCACCACGCACCACCGCCGGACCACCACTACTTCGCCGGAATCCTCTCCACTCTCTCTCTCTAACTTTTTCTCTGAATTGATCAAATGAGAAAAAGGGAGTGTAGTGGGGTATTTATATCCCTCGTGGTCTCCGATCGCGTGCCGGTTTCTCGCTTAAACGAACCCGATAAAAAAATATCGGTGTTATTTTATCCAAAAATAACTTATTATAATTTATTATTTTCCCTCGAGTCCTTGCATCTCATAAATATATATCCTTTCGGATTTAAATTAAAATTTACGAAACCGTTCGACTCGGGTGTTAACGCGTATAAACTAGAACTTGATCAAAATTTTGACATTATAACACCAAATAAATCTTGCTATTATTTTTCATTCACTAACGAGTTCCTTTCGTTTGAAAGTATATTTTAACATAATAATACTATTATTATATGAACTCGTCGAACGCGGTGTTGACCTGAAAATTGGCGGTTGTCACAAGAACAACCAAGAATAACCAACAATTAAGATTTCCATGAAAGCTGGAAAAATAAAATCTTTTTGGTTTTTCAAACATAAGACTCACAAAATCTTTTTGGTTTTTCTTTGTACAAACTAAAATGTAAAATACAAAATCACATCTTTTTGGTCGAACATCACGAGTAAGAAGGTCATATCAGTAAAAGCAATCCATCAATCACACATTTTGGATAAACATCCCTAAACATTCTATGGGTATCCTATCCAGATTCATTCTTTCATTTCTTTCGTTTGAATTTCCAAACAATTATATGAAGTAACATCTTTTGAATCAGATAAGATCAAATCTTTTAAGCTTCAACCAAGACATGTAATAATACGCGAAGAACTCCAAAGAAGATGGGATCAGATCATAACATGTTTATAATATAAATTACATACGAATTTGCAACACATAACATGTCCATCTAAGTTGTCAATATTATAAGAATTGAAACCATTAGTATCTTTGTCCCATGTTCTTGTGAATTAACGTACCATTTATTTTGTAATATAACGTGTACCCTACAAATATGCCAACATAAATTTAAATGTGCACTATCTTCAAGACATATAAGATCATTGCAAGATAATATTAAATCTCTAGGATGAATTATACCGATAAACACAGGAAAATATCAAGTAGAGAATCAGAATGATTCAAATGTCATGGTTTGGATGAAGTATCATGATTCATAGTAACAGAAAGATTGTACCAATAGAATTCTTCAACATAAGATTGATCAAGGAATCGATTGATTCAATGACATAGGGTAGCGTGATCCAACTGTTATCTGGATATATTAAATGGAATCAAGATAATGATCCAAGGGCTAGTATATGTTCCAACAGATATTGTCAGAACATATCTTAGTTCAACAACACATTGCATGTTTTTCGGGGCATGGGCAGTGAAGTGAACTGAAAAATTTGTGTTTAACGACATAACCGATACTGGTCTCATGAAGTACTTTAGATCTTATATTCTTTATTTGATAATGATCTTTTACACACACACCCGGCATACCATGGGTTCAAATCATAGTTGTCACAAAGATCATTGTGTTGTCACACTACTAATGGACCAAAGATACTCATAGTCTATCGACAATTCAGACTACATACTAGTATCCAAATTAAAATATAAGCATCAATTTTTGTTAAGCATAAGTAGTTATGAAGCTATCATTTCTCATACTGTGCAGTCTAAGAAGTTCTAATCAAAACATTTATCACATATAAGCAATCATAAAGGGCAACTAAGGTAATGTGTAACTGAACATCTACTGATGTACTATCATTTCTCCTTATAACTTCAAGTAATGTCGATTTTAACTTTTTCAATTTGTTTGGCTTTTTCAAAATCTTTTTGACAGAAAGTAAAACTTCCATGAAAACATTGTTAAGAAAAACATTTTACTTGGTTACTTGGGATTAAGCAATTCAATCAATTAAAAACTCAAACCGATGTAGTCGAATGTAATTGAATGCCTTTGCCTTTGTCAACACAGTTCTGTACTCCCCCTGTCCTGTAGACTCCCCCTCAACTAGTCAAATGGTTGCATCAACGATTTTATGCTCACCATTGTAATCCTAAGTTTCAGGCTGTCTTTGGACTTGGTCAAACACTTTCCAAAAACAAACATTGTGTGGGACATTATCTCCCCCTTGAGCATCAAGTCGTAGAATCAAATAGATTTCTCCGTTACCAACAACTCTTTGCTCATGCAGATGTCATTCCCTGTCATGTGCTATGAACAACCACTATCAACAAACCAAATGTTATTAATAGTCCATTTTGGTTAATCCTGCACATCTAACAAAAAACATTAATTTGAAATTGGGACCCAAGCCATGGTAGTCATGGGTCGTCCATATGTATCAAAATAATAAACTTCACTCCATTCACAATCAAATCTCTCATCGATTTTCGGTGATTTTTCCGACGAGTCAGAAAAAGAAACTTTAGATTTCCGAACATACTTCTGTTTATTAAGTTTTTTTTGCTTAAAATGTGAAGTGTTTGAACATTCTTGTGCATTTGAGCATTTGAAAAATGTGTAGATTGTGAAAGCTCTTGTTGTTCTAAAAGTTTTCTCAATCTTCTATTTCTCCACCGTCTTTGAGGTCTAGAAAGCCTAACCTCAGATTTTGAATTACCCTTTGGTGTATCACGAGGTTTAACAACATTTGGGTTAACATAAGGCTTACCATGAGTTCTTACCTTTTCTGGAGTAACATGTCGGTTACCTTTGTCTTTGTGAGGACAATCCATCCGAATGTGACCCACAAGACCACAGTAAAAGCAAGATCTCTTCTCACTATATTCTCTCATATAAGGAATCTTCACACGATAAGATGCACTTGAAGAAGATTCTCTTACATGAACTTCTTTTGGCTTTATTTTCTCTGGAACTCCAGATTTTGCAACAGGTTTTGATTCAGGCTTCATCTTCTCAGGAAATACATGCTTCTCCCCTTTATTTTTGTAAGGACATGTCACCACAATGTGTCCCATCTCATTACAATGAAAGCATGTACGCCTGTCTTTATAATCACTGACGTATGGAACTCTCCTTAAATTTGAAGAACTTCCAAATGTATAATTTCCAGATGAATTAGAATCAACCTTTGAGTCTTCTTTCTTAACCTCTTTCGGTATCCCCTCTACCTTAGCTTCATCAAAATATTCATCATCACTCTCATCAGAATACACCATATCTTCACCTGTGACTGGATTCACTTTCAACACACTCTTAGGATCTAAATCCTCATCTTTTATAATCTCAGGTGTCACAGAATAATTCCCGTTGAATGGTGGAGGAACATAACCAATACCATTAGTTTCCTTCCCCTCTTCTGTATTATTAAAATATCCCAGTACGAATGATGAATTTCCAAAGCTTTCTAACTTTCTATGCAATCTGATCACCTATGCTTTAGATTCAGCTAGTTCCTTATCTTTCTCAGCAAGATCTTTATTTATTTTCTCAATTTCTACAAAGGACATATCCAGGTGATATGCCTGCTCTTTTATCTTCAAAGTTAGAGAACTTATATCCCTCTTCAGTGATTATATTCTCTCAATACATACATTCTCATTATCCTTTAATTTCTGGTTTACCGTGTGCATCGATTTCATATCACAAATGAGGTTTACGTTGTCATCTATAACCCTCATCATTTTATCCTTTACTGAAACACAGTTAGAACAAAATGTTTCAGAGTTAGAAACTACCGTATCCTTTTCTTCTAAAGAAGATGCACCAGGAGCCATGAATACGTCATCATCAGCTTCACCCTTTTGAGCAATAATGACAGGCTCTGTATCAATTTCTGATTCACTTAAAACATCTTCAACTGTCTGAAAGCTTTCTTCAGTCATCACATCAGTCTCAGTAGATTGAGTACTTTCACCAGAACGAATACTCTCACTATCAGTTAAATCTGCAGAAGAATCACTTTGAGAATCACCCTGCTTCTCCAATACTTCTTTGATCAAGACCACAAATGCTTGAGAATTTGCTTCACCCTTTTTCTTCAATGCTTCCCATAGATCTCATGAAGTTGGACACTTCCCGAGACTATAAATGATTTCTTTTGGTAAAGACAATTTTAAAGATTAACACGTTTTCATCTCTTGATCAAACTTCTGCTTTTTTACTTTAGTAAGAGCTGTCACTGGTTTAGGAACACTACGAAATTCCAGAAAGTCAAAAGTAGGATGCACATATCCTTCTGTTATTGGTCTCCAAAAATTTTCATCAGTTTCTGATACGAACTGTTCGAACCGGACTTTCCAGCTACGGTAATCTGATACGCATAAAAGCCTCGGTGGCATAGTTCCAATCTCATTATCATCACAAGAAATCGACATTTTGAAATTTTTTCGAAAAGATCCGGAAAAAAAAATTTCCCGTCAAAATACTTTTTTTTAAAGAACACTAGCGAACTAGGTAAGTTCGCCTGAAATTAGTTCGCCTGATACTGCCTGAGCGAACTTAATAAGTTCGCCTGAACTTCACTGAGCAAATAAGACCACAAGCGAACTTGATAAGTTCGCCTAATCAATATGTTCGCCTAAACTGAGTGAAGCGAACTTGATAAGTTCGCTTAAACTGAGTGAAGCGAACTTGATAAGTTCGCCTGCAACAGAATCTCAGCAAGTTCGCCTGCTTCAGCTGAAACAAACCCAGGAAGAAAACTTCAACCCAAACACGAACTAATCAGCACCGAAAATCATCATTTCTCACAGATTAGAAGGAATTTGAAAAATTGGACCGTAGGATTTAGTATTTTATGAATTAGAACACTTCTATCAGATTAATTTCACCAAAATCCACTTCAAATCCACGAATTCAGCAGGAAAATCAAGTTCAAGAACTTGAAAACCCCATGGATACAAAAACTTGAAAAAAATCAACAATATCTTGTCAAATTGTACACAAAATCGTCTCTAATCACCAAGAATCAAACACAAAGCACGAGCAAAAGCTCTGATATCACTTGTAGGTCCACATGACTCATCTGCATATCTATCTCATGACAGGACGTCTCGATAACACGGAGTGCGGAATCCTACCATGTTAACGTTTTTATACGAATTGACAATAGAAACAGCAGGTAAATAAACTTCTCTTTGTATTCCACAAAAAAACACAGAGTTTACAAGATTCACAGAATACAATCGCTCAAGCCCCCTCTGCTCTCGTTTGAACAGAATCTGTAAACTTTTATTTATAGACACAATCTTTGCAAGTTCGCCTCTAATAGACTAGGCGAACTTAACAAGTTCGCTCCTAAAGATGCTCTATAAACTTATACAGAATTTTATCAACAGTTACAAAACATGTCCTAACAAAAATATTATCTGAACCTATATTAAAATATTTAATTTTATTAATTCTGTTCCTAAAAAATAAAATAATAATAAATAGATTTACAAGATTATTCACTCTTATTTTAAATGCTTTTGGTTCGGGTTTCGGTTTCCTTGGTTCGGTTTCTTCAATTTGAATATTTTTTCTGTCAAAACCAAAAGCCGAACTGAACCAAATTTAAAGTTGGCAAAACCGAACCAAAAACTAAAATTCTAATTTGGTTCGGTTTCAGTTTCAAACAGGAAAGCTCAAATTTTAACAAGACGGATGCTTATCGGTGTGGATTTGTGTTCCTAAGGTTCCTTGGTTCAGTTTCTCCGGTTTAATAATGGACTAAATGTTTAATGGGCTCTACAAATAGGAAAATCTATAGCCCAAAACATATAATATGTGTTCCTTGGTTTTAACCGAATTAGGTTTTCTAGAGCCGAAAACCGGTTACATAATTCAGTTTCGATTTAAAATCGAACCAAAAACCAAATATATAATTCGGTTCGATTTTAAATGATTTTGGTTCATCTTGTTTGGGTTTACGATTTAATCGGTTACTAAAGAAAGGAAATTCAGGTAAGCAATTTGCTTATGCAACTTCAAGTTGACTATAAACTTTATCATTAAAGTACATGTTCACGTGTACGTTTAATCTATTTGTTTTCTACATTTTAATTCTAAAGTAATCGATTTTTGAGTATCTAAAATTATTTTATTAGTAAATAATCATTACTAACAAAAAGAGATTGTATACAAACCAAACTAATATAGAACAAATCTTAATTCGTATACAAAAACTTTTGTTACACAAACCTAAGTACCTAACGATGAAACACGTTGTATAACCGTAGCCTAGTTAAACATTGTTGATTAAGCTAGATCACCCGTAATATGTGGTCAATGACGTCTATGTCACAGTCCTAGACGGGTAGTGAGGAATTAATTAGACACCGCCATGTAAAATTTATTCTTAATAGGTTACATGTGTCCCCAAGGCCTAATGAGACATTCTGGTGGTTAAGTAGTGTACATCACAACCAAAACATCAATGTTCAAATACTGCATGTTACAGGTTGTGATATATTTGTAATAGAAAATATATCGGAATTGCTGTTAAAAAATTACATAGATCGCATGTTGACAGTTAGTTATTTATCAGGGAAAATTACCAAAATAGACGGTTGACCAAACAATTTTTCCAAAATAGATTTTGACTTTTAGTCTACGAATTCATAGCCGTTATTTCTGAACAGACAACTAAAGTCGGCTAATTAGCCGACCTAATTTAAGTGCACAACAGAGTTCTGGTCACATGAAATTTCGGCACGTGGCTTAGCCGATGGCTAAGGGCATTATAACGGCCGGCTAGGCCGGCGCCCATGCTCAAGGGTAAGGTTATGCCTTATAACAGGCGGCTAAGCCGACGCCCGACTCACGGCTAAGGGCCTTATAACGGCCGACTAAGTGTAAAAACTCCCCGGCTAAGGGTCTTATAACAGCCGGCTAAGGCTTTAGATGGAATGCACATCGTTGTGACTTGCCAACTACTCGAATGATGGTTCAACATCAACGTGTGAGATGGGACCTAATGAATGGGACCCTTGTATCCAGCCATTGTCAATGGTGCGTTTTATCATTGTTTGTTAGGTGAGAATTGAAGTTACCCAATTGCGTATAGTTTGTAATTGAAGACTTTAGATATATCATGATTTATACGTGTTATAAGATCAAGAACACATGTTTTGGATAAAGTCCAAACAATTTATAAGATAAGAGAGCAACAAAAAGAAAACTTGTAAGGAGAAATGATTAGAAAGTCTTTAAGAGTTATTTAAAATAGTTGTATATTAGGTAGGGTGGTTTTAGAAAATCTAATTCGCTATTTATAAATGGTCTCATAGATTAACTATGCTATTTATTGTTTTATTCTATACTAGTTTTAAACCCGTGTGTTACACGGGGTAAAACATTAAGATTATATTGATGAATATTTTAACACCCTCTTTTTATACAACACTAGGTTAGTTCCCGTGTATTACACGGTTAATAAAAAGAAACATATATTATTAATAAGTGTCTAAATAAGAATTATTTTACATTCTGAAAAAAATAAAATTACAATTACATTCACAAAACCAAATTACATAAGGTAAATTTTTTAGATTCTAAAAAGTTGATTTTGATTAATTGTTATTTGCTTAACAAAGATAAGTTGTTAATTTTTTTTAAAAATTGTCAATTTAATTATCTAATTATAGTAAATTTGCGAGAGTTAATTTATTGATTTTGTTATAATTTAAATAATACAAAGTTCAAAATTTTCAAATCAAACGGTTTTTAAGTTCTAGTCAAATGATATTAAATAATTTTAGCAATTATATTTTTCAAGCATTTATTATTTGTGAGAGGTTTAAATTCTTAAATTATAATTAAACTTTAGGTGGGAAAACTATTTTACAAAAACCTTTATTTATTTGGGAGTATAGATTAGTATTTTTCTTTAATTAGTTATATTTGGAATTCTTATTATATATTCTTATTTAATATAATTATTATTCTTCTTTAATAATATATTTTTAATATCATTATTATTTAATAAGATATATGTGCATTTATTAGGAGAGAGAGACAGGAAAACCAATGTGAGGAAGCATGAGAGAGTGACATGTGGCAATCCAAAACCTTTATTTATTAGTATGTATAGATTTGATGTTGTATTGGTAATTTTTTCATCTTGTTAAACGTTAAAATTGTATTGATGAGAGAAAAAACATCAAAAAAATACATGAAAATACATAAATTAAATTATATGTTAAATGAAACTTACAATGATGATTTACAAATTTAAAAATATTTATTTTTATACGATGTTTGACGTGGTATTTTTAACCTTTTCATGTTATCAAAGATTAATAGTTTGAGTCAATCTCTATTTTTAACTCTTGATAATGTAGCATACAGTTGACCATGAGTAAACACCGACTCTTTCAAATACAATCAACATTTGAAGTGATTGTCCTTGACTTTTATTTATGGTCATTACAAAACATATAACAATTGGAAATTGTCCTAATTGAAATTTAAATGGAATTCTTTTATCCGAAGGTGTTAACTCAATTCTACGGATAAAAGTGCAATGACCAATGTTTAAAATTTGTAAATATACGAGGTTGAGTAATAAAAATGATACAATAAAGAAATCTGTAAACACTTCTTATAATAAAAATTACATATTACATGTAATAATGAGAAATGGTAATCGTTACAATTACGATTTATAAATCTCTAAATACAATTACAATTTCAATTCTCTAAATACTTCTTTGTATACAATTACAGACTGGGTGTAAGCAGCAACAGGATTCTCTAGTTATTGAAATGCATCTGGACCTACAAATAGTTTTCAAAATATATTATGTAAACACTATAACAAAATGTTAAACATTGAATGATCTATTGATTCTATCTAGGAACTTATATAAACTATTTTAATAGAAATTAATTAAGATTACTTTTGATGCAGGAATAACACAATTTTCTTCTGTTGTAAGTAGGACATTTTTTTATAAATGTTGTAAGTAAGATCATCCATATTTAACTAATTAACTAAGTAAGATAATCCTTTCTAATCTAATCATATCTCAAGAAGCTTACCCTAGTTAAGAATACTCAGCAATAACACGATTTTGTTTGTAAACTGCAATGTGCAAGAGGACAACCAACTACTCTAGAAGTTTACTTGTTAATATCTATAGAAAGAAATATATGTAAATACAAACAAAAATAATAATAGAAAAACACTGTTCATATCCATACTTTTTTAAATAGATATAATATATGTAGAAAAAATATATGTAATACAAACATAAGCCTCAAGCTTTTTTCTAGTTTGACACATTTCATCCAAAATGATTCAATTGCATACAATAAAGATGGAATATATTGTCTTTAGTTAAGAGAGGTTGGAGGTTTTATATATTTGAATGCACTTCTGATAACTTTTGACCCGTATTCGTTTTAGTTAATCTGTTTGAATTGCTAGAATAATAACTCAACCCATTTATAGGAAAATTCCCAAATATCCAAACTGTAAGTTTTTTAGTCTTTTCCCAGCAATTGCTAACTATTTGATTTTGAAGTCAACACGTGTTCAACAAATGACGTCAATTGCATTAGCAAATGACATATATCAAAGCACAACAGATGAACATACAAATAAAACATGTTAGTTATGGTCAAACGACTTTCAGTTGACAAGACAGGGAAAATGCCTAATCCATTGGGGAAAATAATTAACATTGCACAAACTACAGCAAAATACAAGCAAACATGAAATCAAAAGTTTTGTTCTGTTTTGCATTTTGAAAGGGTTTATGAAGCTTACCTGGACATACATCTTATTGAATACTAACTTATTAATCCATGTGTGTCAAAGTTTAGGGGTGTATTCTGTAATTAGTTAAAGTGTATTTAGATTAGTTTATGTATTACTTGTAAACTAGGAGGACTAGAAGTGTCAAGAACCAAACCTAGAAACCTACAATCGGAGATACGTTGAATGAAGACAGGGACGCGACGCTTGGCAGAAGAACGCATCCCTTGATGTGTGTATAGCGGTTAAAGATCAAAGGATGCGATGGTTCATTTTAGTAGTATAAATAGAAGTCAAAATCGAGTCTGTAAATCAACGTTTGTTCATTACAATAAAGATTAGTTTGATCAATTTGTGTGTTCAATCGTTCAAAGAGGAGAAGACCAACAGTGGCATTAGAGCCAAGGTTAGATTCAGAAGAAGAGGAGACATACCGGTCTGTGCGACAGAGAAGAGACCGTGAGACCGAGATCGGAGAGACCGATTTGAGAAGGGTGATGTGCCCTGTTATGAACCAGAAAAGATCGATTTAGTGTGAATCGATTCAGAGAATAGATAGTTGATTCAGAGGATTAGATTGAGTGAAGATCGAATAAGAGAAGATTAAAAAAGAAGACAGAGTACGTACCAGTTCTGTGACGGAGAGAATGCCGGAACCGAGACCAGTGGATTAAAACGGTTGATTGAGAAAATCGCCGCGTGCGCCTGCCGGAGGAGAAATTGTTGCCACAAATAGAGAGACAGAGAAGAAACCGCCACCGCCGCCGCCATCGTGAGCACTTGCCGGAGAAGACGCCGGAGAAGAGTCGGAGAGACCGATTAGAGAGTTGGAAGGCCGATTGAGTAAAGATCGCCTATTGTTGTTGAAAGACAAAACCAACTGAAGGTTTGTAGCAATTGTTCTTGCCATAGACAGGAGAAACCAAGAGCCAATTGAGACATTTTGAAGCCCCTAGTTTTGTTTGGGTGTTTACTGGTCGTGAAGCCAGAGGAGAGGGCAAGTGAAGTTGAAGTCCGAACAAAAGGAAAGGAAATAAAGATTTGTTGGGTTTTAGACATTTGGGCCTGGTTTGGTCGTTTGTTTTTGGATCAAAAAGAAAGTTGTGAAAGAGACCGTCATCAGAATTGACAAGGAGACGAGTGGTGTTCGTGGTGTACGACATCAAAGAGACGAGAAAAAGAGAAACGAGAGGTGTTCGTGGTTTGCGTCACCAAATTCAGAGAATTAAAAGTACGCGTAGAGGATTCACAAAATTCCAGGTTTTACGTTCTGATTACCTTGTAATTTAAAGTTTATAGAGTTATTGAAATTTAGAGGATTAAATTAGATTAGAAATTGCATTTGAGATTGTGTTAGAAAGACACACGAGTTCGTTTTGGTTTTAGAAGAAAACCTAAGTTATGATGTCATAGGAATCAAGTAAGGAAACGAATAAGGAGATAATAATACATAAGGAAATGAGTTATGTTTCCCATTTTAAATGTCCCCATCCTAAAATCTACAAATTATGTCGTATGGGCAATTTGTATAAAGACCATACTTAGGGCAAACGAACTATGGGAAATGATAGAACCGAGTGCGAGTACGCAAGTTGATGAGAAGAAAGATATGGAGGCGACAGCACATCTATTTCAAGCATTACCAGAAGAGATGATATTACAAGTGACAAGTTGTAAAAGTGCAAAAGAGATTTGGGATGCACTTAAGACAAGACATGTCGGTGTAGAGCGAGTGCAAAAGGCACGTCTACAGACACTCATAACAGAGTTTGAAATGTTGAGAATGAAGGAGGAAGACAATATAGATACGTTCACTGCAAAGTTAAATAGTATTGTTACTAGAGCAAAAGGTTTAGGATCAGTATATGATGAACCAACCTTAGTACGAAAACTACTAAGTGCTGTACCAAAGAGGTTTGCTCAAATAGCTGCAACTATAGAGTAATTCACTGACCTAGATACAACAACTCTAGATGAGACAATTGGGAGGTTGAAAGCCTTTGAAGAAAGAACTAGTTTAACGGATGAAAGCCCGGTGAACAATCAAGATAGACTTTTGTTCACACAACATGACAAGAACTATGGTCAAGGAAGACATTTTAGAAACCGTGAACAAGGAAGGCCTAATGCAACACAAGGAAATTGGCGTGATGAGAAATTTAGACAAAGAGGAAGGAATGTCTCGTATGAAAATTCCAGGAACAAGAAAGAAGATAGATATGACAGAAGGAGGAGAAGCCCTAGAGATCAAAACCATACTAGAAGAGATGTTAGAGAAATAGAGTATTACAGTTGCCATAAGTTTGGACATTATGCATCAGATTGTCCAAAATCATGTCATAGAAAGGAGGAGGCAAACCTAGTACAAGAGGATATAGAACCGACCCTCTTGATGTCAGTTACAAAAGACAAAGAGAGACATGAAGAGGATAGTTCAAATGAGAAGGAAAACAAATACCGGACGTCATTAGCAAAGTATTTCAATGACGAATAGCCGAAGTGGCCATAATTAGTTACTAAGAGGAATCAAAAGCCCGAAGATGCAAAGTCTAAAGAAATGAGATAAGAAATAGAGATTGATATAAAGGGAAAGTTGGAGATGTGGAGATTAGACATGCTTCATGAGTTTGAAGTAAAGAAACAAGAACTCAAGACCGAGTTAAGGAGTTTAAAAGAAGCTACGAACAAAGAGATAGAAGAACTGAAGTCAGAAAGAGCTCAGTTAGATAAAGAGAGGCAAGAGATACTTGCAAGTCAAAAGCATCTAGAAGATGAGCTGCTAAAAGAAAAGAAGTGTCAGAAACATGGAAGGATGACATCAAAGGATGCTGAAACAAGTTGCAAAATAAAGAAACGAGAAGCTATTGGTGACTTGCCATTCAAAGATGAACCGGTCAAAGCAAAGGAAGACGGACCAGTCAAAGTTCAAGACGATAAACTAAAGCAAGTGGAAGATAACATAAAAGCTGAAGATGATCAAGAAAGATGGGCAGACATAGAAGATACAATTCGTGATAATAACAAAGTTAATGCTTCAAGTGATGAAGACAAGGTTAAAGCAGCTAACACTTATCAAAATGGAAGGAAGCCAAAGTTTAGAGACCAAGACTTACTACAACCTGCTTAAGAAAAAGATGATGGAGCTTAAAGATGTAGAAGGCATGGATTAATAAATTAAGGGGGAGTATTGAATACTAACTTATTAATCCATGTGTGTCAAAGTGTAGGGGTGTATTCTGTAATTAGTTAAAGTGTATTTAGATTAGTTTATGTATTACTTGTAAACTAGGAGGACTAGAAGTGTCAAGAACCAAACCTAGAAACCTACAATCGGAGATACGTTGAATGAAGACAGGGACGCGACGCTTGGCAGAAGAACGCATCCCTTGGATGTGTGTATAGCGGTTAAAGATCAAAGGATGCGATGGTTCACTTTAGTAGTATAAATAGAAGTCAAATCGAGTCTGTAAATCAATGTTTGTTCATTACAATAAAGATTAGTTTGATCAATTTGTGTGTTCAATCGTTCAAAGAGGAGAAGACCAACACATCTATCAACATTATCAACAATGCTCAAGAACCATACTATTAAAATTTTGATTTTCCTATGCATTTTTTTTTGGTTTCTTACTGAACAAATATCTATATGCAAGTATTGTTTTTGTGGTATGGTCTATAGAGATTTCAAAACCCATATGAATTTTATTGTTAATCAGTAAACCCAGCAAGTATTTTAGAGTATGGCTGAGATAAAAATAAGAAGGAACAACACATTTTAACCCAAAACCTTTTCAAACATCTCAAAAGGAAGCAAAAAAATGGTTAACTTATTCAATTCAGAAAACCTCACTTACAAAGGCAAATAAAATTTGATTACATGCATACAAAAATCAAAACAAAATGCCATTTCCATAAGCTAAACAATCGTTTTCATACAAAAAATTGATTATCGGCTTACAAAAGTCTACCCATTTGCTCCTTGCCTATGGTGGACAACATATGATTTCATTTTTCTTGCACATCGATTGCCACCACAATCTATTAAGAGAAAACCAAAAATTAGAGACTGAACAAATGACAGTTCGATTGAAAGAAACCAAATACCGAAATCTTGTGTGACGATGGAGATGGAAGAAGAAAAACCGAATTAGACGGAGGTGTTTCCAGATTTGTCGCCGATTGCAACCTCAAGTACAAATGGCGACCACCAAATCGAATGAGGGATGCAAGATTTACTCAGATCTGAATAGGGTTTATGGGGAATGAGAAGGGTAGAAAAGATCCGCGTGACATAGAAATATGGGTATACGGGGTTCTGGGTGGGAAAAAAGTGGAGAAATGTGGGATTGACAAGTGTCCCTTTGATTTAGTTTTTTTATCATAGTAGAGATTAGGTTATAATCTTGTTATTTATATGTATTGAATAAATGTAATGTTATAAAGTTAGTGATAAAAAAAATTGTGTCTTTAAAAACCCGTGTATTACACGGGTTGAATAAAAACAATGTAATCAGTTAATAGATATTTTCGTGAGTTAATTTTATTTTGATGTATCCATAATTATATTTATTAAATATTTAAAAATATAATATTTTAATATAATTATTTAGTAAGAGAGAGGCGGAAAAACATACTAAGAATGCATAAGAAAATAACACGTGTCCTTAGTTTAGTTTTTTTTATTAAGTACTATAGATATAGAATATAGGTTGGCTATTAACTTTTTATAGGATAACCGTGATAACCACTCTCAAACAAACACACAATTTTCAAATTATTTTTCTTTTAAGTGTTAAATACTCTTTGAACATATATATATCTTGAACAACCGTATACTCCATACCCACTTTTTTCGTATGCTTAAATACCAGTCATGTCTACGTAAGTTGCACTAGGTCAATACACCTATTCCCTACAAGATGAACAAACTTCTGAACCTTTTGCACCTCGATACGACAACAGACCGTTCCGTAAACCCACCCGTCAAGAAGAACGTCCACTTCCCATCTATGATGGCGGTGCCGATTACTATGTTAAAGAGGATCCTAGCTTAGAACATAATCTAAGACAATATATATATATATATATATATATATATATATATATATATATATATATATATATATATATATATATATATATATGTCCAAATATCGAAGACGAGAAAGAAGTTGAAGTTGAAAAAGAAGAGGAGGAGATGCAGGTGAAGTTGACGAAGAAGGTGAGGCCGTTGAACTTGACGAAGAAATCATCAAAAAAGGAAAATTAGAATCTGGAAGCTGCATCACCTCATCAACAGATTTGTATATTGATCTTTTCACTTCTGCCCTCCGCCTGAAAACTTCAAACCACTGGTCTTGATTGCTATAGAACCATACTACAATTTCTCTTGAGTTTTCAGGTGTGGTAGTAGGTTTAGTTTTCTTCTTGGGAGACTGTTGATGAGAGGGAGCTGGGTGAGAGGATTTGGACTCTTTGGGTGGAGAGGAGGGAGGTCTAGGAGGGAGAGTGGAAGGTTGTTGGATAGAGGGAGGAGAAGATGAGGGAGTAGGTTTAGGTTTCTTTAGTTTTCTATCTTTTGTTTGAGTGTCTACCCTTCGTTTTGAGCCTATCTTCCCCAGTCTCTCTTCCTCTTCCTTCTTTACTTTGACATAGAGGGCTTACAGGTTCATGAAACTCATAGGACCCAGCCTCTTTCCACTTTCACCTCTAGCCTTTACGTAGTCCATCATGACCTTCCTTTCTTCATGAGTTCTGACATTGAAGACAATGGTTTTTCTGGCTTTTTGTCTGGCCTTTTCTTCTTTTTCAGCCCTTTTTTGTTTGCCAATTGACTTTGTTGTCCCATGAAAGCTCTGTATATTTCTTTATTTGATAATTTCTCAAGGTAGTCTGCATCCTCACCTTGAGAAATTAGAGCCTCAGTCCACTCCTCTCTCATTTCTTTTGAAAGTTCAAAATCAGTGATTCTGAACTTGGCATCTTTTCTTCTCTTCCTCTCTCTCTTCATCTTCCTTATTTAATTGTTCCTGCAGTTGGAAAGCTAAGGCTTTCATCTTCTTTTATTTGTGAAGCTGCAGGAACTTTAACTTTTGATCTATCCAGTTGCCTAGCATGCAACTGGATTTGCTGTTCTCGGAGGAGCATGTCAACCTTTATTTCTTGAGCCTTTTTAAGCTCATCCATCTCCTCCTCTTCTCTTTCTCTTCTTCTTTTCTCCTTTTCTTTCTTTTCTTCTTCTATCTTTTCTTCTTCTTCTTCCTCAGTCATAATTCCCTTTCCTTTGTTTGATGCCTCTGCTTCAGCTTCATTGATCTCAACAGCAAACGTGGGGGATACTGTTGAGACCTCAGCTTCTGCTTCATTGGCATTTTGAGGAGTAATAAAAGGAGGAGGGACTTTTTCATTTTCACCCAATTGCCATTCCTCTCAAGTTACTTCCTTCCAATCTGCCATGACCTTCTGTTTCTCCCTTCTTCTAGATTCTTCCTTAGTGTTCATGATAACAGTTGGAGAAGAGGTAAGGGACAACTCTGAGTCAGAGTCATCCATTGCAGTTATTCCCTCATTTTCCAGACAGTTTTTGACAATTTAGATCATTTCTTGACTTTTACTGAGTTGATATTGCAGATATGTGACCTGAGTTCAAATACTTTATGAAAGAAGTCTGAGTTGAGGAGTAGGATTTCTTGAATGTGGTTGATGATAAATGATGATCCAGCACATAAGAAAAATTGGAACCCTGAAGGCTCAATGCTTGACCATCTATGAACTTCCAAACCCCTGACAACTTCATTGTATAAAAATCTTCCTAAGCATAGGACTTGTTCCTCTGTCAACACCCTGCTTCTTATTAATTCAAGTCTCTGATGTCTTTGTTCAGCTGCTCTTGAAGACTCTGCAATTTTTAGAGGCATGACATCTTCCATAAAATTATAGAATGTAGAGAGATCTTTGGCTATTTGTTCCTGATTCTCATGCTTTGGATAGGCCACCCTGTTTGCTTCTTCTAGAAACCACTCAAACCCAGGCATGTTATCTTCCATCATATTATAAAATCTTTCAATAACAAGTTCAGCAGAGAGATCTGTGGATGTGTTAATGCGTTTTGTAAGATATAGATCCAGGGTATGAAAAGGATTTAGATTGTTCCAGTTGAGCTCTTCAATTTTACCAGATTCCCATCCAATCCAAAATCTCTCTGATAGACCATCATACCCCCATGATAGAATGGAGTCAAACTCCAAGTTGTGTGCAGTTAATGGGAATTGAGGGGCAATGGTTTGTCTTGAGATACTTGCAGCAAGAATAGTCACTGAGAGAGGCAAGACTTCATCTTCATTGTTTATTTACATCTTCTTAGGGAATGCTTCATCTACACCCCTGACAACTAACTTCCAATCCTCAGATATCTCTTCATCTTCATCTTCTGAGACTGGCAAGTCATGGATTTGAACAAAAGCAGGCTAGAATAGTGTTCTTTGAAAGGTTTCCTGCTCTTGTATCCATTCATCCAAACTGTCTTTTTCATCTTCAATGGTAACTATCTCCCCCTTTTTGGTTGCATCGGTGCATAGAGTTGAGTCTGTTTGGGTTCCCACTGATAAAAGGGAAGGAGAAGTTACAGTTGGGCATCGATGGGCTTCATGCATAGAGACTTGGTGCCTTAAGTTGGACACTTCCACCTCTAGCATAGCGAACCTGGCCGTCAATTCCAAGTTATGAAGTTTCAGTCTCTCCTCATCCATAGTTGTGGAATCCTTAGAACTAGAAAGGGCCTTAGGCCTAGCCTCTGCATTCCCTTCACCCTGGTTTTCTTGGCTCCTGGGATTCCTCTCAGTGAAAAGTGTTTCAAAAGAAACATCCTCACTGTGAGTTGTTGTGGTTGGGGACTTAATGATGTTATCACTGTCCTCTTGGTCAATTGATGGATCAGTAGTAGTGATAGCCCCTTCCACATTTACTCTATCATCACTCCCAGAGTGAACCTTCTCAGGTGATGAACTTGGGCTGGGTACTTTGGCAACCAAGTCAATCAATACCTTCGAGATAGTGGTAGTTGGAGAAGGTACATCATCTTGACTAGGTGCCTCTGCACTTAAGTTCAGAGAAGAAACATAATGAAAGGGCTCAGAGGGTTGTTCTATGGATCCGGGATGTGATCCTGATCCTAATAGAGATACTTCCAAGGAAGCCTCCCTAATAATATGGCTATCCCTTATGATATTCTCACCATAATGTTGAGATTCTGGATGAGGGCTTTTAGGTTGGGACTGAGCCTTGGAGACAAGAATAGAAGGAGTCTTCTTGCTCCTCTTTCTTTTTAGAGTATAACTTGCCTCAACTGGGGCCCTGTGTTCCAGTTGGGATTTAAGAATATGTGTAAGTATTTTTTGTGCTTGTGCACCCTCAATAGGTTGCACAGGTGTTCGATCAAGGGCAGCAGGTATTGTTTGTTTAGGCTGTGAGGTGGAGGGTGTGGGATCAGTATCAGCTGGGACTGATGAACTGTCAACCTGGGTACTTTGTATGTTCATCATTGTAGATAGCAATGGAACATTAACCCCTGAGAACTTTGTTGAAATGGTTCTCATACTTTGAAAAATATTATTTTTATATCCCAAAATCATGTAGATTCTTGCAGGTTTTGAAAGATGTTTTAGTTCATGATTAAAAACTTCCTGCAAGAACCTAGGGTACATAAATAAGGCTTGTTTTGCTCCTTCCTGAAGGTTATATCTCAAACCCTCGAATATCAAATGATCAAAATTGAAGCCTTGACTAGTTAGCATACCATGGAAAGCGGAGGCAAGAGCATAACTCATTTGATGTCATCCACTTCTCTTTAGAGATATGCATTGTAGAAGAGTGTGGCATAAGAACTTCCAAGGAGGACCCACCCGTGCCTTCTCGATTGTGTAATCATCTTGATTTCCAGTGTACCCTATGGATACAAAGGTCCTCATGAACTCACTCTTTGTGTACGATTTGGCAGCTCCCTCGTCCTGAAGCTTTAGGTGTTTTCTGAGTGTGGTTTCTGTGATTGTGATGTCTTTGCCGTCTACCGTGGCTTTGATTTGGGGAGTCCCCTGTTTGGTAGAGAAGATGACAGAGTTCCAGAAATCCTCCATGTGAGGTATGTAGATTGTGAGGTTGACAGTCAGGGAGAAATATGTTTTCGACTGACATAGTAAATCGATCATGTCGTCGAACCTTTCAGATTTCTTCCCTTTGACAAGATATGCAGTTAGATTATGGTAGGTTGAGAACTTGTCATTGGGGTTGTTGATATCAATATTCACCATTATGGTTAGATTTGGAGGGAAGGAGGAAGCTTTTGAAAGATGGTTAAGTATGGGAAAGATTTGAATGCTTGAGAGAAAATGGTGAGGGTTAGGTCAGAATTGAATGTGAAGTGGTGAAGGAAGAAATTTGATTTTTGTTATAACGAAAAAGGAGGGAAAAAGAAAATTTACTTGTACTGTGCAACCCATTTACTTTTCACTGTTTTACAACTGTAACACTGTAGCAGTCATGGTAAAGACTGAAAGTAATTTTTACAGCGGGTAAAAGTTAATTTGGACTCATTTTTAACCATCAACAGCAAACTTGGTTGATGCGGATGGTTAAGCCTATCAGCAGCAAACTTGGTTGATGCGGATGGTTAAGCCTATCAGCAGCAAACTTGGTTGCTGCTGATGGTTAAGCTTATCAGCAGCAAACTTGGTTGCTGCTGATGGATGTAATGGTCCGCATCAAAGATGTTGATGTTGATGTTGATTGCCTTAAAGCTATCCGCAGGAAACTTGTTCCTGCTGATAACTTAAGGCAGTTAGTGGCAAATTCTTTGCTGCTGAAGACTAAACCTGTCAGCAGCAAAAATGTTTGCTGCTGACTGACTAAACCTGTCAGCAGCAAAAATGTTTGCTGCTGACTGTTAACTTTTTATTTACAACAAAATAAATACAAACACATTTTTATTCAAGATTTTAGAGACACATTTTAATCAAAGTTCATCATGCCAATGGATTCAACTAAATATCTAAATCTAGCTTCATCAAATGGTTTTGTAAACAAGTCAGCATATTGCTCATTGGTGTGAACTTTGGTTAAAATAATTCTCTTTTGTGAGCTTGATCTCTTATGAAGTGATACCTGATGTCAATGTGCTTTGTCTTGGAGTGCTGCACAGGGCTATTGGTAATTGATATAGCACTCATGTTGCCAATGTGAATGGGAGTTGCCATGAAAGTCATCCCATAATCCAACATTTGATTTTGTATCCAGATGACGTGTGCGCAGCAACTTGAAGCTGTAATGTATTCTGCTTATGCTGTAGATGGTGATACACATGTTTGCTTCTTGCATTACCATGAAATCAATCTTCCTTTGATGTCGTCTAGATGGTCTATAAAAATAACTATAAAAACCTAACTTAGACTCCTAAGTAATAAATGGAATACCCTCTAACTAAACCGCACTGACAGGCAAGTGAACCTATCGAGTGTAGCACAGCTTAATGGTAAACCGGATTATCGAACCCTAGAGACACTATGTAACAATACTAGACTCTGACTCGAACTAAAGATTTGATTGGTTTGGGGGTTGACTAAACTACTTATTAAGCTAATTATGCAATAAACCTAGGATGATTCAACTATCAAGGGAAAGCTAAGGTGAAATCAGGAATGGGTAGAACACTACCTAGGTCGGAATACTACTTGCAAAGCACAACTTCTACCGGTTCTGGAACTAAGATGGATCTAGGATTCTAAAGTTAACTGCTAAAGATAACCTAGTGGATCCCTAATCACTCTCAGGGTGTCACTAACTAAGCTACCTAAAGTGTACTAAATTCACTAGATGGTTGGATCACTTCTCAGGTATTTCCAACTATGATCAAGTACCCTAATGGATGGATTACCTCTCAGTCTCACCGTCCACAATACACTCAAAGAATGCATGGGGTAATCTCATAATAATAATTATGATTAAGAATAGCAACAGATCACTAGACACCTTATACTAACGCCCTCTCAGACTGTTAACAATCGGATTCCTAATGACGAAGACTAACCGACTAATTCTCACATCTCGGGTATTGAACTAGGACACACACTCAACTCAAATCAGCAGTTCCTATGGCTACTACGTCTAGCAAACCACCAAAATCACAAACCCTAAGATCTATGACCAAGATATGCTAACCGAACTGGCAGACAACCACAATCAACATAATCAGAATTAAGCATGCTATATCATCACAATTAATAATCAAGATTGTTTACAAGATGTAAGTCCCAACGAGTCTACCGATCGATCTCTGCTGTAAAACACGTGATACGTACACGAAGTGCGGAATACTTACGTATACGTATGTCTCGAATACTCACGAACACAATGCAATCACACAAGACAAGATTTTATAAAAAGCTCCTTGTATTATCAGTTAAATAGTAAACACAGAGTAGTTCTAGTAAAATGCAGAAGTTTCAAATGAGAACAACTCTTGAACTATTTATAGACAACACAAACTGAAACATGCGAACTTAATAAGTTCACCACCTTTAGTTGAGGCAAACTTTTTAAGTTCGCCTCAACTATGCCAGGCGAACTTATTAAGTTCGCCTATGCAAACTTAAACTATTACAATAGAAAACAAACAAAACATTAAACATAAAGACTTGTTGAAGCACTTTTGTGTGACAAACACTCTGGATATTGTCTTAGCTTTTGTACTTGTCTTGTATGTATTAATCTTTGTATGTTAGTGTCTGTATGTATTAGTTATCGAGTTGTAATTACTAATGTATGTTCTTGTCATCTGATTTCTTTAAGTGTTTTGCGCACTTAGCATGTGCGCAGGAATTACTTCCTACGTACTTAGTAAGTACGCAAGAATACTCTGCGTACTCTGCGTACTTGTTAAGTACGCATGAACAATTTGCCCTACGCACTTGTTAAGTGCGCAAACATCAGGTCTAGTATAAATAGGCTAGGTTGACAGAAGTTATGTACGCAGACATGTGCACTCAGTTTGTATTCTCTCTGTAACCTTCAAGTTTATAATAGACGGAGTTTGAAAGTTATTTCGTTGTCGGTTTACTTTGTGTTACTTGATTCTCCACCTAGTCACGGGCATTCCGCACCCGATCTGACTAGTCACACACCCACACGTAAAGATCCGAGACACCCGGGGACCTACAATTGGTATCAGAGCATAGCTCTTGATTTCGAGTGTTGTGAGTGTGTTAGGAGCATCTTCTACACATCCTACAGAGATTTTGCAAGCAAAAGTGGGTGTTTTTGTTGATTTTTTGTGATAAAATAGGGGTAGCTCTTGAGCACTATTTTAGAAGCAAAAATCACTCAAAAACCAACTTTTGTTGTGTATTTGAGTGTTTTGAGCATCAAAGGTTCTTTAGAAACGAGTTCTGACCCTTTGGCTCATTTTGTTTAGTCATATCTTCAACTTTTTCTGTCTCCGGTGAGATTCCAGTGACCGAAGAAAGTTGGTGAGAGTTGGTGAAAAAGTGATATGCGTACTTACCATATTTGGCAACAAGTACAGTCTTGCTGCGTACTTCACAAGTACGCCAAAACATATTTGCTGCGTACGTAAGTGATCTCCTGCGTACTTATCATTTACTCCTGCGTACTTGTTAAGTACGCAAGAGCAAATTCTAAATACGCAAGACCAGGTTTTTAAGTGCGCAAGGCCAGATTCAAGTGCTCAAGTTGTTTTGACTTTTCTGAAATTTGACTAAGTGTTTCACTATGGAAAATCTTCAGAACCTCGGTAACCTTCTTAATTATGACAATGAGATTGGATCCCCACAGAAACCACCAAAGCTGCTTAATGTAAATGATTATTCGAACTGGAAAGCACACTTTGAGCATTATATCTCATACACTGATTCTTCACTTTGGATACCCATTCTAGAGGGTTATAAGCATCCCACATATACATATCTTGATGAGGAAGTTCCCAAGCCTATCTCCAAACTTGATGAAGAAGAAAAGAAAGTTTATGACAGAGAAAAGAAGGCACACAGATCTATTACTATGGCCTTGACCAGGGAGTTATTTCACAACTTTAGAAGATATGATAACTCCAAGGATCTCTGGAAGGCTTTGCAGAAGAGATTCGAGGGAAACAACGACATCAAGAAGAGTAAGAGGGATATTCTTAGGAAGCAGTATGCGTGCTTCAGATATCTGGAGAATGAATCTATAGATGAGCTTATCTCTAGATTCTATCATTTGCAAACTTGATCTATCCGAATGAGGAATTAGTTAAGAAATTTATGGATGCCCTACCACCAAAATTTGAGATGTACACCACTCTGATGAGAGAGAAATCAAAGTTTTATGAGATGACTATTGATGAAGCAATCGGAAAGGTTCAAGCACATGATATGAACCTAAAACGAAAAGAGAGCTTAGGGAGACCTCAATACAAGACCCCTCTATGTATTTTGTGACGTCTTCCACAGCCAAGTCATCAGGTTCTGGAATTGCCCTTTTCTCAGGGAACTCTCATGAGGAGGATAACTCAAATGTCTGTGGTGGTCATGCTTGCTATGCAGCATCTGGATCTGGTTCTGGATCTCATCACTAGAATTCCTCAAGAAATCCTTCTCCCACATCTTCAGCTAACCAATCAGAAATAGCCAAGATAGCTGAAGATCATGTGGCTTTATTCTCATCAAGCATGCTTGCCTATGAGAACTTCATTGGCGGTAAGCTCACGGATCCTGAAACCATAGAAGAAGACTTCAATCAGGTGGATCCAATTGATATGGAGGACATGGATATTCGGTGGAATATGGCCATGATCTTGAGAAGAGCGAAGCGTTTCCTGAATAAGACTGGCAGGAAGTTTATTGGTGGACATTCAAATGCCAAGGTGGGATTTGATAAATCTAAGGCCAAGTGCTACAAATGCAATAACTTTGGGCATTTTGCAAGAGAATGTCAATAAGACAAAGCACCGACCTCTGGATTCACCAGACCTAGCCAAGGAAACAATCAAGGGTACAACAACTCCAACAACCGCAATCAAAGTCAAGGTGGAACGTCAAATTTGGTAGCACAACAAGACGCCAACTTTGATTAGGGTGTTCATCTGGAGGATGCCCTTATTGCTCAAATACGGGTTGGTCTCATGGCTGAGATTATGGAGATGATGGAAGCAGAGGAATGAGAAGCTTCTGTGGCTGACCAAGAAGAGTCTACAACTGCAGTTGCCCTCATGGCTATTGGAGAGGCATCATGTTCATCTAATGAGGTAGATTCTAACTCTTTTGCTGTCATTTCTTGTTCCAAATGTCTAAGCTTAAAGGTTGAAAATTCTAAGCTTCAAGACATAGTCGAACCCCTTCGTATTGAAGCCTTAAGCTACAAAGAAAACGAAAAACGATACAAAGATTCAATTGAAATGTTGAAGAAAGAAAAACGTGATTATTCACTTAAAATCAGCGATCAACAATTTCATTTGGATGTTGCGTACAAGGGGTTAGAGAAAAGGAACAATGAGATCAACAAGCTGCAAAATGAGATATTGTAGTTGAAAGGTAATATTGAGAAGTTGAAAAATTCTCGTTTTGTGGTGGAAGACTATGAGTCTATAGTGAGACAAGTGAATGGCTTAGGGATGGGTACTAATGCCATTCCTCCACCAGTAAGCCAGAAATTTGTCAACGGCTTAATTGACATTGATTTGTCTTGCCTTGATGAGTCCTTGAGTCAGGATGATTCCTCTATCAAGGATGATTCCTCAAGTAAGGCTGACTCTGCATCTGATGATAAGTTCTTTACTGCTTCTGATGATGGGTCTGATAACACCTGCCCTGAAGGAGTAGTCTCTGAGGAGTTGCTCGGTTAACAGAAAGTTAAGAAAAACATTATCACTGATAGTGATAATTGTATTTTGACCGAACCCGATATCGTTGAATCAAATGAAAAATTAAAAGTGATGCTTTATAGGGGATATAAAAACATTAATCAAGTTAAAAAGGAAGCCTTTTCAGCTCATTATGGGCTTGGCTATCAAGAAAATTTGCAAAAATATTATATTCCCAAAAACCAATCATCGGGTCAAACTACTGTTCACCAAACAACTTCTCCTGTTCATCATGATGAGTCATCTAATTTCAAATCAAATGAGCCTTACAGGAGGACTTACAAAGAAAGGAGAACCTGTTTTCACTGTGGTATGGTCGGTCACATCATTGTGAACTGCCCAAATAAGAACCAAGGGAAACGGCCAGTTGTTTCACAACCATCTGTTATCCCCAAGTCACCACCAGTGAAACAGCCTAAAAGTCCAAAGAAAAATGTGGTGAAAATACTAGTAAAGCCTATGGTAAAGCCAAAGATCACATCTGAGGCTAAACAATATGTTCCAAAAAGGGAAAAGCTTTCTGCTAAACCTTGTGCTTCTACCTCTAGTAGTGCACCTACTGGTGAGAAACCTGTGGTAAAACTCTCCAAACCATAGAGGAGAAGAAGGAACAAGAGATTGAGAAAGCTGGAACAGCTGGCTGGAATTCAATCAGGTGAAGCTTCCATTAGTTCACCTGCTGCTGTTGAATCTAAGTCTATTGTTCCAGTTAAGAAAAAGACGAGGTCCTGGAACAAGAAATCCAAAAGTTCTCAATCTCCTAGTCCTAAGTCTTCTAAAGATTCATCCATTTTTGACAGTCACGACTGTGAATTAATTAAGGTTGTTTATTTTGAGAAAGACGGACGACCCAAGACCACTATGGCTTGGGTCTCCAAATCTAATTAATTTCTTGTGACTCGTGCAGGGACATCCGAAGGGTACTATCTTTAATCGTTGGTATGTAGATAGCGGATGCTCCCGACACATGACAGGTAACATGGCCCTGCTTTAAGATGTGAAACCATTTAGAGGTGGCTATGTGGCCTTTGCTGGAGAGAAAGGCGGTAGTATCACGTGTCAAGGCGTGGTTTCAAATGGTTGTGTCAGCCTCGACAACGTCAACTACTGTGAGCAGCTAAAGCATAACTTGTTGAGTGTTTCTTAGATGTGCGACAAGGAGTACTCAGTTATGTTTGACAAGACAGAATGCATGATTCTCAAACCTGGTTTTGAAGTTCCTGAAGACTGGATTCTCATGTGAGCACCAAGGATAATCGACACTTATCAGATTGATATGAGCGTGTCAACAACCACCTCATCAGTTGCTACTTGTTTGCTTACCAAAGCGACAGAGCTTGACTCAATCTTGTGGCATAGGAAACTCGGACACATTTCTTATCGAAAAATGAATCATCTTGTCCGAAACGGTTTGGTAACCGGTGTTCCTAAGCTGAGATTCTCCGTTGCAGATGACTGTATGCCTTGTAAAAAGGGCAAACAGCAACGGAAGTCTCATAAGCCCAAGCTCCAAAACTCCATCGATACCCCTTTGGAGCTATTACATATGGATCTGTTTGTCCCCATAAGTATCAGGAGTATTGGAGGTAAGTCATACTGTCTAGTAGCAACTGATAATTTCCCACGTTTTTCTTGGGTGCATTTTTTTGGTGCAAAGGACTAGACTGCTGACATTCTTCAATACCTGATCCTGAGCTTGGAATCTCTTTGCAAGTTGAAGGTTAGAAGAATAAGGAGTTATAACGGAACTGAATTCAAGAATAATTTGATGGAACTTTTCTGTCTCAAGAAGGGGATCCGTCACGAATTTAGTGCCCCGTACACACCTCAACAGAATGGAGTTGCAGAACGGAAGAACAGAACCTTGATTGAGACTGCAAGGACAATGCTGTCAGATGCAAAGCTTCCTGTCACTTTCTGGACAGAAGCAGTAAATACAGCTTGTCACATTTTGAACAAAGTTCTAGTTGTGAAGAGGCACAACAAGACTTGCTATGAGTTGATCAACAATCGACCTCCCAATCTTGACTACCTAGTTCCTTTTGGTAGTCCATGTTGCTACAATACAAAGACCGTAAGTCTAAGTTTCATGCAAAAGCGGTGGAAGGCATCTTCATAGTATATGTTTCCAACTCGCCTTGCAAGAGAGTGTACAATATAGGAACTCGTACTGTCGAGGAATGGTTCGAAGTGGATTGCAGTAAACACAGCATTCCACCAGAACCAACTAGTCTAGCTTAGGGTTTTGATTATGATGCGCTATTGAAGTCTTTCAGCCTTCCTGATTTGTCTGCCGATGATGTCACAAATGTGTATGAATTCTTTGGTGGCGGTGATGACTCCAGTTTCTCAACCCGTGCAACTGTACCGATTGTAACTCCCGATTCCAATGATGCATCTGCATCTGGAACTCATGAAAATGATAACATAGAAGTTGTTCATGTTGACGGAAATGACGCTCAAGCTGATCCTAACACTCGTGTAGGAAATGAAGCTCCAGCTGATCCAATCAACATTGAATCTTCTTCTTATAGAACACAGGATATGGGGGAGTTGAGCACGAACATCGATTCAGAAATTCAGGAACCGGATATACCAGAGAAAAGAGTGCATAAGAATCATCCAATTGACAACATTATTGGTGATCCTCATGCCGGTGTTCAGACTTGTCATAGAACCATTGATGAGAACACTAATTTGTACTCTGAGATACTTGACACTGGTGTCATGGAAACATGTTTGCATGCTGCATTGGTGTCCCAGTTAGAGCAGAAGAATGTGAAGAAGGCTCTCGCTGACAACTGCTGGATTGAGGCGATGCAAGATGAATTATCTCAATTCCAAAAGTTGCATGTGTGGGATTTGGTTGACTTGCCAAGAGGCGTACAACCAAATGGAACCAGATGGGTGTTCAAGTGCAAGATGGATGATCGTCATGTCGTAGTGAAGAATAAAGCAAGGTTGGTTGTTCAAGGATTTTATCAACAAGAGGGCCTGGATTACACTGAAGTATATGCCCTAGTTGCTAGACTGAGACCATTCGACTGTTTCTGGCTTATGCCTCTTATGTTGGCTTCAAGGTCTATCAACTTGATGTGAAGAGTGCTTTCATGTATGGAAAAGTTCATGAAGAGGTCTATGTCACTCAACCTCCCGGATTTGAAGATCCGCATAATATCAATAAAGTGTATAAGCTCGACAAAGCACTTTATGGTCTTCATCAAGCACCTCGGCCATGGTATGAGATGTTATCAAAACATCTACATTCAAATGGTTTCGACTGTGGACAGATTGACTCGACCCTCTTCATTCGGAAAGCAGGAGGTGATATTTTTCTTGTACAAGTGTATGTCGATGACATTATCTTTGGGTCTACAAATGAAGAGATGTGTAGGGAATTCGAACAGGTGATGAAGTCCAAGTTTGAGATGAGTAACATGGGTGAATTATCGTTCTTCCTGGGTCTGCAAGTCAGTCAAAGAGAGGATGGCATCTATCTACATCAAACTAAGTATGTGCAGGACATCTTGTCAAAATACAAGATGAATGATAGCAGTACTTATGGCACACCTATCCCCGTCAATCATGGTCTGCATCCAGACAAAGATGGAAAGGATGTGGATTGTAAATTATACCGTGGGATGATCGGATCTCTTATGTATCTCACAGCTTCAAGGCCCGATATAATGTTTGCTGTATGCTTGTGCTCAAGGTTTCAGTCACAACCGAAGGAGTCTCATATGATAGCTGTCAAGAGGATATTTAGATACTTGAAGGGGAAACCCCGATTGGGTCTTTGGTACTCAAAGCAGCAATCATTTGACCTCAAAGCCTATACTGATTCAGACTATGGCGGTTGTAACCTTGATAGAAAGTCAACTTCAGGTGGATGTCAATTCTTGGTAGACAGGCTGGTTTCCTGGCAGTGTAAGAAGCAGTCAACGGTTTCTGTCTCAACATGTGAAGCAGAATACATTGCTTCAATGAGAGGTTGTTCTCAGATATTGTGGATTCAACAGCAATTGAGAGACTACGGCTTAAACTTCACTGGAACTCCACTGTTCATTGACAACAATGCCAGCATGTCCATCACAAACAACCCGGTGAAACATTCCAAAACTAAACATATTGAAATTCGTCACCATTTCATCCATGACTGTGCTGAAAAACATCTCATTGAACTTGTAAAGGTTCACACGGATGACAACTTTGCTGACCTTTTCACTAAGGCGTTTTATCGAACCCGTTTTGAACATCTTGTCAACTTGCTAGGAATGTTCAATCCAGAGTGAAAACTTGTTTTTCTTAAATCAATTCAATTCTTGAAAGTTAAATTTTATATCTTTTAAGTTTTCTGTATAGTTCTTTTAGTTTTCAAATATTTTACAAAAATCCAAACAAAATAGAAAATGGAGAAAATTTCAAAGTTATCTTGAGAAAAGAGGAAATGATAGTACATCAGAAATGATCTAACCGCCATAGACTGCACATATGGGAAATGATTGCGTCATGCTTACTTGATGGTTTAAATTGTTGTGTTTTTAATCTGCGTATTTACAAGTAATTTGAATTGTCAGTAGGTTGTAGGCATCTTTGAATCATTAGTAGTGTGGAAACTAAATCAAGACTACAACTGTGATTTGAACCCATGTATGCATGTGTGTGTGTAAAAGAATACAAAAAAGATCATTATCAGATAAAGGATGTAAGATTTTAGCACATATTTTCTTAAGAGACTAGTTTCGGGTTATGTCTTTAGCACAATTTTTTCGGTTCACTTCACTACCCATACTCACAAGTATGCAATGGGAAGTTGGGCCAAGATATGTCCTGACATCAACTGTTAAGCTTATATTCACCCTTGAATCATACCTGATTCATTGAAATCAAATCCAGATAAAAGTTGGATCCCCTTACCTAAATCCTCAGACTCCATATCTATTAACCTGAATCATCATATGATATTCACAGAAGAAAAACCAATCAAACCAAGACATCTGAATCACTCGATTCTGAATCTTATGATTCTTGATAATCCTTACGGATTCTGCTTGATTTTTCTGTGCTAAACGATGTAACTTCATTCTGGAGATTTGAAAATCTTTGGGAAAATATTAGATGCCTTGAGATAGTGCAATTTATATTTCTGTAGCATAACAGTGGGGTACACGTTATATATCTTAAAATTAATACCTTAACACACAAGAACATGATACAAAGATGCTTATGGTTTCAAATCTTATAATATTGCCAACTTGAATTACTTGTTTATGTGCTTATTACGTATGAATAAATTGTAATCCATGACATGATCCCATATTCTTTGACGTTTATCTTGTATCGGTTTTGCTATAGTTTAGCCTGATATGATCCTCTGCTCGTGTCTTTAAACAAAAATAGTGTGTGTGTGTATATACCTGTATATCTCTCTCTAGAAAAGATCAAAAAGATTTTAAGTTTACTTACAGTTCAATTTTAATCAGAAAAGCCAAAAATATTTGTGTTTATCCTTCGTGAATTGAATTTGAATCCTCTTGATTGAATGTGCTTATCATGTTAGTTATTTGACTTTGACTTCTTCATAATTTGAGTTGAAATTTGTGCAACACAAAGGTTTCTACGTACTTGTCAAGTGCGCAGGAATTAAACCTTGCATACTTGTAAGTACGCAAGACTTAAGTCATGCGTACTTGCTATGTACGCAAGAGTTAAGTCTTGCGCACTTGTTAAGTACGCAAGACCAAATTGTGTGGGGTATATATACAAGACTTAGACTTTTTTCCGGATTTTATCTCATTTCAAACCTCTTTGACACTGTTGTATACCCGCTTCATATTTCCTCTAATCTTTGTGCGATTCCAAACATCTTTATTGTCCCGTTCATTGTTCCATCTTCGTATAACAATCATTTGGTGAGAATCTCAGTCTATTCCATCCATTAAATCTCCAGTTATTGACAGATTCTTTGAACTCTCGAACCTAGGGTCTTGATAGTGAAACTATGACCGATTTTGGATGTTCTTAATGAAAATTACGACATAAAACTAGTTATAAGTCACTAATCGAAGCTTCTTGACACCTAAATTGTCTTTAACGGGGTTTGATTTTGACCTTTTGTTTGACCGTAGGTTACCGTCGGACCAAGGCTAGGTCAAAATTGACTGGTTTAGCAACTCATTGATGTTGATAATGGTTCCATAGGTCATAGTCATGAATTTCAACCTTGTGGTGACCCTGTTCACAACAATATCTCACAACTGTTGAATTTTTGGATTTTGAAATTTGGCTAAGTGCAGGTTCCTGCGCACTTAATAAGGTAAGAAGTAATTCATGCGTACTTGCTAAGTACACAAGAACTAACCCCTGCGTACTTGCTAAGTACGCAGGAAGGCCACTTCTGAAAAATTTCTAAGTCTGAAATTCAGTTCATTGTGTAATTGCTATATCAAGTCATGTTTGATCCATTCCAATGATGCTTCTTGTTCTTATTGTATTTATTGTTTGTTTTTGCAGTGATGGCTCGTGCATTTACCAGCGAATTCAATATGTTGGCTCTAACACAACCCGAGTGGAAGGGTGCTGCACTTCAATATAGGGAGATAGTCGATTTCCTGAACCGCTCAAAGATCAGCTATGCCAACTCTGCTTATCCTATTGTCTCAAGACCATATCTGGTGTAATTCTGGGAAACTGCTGACCACGACTGTACAGTAACCCCAAACGTCATTAGGGCTACTGTAGCAGGTCATGATATTGCTATTTCTGAAGATACCATCAGACGAGTACTACAGTTTAGGGACTTATCAACTGATCCGGTGAGTTACCCTTTTGTTTGACCGTAGGTTACCGTCGGACCAAGGCTAGGTCAAAATTGACTGGTTTAGCAACTCATTTCTGTTGATAGTGGTTCCATAGGTCATAGTCATGTATTTCGACCTTGTGGTGACCCTGTTCCACAACAATATCTCACAACTGTTGAATTTTTGGATTTTAAAATTTGGCTAAGTCCAGGTTCCTGCGCACTTAACAAGTACGTAAGAAGTAATTCATGCGTACTTGCTAAGTACGCAAGAACTAACCCCTGCGTACTTGCTAAGTACGCAGGAAGGCCACTTCTAAAAAATTTCTAAGTCTGAAATTCAGTTCATTGTGTAATTGCTATATCAAGTCATGTTTGATCCATTCCAATGATGCTTCTTGTTCTTATTGTATTTATTGTTTGTTTTTGCAGTGATGGCTCGTGCATTTACCAGCGAATTCAATATGTTGGCTCTAACACAACCCGAGAGGAAGGGTGCTGCACTTCAATATAGGGAGATAGTCGATTTCCTGAACCGCTCAAAGATCAGCTATGCCATCTCTGCTGATCCTATTGTCTCAAGACCATATTTGGAGCAATTCTGGGAAACTGCTGATCACGACTGTACAGTAACCCCAAACGTCATTAGGTCTACTGTAGCAGGTCATGATATTGCTATTTCTGAAGACACCATCAGACGAGTACAACAGTTTAGGGACTTATCAACTGATCCGGTGAGTTACCCTTTTGTTTGACCGTAGGTTACCGTCGGACCAAGGCTAGGTCAAAATTGACTGGTTTAGCAACTCATTGCTGTGGATAGTGGTTCCATAGGTCATAGTCATGTATTTCGACCTTGTGGTGACCCTGTTCCACAACAATATCTCACAACTGTTGAATTTTTGGATTTTAAAATTTGGCTAAGTCCAGGTTCCTGCGCACTTAACAAGTACGTAAGAAGTAATTCATGCGTACTTGCTAAGTACGCAAGAACTAACCCCTGCGTACTTGCTAAGTACGCAGGAAGGCAACTTCTAAAAAATTTCTAAGTCTGAAATTCAGTTCATTGTGTAATTGCTATATCAAGTCATGTTTGATCCATTCCAATGATGCTTCTTGTTCTTATTGTATTTATTGTTTGTTTTTGCAGTGATGGCTCGTGCATTTACCAGCGAATTCAATATGTTGGCTCTAACACAACCCGAGTGGAAGGGTGCTGCACTTCAATATAGGGAGATAGTCGATTTCCTGAACCGCTCAAAGATCAACTATGCCATCTCTGCTGATCCTATTGTCTCAAGACCATATTTGGAGCAATTCTGGGAAACTGCTGATCACGACTGTACAGTAACCCCAAACGTCATTAGGTCTACTGTAGCAGGTCATGATATTGCTATTTCTGACGACACCATCAGACGAGTACAACAGTTTAGGGACTTATCAACTGATCCGGTGAGTTACCCTTTTGTTTGACCGTAGGTTACCGTCGGACCAAGGCTAGGTCAAAATTGACTGGTTTAGCAACTCATTGCTGTGGATAGTGGTTCCATAGGTCATAGTCATGTATTTCGACCTTGTGGTGACCCTGTTCCACAACAATATCTCACAACTGTTGAATTTTTGGATTTTAAAATTTGGCTAAGTCCAGGTTCCTGCGCACTTAACAAGTACGTAAGAAGTAATTCATGCGTACTTGCTAAGTACGCAAGAACTAACCCCTGCGTACTTGCTAAGTACGCAGGAAGGCAACTTCTAAAAAATTTCTAAGTCTGAAATTCAGTTCATTGTGTAATTGCTATATCAAGTCATGTTTGATCCATTCCAATGATGCTTCTTGTTCTTATTGTATTTATTGTTTGTTTTTGCAGTGATGGCTCGTGCATTTACCAGCGAATTCAATATGTTGGCTCTAACACAACCCGAGTGGAAGGGTGCTGCACTTCAATATAGGGAGATAGTCGATTTCCTGAACCGCTCAAAGATCAGCTATGCCATCTCTGCTGATCCTATTGTCTCAAGACCATATCTGGAGAAATTCTGGGAAACTGCTGATCACGACTATACAGTAACCCCAAACGTCATTTGGGCTACAGTAGCAGGTCATGATATTGCTATTTCTGAAGATACCATCAGACGAGTACTACAGTTTAGGGACTTATCAACTGATCCGGTGAGTTACCCTTTTGTTTGACCGTAGGTTACCGTCGGACCAAGGCTAGGTCAAAATTGACTGGTTTAGCAACTCATTTCTGTTGATAGTGGTTCCATAGGTCATAGTCATGTATTTCGACCTTGTGGTGACCCTGTTCCACAACAATATCTCACAACTGTTGAATTTTTGGATTTTAAAATTTGGCTAAGTCCAGGTTCCTGCGCACTTAACAAGTACGTAAGAAGTAATTCATGCGTACTTGCTAAGTACGCAAGAACTAACCCCTGCGTACTTGCTAAGTACGCAGGAAGGCCACTTCTAAAAAATTTCTAAGTCTGAAATTCAGTTCATTGTGTAAATGCTATATCAAGTCATGTTTGATCCATTCCAATGATGCTTCTTGTTCTTATTGTATTTATTGTTTGTTTTTGCAGTGATGGCTCGTGCATTTACCAGCGAATTCAATATGTTGGCTCTAACACAACCCGAGTGGAAGGGTGCTGCACTTCAATATAGGGAGATAGTCGATTTCCTGAACCGCTCAAAGATCAACTATGCCATCTCTGCTGATCCTATTGTCTCAAGACCATATCTGGAGAAATTCTGGGAAACTGCTGATCACGACTATACAGTAACCCCAAACGTCATTTGGGCTACTGTAGCAGGTCATGATATTGCTATTTCTGAAGATACCATCAGACGAGTACTACAGTTTAGGGACTTATCAACTGATCCGGTGAGTTACCCTTTTGTTTGACCGTAGGTTACCGTCGGACCAAGGCTAGGTCAAAATTGACTGGTTTAGCAACTCATTTATGTTGATAGTGGTTCCATAGGTCATAGTCATGTATTTCGACCTTGTGGTGACCCTGTTCCACAACAATATCTCACAACTGTTGAATTTTTGGATTTTAAAATTTGGCTAAGTCCAGGTTCCTACGCACTTAACAAGTACGTAAGAAGTAATTTATGCGTACTTGCTAAGTACGCAAGAACTAACCCCTGCGTACTTGCTAAGTACGCAGGAAGGCCACTTCTAAAAAATTTCTAAGTCTGAAATTCAGTTCATTGTGTAATTGCTATATCAAGTCATGTTTGATCCATTCCAATGATGCTTCTTGTTCTTATTGTATTTATTGTTTGTTTTTGCAGTGATGGCTCGTGCATTTACCAGCGAATTCAATATGTTGGCTCTAACACAAGCCGAGAGGAAGGGTGCTGCACTTCAATATAGGGAGATAGTCGATTTCCTGAACCGCTCAAAGATCAGCTATGCCATCTCTGCTGATCCTATTGTCTCAATACCATATTTGGAGCAATTCTGGGAAACTGCTGATCACGACTGTACAGTAACCCCAAACGTCATTAGGTCTACTGTAGCAGGTCATGATATTGCTATTTCTGAAGACACCATCAGACGAGTACTACAGTTTAGGGACTTATCAACTGATCCGGTGAGTTACCCTTTTGTTTGACCGTAGGTTACCGTCGGACCAAGGCTAGGTCAAAATTGACTGGTTTAGCAACTCATTGCTGTGGATAGTGGTTCCATAGGTCATAGTCATGTATTTCGACCTTGTGGTGACCCTGTTCCACAACAATATCTCACAACTGTTGAATTTTTGGATTTTAAAATTTGGCTAAGTGCAGGTTCCTGCGCACTTAACAAGTACGTAAGAAGTAATTCATGCGTACTTTCTAAGTACGTAAGAACTAACCCCTGCGTACTTGCTAAGTACGCAGGAAGGCCACTTCTGAAAAATTTCTAAGTCTGAAATTCAGTTCATTGTGTAATTGCTATATCAAGTCATGTTTGATCCATTCCAATGATGCTTCTTGTTCTTATTGTATTTATTGTTTGTTTTTGCAGTGATGGCTCGTGCATTTACCAGCGAATTCAATATGTTGGCTCTAACACAACCCGAGTGGAAGGGTGCTGCACTTCAATATAGGGAGATAGTCGATTTCCTGAACCGCTCAAAGATCAGCTATGCCATCTCTGCTGATCCTATTGTCTCAATACCATATTTGGAGCAATTCTGGGAAACTGCTGATCACGACTGTACAGTAACCCCAAACGTCATTAGGTCTACTGTAGCAGGTCATGATATTGCTATTTCTGAAGACACCATCAGACGAGTACTACAGTTTAGGGACTTATCAACTGATCCGGTGAGTTACCCTTTTGTTTGACCGTAGGTTACCGTCGGACCAAGGCTAGGTCAAAATTGACTGGTTTAGCAACTCATTGCTGTGGATAGTGGTTCCATAGGTCATAGTCATGTATTTCGACCTTGTGGTGACCCTGTTCCACAACAATATCTCACAACTGTTGAATTTTTGGATTTTAAAATTTGGCTAAGTGCAGGTTCCTGCGCACTTAACAAGTACGTAAGAAGTAATTCATGCGTACTTTCTAAGTACGTAAGAACTAACCCCTGCGTACTTGCTAAGTACGCAGGAAGGCCACTTCTGAAAAATTTCTAAGTCTGAAATTCAGTTCATTGTGTAATTGCTATATCAAGTCATGTTTGATCCATTCCAATGATGCTTCTTGTTCTTATTGTATTTATTGTTTGTTTTTGCAGTGATGGCTCGTGCATTTACCAGCGAATTCAATATGTTGGCTCTAACACAACCCGAGTGGAAGGGTGCTGCACTTCAATATAGGGAGATAGTCGATTTCCTGAACCGCTCAAAGATCAGCTATGCCATCTCTGCTGATCCTATTGTCTCAAGACCATATCTGGAGCAATTCTAGGAAACTGCTGATCACGACTGTACAGTAACCCCAAACGTCATTAGGGCTACTGTAGCAGGTCATGATATTGCTATTTCTGAAGACACAATCAGACGAGTACTACAGTTTAGGGACTTATCAACTGATCCGGTGAGTTACCCTTTTGTTTGACCGTAGGTTACCGTCGGACCAAGGCTAGGTCAAAATTGACTGGTTTAGCAACTCATTGCTGTGGATAGTGGTTCCATAGGTCATAGTCATGTATTTCGACCTTGTGGTGACCCTGTTCCACAACAATATCTCACAACTGTTGAATTTTTGGATTTTAAAATTTGGCTAAGTCCAGGTTCCTGCGCACTTAACAAGTACGTAAGAAGTAATTTATGCGTACTTGCTAAGTACCCAAGAACTAACCCCTGCGTACTTGCTAAGTACGCAGGAAGGCCACTTCTAAAAAATTTCTAAGTCTGAAATTCAGTTCATTGTGTAATTGCTATATCAAGTCATGTTTGATCCATTCCAATGATGCTTCTTGTTCTTATTGTATTTATTGTTTGTTTTTGCAGTGATGGCTCGTGCATTTACCAGCGAATTCAATATGTTGGCTCTAACACAACCCGAGAGGAAGGGTGCTGCACTTCAATATAGGGAGATAGTCGATTTCCTGAACCGCTCAAAGATCAGCTATGCCATCTCTGCTGATCCTATTGTCTCAATACCATATTTGGAGCAATTCTAGGAAACTGCTGATCACGACTGTACAGTAACCCCAAACGTCATTAGGTCTACTGTAGCAGGTCATGATATTGCTATTTCTGAAGACACCATCAGACGAGTACTACAGTTTAGGGACTTATCAACTGATCCGGTGAGTTACCCTTTTGTTTGACCGTAGGTTACCGTCGGACCAAGGCTAGGTCAAAATTGACTGGTTTAGCAACTCATTGCTGTGGATAGTGGTTCCATAGGTCATAGTCATGTATTTCGACCTTGTGGTGACCCTGTTCCATAACAATATCTCACAACTGTTGAATTTTTGGATTTTAAAATTTGGCTAAGTGCAGGTTCCTGCGCACTTAACAAGTACGTAAGAAGTAATTCATGCGTACTTTCTAAGTACGCAAGAACTAACCCCTGCGTACTTGCTAAGTACGCAGGAAGGCCACTTCTGAAAAATTTCTAAGTCTGAAATTCAGTTCATTGTGTAATTGCTATATCAAGTCATGTTTGATCCATTCCAATGATGCTTCTTGTTCTTATTGTATTTATTGTTTGTTTTTGCAGTGATGGCTCGTGCATTTACCAGTGAATTCAATATGTTGGCTCTAACACAACCCGAGTGGAAGGGTGCTGCACTTCAATATAGGGAGATAGTCGATTTCCTGAACCGCTCAAAGATCAGCTATGCCATCTCTGCTGATCCTATTGTCTCAAGACCATATCTGGAGCAATTCTAGGAAACTGCTGATCACGACTGTACAGTAACCCCAAACGTCATTAGGGCTACTGTAGCAGGTCATGATATTGCTATTTCTGAAGACACCATCAGACGAGTACTACAGTTTAGGGACTTATCAACTGATCCGGTGAGTTACCCTTTTGTTTGACCGTAGGTTACCGTCGGACCAAGGCTAGGTCAAAATTGACTGGTTTAGCAACTCATTGCTGTGGATAGTGGTTCCATAGGTCATAGTCATGTATTTCGACCTTGTGGTGACCCTGTTCCACAACAATATCTCACAACTGTTGAATTTTTGGATTTTAAAATTTGGCTAAGTCCAGGTTCCTGCGCACTTAACAAGTACGTAAGAAGTAATTTATGCGTACTTGCTAAGTACCCAAGAACTAACCCCTGCGTACTTGCTAAGTACGCAGGAAGGCCACTTCTAAAAAATTTCTAAGTCTGAAATTCAGTTCATTGTGTAATTGCTATATCAAGTCATGTTTGATCCATTCCAATGATGCTTCTTGTTCTTATTGTATTTATTGTTTGTTTTTGCAGTGATGGCTCGTGCATTTACTAGCGAATTCAATATGTTGGCTCTAACACAACCCGAGAGGAAGGGTGCTGCACTTCAATATAGGGAGATAGTCGATTTCCTGAACCGCTCAAAGATCAGCTATGCCATCTCTGCTGATCCTATTGTCTCAATACCATATTTGGAGCAATTCTAGGAAACTGCTGATCACGACTGTACAGTAACCCCAAACGTCATTAGGTCTACTGTAGCAGGTCATGATATTGCTATTTCTGAAGACACCATTAGACGAGTACTACAGTTTAGGGACTTATCAACTGATCCGGTGAGTTACCCTTTTGTTTGACCGTAGGTTACCGTCGGACCAAGGCTAGGTCAAAATTGACTGGTTTAGCAACTCATTGCTGTGGATAGTGGTTCCATAGGTCATAGTCATGTATTTCGACCTTGTGGTGACCCTGTTCCATAACAATATCTCACAACTGTTGAATTTTTGGATTTTAAAATTTGGCTAAGTGCAGGTTCCTGCGCACTTAACAAGTACGTAAGAAGTAATTCATGCGTACTTTCTAAGTACGCAAGAACTAACCCCTGCGTACTTGCTAAGTACGCAGGAAGGCCACTTCTGAAAAATTTCTAAGTCTGAAATTCAGTTCATTGTGTAATTGCTATATCAAGTCATGTTTGATCCATTCCAATGATGCTTCTTGTTCTTATTGTATTTATTGTTTGTTTTTGCAGTGATGGCTCGTGCATTTACCAGTGAATTCAATATGTTGGCTCTAACACAACCCGAGTGGAAGGGTGCTGCACTTCAATATAGGGAGATAGTCGATTTCCTGAACCGCTCAAAGATCAGCTATGCCATCTCTGCTGATCCTATTGTCTCAAGACCATATCTGGAGCAATTCTAGGAAACTGCTGATCACGACTGTACAGTAACCCCAAACGTCATTAGGGCTACTGTAGCAGGTCATGATATTGCTATTTCTGAAGACACCATCAGACGAGTACTACAGTTTAGGGACTTATCAACTGATCCGGTGAGTTACCCTTTTGTTTGACCGTAGGTTACCGTCGGACCAAGGCTAGGTCAAAATTGACTGGTTTAGCAACTCATTGATGTGGATAGTGGTTCCATAGGTCATAGTCATGTATTTCGACCTTGTGGTGACCCTGTTCCACAACAATATCTCACAACTGTTGAATTTTTGGATTTTAAAATTTGGCTAAGTCCAGGTTCCTGCACACTTAACAAGTACGTAAGAAGTAATTCATGCGTACTTGCTATGTATGCAAGAACTAACCCCTGCGTACTTGCTAAGTACGCAGGAAGGCCACTTCTGAAAAATTTCTAAGTCTGAAATTCAGTTCATTGTGTAATTGCTATATCAAGTCATGTTTGATCCATTCCAATGATGCTTCTTGTTCTTATTGTATTTATTGTTTGTTTTTGCAGTGATGGCTCGTGCATTTACCAGCGAATTCAATATGTTGGCTCTAACACAACCCGAGTGGAAGGGTGTTGCACTTCCATATAGGGAGATAGTCGATATGCTGAACCGCTCAAAGATCAGCTATGCCATCTCTGCTGATCCTATTGTCTCAAGACCATATCTAGAGCAATTCTGGGAAACTGTTGATCATGACTGTACAGTAACCCCAAACGTCATTAGGGCTACTGTAGCAGGTCATGATATTGCTATTTCTGAAGACACCATCAGATGAGTACTACAGTTTAGGGACTTATCAACTGATCCGGTGAGTTACCCTGACTACTTGGTTGATGGATGCTGTAGACAAAGGATGGGGTATGTTGGTACCATGGACTACTCCTCGTATAAGTAGATGTGGGTACTTGATCAGTGGCGTTACTTCGCGCACGTCATGATCATGTGTCTGTCTGCTAGAAAGGCGGGAAAGGATGCCATGGGGAATGACTTGGCAGCTGCAATGGTTGGCCTCTCTCTTAACAAGGGTTACAACTTTTCAAAGTATATCTACAAGTCTATCACCGATCAGATCAATGCTGCTGATAGGTTTAGATTTCTATTATACCCTCGGTTCGTGCAGCTGTTGATTAATGTTGTTGTACCCAATCTACCTCAGATTGGAGAGAGACTACAAGTGAAGCGGGTGGCCAATAGAGTTTTCTCACAGTTCTTAATGCCAGGAAGTGTAGAACCTACCCCTGAGAATACTCCACTCTTTGGCCACCTTATTAATGAAGCATATGTGGCCCCTGCTGACTTCATATGGTATAGTGCAGAGTCTGAGCCTGAACTCAGTGAACACAGTGATTAACTACAGGAAGAAGAGAAAGTTGAATCTGAAGATGATATGTCTGACGATGAAGGAGACGAAGAACAGGAGTTGGAGGTGCTGAAGATTCTGACTCAGAAACGACCGAGTCAGATTCCTCTGATTCTGATGATGCACCATCCCAGGCACACCCAAGAAGATTGACGAAGGTGACCCTTCCCGAGTCATCTTCCAAGAGAAATAGACAAGCGACTAGCAGTGAATACGAGCCCGGTTCTGATTCGGATGCTGCTATATACAGAGACGCAGAAGAGAAAGTATAAACAAGTAACGGGGGGATAGGCCGTACCAAGCTATCCTTCGTGAGGTAGAAGTCAGTGCTCAGAGGTAAGCACGTGTAACGACTGCGAGTACTGACTCCACTTCTACCTCACCTTCACAACATCTTTATAGGCAACAACGGAGGAGGCCACGTGTAACACCTGATGTGGCTACCACTGCTATCACAGAGGAGGTTCCTGTGATAGTGTCCCTCCCTGTGCAATCTGTTCAAGTGGTGGTGACAACTCCTATTCTAATCGAGTCTGTCACCATCACCCCTACCATCATCCAAACAACCACCATCCCTACCTCAATTCCCACAACCACTCTTCAACACATCAGTGAACCATTTCCTGAGTTAGATTTTACTCATGGATTTGATTTTGATGAAATCTTCACATTCCTAACTCATCAAGCAGAAGCATCCTATTCCAGGGGACCTGATCCTCGTGATACCCATATCACTACCCTAGAGACTGAAGTCGCTAGTCTTCTTGAAACGCTATAGAAATTGAGAGAAGAATCTGACAAACAACAGGGGCAGATTAATTCTCTGATTGATGGGGTGGCCGCACTAAAGAAACAGCGGGCGGCTGATGACAACCAACGTTTAGAGCACAACAGGGGCAGATTAACTCTTGGAAAAGTAACCACCTAAGCCTAACAGTGAAGAGGCTTGTCATTTAGTTGATCTAACTAAGGGTGATGATCAGGACAAGGATCCTGAAGCCGGGCCGAGTGGAAGTGAGCAGCAATTGTCGGCTTTGGCGATTGTTCCCATTTCTGTCGTGACTATGGCTAAGGGGAGTCCACTCAGAGTGAAGATGGATGTGATGCTTCAGGTGGTAATAAAGGAAAGTCGGTGGCTGACGTTTTGAAAGATCTATCTGATGATGTGTCGGATTATGTGATCCTATTCTTAGAGCCAGACTATTCCAAAGAAGCACAGATCGAAGCTCTCTGCAATATGGAAGAGGGAGAGATCGACTCTGGTGACGACTGGGATGAGGATGATGATGTTGTAATCGATGTTCCCAAGGGTGACGGGGAAGGAGAGTATGAGTTTGAAGATGGATAGATTTTCGAAGTTCCATCCTTTGAAACTCATCTTGACACAGGTTCAGTTGAGCCTACTAGTACTGTTGAGGCGTCGAATGAAGCCTCCCCTGCCGACCCTACACCTGTGGATCCAGAGGCACAGAAAGACAAACATATGCCTGCAAGTTCATCGAAGGATCTGGCTCATGTCTGGCAAAAGACATCAATGATAGACAAACATGGAGCGACAGGGATGATCTTAGCTGTGAGTTTCGAGGAGGATAAGAAGTTGTTTGCTATCAAGCGAGCTAGGGGGTTCAATACTTGATACCAACCAGCAAAGCCTTCAACTCCTTGCCAAGATATGACATCGTGAACTTAACAAACCGAGAGCTGATGGGTCACTCAAATCATGCAGTAGCGATGGGTTTGTGGCAGGTTCTACAGCGAGAGGTAAGATCTGGGAAGTTTGAAATGTTTAAGCCTCAAGTGCCCAGGCGAGTTAGGTATAAGAACGTTAGACATCCTGTGACTAATAAAAGCTCAAAGTAACTGGTATACAAGCCAGTGCTGTGTGAAACCAAGATTCCCCTGAGCAAGTTATCTCAGGATATCCTCGGGTAACATATGGTACTGGTACGTAGATCCTAAATCGGGTGATGCAGTGGTGATTGGAAAGGTGCGGTCCGAGAGTGGAAGCTTAGTGCCAAGGGAACTAATCAGAGTGTTTGATGAAGTCTGCTTCATAAACTTTTCTATAAAAGAACTGGAGGCGCTAGCTGACAAGTTTTGCATGTACACGGACGAGTGGACAAAGTTCCTTTCTTCTAAATATGACAAGGTGATCAAGTTCTGCCTTGATTACAAGAAGAAGATGGAAGCTAAAGCTGGGGAGCAGTGAAGACCGAAGACAATCCATAGTTGTTGTCAAGGGGGAGTTTGTTGAATCACTTTTGTGTGAAAAACACTCTGGATAATGTCTTAGCTTTTGTACTTGTCTTGTATGTATTAGTCTTTGTATGTTAGTGTCTGTATGTATTAGTTATCGAGTTGTAATTACTAATGTATGTTCTTGTCGTCTGATTTCTCTAAGTGTTTTACGCACTTAGCATGTGCGCAGGAATTACTTCCTGCGTACTTAGCAAGTACGCAAGAATACTCTGCGTACCTGTTAAGTACGCAGGAACAATTTTCCATGCGCACTTGTTAAGTGCGCAGAGATCAGGTCTAGTATAAATAGGCTAGGTTGACAGAAGTTATGTACGCAGGCATTTGCACTCAGTTGTATTCTTTCTGTAACCTTCAAGTTTATAATAGATGGAGTTTGAAAGTGATTTCGTTGTCGGTTTACTTTGTGTTACTTGATTCTCCACCTAGTCACGGGCATTCCGCACCCGGTCTGACTAGTTACACACCCACACGTAACTATCCGAGACACCCGGGGACCTACAAGACTAAACTATACAAAGCTAGTTGTCACCAAAACATGCACCAACAGACTCCCCCTTGACAACAGCTTGGTCTCTATCTTCAAGTCTCGTTCTTCCAATTCTTTGGCAACGAGCTCCCTTCACATATCCTATGTTTCAAACATACATACAACACCTTCTTATACTGTAATGCCTGCTCTCTGCTTTCATCAATATACATGATCTCTCTACGCTTCAGCATCTTCTGATCAGACCTTGAAAAATTAACAAGGTTCATAGAATCAAAGAATCTCACTATAACCTTGCCATTCAAGTCTTCTATCACAGCTTCTCCCATACATCCGTCAACGTACCACCATTTAAGATCATGTAAACAATCATAAAAAAATCAGTTTCAATGGAATCTTTGGTACTAATCTCATAGGTTTAAACTTGTATCTCCATGTCACCTTTTGAGTAACAGGATCTACTTCTTTTATTCTCCTTCCCTGTTGAGGTTTCAGTCTCTCATACTTTCCAGAACCTCCTTCCATTCTTATCAAGTTGGTAATCGAGTCAGCTATTCCATTATTCGATCTGTTAATCAAGGGCTTTGTTGATAACCCATTGACTTCACATCTCGATAAAGAGTTAAAGTATTTAAGCCTTGGCTTCAAATACTGAACTCCACCTGACCTCTTCAAAGCAAATAACTTGAACTCAGCTTCATAAAACCAACTGATTATTCTTCCAGAGCATTTGTCTTTGTTTACATATCTCTGCTTTTGTACTGGTGCCACTGGAGCAACTGGTAAGTTATCTCTCCAACTCTTCACCATCTCCACCCATTGTGCCTTTGTCATTCCAGTTTTCTTATACATTTCTATATCTTTAGGCAAACTCCTAGCAGAGTCAGGGTTTTGTTTTTCTTGATCAGGATCAGATGCATCAGATTCTACAACTCCTTCTGAAAACCCTTCAGGAATTACATCATATTCAAACACATCTGTATCAATTAAACCTTCACATCCTTCGTAAACAACTTTCTTATTATCACACTCCAGCTCTACCTCAACAATCTCTCCTTCCTCTAATACTTCTTCTTTTGTATCATCATCATCAGAAAAAACATCCAAGCCTAATAAACATTCAATCTTGTCTGCATCATCTATGTCAGAGTCTTCAAAGATTGAATTATCCAACATATCAGCATTAACTGCAGTCGGTTCTTTATCATCATCACATGTCATCATATTAGCTTCAATAATAGTCTCTGACTCCCCCTGAGTTAATGACGGGTTAGTATCAGCGTGTTGACGCTCACCCAAACCATCACCAGCATCTGGTTCGTCATCATCTAAATTCTTTTGAACGCCAATACTTTGACAAGCAGACTTATCAGCCTGAACCTTCTCCCCCTGAGTGTCAAGACGCTCTAACAATTGGCTAACAAGAAGCTGCATCTCTGCAAGAACCTTGTTTTGATCATTGATAGTTTGAGCATGCTGGGCTTCACTAGCAAGTAAAGCATCTACTTGAGACTGTAAGCCTGAAACCTGTGTTTCCAAAGCTTGTATTCGTTCATTATGCACATCTCTTGTAGACGGACCAGTCTCATCGTGAGTCTTGGATACTGTCGGAGTAGCTTGTGGAGTATGAGATTGGGAAGGAATAGGAGTGATTATCAAAGAATCAACAAACTCTCTATCCTGTGCAGTTTGGGCAGCATGAGTAGCCGAAGCCATCAATTTTGGTCCTTTTGCTGTAGGAGGTTCATCATCCTTAGAATTTGTTGTTTCATCTTGTAATTTTCTCTTTCCACATACTGCATCGGGAGGAGGACCCCTTACAGACTTGCGTCTTGGTAAAGTCACTTTCTTTTTACCTAGAGACTTTTGACGGATGTCATATATATTTCTAGTAACTCGAGGAAGTTTAGCTAACTGATCATAATGATCAGGGCCAAAATCCTGAGAAGTCTCATCATTGTCATCAGAGCAATCAGATCCAGATGAACTGGTGCTAGTCTCTTCAACCTCTACATTAGCAACATGAGGTTCATTATCAACATGTACATTCACATCAACACTATCATTTCCATCATTAGCATTATCATCATCATTGTCATCACCATCATCACTTTTAGTACCTTCGTTATCACCACCACCTTCCTCATCCTCTTCCTCCTCATCTTGATTGTCAACTGGAGGTAATTCCAAAGCAGGATCATCATGTATCCAGTTATTGTTTGGCGGTGCAACATAAGCAGGATTAATTATGTGCCCAAACAATGGTGTAGCAACTGGAATCAAAGCAGGATTCTGCTGTTTGATATTCATACAATCAGTAAAGATCCTCTTTGTCATTGGAGTTAAATTCAATCTTGGATTTACTGGTGGAAAATTAGGAATCAAATGATTCAGGATAACCTGCAAGAATCGAGGGTATATTAAGAAACCCTGACCCTCAGGTGGTGTAATCTGCAGCACCAACTCCCTGTAGAAGTAAAGGGCAAAGTTGAAAGGTCTATTCAACGTCAAAGCTACCATAGCAGCTTGCAACGATGTCTTTAACCCGTCAGTGTCAGCTTTCCTTGGTGATAAGCATTGAATAATCACATCCAGAATGTATCTCCATTGCCCTACAAGACCACCCTTGCGTGCTTGTGTATCATTTTGTCAACCTCGATAACCTATTCTTTAAAAGCAACCCATAATCAGGGTATTCGGTAAACTAATCGGGTCATCATTTCTTCCACCCAAAGCAAGAACTGTCCTGATATCCTGTGCAGAAATAGCAATTTCTTGGTTATTCACTGTAGCCCGAATCACATGTGGATCAACATCTGTATCTTGGTGTGCCGTCTCCCAGAATTGTTGAATGTATAACAGACTAATATGAGGATTAGCTGAAAGAGCGACATGAATCCTTGATCGATTTAGAAAAGTAATAATCTCTTGATAATTTGCCGCCTCAGCTAACTCAGGATCAAGTAGTGCCACCTGATTGTGCTTATACTCAACACGACGATCCACGACCTGCTCAGAATAGTATACTAGGCATCGACAATTTCAAACACAAACACAAAATAAGAAAAATAACAAAGAGAAAAAATTTTTTAAAAAAATTTCACAACTTTGAAAAATGCCAAGTCTTTCCAACTCTGGTTCCCTAGGCGAACTTAACAAGTTCGTTTAGAGTTACAAGAGGCGAAATCAAGTTCGCTCAAAAATACGAACGGTCACAGAAATCAAATTCGATCAATTGGATGTTATACATAGCAATCAACCATACACAACCACTCGCCAACACTCGATTAATGTAATCAACCGTTCAATTTCAGATTTAAACTACAAAATAATGATGATTAATCCGATCGACAGTCACGATGATGAACCAAGAGCAAACAATGACGATTCTGACCAAATTACTGGATAAAATGATGTGAATTTACCTTCTTTGAAATCGCAAATTGTTATTGTAGAAGAAACAAAAACGAAAAACCACTCTCACCAACTAGAAATTGAAATCAGACAAAATCTCTCCACTGTGGATAAAGTCACCTGATATGTTCGCTCAAGTCAAAGAAACAAGTGAGATGGTCAAGTTCCCTAGAACGTATATATACTCAACAGCTTAAGTTCACCTAATTCAAGCCAACTTAACAAGTTCGCTGACCAAGCGAACATGTTAAGCGAACAAGACAAGTTCGCCTAACCAACACTTAGTCAAAAAATTGAAATATTTCAATTCAATTCCTTCTCTTTATCCAAACTCTTTGCAACCTGTACATCAACTCGATCCAAATAATTAAGAATTTTTCATGAAAGACAAAAATAAAATCTTTTTGGATTTTTCTAATAAAGCTAAAAGAACAAATAAAGAGCATATTTTTGGTTTTTTAAAATTTATGCTAAAACACACTAAAATATTTATATTTTTTTTTAAAATTAAAGCAATAAATATAGAAACATCTAAATCTCTGTACATACAGAATCACATATTTTTGGTTGAACACTGTGAGTAAGAAGATCATATCAGTATCTTTGATGTATCATATACCCATTCTGAATCAAAATCCCTAGCAGATCTAAGGGTTGACCTATGGCATTCTGCATATTTACAGATACTTGGCTCAGCAAACAAGCACTATTTGCAACATTCTAGATATATCAGCAAACAATTTCCTAGATCTAATACATCATATTTTCAAAAACTATTAAAACTTTTGAAATTTCTTTTCAAATTCTCAGAAATTCATGAAATGATACGCGATAAACTTCAAAGTAAACAGGATCAGATCATGACATGCTAACTTATTCATACCGAATTTGCAATATACTACATGTCAATTCAAGTTGTCAGCATTATAAGATTTGAAACTACAAGCGTTTTTATCCCACCTTCTTGTGAGTTAGTACCATTTATATGAAAACAATGTGTACCCCACAAATATGCCAACATAAATGTAAAATTGCACTATCTTCAAGACATATTAAGACTTATGCAAAGTTTAGATCAATTTCCAGGATGAGACTATCTCAATTAGCACATAAAAGAAACCAGATCCCGAAGGATATATTGAATCAGAATGATTCAGAATCGAATGATTCATATAGCATGGTTTTGGATGAAATGATCAAAGAATCGATTGACTCAATGATATAGGGTAATGTGATCCAACTGTTATCTGGATATATTCAATGGAATCAAGATAATTGATCCAAGGGTGAGTATATGTTCCAACAAGTTGTCAGAAACATTTCTTAGTCCAACTTCACATTGCATGTTTTAAGGGTCATGGTCAGTAAAGTGAACTGAAACATTGTGCTAATCAATATAGTCCGATACTAGTCTCATGAAATACTTAAAGTCTCATATTCTTTATCTGTTAATGATCTTTTAACACACATACCTAGCATACCATGGGTTCAAATCAAAATTGTGACATAGACCATTATGTTTTCACACTTCTAATGGACTATAAACACTTCTAGCCTACTGACAATTCAAATTACATGCAAATATTCAAATTAAAATTTATATACAACAATGTTAGACAGTCATGAAGCTATCATTTCCTGTTTATGTAAACTAAGAAGTTTAGATCAACTCATATAAGAACAAACATAAATACAGACACCAGGTAGTCAATCTATGGTCATGAGTATGTGATCACGAGTATGTGATCACCTACTGATGTACTATCATTTCTTCTCTAACTTCAAGCAGTGCCGATTTTATCTTTTTCATATTTGTTTGAGTTTTTCAGAAAGCAAGTAAACTAGCTAAAAATAAAGCATAAAACTATTTACTTTAAATAATCTATAAAACTAAAAGAAAAACTTCCATGAAAAACCTTTGTCACGTTGGATTAAGCATACCAAACATTTGAGTAAGAAATTCAAACCGTGTACGATCGAATGCTTTGGTAAACAAATCAGCATAATTGTCATCCGTATGAACTTTCACCAACTCAATCAGCTTCTTCTCTGTACAATCACGAAGGAAATGATGTCGAATCTCTATGTGCTTTGTCTTTGAATGTTTCACAGGATTTGTTGTGATCGACGTGGTGGCTGTGTTGTCAACCATCATTGGTGTCCCTGTAAAGTTCAAACCATAATCCCTTAACTGCTGTTAAATCCATAGGATTTGGGAACAACAACTGGCTGCTGCAATGTATTCTGCCTCAGATGTTGAAATTGCCAATGAGGTTTGCTTTTTGCATTGCCATGACATAAGTCTATTCCCTAGAAATTGACAACCACCAGATGTTGATTTTCTATCCAGACCGCAACCTCCATAATCTAAATCTGTAAAAGCTTTAAAATCAAAGTCAGAATTAATTGGATACCATAATCCCAACCTTGGTTTATCCTTTAAGTATCTAAAAATCCGCTTTACAACAATCAAATGAGATTCCTTCGGCCTAGACTGAAATCATGAACACAAACATACTACGAACATAATATCTGGACGTGACGCTGTCAGATACATTAAAGACCCGATCATTCCTCTGTATAATCGACAATCCACTTCTTTCTCTTTCAGGTCAGAATCTAGTTTGTGATTAACTGGAATTGGTGTGTTGAAAGCTGAAGCATTTTCCATATCAAACTTCTTGAGAATATCAGCAACATACTTTATTTGATGAATATAAAAACCATCTTCCTTTTGATCAACCTGAAGACCCAAAAAGAACGATAATTCCCCCATGCTGCTCATCTCGAATTTCAACTTCATCACTCTTTCAAAGTCTTTACACATATCAACATTCGTCGATCCAAAGATTATGTCATCAACATAGAGTTGAACAAGTAATAAATCTCCCCCTGCTTTTCTGATGAAAATGGTAGAATCAATTTGACCACGCTCAAATCCATTCTCAAGTATATGCACCGACAAAGTTTCGTACCAAGCATGAGGAGCCTGATGAAGACCATATAACGCTTTATCCAATTTAAACACCTTTTTCAGGAAACTTGGGATCTTCAAAACCAAGCGGTTGTTTCACATATACTTCTTCCTTTACCTTTCCATACAGAAAAGCACTCTTGACGTCCAATTGAAAAACTTTGAAACCCTTGAAAGAAGCATAAGCAAGAAATAAACGGATTGCCTCAATCCTCGCAACTGGAGCGTAAACTTCGGTGTAATCAACGCCTTCTTGCTGATTAAAACATTGGACAACATGTATCGCCTTATTACGTACCACAACACCACGATCATCACGTTTGCATTTGAATACCCACTTTGTGCCAATAGATCTTGAACCCTTGGGTAAGTCAACGAAATCCCAAACATGTAATTTATCAAATTGAGCCAATTCTTCCTGCATGGCCTCAATCGAACAAACATCATCCAATGCCTCAATCACATTCTTAGGTTCTATTTGAGAAATAATGCAAGCATGTAAACATGTCTCCAAGATACCCGTATCCACAATCTGAACATACAAACATGAATTTTCTGCAAGTGTACGATGTCTCGTTTGAACACCTGCATTCAAATCACCAATAATATTGTCAGTTGGATGATTCTTATGCACACCAGATTGAGGAATATCTGATGCTTGAATAACAGCATCAAGATTTGAAGACAACTCCCCCTCAACTGATGCCGATGCTGATGAATCATCAACTATGTTCTGGATATCATTTGAGGACTCCTGAAACACAGTTTCATCATCGTCAGTGTCATCATGTTGTGTTGTACCCGAAGTCGAAGCTACATTCGGATCAACTGAAAGAGTATCCACAATCGGAATAACCGAACGAGGATCAACAGTTGAATCATCATTGCAATAGGACTGATAGAGTATTTCAGCTTCAACAGGAGAAATTGCAGGAGTAACATTGAAAGATCTGAATAATGCATCATAATCAAATGCCTAAGATGGACCTTTTGCATCCTGAGGAACAGAACGATTATCACAGTCAATATGAAACCATTCTTCAATTTGACGTGATTCTTTGTTAAAACTCTCTTATTATGAGAATTTGGAACATATCACAAGAAAATTCCCTCAATCTCCTTCGAGCTGAATTTAGTAGGAACATCGCGAGTCTTTAACAAGGTACATGGATTCCCAAAGGGCAAAAGATATGCCAGATTAGGTTTTCGATTGTTCAGCAATTCATAACATGTTTTGTTATGTTTCTTCACGGTCAAATCCCTATTGAGAACATGACAAGCTGTATTTACTGACTCTGCCCAAAAAGTAACCGGCAATTTTGAATAAGATAACATAGTATGAGCCGTCTCAATAAGAGTTCTATTCTTCCGTCAGCAACACCATTATGTTGAGGAACATACGGAGCACTGAATTCATGATGGATACCCTTCTTCAAGCAGAATAAACCCATATTTCCATTCTTGAATTCTGTGCCATTGTCACTATGAATTCTCCTGACCTGCAAGTTAAACAATTTCTCAAGTCCTACAATTAGGAACTTAATAATTTCAGCTGTTTCATACTTAGAAGCAAGAAATTTGACCCAAGAAAACCTTGAGTAATCATCAGTCACTACCAAACAATAAGATTTGTCGCCTTCACTCTTGACACTAATAGGTCCGAAAAAATCCATATGCAACAACTATAAAGGAGTCATAATTGAATTAGTCAACTTTGAAGGATGAGACTTCTGGTGCTGCTCCCCTTTCTTGCATGGAATACAGTCTTCATTCACATGAAATCTCATAATTGGAACACCAGAAATCAACCCATTTTTGACGAGATATTTCATTTTTTTGAAATTTATATGAGCCATTTTCCGGTGCCACAAAGTTGAATCGGACTCGGAAGCATTCGAAAGAAGACAAGTAGGAACAGACGACGTTGTCGTTGCTGTGCTCATGTCAAGCATATATGTATCATTCTTTCGAGGAGCTCGCATAAGTATCCATTCTTCAGGTATCACAAATCCCAGCTTTAGAACCAAACATTCTGACTTATTAAAATGAAATGAGAAATCTTTATCACAGACTTGCGAAACAGATAACAGATTATGTTCTAGCTGCTCAACATAGTTGTCTTTCTCAAAGCTCAATCTCCCATTTGACACAGTTCCTTGGCCAAAAAGATTTCCTCGTTTCTTGCCTACAAAAGCAACGTATCCTCCCTGAATTTCTTTCAAAATTTTCAATAAGTTAAGATTTCCCGTCATGAGCCAAGAGCATCCGCTGTCAACATACCAATGGTTGCCAACAGTCCTCCTTGGAGTTCCCTGCACACAAACATAAATGATTAGTTAGTAATAGAGACCTAAGCCATTGTGGTCTTGGGTCGGCCTGATTCATCAAAATAAACTATTTCCTTCAATACACAATCAAATTTCTCCTGAATTTTAGGAGATTGTTTCCTAGAAACAGAAACAGTGGATTTAGGTTTCAACTTTGATGTAACCTGAACCTTGTCAGTTTCTCTCAACACCTCAACCTTTTCATTTACCACTGGTTGTTCGAGAAGTTTTCTCAACCGTTTATTTCTTCGACGTCTTTGTGGTCTAGATAATTTTTCTTTTGGTTGGGTAGACTCACCAATTGACTCAATCTTCTTCACAATTTTCAATGTATCAGAAGCATCCTGAACACTTTGCTTCTTTACACCACTATCCACATTCTTACTTACAAATTTTGCTAATGGATTCACAAAAGGTCGTGCCAACTTTGGATCTCCAGACGCTTCCCTAAGTTCTTATTTGGACAATCTTTCAGGATATGACTCTTCGTATTCATGTAAACTCCTAGAATCTGTAGAGTAATTATCAGAAGAACCACTTTCAATTCCATCTTCATGATGTACTTCAGCCAGAAAAACTTGACTAACATGAGCCACAAAATCTTTCAAATTAATACCCCAGTCCTAATTTTCATCTTGTTGAGATATCAAAGTTGTGGAAGTACTCTGTTTGTTTTGATTGCCTTGAGAGTTTGAAGGCCTTGATTCTAATTTCTTGGTTTTGTACATTCTCGAGGAAAATGACCAAACTCCTGACAATTATAACACTTTACCTTAGACTTATCCATTCCCATATTGGTTTTGCTTGATGCCCCAATGAACTTCTTTCCAGTTCTCTTCAAGTGATCTTTTTCTTGTCTCAACCATAATGCCATGTTCAACTGAATATTCATTTCTTTCAAAGTATCTTTATCCAGCTGTTTAAAATCCTCCTCAATCATATCGGGATCATTGATCTTACCAGCAATAAAATTTTCATAAGAGGTTAAAAATGATGCAATCATTTCCATCATATCATTAGCTGCAGATGGAGACACTTTAGTAGAACACGAATGACCTTCATTCTTGCTATGAGTTGAACATCCAGAGTTTGAAGCAACAAAACATGTATTTTCTTGACAAGAACTATCTTTAGGAACATCAGACGACTCTCCCGAAAATAACGCAGCTCCACCAGATTTCGATGCTGATGTACCTTTCCCAAAGTAAATGCTTGGATCTTGATAAACTGTGTCTTTCTTTTGTTTATGCAGATCATATGATTGAATCTTTCCCATCAAATATTCAAGACTAAGATCATCAAAACCAGATTGGTCTTTAATCACTATGGTGTACATCTCAAAATGTGCTGGTAAAGCATCCAAGAACTTTTCAAGAATCTTCTTGTTTTTGTAAGTGATGTCATTGTTGACCATTTCACTTAGAAGATGATAATATATTGACATGAGTTCATCCACCGATTCACCATCAAATTGTTTAAAAACACTAAACTGTTTCTTTAACAATTCTTTTCTGCTCTTCTTGATATCAGTGCTACCCTCACATCTTTTAGCCAAACCTTCCCAAAGTTCACGAGATGTCTTAAACTTCTTGAAAGTATGGTAGATATCCAGAGGTAACCACATGGATAAAGCTACAAGAGCTTTCTTTTCACGATCATACAACTTCTTTTCATCATCATTAAGAGCTGAAATTGGTTTTGGTGTATCCGGCACACTCATATGAAGATGAACATGATGCTCATAACCCTCACTAATAGGAATCCACAAACTCATGTCATTGATATTAACATAATTCTTAAAACGACTTTTCTAATTAGAATAATCTTTGAAATTCATAAGCCTCGGTGGCTTGGTTGGAGTTCCAATCTCATTGTCATGATTCAGTAAATGAGTCATATTGTGCACTTGATTAGAAGTAGACGACATCCTTGAACACACTTCAACACTTAGAAAAATTTTACAACTTTCTGTATTAAGCGAACTTAACAACTTCGCCCACTAAGTTCACCTAACTGGAATCCAGCGAACTTAATAAGTTCGCCTAACAAGTTCGCCCATAACAGATCAGACAAGTTCGCCTGTATCAGCTGAAGAACAAGGAAAATTGTTCTAACACTAAAACGCACGAACACATTTGAAAATTTCCATAAATCTTGATTTAGAATGAATCAGAGAAATTCCTTCTGTAGGATTCTTCAAATACTGTTTTAGAAAACTTCTAACGGATCAATTTTGGTAAAACAACATCAAAAATGAAGAAATCACTCAAAATTCAGCACAAAAAGTCGTAAACTTCTCAAGAACACAGAAACTTTCGAAAATCTCCACCTTGTTGTGAAAAATCAATCGAGACAATGTCAAACAACAGTAGCTAATCAAGAGCAATAACTCTGATACCACTTGTAAGTCCGAGCGGGTCTACTGATCGATCTCTGTAAAACACGTGATACGTACACAAAGTGCGGAATCCTTACGTATACGTATGTCTCGAATACTCACAAACGCAATGCAATCACACAAGACAAGATTTCATAAAAAGCTCCTTGTATTACCAGTTAAACAGTAAACACAGAGTAGTTCTAGTAAAATGCAGAAGTTACAAATGAGAACATCTCTTGAACTATTTATAGACAACACAAACTGAAACAGGTGAACTTAATAAGTTCGCAACCTTTAGTTCAGGCGAACTTGTTAAGTTCGCCTCAACTATACCAGGCGAACTTATTAAGGTTGCCTATGCAAACTTAAACTATTACAATACAAAACAAACAAAACATTAAACATAAAGACTAAACTCTACAAAGCTAGTTGTCACCAAAACATGCACCAACACAAGATCATTCATCCAACAATTAGAATCCAAAACTAAATAAAAATCAATACTTTAACAAATATTTATCGTTAACCTAGGTAGTATCAATGATCTAGCCAAGCATCATGATCAAAACACTCAAAATAGAAGATTCAAATAAAGATAACGTGGTTTCAAATTGGGAAAAGTAAAACAAAGAAAGATGACGTTAACCGGGTGACGTAATCGACCCAATCTTCGATCTCCAACTTCAATTAGCACTCCCAATTGATCCTAGAAGCTTCCTCCCACTTAGAATCACCAAAAAGCTCCGATCTTGACGTCTGGAATCGAATAATAAACCCTAGAATCGACCCCAACCTTTTATACCTTGAAAATAGCTAATTTTACCCGTAACTGGGTTCCCTCGCGTACCGCGAGGCCCATAGGTTGATTCTCTCGCGTCCCACGATAGAAACAGATCGCGCAAATCTTTCCTGAAATGTAACGAACCAAAATCTGGGTTTCGTTATAAATAAATAAATATTTCTAAATAATATTATGGTGAAAATAATATTTTAGAAATAAGTTGAAACAAGTGGATTTCAAGTTAGTAATGGGGTTATTCTAATTTTAACAAGTTTGGAATGAAGTGGGTGAAATGGAAGTTGAGGGGCTAAACTCGTAAATATGGCAAATCTGCCATATTTGACTTATTGAAGTCAAAATTCACCATTTTATTGGTGAAAGAGTCGTTCATTCCAAGAGGAGAAAAAGGGAGAAATTGAAATTGAAGCAAATCGTGCGTTTGAAGCTTGATTTGTTAGAGTTTTGGCTTGCACATCACTCTCCTAACATTAAGTAAGTGACAATCTTCCATTTGATTTCACCATGAATGTGTTAGTTGATGAGTTTTGTAGAAATCCAAAAATTTTGTATGCATATGTTAAATGGGTGATAGATTGTGGATAATCTAGCTAATCTAAAGGTAAATATAGGTGATTAATATCCTAGAACCCTTTGATTTTGATTTTGAAAAGTTAGGGTTCATATGGTGAAAATTGGGGGTGTTTGGATCATGATGCTAGATGGTTGAATTAGTGATGATTAAGTGTTTAGGTGGTATTAGACACTTGAACAAACACCAAATTAACCTAATAAAAGTTATTGAATGAGAAATTCGTGTCAAGGTATTGGAAAGAATCTCAAGTAGTTGAGTTTGTATTGAAAGGGGGGTGTTTGGTTATGGGGATAATCCAAACGGGTCAGTTTGGGTTGAAAATGAAAGTTGAGTTGTGGACTCAATTATATAGTGTCAGTGATGAATGTTAGATTACTAAACTAGGTGTATATGTTTAGGTAATCAAATTATGAACCGAGGAGGAGGCACAGGATCTTCCAACTCTAAAGGTAAGTGCCTTTGCACTTACTTAGTAATGTTGATAAATGTGTGGTGTATGTGATATGTATGCATACTATATGTTGAAGTGAATGTGTATGGTTATTGCTTGAATGTAGTATGTGTGGAATTGTATTAAATTGACTCATGTGTTAAATAGTCAAATTATTATGTGAATGTGGTGAATGTGGAGTAAATGACATATGTGGTAAATAGTCATACTATTATGTGAATGTGGTAAATGTGGCATAAATGACTTATGTGGTATATAGTCAAACCAAATGAAATATGTTTTGGTGAAATGGTGGATTGAAGTGAGGAATACTTCAATAGGTGAACTTGGTGTCAAATAATCCAAGTACGGGTAAGACGAGTTGTGTTACTCGCACCAAGAGGTAGTAAACCCATCAAGAAGTGTGGAATACTTCAAAGGGTGGAGTTGGAGTCAAATACTCCAAGTGCGGGTAAGACGAGTTGTGGTACTCGCACCATGAGGTCATGAACCTAATTAGAAGTGTGGAATACTTCAAATGGATGAATGGGTGGTGGTATATGAATGTAATAGGAAAAGAATGAGACTTGTAGTGGAAATGTTAGTGTTAAGAACCTTAATTGATCAAATGGGTCAAATGGGTGAAAACAAGTGTAAATACTTGTTGAATATGTTTATCGTCATTACTAACGGTGATTTATATATGTGGTTATGTAGGGAAAGCTCCGATGTAATTCTAAGTCAAGTCCAAGGTGTGGAAGGATTCTCGTATGCAAAATTTGGGTATTTTAAGAAAATCCTTGTAAAGTGGTGTAAATGACACTTGAAATGATGTTTTGGTGTTAAAACATGTTGTGTATATAGATGTTCGAAAGTTTGGTCAAAAACCCAAGTGTTGGGGATTTTTGGTGTCATGTAGTATTAGTGAAAATGTGAAAAAAATGGCTAAGTATGGAACTGGGCAAACTGAGTAAACTTTCTGTTTACTCAGGTCCCTCGCGGTACTCGAGAACCAGGTTGGGTTCTCTCACGGTACGCGAGACACCTGGTTCTCGGGTGGCAAATTTTGGAGCTCCCTCGCGGTACGCGAGGGGAAGGGCAGAATCCCTCGCGGTAGGCGAGGGTTAAAAAAAATTATGGGATAAAAGCTTCCATGTGCGTTTTAATGTTTTACTAATTGGTGTTCCAATTAAGGGTGTTACAACTTGGTATCAGAGCAATGGTTTGAGGGATTTGGTGTGGTGCAACAAACTCATACCGGATGCTCTTGATATGGGGGAAAATGATATGAGAATTAATGGACTTGACTAAGACTCTGAGCTTGCGGAAATGAAAGGTTAGTAATGATTTTATAAGTGGTTATATATATATGTGGTGAATATGTATATGTATTAATGAATGACAAAGTGTTATGTGTGCCGAAACTTGATTTGTGACTTGTTATATGGAGATGGAAACTACAATTGGGCATGGCGTATTATTAAACATGTCTGGCCAATATGTTTAATAAAACGAAATGTGCAAGGGACTTTATGATAACCATATAACAATGAACATTTTCAAGGATCAGGTGAAGGTGGTTATATATGTATGTATGTATATAGGTAGGTATAAATATACTTAATACATATAATAGTGAATGTGAAATGGATACCTAGGGTATTGGAAGTGAAAGGGTATTAAGGTGTTTTTGGTTCATTTTCTCAGTTTAGAGATGGCAGAACAGGCAAGCAATGAACCCTTGGATCCAAGAATCCAAGAGATGATAAAGGAGGAAGTGGCTAAGGCCTTCGAGTAAGCCACAACCTTATTGATGGAGGAAATGAGAGGGGCTATTGGGCTCACTCTAGAGGATGTTTTAAAGGAAAAGTTGAGGGTGCCACAGGGATGCACCCTAAAAGAGTTTATGGTGATTAAGCCCAAAGAGTATGATGGGCAAGTGGACCCGATTCTTAGCAACAAGTGGGTGGTGGACATGGAGTCTAACTTCGAGACTTCCAAATGTAAGCCCGAATATAGGGTGATGTTTAGTGTGCCTTTATTGACTGGAAAGGCAAAGGCGTGGTTGTTGAATCTCCGTAAGGAGAGGGATGAACTAGGGGTGACCTCCATGACTTGGGAGGAATTCAAGGTGGCTTTTCTGAAGTACCATTGCCCACAAGCAGTTGTTGACAGGATGACTGAGGAGTTCCTCCTCATGAGGCAAACGAATGAGTCAATTGATGAATTGGCTGGGGCCTTCTTTGATCGTGCCAAGTTCTGTCCGGATGTGGTATCGACCGAAAAGGCAAAGATTGATAGGTTCTATGCTATGCTGATAGTGGAGTTCAGAGATAGAGTATCTCCATCCTCTTTTACCACACTCGTGGATTTGATTAATAGGTGTCAGGAAAGAGAGGTGGAGTTGAGAAGGCAAGAGGCTAGGGGTGAAAAGAGGAAGCGGGAAATTGCTGAACAAGTGGTGAAGAAGATAAAGGGCGGGAGCCCAAGTAAGAAGCCTTTCAAAAAATTCTCCTCCCGAGGGTGCAAAGTTTGCGGGAAAGAGCACTCTGCGGAGTGTAGGAAGGGAACCTTGAGCTATTATAAGTGTGGGAAGCCGGGGCACATGGCTAGTCAATGCTCAAGCCAAATTCAATTGTGCTATAATTGTTACAAGCCCAGGCACAATAGGGCGGATTGTCCCAAGCTAAAGCAAAGTGGAGGTGAAAAGAATAAGGTGGAGATGCCAAGCCCAAGGGGAGAGCCATCCACATCTCGGCGGAAGAGGCCAAGACGAACTCGGAGGTGGTGTCAGGTACATTCAAGATTAACTCTTTACCTGCACTAGTTCTTTTTGATTCGGGGGCTAGTCGTTCGTTTGTGTCCTTAAAATTTGTTAAGCACTATTCGTTTCTAAGTAGCAAGTTAGATGAACCCTTAGAAATCGAGGCGGAAAATGATAAGAGTTTCCTAGTATTCGATATTTATAGGAATTGCTAGTTAAGGGCGGGGGGTGAAACATTCCTTATAGACTTAATTCCTTTGTCCATGGGAGACTTTGATGTAATACTGGGAATCGATTCGTTGTCTAAGAACAAAGCGAATATTCTATGTGGACCTAAGGCGGTACAACTCGATTCCCCATTGGGTGAGTCCATTTACATAGAAGGTGAAAAGAAATGTAAAGTAAAGATGTGTTCTTATGTAAAGGCAACAAAGTACATGGTGCGTTGGTGCAAGGCATACATGGCTTGTGTTGAAGATGTGGTAGAAAGGGTGAAAGATATTTGCGATTTTCCGGTTGTAAACCAATTTATGGATGTGTTTCCGGATGAGTTACCGGGGGTACTGTAGGTCCAGATTTCTCTTGAAATCACTGATTTGATCGATTACACACACACAAAGGCGGAAAATATGTGTATGGTGGTGAAACGGATAATGGAAACAGTGTTGGTGAAGATAACAGGCTAACCACACTATGAATCAACATGCAAATGGTATGAAAGTGTAAGAACACAGTGAATAAACAACTGCAAATTGTAATGATTCAAGAACAATGTGAAAGAGAAGGTTCAGGGATACAGCCGCTACTCACACCCTAAACATTCTCAAACTAGGCTATTTATAGTAGTGACAGTATCGAAACTATGTTCAATCGAAACTACTAGTTTCGATTGACCATTTACAAGTGATACACAGACTGTCGAAACTACCATCTATCGAAACTACTAGTTTCGATTGAACACACTCAATCGAAACTAAGTAGTTTCGATGGCCCAGACTTAGAAATAAAAACAGTAAATTACAGAAAACTGAAATTACATTTAATGAAATGACAGAAAGTAAACTAGTCTAAAACTGTTTAAACAAACAATAAATGACAACATCTTATACATAAGATATGACTCTACAATCTCCCCCTAAGCTGTTGCATTACCGTCTTCAGCTCTTCATCAAGCAGCTGGTCCTTCAGTTGTCCTCGGTATAAAAGGTTTAACCTGGAGAGATACAACCCGTTGGTAGGCCTTAGCATCAGCTTCATCTTCATCACTGTATGCCTGCATGTGATTCTGAAAAAGGATTTCCAGATCTTCTGGCTGAAACTTCAACAGCTCCATGGGCTCAAAGATGGTGATGTCTTCCTTACCCTCACACTCTATTACTGCACTGCCAATGATTGGGTCATAATACCACTTTCTGAAAGTTTGTAGCTGGACAGGTATAGATTTTGGAATGGTGATGGTCTTGTGAGTTTGGGCAGGCTTGTACCTTAAGAACACATATGGCTTGTTAGTCTTAGGATGAAACCTAGTCTTTGAGATCTTCTTTTGAGTTTTCCTAGGCTTCATTCCTTTAAAATCATTATTGACTTGAGAATGCAGAAATTTCTTAAACTCATAAGCCATCATGACCTTCCCAGGGTTTTGAAGGGGAAGTTTGGCTAAATCCCTGAGGTCATAGAAAGGAAGGGTTTGGAAGTCAGTCATATTTTTAAAGTGCTGAACTCCCCCTCTACATCTTCTTATGATAAAGAGCTTCCTTTTAGCATCATACTTCCAGCCAATTGGAGACCTTTTTAGTTCTTGATGCTCTGCTATCCATTCATATGTCTTAGGAGTTTCCTCCTGAATTATTTTCTTAAACCAAGACTTTCTTGAAACTGGAGGTTCAGGAGCAACCGAGGGTGAATCTTGTGCTGGACCGGATTCGGAGACTGTAGTGGTTGGTTCAGGAGTGGTTGGTTCAGGAGTGATTGTTTTGATAAGATTAATCTGAACATCTTCTTCACCTTTTTCTTCGTCAGATAAGGTTTGAATTTCATCTCCGTCTTTCGTAAAGTATCTAGTTCGCTCAGTCTCCTTTTCTTCAGTGGTCAGGATTTCTGGATAAAGATCATTATACCCAAAGTTTTCAATGTCTTCTAAAAGGGCATTCAGCTTATCATCAGATGGGATGTCTTCTTCATCAAGAATCACGGTCTCTATTTCAGTGGAAGTCTCTTTCCCTCTCTTCCTTGCATCTCTTCTCTCACTAGCTGAGGGAAGGTTTAGTTCTGTACCTTCAACTTTGACTTTAACCGCCTCTTTTGTCTTTTCAATATGGCCAGCAAATATAGTTAGTGCAGTCTCTGGATTAGTCACAAGGTCAGGAGATGAGGGTTCAACCACAGATGTGGTCTCCCCTTGAGCTGTTGAAGTAGTTGGTTGTTTTTGCACAGGTTTAACCATTGAGGCTTTGAGCTGTTCTACCACTTCAGCTAAAGCCTTGGATTCTTCTTTTTGTTCTGAGATTAGTTTCTGTTGTGTTTCAAGTTGAGTTTGTTGGACCTTAATCTGGGTATGTAAACCCCCAACTTCCAGCTTCAGGTCTTTAACCTCTTCTTGGACATTATGCAAATTATTTTTTAAGCCTTCATTTCTTCATCTTTCTTTTGAATCGTATCCTGCATTTTCTTCAGTTCAAGGCTTAGAGTCTTAACTCTTGGTACAGGAGAGGCTGAATCATGAGTTGGTGATGTGGGGGTAGTATGGATGGGTGATTGTTGTGGAGATGGTTGTGGAATGTGTTGTGGAGTAGGTTGTGGAGTGGGTTGTGGAGATGGTTGTGGAGATGGTTGTGGAGATGGTTGTGGAGTGGCTAATAGAGAATCTGATGAGGATGACAAGTCTTCAAATCCAGTCTTGAGTTTCTTTGCCTTAGACTCTTCTTCATCAAAATCAGAACCTGGCTCAACTTGTCGTTTGGAGGAAGATGCAGGATGCATTGTTCTATCATCTGAATCAGACTTGTAGTAGTCAGATCCATAAATCCCTGCATCCAGAGTTCCACTTGATTTTGCAACTTCCTCATCAGCTTCATGCATGCCAGCTTCAACATTAACTGCTGGCTCTTGAATTATCTGAATTTGTTCAACAAAAGGAGCCTCTATCACAGACTCAATGTTGGGTTGTTCTTGTTCTTGAACATCAGGGACGTTTATCTCAATCTCAGCTTCATCAATAGGTGCATTACCTTGATCTTGCTCAACTTCCATTTCTTCTTCTTCAGATGATGAGTTCTCTTCTTCAAGATCAGGGTCAATATTAGGGATAAATTCTTCTTCTTCACCGATAATATGACCAAACAGGGGAACGTCAGCTATAGCACTGTTGGTTCTCTTGTTAGTACTTCTCATATAGCTGAGAGTCTTGGCAATCATGTGATCGAACACAAAGGTGTTCCCACCTTGTTGCAGCTCAAGATGAAGATGATTGATGATAGTTTGTAAAAATCTAGGATATGCCAGGAATTTCTCCTTCACGGCTCCTGTTAGATTGTCTTTTAACTGTCTGAATATGAAGCCAGAAAAGTTGTAATCTCTTCCCTTGATTATCCCCAAAATAGCTGAGCCCAGAGTGCTGTTTGCTGAATCAAACCCTCCTTTTCTAATTGATAGGCAGTGAATAAACACGTGCACTATGTATCTCCAGTGGCTTGGTAGGGAGTTCTTGATTATCTGGCCACTTTTGAATTCATCCGGATGACCTAATCTTCTGAAGCATTCTTTAACATAGAAGATTGGGAATTCAATGGGTACATCTGGATTATCATTAAACTGAAGCACCTCTCTAATTGTAGCTTCAGAAAGTAAGACTTCTTGGCCACGCACAGTTGCTCTAATGTGCTCTATATTCTCAATTGTGATGATTTCTGCAGTCTCCTAGAATTCTCTTATAGTTGTCTCAAACACCGGCATATTATTGCTAATGGCAAAGCTAATGTTGGAGTTTGCCAGGAATATTAGTACAGGAATGAACTCTGCAGCCTTAGGGTCATTGGCATTGAGGAATGCAAAGACATTGTGTCTTTTTAAAAATAAGAGATCCATACCTGTAAAATTTATCAATTTTGCACAATAAGTAAGATTTATGAAAATACTTAATCGAAACAAGGTATATCAACACTTAGAAAAAATTTGAAGTCCTACCTGTCGAAACAACTAGTTTCGATTGAGATCAACACTGTCGAAACAACTAGTTTCGATGGAGATCAACACTGTCGAAACAACTAGTTTCGATGGAGATCAACACTATCGAAACAACTAGTTTCGATGGAGATCAAAACTGTCGAAACAACTAGTTTCGATTGAAAAACCTTTTAAGAAAATTTTGAAAGCGTTAAACCCCTTCATCGAAACTACTTGGTTTTGAAACCCAAACCTCTCTGATTCGTTATACTCAGACTAATATAAACAATTTAAAAGAAAGGTTTAGAGTGGCCTGTAAGTGACGGAACTTCATCTTACCGAATGTGAGATGTTATCTGCAAGAATACACAAATAATCGTGAGTTCTAAGATGATTGAAATGTATGCAAACATAGAGAAGCACACAAACAACTGTTATTATGAAGATTTAGTCGAAGAAATTTTAAATCTTGAAACCCTGGGTCTGCCGTATTTGCAAAAAATTGTCAAAAGAAGTAGTGAGACGTTACCTGATGATGGAGACGATAGAGACAACGGGGAAAATCAGCTGATATCTTGCAACTCAGACCGACGATTTGAGATATTGTGTGAACGACGGAGAAGGCGAAGAGGTTTTTGAAAAAATACGAGTAAGAACCAGTATGACGGGAGGGATTGCTTATGAAGACTTTTAATTCTCGTGAGACAAAAGACAAAATTGCCCCTATTGAAACAACTAGTTTCGATAGGACAAACTAGTTTCGATATGTACAAAGTAGTTTCGATATGTCAAAGTAGTTTCGATATGCACAAAGTAGTTTCGATGGTTCAAATTAGTTTCGATATGTACAACTAGTTTCGATAGTTCAACGTAGTTTCGATATGTACAACTAGTTTCGATTAATAAATACAATTATACACAAGATATTTACACTTTTCTTCTTGAAAAAGATCCAACATGAGATCAGATCTGGTCAGTCTCTTGAAACACTTCCTTTTGCAATTCACTACTGTGAGTCCCTGAAGATAGCTGGTATTTGTGCAAAGTAAACCCGAACATTTGTTTGTACAAAGATTTCATGTGATTAGAAGGTACCATTTAAGCAACATACAAGGTGTACCCCACATATTAAAATAAAATGATTTTGAAAACCTATCAATCCTCAAGAAGTACCCATCATCATCCTATCATCTCTTTCTGATTAACCAAGGTACCGTCTTAGTAATGTCAAAGTACCACCAAAATAAAATAAGATATCTAAGTGGATTTAGAAAATTAAAATAAAATATATCCAAGTAGATATTAAAAAGGTACGAGCATTCTAGATCTTTGCGTAAGCAAAACAGAAGAAGTCGTAAAATTATCCAAGCGGATAGAAAAATGTTGAACACCCGAGATCTTTGCGTAAGCAAAACAGACGGGGTCAAATCATCCAAGTGGATGGGAAAAGGATGAGCACCCGAGATCTTTGCGTAAGCAAAACATACGGGGTCATCGGTGGTAAATATCGTTATATTGACGGTCACTTGGCGTATGAATAGGGATCCAATACGTAAGCCTGTATCTGATTGAATCAGTTTTCTTAGATATAAAAATGGGTTAGATGTTTCAATAATGGATTCAAACACACAAGTATGAGATATATATTAGGTTTTCACACTACTTACAAGTTTTAACCATATGTTGGGCCTACCAGCTATACCTCAGTAAACATCATCGCTTTTGGTCTATTCCATGTCCAAGAGATGAGATCAGACACTATCATTTCTCAAAGGTCAGATTCAATTTTTTTCTGCAACTTGTAAGATTATATACACAGCAATTCTTTTTAATATTAAAATATTATATTTCTCCCCCAAAAGATTTGCGTGGATACTGTACATAAAAAAAATAAAATCTTTTTGAAATTTTCTTAGACAATCTAAACAGAATTAATAATAATAATAATAATAAATTAAAAAATAAAAAAAATTATTTACACAATTTACTGAAAGTTGATCATTCCAAGCATTTCCACCAGTTGGGCAAATCTGGTAGAGTCAAAAGCCTTTGTGAAGATGTCTACGGTTTGTTTATTAGTTTTGACTTCAACAATTCGAATATGCTTCTTTTCAACACAGTCACGAATAAAATGATGTTTAATTTCAATGTGTTTGGTTTTGGAATGCTGAACAGGGTTTTTGGTGATATGGGGAATGGCAGTGTTGTCACACAGAATGGGTGTCTCATGGAATGTGATCCCATAGTCAAGCATCTGATGGTGTAGCCATCTGACTTGGGAACAACAGAGAGCTGCGGCAATGTATTCGACTTCGGAGTTGGATTGGGAAACGGTGGATTGTTTCTTACATTGCCATGAGACAAGGCGGTTGCCAAGGAATTGACAAACTCCAGAAGTGGATTTTCGGTCTAAGTTGCAACTCCCGTAGTCTGAATCTGAATAAGCCACAAGAATAAACAAGTCATTTTTAGGATACCACAGACCCAATTTTGGCTTATACCTTAAGTATCTTAAATACGTTTGACAGCAGATAAATGAGAGAGTTTAGGATTAGCCTGAAAACGTGCACACAAGCACACTGCAAACATGATGTCGGGTCTGCTGGCCGTGAGATTCATGAGAGATCCTATCATAGAGCGATATAGATGTGGATCAACGCTTTCCCCATCCATATTAGGAGTCAAACAATGTCGAACTTCCACAGGAGTTTTTACCGGATGTGAATCAGCCATTTTGAACTTGGTCAAGATTTCTTTTACGTATTTTTCTTGATGGATAAGGATTCCTGACTCAGACTGATCAACTTGTAGTCCCAAAAAGAACTTCATTTCCCCCATGGAGCTCATCTCAAACTTAGATCGCATCACTTCTTCAAATTCTTTGCAGAGACGGGGATTTGTAGATCCAAAAATGATATCATCCACATAAATTTGTACCATGATTGTATCCTTTTCCTCCTTCCGTTTGAACAAAGTTTGGTCAATTGCTCCTCGTGTGAAACCATTCTCATGCAGATGCTTTGATAAAGTTTCACACCACGCACGAGGTGCTTGGTGAAGAACGTACAATGCTTTGTCTAACTTGTAAACACGGTCTGGAAAATTAGGATCAATGAAACCCGGCGGCTGCTTGACATATACTTCTTCTTGAACTTTGCCATACAAAAATGCGCTTTTGACATCCATTTGATGAACGGTGAAGTCCATGTAGGCTGCATAGGCGAGAAACATTCTGATGGTTTCCAAACGAGCCATCCCTTCTTCTTGATAGAAACCTTGAACCACCAGACGAGCTTTATTTCGAATCAAAGTGCCGCCTTCATCCTTTTTGTTGCGAAAGACCCAACGAGTACCGATTGGAACTTTGTTCTTGGGTAGATCCAACAAATTCCACACATGTAGCTTTGAGAATTGCTGTAGCTCTTCTTGCATTGCTTCCACCCAGCTGTTTTCTAGTAGAGCTGCTTTAATGTTCTTTGGTTCAGTTTGAGAGATGAAGCAAGAAAACATGCTGTTTTCAAATGCTTCACAGGCACTTCGGGTACTAACACCCACATTGAGTGGTCCAATGATGTTATTGGTGGGATGAATCTTGTGAATTCGCAGTTGAGGAATTTCATCTTCTTCCACGACTTCTTCCAAATTGGTAAGATTTTCAGCAGGAGGATCGGCAATATCATTAATAGGATCTTCAGCAGGTGATTGTGGTGCAACATCTACTATTGGAATGGAGTTGTCTTCAACAGTTTCACTTGTTGCACCAGAACCGGAAGACTCCATATTAGATTCAGCATTAGCAACCACAGGAATTTCAACCTGAGCAGATGAAGAAGAGCCTTGATCATTTATGTTCCCTAGATTGTTCACAGAGAAGTAAGGATTAGCATGAGTTAATTCAATAGAGAAATCAGGAAGATTAAATGACTTAAAAACTGAATCGACATCAAAGAGCCAATTGGGACCGTTTCCTGCGTCCGTATGATTGTTTTCATGCCAATTGATATCAATGGACTCCATCACTATCCTTTTCTTCTTATGGTAGACACGAAAAGCACGTTGATTGGATGCGTAACCAACAAAATAGCATTCATCAGCTTTGGCTTCAAACTTGTTGAGCTGATCTGAAGTGTTCAGCATTGTGCATACACACCCAAATTTTCTGAAGAAATCAATAACTGGCTTGCGCTTGTACATGATCTCATAAGGTGTCTTGTTGCAACTTTTAGAGATAAGAACCCGATTTTGCACAAAACATGCAGTGTTGACCGCCTCAGCCCAGAAAGTCACGGGAAGCTTAGAGTCAACAATCATAGTTCGTGCAGCTTCAATTAAAGTGCGGTTTCTTCTTTCAGCTACACCGTTTTGTTGAGGAGTACGAGGTGAACTAAATTGTCGAGAAATTCCTTTGCTTTCATAGAAGGAATCAAGAGTTGCATTTTTGAATTCTGTTCCATGATCGCTGCGGATAGTCTTCACACTTAGATTGAAGAGGTTCTCAATTTGAAGCAGATAGGTTTTTAAAATCTCTGGCGTCTCATCTTTCGTGGCTAAGAAAAACACCCAAGTGAATCGATAAAAATCATCTGTTACCACCAGACAGTATGACTTTCGTCCAAGACTCATGACACTCACTGGACCAAAAAGATCTATGTGAAGCAATTGGAGAGGAGAGTCAATGGAATTGGTGGTTTTAGGCTTATGTGAAGATTTGTGTTGTTTTCCTTTGGAACATGAGATACAGTGTTCCATCGGAGTGAAATCTTTGAGAGGTAATCCAGTGACTAGGTTGCCTCGAACCAGTCGATTCATTGTTTTGAAATTGACATGTCCCAACCTCTTATGCCACAGGAAAGATTCATCTTCAGAAGTCTTTGAGAGAAAACATGATTCAATGCCCGATGGGTTGTTTATATCCAAGCTATATGTGTTGTATCTTCTGGGAGCACGCATGAGAATAAGTTCTTCCGGAATCACCACTCCTGGCTTCAAGATAAGACATTCTTTTGAATTGAATAAGGCACAAAAATCCTTGTCACAAATCTGTGAAACACTCATCAGATTGTATTTCAACTGAGGAACAAAGTTGACAAATTCAAGACTATTTACTCCATTTGATACTGTTCCTTGTCCTTCAATCTTTCCTCCTCTTGGGTTTCCAGCAAAAGCAACATACTCTCCATCAATTTGATGATAATCTTGCAGCAAGTTAAAGTGCCCAGTCATATGTTTTGAACATCCACTATCTACATGCCAGATGTTATCACCGGTTCTTCTTGATTGACCCTATACACAACGAACCATTTATACGTTTTGACCAACATTGTTTCAATCAAGAGATCTTAGTGTCAGGATATGACATCTCATTGGAATCAAAATTACAACCATCCTTTGATGAAACACGGTAATCAAATAGAACATTATTTTTAATTTTCCACGTTCGTTTTAAATGATTTTTAGCATTTTTAATTCTTTTACGCCTAGATTTCCTACTGTGAGAAGACTTAGGCAACATGTATTAATTTAATGAACTTTTGGAAGGCGATTTTTCATTAGAATTTGTGGTTGTCAATTTACAACTTTTTGAAACATGATTTGAGGCACCACAACTAAAACAGACGTTTTCACAAGATATCTTAGCCTGATAATAGTCATCACAAGATGAAGATGATTGTGATGTTGAGGAATCTGAACATGAGACGGTTCTCTCATCAATAACTTTGTCTTGAAGACGATGTGCTTCCTTTAATCTGAAAAATTCCATGTTGCTCATGGTTTCACGTGGTACATCATTCACAATAATTCCTGCACTTTTAAATTTTGTAACACATGGCATAACATTCAAAGATTTAGGAACAAAAGACAAAGCATTTTTAAATTTAGAAACATCACATCCCAAACCCGTATGCTCAGTAGGCATAGAATCAAAATACAAGTTTTTAACGTGTTCACAAATATTTGGTTTTGACACGGACATATTATTACATTCATCCGACTCAAGTTCTTTTAAAATAGTTCTATCATTAGCACTCTTATCACAATCATCTTCGGAATTTACACAATTTGACTCTGCACAAGAAGCAAAACTGTCAGATGCAGAGGATGTAATATAATCATCAGGAGATAATGTGTAAACAAAAGGTGTGGAAACATGTGGAGTTGGCATATCAGCAAATCTCCCTGATTTAGAATAAGGAGGTGGATGAGAGTTATACCCAAGACCTTCTGTGCCTTTTCTATTAAATTGTTTATCAATTATTCCAAACAGAATTTTCTGATCCATATCCATGTGATCAACCTGTAATTTGGATTTTTCTGCCTTTTGGACTCTTTCAGTTAAAATTGTATTATTAATGGTTTGAGTATTGAGTTGCACAATTAAAGAGCGATTTTCACCAGAAATATCACGAATTTTCTTTAGGTAAAGTTTCTCATTTTTGGCCACAGAGTCATACATCACCTTAATGTGATTTCGTTCATCAATCAAGGCTTGATTGATGAATCTGTATTTTTGAATTTCATTCAATCAAGATCTAGAATTACACAGTTTAGAAATAACCTCCGCAGGCACAACAGTGAGATCCTCAGCAGGTTCAATCATGACACACTTGCCCATGTCCTCCACATCAGCCATCAAAGCTTTATCAGCAGCTTCCTCAGCTTGGTCTCCCCAACGATAATGTCCATCAGCCTGACACACAAGAGCTGTGGAGCTTGAAGATGTGTTTGTCTTTGGAGGATTGACAGCTTGTTTTCCAGAGGAGATCTTCTTTTCTTGCTGATCCTTGGAGGACGGTTCCTTGCAGTTTCTGGCAAAGTGACCCAGCTGATCACAATTGTAGCATCTCACCTTCTTGATATCAAACCCAAGTGTCTTTCCCTGCTTGAATCTGTCTATGCCAGTTCTTTTGATGAATCTTTTGGCTCTTAAGGTCAACATGGCCATGCACCAATCAATGTCCATTTTCTCCAAATCATCAGGATTAATCTGCTCCAAGTCATCAGGTTGAAAGCTAACCGGTGTTAGATTTCCAGAGATCAATGCATCATAGCACGACATGAAAGCAGTCATGATTGGGACATATTCATCAGGAATCATGGTGATAGTCTTTTGAGGAGCAGAGGAGCTGGTAGAATTAATTGCAGCAGCCGAAGGAGGGACATCAGTCTGAAAGTATGGGCTACCGGATGAGTTTGATCCAGCAATGAGAGCTGTGTTTCCAGACTGATTTGATGGGGTGACTGCTCCTTTCTTAATCTCAATTTCATAAGATTCAAGAATGCTATAGACTTCCTGTTGAGACAGAGCACTCAGATTCTCAGTCTTTTTGATCATGATTCGATACATATTCCCTTCCTCAGGAAGAGAATCTAGGAGTTTCTTGTTTAGATCAAGAGTAGGGTACTCAACTCCCATTACCTTCAACCTTGATACAAAGCTTGAGAAACGGTTGATCAAATCAGATATTGATTCTCCCCTTACACTGTTGAACATCGCATATTGTTTCTTGATCAGATCTCTTTTGCTTTCCCTGACATCCTCACTTCCCTCATATCTTGTGCACAGTGCAACCCATAAGTCTTTGGCAGTTGTGTACTCAGCAAAGATGTTGAAAATATTCATAGGAAGAGCCATGGCAATAGTCCCGTAGGCCTTGTTGTCTCGGGCAATCAAGGCAAGATCTTTCTCATCATACTCAGATACTAACTTAGGACGTTGAACATCAGCAGTGGTAATTACGGGCTTGTGGGGACCATCGGTGATAGAACTCAACAGTGTATAATCGTGAAATTGAAAGAAAAGCTTCATCTTTTTAGTCCAGTCATCAAAATCTCTTGTGGACACAAGAACATGTGGTCTATTTCCCCCAGAATGTTCTGTTGAACTTGAAGTGGCCATAATATTTTGAATCGAAACTAAAACAGTAACTAGTTTCGATAGGTCAACTTCTATCGAAACAACTAGTTTCGATAGAACAACTTTTATCGAAACAACTAGTTTCGATAGGACAACTTTTATCGAAACAACTAGTTTCGATAGGACAGCTTTTATCGAAACAACTAGTTTCGATACCGAAAATTTTCAAGGCAAGTTTCGATAACCACATTTTCAATAGAGATAAGAAAAAATTTAGTTTCGATAGTACCTTCTCCCGACAAAATGTAGACAAGAAGTTTCGATGATCAACGGAAATCAGAAACAGTCCCTAGTAGTTTCGATGCCTTCTTCTCCAAGCTCAGAAATACTCCATTGATGATAAGCTCCAGAAATCATTAGTGCAGAAATGACAAACCAATCCGGCGAAAACCTTCGACAAACCCTCTTGATCACTAATCCAACTTCCGATTCTGAAAATACGAGCAAAAACCCTTGGAAATCGATGAAACAGTACTTCCGAGAATTGATGTGCAAAAACCCGAAATAAGCTCAAAATACCTCACAAATCACCTAGAATCGATCACAAAACCTGATAACACTCAAAAACACTAGAGCATAATGCTCTGATACCAATTGTAGGTCCAGATTTCTCTTGAAATAACTTATTTGATCGATTAAACACACACACACATGCGAAAACTGTGTGAATGGTGGTGAAACGGATAATGGAAACAGTGTTGGTGAAGATAACAGGCTAACCACACTATGAATCAACACGCAAATGGTATGAAAGTGTAAGAACACAGTGAATAAACAACTGCAAATTGTATTGATTCAAGAACAATGTGAAATAGAAGGTTCAGGGTTACAGTCGCTACTCACACCCTAAACATTCTCAAACTAGGCTATTTATAGTAGTGACAGTATCGAAACTATGTTCAATCGAAACTACTAGTTTCGATTGACCATTTACAAGTGATACATAGACTGTCGAAACTACCATCTATCGAAACTACTAGTTTCGATTGAACACACTCAATCGAAACTAAGTAGTTTCGATGGCCTAGACTTAGAAATAAAAACAGTAAATTACAGAAAACTGAAATTACATTTAATGAAATGACAAAAAGTAAACTAGTCTAAAACTGTTTAAACAAACAATAAATGACAACAGCTTATACATAAGATATGACTCTACAACATCAGTATAGTGCAGCAAGACCACCACAACAGAATGGAGTGGCTGAAAGGAAGAACATAACTATAATTGAAGATACCAACTGTAGGTCCATATTTCTCTTGAAATCACTGATTTGATCGATTACACACACACAGGCAGAAACTGTGTGTATGGTGGTGAAACGGATAATGGAAACAGTGTTGGTGAAGATAACAGGCTAACCGCACTATGAATCAACACACAAATGGTATGAAAGTGTAAGAACACAGTGAATAAACAACTGCAAATTGTATTGATTCAAGAACAATGTGAAATAAAAGGTTCAGGGTTACAGTCGCTACTCACACCCTAAACATTCTCAAACTAGGCTATTTATAGTAGTGACAGTATCGAAACTATGTTCAATCGAAACTACTAGTTTCGATTGACCATTTACAAGTGATACACAGACTGTCGAAACTACCATCTATCGAAACTACTAGTTTCGATTGAACACACTCAATCGAAACTAAGTAGTTTCGATGGCCCAGACTTAGAAATAAAAAAAGTAAATTACAGAAAACTGAAATTACATTTAATGAAATGACAAAAAGTAAACTAGTCTAAAACTGTTTAAACAAACAATAAATGACAACATCTTATACATAAGATATGACTCTACAACATCAGTATAGTGCAGCAAGACCACCACAACAGAATGGAGTGGCTGAAAGGAAGAACATAACTTTAATTGAAGATACCAACTGTAGGTCCATATTTCTCTTGAAATCACTGATTTGATCGATTACACACACACAGGCGGAAACTGTGTGTATGGTGGTGAAACGGATAATGGAAACAGTGTTGGTGAAGATAACAGGCTAACCACACTATGAATCAACACACAAATGGTATGAAAGTGTAAGAACACAGTGAATAAACAACTGCAAATTGTATTGATTTAAGAACAATGTGAAATAGAAGGTTCAGGGTTACAGCCACTACTCACACCCTAAACATTCTCAAACTAGGCTATTTATAGTAGTGACAATATCGAAACTATGTTCAATCGAAACTACTAGTTTCGATTGACCATTTACAAGTGATACACAGACTGTCGAAACTACCATCTATCGAAACTACTAGTTTCGATTGAACACACTCAATCGAAACTAAGTAGTTTCGATGGCCCAGACATAGAAATAAAAACAGTAAATTACAGAAAACTGAAATTACATTTAATGAAATGACAAAAAGTAAACTAGTCTAAAACTGTTTAAACAAACAATAAATGATAACAGCTTATACATAAGATATGACTCTACAACATCAGTATAGTGCAGCAAGACCACCACAACAGAATGGAGTGGCTGAAAGGAAGAACATAACTTTAATTGAATATACCAATTGTAGGTCCAGATTTCTCTTGAAATCACTGATTTGATCAATTACACACACACAGGCGGAAACTGTGTGTATGGTGGTGAAACGGATAATAGAAACAGTGTTGGTAAAGATAACAGGCTAACCACACTATGAATCAACACACAAATGGTATGAAAGTGTAAGAACACAGTGAATAAACAACTGCAAATTGTATTGATTCAAGAACAATGTGAAATAGAAGGTTCAGGGTTACAGCCGCTACTCACACCCTAAACATTCTCAAACTAGGCTATTTATAGTAGTGACAGTATCGAAACTATGTTCAATCGAAACTACTAGTTTCGATTGACCATTTACAAGTGATACACAGACTGTCGAAACTACCATCTATCGAAACTACTAGTTTCGATTGAACACACTCAATCGAAACTACTAGTTTCGATTGAACACACTCAATCGAAACTAAGTAGTTTCGATGGCCCAGACTTAGAAATAAAAACAGTAAATTACAGAAAACTGAAATTACATTTAATGAAATGACAAAAAGTAAACTAGTCTAAAACTGTTTAAACAAACAATAAATGACAACAGCTTATACATAAGATATGACTCTACAACATCAGAATAGTGCAGCAAGACCACCACAACAGAATGGAGTGGCTGAAAGGAAGAACATAACTTTAATTGAAGATACCAACTGTAGGTCCATATTTCTCTTGAAATCACTGATTTGATCGATTACACACACACAGGCGGAAACTGTGTGTATGGTGGTGAAACGGATAATGGAAACAGTGTTGGTGAAGATAACAGGCTAACCACACTATGAATCAACACACAAATGGTATGAAAGTGTAAGAACACAGTGAATAAACAACTGTAAATTGTATTGATTCAAGAACAATGTGAAAGAGAAGGTTCAGGGTTACAGCCGCTACTCACACCCTAAACATTCTCAAACTAGGATATTTATAGTTGTGACAGTATCGAAACTATGTTCAATCGAAACTACTAGTTTCGATTGACCATTTACAAGTGATACACAGACTGTCGAAACTACCATCTATCGAAACTACTAGTTTCGATTGAACACACTCAATCGAAACTAAGTAGTTTCGATGGCCCAGACTTAGAAATAAAAACAATAAATTACAGAAAACTGAAATTACATTTAATGAAATGACAAAAAGTAAACAAGTCTAAAACTGTTTAAACAAACAATAAATGACAACAGCTTATACATAAGATATGACTCTACAACATCAGTATAGTGCAGCAAGACCACCACAACAGAATGGAGTGGCTGAAAGGAAGAACATAACTTTAATTGAAGATACCAACTGTAGGTCCATATTTCTCTTGAAATCACTGATTTGATCGATTACACACACACAGGCGGAAACTGTGTGTATGGTGGTGAAACGGATAATGGAAACAGTGTTGGTGAAGATAACAGGCTAACCACACTATGAATCAACACACAAATGGTATGAAAGTGTAAGAACACAGTGAATAAACAACTGCAAATTGTGTTGATTCAAGAACAATGTGAAATAGAAGGTTCAGGGTTACAGCCGCTACTCACACCCTAAACATTCTCAAACTAGGCTATTTATAGTAGTGACAGTATCGAAACTATGTTCAATCGAAACTACTAGTTTCGATTGACCATTTACAAGTGATACACAGACTGTCGAAACTACCATCTATCGAAACTACTAGTTTCGATTGAACACACTCAATCGAAACTAAGTAGTTTCGATGGCCCAGACTTAGAAATAAAAACAATAAATTACAGAAAACTGAAATTACATTTAATGAAATGACAAAAAGTAAACAAGTCTAAAACTGTTTAAACAAACAATAAATGACAACAGCTTATACATAAGATATGACTCTACAACATCAGTATAGTGCAGCAAGACCACCACAACAGAATGGAGTGGCTGAAAGGAAGAACATAACTTTAATTGAAGATACCAACTGTAGGTCCATATTTCTCTTGAAATCACTGATTTGATCGATTACACACACACAGGCGGAAACTGTGTGTATGGTGGTGAAACGGATAATGGAAACAGTGTTGGTGAAGATAACAGGCTAACCACACTATGAATCAACACACAAATGGTATGAAAGTGTAAGAACACAGTGAATAAACAACTGTAAATTGTATTGATTCAAGAACAATGTGAAAGAGAAGGTTCAGGGTTACAGCCGCTACTCACACCCTAAACATTCTCAAACTAGGCTATTTATAGTTGTGACAGTATCGAAACTATGTTCAATCGAAACTACTAGTTTCGATTGACCATTTACAAGTGATACACAGACTGTCGAAACTACCATCTATCGAAACTACTAGTTTCGATTGAACACACTCAATCGAAACTAAGTAGTTTCGATGGCCCAGACTTTGAAATAAAAACAGTGAATTACAGAAAACTGAAATTACATTTAATGAAATGACAAAAAGTAAACTAGTCTAAAACTGTTTAAACAAACAATAAATGACAACAGCTTATACATAAGATATGACTCTACAACATCAGTATAGTGCAGCAAGACCACCACAACAGAATGGAGTGGCTGAAAGAAAGAACATAACTTTAATTGAAGATACAAATTGTAGGTCCATATTTCTCTTGAAATCACTGATTTGATCGATTGCACACACACAGGCGGAAACTGTGTGTATGGAGGTGAAACGGATAATAGAAACAGTGTTGGTGAAGATAACAGGCTAACCACACTATGAATCAACACACAAATGGTATGAAAGTGTAAGAACACAGTGAATAAACAACTGCAAATTGTATTGATTCAAGAACAATGTGAAATAGAAGGTTCAAGGTTACAGCCGCTACTCACACCCTAAACATTCTCAAACTAGGCTATTTATAGTAGTGACAGTATCGAAACTATGTTCAATCGAAACTACTAGTTTCGATTGACCATTTACAAGTGATACACAGACTGTCGAAACTACCATCTATCGAAACTACTAGTTTCGATTGAACACACTCAATCGAAACTAAGTAGTTTCGATGGCCCAGACTTAGAAATAAAAACAGTAAATTACAGAAAACTGAAATTACATTTAATGAAATGACAAAAAGTAAACTAGTCTAAAACTGTTTAAACAAACAATAAATGACAACAGCTTATACATAAGATATGACTCTACAACATCAGTATAGTGCAGCAAGACCACCACAACAGAATGGAGTGGCTGAAAGGAAGAACATAACTTTAATTGAATATACCAATTGTAGGTCCAGATTTCTCTTGAAATCACTGATTTGATCAATTACACACACACAGGCGGAAACTGTGTGTATGGTGGTGAAACGGATAATAGAAACAGTGTTGGTGAAGATAACAGGCTAACCACACTATGAATCAACACACAAATGGTATGAAAGTGTAAGAACACAGTGAATAAACAACTGCAAATTGTATTGATTCAAGAACAATGTGAAATAGAAGGTTCAGGGTTACAGCCGCTACTCACACCCTAAACATTCTCAAACTATACTATTTATAGTAGTGACAGTATCGAAACTATGTTCAATCGAAACTACTAGTTTCGATTGACCATTTACAAGTGATACACAGACTGTCGAAACTACCATCTATCGAAACTACTAGTTTCGATTGAACACACTCAATCGAAACTAAGTAGTTTCGATGGCCCAGACTTAGAAATAAAAAAAGTAAATTACAGAAAACTGAAATTACATTTAATGAAATGACAAAAAGTAAACTAGTCTAAAACTGTTTAAACAAACAATAAATGACAAAGCTTATACATAAGATATGACTCTACAACATCAGTATAGTGCAGCAAGACCACACAACAGAATGGAGTGGCTGAAAGGAAGAGCATAACTTTAATTGAAGATACCAATTGTAGGTCCATATTTCTCTTGAAATCACTGATTTGATCGATTACACACACACACAGTCGGAAACTGTGTGTATGGTGGTGAAACGGATAATGGAAACAGTGTTGGTGAAGATAACAGGCTAACCACACTATGAATCAACACGCAAATGGTATGAAAGTGTAAGAACACAGTGAATAAACAACTGCAAATTGTATTGATTCAAGAACAATGTGAAAGAGAAGGTTCAGGGTTACAGCTGCTACTCACACCCTAAACATTCTCAAACTAGGCTATTTATAGTAGTGACAATATCGAAACTATGTTAAAAAAAACTACTAGTTTCGATTGACCATTTACAAGTGATACACAGACTGTCGAAACTACCATCTATCGAAACTACTAGTTTCGATTGAACACACTCAATCGAAACTAAGTAGTTTCGATGGCCCAGACTTAGAAATAAAAACAGTAAATTATAGAAAACTGAAATTACATTTAATGAAATGACAGAAAGTAAACTAGTCTAAAATTGTTTAAACAAACAATAAATGACAACAGCTTATACATAAGATATGACTCTACAGGTACCACCGGAAAGGAAAGTGGAGTTTGGGATTGACTTAATTCCGGGTGCCAAGCCGGTAGCCAAACCACCTTATAGGTTGGCACCGTCGGAAATGAAAGAGTTAATGGAGCAATTGCAAGAGCTTCTAGATAAAGGATTTATTCACCCAAGTATATCACCTTGGGCTGCACCCATTCTCTTCGTTAAAAAGAAGGACGGAAGCATGAGGAAGTGTATGGATTATCGGGAATTAAACAAGTTGACGGTGAAGAATAGGTACCCGTTACCTCGGATTTACGACTTCTTTGATCAATTACAAGGGGCGTCATGGTTTTCTAAGATTGATTTGAGATTCGGGTACCATCAGTTGATAGTGAAAGAAGAAGACGTTCATAAGACAACTTTTCACACTCGATACGGTCACTATGAATTCACGGTTATGCCTTTCGGTTTGACCAACGCACCCGCGGTTTTCATGGATCTTATGAACCGGGTGTGTAGACCGTTTCTCGACCGTTCGGTTATTGTATTCATCGATGACCTTCTCATCTATTCACGTGATCATGCCTTTCATCTTCGTGAAATTATGGAAGTGTTGCAAAGGGAGAAGCTTTATGCTAAAATTTCAAAGTGCGCATTTTGGTTGCGTGAGATTCAGTTCTTGGGTCATGTGGTGAATGAGAAGGGGATTACTTTCGACCCATCCAAGATAGTGGCGGTAGAAGATTGGTCATCACCGAAGACGCCTTCGGAGATTAGAAGTTTCTTAGGGTTGGCGGGTTATTTTCGGCGGTTTATTGAGAATTTCTATCGAATTGCCTTGCCAATGACAAAGTTAACGCGTAAGGATACTAAATTTGTATGGGGTTCCGAGCAAGAATCTTCCTTTCAACTCTTGAAAGAAAATTTGACTAAGGCGCCTATTTTATCCTTGCCGGACGGGGCCGAAGATTTTGTAGTATATTCGGATGCCTCGCATTCGTGGTTGGGTTGTGTTTTGATGCAAAGGGGGAAAGTGATTGCATATGCGTCTAGGAAATTGAAGACTCATGAGGTGAATTACCCTACCCATGATTTAGAGCTTTCGGTCGTGGTTTTCGCGCTCAAAATTTGGAGGCATTATTTATATGGGGCTAAGTGTACGATTTACACGGATCACAAAAGTCTCAAGTACTTCTTTGACCAAAAGGACCTTAACATGAGGCAAAGGCGGTGGTGGATGCACTTAGTCAGAAGACGAGCGATACACCTATCAAGGTGAAGTCATTTAAGATGACAATTTCATCATCTCTTATAGATGAAATCCAGGAGGCTCAAGTGTTAGCACTTGGTGGTGATTTAAAAAAGGAGCGGATGGTTGCTTTTGTTGATAAGCTTGGGGAAAATAGCTCGGGGCTAAAGACATGCTTTGGATTCCTAGGTTGTCAAGTGTTTTGACAACTATTTTAGACGAGGCGCATAAGTCCAAATATTCTATCCATCCGGGGGCAACAAAAATGTTTTTTGACTTGAGGTGTCATTTTTGGTGGTCGGGTATGAGGCGTGATATAGTTAAGTATGTGGAGAGGTGTCTCGCATGCTTAAGGGTAAACACGGAGCATCAAAAGCCGTATGGAAAGCTTCAACCGCTTGAAATACCGCTTTGGAAATGGGAGAACATCACCTTGGATTTGATCACTAAACTACCAAAGACTCGAAAAGGTTATGATGCGATATGGGTAGTAGTGGATCGGCTGAAAAAGAGTGCACATTTCTTTCCCATAAAGGAAACGTATTCATCGGATAGATTGTCAAAAATGTATGTGAAGGAAATTATGTCACATCATGGTGTGCTGGTGTCGATTATATCGGACCGAGATACGAGATTTACTTCTCGTTTTTGGAAGAAGTTCCATGAGGATATGGGAACTAGATTGAACCTTAGCACCACCTATCTTCCACAAACGGATGGTCAAAGCGAGCGGATGATTCAAACGCTCGAGGATATGTTGCGGGCATGTGCTTCGGATTTTGGTGGTAGTTGGGACGACCATTTACCGTTGGCGGAATTTTTTTACAACAATAGCTACCATTCTAGTATTGGTATGCCACCTTTTCACACAACAATAGCTACCATTCTACCTATTCTTCACCATCAACTTGTTTAATTCCCGATAATACATACACATCCTCATGCTTCCGTCCTTCTTTTTAACGAAGAGAACGGGTGAACCCCAAGGTGAGACACTTGGGCGAATAAATCCTTTATCTGGAAGCTCTTGCAATTGCTCCATTAAATCTTTCATTTCCGACAGTGCCAACCTATAAGGTGCTTTGGCTACCAGCTTGGCACCCAGAATTAAGTCAATCACAAATTGGTTTACAACCGGAATATTGCGAATATCTTTCACCCTTTCTACCACATCCGCAACACAAGCCATGTATGCCTTGCACCCACACACCATGTACTTTGTTGCCTTTACATAAGAAAACATCTTTACTTTACATTTCTTTTCACCTTCAATGTAAATGGACTCACCCGATGGGGAATCGAGTTGTACCGCCTTAGGTCCACATAGAATATTCGCTTTGTTTTTAGACAACCAATCCATTCCCACTATTACATCAAAGTCTCCCATGGACATAGGAACTAAGTCTATAAGGAACGTTTCACCCCCCGCCCTTAACTTGCAATTCCTATAAATATCGAATACTAGGAAACTCTTATCATTTGCCACCTAGATTTCTAAGGGTTCATCTAACTTGCTACTTAGAAACTAAGAGTGCTTCACAAATTTTAAGGACACAAACGAACGACTAGCCCCCGAATAAAAAAGAACTAGTGCAGGTAAAGAGTTAATCTTGAATGTACCTGACACCACCTCCGAGTTCGTCTTGGCCTTTTCCACCGAGATGTGGAAAGCTCTCCCCTTGGGCCTTGGCACCTCCACCCTCTTCTTTTCACCTCCACTTTGCTTTAGCTAGGGACAATCCGCCCTATTGTGCCCGGGCTTGTAACAATTAAAGCACAATTGAATTTGGCTTGAGCATTGAATAGCCATGTGCCCCGGCTTCCCACACTTATAACAGCTCAAGGTTCCCTTCCTACACTCCCCGGAGAGCTCTTTCCCGCAAACTTTGCATCCTCAGGAGGAGAATTTGTTGAAAGGCTTCTTACTTGGGCTCCCACCTTTTATCTTCTTCACCACTTGTTCAACAATTTCCCGCTTCCTCTTTTCACCCCTAGCCTCTTGCCTTCTCAACTCCACCTCTCTTTCCCGACACCTATTAATCAAATCCACGAGTGTGGTAAAAGAGGATGGAGATATGCTATCTCTAAACTCCACTGTCAGCATAGCATATAACCTGTCAATCTTCGCCTTTTCGGTCGATACCACGTCCGGACATAAATTGGCACGATCAAAGGAGGCCCCAGCCAATTCATCAATTGACTCATTCGTTTGCCTCATGAGGAGGAACTCCTCAGTCATCCTGTAAACAGAAGCTTGTGGGCAATGGTACTTCCGAAAAGCCACATTGAATTCCTCCCAATTCATGGAGGTCACCTCTAGTTCACCCCTATCTTTTCGGAGATTCAACAACCACTCCTTTGCCCTCCCAGTCAATAAAGGCACACTAAACATCACCCTATCCTCAAGCTTACATTTGGTAGTCTCGAAATTAGACTCCATGTCCACCACCCACCTGTGGCTAAGAATCGAGTCCACTTGCCCATCATACTCTTTGGGCTTAATCACCATAAACTCTTTTAGGGTACATCCCTGTGGCACCCTCTCCTTTTCCTTTAAAACATCCTCTCGAGTGAACCTAATAGCCCCTCTCATTTCCTCCATCAATAAGGTTGTGGCTTGCTCGAATGCCTTTGCCACTTCCTCCTTTATCATCTATTGGATTCTTGGACCCAAGGGTTCATTGCTTGCCTCTCCTGCCATCTCTAAACTGAGAAAATGAACCCAAAACACCTTAATACCCTTTCACTTCCAATACCCTAGGTATCCATTTCACATTCACTATTATATGTATTAAGTATATTTATAACTACCTATATACATACATACATACATACATGCATACATACATACATACATATATACATACATACATATATAACCACCTTCACCTAATCCTTGCAAATGTTCATTGTTATATGGTTATCATAAATTCCCTTCCACATTTCATTTTATTAAACATATTGGCCAGACATGTTTAATAATACGCCATGCCCAATTGTAATTACCATATGTAGGTCCCTCGGGTGTCACGGATCGTCACATGTAAGTGCGTTAGCTAGTCGGACCAGGTGTGGAATACCCGTGACTAGGTGGATAATCAAACAACACAAAGTAAACCGACAAGAGAATCACTTTAAACTTTCGTCTATTATAAACACTTGAAGGTTACAGAGAGAAAAATACTGAGTGCACAATAGTCTGCGTAATTAACTTCTGTTAACCTATCCAATTTATACAAGACCTGATCTCCGCGCACTTAGCAAGTGCGCAGGGCAAATTGCTCATGCGTACTTAGCAAGTACGCAAGGTATTCTTGCGTACTTGCTAAGTACGCAGGAACTAATTCCTGCGCACATACTAAGTGCGCAAAACACTTAGAGAATTAAGCAACTATCAACATGCATTAGTAAATACAACTCGATAACTAATACATACAGACGCATACAAACAAAGAAAAATACATACAAAGAAAGTACATAAACTAAGACTCTATCCAGAGTGTTTGTCACACAAAAGTGCTTCAACAAACTCCCCCTTGACAACAGCTCTGGATCATCTTCGGTCTTCACAGCTCTGCATCTTTAGCTTCCATCTTCTTCTTATAGTCAAGACAAAACTTGATCACCTTTTCGTATTTAGAAGCAAGGAACTTTGTCCATTCATCCATATGCATGCAGTACCTATCAGCTAGAGCCTCCAGATCTTTCACAGAGAAGTTAATGAAGCAGACTTCATCAAATACTTTGATCAATTCCCTTGGCACTAAGCTTCCACTATCTGACCATACCTTTCCTATCACCACTGCCTCTGGATGTACGTACCAGTACCATATGTTACCGAGGATATCCTGAGATAACTTGCTTAAGGGAATCTTGGTTTCACACAACACTGGCTTGTATACCAGTTTCTTTACACATTTCTTAGTCACAGGATGTCTAGCTTTCTTATCCTTGACTCGCTTGGGCACTTGAGGCTTAAACACTTCAAATTTCCCAGATCTTACTTCACGCTGTAGAACCTGCCACAAACCCATCGTTACTGCGTGATTTGAGTGACCCAACAGCTCTCGTTTTGCTAGGTTCACGAGGTCGTATCTAGGTAAGGAGTTGAAAGCTTCACTGGTTGGTTTCAAGTATTGAACCCCCCCAGATCGCTTGATTGTGAACAACTGCTTATCTTCCTCAAACCTCACAGCTAAGATCATCCCTGTTGCTCCGTGTTTGTCTATGATAGAAGTCTTTTTCCAAACTGGAGCTGGATCCTTTGATGAACTAGCAGGCATATCTTTGTTTTTCTATGCCTCTGGATCCACAGGTGTAGGGTCCGCAGGGGAGGCTTCAGCCGATGCTTCAACATTGCTAGCAGTCTCGACTGAACCTGTATCGAGCTAAGATTCAAAGGATGGAACTTTAAAGATCTCTCCATCTTCAAACTCATAATCGCCTTCCCCGTCGCCCTTGGGAATTTCAATAACTACATCATCATCTTCATCCCAATCATCACCAGAGTCGATCTTTCCTTCTTCAAGATTGTCGAGAGCCTCGATCTGTGCTTCTTTGGAATAGTCAGGCTCTAAGAATAAGATCTCATCGTCAGATAGATCTCTCTTAACATCAGCCACTGACTTTCCTTTATCACCACCACCGGAAGTATCACCACCTTCCTGATGAGTCGACTCCCCCTCAGCCATTGGAATAGCATAAATGGGCACTATCGCCAAAGCTTGATGCTCACTTCCACTAGGACCGACTTCAGGATCCTTGTCTTTGTCATCATCCATTGTCAGATCAACAGGATAACAAGGCTCATCACCGGTAGGTTTAGATGTCTTCTCCTTCTCTTTCTCTTTCTCCTTTTCTTTCTCTTTCTCCCCTGAGCAGCAAGCTTATTGGTCAGGTCAGTAACCAACTTGACCATCATTTCATGTTCTTTTCGCTGCATATCAAACTGAAGCTCTAGAGATGACCTGTGATCCAGAATCATGTTGTTTGTTTTGATTAGTAGCTCGTTCTGGGCCATCACATTTGCTAGTCTCCCTTCCGTCCCAGCCCTCTGGCTTCTTAGAATGGTAACCTCGTCCACCAACGAATTTATCTGAGCCTGTTGAGCCTCAGATTCCTCCTTTGATTTCCAAACAGTTTCTAGTAGAGCAGCAACTTGGGTTTCCAAAGTTTCAATCCTTGCATCCTTCGGATCAGGATTCCTGGACGTAGAAGCTTCAGCATTATGAAGTGGGGATGAGAAGATCGTATCAAAGTCAAAGCCCTGAGTAAAGTCTCCATAGTTGTAGGGTTGACTGATGTGCTCAATTATGGTAGTAGGGATTATGGATGGGATGGTGGTTGTAGGAGTGATGGAAGGTGTGATTGTGACTAACTCTGTAAGAGTAGGAGTAGTCACCGCCACAAGGATAGATGGTACAGGGAGGGTCACTATCACAGGAACCTCCTCTGTGATAGAAGTAACCGCCACATCAGGTGTTACCTGTGGTCTCCTCCGCTGTCGTCGGTACAGCTGTTGTGAAGGTGGGGTAGAGGCTGAATCAGAACTCGCAGACGATACTTGTACTTGCTTCTGAACACTAACCTCTACCACACGAGGAATAGCTTGTTGCTGCCTATCCCCCCTTCATTTGTTGATACTTTCTCTTCTTTGTCTTTGAATATCAGCGTTGAGTTAGAATCTGGCTCGTATTCACTGCTCGTTGACTGTCGCTTTCTCTTAGAAGATGACTCAGGAAGGGTCACCTTCATCATTCTTCTCGGGTGTGCCTGTGATGGTGCATCATCAGAATCAGATGAATCAGACTCTGTATGTTCGGAGTCAGATCCTTCAGCACCATCATTACCTGCTTCTTCTTCTCCTCCAGACAATTCATCTTCACTTTCAACGTCCTCCTCTTCTTGTTGCTCATCAGAATGTTCGCTGAGTTCAGGCTTAGAGTCATGAATAAACCATCTCCAGTCATCTGGTGCCACATACGCTTCATTTAATAGGTGGCCAAAGAGTGTGGTGTGCTCAGGGGTAGGTTCTACACTGCCTGGCTTTAGGAATTGGGAAAACACTCTCTTGTCCACCCGTTTAACTTGCAATCTCTCCCCAGTAGCAGGCAGATTTGGCAACGCATCATTTATCAGTAGTTTCAAAAATCTTGGGTATAACAGGAATCTAAACCTCTCAGCCGTATTTATCTGATCATTTAAGGCTTTGAAGATGTATCTTGAGAAGTTATAGCCCCTGTTGAGAGATAAGCCAACCATGGCTGCTGCAAGATCATGTCCCATTGCATCCTTCCCCGCCTTTCTTGAAGAGATGCACATGATCATCACGTGGGCAAAGTACCTCCACTGATCGAGCACCCACATCTTCTTGTAGGAAGAATAATCTCGAACACAGACATATCACATACGCTGCCTCCAACATCCATCCACGAAGTAGTCAGGATAGGCTGTTGGATCGGTGGTGAGATCTCAGAACTGTAAGACCCGTCGAATGGTGTCCTCAGAAAAGGCGATGTCATGACCTGCCATGGTAGCCCGTATAACATTAGGGGCTACCGTGCAGTCATGTTCCGCTGTCTCCCAGAACTGCTCCAGGTACGGTCTTGATACTATTGGGTCTGCTGATATAGCATAGCTGATCCTTAAACGGTTCAAGAAGTCAACTATCTCTCAGTATTGTAGTGCAGCACCCTTCCATTCCGGTTCTGTATGTGCTAGGAGGTTGAACTCACTGGTAAAGGCACGAGCCATCACTGCAAAAACACACAGAAAGCATAATAAGAACAAGAAGATTCATTGGAATTGAATACACATGACTAAGTATAGCAGTTACTCATTGAACTGAATTTCAGACATAGAAAAAATTTCACAAGTGTTGGTCCGGCGTACTTAGCAAGTACGCAGGGATTTGTTCTTGCGTACTTAACAAGTACGCAGGAATTACTTCTTGCGTACTTGTTAAGTGCGCAAGAAATGCACTTAGTCAAATTTTCCAGAGATCCAATTTTCAACAGATGATCAACATTGATCTGGATTAGGGTCACCACAAGGTCAAAATCCGTGATTAAGACCTATGGAACCAATATCAACATCAAAGATCTGCTATCATTGTCAAATTTTGACCTAAGAATGACCCAGGCGAACCGACGGTCAATCAAGGGGTCAAAGGTCAAAATCAAGAATCGATAAGGACGATTAAGTTCTGATTAAGGTTCGTTTGATGATTCTAAACAAATTTTAATCATAATGTGTTTCCAAAACAACCAAAAATTTGTCTAAAACCAAGATTCAAACCCTAAAAATATCGGTTTGAAAGTTACGACTTTATGGATGAAATGTCCCAAGATTCTCACCAAATGATGTTGATATGATGATGAAACTAGAATTGGGATGAAAAAGCTCTTTGGAACACTTGAAATTTTGAGTAAAAAAGTAGCGGTATTCAACAGTCGTTATGAGTTTGAAATGAGATGAAACTGAAGAAAAATTCTAACTCCTGTTTATATACCAAACACATATTGGTCTTCATACTTGCTAAGTGTGTAGGACTTAACTCCTGCGTACTTACTAAATACGCCTGACCTAAGTCTTGCGTACTTGTTAAGTACGCAGGGTTTACCTCATGCGCACTTATCAAGTACGCAGAGACCCTTGTGTGCTCAAACTTTCAACTCAAATTATGAAGATTTCAAGTCAAATAACAAACAAGATAAAAGCATTCAATCAAGAGGATTCAAATTCAATTCAGGAAGGTTAAACACAAATATTTTTGGCTTTCCTGATTAAAATTGAACTATACACAAACTTAGAATCTTTTTGATCTTTTCAAGATAGAAATATACAAGTATATACACACACACTATTTTTGTTCAAAGACACGAGCAGAGGATCATATCAGGCTAAACTATAGCAAAAACGATACAAGATAAACATCAAAGAATATGGGATCATGTCATGGATTACTATTTATTCATACGTAATAAGCACATAGACAAGTAATTCAAGTTTGCAATATTATAAGATTTGAAACCATAAGCATCTTTGTATCACGTTCTTGTGTGTTAAGGTATTAATTGTAAGATATACAACGTGTACCCCACTGATATGCTACAGTAATGTAAATTGCACTATCTCAAGGCACCGAAGAATTTCCCAATGATTTTCTAAATTTCCAGAATGAGGCTACATCAATTAGCACAGGAAAAATCGAACAGAATCCATAACGATTATCAGGAATCATAAGATTCAGAATCTAGTGATTCATTTGTCTTGGTTTCATTTGATTTCTTCATTGAATATCTGTATGATGATTCGGGATAATGAATATGGTGTTTGAGTATTAGGGTAGGGGAATCCAACTTTTATCTGGATTAATTCAATGAATCAGGAGTGATTCAAGGGTGAATACACGCTCCACGGTTGATGTAGAGACATGTCTTGATTCAATCTCTCATTGCATACTTGTGAGTATGGGCAGTGAGATGAACCACATAAATTGTGCTAACGACCTAACCCGAAACTAGTCTCTTAAGAAAATTATTGCCAAAATCTAATATCCTTTATCTGATAATGATCTTTTTGTATTCTTTTACACACGCACACATGCATACATGGGTTCAAAGCACAGTTGTAGTCTATATTTAGTTTCCACACTACTAGTGATTCAAAGACGCCTACAGCCTACTGACAATTCAAATTACTTGTAAATAAGCAGATTAAAAAACATAACAAGTTAACCAATTAAGTAAGTATGATGCAATCATTTCCCATAGGAGCAGTCTATGGCGTTTAGATCATTTCTGATGTACAATCATTTCCTCTTTTCTCAAGATAACTTTGAAATTTTCTCCAGTTTCTATTTTGTTTGAATTTTTGTAAAATATTTGAAAATTAAAAGAACTATACCTAAAACTTTAAAAGAAATAAAATTTAACTTTCATGAATTGAATTGATTAAGAAAAACAAGTTTTTCACTCTGGATTGAACATTCCTATCAAGTTGACAAGATTCTCAAAACGGGATCGGTCAAACGCCTTAGTGAAAAGGTCAGCAAGATTGCCATCCGTGTGAACCTTTACAAGTTCAATGAGATGCTTTTCAGCATAATCACGGATGAAATAATGGCGAATTTCAATATGTTTAGTCTCAGAATGTTTCACCGGGTTATTTGTAATGGACATGGTGGCATTGTTGTCAATGAACAGAAGAGTTCTAGTGAAGTTCAAGCCGTAGTCTCTCAATTGCTGCTGAATCCACAATATCTGAGAACAACCGCTAGCTGCAGCAATGTATTCTGCTTCACATGTTGAGACAGAAACCGTTGACTGCTTCTTACACTACCAGGAAACCAGTCTATCTCCCAAGAATTGACATCCACCAGAAGTTGACTTCCTATCAAGGTTACAACCGCCATAATCTGAATCAGTGTAGGCTTTGAAGTCAAATGACTGCTGTTTAGAGTACCAAAGACCCAATCGGGGTTTCCCTTTCAAGTATCTGAAAATCCTCTTTACAGCTATCATATGGGACTCCTTCGGTTGCGACTGAAACCTTGAGCACAAGCATACAGCAAACATTATATCCGGCCTTGAAGCTGTGAGATACATAAGAGATCCGATCATTCCACAGTACAATTTGCAATCCACATCCTTTCCATCTTTGTCAGGATGCAGACCATGATTGACGGGAATAGGTGTGCCATAAGTACTGCTATCATTCATCTTGTATTTCGACAAGATGTCCTGCACATACTTTGTTTGATGCAGATAAATGTCATCCTCTCTTTGACTGACTTGCAGACCTAGGAAGAACGACAGTTCACCCATGTTACTCATTTCAAACTTGGACTTCATCACATGTTCGAATTCCCTACACATCTCATCATTTGTAGACCCGAAGATAATGTCATCGACATACACTTGTACAAGAAGAATATCACCTCCTGCTTTCCGTATGAAGAGGGTCGAGTCGATCTGTCCACGGTCGAAACCATTAGACAGTAGATGCTTAGATAAAGTCTCATACCATGCCCGAGGTGCTTGATGAAGACCATAAAGTGCTTTGTTGAGCTTGTACACTTTATTGATATTATGCGGATCTTCAAAGCCAGGAGGTTGAGTGACATAGACCTCTTCATGTACTTTTCCATACAGGAAAGCACTCTTCACATCAAGTTGATAGACCTTGAAGCCAACATATGAGGCATAAGCCAGCAACAGTCGAATGGCTTCAAGTCTAGCAACTGGGGCAAATACTTATGTGTAATCCAAGCCCTCTTGTTGATAAAAACCCTAAACAACCAACCTTGCTTTGTTCTTCACCACAACATGACGATCATCCGTCTTGCATTTGAACACCCATCCGGTGCCAATTGGTTGTACTCCCCTTGGCAAGTCAACCAAATCCCACACATGCAACTTTTGGAATTGAGACAGTTCGTCTTGCATTTCCTCAATCCAGCAGTTGTCAGCGAGAGCCTCTTTCACATTCTTCGGATCTAACTGGGACACGAATGCAATGTTTCCATGACACCAGTGTCAAGTATCTCGAGTAGAGACTAGTATTCTCAGCAATGGTTCGATGACGAGTTTGAACACCGGCATGAGGATCACCAATAATGTTATCAATTGGAAGATTCTTATGCACTCTCATCTCAGGTACATTCGGTTCCTGAATTTCTGAATCGAGGTTCGTGCTTAACTCCCCTATATCCTGTGTTCCAGAAGAAGAAGATTCAATGTTGACTGGATCAACTGGAGCTTCATTTCCTACACAAGTGTTAGGATTTGCTTGAGCGTCATTTCCGTCAACATGAACATCTTCACTGTTATCACCATTAAGATGTTCAGATGCAGATGCAGCATAGGAATCAGGAGTTACAATTGGTACAGTAGCGCGTGTTGAGAAACTGGAGTCATCACCGCCACCAAATAATTCATATACATTTGCGGCATCATTTGCAGACAAATCTGGAAGATTGAAAGTTTTGAATAGGGCATCATAATCAAAACCCTAAGTTGGACCAGTTGGTTCTGGTGGAATGCTGTGTTTACTACAATCCACTTCAAACTACTCCTCGACAGTACGAGTTCCTATATTGTACACTCTCTTGCAAGGCGAGTTGGCAACATATCCTAAGAAGATGCCTTCCAACGCTTTTGCATGAAACTTAGACTTGCGGTCTTTGTATTGTAGCAATAAGGAACATGGACTACCAAAAGGAACTAGATAGTCAAGATTGGGAGGTCGATTGTTGATCAACTCATAACAAGTCTTGTTGTGCCTCTTCACAACCAGAACTCTGTTCAAGACGTGACAACCTGTATTAACTACTGAAAGTGACAGGAAGCTTTGCATCTGACAGTATTTTTCTTGCAGTCTCAATCAATGTTCTGTTCTTCCGTTCTACGACTCCATTCTGCTGAGGTGTGCACGGGGCACTAAATTCGTGACGGGTCCCCTTCTTGAGACAGAAAAGTTCCATCAAATTATTCTTGAACTCAGTTCCGTTGTCACTCCTTATTCTTCTAACCTTCAACTTGCAAAGAGATTCCAAGCTCAGGATCAAGTATTGAAGAATATCAGCAGTTTCGTCCTTCGTACCTAAAAAATGCACCCAAGAAAAACGTGAGAAATCATCAGTTACAACCAGACAGAATGACTTACCTCCAATACTCCTGATACTTATGGGGCCAAACAAATCCATATGTAATAGCTCCAAAGGGGTATCGATGGAGTTTTGGAGCTTAGTCTTGTAAGAATTCCGTTGCCGTTTGCCCTTTTTACAAGGTATACAGTCATCTGTAATGGTAAATCTCAGCTTAGGAACACCGATTACCAAACCGTTTTGGACAAGATGATTCATTTTACGATAAGAAATATGTCCGAGTTGCCTATGCTACAAGATAGAGTCAAGTTCTGTCGCTTTGGTAAGCAAACAGGTAGCAACTGATGAGAAGGTTGTTCCCACACTCATATCAATCTGATAGGTGTCGTTTGTCCTTGGCGCTCTCATCAGAATCCAATCTTCAGGAACCTCAAAACCAGGTTTGAGTATCAAGCATTTATTCTTATCAAACATCACTGAGTACTCCTTGTCGCACATTTGGGAGACACTCAACAAGTTATGCTTCAGCTGCTCGCAGTAGTTGACATTGTCAAAGCTGACACAACCATTTGACACAACGCCTTGACACGTAATACTACCGCCTTTCTCTCCAGCAAAGGCCACATAGCCGCCTATGAATGGTTTAACATCTTGAAGCAAGACCATGTTACCTGTCATGTGCCGGGAGCATCCACTATCTACATACCAATGATTAGAGATAGTACCCTTCGAATGTCCCTGCACGAGTCAAAAAAAGAATTAATTAGATTTGGAGACCCAAGCCATAGTGGTCTTGGGTCATCCATCTTTCTTAAAATAAACAACCTCAATTAACTCACAATCATGACCGTTAAAAATGGATGAATCTTTAGAAGAATTGGGACTAGGAGATTCAGAATTTTTATCTTTGTTATTCCAGGATCTCTTCTTTTTCTTAACTGGAATAGTAGACTTAGATTCAACAGCAACAGGCGAACTAGTGGAAGCTTCACCTGATTGAATTTTAGTCAGCTGTTCAAGCTTTCTCAACCTCTTGTTCCTTCTCCTTCTCTGTGGCTTAGAGAGTTTCACCACAGGTTTCTCACAAGTAGGTGTACTACCAGAGGTAGATACACAAGGTTTAGCAGGATGCTTTCCCTTTCTTGAAACAGATGGTTTAGCCTCAGATGTGATCTTTGGCTTTACCATAGGTTTTACTGGTGGTTTCACCACACTTGCTTTTGGACTTTTGGGATGTTTCACTGGTGGTGACATAGGGATGACAGCCGGTTGTGAAACAATTGGCCGTTTCCCATGGTTCTTAGAAGGGCAGTTCACAAAAATGTGACCAACCATACCACAGTGAAAGCAAGTCCTCTTGTCTGTGCAAGTCCTCCTGTAAGGCTCATTAGATCTGGCATTTGATGACTCAGCATTAAGAGCAGGAGCAGTTGGTTGGTGAACAGGAGTTTGACCCGATAAAGATTGGTTTTTGGGAGTATAATATTTTTGCATATTTCCTTTATAACCAAGCCCATAATGAGCTGAAAAAGCTTCTTTCTTAACTTGATTAATGTGTTTATACCCCCCATAAAGCATTACCTTTAATTTATCATTTGATTCAATGATATCGGGTTCAGTCAAAATACAATTGTCACTACTAGTGATAATGTTTTTCTTAATTTTCTGTTCACATAACAACTCCTCAGATACTACTCCTTTAGGGTAGGTGCTTTCAGACCCATCACCAGAAGCAGTAAAGAACTTCTCATTAGATGCAGAGTCAGCCTTACTTGAGGAATCATCCTTGTTAGAGGAATCATCCTTAGCTGAGGACTTATCAAGGCAAGACAAATCAATGTCTATTAAGTGGTTGACAAATTTCCCGCTAACTGGTGGAGGAATAGCATTAGTACCCAACCCTAAGCCATTCAATTGCCTCACTACATACTCGTAGTGTTCCACCACAAAACGAGAATTTTTCAACTTCTCATTAGTACATTTCAACTGCAAGATCTCATTTTGCAGCTTGTTGATCTCATTGTTCCTTTTCTCTAACCCCTCGTATGCAACATCCAAGTGAAACTGTTGATTGCTGATTTTAAGTGAATAATCATGTTTTTCTTTCTTTAGCGTTTCAATTGAATCTTTAAATCGTTTTTCGTTTTCTTTGTAGCTTAAAGCTGCAATACGAAGGGGTTCGACTTTGTCTTGAAGCTTAGAATTTTCAATTTTTAAACTTAGACATTTGGAACAAGAAATGACAGTAAAAGTATTAGAATCTACCTCATTCGATGAACTTGATGCCTCTCCAATAGCCATGAGGGCAACAACAGTTGTAGACTCTTCTTGGTCAGCCACAGAATCTTCCCTTTCCTCAGCTTCCATCATCTCCATAATCTCAGCCATAAGACCAACCTGAGTTTGTGCAATAAGAGCATCCTCCAGATGAACACCCAAATCAAAGCTATCGTCCTGTTGAGCCACCAATGCATTGGACGTTCCACCTTGGCTTTGATTGTGGTTGTTTGAGTTGTTGTAGCCTTGGCTGTTTCCTTGGCTGGGTCTGGTGAAACCCGAAGCCGGTGTTCTGTCCTTTTGACATTCATGAGCAAAGTGTCCAAAGTTCAGACACTTGTAGCACTTGGCCTTGGATTTGTCAAAACCAACCTTGGCAATTGAATGCCCGCCAATGAATTTTCTTCCTGTTTTGTTTAGGAAACGCTTGACTCTCCTCAAGATCATGGCCATATTCCATTGAATATCCATATCCTCCATATCATCCGGATCCAATTGATTAAAGTCTTCTTCGATGGTTTCAGGATCCGTTAGCTTGCCGCCAATAAAGTTCTCATAGGCAAGCATGCATGATGATAATAAAGCCACATGATCTTCAGCTATCTTAGCTATTGCTAATTGGTTAGCTGAAGATGAGGGAGAAGGATTTCTTGAGGAGTTCTGGTGATGAGATCCAGAACCAGAACCAGATGCTGCATAGCACGCATGACCACCACAAGCTTTTACAGTTTCTTCCTCATGAGAGTTTCCTGAGAAAAGGGCAATTCCAGAGCCCGATGACTTGGTTGTAGAAGACGTCCCATAATACATAGAAGGGTCTTGTATTTGAGGTCTTCCTGAGCTCTCCTTTCTTTTTAGGTTCATGTCATGTGCTTGAACCTTTCCAATTGCCTCGTAAATTGTCATCTCATAAAACTTAGAATTTTCTCTCATCAGGGTAGTATACATCTCAAATTTGGGTGGTAAAGCATCCAAAAATATTTCAACTAATTCCTCATTTGGATAGATGAGGTCAAAAGCTTTCAACTCGATCTGCAAATGATAGAATCTAGAGATGAGTTCATCTATGGATTCGTTCTCCAGAAATCTGAAGCACTCATACTGCTTCATGAGTAGATCCCGTTTACTTTTCTTGATATCACTATTGCCCTCGAATCTCTTCTGTAACGCCTTCTAGAGATCCTTGGAGTTATCGTATCCTCTGAAGCTGTGGAATAACTCCCTAGTTAAGGCTATAGTGATAGATCCGTGTGCCTTCTTCTCTCTATCATAAACTTTCTTTTCTTCTTCATCAAGTTTAGAGATAGGCTTGGGAACTTCGTCATCAAGGTAAATGTATGTGGGATGTTTATAGCCCTCTAGAATGGGTATCCACAACGAAGAATCGGTATAAGAAATATAATGCTCAAAGCGTGCTTTCCAGTTTGAATAATCATTTACATTAAGCAGCTTTGGCAGTTTCTGAGGGGTTCCGATCTCGTTGTCATAGTTCAGAAGGTTACCGAGGTTATGAAGATTTGACATGGTGAACACTTAGTCAAATTTCAGAAAAATCAAAGACACTTGCGCACTTGTAACTGGCCTTGAGCACTTAGAGAAATAGCCTTGCGCACTTATGATTTGCTCTTGCGTACTTGATAAGTATGCAGGAGTAGAAGATAAGTACGCAGGAGATAACTTAAGTACGCACTAATATTAGTCTTGCGTACTTAGACTGTACTTTTTGCCAGAAAAGGTAAGTACGCAGATAACCTTTTCACCAACTCTCACCAAACTTTTCTGGTCCCAGGAAACTCACCGGAGATGGCAGAAATCGAAAAATTGACCAAACAAAATGAGCCACAGGGTCAGAAACTCGTTTCTAACCAACCTTTGATGCTCAAAACACTCAAATACACAACAAAAGTCGGTTTTTAAGTGATTTTTGCTTCTAAATCAGTGCTCAAGAGCTACCCCTAATTTATCACAAAAATCAACAAAAATATCCACTTTTGCTTGCAAAAACTCTGTAGGATGTGAAGAAAATGCTCCAAACACACTCACAACACTCGAAATTAAGAGCAATGCTCTGATACCACTTGTAGGTCCCTCGGGTGTCACGGATCGTCACATGCAAGTGCGTTGGCTAGTCGGACCTTGTGTGGAATACCCGTGACTAGGTGGAGAATCAAATAACACAAAGTAAACCGACAAGAGAATCACTTTAAACTTTCGTCTATTATAAACACTTGAAGGTTACAGAGAGAAAAATACTTAGTGCACAATAGTCTGCGTACTTAACTTCTGTCAACCTATCCTATTTATACAAGACCTGATCTCTGCGCACTTAGCAAGTGCGCAGGGCAAATTGCTCATGCGTACTTAGCAAGTACGCGAAGTATTCTTGCGTATTTACTAAGTACGCAGGAACTAATTCCTGCGCACATACTAAGTGCGCAAAATACTTAGAGAATTAAGCAACTATCAACATGCATTAGTAAATACAACTCGATAACTAATACATACAGACGCTTACAAACAAAGACAAATACATACAAAGAAAGTACATAAACTAAGACTCTATCTAGAGTGTTTGTCACACAAAAGTGCTTCAACACCATCTCCATATAACAAGTCACAAATCAAGTTTCGGCACACATAAAACTTTGTCATTCATTAATACATATACATATTCACCACATATATATAACCACTTATCCAATCATTACTAACCTTTCATTTCCGCAAGCTCCGAGTCTTAGTCAAGTCCTTCATGGATTCTCGTATCATTTTCCCCCATATCAAGAGCATCCGGTTTGAGTTTGGTGCCACCACACCAAATCCCTCAAACCATTGCTCAGATACCAAGTTGTAACACCCTTAATTGGAACATGTAGGTCCCGAAACAGACCTGTAGAACACAGATCTGAGTTGAAATCCACAAACAGTCAGGATCAAAAGGCGAAATCTCTGGATCTGGTATCACTCTCGAATCACAAATGGTAGAGGCGGGTGCGGGAATCACATACACGAACATAAATGTATAAAAGTGAAGAAGAACAGATAATTGAAAGCATAAAACGTATGATTATTAGATTGAAATGAAAATAAACGCTCATCATACACTAACAATTAGTCTCACCCTAGGGTGAGCTCCCCATGGGGTGGTGATTCCCTCTACAGACACACTCACTCCTAATAGGTATTCTTCTATATATAGGAGGCCTCATGTGCCTTGTTTTCCAAGCTACCGCAGAAGAGGCCTGAAAAACAGGCATCGAAACTAGGTAGTTTCAATTGAACAAATGTTCAACCGAAACTACTAGTTTCAATACTGTACTTTCTATTGACAGCATCAGTCTCATTTCTATACCCAACAGAACAGCAATTAGTAAAACATTAAAACGCACGCGGAAGTTTTATCTCAGAATTTTTTTTTAACCCTCACGTACCGCGAGGGATTCTTTCCCTCCCCTCGCATACCGCGAGGGAGCTCCAAAATCTGCCACCCGAGAACCAGGTCTCTCGCGTACCGCGAGGGACCTGAGTAAACAGAAAGTTTACTCAGTTTGCCCAGTTCCGTACTTAGCCATTTTTTTCACATTTTCACCAATACTACATGACACCAAAAATCCCCAACACTTGGGTTTTTGACCAAACTTTCAATCATCTATATACACAACATGTTTTAACACCAAAACATCATTTCAAGTGTCATTTACACCATTTTACAAGGATTTTCTTAAAATCCCCAAAAACACCAAATTTTGCATACGAGAATCCTTCCACACCTCGGACTTGACTTAGAATTACATCGGAGCTTTCCCTACATAACCACATATATAAATCACCGTTAGTAATGACGATAAACATATTCAACAAGTATTTACACTTGTTTTGACCCATTTGATCAATTAAGGTTCTTAACACTAACATTTCCACTACAAGTCTCATTCTTTTCCTATTACATTCATATACCACCACCCATTCATCCATTAGAAGTATTCCACACTTCTAATAAGGTTCATGACCTCATGGTGCGAGTACCACAACTCGTCTTACCCGCACTTGGAGTATTTGACTCCAACTCCACCCTTTGAAGTATTCCACACTTCTTGATGGGTTTATTACCTCTTGGTGCGAGTAACACAACTCGTCTTACCCATACTTGGATTATTTGACACCAAGTTCACCTATTGAAGTATTCCTCACTTCAATCCACCATTTCACCAAAACATATTTCATTTGGTTTGACTATATACCACATAAGTCATTTATGCCACATTTACCACATTCACATAATAGTATGACTATTTACCACATATGTCATTTACTCCACATTCACATAATAATTTGGCTATTTAACACATGAGTCAATTTAATACAATTCCACACATACTACATTCAAGCAACAACCATACACATTCACTTCAACTTCTAGTATGCATACAATTCACATACACCACACATTTATCAACATTACTAAGTAAGTGCAAAGGCACTTACCTTTAGATTTGGAAGATCTGGTGCCTCCTCCTTGGTTCATAATTTGATTACCTAAACATATACACCTAGTTTAGTAATCTAACATTCATCACCAACAAAGTATAATTGATTCCACAACACAATTTTCATTTCCAACCCAAACTGACCCGTTTGGGTTATTCCCATAACCAACACCCCCTTTCAATAAAAACTCACCTACTTGAGTTTTCTTTCCAATACCTTGACACTAATTTCTCATTCAATAACTTTTATTAGGTTAATTTGGTTTTGTTCAAGTGTCTAATACCACCTAAACACTTAATCATCACTAATTCAACAATCTAGCATCATGATCCAAACACCCCCAATTTTCACCGTATGAACCCTAACTTTTCAAAATCAAAATCAAAGGGTTCTAGGATGTTAATCACCTCTTTTTACCTTTATATTAGCTAGATTATCAACAATCTATCATCCATTTACCACATGCATACAAAATTTTCAGATTTCTACAAAACCCATCAACTAACACATTCATGGTGAAATCAAATGGAAGATTATCACTTACTTGATGTTAGGAGAGTGATGTGCAAGCCAAAACTCACACAAATCAAGCTTCAAATGCACGGTTTGCTTCAATTTCAATTTCTCCATTTTTCTCCTCTTGGAATGAACGACTCTTTCACTAACAAAATGGTGAATTTTGACTTCAATAAGTCAAATATGGCAGATTTTCCATATTTACAATTTAACCCCTCAACTTCCATTTCACCCACTTCATTCCAAACTTGTGAAAACTATAATAACCCCATTACTAACTTGAAACCCACTTGTTTCAACTTATTTCTAAAATATTTTTTTCACCATAATATTATTTAGAAATATTTATTTATTTATAACGAAACCCGGATTTTGGTTCGTTACATTTCAGGAAAGTTTTGAGCGATCTGTTTCTCTCGCGGTACGTGAGGGAACCCAGTTACAGGTAAAATTAGCTATTTTCAAGGTATAAAAGGTTGGGGTCGATTCTAGGGTTTATTATTCGATTCCAGACATCAAGATCAGAGCTTTTTGGTGATTCTAAGTCGGAGGAAGCTTCTAGGATCAATTGGGAGTGCTAATTTAAGTTGGAGATCGAAGATTGGGTCGATTACGTCACCTGGTTAACATCACCTTTCTTTGTTTTACTTTTCCAATTTGAAACCATGTTATCTTTGTTTGAATCTTCTGTTTTGAGTATTTTGATCATGATGCTTGGCTAGATCCTTGATACTACCTAGGTCAATGATGAATATTTGTTAAAGTATTGATTTTTATTCAGTTTTGGATTCTAATTGTTGGATGAATGATCTTGTAAACTATATTGACTATTAATTGTGATGATATAGCATGCTTAATTCTGTTTGTGTGATTGATTTCAATTCCATATGTTGATTGTGGTTGTCTGCCAATTCGATTAGCGTATCTTGGTCATAGATCTTAGGGTTTGTGATTTTGGTGGTTTGCTAGACGTAGTAACCATTGGAATTGTCGTTGATTGCTGATTTGAGTTGAGTGTGTATCCTAGTTCAATACATGAGAGGTGAGAATTAGTCGGTTAGTCTTCGTCATTAGGAATCTAAGTGTTAACAGTCTGAGAGGACGTTAGTATAAGGTGTCTAGTAATATGTTGCTATTTTGAATCATAATTATTATTCTGAGATTACCCCGTGCATTCTTTGAGTGTATTGTGGACGGTGTGACTGAGAGGTAATCCATACATTAGGGTACTTGATCATAGTTGGAAATACCTAAGAAGTGATCCAACCATCTGGTGAGTTTAGTACGCTTTAGGTAGCTTAGTTGGTGACACCCTGAGAGTGATTAGGGATCCACTAGGTTGTCTTTAGCAGTTATCTTTAGAATCCTAGATCCATCTTAGTTCCAGAACCGGTAGAATTTGTGCTTTGCAAGTAGGATTTCGACCTAGGTAGTGTTCTTCCCATTCCTGATTTCACCTTAGCTTTCCCTTGATAGTTGAATCGTTCTCGGTTTATTGCATAATTAGCTTAATAAGTAGTGTAGTCAACCCCCAAACCAATCAAATATTTAGTTAGAGTCAGAGTCTAGTATTGTTACATAGTGTCTCTAGGGTTCGATAATCCGGTTTACCATTAAGTTGTGCTACACTCGATAGGTTCACTTGCTTGTCAGTGCGGTTTAGTTAGAGGGTATTCCATTTATTACTTAAGTTAGGTTTTTATAGTTATTTTTATAGACCGTCTGGACGACATCAGAGGAAGACTGATTTAATGGCAATGCAAGAAGCAAACCTGTGTATCAACATCTACAGCAGAAGCAGAATACATTGCAGCTTCAAGTTGCTGTACACAAGTCATCTGGATACAAAATCAAATGTTAGATTATGGGATGACTTTCATGGCAATTCGCATTCACATTGACAACATGAGTGCTATATCAATTACAAATAACCCTGTGCAACACTCCAATACAAAGCACATTGACATCAGGTATCACTTCATAAGAGATCAACCTGAGAAAAAGAGAATTATTTTAACCAAAGTTCACATTAATGAGCAATATGCTGACTTGTTTACAAAACCATTTGATGAAGCTAGATTTAGATATTTAGTTGAATCCATTGGCATGATGAACTTTGATTAAAATGTGTCTCTAAAATATTGAATAAAAATGTGATTGTCTTTCTTTTGTTGTAAATAAAAAGTTAACAGTCAGCAGCAAACATTTTTGCTGCTGACAGGTTTTTGTCAGTCGACAGCAAACATTTTTGTTGCTGACAGGTTTAGTCTTCAGCAGCAAAGAATTTGCCACTGACTGCCTTAATTTATCAGCAGGAATAAGTTTCCTGCAGATAGCTTTAAGGCAATCAGCATCAACATCTTTGAAGCGGACCATTACATCCATTAGCAGCAACCAAGTTTGCTGCTGATAAGCTTAACCATCAGTAGCAATCAAGTTTGCTGCTGATAGGCTTAACCATCCGCCGCAACCAAGTTTGCTGCTGATGGTTAAAAATGAGTCTAAATTAACTTTTACCCGCTGTAAAAACCACTTTCAGTCTTTACCATGACTGCTACAGTGTTACAACTGTAAAACATTGAAAAGTAAATGGGTTGTACAGTACAAGTAAATTTGCTTTTTCCCTCCTTTTCCGTTATAACAAAAATCAAATTTCTCCCTTCACCACTTCACATTCAATTCTGACCTAACCCTCACAATTTATCTCAAGCATTCAAAGCTTTCCCATACTTAACCACCTTTCAAAAGCTTCATCCTTCCCTCCGAATCTAACCATAATGGCGAATATTGATATCAACAACCCCAATGACAAGTTCTCAACCTACCATAATCTAACTACATATCTTGTCAAAGGGAAGAAATCTGAAGGGTTCGACGACATGATCAATTTCCTATGTTGGTTGAAAATATATTTCGCCCTGGCTGTCAACCTCACAATCTACATACCTCACATGGAGGATTTCTGGAACTCTGCCGTCTTCTCTACCGAACAGGGGACTCCCCAATTCAAAGCCACGGTAGACGGCAAAGACACAATCACAGAAACCACACTCAGAAAACACCTAAAGCTTCAGGACGAGGGAGCTGCCAACTCGTACACAAAGAGTGAGTACATGAGGACCTTTGTATTCATAGGGTACACAGGAAATCAAGATGATTACACAATCGAGAAGGCACTGATGGGTCCTCCTTGGAAGTTCTTATGCCACACTCTTCTATAATACATATCTCATAAGAGAAATGGATGGCATCAAATGAGTTGTACTCTTGCCTCCGCTTTCCATGGTATGGTAACTTGTCAAGGCTTCAATTTTGCTCATTTGATATCCGAGGTAACGGGTACCTATTCTTCACCGTCAACTTGTTTAATTCCCGATAATCCATAAACATCCTCATGCTTCCGTCCTTCTTTTTAACGAAGAGAACGGGTGCACCCCAAGGTGAGACACTTGGGCGAATAAATCCATTATCTAGAAGCTCTTGCAATTGCTCAATTAACTCTTTCATTTCCGGCGGAGCCAACCTATAAGGTGCTTTGGCTACCGGCTTGGCACCAGAAATTAATTTAATCCCAAACTCTACTTCCCTTTCCGGTGGTACCCCCGGTAACTCATCCGGAAACACATCCACAAATTGGAATTAAGACTATAAGGAACGTTTCACCCCCCGCCCTTAACTTGCAATTCCTATAAATATCGAATACTAGGAAACTCTTATCATTTTCCGCCTCGATTTTTAAGGGTTCATCTAACTTGCTACTTAGAAACGAAGAGTGCTTAACAAATTTTAAGGACACAAACGAACGACTAGCCCCCGAATAAAAAAGAACTAGTGCAGGTAAAGAGTTAATCTTGAATGTACCTAACACCACCTCCGAGTTCTTCTTGGCCTCTTCTGCCGAGATACGGAAGGCTCTCCCCTTGGGCCTTGGTATCTCCACCTTCTTCTTTTCACCTCCACTTTGCTTTAGCTCGGGACAATCCGCCCTATTGTGCCCGGGCTTGTAACAATTATAGCACAATTGAATTTGGCTTAAGCATTAACTAGCAATGTGCCCTGGCTTCCCACACTTATAACAGCTCAAGGTTCCCTTCCTACACTCCCCGGAGTGCTCTTTCCTGTAAACTTTGCATCCTCAGGAGTGCTCTTTCCCACACTTATAGCACAATTGAATTTTTTGAAAGGCTACTTACTTGGGCTCCCGCCCTTTATCTTCTTCACCACTTGTTCAACAATTTCCCGCTTCCTCTTTTCACCCCTAGCCTCTTGCCTTCTCAACTCCACCTCTCTTTCCCGAAACCTATTAATCAAATCCACGAGTGTGGTAAAAGAGGATGGAGCTATCTCTGAACTCCAGTGTCAGCATAGCATAGAACCTGTCAATCTTCGCCTTTTCGGTCGATACCACGTCCGGACAGAACTTGGCACGATCAAAGAAGGCCCCAGCCAATTCATTATTTGACTCATTCGTTTGCCTCGGGAGGAGGAACTCCTCATTCATCCTGTCAACAGTAGCTTGTGGGCAATGGTACTTCAGAAAAGCCACCTTGAATTCCTCCCAAGTCATGGAGGTCACCCCTAGTTCACCCCTATCCTTTCGGAGATTCAACAACCTCTCATTTTCCCTCCCAGTCAATAAAGGCACACTAAACATCACCCTATCTTCCGTCTTACATTTGGTAGTCTCGAAATTAGACTCCATGTCCACCACCCACCTGTGGCTAAGAATCGGGTCCACTTGCTGATCATACTCTTTGGGCTTAATCACCATAAACTCTTTTAGGGTACATCCCTGTGGCACCCTCTCCTTTTCCTTTAAAACATCCTCTAGAGTGAGCCTAATAGCCCCTCTCATTTCCTCCATCAATAAGGTTGTGGTTTGCTCGAAAGCCTTAGCCACTTCCTCCTTTATCATCTCTTGGATTCTTGGATCCAAGGGTTCATTGCTTGCCTCTTCTGCCGTCTCTGCCATCTCTAAACTGAGAAAATGAACCAAAAACACCTATATGTATTAAGTATATTTATACCTACCTATATACATACATACATATATAACCACCTTCACCTAATCCTTGCAAATGTTCATTGTTATATGGTTATCATAAAGTCCCTTGCACATTTCATTTTATTAATCATATTGGCCAGGTAAGTTTAATAATACGCCATGCCCAATTGTAATTACCATCTCCATATAACAAGTCACAAATCAAGTTTCGGCACACATAACACTTTGTCATTCATTAATACATATACATATTCACCACATATATATAACCACATATCAAATCATTACTAACATTTCATTACCGCAAGCTCCGAGTCTTAGTCAAGTCCTTCATGGATTCTCGTATCATTTTCCCCCATATCAAGAGCATTCGGTTTGAGTTTGGTGCCACCACACCAAATCCCTCAAACCATTGCTCTGATACCAAGTTGTAACACCCTTAATTGGAACACCAATTAATAAAACAATAAAACGCACCCGAAAGCTTTTATCCCATATTATTATTTTTTTTAATTTTTTTTAACCCTCACAGCAAAATCTGCCACCCGAGAACCAGGTCTCTCGCGTACCGCAAGGGACCTGAGTAAACAGAAAGTTTACTCAGTTTGCCCAGTTCCATACTTAGCCAGTTTTTTTCACATTTTCACCAGTACTACATGACACCAAAAATCCCCAACACTTGGGTTTTTGACCAAACTTTCAAACATCTATATACACAACATGTTTTAACACCAAAAAATCATTTCAAGTGTCATTTACACCACTTTACAAGGATTTTCTTAAAATCCCCAAAAACACCAAGTTTTGCTTACGAGAATCCTTCCACACCTCAGACTGGACTTGGACTTACATCGTAGCTTTTCCTACATAACCACATATATAAATCACCATTAGTAATGACGATAAACATATTCAACAAGTATTTACACTTGTTTTCACCCCCTTTCACCCATTTGACCTATTTGACCCGTTTACACCCATTTGGTCAATTAAGGTTCTTAACACTTTCATTTCGACTACAAGTCTCACTCTTTTCCTATTACATTCATATACCACCACCCATTCATCCATTTGAAGTATTCCACACTTCTAATTAGGTTCACGACCTCTTGGTGCGAGTACTACAACTCGTCTTACCCGCACTTGGAGTATTTGACTCCAAGTCCACCCTTTGAAATATTTCACACTTCTTGTTGGGTTTACTACCTCTTGGTTTGAGTACCTGTCACACCCCGCCGAAGGAGGAAACACGGAGATGAGACGAGTGCGGTGCATCGAACACTTAGGCGCAAGAGAATGCTAACGGGTACATCGCAAATTACAAAAGAACCATTACTAAACCCAAAATTAAAAGAAGTCATACAACATCCGAAATTCAAACAATAAAAGGAGCGTCTTATAAACAACCAAAGTCATAGGTACTAAGCTTGTTCCAACGTGAAACCATAAAATCTAAACAAAAGCGTGCTCCCATGAACCTAATCTTCATTTCTGTTTACCTGAAAGCACGTTTCAAAAACGGGTCAACTATATAAATAGTTGGTGAGTATCGCAGGTTTTACGACTTTATAAAAGTTTATAAAATCAAAAGTCAGTACACATGTATTAGACAACATATTACCATGAGCAGTAATCAAAGCCTAGACAAAATAAAAATAAAGTACCCTATACGGAAGTCTTATGCCAACAACCGCCTAAAAAAATATTTGGCTAACTTTGCGCCCACGTGACCCTACAAGTCTGGTTGACGCGACCAAACCATGAGCGGGGGTGTCAACCCAAGTAGTACTACTCAAAATTCTCAACGGCTAAGCTCAGCTAATTGATTACAACAAAAAAAAATTGGGGACTTTAATGCATAAATATAAAAATAACTCATATAATCAATGTATCATGTAATATGTGACTAAATAAAAAAAAATGAAACAGCTTTCCCCCAAAAAACAGTAAAACAGTAAGTAAAAAGGGGTCGCGAAAACTCACCTGAATAAAGCGGGTGAGATGTGCGACAAAATCGATAAATACAGACAAATATCGAGTCCTATCCAAGTCCCACTAAGCAAATGGACATAAAACATATTTTAGGACTCCTAAAATATGTGACTAGTTCAGCCAAAATTAGGGTTTATGTCCATTTGAAACAGTGCATACGCGTATTAACCGCTTAAGATTATAAAACCGGCTTTTATATAAATTCGTGACTTTAAAATTTAAAACTAATATCTTATTAAAGTATACCCGTAGTTATAATGTTTATTATAAAAAAATCTTAAGTCACGGTGTCGCTTTGTCCAAAAACATCGTTACGTACGTAAAGTCCGGTCTACGGTTTAAATACGATTCGTCCAAAATTAGGGTTTTACTGTGATATTAAGCACCTAAATTAAATGACCAAATTTAGGTTTTAATTAAGCGTATACTTCTGTCCAAAATCCCCTAATTTTTTTATAAAATCAATTTTATATAAAAATTTCCAAAATTAATATTTTTTTTATAAAGTTTAAATGGACCATAATTCCAAAATCATACTTAGACATAAAGTTACTGCTTGAAATTTATACCAATTGATCATATATAAATAAAAATTCTGACCAATTTTAATATTTTTTAAATATCCAGATTATTTAATATGAATTTAATATTGTTAAACCTTTACAAATTCGGAAAAAATAGTTAAACACATCAAAACTTCACCAAATTGTTACCAATATAAGATCCCATACCAGGTTTCAAGTACTGATTTTATCCAGAAGTATACAAACCCTAAATCGTCCGTTTAAACTTTATAAATACTAAACGTATACTTAAACAACTCAAATTTTCATAAATTTTGGACAGGAGTCTTAGTTCATCATATAACAATCACTGTCCAATTTTCAGAATTTTTCAATACTCAGAAATATATTTTCCAAATTTCCATGTATTAAACTTGTGTGAATTTTAATAAATAATCTATAAAGAGTTAGATAACCGAAATTTTCAGATACTCATTTTAAAACATATTCTACTGATTAAAACCACTTTTGGGTGCTGGATCAATAATTTTTAAAAATTCATCAAGAACATGCTTGTTCTTGAACATTCAACAACAAACAAGTTTAATCAAGGATTATACCTTCCAAATTCAACAAATGAAGATGAAATTTGATGCTAAGCTACTGATTTTTCCTTGATTTACAACCTACAATCACAATGTGGTTCAATTCCAAGATCAAAGACTCAAAAATCAACAAAATGCTCTTTTAATTCAAGAAAATGCAAATTTGAACACCCAAGTGTTCATACACTTTGATCATCAAATCTTGCAAGTTTTTCAATAGAAACTCATTGTGGATGATTACAACTAGTTTTTATCTACAAATCCTTGTTAAAACCACAAGATTCAAGCTCAAAACTCTTAAAAACGACAAACTTGAAAATCAAAGTAAGTGTGTGTAGTGTGTATGTTCTTGAGAACAAATGCAAGATCAAAACAGAAAATTTAAAGTGTTAAAACACATGTTTATACCTTCAAATCACTAGAACAAAGCTCATCAACCCAATGGAACCAAGAATCAAAGCTTAGAATTGGTTGTTTATGAGCTTGGAAGGAGATTTGGAGTGTTTGGTTGCAAGGGGGGTTACGGCTAGAAGAAGGAGAAGGGAAGGGGAAAATGGGGTGGGGGGTTGGGTATTTATAGGGAGAGTGAAATCTCTTGATTTTTAAAAGAAATGTTTATAAAAATTACCCACTTTTTTTATAAAAAATACACCCCTAAACACTAAAATAAACATTTTTATCCAAACATAAAATTCTTGTATACAAAATAATGAATTTTAGAAATTTTTAAAACATAAAAACTCAAAATTTTTGAAAATGTTATACCGGGTAAACACCGGGTTTTTAACGGAAGAATCACCTGTGATCGTTAGCTTAAATCAAGAAACACAAAAGTTAGCACATAAAATATTATAAAACATTATTCTTAACCAAAATATAAATATAAAAATTATTTTCGAGAATTTAATTTTTACCGATTATTTAACGCGTTCGTAGTATACGTAGTGTATGCACTTAACCGACTTTTCTAGTTCGGACCTTAGTGTTTGTCTAAGGAAAAGTTCCTATAGTCCATAGAAACACTTAATAATATATAAAACCATAAAATTTAAAAATATAAATGTATAAAAGTCGAGAAATGGTAAGGACCTGAAAAACCGCAGTTGTCACAGTACCACAACTCGTCTTACCCGTACTTGAATTATTTGACACCAAGTTCACCTATTGAAGTATTCCTCACTTCAATCCACCATTTCACCAAAACATATTTCATTTGGTTTGACTATATACCACATAATTCATTTATGCCACATATACCACATAATTCATTTATGCCACATATACCACATTCACATAATAGTATGACTATTTACCACATATGTCATTTACTCCACATTCACCACATTCACATAATAATTTGACTATTTACCACATGAGTCAATTTAATACAATTCCACACATACTACATTCAAGCAATAACCATACACATTCACTTCAACTTATAGTATGCATACATATCACATACACCACACATTTATCAACATTACTAAGTAAGTGCAAAGGCACTTACCTTTAGAGTTGGAAGATCCCGTACCTCCTCCTCGGTTCACAATTTGATTACCTAAACATATACACCTAGTTTAGTAATCTAACATTCATCACCAACACAATATAATTGAGTCCACAACTCAATTTTCATTTCCAACCCAAACTAACCCGTTTGGGTTATCCCCATAACCAAACACCCTCTTTCAATACAAACTCAGCTACTTGAGTTTTCTTTCCAATACCTTGACACTAATTTCTCATTCAATAACTTTTATTAGGTTAATTTGGTGTTTATTCAAGTGTCTAATACCACCTAAACACTTAATCATCACTAATTCAACAATCTAGCATCATGATCCAAACACCCCCAATTTTCACCATATGAACCCTAACTTTTCAAATCAAAATCAAAGGGTTCTAGGATGTTAATCACCACTCTTTACCTTTAGTTTAGCTAGATTATCCACAATCTAACACCAATTTACCACATGTATACATAATTTTCAGATTTCTACAAAACCCATCAACTAACACATTTATGGTGAAATTAAATGGAAGATTATCCCTTACTTGATGTTAGGAAGGTGATGTGTGAGCCAAAACTTTCACCAAACAAGATTCTAATGCACGATTTGAGCTTCAATTGAGATTTCTCCTTTTGCTCTCTTGAGATGAACGACCCATACCAAGTAAAAATCTGATTTTGACTTTCCCATGGTCAAATATGGCAGATTTGCCATATTTACACATTTAGTCCCTTAACTTCCATTTCACCATGGCAGATTTGCCAAGTAAAAATCTGATTTTGACTTTCCCATGGTCAAAACTAACATAACCCCATTACTAACTTGAAACCCACTTGTTTCAACTTATTTCATAAATATTATTTTCACCGTAATATTTATTAAAATATTTATTTATTTGAAAACGAAACCCGAATTTTGGTTCGTTACACAAGTTGTGCTAACTGCTTCTGCCCAGAATGTGAGATGCAGTTTTGAGTCAGCTAGCATTGATCTTCCTGATTCAATTAGAGTTTTGTTTCTCCTTTCAGTAACCCCATTTTGTTGAGGAGTTCTTGGAGCACTGTATTGTCTTTCAATGCCTTTGCTCTCACAAAAACAATTTAAGGTATGGTTCTTAAACTCTGTACCTTGATCACACCTTATGATTTTAACTTTCTGATTGCTTTGATTCTCAACCCTAAGAATGTAGGATTTAAGAATCTCAGCAGTTTCATCTTTTGTTCTCAAGAAGTATACCCATGAGAATCTGGTGAAGTCATCAGTTATCACCAGACAGTATGACTTCTTGCCCATTGACATGACATTTGTAGGACCAAAAAGATCCATATGTAGCAGGTGTAGTGGAGTGTCATTTGAATTCAATGTCTTGGGCTTGTGAGAACTCTTGTGTTGCTTCCCCTTCAGGCATGCTATGCAGTGATCTTCAAGTTGGAATTACTTGTTAGGAAGACATCTGACAAGATTTCCCTTTTATTGATTGTTTTTACATTAACATGGCTTAATCTCCAGTGCCAAAGAGTTGATTCATCAACTGATGCCTTGGACAGAAAACAAGATACACTGTCAGATGGAGTGACCTCATTCATGTCAAGAACATATAGGTTATCTTTTTTTTTTAGCAGTCAATAAAATCTTCTCTGGAGGAGGTTTGCTTAAACCCGAGGAGAGCACGAGGCATTCTTTGTCTGTAAAAAGCATCCAACGCTTATGATCATAGACTTGAGACATACTCATGAGATTGAATTCCAATTCTTTGACAAAATTTACTTTTTCAATGCTCATTCTTTTATTGGACACAGTTCCTTGTCCAGTTGTAGATCCTCCCTTTGAATCACTCCCACAGGCAACATATCCTCCATAAAAATGTCTGAAATTTGAGAAGATGGACATGTTGCCGGTCATGTGTCTGGAACAACCACTGTCAACAACCGAGGTGTTATCCTTGTGACCTGGTTGTCCCTGTACATGAGAGAGATCTAGTTAGAGGGAGGAACCCAAGAGCTTGCAGACTTGGGTGAGTCTGTCTTCGAATCAAGATTTGTGTGCTTGCATTCAATGGAACCAATGATGATGCTTTGAGGGACTAAAGTTGTGGATTTGGCTTTCCATTGTTGAGGAAGTGGTTTTCCAGATCTTTTTACTCTATCGGCAGCAGATGTGTCTTTGGCTACTGATGGCTTTGCTTGATCAGCAACAACCTTGACTGCTGAAGACTTTGGCTGATCAGCAGTAAACTTGGTTGCTGCTGATGGCTTTAACTGATCAACAGCAAATTTGGTTGCTGCTGAAGGCTTGGTTTTGGGTTTCTTCAGCTTCAAATGATCAACATCATTTTTACTGGCAGCTGATTGTTCAACAGATACATGCTTCTCCTTCTTTACCTTTCTATTAAAAGTGGGTTTCTTTGTGGGAGTTCTTCTATAGAGTTGCTTCTGTTTTGGAGTAGACTGAACTGCTGTGGAGGCTGGTTGAAAGATCTGGTTGAAGGGATTGAATCACAATCTGCAGCAAAGTGTTCTGATTCACCACATATGATGCAGGATTGTTGAGCTTTTGGAAGCTGCTTCCTTGGTGGAGAGAGAGATTTTTTGAAGTGAGTTCTCTTGGCTTCATAGCATCTTACCTTCTTGTTCTTGTTGGTTTTCTCAAAAGCATGTTGCTTAAGATTTCTTTGCTGCTGAAGGTAGTAGAAGCAGGTGCTGGCAGTGTGATTGTATTGGCCACAGACAAAACATGATTTAGCCAGTTTGTCTCTTTGAAAGTACACATAGTCCTTTCTCTTGAACAAATCTTTAAAGTTTCAGGGATGAGCTTTGTTGTGCTCAAAGGTGGCTTCCTCCAATGTCTTTTGAACATATGGAGCTCTCTCTCCAGGTGCATGATAGATGTCAAACACCTTCATGGGTTGGATAGTTTGGTTTGCTTGGATATTGGTGGAGGTTGAGGATTGTCCCTTTTCAACAGTTAACTTACTCCCTTCATGAGGATAGCTAATTTTGATCTGTTTGGTGATTTGAGGTACTGGTATTGAGGGAATGAAAGGACTTGGATCATTTATGGGAAGTAATGGCGCTTCACTTATTTCAGTGGAATCTGAGCATGTGGACTCAGATTCAGATGAGGTATTGCAGTCTTGCACAGAAGGTTCTTCCTTTGAATGATCAAGGTTCCGGTTTGCATGCTCAAGGTTTGTGAGGTTGAAGTTTGGTTCATGAATTACCACATAATCATAAGGTGGTGCAACAGATTTGTACTGGTCAGCACGGTATCCCAGACCAGTTTTTACTCTGTCATGAACTTGGACATCCAAAAGTCTTTGCAGCTTTTTGGATGAAAATTCATATTTCTCAACATGAACCTTTTGTTCTACTAATTCTGCTCTGGTAGCTTTTAACTTAACCAATAGATCATCTGATCTGAGTTTCAAGATTTGTTTGTTCATGTTTTAATGATGAAATCTCTTTCTTTAGGCAGTTAATCTTTTCTTTGTAACTGTTTTCAACCTTTTTGAATTCAGATTTCATTTGGTGAAACTCTTCATTTTGATCTATAAGGTTTTGGTTATGCTTTCTGTAACCTAGAACCTTATCAATACAAGCTTGAGAGCAGAGATGTTCATATACCTGTGGTGGTATCTCTATTGTGTCTGCCATGAGTGCTTGGTTGTTGTCAGGAAGATCCTCATACTGAAAGCTCTAATCAAAATCAGCTATTCCAATAGCTGCAGTTTGAGCAAGAGGGGTGTTACCTTGACTTGCTTGACCTTGATGGGCTTGTCTTGGTTGTGTAGCAGCTGGATTTGCCTTTGGTACTTTGCATTTTCTGGCAAAGTGACCCAGTTGGTTGCAGTTGTAACATCTGAGCTTGCTTTTGTCCAAGCCAACTCTAGTGTTAGAGTTGTTGCTTGGAATGGGTCTTTCAGTTCTAGAGTAGAACCGTTTAGTTCTGAGAGATAACATGGCATAAGAGTGTTGTATGTCCATTTCTTCTAAGTCATCTGGATGAAAATACTCCAGATCTTCTTTGATGAAGGACATGTTGCTTGGGTTTTCAAAGACAAAAGCAGTAGAGGTTGTTTGAGGTGGGGCTTCAAGGAGAAATGGTGAGTTGTTTGATTGTGAGTTGGGAGTCCGAGGATGGGTAACAATGGGAGGATAGTAGTTGCTAGAATTAGGAACTGAGTGGTCAGAGTGCAGTGCAGAAGAAGTGGTGGTGGATGATGAAGCTATTGAATGACCTGAGTTTCTTTCTTTGGCTTGAATCATTTCTAATTCATAAGCTTTTAGCATACCAAACAGATCAGTCATCTGCAGAGTATTTAGGTTTTCGGTTCTTCTGATAAACACTGTGTAGAGTGTCTAGCAACTTGGTAGTGATCTGATGAACTTTTTGAGAATATTCTCATTCTCCAGCTTTACTTTAGAGCACTGTATCTCTCCCACCAGATAGGTGTACCTGTTGTATAAAACAGTAAGAGATTCACCATATTTGCAGACAAAGTTTTCATATTGTTGCTTCAAGATGTCTTTTCTATTCTCCTTCACTTCTTCAGATCCAACAAACATCTTCTCAAGAGCTTCCCAGAGCTCCTTGGCAGTCTTGTACTCTCTTAAGTTATGAAAAACTTCATTTGGAAAGCACATATGTATGGCTCCCAAGGCTTTGAAATCTACCTCCATCTTCTTGATGTCTTCTTCAGAGTACTTTGAAGCTTCTTTGGGAACTGATGGACCTCCGGAATCAGCAGAGGCTACCATGGGTACATAAGGACCATCAATTATGGATCTACATATTTCATATTCTTGATAATAGAAGAAACTTTCCATTCTATTTTTCCACATACCATAGTCTTCTCCAGACACCAGTCTTGGTGGTCTGGTGAGGCTTCCAATATCATCAAATCCAGTATTCTGTGCCATACTATTGGATAGATGGTTTTTGCAAAGAGATAAACAGAACCAGAGAATGATTAAACAAGTGTAAGTTTGTTTAATCAGAGAGCCAAAGCTCTGATACCACTTGTAGGATCGGTGTTTACAAGATGGTTCTGTTTTAGTTGAAATTGGCAAAAGCAATAACAACTATGCAATGTAAACAAGAAACAATGATAATACTGATAAATGCAAATTGTATTAATCTTTCAAAGGTTACAAGTTATAGAGAAAACTCTAAGGAAGCACACTTGTACAATAAGAAAATACAATACATATAAAGGAACTTAGAATCAAGAGAGACCCTTGATTCTAAGGATCAGATCAAACACAAGCCGTTGATCTTTGACAGTTACAAGTTACACTACTATTGGTAGACAACTAAAAGACAACTGTAGCAAATAGTAACAAACAGGTTAAAAGTCTTCTAGGAATCTTTGCAGGAGACTTCAGAAGTAGTAGCCTTGTCTTTTATCATCTGCACCAATAACATTCCTTCTGCTGAGTCAGTGTTGCAGCAGAGGTGTCAGTAGCAAATTCAAAGTTGCTGATGATTTACCTATCAGCAGCATCAATGTTTGATGCTGCTGAGAAGCCTATCAGTAGCAACTTTGGACTTCAGCAGATAAGGTTATCCGCGGTAACAATGTTCATCAGCAGAGGAACATGTCAATCCGTAGCACTTGCCTTTTCCGCAGTAACAAGTAGGTCAGCAGCAAAATTGTGGAGTTCGCAGTAAATGTACTTAGAGAATGTTGTAGCCATCAGTCTTTATCTCTACATTGAGTAAGGCTTGATGCCATATTTCCAAAGACCCAACGATCGAAAATCAACAAAAGATAGATAATGTTTTGGAGCGGATACTTGAGCATTACAATAATCAACTTAGAGGAAGAACCCGAACTAGACACCAAGTTAATTCAAAGTGGAATTCTTTGAATACACGTATGTGTCACTTTAATGGATGTTGAGTACAAGCGGTATGTATTTTTTGTATGTTTATTTATTGTTAATACTTTTTTAAAATTAATATACTGTTTATGTATTATTTTGTAGAAACGTTTATGTGCTAGTGGAGCCAACGATTTGGATGTAATGAAGAAAGCGTTAAGTGACTATAAAAAAAAAACTTTTATCGAAGTCAAATGTTGGGAGATTGTACAGGTTCATGATAAATGGATCCGTCAACTGTTAATGGGTGAGGAGTTTGATACTCAATCCGATCATTAAATAAAGTCATCGGACTCCGACAAGTATATTGGTTCAAACGATGAACCTTTCACTAATTTGGCACCCAACCTAAATGAAGACGCGACACCATCTAGACCTACATGAAAACCAAAGAAGTCGTCCGAGTCGTCTTCAAGCAAATTAAGTTTGGCCGAACAAGTTGCACGCTACGTGAATGTTCGGGAGGATGTGACGAATAAATTCCTTTATTCAAGTAAGGAAAACGACGACGACGACATACGGGCTTTGGTGGAAGAGCAACGAGCGGTTATCAGGGAGGAACGTATGGACCGAGAATTTAAAATATTTACGCATCCGCACGACTATTTAACCGGACCGATGTTGGAATAATCCTAAAACGGAAACGTGAAATAGCCGCAAAGTATGATTGACCATGTGATTTTTAATTTTTTGGGTGTTTTTTTAAGTTGTTTTTATTTATTGTCTTTTAATTTATTTTGTATTTTTAATTAATTAATTAAATTTTTACTTTATTAATTTGGTATGTTTTAATTAAAAACAATAATAATAGAGTTGGAGGGTACCTGGAGAGTACCACTTCCCTCATAGAGGGTAATTTGGCTAATTAAGCTGACATCTTTTAATTCGTGTAATTTGGAAGGGTATTTTGGTTGGGAGGGTACCACTTTCACCTCCCTTAACACCATGATTAGATATAAATAAGTCATTTTTCAGTAAATACTAATTAAACTCATATTAAATAATAATAATAATAATAAAAATAATAATAATAACAATAATAATAATAACAACAACTAACGGGTTGGCCCACGCAAAAGGTCGAGTATCAACAAGGCTCTTTTGGAAAGTGCAATTTAACTTGCACTGTCTTAAACACTGATTATATTTGGGTATTATTATTATTATTATCACTAGAATTATTGAATTTTAATAATCCCACATTTTACCAACTGGGCAATAGTAATCTCAATTGAGAATATTCTTACCATCAGTACCTACTTTCAAACAATTTTGTTACATTATACCCCCCGTTAAAAAAACTTAAGGCCATTAGATTTTATATGAAGTGGACATCTGCAAACCGTCGGAAAGTCGAGCCAAGCTAGGAGTGGTCTCGTGGTGGGTTTTGAAATTGGCTTTGGTGGTGTTTAACTGGTCTCGTTAAACACCACCGTTGTCTCTGTTTGGACTTGCTGGAAAAACGAAACTAGTTAAACACCACCAGAGCCAATTTCAAAACCTACCATGAGACCAGTGCTAGCTTTGCTCGTCTTTCTGGTTGTTTGTAGATGTTCACTACATATAAAATCTAACCGCGTTAAGTTTTTTAACGGGGGGTCCAATGTAAGAAAAAGTTTAAAAGTATAGACTGGTGGTAAGAATATTCTTAATTGAGATTATTATTGTTCAATTGGTTAAAGGTAGGTTTATTAAAATCCAATAATCCTTATTATTATTATAACTATGTAAATATTCAATAGTTATAGACTTAAACATATAAATAGTTATTATAGAACCAAAGACTGATTGCTACCAAATTATTCTAAGTACAAATGCTGCTGATAGGCTTATCAGCAGCATTCATCACATATGGCTGTTGATAGGCTTATCAGCAGCATTCAACACTTGTTGCTGCTGATAGGCTTATCAGCAGCGTTCAACACAAGTTGCTGCTGATAGGCTTATCAGCAGCATTACTCTCATCTCTGCTGCTGATAGCTTTATTCTCTAAAGACCAAACGTTGCAGCTGACTATTCACGTGAAGCGCCTCTGACACCTTTCTGTTAAAGCAACTGCCACACTCCAAGCAGAAGGAACCTCACTGGTGCAACCAATAAAGGACAATAACGCGCTTCTCCAAGCATGCAAACAATGATGCCTAAGAAGACGTTTCAGTAAAGTTATCTAGATTAGCCTTTGCGTGTAATTTAGATTAATAAACATGATCAACGACTTGTGTTAGATCTGATCCTTAGAATCAAGGGTCTGTCTTGATTCTAAGTTACTATAAATACTGTGTAAACACTTCATTGCAAGCGTGCTTTTGCTGTGCTTTCATAGTGCTTCTTGATAGTGTTTTACTTGTAAACTTGTAATCTCAGAAGTATAATACAACAGTGCATTTATCAGTATTCTTGATGTTTACTTGTTTACTTTGTTGGTTGTTATTGTTTCCGCCAATATCAACTAGAATAGAATCACCTTGTAATCTTACGATCCTACAAGTGGTATCAGAGCTTTGGCGCAAGATTAAACAAACTAGCATTTGTTTAATCACGTTCTGATTCTATTCAAAACTCTATTCTTGATCAAGTCACACAAAACAAAATGGCACAAAGTCATGGATCTGAAGACATCGGCAGTATCAACCGACCACCGAGGTTGGTGTCTGGGGAGGACTATGATATGTGGAAGAACCGTGTGGAAAGCTTCTTCTGCTACCATGAATACGGAATGTGGAAATCCATAAGGGATGGACCTTATGTTCCCATGGTGGCCTCTGCTGACTCCGGAGGACCACTAGTTCCTAAGGAACCCTCCAAGTATTCTGAAGAAGACATCAAGAAAATGGAGGTGGACTTCAAGGCATTAGGAGCTATCCAAATGTGCCTTCCAAATGAAGTTTTTCACAACTTCAAGGCTCACAAAACTGCAAAGAAATTATGGGGAGCCTTGGAAAAGATGTTTGCTGGATCTGAGGAGGTCAAGGAGAACAGACGTGACATTCTCAAGCAACAGTATGAAAACTTCGTCTGGAAGGAAGGTGAGTCACTAACAGTTTTATATAACAGGTACACGTACCTGGTTGGAGAACTGCAGTGCTCCAAGGTAAAGCTGGAGAATGAAGACATTCTCAAGAAGTTCATAAGATCTCTTCCTAGTTGTTGGACATTATATACAGTGTCCATCAGAAGAACAGAGAATCTGAAGACTCTTCAGATGACTGAGCTCTTTGGCATGCTCAAAACCTATGAATTAGAAATGATTCAAGCTAAAGAAAGGAGCTCCAGTTATCAATCAGCTACCACTTCCTCCACCACCACCTCAGCGCTTCACTCTGATCATTCTGGTCCTAGTGCAAGCAACTACTATCCTCCCATTGTTACTCATCCTCAAACTCTAACTGCTTCACAATCCAACTCATCACCATTTCTTCTTGAGGCACCTCCTCAACAGCCAACCTCTACTGCTTTTGTCTCTGACAACTCAAGCAGCATGTACTTCATAAAGGAGGATTTGGAATGCTTTCATCCAGATGATCTTGAAGAAATGGATATTCAGCACTCATATGCCATGCTCTCCCTCAGAGCAAAAAGGTTTTATTCTAGAACCAGGAGATCAGTTCCAAGCAACAACTCAAACACCAGAGTTGGGCTTGATAAAAGCAAGATCCGATGTTACAACTGTAACCAAATGGGTCACTTTGCTAGGGAGTGCAAGGCACCTAAAGCCAATCAGGGTGCCAGCCATCAAAGACAAGCTTACCAAGGTCAGCCCAGGCAGCAGCAGCAGCAAGGAACTCCTCCAGCACAAACTGCAGCCTGTGCAAATGTTGGAACTACAGAATTTGACTGGAGCTTTCAATATGAAGATGTTCCTGCCTCCAACCAAGCACTTATGGCAGACAATGCAGAAATACCACCTCAGGTATTTGAACATCTTTGCTCTCAAGCTTGCATTGACAAAGTTTTAGGTTATAGAAAGCATAACCAAAATCTAATAGATCAAAATGAAGAGTTTCACCAAATGAAATCTGAATTCAAAAAGGTCGAAGACAGTTACAAAGAAAAGATTAACTGCCTTAAGAAAGAGATTTCTTCTTTAAAACATGAACAAACCAATCTTGAAACTCAGATTGATGATCTATTAGTAAAACTTAAAGCTACCAGAGCTGAACTGGCTGAACAGAAAGTTCATGTTGAAAAATATGAATTTTCATCTAAAAAGTTACAAAGATTGTTAGATATTCAAGTCCATGAAAGGGTAAAAACTGGACTTGGATATCATGATGACGAGTACAAGACAGTTCCTCCTCCTGCTGACTATGTTGCCATTCACGAACCAAGCTTCAATACTGCAAATCTTGACACGGCAAACCGAAACCTGGATCCTTCAATGGATGCATGTTTCGTGGAAGACTGCTCCACCTCTTCAGAATCTGAGTCAACCTGCTCAGACCACTGTGAAACTAGTGCAGTCTCATCTGCTCCTATCTCTGAAGCTGTTCTGAACAAAACTGAATGGTCTGTTGTTACTCCAACTATTCCAGCTCCAATCCCATTCAAACAAATCAAGATTAGCTATACTCAAAATGGAAGAAAACTAAACATTGAAAAGGGAGAGACATCAGGCTTCACCAACCCCAAGCCTCAGTCAAAGCCAAAGGTGTTTGATAGTTTTCATACACCTGGAAAAAAAGGTCCATATGTTCAAAAGACACTAGAAGAAGCCACTTTTGAGCATAACAAAGCTCATCCCTGGAACTTCAAAGATTTGTTTCAAAGTAAGAACTATGTGGACTTTCACCAGGACAAGATGGCACTATCCTGCTTTGTGTGCGGCAAATACAATCACATTGCCAGCACATGCTTTCACTACTGTGAACACCAAAGAAACTCAAAGCAGCATGCCTTTGAGAAAACAAACAGAAACAAACAGGTTAGAAGCTATGATGTAAAGGCAACAAAGTTCAGAGAATCTCTATCCCCTCAAAGAGTGAAGATGCAGAAACCTCAACAAACTTGCATCATATGTGGGGAATCAAACCACTTTGCTGCTACATGCAAGTTCAACCCTTTTAACCAAATTGCAAATCATTCATCTGTGCTCAACCCATCAGCAGCAAACAAAATCGCTGCTGATAGAGTAAAGTCCAGGAAACCAAAGGCAAAGCCTCCAGCAGCAAAAGTCTCTGCTGCTGCCAAAGCAAAATAAAAAACAACGGCATCAGCAGCAAAAGTATCTGTTGCTGACAAAGCAAAAACTGCTACTGCTCCAGCAAATCCCTCAGCAGCAAAATCGGCTGCGGATAAACCAAAATTGTCAGCAACAACATCTTCTATCGACAATGTAAAGAAAGCTAGAAAACCACCAACACAGCAATGGAAGGCCAAACAATCTCCAAGCATAACTATTGGTTCCATTGACTGCAAGCATGCTGAAAATGGCAAATTAGCAACGATCTTCTACAATGCTGCATGCTACAATGATCCTCCCACTAATTAGATATCTTCCATGTGCAGGGACAGCCAGGCAACAAACATAATACTTGGGTGGTAGATAGCGGCTGTTCCAGGCACATGACAGGCAACAGGTCCATCCTCTCTAACTTCAGACATTTCAATGGAGGATATGTTGCTTTTGGGAGTGACTCAAAGGGTGGATCTATCACTGGACAAGGAACTGTGTCCAATGAAAGGATGAGTATTGAAAGAGTCAACTATGTTAAAGAACTTGACTTCAATCTCATGAGTGTTTCCCAAGTATGTGATCAAAAGCATTGGATGCTCTTCACTGACAAAGAATGTTTCGTGTTAGCTCCTGGCCTATCTAAACCCCCTCCAGAGAAGATTCTCCTAACTGCTCGTAGAAAGGACAACTTATATGTGCTTGACATGAATGAAGCCACTCCATCTGGTAGTGTTTCATGTTTCCTGTCAAAGGCATCAGTTGATGAATCCGCTCTCTGGCACAGGAGGTTAAGCCATGTTAACATCAAAACAATCAATAAATTAGTGAAGGACAATCTTGTCAGAGGGCTTCCTGACAAAGAATTCCAGCTAGATGATCACTGCATTGCCTGCTTGAAGGGAAAACAACACAAGAGTTCCCACAAGCCCAAGACATTGAACACAAATGACACCCCTCTCCAGCTACTGCATATGGATCTCTTTGGTCCTACGAATGTCATGTCAATGGGCAAAAAGTCCTACTGTCTGGTGATAACTGATGACTTCTCCAGATTCTCATGGGTATTCTTCCTAAGAACAAAAGATGAAACTGCTGAGATTCTCAAATCCTATATCCTTAGGGTAGAGAACCAAAGCAATCTGAAGGTAAAGATCATAAGGTGTGATCAGGGAACAGAGTTCAAAAATCACACTTTGAACAGTTTCTGTGAGAGCAAGGGCATTGAAAGGCAATATAGTGCTCCAAGAACCCCTCAACAAAATGGGGTTGCTGAAAGAAGAAATAGGACTCTGATTGAATCAGCAAGATCTATGCTGGCTGACTCAAAGCTGCCCCTTACTTTCTGGGCAGAAGCAGTAAGCACAGCTTGTTATGTGCAGAATAGAGTCCTTATTGTTAAGCCTCTCCAGAAAACACCCTATGAACTATGGCTCAAAAGAGTTCCCTACATTGGTTCCTGAAGCCCTTTGGATGTCCATGTACCATCCTCATCACACATGGAGTTCTTCCCAAATTCGGTGCAAAGTCTGATAAAGGTTACTTTGTGGGTTACTCCTCTCAATCAAAGGCCTACCGAGTGTTCAATTCTAGGACTCGGATTGTGGAAGAATCTGCTAATATGGAATGCAGGGAACATGTTGTTTGTGAACAAGGCAAAGGTCCTAACTGGCTCTTTGATATAGACTCCTTCACCCATATATTTGAGCCTCTCATATTCTCAAATATGGAGTGTTCTTCTTCAAAATCAACATCTTCTGCCTCAACCTCTTCTACTGACTACAGACTGGATTTTCCTAGTCCCTACATCAGGATGAAAAGACCATCCATTGATCCTCCATCAGTGGCAGAAGCTATTGAAGCCAGTACAGGTGAAGCCGGTACTTCCAACACCACAAGCAGCAATCTCTCTGACCAAGAAATCTGTAATGAAGCCTCCTCAATCCATGCTGAAGAGGCCTCTGATGCTAATACTGCTGACCATGTGGAACCCAATGATCAGAACCTCCAAGCTCCTCTCCTCACAACTGAAGACAATCCTGATCTAAACCAAAGTAATCTTGAAGAGGGAATACGGCTGGATGTGATACCAGCACAAAGAATAAACAAAGAGCATCCTCTGGAAAACATCATTGGCCAAGTCCACACAGGTATCCAGACAAGAAGTAAGTCTCATGAAGCAAACATTTGTTTGTTCTTTTGCTTTCTATCTCAGGTGGAACCCAAGAAGATTGATGAAGCTCTCAAGCACAACAGCTGGATTGAGGCAATGCAGGAAGAATTGCTGCAGTTCAAAAGACAAGATGTTTGGAAGCTTGTTGATCTTCCACCTGGTCAAACAGCCATTGGAACAAGATGGGTTTTCAGAAACAAGCAAGATGAAAGGGGCATCGTGGTCAAGAACAAAGCCAGACTGGTAGCTCAAGGTTACGCTCAAGAAGAAGGCATTGACTATGATGAAGTCTTTGCTCCTGTTGCCCGTCTGGAAGCCATCAGAATCTTTCTGGCATATGCAGCATCCAAAAACTTTATGGTCTATCAAATGTATGTGAAGAGTGCCTTTTTGTATGGCAAGATTGGTGAAGAGGTCTATGTCAAACAGCCTCTAGGCTTTGTGGATCTTGCACATCCAAATAAGGTCTTAAAACTGGACAAAGCTCTCTATGGCTTACACCAAGCCCCAAGAGCCTTGTATGAAACTTTATCTGGATATCTACTTAGCAACAACTTCAGAAGGGGGGCCATTGATCAGACACTTTTCATCAAAGATGAAGGGGGAGAAATTTTGTTGGTCCAGATTTATGTTGATGACATTATCTTTGGATCTACAAGAAAGAAGCTCTGCAAAGACTTTGAAGTTCTGATGCATTCCAAATTTGAAATGAGTTCAATGGGTAAACTAAATTTCTTTTTAGGACTTCAAGTCAAACAAGTACCAAATGGAATCTTCATAAGTCAATCCAAGTATGTCAAAAACATCTTGGAGAGGTTCAAAATGGCTGACTGCTCGGCTGCAAGAACTCCTATGCAAGTGCACCATCAATTATCTCCGGATAAAGAAGGACAAGACACTGATCAACATCAGTACCGAGCAATGATAGGGTCTCTCATGTATCTCACTGCCTCAAGACCAAATATCATGTTTGCAGTTTGTCTCTGCGCAAGATTTCAAGCAGCTCCAAAAGTGTCTCATCTTCAAGCTGTCAAAAGGATCTTTAGATACCTAAAGGGAGCTCCAAAACTTGGGCTATGGTATCCAAAGAATGGAAATGTCAATCTCTATGCCTACACTGACAGTGACTATGGGGGCTGTAACTTGGACAAAAAGTCCACATCAGGGGGATGTCAATTTCTTGGAGGAAGGCTCATCTCATGGCAATGCAAAAAGCAAACATGTGTCTCCACTTCAACAGCTGAAGCAGAATACATTGTAGCTTCAAGCTGCTGTGCACAGGTCATCTGGATCCAAAATCAAATGCTTGACTATGGAATGACCTTCATGCAGACTCCAATTCACATTGACAACATGAGTGCAATCTCTATCACGAATAATCCAGTGCAGCATTCCAAGACTAAGCACATCGACATCAGGTATCACTTTATCAGGGATCAAGCTGAGAAAAAGAGAATTGTCCTATCCAAGGTTCACACAAATGAGCAATATGCTGATTTGTTCACTAAACCTTTTGATGAAGCAAGATTTCGATATCTAGTTGAATCAATTGGCATGATGAACTTTGAATAAGACATGTCTCAATTTTTTATCCTTCCTTGTAAATATGTCTATGTTTTTGTTCTTAATAAAAGGTTATAGTCAGCAGCACTTTTTCACTGCTGACAGATTTACTCTTCAGCAGCAAAGCCTTTGCCACTGATCGCTTTAAGTTATCAGCAGGAACAAGTTTCCTGCGGATAGCTTTAAGGCGGTCAGCAGCAACCTTTTTGCTGCGGAATGAATACAACAGTCAGCAGCACCCAAATCTGCTGCTGAAAGACTTCACTATCCGCAGCAACCAAGTTTGCAGCGGATAGCTCACCATCAGCAGCAACCAAGTTTGCTGATGATGGGTAAAACAAGTCTACATTAACTTTTACCCGAGGTAAAAACCACTCTCAGTCTTTACCATGACTGCTCGAGTGCTTTACAGCTGTAACAATGAAAAGTGAAACAGGTTGTACTGTACAAGTAAAGTTGCTTTTTCTTCGTCTGCCGTTATATCACAATTTCAAACGCTCCCACAACCTCTTCATATTCAATTTCAAACCCTAATCTCCCATCACTTTCTCTCCCGTCCCACAGCATTCAAAGCCCTCCATAATTAACCACCATTCAAACATCTTTCTCTCTTCCCTCCAACTCCATAACAATGGCAGGTGCAGACATAAACAACCCCAACGACAAATTTTCCCCATATCACAACCTCACGGCATGCCTAATAAAGGGCAAGAAATCAGAAGGTTTCGATGATATGATCGACTTCCTTTGTCGGTCCAAAATCCACCATGCCCTAACAGTCAACCCAACCATCTATACTTCCCACATGGAAGATTTTTGGAGCTCAGCCGTGTATTCTACTGACCAGGGCACTTCCCAAATCAAAGGAACAGTAGACGGCAAAGAGATGATCATCACTGAAGCAAAGCTCCGCCAACACCTCAAGCTTCAAGATGAAGGGGACGCCATCTCTTACCCAAGAGACGTGTACATGGGGACCTTTGTATCTATAGGGTACACTGGGAATCAAACAGAGTATACGATAGAAAAGACACTCATGGGTCCCAAGTGGAAGTATCTCTGCCACACTCCTCTCCAATGCATATCCCAGAAGAGGAGTGGCTGGAACCAACTTAGCTCCGGACTTGCGTCGGCAATTCACGGTATGATAACTGGGGCAGGTTTCAATTTTTCCCACCTCATTCTTGAAGGTTTGAGATACAACCTTCAAGAAGGGGTGAAATCACAGTTCTTCATGTACCCAAGATTCTTGCAGGAAGTGTTCAATATTGAACACCAAGATCTTTCAAAAACTGCAAGAATCTACTCAATTCTAGGACATAAGAACAACATTTTTCAAAGCATGAGAACAGTTTCATCAAAGTTCTCAGGGGCCGATGTTCCATTGTTGTCTACAATGTTGAACACGCAAAGTGCCCAGGGTGACAGTTCAGCAAACCCAGCTGATACTGATCCCACACCCTCCACCTCACTGCCACAAACTCAAACTACTGCTTCCTTTGATCGAACCCCTGTGCATTCTACTGAGGATGTACAGGGACATAATTTACTCACCCACAGTTTGATTGCTCAACCGAAACACAGGGCCCCGGTTGCAGCCAAATATACAAGGAAGAGGGGCAAGAGAACTCCTTCTTCTCTTGCCTCCAAGGCCCAAACCCAAGCCAACATCCCTCACTCAGAATCACAACATTCTAGTGAGAATATCATAAGGGAAAGCCACACTGTTAGGGAGACTCCTTCGGAAGTCTCTCTATTAGGATTAGGATCACTTCCCGGATCCATAGAACAGCCCTTCGAGCCATTCCTATCTTCTTTGGACTTAAGTGTGGAGGAACCTGACCAAAGTGATGTACCTTCTCCAACTACCACTATCAAGGAGGTACTGATTGGTCTTGCTTCCGAAACACCCAACCCAAGTTCTTCACCCTTGAAGGTCCACTCTAGGGGTAATGAAAGAGTGGATGTGGAAGAGGCTGTCACTACTGCTGGTCCATCAACTGACCAGGAGGACAGTGACAACATCTTTAAGACCTCAACCACGGCAACTCATGGTGAGGGTGTTTCCTTGGAAACTCCCCTCACTGAGAGGAATCCCAGGCGCCAAGAAACCGCGGGTGATGGGGATGCTGAGGCTCGGCCTACGGCCCCATCTGGGTCCAACGATTCCACAACTGTGGATGAGGACAGACTGAAACTTCATAACTTGGAATTGACGGCTAGGGTGGCTATGCTAGAGGCTGAAGTGTCCAAACTAAGACACCAATGCCCAACTTTAGCCACTCCCTCTCTTGTATCAGTAGGCACCCAAACTGATGCTTACCTGCCTGCTGATGAAACCAAAAAGGGGGAGATGGTTTCTATGGAAGAAGATACAGACAGTCTTGACGACTGGATTCAAGAGCAGCTTGTACTTCAAAGCTCACTATTCAAGCCAGCTTTTGTCCAAGTTCATGACTTGCCAGTCCCAGATAACGAAGACGAAGAGACATCTGAAGACTGGAAGTTGGTCGTCAGGGCTGTCGATGAAATGCTGAATGATGTTGAAGACACAGAACAAACAAATACATCATTCAGCATCCTTCCTGAAGCAGCAGCCATCATTGGTCAATCCTCAACCCCCCAACTATTCAGATCATCAAAGAAGCTAGAATTTGACTCCATTCTAGCTTGGGGGTATGATGGATCAGCTGAGAGGTTTTGGATTGGATGGGAATTCAGCGGAGTAGAAGAGCTGAACTGGAACTCTCTCAATGCCCTCCAAGTCCTACAGCTATACGTATCAAACTGCATCAACAACTCAGCAGATCTCTCAGCAGAACTTGCCATTGGCAGGTTCTATGACCTGATGGAGGATAACCTACCCAGGCTCCAAAGATTCCTACAAGCAGCACATCGGGTAGCTTATCCTGAATCCTCGGCGGCCGCAGAAAGGAGACTGACTCCTAGCAATCTTGAAATAACAAGGAGCAGTCTTCTCACTGAAGAAGAAGTTCTGGGCCTTCGAAGATTCCTGTATGCCTTCCTGGTCAAGGACTTGGACGTGCTAGGTTGGGTGAGCACTAAGTCCCTTGACCACACTCTTCTGCTCAGCAACGGTTCCTCTCTCATCATCAACACCAGGAACATCCTTCAGCTGCCCTCAGACTTTCTATTCAAGATTTTTCAGCTCAGAGCCAACATCTGCAATATTAACTCATTGGAGAGCCAGGCAATGACGGTCACCATCAAAGCCCATCTTGAAAAAGAAGGACTGATTCCTCAGGAAGAGTCTACGTCAACCTCTGATGCTGACTCCAACTCAGATACTCCACAAGTTGAAGCCACATCTGTAGCAGCTGGCACAAGATCTTCACTTAGGGATCAACTGAGGGAAATAGAAGGTCCTGAGTATCAACTTGATGAAGACAGCGATCGTCCCTTGTCAATTCCTCAATTTGCCAATGAAGCTGAGGCAGAGATCCCAATAGCAGCATCATCATCTGCTGTTGTGATCAGTGAAGCTGAAGCAGAGGCACCCAATGTAAACAAAGGAAAGGGAATCATGACTGATGAAGATGAAGAGAGGCTGCTAAAAGAGAAAAGAGAGAGGGAAGAGAAAAGAAGAACAAGAGAAGAAGAGGAGATGGCTGACCTGAAAAAGGCTCAAGAAAGAAAAACAGCCATTCTCCTAAGAGAACAAACCATCCAGCTGTATGCTAAACAGCTGGATGAACTAAAAAGAAAGATTCCTGCAGTTGACCGGATTGAAGAAGATGCAGCTCTTGCTCTTCAACTGCAAGAACAATTCAATAGAGAAGAGGAAGAGTTGGAGAAGAAGAAGAAAGAAGAAGCTAAGTTCAGAATAACCGATTCTGAACTAGCTAAAGAAATGAGGGAGGAGTGGATAAAGACTCTAGTCTCTCAAGGTGAGGATGCAGACTACCTTGAGAAACTATCAACTAAAGAAGTCTACAGAGCCTTCATGGGTCAGCAAGGTCAGTTGGCAAAGAAGAAAAAGGCTGAAGAAGAAGAAAAAGCCAAACAACAGTCCAAAAAGACCATTGCCTTTAATAAACGGACCCATGAAGAAAGGAAGGTCATGATTGACTTCCTTAAGGCTAGAGGAGATAATGGAAAGAGGATAGGTCCCATGAATTTCATGAACCTGCAAGCCCTCTACTTCAAAGTTAAAAAGGATGAGGAAGAAAGACTAGGGAAGAAGGGCTCCAAGAAAAGGGTACTTATCAAAGAAGAAGAAAAACCAAAGACAAAGAAACCCAAGCCTTCTCCCTCACCTACCTCTTCCTCAGTCCATCATCCTTCCACTCTCCTCCCCAAACCTTCCACTCCTCCACCCAACAAGTCCAAATCATCCCACCCAGCTCCCACTCATCAACAGCCTCCCTTAAAGAAATCCAAATCCTCATCTGAACCTGAAGACTCAAGAAACATAGTTGAATGGGTCTACAATCCATAGGATCAAAGGTTTGAGATCTTCAGGGGGAGAACTGAAAGAAGAAGATCTACATACAAGACTGTTGATGAGGTTCTACAACTAACAGATTCAGACCTAAGAAGAATTTTGGAGCTGGGTGAAGCTCATGAGCCTGCAAATGAGAGTGGGAAACATCTTATGCTAGCAATCAGACATTACTTCAACCCTAGCAAAGATGTGGTCATGAATATCAAACCACTCAAGTCCCACTCTCCATTTGTATCTTGGTCCTACAATGCTGATTTGGATGAGTTCACTCTGATTGATGTAAAGAAGCAGCAGATGAGATGTTCAAGCAAAGCAATCTACAAAATGCCATACAAAGACATCAAGACTCTGTCTGAACTTCCACTGAACAATCCCAGCAAGGATCCAAGAGGCTATGAGGTTGAAAGGATAGTCAGCCACATGCAAAAGCTTCAGCAGCAAAGTAATTAGAAGAATTTTGGTTGCATCAGTCTAGGGGGAGTTTGTAGAACCAAAGACTGATTGCTACCAAATTATTCTAAGTACAAATGCTGCTGATAGGCTTATCAGCAGCATTCATCACATATGGCTGCTGATAGGCTTATCAGCAGCATTCAACACTTGTTGCTGCTGATAGGCTTATCAGCAGCGTTCAACACAAGTTGCTGCTGATAGACTTATCAGCAGCATTACTCTCATCTCTGCTGCTGATAGCTTTATTCTCTAAAGACCAAACGTTGTAGCTGACTATTCACGTGAAGCGCCTCTGACACCTTTCTGTTAAAGCAACTGCCACACTCCAAGCATAAGGAACCTCACTGGTGCAACCAATAAAGGACAATAACGCGCTTCTCCAAGCATGCAAACAATGATGCCTAAGAAGACGTTTCAGTAAAGTTATCTAGATTAGCCTTTGCGTGTAATTTAGATTAATAAACAAGATCAACGGCTTGTGTTAGATCTGATCCTTAGAATCAAGGATCTGTCTTGATTCTAAGTTACTATAAATACTGTGTAAACACTTCATTGTAAGCGTGCTTTTGCTGGGCTTTCATAGTGCTTCTTGATAGTGTTTTACTTGTAAACTTGTAATCTCAGAAGTATAATACAACAGTGCATTTATCAGTATTCTTGCTGTTTACTTGTTTACTTTGTTGGTTGTTATTGTTTTCGCCAATATCAACTAGAATAGAATCACCTTGTAATCTTACGATCCTACAGTTATAAATAATTAACATCCATTAGCTTCACTTCATTTCCACAATAATTGAAGATCCACAGTTTCAACTTTAGCTTGTGGCTTGATTTTAGCGGTAAAACCTTAACCGTTATTTCCCATTTGGTCGGCCAGTCGTTCCGACCAAGGTAGCGAGTTTGGTGTGAAGATTTTTAAAACGGTAGTTAATGGTTTGTATCTAAAATTTTACATTTTTTAATTATTATACATTCTATTAAAATTGGATGACAATGAACAGTAAACGCAACCAATGTGTAGCTGTCACGTGAAAACTTTTATCTATGTATGTACATGTGTGTATATATATGAAATTGATTGAGAGCAAGAGTGAGCGTTAGCGCAGTTGGTTCGCATGTCACACCCACACGTAGGTGGCGCTGGTTCGAGCCTAAACCCCAGCCCCATCCCTCGCGCGGCCAATTCTTTCATTTTCCAAGCTCCTTCATTTATTTATTAAATTATTAGTTATATACGTATACAAGCGGAAGGGGATGTAGAACAAAAATGAGCGACGACCGAGGTGGTGCGCCACACCCACATGCGCACACACACATCGCAGGTTCAAAGACACCCTGCTGGTTCTTCCCTTTGCAATTATTATTATTATTTTTCTATTATTTTTTTCATTTCCTTATTATTTAACTAAAAACACAATTATAGTTTTTGAAATGCTAAATTAACTTAATTAATCACCTATTATGTTTATAAAAAAAATTACAATTTAAGTCTTTAAATTATATAAACCTTTATAGTTAATTTTGGAAATATTTTGGTTTCTCATATAACTTGTAAAATAAGAAATTTTATAAAACTTAATACTTAATTTTAATAGTATTTAGTTGTAAAAATATAAATAGTAAATGTAAATTTAAATCTTAATTTTAAGTATTATAAATAAAATAATACTTAATGTAATGAATTAAATAATCTCGTGTGATTAAATAATGGTAATTATTGAGTGTTGGGGCTTTAATTGTGAAGTTAAATGGTAATTGAACATATTTTATGCATTGGTAAGGTGTAACTTATGCACACCAATTTGTATTAGGTGTCTTAAAATTTTTGATAAATTACAAGCATGTCCTAATATGTTTTATATAATAGTATACATATAGAAAATAATAATAATAATAATAATGATAATGATGACATACGTCCTGGAATAAATACATTTATTTATCTCAGGTAAATATTTGTGTTTGAAGATTGTAAAATAATAGGCTTCCAAATTAAGCATATAAATTTGATCTTGTGTCCTTTTCCTCTCCGTGAATCAGAGCCGGAGACATCGGATCATCTTTTTCACAACTTGCGTCGTTTCTCGAAGAATATGGGATAGCTTAGTATTGGAGCTTGGATGGATATTTCTTTCCTGCTCACTTGTTCCCATGTTGATCGACTTGATTAGGTCGAGAATGGTGCTATGAGGTTTGTGAAGAAACAATTGGGGAACGTGATTTGTTTTGTGGCTCAATGGTCGATAACGCAGTTTAGAAATGACGTGCTCAGGAAGAAGGATCAAAGGAAAGTCTCTTTTTGAAGAGATTAAGAATTTTTCATACCTTTCATATGGTAGTAGAATCGAAAATGTAACTTGTCTTAGATCGAGTGGCTTCAAATGAAAACCCATTATTGTACTTATAATTTTCGACTAGTATCTTGCTAGTCTTGTTTTAATATAATGTCGTGGTTCTAAAAATTAATAATAAAAAATATATATTAATAATAATAATAATAATTTTGATGATGATAATGATGACATACGTCTTGGAATAAATACATTTATTTATCTTAGGTAAATATTTGTGTTTGGAGATTGTTGAATAATAGGCTTCCTAATAAAGCTTATAAATTTGATCTTGTGTCCTTTGTACTCTTTGTGAATCAGAGCCTGAGACGTTGGATAATCTTTTCACAACTTGTGCCGTTTCTCGTAGAATATGGGATATATTAGTATTAGAGCTTGGTTGGATATTTCTTTCCCGCTCGCTTGTTCCCATGCTGATCGACTTGATTTGGTCAAGAATCGTGCTATGCCGTTTTCGGAGAAACAATTGGGGAACGTGATTTATTTTGTGGCTTAGTGGTTGATAAGGTAGTTTAGATATGATGTTGTGTTCGGGAAGAAGGATCAAAGAAAAGTCTCTTTTCGACGAGATTAAGCATTTTTCTTTCATTTCATATGGTAGTAGAATCGAAAATGTAACTTGTCTAAGATCAAATGGTTTCAAATGAAAACCCATTATTGTACTTGTAATTTTCGACTAGTATCTTGCTAGTCTTGTTTTAATATAATATCGCGGTTCTAAATAATAATAATAAAAATAAATATATTAATAATAAGAATAATAAATCTACATTTGACTCCTAACCAATAATTTGGAGTTCATAATATTTAAATATCACATGTTATGGATGGAAACTGAAAGTTTAAAATAATAGAAAGATGCCCTTCATGTCAATACAATGTACAAAATTAATTATGATGATGTGGTCTGGAGTTGGCCAGGAGGCATCTTAACGAAGCAAAAAATAAATAAATTTTATATGTGGTTCGGAGGCCACCGACCATTCTAGAAGGTTTAAAATAAATGTTTGACAATCACTTCGTATTTGAAACCAAGGATGATGAAAATGAATAAAAGATGTTGAATATTGAATAATATCAAACAAGAGTCGATGCAATCCCAACGATCACCCTATGGTTTAAAAAAAACGATTACGAGATGCTCTTTGTTTTGTCCACAATAGGACATCCTGACGTAAAGATGACTTCCCTCTATCTTACGGGAATTTGTCGGTAATTTCATCAGAAAATGTGTTTTTTACTTAATTTGAACACAAATAATTATTTTAATGTGTTACTAATATAATTATTATTCAGTACGTGTGTGTTCTACTATGTGAGAGGATCACGATGAACTAAACCATGATCACATCGATGCTCCAAGTTGTGTGGTTAAAACTTAAAAGAAGTGAAAATTGAGATTGTCCCACATTAGAAGAAAGATAAACCTTGAGTGGGTTTATAAGTGCGAGATTCTACAGGAACTTGTTCTCATATAAGGAGTGACATCGAGTAGCAGTCAGGAGGGCGCGAAGTACCCAACGCCGCGACTGGGACTATGACTCCATGTGGCGTTTTGATGACACGCTTTGCGCTTTGATCGCGCATCGAAGGCTAATAAAAATACATTTAAAATGATGTTCATATCTACCTTAGACTGTAGTACAGAAAAGTAGGGTTGTCGTATTCATATGGAATTCTTGAAGAATGCTATTAGTGACTCACGAAACTGATTACACTAAAACCGAAATTTGATTGATTGTAGGAACTTGTGATATGTCACAATTTATACATATTTTATAAGCATAATAATTCTCATATTATGGTAACTATTGAATTAAACCTTGCAAATAATACTTAATTCGCATATATTTTATTTTTGCAGGTTAAACGGTTTCCCGAACAAAAATATGCGAAAAACGTCAACAAATTGAAGAAAATGTGGAATTCGAAACCAGGTCATGCATTATACCCATGTGCACCATAAAAGTACCATAAAAGCAAGAGATTCTTTCATTGTACCTGTGTCCTCCAAAAATGAAACATTCTTTTACAAGAGTACTTGTGTACCAGTGGACCAAATGCACAACCATGCAAACCCCAACTCTTTGCCTATAAATAACAAACTCAAGTCTCCCATTTATGTGTCCAATATCAAGAAGGCCTTAGTGCTCTGCTAAGAGTCGGAACTCTCTCGGCTTTGGTCCATTTAGCTTTTTCTTTTTATTTTCTTTTCTAAGTCTTGTAATATGAACTTATTCTTCTCGTTCAAGTGAAATAAGAGGCAACCTATACCCACTCTCCCTTGGTGTTGGAAAACTTCCACACATTATCTAAGGGTTAGTGAAGTCACTTGTATGGCCATTCATGACTAGTCCTCTTGTGTTGCTCGAGTTGGTTGAACTTTAATTAATTAATGAAGTATTTTTAGTAAGTTATGTTTTTAAAGTTTTTACTATAACTACAAGTTATCTAAAAAAGACCAGAATAAGTGATCATTATATCAATCTAATAATCTATTATCTTGTGAGTTATTCAAACAAGACTTCTTATTTGAGAAGCTTATTCGATATTTGTACGGTCTATATACAAATCTTGATGCTAGACCGAAAGGTTAGTATAAATTTAATATTATGGGTTGATTGGAGGTTTGGGTATTCAGCAGGCCGTTTGAGCCCTAACCAGACCAGGCTGTTTGTGTCGGTATTTCTCTACTTCTCTTGTATTGGCTTGCAGAGGACTTCTAGCGGGAGCCATGGGGTTTGATCTTGAGAAAGAAAGTCTTATTTATTTGAAATAATATTATAAGTAAAGACAACTATTTAAGAACATAAATTATTAGGTCCGAGCGTTCATAAAGTACCTTTGGAGGAAGTCATGCATTCCGACTTACCGGAAGAAGCTACAAGACCAGACGTACGTCAGTCACAAGGATAATAAGTCCGAATAATGAATTATGAGATACCGATGGACTTGACGCCCCGTTTAGGGTCCGTTATATTCATTAAGGAACAGTTGGCCGACCGTATCCACTGTTCCGTTATGAAATACTAACTCCCCTATCGAAAGGGTTAGTACTAGTAACTATGACCAACCTTACTTTAAATACAACATTTATCAACAAGGGATAACAACTAGAGTAACACCTTAAACATAATAATAGTTATAATTACATTTCTTAACTTTTTATTTTCCTTTTAAACAAAACCCACTTTTCAACTTATTATCCTAGTCAGACAATAGCGAGGGTTGAGTATGAAATCCGTGTCCATGGTTCGATACTTGGTTCTTACCCAAACTATATTACGCCGCAATAGGTACACTTGCCTATTGTGTGCGTTTTAAGTTAAAGTAATTATCATTTTATAAATTTAAAACCTGATCTTGTGAAATCATCCTAAAAATATATTTATTTATATTAAAACAAGCACATCAAGTTTTTGGCGCCGTTGCCGGAGACACGGTAATTCTGCGAAAAATCTTACCGGTTGGACTGACTATTTCTATTTTCTCTTTGTTTTCTGTCTGCTTTATTTTTCTCTTTTATTTTTATTTTCAACTTTATTTTCTCTTTGTTTTATTTCAATTTTATTTTCCCTTTTTATTTTTATTTTTCTCACTTTTGTCCCTTTTACTTTGGTGCTTGTGTTCGTTTTGTTTGTTCTTTGTTTTAGCTTTCATGGAGTGCATGCCTACGAGAGTTAATGTGGAGGATACCGAGATGATTATAAGTACCACCACTTGCCCTATACTGACTTATATTAAATAAATGTGATGCTTCCGGAAGGCAACCCAATGTTAAATAAATTGAGAAGTTGGTGCATACGGTAGAATACATGGATCTCAGGTTTGTCTTACATATTTAAGTATCTCGTACTTCGGCCATCAGGTATGCCTTCTCGATATTAGGACTTTGTAATTTTTATTTTTAGTTTTATGTTTTTCTTTAAGTGCTTGATAACTTTTATTGGTGAAGGATGATTCTTAAGGTACCCATACCGACAACAAGCATGGTGATGACGTCTCATCAGGGGAGTATTAGTTTCACCACATTATTATTATTCATGACACATATCATATTGCATCCATTCATATTGTCAGAAACTAAGTGTGAGGTGGAACCCCACTGATAAATTAGTTGCCTAATTTTGTCCCAAGTATTACAAACGCATGATTGACAACTACCTAGCCCATTAAATTAAAATATAGAAGTGTTACAACATTTTCAAAAATAATCTTTAAGCATGACAACTTCTTAAATAATTTAAAGGCAAAAGTCTTAAAAATCATTTGACATAAACGAGCTTATAAAAACAGCAGTTTGAAATACCGTTGGAGCGAATCAAGGAAACAAATAAGGAAGATTAGTAAGCACAACAAAAAGAAAGAAATACGTTTATGCACATTTTTTTATTTTATACCCCCTATCCTTCGTTTCATATGAGAATCTGAGCCTATCTGAGCATTATCACATAACACATCAAGTTTTTGACGCCGTTGATTATTACATATTTCACATGCTCATTTCATTTGATAGAGTGTTTGCTAATTATTGTTTTGCATGTTAGAACTTGTGTAAAATATACATTTCAAGATCATTGACTAAAAGAATGTATAAAAATAATGGAGGCATTAAGATTAACCCATGTTCTTTAGCCTTTTCCTTTTCTTTTACCTACCCTAAAAATTACCCCTTAGTTAACCCCTTTGAGCCTAAACGATTTTTGTTTCTAAACTCACATTTCAAATCTATAAAACCAAAAAAAATCCCTTTTTATTTCTAACCCTTTTTCGTTAAAAACCAATTCTGGTCGTATTGGCATTAACTCAAGGATATCTATCCATTTCAAGTACGTAACTATGAAGATAAGTCTTTATAAACGAATGAAGAAAAGTAGGGCAAAAAGCTATGACAATTGCCCTAGTTGTGAAATTGGTGTTAAAAAAAAAGATATATATGAAGAAAGAAAAGAGAAGGGCAAAAAGATACAACAACCGTCTAAAATTATGAAATGATCTCATGAAAAAATTGAAGAAAGAATCAAACTTACTCTTAATTTGAGTATACAAAACTAATCAAGATGGTCGCTATTAGGATAAAAGCCGAACGTTCCACAAGAAAAGATAGTAATGTGTATTTCAAAAACAAGGAGGAAGCGACGTTCTTAAAGAAGGAGATTCGGTCTTGACGATCTGACCTTAAAAGAGTCCTTAAATTAGCTACAACATCCTAATCTAAGTTTATCAACAGTCCTTTTGTTCATAGCTCAATTAGCCAAGACCCGGATTTTTAACACTTAGCCACTCTTCTCAAAAACTTCCCACCCAAACCCTAAGTCAATCATTACAACCTTTTACAAAGCACTCTTGATTTATACACATATTTTATGTCAATTGGTGGAGATTTGATTTTTATACAAGTCTATGATTATGCAAGCATTAATTGTAGCATTGAGTGTTCTTCTTGACTTACATTATCCCGATATTTAACCCAAGTGTTGAGTGAACATTTGTGAGACTGTAATTTTGTGCATAATCATAGTTCCATTAAGTATGTTAGGTTTACTACCTTATTATGGAGAAACACTTGAAAGGTATAAACACCAAATCATTGTTTTTAAGAACGTCGTTTAACCATTTGGGACAAAAGCTTTGGATTAACATTTAATCAATATTTTACATCTATGGTATAATCATGCATTAGTTTGCTTGAGGACAAGCAAAATTAAAGTGTGGGGTGTTATGATATGTCACAATTTATACATATTTTATAAGCATAATAATCCCCATTTTATGGTATTTTTATGGTAACTATTGAATTAAAACCTTGCAAATACTACTTAATTCGCATATATTTTATTTTTGCAGGTTAAACGGCTTCTGGAACAAAAATAAGTGAAAAACGCCAAGAAATTGAAGAAAATGTGGAAGTCGGAAACTATGTCATGCATTATACCCGTGTGCACCATAAAAGCAAGAGATTCTTCCATTGTACCTGTGTCTCCCAATAGTGAAACATTCTCTTACAAAAGTACTCGTGTACCAATGGACAAAATGCACAACCATGCATTTGAATGCATGGCCATGCAAATATTTGTCTATAAATAGCAAGCTCAAGTCTCCTATTTAGCTGTCCAAGATCAAGAGTAGGGAAGGCCTTAGTGCTCTGCTAAAAGTCAGAACTCTCTCGGTTTTGGTCCATTTAGCCTTTTCTTTTTATTTTCTTTTCTAAGTCTTGTAATATGAATTTATTCTTCTCATTCGAGTAAAATAAGAGGCAACCTATACCCACTCTCCCTTGGTGTTGGAAAACTTTCACACATTATCTAAGGGTTAGTGAAGTCACTTGTATGGTTATTCATGACTAGTCCTCTTGTGTTGCTCGAGTTGGTTGAACTTTAATTAATTAATGAAGTATTTTTAGTAAGTTATGTTTTAAAGTCTTTACTATAAGTTATCTAAAAAAGACCAGAATAAGTGATCATTAAATCAATCTAATAATCTTTTATCTTGTGAGTTACTCAAACAAGACTTCTTGTTTAAGAATGTAGGTCTTGGGGGCCTCGGTCGAGCACAACGGAAGACTGATAAGTGCAATGTAGACATGCCCGTTGATTCGTGGGGAGAACAGATGAAAGAAACGATGGACCAGATCATATGAACAATAGGAACAGATAAACAAGAGAATCGATAATCCACAACAACGTTATCATCACAGATTACATACCGAAGGATTATACATCTCTAGTTTAAGCTCACGGTCCAAGGGTCGGGAGAGCTCGTCCCGACCCGACCTCTCTCAGAATCTCACATTTGTTCTCTGCACTTAACAAATGAGCCCAACAGCTCTATTTATAGAGGCAGGAACAACTTGTCATGCGCACTTAACAAGTACGCATGACATTTGGTCATGCACACTTATTAAGTACGCAAGGCAAATGCCTTACGCACTTGTTAAGTGCACATGAACAAGTGGTGAACTTGCTAAGTACGCTGAAACATTCTCCTGCGTACTAGGTGAGTACACTGATACATAGAATTTTATCTATAGTTACCAAAACATGCATCAACAAAAAAGCTTATTCGATATTTGTACGGTCTATATACAAATCTTGATGCTAGCACGGCCGGTTAGTATATATTTAATATTATGGGTTGATTGAAGGTTTGGGTATTCATCAGGCCGTTTGATCCCTAACCAGACCGGGAGATTTGTGTCGGTATTTCTCTACTTCTCTTGTATCGACGTGCAGAGGACTTCTAGCGGGAGCCATGGAGTTTGATCTTGAGAAGGAAAGTCTTATTTATTTGAAATAATATTATAAGTAAAGACAACTATTTAAGAACATAAATTGTTAGGTCCGAGCGTTCATAAAGTACCTTTGGAGGAAGTCATGCATTCCGACTTACCGGAAGAAGCTACAAGACCAGACGTACGTCAGTCACAAGGATAATAAGTCCGAATAATGAATTGTGAGATACCGACGGATTTGACACCCCGTTTAGGGTCCGTTATATTCATTAACGAACAGTTGGCCGACTGTATCCACTGTTCCGTTACGAAATACTAACTCCCCTATCGAAAGGGTTAGTACTAGTAACTATGACCAATCTTACTTTAAATGCAACATTAATCAACAAGGGATAACAACTAGAGTAACACCTTAAACATAATAATAGTTCTAATTACATTTCTTAACTTTTTATTTTCCTTTTAAACAAAACCCACTTTTTAACTTATTATCCTAGTCAGACAATAGCGAGGGTTGAGTACGGGATCCGTGTCCATGGTTCGATACTTGGTTCTTACCCAAACTATATTATGCTGTGATGTACACTTGCCTATTGTGTGTGTTTTAAGTTAAAGTAATTATCATTTTATAATTTAAAACCTGATCTTATGAATTCATCCTAAAAATATATTTATTTATATTTTTATATTAAAACAAGCACATCAACTTGCAATCATCAAAAGCAACTTTGATTGAATTAAAACCAATAATGAGAAAATGTAATTACTTCCAGGTGGTACAGGTGGAGGGGGTTTTAGATTTTTGGATCCGGATCAGGGTTCGATGAGACGGTTCCAACGCCGCTTGAATGAGCTCAATCGGAGTTCGTTTGGCCTACTTTTTAGGATTTCTTAGCGAAAAACCACTTTTTAGTGGAACCTTCCCCTATATATAATATATAAATTAAAAACCACTTTTTAATTAAAAAAAAACCCAATATTCATCATATTGCCCAATATGATGCATATTGGAGGTTTATGGAAGATATTGATGCATATCAGCCTAATATGCACCCGGATATGCATCGTATTGGACAATATGATGCATATCAGGTTGCGTATAAGGCTGATATGCGTCATATTGTGCAATATGATGCATATCAGGTTGCGTATAAGACTGATATGCAGCAGGCTCTTCCCCATACGAAACACACTCCAATATTGTGCAATATGGAGCGTATTGGACAAGCCGACAGACCAGGACTGACAACTGTCAGTTCTGGTTGTTTAACGCTGTACTGATATGCTCCATATTGGTCAATATGAAGCATATCGAGTGTCAAAATAGATTTTTGGATATCCCAATAGATGGAGCCTTATAAAAATTTGGGATTATTAAACTTATTCTGTTGCAAAAGTACATGTTTCCACAATTGGTATAGAGTTATGTTCCCCGTCTTGATAAGTTGAACCATTGATCTTGACAGTAACTATGCTTTTAAAAGGTTTGGAGATCAACCTATTTACATTTTTTATCAAGATAAAGAAAAGACTAGCAAGTAAGTTTGAACGTTTAAATTAATTATTTACATAATTATTATTTAAATTAAATATTTTTAGAGTAAATTACAAGCTGTCCTTTAACTATATAGCAAGTTGCAGGTTATGTCATTTGGTTTTAAAATTACACTGGATGTCATTTTTTTGAAACCTTTGCACGCATTTAGTCCTTTACACTAACTGATATTAAAATTTTCTGTTAAGTATAGTCATGTGCAAAATATAGTCTTTTTATCTTATAAAGGACTAAAACTGTAACTTAAAACCCAGAGTTCTTTTTTTTTTTTTAATTTCAAAATGAAACATATTACATAGTATAGTTGATGTAGATGATGAAGATGGTGGTATAAATAACTTCTGATTTCATCCTCTCTGATACCTTAATATCCTGTATCCCTATGGGGACGGTTCAATACAGTTGCAAGGGTAGTTTCTACTAAGAGAAGAAGATCTATCCGACTACCGTAACACAATATAGGTAAGATGAATCATATTGTACTAAATGGATCATATTGGTCGGAAGAAATTGAAGCAAACCTAAAGAGAGTCAGGGAGAGAGAGAGAGAGGGGCTAAAGTGAAAGTAGATATAAATATATATTTTTGTTTTATATAAGTTACTCTTTTTGTCTCTTATAAGGTAAAATGATCATATTGCTCTCATATACTTTGTACATGGTTGAACTTAACAGAGAAATTTAACAGCAGTCAGTGGAAAGGACTAAATGCGTGCTAAGGTTTAAAAAGAAAGACATTTAGTGTAATATTTGAAGGCAAAGGACATAACCTATAATTTTTTATATAGTTAAAGGAGATAAGTTATAATTTATTCTTATTTTTATAACTATCGTTGGAGAAGAAATCAGAGAACAATTATTGCTTTAGAAAAAGTTGAAGAAATGCCGTGATGGAAAAAGTTTCTGTAACAGAAGATATTGACAAATCTCTAAGAAGAATAGATCAGTGGATATTGAATTATTTTCCACAATTGAGTGGGTCAGTGATGAATCTTGATAAATCACGTGGAGATATTAATGAAGATATTGAATGAAAATAATTTGTGTGGCAATATGGTAATTTTCAATTATTCAACTAAAATCAGATCTAAAAATCGTCAATATCGGGAGTAGGGCTGTAAACGAGCCGAGCCGAGCCAGGCTTGGCTCGAGCTCGAAATTAAACGAGCCAGCTCGGCTCTGCTCGATTTTTTTTTCGAGCTGAAAAGTTGAGCTCGAGCTCGGCTCGTAAAAATCTCGAGCCAGCTCGTTTTTTTTTACATAATAATATATATATAAACAACAAAAAAAATATTTTATTCTCGGTTTGAAGTTGATTGTCTTCAAAAAACTAAATACATGGAAGGGACAATATATAAAATACAAAAAAAAACATAGATAACCCAAAACTTACAAAGTAGAGAGTAAATACAATTTTAGATAAAGTAAAATTTTAATCCAAAACTCAGAGTTCTTGAAAACAAATTAACTTAAAAAATCAAAACATCATATTTCAAATATAACACATATAACATATATATATATATATATATATATATATATATATATATATATTAATTATTTAGACAAGCCGAGCCCACGAGTCGAGCCAACGAGCCGAATATATATATATTCATTAACATACGTGAATAACGTAACTTTAAATTAAATGTTTTTTTAGCTAAACATACCCATTTTGTTATGACAATCAAATTTCATGTTGAAAACATTTGCTAATTTCGCCTAGAAATGATTAAAATTGATGATTAAAATTGCAATTTTTGAATGCGCGCACTCAACCGCGCCAAGCTAGGACCCAACTCACTTCCTCTTGGACCTAGCCCAAGCAAGAAATCACAAAATAACCCAGCCCTTTCAGCTGAATTTCTCAGGTTTTAGGCCCCTAAAACCCTAAATTGTTTTCTAAGACTTTCCATATTTACACCCCTTCAACCGTTAGTATAAATATGAGGCTTGTGATCTTGTTTTCTTTGCTAATTCTCCCTCAAACACTCCCAAACCTTCAAAAATTTAGAATCCATGCCCTCTATTTTGAAGATTTTGAAAATACCTAGAGGATTTTAAGAGTTGAAGATCAAACAAGTAAGTAACCCTACAAAGTTCAATACTGTCTTTTAATTCATTCTTTCTTCATCCCCTCAATCTTTTTCTATTTTCTATCTATGATCACTTGATCATGTGAAACCTCAACCCTAAAAACCCTCTAATAATATTAACTAAACCAAGAAATCAAGTTAACATAACCAACAATCAAACAAAGGATCCTGTTTGCAATGGCGGCTATGTCGTCGCATTCTGTGAATCCTCAAGACAACTATTGCAGAAGTGGCTCTACCGATGCTTTAGTTTGTTCTTGTTAACTTAAAACATGTTAATTATTCTTTATTATCATATATATGAACTCACACTCTAATTTAAAATAGAATCCGCTTGTTCGTGTCGGCTATGCCGATTGCATCCTGTGATTCTCCAAAACGCTTCTGTGAATATCTTGGCTAGACCGGTGACACGGAACGTTCTGGCTAACCTAATATGATTATATTATGTAATATAATGATATAATAACATTCGTCTAATTTTTATTTACGCGTTCGGTAACCTTAAAACCCTAAATGGTCCACTTAAGTGCAACCGTTGACTTTGGACATAAACGGTGCTGACTTTTAACTGAGCATCAGTAGATCATAATTAAACAAAACTGATCAAAACCAACTCCACGATGTAGCTCGTCGAGATTGCTTTCCAACCATGTAAAGTACGTTTTCTAATTCAAACGTATGACTCCGTAGTAGCCAAAACGGGACATAAACCTTTTCCAGTACCTTCTGTCTTGTTTGACTATTTTGGCTATGATCCGAGTCTGAAACAGAAAAACTTTCTAAACGAAACTTCTTCGAAACGATTTAAACTAGTCACCTATAAAATTTCATAATTTTTGGACATCTTTTGATATTTTTAACATGCATGTTTCTGTTCGGCTAGTTTGCTGTCAAAATCTGAAAATCAATTAAAACACTATTTTTACAACTAATTCTTAACCTTATGGCCCGAATTGCCTATCTAACACTCGTAACCATCAAAACTACCTTAAAACTAGTTTATTAATTTATTTAGGGTATGGTCCGTGATTCACCTCGTCTATTTGTTCAAGTCTCTTATCTCGCCTAGCTTTCAATGTGAGACTTCATAGCCCCACTTTATTCAAATTGTTTTGGGGGAAACATGTACGCGTTGGCACGCATTAAAACACGATCTTTTTCAAACAATTCTAAGACAAGCGAATCTTATATGTATGTGAATAAATAAACACAACATGATAAACGTTAAACATGCAATTCCTTAACTTGAAGTTTTCAAGCTAACGGTAGTATAGATTTGGGCCATAGGATGGAAACCGGGTTTACTTCATGGACAACTTTTGGTTGGACATCTTATTCGTTATTAGTGCAACTTGTGAGTTGTACCACTTATTCGTTATTCATCATCTTAGGTTGGATTTGCTAATCATGTGTTTGTTTTATTTATGTGCTATATGATGACCTTGAATTACGAGTTGTTACTTTTGCCAAACTTATGATTTTATTAAACCTGTGACTTCTCACCAACTATTTTAGTTGACATTTGTTTTTCATACATGTTTCAGGTGATTAAGCTCGTGATAGGTCAAGTTAAGATCACATAGGATTTGCCTAGATATAAATTGAAGAAACTTTATTTTAAGTTGTTTTGTGTTTTGAATATGTTATTTGGTTTAAATTGGGACTTATGTAATTGAGTTTTTTTTAATATTATGAAACTTAAATGGTAAATGTCTTTATTGTCTTGTTTTCTCTTATTCAATTTTGATGCACTCCCGTGTTACCACCGCTGGCGGGGGTGTGACAGATTGATATAAGTGCCTTGGCTATAGAGAATTAGGTTCCCTTAGCAATAACCTAGACTATAACCTAAGTGCCACATTATTAGGAATTATGTGTTTACATGTAATTACATTGCTTTCACTGTATCTTGTCCACAACCCTCATGTTACACACGCTCATGAGGACTCAGATCCGCTGTCACACGTCGGAGAGCCCAAGCCCGATCAAGAAAGTCGCAAGAAGGAAGACCTCAAACTACTATTAGATACAACTAATCCACACTACTCACGACCCGAGGAATAAGTCATTTACATTCCTATCAGTTTGGAGCCCAACAACAAGAAGGAAGAAGAAACTGGCACGAAGTTGAATCCAACTCTTGGGCAAGCCCCAATCTATAATGTTCTCATCAAAATCAAAGGATCGGATAGTGATACTAGAGACACGTGTAATCTGTAAGGGTGAGCGCCTGTACACTAGGGGTCTTGTTAAAGGAAAGTGAGGCATGTTCGTTACGAGTCACACTTACCTGGAAACTCTCAGAGTTAGTGCTCACTTATCGGCTAAAACACGTCTCGCTAGTATAATTTATGTTAACCTTGAATTTTGACAAGTCGGTTTTGTCTTTATTTTTTTCATTTGTAATTCAACATATATGTTTTATTTATCTTTTAAGACATTGATATTAATGAATGATTGATTTTATTTAAAATATATTGTCACTTTTATTATTATTTGAATGTCTATCCTAAACTCGCGATTTCTCTTTCGCAGAATGCCTCCTCGTCGTGATCCTGATAACACTATGGCTAACACCGGTGAAGCCTCTACCGAAACCACTACCATAGCCAACCTTCTCACAAAACAACTTGCTGCCGTATTACCCACTGTTGTCACTCAAATAAACAACTCCAACGGAGGATATAGTGGGAGTGTTTGTACCTTCAAGCACTTCAACTCTTGTAATCCACACAAGTACCTTGGATCTGAAGGTGCAACAGGGCTATTACAATGGTTTAAGGCATGGAGAACACATTTGAGATGAGTGACTGCCCCGAGGAACTTAAGGTAAAGTATGTTACAAGTGCCTTCCAAAGCAGGGCACTGACTTAGTGGAATGCCGAAAAGAAGATTTGGGGTAGGGAAGGAGCTCTTGCTATGACTTGGGATAAGCTTAAGAAAATTATAACCAAGGAGTTCTGTCCTAGCAATGAGATGAAGAAGTTGGAGATTGAGCTGTGGGACCTTACCCCGGATAGTGTGGAAAGTGAGGCGTACACCACACACTTTTATGAACTCTACATCCTAGTCCCGCATTTGGTTACACCCCTGACTCAGAAAATTGATCGTTACATTGGAGGCCTTCCGCCGCAAATTCGGGGTACCACCATGGGAAGTAGCCCCACAACACTTGAGCTTCTATTCGTTTGTCTGCGTGCTTAACGGACGATCTGTTTAAGTCTAGGTTTCTATTCAGGAAAGGTGACAAGAGAATTAAGGAGGAAGTGGCGAAAAATCCTGAGTATCGCCACAAGAAGCAAATGACCTCTAAAAGTTTTGTCATGGTTATTGATGTGAATGTTTTGATATATAAAAATATAAGTTAATATTTTTTTGGATGATTTCACAAGATCAGGTTTTAAATTTATAAAATGATAATTACGTTAACTTAAAACACACACAATAGGCAAGTGTACCTATCGCAGCGTAATATAGTTAGGTAAGAACCAAGTATCGAACCAATGGACACGATCGAGTTCCAATACTCAACTTTTGTTATCGTTTAGCCAGATTAATTAGTGAGTGGGTTTTGTATGCTTGCGAAGCAGAAAAGTAAATGACGGTAAAGTAAATAACATAAAAGTAAAAATGTGCGTGAAATGTGTAACATAAATGTAACTAGCAGAATACTAAATAGCAGAAAAGTAAATAAGGCGAAAATGATCAGATTACGGAATGTATTGCTTCAGGATTCAAATCAGCTTGGTACGTGATAATGTTAAGTTGACTAATTCAGTGGTATGACTACTACAAACTTGTCACCCGGGTAACCGCTAGAGCCTCGTCCTCACTACATTTGATTTGCAAATTATAATCTTTAAAAGTGGTAGTGCCTCTCGTTAGGGACAACATTTACCCTCAACCCATCGAATGGTCATCTCCGGGTTGGTTTAAGACATCAGACTCAAAATGCTTTAAATTAAAGTTAAATAGGTTATTATATTTTACTCACCGGGAGGCGATGTAACAATGGTACCAAGTATAAAGACGTACCCTTCCAAACATGAGTTCACCAATTCTTGGTCCCATAATAATCTCGTATAAAAACATACGATCTTAGAAGTATAGAGCAAGCCTTGGCTTATCAATCTCTGCTCGTATAAAGACGTACGAGTTTCAACGAAAGTTTAATTAAAAAGGGTTTTACGATCTTACTCTTTCAAATCAAGACACTCACAATATAAAGACGGATTTAGACAATAATAAAAGCCCATCAAAAGATGGTTTTTGAGAACGAATTAGTTAAAGACATAAACATACCACTTCATTAATACGTTAAACATTAATATGCACCAAACATCATCTTCACCCTAGCAATACAAAGAAGTTTTAGCCATGAATGGCCATAACGACTATCGTAATGATGAGTTTCGTAGGCTGCCCTATTGTGGAACAAGGAGGAACAGCTCCGCTACTCTCTACTCTCTAGTCTAACTACGAGAATGATCTCTTCTTGAGTGTTCTTTAGGTCTGGATTGGTGTGTCAAGTGAAGAACTCAAACCTCCTATTTATAGGCCTCAAAATATGCAATGCACGGCCTTGTAATGGGTTGCACGGTCGTGCAAAGGCCTATGGAATCAAACAGGGTAAAGAGGACACGGTACTGGGACGTGGGAAGCAAGGGACAGCAATGCATGACCATGCATTGGGATGCACGGTCTGTTTTCTCCCAACTTTGTCTTTTAGCTTTTTGTTGACTATTGTTGACCAATTTTGACTTCTTGGGGGTCAATGCTCGGGAATGAATCTTCTAGAAGCTTGAATTCTTGGTGTTTTTAAAGGATTTAGCATGATTTTCGTTTTCAACACCGAATAATCTGCAATTACAAAATATAAGTGTTTTAAGCATAAATTGCAAGATTATTATTCATTTAGTACCATAATGTGGGATTATTATGTATGTAAAATATGCATAAATGATGACATATCAGTTACCACAGCTGTTCATGTTGCCCAAGTGGCTCCTACTACTCCTGTGCCCACAAGAAAAGCTTATTTGGGCCACACCCATTCTGTGCCTAAACCTTAAGACAACGCAAACCCCATTTGTTAAGTTTTGGGAGAAATCCCATAAACTAGGGGAGACATGATAACTACGTTACATAATTGATTTCTTAATTTGTTACCTTGGTTCATCAAAACTTGAATTCTATGTTTGTTTGGATGACTCTATCTTGAGACTTAGGCTAATTTCTTTTATTAATGAATCATGTCTACTCATAAATTTGCACTATGTTCGGATGCATTATTATTCAAGATTCATTTTATGGATTGCTATGTGAATGTCACGCTTTATACACTAATGCTAAATATGCATAAGATGCCTATTTAATCATGATTCTTAAATTTCAAAACAACATGTTTTCACTGCCCTTCGACAATATTCGTAACCTCTGTCTACATTACTATCATCACTCTTTAGGTGCATAGTAGAAGAACATATCACACCCGTATAAGGTAAATTGGCGATTGCGGTCACGAACGTAATCATGAATTTATAGGTATATTGGTGTGAAGTAAAGTTCTACGATGTAGCTACCAATAACCAATTCTTGAACTCGAATCATGCCACCCAAAGTTATCCGTGTTAGTGGTAGTCTTGATAGGTGGGTAGTACATTTCCAAGGCGCCAAAAGTGTGGTGGGTTAGCTGCGGTACCCCTATATATAAACACTTATAGTGCGTTAGAAGTGGGACTAGGCGTTAGATAAAGGGTTAGCCCTAGACAACGTATATCATAACCTATCCTTTACTAGTTATCACCATCTCTACTAGTTGAATTTCGGGGACGAAATTCCCTTAACTAGGGGAGACTGTGACAATTCTGATTCTTACTACTTGTATTCGTTCTAGACTTATCAATGAGAATCCACGTGAAATTTCATTCTACTTGAAATCCTATTCATACATTGTTACTATACTAGTTCACATGTGAAACATTACGTTTATGCTTGATTACAAATAGTTATACTTATCTGTGACCGATTCATGGATCACACGTAGACTGTAGGATCGTGAAATTACAAGATGGTTCTGTTCTTAGTTGAGATTGGCGGAAACAATAACAACTACACAATTACAATTGAGTAGACAGAAAGAATACTGATAAGAACACTGTTGTATTAAGCTTTGAGAATAAACGATTACAAGTGAAAACTCTGTGAAGAAGCAAACTTACAATGAAGTGTTTACACAGTATTTATACTAACTTAGAATCAAGACAGACCCTTGATTCTAAGGATCAGATCGAACACAGACCGTTGATCTTTTATACAAAAACTAATTTTACACGTTAAAGCTAAACTAGCTAACTTTATTGAAGCGTCTTCATTATGCATCATTGCTTGCATGTCTGGAGAAGAGCATTGCTGGGTTTTATTGGTTGTGCCATTGAGGTTCCTTCTGCTTTGAGTGTGTCAGTTGCTTTTGCAGAAAGTTGTCAGTGACGCTTGGCATGGATAGTCAGCTGCAACGTTTTATCTTCAAGGAACATAGCTATCAGCAGCAAGAATGAGAATAATGCTGAAGATAAGCCTATCAGCAGCAACTTGTGTTGAACGCTGCTGATAAGCCTGCCAGTAGCAATATGTGTTGAATGCTGCTGATAAGCCTATCAGCAACATTTGTACTTAGAATAATTTAGTAGCAATCAGTCTTTGGTTCTACAAACTCCCCCTAGACTGATGCAACCAAAATTATTCTATTCACTTTGCTGTTGAAGCTTTTGCATGTGGCTAACTATACTATCCTCTCAACTTCATAGCCTCTTGGATCCTTGCTGGGATTGTTCAGTGGAATTGCAGACAGATTCTTGATGTCTTTATGTGGCATTTTGTAGATTGTTTTTCTTGAACATCTCATCTTCTGCTTCCTTACATCAGTTAAAGTGAACTCGTCCAAATCAGCATTATAGGACCAACTTACAAATGGAGAGTGGGACTTGAGTGGTTTTATGTCAATGATCACATCTTTGCTAGGGTTAAAGTAGTGTTTGATGGCTATCATAAGAAGTTTCCCACCCTCATTTGCAGGCTCATGAGCTTCACCCAGCTCCAAAATTCTGCCAAGATCTGAATCTGGCAATTGCAGAAATTCATAAACAGATCTGTAGATAGATCTTCTTTTTTCAGTTCTCCCCCTGAAGATCTCAAACCTTTGATCCTGTGGATTATAGACCCAATCAAATATGTCTCTTGAGTCTTCTGGTTTAGGTATGGGTTTGGATTTCTTCAAGGGAGGCTGTTGATGAGTGGGGACTGGGTGAGATGGTTTGGACTTTTTGGGTGGAGGAGTGGAAGGTTTGGGGAGGAGAGTGGAAGGTTGTTGGACTAAGGAAGAGGTAGGTGAGGGAGAAGGCTTGGGTTTCTTTGCTTTTGTTTCTCCTTCTTCCTGAATAGGTACCCTTTTCTTGGAGCCCTTCTTCCCCACTCTTTCTTCCTCATCCTTCTTGACTTTGAAGTAGAGGGCTTGCAGGTTCATGAAGTTCATAGGACCTAGCCTCTTTCCATTCTCTCCTCTATCCTTAATGAAGTAAATCATGACGTTCCTTTCTTCATGGGTCCGTTTATTAAAGGCAATGGTCTTTTTGGACTGTTGCTTGGATTTTTCTTCTTCTTCAGTCTATTTCTTCTTTGCCAATTGACCTTGCTGACCCGTGAAGGCTATGTAGATTTCTTTACTTGATAGTTTCTCAAGGTAGTCTGCATCCTCACCTTGAGAAACTAGAGTCTTTACCCACTCCTCCCTCATTTATTTAACTAGTTCAGAATCGGTTATTCTGAACTTAGCTTCTTCTTTCTTTTTCTTCTCCAATTCTTCCTTTTCTCTGTTGAATTGTTCCTGCAGTTGAAGAGCAAGAGCTGCATCTTCGTCAATCTGGTCAACTGCAGGAATTTTTCTTTTCAGTTCATCCAGCTGTCTAGCATACAGCTGGATAGTTTGTTCTCTTAGGAGAATGGCTGTTTTTCTTTCTTGAGCCTGTTTAATGTCAGCCATCTCCTTTTCTTCTCTTCTTCTTCTTTTCTCTTCCCTCTCTGTTTTCTCTTTTAGCAACCTCTCTTCATCTTCATCCGTCATGATTCCCTTTCCTTTGTTTACATTGGATGCCTCTGCTTCGGCTTCACTGACCACAACAGCAGATGATGGTGCTGCTATTGGGATCTCTACCTCAGCTTCATTGGCAATTTGAGATGTGAATAAGGGAAGGTCATTGGTTTCATTCGATTTGTACTCAGGATTTGTGACTTCTTTCAGCATTTCTTTGATAGTTGATCTTGACTCATATGCTGCAGTACAGATGTCTACTCGAGGGGAAGCTGAGTCAGTGTCAGTGTCAGAGTTTGACACATATACTTCCTCAGTGATTCTTCCTACTTGTTCAAGTTTGGCTCTGACAGTAGCTATCATTGCCTGGCTTTCACGTGAGTTGATATTGCAGATATTTGCCCTGAGTTGAAAGATTTTGTAGGGAAAGTCTGTAGGAAGTGACAAGATGTTCCTGGTGTTGATGGTGAGAGAGGTGCCGTTGCTTAGTAAGAAGGTGTGGTCAAGAGACTTAGTGCTTGTCCATCCCAGCACATGTAAGTCTTTGACGATGAAGGATTACAGAAATCTTCTTATGCAGCAAATTTCTTCTTTAGTGAGAAGACTGCTCCTCATAATGTCAAGTCTTCTAGGAGTCAGTCTTCTTGCTGCTGCTGCCGAAGATTCAGGATAAGCTACCCGTTTTGCTGTTTGAATTAGTCTTTCGAAGTGGGGTAGATTATCCTCCATCAAGTCATGGAACCTGCCAATGGCAAGTTCTGCTGAGAGATCTGATGAAGTGTTGATGCAGTTAGTTAAATGCAGTTGTAGGACTTGGAGGGCATTGAGGGAGTTCCAGTTTAGCTCCTTTACACCACTAAACTCCCATCCAATCCAAAATCTCTCAGCTGATCCATCATACCCCCAAGCTAGAATGGAGTCAAATTCTAGCTTTTATGTAGTTTGAAAGAGTGGGGGGTAATGGATTGACTTATGATGGCTGCTGTTTCAGGAAGGATGCTGAATGGTGTATTTGTTTGTTCTGTGTCTTCAGCATCATTCAGCATTTCATCGACAGCCCTGACGACCAACTTCCAGTCTTCAGATGTCTATTCTTCTTCGTTATCTGAGACTAGCAAGTCATGAACTTGTACAAAGGCCGGCTTGAATAGTGAGCTTTGAAGTACAACCTGCTCTTGAATCCAGTCGTCAAGACTGTCTGTGTCTTCCTCCATAGAGACCATCTCCCCCTTTTTGGTTGCATCAGTAGACAGGTAAGCATCAGTTTGGGTGCCTACTGATACAAGAGAGGGAGTGGCTAAAGTTGGGCATTGATGGGCTTCATGCATAGAGACTTGGTGTCTTAGTTTGGACACTTCTGCCTCTAGCATAGCTACCCTGGCCGTCAATTCCAAGTTATGAAGTTTCAGTCTGTCCTCATCCACAGTTGTGGAATCCTTGGACCTAGATGGGGCCTTAGGCCTAGCCTCTTCATCCCCATCACCCATGGTTTCTTGGCACCTGGGATTCCTCTCAGTGAAGGGAGTTTCCAAGGAAACATCCTCACTATGAGTTGCCGTGGTTGAGGTCTTAACAATGTTGTCACTGTCCTCCTGGTCATTTGATGGACCAGCAGTAGTGACAGCCTCTTCCACATCCACTCTTTCATGGCTCCTAGAGTGGACCTTCAGGGTAGATGAACTTGGGTTGGGTGTGTTGGAAGCAAGATCAATCAGTACCTCCAAGATAGTGGTAGTTGGAGAAGGTACATCATCTTGATCAGGTTCCTGAACACTTAAGTTCAGAAGTGAAAGGAAGGGCTCAGGGGGCTGTTCTACGGATCCGGGAGGTGATCCTGATCCTAATAGAGAGGCATCCGAAGGAGTCTCCCTAATAATGTGGCTCTCCCTTGTGATATTCTCACAAGAATGTTGTGATTCTGAGTGAGGGCTGTTAGGTTGGGTTTGGGCCTTGGAGGCAAGAGAAGAAGGAGTTCTCTTGCCCCTTTTCCTAGTATATGTCGTTGCAACCGGGGCCCTGTGTTCCGGTTGAACTATAACATCCAAAACAGGTGTAAGTAATGTTTGTGCCTGTGCATCCTCAGTAATATGCACAGGGGTTGCTGAGCTGTCACCCTGGGTACAGACTGTTGTTCAGGATGTGAGGTGGAGGGTGTGGGATCAGTATCAGCTGGGATTGCTGAGCTGTCACCCTGGGTACTTTGTACGTTCAGCATTGTAGATAACAATGGAACGTTGACCCCTGAGAACTTTTTGGAAACAGTTCTCATGCTTTGAAAAATGTTATTTTTATGACCCAACATGATGTAGAGTCTTGCAGGTTTTGAAAGTTCTTTTAGTTCTTGATTGAAAACTTCCTGCAAGAACCTTGTGTACATAAAAAATTGCTGCTTTGCACCCTCTTGAAGGTTGTATCGCAAACCCTAAAAAATGAGATGTGCAAAGTTGAAGGCTTGGTTAGTGACCATACCATGGAAGGCGGAGGCCAGTGCAGAGCTCACCTGATGCCATCCACTCCTCTTCTAAGATATGCATTGGAGAAGAGTGTGGCAAAGATACTTCCATGGAGGGCCCATCAGTGCCTTCTCGATCGTATACTCGGTTTGATTTCCAGTGTATCCAATGGAGACAAAGGTCCTCATGTATTCGTCCTTCGAGTATGAGATGGCTGCTTCCTCATCTTGAAGCTTAAGATGTTTTCTGAGTGTAGCTTCCAAGATGGTAATATTCTTGCCGTCTACTTTGGCTTTGATTTGGGGAATCCCCTGTTCGGTTGAGTAGACGGCGGTTCTCCAGAAATCCTCCATATGGGGAATATATATAGTAGGGTTGGTGGTGAGGGCAAAGTAGATCTTTGATCGACATAAGAAATCGATCATATCGTCAAAACTATCGGATTTCTTTCCTTTGGTAAGATATGCTGTTAGGTTATGGTATGTGGAAAACTTTTCATATGGGTTGTCGATATTTGCCATAGCTGTTTGATTTTGGAGGGATGATTTGAATATGGTGGAGACTTGAGAGTATGAAGAATATGGAGAGCTTTGAATGTGGTGGGGACTTTGGGTGAAAGTGATAGTTGGTTAGGGTTGAATTGAATGTGGAGATGTGGTAAGGAAAATTTGATTTGTTCTTATAGCGGCAGATGAGAGAAAAAGCAGAATGACTTGTACAGTACAACCTTATTTATTTTTCATTGTTACAGTTGTAGTACACCGAGGCAGTCATGGTAAAGACTGGCGTTATTTTCTTTTACAGCGGGTAAAAGTTAATTTTGGACTTAAGTTTACCCATCAGCAGCAAACTTGGTTGCTGTGGATGAGTAAGCCTGTCCGTAGCAACTTTGGTTGCTGTGGAAGATTAAGTCTGTCAGCAGCACACTTAATTGCTACTGATAGATGCAATGATCTGTAGCAGGGATGTTACTGCTGATGGCCTTAAAGCTATCCGCAGGAAACTTGTTCCTGCTGATAACTTAAGGTAGTCAGTGGCAAATCCTTTGCTGCTGAATATTAAACCTGTCAGCAGCTGAGGGGCAAAAATGCTGCTGACTTATAACTTTTATTTACATCAAAAGACAGGCATATTTACAGTAAAGGATAGATGCACTCAACTGAACCGATGATGATGCTTGGTGGTTTCTTTGCCTTCCATTGTTGAGTTGGTGGTTTTCCAGCTCTCTTTGCCTTTTCAGCAGCAGACTTTGTATTTGGCTTATCAGCAGCAGATTTTGATGCTGTTGATCATTTTACTTGAGCAGCTGCAGATTTTGTTGCTGTTTAAGGCTTTCCCTTTTGTTCCTTGGGCTTTACTCGATCAACAGCAGTTATTTTGACTGCTGATGGCTTAGGAACAGACGTATGCCTATCCTTCTTCACCTCACTGATAGGCTTTTGTATAACTGGTGTTGGAAGAAGAATCTGATTGAAAGGATTAAACTTACAATTTGCAGCAAAGTGGTATGATTCTCCACAGATGATGCAAGATTGTTTAGGTTTTTGACAACTGCTCCCTTGATGGAGAAAGAGATTTTCTGAGTTGAGTTGTCTTAGCTTCAAATCTTCTTACCTGTTTGTTCTTCTCTGTCTTCTCAAAAGCATGTTGCTTGAGGTTTCTTTGCTGCTGAAGGTAGTAGAAGCAGGTGCTGGCAGTGTGGTTATATTTTCCACATACAAAACATGATTTTGCCAGTTTATCCCTTGAAAGATGCACATAATCCTTTCTTTTGAAAAGGTCTTTGAAATTCCAAGGGTGAGCTTTGTTGTGCTCAAAAGTAGCTTTTTCCAATGTTTTTTGAACATATGGAACCCTTTCTCCAGGCGCATGACGTATGTCAAACACCTTCCTTGGCTGGACTGAAGATGAGGACTGACCCTTTTCAGTATTTAGCTTCCTACCTTCTGGAGGATAGCTAATTTTGATTTGTTTGAATGGTGTAGGAACTGGTACTGAAATTAGTCAGAGTAACTTGAGGAGCAGGAGGAGATGAAGCTTCACTTGTTTTAGTGGAGTCTGAGTAAGTTGAATCAGACTCTGATGAGGTAGTGCATTCTTGTACCAATAGTTCATCCTTAGAAGGATCAAGATTTCTGTTGGCCATATCAAGATTTGCTAGATTGAAGCTTGGTTCAGGAATGGTCACGTAGTTAGCAGGAGGTGCAACGGCTTGATATTGTTCAGCATGATACCCCACACCAGTTTTTACCTTATCATGAATTTGAGCATCCAAAAGTCTTTGCAGCTTTTTGGATGCAAATTCATATTTGTCGACATGAACCTTTTGTTCTGCCAATTATGCTCTGGTAGCTTTTAATCTGGCCAGTAGATCATCAATCTGAGTTTCAAGATTGGTTTGTTCATGTTTTAATGATGAAATCTCTTTCTTTAGGCAGTTAATTTTTTCTTTGTAATTGTCCTCGACCCTTTTGAATCCAGATTTCATTTGATGAAACTCTTCATTTTGATCTATTAGGTTTTGATTATGCTTTCTGTAGCCTAAAACCTTATCAATACAGGCTTGGGAACATAGATGTTCATATACCTGAGGCGGTATCTCAGTTGTGTCTGCCATAAGAGCTTGGTTGTTAGTAAGCAGATCTTCATACTTGAAGCTCCAGTCAAAGTCAGATGTTCCAACAGCTGCACAAGCTACAGTTTGAGCTGGAGGAGTAGCTTGTTGCTGTTGATGTCTTGGTTGGGCTTGGTGAGCTGCTGGGTTTGCCCTAGGTGCCTTGTATTCTCTAGCAAAATGACCCAGTTGGTTACAGTTGTAACATTTTAATTTGCTTTTATTCAAGCCAACTCTGGTGTTTGAGCTGTTGCTTGGAATGGGTCTTCCGGTTCTAGAGTAGAACCTTTTTGCTCTTATGGAGAGCATAGCATACGAGTGCTGTATGTCCATTTCTTCTAGATCATCTGGATGGAAGCACTCAAGATCCTCCTTGATAAAGTACATGTTGCTTGAGTTTTCAGAAACAAAAGCAGCAGTGTTTGAGGCTTGAGAAGGAGCTTCAAGGAGAAATGGTGATGTGTTTGTTTTAGAGGTGGGAGTTTGAGGATGTGTGACTATGGGAGGATAGTAATTGCTAGTACTGGGGCCTAAGTGCTCAGAGTGAAAAGCAGATGAGGTGGTGTTGGATGTGGAGGCTGTTTGGTAGCTTGAGCTCCTTTCCTTGGCCTGAATCATTTCTAATTCATAGGTTTTGAGCATACCAAATAGCTCAGTCATCTGAAGAGTCTTTAGATTCTCAGTTCTTCTGATGGACACTATGTAGAGTGTCCAGCAACTAGGTAGAGATCTGATGAATTTTTTAAGAATGTCTTCATTCTCCAACTTCACTTTTGAGCACTGCAACTCACCTACAAGATAAGTATATCTGTTATATAAAACAGTTAGAGACTCACCTTCCTTCCGGATGAAGTTTTCGTATTGCTGCTTAAGAATGTCTCTTCTGTTTTCCTTAATTTCCTCAGATCCAGCAAACATCTTCTCGAGGGCCTCCCACAGCTCCTTAGCAGTTTTGTAACTTCTGAAGTTATGAAAAACTTCGTTTGGAAGTCACATTTGGATGGCTCCTAGTGCCTTGAAGTCCACCTCCATTTTCTTGATATCCTCTTCTGAGTACTTGGAGGGATCCTTTGGAACTGTTGGTCCTCCAGAGTCAGCAGATGCCACCATGGGAGTGTATGGTCCATCCCTGATGGATTTCCACATTTCGTACTCCTGATAACAGAAGAAGCTTTCCATGCGATTTTTCCACATGTCGTAGTCTTCTCCAGATACCAACCTTGGTGGTCGGTTGATGCTGCCGATGTCTTCAAAACCATAGCTTTGTGCCATTTTTGTTTCGTGGTTTTGGGTGACTTGATCAAAGAGAGAGAGTTTAGAATAGAACCAGAAGTGATTAAACAAGTGTTAGTTTGTTTAATCTGAGCCAAAGCTCTGATACCACTTGTAGGATCGTGAAATTACAAGATGGTTCTGTTCTTAGTTAAGATTGGCGGAAACAATAACAACTACACAATTACAATCGAGTAGATAGAAAGAATACTGATAAGAACACTGTTGTATTAAGCTTTGAGAATAAACGATTACAAGTGAAAACTCTGTGAAGAAGCACACTTACAATGAAGTGTTTACACAGTATTTATACTAACTTAGAATCAAGACAGACCCTTGATTCTAAGGATCAGATCGAACACAGACCGTTGATCTTTTATACAAAAACTAATTTTACACGTTAAAGCTAAACTAGCTAACTTTATTGAAGCGTCTTCTTTATGCATCATTGCTTGCATGTCTGGAGAAGAGCATTACTGAGTTTTATTGGTTGTGCCATTGAGGTTCCTTCTGCTTTGAGTGTGTCAGTTGCTTTTGGAGAAAGTTGTCAGTGACGCTTGGCATGGATAGTCAGCTGCAACGTTTTGTATTCAAGGAACATAGCTATCAGCAGCAAGAATGAGAATAATGCTGAAGATAAACCTATCAGCAGCAACTTGTGTTGAACGCTACTGATAAGCCTATCAGCAGCAACAAGTGTTGAATGCTGCTGATAAGCCTATCAGCAGCAATATGTGTTGAATGCTGCTGATAAGCCTATCAGCAGCATTTGTACTTAGAATAATTTAGTAGCAATCAGTCTTTGGTTCTACATAGACTTAATTGATCATTATGCCGCCCCATAAATCACAACGCATGTTTTTATAACTCATTCAAAGTGATTTGATACTTACGTGCAATCGTTCGCCTTTTAAACCGTTTTTACTTGCGTATCATCCACAACCGAGAAATTCATCTAACATAACATTAATTTATGTTTTAAATGTTTAACATATTCATTTCCTTATTTACAACAAAGTTTGTTTGCAAAACTTTCCTTAAATAAATCCTGAAATTCGAAAAATGATCAAATGGTTCGTTTTCTCGCCCACCGACCAACTACCATACGCGAATAACGTAACTTTAACTTAAATACGTTTCTAACCATGTAAAGTACAATTTCTAACCATGTAAAGTACGTTTTCTAATTCAAACGTATGCCTCCGTAGTAGCACCCAAAACGGGACCGAAAACTTTTTCAGTACCTTCTGTCTTGTTTGACTGATTTGGCTATGATACGAGTCTGAACCAGAAAAACTTTCTAAACGAAACTTCTTCAAAACGGTTTAAAATAGTCACCTATAAAACTTCATAATTTTTGGACATCTTTTGATATTTTTAACATGCACGTTTTTGTTCAGCTACTTGGACATCTTTTGATTTTTACAACTAATTCTTAACCTTATTACCCGAATCGCCTATCTAACACTCGTAACCATCAAAACTACCCTAAAACTAGTTTATTCTTTTGTTTAGGGTCTGATCCATGATTCACCTCATCTATTTGTTCAAGTCTCTTATCTCTCCTTGCTTTCAAGGTGAGACTTCATAGCCCCACTTTATTCAAATTGTTTTGGGGGAAACATGTACGCGTTGGCACGCATTAAAACACGCTCTTTTTCAAACAATTCTAAGACAAGCGAATCTTATATGTATGTGAATAAATGAACACAACATGATAATCGTTAAACTTGCAAATCGTTAACTTGAAGTTTTCACGCCAACGGTAGTATAGATTTGGGCCATAGGATGGAAACCGCGTATACTTCATGGACAACTTTTGGTTGGACATCTTATTCGTTATTAGTGCAACTTGTGAGTTGTACCACTTATTCGTTATTCATCATCTTAGGTTGGATTTGCTAATCATGTGTTTGTTTTATTTATGTGCTATATGATGATCTTGAATTACGAATTGTTACTTTTGCCAAACTTATGCTTTTATTAAACCTCTGACTTCTCACCAATTATTTTAGTTGACACTTATTTTTCATACATGTTTCAGGTGATTAAGCTTATGATAGGTTAAGTTAAGATCACATAGGATTTGCCTAGATATCAACTGAAGAAAAGTTTAGTTTAAGTTGTTTTGTTTTTTGAATATGTTATTTGGTTTAAATTGAGACTTATGTAATTGGGTTTTTTTAAATATTATGAAACTTAAAAAGTAAATTTCTTTATTGTCTTGTGTTCTCTTATTCAATTTTGTTGCACTCCCGTGTTTCCGCCGTTGGCGGGGGTGTGACAGCTAGTATCTTAAAAGGTCCGACAAATCTCAGACTTAATTTTCCTCTTTTCCTGTATCGAATTATCCCTTTTCTGGGGAGATACTTTCAACACTACTTGATCCCTAATGTTGAACTCAATGGATCTCCTCCTCTTATATGCTTAAGATTACTGGTGATCTTGTATTGCTTTCATACAAGCCTTTATCTAGTTAAACTTCTTAGAAGTCGTCATGACTACCTGTAAGCGTCCTAGCTCTTTCTGTCCTATCTCGCCCCAACATGTCGGGGGTCGCCATCTTCTACCGTACAACATCTCGTAAGGTGGCGTACCAATAGTGGTATGGTAGTTGCTGTTGTAGGATAATTATTCATATATATATATATACATATATTTACATTTACTCTAAAATAATTCCAAAGTTTAATTATTTAAAAGTTATAACTAATCTTAAACGAAAATCAATTTATATATACAAATGGTTTGAAACCCCCCCCCCTAGTTTTTGAACATGTTGAACCCCTTACGCACAAGTTTTGAACCTATTGACCTTAAATTTTGACTTTACACACAAGTTATAGACCGATTTTGACTTTTGAAAGTCAATAAAGCCCAAATCAAAGAAATCCAGTATTCAAATCATTAAACCCATTGCTATGGACTATCCATTCGTGCGTAGACGTTTATAGAACGCATCCAAGCCCACTTACAGTTACAACTGGATCAAACTCGCATTAGAAATTCGAATTTTGATTAGTTTGACTTCTCAAAAGTCAAAATGCTTTCAATTCAGTCTTCAATCGAGTAATCAGACGGAATTAGCACCCGCAAATCAAGCATAGACTCACTCCTTATGCATCTAACCCAATTTCGTGACCAAATTCATCCTCATTCAAATGAATTTACACGTAATCACAGTTGTCAGTCGCCCTCATTAAACCCGAATCAAATTGAGTCTTTCAAACGAAATCAACCCAATTAATTTACCCACACACACTCGCAACACCCTTTCCAAACTCTCTAAGCCCTCGATCAATCCGCATTACATCACTAGATCTCGTTCAATCAACAAGAACAATGTAAGCTTTGACCCAGCCGTTTGCCCTCGATACTACGCCTAAACATGTAAGATTTATGCCTTTTGATTTGCTATTGAATATGTTCTAGCAGCCCCTTATTAATTTGTAATAATAGAACCAATCGGGCATAAATGGAATTAGGGTTCTTGTTTGTTCATACACGAATCTGAATTGGGGATTAGATCTTGATTCATTAATCGGATATACGTAAGTGGTTTCTGTATTTGACCAGTGAAACCACCTGGTCCGGCAGGTAAGCCACCGCACCGCCGAACGAGGTGGCGTGGGTTCGAAACCCATACACGACACCTTTTTTGTTTTCCTTGATACAAGAACCCGGCTACATCCCTGCCACATATTAAACGTATGTGAGCCGGGTAAAAAACAATATATGTTCCCTTGGTCTGATGGTAAATCGATTTCCTCACACAGAAACCACCCGGGTTCGAACCGGGTGGTCTGTATATATTTTTAAAAATCGTTTTTAACAACCTTTTTACTATATAAAATTTATTTTATAAAACATATACCTTTCGGAACTGATTTTTACTGTAATAAACAAGATATGAATGAAAAGAATTATTTTTGCAATTTAAAATGTTTTTAGCTCATTAATTCCAATATGGAAAATCATTTAAAAAATTTAATTTAATAAAATAGTTAATTTAAAGTAATAAATAGTTATATTACTCATTTAAATTACAAATTTTGTTAAGTTTTTATAAGATGTTATGTATCTTACCATTATAAAACTATATATAATTCCTAAAAAAATACTAATTAAGGTTTAAACATAATTAAACAAATTTTTATATATATATTAATATATATTTTCTTAAATATCCACTTTTAGATGCACTATTTAAATAATAGATAAATAAATAAAGAGAATTTATTTATTTAAATTTATTATCTTTTTTATTTACATAAACATTTTATTTAGGGTTTAATTTGTGATGTATACTAACATATACATTTACACTATATTTTGACACATAATTATAAGTAAATAAATCAAATCAATTTATTTATTTGGATTATAAGTATAATCTCACACTACATTTTAAAAAAACACACTACTTTAAAAAAATAAATAAAAAAGGAAATTTATTTATTTAAATTATTTATTCATACTATCGAAAACCCTAAAACAATTATTACATTATTTAAGACAAATATACTTTGACATCACATTTAACATTTAAACTTTCTTTCGAATACAAATACCAAGTTACATATATCCTTTACATGATATAACACAAACACTTTTGTACAAAATCATACACTCAAACCCCGTTGAACCCTAGAGCTCGCCTTAGACATTTGTGTATGTTATTAATTCAATTTCATACTATTCGCTCAAGGTTAAACTTTGTGATTTGCAAATCACTTGTGCTACCTATTACGTGTGTTATCTACACAACTAATACAAGTGAGTTTAAATAGCCCTTTTTTCCTTTTGTACATTTTTGAGATGAAACATGATTACTCAACAACCACTATTGCAATTACATACGTACAGTTCTAAAATATGATCATATGTGTTTATTTGTGATTTGTGTTTGAATGCTACTTGTTAAGGCCACATATACATAATATACTCGTGCAATCATTAACACATTACATCAGGATAACATGTGTTGTTATGCCCTACATTTACATCAGGATAACATGTGTTGTTATGCCCTTCAGTTACAAGGTTTCATTTGTGCGACTAGCTTAACATAGATTCTCCATAAATGCTTTATAAACCATGTATCATATGAATTGTATATAAAACATTTGAACTTTACTTGTGGTGTCAAAACCTATGTATGCACACCAACTATTTATAGTTGACCCTCTCATTTTATCATGTTTCAGGTACGGATGTTTGAGTTAGATTCAAGTTGCTTCACTTAGGATTGAGGACCTAGTATTTAAATCAAATAACTTATTGATGTAATTTCCATTTCTGTATTGTTGAAATCTTGATCTATGAAATGAAATTTGATGTTTTAAATATTAAAACTTTAGTAAACCATGAGCTTATGAACAGTCTACATGTCCCGCCCCGACGTTTTCGCCGTCGGTTGGGGTGTGACAGATTGGTATCAGAGCCTTGGTTATAGGGAATTAGGTTATTAGACACTTTTAACCTAGACTATATTCTTAGGACACCCATTAAATGACATGCTCGATGATTTTTGTCACATTACTATATGCTACATGATTACTACTTTGTGTGAATATTTTACATGTTATTCTAAGTAATTACATCGCATGATGCAATACCTAATAGTCTATGTGTCATACTACTTGATAACTCTTGTGCTTATAAACATTGCTGTCTACATGCTACTTATTTGATTTATTAAGTGCTATCCAAAGTTTTACCACACATTTATTCATATCTAAGTCTTTATACACCTTCACCCTTACACATTGAGATTTATGTCACCATCATCATTTGTGAACAAAAGGTTAAACTCTTAGGCCTAAAGCCTATTAAAATTTTAAAATCCTGTCAAAGTTTGAGTTCTGAACATTAGTAAAGAACACATGCAATCTGGAAGGGTGAATGCCTGTACTTTGGGTCTTCTGTCCAGGAAAGCATTTCATATAAATCCAAATCAACCGAAAGATCCGTATGCTTTCCTGGGAATTCCCGAAGTGAGTGTTCACCTATAGACTAAAGCATGTCTTCTTGAAAGTGTAAGAATTTGAATCACCTTGATTTGTCAAAATATCCATTTGATTTTGTTATCAAATGAGTACAATCTAAACACAATCGTTTTGTTTATTACAATTTAGTACATGTACCTAAGCCCTCTTTATAACTAGTCATTTTATTATTTGAATTAATCAATATCGTTCTCTTGTTCAAACATAATGTTTATCAAACCTTTAGATAGTGTCTGAAATATAAAATTTTCTATAAATCTTTTCACCTTGTAAGGAAACTTAATACAACTTGTTTTATAAAAAACATTATTTTTAATTGATAATTAATTATGACTTTTCTCGTTAAATTAATTTTTATTAAACCTTGGTTTAGTTATTAAATAATTTAGCCATTATTTTCTCCTAAATATAGTCTTCTTATAATAATTTAAAATTAAATAAAAAGTTTTTCATTTAATTATCATTATAGTTAATTATTCAACTATTTTTCACCATTTTATTTACAAACAAGAATAAGCTACAACTACTTGTTTATTTACAAACAAAGAGCACAAACCAATTATTCGTAAACACACAACTCTAAATCTCTACACAACCTTCTCGTTATCTTACTCCTTCAGAAATGCATGATTTACTAGGCACTGCAATGAAATGAATCATTTCGTGTAGGCATTAGCCATCTATATAAACCTCAACAAGACTTTAAAGTTACAACCCCAACTAACCACATCATACATGAACGCCAAACAACACGACTGTCTGCAACACTCGACTACCTGCAAAAATCAATAGTTTACATTACTCATGAGATCCAATAGCTTATATATGAACATTCACATGATACATTAAACTTAGTTATTTACAATATGCATGATAATAGGTTAATCACATGATACATGAAACTTGCTGGTTTGATACATGATATTAGATTGAGTACGTTATACATGATCACATAATACATGAAACTTAGTAGTGGCAATATACATAAAGTTACACTGATCACAAAATACACGAAACTTGTTTGCAAAATACATTATACTTGATTGATCACATAATGCATGAAACTTAGTTGTTTGCAAAATACATGATATCCAATTTGTTCACACTATACAATATACATGATGCTACATTACTCACATCACACTTGAAACTTATTTTCTTACAAAATATATAATACTAAATTGTTCCCCCTATACATTATACATGATAGTACATTGTTTGCATTATACATAAATCTTGTTCGTGTACAAAATACATAAATACTAAATTGTTCACCTTATACATAAAAACTCATTTGTTTACTATATACATGGTACTAAACTATTCACAGTATACATGAAACCTATTTTCTTACAATAGATCATACATGGAAGCTTGAGTGCTTACATTATAAACGGAATTAGATTGTTTACATTGTTGCAATTGATTAAGTACATCATACACAAGGCATGATTATTCACCTTATCCATGAAAGCTACTCGGGGTTTGACGTATTATTGTTCAAACACGAGGAAACTATGAAACCCTAAATTATGCCACGTTATTACTCTTTAGTACCTGATTGACTCTACTATCTATGGACATTGTTATTTGTTAGCCACACATACGTGAAAACAATAGTTACGAACTAAGTGATTTTGTGTTACCCCCTGGACCCACACACACAATGGGATGAACTATACGGACCATGCGACGATTTGGATAATTACGGGTGCACGCGTAATTATAAAGATCAGCGCATGGAAAACATAGCAAATTCTATCGTGTGTTATGACATTAAACCTATCATGATATATAATAACGAAACTAATGTGATATGATAAGGGTATGGTGGATACGCCGCTGGTACTTCCTATATATAAGTTCTCCTGTCATATTATTAGAAGTAGCGTTATTCGTGTCACGTAAAGTTTTATGTTGTTTGACGGGGCCAATGTTTGTGAAATCCCTTACCCACTGACAATCCTTGAGCAAATTAGATTGCATCTTAAACAAACTCTGATAATCAAGTCCACATCAAATTCATTCCAAGTAATGCATTTCACCTTTAGAACCCAAATTATAATTCAACAGATCTTCTCCTTCAGTTCATTTCAAAACTAAAACCACTGTCATTCTTCGTGCCTGACCATGAGAACTAGACCCAAACCTTGCTATCATATATGTTCCTCAAACCGACAGTCAAGACTCATTGATAATCCAAACCCTCACTTTTTCTGGTTCAGTAGTCTCCACTAATTAAATTTCTAGACGAAATTCACTCAACATGGGGATACTGTAACATCCTTGATTTTCACGTAATTGTTCTAGTGCAATAAACATTCTTTCATTTCCATACCTTATGTTATATTTAATTTTCAAGATTTTCATTCACACAAAGTTATTTAATAATTATTCATATATATATATATATACATATATATACATTTACTCTAAAATAATTCCAAAGTTTAGTTATTTACTCTTAGCATTGAACCAATTGACGTCAAATTTTGACTTTACACACAAGTTCTAGACCGATTTTTACTTTTGAAAGTCAATAAAGCCCAAATCAAAGAAATCCCAGTATTCAAATCATCAAACCCATTGCTATGGACTGTCCCTTCATCGTAGACGTTTATAGAACGCATCCAAGCCCACTTACAGTTACAACTGGATCAAACTCGCGTTTGAAATTCGAATTTTGAACAGTTTGACTTCTCAAAAGTCAAAACGCTTTAAATTCAGTCTTCAATCGAGTAATCAGACGAAATTAGCACTCGCAAATCACTCATAGACTCACTCCTTATGCATTCAACCCAATTTCGTGACCAAATTCATCCTCGTTCAAACGAATTTACGCGTAATCACAGTTGTCAGTCGCCCTCATTAAACCCGAATCAAATTGAGTCTTTCAAATAAAATCAACCCAATTAATTTACCCACACACACTCGCAACACCCTTTCCAAGCTCTCTAAGCCCTCGATCGACCTACATTACATCCCTGGACCTCGATCAATCAACAAGAACAACGTAAGCTTTGACCCAGCCGTTTGTCCTCGATACTACGCCTAAACATGTAAGATTTATGCCTTTTGATTCGTTATTGAATATGTTCCAATAGCCCCTTATTAATTTGTAATAACATAACCAACCGGGCATAAATGGAATTAGGGTTCTTGTTTGTTCATACACGAATCTGAATTAGGGATTAGATCTTGATTCATTAATCGGATACACATAAATGATTTCTGTATTTGACCAGCGAAACCACCTGGTCCGGCCGGTAAGCCACTGCACCGCCGAACGAGGTGGCGTGGGTTCAAAACCCATACACGACACCCTTTTTGTTTTCCTTGATACTAGAACCTAGCTATATCCCTGCCACATATTAAAACGTATGTGAGCCGGGTAATAAACAACATATGTTCCCTTAGTCTGATGGTAAACCGATTTCCTCACACAGAAACCACCTGGGTTCGAACCGAGTGGTTTGTATATATTTTTAAAAAGCGTTTTTAACAACCTTTTTACTATATAAAATTTATTTTATAAAACATATACCTTTTGGAACTGATTTATACTGTAATAAACAAGATATGAATGAAAACAATTATTTTTGCAATTTAAAATTTTTTTAACTCATTAATTCCAATATGGAAAATCATTTAAAAATTTTAATTTAATAAAATAGTTAATTTAAAGTAATAAATGTGAAAACCGTTTATTCAAGCAAATCAAGCAGTCAATTGGTAGAAACTAGAATCGAGTAGATTTATCAAGAAACGAAAAACACATAGTTAAAGGTGTAACTTTCCAAATTGTATACATGTGTCAAATGAAGTCCCACTTTACAAAGGTCAAACTAAACAAGTATTTATACTAAGAAGACAGAATGAGTTCGTCCGAAATACATTTCGGTCGAAATGTATTTCGTCCGAAAACTATAAGATTTCGGTCGAAATCTTTTAACTTCAAAGAATTCTTCCGTCTTCAGACTGTTTTATATTCGATGGCCTAAAAATAGTTCCAACAATCTCCCCCTAGGCCATTGCATATCAAAACACAAGAATTTTACCAAGCTCCCCCATACACTTTGCATCATCAAAGCTAGATCTTGGACTCGAATCTTGGACTCGAATCTTTAACTCTCCAAACTGGTCATGGTTTAGATTTGTCTTTTCAATCTTGTTTTCGTTTCGACATATTGTATGTCCAAAATGTCTTCAAACTATTAAAGACATTAACAACCTTTTCTTGAAACTTTCTCTGAGGTTGAGAAACGACCTTCTGTTTGGAAGACTTGTGTTTCTTGATACAACAATCTCTTGATAAATGACCATGCTTTCCACAGCTGAAACATTTCTTCAAAGCAGGACATGGTCTTTGATAAGGCCCCTTTCGAGATTCTGACTTGTCTTTAGACTTCTGTTCTACAACTTTTGACATTTCTACTCCTTCTTTAACAAACACGAGCGGAGTAAATTTATTTGAAACGAATGGGATGGCATTTGCATTAATTGGACTATCTTTCTTGAACCCTAAGCCACCCTTATTGTCAAAATAATCCACACATTCAAAGAATTTTTCAGATTTTTCACTGACACAATCATCATTAGAAGTAAGATCACTTGGAATATTCAATTCAACTTTTTCTGCTTTGGAATTTCTCTTTGGATCTAACGAAGGATAAACATTTGGCACAAATGGCTCTGGAATGTATGGTTTAGGCATATATGAATAAAATCCATTTGTAGTAAATGGAGGAGAAACACTCTTGTATCCCATCTCGCTATTCACTTTATCATTAACTTTAGCCTCAATGTTTTCACCAGTTCCTTTAAATCCAAGCCCAGAAGTTACTTTGTCATGTATTTGAGCTTCAATGATTCCACTAGCCACTTTCCCAGAATTGTTTATTTTATCAACTTTAATTGTTGTATTTGCTATCTTTTCCATCTTTTCGATCATCAATTTCTTTTCTGTTTCTCTTTCAGCAAACAACAGTTGAATCTCATAATTCTTTCTCTTTAACTGAAGCTTCACATGAGAATTTTCTTTGACACAATCATCAATCTTCCTTTTATACTCTTTCTCATGATCTTTTAGAATTTTGTTTGTAGTATGTGCATGTTTCAATGCATCCATCAGAAGTTGATTTCGATTCTTGTAATCAATAATTTTCTTAAAACACTCCACAGAACACATATTTTCGTTGAGCAGTTCAGAATAAGCTGTAAGTTTCTGTGACTCTTTCACTGCTTCAGCAACCAAATCTGATTCTCTACGTTTACAATTTTCTTGAAAATCATAACCGTATCCTCCTTTGATCACTATTCTGTTCTGATCAGCTTTGAGTGCATACAACTGTAGCTTTGTACACAAATCCTCTAATGAGTTAAACTGTAATCCTTTATTTCTGATATTAAGTTTATAAATCTCCCATTCTTGTGGTTGAGCATTGAGAAATTTACCCATGACTTCTGATTTTTCGTATTCAAGATCAACTTCCTTTAGATCATTGATCAATTTCACATATCTGTGATACTGTTCAGTCAAAGATTCTCCTTCTGCGCGTGTGAATACTTGATATCTTTTCTTTAATTGGTCTTGTCTGGCTTTTCCTTTTACATCTTCATTAGACAGATCTAGATGAACATACCCCAATCCATTTGCAAAGAACCTTATGCACACCACCTTCGTCAGCCATTGAAAATCCATTTTTTTAAATAATTTTTTAACTATCTCATTTTTTCAAAATCAGTGCCAAACATAGTTCCGAACATCCTCTAAAAAACTCTGAAAGTTTTGAATCAGCGCCAAACATAGCTCCGAAAGTTTTGTTTTTTTTTACTCCCACACTTTTCGACTGAAAACTTTGAGAATTCGGGGAGGACTTTTCGACCGAAAATTAAGATTTCGATCAGAAGGGATTTCAAACAAAATTTGAGATTTCGATCAAAGGATTTTGATCAGACTTTTCGATCAAAAAACTTGTAGAGGAGACTTTTCGATCGAAAAACTTGTAGAAGAGATTTCGACCGAAAAACTTGTAGAGAAGACTTTTCGACCGAAAAACTTGTAGAGGAGACTTTTCGACCGAAAACCTTGAGTTCCGAACCTCAAGATTTCGACCACTTCAACAGAGATTTCGGGCGATTCAACTGAAAATCGAAAAATTCCGACCTGTAACTTCCGAAACTCAAATTAAGCCCCGAAAATCATCCCAAACTTCATCTCTACTGTTTTGCATGCTAAATACTAAAAAATGGCACTGAAAACGATCCAATTTGATGACTTTTGAAGCTTGAAATGTTGAAAACTTTGAAAAAAACTTCAAACTTGCTTGAATCTCCCATAACCGAGCACCGAAAGCTCTGATACCACTTGTGAAAACCGTTTATTCGAGCAAATTAAGCAATCAAATGGTAGAAAATAGAATCGATTAGATTGATCAAAAAACGAAAAACACATAGTTAAAGGTGTAACTTTCTGTAACAACCTCAAAATTAGAGCCCAATAAACACATTGCGATTATACGATTGAACTAGGCCCATTGGGCTCGACCCAACTGTAGATAATCAGACTTGGCCTTATAATGGCTCAATTAAAGGCCCAATATATGAACTGATTCCGAAACAAACTAATAAACCTTTGTTGACGGATCGTTACACAATTCGATATAATTTATAAGCGAGATAGGCGATGTTGGATTCACGACTACGACAAATACCGGTGTGCACATCAGCGGGTTTTGATAGACCCGGTATAATTAAATAATGTAAACAAGCATTTACTTTATACTTATAGTATTAAATTATTAATATTATTATTATTTAGAAATTAATAACTACTTACGAGACGTGAAAGGTTTTACCCGGAGCGGACGCGTGTGAGCACGCGATACAAGAGCGATACCGGCAATTTTAGAAATGACATAATAAAATATATAATTATTTATTAGTATGGTTAATAATATTATTATGATTATTAGAAATTATCGGAGTGCGAATCGATTGTTTGAGCAAACGCGTTTGGCACGCGCAGTGTCAACGTGTACCGGCTTGGACAACGGTCGTAACAGGAATTTCATGAAATAAATATCTAAACTATATTTATTACCATGTCTTATTATTATAAGAATCATATAACTAATATACTGTTTTATTGGGCATGACGGGGATTCGGGAAAATACGCGATATGTCAAAACCAGTCAAATTTACACTAGTATTTAACCTACTCATATATAATAATTATCATTTTTTTTATTTCTCTAAATAAAAAAAATATTTAAAGATTTCAAATCTTAACAAAATCCTTAGCTTCCCGATAAATCTTTTTTTAAAAATTTGATAATATTTTATCATTTATTATTATTATTCTTTCAAAAAAAAAAAAAACGATCCATCACCTCCAATTACTATTTCCTTTTTCAAATTCTAAAATATACCACACACACATATGAGTGCAATTTAGAGAGAATCCATGAGAAGAGAGGAACCCTCCCCCTTGCCCTAACCGTTTACGGGCTCCTGCTCCGATAGATCTCCCGCCAACCCACGGTGGAAACAGCAGCGGGTCACGGCGGCAGCAAGGTTCCGACCAGATGGGACTACAGCAGTGATGTTGGTCGGGGACCCAGACGCCAACAACGACCAGTACCACCATCATCATCGTTTTTCGACAGGTTTAATCGGCGGCGGCGGAGGCGGAGGCTCCTCCATAGCAAGAGATGGCGATGAAGATGGAAACCGCCTCAAGTGGCGGCGACGGCTGGAGATGTGCACGATCTCAGATCGACGAAGGGAGGTGCTCCCGACCTCCCCGTGAACTGTCAAAAGACGTCCGATAGAGGCGTGGGCGGCGGAATGACCATTCAGGACAAACCCGGTTTTCCGGCCAGATGCACTCCTCCTCTGACGGCCCAGACGGGCCATGGCAGCGGCTGTGGTGGTTCACGGTTCCAAACTGTGAGGCCCCGAACCCGGGAGGCCTCACTTATTGGATTTACTCATCAACACATAGCACTTTAAACATAAGACATTCATTAACACGGCGAAAACGATTTAAACTTCTCTACATACGCAGCGGAAACATAACATGTCTAAACATAACTTGTCAAATACAACTGAAACTTGTCTTAATCAACATAATCAAAAGAAAACATAAACAGGATGCCAGATGCTGATCTTCGGGTAACTCTTCTCGCCAAGCCAAGCATCCACTTCCATCTACTGCCACCTACACTTAACTGATGTGCATACTAAAAATCAGCAACGCTGAGTGAGTTCTAACGTTTACTTTAAATCAATTATACAAGAGATTTACTAAAACATATATGCTGCCATTAAGGCTAAACTTAACACACTTTACTTTTCAAACATATATACTGCCATTAAGGCTAAACTTAACACACTTTACTTTTCAAACAGTTTAAAAACGTATAATAAACCGTCAATTCTTCTTTACTGTACTGCCCTCATGGCTTACATCCATGAACCGACAAGTACCTGGTCAATGCCCCCATGGCTTACACCATGAACCGACACTACCGCTTAACCGTCAATTTCCTTTGTCACTACTGTACCACCCCCATGGTCAACGACCATGAACCGACGAGTACCTGGTCAATACCCCCATGGCTAACGTCCATGAACCGACAATACCGCTTATCCGTCAATTCCTTGTCACTACTGTACCGCCCCCATGGCTAACGTCCATGAACCGACGAGTACCTGGTCAATGCCCCCATGGCTAACGTCCATGAACCGACAATACTGCTTAACGCTAAGGGGAGGTTGCGTGGACCTCCCGAGCAACCGCCATCACCCATCCCAGTTGTACAACCGTTAACGAACCCAAAGGTTCTTACTAATGGGTAGAACCCGTATCTGACATCTTGTACAAGTAACATCTGTCCCAAGGACCTTTATAGCTGGTACATATTCCCGAAGGAAAACTGTTCACTTTACTGTTCATAAATCTTTCTGTAAATCTTGTTCATAACTTAACATATATCATGCCTTTGTTTATGTATATGAAAATATAGTAAATGCTTGCCAAATGATATATCTTACTTTACTGAAAACATACTTGCACATATATCATGCCTTTGTTTATGTATATGAAAATATAGTAAACGCTTGCCAAATGATATATCTTACTTTACTGAAAACATACTTGCACATATATCATGCCTTTGTTTATGTATATGAAAATATAGTAAACGCTTGCCAAATGATATATCTTACTTTACTGAAAACATACTTGCACATATATCATGCCTTTGTTTATGTATATGAAAATATAGTAAACGCTTGCCATATGATATATCTTACTTTACTGAAAACATACTTTTGCCTCTTTTAAACCTTTCACTAAAACATAGCTTTTCTCTTCAGTTTATAATATATAAAATATAATAAACACTTTACACTAAGTATGCACACCACCCCTAAAGAAGGCAAAAAGGGGATTAGAACTCACCTGGTATCTTAGCTGCAATTGTCTACTGTATCTCACACAATCTGGACAATCATAACAATTGACACGTATCAGAATCAACTCAACACTAAATGGTTTAACCATTCTGATTAGGCGACTATACTGACTTTACTTAATCAGTCCTGATGCCTGCGTACTTAGCAAGTGCGCAGACACTGCTTCCTGCGCACTTAGCAAGTGCGCAGACTTCCCTTCCTGCGCACTTGGCAAGTGCGCAGGTTCCTCTTCCTGCGCACTTAGCAAGTGCGCAGGCTCCTCTTCCTGCGCACGTAGCAAGTGCGCAGGACCTGCTCTGTGCGCACTTAGCAAGTGCGCACGACCTGTTCTTGGCGAAAAACCCTAACTTTCGCATTCGGGTCTGATCACTTCAAGATCCCGAACCTGTTTGCATTCAAAACGTTCATTTTCAATTAAGGAACTCAAATCTATGCTTATCCTTCAGTTTCATCCGATTAAACATAACCTTTTCACCCAAAACCCGAAAAACCCAAAAACGAACTAAAACTCAGATCTAGGAGAATCGGTTACCTGTAATCACTTCCTTTTCGTTGCTAAACACCCATGAGACTCTTGCTAACGATCCTTGAGGCTCTAATCCAAAAACCGGGACTTTCTCTCTCTAGACTCTCTCTCACTTTCTCTCTCTAGAATCCGGAAATGAGGATGGAAATGAGGCTTTTGGGTTGTTCTTGAGGCCTATAAGGGCCCAAACCCTTCCCTTTCGGCCCATACACCCCGGCCCAAGCCCGATTCCTTTCTTTTTATTTAAGTTTTAATTCCTCGTGAATTCTCTCGTGCTCTAAAACTCGGGATGTTACAAGTCTACCATCCTTACAATAGGTTTCGTCCTCGAAACCTGCCATAAGCTAAACTGATAGCTAATCACAGAATGGGTGGCATAAACCGTAGCTGTGCAAGGTAGCTTGGTCATGAAGGCCATTGTGATCAACTACCACTAGGAGCTTGACCTTGGGCTATCTCAAATTCTAAGGCATATAGACTAATGGGGCTAACTAATTTAGTAAGGAAATAATAACATAAACTTGCCATATAACAAATAAGAGCTTGCAACGTACCTTACTGAGTCATCTGGTAAACCCTTGCTGTGGCCTTGTTGATGTAAGGTTCCTTCTCTGCAGCCTTACCCTTTCCGGATCCTCCCGCTTCCGCTTTCTTGGGTTTCCTGCAATCTCGGCTCCTGTGTCCCTGTTCACCACAATTGTGGCATCTTGGCCTTTCCGGGCAGTCCCGCTATTGGTGTCCAAACCTGCCACACCTGAAACATCCCACCTGCCCAGCTCTGCACTCTCCTCCGTGCCTTTTTCCACATTTTCCACACAAACCCTCCGCTTCTAACCTTGACCTCTTATCATTAGGACCCTGAAGGTCCTCCCCAGTCCGCTTAGCCGCTTGTTTCATGGGCGCTTCAGAAATGACTTCAGAGGCAATGTCATCGTAGACAACTCCGCTCAGAACAACCACCGACTCAAAGGTACTCGGTGTGTTGGCATTTACAATTGTACGTATCTTTGGAGGCAACCCTTGAATATAATAATGAATCCTCCTCTCTTCTGTGGTTACAAGATGAGGCACCAGGCGTGCCAGTTCGTTGTACTTTGAAGTATATTGTCTGTGAGTCATGAGTCCAGCTTGCAAAGTCAGGAACTCTCTCTCCACCTTGTGGACTTCATTCTTAGGGCAGAACTTCGAAATTACTAACGCCTTCAGATCATTCCACCTCATTAGCTCGACCGCTTGGTCACCCTTCGCTTGTTTCACGGTCTCCCACCAGTGTGCTGCCTCTCCCTTTAGTGACTTAGCTGCGAACCTGACCGCTTGATCCGGTCGACAGTCACTGAGGCTGATGGTGGATTCCATGCCATTGATCCAATCTAAAGTATCTGCTGCTTCTTTCTCCCCAGTTAGCTCAGGGGGATCACAACCACGAAATGACTTGTAATCGCATCCGCGAGTAGGCGGTGCAACATTCTCCACCAGGATTGGTCCTCCCGCAGCTGGAAGCACCACTGGCCCTTCAGTTGTGTTAGGGCTCTCCTTGGCCTTCCTCAAGGCTTCGTCCAGTATGGCCGGTAAGGTATCCTTTAGTAGTCGGGTAAACTCACGGCCAATAGCCGCTTGCACGGCTGGTTCAAACTCAAACGGTGGGTCATCTCCTTCCACATGTTCAGCATTGTGCTGACTAATCTCTGTCTCAGTATGGGTAGTGTGAACAATCCCCTCAATTACTTGGTTTGTGCTAGCTCCACCGTGGCGGCCTGTACGCCCAACACGTCTTCCTCCTCCACCTCCTCTAGTTCCTCCACGTCTAGCCATTTCTAACTGAAGATAGAGAACAAAAGATTTAATTTCATCATGCTAGGGAATATGTAGAACACAATAAGTAAGGTAAGATGTTAATATACACTGGCCATCTGCAATTAACCATTACATCACTTCTCGTTTTCCATTTATTCGCTTTCATGATTCCACTAAAGCCTCTACTCTTATCTTGACACTCTAAAACTAGGAAAGAAACTTTACTTACTATACACTTCTGGTGCTTTGGCTTGAGTTACCCGTTACTGGCATCCGCTACTTGTCCCATTCTCAGTTTAAGTCTAGACATCGGGGATGTCCAAATCTCTCAAACCTGGCTCTGATACCAACTTGTGAGGCCCCGAACCCAGGAGGCCTCACTTATTGGATTTACTCATCAACACATAGCACTTTAAACATAAGACATTCATTAACACGGCGGAAACGATTTAAACTTCTCTACATACGCAGCGGAAACATAACATGTCTAAACATAACTTGTCAAATACAACTGAAACTTGTCTTAATCAACATAATCAAAAGAAAACATAAACAGGATGCCAGATGCTGATCTTCGGGTAACTCTTCTCGCCAAGCCAAGCATCCACTTCCATCTACTGCCACCTACACTTAACTAATGTGCATACTAAAAATCAGCAACGCTGAGTGAGTTCTAACGTTTACTTTAAATCAATTATACAAGAGATTTACTAAAACATATATGCTGCCATTAAGGCTAAACGTAACACACTTTACTTTTCAAACATATATACTGCCATTAAGGCTAAACTTAACACACTTTACTTTTCAAACAGTTTAAAAACGTATAATAAACCGTCAATTCTTCTTTACTGTACTGCCCTCATGGCTTACATCCATGAACCGACAAGTACCTGGTCATTGCCCCCATGGCTTACACCATGAACCGACACTACCGCTTAACCATCAATTTCCTTTGTCACTACTGTACCGCCCCCATGGTCAACGACCATGAACCGACGAGTACCTGGTCAATGCCCCCATGGCTAACGTCCATGAACCGACAATACCGCTTATCCGTCAATTCCTTGTCACTACTGTACCGCCGCCATGGCTAACGTCCATGAACCGACGAGTACCTGGTCAATGCCCCCATGGCTAACGTCCATGAACCGACAATACCGCTTAACGCTAAGGGGAGGTTGCGTGGACCTCTCGAGCAACCGCCGTCACTCATCCCAGTTGTACAACCGTTAACGAACCCAAAGGTTCTTACTAATGGGTAGAACCCATATCTGACATCTTGTATAAGTAACATCTGTCCCAAGGACCTTTATAGCTGGTACATATTCCCGAAGGAAAACTGTTCACTTTACTGTTCATAAATCTTTCTGTAAATCTTGTTCATAACTTAACATATATCATGCTTTTGTTTATGTATATGAAAATATAGTAAACGCTTGCCAAATTATATATCTTACTTTACTGAAAACATACTTGCACATATATCATGCCTTTGTTTATGTATATGAAAATATAGTAAACGCTTGCCAAATGATATATCTTACTTAACTGAAAACATACTTGCACATATATCATGCCTTTGTTTATGTATATGAAAATATAGTAAACGCTTGCCAAATGATATATCTTTACTGAAAACATACTTGCACATATATCATGCCTTTGTTTATGTATATGAAAATATAGTAAACGCTTGCCAAATGATATATCTTACTTTACTGAAAACATACTTTTGCCTCTTTTAAACCTTTCACTAAAACATAGCTTTTCTCTTCAGTTTATAATATATAAAATATAATAAACACTTTACACTAAGTATGCACACCACCCCTAAAGAAGGCAAAAAGGGGATTAGAACTCACCTGGTATCTTAGCTGCAATTGTCTACTGTATCTCACACAATCTGGACAATCATAACAATTGACACGTATCAGACTCAACTCAACACTAAATGGTTTAACCATTCTGATTAGGCGACTATACTGACTTTACTTAATCAGTCCTGATGCCTGCGTACTTAGCAAGTGCGCAGACACTGCTTCCTGCGCACTTAGCAAGTGCGCAGACTTCCCTTCCTGCGCACTTGGAAAGTGCGCAGGTTCCTCTTCCTGCGCACTTAGCAAGTGCGCAGGCTCCTCTTCCTGCGCACGTAGCAAGTGCGCAGGACCTGTAACATTTCTGGTTTTTACCATGTAAACGTTTCGATGCAATAAACGAGTATTCCAATTTCAATTCGCGTGCAACAACTGTAATGCAATTACACATACAATACATTATGTTACAATAACGCCATTATCTCACAAACCTCGTGGACCAAAATTGATAAAAACTCAAAAACGATAAAAAGTGTCAAACACGATCGTGCCTAAATACAAGCACGGTCGCGCCTAGAGTCAAAGCACGGTCGTGCCTAATACAGACACGGTCGCGCTGCTGAAACCACGTGACTCCGCAGAGTCAGTCAGTGATCCATGCTCGTCGAATCAAATCGTGTTAAGGCCGGATTTCACGCGTCCGACCATACGCAACTGTACACCATCTGAAACACGTCTCCAATTTCGTACTCCAATCGACCTATTTCAATCATCAACTACCCACTCCCACCACAATCATGAATTCGCAATTTTGACGTTATAAGGAGAATCCAATGCCCCCTACACCTTCACATGCACCCTCTCGACCTCTCGGAGCATTCACTCGACTCGCATACAACCTCTGTCGTCCGATCGATCGCCGAGAAACCCGACCTCACGACTTGTAGCCGACTGCATTAAATTGCCCGATTTAAACAAGTAAGTAATATGTCTCTAGCTTCGTATCTACCTCTACCACGAAAGCCCTATGTCAATTCGTAGTAAAAATACGCGATCGATCCGATTTTGAACCTAAAAAGTCGAAACTACACTTTTAGTCGAACTACCACTTAAACACGATATAAATAAAATTAAACTATGTAAATAGCTTCGCAAGCATCCACTAAGTGAAAGCCCTAAGAATACAGAAGCTTTTAATATAAGAATCGATCGATTTATGTCTGGAAAAGACCCGACACGGTCGCGCTCATCACTGAGCGCGGTCGTGCCTGACCAAGCACAGTCGTGGTCCGAGTAAGGCCCGGTCGTGCTTACCGAGCAATCAAGTCCTAACAAAAAACAAACACTAGACGCGGTCGTGCCGGACACGAGCACGGTCGTGCTCCATGACCAGAACCTCTGTAGCCTTCTGACTCGACCACGGGCGCGCTCCAGACCACCACGGTCACACCCGGAGGCGAGCGCGGTCGTGCCGTTGATGAGCACAGTCGTGCTCAGTCAGAACTGAATCTTTACAGTTTTCTCAGATTTGATGATTTTTATAAAACTTATGTTATAAACTTAACTGTTTAAACAGAATCTCACCATTATTAAGCACAACAATTATTTTCATCGATTAAATTGTTTTAAACCGATTCTTACCATTTGAAAATACATTTTCATTTAAAATTTCTAACTTTATAAAAAGTTATAACAAGATTTTATAAAACACTTTATTATGAAAAAGACTTTTATAAACCAATTGTATAAATCCTAGTTACATCAAATAAAACTTATATAAATATAAACTACTTTATATTTTGTGACGTTTTCTAAAATAAGTAGATAAAACGAATTCGTTTGTTTATATTACATTCAATTAAATATACATACCACACTACCTTATATTTTAATTACGTAACTAAACGATACAATTCATTAGTGCAAATCCTTACGCTTGCAATACACTGAAACACTATAGTTACTTTAAACCTTATACACCGCATTAATACACGTCATACATTTACTCGATAGGTCAAGCTCCGTGACCCACAAACACTTAACATTTACTTGGTTGTGCAATCTACACTCTCCAACACATGTGAGTCTACATAACCCCACTTTTACTCTTTTTCACCTTTGGGGTGGACATGATTTACATTAAACAAATTGCAACTCTTTCATAGTACAATTCTTACTTGATTACATGAATTATTTGTGCAATATGCTTGAATGCTATGAGTCATTACTATACATACATGACGCAACTCGTGCAAATCATTAACTATGTACAAGCCAACGGTAAACAAGGATAGTACTATTGAGTCTGACAAACCCACCCGGGTAGGGTGTTTGTTACCGACTTTACATTAGGGTAACCTGCGTGTTATGCCTCAGTCACAAGGTTTGATTGTGCACCTAGTATAACTATAGATTCTCCATATTTGTCTTATATACCATGTGAATCAAGGAATTGTATAAACAGTTTTGAACTCTTATTTGTGTGTCAAAACTTATGTATGCTCACCAACTTTTTAGTTGACCCTTGTTTTTAAATCATGTTTCAGGTGCTAACAATTGAGATGATTACAAGTTGCTTCCACCTAGTTTGAGGACCTAGTTAAAAGACTCTAAAATAAACATTGTTATGTATTTTGTTATGTTTCGTGTACTTGTTGGATTGTTGTTTGATTTCAATGAAAACTGCATGTTTAATTATTTCAACCTTAGCAAACCATGAGCTATGAACAGTCTGCACGCTTCACGCCCCGACGTTTCCGCCGCCGGTTGGGGTGTGACAGATTGGTATCAGAGCCTTGGTTATAGGGAATTAGGTTATTAGACACCATTGACCTAGACTATAACTTTAGGACACCCAACAATGCCATGCTACATGTTTTATGTGATACGTACTATTTGCTATATGTCACATGCTTTATGTGTTAGTTATTTGATACTTAAAATGTTTAGACTACATGACTTAATAAGCATACGTAAATAATAAATTAAATAAATCGTACCCATACCCGTATCCTAAGCCGCGTATCCTCCTTAACTGCTTCTATGTCATCATCGCCATAACTTGTGGAAAAACTCATACTCGTAGACACTAGTCTATCAAAAATATTTTTATATACCCGTTAAGGTTTTAGACTCTGTTAATTATTAAAGGACATGTGCAATCTGGAAGGGTGACACCTGTATTCTGGGTTTTCTGTCTGGGAAAGCATTTCATATAAATCCCAATCAACCGAGGGATCCGTATGCTTTCCTGGGAATTCCCGGGATGAGTGTTTACCTATAGGCTAAAGCACGTCTCCTTGAAAATTATATAAGTCTAATTAACCTTAATATGTCATTGTGTTCAAGTAGAAATGTGATTACTTGAAAACAATCCGAACTATGAAATAAATGTGTTATTATTCCTCCTATCCTAAATTTCAACGGATTTTTTTAAATTCTCACAACACTTTTGTATCCATTCTCTTTTTATAGAATGCCTCCTCGTCGTAACATCAACCGCAACAACACCGACAACGCCAACAATAGCACCAACACCAATACCGGCAATGCCAACAACAACAATAATACCGACCTTGCTGCTCTCCTCACTCAGCTAGTAACTAAACTAACTCAAGCCAATAACAACAACAATGGGAACGCCAGTGGTAGTGCTAATACTGGTGGTGGCGGTGGTGCCAACCCGCCACAATGTACCTTCAAGCATTTCAACTCTTGCAATCCCCTGAAATTTTATGGTACCGAAGGAGCCACGGGACTCCTTCAATGGTTCAAAAATATTGAGGGCACCTTCCTCAATAGTGACTGTCCGGACAATCTGCGAGTCCGCCATGCCACTAGTGTCTTCCAAAAACGGGCACTAACCTGGTGGAATGGGGAGAAGAGAACAAGGGGAGTAGAAGTAGCAATGGCTCTGCCATGGGATGAGCTAAAAAGGATCATGACCGAGGAATTCTGTCCTCGGAACGAAATGAAAAAGCTGGAAGCAGAATTTTGGGATCTTACCCAAGATAGTGGTGAAAGCTTAGCATACACCAACCGTTTTCACGAACTGAGCATGCTGGTACCTCACATGGTTACGCCTTTGTCTAGGTGTATTGAAAAATATATCGGTGGCCTACCGAGACAAATCCAGGACACTGTTTGTAACGAACCAAAATCCGGGTCTCGTTATAAATAATTAATATTTCTAAATAAATATTATGTTGAAAATAATATTTTGAAATAAATTGAAACAAGCGGGTTTCAAGTTGGTAACGGGAGTTACACTAGTTTTTAACTAGTTATGGAAGGATATGGGTGAATTGGAAGTGGAAGGACTAATGTTGTAATTATGCAAATCTGCCATATTTGACTCCTTAGAGTCAAAATTAGGCTCATTTGGCAAATTGGGTCGTTCATCTCAAGAGAGCTAAAAGGAGAAAACGAGTTTGAAGCCAATTTCGTGCATTTGAGCTTGATTTGAGAAGGTTTTGGCTTACTCATCACCTTCCTAACATCAAGTAAGTGCTAATCTTCCTCTTTGATTCACCAATGTTGTGTTCTTGGTGGGTTTTGGGTGAAACCCGAAATTTATGTTGCATGTGGTAAAATGGTGTTAGATTATTGATAATCTAGCTAAACTAAAGGTGTAGGAAGGTGAATAACACCATGGAACCCTTTGATTTTGATTTTTGAAAGTTAGGGTTCATATGGAAGATATTGGGGGTTTTGGGGTTTTGATGAAAAATTTATAAATTGATAATGATTAAGTGTTATAGAGGCGTTAGACACTTAAACAAACCCCAAATGAACTTAAAGAAACTAGTTTGATGAAAAATTAGTGTCAAGGTATTGGAAAGAGAATTCAAGTGGTTGAGTTCTTGATTAAAGGGGGTGTTTGGTTATGGGGATAACCCAAACGGGTCAATTTGGGTTGAATTGTGGGAATTGGGTTGTAAGCTCAATTAAATTGTAAAATGGAGAAATGAATGGATTACTAAACTAGATGAATGTGTTTAGGTAATCTAATTGCAAAGCTTGAAAGCGGTGCGGGGTCTTCTAACCCGAAAGGTAAGTGCCTATGCACTTACTTAGTATTGATGATAAATGGTGAATTTTGTGGATTATGTGTTATGTGATTTTGTGCATACTTGTGATATGATAAATTGTGAATGATTTAGTATGTACAAGGAATGAATGTAGTTATGGTGATAATCTATAATGGAAATGGATCATGTGTTGACCATAAACGAAACGGAGTTATGGCCTTGTGCCATAATGGAAATGGATCATGTGTTGATCATAAACGAAACGGAGTTATGGCCTAGTGCCATAATGGAAATGGATCATGTGTTGATCATAAATGAAACGGAGTTATGGTCTTTGTGCCATAATGGAAATGGATTATGTGTTGATCATAATTGAAACTTGTAGTAAGGGTGCAAGAATATATAGCCTAAATGATAATTTGGGTGGAAACGGGTCAAATGGGTGAATGGGTGAAACAAGTAGGAATTTACTTGTTTGTTATGAATTTATCTTCATTACTAATGGTGTTATATGTGGTGAATGTAGGAAAAACTCCGAAGTAGTCAAAGTCAAGTCCAAGGCGTTGGCGGATTCTCGTATGCAAAATTTATGTTTTTGATGAATTAGTAGAATTCCCCTTTTTGCTTGTAAATTGATAAACAAAACTTGTTTTTGGTGTGTGACCATGTTGATAAAGGTTTTGTGTCAATTTTTATGTTGTGGGAAAGTTGTTGTTAAGTGATATTGGTAAAAGATGGAAATTTTGGCTAAGTAGAAAAGCTGCTGAGAAAACTGAAACTTTCTGGAAATCTGGTCCCTCGCGGTACGCGAAGAACCTGAGAGGTTTCTCTCGCGGTACGCGAGAGACAAGTCTCTCGGATTGCTTTCCTGACGCCCCCTCGCGGTACGCGAGAGTTGTGGGTCTGGTCCCTCGCGGTACGCGAGGACGTAAAAAAAAAAAAAAAAAAAAAAAAAAAAAAAAAAAAAAAAAAATTTCCTGGGTTTTTACTTATGCTTCCGCGTGTTTAAGAATGGTGTGTTATAAATTGGTATCAGAGCAATGGTTTGAGGGAATTAGTGCGCAAGGCACTAAACTCAAACCGGATGCTCTTGATATGGGGAATTGATACGAGAATCCATGAAGGACTTGACTAAGACTCGGAGCTTGCGGAAATGAAAGGTTAGTAATGATTTGATAAAATGATAATATATATATATGGTGTATGTATATATGTATGATGAATGTTGTTAAGGTGTTATGTGTGCCGAAACTTGTTTTGTGACTTGTTATATGGAGATGGTAATTACAATTGGGCATGGCGTACTATTAAACATGTCTGGCCAATATGTTTAATAAGACGAAATGTGCAAGAGACTTTATGATAACCATATAACAATGAACATTTGCAAGGATTAGGTGAAGGTGGTTATATGTGTGTGTATGTATGTATGTATGTATATGGATGATTAGATAGGGGTAATACATATACACATAGATAAGATATAGTGCCTTAACGAGTGGGTAGATTAAAGACCTATAAGTAGGTAGAACATCTACAACTTAGTTAAAAATTTGTCGGGGAGACTAAGGGGCACTTGTGTAAGTAAAAGAAATGGTGGATGAAAGTCATCTTAAGGACTCAAGTATGTTAAAGCCTAGTAGTGTATCACCTCGTGGGTGGTGAGGAACATGGAATAGGTTGGGAGAAAAAGAATGCATCAATCTAGCGGAGAATGGCTAGAGCTTTCTATCATGTTGTATCAATCTTCCTTCAAGGAAGATAGGGCTCTTTGAGGTGATCCTTGGGAGGAACAGTGTGAAGCCTAGAGAGCGGGAAGAACTTCGGTTGGTGAACCGAAGTGGAAGGAAAACCTTGTTTTCACAAGAGGGTTCGTGGTGTGCGAACCAAAGGAGTTAAAGGGTGAGAGTTAATAGCTGATTAATTAACGATGAATCACTATGATGGTCTTGTCTTTTGAAGCAATCCATTGTGATTGGTAGAGGGCGTATTACGCACGATGAGTCGACTCCGGGACATGGCGGAGGATTGGTAAATTAATCTTCGTGAGGAGAAAGGCATAAGGGCGTGAAGGCACATGCATCGAGGGAATTCATGAGATGACGTTGAATTACCATCGATTACAAGCCATGGTGGGTGGCATAGTGGAAGAGTTCCTTCATGTGCAGTGGACAGCAGAGGTGATCAATAAGATTTCGGGCAAGTGTTTTATGACTGGTCGAAGTCGCTCGAATCTTGGAATCATCGAAGAAATGTAGATAGATCGGGTTTCTCGATGCTATCTGTTGACGTTATAAAGGGGATCCTTGCGTATAGGGTACAACTCAGGTGGAGTCAATTATTAAATGCGCAAAGAAAGGTTGAACATAGGAGATAAGTGGAAAACGAAGAGTAAATGAGAAGTGGCTTCGTGAAAGCCGAAACATTCTAGCTGAGCTAGAAACCCTTTATGGGAAGAAATGTCGGACATTGCTATATGTCCGGAGGATAACACAAATGGTGAGAAAATTTGAAATTTGCTTAGGCCTATGGGTCACGCATTTCTAATCACCATAGTCGTGACTGAAGCTTTTCGATCATTGTGTTTGATGAAAGGCTAAGCAGATCGGTGGATTCGGGCGATCATCATTAAGGGTGTCATAATGTTGATGTTTACATGTTTTAATAACATGAGGTTGTGGATGAAACGATCACATGGATTTTGATCCGATGATTGTAAAAGAGGTGTTGGGTTACTTAGTAACCATATCATTGCCTAGTATGATAAAGGGGTGACGTGTTAATCTGTTCTCATTAGAGACAGTGAAACACGAGGTATACGAACTGGTGTATATACATGGCTTGTGCCATTGTCATCAACCGGGGATATAAAAGGGATACTTAGCATTCCAGTTGAGAAAGAGGATTTGATAAGGGTCATTGAACCTGTGTGCTTTGTTCTAAAGCACATAAACTTTTCGGTGAAAAAGGAAAATGGAAGAGTGTGTATTGCCACTGTCAGTCGGTGGTAGGATAAAACTGATTAAAGGTCTCGCGGTATGTGGACTTTTTGGTCAAGGGGCAAATGTTAAAATGTACATTGTACGCAATCGGTGTTTAAAAGCGAAGTTTTTGAACTTCAAAGGTGGATTCGGTGATTGAGATCCTTAAATCTCAAAGGATGACTTATGATTAAGTCAATGGAGATACTTAGGGTGTTTGGGTCACGGATAGGGATCTTCCTTCCAATGTTGTAAAAGAGGATTCAAGTAAGGAAGTTGTGGTATCCTTACTTGAGGAGGTCGCATGCTTTATCGGTTAAGAATGGGTGAGTTGAAGACTCGAGCTTCAAAGGGTGTTATGTATGGGCATTGGGATCCTCGAACCCCAAGAGGTATGAATTTGAGACCTTGAGTCTCAATTGGTTGATTGGTAAGGAAGTTTTGAAATTTCCATGTAAGAGGTGGGTGACGTGGGATTAGAACTTGGATTTCTTTAGTTGTCAAAAGTGTTGACTACTCGTATAAAGTGGTTCAAAAATCCAAATATCCTATGGTTAGGAGTGTTGAAATTCAAGTGGAAACTTGACGTTATAAAAGTTTTCCTTTGAAATGAGTGGACTCCATAATACATTTTTACGTGACCATACATGAAAGCATTAGGAGGATAGAACTGTTGTTATTTCATATGGTGAAGATGAGATAAATGATAAACGTTTCATCTAAATGAATCAGTGACTATCTTAGATAGTGGGCGAACTAATTGGCGCAAAAGTAGACAAACTGCATATCGTTGTCAAAGGAACCATTAAAGTGAAGTCGTTCATGATGACAATTTCATCGTCTCTTATTGACGAAATTTGAGAGTCTCAAGTGTTAGCACTTGGTGGTGACTTGAAGAAAGAGCGGATGGTTGCTTATGTTGATAAACTTGGTGAAAATAGCATGGGCTTGAAGACATGCTTTGGTAGGATTTGGATTCCTAGGTTGTCAGGTATTTTGACAACTATTTTAGATGAGGCGCATAAATCCAAATATCCTATCCATCCGGGGGCCACAAAGATGTTTTATGATTTGAGGTGTCATTTTTGGTGGCCGGGTATGAGGCGTGATGTTGTTAAGTATGTTGAGAGGTGTCTCACATGCTTAAGGGTGAAGGCGGAACACCAAAAGCCGTATGGAAAGCTCCAACCGCTTGAAATACCGCTTTGGAAATGGGAGAATATAGCTATGGATTTGATCACTAAACTACCAAAGACTCGAAAGGGTTATGATGCGATATGGGTAGTAGTGGATCGGTTGACGAAGAGTGCACATTTCCTACCTATAAAGGAAACATACTCTTCGGATAGATTGGCGGAAATGTATGTGAAGGAAATTGTGTCACGTCATGGTGTGCCGGTGTCGATTATATCGGATCGTGATACGAGATTTACTTCTCGATTTTGGAAGAAATTCCATGAGGATATGGGGACTAGATTGAATCTTAGCACTGCTTATCATCCACAAACGGATGGGCAAAGCGAGCGTACGATTCAAACGCTCGAGGATATGTTACGTGCGTGTGCTTTGGATTTTGGGGGTAGTTGGGATGACCATTTACCGTTGGCGGAATTTGCATACAACAATAGCTACCATTCTAGCATTGGTATGCCGCCTTTTGAGGCATTGTATGGGAGGAAATGTAGGACACCCGTGTGTTGGGGTGAAATCGGTCAACGGGAACTTGGTAGTAAGGATGTGGTTGATGTAACGAATGTTAGTATTGACCAAATTAAGGCTCGCTTAAAGGCAGCGCAAGATCGCCAGAAGTCCTATGCGGATAATAGGAGACGGGCGATTGAGTTTCAAGTGGGGGACTTTGTGCTTTTAAAGGTCTCTCCTTGGAAGGGGGTCATACGGTTTAGGAAACGGGGGAAGTTAAGCCCACGTTTCATTGGGCCGTTTAAGGTTGTTGCTAGAGTGGGTGCGGTAGCTTACCGTTTGGAGCTACCGGAGGAACTAAGTAGACTTCATAATACGTTTCATGTGTCCCATTTACGCAAGTGTTTAGCGGATGAGTCTACTTTTGTTCCATTGGATGATATTGAGGTGGATGAAAAGTTAAATTATGTTGAGGAACCAGTGGCAATCTTGGATAGGAAAGTGAAACAGTTACGCAATAAAGAGATTAGCCAAGTATTGGTTCGATGGAAGCATAGAAAGGGGGCGGAAATGACTTGGGAAACCGAGGAAGAGATGCTTAAATACTATCCGAACCTTTTTATGTGAAGTCGGGTTTCGGGGGCGAAACCCAAATAAGGGGAGGAGATTTGTAACGAACCAAAATCCGGGTCTCGTTATAAATAATTAATATTTCTAAATAAATATTATGTTGAAAATAATATTTTGAAATAAATTGAAACAAGCGGGTTTCAAGTTGGTAACGGGAGTTACACTAGTTTTTAACTAGTTATGGAAGGATATGGGTGAATTGGAAGTGGAAGGACTAATGTTGTAATTATGCAAATCTGCCATATTTGACTCCTTAGAGTCAAAATTAGGCTCATTTGGCAAATTGGGTCGTTCATCTCAAGAGAGCTAAAAGGAGAAAACGAGTTTGAAGCCAATTTCGTGCATTTGAGCTTGATTTGAGAAGGTTTTGGCTTACTCATCACCTTCCTAACATCAAGTAAGTGCTAATCTTCCTCTTTGATTCACCAATGTTGTGTTCTTGGTGGGTTTTGGGTGAAACCCGAAATTTATGTTGCATGTGGTAAAATGGTGTTAGATTATTGATAATCTAGCTAAACTAAAGGTGTAGGAAGGTGAATAACACCATGGAACCCTTTGATTTTGATTTTTGAAAGTTAGGGTTCATATGGAAGATATTGGGGGTTTTGGGGTTTTGATGAAAAATTTATAAATTGATAATGATTAAGTGTTATAGAGGCGTTAGACACTTAAACAAACCCCAAATGAACTTAAAGAAACTAGTTTGATGAAAAATTAGTGTCAAGGTATTGGAAAGAGAATTCAAGTGGTTGAGTTCTTGATTAAAGGGGGTGTTTGGTTATGGGGATAACCCAAACGGGTCAATTTGGGTTGAATTGTGGGAATTGGGTTGTAAGCTCAATTAAATTGTAAAATGGAGAAATGAATGGATTACTAAACTAGATGAATGTGTTTAGGTAATCTAATTGCAAAGCTTGAAAGCGGTGCGGGGTCTTCTAACCCGAAAGGTAAGTGCCTATGCACTTACTTAGTATTGATGATAAATGGTGAATTTTGTGGATTATGTGTTATGTGATTTTGTGCATACTTGTGATATGATAAATTGTGAATGATTTAGTATGTACAAGGAATGAATGTAGTTATGGTGATAATCTATAATGGAAATGGATCATGTGTTGACCATAAACGAAACGGAGTTATGGCCTTGTGCCATAATGGAAATGGATCATGTGTTGATCATAAACGAAACGGAGTTATGGCCTAGTGCCATAATGGAAATGGATCATGTGTTGATCATAAATGAAACGGAGTTATGGTCTTTGTGCCATAATGGAAATGGATTATGTGTTGATCATAATTGAAACTTGTAGTAAGGGTGCAAGAATATATAGCCTAAATGATAATTTGGGTGGAAACGGGTCAAATGGGTGAATGGGTGAAACAAGTAGGAATTTACTTGTTTGTTATGAATTTATCTTCATTACTAATGGTGTTATATGTGGTGAATGTAGGAAAAACTCCGAAGTAGTCAAAGTCAAGTCCAAGGCGTTGGCGGATTCTCGTATGCAAAATTTATGTTTTTGATGAATTAGTAGAATTCCCCTTTTTGCTTGTAAATTGATAAACAAAACTTGTTTTTGGTGTGTGACCATGTTGATAAAGGTTTTGTGTCAATTTTTATGTTGTGGGAAAGTTGTTGTTAAGTGATATTGGTAAAAGATGGAAATTTTGGCTAAGTAGAAAAGCTGCTGAGAAAACTGAAACTTTCTGGAAATCTGGTCCCTCGCGGTACGCGAAGAACCTGAGAGGTTTCTCTCGCGGTACGCGAGAGACAAGTCTCTCGGATTGCTTTCCTGACGCCCCCTCGCGGTACGCGAGAGTTGTGGGTCTGGTCCCTCGCGGTACGCGAGGACGTAAAAAAAAAAAAAAAAAAAAAAAAAAAAAAAAAAAAAAAATTTCCTGGGTTTTTACTTATGCTTCCGCGTGTTTAAGAATGGTGTGTTATACTGTTTTGGGAAGAAATCCTGCAAGCCTGGAGGATGCTATTCGTCTGGCTGCTACTTTGACTGATAATCACGTTAAAGTAGGAACTCTTACCAGAAAGGGGGCCAAGAAAGTTTCTGACACCACAACACCTCCTGCTCATGTCAAGGAGGTCAAAGCCGAACCGAACCACAACACGAGGAAGAGGAAAGCTAAGAACTATGCCGTGATCACTCCGGCTGCCCCAGTCAACCAAGTTGCTCCTATGGCTCAGAACCAAGTCAAGAAACAATATGTGGGAAACAATTCGTTGTGCAACACCTGCAATTATCACCATTTCCCAAATGTACCCTGCCGCCTATGTGCCAGCTGTGGAAGATATGGGCATGTAGCTAACACCTGCAGAAGTAATCCAACTGGTAATCAAGTCAACCGGGGAAACGGGGCTAATCTAGCATTTCCAGCTATTGGTAATGGGCATGCTTGCTTCGAGTGTGGCGACCCAAACCACTTCCGAGACCGATGTCCAAAACTTGTGAACAATACTCAAGGCGGAGCTCGTGGGCGTGCCTTCAACATCAACGCCATCGAGGCTCAGGCCAGCGATCATGTGGTCAACGGTACGTTTCTTATGAATAACCAATATGCTTCTATACTATTTGATATCGGAGCCGATAAGAGTTTTGTGTCCCTTAACTTTGAACCTTTACTTGCAAAAACACGATCCAAACTAGAGAAAACCTTCACCGTTGAAGTAGCGGATGGAAATTCCATCACTATTGACTCCATTGTCCATGACTGCTCACTAGAACTCAATGGTCACACATTTTCAGTCAACCTAATACCAATGCCATTAGGGAGTTTTGACGTCATCATCGGCATGGATTGGTTGTCTAAAAACCACGCCGAAGTCATGTGTTTTGAAAAATACATCCGAATACCTCTTCCATCGGGAGACATATTGAAAGTCTTTGGCGAGAAACCTTGCAAAGGACTCAAACTGATGTCCTGCATCACCACCCAGAAATACATACGAAAGAAGTGCATGGTTTTCCTAGCTCATGTAACCCAAAAAGAAGACAAGGAAAGAAGAGTAGAAGATATTCCCATCATTCGGGAGTTTCCCGAAGTCTTTCCCGATGACTTGCCTGGCCTTCCACCTGTTCGGGAAGTAAAGTTTCGAATCGATCTTATACCCGGAGCAAACCCTGTGGCTAAAGCTCCATACCGGCTTGCACCTTCCGAATTGCAAGAACTTGCAAGTCAACTTCAAGAACTCGCTGACAAAGGTTTCATACGGCCAAGTCATTCACCGTGGGGTGCACCAGTCTTGTTTGTTAAAAAGAAGGATGGTTCATTCCGCATGTGTATTGACTATCGAGAGCTCAACAAGCTTACAATCAAAAACCGCTACCCGTTACCTAGGATTGACGACCTCTTCGATCAACTCCAAGGTTCTACTTGTTTCACGAAGATTGATCTTCGATCTGGTTATCATCAACTGCGTGTCTGAGAAGAAGATATTCCAAAGACCGCCTTCCGAACAAGATATGGTCATTACGAGTTCACGGTTATGCCTTTTGGGTTGACCAATGCACCTGCTGTCTTTATGGATCTCATGAACCGCATGTGCAAACCATACCTTGACAAATTCGTGATCGTTTTCATCGATGACATCTTGATCTATTCCAAGACTGAGGAAGAACATGAACAGCACCTTAGACTGATTTTGGATCTCCTGAGAACTGAACAATTATACGCCAAATTCTCCAAATGTGAATTTTGGCTAAAGGAGGTTCAATTTTTGGGTCATGTTGTCAATAAAAAGGGGATACATGTCGACCCTGCCAAGATCGAAGCTGTCAAGAATTGGAGTGCTCCTCAAACCCCTACCGAGGTTCGTTCGTTCCTTGGTTTAGCGGGTTATTACCGAAGATTCATTTCTAACTTCTCCAAGATTGCTGTTCCCCTCACCGCCTTGACGCATAAAGGTAAACCTTATGTATGGGGACCGAAACAAGAAGAAGCTTTCCAAACTCTTAAACAGAAGTTATGTGATGCTCCTATTTTGACTCTTCCCGAAGGAAACGATGATCTAGTCGTCTACTGTGATGCCTCTAACCTAGGCCTTGGTTGTGTTCTCATGCAACGAGGCAAGGTAATCGCTTATGCATCGAGGCAACTCAAGATCCACGAGAAAAACTATACGACACACGATTTGGAGTTGGGTGCAGTCATATTTGCCTTGAAGATTTGGAGACATTATCTATATGGCACAAAATGTGTGGTATTCACCGACCACAAAAGCCTCCAACACATCTTCAACCAAAAAGAACTCAACATGAGGCAACGACGTTGGGTTGAACTCCTCAATGATTATGATTGCGAGATTCGTTATCATCCCGGCAAGGCAAACGTAGTAGCCGATGCGCTGAGCCGTAAAGAACGTGTCATGCTCCAAAGTGTCAAGATTCATTCCGACATTCAAACCCGTATTCTAGCAGCTCAACACGTCTCGATTACCGAGGGCAATATGTATGAGGAAATGTCGTGTGGTGCTGAATTCCAACTAGAGACTAAAAAACAATGGCTTGCTTTATTTCTTGGATCGTATTTGGGTTCCCAATCGCAATGATCTCCGGGAATTCCTCATGACTGAAGCACACAAGTCTCGGTATTCTATCCATCCCGGTGCGGATAAAATGTATCACAATCTTCGACCACAATATTGGTGGCCTGGTATGAAGAAAGACATTGCACTCTATGTTGCAAAATGTCTAACCTGCTCTAAAGTCAAAGCCGAACATCAACGTCCTTCCGGCTTACTTGAACAACCGGAAATCCCCGTGTGGAAATGGGAAAATCTAGCCATGGACTTCATTACTAAACTCCCCCGTACTTCAAACGGCTATGATAGCATTTGGGTAATCATTGACCGTCTCACAAAGTCCGCACACTTCCTGCCCATCCGTGAAGACTATCGGGTTGAGAAATTGGCCAGAATCTATATTGACGAAATTGTGAGTCGACACGGTATACCTTTGAACATAATCTCCGACAGAGATGCTCGTTTCACTTCCAGATTTTGGCAATCTCTGCAAAAGGCACTTGGCACACGATTGGATTTAAGCACAGCCTACCATCCCCAAACTGATGGCCAGACTGAACGAACAATCCAAACGCTCGAAGACATGCTGAGAGCCTGTGTCATAGACTTTGGTGGCAATTGGGATTCACACTTGACACTTATTGAATTCTCCTACAATAACAGCTACCACACCAGCATCAACATGGCTCCATTCGAAGCTCTTTATGGTCGCAAATGCCGTTCTCCCATCTGTTGGAACGAGATTGGTGAAGCACAAATCACCGGTCCCGAGTTAATTCAGGAAACATCAGACAAAATCCTTCAAATCCGTGACAACATCCGAGTAGCGAGAAGTCGACAAAAGAGCTATGCCGACAAGCAACGAAAACCCTTGGAATTCCAAGTGGGTGACCTTGTGCTTCTCAAAGTATCCCCTTGGAAGGGTGTGATCCGCTTTGGAAAGAAAGGCAAGCTAGCGCCTCGTTACGTAGGCCCGTTCAAGATCCTTGAAAGAATCGGGAAAGTGGCTTACAAACTTGAGCTACCTCCAGCACTCAACAATGTTCATCCAACCTTCCACGTGTCCAACCTGAAGAAATGTCTTGCTGATGAGAACCTCCACATACCTCTTGACGACGTGCGCATTGATGAAACGATGCACTTTGTCGAGAAACCGGTGGAAATCATGGACCGTGAGATCAAGCAACTCAAACGCAGCCGCATTCCTATAGTCAAAGTCCGTTGGGATTCTAAACGTGGTCCCAAGTTTACATGGGAACGTGAAGACCAAATGAAACTCAAGTATCCTCACCTCTTCACCGATGCAGCAGCCTCAACTAGTTGAATTTCGGGACGAAATCCCCTCAACATGGGGAGACTCTAACATTTCTGGTTTTTACCATGTAAACGTTTCGATGCAATAAACGAGTATTCCAATTTCAATTCGCGTGCAACAACTGTAATGCAATTACACATACAATACATTATGTTACAATAACGCCATTATCTCACAAACCTCGTGGACCAAAATTGACAAAAACTCAAAAACGATAAAAAGTGTCAAACACGATCGTGCCTAGATACAAGCACGGTCGCGCCTAGAGTCAAAGCACGGTCGTGCCTAATACAGACACGGTCGCGCTGCTGAAACCACGTGACTCCGCAGAGTCAGTCAGTGGTCCATGCTCGTCGAATCAAATCGCATTAAGGCCGGATTTCACGCGTCCGACCATACGCAACTGTACACCATCTGAAACACGTCTCCAATTTCGTACTCCAATCGACCTATTTCAATCATCAACTACCCACTCCCACCACAATCATGAATTCACAATTTTGACGTTATAAGGAGAATCCAATGCCCCCTACACCTTCACATGCACCCTCTCGACCTCTCGGAGCATTCACTCGACTCGCATACAACCTCTGTCGTCCGATCGATCGCCGAGAAACCCGACCTCACGACTTGTAGCCGACTGCATTAAATTGCCTGATTTAAACAAGTAAGTAATATGTCTCTAGCTTCGTATCTACCTCTACCACGAAAGCCCTATGTCAATTCGTAGTAAAAATACGCGATCGATCCGATTTTGAACCTAAAAAGTCGAAACTACACTTTTAGTCGAACTACCACTTAAACACGATATAAATAAAATTAAACTATGTAAATAGCTTCGCAAGCATCCACTAAGTGAAAGCCCTAAGAATACAGAAGCTTTTAATATAAGAATCGATCGATTTATGTCTGGAAAAGACCCGACACGGTCGCGCTCATCACTGAGCGCGGTCGTGCCTGACCAAGCACAGTCGTGGTCCGAGTAAGGCCCGGTCGTGCTTACCGAGCAATCAAGTCCTGACCAAAAACAAACACTAGACGCGGTCGTGCCGGACACGAGCACGGTCGTGCTCCATGACCAGAACCTCTGTAGCCTTCTGACTCGACCACGGGCGCGCTCCAGACCACCACGGTCACGCCCGGAGGCGAGCGCGGTCGTGCCGTTGATGAGCACGGTCGTGCTCAGTCAGAACTGAATCTTTACAGTTTCTCAGATTTGATGATTTTTATAAAACTTATGTTATAAACTTAACTGTTTAAATAGAATCTCACCATTATTAAGCACAACAATTATTTTCATCGATTAAATTGTTTTAAACCGATTCTTACCATTTGAAAATACATTTTCATTTAAAATTTCTAAATTTATAAAAAGTTATAACAAGATTTTATAAAACACTTTATTATGAAAAAGACTTTTATAAACCAATTGTATAAATCCTAGTTACATCAAATAAAACTTATATAAATATAAACTACTTTATATTTTGTGACGTTTTCTAAAATAAGTAGATAAAACGAATTCGTTTGTTTATATTACATTCAATTAAATATACATACCACACTACCTTATATTTTAATTACGTAACTAAACGATACAATTCATTAGTGCAAATCCTTACGCTTGCAATACACTGAAACACTATAGTTACTTTAAACCTTATACACCGCATTAATACACGTCATACATTTACTCGATAGGTCAAGCTCCGTGACCCACAAACACTTAACATTTACTTGGTTGTGCAATCTACACTCTCCAACACATGTGAGTCTACATAACCCCACTTTTACTCTTTTTCACCTTTGGGGTGGACATGATTTACATTAAACAAATTGCAACTCTTTCATAGTACAATTCTTACTTGATTACATGAATTATTTGTGCAATATGCTTGAATGCTATGAGTCATTACTATACATACATGACGCAACTCGTGCAAATCATTAACTCTGTACAAGCCAACGGTAAACAAGGATAGTACTATTGAGTCTGACAAACCCACCTGGGTAGGGTGTTTGTTACCGACTTTACATTAGGGTAACCTGCGTGTTATGCCTCAGTCACAAGGTTTGATTGTGCACCTAGTATAACTATAGATTCTCCATATTTGTCTTATATACCATGTGAATCAAGGAATTGTATAAACAGTTTTGAACTCTTATTTGTGTGTCAAAACTTATGTATGCTCACCAACTTTTTAGTTGACCCTTGTTTTTAAATCATGTTTCAGGTGCTAACAATTGAGATGATTACAAGTTGCTTCCACCTAGTTTGAGGACCTAGTTAAAAGACTCTAAAATAAACATTGTTATGTATTTTGTTATGTTTCGTGTACTTGTTGGATTGTTGTTTGATTTCAATGAAAACTGCATGTTTAATTATTTCAACCATAGCAAACCATGAGCTATTAACAGTCTGCACGCTTCACGCCCCGACGTTTTCGCCGCCGGTTGGGGTGTGACAGGACCTGCTCTGTGCGCACGTAGCAAGTACGCAGGACCTGTTCTTGGCGAAAAACCCTAACTTTCGCATTCGGGTCTGATCACTTCAAGATCCCGAACCTGTTTGCATTCAAAATGTTCGTTTTCAATTAAGGAACTCAAATCTATGCTTATCCTTCAGTTTCATCCGATTAAACATAACCTTTTCACCCAAAACCCGAAAAACCCAAAAACGAACTAAAACTCAGATCTAGGAGAATCGGTTACCTGTAATCACTTCCTTTTCATTGCTAAACACCCACGAGACTCTTGCTAACGATCCTTGAGGCTCTAATCCAAAAACCGAGACTTTCTCTCTCTATACTCTCTCTCACTTTCTCTCTCTAGAATCCGGAAATGAGGATGGAAATGAGGCTTTTGGGTTATTCTTGAGGCCTATAAGGGCCCAAACCCTTCCCCTTTCGGCCCATACACCCCGGCCCAAGCCCGCTTCCTTTCTTTTTATTTAAGTTTTAATTCCTCGTGAATTCTCTCGTGATCTAAAACTCGGGATGTTACACAAACTTATGTCGTTCCGGCGAGATCCGATGCTGGTTCACGGTTACATACTCCATTTTCGTTTAGATCGACATCGTGTGAGGTAAGATCGAATGATTTAAGTTGCTTCCTGCATTGATTTCATTTTAAAGCCATCTCTCTTTCGTTTTTCGTCTAGATCCGTGTAAATACGTTGCACAGTTTTGGTGGCCAGGTTTTATACCCGAGTATCAAATACGTGGTTTTTGGACAGATTTGAGCATTTCGAGACGTGGTCAAACCCGGTCAACGTCGGTCAAACGTGGTTAAAGTAAAGTTTAGGACGTGTCGGTTCGTGAACAAGACTCACGAAAGGTATAAACGCACGCTAACGCGACTTTATTTATTTACGCGATAATAAAACGTGCGTGCGGTAAAGTTGTGTTGGGTTTAAGTGATTCGTTAACGGTTAAAGTAAATATTAACGTAACGTTAAACAGTAAACGAGTCGTATTAAACGTATTATTGACAAGGGAAAGACCCGCTCAAATGAAATAAATAATTATTATTACTTAATTTTGGATACGGTAATAAACAATACGCACAATTATTAGATATTATTATTAGACCGAAGAAAACATTTATGTTATGTCTTTAGTATAAAACGATTTATACAAAATAAATATGATCGAATATTTTGGACTTTAAGAGTTTTGTATAAAACATATACGTATCTACCTGGTAGGTTGATTGAATGGTATTTAAACATAGATCGAATAAACGAGGAAATTAACAATAAACAAAGGGCGATATAAATATATTTTTCATAAATATAAACGTATGATATGAATATATATATATATATTATATAGTGACAAATATATGGATAAGTACGTAAATACCCATGTCTTTGTAAAATCAAATGATTGTTATGTAACACAATATACTGAATCGAATATATATATATATATATATTGTTATGCACAAATATAAAAAGGTATATATATATATATGTCTATATCGTTAAGATTCTTGTTTATAAGACACGGGTGATGGTAAATCTAAACGATTATGTTTCGAATAAATATGAAAACTTAAATCCTTATAATTTGGACAAATATTATGTTAGATATACATATAATCGTATTCATATACAAATTTATATTTCACAAAAACGCAAACGTTTATTACAAAACAGAATACTCGTATAATATATTATTAGTTTTGGAAAAGATATATGGATATGTATATATACAATTGTATGCGCCTGAATACATTTAATACCATTATGCGGGGCAAGGTGTAAATGTGTATAAACTTACGATACCTAATTTTATACAAGCATGTTTACACACGTGACGCGTATATTATGTATTTTCCTAAGACTAGTTAAACTATGATTATGGTTTGACATAAATAAATGTGTACAAGAATTTCTATTATGCGTATTCAAATACACAAAGACAAACTAATACTCCTCTAAGTATAACTACAACTCAAGAATGGTTATTAAATAGTCTCTACACTTTAACGAATCAGTCAAATTGCACACATGATAACTCAACACGAGTTTAGACTTGCTTTGTAATATTAGAGTTAGTCTATAAAGCTCTTTAAGTACCTACAGGACTCGTAGGACGTAAACACGTGACTATCATATTGTGTGGACATTGGTTCCCATTTCTATCGAAAAGACATTATTGTTCCTGACACATTACAGGTGAGTTCACGACCCCCTTTTAACTTTTAAATGTTTTAGAAACATCGGGGGGAGAAACATACTTGCTTAACCCATTTTATACATTGGGGAACATCATTACTTGATACATTTGAGAAAACCTGAAACATATTTGCTTACTCGTTTGAAAACCTAGAACATATTTACAAACATTTTCATATGGTAACAAGAAAACAAGACTCGACCTTTATGTTTGCATGAGTTAACACATATAGAGCGCTAGAAGTCCCCTGACCATCATATTTATAACCATTAGCTATAGATAGCCTGGGATTCTATGGATAGTACTATTGGGATTGACACCCCCGGTCATGGTTAGTCGCGCTAACCATGGGTCCCTCTGGCCAAATGACCGCATAGTGTTCAAACATTGCTCGTGAGGTACGAGCGAGGGGTAAAACACCTGTGTTATGGTTTGGTTATGCCTCATGTATGTACATATTATTTGTATGCCTAGCTAGTTTATAAATGGGTCAACATTACTTGTTTTGTTTACCATATACACCTGAAACCGCTACTCGTTTTGGTTAACATTCCAATCTGGGCATAAATTCATTAACATGTTTTCATGTGGGAAAACTACTCATTTTATGACTATGAAGTCATCACATGTTTTCGTTGGGAAAACTACTTATTTTATAACTATGAAGTCATCACATGTTTTCGAGGAAAACACTTTTTATACTATGCCCATTACACAATATCAATGTTTTCAAGGAAAACGACTTGACATTGCAACAATTAAACAAGTGAACTCACCAACCTTTGTGTTGACATTTTTAAGTATGTTTTTCAGAAAACAAATAGCTATGGCATGGTTGGAATAGGTTAACTACTCGGATTAAAACCCTAGAAGCCGAAGAAGCATAATTGTCAAACCTCAAGTAGGTTCTGACCTATATAGTTCTAGGTCAATGCACTACTTCAATTTAGTATTTGTAATGGTGCTCAACACCTTAGATGTCTTTATTTTATCTTCCGCTGTTGTGTAATGTTACCGATCGTTGCGACCTTTATTTATTTATTAAATAAATAAATTTGGGGGTGTGACAGATTGGTATCAGAGCCAATGGTTTCAGCGAATTAGGTCTCCTTAGTGACACCTAGGCTCTAACCAAACTTATTTAGGGACCAAGATTTCTAAGGTTTGCACCACGCTAACGACACCCAAGACTTAAGTTCAGAAATTCCAACGGTTGCTGGACATGTTGAGTCAACTATTAGTGTATGTGATTACACTAGAATATCATTAACTATTTTGATACTAGAAACAATTATGTGTCATACATAACTAACATCTGATGCGTGCAACAATGTGAAAATAATAGACACCTACAATATGACCAAACAGAGTGTCTCTGCTTGGATTACGAGCCAAGGATGAAGTAGACTTGGTACACTATAACTCTGAGAGATCGAGTTATGAACTGAGCTCGGGTGACGACGGTAGTAGTCACCAGTTACCGATCTTGGTGTTACAACGGTCCGAACCTGTGCCTGCACCACACCTGCATCTACTCCAGCTGTGAAGTTAATTTTCTTTTCTAACAGATGTCGTATTCACTTGGGGAGGTGTTCATACTAGTACCCTTTCGTGATTTGCTGGATTGGATGACTCCAACTTTCGCCATGAGATGTGGCAAACGGGACTGCCCAATCAGAAGGGAACCCAAGGTGGATCATGTGGGTCCACACGTATATACTAACCTGGAGCGTGATTTGCTCGACACTGATTTGTGGATCTCTACCCTAATATAGTACCTGAATTCCGCCACGCACATCTTGTTAATAGAGGACACTGGTTGTGCCTCTCTACCACTAACTTAATCCAGCAGCAGCCCTAGTCGGCAGATCTATGAGTATTGGTACAAATAACCATGAGTGATCAGATAGAACATACATACTTGTACGCCAAAGTGCAACACGATGACACGATCTAATGACATATTAGATACCTTTTAACTGAGAGCTTGGGATATGAGAAACACTGTAGGGACCATGCAAAGTAAATTATCATTATGGGTGCACACGTAATCATAATTTGCAGTGCATCAGAACTCTAGTGAGTCTTACTGTCCGAGTCAATGTTCATGATTAATCTTTATTCATACGCCTTTCGTACGACTAACTACATCTCCTTTGCTTGGCCAGATAATATCATTTTCCTTGATATATCCTTGTACTATATTAATTTGGTACGCACTGATTTCAATTATACTACGGTACGCCCTCCACGTCCTTTTTATTATATCATAATGGACACCATCTCTACTTTTGGGCAGCAACTAGTACTGTGTAAGGACGTAGGCAAAGATGAATGGTCATCATGATTATCCTTGAGGTCTGGTGCATAAGACTTAGACTCTTGATCACAAAACTTTGGGTGAACCATTATTATACATCCCCCTTGATAATCTGGTTGACCCCTTGATACATGATTCTTTTCGTTCAATGAAAAGGTGGGAAACTCAAATAGAGATGAGTGGAAGTCTTAGTTTTCACGAAAATCTATCACTCCTGGGTCAGAGCACCCAATCGCAGATGTTTAAATAAACTTTTTGCTTCGTACAATTTCCGATGATCCATAAGCCACACTTAAGATTAGATGAGTCTTAGTACTTAGGAGTGAGTTGTCTGCCTCTGTCAGACTTGCACGAAGCTGACACTCCATGTCTAGAATTTATCTCATCTATGAAAGACTATACAACGTCTTTGCTTCAGATTCCTCCGTGATAGATAGAAATGAGTTGTCATCAACGACCAAATGTCTATAAAATATACGAAGGGCGATGTTATTTTCATCAACAGACTACCAACGACAAACAAACATTCTTTACGAAACTCAGTCATCTTCATCTATGATGATCACATTCTCAAATTCAACTATTTCGTCTATAAACCTCAGAATACTAGTGACAAGACAGTGTATGAATCGACGTCGTCTATCATTTAATCACGTGAAGCCAAATCGATTAGGCTAATCTCAAATACTTTGATATTCTTTCATCTTTTTATCTAGACTTATCCTGAACTTTTGGAAAAAAAAATTATAGAAATCCAGATGATTCAATATACCACGAGATTTTGTTGTCACAAATAGACGACTCGACAACTATTTCATCAAAACTTCAGTCTAAACCAGGATCAATCGCTGGAAATTATATTTCCATAAAACTTTACTTCATATCATAGCTGTCTACTTCACTACATAGACAACCATTATCAGCTTCCTTTGAACCGTCCCTGTCCAAGTAAAGGAAGTTAAAAAAAAAATTAATGACCTACCGGTGGTCTAGGTCGATCCGACTGAACTTATAACTCTCATTGGTCGATATAATTTCGGTAAGAATTTCTTGTTCCATGACAGTGATAACCTTGTTCCATCAAAGGTGGACATGTTATGACAGTTTTCAATTGTAATGGGCAAATTTCCATATGATTAGAAACTATTTTGTGGAACCTAGAAAAGCATTTTAAATCCATCTCAGTTTCATAGTAAACCTTTATCTCTTACAAACATCCGCTTGCTTTCAAACTAATCATAATCTAGTCCTTATCATAATAATTACCAGGCATCGATAGGGAGAATAGATCTTGTACGAAACCACATCTTTTGTTCTTCTCTAATGGTGGCCTACATTATTATGACCTTGTTAGTTTATAGGACGTTAGTTATGACTTTACCACCTCGTGGTGTTGTAATTATTGTCCTCTTGATACATTACTTTGTAGATTTTGAAAACGAAAATCTCTCATCAATCGGCCATTCCCTTCAATGATTTAATCATCATACTACCCTTCGTTTAACCCCAACACCTCTAAGCATGTAAGCCTTATCCGGATTATATTAACATCGTGAGTAGTGATACGAACAATGGATAGGTACAACAACATTTCCATTTAGCACTTAGCGACCGATAATGTCAAGCGTACTATGTCCCGCTTAGACTTCTCACATAACTTATCATTCTGATTCATATTTTAAAAACTTTCTATTCCTCGGGGATAACTTCTTGATTTTCGCCTCTTATCTGAGGTCCAGTATAATTGTTGGCATCTTGTCGGTAGTTTTCTTAGGACATACTAGTAATTGCTTGCTGTCAATCTTGATTTACGAGAATCTACTTATTCTGGTTCTGTCCGCTAGTAGCCATTATTTATAAGTATCGGATATCATATATCGATGAGTGAACAAAACTGAAAATTCTCCCTAAGAGCTAGAAATAAACTCGGGATGCGTAACCCTAGTCTGAATAAGTCGAGACAATCCCGGGAGATAACTTAAACTAAGTTTCGAGGACGAAACTTCTTTAACGAGGGGAGAATGTAACAACCTCAAAATTAGAGCCCAATAAACACATTGCGATTATACGATTGAACTAGGCCCATTGGGCTCGACCCAACTGTAGATAATCAAACTTGGCCTTATAATGGGTCAATTAAAGGCCCAATATACGAACTGATTCCGAAACAAACTAATAAACCTTTTTTGACGGATCGTTACACAATTCGATATAATTTATAAGCGAGATAGGCGATGTTGGATTCACGACTACGACAAATACCGGTGTGCACATCAGCGGGTTTTGATAGACCCGGTATAATTAAATAATGTAAACAAGCATTTACTTTATACCTATAGTATTAAATTATTAATATTATTATTATTTAGAAATTAATAACTACTTACGAGACGTGAAAGGTTTTACCCGGAGCGGACGCGTGTGAGCACGCGATACAAGAGCGATACCGGCAATTTTAGAAATGGCATAATAAAATATATAATTATTTATTAGTATGGTTAATAATATTATTATGATTATTAGAAATTATCGGAGTGCGAATCGATTGTTTGAGCAAACGCGTTTGGCACGCGCAGTGTCAACGTGTACCGGCTTGGACAGCGGTCGTAACAGGAATTTCATGAAATAAATATCTAAACTATATTTATTACCATGTCTTATTATTATAAGAATCATATAACTAAAATACTGTTTTATTGGACAAGACGGGGATTCGGGAAAATACGCGATATGTCAAAACCAGTCAAATTTACACTAGTATTTAACCTACTCATATCTAATAATTATCATTTTTTTTTATTTCTCTAAAAAAAAAAATATTTAAAGATTTCAAATCTTAACAAAATCCTTAGCTTCCCGATAAATCTTTATTTGAAAATTTGATAAGATTTTATCATTTATTATTATTATTCTTTCAAAAAAAAAACGATCCATCACCTCTAATTACTATTTCCTTTTTCAAATTCTAAAATATAACACACACATATATGAGTGCAATTTAGAGAGAATCCAGGAGAAGAGAGGAACCCTCCCCCTTGCCCTAACCGTTTACGGGCTCCTGCTCCGATAGATCTCCGGCCAACCCACGGTGGAAACAGCAGCGGGTCACGGCGGCAGCAAGGTTCCGACCAGATGGGACTACAGCGGTGGCGTTGGTAGGGGACCCAGCCGCCAACAACGACCAGTACCACCATCATCGTTTTATGACAGGTTTAATCGGCGGCGGCGGAGGCGGAGGCGGAGGCTCCTCCATAGCAAGAGATGGCGATGAAGATGGAAACCGCCTCAAGTGGCGGCGACGGCTGGAGATGTGCACGATCTCAGATCGAAGAAGGGAGGTGCTCCCGACCTCCCCGTGAACTGTCAAAAGACGTCCGATAGAGGCGTTGGCGGCGGAATGACCATTCAGGCCAAACCCGATTTTCCGGCCAGATGCATTCCTCCTCTGACGGCCCAGACGGGCCATGGCAGCGGCTGTGGTGGTTCACGGTTCCAAACTCATGTCGTTCCGGCGAGATCCGATGCTGGTTCATGATTACATACTCCATTTTCGTTTAGATCGGCATCGTGTGAGGTAAGATCGAATGATTTAAGTTGCTTCCTGCCTTGATTTCATTTTCCAGCCATCTCTCTTTCGTTTTCCGTCTAGATCCGTGTAAATACGTTATACAGTTAGTAGTTTTGGTGGCCAGGTTTTATACCCGAGTATTAAATACGTGGTTTTTGGACAGATTTGAGCATTTCGAGACGTGGTCAAACCCGGTCAACGTCGGTCAAACGTGGTTAAAGTAAAGTTTAGGACGTGTCGGTTCGTAAACAAGACTCACGAAAGGTATAAACGCACGCTAACGCGACTTTATTTATTTACGCGATAATAAAACGTGCGTGCGGTAAAGTTGTGTTGGGTTTAAGTGATTCGTTAACGGTTAAAGTAAATATTAACGTAACGTTAAACAGTAAACGAGTCGTATTAAACGTATTATTGACAAGGGAAAGACCCGCTCAAATGAAATAAATAATTATTATTACTTAATTTTGGATACGGTAATAAACAATACGCACAATTATTAGATATTATTACTAGACCGACGAAAACATTTATGTTATGTCTTTAGTATAAAACGATTTATACAAAATAAATATGATCGGATGTTTTGGACTTTAAGAGTTTTGTATAAAACATATACGTATCTACCTGGTAGGTTGATTGAATGGTATTTAAACATAGACCGAATAAACGAGGAAATTAACAATAAACAAAGGGCGATATAAATATATTTTTCATAAATATAAACGTATGATATGAATATATATATATATATATATATATATATATATATATATTATATAGTGACAAATATATGGATAAGTATGTAAATACCCATGTCTTTGTAAAATCAAATGATTGTTATGTAACACGATATACTGAATCGAATATATATATATATATATATATATATATATATATTGTTATGCACAAATATAAAAAGGTATATATATGTCTATATCGTTAAGATTCTTGTTTATAAGACACGGGCGATGGTAAATCTAAACGATTATGTTTCGAATAAATATGAAAACTTAAATCCTTATAATTTGGACAAATATTATGTTAGATATACATATAATCGTATTCATATACAAATTTATATTTCACATAAACGCAAACGTTTATTACAAAACAGAATACTCGTATAATATATTATTAGTTTTGGAAAAGATATATGGATATGTATATATACAATTGTATGCGCCCGAATACATTTAATACCATTATGCGGGGCAAGGTGTATATGTGTATAAACTTACAATACCTAATTTTATACAAGCATGTTTACACATGTGACGCGTATATTATGTATTTTCCTAAGACTAGTTAAACTGTGATTATGGTTTGACATAAATAAATGTGTACAAGAATTTCTATTATGTGTATTCAAATACACAAAGACAAACTAATACTCCTCTAAGTATAACTACAACTCAAGAATGGTTATTAAATAGTCTCTACACTTTAACGAATCAGTCAAGCTCAACCGCACACATGATAACTCAATACGAGTTTAGACTTGCTTTGTAATATTAGGGTTAGTCTATAAAGCTCTTTACGTACCTACAGGACTCGTAGGACGTAAACACGTGACTATTATATTGTGTGGACATTGGTTCCCATTTCTATCGAAAAGACATTATTGTTCCTGACACATTACAGGTGAGTTCACGACCCCCTTTTAACTTTTAAATATTTTAGAAACATCGGGGGGGGGGGAGAAATATACTTGCTTAACCCATTTTATACATTGGGGAACATCATTACTTGATACATTTGAGAAAACCTGAAACATATTTGCCTACACGTTTGAAAACCTAGAACATAATTACAAACATTTTCATATGGTAACAAGAAAACAACACCCGACCTTTATGTTTGCATGAGTTAACACATTTAGAGCGCTGGAAGTCCCCTGACCATCATATTTATAACCATTAGCTATAGATAGCCTGGGATTCTATGGATAGTACTATTGGGATTGACACCCCCGGTCATGGTTAGTCGCGCTAACCATGGGTCCCTCTGGCCAAATGACCGCATAGTGTTCAAACATTGCTCGTGAGGTACGAGCGAGGGGCAAAACACCTGTGTTATGGTTTGGTTATGCCTCATGTATGTACATATTATTTGTATGCCTAGCTAGTTTACAATTGGGTCAACATTACTTGTTTTGTTTACCATATACACTTGAAACCGCTACTCGTTTTGGTTAACATTCCTATCTGGGCATAAATTCATTAACATGTTTTCATGTGGGAAAACTACTCATTTTATGACTATGAAGTCATCACATGTTTTCGTTGGGAAAACTACTTATTTTATAACTATGAAGTCATCACATGTTTTCGAGGAAAACACTTTTTATATTATGCCCATGTACACAATATCAATGTTTTCAAGGAAAACGACTTTACATTGCAACAATTAAACATGTGAACTCACCAACCTTTGTGTTGACATTTTTAAGTATGTTTTTCAGAAAACAAATAGCTATGGCACGGTTGGAATAGGTTAACTACTCGGATTAAAACCCTAGAAGCCGAAGAAGCATAATTGTCAAACCTCAAGTAGGTTCTGACCTATATAGTTCTAGGTCAATGCACTACTTCAATTTAGTATTTGTAATGGTGCTCAACACCTTAGATGTCTTTATTTTATCTTCCGCTGTTGTGTAATGTTACCGATCGTTGCGACCTTTATTTATTTATTAAATAAATAAATTTGGGGATGTGACACTTTCCAAATTGTATAGATGCGTCAAATGAAGTCCACTTTACAAAGGTCAAACTAAACAAGTATTTATACTAAGAAGACAGAATGAGTTCGTCCGAAATACATTTCGGTCGAAATGTATTTCGTCCGAAAACTATAAGATTTCGGTCGAAATCTTTTAACTTCAAAGAATTCTTCCGTTTTCAGACTGTTTTATATGCGATGGCTTAAAAATAGTTTCAACACTAAATAATTATATTACTCATTTAAATTACAAATTTTGTTAAGTTTTTATAAGATGTTACGTATCCATTTTACCTTTATAAAACTATATATAATTCCTAAAAAAATACTAATTAAGGTTTAAACATAATTAAACAAATTCTTATATATATATATATATTAATATATAATTTCTTGTATATACACTTTTAGACGCACTATTTAAATAATAGATAAATAAATAAAGAGAATTTATTTATTTACATTTATTATCTTTTTTATTTACATTAACATTTCATTTAAGGTTTAAATTGTGATGTATACCAACATATACACTTACACTATATTTTGAAACATAATTATAAATAAATAAATCAAATCAATTTATATATTTGAATTATAAATATAATATCACACTACATTTTAAAAAGACACACTACTTTAAATAAATAAATAAAAAGGAAATTTATTTATTTAAATTATTTATTCATACTATCAAAAACCCTAAAACAATTATTACATTCTTTAAGACAAATATACTTTGACATCACATTTAACATTTAAACTTTTGTTAGAATACAAATACCAAGTTACATAATAATTGTTTGTACAAATTCATACACTCAAACGCCGTTGAACCCTAGACCTCGCGTTAGACATTTGTGCATGTTATTAATTCAATTTCTTACTATTCGCTCTAGGTTAAACCTTGTGATTTGTAAATCTGTAAGACCCCAACCTAGGCATCGTACAGTTGGATCTCATAACGGGTCATTTTCATTTAAAAACGCATTTATTGCAATTCAAACTACAGCGGAAGTCTTTCAAAACTCATTTATTACTAGTTAACATTATTCAGTTTACCTCACGAATGACAGCACACCAATCTGAGTAACGTCGCTTCCCAGCCAAGATACGTCAACCCTACGCTTACCTACAAAACAACCTAACATACACACAAAGTCAGCTACGCCGAGTGAGTTCTAATAGTTTAGTTTGAACAAAAACCATCACGTTACATTCATTAGCTTAATCCACTCCGGACCTTTCGGTCCATACTAAATAGTTTTATGATTTATTAACGAATAGTTAACCCCCTGTTATCACACGTCATCCTTTAACCGTTCATCACCCGGGACTCAACCCGCACTACTAGTAATAATAATAACCATAGTAATAATATTACCATCTCGTTGATATAAACTTAACTTACTATACTAATAACACACACCCAAGAACAAGTATCAACCCGACACTTGGTTAACACAACAAACTATAGACATTAGCACACCCCGCCTTAACCAAGGCTCTCATAATTAACTGACACGACAGCTATATACGTCAAGTCACAACTCTGACACAACGGTCAATCTACTCTACATACCCCAATAATATCATCTACACGTCACACTAACATTACCACATTAATATCATCACATGCATAACTAATATAACTCTACGTTTGCATGCAATTCAACACCACATAAATGTACTCGTAAACACATATCTCGTCACTACACCCTCGTCAGGGCTTTCATCACACCCCGAGCTCATCATTAACCTGTTAAATAAATGTCACCGTTGGTGACTTCCCGACGGAACTCATCCCTCACAAATCCCGTTTGCCATGTCATACGGACAACGATGCAACCACGTCACACAAATATAAACACATAATATCAAACATCATATACACGACACGTTATCTACACCTGTACCTCACACGTGACACTAGAACAATGTATATATATATATACCCCACATGAATCATAAGCATTTAGCTTAATGTCCGACTCTCCCTGATCTACCCTTATCACATCACATATTAAAAGCTCATACCCTTAGCTCACATATTTCAACGAACACACCATAAACCCTACGACTCTTAAATAAGCATTTTATACTCAAAACATATTGGGTTAGAACCCGAAACCCTTAACACGATTAATTATATTAACACCTCATGAAAGTATGTACGATAGCCCCAAAACAGTAAAACGTTTAAAAGAGGGGATTAGAAACTCACCGGTTGCGAAGCTTTCCTTCCGAAGTCGCATACCCGTAAACTCGTAGTCCAACACGAACCTGTCGTCAAATAAACTACCCAGATCAATCCTATTACCGCAGTAACACTAACGCGTCTATTCTGGACCAGCAGCTACAAGCTCGGTCTAAGTCGTCCCAAACCGTACAACCGAGCTCTCGCTCACGTACAAAAACTCTTAAATTAACGTTACCGAAAAACGTTCCCGAAGGTCGTTCCCGACATTTTTCCAATCTCCCAAAATACGCCCCAAAAATGAATATAAAGTCCTATGGGTTCATACCTTTGCATACAAGTTGTTCTAAGCGGTTTTGTACGAAACTACTGAGCACCACGCGAGAGGAAAACTTGTTTTGCTCATATCTCGACCATACGAGCTCAGTTTCGCGCGAACCACCTATCCACGCGTTCGTCTCAACATGCCCGACCTCATAAAATTATTGGTGTCAACTGTCGGCACCACCGTTGCTGCCGGAACATGAATTTGTCTTTCTGCTCGTCAAAATACGAGTAGCTTAAAACCGACCCAAATGAACTCCGTTTTAGGCGAATCATATGTCCACGCGTCCGTATCGCCGAACCCTTTTAGAAGAACCAGTCGCCGTCGCTGGAAACCATCGCCTCCGTCACCGGAAAACCGAACAGTAGCTGAAATACGCCCTCTTCGTGCGTCTATCTTCGCACTGCTCGTATCCCTATCAAACGAACTCGGAAATTGACAAATAATATATCCACGCAACCGTGTCGCCAAACTCTTTCTCCTGATACCATCGCCGCAGACTGCCGCCACTGGAACCGCGAACACTGGCCGGATTCCTCGCCGGATTTCTTGTCTTCACTTGATTCCTTCATCAATGGCCTCCAATTCGCCTCCTAGTGGCCTTAACGCTGAGTTTAAGCGACCCTAATGCGACAAACAATTATTATTACAATGAATCAAGGATTCGACATGCTACGGGTGATTATAATCGTGTAAATACCTTGATTCGGACGTGAAACGCGACGAATGGCTCTCTCTTCCCCTCTCCTTGTTCTCGGCAGCCGCATGATGCAAATGGGGGTCTCCCCTTTTGTGTAACACCCTAATGGGTGTTGTTCCCGGACCGGGCTTGGCCCTTGCACACCACCGATCTTCCCTCGGGCTTGGCTCGTCTCATAGTTTTTATAAAAACCCTCCTTAATGTTTCGCTAAAAACTCGTTAACCCCCTTGTATGTTATTTACACATAAAGATATTTTACTACTCCCGACTAGCTCTCTAAAACTCTACACAATCGTTTACAATGATTAATAGACCCGTTTGTTATCTGAAAAATCGGGTTGTTATAAAATCACTTGTGCTACCTATTGCTCGTGTTATCTACACACCTAATACAAGTGAGTTTATGTAGGTCCACATGACTCCTCTATAGATCGATCTCGTGACATGACGTATAGAAGACACGGAGTGCGAAATCCAACCGTATCAACGAATGTATACACACAAGATGACAATAAAAACGATAACAATCAGTAAGTAAATAATCTTCTCGTTGTATTCAATCAAACAAAGAGTTTATAGAGCGTTCAAAAGACTTAGTTCTAAAACTGAAACTGCAAACTCCTATTTATAGACACAGTATCTGCTATAGGCGAGCTTAATAAGTTCGCCTCTAATGAGACTAGGCGAACTTGATAAGTTCGACTCTCATGAGACTACGCGAACTAGTTAAGTTCGCCACTAGCAGAACTTATACAAAACTTATACAAAACATTAACAAAACATAAAGACAATAAGATCTAAACTATTACAAGATTTTGTCATACATTTATGTCCTAACAGACTCCCCCTTGACAATAGCTTCATCTTCTGTCTTCAGTCTCTATGATGAGCTCTTCCAGTTTTCTGGTAGTCTGCTGCCTGCATGCACTCCATATCTATGACATATCTCCAACACGCGTTTATACTGCAATCCTTGTTCTCTCCATTCATCAGTAAACATGATCTCATTTTTCCTTAGAGTTCTTTGATCTTTCTTAGAAAAAATAATAAGATTCATTACATCATAGAATATCACAATGATCTTATGCTCTTTATCTTCCACTCTTGCTTCACCAGTATTTACATCCACATACCACCATTTCTTATTTCCTAGAAAATCTTGTGGTATTTTCTCCAATGGAATCTTTTTCAAAGCTCTTACTGGCTTGAATTTATACTTCCAATTAACTACACAAGTATTCTGATCAACAATATTCACTCCCTTTCCCTTCTGTGGTTTCAGCTTCTCATACTTTCCCGATCCACCTTCTTTACTCATCAGTTTAGCTATAACATCAGCTAGCCCAAACTTTGATCTTTTTATCAATGGTTTAGTGGCAAGACCATTCATTTCATACCTCGGCAAGGTATTGAAATACTTGATCCTTGGCTTTAAGTACTGAACACCATCAGATCTCTTGAAAGCAAACAATTTAATTTCGTCGTCATAGAACCAACTAATGATTCTTCCAATACAACGCTCTTTATTTACATATCTTTCCTTTTGAGCTGGTTGTATAGGAGACTCAGGTAACACTTTCTTCCGGCTGTTAACTACTTCCTTCCACTGTTCTCTAGTCATACCTGTATTTCTGTACATCACAGGTTCTTCAGTAGTCTTAGGAGACACAGGACTAGTAGTATCAGATTCAGTATTCATTTTGGATTGAGCAGTATCATCTGGCTTTGTAATGTCTTCAACAGAGTCCATAGAATCTGTCACTCCTTCATTTGAAAACTCAGTAATAACATCATCTTGGATAAAGTTATAAGGTACATTCAGACCGACACAACCTTCATAAGTAATTTCAACTTACAATTTCTCCTTCTTCAACTTCATTATCAATCATATCATCTTCAACATCATTAAACAGTTCATCAATATCATCTAGACACTCTAACTTCTCAGCATCATCTTCTTCAACATCAGAATCAGTTTGAAAGAATTCGAGTAACAGAATCTCTTCATTAACTTCAAAATCTTTCTTGGTTCGTTCAATATTGCCTGATGTAGATGACTCCCCCTGAACTCTTGATATTGGATTCACATCAGCGTATTTATGATCACCCTCAATATTGCCACTAGGATCATTGTCATCACCATCTTTTCTTTGAATTGACTCAGTATGGCAAGTATCATGGATCCTTAACTCCCCCTGAGCGTCAAGACGCTCAACAAGTTTGGATACCAATAACTTCATTTCATCAATTTGTTGTGCTTGAGTCTGAAGGACCAACTGCCTCCGAGCATCAGTATTCACAAGAACATCTACCTGATTTTGCAATGCAAGCACCTGTGATTTAAGATAAGTAATCCTTTCAGAATCAGATGTCTTTGAAGTACCATCAACATATGATTGAGTAGCTTTAGGAGTAGGAGTAATCACGGGTGAAGGACGTTTTGATTGTAGGTCCAGATTTCTCTTATAAATCACTGATTTGATCGATTACTCACAAACAGGCGGAAACTGTGTGTATGGTGGTGAAACAGATGATGGAAACAGTGTCGGTGAAGATAACCAGCTAACCGCACTATGAATCAACACGCAAATGGTATGAAAATGTAAGAACACAGTGCATAAACAACTGCAAATTGTATTGATTCCAGAACAATGTGAAAGAGAAGGTTCAGGGTTACAGCATCTACTCACACCCTAAACATTCTCAAACTAGGCTATTTATAGTAGTGACAGGTATCGAAACTATGTTCAATCGAAACTACTAGTTTCGATTGACCATTTACAAGTGATACACAGAACTGTCAAAACTACCATCTATCGAAACTACTAGTTTCGATTGAACAAACTCAATCGAAACTAAGTAGTTTCGATGGCCCAGACTTCGCTAATAAAGCAGTAAATTACAGAAAACTGAAATTACATTTAATGAAATGACAGAAAGTAAACTAGTCTAAAATTGTTTAAATATACAATAAATGACAATAGCTTATACAAAAGATATGACTCTACAATCTCCCCCTAAGCTGTTGCATTCCTGTCTTCAGCTCTTCATCAAGCAGCTGGTCCTTCAGTTGTCCTCGGGATGAATGGTTTAACATGGAGAGATACAACTCTTTGGTAGGCCTTGGCATCAGCTTCATCTTCATCACTGTATGCCTGAATGTGATTCTGGAATAGTACCTCCAGATCTTCAGGCTGAAATTTCAACAACTCCATAGGTTCAAAGATAGTGATGTCTTCCTTGCCCTCACACTCTATTACTGCACTGCCAATGATTGGGTTATAGTACCACTTTTTGAAAGTTTGCAGCTGGACAGGTACATATTTTGGAATGGTGATGGTCTTGTGAGTTTGGGCAGGGTTGTACCTCAAGAACACATATGGCTTGTTAGTCTTAGGATGAAACCTTGTCTTTGAGATTTTCTTTTGAGGTTTCCTAGGCTTCATACCCTTGAAATCATTATTGACTTGAGAATGCAGAAATTTCTCAAAGTCATAAGCCATCATAACCTTCCCAGGGTTTTGAAGGGGAAGTTTGGCTAAATCCCTGAGGTCATAGAAAGGAAGGGTCTGGAAGTCAGTCATACTTTTAAAGTGCTGAACTCCCCCTCTATATCTTCTGATAATAAAGAGCTTCCTTTCTGCATCATACTTCCAGCCAATTGGAGGCCTCTTTAGTTCCTGATGCTCAGCTATCCATTCGTAAGTTTTAGGAGTTTCTTCCTGAATAATTTTCTTAAACCAAGATTTTCTTGAAATTGGAGGTTCAGGTGCAACAGAATGTGGATCTTGTGCTGGACTTGATTCAGAGACTGTAGTGGTTGGTTCAGGAGTGACTGTCTTGATAAGATTAACCTGAACATCTTCTTCACCTTTTTCTTCATCAGACAAGGTTTGAATTTCCTCTCCTTCTTCTGTGAAGTATCTGGTTCTCTCAGTCTCTTTTTCCTCGGTGGTCAGAATTTTTGGATAAAGATCATTATACCCATAGTTTTCAATTTCATCTAAAAGGGCATTCAGCTCATCATCAGATGGGATGTCTTCTTCATCCAGAATCACGGTCTCTATCTCAGTAGAGGTCCCTTTCCCTTTCTTCCTTGAATCTCTTCTCTCACTTGCTGAGGGAAGGTCTAGTTCTGGTTCTTCAACCTTGACTTCAACTGCCTCCTTTGTCTTCTCAGCATGGCCAGCAAAGATAGTTAGTTCAGACTCTGGATTAGTCACAAGGGCAGGAGATGAGGGTTCAACTACAGATGTGGTCTCCCCCTGAGCTGTTGAAGTGGTTGGTTGTTGTTGCACAGGTTTTATCATTGAGGCTTTGAGCTGCTCCACCGCTTCAGCTAAAGCCTTGAATTCTTCTTTTTTGCTTTGAGATTAGTCTCTGTTGTGTTTCAAGTTGAGTTTGTTGAATCTCAATCTGGGTATGTAAACCCCCAACTTCCAGCTTCAAGTCTTTAACCTCTTCCTGGACATCATGCAAATTAGATTTTAAGCCTTCAATTTCTTCATCTTTCTTTTGAATCTTATCCTGCATTTTCTTCAGTTCAAGGCTTAAAGTTTTAACTCTTGGTACAGGAGAGGTTGAATCATGAGGTGGTGATGTGGGAGTAGTATGGATGGGTGATTGTTGTGGAGATGGTAGTGGAGTTGGTTGTGGAGTGGGTTGTGGAGTGGGCTGTGGAGTGGGTTGTGGAGTAGGTTGTGGAGATTGTTCTGGAGTTGGTTGTGGAGTAGTTAATAGAGAATCTGACGAGGATGACAAATCTTCCAACCCAGTCTTGATTTTCTTTGCCCTAGGCTCTTCTTCCTCAAAATCAGAACCTGACTCAACGTGCCGTTTGGAAGAAGATGCAAGATGCTTTGTTCTATCATCTGAATCAGACTTGTAGTAGTTAGATCCATAAATTCCTGCATCCAGAGTTCCACTTGATTCTGCAACTTCCTCCTCAGCTTCATGCATACCAGCTTCAACATTAACTGCTGGCTCTTGAATTATCTGTATTTGTTCAACAAAAGGAGCCTCTTTCACAGGCTCAATGATGGGTTGTTCTTCTTCTTGAACATTAGGAATGTTTATCTCAATCTCAGCTTGATCAAGAGGTTGATTACCTTGATCTTGTTCAACTTCCATCTCTTCTTCATCAGATGATAAGATCTCTTCTTCTAGATCAGGGTCAATATCAGGAATGAATTCTTCTTCTTCACCAATAATATGACAAAACAGGGGAACATCAACTATAGCCCTGTTGGTTCTCTTGTTGTTACTCCTCATATAGCTGAGAGTCTTGGCAATCACATGGTCGAACACAAAGGTGTTCCCACCTTGTTGGAGCTCAGGATGAAGATGATTGATGATAATCTGTAGGAATCTTGGATATACCAGAAATTTCTCCTTCACGGCTCCTGTCAGGTTGTCCTTTAACTGTCTAAAGATGAAGCCAGAAAAATTGTAATCTCTTCCCTTGACTAACCCCAAAATTGCTGAGCCCAGAGTGCTGTTTGCTGAATCAAAACCTCCTTTTCTGATTGATAGGCAGTGAATAAACACATGCACTATGTATCTCCAGTGGCTTGGTAAGGAGTTCTTGATTATCTGACCACTTTTGAATTCTCCTGGATGACCCAATCTTCTGAAGCATTCTTTAACATAGAAGATTGGAAATTCAATTGGTGCATCTAGATTGTCATTAAACTACAGCACCTCTCTAACTGTAGCTTCAGAAAATAAGACTTCTTGGCCAAGCACAGTTGCTCTGATGTGCTCCACATTTTCAACTGTAATGATCTCTGCAGTCTCCCAAAATTCTCTTATAGATGTCTCAAACACCGGCAGGTTGTTGCTGATGGCAAAGCTGATGTTGGAGTTTGCCAGGAAGTTTAAGACACGAATGAACTCTGCAGCTTTTGGATCATTGGCATTAAGGAATGCACAGACATTGTGTCTTTTTACGAATAAGAGATCCATACCTGTAAAATTCATCAGTTTTGCACAATAAGTAAAGTCTCTGAATATACTTAATCGAAACAAGATATACCAACACTTAGAAAAATTTTGAAGTCCTTACTGTCGAAACAACTAGTTTCGATTTGAGATGAACTTGGTTAATTTAACAAACAACTTTATCGAAACAAGTAGTTTCGATAGAGGCTATAAGCTTTGATCAACACTTATAGTAGTTTCGATAGTGCAACTCAGACCGATGGCTTGAGAGATTTTACGTATGACAGAGAAGGTGAAGAGGGTTCGAAAATGACGAGTGAAACTTATTATGAAGGGAGGGATTGATTATGAAGGCTTTTAATTTTTGTAAGACAAAGGACAAAAATGCCCCTGTCGAAACAACTAGTTTCGATAGGGCAAACTAGTTTCGATATGAACAGCTAGTTTCGATAGTTCAAAGTTGTTTCGATATGTCAAAGTAGTTTCGATATGCACAAAGTAGTTTCGATATGTCAAAGTAGTTTCGATATGTCAAAGTAGTTTCGATATGCACAAAGTAGTTTCGATAGTTCAAAGAACATAAATAAGACTAACATATATACACTGTTAAAACAGACTTACTATAGAAATGAAATTATACACAAGATATTTACACTTATCTTCTTGAGAAAGATCCAACACGAGATCAGATCTGGTCAATCTCTTGAAACACTTCCTTTTGCAATTCACTACTGTGAGTCCCAGAAGATAGCTGATATTTGTGCAAAGTAAACCCGAACATTTGTTTGTACTAAGATTTCATGTGATTAAAAGGTACCATTTAAGCAATATACAAGGTGTACCCCACATATTAAAATAAAATTATTTTGAAAACTTATCAATCCTCAAGAAGTACCCATCTTCATCCTATCATCTCTTTCTGATTAACCAATGTACCGTCTTAGTAATGTCAAAGTACCACCAAAATAAAATAAGATATCCAAGTGGATTTAGAAGATTAAAATAAAATATATCCAAATAGATATTAAAAAGGTACGAGCATTCTAGATCTTTGCGTAAGCAAAACAGAAGAAGTCGTAAAATTATCCAAGCGGATAGAAAAATGTTGAACACCCGAGATCTTTGCGTAAGCAAAACAGACGGGGTCAAATCATCCAAGTGGATGGGAAAAGGATGAGCAGCTGAGATCTTTGCATAAGCAAAACATACGGGGTTATCGGTGGTAAATATCGTTATATTGACGGTCACTTGGCGTATGAATAGGAATCCAATACGTAAGCCTGTATCTGATTGAATTGGTTTTCTTAGATAAAAATGGGTTAGATGTTTCAATAATGGGTTCAAACACACAAGTATGAGATATATATATTAGGTTTTCACACTACTTACAAGTTTTAACCATATGTCAGGCCTACCAGCTATACCTCAGTAAACACCATCGCTTTTGGTCCATTCCATGTCCAAGAGATGAGATCAGACACTATCATTTCTCAAAGGTCAGATTCAATTTTTTTTTTTGCAATTCAAAACCACTTGAAGATTATATACACAGCAATTCTTTTCAATATTAAAATATTATATTTTTCCCCCAAAAGATTTGCGTAGAAACTGTACATAAAAATAAAATCTTTGTGGAATTTTCTTTGTTAATTAATCAAAATTTAGAAAATAAACTACTATTCACACAATTTACTGAAAGTTGATCATTCCAAGCATCTCCACCAGTTGGGCAAATCTGGTAGAGTCAAAAGCCTTTGTGAAGATGTCTGCGGTTTGTTTATTAGTTTTGACTTCAACAATTTGAATATGTTTCTTTTCCACACAGTCACAGATAAATGATGTTTGATTTCAATGTGTTTTGTTTTGGAATGATGAACGGGGTTTTTGGTGATATGGGGAACAGCAGTGTTGTCACACAGAATGGGTGTCTCATGGAATGTGATCCCATAGTCAAGCATCTGATGGTGTATCCATCTGGCTTGGAAACAACAGAGGGTTGCGGCAATGTATTCGGCTTCGGCGGTGGATTGGGAAACGGTGGATTGTTTCTTACATTTCCATGAGACAAGGCGGTTGCCAAGGAATTGACAACCTCCAGAAGTGGATTTTCGGTCTAAGTTGCAACCCCCGTAGTCTGAATCTGAATAAGCCACAAGATCAAACAAGTCAGTTTTAGGATACCACAGACCCAATTTTGGCTTAAACCTTAAATATCTTAAAATACGTTTGACAGCAGATAAATGAGAAAGTTTAGGATTAGGCTGAAAACATGCACACAAGCACACTGCAAACATGATGTCGGGTCTACTAGCCGTGAGATACATGAGAGAGCCTATCATAGAACGATAGAGATGCTGATCAACGCTTTCACCATCCACATCCGAAGTCAAACAATGTCGAACTTCCACAGGGGTTTTTACTAGGTGGGAATCAACCATTTTGAACTTGGTCAAGATTTCTTTTACGTATTTTTCTTGATGAATAAAGATTCCTGACTCAGACTGATCAACTTGGAGTCCAAAAAATAACTTCATTTCTCCCATGGAGCTCATTTCAAACTTAGATCTCATCACTTCCTCAAATTCTTTGCAGAGACAGGGATTTGTAGAACCGAAAATAATATCATCCACATAAATTTGCTCCATGATTGTATCCTTTTCATCCTTCCGTTTGAACAAAGTTTGGTCAATTGCTCCTCGTGTGAAACCATTCTCAAGCAGATGCTTTGATAAAGTTTCATACCACGCACGAGGTGCTTGGTGAAGACCGTACAATGCTTTGTCTAACTTATAAACACGGTCTGGAAAATTAGGATCAATGAAACCCAGCGGCTGCTTGACATAAACTTCCTCTTGAACTTTTCCATATAAAAATGCGCTTTTAACATCCATTTTATGAACGGTGAAGTCCATGTAGGCTGCATAGGCGAGAAACATTCGGATGGCTTCCAAGCGAGCCACTGGTGCAAAGACTTCCTCATAGTCAATCCCTTATTCTTGATAGAAACCTTGAACCACCAGACGAGCTTTATTTCGAATCACAGTGCCGCCTTCATCCTTTTTGTTGCGAAAAACCCAACGAGTGCCGATTGGAACTTTGTTCTTGGGAAGATCTACCAAATTCCACACATGCAGCTTTGAGAATTGCTGTAGCTCTTCCTGCATTGCTTCCACCCAGCTGTTTTCTAGTAGAGCTGCTTTGATGTTCTTTGGTTCAGCTTGAGAAATGAAGCAATAAAACATGCTGTTTTCAAATGCTTCACAGGCACTTCGGGTACTAACACCCACATTGAGTGGTCCAATGATGTTATTGGTGGGATGAATCTTGTGAATTCGCAGTTGAGGAATTTCATCTTCTTCCATGACTTCTTCCAAATTGGTAAGATTTTCAGCAGGAGGATGGCAATATCATTAATAGGATCTTCAGCAGGTGATTGTGGTGCAACATCTACTATTGGAATGGAGTTGTCTTCAACAGTTTCACTTGTTGCACCAGAACCGGAAGACTCCATATCAGATTCAGCATTTGCAACCACAGGAATTTCAACCTGAGCAGATGAGGAAGAGCCTTGATCATTTATGTTCCCTAGATTGTTCACAGAGAAGTAAGGATTAGCATGAGTTGATTCAATAGAGAAATCAGGAAGATTAAATGACTTAAAAACTGAATCGACGTCAAAAAGCCAATTGGGACCGTCTCCTGCGTCCGTATGATTGTTTTCATGCCAATTGATATCAATGGACTCCATCACTATCCTTTTCTTCTTATGGTAGACACGAAAAGCACGTTGATTGGATGAGTAACCAACAAAATAGCATTCATCAGCTTTGGCTTCAAACTTGTTGAGCTGATCTGAAGTGTTCAGCATTGTGCACACACACCCAAATTTTCTAAAGAAATCTATAACTGGCTTGCGCTTGTACATGATCTCATAAGGTGTCTTGTTGCAACTTTTAGTGATAAGAACCCGATTTTGCACAAAACATGCAGTGTTGACCGCCTCAGCCCAGAAAGTCACGGGAAGCTTAGAGTTAACAATCATAGTTCGTGCAGCTTCAATTAAAGTGCGGTTTCTTCTTTCAGCTACACCGTTTTGTTGAGGAGTACGAGGTGCACTAAATTGTCGAGAAATTCCTTTGCTTTCACAGAAGGAATCAAGAGTTGCATTTTTGAATTCTGTTCCATGATCGCTGCGGATAGTCTTCACACTTAGATTGAAGAGGTTCTCAATTTAAAGCAGATAGGTTTTTAAAATCTCTGGCGTCTCATCTTTCTTAGCTAGGAAAAACACCCAAGTGAATCGAGAAAAATCATCTGTTACCACCAGACAGTATGACTTTCGTCCAAGACTCATGACACTCACCGGACCAAAAAGATCCATGTGAAGCAATTGGAGAGGAGAGTCAATGGAGTTGGTGGTTTTAGGCTTATGTGAAGATTTGTGCTGTTTTCCCTTGGAACATGAGATACAGTGTTCCATAGGAGTGAAATCTTTTAGAGGTAATCCAGTGACTAGGTTGCCTCGAACCAGTCGGTTCATTGTTTTGAAATTGACATGTCCCAACCTCTTATGCCACAGGAAAGATTCATCTTCGGAAGCCTTTGAGAGAAAACACGATTCAATGCCCGATGGGTTGTTCATATCCAAGCTATATGTGTTGTATCTTCTGGGAGCACGCATGAGAATAAGTTCTTCCGGAATCACCACTCCCGACTTTAAGATAAGCCATTCTTTTGAATTGAATAAAGCTCAAAAGTCCTTGTCACAAATTTGTGAAACACTCATCAGATTGTACTTCAACTGAGGAACAAAGTTGACAAATTCCAGACTATTTACTCTATTTGGTACTGTTCCTTGTCCTTCAATCTTTCCTCCTCTTGGGTTTCCAGCAAAAGCAACATACTCTCCATCAATTTGATGATAATCTTGCAGCAAGTTAAAGTGCCCAGTCATATGTCTTGAACATCCACTATCTACATGCCAGATGTTATCGCCGGTTCTTCTTGATTGACCCTATACACAACGAACCATTTATACGATTTGACCAAAATTGTTTCAATCAAGAGATTTTAGTGTCAGGATATGACCTCTCATTGAAATCAGAATTACAACCATCCTTTGATGAAGCATGGTCATCAAATAGAACATTATTTTTAATTTTCCAAGTTCGTTTTAAATAATTTTTAGCATTTTTAATTCTTTTACGCCTAGATTTCCTACTGTGAGAAGACTTAGGCAACACATACGAATTTAATGAACTTTTGGAGGGCGATTCTTCATTAGAATTTGCGGTTGTCAATTTACAACTTTTTGAAACATGATTTGAGGCACCACAACTAAAACAAACGTTATCACAAGATATCTTAGCCTGATAATAGTCATCACAAGATGAAGATGATTGTGATGTTGAGGAATCTGAACATGAGACGGTTCTCTCATCAATAACTTTGTCTTGAAGATGATGTGCTTCCTCTAATCTGAAAAAGTCCATGTTACTCATGGTTTCACGTGGTACATCATTCACAATAATTCCTGCACTTTTAAACTTGGTAACACATGGCATAACGTTCAAAGATTTAGGAACAAAAGGCAAAGAATTTTTAAATTTAGAAACATCACATCCCAAACCCGTATGCTCAGCAGGCATAGGATCAAAGTACAAGTTTTTAACGTGTTCACAAATATTTGGTTTTGACACGGACATATTATTACATTCATCCGACTCAAGTTCTTTTAAAGTAGTTCTATCATTAGTACTCTTATCACAATCATCTTCGGAATTTACACAATTTGATTCTGCACAAGAAGCAAAACTGTCAGAATCAGAGGACGTAATATAATCATCAGGAGATAATGTGCAAACAAAAGGTGTGGAAACATGTGGAGTTGGCATATCAGCAAATCTCCCTGATTTGGAATAAGGAGGTGGATGAGAGTTATACCCAAGACCCTCTGTGCCTTTTCTATTAAATTGTTTATCGATTATCCCAAACAGAATTTTCTGATCCATATCCATGTGATCAACTTGTAATTTGGCTTTTTCTGCCTTTTGGACTCTTTCACTTAAGATCGTATTATTAATGGTTTGAGTATTGAGTTGCACAATTAAAGAGCGATTTTCACCAGAAATGTCACAAATTTTCTTTAAGTAAAGTTCTCATTTTTTGCCACAGAGTCATACATCACCTTAATGTGATCTCGTTCATCAATCAAGGCTTGATTGATGAATCTGTATTTTTGAATTTCATTCAAGCAAGATCTAGAATTACACAGTTTAGAAATAACATCAGCAGGCACAGCAGTGAGATCCTCAGCAGGTTCAATCATGACACACTTGCCCATGTCCTCCACATCAGCCATCAAGGCTTTATCAGCAGCTTCATCAGCTTGTTCTCCCCAATGATAGTGTCCATCAGCTTGACACACAAGAGCTGTGGAACTTGAAGATGTGTTTTTCTTTGGAGGATTGGCAGCTTGTTTTCCAGAGGAATCTTCTTTTCTTGCTGATCCTTGGAGGACGACTCCTTGCAGTTTCTGGCAAAGTGACCCAGCTGATCACAATTGTAGCATCTCACCTTCTTGATATCAAACCCAAGTGTCTTTCCCTGCTTGAATCTGTCTATGCCAGTCCTTTTGATGAATCTTTTGGCTCTTAAGGTCAACATGGCCATGCACCAATCAATGTCCATTTTCTCTAAATCATCAGGATTAATCTGCTCCAAGTCATCAGGTTGAAAGCTAACCGGTGTTAGATTTCCAGAAATCAGTGCATCATAGCACGACATGAAAGCAGTCAAGATTGGGACATAATCATCAGGAATCATGGTGACAGTCTTTTGAGGAGCAGAGGAGCTGGTAGAATTAATTGCAGCAGCTGAAGGAGGGACATCAGTCTGAAAGTATGGGCTACCGGATGAGCTTGATCCAGCAATAAGAGCTGTGTTTCCAGACTGATTTGACGGGGTGACTGCTCCCTTCTTAATCTCAATTTCAAAAGATTCAAGAATGCTATAGACTTCCTGTTGAGACAGAGCACTCAGATTCTCAGTCTTTTTGATCATGATTCGATACATATTCCATTCCTCAGGAAGAGAATCTAGGAGTTTCTTGTTTAGATCAAGAGTAGGGTACTCAACTCCCATTACTTTTAACCTTGATACAATGCTTGAGAAACGGTTGATCAAATCAGACATTGGTTCTGCCCTTACACTGCTGAACATCTCATATTGTTTCTTGATCAGATCTCTTTTGCTTTCCCTGACATCCTCACTTCCCTCATATCTTGTGCACAATGCAACCCATAAGTCTTTGGCAGTTGTGTACTCAGCAAAGATGTTGAAAATGTCCATAGGAAGAGCCATGGCAATAGTCCCGTAGGCCTTGTTGTCTCGGGCAATCAAGGCAAGATCTTTCTCATCATACTCAGATACTAACTTAGGACGTTGAACATCAGCAGTGGTAGTTACGGGCTTGTGGGGACCATCGGTGATAGAACTCAACAATGTATAATCGTGAAATTGAAAGAAAAGCTTCATCTTTTTAGTCCAGTCATCAAATTCCCTTGTGGACACAAGAGCAGGTGGTCTATTTCCCCCAGAATGTTCTGTTGAACTTGAAGTGGCCATAATATTTGGAATCAAAACTAAACAGTAACTAGTTTCGATAGGACAACTTTTATCGAAACAACTAGTTTTGATAAGACAACTTCTATCGAAACAACTAGTTTCGATAGGACAACTTCTATCGAAACAACTAGTTTCGATAGAATTGAAAAAGATTAACTCGAAACAACTAGTTTCGATACTGAAAATTTCACAAACAAGTTTCGATAACCACAGTTTCTATAGAGATAAGACAAAAATCTAGTTTCGATAGTACCTTCTCCCGACAAAACGTAGACAAGAAGTTTCGATGATCAACTAAAATCAGAAACTATCCCAGTAGTTTCGATGCCTTCTTCTCCAAGCTCAGAAATACTCCATTGATAATAAGCTTCAGAAATTAATAGTGAAGAAATGACAAACCAATCTGGCGAAAACCTTCGTCTAACACTCCTGATCACTAATCCAACCTTCGATTTTTTTAAACCACGAACAAAAATCCTTGAAAAACGATGAAACAGTACGTCTGAGATGTTATGTGCAGATTCCAACAAAAACCTCAAAATACCTCACAAATCACCTATAATCGATCACAAAACCTGATAACACTCAAAAACATTAGAGCATAAAAGCTCTGATACCAATTGTAGGTCCAGATTTCTCTTATAAATCACTGATTTGATCGATTACTCACACACACAGGCGGAAACTGTGTGTATGGTGGTGAAACAGATGATGGAAACAGTGTCGGTGAAGATAACCGGCTAACCGCACTATGAATCAACACGCAAATGGTATGAAAATGTAAGAACACAGTGCATAAACAACTGCAAATTGTATTGATTCAAGAACAATGTGAAAGAGAAGGTTCAGGGTTACAGCCGCTACTCACACCCTAAACATTCTCAAACTAGGCTATTTATAGTAGTGACAGGTATCGAAACTATGTTCAATCGAAACTACTAGTTTCGATTGACCATTTACAAGTGATACACAGAACTGTCGAAACTACCATCTATCGAAACTACTAGTTTCGATTGAACAAACTCAATCGAAACTAAGTAGTTTCGATGGCCCAGACTTAGCTAATAAAGCAGTAAATTACAGAAAACTGAAATTACATTTAATGAAATGACAAAAAGTAAACTAGTGTAAAAATGTTTAAATATACAATAAATGACAACAGCTTATACAAAAGATATGACTCTACATTGATGAAGGAGGTGTAACCAGTAAGGATTCCACAAAAGTAGCATCCTCTACACCCTGAGACGAATGAGCAGCAGCAATTGAAACAGACATGAGCTTCTGTGCTTTAGGAACTGGAGTAAACTCTCTATCTGAGTCAGAACTCTCATCAATTAATGTTCTTTTGCCAAGTACTGAACCGGAAGGAGGATCCCAAACAGACTTACGCCTCGGCTTCCTGGCTTTAGATTTAATATGCTTCCCTGCATTTGCCAATGGCAAAATAGCCAGCCTCTCATAGTGATCTGAGCTAAAATCGCTAGACGAATCTGAGTCAGTAGCTTCAGAATCAGGAAGGATTGTATCAATAGAACTTGTATCCACCACATTCCCTTCAGCTTCATGAATGGGTGAGTTCATAGCGTCATCATTAAAATCATCCATATTAAGACCGAAGTCTTGTTCATTTTCATTTGCAACAAATTCAACTTGAACTGGTTCATTAAAAGGAATATTAACTAGAATTTGAACCTGTTCTTGCTGAAAAGGAACTTGTACTTGTGCTTGTGCTTATGGTTGCTGTTGGTGTTGTTGTTGTTGTTGTTGAGTTTGATTCTGATCCTATCCTTGAACTAACTCCTCAGGATGAAACCAATTATCATTAGGAGGCTCAACATAATCAGGATTGATTATGTGACCAAACAGAGGATTCGAAACTGGAATCAAAGCTATATTCTGTTGTTTAATCTTGGTACAATCAGTAAAGATTCTTTTGGACATTGGAGTCAAGGTCAAACGTAGTGGATGCTGCGGTAAATTTGGAATAAGATGGTTCAGAATCATTTGTAAGAACCTAGGGTACATAAGAAACCCTTGACCTTCAGGAGGATTGATTTGCATGACTAACTCACGGTATATATAAAAAGCAAAGTTGAACCGTTTGTTAAGAGTCAATGCAACCATTGCAGCTTGTAGATCACTCTTCAGTCCATCAGTTCCAACCTTTCGTGGAGATAAGCACTGGATGATGACGTTCATAAAGTACCTCCATTCACCAACCAAACCACCTTTTCTGGATTGAGTGTCATTAGGTTTTCCTATGTATCCCATCCGCTGAAAACAACCCATGATCAGTGTTCCAGGATAAGATATAGGGTTATCATTTGCACCTCCCAATGCTAAAGCAACACGAATATTGCCACCTCTGTATTATTAACTGTAGCTCGAAGCACATGAGGTTCAACATCAGTGTCTTGATGTACTGTATCCCAGAATTGATTGATATATGGCTGACTTATTTACGGATCTGCTAATAAGGCCACATGTAATGTTGAACGATTCAGGAAATTAATGATTCCTTGATAATTTGCTGCATCGAACATATGCGGATCTAACAATGCCACTTGATTATGTTTGTACTCAACAAGGCGAGCCATCTGTAAATGTATTGGACAGATAACAAACATTAGTAATAAAACAAACACACATATGATAGACACATGATATACATACACAAACACAGAAATAAACAACAAAAAATCAAACAAAAAATTTTCACACAAAAAAAAAATCACCAGTCCAAACTTCACTGAACCTCTAGGCGAACTTAATAAGTTCGCTTAGTGTTGCAAGAAGCGAACATAATAAGTTCGCCTGAACAAGTTCGCCTGTCGATACATATTCATCACAGAATTCAAACTTGTTCATTTTGATGTTACTTCGCCAATTAAAAATCTAACAAGCAACGATACACAACAACGAACCACTATAGACCATCAATTTCACTGTTAAACCATTAAAAGCACCATTTAGACCTAGACTTAGACCGAATGAAAAAACGCGATGAACACAGGGTATTTAGGCAAATTCCAGACGATTTAACGGATGAAAAACGATGTATCTACCTTAGATATACTCTCAATGGAAAACCGATTCAGTAACAATGTCCAAAAATTCAAACCAACAACCAGATTTCAAACATACAAGTTTACTATACTATGACTATGTTCGCTCAAACAAGTTTGCTTAAACAAATATGAATGGTAATGGAATATGTTCGCCTAAAAAGATATTTATTCTCTCAATTAAGTTCGTTTAGTTAGGTGAACTTGTTAAGTTCGCTTAACAAGCTTTAGGCGAACATATTAAGTTCGCTTCAATCCTTTGCCTTGAACAATTTTGGAATTTAAAATTCAAACAAACCTCAACCGTCAACATGTCACAACCTTGTGATCTTCCATCTGTAGCATGTATCTTATCCAATCCTGAATCATTTAAATAAAATTAAAAGATAGAATTTTCATGGAAGACGAAAACAAAATCTTTATGGATTTTATCTGTACAAACGGAATCACATATTTTTTGTTTTTATCTGATCAAACTGAAACACATATTTTTTGTTTTTATCTGAACAAACTAAAACATATATTTTTTACTTTTATCTGAACAAACTAAAACACATATTTTTGTTTTTTATCTGAACAAACTAAAACACATATTTTGGTTGAACATCATGAGTAAGAAGATCATATCAGTATATGAGCAATTCATCTCACATTCTATCACAAACTATGGGTAAACTATGATACGCACTGAATGATGATATTCATGTGAAATAAATTCACTTATTCCTTTAAAGATGATATGAAACAATCAAACTCATTCTTATGCAACTTATATATTTTTATTTTCAAACTATTCAATCAATTTGAATATTACTTGAAATGACACGCGATAAATTACAAAGTAAACAAGATCAGGTCATAAAATGCTCAATTATTCATACCAAATTTGCAATACACAGCATGAATTCTTAAGTTGCCAATATTATAAAATTTGAAAACACAAGCGTTTTTTCTCCCAAATTCATGTGAGTTAGTACCATTTAGATGAAAAACATCGTGTACCCCACATATATGCCTAGCAAAATTTAAAATTGCACTATCTTCAAGACATATACGATTTATTGCAAGATTAGATCAATCTCCAAGATTAAATTATCTCTATTAGCACAAGTATAGAATAGCAGATCCCAAAGGATATATGAATCAAGATGATTCAGAATCAAAAGATTCTAATGAATTGGCTTTAGAATGAGAATCAATAGATTCAGGTAGGAGGATCCAACTATTATCTGGATATTCTTCAATGGAATCAGTATAGATGATGTATCTAAATGATCAAAGGGTGAATATATTTTCCAATAGATGTTGTTAGAAAGCATATCTTAGTTCAGCAACACATTGCATGTTTTTCGGGGCATGGGTAGTGAAGTGAACTAAAAAAGTTTGTGCTAAAGATATAATTCGATATTGGTCTCATGAAATTCTTAAAACCATATATTCTATATCTGATAATGATCTTTTACACACACACCCAAGCATATAATGGATTCAAATCACAGATGTAATCATATCATATTTAATTTTCACACTACTATTGGTTAAAAAATGCTTCTAGTCTATTGACAATTCAAGTTTCAAACTCATATTCAAATTAAAAACAGATTATCAAGAGTAGAGCATTTATAACACTATCATTTCTTATTTATGCAGACTTTAAAATTTAGATCAAATTAATACACTTTAAACTATATATCAAAGGTCTACTATGGTCATGTGTGATGAACTATTCACTGATGTACCGACATTTCTTCTCTAACTTCAAATGATGTCAATTTTATATTTTTCATTTTGTTTTGAATTTTTATAAATAACAATTTTTGACTGAAATTTAAAATGCAGAAATGTAATAAAGAAATTTAAAACAAAATCTCCCACGAAAAATTGTATTTGAAAAACTTTTATTCGGGATTGATCATACCAATCATTTTGATCAGAAATTCAAACCTGGTACGATCAAATGCCTTGGTAAAGAGAACAGCAAAATTATCATATGTATGTACCTTCACCAGCTCAATCAACTTTTTATCTCCACAATCACGAATAAAATGATATCTAATTTCAATGTGCTTTGTTTTACTTTGCTTAACAGGATTATTTGTGATAGACATTGTAGCAGTATTATCAATAAACATGGGGGTTCTTGTAAAATTCAAACCGTAGTCTCTTAATTGCTGTTGGATCCACAAGATTTGTGAACAACAACTTGAAGCAGCAATGTATTCTGCTTCACATGTTGAAATGGAGACCGTAGTTTTCTTTTTTGCACTACCAGGAAACTAGACGATTACCCAAGAACTGGCAACCACCTGTTGTAGATTTCCTGTCCAAACAACAACCACCAAAATTAGAATCAATATATGCATTCAATTCAAAGTTAGAACTATGCGGAAACCATAGTCCCAATCTTTGTTTTCCTTTTAGATAACGAAAGATTCTCTTTACTGTAATCTTGAACCGGCTCAAGATGTCTTTGACATACTTGGACTGATGAATAAAGAAACCATCTTCCTTCTGATTAACTTGAAGTCCTAGGAAAAATGATAACTCTCCCATAACTAACATTTCAAACTTCGATTTCATAATACTCTCAAACTCTTTACACAACCCTTCATTTGTAGAGCCATAAATAATATCATCTACATATATCTGAACCAGTAGGTATTCTCCTCCTGCTTTCTTTATGAATAAGGTCGAGTCAATTTGGCCACGCACAAAGCCATTGTCCATAAGATGTTTAGACAACGTTTCGTACCACACTCGGGGAGCTTGATGTAAACCATAGAGAGCCTTATCAAGCTTGAATACTTTAGACGGATGAACTGGATCTTCAAACCCCGGCGGCTGACACACATAAACCTCTTCCTTGACCTTATCATATAAGAAAGCACACTTCACATCTAATTGAAACACCTTAAACCCTTTGTATGAAGCAAAAGCAAGAAACAACCATATAGCTTCAAGCCTAGCAACAAGAGCATAAACCTCGGTGTAATCAATTCCCTCTTGTTGATTGAAACCCTATACGACTAATCTTGCCTTATTTCTCACCACAACACCTCGATCGTCTTTCTTGCATTTAAACACCCACTTAGTACCAATTGGATACACACCCTTTGGAAGATCTACAAGATTCTAGACTTTGAGTTTATCAAACTGAGCAAGCTCTTCCTACATTGCCTCTATTCAATTGTTATCACGCAAAGCCATTTCTACATTCTTTGGTTGGACCTGAGAAATAAAACATGAATGTGATCATACATCAAGAACACCGGTATCCTTAATACATGTATACAAGCAAGTGTTTTCAATAATAGAACGCGTTTGCACTCCATCTCTCAAATTCCCAATTATATTTGTCACCGAATGATATTTGAGTTCCTTGATTGATGCAACTTCAGGAACCGGCAACACATCAACTTGAGTCGCTTCAGATTGAGAAGACAAGTCCTGATTAACTAGTATTTCCGAGTCCAGATTTGAAGGAATCTCCCCCTGAGCTTGTGTCGAAGTAGAAGGTTCATCAACAAATAATAGATCAGCAGAAGAATCTTGAAAAACAACATCTTCTTCCTCACTATCAGAATCTTGTGGTCCCGAGCAAGAAGCAACATTAGGATCTGGAGCAGATGTAGATGGAACAGATGAATGTGGAACCATAGTCGGTATAAAACCACCATTATGTGCATCCTGACATGAATCATATAACACAGCAGCCTCTTCAAGAGAAATATCAGAAGGTAAATGAAAAGACTTGAATAAGCTGTCATAATCAAAAGCCCAGTCTGGTCCAATCGCCATTTGAGGTAAAGACCGATTTGAACAGTCAATATGAAACCATTCCTCAACCTGACGAGTCTCTTTGTTATAAACCCTTTTGGTAGTAGAATTTGCAACATACCCAGAAAGATCCCTTCAATAGCCTTATCACTGAACTTGGTTGGGACATCTCTAACCTTCAACAAGGTACATGGATTGCCAAAAGGTAGTAAATACTCCAGATTTGGCTTCCGATTATTAAGCAACTCATAGCATGTATTGTTGTGTCGCTTCACGGTCAAAACTCTGTTCAAAACGTGACAAGCAATATTCACAGCCTTAGCCCAAAAAGTAACTGGAAGCTTAGAATCTGCAAGCATCGTACATGCCGTTTCAACCGAAGTTCTGTTCTTTCATTCAGCAACTCCGTTTTGTTGAGGTACATAAGGCGCACTGAATTCATGATGAATTCCCTTTTGTAGACAGAATAAACCCATCTTGCTATTCTTGAACTCGCTGCCATTGTCACTCCTAATTCTTCTGAGTTTCTGTTTGCACAACTTCTCTAAACCTATGATTAAGAATTGCACCATCTTTGTGGTTTCAGCTTTCGAAGCAAGGAACTTAACCCGTGAAAATCTAGAGAAATCATCTGTTACTACCAAACAGTAAGATTTACCGCCAATGCTCCTGATACTAATCGATACCAAACAAATCCATATGTAGCAGCTCCAATGGAGTCACAATTGAATTCTTAGTCTTAGATTTGTGGAACTTCTTGTGTTGTTCCCCTTCTTGCAAGGAATATAGTCATCAGGAACTGAGAATTTCATTTTTGGAACACCAATAACCAGATCATTCTTCACTAGATAATTCATTTTCCGGTAATTGATGTGAGCAAGCTTCCTGTGCCACAGAATAGAATCTGATTCGGACGCCTTAGAGGGTAAACATGTAGGAATAGAATCCGTTGTCGTAGCAACACTCATGTCTAGGACATATGTGTCCTCCTCGGAGCCTTCATTAGAATCCATTCGTCAGGAATAACAAATCCCGGTTTCAAGATATAACATTCAATATTATTGAAATGGAATGAGAACTTCTTGTCACACACTTGTGATACACTCAAAAAGATTTTGTTCAAGTTGCTCCACATAGTTCACTTTCTCAAACTTGACTTTGTCATTCTTCAAAGTACCATGACCAGTTATGTACCCTCCTTTATTCCCAGCAAAAGCGACATAACCGCCATCAATTTTAATAACATCTTCAAGCAAATGAATATTCCCTGTCATATGTCAAGAACAACCACTATCCACATACCACGTATTGTTGATAGCCCTCCTTGGTTGCCCCTACATAAACAAAGAAAATCAGTTAGAAATGGGAACCCAAGCCATTGTGGTCTTGGGTCGTCCAGAAGGATCAAAATAAACAACTTCAATTAGTTCACAATCTTCTTTGTCATCAACCCGTGGGACATAAAGATCACAATCAGACCTTCTCGATGGAGACACATTATGATTAATTGTAAAAACATTATTAGATTTATGATTAGCAGATTCAGATGTTTCCAAAAGTTTCTTCAATTTTCTGTTTCGTCTCCTACTTTGTGGTCGAGAAAGTTTGACCTCAGGTTTAGAATCTTTTGTGATTCCAACACGTGGAATCTCATAATGCTTTTGAAAAGCAGCAACATTTCTCACACCAGTATGACCAACCACTGGTTTAGAAAAATGTTTATCATTTTGCTTAAATCCCGAAAATTTAGCAAATGATTGAGTAGGCACAGATTGCCTCAAAGTAACTTTCTTCACAACACCAGAAGTAGGCTTTCCCACATTAGGTCGTTTCATAATCGTCACCACTTTTTGTTGTGGGGGAACACTCTTGGATTTGCATGTTTTTGAAATCATAGGCTTCTTTTCTTGATTCTTATAAGGACAGTGAATTAGAATACGACCTGCTTCATTACAATGAAAGCAAACTCTTCTATCTTGATGAATTCTGATATAGGGACTTTTTCTTGAATTTGATGAACAACCCGATGAACAAGCTTCAGAAGATTTTACTGAACTGTCAACCGGCTTCTTTTGAACATAAACTTGTTTAGTCACCTTTGATGATAGCTTCTTCTGATGACTAGCACCAACAAAACCACTTGTTTGTAACACTTTGGAAAGATTAGGTTGAATCACTTCATCAGGTTCTAGCAAAATGCACCTATCTCGGGTAACTTGTTTCACCACCTTTGGTTCATCAATTTTTACCTCCTTATGAATGCCTACAATTTTTAATCATCAAACATTTCATCTTTAGTATCAGAATCATACACCATTTCTTCACTAGTTACAGGATTAACATTCAATACTGTCTTTGGATCAAGTTCCTCCTCATGAATAACTTCTGGTTCAACCACATAATTCCCATTGAATGGTGGAGGAACAAACCCAACTCCAGCAACCCGTTTTGTAGCATTAGCGTTGTCATTAAAATAATCCAACACCATAGATGAATTTCCAAAACTCTCCAGCTTTCGTTGTAATTTGATCACTTCAGATTCTTTGTCAGGAATCTCTTTGTTTTTCTGAGCGACAATTTCATTTCGCTTTTCAATTTCAGCATAAGCCATATCCAGATGATATGCTTGTTTCTTATATTTCAACCCCAAAGAATTTAAATCTCTTTTCAAAGATTTAATTCTATTCATACACAGCTTATCATTATCTTTCAACTTTTGATTTACCACGTGCATAGATTTCATATCACAAATTAAATTTGTGTCATCATCCATAACCTTTTGCATTTTATCCTTCACACATAAGCAATTAGAGTAGTAAATATTACAAATAGAATCTTTTACCTTTGAAGAATCTGACATATCTGCCATGAAGACTTTAGCAATTGGAATATCTTCAGATTCAGCATCATCAGAAGATCTTTTTTTCAACACTATATCATCCTCAGATACACCAAAGGCAGAAGCAATATCAGAATCAACATTTTGTACTTTATCATGCTCTTCATCAACACTGTGCAAACTCTCACCATCACTTGAACTATCATCATCAGTCGTCTCTTCAGGATTTTCAGAGTGTATTTCAGCTACAAAAGCTTAACTCACAGCACCAACCAGATCTTCAAGATGAATACCCCAATCATAATTTTCATCAGTTTGAGCAACCAATGCAGATGATGTGGATGCATGATTAGAATTCCCAGATCCGGAGGAACCATGTGACTAAGTACGATTGTTCTGAAAAGTATTAGGCTTCTTGTGAGAATCAAATTCTACTTTCGGCTTCACACATTCTTTGGCAAAATGACCATATTCTTGACAATTATAACATCGAACTTTTGTTTTGTCAAACCCCATTCGTGATCGACTGTTAGAACCAATATACTTCCTTCCAGTCTTCTTCAAAAAATTCTTTGCCTGTCGCATAAGCATGGCCATGTTCCATTAAATGTTCATTTCTTCCAGATCAACAGGATCAATTTGTCTGAAATTCTCTTCAATAACATCCGGATCATGAATCTTACCTCCAATAAAATTCTCTTAAGATGCCATGAAGGAAGAAAACAATGCTAAATAATCATCAGCAACTCTTTGATTCATATTATGTGGTCCAGACGATGAAGCGGCTGTGTTTGCAGAAAATCTAGTTTGACTTGGAACTCCAGAACCATGTTCAGTTCAAGTATCTTGATTATCACCAGTAAAGAAAGCAAAACATGTACCAGTTTTTTCAGAAGACTTAGCAAAATACATTGAAGGATCTTGAATATGCTCCATATTGGTTTCCTTCTTCTTCATATTCAAATCATGTGATTGAATCTTGCTATTTGAATATTGTCAAGAACATTTTCAAGAGACATAGTTTTATACTTGACATTCTCTTTTATCAAAACTGAATACACATCAAATTTTGATGGTAAAGACTCCAAGAACTTATCATTTATCTCTTCAGTTTCATAGACAACGAAGCACTGGATAATTCACTCAACAAATGATAGAATCTCGTTGCAAGATCATCCAAAGATTCATTTTGAAAACGCTTGAATAGTAAGAACTGCTTCTTCAATAATTCTTTTTTGCTTTTCTTAACATCCATACTACCCTCACACCTCTTTTGTAAAGCATCCCGCAATTGTTTAGAAGACTTGAATTGTTTAAAACTGTGATAAATTTTCTTAAGAAGAGACATTGAAATACTAGCCATCGTTTTCTTCTCTCTATCAAACAATGGTTTCTCTTCTGTAGTCAAGGCAGAAACTGGTTTACGAAAATCATCATTTCCCATCCAAGAGTATGTCGGATGTGTATAGCCTTCCAAAATTGGAATCCATAAGCTCCTATCAGTAAAGGACACAAACAGATCAAATCGATCTTTCCAGTTCGGATAATCTGCAAGACTTAACAACTTTGGTCGTTTCTTGGTATATCTTGGACATTTTTGTGGCAATGATTAGTTTTGCAAAACACATGTAGAAACCCAACCTTTACGTGAAAATGAACCCGAAACCCGTTTCCAACAAAAAAACTTAGATCTAGGTTCAGTTGTTACCTGTTTGAGCTTGAAACCTTGATCCTTAGACTACCCCCATCAATGATAGAGATCGGTCGCTAGATTCAAAAAAAGAAAAAGTAAAAATCTATTAATGGTCTCGACCTGGTCGTGGGGGCAACCCATGTTGCAACCAACAGGGGCGGATCTACGTGGAGCCCAGGGGTACCTTCAGGTACCCCTCAACTTTCGACGCGTAGTGAGAATTTTCGACGCGCAGCGGAATTTTTTTTTTTTTTTTTACCGTTTTATGTATCCAGATACCCCTGAACGAAATTTTAGATACCCCTGGATTTTTTTCCTAGATCCGCCACTGGCAACCAAGGTTGCAGCTGTCACTCGTTTATTTGTTGTTTCTTTATTTTATTTTTTCTTTTTCTTTCCTAATAAATCATTTTAATTATAATTTGATTTTTCTTTAATAACTTTTAATATGTAACTTTTTAAAAAATTCTAGAAACAGTCATGTTTAGTTTTTTAGTGAATATCCCGGTATAACTTTGTCTAAAAAAATGTATTTTTAATATAAATCAAATATTAAACATCTGACATGACAACTTTCCATTGGTACGGAAAACTTGATTGAACATGTATAGCAAAAATATGGCGCCGATGAATAATTATTTTTTATATTTATAATAACTTTAATAAAATAGAAATAATCATGAATTATATTTATATAATAAAAAATTATTTTGGTTGAGTTGCTAATGAATGTAGAAAATTAGGTTTGGTTAGGTTGTGTAGATAGATGAGAGAAATTTGTTTTATAATAAAAGGTTGGGTTGGTCTGGGTTGTGAATGGGGATAGTCTTAGCTTCCTAAGTTGGTGACGAACGACCCTAGAGTGTTTGTAACACCTTAGGCAAATCCCATATTGTTCTATTATGTTCTGTCCACTGGAGAGATGTTGTGTTCATAAAGAATGCCCTAGCTCAAATACAATAACGCGTTTTGGTAGTAATCCAGGGATGGGTGACCCCTTGGGAAGTTTTCACCCGAGCAACCAAAAACAAATCCGTGAGCTCTTAGAGGCAGAGCGGACAATATTGTTGGTACGAGAGGCCGGATGTTACATCTACAACCAGAGATCAGACTCTTTGTACACTCTCTCAAGCTTTCTCCGTGTAGAAACTTTGCAATGACATGATTATGAGGGTTAAGGAGGTGGCGGCTAGGGTTTAGCCCGCTCTTCCCTTTTGTCTTCGCCCCTTGTCGTGTTAACCCCCTCTTGTTTTCCATGTTTTATTTTCTTTTATTTTCCATGTCTCGTTCGTAACTTTTCATCTATTATTTTTATTTTCAGGATGTTACAAAGTCTTTTATGTTTAATCTTCGTCATTTACTATTTTATACACACACTTAATCGTGTGAAAAATATGACACTCCAAGGTTCGAAACCTAGCGAATAGAGGAAGGGGGCGCGTGTTACCGTTGTGGCATGGTAGTTTTTTTTTCAAATCTCCGCCTTTTTACTTTTTTTATACAAATAATAAATCGTTGGGAAAAAAAAACTACTAGTCATAAGTTCATAACATCACACGTGGTGAAACCAACCAAAACAGTCAATTACGATTAACAACCGTACAGGTGCTCTTCAAATTTTATTAGTTAGTAATTACACAATTTTAGTCCAACTCTCTAAAAGAAAGTTGCATAAGCTAATTGCATACCTAACCTCCCTATGTTACGAAACCTAATATTTTAAACTAGTGTGAAAATATATTTTTTTATTTTCTAGGAACAAAACTTGATAAAAAAAGATATATTATTCTGAGTTTTGATATGATTTTAATATGTTTAATACAACTTGTACCTATCAAATATAATACTACTAGGTTAGAAACCTGATATATTACATGAATTAAATAAATGAATATATATTTATAGCATATTACATAGTATTTTAATACAAATTTTAAAAACTTTATATAGTTATTTTTTAAAAATGTTTTATAATAATAATAAAAGAAATGTTCAGTTTCTAAATATGTTATAAAAAACCTATTTTTTTTTAAATAAAAAAATGAAAAAGAACTAGGTTAGAATCCCATGTATTACACGGGTTAAATAAATATAATGTTATATAATTAGTAAATAAAATATTAAGTTTTAAAAAACCCGTGTAAATAATCTTTTAACACATACACTCGTCAAAATATGTCTACTTTAACGTGACAGTTATAAATTATATTAAGTTAATTTTTAAAATATTTTTTTAACTTGGTATTAATTTTTCTTATTTAATTGATAAATGGTGATCCATATTAAATTCATTTGTTTAATGATATGATAACATTCCATAATTAATTAAAAAATATACATAATTAGATTGATATTAAATATTTACAAATATATTCTTTTAATTTAATATTTTATAGGAGAGAGAGAGAGGCGGGAAAATTATGTTAAGAATGCATAACAAGGTGACACATGTCCTATAATTTTACTTGCTTATTAAGTAATATATATATATATATATATATTGTAGAAATTATTAATATTTAATAAGAGAGAAACGAGAAAAAAAATGAAAGAAATTTATATAATTAATAAGAAAAAGAGGTGGACAAAAATAGGTTAAGAATACATGAAAGAGTAACAAGTGTTCTTATAAAACTTTTATTTATTATATACTATACACTATAGATATTGATTGCTTATTAAAATATCTTCATCAATAAGGTGGTCGATCAAATCAACGTCGAAAGTTCGTAACCTTAATAAGGGAACATTTTACCTAGATCGTCACAGTAACACCCAAATAAAATATAAAGGAATGAACAATATAGTTGGGTTTACAAGATCCAAACTTAATATATGAAACCATTCAAAACGCCCCGAAATGGCTAGTCTCATAGTTGCCACAAAATATTAAAAATATAGTTCTTAAACTTGAATCATTCAGGTATCAGATAAATATGACAGCGGAAGACTTTAACACCACAATTATCCGTATAAATTAAAACATTCAATTGTTCATTGTTCTAAAGTTGGGAATGTCAGTCTTCACAAATGACCAGCCCGCAAGTCCATGTATTTCGAGCCTTCGCGGCTCCATTCATTTATTTTCTTCATTTATTTGAGGTGAATTTTAAAAATCAGGTATATTGAGTGAGTTCTATTTTACAATAAATAAGTGTTTCATACTTTCCTTTTAAAACAACTTAAATATAAAAAATGATAAAAGTGGTCTTTTTAAAACGTTTTCTTTCATTCAAACATTCTGACTCTTAAAGTGGGAATTGCTGTGTTTACACGAATGCAAGACTCCTCTGTTGCTTGTGTACAAGACTCACTTGTTGCTTGTCACAAAGACAAGACTCATTTATTCCTTCCCCAAGACATGTCTCCTTTGTTAACCAATCCATTATATTCTTAATCTTGCGCACTGGGATGTTGGAGGTACAATTTCTCGATATAGCACACGACCCCAAAATGAATATTTGTTTTTCAATACAACTCCTTTTTTTTACACCGGAACGTGAACAAAAAAACTACGTCTTTTAATATTTTTAAAAAGGTAACGAACGAAAATTATAAAAGAAAAACTAAATTATTATAAAATGAAACGGATTAAAAGCGTATATCATATATACTATATATAAGGGCTGTTACGAAAAAAAAATAGAAATAAAAAATTGGCCGACACGTGGACCAGTTATGTAAATTCACTATTCACATCTTCTTAAAATGCTTGTATATATAATGTTTGATTTTATTTTGCTTTTATTATAGAGATGTTTTAATAAAAAAAATAATAATAATAAAACCTTATTGAAGTATATAGAACTAGTGGGTACCCGCGCTACGTGGCGGAACTTGGTCGATGTCGGTTTGTTACGGTAACCGTATGGAACCGACACACGATATAACAAACGAAAAAGAAAACGTAAAAAATAAAGGCATTACATACCCAAAAGGATATAGAAACGTGTTTAACATCAATAAAAAAATACCGATATCGGTTCCGATAATACTGACGTCTGTACCGATATTGTTAAATTGGTATCTGTTAAGTTTTAAAATTTATAAGGCTCGGTTTTTACAACCTATACACTTCTATTTACCAAAAAAAAATATCGAAACATTGATAAAAATATCACGTGGAAACTGGAAAACCCTGAGCTTTAATGGCTTGTAAGTTCGTGCTTAAATGACTTGTACATTATAACTAAAGCTCGGTTTTAATGAAATTTATGTCGAAATGTAGATAAAAATAGGCATATTACAATGGCATACTCGAAATTTTGTTAAATATTATTGATGTGCGTGAACTATATATATTTTTTGATAAGGATTTTCACACAAATGTTGGTTTTAAAAGATGGTTTTCACCTAGACTAAAATACACACACAAAGGCAAGTGCATCTATCGAGTGGTAATATAGTTTTGATAAGAACCGAATGTCAATTCATGGACACAGTTTAACTTCTCAACTCAAGTTTTTAATAGTTTAAGTGACAAATGGAAAGGTGATTGTTAATTGAGTTGTTTTCTTGTTGAAATGAAAATTTTCCTTTTGAGATTTCTGAAGAGTTTAACTGAGAATATATAATGATTTTTAAGGGACAATCATCTTAGTTTAAAATCCACTTATTAATTATGTCAATATCTTTTATATGGCTAAAGCTTGATATTATGTTAATGTTCTTTGAAGCAGTTGAACTAAAATCCAATTATAGATTATAACTCCCTAATCATTAAGACGGAATTCGATGAGTAAATTACATGTCATCCACTTAAGATTAGTTTAATTTAGATAAAAGAGGATAACTTCTTGACTTATGAAATTCTAAAATAGAGTTATATAAATTTTAAGCTTGAGTCATCAATACTCTTGATTAGTATAACTTCTGCTAAAGAAATGACATAACATTGTTTTTAGTTTTTCCAAACACGATCAAGGGTTGCATGTCTTCATATTTCTTTCACAATTAAGGTTTCAAAGATTATTCATAATTTTTAGCTATAACATTTTAACAAAAGATGTTAAAGTTATAAATAAATGTTAGTCTCATAAGTTTTCCAACATGATATGATTTCTCATTTATAAACCTTAAATTGTTCCATAAACATTTAGAAATGCAAATTCATCAAGAGATTAACACAAAATCATCATTACATTAGCATAATACTTTAGCCATAATCAAGAGTTTGATATAATTAATTAAGTTTCATCAAACTAAGATGATTGAAAAGATGTTTAGCTTATGATGAGCTTTTTAACACCCTACTTATCTTATTATTATTTTATCAGAGTTTAATGCGAAAAACTGATCTCAGATTAGTAAAAGCTTGCCATAATGACTAAGGTAACTTTTTTATTTATAATAATATATTATTTTACAAAAGATGATATAATTACATCTGTATACATAGGGATTTTCCAACTCCGCTTTGTCCACAGGAAGTTTTATTCCACGTGCTTCTTTCCTTCAGTTTTTGGAAAACGTTTTTGAATTAGCTTACGCTAAGTAAGTAAACTGCATTACTCATTTTATTACGAACCCTTTAGTTTCTTATTGTTAAAGTTTTCTTGGGCTCTCGAGCCCACGTGACCATCTCCGGAGGTACCTCCGGTCACGCTATTTGTACATTTTATGGGTGTGCTAACCCCCTCGCAACCATCACAGGCCGTACCTCTGGTCCGAGTATTGGCAAGGTCCTTATACTCGTCAGTATAAACCCCTTGCATTTGTCACGAAGACTCATTCATTCCTTTGCCCCGTAGGCTTTGAATATTTTACTCTTTTAGCCCCGTAGGCCTAGAGTTTCCTTTTTTCTTTTCTTTTTGTAACATCCCGAAAATCCCTAAGTAAAGGTCCACGCTATAATGTGACTCGGGTCATTCTTAATTGGCGGGATTGCCAAGGATTTTAACGTAAAATCCTATTCATGGGAATATAAAGACTCGGTTAGCCGAATTAGAAGTGGTTTGGATTCATTTAGGTCAAAACGAACTAGAAGGACCCGGGAAGTATTTATTTAGCGAGTCGAGAACTTGTTACAAATATTAGAAAATACGAGGACTCGGATGTAAACCCCGAATATATATATATATATATATATATATATATATATATATATATCATCTTTGAGTAACCCTAAGCATTTTTGCAAAAGCTTGGGAGGTGCAGCTGCCGTAAGGCAGAGACGCCGACTGCAACAGGAAGCCGGCGACGACGGTTCATAGGGGTTTAAGAGCACTCTTCCCGAATAATTGAGGTAAATCCATCCACACTTTGATTCACCTTGCTATTGTTCATTACGTTCACCCTAACCGAGACCGTAACAAGGTGCGAGAGTAATCGAAGCTTGAAGCCTGTTTGTGGGGTTCGCATGGGTTGCGCACGGTGGTGAGGCTGCCATTGCTCACGTAAGTCAGGTAACTATCTCAATTCATCTTTGAGTAAGTGTTGTTCAGTCGTATAGATAGAACCATAATGGGATTGCATGTGTGTGCGTTTAGTGTGTGTATGTATGAGGAGTTGTCCCTGCTCACGTAGCCAAGTGTAACATTTCTGATTTTCATGTCGTCATTTTAGTACAATAAAATCATGTTTGAATTCCAATCTTAACAAAGGACTATGTTAAACCCTAATTATCAATACAATTTCACAAATTCCACCCCGCGTTTATTCTAGAATCCCTATATACATATAAAATATTTGAACACATATGTATATATATATATATATACATTTATACATCATACAAGTACATATATATACACATATATACATATATATATACTTAAGCATTATACAAGTACATACACATATATATGCACACTAGTTTGAACCCAAACCATTTGAACCCTAAATTGAAACCCTACACTCAATTTTGACTTCTAAAAACACCAATTTTGACTTTCCTTAATCTGTTTGACTTTCAAAAGTCAAAGGGGCCAAAACCATGATAATCCGAGACTACCGGTGATGGATCCTTATCGAGTTGGACTCCTCGCGGATTCACAAACAGAAATATAAATTCGATCATTCAAGCGGGCGAATTTGAATTCAAACGAATTTGACTTCACAAAGTCAAATTCGTATCAATTCATTATCAATCCAAAAAATTAACCCGTTTAAATTCCCGGAAGTCACGTGCAAACGTTTCCCGGATGAATGTGGACCTGTACACGACCCAATGCATCCAAAAAAATCAAACCAATTTCGTGTGATTTGATCTCGACAGCTGTCACTTTCAAACCGTAATCAAATCGTGCGATTTTGATAAAATTAAACGAATTAAACATGACACACCCCTTCACACAACTCATTGTAATCTCTCTAAACACTCATTCGACTCACATTTCACCTCTGCTCCCCAATCGAGTACCAAGAACATCGGAACTGAAATCGTAGCCGTCAGCCTTCATTACTCGACCATATCAAGTAAGATTTAAGCCATTCGATTCGTTTTTGAATGAATATCATTAGCCCCTTATTGAATCGTATCATCAGGTTGTATCAAGTTTGATTGCCATTAGGGTTCTTGACCCGTTCATACGATTTGAATTTGGGGATTTTGTTTTGATTCATTTAACGCATTTATGATTTTAGATTTCATTATTTATCAGCGAAACCATCTAGCCCAGCCGGTAAGCCACTGCACCGCCGGGCTAGATGGCGTGGGTTCGAAACCCACCACCAGCGGCCTTTTTGCCTTACATGCTACAACCGAACCCGGTCTCTCTGTGATTTCACCTTAGATAGTTTTCGGACCGGGTTAAAATCAGCATCAGTCCTCCTGGTCTAGTGGTATTACGCATTACCCACACAGAAACCACCCGGGTTCAAACAGGGTGGTCTACATATATTTTTTTAAACCGATTTTTAAAGCTTCAAAAATTTTATAAAAAATATTTTTATAAACCTTACAATATTTGTAACAGAATAAAACCAGATTTGTAAATTTTCAATATAAATTCATATTTAATCCAAATTAAATTGTTAAATTTGCACATTAAACTTTTAAAACAAAAACCTTAAATATTTAGAATTAATTTCTAAATAAAAGCAATAAATTTTATAAAAGTTTATAAAATATTAACTCATTTAAAGAAAACTAATATTTATTTTTAAAGATGATAAATAAATAAAAAAAATTATTTATTATAACACACAAATAAAAAATTCTTTTCTAAATATAAATATACATTTACATTTTACAAATCTTAACATATTTTTCACAAATAAATAATTATTTATTTAATTTATTTAAATAAATGAAATTATTTATTTATTTAAATCAAACACTATTCACATAAGTAAAATTTCTTTTTCTAAACATATATTTACATTCCATATATTTTAACATATTTTTCACAAATAAATAAATAAAAATTATTTATTTATTTAATCTATTTAAATAAATGAAATTATTTGGTTATTTTATTTATTTAAATTAAACACCATCCACATAAGTTGAATTTCTTTTCCTAAACATATACTTACGCTCTATATATTCTAACATATTTTTCACAAATAAATAAAAATTATTTATTTATTTAATTTATTTAAATAAATGAAATTATTTGGTTATTTTATTTATTTAAATTAAACACTATCTACATAAATCAAAGTTCTTTTTCTAAACATAAATATATATTTACATTCTATATATTTTAGCATATTTTTCACAATTAAATAAATAAAATTATTTATTTACTTTATTTAAATCCATCCCTACATCAGTGACTATTAAGTTCATACATATATACCTTGAACTCATAATACACATTAAATTCGTATACAAGCATAGTATGCCTTTACATGGAATAACACAAACCTCTTTGTACAAACCCACACACATCAAAACCCGTTGAACCCTAAACTTAGACATAGACTTTTGTACACACTATTAACTCAATACACATTATACACTAGGTTAACGTGGTGAGTTACAAGGATCGTTTTGCTACCTAGCCTTGTGTACTAGCAACACTCTTGAATCAAGTGAGTTTACATAGCCCCCTTTTTCATTTTGTACTTTTGGGGTGAAACATGATTTACCTTTTTGAAACCTTTTTGCATAGGCTTAAATACAATTCAATAATATGATATTATGTGTTATGTGCTTTATGCTTGAATGCTATGAGTTAAGACTACATATACATGACATTAGTACAATCATTAACTCCGTACAAGCCAACGGTTAACATTGATAGATCTATTGTGTCTGATAAACCCACCCGGTTAGGGTGTTTGTTACCGACTTTACATTAGGGTAACCTGCGTGTTATGCCTCAGTCATAAGGTTTGATTGTACACACTTAGTTTAACTATAGATTCTCCATAAATGTCTTATACACATGTATCGTATGAATTGTATAAAACACTTTAAACTTGGTTGTGTGTCAAAACCTGTGTATGCTCACCAACTTTTTAGTTGACCTTGTTTTCATCATGTTTCAGGTACTAATGCTTGAGAATAAGTACAAGTTGCTTCACTTAGGACTGATGACCTAGAATCTAATTTAAAGAGACTATTTATGTATTTTTATTTTCCTTGTATTGTTGGATTTATGATATGAAATTGGTTGTTTAAATATTTAAACTTTAGTAAACCTTGAGCTTTTGAACAGTCTACATGTCCCGCCCCGACGTATTCCGCCGTCGGTTGGGGTGTGACACCAAGTCTGGTCACAAATAGAGTTTTGGATGGTGGCCAGTAGGGTGGGAATAGGGAGAAGTGAAGCATGACAGCCGAGGAGGGGTGGCCATGTGTTGAAGCACTTTCCTATGACAAACACTCTGGATAGATAGAGTCTTAGTCATAGGTTGTTTTGTCTTGTTTGTAATTGTCTTTGTATGTAAGAGTCTTTATGTATTAGTTTATCAAGTTGTATTTACTTTTACATATTGAATGTTGCAGAATTCTCCAAGTGTTTTGCGCACTTGTAAGTGCGCAGGAGAAAGCTCCTGCGTACTTGGCAAGTACGCAAGAGTAACTTTGCGTACTTGCTAAGTACGCAAGAGCATTTTGCCCTGCGCACTTGCTAAGTGCGCAGGCATCAGGTCTTGTATAAATAGGATAGGTTAACAGAAGTTAAGTACGCAGACATAGACGCAAATATGCAGATTGTAATATCAGTGCTTTGCTCTGTAACCTTCAAGTGTTTATAATACAAAGAACGTTTAAAGTGTTTTCTCTTGTCGGTTTACTTTGTTTAGCTAGACTCTCCTCCTTGTCACGGGCATTCCGCACCCGGGCCGACTAGTAGACCCACTTGCATGTGACGATCCGCCACACCCGAGGGACCTACAAGTGGTATCAGAGCATTGCTCCTGATTTTGAGTGTTGTGAGTGAGTTTGGAGAGTTTTTACAAGCAAAAAGAGGTATTTTTGTTGATTTTTGTGATAAAATAGGGGTAGCTCTTGAGCACTATTTTAGAAGCAAAAAATCACTCAAAAACTGATTTTTGTTGTGTATTTGAATGTTTTGAGCATCAAAGGATGGTTAGAAACAAGTTTCTGACCCTTTGGCTCATTTGCATTGATCATCAGACAAATTTTTACCATCTCCGGCGAGTTTTAGGTGACCGGAATAGTTAGGTGAAAGTTGCTGAAAAGGTATCCTGCGTACTTACCATTTCTGGCAAAAAGTACAGTTTTGTGCGTACTTACTAAATACGCAAGACTTATCTCCTGCGTACTTATAAGTGCGCAAGACTGAACTTGTGCGAACTTAAGTTATATCCTGCGTACTTGCATTTAATCCTGCGTACTTACAAGTGCGAAAGAGCAAATCTAAATACGCAAGACCATTTCTCAAGTGCGCAAGGCCAAAAATCAAGTGCGCAACTGTGTTTGATTTTTCTGAAATTTGACTAAGTGTTCACTATGTCGAATCTTCAGAATTTGGGAAACCTGTTAAATTATGATAATGAGATCGGTACACCACAGAAACCACCAAAGTTACTGAACGTGAACGATTATTCTAATTGGAAAGCACGTTTCGAGCACTACATTTCTTATACCGACTCATCGCTATGGATACCAATCCTTGAGGGATATAAGCATCCCACACACATCTATCTTGATGAAACCATGCCCAAACCTATCTCTAAGCTTTCTGACGAAGAAAAGAAAGCTTATGATCGTGAAAAGAAAGCACTTGGTTCGATCACTATGGCACTAACTCGGGAATTGTTCCACAGTTTCCGAGGGTATGACAATTCTAAGGATCTCTGGAAAGCTTTACAGAAGAGATTTGAAGGAAATAGTGACATCAAGAAGAGTAAGCGGGATCTTCTCAGGAAGCAGTATGAGTGCTTCAGATTTTTAGAGAACGAATCTTTAGATGACCTCATCTCTAGATTCTATCATTTACAGACTGAGTTGAAGGCTTTTGAACTCAGGTATCCAGATGAAGAGATGGTGGAAAAGTTTTTGGATGCTTTACCACCCAAATTTGAGATGTACACAACCCTGATGAGGGAAAATCCTAAATTCTATGAATTGACAGTAGAGGAGGCAATAGGAAAGGTTCAAGCTCATGACATGAACCTAAGAAGAAAGGAGAGCTCTGGAAGACCCCAGATGCAAGACCCTTCTATGTATCATGGGACGACTTCTACATCCAAGTCATCGGGCTCTGGAATTGCCCTCTTCACTGGAAATTCTACTGAATAAGACCACTCAACTGGGTGTGGTGGTCATGTGTTGGATCGGGATCTACCTTGATCCAATGATTCAACACATTAACCGAACCAAATCGTGCGGAATCCGATTTGATTGGCAATCCAATCTATGGCACGGATCGGGTCGTGAGAAACGAGTGGATTAGATGTCGAAACGAAGGTTTCTATCGACCCTTTGGTGTAGAGAAGTTGGATACAAGACCTGGAAACTCTCAACGGACAGAGATTCGACAATGCCGGTGCAAAGAGTTTGTGTGTGTTCTGTTGCTTAGTCTGGTTCTGCTCTGGTTAGTCTCTCTTACTTGTTTTGTGCTCATGAAGTGAAAGTTATATATATAGTGCAGAGGCCATTCGTACGAATGAGCCATGTGAATGGACTCATTCGTGCCAATGAATTAGTAGAATGGTTCATTCGTAAGAATGACTCATCAGAATGGTTCATTAGTACGAATGAATCATTATCATGACTTATTCTAGCGAATGAATCATTCTCATGATCTATTAGCGCGAATGGATCATTCTCATGATCCATTCGTGCGAATGGGCCTTTCAATAGCACGATTGATCAATGTTATCGATATTTATCAGATCGTTTAATACACAGTCGTTATATATGAGTAAACATTAAGGATAAACATGTAATTTCATTAATATATCAAATAGTTACATTAAACATAGATGAAATACATATTACAAGGGATTAGGGACATATCATGCATCTACATACTCCCCCTTGGACCTAGATCCCTTCAAAATAACCTACCTGACATTAGTTGGTCTTCAACATCTCTTTTGTACGAGTTTTCCAGTTGACCCCGGTGTGTATGTCAAAAGCAAAGCATATACGTATCACCTTCACATACTGCAACGCCTGGTCTATATTTGCAACATCAAAAAACGGCTGACACTTGTATAAAGTTGTAACATCTTGTTTAGACAAGTTGGTCAGCCATAAGGGATCAAAGACCCTGATGGTCTCCCATGACCCTTCTTTACAAATCACTATAACAGCTAAACCAGTACGTCCATCATAATACCACCATTTGAACTGATCTGAGAAGTCCTGGATCATTTTCCTTAAAGGAATCTTCTTCATGATCGTTGGAGGTTTCCACTTTAAGATAATTAGGGGCTTCTTGGTGATTGGATGAATCTTTTCCTTGTGAATGTAACGTGTAGGCATTTGTGGCTTGAAGTTCACCCACTTCTTCCGGTATTCGTACTGTAATTGACGTTCAAACCATTCGGATAGACCGGAAGATTCGCTGTATAGAAGCTTTAGACGCGCCAATTGATTTACTTCAAATGCGGGCAGCGTCTTGAAGTCATGAGGGTATCTGAAATATTGTATGCCCTTCTCTCTTTTTATAGCATAGCAGCTTAAGTCGTTGAAGTAAGCCCAACTGATTATACGACCATCAGACTTGTGTCCTTTGAGTCGATAAACTTTAGTGTACTTGGTTGGAGGAGAGGGCTTTGAGTTCTTCTTTAATTCGGCCATGTATTCCATCCACTGACTTTTACGTTCATTCAGCTCGTCAATGTCAATAGTGGAGGGACCGGCTTCATCTCCTTTGTTGTCGATAATGCGGTTGACCTCCTCGTCGGACTGCTGAGTGAATAAGTCTGCGAAGGAGGGAAGATCATCACCATCTACTGATGTGTACTTTGGATATTCTTGATCAGTGATGTCTTCTACTTCAACCTCATCAACGTCTTCTAGTTCGTCAGAGGAGGGATAATCAGTTGTAGGAACAGATGCCTCTTCAGTGATGACTTCGTCCGGATTCATTTGAAATAGCTCGGCAATCTGTTCTTTTGACAAGCAGTGTACGATTTCCCCTTCCTCTTTGTCATAAATAACTGAATGTTGGATGATCCCTTGCATGTCAAGCACATAAGTTAACTTTGAAGGTTGTTGCTTGAGAGGCATCACATCCAAAACTATTTACATAAACAATCATAAAATAAACATGTGAGAATAAGAAATTTCATTGATTTAATCAAAATAAAACTGAAATTATTTACATAATAATCTAATATTTACAATAAGACAACTTAAAACAAAAACTATCAACCTTCAGTGCCCTTTTGTTTATCTGATGATGGGCCTTCTGATTTGTCTGATTTTTGCTTTGTTCGCGCTTCTGCTTCTGCTGTCTTTTCAGCACTTGATGCAGCACCAGCATTGGCACCATCGTTCTTATCTTTGTCATTATTGTCATCATCATCATCACTATCATCATCATCATCGTCATCATCATCATCCTCATCGTCATCATCATCGTCACCATCATCACCATCATCACCATCATTGCGAGCACCCTCAATTCTGGGTGTCGGGTCTCTTCTGCTTTCTAAGTCTTCCAACAGTCTCTTGTTTTCCTCCTCTAGCCTTTGTATCCTCTGAGCATGTGTATTAACAGTTGTAGACAACTTTTGATTCTAGTTTGTAGCAGTGAGAAGGAGGACTTGCTGATCGTTGCATCTAGTGGAAAGACTTGTGATGGCTTGGGCTTGTTCAGTATTTTGCAGAGTCAACTGACTGATCTGCGAGCCCTGTTGGTCAATACGCTTTGATTGCTCTTCATTCTGAGCCAGTAAACGAAGTACCAAACTGTTTAAAGTACTGATCTGGTCGTGTAGAGAGACAGTCGGCAGTGACATTGAAGATTCAGCTCGAATAGTTGATGGCTGTGATGTAGGAGCAGTCGTGTAGATGGGAGGAGGCACAGTTTGTGTCTGAGGCATAGATGTTGACATTGGAGCCTCAGACCTGGTGGCAGTTGCTGTAGTGGCAGAGGTGCTCCCGTCCTTCTAACAAGCTTAAACTTTTGGCGTTTGGCTATTCTTTTCTTTCCTCTTCCCTTCTTGACCGGGGTAGATTGGGAAGAAGGAGCAGCAGATACTTGTAGACAGCCAGGGACAAAGTCAGCATCCCTGACGTCATCATCAACCCTTGAGCTTCCTTGATCTGCTCCCCTTTTTCTTTTTGTTGCGACCAATCTTGCCCCATGTTGACTGATTTCAAATTCATCTTCAGTTTCCTCAGAATCAGTAAACAGGACGGTGTCCAGGTTAACGTCTTCTGGGTTAGTTGGAAGGGAAGGATCGATAGCAGTAACAGTGGGAGTGGTGGCAGCGGTAGATGAAACATGAGGAGTATTGCCACCATCTCCCTGACCATCTTGGTCGTCATCATCTTGGTCGTCAGCTGGAGGTACAACAATATCCTCCCTGTCCGAATCACTGTTATCGTGACGCCATTTTCTGTTTACTGGTGCCACATACTCTGGATTTGCCAGATGTCCAATGAGTCGTTTGTGAGGTGGCTTTGTTGGTCTTCCCCTGTAGGTCTGTACCCTGTTTAGAGTGACGTCCGTCATGTGTTCTAACTTGATTATGTCGACGTCTGACCTTGGTAGAAGAGGAAGTTGGTCATCTATTATCATTTGTAAGAATCTGGGGTACATAAGATACGCATTGTCCCCTTTAAGATAGATGTTTTCCTTAAGGTGCGTGAACACCATCTCGGAAAAGTTGAACGGAATGTTCAACACCAGTGCAACGAATGCGCTCTGTATTGTTTCGCGCATATCATCAAATCCGCCACGACGGGAACCGAGGCAATGCAGAAGAACATGTCCTAGATACTTGTACAGCGGACAGAGGTTCGCTTTGTTTAAAACTCCCTCGGCAACATTCCCATCGTACATTATCCTCATGAAGCATCCTCGGACCAGATATTTATCCAGTGTCACTGGATCTTTAGGATGATCACCAAATTGACACAATCGACGAATGTGAGCTGCCGATACAACCACATCTTGACCTGCGATCTTCCCTCGTATGACCGGTGGAGATACCTCGCAGTCAATCTCGGCGGAGGCCCAGAACTCTCTTTGGTGCGACGTATATGGAGTGCGGAGATGGGATATGGCATGAGCAATCCTGGATCTGGATAGAAACTCGATCATGCCGACAAACGGACGTGCATTCTTTGATGTCGGAATCATGTACGCACATATGTTGCTTTTTATGGAAGCCTTAAGAACAACTGGAGCTCTGTGCGCCATAACGAACAGTCTGCAAACACAAAAACATGAAGCACCTCAGATCAATACATGCAAGATTTTGGAAATATGAACTTTTGGACCATTTTTCCCTTGGTACGAATGAATCATTCAGCCTATTCATTCGTGCGAATGAGTGTTCATTCGTGTGAATGAGCGTTCATTCGTGTGAATGAGTTTTCATTCGTGTGAATGAGTTCTCATTCGTGTGAATGAGCGTTCATTCGTACGAATGAACATGAAGAGTGTGTCCATTCGTATGACAGACGGGTCGCGATCCAACTTGTCCAAAAATCAACCAACACTTGAAAAGATTTGCCGAAAAACGACAACAACACACTTGACTATTGTTTTCAACCAATATTTAGCAGTTTAATTGGTTTATTAAGTCAGTTTTTACGTTTTTAGGTTTGGTTTTCGGTTTTGAACCCTAAATCTAATCGAACATCCACGAATCGGTATACAATCGATGAATACTTGTGGGGTTATACCTGTAAAAAGAAATCGAATGAGTAGATTACAGATTTGATAGAGTTTTGTTCAAATTCAGATTTTGATGAAACAGCCGTGCGAATGCTTTCTGTTTTGTGCGAATGATTCTGCACATGCGAATGAATGGCCTATTTATAGGATGGTCTGGTTCATTCGTACGAATGGCCATCCATTCATATGCGTGTGTCCTTCAGTAGTACGAATGGGTATGCATTCGTACTAATGAACCCTTCATTCGTACGGATGGATGTTCATTCATACTAATGAACCTTCATTCGTACGAATGGACCATTCTGGTCAGTCCATTCGTGTGAATGACCTATTCTCATCATTCATTCGTACGAGTGAGCCATTTTGCTCATCCATTCGTACGAATGGGACAATCCCCTTATGCAAATTAAACTTTTCAAGTTAAATGGGGTATCCGACCACATTGGTTTTAACAAAAATTTAATTATGAAGTAATTTACATTTAATTATGAAGTGAGGGATCAATTATGAAGTTTTGGAATAGTTTATGAAGTAAAGGAACGATTTGACCAATCAGGAAGTCAAGCGGTTTTCAAATTTTGATTTTTTGACAGTCGTTTGAGTGTTATCAGATAATCAAAAATTCAGGAAAAGTAAAATCTTTTTGGATTTTTGAATATGTAATGCTGAAAATAATATCAACAAGATATATACACGCATGTCTTAGTAAGAATGATCCTTATGAGAAATCATACAGACTTAATGACTAATGATCTGAGACATTTTGAATTTTGTAGATACAACTATACAATGGTATTTACACATCTTTTTGTGAGAAAGATCCGAATGTGGGATCAGTACTAAGCTCATAGCAATCAGCAACATTGCAAATTATCTGAGCTTTAAGTACACTTAGTCACAATGCGATCATTGATATGTTTGTCCATCTTAAACCTATGCAGACCTCTTCTCAACACTTACAAGATGATCTTGAAGGATTGAGTCCATTGTCTGTGTGTCCCACACTAGTAAAGAATTGACTTGAATTACTTTTCAAAACATGTTAATGTTTCAAATCAGCACAACTTACTTAACCAGCCATCATAAGTTCATGAGATCTCAGTTAGTCCCTGTTACTTCTTTACTACACAAATTTATATATATATATATATATATATATATATATTTTAGTATTCACAGTGACAGCCATCAGCTCATGGACGGCTTTAGCCAGGTATTTACAAGGCAATATGGCACGTATGCAGCTAACGGTGTTTGTGTTCATCCTATCCCATGGATGGCTTCAACCAGGCTGCAACCCGGTAATATGACACATATACGGATTCGGATTCATACTTTTATTTTATTCTTAATCGTATGGACGGCTTCAGCCAGGTATTTACAAGGTAATATGGCACGTATACGACTTCGGAATCTAATTTTTAATTTTATAACTACTTAATTTTTAATTTTATAACTACTTTCTGATATCTCATTAAACCGATGATAACTGGTGTGCACAGAATGAGAAACACCTTCAGTTTCTATTGTTGATTTTCGTCAATCCTTTCACCATTATGTGACTCACAAGACAATATCTAATATGGTATAGATTGATCATCAATGGTCGAGATTCAGTAAGATAAGCCTATCAATGCATCACATGTCGACTTAGTGTGACTATTTACTATGACATTAAATGCAATGTGCTTCATACATATGGTTAGTGTGCCATTACTTCCCAAAGGTTGGATACGGTTTCTCATTTTTGAGTTTTTCAGATGTTTTTGGGTTTTAGTCTGTACAAAAATGGAAAATCTTTTTGAATTTTTTTTTTAATTTTTTGAATTTTTTTATTTTTTAACAAACTGTACACAATATAGAAATCTTTTTGGAGTCTCAGATAACTAGCATCTGTGTACTATCATTTTTCTCAGCGAGAGATCATTTTCTTACTGACATTTTCTCCTCCTAAAATTTTAAAATGAAAAATCTTTTTGAGTTTTTGAGATTTTTAATAAACACAAGAAAGAAAATATATACAGGAACGTAATTGATAAAAATGATTATTGACTCGACTCTTGGTCCGGAACAACGTCATCCTTCTTTTTCATGCCGTTTACCTCTAACAAGAATAAAAATCTTGATTTGTCAAAGGCTTTTGTATAGAGGTCGGCCTTTTGGAAATCAGTGTTAATTTGAACCATATTAATAAGTTTCTTTTCAAAACAGTCACGAATGAAGTGATATTTTATACCGATGTGTTTGGTTTTTGAATGCTGAACCGGATTCTTAGTGATAGCTATGGCAGCAGAATTATCTACATAAATAGGAGTGTTAGAGAATTGCAAACCGTAGTCCCGAAGTTGCTGTTGAATCCAGATAATCTGAGAACAGCAACTGGCAGCAGCGATGTATTCAGCTTCACATGTAGATGTAGCCACTGAAGTCTGCTTTTTGCATTGCCATGTCACAAGACGGTTTCCAAAGAACTGACACCCTGCAGATGTAGACTTGAAGTCTGTTTTGCAACCACCATAATCAGAATCACTATATGCAGTAAGCTCAAAGTTATCATCATTAGAGTACCATAATCCAAGATCAGGAGTACCCTTCAGATAACGAAAAATCCTTTTGACAGCAATTAAGTGGGAGACTTTTGGTTTTGACTGATATCGGGCACAGAGACACGTGGCGAACATGATGTCTGGTCGAGATGCCGTGAGATACATGAGAGATCCGATCATGGCTCGATAGAAAGTAGCATCAATATACTCCCCCTTGTCATCAGGCGAAATCCCGTGATTGATCGCCAATGGAGTACCAGAAGGTTTGGCATCAGTCATACTGAATCGGCTCAGTATGTCTCCAACATAATTGGTTTGATGAAGGAAAATCCCTGTCTCAGATTGATCTACTTGTAGCCCTAGAAAGAACTTCATCTCTCCCATGGAACTCATCTCGAACTTGTCCTGCATAACTTTTTCAAATTCTTTGCACAGAACATCATTCGTCGATCCGAAAATAATGTCATCCACGTATACCTGTACCATTAAAAGTTCTCCACCCTTTTCCCGAATAAACAACGTGCAGTCGATGACACCTCTTCTAAATCCATTGTTCAGAAGATGAGTGGAAAGTGTCTCGTACCACGCTCGCGGAGCTTGGTGCAATCCGTACAGTGCCTTGTCCAATTTGTAGACACGGTCATGATGCATAGGATCTTCAAACCCAGGAGGTTGACTGACGTATACGACTTCACTGATTTCTCCATGAAGGAATGCACTCTTTACATCCATTTGATAGACTTTGAACCTTTTGTAGGATGTATAAGCAAGAAAAATTCGAATTGCTTCCAGACGAGCAACCGGTGCAAACACTTCATTGTAATCTATACCTTCAATTTGCCTAAATCCCTGAACGACCAAACGAGCCTTATTTCTTATGACTATTCCTTGATCATCCCTTTTGCAACGAAGATCCCATCGAGTACCAATCTTCTTAGCTCGTTTTGGTAAATCAGCTAACTTCCAAACTTCGAGCTTCTGAAATTGGAGTAGTTCTTCCTGCATTGCATTTACCCAAGATTCTTCTTTTAAAGCATCTGTTATAGACAGTGGTTCGATTTGCGAGACGAAACATGAATGCGCACAATCGTTGACCACACCAGATTCCATGATTTCTGAGTAGACTCCAGAGTTGATCTGACCCCTAGTTTTGACACCAGATGTGGGATCACCAATAATGTTCTGTTGAGGACGAATTCTATCAATCCTACCCACAGGATGAGTAGGAACCTCAACAGTTTGATCAAGGTTTGTGATACTCTGTTCAATTGCCACAAAATGTGAAACATCATCACTTAATTGTACAACATCATGGGAAGGATCTTCAATCAGCTGGTCTATTTCTTGTCGAGAACCCTCATACTCTGAAGAAGAAGAAGAGTCATCATCATGTGTGACTTGTGTATTTTTGGAGGACTCAGGAATGTCAGATGATGAGGGAGTAGGTTGCACATGTTCATCAGGTGCATTTTGAGCATCATACATCATTTGAACAATAACCTCCTCATCTGAACATTCGGGAGGAAGATTAAACGAGGCAAAAAGTTCTTCATAATCAAACATCCAAGGAAGACCTTTTCCAGCAGCAGGAGAGTTATACTTTTGAACATCAACATGGTACCATTCTTCTACATTACCAGAAGCTTTGTTGTAAACTCTTTTATTGGGAGTGCTGTACCCTAAGAAGTAACCTTCCTCTACTTTCTCGTTAAACTTGCCATTAGCATCCTTTTTTAACATGGTACATGGAGCGCCGAACGGTTCAAGATACTGTAAGTTCGGTTTCCGTCGATGCAACAATTCAAAGCAAGTTTTATCGTGACGCTTTACAACTAGAACCCGGTTGAGCGTGTAACACGCATTAGCAATAGCTTCATTCCAGAACTGCACGGGTAAGTTTGAGTCAGCGAGCATAGTCCTTGCCGCTTCTATCAAGGTCCGATTCTTCCTCTAAGCAACACCGTTCATTTGTGGAACATATGGCGCACTGAGTTCATGGTGAATACCAAGTTTTTGACAGAAAGTTTTCATAAGGTGATTTTTAAATTCAGTACCATTGTCCGAACGGATCCTCCTAACCTTTAACTTATACAGAGACTCCAATTTGGTAATCATAATCTCCACATATTCAAAAGTCTCAGATTTTTCTTTCAAGAACATCACCCAAGAATATCTCGAATACTCATCCGTCACAACCAAACAATATAAGTCTCCAGCAATGCTCTTCTGGTTGATAGGACCAAACAAGTCCATGTGTAAGAGCTCTAGTGGTATAGTGATGGAATGTTGAGATTTGGGTTTATGAGATTTCTTGGTTTGTTTGCCTTTCTTGCAAGAAACACACAAGTCAGGAAGATGAAAACTTTTCACAGTGACTCCTTCAACAATATTTTTGTGCACCAAATGATTCATTTTTCTGAGACTGAGATGTCCCATTCTTTTGTGCCATAAAATAGAATCCTTCTCAGTGGCTTTTGAAACAAAACATGATGCTGTGGACACTGAGGATGATGCTTGTGACATGTCAAGAATATAAAGATCATTCACTCTTGGAGCAGACATAATCACCATGTCTTCTGGAATCATAAACTCCTTTTTCAAGATATAACAATGCTTGTCATCAAAAAGAACCTTGAACTCCTTATCACAGATTTGAGAAACAGAAAGCAAGTTGTTATCCAACTGTTTGACAAAGTTGACCTTCTCAAAGCTGACAGCTCCATTAGACAGTGTTCCCTGAGCTGAGATAAAACCACATTTATCGCCTGCAAATGAAACATAGCCTCCTTTGATATTTCTGACGTCGAAAAGGAGAGCTAAGTTCCCAGTCATGTGCCTGGATGCCCCACTATCAATAATCCAATTATTGCTAATAGGATTATAAAGGACAACCTGCACAAGAAGGAAAGAAATTAGTTTAGGTTAGGAACCCAAGCCTTTACGGTCTTGGGTTTCCCAGTCTCATCTACAACAGTACAATCCATCCACTGTCCTTGTGGATTTTTGGAAAAACCATTTGACTTTGAAGTACAGTCGTCAGAAGCATCATCTGATTTTGCTTTCCACACATGTTGTTTGTGCAACGACTGTTTGTGGTAAACAGTGGATTGCTTAACGATTTGTACAGGTGTGGAACTCGAATCAGAGACCAACAAGTCATGCATCTTTTGTTTAACTTTCTTTTGATGCACTTGTTGTTGGGTAAAAGAGTTAGATTTTGACTTTAAAAACTTTTGTTTATTTTCTGGAAAATGGTTAACTCCTTTACTTGGCTTCTGAAGATAAGGACAGTTGACAACAACGTGTCCTTGTGTACCGCACTCAAAACAGTATCTCCGCTCAACCAACCTCGGTGATCTGTATTGATTTTCACTTTGGTGAGTTTTTGAACCACCAGCCTTAGCTTCTTTTAGTTCAGCTGAAGAGAGTGACTTGTTTGATTGAACAGACTCTCCAGCTTTAACAAAATTAACCTTTTTGATTGAGGCTTTGGTTACTTGACTCTTCTGATCAGAAGTAGTGGGATAAGGTGAACGGCAATTGATTTGTTTAATTTTAAAAACATTTTTAGAAGCAGATTTTGAAATACCAATGCTGTCATTCTGTGGAGCAGACGAGTTTTTGTGTCCCAAACCACGAGTAGGGCACTCATCGTCGTCTTCATCCCACTCTTCTACCATTCCATCAACACACTGGGACTCTGAGGTCGAAGCACCATTATCGTTAACCTTTGGTTGAGAAATTTTGTTTTCGGTTGGATCAACGACAAGTGGCGTTTTGACCTTAAAGTCAGTGATTGGGTTATCATCCAGTGTGTTTACCATAGTATTCAACACAGGTGGAGGACAATTGTTATATCCCATCCCAGCATTTTTCTTTCTTGGACGCTGTGAAACCATGTAATCAAGAATGTAAGAAGCATTTGAATAACTTTTCAGCTTTTGATTTAAAATTTCATAATCACATTCGACAAGCGCCAGCTTTTTCTTTGTTTCATCAATTGTGTTTAAATAAAAGGTGATGGCATTTTGTTTGTTGAGAACACAGATTTCTAATTCATGAACTTGCCTGTTTAAAAGATCAATTTTGTTTTTGAAGGCAAGTTCGTTTCCTTTTAAAACACGGTTTGCTTCAAGACAACCAGTTAAATCAGTAATTAAGTCTGTGTTGTGACTTTTAAGTGCTTCAACTTTCTTTTCAAGTTCTTCACAAATTAAACACGGTTGAGATTCAGACTCACTTTCAAAACTGTCAGAATTTACCTGAATGCCTGTGGATGTTTTTACCATAAAAGCACAGCTACAGGTAGATTCAGAAGAGGAATTGTTATCATCCACATCAGCTGTCGATTGACTTGAAGAGACGACAGATGATTTTTCTTCATTCTCAGCTGTGAAGCCAGAACTGTTTGAAGATGTGTCGTCTTCAGCTGATGAACTTTCTGAAGCAATCTCTCTCTCAGCATCAGAATCTGATTCTTTATTGATTTCTACAGCCTTTGCCATGTAAGCTCTATCCCTTGAACTGCCATCAGCTCCAAATTTAAAAGACCAATCAACAGTCTCATCTGTTTGAACAACCATAGCTTTTGTTCCACTTGAAGTTCCCTTATATTGTGCAAGAGTAACTGGAACAAGGTTTGTTTCTGTATTTTGAGTTTATGGCTTCGGTTGGCTTTGACGGTTGTTGAAAGGGTTGCGGTTTCCAGTCTGTTTAGGCTTTTCACATTGCCTAGCAAAATTCCCTTTCTCACCACAGTTAAAACAAACAACAGCAGACAGATCAAAACCATAAGTAGTGTCTTTGTTCCCTTCGAGAGTTTTTCCTGTCCTTTTTACATAATCTCTCGCTCTTCTGACTGCACTTGCAAGAGCCCACATTATATCAATTCGATCCATTTCATCCTTATCAATCTGAGCATAGTCTTCTGCTGTCAGATGACTGTTTCCAACCTGTCCAGCAACAAGACTGTCATAAGAATTGATAACGGTAGACAACAGTGCCATGTGTTCCTTGGCCACTTCGATAGTAACCTTGTCGAAGTTGTCTGTTTGCAATTTAATGGGGCTTGGTGGAGGAGTACTAGCAGTATTTCCCTGCTTTGGAACCGAGCTTGATGAAACTGAAGCATGAGCTGTTGAAGACTGGCTGGCTGAAACATTTGACATGTTTGATACAAACGCAGTCTGCAAAGGAACATTTTGTTGAGTTGATGTAGAATAGTACAATGAAGGATCCTGAGTTTGTACGCCTCTCTTTAGCTTCCACTTATTCAACACCTCTTGTTCTCTCAATTTCTGAAGAAATTCATTGATGTCAATGGTTCCAAGAGTATTGTTCTGCTTGAGAACCATCAAGAATGAATCCCATTTTGGTGGTAGCGCATCTGCCATGCATTGAACCTTTTCTTCTTTCGTTGTTTTGATCTCATGGGCATGCAATTCACTCATCAAGTGATAGAATCTCTCAATTAGATCATCTAAGGACTCATTCCCAATATACATGAAATTATCAAATTCCTTCTTAATGGCCTTAGCATTGATAGCTTTCAACGAAGCATTTTCTTCGTGACGTTCTAAGGCATCCCACAGAGATTTTGAAGATGTAAACTGCCTGAATTGATGAAATATTTCTCTTGATATAGCCTGAGATAGGATAGCATATGCCTTCTTTTCTAAGTCATAATCTTTTCTTTGTTGTTCGCTTAAAAGGGAAGGCAAAACAGGAGTTCCATCCTCACTCAACACTTTCTGATATCCATTCTCTAACATCATCCATAAGTTTGTATCAACTCCATTAATGTGTATCTCAAACCTGTTTTTCCAGTGATGATATTCGTCCATGGTCATGAGTTTTGGAGCCTTGTTAGCATTTCCAGCTTCATTATCGATTAATAACAAGTTTTGGATTTTGCTGTTCTGACTGGCAACAAAGGCTAAGTCCGACATGGTAAAAAAAAAATTTCGACACTAAAAAAAATTCAGAAGAGATTTGTGCGAATGGGTCTATTCGTGCGAATGGAATTTTCTATTCGTGCGATTGGAAGCTTGAACGAATGAGTAGGAGACTTGATCTATTCGTGCGAATGGTAGGAGCCATTCGTGCGAATGAAGTTCATCATAGTAGCCATTCATACGACAGAGAGCTGTTTGACTTTTTTGCACCAAAAAGCACCAATGATTGAGCCTTTTATCAGATCTTGAAACTGAAACGATCAGATCACTCAGAAGCAATAATCACAAATTTTGAACGTGGCTAAACAGCGATCAAGTGATCTTTATAACATTCAAGAAGATAGAAAAAGCAAGATTAGATTTTCTATGTTGAATCTAGAGCACAATGGCTCTGATACCACTTTGTTGGATCGGGATCTACCTTGATCCAATGATTCAACACATTAACTGAACCAAATCGTGCGGAATCCGATTTGATTGGCAATCCAATCTATGACACGGATCGGGTCGTGAGAAACGAGTGGATTAGATGTCAAAACGAAGGTTTCTATTGACCCTTTGGTGTAGAGAAGTTGGATACAAGACCTGGAAACTCTCAACAGACAGAGATTCGACAATGCCGGTGCAAAGAGTTTGTGTGTGTTCTGTTGCTTAGTCTGGTTCTGCTCTGGTTAGTCTCTCTTACTTGTTTTGTGCTCATGAAGTGAAAGTTATATATATAGTGCAGAGGCCATTCGTACGAATGAGCCATGTGAATGGACTCATTCGTGCGAATGAATTAGTAGAATGGTTCATTCGTAAGAATGACTCATCAGAATGGTTCATTCGTACGAATGAATCATTCTCATGACTTATTCTAGCGAATGAATCATTCTCATGATCTATTAGCGCGAATGGATCATTCTCATGATCCATTCGTGCGAATGGGCCTTTCAATAGCACGATTGATCAATGTTATCGATATTTATCAGATCGTTTAATACACAGTCGTTATATATGAGTAAACATTAAGGATAAACATGTAATTTCATTAATATATCAAATAGTTACATTAAACATAGATGAAATACATATTACAAGGGATTAGGGACATATCATGCATCTACATCATGCTTGCTATGCTTCAGGATCAGGGTTGGGGTCTCATCATCAAAATACCTCAATAAATCCTCCTGCTATGTCTTCAGCTAACCACTCAGTTATAGCCAGAATAGCTGAAGATCATGTTGCACTATTCTCATCTTGTATGCTTGCGTATGAGAATTTCATTGGTGGCAAGCTTACTGATCCAGAGACGATTGAAGAAGATTTTAATCAAGTGGATCCTGATGACATGGAGGACATGGATATTCAATGGAATATGGCCATGCTATTGAGGAGAGCCAAGCGTTTCCTGAACAGAACAGGAAGAAAGTTTATTGTCGGGCATCCTAATGCCAAGGTCGGGTTTGACAAATCTAAGGCCAAATGCTGCAAGTGTCTGAACTATGGACACTTTGCTCGTGAGTGTCAGAAAGACAGAGCACCGGCGTCTGGTTTTACCCGACCCAGCCAAGGAAACAGCCATGGCCACAACAACTCAAACCACCACAATCAAAGCCAAGCTGGAATGTCCAATGCACTGGTAGCCCAACAGGACGAAAGCTTTGATTGGGGTGTTCATCTTGAGGATGCCATCATCTCACAAACCCAGGTTGGTCTCATGGCTGAGATCATGGAGGTGATGGAAGCATAGAAAAGGGAAGATTCTATGGCTGACCTAGAATAATCTACAACAGTTGCTACAGAGAAGGTGAAGGAAGCTGAATATATGGAAGCTCCTGTAGCTGATGAAGAGGAATCGACTACTGCTGTTGCTCTCATGGCCATTGGAGAAGCAACAAGTTCATCTTCTGAGGTAGATTCTAACCCTTTTTCTATTATTTCATGTTCTAAATGTCTAGGGCTAAAACTTGAAAATTCTAGGCTCCAAGACAAAATCGAACCCCTAAGTATGGCAGCTCTAAACTACAAAGAAAATGAAAAACGTTTTAAAGATTCTATTGAAATGTTAAAAAAGGAAAAATGTGAATATTCTTTAAAAATAAGTGATCAACAGCTTCACTTAGATGTTACATACATGGGGTTGGAAAAACGGAACAATGAAATCAACAAACTGCAAAATGAGATCTTGCAGTTAAAATGCACTAATGAGAAGTTGAAAAACTCTCGCTTTGTGGTGGAACACTACGAATCTGTGGTGAGACAACTGAATGGGTTAGGTCTGGGTACTAATGCCATTCCTCCACCAGTGAGCAGGAAGTTTGTCAATAGCTTAATAGACATTGATCTCACTTGTCTAGATGAGTCCTCTGATAAGGATGATTTCCCTAAAAAGGATGAATCCTCAAGTAAGGCTAACTCCATATCTAGTGAGGAGTTTGTTACTGCTTCTGAAGATGGGTCGGTTAACACTTACCATGAAGGGGCAGTATCTGAGGAGTTGTTCACTGAACAAAAGGTAAAGAAAAATGTTATCACTAATGGTGATAATTGCATTTTTACTGAACCCGATATCATTGAAACAAATGATAATCTAAAGGTAATGCTTTATGGGGGGTATAAAAGTCTTAACCAAGCACAGAAAGAGGCTTTTTCAGCTCACTATGGGCTTGGGTATAAAGAAAATTTGGAAAAATACTATACCCCCAAAAACCAAACTGTAAAGGTTCAGACTAATGTTCATAAACCAACTCCTCCTTCTCATAATGCTGAGTTATCTAAGGCCATATCTAATGAGCCTTACAAGAGAACTTATGTAGACAAGAGAAATTGTTTTCACTGTGGCTTGGTTGGTCACATTATTGTGAACTGTCCTTCTAAGAACCAAGGGAAACAGCATGTTGTTCCACAACCAGTTGTTATCCCCAGGTCGCCATCAGTGAAAGCTCCCAAAAATCCTAAACAAAATATGGTGAAACCACCAGTCAAACCGATGGTAAAGCCTAAGATCAAATCAGAAGCTAAACCATCTGTTTCAAGAAAGGTAACGCAACCTGCTGTACCTCGTGTATCTACCTCTGGTAGTACACGTACTGGTGAGAAACCTGTGGCAAGACTCTCTAAGCCACAGAGGAGGAGACGGGACAAGAGGTTGAGAAAGCTAGAACAGCTGACTCCAGTTCAATCAGGTGAAGCTTCCACAAGTTCACCTGCTGTTGTTGAACCAAAGTCTCCTGTTCCGGTTAAGAAACAGAAGAGATCCTTGACTGCCAAATCCAAAACTTCTCAATCTCCTAGTTCTATTTCTTCTAAAGATTCATCAATTTTGAACAGTCATCATGACTGTGAGTTAAAGGAAGTAGTTTATTTTGAAAAGGATGGACGACCCAAAGACCACAATGGCTTGGGTCTCCAAATCTAACTAATTCTTTTGTGACTCGTGCAGGGACGTTCGAAGGGTACTATCTCTAACTGCTGGTATGTAGATAGCGGATGCTCCCGGCACATGACAGGAAACATGTGTGACGTTTCGGATTTTTCATTCGCGCACTTCTAATATAATTATCGTGTAATCATTCTCAAATTAAATAAAATACGAGTGTTTTATTTAGTTTTATATAAATAGGTATTTTTATTTTACGGATTTAAATTAATTAAAATTTTATAAGTTTTAAAACTTATATAAAATTTTATATTAAAAAAAAATCTAAATTTAAAGGTTGCATATTTAATAAAATAACCTATTTAAATAAGATAAATAACTTTTATAAAAATTATTTATAATAATAAAATAAGTTTATACAATATATTTGAAATTAAAAGAAATTAAAGAAATTATTTTTATAAAAGTTGAGGGGTTGTTTTGAAAATTTTCAAACTAGAAGGTTTTAAGATAAAATCTGTTGAGGGACTATTTCTGTACAAATCAAACTACAAGGATTCATCCGTAATTATCTCAGGGGTCGAATTAAAACAAAATCAAACTACAGGGACTAAAACTGCCAAATTGCAAATCGACTTTCCGGTCACCCCCTACGTTTGTCCGGCGGTCCAAGCCAGTTTCCGGCGAACACCTCGACAAGCCTGTTTCCTGCACCTCGACAGCCGCTAAAGGCATCCCTGAACTCGTCGTTCCCACGCTAGCAAAAGCCCCCGACCAATTGGTCTCCCCAACATACGGATAGTCTGATCCTGTTGGTGGCCGAGAACCCACGCCACGAATTTGAGCCCGACAGTCAACCTCCACGCATGCTTGATAGCTCGTTAGCTTCGTCTCATCCAGACGAATGTCTGGACATACTTAATTGCACGTTTGGTCATAACGTTTGAGCTCGGCTATAAATAGCCATCTTCGGACCTGCTCGAGCTCGCTACCCCTCTTCCACCCACTCTCACTTCAAATTGAAGACACCATTACATTCATCGTCTCTGAGTGAAGCTGTGACCAAGGTTTTAGAGGCTAATTCCTTCCAGAAGCTCGATCCCCATTCTTGACATTTTCGGATTTAAGCTTCTGCCGACCAGACCCTTCGCGACCAGGTTCGAGCCTCAATTTGTTTCCGTCATCTTCTGTTATCATCTGGTAAACAATTCTAAGCGAAAACGCGACCATCGCCCTTGAGTTACAGGGTGCCGAGGACCAGCGACCAATATCTCGCTTGTGTATATCAATTAACGGGTACACACATAACCAGCGATGGGCAGTAGCCCGGCTGGTTATGCGTGTGTGTGTTTGATCCTGAGGTCGCGGGTTCGATCCCGGTTGGCCTTCGGCCCAAACTTTTTATTCTGTTTTTATTTTATTTATTTATTTTAACTTATTTTAATATTCTTTTTATACAATAAAAACTAAAACGAGCCGGTTTACTCGTTCGTTTATTTAAAAAAAAACGATTAAACAACTTTTTATACATACTTAACCCACCCAAATTTTTATAAAATAATAAACACTATATTTTTAAAATTATTAGAATAGTTTGAACTTACAAAAAATATATAGATAATAATGATACTATAAATAAATAAATAGAAACTTTTATAAATACATAATAACTACTTATTTAAAAATGTAATATTTTAACAATATATACATTTTTATAAGTTAAAGTTTTACAAAATCATTATCATTTTTCTACCATATTTTATACAAATAAATATTAAGGAATATTATTATAAAACCTATACACATTTAAATATGAATACGCACATATATAAACATACAATAATACTTATCTATCCACATAGGATTTCATCGTGCTTAGGTTTCAACATCCGTATCACCTACCCTCGTGGATTAAAAACATCCGCTAGCCAGGTGAGTTACATAGCCCCTATTTTACATTTTTACATACTTTGGGGTGAAACATTATACATGCTACTCATCAAATTGTTTATACGTGTTATACATGTGAATTATATGCTTGTTCATCATAAATTATCTTGAGTGTACAATTGTTTATTTTAAACACAAGAAAACCAACAGTAATATTAATAGATCTATTGTGCCTGACCAGCCCACCCGATTAGGGTGTTTATTACTGCATACTCGGATATTGCCGCGTGTTATATTCAAACATACCGGATATAGTGGGTAACTATATTCAAACATACCGGACTTAGCTGTTGTGCTATGTTCAAGCGCGTCAATCAAGGTTTGAATTGTGATTAGATAAATAATACACTATATATATACTATGTTTAACAAGATAAACAATGAGTTGCAAAACGTTTTTATCTACTACTTATCGGAACTACAAAACCTATGTACTTACCAACTTTTTAGTTGACACTTGATTTAAATAATGTTTCAGGTTTGGATATGTGATTGCTTGCCGAAGATTCCTCCACTTAAGAACTATGGACCTAGTTAAATAAATCAATGTTTTGAACTAGACTAGGTTATTTGAAATGTATTGTATTTGGATCTTTGTTGTCTTTAAATTTAATTAATGAATTATGCAACATTTTAGTTATCATGTGCTTTTGAACAATCATTCCATTGTCGGCCTCGATGATTCCGCCATCGGTCGGGGTGTGACAGATTGGTATCAGAGCCATGGTTATAGGGAATTAGGTTATTAGACACGATGACCTAGACTATAACCCTAGGACTCCCTTTTATGTGTTATGTGCTAAATGATTAATTGCTATGTGAATTATTTGTAGTTAGGTATTATTTGAATTTTCCCAAGTTTGGTACATGAGACTTATACACATACATACAAGGCTTAAATACATGATACATACTTTACATACACATTTGACAAACAAACTTATGAAAACAAATACACTACTCATCCTTATCCATACTCTTTCCTAATCCATATTAATTGCAACATTCCTACACATTTTATACTCATAGACTCTCAAGTCTATTAAAATCTTGAAAATCTCGTCAACGACTTAATTTCTTGAAACCAGTAAAGGACACGTGCAATCTGTAAGGGTGACACATGTACATTGGGTTTTCTGTCTAGGAAAGCATTTCGTATAAATCCAAATAAACGGACCCGTATGCTTTCCTGGGAATTCCTGAAGTGAGTGTTTACCTATAGGCTAAAGCATGTCTCCTTGAAAGTTTTGAGGAATTATTTAACGTTGATAAGTCAATGTATTCGCAAGGATACGATCCGAACTTAAACTCAAAATTTGGGGACATTATAGCAATATAGGAAGAACTAGACGAACATGCAAAGCAAATCATTATTACGGGTGCACACGTAATAACGATTTGTAGTGCATGCAAGTCCCGGCAATTCCTATTACGCGAATAATGATCTATAACATCATGTTCTATCCGGAATAGATGGCTTAGTTTCCCCCATCAACTTTGAATAAATACACATGCACTGGCACGCGTCATGATGAATCCCGCTTTTCTGCTTACATTATTTCCCACTATAACTCATATATATCCATCTTAACTAAAATATCATTGTCTTTTCTTATGGTGTTAGAATGCCTCCTCGACGTGCAAACTCTAGCACTTTCAACCCGAATCTTGCTACTCTCCTTGCCCAGCTGGTGGGGCAAATGACCCAAGCCAATAACAACAGTGACGGGTCTCACAACATCCAAGGAAATGGTGGTACCAACCCGCCTCCATGCACGTTTAAGCACTTTAACTCGTGCAACCCTACAAAATTTTACGGGACTGAAGGTGCTACCGGCCTACTACAATGGTTTGAAAGTATGGAAAGCACGTTCTTAAACAGTGACTGTCCCGATAATCTTCGGGTTCGCTATGCCACAAGTGTACTTCAAAAGAGAGCCCTCACCTGGTGGAACGGTGAGAAACGCACTCGTGGTGTTGAGGTTGCTACATCTTTGTCATGGGATGATCTGAAGAAAGCCATGACTGATGAATTCTGTCCTCGAAATGAAATGAGGAAGCTCGAGACTGATTTTTGGGATCTTGCCCAAGACAGCGGGGATAATATGGCTTACACCACCCGATTTCAAGAGCTGAGCCTACTGGTACCTCATATGATCACTCCCCTTGCTCGGGAAATTGAAAAATACATAGGCGGGCTGCCTATGCAAATTCAGGATGCTGTGTTAGGAAGCAATCCTCCTACACTTGAAGCTGCTATTCGTCTATCCGCTACGCTATCCGACAACCACGTCAAAGCCGGAACCTTAACAAGAAAGGGTTCCAAGAAGGTTGTTTCTACTCTTGCGGCCGTCAAAGATGTAAAACCCGAGTCTTCTAACCACAACAAGAAACGAAAAGGTCGAAACTTCGCAGCCGTAACTCCCGCTGTACCTGCTATTCAAGTGGCCCCTTTGGGTCAAAACCCGAAACCTTATCTGGGGCCGAATCCCCAATGCCAGACCTGCAAGTACCACCGTCCTGCCAACTTACCATGCCGATTGTGTTCAAGCTGCGGACGATATGGACACGTGGTCACTACTTGTCGTGCCCGTCCTCCCGTCCATCAAGCTGCTCCAGCCAACCGTCCAAACTATCCGGCACCTCTTAATGGTCGGGCATGTTACGAATGTGGAGACACAAACCATTTCCGTGACCGATGCCCAAAACTTCATCATCAAGGTGGTACCCAAGGACGAGCGTTTAATATAAACGCTAATGAGGCACAAGCAAACAACGACGTGATAAACGGTACGTTTCTCGTAAACAATCATTATGCATCCATTTTATTTGATACCGGTGCCGATAGGAGTTTTGTGTCTCTTACCTTTGAATCTCGACTTGCTAAACAAAGAACGAAACTTGACAATTCTTATTCCGTGGAGATAGCCAACGGGAAATCTTTGCTATAAATTCTGTTATCCGCGACTGCAATCTCGATCTTGATCTCCTTCCGATGCAATTGGGAAGCTTCGATATTATAATTGGCATGGATTGGTTATCCAAGCACCATGCCGAGGTTATTTGCTATGAAAAGTGCATTTGTATACCTCTCCCTTTGGGCGACACGTTAGTTATTTTCGGTGAAAAACCATGTCGTGGTCTTCAACTCATGTCTTGCACCTTGGCACAAAAGTACTTGCGGAAAAAGTTGTTGATGCACTTTCCTGTGACAACACTCTGGATAGAGTCTTAGTTTGTATTTCTAATGTCTGTAATTTGTCTTTGTATGTAAGAGTCGTTATGTAATAGTTTATCGAGTTGTATTTACTTTTACATAATGTTTGTTGTTTTTCTGCTAAGTGTTTTGCGCACTTACATGTGCGCAGGAGAAAGCTCCTACGTACTTAGCAAGTACGCAAGAACACCTCTGCGTACTTGTTAAGTACGCAAGAGCAATTGGTCCTGCGCACTTGTTAAGTGCGCAGGCATCAGGTCTGTATAAATAAGATAGGTTCACAGAAGCTAAGTACGCAGAAACCATTTGTTGAGACGAATTCAGTTCTGCTAAGTATGTAGCTTGTATTCTCTTTGTAACCGTCGAGTGTTTATAATAGAAAGAACGTTTATTGTGACTCTCGTGTTTGGTTTACTTTGTTTTGTAAGACTCTCCACCTAGTCACGGGTATTCCGCAACCCGGTGCGACTAGTAGACCACTTGCATGTGACGATCCGACACACACGAAGGGACCTACAAGTGGTATCAGAGCATTGCTCTTGAATTCGAGTGTTGTAAGTGAGTTTGGAGACGTTTTACCGAGTTTTACAAGCAAAAAGAGGTATTTTTGTTGATTTTTGTGATAAAAAAGGGTAGCTCTTGAGCACTTTTTTAGAAGCAAAAATCTCTCAAAAACCGATTTTTGTTATGTATTTGTGTGTTTTGAGCATCAAAGGTTTGTTAGAAACTTGTTTCTGATCCTTTGGCTCGATTGCATTGATCATCAGCCTATTTTTCACTATCTCCGGCGATTTTCAGGTGACCGGAAAAGTTTGGTGAAAGTTGCTGAAAAGGTGTCCTGCGTACTTACCATTTTTGGTAAAAAGTACAGTTTTCTGCGTACTTACTAACTACGCAAGAGTTATCTCCTGCGTACTTACAAGTGCGCAAGACTGAACTTGTGCGCACTTAAGTTATATCATGCGTACTTAATATTTCCTCCTGCGTACTTACAAGTACGCAAGAGCAAATCTTAACTACGCAAGACCATTTCTCAAGTGCGCAAGGCCAAAACCAAGTGCGCAACAGTGTCTGACTTTTCTGATTTTTTGACCAAGTAATTCACTATATCGAACCTTCAGAATCTTGGAAGCATGTTAAACTATGATAATGAGATCGGTACACCTCAGAAACCGCCTAAACTATTAAATGTAAACGATTATTCGAATTGGAAGGCGCGTTTTGAGCACTACATTTCATACACCGACTCATCATTATGGATACCAATCCTTGAGGGATATAAGCATCCCACACACATCTATCTTGATGAAGAGGTGCCAAAGCCCATCTCTAAGCTTGATGAAGAACAAAAGAAAGCTTATGATCGGGAAAAGAAGGCTCTTGGCTCAATCACTATGTCATTAACTCGGGAATTGTTTCACAGTTTCCGAGGCTATGACACCTCCAAGGATCTTTGGAAAGCACTTCAGAAAAGATTTGAGGGGAACAGTGACATTAAGAGTAAGCGGGATCTTCTCCGGAAGCAGTATGAATGCTTCAATTTCATGGAAAATGAATCGTTAGATGATCTCATCTCTAGATTCTATCATTTACAAACGGAGTTGAAAGCTTTTGAACTGAAATATCCCGATGAAGAACTGGTGGAAAAATTTCTTGATGCTTTGCCACCAAAGTTTGAGATGTATACAACCCTGATGAGGGAAAATCCTAAATTCTATGAGTTAAAAGTAGATGAGGCTATTGGTAAGATTCAAGCTCATAACATGAATCTTATGAAGAAGGAGAGCTCGGGAAGACCTCAGATACAGGACCCTTCCATGTATCATGGGACGACTTCCACTTCAAAATCATCGGGCTCTAGAATTACCCTATTTACTGGACACTCCAATGAAGAAGACCACTCAAATGGGTGTGGTGGTCATGCTTGTTCTGCATACGGATCAGGGTTGGGAACCAATCATCAACACACCTCAAGAAATCCTCCAGCTACGTCTTCAGCTAACCATTTGCAATAGTCAAAATAGCTGAAGATCATGTAGCATTGTTTTCATCATGTATGCTTGCGTATGAAAATTTCATAGGCGGCAAGCTAACGGATCCCGAAACTATTGAAGAAGACTTTAACCAAGTGGATCCTGATGATATTGAGGACATGGATATTCAATGGAATATGGCCATGCTTTTGAGGAGGGCCAAGCATTTCCTGAACAGAACAGGAAGAAAGTTCATTGGTGGACATTCTAATGCCAAGGTTGGATTTGATAAATACAAGGCCAAATGCTACAAGTGTCTGAACTATGGACACTTTGCTCGTGAGTGTCAAAAAGACCGAGCACCGGCCTCTGGTTTCACCAGACCTAGCCAAGGAAACAGCCACGGCCACAACAACACTAGCCACCACAATCAACACCAAGGTGGTTCATCAAATGCACTGGTAGCTCAGCATGACGAAAATTTTGATTGGGGTGTTCATCTAGAGGACGCGATCATTGCTCAAACACAGGTTGGTGTCATGGCTGAGATCATGGAGCTGATGGAGGCTGAGAGAAAAGAAGCTGAGAAGAAGGAAGCTTCTGAAGTTGTTGAAAAGGAGTCTACCACTGCCGTTGCTCTCATGGCCATTGGAGAAGCACAGAGTTCATCATCTGAGGTAGATTCTAACCCTTTCTGTGTTATTTCTTGTTCTAAATGTCTAGATCTAAAGCATGAAATTTCTAAGCTCCAAGACAAAATCGAACCCCTAACTATGGCAGCTCATAATTACAAAGCAAAAGAAAAACGTTTTAAAGAGTCTGTTGAAACGTTAAAAAAGGAAAAATGTGAATATTCTTTACAAATAAGTGAGCAACAAGTTCACTTGGATATTGCGTATAGGGGGTTAGAAAAACGGAACAATGAAATCAACAAACTGCAAAATGAGATCCTGTAGTTAAAATGTACAAATGAGAAGTTGAAAAACTCTCGCTTTGTGGTGGAGCACTACGAATCAGTAGTGAGGAAAATGAAGGGTATAGGTCTTGGTACCAATGCCATTCCTCCACCAATAAGTAGGAAGTTTGTCAATAGCTTGATAGACATTGATCTCACATGTCTAGATGAGTCCTCTGATAAGGATGATTCCCCTAAAAAGGATGAATCCTCAAGTAAGGCTAACTCCACATCTAGTGAGGAGTATGTTACTGCTTCTGAAGATGGGTCGGTTGACACTTGCCCTGAAGGAGTAGTCTCTGAGGAGTTGTTGACTGAACAGAAAGTCCACAAAAACATTATCCCTAATGGTGATAACTTCATTTTAACTGAACCTGATATCATTGAAACAAATGATAAACTTAAGGTAATGCTTTACGGGGGTTATAAAAATATTAACCAAGTTAAGAAAGAGGCTTTTTCAGCTCATTATGGGCTTGGTTACAAAGAGAATTTGCAAAAGTATTATACCCCCAAAAACCAAAGTGAAAAAGGTCAGACTTCTGTTCATAAACCAACTCCTCCTGCTCATAATGGAGAGTTATCTAAGGCCAGATCTAATGAGCCTTACAAGAGAACTTATGTAGAGAAGAGGAACTGTTTTCACTGTGGCTTGGTTGGTCACATTGTTGTGAACTGTCCTTCTAAGAACCAAGGAAAACAGCATGTTGTTTCACAGCCCGCTGTTATCCCCAGGTCACCACCAGTGAAACCATCTCCCAAAAGTCCAAAGCAGAATGTGGTGAAACCACTAGTACAACCCATGGGAAAACCTAAGATTAAATCTGAGGCCAAACCATCTGTTGCAAGAAAGGTAAAGCAACCTGCTGTACCTCGTGTGTCTACATCTGGTAGTACACGCACTAGTGAGAAATCTGTGGCTAGACTCTCTAAGCCACAAAGAAGAAGAAGGAATAAGAGGTTGAGAAAGCTGGAACAGCTGACTAAGACTCAATCAGGTGAAGCTTCCACAAGTTCACCGGCTGTGGTTGAGCCAAAGTCTACTGTTCTGGTTAAGAATCAAAAGAGATCCTGGAACAAGAAAGTTAAAGGTTCTCAATCTCCTGTTCCAAATTCATTCAAAGATTCATCAATTTTGAACAGTCATCATGACTGTGAGTTGAAAGAAGTAGTTTATTTTGAGAAGGATGGACGACCCAAGACCACAATGGCTTGGGTCTCCAAATCTAACTAATTCTTTTGTTACTCGTGCAGGGACATCCGAAGGGTACTATCTCCAACCGCTGGTATGTAGATAGTGGATGCTCCCGGCACATGACAGGAAACATGGCCTTGCTTCAAGACGTTAAACCATTTAGAGGCGGCTATGTGGCCTTTGCCGGAGAAAAAGGCGGCAGTATCACGTGTCAAGGTGTGGTTTCGAACGGTTGTGTCAGCTTTGACAATGTCAACTTCTACGAGCAGCTGAAGCATAACCTGTTGAGTGTCTCCCAAATGTGTGACAAGGAGTACTCGGTGATGTTTGACAAATCAGAATGCATGATTCTCAAACCTGGTTTTGAGGTTCCCGAAGACTGGATTCTGATGAGAGCACCAAGATCAAACGACACTTATCAGATCGATATGAGCGTGGCAAAAACCACCTCATCAGTTGCTACTTGTTTGCTTACAAAAGCGACAGAACTTGACTCCATCTTGTGGCATAGGAAACTCGGACATATTTCTTATCGTAAAATGAATCATCTTGTCCGAAACAGTTTGGTAACCGGGGTTCCTAAGTTGAGGTTTACCGTTGCAGATGACTGTATGCCGTGTAAAAAGGGCAAACAGCAACGGAAGTCTCACAAGCCCAAGCTCCAAAACTCTATCGATACCCCTTTGGAGCTATTACACATGGATCTGTTTGGCCCCTTAAGTATCAGGAGTATTGGAGGTAAGTCGTTTTGTCTGGTTGTAACTGATGATTTCTCACGTTTTTCTTGGGTGCATTTTTTAGGTACAAAAGACGAGACTGCTGATATTCTTCAATACCTAATCCTGAGCTTGGAATCTCTTTGCAAGCTGAAAGTTAGAAGAATAAGGAGTGACAACGGAACTGAGTTCAAGAATAATTTGATGGAACTTTTCTGTCTCAAGAGAGGGATCCGTCACGAATTCAGCGTCCCGTACACACCTCAGCAGAATGGAGTGGCTGAACGGAAGAACAGAACACTGATCGAGACTGCAAGGACTATGCTGTCAGATGCAAAGCTGCCTGACACTTTCTGGGCAGAAGCAGTTAATACAGCTTGTCATGTCTTAAACAGGGTTCTGGTTGTGAAAAGGCACAACAAGACATGTTATGAGTTGATCAACAATCGACTTCCCAATCTTGATTACCTAGTTCCTTTTGGTAGTCCTTGTTCCTTGTTGCTACAGTATAAAGACCGTCAGTCTAAATTTCATGCGAAAGCGGTGGAAGGCATCTTCTTAGGATATGTTGCCAATTCGCCCTGCAAGAGAGTGTACAACATAGGAACTCGTACTGTAGAGGAATGGTTTGAAGTGGACTGTAGTAAACGCAGCACTCCACCAGAACCAAAAGGTCCAGCTTGGGGTTTTGATTATGATGCGCTATTCAAAGCAAAGTGACCCATTTGGTTACAGTTGTAACATCGGATCTTGCTTTTATCAAGCCCAACTCTGGTGTTTGAGTTGTTGCTTGGAACTGATCTCCCGGTTCTAGAATAAAACCTTTTTGCTCTGAGGGAGAGCATGGCATATGAGTGCTGAATGTCCATTTCTTCAAGATCATCTGGATGAAAGCATTCCAGATCCTCCTTTATGAAGTACATGCTGCTTGAGTTGTCAGAGACAAAAGCAGTAGAGGTTGGCTGTTGAGAAGGTGCCTCAAGAAGAAATGGTGATGAGTTGGATTGTGAAGCAGTTGGTGTTTGAGGATGAGTAACAATGGGAGGATAGTAGTTGCTTGCACTAGGACCAGAAAGATCAGAGTGAAGCGCTGAGGTGGTGGTGGAGGAAGTGGTAGCTGATTGATAACTGGAGCTCCTTTCTTTAGCTTGAATGTCCTTCAATCTTCCTGACTTATCAGATGAAGACGCCGCAAATGTCTATGATTTATTGCGTGGCGACAATGACTCCAGTTTTTCTACTCGTGCTACTATACCAATTATAACTCCTGATTCCAATGCTGCATCTGCATCTGGAACTCATGACAGTGATAACAGTGAAGGTGTTCATGTTGTTGGAGATGACGCTCAAGCCAATCCTAACACAATTATAGGAAATGAAGCTCCAGCTATTCCAATTAACATTGAATCTTCTTCCTCTGGAACACAGGAAATGGGGGAGTTAAGCACGAATCTAGATCCAGAAATTCAAGAACCGATTGTACCAGAGACGAGGGTGCATAGGAATCATCCAATCGACAACATTATTGGTGATCCTCATGCCGGTGTTCAGACTCGTCATAGAACCATCACTGAGAACACCAGTCTCTACACAGAGATATTTGACACTGGTGTCATGGAAACATGTCTGCATGCTGCATTTGTGTCCCAGTTAGAGCCAAAGAATGTGAAGGAGGCTCTCACTGACAACTGCTGGATTGAGGCGATGCAAGATGAACTGTCTCAATTCCAAAAGTTGTACGTGTGGGATTTAGTTGACTTGCCAAAAGGCTTTCAGCCAATTGGTACCAGATGGGTGTTCAAATGCAAGACGGATGATCGTCATGTAGTTGTGAAGAACAAAGCAAGATTGGTTGTTCAGGGTTTTTATCAACAAGAGGGCTTGGATTACAATGAAGTATATGCCCCAGTTGCTAGAATTGAGGCCATTCGACTGTTCTTGGCTTATGCCACATATGTCGGCTTCAAGGTCTATCAACTTGATGTGAAGAGTGCTTTCCTTTATGGTAAGGTGCATGAAGAAGTCTATGTCACTCAACCTCCCGATTTTGAAGATCCGCATAATATCAATAAAGTGTACAAGCTCGACAAAGCACTTTATGGTCTTCATCAAGCACCGCGGGCATGGTATGAGACTTTATCTAAGCATTTACTGTCTAATGGTTTCGACCGTGGACAGATTGACTCGACTCTCTTCATACGGAAAGCAGGAGGTGACATTCTTCTTGTGCAAGTATATGTCGACGACATTATCTTTGGGTCGACCAATGAAGGGATGTGTAGGGAATTCGAGAAGGTGATGAAGTCCAAGTTTGAAATGAGCAATATGGGTGAACTGTCATTCTTTCTAGGTCTGCAAGTCAGTCAATGAGAGAATGGAATTTATCTACATCAAACTAAGTACGTGCAGGACATCTTGTCAAAATACAAGATGAGTGATAGCACTACTTATGGCACACCAATCCCAGTCAATCATGGTTTGCATCCCGACAGAGATGGAAAGGATGTGGACAGCAGGTTGTACCGTGGGATGATCGGATCACTTATGTATCTCACAGCTTCAAGACCCGATATAATGTTTGCTGTATGTTTGTGCTCAAGGTTTCAGTCTCAACCGAAGGAGTCACATATGATAGCTGTGAAGAGAATTTTCAGATATCTGAAAGGGAAACCCCGATTAGGTCTTTGGTACTCTAAGCAGCAGTCATTCGACTTCAAAGCCTACACTGATTCAGATTATGGCGGTTGTAACCTTGACAGAAAGTCAACTTCTGGTGGATGTCAATTCTTGGGAGACAGGCTGGTCTCCTGGCAGTGCAAGAAGCAGTCAACGGTTTCTGTCTCAACTTGTGAAGCAGAATACATTGCTGCAGCGAGCGGTTGTTCTCAGATACTATGGATTCAGCAGCAGTTGAGAGACTACGGCTTAAACTTCACTGGAACTCCTCTATTTATTGACAACAATGCCACCATGTCCATCACAAATAACCCGGTGAAACACTCCAAAACTAAACATATAGAGATTCGCCATCATTTCATTCGTGATTGTGCTGAAAAGCATTTAATTGAACTTGTAAAAGTTCACACGGATGACAATCTTGCTGACCTTTTCACAAAGGCATTTGATCGATCCCGTTTTGAGCATCTTGTCAACTTGATAGGAATGTTCAATCCTGAGTGAAAACTAAGTTTTCTTAACTCAATTCAATTCATGGAAGTTAAATTTTTAATTCTTTTAAATTTTCTGTACAGTTCTTTAGGTTTTAAAATATTTTACAAAAATCAAAAACAAAATAGAAAATGGAGAAAATTTCAAAGTTAACTTGAGAAAAGAGAAAATGATAGTACATCAGAAATGATCTAAACTTCATAGACTGCTCATATGGGAAATGATTGCGTCAAGCTTACTTATCTGTTTAAAATTGTTATGTTCTTAATCTGTTTATTTACAAGTAATTTGAATTGTCAGTAGGCTGTATGCGTCTTTGAATCACTAGTAGTGTGGAAACTAAATCTAAATTACAACTATGATTTGAACCCATGTTTACAAGCGTGTCTGAGTAAAAGATTAGAAAAGATCACTATCAGATAAAGGATGTTAGATTTTGACAATAATTTTCTTTTGAGATCAGTTTCGGGTTATGTTGTTAGCACAAGTAATGCGGTTCATCTCACTGCCCATACTCACAAGTATGCAAGGAGAGATTGAATCAAGACATGTCTCTACATTAACCGTTGAGCATGTATTCACCTTTGAATCATTCCTGGTTCATTGAAATCAAATCCAGATAAAAGTTGGATCCCCTTACCTTATAATCAAACACCATGCTCATTATCCCGAATCATCATACCGATATTCAAAGAAGAAAATCACAGAAACTAAGACAAAAGAATCACTCGATTCTGAATCTTATGATTCCTGATAATCCTTATGGATTCTGCTTGATTTTTCTGTGCTATTTTATGTAACTTCATTCTGAAAATTAAGAAAATCATTGAAAAATCTTAGATGCCTTGAAGATAGTGCAAAATATCATAGCATATCAGTGGGGTACACGTTGTATATCTTATAATTAATACCTTAATACACAAGAACGTGATACAAAGATGCTTATAGTTTCAAATCTTATAATATTGTCAACTTGAATTACTTGTTTATGTGCTTATTACATATGAATAAAGAGTAATACATGACATGATCCCATATTCTTTGATGTTTATATTGTATCGTTTTTGCTATAAGTTAGCCTGATATGATCCTCTGCTCGTACCTTTGATCAAAAATAGCTTGTGTAAATGATTGTATATATCTATCTTGAAAAGAACAAAAAGATTTTAAGTTTTTAAGTTTATGCATAGTTCAGGTTTAAATCGAAAAAAGGCCAAAAATATTTTATGTTTAATCCTCGTGAATTGTATTTGAATCCTCTTGATTGAACGCTTTTATCTTGTTCGTTATTTGACTTAAACTCTTCATAATTTGAGTTGAAAGTGTGCGCACATAAGAGTCTCTGCGTACTTGATAAGTGCGCATGAGGTAAACCCTGCGTACTTAACAAGTACGCAAGACTTAAGTCATGCGTACTTAGTAAGTACGCGGGAGTTAAATCCTGTGCACTTAGTAAGTACGCACGACCAATATGTGTTGGGTATAAATACAGGACTTAGACAATTTTTTAGGGTTTATCACTTTTCAATCTTTTTTCTCCTATGCTATTCCCTCCGAGCATTTTCCTCAAAAATTTTGAGTGTTCCAACCGGATTTTTCATCCCAATCACATTGTCATCTTCGTATTTCATCTCAGTGGTGAGACTATAGGCCAATTCCATCCATCGATTCTTGAAATTTGGACCAATTTTTGACTTAGAAAATATTAGGTTAAATCCGATACATTTTGGGGTAAAATGGGGTTGTTTGGGTAACTTATTATCTTTAACAAGCTAATAGGAAGCTTTAATCGACTCCCTAATCATCTCATGGTCCTCGATTGATCCGTCATTTGAAGTTGAACCGACAGTGGGTCGGCGACGGGTCTAGGTCAAAAATTGAACTAGTGTAGTGTTGATAATGGTACCATAGGTTAGAATCCTTGATTCCGACCTACTGGCGACCTAATCAACCCACATTTTGAACGAATTACAAGTTTCGAAAATTTTTGCTAAGGGTTGTTCTTGCGCACTTAGCAAGTACGCAAGGAATGCTTCTTGCGTACTTGTTAAGTACGCAAGAGGAAGTGCGCAGGACCAACACTTAGAAATTTTTCCTAAGTCTGAAATTTTTTTTCAAAGTGTAACTACTATACTATGTCATGTGTGTCTACTTCCAGTGTTATAAGTTGTTTTGAATATGTTTTCTGTGTGTGTTTGCAGGCTATGGCTCGTGCATTCACTGACGAATTCAACCTAGTGGCTAACATCGAACCAGAATGGAAAGGCGCAGCCTTGCAATACAGGGAGGTTGTGGGTTTTCTCAACAGATCAAGAATAAGTTATGCAATCTCAGCAAACCCAACAGTATCAAGACCTTACCTGGAGCAATTCTGGGAGACTGCAGAGCACGATTGCACGGTATCACCAAATGTCATACGAGCTACAGCTGATGGTCGGGCTATTGCTAACTCGGAAGATACAATAAGGAAAGTATTGCAATTCGGAGACCTTGCCACCGACCCGACATCCTATCCAGATTACTACGTGGATGGGTGTTGGAGGCACAGAATGGGATATGTCGGGGCAAGGGACTATGCTTCCTACAAGAAGATGTGGGTATTGGATCAATGGCGTTACTTTGCCCACATCATGATCGTGTGCATCTCATCCAGGAAAGCGAGGAAAGATGCCATGGGTCATGACCTAGCAGCGTCCATGGTGGGCCTGTCTCTCAATCGGGGCTATAACTTCTCTCGCTATATCTTCAAAGCACTAAATGACCAGATAAATACAGCAGAGAGGTTCAGGTTCCTTTTGTACCCGAGGTTTGTGCAGCTACTGATCGATGATGCACTGCCAAACCTACGCGCTATCGGGGAGAGACTGCAGGTAAAAAGGGTGGCAAGAGAGTCTTTGCTCAGTTTCTAAAGCCAGGCAGTGTAGAACCTACACCTGCGCACACTGACCTCTTTGGCCACCTACTGAATGAAGCATACGTCGCTCCTGAAGATTGGAACTGGTATAGTCCCAACTCAGCACCAGAGATGAGTGATGACTCTGGTGAAGAGCAAGAGGAAGAGCATGATGATGATGACGGTGATGACGAAGGTGATGATGAAGGTGATGTTGGTGGTGCTGAGGAATCCGATTCGGAGGCAACAGAATCAGATTCTTCTGATTCCGATGATGCACCATCACAGGCACATCCGAGAAGGTCGGCACAGGTAACCCTGCCTGAGTCGTCTTCAAAAAGAAAACGACAAAGCTCGAGCAGCGAATACGAGCCGGATTCCGACTCTGACGCTGCTCTACAAAGACGAAGGCGAGACAAAGCCAACAAGAAAAGGGGGGATAGGCAAGAGGTTGCTATCCCCAGGGTTGAAGAGATTCAGACTATGCAGCCAGTACAAGTTGAAGCTGCCAGTCCAGAGTCAGAATCTACCACGCCAGCACGGCAACTGTTTAGAAGGAGGAGAAGGCCACTGGTACAAGCAGATGTGGCAGTCACGGCGGTCACAGAGGTGATTCCTGTGACGGTGACCCTCCCTACTCCAACCGTCCAGGTGACGGTGACTGCTCCACTTCTCACGGAGTCAGTCACCATCACCCCAACCATAACTCCCATCATTACATCCCCCATCCCAACACCCACCAAAGAGCCGTCAGGTCAACCCTTCAACTATGGTGATTTCTCACAAGGGTTTGACTTTGACACAATCTTCTCCTCTCCCATCCATAATGCCGAAGCCTCATCATCTAGGCATCCTGATCCGAATGATGCAAGGATCGATGTGCTAGAGACCCAAGTTGCTGAACTGTTGAAGACCATTCAAAAGTCAAAGGAGGAGTCTGATGCTCAACAAGCACAGATTAATTCCCTGGCCGATGAAGTTAGGATTCTCCACAACCAGAGAACATGGACAAATGAGCAATTGAAGAATGTCATGGCACAAAATGAACTATTAGAGAAGACTAACGAAATGATTCTAGGCCACAAAACTTCACTTGAGCTGAGGATGGACTTGCAGAGAAAAGAGCACGCAGTGATGGTCAAATTAGTTGGTGAACTGACCGCGAAGCTAGGTGCTAAGGGGGAGAAGGAGACAGAGAAAGAGAAAGAGAAAGACAAAGAAAAGAAATCCACCGGTGCCGAGTCTTGTCATCCAGTCGATCTGACTAAGGATGATGATAAAGACAAGGATCCTGAAGTCGGTCCTAGTGGAGGTGAGCACCTAGCTTTGGCGATTGTGCCCATCTCTTCTGTTCCATTGGCTGAGGGGGAGTCTACTCAGCAAGAGGGTGGTGATGCCTCAGGTGGTGGTGGCGGAGATAAAGGGAAGTCAGTGGCTGACGTGCTCAAGGACTTATCTGATGATGAGATCCTCTATTTAGAGCCTGACTATTCCAAAGAGGCACAGATCGATGCTCTCCTTAATCTGGAAGAAGGAGAGATCGACTCTGGTGATGACTGGAATGAGAATGATGATGATGTGGTGATAGAGATTCCCAAGGGTGACGGGGAAGGAGAGTACGAGTTAGAGGATGGTGAGATCTTTGAAGTACCATCGCTCGAATCTCTGCTCGACACAGGCTCAGTTGACATGGCAAGTAATGTTGAAGCTACAACTGAAGCCTCCCCGGTCGACCCTTTACCTGTGGACCCCGAGGCACAAAAAGAGAAAGACATGCCTTCTGCATCTACAAAGGGTCCAGCTCCCGTGTGGCAAAAGACGTCTATCACAGACAAGCACGGAGCGACAGGTATGATCTTGGCTGTTAGGTTCGAGGAGGACAAACAGTTATTCGCCATCAAAAGATCTGGGGGGGTTCAATACTTGAAACCCACCAGTGAGGCGTTCAACTCTTTGCCCAAGTACGACCTAATTAACCTCGCAAACCGCGATCTGCTAAGTCACTCGAATAATGCAGTAGCAATGGGTTTGTGGGTAACACTACAGCGGGAAGCGAGATCAGGGAAATTTGAATACCTCAAGCCTCAGGTGCCCAGAAGAGTCAAGGATAAGCACTCTGTGCATCCTGTGACTAAGAAGCCCATAAAGAGATTGGTATACAAGCCAGTACGATGTGAAACTAAGATTCCCCTGAGCAAGTTACCTCAGGATATTCTTGGTGACATGTGGTACTGGTACGTTGATCCAAAAACAGGCGAGGCTGTGGTAATGAGTAAAGGTAAGTCAGCAAGTGGAAGCATGGTGCCAAAGGAAGTGATCAGGATATTTGATGAAGTCTGCTTCATCAACTTTTCTGTGAACGATCTGGAGGTACTAGCCGACAAGTACTGCATCCACACTGACGAATGGACGAAGCTTCTCTCTGCTAAATATGACAAGGTGATTAAGTTCTGCCTTGATTACAAGAAGAAGATGGAAGCTAAGGAACAAGTGCTGTGAAGACTGAAGAATGAAGACTGAAGACGATGAAGATCCCGAGCTGTTGTCAAGGGGGAGTTTGTTGATGCACTTTCCTGTGACAACACTCTGGATAGAGTCTTAGTTTGTATTTCTAATGTCTGTAATTTGTCTTTCTACGTAAGAGTCGTTATGTAATAGTTTATCGAGTTGTATTTACTTTTACATAATGTTTGTTGTTTTTCTGCTAAGTGTTTTGCGCACTTACATGTGCGCAGGATAAACCTCCTGCGTACTTAGCAAGTACGCAAGAACACCTCTGCGTACTTGTTAAGTACGCAAGAGCAATTGGTCCTGCGCACTTGTTAAGTGTGCAGGCATCAGGTCTGTATAAATAGGATAGGTTCACAGAAGCTAAGTACGCAGAAACCATTTGTTGAGACGAATTCAGTTCTGCTAAGTACGCAGCTTGTATTCTCTCTGTAACCGTCGAGTGTTTATAATAGAAAGAACGTTTATTATGACTCTCGTGTTTGGTTTACTTTGTTTTGTAAGACTCTCCACCTAGTCACGGGTATTCCACAACCCGGTGCGACTAGTAGACCACTTGCATGTGACGATCCGACACACACGAAGGGACCTACAAAAGTACGTTGCCTTCTTGGCCCACGTAGTTGACACGAAAGGCAAAGGTAAGAAATTGCAAGATATTCCGATCATTCGAGACTTTCCCGAGGTATTCCCCAAAGATTTATCCGGTCTTCCTCCCCCTAGACAAGTAGAGTTTCGTATTGACCTTGTGCCCGGAGCAACTCCCGTGGCAAAAGTTTCCTATCGTCTTGCACCTTCCGAGATGCAAGAACTCGTAAGTCAATTACAAGAACTCTCATCCAAAGGATTCATCCGACCAATCCATTCACCTTGGGGTGCTCTCGTGCTGTTCGTAAAGAAAAAGGATGGATCGTTTCGAATGTGCATTGATTATCGTGAACTCAACAAGCTTACAATCAAGAACCGTTATCCTTTACCCCGTATCGACGATCTTTTCGATCAACTTCAAGGTTCAACATGTTTCTCCAAGATTGACCTTCATTTCGGATACCATCAACTTCGTGTTCTCGATGAAGACATTCTGAAGACTGCCTTTCGGACTAGATATGGTCACTACGAGTTCATGGTCATGCCTTTTGGCTTGACTAATGCACATGCGGTTTTCATGGATCTCACGAACCGTGTATGCAAACCTTATTTGGACAAGTTCGTGATCTTTTTCATTGACGACATTCTCATCTATTCTAAAACGAAAGCGGAACATGAACAACATCTTCGTTTGATTTTGGAACTCTTAAAGAAAGAACAACTATACGCCAAGTTCTCCAAGTGTGAATTCTGGCTAAAGGAGGTTCAATTTTTGGGACACATAGTCAACAATAAGGGAATTCATGTGGACCCGGCAAAGATCGAGGCGGTAAAGATTTGGAGTACTCGTAAGACTCCTACCGAGATTCGTTCCTTCCTTGGACTAGCGGGTTACTATCGCCGCTTCATCTCAAATTTCTCCAAGATTGCGGTCCCGCTCACTGCCTTGACTCACAAAGGAAAACCTTACGAGTGGGGACCCAAACAAGAGGAAGCTTTTCAAACTCTCAAGCACGAGCTCTGCAATGCTCCTGTTCTAACTCTTCCTAGTGGTAATGACGACTTTGTCGTTTATTGTGATGCATCCAACCAAGGTCTTGGTTATGTTCTTATGCAGCGTGGCCAAGTAATTGCATACGCATCACGTCAGCTCAAAATCCATGAGAAGAACTATACGACCCATGATCTCGAGCTTGGTGCTGTCGTCTTCGCCTTGAAAATTTGGAGACACTATCTTTATGGCACCAAATGCGTGGTTTTCACCGACCACAAAAGTCTCCAACATATTTTCAATAAAAAAGGGCTTAATATGAGGCAACGACGATGGGTCGAACTTCTTAACGACTACGACTGCGAGATTCGCTACCACCCTGGCAAAGCAAATGTTGTAGTCGACGCCTTGAGTCGTAAAGAACGTATCATGCTTCATAGTGTTCGTATTCATAACGATATCCAAGCCCGCATCCTCCAAGCACAACACGCCTCGGTTACCAAGGGAAACATGTACCAAGAAATGGCATGTGGTGTAGAACTCTTGCTAGAAACCAAAGCCAACGGCCAGTTGTATTGCTTGGATCGTATCTGGGTTCCATATCGCGATGACCTTCGTATGTTTTTGATGAACGAGTCCCACAAAACTCGATATTCGGTACATCCCGGAACTGATAAGATGTACATGGGTCTTCGTCAACAATATTGGTGGCCCGGCATGAAAAAGGATATTGCCCTCTTTGTGGCAAAATGCTTAACTTGTTCTAAAGTAAAGGCCGAACATCAGAAGCCTTCCGGACTCCTCGAACAACCTGAAATTCCCATGTGGAAGTGGGAGAACCTTGCTATGGACTTCATCACCAAACTCCCACGCACTCCTAGTGGGCACGATAGTATCTGGGTTATTATCGATCGACTCACAAAGTCTGCTCATTTCTTGCCTATTCGGGAGGACTAGCGAGTCGAGAAATTGGCTCGGATCTACATTGATGAGATCGTAAGTCTTCACGTTATCCCTTTGAACATCATCTCCGATCGTGATTCGCGTTTTACTTCCCGATTTTGGCAATCATTACAATCTGCGCTTGGTAATCGTTTGGACTTAAGTACGGCTTACCATCCTCAAACTGATGGACAAACCGAGCGAACAATCCAAACTCTAGAGGATATGCTTAGAGCTTGTGTCATTGACTTTGGTGGCAATTGGGATTCTCACCTACCACTGATCGAATTTTCCTACAACAACAGCTACCACACAAGTATTAACATGGCACCGTTTGAAGCTCTTTATGGACGGAAATGTCGTTCACCGATTTGTTGGAACGAAATTGGTGAAGCACAAATCACCGGTCCTGAGCTTATCCAAGAGACCACCGATAAAATCTCTCTTATCCGTGACAACATTCGGGTAGCAAGGAGTCGGCAAAAGAGCTATGCCGATAAAAGACGAAAACCCTTGGAATTTCAAGTTGGGGATATGGTTCTCCTAAAAGTATCACCTTGGAAAGGCGTAGTTCGATTTGGAAAGAAAGGAAAACTTGCACCTCGATATGTGGGTCCATTCAAGATACTCGAAAGGGTAGGAGAAGTGGCCTACAAACTCGATCTTCCTTCAGAACTCAACAACGTTCATCCGACCTTTCATGTATCTAATTTGAAAAAGTGTCTAGCCGACGAAAATCTCCACATCCCTCTTGATGAAGTGCGTATTGACGAAAAAATGCACTTTGTTGAAAAACCCGTGGAAATCATGGACCGAGAAGTCAAGAAACTCAAGCGTAGCCGCATCCCCATTGTCAAGGTCCGTTGGGAGTCTAAACGTAGACCCGAGTTCACTTGGGAACGTGAAGACCAAATAAAGACCAAGTATCCACATCTCTTTTCATAGCCTCCACTAGTTGAATTTCGGGGCGAAATTCCTTTAACATGGGGAGACTGTGACGTTTCGGATTTTTCATTCGCGCACTTCTAATATAATTATCGTGTAATCATTCTCAAATTAAATAAAATAAGAGTGTTTTATTTAGTTTTATACAAATAGGTATTTTCATTTTACGGATTTAAATTAATAAAAATTTTATAAGTTTTAAAACTTATATAAAATTTTATATTAAAAAAAAATCTAAATTTAAAGGTTGCATATTTAATAAAATAACCTATTTAAATAAGATAAATAACTTTTATAAAAATTATTTATAATAATAATAATAAAATAAGTTTATAAAATATATTTGAAATTAAAAGAAATTAAAGAAATTATTTTTATAAAAGATGAGGTGTACATAAACCCATGAGACTAGGGTTCCATAGAAAGAAATGACGAACCTGCGAGACGACGTTTGGAATTCTATGTTATCTATTGTATGACGTACATGTAGAACATGTTCTGATCATGTGATAATACTTTTGTCAGGATCGGGATTCAAGCGAGTGGACGGAATGCAGAGCAAGGATCGAGACTCAACATAACCCGTGAGTTTTTAATCCCCCTCTTTTAAACGTTTTACTGTTTTGGGGCTAACGTACGTACATTCACGTGGTGTTAATATAATTAATAATGTTAAGGGTTTAAAGTTCTAACCCGTTATGTTTCGGGTATAAAATGATTATTAAGAGTCGTAGAGTCAATGGAGTGATAAGGGTAGATCGGGGGGTATGAGTCATTATTATGTGACGTAATAAGGGTGGATTGGGGAGAATCGGGTTTTAAGCTAAATGCCTATGATTTTATGTGTGAGTTGATATAGGTTGTTAATGTGTGACGTGTCAAGGGCCGAACGGGAAGGGTCGTGCTCTATATTAAATGCTAATGAATTCATAATATTAAATATGTTGTTCTAGGGTTATATGTGAGATGTGTGTGTAGTTAATGAGTTTTGTATATAATGTCTGATATTACGTGTTTATATTTAAGTGTCGGGTTTGCTCCTTTGTCCTTATGGCACGGCAAACGGGATTGTGGAAGACGGGGTCCTTCAGGAAGTCACCAAATGTGACAATTATTTAACAGGTTAATGATGAGCTCGAGGTGTGTTGATCACCATGAAGAGGGTAACCCTGACGAGGGTGTAGAGATGAGGTATGTGTTTGCATGCGTACATATAAGTGCTTATTTGCATGCTAATGATTAGTTATATTTACTTTGTATGAGATTGTGTTATTGTGACGTGTTGAATTGTGACGTGTAGAGTTAGACTGGTCGTTGAGCCAGGACTTGTGACGTGATGTGTATATGAGTCGTGTCAGTTATTTGTGAGAACCTTGATTAAGGCCGGATGTGTTAATGTCAAGGGTAGATTGAGTTAACCTAGAGTCGAGTTAATGTGTATTCTTGAATAGGAGGTGCTAGTATAGTATGCTGAATCTATACGGTTGTGATTGTAGGGTTATTACTATTTACATGGGTAGTACGGGTTGAGTCTCGGGTGATAAACGGTTATGGGATGTTGTGGGACGACAAGGGATTTGTCTTTCGTAAATAAAGCGTAATTATAATTTATAAGGACTGGTGGGTCCGAGTGAATTAAACCGAAGAACTTGGTGTGATGGTTTTTATTTAATTTAAACTATTAGAACTCACTCAGCGTAGCTGACTTTATGTGTACGTTAGATTGTTTGCAGGTAAGCAGTGTACTGACATATCTTGGCTTGGAAGCGGCGTTACTCGGATCGGTGTGCATGCATTCGTAAGGTAAACCTAATAACATTAAATGGTTATAAATGTTTTAGAAAGACTTTCGCTGTAGTTTGAATTGTAATAAATGCGTCTTTAATGGAAATGATCCGTTATGAGAACCAACTGTAGGATACCCGGGTTGCGGTCTTACAAGTTGGTATCAGAGCTGTGGTTTAAGAGAAATCTGGTGTTTTTAAACAAATAAAATAATTTAACTTAAACCTAAAAAGGGGACGAGGGTGAAACGAATGCCACCACGAGTAACCGCGAGCCAAGAGGTACGTCTTTCAAGTTGAGCAGTAATTGTTACTTACCATTTGTACAGCGTTACGCTAGGTAAAGCGATTGGTGTGAGTGAGTGATTTATGGTTCCATGTGGGATCATGATGTGTGTTATGTGTTGTAGTAGCATGTAGAATTATGTGGTGTGATTTGGTGAAATCGTGTTCTGTGAGTTAAGTAATGTGGAGTAGTATTAAATTGCGTTATGTGAAATGGTTTGGTGTGTTAACATGGTTAGTGATTTTTTATGTAACTAGGTGTGCTGTGCCTTTGTAGTGAATATGATAATTTGTTAGATTATTGCTATGTGTTATGTGAGTTGTGTGGGATGCATGTGCATGCGGTGTGCGTGAAGGTATAAAGTTAGTGTGGGTATGATGGGAAATGTTTAGAATCCGAGTAGTGATGTGGACCACCAAATTGCATTTGATCACCGTGATTTGGCAGCCTACGATTACTCTTATATTCTGGATTTGCGCCCATAGTAAGCACTCTAGCGTTCTATCTTGATTAGGATTAGGTGGCTAAGTCAAAGCGTACGAGATCGAACAAGCGTGGAACTCCTACTAAGAGGAATGCAGATGGACAGGTCAAGCCGACGGCTTCCGTAGATAGAGCTGATGGTGAGGTGGGGTGATGTTGGTGCTTCTCGCACCAAGTGTGACTAGAGCTTTGGTCGTCGACATATCGCGTGGAGCGTTGATCGGAAAGACGAAGCAGAGAAGGAGATCAGTGTCGGTTTTACATGATTTTCTTCTAGGACGTGGACCTGCACGGTTGAGAGATCGACCACATGCTGTGGTTAAGAGAGCCTTGTTTCAAGGGGAACCAGAGGAGGACACGCTAGATGCACCTGTCATGGTCTAGTAGTGATTGGGCGGGCAGTGTTTGGGGATGCTCTATTGCTTGATGAGTAGTTAGCATGGCAGTTGTCACGAGAGATTGCTGGTTGAATTGACGTTATGACTAACTATATGTTTACGTGGTGTGATACTTAAGGTAAATACTGATTATTTGATATGACATTGGTTCTAAGTTTTACCGCGTGGTGATCTGACTGTGATTAAAAATAGTCGTATTCGAGATAGCCTAGTATTGTGCGTGTAGTGTTAAATTTAGTGCGGTATGGCATGATTATGTGATTACCTTTTGAACAACGTGAGTTCATATTAAATGTAATTTTTTATGTGATGCTAGTGCATGGTTAATTAAATGGTATGAGTGGACTTGCATAAATATGAGTTTTGGAATTGTCTGTGTCTACGATCTTAAGATAATGTCACCGATGTAATAATGGTCATGTGATGTTTGGAGAGCAATGGGTGTGTTTCACTTGATGTGAAAGTGCAGGACGAGGTCCTGTGTGGAATTATGATTTATATATTATGTGTTTAAATGATTAGGGTGACATCTTGTGTCTAGACTGATTAATGTGTTATCCTGAACCATTGGTACGCCCCGCTAGGGTGAATAGAAGATAGGGTTCAGTGGTGTGTGTGTGTTTATAAATGACGAGGTCATATTGCATATAGGTAAGATTTGCTCAGGTCTATCTAGTTATGTGTGTGCTTTGTGCGAGTTAGAGGGATAAGATGCTACGTATATATACTTTGGACATGATAGGTTTTGTTATTATGACATGACGTTATGTGTCTTGATAGTACACGCTTAATCGTGCATAGGATGAATGGTCGGTGAATTTAGGTATAGTGTTCCTATCTACATGATTTTCTCAACGGTGATGCATTGATGCTATACGCGGAGTTTTGACGTTATTCGAGACGATCGACGAGGTTCTCTTATGAGATACCTATACATATATCTCGGGAAAGCGGAGCACAGAGCCTAAGAGTACAATGGTGGGAGATGACGAGGAAAGCGTTACGTGGACTCTTGACTGGAACTAGTTATTACGTGATTAACGTGACAATGCTAGAGATTTCAGCACGGAGTGGACAATCCGGGGGATATGATCCATTGAGGGAGTTCTGGCAATATAAAAGAGAGTAATGTTCTCTATGAACGAAACGATGGATAGCTGGGGCGCATGCTAGGGCGGACTTCCTGTTCGTACTTGATGAATGAGACGCGATCGATGATCGTGTGGAAATGATAGAGCAACAACGATGTAACACCCTTAATTGGAACACCAATTATTAAAAACATTAAACACACGCGGAAGATTTTTGCCCCATAATTTTTTTACCCTTCGCGTACTGCGAAGACCCAGGGGATCCCTATCGCGTACCGCTAGGGAACCCTGGTTTAAACTGTCCGCAGGAAGGGTCATTCGCGGTCCGCATGAAGGGTTCTTCGCGTACCGCGAAGAACCTCCTTTCCATGTTCACGTACCGCAAAGACCACAAGATTTGGCTGTCCGCAGGAGAGGTTCTTCGCGTGGCGCGAAAGGGTCCCCTCCGTCTTTCGCGTACCGCGAGGAAGCCTTGTAAATAGAAAGTTACATTTTTCTCCCAGTTCTATACTTAGCCAAATTTTCACCAATTCCATAATTTCACCAAAATCCCCAACACTTGGGTTTTGGACCAAACTTTCAAACAACATTTATATACATTTCAAAACATTATTTAAGTGTCATTTACACCACAATTCTAGGATTTTCCTATAAATCCCAAAAACTTACATCAGAGCTTTCCCTACATAACCACATTAACATATCACCGTTAGTAATGACGATAAACATATTCAAACAAGTATTTGCACTTGTTTTCACCCCTTTCACCCATTTGACCCGTTTGCACCCATTTGGTCATTTAAGGTTCCTTACTCTTGCACTTCCACTATAAGATTCATTCTTTTCATATGACATTCACGTGACATCACCCATTTTCTCCCGTTTGAAGTATTCTGCACTTCTTATCGGGTTACATCCACTTGGTGCGAGTACCATAACTCGTCTTACCCATACTTGGAGTATTTTACTCCAAGTCCACCCTTTGAAGTATTCCACACTTTTATTTAATTTCCACCTCTTGGTGCGAGTACCACACCTCGTCTTACCCACACTTGGATTATTTGACTCCAAATCCACCATTTGAAGTATTCCACCCTTCTATCAACCATTTCACCAATTTACCACATTATGATTGACTATATTCCACATATATCAATTTCACCAAATTCTCCACATTACATGTATTTGTTTGACTATTTACCACATAAGTCAATTACACCATTATCACCACATAGCACATTTACATTTTGACTATTAACCACATAAGTCAATATCACCCTTTACACCACATTGCACATTTACATTTTGACTATTAACCACATAGCCTATTTACACATATTTCCATCATATAGTTTGACCTTCTACCACTAAATTCAAATTTATACAATTCATACATATTACATTCAAGCAATGGGCATAAACATTCATATCAACTTATAGTATGCATTCATATCGCATACACCACACATTTATCTACATTACTAAGTAAGTGCATAGGCACTTACCTTTGGAGTTGGAAGATCCCGTGCCTCCTCCTCAGGTCACAATTTGATTACCTAAACATACACACCTAGTTTAGTAATCTAACATTCATCACCAACACATTACAATTGAGCCCACAACTCAATTTCCATTTCCAACCCAAATTGACCCGTTTGGGTTGTTCCCACAACCAAACACACCCTTTCAATACAAACTCACCTACTTGAGTTTTCTTTCCAATACCTTGACACTAATTTCTCAATCAATAATTTTTATTAGGTCAATTTGGTGTTTGTTCAACCGTCTATTACCACCTAAACACTTAATCATCACTAATTCATCATTCTAGCATCATTATCCAAATACCCCCAATTTTCACCATATGAACCCTAACTTTTCAAAATCAAAATCAAAGGGTTCTAGGATGTTAATCACCTCTCTTTACCTTTATTTTAGCTATATTATCCACAATCTAACACTAATTCACCACATGCAAACTAAATTTTCGGATTTCTCAAACACCCACCCACTAACACATTCAAAGATGAAATCAAAGAGTGATTAACACTTACTTGATGTTAGGAGAGTGATGTGCAAGGCAAAACCCCTACAAATCAAGCTCCAAATGTATGTTTTAGCTCCAATTTCGGATTTCTCCTTTTCCTCTTGCTCCCAAACGACTCAACTCAACAAATGAGTTAAATTTTGACTTTCCTTAAGTCAAAAATGGCAGAATTTTGCCATTTACACCTTTGGCCCCTCAACTTTCATTTCACCCATTTCACTCCAAAACTAGTTAAAACTAGTATAACCCCATAAATAACTTGAAACCCACTTGTTTTAACTTATTTCATAAATATTATTTTCACCATAATATTTAGTAAAATATTTTATTTATTTGAAAAACGAAACCCGGATTTTGGTTCGTTACAAATCACCTCCCCTTATTTGGATTTCGTCCCCGAAACCCGACTTCACATAAAAAGGTTAGGATAATATTTGAGCATTTCTTCCTCGGTTTTCCAAGTTATATCCGCTCCCTTCTTATGTTTCCACCTCACCAAAACATGACTAATCTCTTTATTCCGCAATTTCTTCACCTTTCTATCCAAGATTGCCACCGGTTCCTCAACATAATTTAATTTTTCATCCAATTCAATATCATCCAAAGGAACAAAAGTAGATTCATCCGCTAAACATTTCCGCAAATGAGACACATGGAATGCGTTATGAAGTCTACTTAGTCCCTCCGGTAGCTCTAAACGGTAGGCCACCACACCCACCCTTGCTATCACCTTAAACGGTCTGATTAAACGTGGACTTAACTTCCCCCGTTTCCTAAACCGTATCACCCCTTTCCAAGGAGAGACTTTCAAAAGCACAAAGTCTCCCACTTGAAACTCAATCGCCCGTTTCCTATTATCCGGATAGGACTTTTGGCGATCTTGAGCCGCCTTCGAACGTGCTCTAATTTGGTCAATACTACCAATGGTTTCATTAACAACCTCTTTACTTCCAAGTTCCCGTTGACCAATTTCACGCCAACACACGGGTGTTCTACATTTCCTCCCATACAATGCCTAAAAAGGCGGCATACCAATACTAGAATGGTAGCTATTGTTGTATGAAAATTACACCAACGGTAAATGGTCGTCCCAAGTTCCCCCAAAATCCAAAGCACACGCTCGCAACATATCCTTGAGCGTTTGAATCGTCCGCTCGCTTTGACCATCCGTTTGTGGATGATAAGCGGTGCTAAGGTTCAATCTAGTCTCCATATCCTCATGGAACTTCTTCCAAAAACGAGAAGTAAATCTCGTATCGCAGTCCGATATAATCGACACCGGCACACTATGAGGTGACACAATTTCCTTCATATAGATTTCCGCCAAGCTATCCGAAGAATACGTTTCCTTTATTGGAAGGAAATGTGCACTCTTTGTCAACCGATCCACTACTACCCATATCGCATCATAACCCTTTCTAGTCTTTGGTAGTTTAGTGATCAAATCCATGGTGACATTCTCCCATTTCCAAAGCGGTATTTCAAGCGATTGAAGCTTTCCATACGACTTTTGATGCTCCGCCTTTACCTTTAAGCATGTGAGACACCTCTCCACATACTTAACTATATCACGCCTCATACCCGGCGACCAAAAATGACACCTCAAGTCATAAAACATCTTTGTGGCCCCCGGATGGATAGAATATTTGGATTTATGCGCCTCATCTAAAATAGTTGCCAACACACTTGACAATCTAGGAATCCAAATTCTGTCGAAGCATGTCTTTAATCCCGAGCTATTTTTCCCTAGCTTACAACATAAGCAACATTCCTTTCCTTTTCCAGATCACCACCAAGTGCTAACACTTGTGCCTCCCGAATTTCATCAATAAGAGATGATGAAATCGTCTTCCTAAATGACTTCACCTTGATAGGTGTATGGCTCGTCTTCCGACTAAGCGCATCCGCAACTACATTCGCTTTACTCGGATGGTAAAGTATCTCAGAATCATAATCCTTGACCAATTCAAGACACCGCCTTTGCCTCATGTTAAGGTATTTTTGGTCAAAGAAGTACTTGAGACTCTTGTGATCCATGTAGATCGTACACTTAGCCCCATACAAATAATGCCTCCAAATCTTGATCGTAAAAACCACGGGCGCAAGCTCTAAATCATGGGTAGAGTAATTCACCTCATGAGTCTTCAATTGCCTAGATGCATAGGCAATCACTTCCCCCTTTGCATCAGAACATAACCCAACCCTGAATGCGAGACATCCGAATACACCACAAAATCTTTGGTCCAGTCCGGCAAGGATAAGATAGGCGCCTTAGTGAACTTTTCTTTCAAGAGTTGAAAGGCAGATTCTTGCTCGGGACCCCATACAAAATTTGTCTCCTCACGCGTTAACTTCTTCATCGGTAAGGCAATCCGAGAGAAGTTTTTAATAAACCGCCGATAATAACCCGCCAACCCCAAGAAACTTTTAATCTCTGAAGGCGTCTTTGGTGATGACCAATATTCTACCGCCACTATCTTGGATGGGTCGACTGTAATCCCCTTATCATTCACCACACGACCCAAGAACAAGATCTCACGCAACCAAAATGCGCACTTTGAAAACTTTGCATAAAGCTTTTCCCTTTGCAACACTTCAAGAATTTCACGAAGATGAAAGGCATGATCACTTTCACTCCGCGAATAGATGAGAAGATCATCGATGAATATGATCACTGAACGGTCGAGGAATGGCCTACACACCCGGTTCATAAGATCCATGAAAACCGTGGGTGCGTTGGTAAATCCGAAAGGCATAACCGTGAACTCATAGTGGCCGTATCGAGTGCGAAAAGCTGTCTTATGGACGTCTTCTTCCTTCACTTTCAACTGACGGTACCCGGATCTCAAATTAATCTTAGAGAACCATGACGCCGCTTGAAATTGATCAAAGTGGTCGTCAATCCGAGGTAAAGGGTACATATTCTTCACCGTCAACTTGTTTAACTTCCGATAATCCATACACATCCTCATGCTTCCGTCCTTCTTTTTAACGAAGAGAACAGGTGCACCCCAAGGCGAGACACTTGGGCGTATGAAACCTTTATCTAGAAGCTCTTGCAATTGCTCCATTAACTCCTTCATTTCCGGCAGTGCCAACCTATAAGGTGCTTTGGCCACCGGCTTTGCACCCGGGATTAAGTCCATCCCAAACTCCACTTCCCTTCCCGGTGGTACCCCCGGTAACTCATCCGGAAACACATCCACAAATTGGTTTACAACCGGCACATCGCGAATATCTTTCACCCTTTCAACCACATCCGCAACACAAGCCATGTATGCCTTGCACCCACACACCGTGTACTTTGTTGCCTTCACATAGGAACACATTTTAACTTTACATTTCTTTTCACCTTCTATGTAAATGGACTCACCTAATGGGGAATCGAGTTATACCGCCTTAGGTCCACATAGAATATTCGCTTTGTTCTTTGACAACCAATCCATTCCCACTATTACATCAAAGTCTCCTATAGACATAGGAATCAAGTCTATAAGGAACATTTCACCCCCCACCCTTAACATGCAATTCCTATAAATATCGAATACTAGGAAACTCTTATCATTTTCCGACTCAATTTCTAAGGGTTCATCTAACTTGCTACTTTGAAATGAATAGTGCTTAACAAATTTTAAGAACACAAACGAATGACTAGCCCCCAAATTAAAAAGAACTAGCGCAGGTAAATAGTTAATCTTGAATGTACCTGACACCACTTTCGAGTTCGTCTTGGCCTCTTCCGCCGAGATGTGTAAAGCTCTCCCCTTGGACCTTGGCATCTCCACTTTCTTCTTTTCACCCCGACTTTGTTTTAGCTCGGGACAATCCGCCCTATTGTGCCCGGGCATGTAGCAGTTATAGCACAATTAAATTTGGCTTGAACGTTGGCTAGCCATATGCCCCGGCTTTCCACACTTGTAACAGCTCATTGTCCCCTTCCTACATTCCCCTGAATGCTCTTTTCCACAAATTTTACACCCACGGGGAACAAACCTGTTAAACGGTTTCTTGCTTGGGCTCCCGCACTTTATCTTCTTTACCACCTACTCAACAATTTCCCGCTTCCTCTTTTCGCCCCTTGCCTCTTGCCTCCTCAACTCCACCTCTCTTTCCCGACACCTATTAATCAAATCCACGAGTGTGGTAAAAGAGGATGGAGATATGATATCTTTGAATTCCACTGTCAGCATAGCATAGAACCTATTAATCTTTGCCTTTTCGGTCGATACCATGTCCGGACAGAACTTGGCACGATCAAAGAAGGCCCCAGCCAATTTATCAATTGACTCATTTGTTTGCCTCGTGAGGAGGAACTCCTCAGTCATCCTATCAACAATGGCTTGTGGGCAATGGTATTTCAGAAAAGCCACCTTGAATTCCTCCCAGGTCATGGAGGTCACCCCTAGCTCACCCCTCTCCTTTCGGAGATTCAACAACCACTCTTTAGCCCTTCCAGTCAACAAGGGCACACTAAACATCACCCTATCCTCAGGATTACACTTTGTTGTCTCAAAGTTTGATTCCATATCCACCACCCACCTGTGGCTAAGGATTGGGTCCACTTGCCCGTCATACTCCTTGGGCTTAATCACCATGAACTCTTTTAGAGTACACCATTGTGGTACCCTCTCCCTATTTTTCAATACATCCTTGAGAGTGAGCTTGATAGCCCCTGTCATTTCCTCCATTAGTAAGGTTGTGGCTTGCTCGAAGGCCTTAGCCACTTCCTCCTTTATCATATCTTGGATTCTTGGATCCAAGGGTTCATTGTTTGCCTCTTCTGCCATCTCTAAACGGAGAAAATGAACCAAAAACACCTTAATACCCAAGGTATCCATTTCACCTTCACTATTATATGTATTAAGTATATATATATACCTACCTATATACATACATACATATATAACCACCTTCACCTAATCCTTGCAAATGTTCATTGTTATATGGTTATCATAAAGTCCCTTGCACATTTCGTTTTATTAAACATATTGGCCAGACATGTTTAATAATACGCCATGCCCAATTGTAATTAACATCTCCATATAACAAGTCACACATCAAGTTTCGACACACATAACACTTTGTCATTCACTAATACATATACATATTCACCACATATATATATAACCACTTATCAAATCATTACTATCCTTTCATTTCCTCAAGCTCCGAGTGTAGGTCCTGAACAGATCCGAAAACACAGATCTACGGAGAAATCTTCAAACAGTCCGGATCAAGAGGCGGAATCTCTGGATCCGGTATCACTCTCGAATCAGAAATGGTAGAGACGGGTGCGGGAATCACAAACACGAACAGAAACATATGAAAAGGAAAAGTACAGATAATTGAAAGCATAAAACGTATGATTCTTTGATTGAAATGAAAATTAAAAGGCTCGATCATACACTAACAATTATCTCACCCCAGGGTGAGCTCCCCCTGGGGTGGTGATTCCCTCTACAGACACACACTCACTCCTAGGGCATAATCTGCTATATATAGGAGGCCAAGCACATGCGCCTTGTTTTCCAAGCCACCGCCCAATGGGCCTGAAAAACAGGTATCGAAACTACCTAGTTTCGATTGAACAAATGTTCAACCGAAACTAGTAGTTTCGATTGAACAAATGTTCAACCGAAACTAGTACTTTCGATTGAACAAAAGTTCAACCAAAACTAGTAGTTTCGATTGAACAAAAGTTCAACCGAAACTAGTAGTTTCGATACTGTAATTTCGATTAACAGCATCAGTCTCAAAATTATACCCAACACCGAGTCTTAGTCAAGTCCTTCATGGATTCTCGTATCATTTTCCCCCATATCAAGAGCATCCGGTTTTATTTTGGTGCCACCACACCAAATCCCTCAAACCATTGCTCTGATACCAAGTTGTAACACCCTTAATTGGAACACCAATTATTAAGAACATTAAACATATGCGGAAGCTTTTTGTCCCAGAATTTTTTTTACCATTCGTGTACCGCGAAGACCCAGGGGATCCCTTTCACGAACCGCGAGGGAACCCTGGTTTAAACTGTCCGCTGGAAGGGTTCTTCGCGTACCGTGAAGAACCTCCTTTCCATCTTCGCGTACCGCGAAGTCCACAAGATTTGGCTGTCCGCTTAAGAGGTTCTTCGCGTGACGTGAAAGACTCCCCTCTGTCTTTCGCGTACCGCGAGGAAGCCCTGTAAACAGAAAGTTACATTTTTCTCCCAGTTCTATACTTAGCCATATTTTACAAATTTTCATCAATTCCATAATTTCACCAAAATCCCCAACACTTGGGTTTTTGACCAAACTTTCAAACAACATTTATATACACTTCAAAACATTGTTTAAGTGTCATTTACACCACAATTCTAGGATTTTCCTATAAATCCCAAAAACACCAAAATTTGCATACGAGAATCCTTCCACACCTCGGATTTGACTTGAACTTACATCGGAGCTTTTCCTACATAACCACATTAACATATCACCGTTAGTAATGACGATAAACATATTCAAGCAAGTACTTGCACTTGTTTTCACCCCTATCACCCATTTGACCCGCTTAACCCGTTTGCATCCATTTGGTCATTTAAGGTTCTTTACTCTTGCACTTCCACTACAAGATTCATTCTTTTCATGTGACATCACCCCTTTTCTCCCATTTGAAGTATTCCGCACTTCTTATTGGGTTACATCCACTTGGTGCGAGTACCATAACTCGTCTTACCCATACTTGGAGTATTTGACTACAAGTCCACCCTTTGAAGTATTCCACACTTTTATTTAATTTCCACCTCTTGGTGCGAGTACCACAACTCGTCTTACCCACACTTGGATTATTTGACTCCAAATCCACCATTTGAAGTATTACACCCTTCTATCAACCATTTCACCAATTTACCACATTATGATTGACTATATTCCACATATATCAATTTCACCAAATTCTCCACATTACACGTATTTGTTTGACTATTTACCACATAAGTCAATTACACCATTATCACCACATTGCACATTTAGATTTTGACTATTAACCACATAGCCTATTTACACATATTTCCATCATATAGTTTGACCTTCAACCACTAAAGTTAAATTTATACAATTCGTACATATTACATTCAAGCAATGAGCATAAACATTCATATCAACTTATAGTATGCATTCATATCACATACACTACACATTTATCTACATTATTAAGTAAGTGCATAGGCACTTACCTTTGGAGTTGGAAGATCTCGTGCCTCCTCCTCGGGTCACAATTTGATTACCTAAACAAACACACCTAGTTTAGTAATCTAACATTCTTCACCAACACATTACAATTGAGCCCACAACTCAATTTCCATTTCCAACCCAAATTGACCCGTTTGGGTTGTTCCCACAACCAAACACACCCTTTCAATACAAACTCACCTACTTGAGTTTTCATTCCAATACCTTGACACTAATTTCTCAATCAATAACTTTTATTAGATCAATTTGGTGTTTGTTCAACCGTCTATTACCACCTAAACACTTAATCATCACTAATTCATCATTCTAGCTTCATTATCCAAATACCCCCAATTTTCACCATATGAACCCTAACTTTTCAAAATCAAAGTCAAAGGGTTCTAGGATGTTAATCACCTCTCTTTACCTTTATTTTAGCTAGATTATCCACAATCTAACACTAATTAACCACATGCAAACTAAATTTTTGGATTTCTCCAACACCCACCCACTAACACATTCAAAGATGAAATAAAAGAGTGATTAACACTTATTTGATGTTAGGAGCGTGATGTGCAAGCCAAAACCCCGACAAATCAAGCTCCAAATGTACGTTTTAGCTCCAGTTTCGGATTTCTCCTTTTTACTCTTGCTCCTAAACGACCCAACTCAACAAATGAGTTAAATTTTGACATTCCTCAAGTCAAAATAGCAGAATTTTGCCATTTACACATTTGGCCCCTCAACTTTCATTTCACCCATTTTACTCCAAAACTAGTTAAAACTAGTATAACCTCATAAATAACTTGAAACCACTTGTTTCAACTTATTTCATAAATATTATTTTCACCATAATATTTAGTAAAATATATTTGAAAAATGAAACCCGAATTTTGGTTCGTTATAAACAAGGAAGGTGGAAGAAAGGAAGGACAACTGCAAGATTTCGCATAAGCAACTGGGAAGGAAATGCCTACATTGGTAGACATATGACAAAATTAAAGACGACTTACGGTGGAAGCTCGGTTGAGGCTAATGAGTAGGATAGGTGATTGAAATGCGAATGGATTTTGGTGGAAACATCGGGAGTCGATGATAATGACTTAGTGAGTAATATGTGCTTATTAACGAGGTACATTGAACGCATGATAGCGATATTAAGGAGTGTCCAGGGAGAGACACATGATCATTGATCTAGAGGAGCTTTGCACAAGCTCCTAGAGAATATCAAAGGATGACTAGGGAGGTACCCTTATGATCATGGCAGTGGTACCTGAGTTTTAGAGAAGTCTTCTCTAGATGACAATTAGAATAAGTGACGAGAAGGGCGGTGGATGATCCAATAATGAAAAGCAAGGAACCCTACTTGGGTATGACCGTCGAAAGGACAAGACCACTCGAGATTATAAAAAGGAGTGGCGTCGTGTGTGCTGTGAGCTGATTAAGGAAAATTAGACGTATGAGCAAAGAGCTGACAGCACTGTACCATCTGAGTTAAAGTGGAGAGACAGTTATAAAGGGACATGTAGGTAGGACCTACTAGTCCCAAGGATGAAAACGAACGATGGAGAAAAGTTCCTTGAACACCAAAGATGGTGGCCGAACTATAAAGTGAAGTGACCCGGACAATGTACGCGGAGGTGAATGAATGGCATCGAAGGACTTTGCATGCACAAGCAGGAGTAAAAGAATGAGTTGTGTTGGTTTGTATCGACACAATATTCGAGAACGAATCCTCTTTTAAGGGGGATAGACTTGGAACATCCCGAAAATCCCTAAGTAAGGGTCAAGGCTATAATGTGACTCGGGTCACTCTTAATTGGCAGGATTGCCAAGGATTTTAACGTAAAATCCTATTCATGGGATTATAAAGACTCGGTTAGCCGAATTGGAAGCGGTTTGGATTCATTTAGATCAAAACGAACTAGAAGAACCCGGGAAGTATTTATTTAGAGAGTCGAGAACTTGTTACAAATATTGGAAAATACGAGGACCCGGATGTAAACCCCGAATATATATATATATATATATATATATATATATATATATATATATATATATATATATATATATATATATATATGTATGTATATATATGTATATGTATATATATATATATGTATATATATATATGTATATATATATATATGTATATATATATATATGTATATATATATATATAATATATATATATCATCTTTGAGTAACCCTATATATATATATATCATCTTTGAGTAACCCTAAGCATTTTTGAAAAAGCTTGGGAGGTGCGGTTGCCTTAAGGCAGAGACACCGACTGCACCAAGAAGCCGGCAATGATGGTTCGCGGTGGTTTAAGAGCACTCTTCCCGTATAACCGAGGTAAATCCATCCACACTTTGATTCACCTTGCTATTGTTTATTACATTCACCCTAACCGAGACCGTAACAAGGTAAGATTGAAGGCTGTTTGTGGGGTTCGCACGGGCTGCCATAGCTCACGAAAGTCAAGTAACTATCTCAATTCATCTTTGAGTAAGTGTTGTTCGGTCGTATAAATAGAACCATAATGGGATTGCATGTGTGTGCGTTTAGTGTGTGTATGTATGAGGAGTTGTCCCTGCTCACGTAGACAAGTCTGGTCACAAATAGAGTTTTGGATGGTGGCCAGTAGGGTGGGAATAGGGAGAAGTGAAGCATGACAACCAAGGAGGGGTGGCCATGGCGGTGTACGGCGGGGTGCGACAAGTGCGTAAGGAGGAGATGACGGCTGTTATGGAGGTGTACATGGTGAGCTGCTACGGCCGGAATAGGGTGCCCAATGAAGAAGATAACCCGGTGATCGGATAAGTGACGTACTATAAAGATTTCGGAGACTGTGTTGGGCCGGTGAAAAACGGTCCGAGTCGGATCCTGTGCTACGGCTAGAGTTTTGGGAGCTTCAAGTTTTACATGGCGGATGGCTTACATGCGTGGGAACCTAGTTTGAGCTTATGGTTTATTGACGATTCAAGAACGATTCATTGCGAGACGAGAACGAGGAAGGGATTGCATGTCATGCATGCGTGCATGAATAAAAGCTCGTGTTTGGGTACACAAGTCCTATCCGGTTTAGGAGAACGGGTGTACACAAACCCATAAGACTAGGGTTCCATAGAAAGAAATGACGAGCAGGCGAGACGACGTTTGGAATTCTATGTTATGTATTGTATGACGTACATGTAGAACATGTTCTGATCAAGTGATCGTACGTTTGTCAGGATTAGGATTCAGGCGAGTGGACGAAATGTAGAGCAAGGATCGGGACTCAACATAACCCGTGAGTTTCTAATCTCCCTCTTTTAAACATTTTACTACTTTGGGGCTAACGTACGTACATTCACGTGGTGTTAATATAATTAATAATGTTAAGGGTTTCGGGTTCTAACACGTTATGTTTCGGGTATAAAATGATTATTAAGAGTCGTAGAGTCAATGGAGTGATAAGGGTAGATCGGGGGTAGGAGTCATTATTATGTGACGTAATAAGGGTGGATCGGGGAGAGTCGGGTTTTAAGCTAAATGCCTATGATTTTATGTGTGAGTTAAGGATATTGCATGTTAATGCGTGACGTGTCAAGGGCCGAATGGGAAGGTTCGTTCCCTGTATTAAATGCTAATGAATTCCTAATATTAAATATGTTGTTCTAGGGTTATGCGTGAGGTGTGTGTGTAGTTAATGAGTTTTGTATATAATGTGTGATATTACGTGTTTATATTTAAGTGTCGGCTTTGCTTCGTTGTCCTTATGGCACGGCAAACAGGATTGTGGGGAAGACGGGGTCCTTCGGGAAGTCACCAAAGGTGACAATTATTTAACAGGTTAACGATCTCGGGGTGTGTTGATCACCCTGACGAGGGTGCAACGATGAGGTATGTGTTTGCATGCGTACATATAAGTGTTAATTTGCATGCTAATGTTTAGTTATATTTACTCTGTATAAGATTGTGTTATTATGATGTGTTGAATTGTCGTGTAGAGTTTGACTGGTCGTTGAGTCAGGACTTGTGATGTGACGTGCATAAGAGTTGTGTCAATTATTTGTGAGAGCCTTGGTTAAGGCAGGATGTGTTAATGTCTAGGGTAGATTGAGTTGACCCAGAGTCGAGTTAATGTGTATTCTTGGATAGGATGTGCTAGTATAGTATGTTGAATCTATACGGTTGTGATTGTAGGGTTATTACTATTTACATGGGTAGTACTGGTTGAGTCTCGGGTGATAAACGTTTATGAGATGTCGTGGGATGACAAGGGATTTGTGTTTCGTAAATATATTTTATAAGGACCGGTGGGTCCGAGTGAATTAAACTGAAGAACTTGGTGTGATGGTTTTTATTTAATTTAAACTATTTGAACTTACTCAGCATAGATGAGTTTGTGTGTACGTTAAATTGTATGCAAGTAAGCAGTGTAGTGACATATCTTGGCATGGAAGCGGCGTTACTCGGATCGGTGTGCAGTCATTCGTAAGGTAAACCTAATAACATTAAATGGTTATAAATGTTTTAGAAAGACTTCCGCTGTAGTTTGAATTGTAATAAATGCGTCTTTAATGAAAATGACCCGTTATGAGAACCAACTTTAGGATACCCGGGTTGGGGTCTTACACTTTTCTTCTTTACTTATTGAGATCCACCTTACAGGCCGGGTAACTCATTTTATTTGGGACCTTGAGTATATTTGACTCACAGCATCCCAAATGTATCAAGCATTTGTTTTCATTTCATGTATATGCTTGATTTACTCACCAACCAGTCCTTACCTTAAAACTTCGTAACGGTTTCTCCACGATGTATTAGAAGGGTTTATATATAGGAAGTACCAGCAGCGTATCCATCACCCCTCTAACATTTCGTGAGTACTCCGTTATTCCATTTTAGGGTTTACACTCATTTCATCATACTCATTCATGTTTGCACGTATCATCATGCATTCACATATTCATCAAGCATTTCTCATATTCATATTCATCACGTATTCACTTTCATTATGCATGGTATAGTTTCATCTCATATTCGTATTTGTTATATATTGTAAACAGGGGTGATTTTCCTTTCAGATCAGTACCTCCAACAGAGATGTCCCCAGGAAATAGCGACGGGTCTAGGAGAGATTTATACACCGCTATTTCCTAGACAGGACATTCCATTTATCAGATAACTACATACCGGTTGGATGTTCTCCCATACGTTTACTATATTTCTTTATTCTTTATTAGTCTATACCCCTAAACATTCATAATGGTTTCACCATGAAGTACACAAGATGTTTATATATAGGAAGTATAGCGGCGTATCCACCACCCCTTGGATACGTCGTGACTACTCCATTACTCCCGTTTAGTGTTTAGACTAATCCGTCATTACCCCGTACCCTCGTCATATCACATATCACGTATAATTTTAACACATAATTCACGTATTTGTGTCTAGGGTACGGGTCCAGTGTACTTACATTATCCTTGGGTAGTTCCTAAGTTCGTTCCTCGCTTTAACCATTTCTCTGAACTCGAACCACACTCGTAGCATACCGCACTCGCACCGAAATGCGCCGCACCAGGTCTTCTAACCTTTCTTAGAGTGTGTGTGTGTTTGTAGGTGATGGTGTTGGTGTTTGTTGTTGTTTCATTTTGAACGACAGTGCTTTCTTATTTATAGGCTGAAACTGCACCGATGTCGGACCGACGTCTAAAACGATATCGGTTCGACGTCCACATGTCGGACCGACGTCTATAACCATGTCGGTACGACTTCGAGCTGAGTCACCAAACACGCATTAAAGCCTCCTGATTTGCTTCAGCAACACACGTCAGATCGTTATGCTTCGGATATCGGTCCGACATCTCTTATTTTCATATTCTCCTCGTCGAAACACCCCATTTTAATATATTATGGCTCCCGTAACTCATTTTCTAGCCCGAGATATGCTTATGCGAAGCTTTTGGTTATTTCCGGGCGAATAGTCTTCCAATTTCGAACCCGGTTGGGTTATTTGGTCACGTTTCTCAACCAACACGTGTCCTATCTTATGTTTAGGAGTTTTGGGATATTATAACCCCCCCCCCTTAATTTAGGTTTCGTCCTCGAAACCTGTTAATCTTTAAATAGTTGTGGGTAGCTCTTTCTTATTTCTTCCTCACTTTCCCAGGTAATCTCCGACCCTTTTTTGTGCTTCCATTGCACTAGTACTTGTTTGATTGTTTTGTTACGTAGCTGCTTCTCTTTTGTGTCTAGAATCTTGATAGGCTCTTCAACATAGGTTAACTTATCATCAACTTCTATCTCTTCTAAAGGAATGTGTGAAGTCTCATCCTCCAAACACTTTCTTAAATAAGATACATGAAACGTGTTGTGTATCTTATTCAATTCCTCAGCTAGTTCTAACTAGCTACCTTTCCGACTCGTTTAATGATTTTGAAAGGACCAATGAATCGTGGACTTAGCTTTCCACGTTTCTTGAATCGGATTAGACCTTTCCTAGGAGATTCTTTCAACAAGACATAATCTCCTTCTTGGAATTCTATTGGTCTACGTCTCTTGTCTGCATATGACTTCTGTCTATCTTGTGTAGCTTTTAAACATGTCTTGATTACGTCAAGCTTCTCTAACATGGCTTGAACTATTTCTTTGCTGCCTAACTCCTTCTGACCAATTTCTCCCCAACATACCGGAGTCCTACATCTTCTACCATATTGCATCTTATAAGGTGGCATACCAATACTGGAATGGTAGTTGTTATTGTATGAGAACTCTACTAATGGCAGATGGTTATCCCAACTTCCACCGAAATCAATTATACATGCACGCAACATATCTTCAAGAGTTTGTATTATCCTCTCACTTTGACCATCGGTCTGAGGATGATATGACTTGCTGATCAATAATCTAGTTCCCATCTCCTCATGGAACTTTTTCCAAAAACGTGAAGTGAAACGAGTATCTCGATAAGAGACAATCGAGATTGGCACTCCATGTCTGGAAACGATTTCTTTGATAAACAAATCAACTAAATTTTCTGAAGAGTATGTCTCACGTATTGCTAAGAAATGAGCACTCTTAGTTAACCGATCAACAACCACCCAAATGGTATTATAACCCCTAGTTGTCTTTGGTAGCTTGGTTATGAAATCCATAGTGAGATGTTCCCACTTCCATTCTGGGCTTTCTAATGGTTGTAACCTTCTGTATGGCTTCTGATGTTCTGCTTTAACTTGTAGGCAAGTTAAGCATTTAGCTACATATTTCACGATATCAAATTTCATTCCGGGCCACCAATAATCCTTGCGCAGATCTTGGTACATTTTTGTAGTGCCCGGATGAATAGAATATCGTGATTTATGAGCTTCATCGAGAATTTTAAGTCTAAACTCACCTGATCGTGGCATCCACATACTACCAAATCGAGTCTTGACTTTATACTCATTCTCTTCTAGAAACTTCTCCTGACCAGCCATTCTTTCTTTCTTAACATTCTCACCTTTTAATGCTTCGATTTGTGCATCTCGAAGCTGGCTCATGAAATCAGGAGTTATTACTAACTTATATGCCTTCACCTGAATATGATGATGCTCTTCCTTTCGACTTAGAGCATCGGCTACTACATTAGCCTTTCCGGGATGATACAAGATTTCATAATCATAATCTTTAACCGGTTCCAACAATCGTCGTTGTCTCATGTTTAAGTCCTTCTGGTCAAAGAAGTACTTAAGACATTTGTGGTCTGTATATATCGTACACTTCGTTCCGTACAGATAATGCCTCCATATCTTTAGTGCGAATACTACCGGAGCTAATTGTAGATCATGGGTTGGATAGTTTACTTCATGTGTCTTTAGCTGTCGAGAGGCATAGGCCATCACTTTTCCACTTTGCATCAAAAAACATCCTAACCCAAGTTTTGAGACATCAGAATACACCACAAAGTCTTCTACTCCTTCTGGTAATGCAAGAACCGGAGCTTGTGTCAATCTTTCTTTCAATATCGGGAATGCCTTCTCTTGTGCCATATTCCATTCGTATTTCGAATTCTTTCGAGTTAGATTAGTTAATGGGGTGGCTATCTTAGAGAAGTCCTAAATGAACCTTCTATAATAGCCAGCTAATCCCAAGAAACTACTAACTTCCGATGGACTCTTAGGTGGAGACCATTTCATTACAGCCTCTACCTTTGCGGGGTCTACTGAGATACCTTCTGCGTTTATAACATGACCCAGAAATTGAACTTCTCTTAACCAGAATGCACATTTTGAGAATTTAGCATATAGTTTCTCTTTTCGTAAAGTACCAAGTACTTTCCAAAGGTGTTGTGCATGTTCTTCTTTATTCTTTGAATAAATCAAAATATCATCAATGAAGATAATAACAAATTTGTCTAACACTGGCCGGCATACTCAAGTCATAAGGTCCATGATAATGGCCGAAGCATTTGTCACTCCAAATGGCATCACTACAAATTCATAGTATCTATAACGAGTTCTAAAAGTTGTCTTAGGTACATCTTCTTCTCGTACCTTGACCTGATGATAACCGGATCTTAAGTCAATCTTGGAAAACCAACTTGATCCTTGTAATTGATCAAACAGATCATCAATTCTAGGTAAAGGATACCTATTCTTGATAATCAATTTGTTCAATTCGCGGTAGTTTATACACATCCTCATACTACCATCTTTCTTCTTCACAAACAGAATTGGTGCACCCCAAGGGGACACTCTTGGACGTATAAATCCCTTGTCCAACAATTCTTGCAGTTGTGACATCAACTCCTTCATTTCTGTTTGTGCTAACCTATACGGAACCTTAGCTACCGGCTTAGCTTCCAGAATTAAATCAATTTTAAATTCGATCTCTCTCTCAGGTGGAGCACCTGAAAGATCGTCTAGGAATACTTCTGGGAATTCTTTCACTACTGGAACTTGATCCAGTTCCTTCCCTTTCATCTTCGCTTCAGCTACGTAGGCTAAGAAGGCTTGATGACCTTGTCCCACGTAGCTACTAATCTTGGACATTGGTGTGATCTGGTTTCGTTGTTCACCAATGACACTAACTTCCTTTCCTGTACGCGTCATGAATCGTACAATCTTCTGATTGCATATAATCGTTGTAGCGTGTGAATATAACCAGTCCATTCCAATGATTACGTCGAATTCTTGCATCAACATTGGAAGTAAGTCGACAAGATATTCTTCTCCTTCTATCAGTAGTCGGCAATCTTGGCATATCTTAGTTGCTACGCAGTTTTGATCACTCGCGATTTCAACTTCTAATGCCTTAGCCAACTTACTTCTATTAAAGTTTCTAGAGTTCGCACATTTTAAAGAAATAAATGATCGACTAGCTCCTTTATCGAATAAAACACAAGCATGTAGGGAATTCAAGAGGAATGTACCTGATACAACATCAGGAACATCTTTCGCTTCCTCTTTAGTGATCTGAAAAGCCCTACCCCTTGGTTTTGGAGCTTCGATCCTCTTTACTTCATTCTCTGCTACTCTTGACCCTTCTCCGCCCTTTTCCATCTTAGATTTTAGACCAGGACATTCTCTGCTAAAGTGTCCTGGATGATAACAATTGTAGCACAATTGGGTGCCACTCATGCACTGCAATGCAGTGTGTCCAGTTCTTCCACACTTATGACAAGTCGTAGACTTGAATCGGCACTCTCCTGGGTGCCTCCTTCCACAAGTCTTATAACTCTGAAAACCTTTTCTTGTGGAGGAACCGCCTCCCGGATTGCTAAACTTAAACCTTTTAAGAGGCATAGGAGAAGGATAACTTTCTCCTTTCCTCTTCCCATCTCTTTCAGTCTGTCTCTTAAGCTCAGTTTCTCGTTCTCGAGACCAATCGATCATTTCCTCCAAGTTTGCACACTTGGACGGATGGATGAATTCTCTAATCTCAGTTTTAAAACCAGATGGCATCTTGTCATCCACATCTCTTGGGTGGTTAACAAAGCCGGACAGAATCTGGCCTTTTCATAGAAGATCCCCGTGATCTCATCTACTGTCTCTATTGTGCGACGAAGTTGAAGAAACTCCTAAGTGATTCTCTCAATTTCCGCTCGAGGGTAATAATGTTTTAGGAAGATATCTTTTAATTATTTCCATTTCATTTCCTTAATTCTTTCTCTACCTTTCTCTCTCTTCACCACTCCCCACCAATCATCAACTCATTCTTTCAGCTGATTGGTGGCAAAGGTGACTTCGTCCTCTTTCTCACAGTGACATGTATCTAATGCCCTTTCTATCAAGGCGATCCACCTCTGACTTTCTAAGGGATTAACAGCTCCCTTAAATTCTAATGGTTTGCAGGTCATGAAACCCTTATACGTGCAACGAGTTGACTTCGTATCAACTTTTGGATTTCCTCCTTCTCCATTCTGAGTAATGTCTTTATGGCTTTCAAACCAACTCTCTAATGAGTTCTGTAAATCCGCTTGTAGGATCGGAAAGTTCGCGTCGAACGCTTTTCCTACTTCTATTTCTATTTGTCTCCGGATGTTTTCCGGGACTTGTTCTACCTTGTTCTTATCATGACGTGGAGATTCATTATCCTGTGGCTTCCTTCGTCACGTATTTCATTGTTCTGATGTTCAGCCATTTGCTGAAACACGATATCGTTTAATCTCTCATTCGTTTTACCCTAATCATAGTCCAGGGTTTTATATTACAGGCCTCATATTAATTTAATCTTGTTCAAGGATTTCACATAAAGTTCATACTCATGTATTCGTACATATGCATATATTCTAATCATGCATATTCATATCCGTGGCTTACTATCTGCTGACATAAGTTATCATATGGAGTTGAGGATATCATGAGGGTCCCATGCATTAACTCTTATACTGGCTAGGCATAAGGTAATGTATATTACCATCCTGATACTCCCAACTATCATATGGAGCTTTATCTCATACAAAGTTCTGCCCACGTATACTCACATATTTCTGTTTAAGCACTGGAATTTAACGTACCTGCTTCCTTGGACGGCCTCAGATTAAATCCCTATTTATATCACGAGCACTTATGGTTTGAGTTTAAGTACCCTTTCTGATACTTAAATCTCTCAAACCGTGCTCTGATACCAACTTTTAACAGCCTACTTATCTTACTATTATTTTATCAGAGTTTAATACAGAAAACTGGTCCCATATTAGTAAAACCTTGCCATAATGGCTAAGGTAACCTTTTCATTTATAATAATATATTGTTTTACAAAAGATGATATAATTACATCTTTATACAAAGGGATTTTCCAACTCCGATAACTCTGGCCACAGGAAGCTTTATTCCACGTGCTTCTTTCCTACAGTATTTGGAAAACCTTTTTGAATTAGCTTACACTAAGTAAGTACACTACATTACTCATTTTATTATAAACCCTTTAGTTTCTTATTGTTCAAGTTTTCATGGGCTCTCGAGCCCACGTAACCATCTCCGGACGTACCTCCGGTCACGCTATTCGTACATTTTATGGGTGTGCTAACACCCTCGCAACCATCACAGGTCGTACCTCAGGTCCGAGTTTTGGCAAGGTCCTTATACTCGTCAGTATAGACCCCTTGCATTTGTCACGAAGACTCATTCATTTCTTAACCCCGTAGGCCTAGAGTTTACTCTTTCTGCCCCATAGGCCTAGAGTTTCCTTTTTTCTTTTCTTTTCTTCTTTATTTACTGAGATCCACCTTACAGGTCAGGTATCTCATTTTATTTGGGACCTTGAGTATCTTTGACTCACAGCCTCCCAAATGTATCAAGCATTTGTTTTCATTTCATGTATATGCTTGATTACTCACCAACCAGTCCTTACCTTAAAACTTCGTAACGGGTTCTCCATGATGTATTAGAAGGGTTTATATATAGGAAGTACCAGCGGCGTATCCACCACCCCTCTAACACTTCGTGAGTACACTGTTATTCCATTTTAGGGTTTAGTCTAGTTTCATCATACTCATTCATGTTTGCACGTATCATCATGCATTCACATATTCACCATGCATTTCACATATTCATATTCATCACGTATTCACTTTCATTATGCAAGGTATAGTTTCATCTCATATTCATATTTGTCATATATTGTAAACTGTGGTGATTTTCCTTCCTGAGCAGTACCTCCAACAGAGATGTCCCCATGAAAGAGCGACGGGTCTAGGAGAGATTTATACACCGCTTTTTCCTAGACATGACATTCCGTTTGATAGACAACTACATACCGGTTGGATGTTCTCCCAAACGTTTACTATATTTCTTTATTCTTTATTAGTCTATACCCCTAAACATTCATAATGGTTTCAACACGAAGTACACAAGAGGTTTATATATAGGAAGTACAAGCGACATGTCCACCACCCCTTGGATACGTCGTGACTACTCGATTACTCCCGTTTAGTGTTTAGACTAATCCGTCATTACCCCGTACCCTCGTCATATCACATAGCACATATCACATATCACGTATCATTTTAACACATAATTCACGTATTTGTGTCTATGGTACGGGTCTAGTGTACTTACATTATCCTCGGGTAGTTCCTAAGTTCGTTCCTCCCTTTAACCGTTTCTCTGAACTCGAACCGCACTCGTAGCGCACCACACTCGCACCGAAACGCGCCGCCCCGGGTCTTCTAACCTTTCTTAGAGAGTGTGTGTGTGTAGGTGATGGTGTTGGTGTTTGTTGTTGTTTCATTTTGAACGACAATGCTTTCTTATTTATAGGCTGAAACTGCACCGATGTCGGACCGACGTCTAAAACGATATCGGTCCAACGTCCGCATGTCGGACCGACGTCTAAAACCATGATGGTCCGACGTCGAGCTGAGTCACCAAACACGCGTCAAAGCCTCCTGATTTGCTTCAGCAACACACGACGGACCGTTATGCTTCGGATATCGGTCCGACATACCTTATTTTCATATTTTCCTTGTCGAAACACGCCGTTTTCATATATTATGGCTCCCGTAACTAATTTTCTAGCCCGAGATATGCTTATGCGAAGTTTTGGGCTATTTCCGGGAAAATAGTCTTCCAGTTTCGAACCCGGTTGGGTTCTTTGGCCACGTTTCTCAACCGACACGTGTCCCATCTTATGTTAAGGAGTTTTGGGATGTTACAAGCTTACACACAAACATAACACAATTGAAATACATGCAAGTCATAGTGAGTTTAAGATTGTGACATTCCGGATTTTTATTCACGCATTTGTAATATATATCATGTAATCATTTCCAACTAAATGAAATGCAAGTGCTTTATTTAATTTTGTACAAAATATATATTTATTTATTTTATGGGTTTAAAATAAAAAAATAAAAAAATAAATAAAATAAAATAATAAATACGTTTTAAACTTCTATAAAATATAAAAATCTAAATTTAAAAAGTTTCAGATTTAATAAAATAACCTATTTAAATAAGATAACTAACTCTTATAAAAATTATTTATAACAATAATAATAATATAAGTTTATAAAATATATTTGAAAATTTAAAGAAGTTAAACTAATTATTTTTATAAAAGTTAAGGGGTTGTTTTGAAACTTTTCAAACTAGAAGGTTTTAAGCAAAAATCATCTGAGGGACTATTTCTGTACAAATCAAACTACAAGGACTCATCCGTAATTATCTCAGGGGCCGAATTAAATCAAAACCAAACTACAAGGACGAAACCTGCCAATTCCCAAATCGACCTTCCGGTCACCATGTTCCTTGGTCCGGCGGGTAAAGCATTTTTCCGACGAGCACCCCGACAGGGCTGTTCCCTGCACCTCGACAGCCGCTACAGGCATCCCTAAACTCGTCTTCCCCATGCGAACAAAAGGCCCCGACCAATTGGTCTCCCCAACATACGAATCGCCTGATCTTGTTGGTGGCCGAGAACCCACGCCCCAAATTCGAGCCCGACAGTCAACCTCCACGCGTATTTAATAGCTCGTTATCTTTGCCACGTCCAGACGAGTGTCGGGACGTGCCAAATTGCACGCTTTGTCATAAGAAACGAACTCGGCTATAAATAGCCATAGTCGGACCTGCTCGAGCTCGCTACCCCTCTTCCACCCAATCGCACTCCAAATTGAAGGCACCATTACAATCGCCATCTCTGTGTGAAGCTGTGACCAAGGTTGTAGAGGCTAATCCCATCCAGAAGCTCGATTCTCATTCTGGACATTCTCGGATTCAAGACTCTGCCGTCCAGCCCCTTTGCGACCACGTAAGAATCCTCAACCTCGTTTCTTTACCTTCTGTTATCATAAGGCAAGCTGAACCAATCGAAGTCACGACTCCAAAACATCGATTACCGGACAAACTATTGTTTTGAAAAAAATTACTGTTTTATTTTCTAAAGTCTGGGCCATCAAAACTACCTAGTTTCGATTTAGTAAATGGTCAATCGAAACTAGTAGTTTCGATAGATGGTAGTTTCAACAGCCTGTGTATCACTTATAAATGATCAATCGAAACTAGTAGTTTCGATAGATGGTAGTTTCGAAAGCCTGTGTATCACTTATAAATGATCAATCGAAACTAGTAGTTTCGATAGATAGTAGTTTCGACAGTTCTGTGTATCACTTGTAAATGGTCAATCGAAACTAGTTTCGATTGAACACAGTTCCGATACCTGTCACAACTATAAACAGTTTCGATCAAATCAGTACTTTCAAGTAAAACCTGGACCAACTTTTATGCAAATAACACTAAGAAATGTTATTATAAACCCATACACAATTAAATACTAATACGCACATGTAAACATACAATAATACCCATTTATCTACATAGGGTTTCAACGTGCTTAGACTTCAACATCTTTATCACCTACACGCGTGGAAAATACCCGCTTGCAAAGTGAGTTACATAGCCCCTGTTTTACATTTTTACATACTTTGGGGTGAAACGTTATTTCATGCTACTCAATCACATTGTTTATACGTGTTATACATGTGAACTATATGCTTATTATCTTGGATGTACATACATTTAAACACAAAAAAACCAACAGTAATATTAATAAATCTATTGTGCCTGACCAGCCCACCCAGTTAGGGTGTTTATTACTGCATACTCGGATGTAGCCGCGTGGTATATTCAAACATACCGGATATAGTGCGTAACTATATTCAAACGTTACCGGACTTAGCTGTTGTGCTCTGTTCAAGCGCGTTAAACAAGGTTTGAATTGTGATTAGATTAATGATACACCATATATATACTATGTTTAACAATATAAACAATGAGTTGCACAACGTTTTTATCTACTACTTATCGGAACTACAAACCTATGTACTCACCAACTTTTTAGTTGACACTTGATTTAAATAATGTTTCAGGTTTGGATATGTGATTGCTTGCCGAAGATTCCTCCACTTAAGAACTATGGACCTAGTTAAATAAATCAATGTTTTGAACTAGATTAGGTTATTTGAAATGTATTGTATTTGGATCTTTGTTGTCTTAAAATTTAATTAATGAATTATGCAACATTTTTGTTATCATGTGCTATTGAACAATCACTCTATTGTCGGCCTCGATGATTCCGCCATCGGTCGGGGTGTGACAGATTGGTATCAGAGCCATGGTTATAGGGAATTAGGTTATTAGACACAATGACCTAGACTATAACCCTAGGACTCCCTTTTTATGTGGTATGTGCTAAATGATTAATTGTTATGTGAATTATTTGTAGTTAGGAATTATTTGAATTTTCCCAAGTTTGGTACATGAGACTTATACACATACATACAAGGCTTAAATACATGATACATACTTTACATACACATTTGACAAATAAACATATGCAAACAAATACACTACCCATCCTTATCCATACTCTTTCTATACTATTTGCAACATTTCTACACATTTTATACTCATAGACTCTCGAGTCTATTAAAATCTTGAAAATCTCGTCAACGACTTAATTTCTTGAAACCAGTAAAGGACATGTGCAATCTGGAAGGGTGACACCTGTACATTGGGTTTTCTGTCTAGGAAAGCATTTCGTATAAATCCAAATAAACGGACACGTATGCTTTCCTAGGAATTCCTGAAGTGAGTGTTTACCTATAGGCTAAAGCATGTCTCCTTGAAAGTTTTGAGGAATTATTTAACGTTGATAAGTCAATGTATTCGTAAGGATACGATCCGAACTTAAACTCAAAATTTGGGGACATTATAGCAAGATAGGAAGAACTAGACGAACATGCAAAGCAAATCATTATTACGGGTGCACACGTAATAACGAATTGTAGTGCATGCAAGTCCCGGCAATTCCTACTACGCGAATAATGATCTATAACATCACATTCTACCCGAAATAGATGGCATAGTATCCCCCAGTAACTTTGAATAAATACACATGCACTGGCACGCGTCTTGATGAAACCCGCTTTTCTACTTACATTATTTCCTACTATGACTCATATATATCCATCTTATCTAAAATATCATTGTCTTTTCTTATGGTGATATAATGCCTCCTCGACGTGCAAACTCTAGCACTTCCAACCCGGATCTTGCTACCCTTCTTGCCCAGCTAGTGGGGCAAATGACCCAAGCCAATAACAACAGTGACGGGTCTCACAACACCCAAGGAATCGGTGGTACCAACCCGCCTCAATGCACGTTTAAGAACTTTAACTCGTGCAATCCTACAAAATTCTTCGGGACTGAAGGTGCTACCGACCTATTGCAATGGTTTGAAAGCATGGAAAGCACATTCCTAAACAGTGACTGCCCCGATAATCTTCGGGTTCGCTATGCCACAAGTGTACTTCAAAAGAGAGCCCTCACCTGGTGGAACGGTGAGAAACGCACTCGTGGTGTTGAGGTTGCTACATCTTTATCATGGGATGATCTGAAGAAAACCATGACTGATGAATTCTGTCCTCGAAATGAAATGAGGAAGCTCGAAACTGAGTTTTGGGATCTTGCCCAAGACAGCGGGGATAATCTGGCTTACACCACCCGATTTCAAGAGCTGAGCCTATTGGTGCCTCATATGATCACTCCCCTTGCTCGTGAAATTGAAAAATACATAGGCGGACTGCCTATACAAATTCAAGATGCTGTGTTACGAAGCAATCCTCCTACACTTGAAGCTGTTATCCGTCTATCCGCTACACTATCCGACAACCATGTCAAGGCCGGAACCTTATCAAGAAAGGGTTCCAAGAAGGTTGTTTCTACTCTTACAGCCGTCAAGGATGTAAAACCTGAGTCTTCTAACCACAACAAGAAACGAAAGGGTCGAAACTTCGCAGCCGTAACTCCCGCTGTACCTGCTATTCAAGCGGCCCCTTTGGGTCAAAACCTGAAACCTTATCTAGGCCCGAATCCCCAATGCCAGACCTGCAAGTACCATCATCCTGCCAACTTACCATGCCAATAGTGTTCAAGCTGCGGACGATATGGACACGTGGTCACTACTTGCCGTACCCGTCCATCAAGCTGCTCCAGCCAACCGTCCCATCTATCCGGCACCTCTCAATGGTCGGGCATGTTATGAATGTGGAGACCCAAACCATTTCCGTGACCGATGCCCAAAACTTCATCATCAAGGTGGTCCTTAAGGACGAGCGTTTAGTATAAACCCTAATGAGGCTCAAGCAAACAACGACGTGATAAACGGTACGTTTCTCGTAAACAATCATTATGCGTCCATTTTATTTGATACCGGTGCCGATTGGAGTTTTGTGTCTCTTGCCTTTGAATCTCGACTTACTAAACAAAGAACGAAACTTGACAATTCTTATTCCGTGGAGATAGCAAACGGAAAATCTATTACCATAAATTCTGTTATCCGCGACTGCAATCTCGAGCTTAATAGTCATGAATTCTCCGTTGATCTCCTTCCAATGCAATTGGGAAGGTTCGATATTATAATTAGCATGGACTGGTTATCCAAGCACCATGCCGAGGTTATTTGCTACGAAAAGTGCATTCGTATACCTCTCCCTTCGGGTGACACGTTAGTTATTTTAGGTGAAAAACCGTGTCGTGCTCATCAACTCATGTCTTGCACATTAGCACAAAAGTACTTGCGGAAAAAGTACGTTGCTTTCTTGGCCCACGTAGTTAACACGAAAGACAAGGGTAAGAAATTGCAAGATATTCTGATCATTCGAGACTTTCCCGAAGTATTCCCCGAGGATTTACCTGGTCTTCCTCCTCCTAGACAAGTGGAGTTTCGTATTGACCTTGTGCCAGGAGCAACTCCCATGGCAAAAGCTCCCTATCGTCTTGCACCTTCCGAGATGCAAGAGCTCGCAAGTCAATTACAAGAACTCTCATCTAAAGGATTCATCCGCTCGAGCCATTCACCTTGGGGTGCTCCCGTGCTATTCATAAAGAAAAAGGATGGATCGTTTCGAATGTGCATCGATTATCGTGAACTCAACAAGCTTACAATTAAGAACCGTTATCCTTTACCCCGTATCGACGATCTTTTCGATCAGCTTCAAGGTTCAACATGCTTCTCCAAGATTGACATCCGTTCCGGGTACCATCAACTTCGTGTTCTCGATGAAGACATTCCGAAGACTGCCTTTCGGACTAGATATGGTCACTCCGAGTTCATGGTCATGCCCTTCGGTTTGACTAATGCACCTGCAGTTTTCATGGACCTAATGAACCGTGTATGCAAACCTTATTTGGACAAGTTCGTGATCGTTTTCATTGACGACATTCTCATCTATTCTAAAACGAAAGCGGAGCATGAACAACATCTTCGTTTGATTTTGGAACTCTTGAAGAAAGAACAACTATACGCCAAGTTCTCCAAGTGTGAATTTTTGGGACATAGTCAACGATAAGGGAATTCATGTGGACCCGGAAAAGATAGAGGCGGTAAGGAATTGGAGAACTCCCAAGACTCCTACCGAGATTCGTTCATTCCTTGGATTAGCGGGTTATTATCGTCGCTTCATCTCGAATTTCTCCAAGATTGCGGTTCCACTCACTGCCTTGACTCACAAAGGTAAACCTTACGAGTGGGGACCCATGCAAGAGGAAGCTTTTCAAACTCTCAAGCACAAGCTCTACAATGCTCCTATTCTAACTCTTCCTAGTGGTAATGACGACTTTGTCGTTTATTGTGATGTATCCAACCAAGGTCTTGGGTGTGTTCTAATGCAACGTGGCCAAGTAATTGCATACGCATCACGTCAGCTCAAAATCCACGAAAAGAACTACACGACCCATGATCTCGAGCTTGGTGCTGTCGTTTTCGCCTTGAAAATTTGGAGACATTATCTTTATGGCACCAAATCCGTGGTTTTCACCGACCACAAAAGTCTCCAACATATTTTCAATCAAAAAGAGCTTAATATGAGCCAACGACGATGGGTTGAACTTCTTAACGACTACGACTGCGAGATTCGCTACCACCCTGGCAAGGAAAATGTTGTAGCCGACGCCTTGAGTCGTAAAGAACGTATCATGATTCATAGTGTTTGTATTCATAACGATATCCAAGCCCGTATTCTTCAAGCACAACACACCTCGGTTACCGAGGGAAACATGTATCAAGAGATGGCATGTGGTGTAGAACTCTTACTAGAAACCAAAGCCAACGGCTTATTGTATTACTTAGACCGTATCAGGGTTCCCGATCGCGACGACCTTCGTATATTTTTTATGAACGAGTCCACAAAACTCGATATTCGGTACATCCCGGAGCTGATAAGATGTACATGGGTCTTCGTCAACAATATTGGTGGCCCGGCATGAAAAAGGATATTGCCCACTTTGTGGCAAAATGCTTAACTTGTTCTAAAGTGAAGGCCGAACACCAGAAGCCTTCCGGACTCCTCGAACAACCTAAAATTCCCATGTGGAAGTGGGAGAACCTTGCTAAGGACTTCATCACCAAACTCCCACGCACTTCTAGTGGGCACGATAGTATCTGGGTTATTGTCGACCGACTTACGAAGTCTGCTCATTTCTTGCCTATTCGTGAGGACTATCGAGTCGAGAAATTGGCTCGGGTCTACATTGATGAGATCGTAAGTCGTCACGGAATCCCTTTGAACATCATCTCCGATCGTGATTCGCGTTTTACTTCCCGATTTTGGCAATCATTACAATCTGTGCTTGATACTCGTTTGGATTTAAGTACGGCTTACCATCCTCAAACTGATGAACAAACCGAGCGAACAATCCAAACTCTCGAGGATATGCTTAGAGCTTGTGTCATTGACTTTGGGGGCAATTGGAATTCTCACCTACCACTGATCGAATTTTCCTACAACAACAGCTACCACACAAGTATTAACATGGCACCGTTTGAAGCTCTTTATGGACGGAAATGTCGTTCACCGATTTGTTGGAACGAAATCGGTGAAGCACAAATCATCGGTCCCGAGATCCAAGAGACCACCGATAAAATCTCTTTTATCCGGGACAACATTCGAGTAGCAAGGAGTCGGCAAAAGAGCTATGCCGATAACCGACGAAAACCCTTGGAATTCCAAGTTGGGGATATGGTTCTTCTAAAGGTATCACTTTGGAAAGGCGTAGTCCGATTTGGAAAGAAAGGAAAACTTGCACCTCGATATGTGGGTCCATTCAAGATACTCGAAAGGGTAGGAAAAGTGGCCTACAAACTCGATCTTCCTTCAGAACTCAACAACGTTCATCCGACCTTTCATGTATCTAATTTGAAAAAGTGTCTAGCCGAGGAGAATCTCCACATCCCTCTTGACGAAGTGCGTATTGACGAGAAAATGCACTTTGTTGAAAAACCCGCGGAAATAGTGGACCGCGAAGTCAAGAAACTCAAAAGTAGTCGCATCCCCATTGTCAAAATCCGTTGGGAGTCTAAACGTGGACCCGAGTTCACTTGGGAACGTGAAGACCAAATGAAGACCAAATATCCGCATCTCTTTTCATAGCCTCCATTAGTTGAATTTCGGGGCGAAATTCCTTTAACATGGGGAGACTGTGACATTCCGGATTTTTATTCACGCATTTGTAATATATATCATGTAATCATTTTCAACTAAATGAAATGCAAGTGCTTTATTTAATTTTGTACAAAATTTATATTTATTTATTTTATGGGTTTAAAATAAAAATAAATAATAAATACGTTTTAAACTTATATAAAATATAAAAGTCTAAATTTAAAAAGTTTCAGATTTAATAAAATAACCAATTTAAATAAGATAACTAACTCTTATAAAAATTATTTATAACAATAATAATAATATAAGTTTATAAAATATATTTGAAAATCTAAAGAAGTTAAACTAATTATTTTTATAAAAGTTAAGAGGTTGTTTTGAAACTTTTCAAACTAGAAGGTTTTAAGCAAAAATCATTTGAGGTCCTATTTTTGTATAAATCAAACTACAAGGACTCATCTGTAATTATCTCAGGGGCCGAATTAAATCAAAACCAAACTACAAGGACCAAACTTGCCAATTCCCAAATCGACCTTCCGGTCACCATGTTCCTTGGTCCGGCGGGAAAAGCATTTTTTCGACGAGCACCCCGACAGGGTTGTTCCCTGCACCTCGACAGGCGCTACAGGCATCCTAAACTCGTCATCCCCATGCGAACAAAAGGCTCCGACCAATTGGTCTCCCCAACATACGAATCGCCTGATCTTGTTGGTGGCCGAGAACCCACGCCCCAAATTCGAGCCCGACAGTCAACCTCCACGCGTATTTAATAGCTCGTTATCTTCGTCTCAACCAGACGAGTGTCGGGACGTGCCCAATTGCACGCTTTGTCATAAAAAACGAACTCGGCTATAAATAGCCATAGTCGGACCTGCTCGAGCTCGCTACCCTCTTCCACCCAATCTCACTCCAAATTGAAGGCACCATTACAATCGACATCTCTGTGTGAAGCTGTGACCAAGGTTGTAGAGGCTAATCCCATCCAGAAGCTCGATTCTCATTCTGGACATTCTCGGATTTAAGACTCTGTCGTCCAGCCCCTTTGCGACCACGTAAGAATCCTCAACTTCGTTTCTTTACCTTCTGTTATCATAAGGCAAGCTGAACCAATCGAAGTCAGGACTACAAAACATCGATTACCGGACAAACTATTGTTTTGAAAAAATTACTGTTTTATTTTCTAAAGTCTGGGCCATCGAAACTACCTAGTTTCGATTGAGTAAATGGTCAATCGAAACTAGTAGTTTCGATAGATGGTAGTTTCGACAGCCTGTGTATCACTTATAAATAGTTTCGATAGATGGTAGTTTCGACAGCCTGTGTATCACTTATAAATGATCAATCGAAACTAGTAGTTTCGACAGTTCTGTGTATCACTTGTAAATGGTCAATCGAAACTAGTAGTTTCGATTGAACACAGTTCCGATACCTGTCACAACTATAAACAGTTTCTATCAAATCAGTACTTTCAAGTAAAACCTGGACCAACTTTTATGCAAATAACACTAAGAAATGTTATTATAAACCCACACACAATTAAATACTAATACGCACATGTAAACATATGATAATACCCATTTATCTACATAGGGTTTCAACGTGCTTAGACTTCAACATCTTTATCACCTACACGCGTGGAAAAATACCCGCTTGCAAGGTGAGTTACATAGCCCCTATTTTACATTTTTACATACTTTGGGGTGAAACATTATTTCATGCTACTCAATCACATTGTTTATACGTGTTATACATGTGGACTATATGCTTATTATCTTGGATGTACATACATTTAAACACAAGAAAACCAACAGTAATATTAATAGATCTATTGTGCCTGACCAGCCCACCCGGTTAGGGTGTTTATTACTGCATACTCGGATATAGCCGCGTGTTATATTCAAACATACCGGATATAGTGGGTAACTATATTCAAACACTACCGGACTTAGCTATTGTGCTCTGTTCAAGCGCGTCAAACAAGGTTTGAATTGTGATTAGATAAATGATACACCATATATATGCTATGTTTAACAAGATAAACAATGAGTTGCACAACGTTTTTATCTACTACTTATCGGAACTACAAACCTATGTACTCACCAACTTTTTAGTTGACACTTGATTTAAATAATGTTTCATGTTTGGATATGTGATTGCTTGCCGAAGATTCCTCCACTTAAGAACTATGGACCTAGTTAAATAAATCAATGTTTTGAACTAGATTAGGTTATTTGAAATGTATTGTATTTGGATCTTTGTTGTCTTAAAATTTAATTAATGAATTATGCAACATTTTAGTTATCATGTGCTTTTGAACAATCACTCTATTGTCGGCCTCGATGATTCCGCCATCGGTCGGGGTGTGACAAAGATGTAACCAAAGCTTCTAATGGGTGAATGTGATGTCTTCCAAATGTGATTGTGATGATAGTATGAGTCTTCCTTGTCCATCAAATGATCTCTATAACTGAACTCTCGGATGTGATGTTAGTGAATTCTCCCCCAAAATGCCCGCTCCTCAAGATGAATCAAAGTGCTCTATTTATACTGTCTGGGAAGTGAGGCACGACCACGTGCTGAGACAACAGGCTAACCACTTTTGATTCTGTCGCGTACATACTGTGCATGTACCGAACATGGGGCGTTCCTAGTGGGGCACGGCCCCATGTTGCTTCTGACTGGGTGACAACAGTATTCTGGTACGGCTCAAAGTTGACCACGGGGGCGTGCCTAGTTAGGCACGGCCCGTGCTTGGTCTACTGTCTTGGCCAATTTCTTGTATATTTGTCGTCTTTTCGCTTATTTCTTCTCTTTGAGGTTGGATTTCTGTGAAACATAAATAGAAGCTAAATGAGCGACAAATTTACTCAAAGTACAAAGATTTTGCCAATAAATGGGTTGCAAATGATGTGAAATATATGTATAATTTAGAGCACATCAAACCTCCCCACACTTGAACCTTGCTTGTCCTCTAGCAATTCTTTAAATAATTCACTCCATCAGGAAAAATAAAAGTCAACTTTGAACAAACCTTAAGTGAAGAAGTTGTTTTCCTTCTTTGAAGAAGGAAAACAAGTAAACGAGTGCCACACGAGAAAAAGTGATCTTATGAAGTTATTCCCATGAAGCAATGGTTTGTTTTATGAAGTTATAGACACGCACAACTCTAACACTTACTCACAATGTTCTCACATACTCGGTTAATATTTGTGGTCGTACGTGTAGTGGTGTATGTTTTTATAACACTTAATTATCAATATGTGATGTGCTAGGTCATATGATTGTTAGGGGATAAAAATTCACCAATTTAATATGAAACCTTGCATGAATCAAAAGGACTTAGGGTTGTTGGTTGGCTAGGTAATTGGGACTTTTTGGTTTATTTGATTAGAAAGGAAACCAATGTAGAAACTAAAAGAAAATCCCTCTACAATACTCGGGCTAATAGGGGTAATACTAACTCGAGGACTCGTTTATGGTCAGATTGTCAAGACCGAATCTCATCTTTAGAAACCTAACTTCCTCTTTGACCTTGAGATATACATAGCTATCTTTCCTAAGGGTTTCCTCGGCTTTGAGCCTAATAGCACACAACTTGATCAACTCCGTATATTCAAATTGAGAGGTCGGTTGGTTTTTACTACATTTTCCTTCATGAGACCAATTTCCACATTTGTAACATCTCTCATATCTTTTCGCCCTTTTTTTCATGGCGCTTTTTGATGTTCCGCAAAATGGTGGATTTTTCTCCATTTTTCTCCAACTCTTTCTTGCTTCAAACATTAGAACAAAATGGTGTTGTCTAATTTCCGGGGGTAATTCTGGTTTTGCGAAATGAAGAAATGAAACAAGGTTGAAATCAAATGGATGCATAAATGTTTTTTTTTCTTTTTTTTTTTAAAAAAAAAGTCCTTGGTGAAGGTTGTTGGGTTTGAGTGAAGGTGGTGAGGTTAGCTAGGTATGTTTGATTGTATGGTTGGTAAGGTGGGTGTCCTAGTTGCCTAAATCGTTTTCGTGCAAAGATTTCCATTTGTGGTTTCGTCTCGTATACCCAAAACAAATTCTAACTTTGCACAAAACACATGATACCCTCAATGATCCGGTGAACATATAAGCACGAATGCTATAAAACGAAATTTGTGAAGGCACAAGTTATGCTCACGGAAATGGATGGAATGGGTAAAAAGTGTAAAGTTCATGCATGTCAATTATTTATATGCAACTTGCCATGCTCGGGAATTGCTTATGTCATTTTACTCGTTGGTTTGCTTAACTTGTGTTAATAAAAATACAACTTCCTTCTTTCAGTTTTTTCAAAATTGTTGAAGTAATTTTTGTGCCACTAAAATGTTGGAGTTCGTTTTAAACTTTTTATGACCAAAGTTCAAGAGCTAAAAATGGTGTAACCCCCCCCCCCCCCCTCCCTACACTTGAAGCTAACATTGTCCTCAATGTATATGATTTAAAATTAAGTGTAAAAATAAATATGAGAGGTAAGGGTGAAGAAGAACTCCCCTGAACTCACAGTGACCTAAAAAGCATGAATCAAATGTGGTTACACAAATTTATTAGTACAAAAATTAATTAAAACCTACAAACATAAATAAGTAGTTTAAAAAGGGGCACGGATCAGCCAGTGGTCGATACAAACAAAATAAGCAAAAGATATAAAGCCGAATAACACAGCCACTTTTGTGCTAAAAATGGTGCGCTGATGGGACTTTCACCCACCACCTTGACATAGTTGAGGTTCTCTTCTCCCCAGTTTCTATTCTCTGCCTCATGTAGGAAACGTCCTCTCCGATTGGTGATGCGTCCAGAATTCGACTCGTAAGTTTTGAAAGAGCGGCGAGCGTATGTGCTAACAGTCTGGATGGATTCATAGAGATCCATCATAGATGGGAATCCAGCCGCTTGAGATGATGAAGTTCCAGCTTTAAAGCGCAAACTGTGTTGCCTCTAAGGTGATTTTGAATATCCAAATCCAAGATGACATGATCTGGTTCTTCGGGATTACAGACCTGCCCATTCGAGTCTTGAAAGCGTGCTTGGCCATCGGGTAGGTAGGTGATCATACCCATGCTAGCATAGACACTCAAATCCAACAAACCGGGAGGTGACCCGAAAGTTCCATGTGGGGGCTCACGATGGTACTCATAGAGTTTTGCTATCCAACTCCCTCCAAATAATGGTGTACTCTCCCCTGCGGTTGCATTTGAAGCAAAGAGACGACAGAAAAGGTATGATATGTTGCATGGCTGCTGCTTGACTAAGCAATATAATATCCAAAGGTCCCTGAGATTGACTACACCGACACTCTTTCCAGGTTGTGTCACTGAGTGGATTAGCAGACGGTAAATGTAACGAAGCAGTGGGTCTTTCAGTTTGCTGCTCTTCGTTCAGCTAGCATTGTACCCTCCGGTGCCTACTTCATTCTAGAATGATGATCTAACCTGCCCCCACTCGGGGTTGTTCCTATCTTCCTTATCAGGGAAAATATGAGTTGATTCAGAAAAATCGGCTTCATAGATTTCCACCTTGGCATAAACTCCGAGTGCAATCCCAAACTGAGCAATCGAGGTGTTGTGCCATGTGCCTCCGATACGGAATGTTAGGACATTCTCGTCCCAAAAATCAAGATTTGAAGTTTGGAAACCGAATGATGACATGAATTCCAAAGTTTATTCGTGAATTGATTCTTGGGCATTTCTGAATACGCGGCGCCATGGAGGAGTAACTATGTTGTTAAAGCGTGTTCGCTGTCCCACAGCGTCTAAGGTGTCATAGCGAACTGTAAGATGTGACTCCTCCTCGCGCCGCCTAAGCTTGCGCAAACATGAACGACACCATCCCTCATTGTCACCATCAAATACTAAGTATGGATGAACCATGATTCCTGAGAGGTTAACACAAGTGAGTTGAATCAAAAATTGTCAATTAAATGGATTTTATCATTCTGGACAGAAGGTTAAACACGGGACATGTTTAGGTAAGCACGGGGCGTGCTGCACTAAAGGGACAGAATCTGAGATTCGAACTCCTGAACTAGCCCGGTTTTGTGAAACCTTGATTTTCTGTTTTCGTGGTTGTACCAGATTTCAACTACTAATCACAAAGAAGCAAACCTAAAGAACTAATTTATGAACAAATGGGTCAACTCGGGTGGAAAACTCAAGTTAAATCCGAAATTTACAAGATTAGTTGAAGATTTAAAAGATAAACTCTAGAAACTTAGAAATCTTGACTCAAGTGGGGCAAAATTCGGTTAGGAACAAGAATCATGCCCAAAAATGAAATAAAAACCCTAATTACTTACAAGAGAATGATTTAAACATACCTTAGTGAAAGGATTGAGAGATTTGTTGAAGAAAATGGTGTATTTGGGGTGGTTGTTGGCCAAAAACCGAGAGAAATCGGCTGAATTATTGTGGGTAAGTGAAGTTAAGAAGTTGGGGTTTTTAAGAAAGAGAAAAAGCTGCCGCGACTGTCAAGCACGGGGGTGTGCCCCGTTACACTGTTTAGAATTTGAAATTTTTGTTTTTTTTTTTATATATGGCCACCAAAATCTCCAACCCAACACAATAAGATTAGTTTAGTCATTCTATGATTAAAATAAGCGAAAATCGTAACACACGATCATTTCATTAGACGGGAAATCGAAATACAAACCGGGAGCCTCATGAGGCAAAACGAGACTCTTTACAAACTACTTCCCTACACTAGAACGTTTTACATGAAATCGCCGAACATCTCATGCGGGAACATGGGCATCGGGTATCGGGAAGTGCGGTTGCAGAGGTCAGCGAATTTCAGGTTGAGCGTGATGAGCTCCTCTATAATCTCATCTGAATGCTCGAAAAGTTGAAGCAAGCACCATTCCGCAAGCATGTTCATCTTGATTAGCTCCTTGAGCTTAAGAACAACCTCCACAGTTGTTGCTTCATGACTCTTCGTCCTTGGCTTCTTCACCGGGACCCATTCCGACATACTCTCCCTGGAATCTATCTTAATTTTTCTATTTTGAGGGTGTTGAATGGAACAAGAATGAAGATGCTAGTTATAGGGAAGTTAGCGTGGGCCGTGCTTAGGCAAACACGGGGCGTGCTCCACAGTGATTACGCGGTGATCAGACCAGCAGCGAGTACGGACTCAGCGGAGATCGTGGCGAAGATTTATTGGTCAGACACGGGGGCGTGTCTACCCAGGCACGGGTGCGTGCCTCGCTTATCAGACTCAAAACTTAATAAAAATTAAGAAATAAGATATTTACAAGATGCCAATGTTTAATGTTAGGTCTTTGGCAAGACCCTCCCCATTTTGATTAATTGCCCTCGGGGTGGAGGTCGAGAGTGTCTCTAATTGCTCTTGAATATAAGCCTTCAAACGATGACCGTTCACCTTGAAACTTCTCCCGTCCTCGTGTTCAACTTCGATTGCTCCATAGGGGGAAACTTCCTTTATGGTGTAAGGTCCGGACCAACGGGATTTCAGTTTTCTAGGTAATAAACAAAGGCGGAAATTGTAAAGCAAGACGCGATCTACGACCTTGAATTGTTTATTTTCCTTTAGACGGGAATCATGCAATCTCTTTGTCTTGTCCTTGTATAACTTGGAGTTCTCGTAAGCCTGACAACGCAGTTCCTCGAGCTCGTTAATTTGGGCGAATCCGTTTTTCCCGGCTTGTGCTAGATCCAGATTAGCAGCTTTCAATGCACAATATGCTTTGTGTTCCAACTCGACTGGGAGATGACAAGGTTTCCCATAGACTAATTTGAATGGGGTGGTCCCAATAGGTGTTTTATAGGCCGTGCGGAATGCCCATAGTGCATCATAAAGCTTTTCGGACCACTCCTTTCTGTTATGTCTGGCGTTTTCTTGAGAATTCTTTTGATACCTTGATTCGTCACCTCCACTTGTCCGCTCATTTGCGGATGATAAGGTGTGGCAAACCGGTGATGTACACCGTAGCGAGACAAATATTTTTCTAATTGAGCATTACAAAAATGTGTTCCCATGTCACTGATGAGTGCCTTTGGTGCGCTGAATCACGCGAATAGTCTTTTCAGGAACTTGACTACTGTCCTCGCATCATTGGTGGAAAATGCTTGAGCTTCAGCCCATTTTGAAAAGTAATCAACTACTACCAGTATGTAGCGGTTTCCGAAGGACACAGGAAATGGTCCCATAAAGTTAATCCCCCATATGTCAAATATTTCACAGACCTAAATAGGTCTTTGAGGCATCTCGTTCCTTGATGAAATATTGCTGGCTCTCTGACAGACGTCCCATGATCGCACCATGGCATAAGCATCATTAAATATTGTGGGCCAGACGTCCCATGATCGCACCATGGCATAAGCATCAGAAAAAACCTGAATCAAACACCTTCTTAGCTGTTAGAGTGACCCCATGATGTTCTCTAGTTGGTCCTTCTTGACAGTGTTTGAGGATCTGTTGAGTTTCTTCTCTGAACATGCATTGTTGGACAAGTTGGTCGGCCCCGACCCTGAATAAGTATGGGTCTTCCTAGAAGTAGTGTTTGACGTCCGCGAGGAATTTCCTCTTCTGTTGGTATGTCAATCCTTTCACAATGACTCCGCATGCGAGATAATTTGCGAAATCCGTGAACCATGGATGCTCTTCACAAATTGTATCTATACTCATCAGAAATTCATGTGGAAAGTTGTCATTGATATCAACTTTCATGTTTTTGGTTGAGGTCCGACATTCAAGACGCGAGAAATTATCAGCCGCGACGTTTTCTGCTCCTCTTTTGTCGAAATCTCAATGTCAAATTTTTGCAACAAGAGTATCCATCGGATCAGCCTTGGTTTAGCATCTTGTTTGCTAAACAAATAACGCAGTGCTGCATGATCCGTGTAGACGATTGTTTTCGAAAGAAGAAGATATGAACGAAATTTATCGAATGCAAAAACTACTGCTAAGAGTTCTTTTTCAGTGGTGGTGTAGTTTTCTTGAGCGTCGTTCAATGTCTTTCTTGCATAGTAGATTGGATGGAAGTGCTTTTCTTTTCGCTTTTCTAAGATGGCTCCTACAGCAAAATCGCTTGCATCGCACATTAACTCAAATGGTAAGGCCTAATCAGAAGCAGTCATGATTGGAGCATTGATGAGTTTTTCTTTGAGAAGTTCGAAAGCTTTTAGGCATTCGTCAGAAAATACGAAGGTGGAATGTTTTTCTAAGAGTTGAGTCATAGGGCGTGCAATTTTTGAAAAGTCTTTAATGAACCGGCAGTAAAAACCGGCATACCCTAGGAAACTTCTAATAGATTTAACGGAAGTGGGTGGTGGAAGTCTTGAGATGGTGTCTATCTTAGACCGATCGACTTCTAGTCCTGCTTTCAAGATTTTATGTCCCAACACTATTCCTTCTGTCACCATGAAATGACATTTCTCCCAATTAAGGACAAGGTTGGCGTCTTCTCATCTTGTTAACATTTTCTCTAAGTTACTGAGGCAGTGTTCAAAAGAGTCGTCGAAAATTGAGAAATCGTCCATGAGCACCTCCATTGAATCTTCAATCATGTCATGAAAGATGGCTACCATACATCTCTGAAATGTTGCTGGGGCATTGCACAAACCGAAATGCATGCGTCGGAAGGCAAATGTTTCATATGGACAAGTGAATGTTGTCTTTTCTTGATCCTCCTGGGCTATAGGAATTTGGAAGTACCCGGAAAAACCGTCTAAGAAACAGTAGTACATCCTGCCGGAAAGTCTTTCTAGAATTTGATCAATGAATGGAAGTGGACAATGTTCTTTTCTAGAGGCGTCGTTTAACTTTCGGTAGTCGATACAAACCCTCCATCCAGTTACGGTTCGAGTGGGAATGAGCTCGTTCTTCTCATTTGTTACTATTGTCATTCCTCCCTTATTGGGTACAACCTGTACAGGGCTGACTCATGGTGAGTCAAAAATAGGATAAATGAGCCCTGCATCTAGTAATTTTATAACTTCCTTCTTTACCATGCTTGGGTTCAGTCTCCTTTGATTTTGAACAACTGGTTTGTATTCGCTTTCCATCAAAATCTTATAAGTGCAGAATGATGGGTTGATCCCTTTTATATCTATGATCTTCGAGGCTATAGCCTTTTTGTGTTCTTTAAGGACCTTAAGGAGTTTAGACTTCTCCTCAATTGTCAACCCAGAAGAGATTATCACGGGCAGTTGGGATTGTTCTTCCAAGAACGCATACTCCAGATGCGACGATAATTCTTTTAACTCGAGAACTGGTGGTTCTTCCAAGGATGGTTTTGCCCTTGGTTCCGAATCTCGGTCAATTTCCTCACATGGTTGGTTTAAGTGTATGTTATTTTTTTCTGATCTTTCCACCTGCAGGACTTCTTCTTGCGTGCAGTTTTCGGGCACACTTTTTTCAATTAGCTGAGTGTTACATGCTTCCTTCTCTCGAGTTTCTTGAAGATGACAACTAATAAAAGAGTCACAAATGTCAATGAATTACAGAGAATCATCATGATGTTGTGGGTGCTTCATGGATTGCCCGATATTAAAAGTGATCTCATCACTGTCTACCTTTAAGGTGAGTTTTCCTATGAAAACGTCGATGAGTGCTTTGGCGGTAGCCAAAAAGGGTCGTCCCAAAATGAGGGGGACGTTCTTATCCTCATCCATGTCTAGGATCACACCTGGGTTTTAGACAGTGGTTGTTCCAGTCACATGACCAGCAACAGATCCATCCTCTCTAACTTCAGACATTTCAATGGATGATATGTTGCCTTTGGGAGTGATTCAAAAGGAGGATCAATTACTGGACAAGGAATTGTGTCCAATGAAAGGATGAGTATTGAAAGAGTAAACTATGTCAAAGAATTAGACTTCAATCTCATGAGTGTGTCCCTGGTCTGTGATCAAAAGCATTGGATGCTTTTCACAGATAAAGAATGTTTTGTACTATCCCCTAGCTTAAGCAAACATCCTCCAGAGAAGATACGTTTGACTGCTCAGAGAAAAGATAACCTATATGTGCTTAACATGAATGAGGTCACTCCATCTGGTAGTGTATCTTGTTTTCTATAAAGGCATCAGTTGATGAACCAGCTCTCTAGCACAGGAGATTAAGTCATATCAATATAAAAACCATTAACAAGTTGGTGAAGGAAAATCTTGTCAGAGGGTTTCCTGACAAAGAATTCCAACTTGAAGATCATTGCATTGCATGCTTGAAGGGGAAGCAACACAAAAGTTCTCACAAGCCCAAGACATTGAATTCATATGACACTCCAGTACAGTTGATGCATATGGATCTCTTTGGTCCTACAAATGTCATTTCAATGGGCAAGAAGTCATACTGTCTGGTGATCACTAATGACTATACCAGATTTTCATGGGTATACTTCTTGAGAACAAAAGAAGAAACTGCTGAGATTCTTAAATCTTACATTATTCGAGTTAAGAATCAAAGCAATCAAAAGGTGAAAGTCATAAGGTGTGATCAAGGTACAGAGTTCAAGAACCACACTCTGAACTGTTTCTATGAGAGCAAGGGAATAGAAAGACAATACAAGTTCCAAATGGAATCTTTATCAGCCAATCCAAATATGTCAAGAGCATTTTGGAAAGATTCAAGATGGCTGACTGCTCTACTACTAGAACTCCTATGCAAGTGCACCATCAACTGACTCCAGACAAAGATGGTCAAGACACTGATCAACATCAGTACCGTGCAATGATAGGATCACTCATGTATCTCACTGCCTCAAGGCCAGATATCATGTTTGCAGTATGCCTTAGTGCAAGATTCCAAGCACCTCCAAAGAATACACATCTTCAAGCTGTCAATATAATTTTTAGATACCTAAAGGGAGCCCCAAGGCTTAGGCTATGGTATTCTAAAAATGATAAGTTCAACCTGTATGCATACACTGACAGTGACTATGGAGGATGCAACTTGGACAAAAAATCCACATCAGGGGGATGTCAGTTTCTGGGAGGAAGACTGATTTCATGGTAGTGCAAGAAGCAAACCTTTGTATCAACTTCTATAGCAGAAGCATAATATATTGCAGCTTCAAGTTGCTGTGCACAAGTCATTTGGATACAAAACCAAATGCTGGATTATGGGATGACTTTCATGGCCACTCCCATTCACATTGACAACATGAGTGCTATATCAATCACAAACAATCCGGTGCAGCACTCCAAGACAAAGCACATTGACATCAGGTATCACTTCATAAGAGATCAAGCTGAGAAAAAGAGAATTATTTTAACCAAAGTTCATACCAATGAACAATATGCTGACTTGTTTACAAAACCTTTTGATGAAGCTAGATTTAGATATTTAGTTGAATCCATTGGTACGATGAACTTTGACTAAAATCTGTCTCTAAAATTTTGTTTTAATAAATGTGTTTGTCTTTTGTTGTAAATAAAAGTTATAAGTCAGCAGCAACCATTTTTGCTGCTGATAGGTCTAATTTTCAGCAGCAAAGAATTTGCCACTGACTGCTTTAAGTTATCAGCAGGAACAAGTTTCCTGCGGATAGCTTTAAGGCAGTCAGCAGCAACATCTTTGTTGCGGACCATTGCATCCATCAGCAGCAATTGAGTTTGCTGCTGACAGACTTAACCATCCGCAGCAACCAAGTTTGCAGCGAATAGGTTTAACCATCCGCAACAACCAACTTTGCTGCTGATGGGTAAAAATAAGTTCAAATTAACTTTTGCCCGCTGTAAAAAGTACTTTCAGTCTTTACCATGACTGCTATAGTGTATTACAGCTGTAACAGTAAAAAATGAATGAGGTTGTACTGTACAAGTAACTTTTCTTTTTCCCTCCTCTGTCGTTATAACACAAATCAAATTTCTCCTTAACCTCTTCACATTCAATTTCAATCTAACTCTCACCATTTTCTCTAAAGCATTCACTGCATCAAAGCCTTCCATACTTAACCACCTTTCAAAAACTTCATCCTTCCCTCCAAACCCAACAACAATGGCAGAGGTCGATATAAACCAGCCCGATGACAAGTTCTCACCCTACCACATCTCACTGCATACCTAGTAAAAGGAAAGAAGTCCGAAGGGTTCAATGATATGATCGATTTTCTCTGTCGATCAAAGATATACTTTGCACTAACCGTCAACCCCACCATATACATCCCTCATATGGAGGACTTTTGGAGCACCGCCGTCTACTCTACCGAACAGGGGATTCCCCAAATCCAAGCTACGGTAGATGACAAAGACATCATCGTCACTGAAGCTACCCTCAGAAAACATCTCAAGCTTCAGGACGAGGGGCCGCCGTTTCATACTCTAGGGAAGAGTATATGAGGACCTTTGTATCCATAGGGTACACTAGAAATCGGAACGAATATACCATTGAAAAGGCGTTGATGGGCCCTCCATGGAAGTTTCTATGCCACACTCTTCTACAATGCATATCCCAAAAGAGAAGTTGATAGCATCAAGTGAGCTCTGGTCTCGCCTCTGCTGTTCACGGTATGGTCACTAGCCAAGGTTTCAACTTTGCACATCTCATTTTTTAAGGTTTTAGATATAACCTTCAAGAAGGTGCAAAGCAGGCATTCTATATGTACCCAAGATTCTTGCAGGAAGTTTTCAATAATGAGCTAAAAGATCTTTCAAAACCTGTAAGAATCTACCTTATGCTGTGACATAAAAATAAAATTTTTCAAAGCATGAGAACTGTTTCCAAAAATTTCTCAGGGGTCAATGTTCCATTGTTATCTACAATGATGAACATACAAAGTACCCAGGGTGACAGTTCAGCAATCCTAGCTGATACTGATCCCACACCCTCCACTTCAAAACCTGAACAACAAACTGCTTCCATTGTTCGAACCCCTGTGCATCCTACTAAGGCTGCACAGGCACAAAAACTACTTACACCTGTTTTGGATGTTATCACTGCCCAACTGGAACACAGGGCCCCAATTTAGGCAAAATATTCCAGAAAAAGAAAAAGGAGCAAGAAGGCTCCTTCTATTCTTGTCTCACAGGCCCAATCCCAACCTAAAAGCACTCATTCAAAATCCCAACATTCTGATAAGAATATCAAAAGGGATAGCCAAATTATTAGAGAGACTTCCTTGGAAGTTTCTCTATTAGGATCAGGATCACATCCCGGATCCATAGAAAAACCCTCAGAGCCCTTTCATTATTTTTCTTCTCTGAACTTAAGTGCAGAGGCACCTAGTCAAGATGATATACCTTCTCTAACTACCACTATCTCGGAGGTATTGATTGACTTGGCTGCTAATATACCCCGCCCAAGTTCATCACCTAAGAAGTTGATAGAGTGAATGTGGAACGGGCTATCACTACTACTGGTACATCCATTGACCAGGAGGACTGTGATAACATCATTAAGTCCCCAACCACGGCAACTCACAGTGAGGATGTTTCTCTTGAAACACTCTTCACTGAGAGGAATACCAAGTGCCAATAAACCCAGGGTGATGGGGATGCAGAGGCTAGGCCTAAGGCCCCATCTAGTTCCAAGGATTCCACAACTGTGGATGAGGACAGACTGAAACTTAAAAACATGGAATTGACGGCCAGCGTGGCAATGCTAGAGGCTGAAGTGTCCAAACTATAGCACCAAGTCTCTATGTATGAAGCCCATCAATGCCCTCCAGTGAAAACTCCTTCCCTTGTATCAGTGGGCACTCAAACAGATGAAACTTTATGCACTGATGCAACCAAAAAGGGGGAGATAGTTACTACTGAAGATGATGCTGACAGCCTTGATGAATGGATACAAGAGCAGGCTGCCTTTCAAAGTACTCTCTTCAAACCTGCTTTTATTCAAATCCATGACTTGCCAGACTCAGTAGATGAAGAGGAAGATATCTCTTAGGATTGGAAGTTAGTTGTCAGAGCTGTTGATGAGGTGTTGGAGAATGAAAGCCAAGATGAAGACACACCTTTATCATTCAGCATTCTTCCAACTGCTGCAAAACTATCAAGACAGACCATTGCCCCTCAATTCACACCGACTAGAAATAAGCTAGAGTTTGACTCTATCCTAGCTTGGGGGTATGATGGTCTATCTGAGAGATTCTGGATTGGACGGGAGTTTGGTGGAATAGAAGAGCTTAACTAGAATACCCTGAATCCACTTCAGGTTCTTGAACTATACTTATCAAGCTGCATCAACACTTCCACAGATCTCTCAGCAAAACTTGCAATCAATAAGTTCTATGTCTTGATGGAGGATAATCTGCCCTGGTTTGAATGGTTTCTAGAAGAAGCAAACAGGGTGGCCTATCTTAAACGTATTGCAGAGTCTTCAACAACATCAGAACAAAGACTTGCTCCAAGATTTGACCTGATAAGGAGCAGTGCTTTAACAAAAGAAGTTCTATGTTGGAGAAGATTCTTCTACAATGAAGTGGTCAGGGGCCTGGAAGTGCAAGGATGGTCAATCACCGGGTCCTCTGGCTTTTAGTTCTTCTTATGTGATGGATCATCTTTCATAATCAACAACATTCAAGAGATCCTGCTCCTCAATCCTGACTTCATGCATAAGGTCTTTGAGCTCAGGACACACATCTGCAACATCAACTCCTTATAAAGTCAAGCAATGATCAAGATTATCAAATCTTATCTTGAAAAGGAAGGATGTCTTGCAATGGATTATTCTGACTCGTATCTATCCCTTCCCTCCTCTCTAACTGTCATACTGAGTGCAGCAGTAGAGTCAAGAAAAGCGGCTGCTCAAAATGTCAAAGAGGCCTTCAAAGCTATTCATGGGAATGAATGGGAAGATGAAGAGAGTGAAGCATTCCCTTCCTCTGTGTCTGTTCCTCAGCTTGCCAATGAAGCTAAAGCTGAGATCCCAACAGCAACCCTTAAATATACTATTGTGATCCATGAAGCTAAAGCAGAGGCATCCAATAAAGACAAGGGGAAGGGAATCATGACAGAAGAAGAAGAAGAAGAAGAAAGAATTGAAAAAGAAAAGAGAGAAAAAGAGAAGAGAAGAAGAGGAGATGGCTGAGATTAGAAAGATTGAAGAAATGAAAACTGCCATTCTTCTCAGGGAACAACAGATCCAGTTGTTTGCTAGGCAACTGGATGCTTTGAAAGTTCAAGTTCCTGCAGCTACACAATTACAAGAAGATGGGCTCTAGCTCGTCAGCTGCAGGAATAACTCAATAAAGAAGAAGAAGAAGAAGAAGAAAGAGAAAAGAGAAGAAAAGAAGAGGCTAAGTTCAGGATAACTGACATTGAACTAGCCAAAGAAATGAGAGAGGAGTGGATAGAAGCTCTGATTTCTCAAGGTGAGCACGCTGACTACCTTGAGAAATTGTCAAATAAAGAAATCTATAGAGCTTTCATGGGTCAGCAAGGTCAATTGGCAAACAAGAAAAGAGCTGAAGAAGAAGTAAAAGCCAAACAAAAGTCCAAGAAGACCATTGCATTTAACATAAGGACCTATGAAGAAAGGAAGGTCATGATTGACTTCCTGAAGGCTAGAAGAGAGAGTGGAAAGAGGCTAGGTCCAATAAGCTTTATGAACCTGCAAGCCTTATACTTCAAAGTAAAGAAGGCAGAGGAAGAAAGATTGGGGAAGATAGGCTCAAAGAAAAGGGTAAATACTCAAGCTGATGACAGAAAACTAAAGAAACCAAAGCCTAATCCCTCATCCACTCCTTCCTCTATCCAACAACCTTCCACTCTCCCTCATAGACCTCCCTCCTCTCCACCCAAAAAATCCAAATCCTCCCACCCAGCTCCTCCTCATCAACAACCCCCAAAAAGAAAACCAAACCTACTACCAAACCAAAAGATTCAAGGGAAATTGTTGGTTGGTTCTACAATAATCAAGATCAATGGTTTGAAGTCTTCAGGGTATGGCAGAAGTAAATAGATCAATCTACAAAACTGTTGGTGAGGTGATGCAGCTCTCAGATTCTGATCTTAGAAGAATGATGGAGCTGGGTGAAGCCCATAAGAATGAAAGTGGAAGACATATGTTGCTAGTGATCAAACATCACTTCAACCCTAGAAAAGATGTAGTCATTGATGCCAAACCTCTCCAATCCCACTTTCCATTCACTAGCTGGTCTTACAATGCTGAGAAAGATGAATTCACCAATACAGCTGTCAGAGGTCAGCGGATGAGATGTTCTAGAAAGGCCATTTTTAAGATGCCAAGCAAGGACATCAAATCTATGTCTAAGCTTCCTCTTGACAATCCCAGCAAAGACCCTAGAGGCTATGAGGTAGAAAGGATAGTTGTAAACATGCAAAAGCTTCAGCAACAAAAGCAGTGAGAAAGTTTTGGTAGCATCAGTCTAGGGGGAGTTTCAAGATATAAAGACTGATGGCTACAAAATTCTCTAAGTACAACTGTTGCGGACTCCACAGTTTTGCTGCTGACCAACAAGCTGCTGCGGATAAGTTTGTTTGCTGCGGATAGTTGTTCTCCTGCTGATGAACAAATCTGCTGCGGACAGCCTTATCTCCTGAAGACCAGAGTTGCTGCTGATAGGCTTCTCAGCAGCATCAAACACTTGATGCCCCTGATAGGCAAATCATCAGCAGCTTTGGATAGTTGAGTCTTGATGCGGATCATCAACTTTGTTGTTAATAGCCATATCCGTTGAAGATCAATCGTTGCTGCTGATTGGCATAGCAAAAGCATCAACTTTACTACTGACAACTTTCTGCTACAACTCTGACACATCACATGCAGAAAGAATGTTACTGGTGCATACAATAAAAGACAACAACGCTCTCCTTCCAAGTATCCAAGCAATGATGCCTAAGAAGACGTTTGATTAAAGTTAACCTTTGTAGTATTTGTTGTCTTAACTTGTAGTATAGCTTCTAGTATACAAGATCAACGGCTTGTGTTTGATATGATCCTTAGAATCAAGGGTCTGTCTTGATTCTAAGTTACTGTATAAGTAGTGTATCTGTTCATTATACAAGTGTGCTTTCTTAGAGTTTTCTATGTAATCTTGTAACCATTGAAGCTTAATACAAATTGCATTTATCAGTACTCTTTGTGTTTACTTGTTTACATTGCTTAGTTGTGATTGTTTCCGCCAATCTCAACTAGAATAGAACCATCTTGTATTCATCGATCCTACAGATCCCTTTTATATCTATGATCTTCTAGGGTATAGCCTTTTTGTGTTCTTTAAGGACCTTAAGGAGTTTAGACTTCTCCTCAATTATCAACCCAGAAGAGATGATCAAGGGCAGTTGGGATTGTTCTTCCAAGAACGCATACTCCAGATGCGACGACAGTTCTTTTAACTCAAGAACTGGTGGTTCTTCCAAGGATGGTTTTTCCCTTGGTTCCGAATCTCGGTCAATTTCCTCGCATGGTTGGTTCAAGTGTATGTTATTATTTTCTGATCTTTCCACCTACATGACTTCTTCTTGCGTGCAGTTTTTGGGCACACTTTCTTCAATTAGATGTGTGCTACATGCTTCCTTCTCTCGAGTTTCTTGAAGATGGCAACTAATAATAGAGTCACAAATTTCAATGAATTACAGAGAATCATCATGATGTTGTAGGTGCTTCATGGATTGCCCTTAAGGTGAGTTTTCCTGTGAAAACGTCGATGAGTGCTTTGGCGGTATCCAAAAAGGGTCGTCACAAAATGAGGGGGACGTTCTTATCCTCATCCATGTCTAGGATCACGAAATCGACAGGAAAGACGAACATATCGATTTTAACCAACATGTTTTCAACTATGCCTCAGGGTATTTTACTGAATGATCAGCCAACTGGATGCTCATAAGGGTTGGTTTGGGTTCTCCCAATTCTAGCTTTTCAAAAACTGTGTATGGCATTAGATTGATGCTTGCACCTAGATCGGCTAAGGCGTTGTTGACTGAGAGATCTACTATTAGACACGGAATGGTGAAACTACCTGGGTCAGTCATCTTTGTGGGAAGTTTTTTATGCAGGACAGCTGAGCATTCTTCATTTAGTATCACATGGGATAGCTACTCACGCTTCTTTTTGTTTGTTAATACGCCTTTGAGAAACTTTGCGTAATTTAACATTTGAGCAAGAGCTTCGATGAAAGGTAGATTTATGTGAAGTTGCTTGAATAATCCTAAGAACTTCCCGTACTCCTTCTCTAGTTTCTCCTTTCTCATGCGTCCCGGATATGGAAGGGTGGGACATATGTTTGAACAGGTTCCTTGTGTTGTTTCTTAGCAGAAGGAGGTGTGATCTCCTGTGCCTCAATTGGGAATTCCTCTGTTATGGGTTGCTGAGAGGAGGTTCCTTCCTTGGTGGTCTTACCATTCCTAAGTGTGATGGCTTTTACTTGAGCATTAGGATTGGGCACTTTGTTACTAGGAAGGCCTCCTTGCTGACGCTCTGAAAGAAGTTGTGTCGTTTGTCCTACATGATTTTCAATGGCCTGTATAGATGCCTTTTGACTTCTCATCTTAACTTCGTGCTTTTGGAAACGATCTTCGATCAGTTTGTTAGAAGTTTGAGTACTAGCTAGGAGTTGTTGTAAAAGGTTTTCAACGTTAGTTTACCCGCTACTTTGATTGCTGCTGTTCTGTCCTTGGTATGGTTGTTTGGGTGGAAAAGGTGCATTTTGTTGTTGGAAGGGTGGTCTTCGGTTGAACCCTGGAGATTGCTGGTTGTTACCTCCTTCTCTGAAGTTAGAGTTGTTTCTCCAATTACAGTTATAATTATTTCCATAGGAATTGTTTTGTCCTCCAACATAAACAACCTCTTCTACTACCATTGCTTGTTGACACTCACTGGTTTTGTGCTGCTTTCCACATATATCGCATCGAATTTGTACTTTTTTAAACTCAGTTTGCATTGTTCGAATCTTTTGGTGAGTGCTTCTAATTGAGCTGCTACCATAGTGTCAGTATCAACGTGGTGCATACCCTTTTGGGTAGATCTGGCCCTTAGTGGATTATAAGCAAAACTTTTTGTGGCGACCTTTTCCAACGCTTGGAATGCTTCCGTTGGGGTGGCTCCTCCAAAGTCTCCTACAGCGCATTGGTCGACAGTTTGCTTGTACGCTCCACTGATGGCATCGTAGAATGTTTGACATTGCAGCCACAGGTCTAAACCGTGATGTGGGCATATTCTCATAAGGGTCTTATATCTTTCCCATGCTGCATGTAGTGATTCATCATAATCTTGACGGAACCCTGTGATACTTAATCTTAACTTGGCAGTTTTGTCGAGTGGAAAATATTTTAACAAGAATTGCTCATCCATTTCGGCCCAAGTCGTGATGGTGCCAAGGGGCAGTGCATCTAACCATTCCATGGCGCGGCAACGGAGCGAAAATGGAAAGAGCCTAAGTCTAATAGCATCTTCAGAACAGTTATGGATTTTGAAAGTAGCGTAAATTCATAGGAAACGAGTGATATAAGCATTGGGATCTTCATCTGGTAGACCGTTAAATTGAGCAGAATTTTCTACCAAATGAATGACGCTGGATTTTATTTCAAAGTTGTTGGTTGCAACTGCTGGTTGAGTAACACTGGATTCGTAGCCGTTAAGGGACCGCTTGGCATAATACGTCATATTCCTTTCTTCTGCGTCTGCCATTTTTTCTTCTGATTGAGCATCCTCCCAAGTTTCTCATGATATTGCCTCAGCTACAGTTCGTGTTCGTTCTCGTAATCGATGAAGGAAATGTCGTTCGGGTTCCGAAAAGGGTGTGACGATATCAGGATCAGGTGTGGTGGACATTCATTACTTGATAATTAATTGTGGAATTGTTGCAGAAAAAGAACAAACTAACTATGAATTAAAAAATATTTACTAGTATTTACGATTTAAAATTTTGGGTTAATTGTTGAAACAGTGTCCCGGGCAACGGCGCCAAAAACTTGATGTGCGTGAAATATATATATATATATTTTTTGATAAGGATTTTCACACAAATGTTGAATTTAAAATATGGTTTTCACCTAGACTAAAATACACACACAAAAGCAAGTGCACCTATCGAGTGGTAATATAGTTTTGATAAGAACCGAATGTCAATCCATGGACACAGTTTAATGTCTCAACTCAAGTTTTTAATTAGTTTAAGTGACAAATGGAAAGGTGATTGTTAATTGAATTGTTTTCTTATTGAAATGAAAATTATCTTTTTGAGTTTTTTGAAAAGTTTAACTGAGAAGATATAAAGATTTTTAAGGGACAATCATCTTAGTTTTGAATCCACTTATTAATTATGTCAATATCTTTCATATGGCTAAAGTTTGCTATTATGTTAATGTTCTTTGAAGCGGTTGAACTAAAATCCAATTATAGATTATAACTCCCTAATCATTAAGACAGAATTCGATGAGTAAATTACATGTCATCCACTTAATATTAGTTTAATTTAGATAAAAGAGGATAACTTCTTGACTTATGAAATTCTAAAACAGAGTTGTATAAATTTTAAGCTTGAGTCATCAATACTCTTGATTAGTATAACTTTTGCTAAATAAATGACATAACATTGCTCTTAGTTTTTCCAAACACGATCAAAGGTTGCATGTCTTCATATTTCTTTCACAATTAGGGTTTCAAAGATTATTCATAATTCTTAGCTATAACATTTTAATAAAAGATGTTAAAGTTATAAATAAATGTTAGTCTCATAAGTTTTCCAACATGATATGATTTCTCATCTATAAACCTTAAATTGTTCCATAAACATTTAGAAATGCAAATCCATCAAGAGATTAACACAAAATCATCATTACATTAACATAATACTTTAGCCATAGTCAAGAGTTTGATATATTTAATTAAGTTTCATCGAACTAAGATGATTGAAAAGATGTTTAGCTCATGATGAGCTTACATACAAACATAACACAATTGAAATACATGCAAGTCATAGTGAGTTTAAGATGTAACCAAATCTTCTAATGGGTGAATGTGATGTCTTCCAAATGTGATTGTGATGATAGTATGAGTCTTCCTTGGCCTTCAAATGATATCTATAATTGAACTCTCGAATGTGATGTTAGTGAATTCTCCCCCAAAAAGCCCGCTCCTCAAGATGAATCAAAGTTCTCTATTTATACTGTCTGGGAAGTGAGGCACGGCCCCATGCTGAGACAACGGGCTAACCGCTTTTGTTTCTGTCGCGTACGTACTGTGCATGTACCAGACAGGCACGGCCCCGTGTTTCTTCTGACTGGGCGACAACGGTACTCTTATACGGCTCAAATTTGACCACGGGGGCGTGCTTAGTGGGGCACGACCCCGTGTTTCTTCTTACTGGGCGACAATATTTAAAATTTATTTATTGTTATTTTGTTTTTAGGAACAAAACTTAATAAAAATGATATTTTAATTTGGGTTTTGATAATATTTTATATGATTTTAATATATTTAATACAACTTGTAGCTATCAAATATAATATTATTGTTTTGAAATATCTTACTGGTAAGGTGCTCAATCAAATCAAAGTCTAAAGTTTTTGACTTTAAAGAAATGATTTTTATTACAAAGATTGTTGTAATAATAACCAATCAAAATATAAATCAATAAACAACATAGTTTGTTTTACAAGATTCAAACATAATTTTTTTTTACTTCAAGGCTCACACTAAGGGTGTTGGGGGCGCATTACTCGATCAACATCGAATAGGAAAAATGGTAACCGAGTAAATGGGTAAACCGCCCCTAATCAACCGAGTAAGCTTCCGAGTAGTGTGCCGGGTAGAATGCCCGACTATATTTACTCGGATGACAACCCCCCTCTCTCTGGTGGACCCCGCCATTATCACACACATCACTTTTATTTAAATGTTTTCTTTTTTTTAAAAAGTGAGTGAGTAAATAAGTAAGGTGTTTCCAATAAAATCTTAGTAAATAAGTAAATTAGTAGTTTTGAGGTGACAATTTTATTAGACAGTTTTGATGAGTAAATGAGTAATGGGGTAAATGACCCCATCACCCTAACTCACCCACTAGCACCAAAATCATCCTCCCAACTATCGATTAACTAAATATGAGAATAAACTGTAACTCAACTTAATCATACAACAAAGAAATCGATAGATTACATACCGATTGATTTTTACAGTGCACAAATGATGAATCAAAATGGAAATATCTTTTTAAACATAAATGGAGCCAAGACTGGTTCGGGATTGCAGCTCCACCATGGATAACGATTCACCACGCAACGAACAAGTTGTAAAGCGAGCCGCCATGGTTATGGTGAACTGCAGAATGCGAGATGAAGATGGTGACGGAGGAAGACGATTTCTGGATTTAGGGTCCAAATGGGAAGACTAAATTTGGATTTGTGTTAAGAGACCGAATTTTTTAGAGAGAAGCGCGGTACTGGTTTGGGGTCCAAATGGGGAAGACGAAGTCAGGATTCGAATTTAGGTTTTAGGTCTGCACCTTTAGGAACGAGGTCTCGTCCATACAGGTAATTCGGTAAATTAAAAAAAATAACATTTATAGCAACGATAAATCGTTGCTATATTTTTCCAACCAAGTAATTTCAAAACTTTAAAAAAAGTTAATAAAAAAAATAATTCATCTGTAACAATGAGTTATCGTTGCTACATAGTTTTCAATTGCTGCTCATTTTTTCCTTCATTCCCGTAACCCTACAGAGACGATACATAGTCGTGATAGACGTTGGATGATGAAACTTCTGGGAGCACCTATAGCAACGATTAAAATAGTTGCTATAGATCTCATCTCTGAAAGGCTTTTTTCTTGTAGTGTATATCATCACCAAGGCTTGATGATAGACAGTAAGCATAAAATTTTAAAAGATTTGATCATGGATTAGAACATTAGATTTCAAACAAAAAAGTTTAATTAAACATGTATAATATAAAAACAAAAGCTAGTAAAGACCATGATTATTCTCAGATCTTTACATGCAATGAAACATAATACATATAGTTCAAATCGAATTGAAACATCAAAAACATAAAACAACATTTAACAAGAAATCAACAAACAAACAATATGAATCATCTCTTGATGCTTATTGATATGGTGGTTTGTAGACATTAAGCATCCCAACAAAGCTTCCGAGTGTTTCGTCCCCTGGTGTCGCGCTCTTAAGGGCTTCATGTGACGATAAGTTCTTTGCCCATTTTGCAAGTTCTGGGGTTCTAACTTCATCAAACGTATTGAAATCGTTAAGCTCGTCAACGTATCTTGTCCATCTGATGAAACATCCAAGAATAACATCTAGATAACCTACTTGATCTCCACCAAAATAAGCCTTCCCTTTGCTAGACTTGATGAAGGCTTCTTCCAACAATTGTGTTGCTTCGATCATCTGTTGTTTAATAGCGTCTTGTCCCTCCTTCCTTTTTGTTCGCCTCAATTCTTCATATAATGGGAAAAACTGCCATTGATGTTTTACATTAATTAATATAACATGTATATTCTTTTCGGAAAAAAAAGTGTTATGGAAGTTCGCGCGATCTAAAAAAAATTGTTACAGAAGTTAGCGCAATCTAAAAAATGTTATGGAAGTTAGCGCGATATAAAAAAATTGTCACAGAAGTTGGCGCAATCTAAAAAATGTTACGAAAGTTAGCGCGGTCTAAAAAATTGTTACAGAAGTTAGCGCGATCTAAAAAAATATTACAGAAGTTAGCGTGATCTGAAGAGACCAATTGTTACGGAAGTTAGCGCAATCTAAAAAATGTTACAAAAGCTAGCGCGATCTAAAAAAATGTTACAGAAGTTAGCGCGATCTAAAAAATGTTACAAAAGTTAGCGCAAGAGACCAATTGTTAAAGAAGTTAGCGCAATCTAAAAAAAAGTTACATAACTTACCACGATCTAAAAAAATGTTACAGAAGTTAAGAAATAAAAAATGTAAACTAATTGTTACATTTGATATTTTACCTTACCTTGGTGTCAATGAATTGGGCCCAAAACCGACAGTTAGCGCGATCTAAAGGGACCGATGGGAGGAGTTGGTGTAAATCGGGTAGGGTTTCATCAAGATACTCGACTATGATTTGAGACTCACAAATGGGTGGTTTATCTGCATGAAAAAGGACTGGGACTTTTTTATGAACCGGGTTTGATGTCAATAAGAGCTCACTTTTGCGAGCGAGATTTTCTTCAGTGTATTCATGCTTGATAGACTTGAGGTAGAGGGCGAACTGAACCCGGTTCACAAACGGACTTGCACGGGTTCCAAGAAGCTTTATTTCACTCTCTTTACCCATTGAAAGAGGTGATGAATACTTGAAGCCATAGACCCGGTATATATATACACGATGAATAACTTGTTATGCCCCTCATCTTTTGATAAATGATAAAACTACCCAACAGGTTTAAGAAATATTCAAGGTTTTATGTAAAATGATGAAATCTCAAGGGGTTGTTTGTGTAGATAAGCCATCTCAATTCTATGACCTGTTGTAACCTGTTGTAAAAGAGGGTGTGCGTAATGTGTTTGATAATGGCGACGGGTTTTTTATTAGATAATACGTTGAAATTTTCAATTCAACATGTATTATTTTGCCGGCATTTAAGCGTAAACTATAAAAATATATCAAGGGGCCTTTCTAGTTTTATTCTGTTAAATAACCGGATCTTTATGAGGATGAGGGGATCCATGTTTATGGGTGAATAAATAAATAATCTATATATCTATTATATAATAAATAAATATTTGTTACGTGTTGTCATCATATTTATTTTTATTATTTTTTTATGTTTCTTTTATTAAATACATCTCCATCTTTTAATAATAATATATTTTTAAAAACTTATTAATTATACTAATAAAACATATTTGTTTTAAAATATTCTTCATTATAAAAACATTGAAATCTAATTATGTAACTTTTATTTTCAATCAAATAATAAATGAAAATCAAATTATATTAAATTAATCTTAACGTATTTTTGAAACTCAATTATATATTAGTTGTTACATATTTTGAATTTTGTTTTCTATCATTAGTATATGATACATTTTTACGCATATAAAATAAACACATAAAGATTTAATAACTCTATGTATTGATATTTTTGAACCATACCCTATATATATATATAACCCCCCACCCACCACCACCTAAAAACCTAAACCCCCCACCCACCCCCACCCAAAAACCTAAACCCACCGCACTCACCCCCTACCTGAAAAACCTAACCCTAAACATAATACTGCATATATGTAGTAGCACCCCAAAAACCTAACCCACCCCCTAAAAACCTAAACCTGAACCCCTCACCCCACCATCACCCCCACCCAAAAACCTAACCCCAGCCCCCCCCCCAAAAAAAAACAACCTAAACCCCCCACCCACCTCTAAAAAACCTAAACCCCCTCCGCCCCACCCACCCACCCCCCCTCTTCCCAAAAATCTAACTAAAAATCTAAACTAAACTCAAAAGCTAAACCGACTATTTATTAGATTTTTTTTTGAACGTGGACGATGTGGGAAACAATGTCTACGAACCACTTTTTTAGTTTTTTATTTATATTTTGAGTTATGATTTTTTTATTATTTATTTTTTACCTTTAAAGAGTAGTTCTCTAGTTCTCTCCCTTAATGTTAGTTTTCTTATAAACTTCACCCTATATATACACACACACACACACATATATATATATATATATATATATATATATATATATAGGGTTAGGTTATAGTAAAAAGGGTTTTAAAATAAAAAGGATTCTAAGCTTGACATGTGTCATTTTATTGTTTTTAAATGGAGGGCATAATGGTCAATGTTAATATACCAGGTCAATATGTAATAAAAGATCTGATATTACACAATAACCAGACTTGATATTACACAATGAACTGATATTACACAATGACCTGATATATTTGATGGAATTACACAATGAGTTGTAAACGTAAAACACAATAATGAATACATATAACACAATGATAAAAAATATTTGACACAATGACCTGACTAATTACACAATGAACTTGTATTACACAATGACCTGACTAATTACACAATGACCAGATATTACACAATGACCAGACGTGGTATTACACAATGACCTAACTAATTAGTCAGAGAAAAATGCTATGAACTTGAACCGACTTCTTAGATGTTTTCTCTTGGTAACATGGCTGAAAGTGAATCTGTAGAAAAGTCGGCTATTCGGGATTAGTGTCGAATAGGAGGATGTTACTAAGATGGAGAAAACTAAGAGGTGTGATGTTGGGGTTTTCTCGTTCATGTATCTTGGTCTTCCAAACAGAGCTAATATGAAAGGGGTTAAATTCTTGCAGTCTGTGCTCGATATATTCAATAAGAAGCTTTCTAGTTCGAAAGCGAAGATGTTGTCGTTTGTGGGGTAGGATAACGCTTGCTAAGGAAGTGCTTCAAAGTTTACTGTCTTATTATCTGTCTTTTTTTAGAGCCCCGAAGAAAGTTAGTAACACCCTTGAAGGTCTTAGAAGGTCGTTTGTGTGGGGGAAGTCGTCTTCGGGTCATAAAATCAGATGGGTTGCAAGGGAGAGGGTTGTTTAACCGAAGAAAAGAGGAGGGTTGGGGCTAGAGAATTCAACTTGGCTATGATTATGAAATGGTGATGGAGATTTAGAGATAAACCGGATCAGTTGTAGGCTCCCACTTAGCTCAATATCCCTATCTTGCCATCCGGTCGTCTCCTTCTTCGATTCTTCGACTCGTTTGGTTTACAAAATATATAAATTTACAATAAATAAACAAATAAAATAAACCTAACTATTAGAAGGGTTTCAAATAACCCAAAAAATACAAAGAATATAAAACTAAAATAATCAACAAACACAACCACGGGTCACTAGGGCTCGACTTATCAAACACAATCAATCCACACGAAAAAGGCTTGGTCTTTTTGTCAAACGAAAGTTTTTACAAATAAAACACAAGATCGAATAAATAAAATAATTACGTCTAAACGCGAGTAAAGGTGGCTCTGATACAACTGTTGTAGAGTCATGTAATTTAAGTTGTTGTCATTATTGTATTTTGAACAATGTTAGATTAGTTTCCTTTATTGTAATTTCAGTATTATGTAATTTACTATTTTATTTAGCTAAGTCTGGGTCATCGAAACTACTTAGTTTCGATTGAGATTTGTTCAATCGAAACTAGTAGTTTCGATAAATAGTAGTTTCGACAGTTTTGTTCTATCACTTGTAAATGCTCAACCGAAACTACTAGTTTCGGTTAGCATAGTTTCGATGGCTGTCTACTACTATAAATAGCCTAGTTTGAGAATGTTTAGGGTGTGAGTAGCGGATGTAACCCTTAACATTTCTCTTTCACAGTTTTTCTCTGAATCAATACAATTTGCATTTGTTTTATGCATTGTTCTTACAAATTCACTTCTGTTTGTGTTGATTTGTGAGTGTGTTTCTATCCTCTGTTTCACCTCCATACACATTGTTTCCGCCTTTGTGTGTAGAGAATCGATCATCTGTGAGGTTTCTGAGTGAAATCTGGACCTACAATTGGTATCAGAGCATTATGCTCTTGATCTATGAGTATTATCAGGTTTTAGTGATCGATTCTAGGTGATTTGTGTGGCATTTCGGTGGTTTATGCATCAAGTTTGTACGAGTACTGTTTCATCACCATTGTTACTTTTTCATCGATTTCCGAAGGTTTCTGGTCGTGTTTTCAAAATTGAAGGTTAGTTTACTGTTCAGGAGTGTTAGACGAATCTTTTCGCTAGATTAGATTGTTATTTTGGTGATATTTATTTCTGAGGTTGTTCATCAATGGAGTTTTTCTGAGTCGGAGAAGAAGGCATCGAAACTACTGGGGGAACATTCTCTGAACTTCGTTGGTCATCGAAACTTCTTGTCTGTACTTATTGTCTGAAGAAGGTACAATCGAAACTAGCCCTTTGTCTTATTCTTATCGAAACTAGTAGGGGCAGCTTGTTTACCCGAAACTTGGGTATCGAAATTAGTTTCAATCGAAACTAAGTGGTTTCTTCTGAGGTTGATGGATTTCCAGCTAAGTGTTCATCATCGAAACTAGTTGTTTCGGGTTCTGGATTTCCTGCTGAGGTAGATCTTGCTTAAATGAAATTCAAAAATACAGATTCATCAATCAAGCATTGATTGACGAACGAGACCATATTAAGGTGATGTATGACTCTGTGGCCAAAAATGAGAAATTATATTTAAAGAAAATTCATGACATTTCTGGAGAAAACCGTTCTTTGATTGTGCAAATTAATACTCAAACCATTAATAATAAAATTTTGAGTCAAAGAGTCCAAAAGGCAGAAAAAGTAAAATTACAAGTTGACCACATGGATATGGATCAGAAAATTTTGTTTGGAATAACTGATAAACAATTTAATAGAAAAGGCACGGAGGGTCTTCGTTATAATTCTCATCCACCACCTTATTCTAAATCAGGAAGATTTACTGATATGCATGTTGCTCATGTTCCTACTCCTTTTGTTTGTACCTTGTCTGCTGATGATTATATTACGTCCTCAGATTCTGACAGTTTTGCTTCATGTGCAGAGTCAAATTGTGTAACTTCAGAGGATGATTGTGATGAGAGTACTTGTTCTAGAACTGTTTTAAATGAACATGTGTCGGATGAATGTAATAATATGTCCGTGTCAAAACCAGTTATTTGTGAACACGTTGAAAATTTGTATTTTGATTCTATGCCTTCTGAGCATATGGGTTTGGGAAGTGATATTTCTAAGTTTAAAAATGCTTTGTCATTTATTCCTAAATCTTTGAATGATGTGCCATGTGTTACCAAGTTTAAAAGTGTAGGAAGTATTGTGAATAATGTACCGCGTGAAACCATGAGCAACATGGAATTTTTCAGATTAAAGGAAGAACAAAGTATTTAAGACAAAGTTATTGTTGAAAGAATCGTATCATGTTTAGATGCCTCAACATCACAATCATCTTCATCTTGTGATGACAATTATCAGGCTAAGACGTCTTGTGATAAAGTTTGTTTCAGTTGTGGTGCTTCAAATCATGTTTCAAAAAGTTGTAATTTGACAACAATACATTGTAATAAAGAATCGTCTCCCAAAATTCCTTTGAATTCAAATGTGCCGTCTAAATCTTCTCACAGTAGAAAATCTAGGCGTAAAAGAATTAAGAATGCTAAAAATTATTTGAAAATAAACTGGAAAATTAAAAATAATGTCTTATATGATGACCATGCTTCATCTAAGGAGGATTCTAATTATGATTCACATTTGATGTCCTATCCTGACAAGAAACTTCTTGATAGCAATGGTATTGGTCAAAATGTCTAAATGGTTTGTTGTGTATAGGGTCAACCAAGAAGAACCGGAGATAACATTTGGCATGTAGATAGTGGATGTTCCAGACATATGACCGGTCAATTTAACTTGCTGCAAGATTATCATCCCATGGATGGAGATTATCTGGATTTTTCTGGCAATCCAAGGGGAGGAAAGATTGAAGGTCAAGGAACAGTCTCGAATGGTGTAAATAGTCTGGAGCAGGTTAACTTCGTTCCCCAATTATAATCTGATGAGCGTCTCTCAGATTTGTGAGAAATATTTTTGTGCACTGTTTAATTCAAAAGAATGTCTAATCTTGAAACCTGGAGTGGTGATTCCAGAAGAACTCATTCTCATGCATGCTCCTAGAAGATACAACACTTATAGCTTGGATATGAACAACCCATCGGGACTTGAATCATGCTTTCTTTCAAAGGCTTCTGAAGATGAATCATTTATGTGGCATAAGAGGTTGGGACACGTAAACTTGAAAACCATGAACCGCCTGGTTCGAGAAAACCTCGTCACTGGATTACCTCTCAAAGATTTTTCTCCTGTGGAACACTGCATCTCCTGTTCCAAGCGAAAACAGCACAAATCTTCTCATAAGCCCCAAACCACAAATTCCATTGACTCCCCTCTCCAATTACTTCACATGGATCTCTTCGGTCCTGTGAGTGTCATGAGTCTTGGATGAAAATCGTACTGTTTGGTGGTAACCGATGACTTCTCCCGGTTTACTTGGGTGTTCTTACTAGCTAAGAAAGATGAGACGCCAGAGATTCTGAAATCCTATCTGCTTCAAATTGAGAACCTTTTCAATCTAAATGTGAAGACTATCCGCAGCGATCATGGAACAGAATTCAAAAATGCCACTCTTGATTCCTTCTATGAAAGCAAAGGAATTTCTCAGCAATTCAGTGCACCTCGTACTCCTCAACAAAATGGTGTAGCTTAAAGGAGAAACCGCACATTGATTGAAGCTGCACAAACCATGATCGTTGATTCCAAGCTTCCTGTCACTTTTTGGGCCGAGGGAGTTACCACCACGTGTTTTGTGCAAAATCGAATTCTTATCACCAAAATTTGCAACAAGACACCCTATGAGATCATGTACAAGCGAAAGCCAGTTATTGATTTCTTCAGAAAGTTCGGGTGTGTGTGCACGATGCTGAATACTTCAGATCAGCTAAACAAGTTTGAAGCCAAAGCTGATGAATGCTATTTTGTGGGATATTCTTCTAATCAATGAGCCTTTCGTGTCTACAACTAGTAAAGAAGGATGGTGCTAGAGTCCATTGATATCAATTGGCATGAAAGCAATCATACGGACGCTAGGGACGGTCCTGATTAGCTTTTGATGTAGAATCTTTGTTTAAATCATTTAATCTTCCTGTGTTATCAAATGAATTAATTCCTGCTAATCCTTACTTTTCTGTGAACAATTTAGGGAACTTAAATGATCAAAGTTCTTCTTCATCCACTCAAAATGAAATTCATGTACCTGCTGATACTGAAACAAATATGGACTATTCCAGTCCTGGTGCAACAAGTGAAACTGTTGAAGACAACGCCATTCCAATAGTAGATGTTGCTCCACAATCAACTGCTGAAGATCCTGTTGTTGATGAAGCTGGTCCTCCTGCTAATAATATCACAAATTTAGATGAACTCTTGAAAGAAGATGACATTCCTAAATTGAGAATTCACAAGAATCATCCCACTGACAACATCATTGGCCCGCTCAATGTGGGTATTCGTACCAGAAATGCTTGTGATGCACTAGACAACAGCATGTTCTCGTGTTTTATATCTCAAGTCGAACCTAAGAATATCAAACCAGCTTTGCTTGAGAACAGCTGGGTGGAAGCTATTCAAGAAGAGCATCACATTTCTCAAAACTGAATGTGTGGATTCTAGTGGATCTTCCCAAGAACAAAGTTCTAATCGGCACTCGTTGGGTATTTCGCAACAAAAAGGATGATGGAGGAATTGTGGTTTGAAACAAAGCTTGTTTGGTTATTCAAGGTTTCTATCAGGAAGAAGGAAATGACTTTGAAGAAGTCTTTGCACCAGTGGCTCGCTTAGAAGCCATTAGAATGTTTCTAGCTTATGCAGCCTATATGGATTTCACTGTTCATCAAATGGATGTCAAAAGCGCATTTCTATATGGAAAAGTTCAAGAGGAAGTTTATGTCAAGCAACCACCGGTTTTCATTGATCCTAACTTTCCAAACCATATCTACAAGTTAGACAAGGCATTGTACGGTCTTCACCAAGCAACTCGTGCGTGGTATGAAACATTATCAAAGCATCTGCTTGAAAATGGTTTCACACGAGGAGCCATTGACCAAACCCTGTTTAAACGGAAGGATGGAAAGGATACAATCATGGTGCAAATTTATGTAGACGGTATAATCTTTGGATCTACCAATCCTCGTCTATGCAAAGAATTTGAAGATATGATGCGTTCTAAGTTTGAAATGAGCTCTATGGGAGAAATGAAGTTATTTTTGGGACTGCAAGTTGATCAGTCCGAGTCAAGAATTCTCATTCATTAAGAGAAATACGTGAAAGAAATTCTGACCAAGTTCAAAATGGCTGATTCCCATCCGGTCAAAACTCCGATGGAAGTTCGACATTGTTTGTCTCCCGATTTGGATGGTGAAAGCGTTGATCAACACCTCTATTGCTCTATGATAGGATCTCTCATGTATCTCGCTGCCAGCAGACCTGACATCATGTTTGCAGTGTGTTTGTGTGCACGTTTTCAGGCTAATCCTAAACTCTCTCATTTATCTGCTGTCAAATGTATTAGAGATATTTAAAGTATAAGCCAAAATTGGGTCTTTGGTATCCTTAAAATGACTTGTTTGATCTTGTGGCTTATTCAGATTTAGACTACGGGAGATGCAACTTAGACCAAAAATCCACTTTTGAAGGTTGTCAGTTCCTTGGTAACCGTCTTATTTCATGGCAATGTAAGAAACAATCCACTGTTTCCCAATCCATAGTTGAAGTCGAATACATTGTCGCAGCCCTTTGTTGTTCCCAAGTCAGATGGATACACTATTAGATGCTTGACTATGGGATCACATTCCATGAGACACCAATTCTTTGTGACAAAACTGCAGTTCCCCATATCACCAAAAACCCAGTTCAGCACTCCAAAACCAAACATATTGAGATCAAACATCACTTCATTCGTGATTGTGTTGAAAAGAAACATATCCAAATCGTTGAAGTCAAAACCGACAAGCAAACCGCAGACATCTTCACAAAAGCTTTTGACTCTAGCAGGTTTGCCCAACTGGTGGAGATGCTTGGCATGATCAATTTTCTGTAATTCTTATGTATATCAGTCTGTTTTTTGTTTATGCTTAAAAGTCTAGAAAATTACCAAAAAGATTTTTATTTTTTTGTATAGTTACTTTCAGTTACAAGCAAGTCTTTTAGGGGAGAAATGAGGATTTTATATGATAAATTTGAAAAGAATTGCTTTGTGTATAGTTTTGCAAAAAAAAAAAAGCTGCTTATTTGTGCTTTGAACATAGTTCTGTACATTCTAACCTTTATTGGTATCAAAATTCTGTGTTTCAGGAAAATTGAATCTAACCTTTGAGAAATGATAGTGTCTGATCACATCTCTTGAACATGGAATGGACTAAAAGCGATGGTGTTTACTGAGGTATAGCTGGTAGGGCCGGCATATGGTTAAAACTTGTCAGTAGTGTGAAAACCTAAATTCTATCTCATACTTGTGTGTTTGAACCCATTATTGATAGTGTCTGATCACATTTAACCCATTTTATCTATCTAAGAAACCCAATTCTATCAGATACAGTCCTACATGTTGGATTCCTATTCATACGCCAGGTGACTATCAAAAGTAACGATATTTACCACAGATGACCCGTATGTTTTTCTTACGCAAAGATCTCGGGTGTTCATCCTTTTCCCATCCACTTGGATGATTTGACCCCGTCTGTTTTGTTTACGCAAAGATCTCTGTGTTCAATATTTTCCTATCCGCTTAGATAATTTTACGACTTCTTCTGTTTTGCTTACGCAAAGATCTAGAATGTTCGTATCTTTTAATATCCACTTGGACATCTTTTGTTTTACATCTTCTAATCCACTTGGATTTTTATTTTTTTTGGTGGTATATTTGACTTACTAAGATGGTACTTTGGCCAATCAGAAAGAGATGATAGGATGAATGCGAGTATTTCTTGAGGATTGATAGGTTTTCAAAACCATTTTATTTCAATGTGTGGGGTACACCTTGTATCATGCTTAAATGGTACCTAATAATCACATGAAACCTACGTACAAACAAATGTTCGAGTTTACTTTGCACAAATATCAGCTACCTTCAGGGACTCACAGTAGTTGATTGCAAAAGGAAGTGTTTCAAGAGTTGACCAGATCTGATCTCTTGTTGGATCTTTTCCAAGAAGATAAGTATGAATATCTTGTGAAATTTTTATTTTGAGCTTGTATAAACATGTAAATATCTTGTGAATAGTTTTTAGTTTATATCTGTTCTATGACTATCGAAACTTCTAAGCCCCCCAAAACTTCCAAGCCACCCGAAACTACCATGACTCCCGAAACTTCTTTTGCCTACCGAAACTAGTTGTTTCGACAGGGCTATTTTGGTCTTTTGTTATATGAGAAAATTAAATGTCTTCATAATCAGTTCCTTCATCGACAAGCCTCTTTACCGTCTCCGATCACTTTACACCTTCTCTCACACACACAAAACCTCTTAACTCGTCGGTCTAAGTTTGCAAAATCAGTGATTTTCATCTGATTCCTCCGTCGTCTTCATCATAAGGTAACAATGTTTGTGGTTTCACTGAGAAATTTTAGTCGAACACACCTAGGGTTTGATTTTGAAAGGTTTTACGACTGTTACTTCATTTTTATGAAATATTAGGGCTTTGATCGTGTTTATAATCTTACCATTGTCGATAACTTACATCGTTTTGATTCACATTTGCAGATTTGTCTTTGAATCATCGGTAAGAGGAAGTTTGACAATCACAGGCTACTTTTTTCTTTCATTCTGTCTTATTCGTGTGTGCTTGATAGTTATAAATGTCTGTAAATGTCTTGTTTTGATTATGTGTGTTATGTATGATTGAAGGGTTTGGGCATCGAAACTAATAGTTTCGATCAAAGGGGGTGTTTTTCTCTTTAAAAATGAGTTTTAAAATTTTTTAACAGGTTTTCAATCGAAACTAATAGTTTCGATACCCAAATGAGCCAAGGACTGAAGTTATGACCATGTTTCCTTGCCCGAAACTACTTAGTTTCGATCATCCTTTTTGAAATTTTTCTAAGTGTTGATCGAAACTCGTTGTTTCGATCGAAACTAGTAGTTTCGATAAGGCAATTTCTGAATTTTTTCTAAGTATTGTTTCGATAGGGCTTGTCTCAGAAATTGTCTAAGTGTTGGTTCAAATAGTTTCGATCAGATTATTTTCTGAAATTTCTCTAAGTATCAAGCTTGATTGATCTTATATGTTTGCAGATATGGATCTACTATTTTTTAAGAGGCACAATGTCTGTGCTTTCCTGAATGCTAATGATCCAAAGAATGTCGAGTTTGTTCCAGTCATGAACTTCCTAGCCAACTCAAATATCAGTTTTGCCATAAGTCACAACATCCCAGTTTTTGAAACAACCATAAGGCAATCCTGGGAGTCAGTAGAGATTGAAACTATTGAAAATGTGGAGGACATCAGAGCTACTGTTCATGTCCAAGAAGTTGTATTTTCTGAAGCTACTATTAGACAAGTGTTACACCTTAATGATAATCCACAAGCACCTATTGAATTCCCAAATTTCTACATAAAGGAGTGCTTTAGAAGAATGGGCCATCCAGATGAATTCAAAAGTGGCCAAATTATTAAGAACTCCCTTCCAGCATAATGGAGATATTTTGTGCATGTCTTCATCCACTGCTTGTCTATTCGAAAGGGTGGTTTTAATTCAGCCAATGTCATGGTGGTATCTGCAGTTTTAGGTCTGATCAAAGGAAGAGATTATAACTTCTCTGGCCTGATATTTAGGCAGATCAAGGACAACTTGACAGGAACTGTCAAAGAAAATTTTCTTATGTATCCAAGATTTCTGCAGATTATCATCAACCACTTTCATCCCAAGCTTCAACAAGGCGGACACGTTTTTGTGTTTGACCACATGACTGTCAAGACCCTCAGTTATATGAGGACTACAAATAAAAGAACAAACAGAGCCATTGCTGATATTCCATTATTTGGACATGTAATTGGCGAAGAAGAAGAATTTGTACCTGATGTTGATCCTGATCTACTAGTTCAAGAAGAGTTGTCATCATCTGAAGAGGAAGAGGTTGAGGTAGAACAAGATCAGGGAAACCAGCAAGTGGCTGAGGTTGAAGTTGAAATGCCTTTTGTACAAGAAGAAGAACAGCAAGCTGATTAACCTATACTAGAAGCTCCTTTTATTGAAGAAGTACAAGTTCCAATTATACAAGAGGCTGAAGAAGAGATTGTAGAGTCCAGTGGAACTCTGGACGCAGGAATATATGGGTCAGACTACTACAAGTCAGACTCCGATGCTCAAAACGAACCTCCTGAATCATCCTCAAAGAGGCAAGTTGACTCAGACTCAGATTATGAACTTGAAGAGCCTAAGGCCAAGAAAATAAAGACCGGGTTTGAAGCTATATCATCTTCCTCTAATTCAAGTACTGACACACCACTACCAACACCTCCACCATCACCACAGACAACACCGCAACCCACACCACCTCCAACTCCACTACAAGCACCCATTCCTACACCACCGCCATCACCTCAACAAATACATATCCCTACACCACCATCTCCTCAAAATATACACATTCTTACACCTCCTTCATCACCCTCCCATGAGCCAACCTCTGGAGTGCCAAGAGTGAAAACTTTGAGTTTGGAATTAAAGAAACTGCATGATCACATTCAAGAAAAGGACAAGGTGATTGAAAGCTTATCAACCGAGTTAAATGAATGTAAAGAAGAGGTCAAGGATCTTAAACTAGAGGTTGGGGTTTACATACCCAACTTGATGTTCAACAAACTCAGCTGGAAGCTCAACATAAGCTTATCTCTCAACAACAGGAATTCAAAGTCTTAGCTGAATCTGTTGAGCAACTGAAGGCACTTCTTGTCAAGCCTGTTTAGCAACAAGCAACCACTTCAACAGCTCAAGGGGAGACCACATCTGGTGTTAAACCCTCTTCTCCTGCCTTTGTCACTGACCAAGAGTCTGCCATAACTATCTATACTGGCCATGTTGCCAAGACAAAGGAGGCTGTGGAAGTAAGGTTGAAGAACAAGAGTTCGACCGTCCCTCAGCAAGTGAAAGAAGAGAAGCTAGAAAGAGAGGGAAGGGAACTGTGACTGAGATAGAAACTGTGATTCTAGATGAAGAGGATGTGGCATTTGACGATGAGCTCAATGCCCTCCTAGATGAAATAGACAACTTTTGCTACAACAAACTTTATCCAGAGATCCTACCTACTGAGGAAATGGAGACTGAAAGGACCAGATAGTTCACATAAGAGGGAGATAAAATCCAAGCCCTATCTGATGAAGATAAAACAAAAGGAGATGTCCAAGTGAATATTGTGAAGCCTACTGTCACTGATGAACCAACTCCCAAAGTGTTTGAAGCCACTCAAGCTCCAACTCAACCTCCTATTGATCCTAACTACCCAAATCCAAAGAAACCATGGTTAGGAAAGATTGTGCCAGAGGAGAGCCCACAAACATATGAGTGGATAGCTGAGCATCAAGAGCTAAAAAGGCCTCCAATGGGTTGGAAGTATGATCCTGAGAGAAAATTGTTCATCATCATAAGATACAGGGGAGGAGTTCAGCACTTTAAGAATATAACTGACTTCCAAACTCTCCCTTTTTATGATCTAAGAGATCTGGCCAAGCTTCCCCTTCAAAATTCAGGGAAAGTGATGATGGCCTTAGATTTTGAGCATTATCTGCACCTTCAAGTCAACAATGACTTTAAAGGACTCAAGCCTAGAAAGACACAGAAAAAGATTTCAAAGACTAGGTTTCATCCCGAGACCAAGAAGCCCTATGTCTACTTAAGATACAAGCCTGCTCAAACCCACAAGACCATCACTCTTCCCAAGTAAGTGCCTGTCCAACTCCAAACTTTCAAGAAATGGTACTACAATCCAAGCATTGGTAGTGCTGTGATTGAGTGTGAAGGCAAGGAAGATATGGTGATCTTCGAACCAATGGAGTTGCTGAAGTTCCAACCTGAAGATCTGGAGGTGCTATTCAAGAACCATATCTAGGCCTACAGTGACGAAGATGAGGCGGATGCCAAGGCATATCAACAGATTGTGACCCTTCATGTCAAGCCTTACATCCAGAAGCCTAATGAAGGACTAGTTACTTAGAGGAGAGCTGAAGACTATAATGCAACAACTTAGGGGGAGATTGTAGAGTCATGTAATTTAAGCTGTTGTCATTATTGTATTTTGAACAATGTTAGATTAGTTTCCTATATTGTAATTTTAGTATTATGTAATTTAGTGTTTTATTTAGCTAAGTCTGGGCCATCGAAACTACTTAGTTTCGATTGAGATTTGTTCAATCGAAACTAGTAGTTTCGATAGATAGTAGTTTCGACAGTTTTGTTCTGTCACTTGCAAATGCTCAACCGAAACTACTAGTTTCGGTTAGCATAGTTTCAATGGTTGTCTACTACTATAAATAGCCTAGTTTGAGAATGTTTAAGGTGTGAGTAGCGGCTGTAACCCTGAACATTTCTCTTCCATAGTTTTTCTCTAAATCAATACAATTTGTATTTGTTTTATGCATTGTTATTACAATTTCACATCTGTTTGTGTTGATTTGTGAGTGTGTTTAGCCTGTTATCTTCACCAAATCTGTTTCTATCCTCTGTTTCACCTTCATACACATTGTTTCCGCCTTTGTGTGTGGAGAATCGTTCATCTGTGAGGTTTCTGAGTGAAATCTGGACCTACAACTGTTGGAATCGTGCACTGGTTTTTAAACTTTTAAAACATATTATCTTACAAAACAGATTTGTATAGCGGAAGCAATTTAGCACAAAAGTTCTAAACTTTATTCCGACAGTGATCCGATTACACGCGTATAAATAATAAATAAATCAACCAAGGCGGATAAAGGTTATACATTTAATGATCTCCGAAAGACTCACACCTTGAATCAACGAACATCTCGCTACTTACTCATTCACAAAATCAGCGATCTAATAGAACCCGTCTCATGGATCTTGCGCAAAACGCTCCACGGAAGAAAAAATGGTTCACGCCCAAACATGTCGGCAACGTTAAGCGATGCGCGTCGGCAGCGCTGTGGCAGATGGCGCACGAAGGCGGAGCTGCGGTAGGTCACGGCAGTGCGACGGTGGTGTTATCCGGCAATCCGGTCGGTGATAGGGGTGGCCGGCCAGTTCTCTCTTCCGTAAAGGAGAGGAAGCTACCAAGGTTAAATAGGGTTTTAGAGTTAAGGTGTATATATAGTTACCATAATTATATATTTCACCCCATGGGAATTAACTATTAAATCCCTGGTAACTAACCCTTATTTACTTATAACCATCGATTATACTAATTACAAATGATTAGTAAATCTTAACCATTTATGTTTAACTCTTAAACGTTTAAACCTTTGCCTTTTAATTATTTCTCTAAATAAGTAATTACACAATTAACCGTTTAAATATTTCTCTAAATATTTATTCACCAATTACTAAATCCGCGTTTCATGAACTGTAATGTTTACGACTAAACATTATTAATTGTTTGTTTTCCGAAGTGTAACTCTTTGAATCATATCTTGATAGCAACGTTAATATAATTATTGATCGGACATCTAATATCCAATAGATAGGCTACAGGTGGAAGTAGGGAATGGTAAAAGATCTAGGTTTTGGCAGGATTCATGAACGGAGGCGGGTCCTCTCAAAGAGCGGTTCCTGGATCTTTTCAGGCTGGCAGTTAACAAAGAGGCCTTGGAGTCCTCTTGTTTGGTCGCTGATGGTAGTAAAACCCGGTGGTGGTGGGAGTGGAAGAAGAACCCGTCGACGGAGGTTAAAAGGGACCAAACTGGGAGATTATGAACTTTTTGAATGAGGTTAGGTTGTCGAATGTTGAAGACAGATGGTTTTGGAGTAACGAGTATGGGGTTGACTTTTCTGTCAAAAGCGTGAGGAAGGAGCTAAGAGAGATGGATCCGACTAATAAGGTGATTTTTAAGGGGAATAAATGGGCGATTCCGAAATCAAATTGCTTGGCATGGTTTGCTAATGCGGGGAAGGCGGTGTAGAAGTTTAGATTAATTGCTAGGGGTTGGTATTAGTAGCGAAGTTTGCTACAGGTGTGGGATAGATTAGGAAACGATGGATCATACTTTTGTTATTTGCTTGCTGGCTCGATGCGTGTGGTGGCATATTTTTCGTTGGGTTAAGATTGGTTTGCATGTTTGGCTCCATTCGGTTGGGGAAGTCTTTGAATCTTTGGAAAACCAACCTGGGTCTATGAAGTGGAGGAAAATTGTTTGTGTGGTGATCCTTCCTACCATTTGGAGGATTTGGATTTGCATGAATGAGAAGGAATTTAATGGAGTTTTTATTCCAACTGTTAAAATGGTGGAGATGATAAAAGAAGACTCGTTCTTATGGATGAAGAGTACGTCGAATTGTAATACTCCTGTGTGGGAAAATGGTTAGATTTGATATTTTCGAATTGTTGTAATTTCATTTTGGTTGTTTGGTCTTCTCAGCTTCTTGTTGGGTCTTTATATATAAAGGGTTTGTTGTTAATATATATATATATATATATATGGTTGAGTTCATGAGATAACTCACTTTAATGAGAAAACTAGAGAACCACTAAGAAAAGATTGGGTGGAATTTTAAAGAGAAAGGGTAAAATTGGAACTTAAAATATAAAAATCTTTAAACATTTCTATCTTTTGCATACATTATTATTTTTTTTAAACAATTGCACCATTAAATCAAGAATTTCTTTATCTTTCATTCGAGTATAAATAACGTTATAAAAAATAATAATTAACTTGTCGTTTTTTTTCTTATTATTTTTCATATTGCATATGTGTAGTATCACCCCAAAAACCTAAACCCCCACCCCACCCCAACCAAAAACCTAAACCCCCACACCAACCCCAAAAACCTAAACCACCACCCCCACCCCCACCCAAAAACCTAACCCCCCCCCCCCACACACACACACCCCCACCTAAAAAGCTTAACCCCGCACCCACCCCCACCCAAAAAGCTAAACCCCCCACCCACCCCCACCCAAAAACCTAAACCCACCTACCCTCACCCAAAATCCTAAACCCATCCACCCCACCCACCCCCCATCCAAAAACCTAACCTAAAAACTAAACCCTAAGGCTAAACCGGCTATTTTTTGGAAATTGTTTTTTTTGAACTAGGACGACGTGCGAAACAAGGTCTCCGAACCACTTTTTTAGTTTTTGATTTATATTTTGAGTTATGATTTTTTTATTTTTTTTATCTTTAAAGAGTAGTTCTCTAGTGCTATCCCCAAATGTTAGTTTTCTTATGAACTTCACCCTATATATATATATACATATATATATATATATATATATATATATATGGGAATTTTCCACTAAGAAGTGGTTTTTCGTAAAGAATTCCTAAGAAGTGGGTCAAACGAACTCCGATTGAGCTCATTCCAGCGGCGTTGGAACCGTCTCATCGAACCCTAACCCGGACTCAAACACCTAAACCCCCCTCTGAAGCACCCTACTTTTACTACATTAATTTATCATAGTTTATTGCGGAAAACAGTCCTAGATTTTCAAAACCTTATCACTAAAGTGACACGGGTATATTTTATTATAGATATTGTTTTACATAAAATATTACATCATGTAACATAGGGATTCTTCAACTACGATCAGCCACGTCCTCAGGAAGCCTCATTCCACGTGCTCTTAACCTGCAGTGTTTGGAAAACGTTTTTGTTTTAGCTTATGCTAAGTAGGTACACTGCATCGTTTATTTTATTATGAACCCTTTAGGTTCTTATTATTGTTCAAGTTTCCCAGGCGCTCGACGCCCCCGTGCCCATCTCCGGATGTACCTCCGATCACGTCATTCGTTTATTTTAATGGGTGTGCTAACCCCCTCGCGACCATCTTCGGACGTACCTCCGGTCCAAGTTTTTCATTTGAGACCCTCCCCGTAGGCTGGACATCTCTTCCATACTCATTTCTTATTGAAACCCGCCCCATAGGCTGGACATCTCATTTCATTCATTCATTTCTTATTGAGTCCCGCCCCGTAGGATGGACATCTCTTTTCATTGGGACCTTGCGTATCATAGACTCACAGCCTCCCAATGTATTCCCAACCCGTCTTCACCTTAAAACTTCCTAATGGTTTCCCCATAATGTACTAAAGAGGTTTATATATAGGAAGTACCAGCGGAATATCCACCACCCCTTTAACACTTCATGAGTACTCCATTATTCCATTTTAAGACTTAGACTCGTTTCCATCACACATTCATATTTACTCATATATCATGATCATCTATCATGCATTCACATATTCCAATTTAACACACATTGCATATTCACACATATAGTATGATCTCTTGTCATACTTTCATTTTCATTCCTGCTCTAATTCCTTATAAAGGTTTCTCCATGTTACGTTAAAGAGGTTTATATATAGGAAGTACCGGCGGCGTATCCACCACCCTTTAACGTCCCATGAATACTCCTTTACTTAGAATTAAGCTTTCTCGTCTAATTCTCATTTAGAAGCATGATCTCTTTATGCTTTTATCTTAACTCTTGCTCTAATCCCTTACAAAGGTTTCATCATGTTATGTTATAGAGCTTTATATATATAGGAAGTACCAGCGACGTATCCACCACCCTTTAACATCTCATGAATACTCCTTTGCTTAAGATTAAGCATTTCTCAACATTTATTTAATAGCATAACTCCCTCATGCTTTTTTCCATTCTTGTCCTAATTCCTCGTAAAGGCGTCTCTATGATGTGTTAAAGAGATTTATATATAGGGTGTACCAGCGGCGTACCCACCACCCCTATAATACATCATAGATTTTCCTTTATTTAGAATTAAGCCATCCCTTATTCATACTTATCATATATTGTAAACTGGGGTGATTATCCTTCCAGAGTAGTACCTCCAACGAAGATGTTCCCAGGAAAGAGTGACGGGTCTATGAGAGATTTATACACCACTCTTTCCTTAGACAGAACATTCCGTTTGTCAGATAACTACATTCCGGTTGGAAGTTCTCCAGTTCGTTTACTATATTTTTATTATTATCTTTTAGTCTATACCCCTAAACATTCATAATGGTTTCACCACGAAGCACCAATAGGTTTACATATAGGAAGTACCAGCGGCGTATCCACCACCCCTTGGATACGTCGTGACTACTCCATTATTCTCGTTTAGTGTTTAGAGTAATTCGCCATTACCCCGTACCTTAGGTCCACACATAGAATATAACACATAATCACATAATTCACATAAACATTTATCTAAGGTACGAGTCCAGTGTACTTACGATAGTCTCGGGTCGTTTCCTACGCTCGTTCCTCGCTTAAACGTCTCTTCGGATCCGAACCGCACTCGTAACGTACCGCTCTCGCACTTAAACACGCCGCGCCGAGTCTTTTAGTCCTTCTCAGAAAGTGTGTGTGTGTTATGGTGTTTGTGTGTGTTGTTTGTGTCAAATGAACGGCTCTAACATCTATTTATTGGTTGTTTGGGGGTCCATGTCGAACCGACATGTCATGCCAAGTCGGTCCGACTTCAGCTGAAGTCGGTGACACACGTCAAAACCTCTTTTTTGCTTCTACAACACATATCGGACCGACGTGTAATCCATATCGGTCCGACGGCTCCATATCGGACCGACGTGTCCAGATGTCGGACCGACGTGTAAACCATATCGATCCGACGTGGGTGCTGAGTCATCAAAACACCTATCAAAGCCTCCTGAATTGCTTTAGCAACACATGTCGGACAGTTATGCTTAGGATATCGGTCCACATACCTCATTTTCTTATTCTCCTCGTCGAAACACCCTATTTTCATATATTATGGCTACCGTAACTCATTTTTTAGCTCGAGATATGCTTATGCCAAGTTTTGGGCTATTTCCGGGCCAATAGTCTTCCTGTTTCGCACGCGGTTAAGTTCTTAGGTCACTTTTCTCAACCAACATGTGTCCTAACTTATATTTAGGAGTTTTGGGATGTTACACCCTCCACCTGCACCCCCAAAAACCTAAACCCCCTCCAACCCCACCCCGAAAAGCTTAAAACCACCACCCCTACCCCCACAAAACCCTAACCCCCCCCTAACCTAAACCCACCCCAAAAAACCTAAACCCCTCACCCCTACCCTAGAAAAAAACCTAAACAATAAAATCTAAACCCTAAAAGCTAAACTCTAAGGCTAAACCATATGACTAAAACCCTAAAATTCAAACGTAAAATTGATGTGCTTGTTTTAATATAAAAATATAAATAAATATATTTTTGGATGATTTCACAAGATCAGGCTTTAAATTTATAAAATGATAATTACTTTAATTTAAAACATACACAATAGGCAAATGTACCTATCGCGACGTAGTATAGTATGGGTAAGAACCAAGTATCGAACCATGGACACGGATCCCGTACTCAACCTTCGCTATTGTCTAACTAGAATAACAAGTTGAAAAATGGGTTTTGTTTAAAAAGAAAAATAAAAAGCTAAGAAATGTAATTAAAAATATTATTATATTTAAGGTGTTACTCTAGTTGTTATCCATTGTTAATTAATGTTGTATTTAAAGTAAGGTTGGTCATAGTTACTAGTACTAACCCTTTCGATAGGGGAGTTAGTATTTCGTAACGGAACAGTGGATACGGTCGGCCAACTGTTCCTTAATAAATATAACGGACCCTAAACGGGGTGTCAAGTCCGTCAATATTTCACAATTCATTATTCGAACTAATGATATCCTTGTGACTGACGTACGTCTGGTCTTGTAACTTTTTCCGGTAAGTCGGAATGCATGACTTCCTCCAAAGGTACTTTATGAACGACCGGACCTAACAATTTATGTTCTTAAATAGTTGTGTTTACTTATAATAAAATTTTCAAATAAATAAGACTTTACTTCTCAAGATCAAACCCCGTGGCTCCTGCTAAAAGTCCTCTACAAGCCAATACAAGAGAAGTAGAGAAATACCGACACAAACCGCCCGGTTTGGTTAGGGCTCAAACGGCCTGTTGAATACCCAAACCTCCAATCAACCCATAATATTAAATTTATACTAACCGATCGGTCTAGCACCAAGATTTGTATATAGACCGTATAAACATCGAATAAGCTTCCCAAACAAGAAGTCTTGCTTGGATAATCCACAAGATTTAAGATTATTAGATTGGTTTAAAGATCACTTATTCTGGTCTTTTTTAGATAACTTATAGTAAACACTTTAAAAACATAACTTACTAAAAATACTTCATTAATTAATTAAAGTTCAACCAACTCGAGCAACACAAGAGGACTAGCCATGAATTATCATACAAGTGACTCCACTAATCCTTATACAATGTGTGAAAGTATTCCAACACCAAGGAAGAGTGGGTATAGATTGCCTCTTGTTTCACTAGAACGAGAAAAATAAGTTCATATTACAAGACTTCGAAAAGAAAAAAAAGCTAAATGGATCAAAACCGAGATAGTTCCGGCTCTTAGCAGAGAACTAAGGCCTTCACACCTCTTGATCATTGACACCTAAAACACTAGAATGAACTTGCTATTTATAGACTGAGAATTTGGTAATGCACGGCCGTGCATTGGGATGCACGGTCGTGCAAAGCACTCATTTCTTGCACGTGAGGGAATCTAGCAAAGCAGGAAAGGACAGGGCCACGTGTCACCATTTGCACGGCCGTGCAATACAATGCACAACCGTGCAAAGTCTAATTTTGACTTTATGCTTTATTTTGACTTCTAGGTTAACTCATTGGGTGCACGAACGTCCGATTGGCTTCCGGATGCTAATTTTGCCTTGTTTTTTTAGTGTTTTATTCATGTTTTTGTATGCAAGGGTTAATTATAATGTTGTAACACAAATAAGTGATTAAGTATCATATCTTATCATATTCTCTATAATTTGTGCTAATTATGAGGATAATTGTGCATGTAAAACATGTATAAATGATGGCATATCAAAAATCTAAACCTTAAAAGTTAAACATTAAATGCTAAGATGGTATAGTTCGACGAGAAGGTTCCAACACCACTGAAATGAGCTCAATCGGAGTTCGTTTTATATCGTTTGTTAGCGTTTTGATCATTTTTAACGAAAAACTACTTATTATTTGAAACTCTCTATATATATATAATGTTGACAAGTGATACAATATTTATTCTTTTATTATAATAGGGATTATATTTAAAAAATATATAAATATGAATTGTTAAATACTTTAAATAGATATATTTAATATTATTTTTTTTATTTGACAAATATAATATTATATAAGGTTTCGCACTAAGTATGAAATTCCATATAAACCTTAAATCATAAAATATCCTATTTATATTATTTTATATTGAATTAATTACACGGATGGTCCCTGTTGTTTGGTCAAATTATGAATTTCGTCCCTAAGATTAAAAAATTACGTGTCTGGTCTATGATACTTTAATTTTATTACACTAATGTCTCTAAAGTGAATAAAGATTAAGTTTTCATATGTAAGCATGAAAAAACTAAAGTACACCTTAATAAAAAAATAAAAATAAAATAAAAAACTAAATATTTAAAACACCCACTTAAACAATTAAAAAATATTAAAATAAATGTAGACCCTTCCCCCTCCCCCTTCACTCGCCGGCAACCCTCTCCTTTCATTTTTCCGGCCATCTTCTCTGGCAAGCTGCAAGTTCCGGCGGAGCCTATTCCTCGCAACCATCTTCCGGTGACTCCAGGGAATATCACCAACACCACTTCATTTTGTGTTCTCAGAGACCACATGATCATTTCCTCACATGCTTCTCCCCACTAAAATACACCCCAAATCCTCATCAAATAAACCGAATTCAACGTTTGGTCCCTAACATATTATGAGAATTAAATTTCAACGTTTGCTATAATGCTACACCAAATTCCAGATCCATATGAATTGGAACCAAATAAACCAATGGTGTAGACAAAGCTACACAAAATTCCAAATCCGTTCTTCTGATGGTCAACATAAATATGCTCCAAAGTTGCATAAATGGTGAATTTATCTCCAATTTTGTCAAAAAGCAAATTTTTTTTATACAAATCGTGTCTCAAAGGAGAACGGAAGAATTAAACATCCAGATCTGCAAATCGTTTTACCGGCAATGTTGAAATGGAAAGGAAATGACCACCGCCGCAGAGACCCGCCTCTCCTTCATCTATAGTCGTAGGCAACGACAACCACCAACAACCTATTTTTCCGGCAACAACCACCTTCACTACCTTGTTTTTCCGGCTCCTTTTTCAGACCTAATCAGGGGTAGACAAAGGGAAGGTCGGTCGGCGAAAAGGTGTCCCTCAGCAGACCTAGTCCGCTAGCTGACTACGAAAAGGTAGTGAACTTCGGCGACATCTTTGACCACCGACAGCATTGGGAGAAAGTAGGTTAGAGGGTAACGAGAGCCAAGAAAAAACCGGAAACTGAGAAGAGGAGTCGTGGAGGATGATGAAGGAGGCTGCTGGTGGTGGTGCACCATCGTGAGAACCTGGCGTCAGGGTTGTTTCCGGCAAAGAGATGGAGGAGGTGGAGAGACTGGGACGATGATACTACCAAATGAAGAAGGTGTTTTGATTTAATTCTGGGTGGGACCCACTAGTACTTTAATGTTTTTTTTTTATTTATTTATTTTTATTAAGGGTGTTTTAGTGTTTTCACACATACTTAACTGAAAAAGTTAACCTCTATCCATATCAGGGACCGTCACTGTAATAAAATCAAACTATGTTGCACTATCGTAATTTTTCAATCTTAGGGACGAAAACCGTAATTTGATCAAACCACAGGGATCATCTGTGTAATTATTAGCTCTTTTATATTTTATTACTAGGTTAAAATCCCGTGTATTACACGGGTTAAATAAATATAATATTATATATTCAGTAATAAAAAAATATTTTTTAAAAATTCGTGTTTTACACAGGTCGAATAAACTCGTGAAATAAAATATAATCTGTTAATACATACATTCGTCAAAATATGTCAGAAGATTTATTAATATAAAAATTATTATTTCTTTTAAAAGTATATTATTATTTTTAGATAGTTGTGTAATTAATAGGAGAGATAAACAGAAAAAAATAATAAAAATGAATGTGTAAATGATATGTGAAATAGAAAACTTTTATTTTTTATATAGTATAGATAAGGGTGCTTTTTTCAAAATTTTGATATCCAAATAATATTTTCTTTAATATCAAGTTGTACTATTTTAAGAAATAACGTTTTAAGTTTTTATTTAATTTATGGACGTCTTGTCAAATAATGTTCTATTCATCATGCCTCCCAGTCCCCATCGGAAACTAACATGCACAGTTGACCTTTTATTTTTTTTTTTATGTTTATTTGAAACTTGTTTGGCTTATAATCATCTAGACGCGTCCTTGCATAGCTTCCAATAAAACCGACCTGAAATCTTGACGGAAACCTCAAATTCCCTCACAAAACCGTCTCAAACGTCTCCTCCGACGTCTCGCCATAAAACAGAGAAACTCTGATCAATAATATGACGTCGGATGTGTTACAAGATGGATGTGTTGTATTTTCTTTATTATAATCATATATATGATTACTAGCTTGAAACGTTAACATTATATTGATAACTATTTTAACACCTTTTTTTATATAAATTTGATATTGTATTGACAATTTTTTTATTTTGTTATTTTGTTAAATATTAAAATTATATGAATGATAGTAATCAAAACATTAAAAAAAACATGAAAATACATTTTCATAACTAGTGTATAAATGCATATCAAATGAAACCTAACAATGATGATTTACAAATTTGAAAATACTTCATTGTATGCATCATTTGACGTGATACTAATAACTTTTCAATGTTTAACACCAACTAAATGCAACAAAAAATAGAGTTTCTTTTCCTCAATGACTGATATCACAAAAGAGCCAAAACCGTTCGAAAAATAGGGCACAAACGGTGCGAACCTGATTGAAGCCAGTAGCGAGTCAAAGATATCGAATTGGTCAATGATTACCTTGCATTAGTTTCTTGAACTCTATCAGTCTTTTTATATAAACTTTAACCTTGATGTTGTAACATATTTACAAATGCTTAAGTTGTAATTAAATTTACGTATCAAAATTAAGTGAGTTTTTTTAAATCTCGTATTTTTTATGGAAAATCTTGCTAAACCTTTAATATTTAATCTCTCATTTAAAATAAAATTTAAATTTCAACAATATATGGTCTTTTAAATTCAAAATTTTAAACTCCAAAATTTAAAAATTACACTCCTTAATATATTGACACAACTAGTTTAGATCCCGTGTATACACACGGGTGAAAAATATTAATAAATAAAATTTTAAATCTTTTTTTGTATATTTTAAACGTGTAAAAATATATCATATACTAAGGATAGAAAACAAAACTCAAAATATGCAAAAACTAATACATAATTGAGTTTCAAAAATAAATTAAATGCTATTTAATGTAGTTTGTTTTTCATTTATTATTTGATTGAAAATAAAAGTTAAATAATTAGATTTTTAAAGTTTCATAAGAGATAACTTAAAATAAATATGTTTTATTAGTATAATTAATATTTTCTTTAAATATATATTGTTGTTAAAAATAGAAGGTGCATTTAATAAGAGAGAGGTTAGAAAAAAATGATTAGAATGAATGTGGAGTCGACATGTGACATGAAAAAATCTTTATTTATAATATAGTATAGATTTAAATTTAAAATTCCAAAATTAAATATAAAAAAAAATAAAACTGATAAACTAGAATTGAATCCAAACTTATATTTTTGAAAGAAAAAAAATCTCGTCATAAAAAAAATTAAGTCTAAAATATAATACACTTTTTAAAATAAATATTTATAAGTTTCTTAATTTTAATTAAAAACTAACTATCAAAATAAAAAATTTATTTATAAATATTAAACTTATATAAAAAACTACTAATTAAATATTAGTAAACTTTATTTTAACACATATTTATTTAAATACAAAATAGTCTTTTTCAAATCTCATATTTTTTAATTCTTGATTTTTTTTTTAAATATTCACTTTTGATGATAATTTAAAAATAAATTTGAGTCAACGGTAATAATGATAAATTAATTTGGTAAAATGTTTATTTATGTAATTTTTTTAAAAATTAAGCAAAATATGAAAAGATTAAATAGTGAATGTAAATGTGGTTTTAGAGGGGAAAAAGTTATAAGGATGAATATGATAATGACAAGTGGCAAAAGATTTAGTTTTTTTATTAGAATAGGGATTTTATATATTAAAATGGGTTCTTACTCTTTTTATAATAAACAAATTTAAAACACTATTTATTTATCTAAAAAATAAACAATATAATCTATAAATTCAATAAATATAAATAATAATATAATATTAATACAAATACGTGTAACACAAATATGTATGCACTTTTAATATACAAGCAAACAACATAATATATTATATATTATGAAACGTAAATTCATACAATATATAATTAAAATATATGTTTATGTTCGGTTCGGTTCGGTTTTTTCGGTTTTCAAAAGATACAAAACCGAAAACAAACCGTAATTTTCGATTTTCAAAAAATACAAAACCAAAACCGTCGTTTTAGTTTGGATCAGTTTTTTCGATACGATTTTTTTAGTTAATTCGATTTTAGTACGATAATTTCGATTTTTTCTCGCCCCTACCCAAAAGAAGGAAAAATCAAACTAAAGTGAAACAAAAAGTGGCAATAGAGTGTGGATACTTGAAAATCAACGGATATTTCTTACACATTTATTACTCTGATTTTTTTATTATTTCTTTGTGAGATTGGTTTGTCTTGTTTTGTTCTCATATAACGCACAGGAGAAGAATGTTTGTCTTTTAATATCATAAGATTCAAAAGCTGTCAAACTTGATCTCTTTGTGAGTTTGGTTTGTCTTTTTTTTTTTCTCTTTTAACCATTGGTGGTTGTTATTTCTTAGACTACTTTTTTTAGTTTTCTCTTTATAAATTATGTTTTATTGACCGTTAAAAAAATGATGGTCATTATTTTTGTGCTTATGAAGATGGTGAATTCTTGAGGGTTTTATGTAAGAGGGTGTATTGTGTGTAGGAACAGTTCGTGTAAAAAATAAGAGTAACACTTATATAAATTTTAAATTATAATACAAGAATTAAAGAAAACAATAATTATACTTTTACAATAGAAATAAAGAAAATTACAAAACATAAAAAAGAAAACTAATTTCGGGACCGACGTTTCGTGTTTAAAGCGGGCCCCTTAAAACAAATGTCGAGTCTCCCAAGAGAACTCGAATGTTTCTCATGGTACAACGGCCGAAGCTGTGTGTACAGTCAGAGAAGACTCTAAACCTAAAAAAGTACCTTGAAGAAGAAGAGAGCAAAGCTAGAGAGTTCCTGCAAAGTTACTATTATTTTTGGTGTTCTGTCCTGTGTGTTCAAATGTCAAGCTAGTCTTGGTATTTATACAATAATTAAGAATCGTAAGAGCTGATCAAAAGTAAAAACGAAAATAAAGAGAATTTACACGTTTTCAATGCTTTTTATTTTTGTTTTTGAATTATGATACGTGACTATCAAATACTAAAGTGTCTACAGCTGGTCAAAGGAAACTATTCTGCAGGTTACAGGCTGCTACAGCAGTAGAAACAAGTGTCTGCGTGTCTGTGACGTGGACCCGAGCTCGGACGCGGACGCATTAGGCCCATCGCCCTCGCCACGTGCTCGTGCGTGGACGTTGGGTGCGTCACACCCTCTGGACTCCCACTAAATGTCATTCCTTAGGGTGAAGTGGGTGTATTACCCATTTACTCATTTACTCACCAAAAATGTCAAATAGAATTATGGCACCTCAAAACTATTCATTTACTCAGATTTCTTTGGAAAACTCTACTCATTTACTCAATTACTCACAAACTTTTAAAAAAATTACATTTTCATCAACTAAAAAACAAATAACAATAATTTAACATTTTTTATACTATAAAATACATTTTTTGGTTTTTAACATTTTTTACACTATAAAATACTAAAAAACAAATAACAAATGTCATAAAAAACCAACATACTTTCTGGTTTTTCTCATAAACATCTCTCAACAATTTTTTGCATATAAAAAACCAACATATTCTCTCTTTTTTCTCACAAAAGTCACTCAACAAATTTTTGCACATAAAAAACCAACGTACTTTATTTTTTTCTCACAAAAGTCACTCGACAACTATTTATCATGGCAAATGAATCGACAGAAGCAAGGCAAAGGATTCATTTGCTCTTGCTTCGGTCGGTCGATTTCCTTTGCTTTACTTTTGCAGATTCATTTGCTAAGATAAATAGTTATCGGTAGACTTTTGTGAGAAAAAACAAAAAAAAGTATGTTGGTTTTATTTGTAAAAAATTGTTGAGGGACATTTGTGAGAAAAAAGAAAGATTATGTTGGTTTTTTATATGCAAAAAATTGTTGAGCGACTTTTATAGAAAAAACCAAAAAGTATGTTAGTTTTTTATAGCATTTACCCTATTTTTTATGTGTACAACTTTTAATATATGAGGTATAAGTGAGTATTGGGTGGTTGGAACGTGGGGTGAAAGGCTATCTCCGAGTATATTTACCCGGCCTTCTTACTCGATTCTCCTACTTGGGGTAATAGAGGCGGTGTTCACTTTTTACCCGGCTTGTCTCTTTCTTACTCGACCATCTTCGAGTTAGACGCCCCCTTCACCCTTATAAGGTAATAATATTGAAGAAGTGTTCATCCTTATAACGTTAGTTACATATATTTATTTCTGTCCAAAACTAAAAAAAATCATTTTAAAACTGAAATACAAAAACTCCAACATGGGGAATTTATTAATTTATTTGGGTTTATTTGGGTGGGGATCTAAACTGCCTGTCAATATCGCACCCAAAACAAGGAAAAATCAAACTAAAACGAAAAAAAAAGTGTCGGCTAAGTCATTGGTATGGGACGGCTAATTATCCTGCCACACGTCGCTTATTCATAGGACCAGCGCTTTAAAATGCACGGAAATCTATGACGGCTAATTAGCCGGCTTTAGCCTCTAGTTGTAAGCCAATGTCTATGAAACTGGAGGCTAAAAGTCAATGTCTATTTTGGTAAAATGAGTTGGTCAAATGTCTATTTTGGTAATTTTCCCCGTTACAACCCTAAATGCAAAGTTTGACCAGCCAAAAGGTCAAAGTTGTATCAATCAAAAGTTCAAATACATGTCTGCCTGCCTGCCCAAAAATATTAATGGTAATTAGTCAGCCTGGCCTCCATAGCAGGATTAGAGTATTATTACAAAATTATGCCGCAACAATTGCAGATCAGTTCAGACACTATTTTCAAATTCTGATATGTAACAAATCATATATATGGAGGAAAAACATCTTATTTTTCATTTTCTCAGATTATACAATTCAATAAAGCTCTGTAACACCAGATCATTTTTGTGCCGCTAGTTGTCGGATAACATATGGAAGGATGCCACCATGATTGAAATATGCCAATTCCACCTGCATAAAACCAAAGAATAGATAAGGGAGTGTTTTAGGCCTAAAAACGAACCGAACAAACACAAACGGAGCCTATTTTTGTTCGCTTGTTTAACTTTCACCTAACACGAATACTTAAATGAACGGTTTTTCTTGTTCATGTTTGTTCGTTAAGAAAATGAACGTGATCGTGATCGTGTTCGTTCACAAATATTCTAAGCGAACGGTTCACGATCATAAATGGGCACAAACAAAAACCAATTAAAAGTAAATGATATCCAAACTAAAGTCTAAATATCATCACCACATAGATTCCACAATCTCCAATATATATTTTAAAAGTAAGCTAACATATCTAAATTAAAGTCTAAATACCATTAGTCGATTACTAATGCACAAAGCAATAGCTAAAAAGTGAGTGATGCCCTAATTAGTCGATTACCCAAGGTTAATTAGTATTACTAATAACTTATAAATAAATTAAAATGAATATGTCCCGAGTGGTTTGGGTGTGGGTATGGGTATGGGCATGGTGCCTGCAACATTCATGTGAGTGCAACCCTCATTAAGTGAACAATTTGAATATAGGTGGAAAAATTCACAGGTCAAAACTGGTCAGGTTGGGTTGGGTCCGTTTGTCCATTCTTTTGAACGTTGTTGATAATTAATGTGTTAAATACTAAAACCGTAATCTAATTTTTTTGTAAGCACTTGAAAACAGTTTGAAGGGTAAAAAAAATTAGAACTTCCGTATAAAAGATTAATAATTTAATATTAAATATGATTATTAAGAATATATATCAATCTAATCTTTCAAAACAGGTTGGGTTATGTTAGGTTGACCTGCCAATACTTCCTGTCAAAAAACTTAAGAATTTTTCATAAATAAATATTGTATTAAATATGATTACAAAAACCATATCAGGGAAAAAACAATTTGTTTTTTTAAATAAAAGGATTTAGGAGGTTTAACTTTAAAGCACTTGCAGTTTTGCACATACACTAGGCAACTTTCAACCGGCCCGTAACCTATAGCTGATTTCTAATGTATATACTTTTATCTATTTGACCCGCCATCAATAAACAACCGAAATTCACCCTATTTAGTATGAACTGGTACATATATATGAAATAAAATAAAAAATGAAGCGTAGAATTACCTCAGTGTCAAAACGGGCAGTACACGTGAATGATTTCCCACTATCGGTTCTGACAGTGACATCTTGACCGGGCCGGATCTCATTAATATTGTTTGGTAAGTCGATGGTGTATCGTTCATGACCAGTCAACTTTAGTGTGTCCGCGTCTTCACCGGATTTGAAGCAAAGTGGAATAATACCCATTCCTACCAAATTACTTCTGTGGATCCTCTCAAAACTTTTTGCAATTACCGCTTTAACCCCCTGTGGCATAATTTATTAACCCATTAGAAAGAATTTTCAAGACAAAGGCTTTAAAGAGTACAAATGAAATCAGGAAAAATATCTCGACTTACCAGTAACATGGGACCCTTGGCAGCCCAATCTCTAGAGCTTCCACTTCCATACTCTGCACCGGCCAAAACAATTGTATCCTGACCAGCAGCCTTGTATCTCTGGAAAGAAAATAGTGATTATAAGTTAAAATTGAGGCAATAATATGGGTGGGTAGGACGGGTTGTATAACGGGTCGAGACGGGTACTTGTTGTATGGGTCAAACAGGTCAAGTCTGGGTCCAGGGTCCACCGATAACACTTTCCCAGAATTTTTAATTTTTCTTCTATAAAAAAATTAGTGTCATGTATGAAGTAGTTTCAATAATTGATCAAACTTTTTAATTATTTTAGGGTCTCTTTTAGCATAAAATACCATCGTACTTTCAACTTCCCGTTTTAGTCAATACTCTTTTTTTGTACAGTTATCATTAAAAGTTGGTTTTTGGTCTCGTTAAAGAGTATGGACCAGTTTGGATCTCGTTAAGGCCCCCTATAATGACCCAAATGGGATATAAAGGCAAAGTCATCTTTTAATGACTCGGATGTACCCAGAAAATATACAATGGCTACACCGGGACAAACGGAAAGTACATTGATATTTTACGTTTAAAAAACCTTCAAATAATTTAGGAGGTTTTATGCACTAAAATACACTTGAGGCAGTTTTCAACCTGTTTGACCCGTTCAGCCCATTTGAAACATTTTTTGAGTTAACTTTTTATTTTACCCGTCTGACCCGTTAGATATAAAATGTAACCAAATCGATCCATCATCAGAAAAAGGGTCAAAAATGCCCCTCTAGTTAAAGATCTAATGTCATAGAATAGCAACGTACTTAGATTGGAGGTACGTTTTAGTAATTATACTCAGTAATGTCACGACTAGGTGAATATACTTTCTAATTTGGTAATTTGATCACCTGATGACTAGTTTATTGCTTACGTGGCACTTTTTCCAAGGAGGTGGCTAATTACTAAATTACCTAGCCTATTTCAAAAAGGTATATACTTCCAAACTAGTCCATTTCATAAAAAAAGTATAATTACCAAACTACCCTTTAAAAATGTATAGTTAACGAACTAGCCCATTTCAAAAAAACTATAATTACCGAACTAGCACATTTCAAAAAGGTATACTACCGAACTAGCCCACTTTTTGATGAGGAGGTTTACTTTGTTATCTTTTTTAAACCAGTTATAATTACTAAAACAAACCACCAACCTAAGTACGCTGCACTCAAACCATAGTCATGTACTGGTTTGTTGAGATGATTTCTTTTACGGTAACGATAATCCACTCTCAGTCTGTTACTGTTTAATAATAATGATCATGTTTAAAAGTTACCGATGCTGCATCAAAAACCGAGAGTTCCTCCCCAGTTGGAATATGAACCGTCTTTGGGCCAACTTCTCCTTTCAATAGCTTGTTAACAATGCGTATGTTGGCAAAAGTACCTCTGGCCATAATTTCATCATTACCTCTTCGACTTCCATAAGAATTGAAGTCTTTGCGGTCAACACCACGGTCGAGAAGAAACTTAGCAGCCGGGCTGTCTTTGTGAATGCTTCCTGCAGGTGAAATGTGATCTGTTGTGATACTGTCACCAAAGTTGAGTAAGCAATAGGCATCTTTCACACCGTGGGCCCCAGGGGGGTCCATCGTCATGTTTTCGAAATATGGTGGTTTGTGAATGTAGGTGGAATTTGAATCCCAAGAGTATAATTTGGACTCAGGGACGATTAGGTCATTCCACATTGGATTTCCCTCCGTGACGGATTTATAAGTACTCTTAAACATTTCAGGTAGAACACTTGATTGAACAGCCTGCACAAATTACATATGAAGATTATAATATAAAACTAGACTATTAGCATTGGGTGGAAAATTTGACAACTTTACTTAGGAATGGGTTCAAACAGGTAAATTATAAAAACTTAGCTTAAAAGGAAGAGGGTCAAATACTCAAATCCACTGAGAGGGTTGAAAGTCGCCAAATCGTATTTTTACTAGTAAAACCTCCTACATTTTACTCGGAAAAAAAATTATAGGCCTATAGCTGAAATAATTTAAGTTTTGTATTGAACAAAAACGTGTAACGGGCGTCAACCCAACATGAAACCCGTTTTGTCCCATTACCCTACCGTCAACCCATCCATATTTCCGCCTAAGAACTAATGACTTTTAAAGAACGTTAAAATTTTAAACAAAAGATTTACCGATCAACCCAACTGCCCAATCTGACCTGGCCCATTTCACCTTGTACTAAAAACTTTACCGTTTTGACCAATGACCACAACCCGTTTTGACCCTTACCCACCTAACTGACCCGACCATTTTGCAACCTAACAATTAGCAACTAGCAAAATACTTCACTAGGCACTTACCTCTGCAATTTCCTCACTACTTGGCCAGATATCCCTGAAATAAACGTTATTTCCATCTTTTCCAACTCCAATTGGTTCCTTCTCGAAATCAATATCAACCTGGCAAACGAAAGCGGCATTCACTAATATTATAATCAAGGACACATTTCTCCACTCTTGGGATCTTCCAAAGGTGTATTATGGATTTGAATGAAATGTTAACATTAAATAAAGTCAAATCTTACAGTGCCAGCAAGGGCATAGGCAACAACCAAAGGAGGCGATGCAAGGTAGTTTGCTCTCGTCAACGTATGAACACGCCCCTCAAAGTTTCGGTTCCCAGAGAGAACCGCTGATGCAATAATATCTGCACACATCAACAGCAGGTCATTATAGACATTCACCAAATCAATAGAATGAAGGCTATAAATAGAGGTGGCAAAAGAAGAAAGAGTTCTGTTGGGTCGGGTCCAAAACACTTCTGTCCAAAACTTAAAAACTAATAGTGTCAAATATGATTACCAAAAAAAATATTATTTTGGTAATAATAAAATATTTTTAACAAAATGACAAAGTGTTATGCATTGAAAATACACTTCGGGCGACTTTCAACCCATTTGACCAGCTTGACATGTTTCCTTTTTAGACAATGTTTTGTATTTGACCCGTTAGAGATAAAGCATAACCCATATGACCCATTCATCAGCACATGGGATGAAATTCCCACCTCTAGCTATAACTTGTACATTAGCTCACTATAAAAGGTGAAAGCAAGAATAACTATACCATTATCAGCAATAGCAGAAGCAACTGATTCATCCAAGTCCCCTGAATTACCAATACATGTTGTGCATCCATATCCAACAATGTTGAACCCTTGTTCATTTAAATACTTCTGCAACCCACTGTATTATTAATAACGAATCAACGTTACTTTTACTTTTTATATTAATTGGAAATGAACTAACGCAGCAATTTATAGTAATCGTGTTTTTCAACAAGTACAAGGCAATACCTTTGAAGCAAATATTTTGTAACAACTCCAGAGCCTGGAGCAAGACTCGTTTTAACCCATGGTTTAACCTGGCCATTGGGCATTAGATGAAGAAATTAGATAAAATGGCACAATATATACAGGTTTATTACACCAAAATGTAATATACTTTCACCTTTTTGTCATTGTACATAAGAAAAAATGTTCTTTTTCCAATGTATGCAACATACTTTCAACTTTTTACCCATGTACAACCTTCTATAGCAGGTCAATACGTCATCAAGCGAAATTGGTGCCACGTCACCATTTTACTTGCTATAGGTCAGATTAATAATTTGCTTACACATTTTGGTCATTGACTCATTGTATGTAAGAGTGTTTTTTTCCCACTGTAAGGCCATCCGTAGTGGTTTCACGCCCCCCTCTTTCACGCCCCGTCAAGTCAGCGCCACATCAGCACAGGGGCTTTCACCGCCCAGAATCACTAAGATGCTTAGTGGTTTCACGCCCTGTATTTATTTTTTTAATAATAACTAAATTTTTATTTTTAATAAATAAAAAACTAAATTATAAAATAAATAAAAATACATTCTTAAATAAATAAAAAAACTACTTCTCATTAAAAACCACTTACGTAACGAAAAATATTTTTTTGAAAACAACTCCGTTTTCGTTAAAATTTATACTTGGATGTTCAGAAAAATAAAATAAACAAGCCCATGTATTTCGTTTTTTTTTAATAATTACCAAGCATGAGCTATTTAGAAAAAACAAATTAAATCTTAAATAAAATATTTAATTAAAAAGGAAAGAATAAGAAATTATTTGGTGGCATATTTTGATTGGATGTAGGAATTGTGAGAAGCCCCTCTCCACCGTGAATTGCCTCACGCCCCACCCCTTTCACGCCTAGGGGGGCGGTGTTCCTGGGCGTGAAAGGGTGATGTGGCATTCACGCCCCCTTTCACGGGCTCCACTACGGATGACCTACGAAAGTAACCTTTAGCATGTAAAATGGTGAAGTCACGTCATAAAAAAAAACTGGTGCCACATCACCAGTTTACCTACTACAAAAGGGTACTAACATAGTAACATGCAAGGGTAAAAACAATTGGAAGTATGTTACACATAATGAAGAAAAGCATATTTTCTTACACACGAAGACAAAAACGTGTGTATATATATATAGATATAGATATGTGTGTATTAAAAATTCATGACTAACCTGTAGGCCCAGTTCACAGGCCTTTTTGGCAACAAGACCAGCCCCAAGCATAACACTAGGGTTTGATGTATTTGTGCAGCTTGTGATAGCAGCAATCACAACACTGCCATGCCTAAGTTCTGCTAGGTGTCCATGAAAATCAAATTTCGCAACTTTGTCTTGTGCCTCTTTTGGTACCTCAAATCCCTGAAATTTATGTTTTTTTTTAATTAATACACAAAGTTGCAAGTTAACAAATGGTACAACACCTTGTAATAATGTGATATCACAACCATCGCATGTTAATAGTAATAATATTTTTGTGCACAAAATGTTTGACTTAGATGTTCATGAAGTAAACTTACCTTGAATCCCACTTTACTATCAAGGCAAGAATGCCAATCTGCTTTCATTTCTTTCAAAGGCACTCGGTCATGAGGTCTACCAAAATAAAACAGTGAATAATGTGGTAAACATGGATAGAAAACATTGTAGAGATTAACGATTATGTGGAACACACCTCTTTGGCCCTGAGATACAGGGTTCCACTTCTGAAAGGTTTAACTCCAAATAAGATGAGTAGACTCTTTCTTGTTGTGGCTGAAATTAGATAGTTACATATTAAACTAAAACTGATTACCCAAGTGGCAATAAAGAAAACAATGCGATAAAGCGCCTTACCTCATTATAGTCGACGAACATATTGTTTGCACGTAAGTATGCTTCTATCATAGCGACCTGAAATTCACAGAGGAGCATGCCCATCAGTAATGAAAACGAGTGGGTTAAGTACCCGCCAATATTTTGTCCTTTTTGTTAATTTTATCAATAATGTATCAAGTATAAGTACATAAACTGTATTAATTAAATAACAATCACAAATTTTAGGAGGTTTTAAGCACTTGAGTGCACTTTTGACTGGTTCAACCTACTTCCTTGTCAATCCTTGATAGCTCTCGTTTTCAGTTTTAGCCATATGACCCTAATCAATAGAATAGAACCCAAATTGACCCGTTTTCCATGTATACACAAAAGAAAATGAACATACTGTATCATCACTTCGTCCAGTTAACTTGAGATACTGAAGAGTAACATGATCCACTGGGAAGAACCCCATTGTTGCACCATACTCGGGCGACATGTTGGCAATGGTAGCCCTGTCCGCAAGTGATATTTTACCCACACCATCACCTAACAAAATAAAATAGACACGTCAGTAACAGTAAGTAAATGTCTTTTTACCCTGGACCTGAAAACTACAACCAAGTTTACCTACCATGGAATTCAACAAATTTGCCTACAACACCATGCTTTCTCAACATTTGGGTGACAGTCAAAACCAAATCAGTAGCTGTCACACCATCACGCAGCTTCCCTGATAACTTGAACCCAACAACACCAGGCAAAACCATGCTCATTGGCTGTCAATGTCAAAAATATACTGTTAGAGAATTTGCAAAAAAAAAACGCTGAATATCATCTTTCAGGAATATAAATTTGCACAAAACCATGGTAAAGTATTTATGATCTTGCCTGCCCAAGCATTGCAGCCTCTGCTTCAATTCCACCAACTCCCCAACCAGCAACACCTAACCCGTCAATCATAGTAGTGTGGGAATCAGTTCCAACAACACTATCAGGGTACAGCATTCCATCAGTGTTGAATACAACACGTCCAAGATATTCAAGGTTAACCTGAAATTTAAAAAAAAAAGAAGTATAATTAGTACTGCTTCTTTCACTAGTTAAATCTACTAATTAAATTAGAAAAAGGACGGAAAACATGCACATAAACGGATTGGAGTTAATTGAAAGATGCTCCAATAAGATGAGAAGAATAAACAATGTAAGAGTATTTCCCAGTGTAATTTTGTTTCAATGGCATCGTGAAAACTGCGTAATGTTGTCCAAGCTGTATATGCACCAAAGTGGCATGAGACGCATTACGGACAGGTCACGGGGGTTGGTTAATGGGTCAAAACATGTTCAGGTTTAAACGTGTCCTCTTTATAACAGGTTGTGTTGGGTTGGCCGCCTCCCTTTCTGTTACGTTTTATTTTTATTATTATTTAGTCAATTAGGTTAAGGGGGTTAGTGGCTATTATTGTTAGTTGGGGTGTCTTTAGTATTTTGTTTGATTATATATTTGGTATCGAATCATGAATGAAATCATCAGATTGTTTGAGTTATTCTCTTCTCCTAATTTTTAGTTTCTTCTTCTCCAATTCTGCTTTAACCCTATCAAGGTTGCACCAAAAAACTGCCCAAAAATCTACGCAAGCAACCCCTTCAACCTCCCCAAACCGGCACCCAAAACGACCGCTAACAATTACACCTGTACCATTTCCAAAAACCGCACCATCAGTGGTTCTGAGCCTATTGAAACCGGTGTCCGCAAAGAAAGAATCGACACCGATAGGCGATGCAACCGATAGACGTGAATGGCATCCACCGTGGCGTCTCATTGACACAACCCCGAATGCCATTGGACGAACTGAATGGCGTCCACCGTGGAACGGGTCGACCCAAAGTGTCCATGGATGTTGCAATTTTTTTTCCGTTAATTTGTGATTCTTAAGGTCAAGAATGTTTTTAAGTGGGGAGTATTGTTACGTTTTATTTTTATTATTATTTAGTCAATTAGGTTAAGGGGGTTAGTGGCTATTATTGTTAGTTGAGGGTGTATTTAGTATTTTGTTTGATTATATATTTGGTATCGAATCATGAATGAAATCATCAGATTGTTTGAGTTATTCTCTTCTCCTAATTTTTAGTTTCTTCTTCTCCAATTCTGCTTTAACCCTATCACTTTCTTGTCCATTTATATAGATAATGAATGTGCTAATTACGATTACAAAAACAATATTGTTCAAATATTATCTAAATATTTGAATAAAATTATTTAGAAAGTTGTATGCATTAAGAGAAGATTTTGGGAGACTTTCAACGCTTTCGACCCGTAACCCTTTTAGCTTAATTTTTTTATGACCCGTTTGAGATAAAACACAACCCAAATTGATCCATTCATAGATAAATGGGAAATTGCAACCTCCAATAAGCACAAGTAATGTCCAGTATAGTTCTATCAATAAACCCAATACCTGATGCACAATACCAGATCCTGGTGGAACCACAAGCATGTTTTGGAAAGCTTTGGATCCCCACTTCAGGAAAGCAAATCTCTCCTTGTTTCTCTGAAATTCAAGCTCCATATTTGCTTTTACTGCATTTTCAGACCTAGTAACATCAACTTGAACTGAATGATCAACCACAAGATCCACAGGAACCTGTACCATAATGTTTTGAAAATGAGAAACAAATGACCCAAAAAAGGAATCAATACTTATGTATTTATGTGCGTATGTTTGTAGAGCCATGCGTACCAAAGGGTTGATTTTGTCAGAGTCCCCACCAAGGTTATTTATGGCGTCACGCATACATGCAAGATCTACAACAGCTGGCACACCAGTAAAATCCTGAATAATAAACAGGCATTACAACACAACTTCTTTAAAAGAAAACATAGAATGCATGACGAGTTCATACAAAAGTGAGCCAAAAGATTAAAAGATTTTACTTGCAACAGAACACGGGCCGGCTTGAATGGAATTTCAACTTGCTTTGGAGCAGTCTTCTCCCAATCAATGATTTTCTCAACATCTTCCTTAGTTACTTGGAAATTGTCACAGTTACGGATCGCTGATTCCAGAAGTATCCTAATTGAATACGGCAGCTTGTCTGATTTCCATATGAACAGAATTTTGATCAGTTAAATGACTTAAAAGATGAATTGACATTAATTTATAGATTCTTAAAATGATAGCATTCTATCAAAATTACCTATTCTTGGATCATTCAAAGCAGGCAAACTGTAGAACTTTCCAAACTCCCCACCTCCAGGCTTAGGGAGACCAGTCAAAATCCCACTGAAAGCATTCTCCGAGGCTGTAGATGCATGTGAGTAAACTAATCAGGTCTAAAAGTTCATACTTCATAGACAGTCATGAATTTCAGGTAATGAAAGAGACATGACTAGAAATCACAATATATATATATATATATATATATATATATATATATATATATATATATATATATATATATATATAATTCTGTTTTGATGTGTGCTTCTGTTCACATCAATACTTATGTAGCCAATTTAGCACAGCCTCAGTCCAATCTATACTTAAACTGCAATTATGTGTTAGCCTGCAGTAGAACTTGCATTTCTAGAGCACTATCAACTTCAAACTCGTAATCCTGCTTGACTCGTAAGCTACTAGATTACGATCATAATTTCATAAGCCTTTGTTCAATATGCATAATTACGTAACTGAATTTAAGTTCAAACATCACCGCACCAATTAGTAAGCGTAGACACTAACAAATTACACGAAAGTCGAAACAACAACAACAACAAATCCTCAAATCATAAGCTACTGGAATGCAATCAGAAGGAATCAAATGAACTAATTACCAATAGTAGCGAGATTGCGGTGGAAACGGTCAAGAACAGGAGAAGCAGTAGTCCTGATCTGAGACGACAGAGACGCCGGAGACTTCCAGTCAACACCGTGGCTCCATCGTGAGCGGACGGAGCGGAAAGCGGCCGATGCGGCGGTATGAGATCGGAACTGTGACGCAACCGGTGAAGGCGACGGCGACGGAGACGGTGATGAAGACGGCGGTGGAGATTTATTGGAAAGAGAAGAGTGAAGCCTGGTGGTTGTAGACCTAGAAGCTCGCCGGAGAAGAGCTGAGGAGTGAGGTCCGGTTATATGCATCGTGATTCCGGTTGAATTACAGAAACATACAGAATTGAAGGTTAACGGAGGCGTTTTGTAAAGAGTGGAGGAAGAGAATCTTTAGGAAGGGGCGTGTGGAAAGGGCAGAAGGCAAGAGGATTTGCAGTTATAGAGCAAAGTCCAAACAATACTTTTCAAACAAAAATTCAAATTGAATAATACATCAATATTATATTTGATTATTCAATGAAAGTTTAAAATATCTTTTACAAGTGTGATGAAGAATTATTATAAGTAGTGTTAAATAAATGTAATATTGTTTTTAGTTTAAAAGATTTATGTCTTTAAAAACTTGCGTATTACATAGTTGAATAAATCCGTGTTACATTGGTTAAATAAATAAACTATATTGTAATATATTAACACATACTCGTTAAAATATGTATTTAAAGAAATTACTTTGACTGACAGTTATAAATTCTGTTAAATTACTTTTTAAAACATTTTTTCAACTAGTTATTAATTTTTTTATGTAGTTAGTAAATGTTAATTCATATCAAATTCATTTGGTTAATGATATAATAACTATACATAATTATATAACATGTATTCATAATTAGATTTAAATTAAATAGGTTAAAATCTCGTGTATTACACGAGTTGAATAGATAAAATGTTATATACTTATTAATAAAAAATTTATAACTTTAAAAACTCGTGTAACACACGGGTTGAATAAACCGGTGTATTACATCGGTTAAATAAAATATTTTGTAATATCTTAACACACACCCATCAAAATATGTCTTTAAAAATGTAGTTTGTCATAACAGTTATAAGCTCTTTTAAGTTAGTTTTTAAAATATTTTTTTTAATTGTGTATTAATTTTTTTATTTAATTGATAAATATTAATTCATATTAAATTCATTTGATTGATGTTATAATAATTATTTATAATTTAATAATAAGTATCCGTAATTAGATTTATATTAAAAATCTAAATAAAAATTATTTTAATATCATTATTCAATAAGAGAGAAAAGTGGAAAAATGATAAAAATGAACTAGAAAGTGTCACGTGTCCATAAGATTTTTATTTATTAATACAAAAATATTTAAAAATATATTTATAATATCACTATTTAATAGGAGAGAGATACGGAAAAAACATGTTGAGAATGTGTAAGACCCCAACCCGGGCATCCTACAGTTGGTTCTCACAACGGGTTATTCACATTTAAAACGCATTTATTATTAATTCAATTACAGCGGAAGTCTTTCTAAATTATTTTATTGTTATTTAATGACATTAAATTACCTCACGAATGCATGTACACTACTCCGAGTACACCGCTCCCAAGCCAAAATACGTCAACGATACGCTTACCTGCAAAAACAATCTAACATATACACAAAGTCAGCTACGCTGAGTGAGTTCTAATAGTTTAATCTGAACAAAACCATCACGTCACATTTATAGTTCATTTAACGCAGGGCCCTCCGGTCCTCATAAAATAGTTTTACGATTAATTAACGAATATTTAACCCCCTGTTATCCCACGACATCCAATAATCGTTCATTACCAAAGACTCAGTCCGTCCTTCCAATAATAATAATAGTAATAATCTTATCACTCCGTTGACATAGACTTAACTTACCATACTAATAACTCATACTCATGAACAAGTATTTGCTCGACACTTGATTAACACAACAAACTCTAGACATTTACACACCCAGCCTTAACCCAAGGCTCTCACCATTAACTGACACGACACTTATACACGTCACGTCATAATCCCGAAACAACGGTCAATTTAACTCTACATACCACAATGATGATATCTACACGTCGCACTAACATTACCACATAAGTATCAACACATGCTTAATCAATATAACTCAACACTTGCATGCAATACTACACATATATAAACACCCACGTAAGCACATACCTCGTCACTGCACCCTCGCCAGGGCGTTCGACACACCCTGAGCTCATCATTAACCTGCTAATACACGTCACCGTTGGTGACTTCCCGACGAAACTCATCCTTCACAATTCCTGTTTGTTGTGCCATAATGACACGATGTAAACATACACTGACGAACACACAACACAACAACATACTAACAATTACATGACTCGTTAACTATACTTGCACCTCATGCATAACTCTAGAACAGCATATTTCTCACACAACATATCATAGGCATTTAATGTACGACACGACTCTCTTTTTTCGTGCGGCCTTTAACACGACACACCTTAATAACTCATACCCGTAACTCACACATTTCCATGATCCCACCATAGACCCTACGACCACTTATCAATTATTTTATATTCAAAATGCATCGGGTTAGAACCCGAAATCCTTAACATAATTAATAACGTAAACCCGTTTCATAGGTATGTACGATAGCCCCAAAATGTTAAAAACATTTAAAGTGGGGGATTAGAAACTCACTGGTTATGCCGAGCCTTAATCCTTGCTTGCACTCGTCCACTTGCTCGAAATCCAAACCTTTCAAACGTATGATCACATGATCAGAATGCGTTCTACACATACTTCGCGTAAGGCATAAATATAAACCCCAACGTAAACTCGTTAGCTCGTCCCATCTTTCCACAGAACCCTAGTTCCGCGTGCTTACACCAACCGTGCCATCCTCGACCCGTTTAGAGACCGCATACCCGAACTGGGTTCCAAACACACATGCATGCAAAGCAAGGTAAAACCCTAACCACCCGAAATGTACGAACTCGCGTCGGGTTCCCATTTCATGCACGTACACATGACCATGCAAGACTCTAAACTCACAAGTATCGTAGTCTCAAACTGGACTTCCCATGCACCCACGTGCATTGTGCCTTGCGCAACCGTAGCCGAGTAAACCCGAGTCGGCCACGCCCCCGGCTTCCATCTCTCTCCTCATACCACCAGGCCACTAGTCACCTTCGTCCACTGCTTGGTGGTTGTCGTCTAACGTTACCACTGTGCGCCACCGTCTTCTTCTTTGGTGAAACCCTAGTCGTTCATCACTAATCATCACCACCATGGTTACCGTCGGGATCCACCACCATGGCCGTCATGCCTCTTAGCTTTGCTCCCATCGTCCTCTCCGTCCCCGTCTTCGGCAAGTTAGCCACCATCGTCGCACTGCCATGGCCGCTGCCAGCTTCTAGTCATGCTACCGCGGATGCCACCATGGTTGCCCTTTGTAGATTACTCCGCCGTCGAGCCCACTATACATCTTTGCCGCCATACCCGTCACCTACTGCTCCTATACTAACCCTACCTCCGGCCATTAATACCAATCCCAACCCCCGTCGATCGCGGCCACAACCCAGAAAGTCTCATCCCATTCCTAGAAAAACAAGAGTAAACACATAGAATAATCGAAACCAGGGTTTACCTGATCATGTACTAGCCTCTGTCGCAAGAACTCTCTCGAAACCACCGTCGTCTCCCCGCTGTTGGTGTTGGAGCATGTTTTGTGACAAGCAGCTTGAAGATTGTTTGTAGTTTATGAAAGTCATTTGTATCTGATCGAGTTTTATATTTGAGTCCATGTTTATATATGTTTTGGTTAAGTTTCACCTGAGTACTTAGCTTGTACTCAAGAAGTTATCCCTGCGTACTTAGGGTTAAGTACGTAGGAGCGTACTTATGGTTAAGTACGCAGGAGCTGACAAGTGGTCAGGAACTGGGTCTGTTAGTATATATAGATGGTTCAAGTCATTTGTATGGGGGCTCTCACTTTGGTCTTGGAAGAAATATACTTTGGAGAGCAAAACTTGTAATCGTTTGTTGAATGCTAATAGACAAGTGTTTATTTACTCGTGTTTGTTTGCGTTCGTCTTAGTCGTCTTGTCGACCTAATTAACCGAGGATTCCGCACTTGTGTTCGACTATTTCAAAAGGACAGCATGGTAGAATACCAAAGGCTAGTCCAAATGTGCCCAAATCAGTTGGTGAACAACATTTTGAGACACTTGTGGTGAAGCTTTCTAAACCACAGAAACGGAGACTGAACAAACGTTTGAGAAAATTAGAAAGAGAATTTCTTGAGGGTAAATTTGATCAAAAACCTGTTTCTGGAAAGCTACTGGTGAAAGACCAATGTTTTCAGAACCTGATTTTATAGAGTATTGCCACAAAACAGTTGTACCTGAAGTTTCAAAACACCAAAGTTTTCAAAAGAAAGAGGTTCAAAACAAGAAGGTTTGGAAAAGAAAAGATTCAGTCTCTGATTCTGGTTCTAACTCTAAGTTACAATCACCACAACTTGATGATGGGCTTGATTATGAACTTAGAGAAGTGAGTTATATTGGTAAAGATGGACGACCCAAGACAACGATGGCTTGGGTTTCCATTTCAAACTAATGTGTTTGTTGTTGTATGTGAAGGGTCAACTAAAGAGAACTGTTACCTGAAATTTTTCTTTATTAACATTGATTTGATGTAGGTCGATAGTGGTTGTTTCATGACACATAATAGGCATGTCACACTTCTACAAAATGTCAAAAATCAGTTGGATGTGGCGATATGGCATAACCATTGCACTAAATGAGTTGTTGAGATATTTCAACGACTTGATGCTTAGAGGGAGAAGTTAAAGAAGGTATCTGGATTTTGAGGTCACACAGTAGATGAGTCTAAGATGACAATGAATCTTGACACAAGAAGTAGGCGAGTGGGCATCAAGCTTTTGATGTTGTACCTAGTTCTAGGGTTCAAGGGGAGTCATCTGGACAGGGGGAATCTACCACTCACGTGATAAAGTTTTAGTTTTTATTTTGTTGACATATCACTGTTATTGGTAACTTCTGATGATATCTTCTATCTCATGTTGAACATTTTGCCAAGTACAAAAAAAAAATTTAATGGTTTTTCATGGAAGTGTTTATTTTTAATTTTTCTTTCATTTAAGGTCTTTTTAATTTAATTTACTTTCACATGTACAGTTCTTTTTATTTTGTACATTTCTTTTAATTTTGTAAAGATCTTAAAACAAAAATCCATAATATATATATATATAGAAAATTTTGAAAAATCAAGGTCGTTTGAAGTTTTAGGGGAAATGATAGTACATCAGGTGATTGTTTGACACACTAGACCATAGGATTTGACTGAAATGGTAGTTTAAGTGTTTAATTGAAGTTTACTTTGATCTAGACTTCTAAGACTGCACAAATGGGAAATGATTGTCTCATGATTACCTGATTTATTAGAAAATTACAAAAATAGAATAAAGGTGTGTAATTTGGATTGTTGATAGGCTATAAGCGTGTTTATAGCTTGAGTAGTGTGAAAATATAATTAACATAATTCATCTGTGACGTAAACCCGCGTCTAAGTATGTTTAACATCTATGGTGAGCTCTATCAGATATAGAATGTGTGATGAATCTTATATATTTCATGAGATTACCGTCATGGAGAAGTATTAGCACAATTGGATTGATTTCTTGCATATGCCACAAGCATAAAATTGGAATTTAATTCAGAGATGACCTCCTCTGCTTTGTTTACGCAATGAACTGGAGTGTTCATCTCACCTAAATAATTGTGTTGATCAAGTGATCAAAACATGAGTCAATCTTTGCAAATGCAAAGTATTTGAAAGATAAAAATTAAATATATATATATATATATATATATATATATATATATATATATATATATATATAAGGTGTCATCCACTTGGATAGTTTCCTGTGCTAAAACAGCTTCATCACTGTAAAGATTGAATGTCTGAATGAAGTCTAGCATGTCTTGAGGATAGATAAAGACTTAGATTGTGGGTAACACAATGATATCTACTAAAAGTACCATAATCACACGAAATTAAGGACTAAACATGATTTTAGTTTCAAATCTTATAATATTGGCAACTTAAATTATATGCTATGGGGTTTAAATTGTAACACCTTGGTAATTCATGATATGATCCCATTTTCTATGATGTCTATAGTATCATTGCTATTTAATCTTGAAATAATGAAATATAATGAATTATCTAACTGTTTGCAGTTCATGGTTAAGGCTGAAATTGATACTAGAACCCATAGAAATTAGTTCAATGTGTGTGTCATTCAATTCTATCTGGTATGATCCCCTTTCTCGCGACTCTTGAACAAAAAGAAGTTGCTTGGTAAATAACTTTCTGTAAATAACTTTGTTATTTTCCTGTATATTCTAATCACTTTCTCATTTATTAAAAAAAACTTCTAGGTCCCCAGGTCTAGGATCTCTACCGTGTAGGTGGTGTAACTAGTCAAACACGAGTGCGAAATCCTCGGTTAACTTGGTCGACAAGACGACTTAGACGAACGCAAACAAACACGAGTAAATAAACACTTGTCTATTAGCATTCAACAAACGATTGCAAGTTTTGCTCTCCAAAGTATATTTCTTCCAAGACCAAAGTGAGAGCCCCCATACAAATGAATTGAACCATCTATATATACTAACAGACCCAGTTCCTGCGTACTTAGCCTTTAAGTACGTAGGACCACTTGTCAGCTCCTGCGTACTTAGCCCTAAGTACGCAGGAATACCTTCTTGCGTACTTAACCCTAAGTACGCAGGGATAACTTCCTGAGTACAAGCTAAGTACTCAGGTGCAACTTAACCAAAACATATATAAACATGGACTCGAATATACAACTCAATCAGATACAAACGACTCTCATAAACTACAAACAATCATCAAGCTGCTTGTCACAAAACATGCTCCAACAGACTCCCCCTTGACAACAGCTCTGAAGATGTTTGTCACATGCTTCCAAATAAGCTCTAACAGACTCCCCCTTGACAACAGCTTCAGAAGTCTTCTGAAGTTGTCTTCAAGTCTGCTCACATCATGAAGTCCAGCTTGTATCTGCAGTCCTTGCCTAGTATATTTGCACTTAATCTCGAACAAGACATAAGAAAGAGAACTATTTGTCTACATTCAAGGATTCTCAAACACTTAATTTCCCAAGTCATAAAAATGTGAACTTCATGGAAATTTAGAAACAAATATTTTTTTTAAAAAATCCCAGATGCTAGTTCATGTGTACTTAGTAAATACGCACATAAAGGGTGTTTATGTGTATTTAGTAAATACGCAAAGCCAAGAGTACATGCGTATTTGATAAGTTCGCAAAGCCAAATTCCCATGCGTACATGCTAAGTACGCAGAGCAAAATACTCATGCGTACTTAACAAGTACGCAGGACAACTTCTCATGCGTACTTAGTAAGTACGCAGGGAAAAACCCATGCGTACTTGCTAAGTACGCAGAAAAGCTGAATTTGCGTACTTAACAAAAAGTAACAGCGTTCTTGACGGATCTTGAGGAGAATGCTCGAAAAGTGATGGATCTGAGAAATTAATGCTTCCAAAAGCTTAGAAAACATCATCTAACAAACCCTTAGCCTTCCAAACACCAAATGAAGTGATAACAAACTCGGATTTAAGGATTTTTGGTATGAAAAAGTACGAACTCGTATGAACTCAGATCTGCTCAAAAACCCTAAAAATCAAAACTGGAACACAAATCAACGAGCACCGAGGCTCTGATAGCACTTGTAGGTCCCGGGAGCCTTGTCGCGCAACGGAAATCCACGGATCTGTTCTGTGATTTGTGTGGGAACTAAGAAAACGAGACAGAGAATACATGAAAAACAAACAAGAGAATGAAACGATACGTAATCCATAACATAGAAGTTATCCCGTATTATAGACTACATACCGAAGGAGCACACATCTCTCATCTAAGCTCACGGTCCAGGGGTCGGGAGAGCTCGTCCCGACACAGACACCTCTCAACCTAGTTCCAGAGTTCCACCTACAAATGAAGACAAGTCCTCTATTTATAGGGGATGGAACAATACCTACGTACTTGTCTAAGTACGCAGGGTTAGTCATGCGTACTTGACAAGTACGCAAGGTAAAAGCCTTGCTTACTTACTAAGTACGCAGGACCAAACTGGTGTGCAAGCTAAGTACTCAGGAACACCCTCCTGCGTACTAGCCACGTACATCGATACATATAATTTTAGCTATAGTTACCAAAACATGCTTCTACAAACTCCCTCTTAACTATAACATCAAATTCTATCTATCTCTAACACTGATAAACATCAGTTTATAAAGAATGTCCTAATAGACTCCCTTTAAACTAATGACATCAAGTGTCTTCTGGCGAGACTTGATCTTCTGGCATTCCACTTGAGATCTTCAAATCTTTAAACTTCAGTCTTCAGTTGCCGAGTGATGACACACACAACTCCCTTTTAACTGTAGCTTTCATTGTAGATCAAACCAAGTGCTTCAATAGGAACCAACTAACCCAACACACTTCATTGTAGTTCATCCTCTCAGCAGTAGCTTGCTCCACCCTGACTTAGAACTCTGAGTCTGACAATGTCTTCCTAAACAGGTAACAATAGTAGACTAAGACAACTCCAAATCAGTTGGCATATGATAGAGAGTTTGAATTTCCAATAACCTGCATCAAACTAATCAGCTCCCATAGGAATTCCAGTAAGATAAACTTAAGTCTTCAACCAGATGTGTCCAACTCTATCCTGTATCTTCATGAGTTAACCAAGAAGATGTTCATTTCCAATATCCCCTTTTAGTTTAAGCTCCATCTGACTAGACCAGAAACAAAGGGAATGTTTCCTATCCCATAGGCTAATGATAAAAGGTTCCATCTTCAACTAATAATCCAACGCATATCCAGCTTCATCCTGAAAACACTTGATAGAATCAAACACAAAATCATGCTCAGCAGTGATCACCTTATATCCAAAGTCCAATATTCTTCAATTAGATCTTCATTCCTGGTTCACACCTCCCAATTTGTATACGTTCACCGCGGTGAAGTTCCATAACTAGGTTGTCTATCTGGCATTCCACCCAGATCCCAAATGAGAAATCTCATCATAATTGAATCACATCAAATCTTGAACACATGCTTGACCAATGAGCACGAAAAATATAGTTTACATGAGAAATCATGGTTGATGTTACATTTATTTTTATCCCCCTCATTTCTCTGTAAACTATGACCAGCTTCATCATCACTTCACTCAAATCCTCAAAAAGCACAAGTAGCCAACTCCAGGATTTTATTATTTTATTCCTTTGCAAAGATCCAAAACAGCAAATCTTTGGGTTCAAGTTGTTCCAGTATTCATCCTCTATTAAAGAAGTATCCCGGATACTCGTAGCCGACACATTTAGGTTTGAATACTTAAACAAGATGATTCTTTTTTCGAAAGACCCAAAGCAGCAACATCTTCACAAATAGAACGAGACCTTTAGCCGATGACGACCCAATTGCTCCCATTAGTTTAGCATTCATACCCTATTAATTAATGCTCCCAAAAAGTGATGGATCTGAGAAATTAATGCTTCCAAAAGCTTAGAAAACATCATCTTACAAACCCTTAGCCTTTCAAACACCAAATGAAGTGATAACAAACTCGGATTTAAGGATTTTTGCAAGAAAAAGTAGCAAACATTTTTTAACTCAGATCTGCTCAAAAACCCTAAAAATCCAAAACTGGAACACAAATCAACGAACACCGAGGCTCTGATACCACTTGTAGGTCCCGGGAGCCTCGTCGAGCAGCGGAAATACACGGATCTGTTCTGTGATTTGTGTGGGAACCAAGAAATGAGACAGAGAAACACAAACATAAAAAGAGAAGAATCAACAATACGTAATCCATAACATAGAAGTCATCCCGTATTACAGACTACATACTGAAAGAGCATTTTAGGACATAGATTGAATGACAAAAGCTTTGTAATAGTTTAGGTCTTATTGTCTTTATGTTTTTTATGTAATTGTTTAGTTTTGTCTAAGTATAAGTACAAGTTCTGCTAGAGGCGAACTTGATAAGTTTGCCTAGTCTATTAGAGGCGAACTTGATAAGTTCGCCTAAGCATCCTTGAAGTGAACTTGTTAAGTTCGCCTATTGCAGAACATGTGTCTATAAATATAGAGTTTAAAGAGTCTGTTTAGAACACGAGAGAGAACGATTGAACGATCAAGTATTCTGTAAACTTTATTTGGTGATATAAAAGAGAAAGTTTATTTACCTGTTGTTTCTATTGTCGATTGATATACAAAACATTAATACGATAGGATTCCGCACTCCGTGTTAACGAGACGTCCTGTCACGAGATCGATTTGAGATGAGTCATGTGGACCTACAAGTGGTATCAGAGCTTTTGCTCGTGATTTGCGTTTGATTCTTGGTGATTAGAGACGTTTTTGTGTACAATTTGACAAGAAATTGATCATTTTTGAAGTTTTTGTATCCATAGAGTTTTCAAGTTCTTGAAGCTGATTTTACTGCTAAATTTGTGGATTTGAGGTTGATTTTGGTGAAATTAATCCGATAGAAGTGTTCTAATTCATGAAATACTAAATCCTACAGTTCAATTTCTTCAAATTCTTTCTAATCTGTGAGAAATGATGATTTTTGGTGTTGTTTGTTCGTGTTTGGGTTAAAGTTCTTGCTGAGTTTGATTCAGCTGCTGTAAGTGAACTTGCTGAAAGTTGTTACAGGCGAACTTATTAAGTTCGCTTCTCTTAGTTTAAGCGAACTTAGTAGGCGAACTTATCAGTAAGCGAATTTATTTGATTTCTTGGGTAAGCGAACTTATCAAGTTCGCTTGATATCAAATTCGATTGTTTGGCTGAAGCGAACTTATTATCTTCGCCTAAGGGGAGTTTGTGTTCAACACTTGGAAATTTTTTTCTGAAAATGGCAAATATGGTGCAAGTGACTAATATGTTAAATTACGACAACGAGATTGGTACATCTTAGAAACCGCCCAAATTGTTAAGTCCTGTAGATTATTCTAACATGAAAGATCGGTTTGATCAGTTCGTATCTTTTACTGATACAGTTTATGGATTCCAATCTTGGAAGGTTATACGCATTAGACATATACTTGGATGGGAAAGGATGATGTTCCTAAATTAGTATCTGCGTTAACAACAGAAGAAAAATTATTTTTTGATAGAGAAAAGAAGGCAATGGCCAGTATCTCAATGTCTCTTCCTAAAGAAATTTATCACAGCTTTAAACAATTCTGAACTTCTCAACAATTGTGGGAGGCGTTGCAAAAGAGTTGTGAAGGTAGTTTGGATGTTAAGAAAAGCCGAAAAGAATTACTGAAGAAGCAGTTCTTAGTATTCAAGTACTTTCAAAATGAATCTTTAGATGATCCTGCAACGAGATTCTATCATTTGCTGAGTGAGTTGTCAAGTGCTTCAGTGGTTTATGAGACTGAAGAGATAAATGATAAGTTTTTGGAGGCATTACCATCTAAATTTGATGTGTATACGGTTTTGATAAAAGAGAATGTCAAGTATAAAACTATGTCTCTTGAAGAGGTTCTTGGCAAGATTCAATATCATGATTTGAATATGAAGAAGAAGGAAACCAATATGTAGCATATTCAAGATCCTTCAATGTATTTTGCTAAGTCTTCTGGCAAAACTGGTGAAGGGGTTGCGTTCTTTTCTTGTGATACTCAAGATGTTTCTCATGATCATTGTTCTGGGGTTTCAAGTCATTCAGGGTTCTCTACAAATACAACTTCTTCATCATCTGGAACACATACTATGAATCAAAGAGTTGCTGATGATTATTTAGCTATGTTTTCTTCCTTTATGGCTTCTTATGAAAATTTTATTGGAGGAAAGATTCATGATCCAGAGGTTATTGAAGAAGATTTCAGACAGATTGATCCTGTTGAACTAGAAGAGATGAACATTCAATGGAACATGGCTATGCTGATGCGACAAGCAAAGGATTTTTTGAAGAAGACTGGAAGAAAGTATATTGGGTCTAATAGTCGTTCATGTATGGGATTTGATAAAATCAAAGTTCGTTGCTATAATTGTCAGGAGTATGGTCATTTTGCCAAAGAATGTGTGAAACCGAAAGTTGAATTTGATTCTCAGAAGAAGCCTAATAACTTTCAGAACAATAGTAATCAGTCACATGGTTCCTCTAATTCTGGAAATTCTAATCATGCATCTGCATCATCTGCTTTGGTTGCTCAGAATGATGAAAATTATGACTGGGGTATTCATCTTGAAGATTTGGTTGGTTCGATAAGTCAAGAGTTTGTAGTTGAGATTCATTCTACAAAATCTGAAGAGTCAACTGATGATGATAGCTCAAGTGATGGTGAGAGTTTGCCAAGTGCTGATGAAGAAAGTGATCAAGTACAAAATGGTGAGACTGAGATTGCATCTGGTGTATCTGAAGATGATATTGTTTTAACTCAAAACTCTTCTGATGGTGCTGATTCTGAAAATATCCCGATTGCAAAAGTCTTCATGGCAGATATGTCAGATCCTTCAAAGGTAAAAGATTCTGTCCGTCACATTTATTGCTCAAATTGCATAAATATAAAAGATAAAATGCAAAAAGTAATGGATGATAACACAAATTTAATTTGTGATATGAAATCGATGCATTCAGTTAATCAAAAATTGAAAGATAAAGATAAATTGTGTATAGATAGAATTGAGTTTTTGAAAAGAGATTTGAACTCTTTGGGATTGAAATATAAGGAACAAGCATATCATCTAGATATGGCTTATGTTGAGATTGAGAAGCGAAATGAAATTGTCGCTCAGAAGAATAAAGAAATTTCTGATAAAGAATCTGAAGTGATCAAATTACATAGAAAGCTGGAAAACTTTGAAAATTCATCTGTGGTATTGGATTACTTTAATGCTAATGCTGATCCTACTAAGAGGGTTGCTGGAATTGGATATGTTCCTCCACCATTCAATGCCAATTATGTGGTTGAACCAGAGATTATTCATGAAGAGGAAATTGATCCAAAGACAGTGTTGAAGGTGAATCTAGTAACTGGTGAAGATATGATCTATGATTCTGATTCTGAGGATGAGGTTTTTGATGATAATAAGGTTGAAGGCATTCCTAAGGAAGTGCAAATTAATGAACCAAAGGTAGTGAAAACTGTTACTCGTGATAGATGCATTTTAACAGAACCGGATGAGGTGAAAGTTGATCAACCTAAACTTTCCAAAATGCTACAATCAAGTGGTTTTGTTGCTGCTGGTTATCAGAAGAAGAATTCATCAACGGTGATTAAACAAGTTTTTGTTCCAAAGAAGCAAGTCAACCATTCAGAAAAATCTTCTGAGGCTTGTTCATGAGACGGGTCATCAAATTCAAGAAAAACTCCTTATATCAGAAATCATCAAGATAGAAGAGTTTTTTTTCATTGTAATGAGGTTGGTCATATTCTTATTCACTGTCCTTATAAGAATCAAGGCAAATTAAAGTGTGATCCCTCACAAAAACAAATGGTGACGATTCTGAAATGACATAATGGGGAAAAGCCTACGTCTAGTGTTGAAAAGAATATGCCTTTTAAATCATTTGCTAAATCTTTGGGATTTAAGCAACATGATAAGCGTATTTTTAAACCCGTTGTTTTTCAAAAGAAGTTTGAGATTCCACATGTTGGAATTCCAAAAGAGTCTCAACCTGAGGTTAAATTTTCTAGACCACAACGAAGAAGACGTAACCAAAAACTAAAGAAATTTTTAGAAATACCTGAATCTGATAATCATAAATCTAATAATTTTTTTCCAACAAATCATATTATGTCTTCTTTGAGAAGGTCTAATCATAAATCTTATGTTCCAAAGGTTGATGACAATGTTGATTGTGAATTGCTTGAAGTTGTTTATTTTGATCCATCTGGACGACCCAAGACCACAATGGCTTGGGTTCCAATTTCTAACTAATTTTCTTTGTTTATGTAGGGACAACAAAGGAGGACTATCAACAATACGTGGTATGTGGATAGTGGTTGTTCTCGACATATGACAGGGAATATTCGTTTGTTAGAAGATGTGATTAGTATTGATGGTGGTTATGTCGCTTTTGCTGGAAATAAAGGCGGGTACATAACTGGTCAGGGTCCTTTAAAGAATGAAAAAGTCAAATTTGAGAATGTGAACTATGTGGAGCAACTTGAACATAATCTTTTAAGTGTATCTCAAGTGTGTGACAAGAAATTTTCATTTCATTTCAATGATTCTGAGTGTTATATCTTGAAACCGGGCTTTGTGATTCCTAACGAATGGATTCTAATGAAGGCTCCAAGGAGAAATGACACATATGTCCTAGACATGAGTGTTGCTACTACTACAGATTCAATTCCTACATGTTTACTCTCCAAGGCGTCTGAGTCGGATTCTATTTTGTGGCATAGGAAACTTGCTCACATCAATTATCGGAAAATGAATTATCTTGAGAAGAATGATCTAGTTTTTGGTGTTCCGAAAATGAAATTTTCAGTTACTGATGACTGTATTCCTTGCAAGAAGGGGAACAACACAAAGAATTCTATTGTAACTCATTTGGAGCTACTGCATATGGATTTGTTTAGACCGATTAGTATAAGGAGCATTGGTGGTAAATCTTACTGTGCTTACTGTCTGGTAGTAACAGATGATTTCTCTAGATTTTCATGGGTTAAGTTCCTTTCTTCTAAAGCCGAAACCACAGAGTTGGTACAATTCTTAATCCTGGGTTTAGAGAATTTGTTCAAACAGAAAGTCAGAAGAATTAGGAGTCACAATGGAAGTGAATTTAAGAATAGCAAAACGGGGTTATTCTGTCTTCAAAAGGGAATTCATCATGAATTCAGTGTGCCATATGTACCTCAACAAAATGGTGTTGCTGAACGAAAGAACAGGACTTTAGTTGAAACTGCACGTACGATGCTTGCTGATTCTAAGCTTCCAGTAACTTTTTGGGCTGAGGCTGTGAATACTGCGTGTCATGTTTTGAACCGAGTCTTGACCGTTAAGCGACACAACAAGACATGCTATGAGTTGCTTAATAATCGTAAGTCGAATCTGGATTAGTTACTACCTTTTGGTAATCCATGCACCCTTTTGAAAGTTCGCGATGTCCCAACCAAGTTCAGTGCTAAGGCAATTGAAGGGATCTTTCTGGGGTATGTTGCTAATTCTACTACCAAGAGGGTTTATAACAAGGAGACTCGCCATGTTGAAGAATGGTTTCATATTGACTGTTCTTATCGGTCTTTACCTCAAATGGCGATTGGACCAGACTGGGCTTTTGATTATGAGAATTTATTCAAGTCTTTTCATTTACCTTATGATATTTCTCCTGTGGAAGCTGCTGTTTTATATGACTCATGTCAAGATGCACAGAATAGTGGTTTTCTACCGACTGCGGTTCCACAATCGTGTGATCCTTCTACATCTGCTCCAGATCCTAATGTTGCTTCTTGTTCGGGAACACAAGAGTCTGATAGTGAAGACGAAAATGTTATTTTTCAAGATTCTTCTGCTGATCGTTTGATAGTTGATGAACCTTCTAATTTATCACAGGCTCAGGGGGAGATTCCTACAAATCTGGACTCGGAGATACCAGTTAATCAAGATCTGTCTTATCAATCTGATACAACTCAAGTTGATGTGTTGCCAGTTCCTGAGGTTGCATCAATCAAGGAACTCAAAGCTCACCCGATTTCAAATATCATTGGGGATTTGCGGGATGGAGTGCAAACGCGTTCTACCCTTGACAACACTTGCTTGTATACAGGTTTTAAAGATACTGATGTTTTTGATGTATTCTCACATTCCTGTTTTATTTCTCAGGTCGAACCAAAGAATGTCGAAATGGCGTTAAGTGATAACAATTGGATAGAGGCCATGTAGGAAGAACTTGCTCAGTTTGACAAACTTAAAGTTTGGAATCTTGTAGATCTTCCAAAGGGTGTGTATCCAATTGGTACAAAGTGGGTGTTTAAATGCAAGAAAGATGATCGAGGTGTTGTGGTGCAAAATAAGGCAAGATTAGTTATACAAGGTTTCAACCAACAAGAGGGAATTGATTACACCGAGGTTTATGCGCCTGTTGCTAGGCTTGAAGCTATAAGGTTGTTTCTTGCTTTTACTTCATATAAAGGGTTTAAGGTGTTTCAATTAGATGTAAAAAGTGCTTTCTTATATGGTAAAGTCAAGGAGGAAGTTTATGCGTGTCAGCCGCCGGGGTTTGAAGATCCAATTAATCCGTATAAAGTTTTCAAGCTTGATAGAGCTCTCTGTGGTCTTCATCAAGCTCCTCGAGCGTGGTATGAAACGTTGTCTACACATCTTATGGAGAATGATTTTGTTCGTGGACATATTGACTCGACTTTATTCATTAAGAAAGTAGGGGGAGAATACCTACTGGTACAGATATATGTAGATGATATTATTTTGGCTCTACAAATGAAGGGTTGTGTAAAGAGTTTGAGAGTATTATGAAATCAAAGTTTGAGATGTCAGCTATGGGAGAGTTATCATTTTTCCTAGGTCTTCAAGTTAATCAAAAGGAAGATGGTTTCTTTATTCACCATTCAGAGTATGTAAAGGACATCTTGAGCCGGTTCAAGATGGAGGACTGTACCCCATATGATACTCCGATTCCGGTCAACCATAAATTGAATTCTGACCCGAATGGAAAAGAAATTGATTGCCGACTCTACCGTGCGATGATTGGATCTCTCATGTACTTAACCGCTTCAAGGCCAGATATAATGTTCGCTGTGTGTATTTGTTCCAGGTTCCAAGCAAAACCAAAAGAGTCTCATTTGATTGCAGTAAAGAGAATCTTTCATTATCTAAAAGGAAAACAAAGATTGGGACTATGGTTTCCTCATGGTTCTAACTTTGAATTCAATGCTTACACTAATTCTGATTTTGGTGGTTGTTGTTTGGACATGAAATCTACTACAGGTGGTTGCCAGTTCTTGGGTAATCGTCTAGTTTCCTGGCAATGCAAAAAGCAAACTACGGTCTCCATTTCAACATGTGAAGCAGAATACATTGCTGCTGCAAGTTGTTGTTCACAGATCTTGTGGATCCAACAGCAATTAAGAGACTACGGTTTGAACTTTACAGGAATCCCCAAGTTTATTGATAATAATGCTACAATGTCTATCACAAATAATCCTGTTAAGCACATTAAAACAAAGCACATTGAAATTAAATATCATTTTATTCGTGATTGTGCGGATAAGAAGTTGATTGAACTGGTAAAGGTACATACAGATGATAATTTTGCTGATCTTTTTACCAAAGCATTTGATCGTACCAGGTTTGAATTTCTGATCATAATGATCGGTATGATCTATCCCGAATAAAAGTTTTTCAAAACAATTTTCATGGGAGATTTTGTTTTAAATTTCTTTTACTGCTTTATTACATTTCTACATTTTAAATTTCAGTAAAAAAATTAATATTTATAAAAATTCAAAACAAAATGAAAAATATAAAATTGACATCATTTGAAGTTATAAAAGAAATGATACTAGATCAGTGAATAATTCATTACACATAACCTTAGTAGACCTTTGATATATGAAAGTTTAAAGTAATTTGATTTGATCTAAATTTCAAAGTCTGCATAAATGAGAAATGATAGTGTTTTGAATGATCTAATCTTGATAATATGTTTTAATTTGAATATGAGTTTGAAACTTGAATTGTCAATAGACTAGAAGCATTTTTGAACCAATAGTAGTGTGAAAATTAAATATGATATGATTGCGTCTGTGATTTGAATCCATTATATGCCTGGGTGTGTGTGTAAAAGATCATTATCAGATATAGAATATATGGTTTTAAGAATTTCATGAGACCAATATCGAATTATGTCTTTAGCACAATCTCTTTCAGTTCACTTCATTGCCCATGCCCCGAAAAACATGCAATGTGTTACTGAACTAAGATATGTTTCTAACAACATCTGTTAGAACATATATTCACCCTTGGATCAGTTATATACATCATCTATTCTGATTTCATTGAAATTTATCCAGATAATAGTTGGATCCTCCTACCTGAATCTATTGATTCTCATTATAAAGCCAAATCATTAGAATCTTTCGATTCTGAATCATTCTGTTTCTTATATCCTTTGGGATCTGCTATTCTATACTTGTGCTAATAGAGATAATTTCATATTGGAGATTGATCTAATCTTTCAATAAACTGTGTATGTCTTGAAGATAATGCAAATTTAATTTCTGTTGGCATACATGTGGGGTACACGATGTTTTTCATCTAAATAGTACTAACTCACATGAATTTGGAAGAAAAATACTTATAGTTTCAAATCATATAATATTAATAATTTAAAAATTCATGCTTTGTATTGTAAATTCGGAATGAAAAATTGAGCATTTCATAATCTGATCTTGTTTACTTTGAAATTTATCACGTATCATTTCAAGTATTATTCAAAAAGTATTGAGTTACATAAGTATGAGTTTGACTGTTTTATATCATAGGTTCCCATAGTTGATTATAAACTGTGTGATGAATTGCTCATATACTGATATGATCTTCTTGCTCATGATGTTCATCCAAAAATATGTATTTTAGTTTGCTCATATATGTGTTTTCAGTTTGCTCAGATAAAAACAAAAAATATGTGATTCCGTTTGTAAAGATAAAATCCAAAAATATTTTGTTTCTATCTTCCATGAGAACTTTATTTTTTAATAAAAATGATTCGGGATTGGATCAGATACATGCTACAGATTGAAGTTCACAAGAATGTGTCGTGTTGAAAGTAAAGAATTTTGTTCAAAAGAAAAGGTTTGGAGAGAACTTAATATGTTCGCCTGGTTCTGAGTAAGAGAACTTAATATGTTCGCCTGAGGCTTGTTAAGCAAACTTAACAAGTTCGCCTAATGAAGCGAACTTAATTATGAATTAATATGATGTTCAGGCGAACTTATTCATTTATCTTATTCACTGTTAGAGCGAACTTATAGAGCGAACATACGGAATATTTAGCGAACTTGTGTTTTCAGATCTAGGGTTTCTGATTTGAACTTTGTGTGTTTGATTCTGGATCGGTTTTTGATTGCGAGTAATTCTAAGGTAATCTCAACAAATTTTATCTGGTAAATCTTCTGGAATTTGAAAATTTTACTCTGAGTTCTTCGGTTTGAAATTTTTCATGTTTGTCGTGAATGTTAATCGATGATAGTGTTAAGTTTGAATTGAAAATTTATACATGATTTAGACATGTTTGTGATTCTGTGTGGAAGTTGTATCGATAGATTGGTTCAGGCGAACTTCTTCAAGCGAACTTGTTTAGGCGAACTTATGATGTTCGCCTCTTGCAACACTAAGCGAACTTAGTAAGTTCGCCTAAGGGCTCAGGAGTGTTTTGGACTTGTGATTTTTTTGTTGAAATTTTTTTTTTGTGTTAAATTTTGTTTTGTTTTGATTACTAATGTGTTTTGTCCTCTACATTTATAGATGGCTCGTCGTGTTGAGTACAAACATAATCAAGTGGCGTTATTGGATCCGAATATGTCTGAAGCTGTTAATTTTCAAGAAATTATCAATTTTCTAAATCGTTCAAGATTGCAAGTGGCTTTATCTACTAATCCGTATATCAGTTCACCATATATTCAACAATTCTGGGATACCGTCCATCAAGATACGGATGTTGAACCTCACGTACTTCGTGCTACAGTAAATAATACGGAGGTCGCTATTTCAGTGGAAACTATTCGTGCTGCATTGGCATTAGGAGGTGCGGTTTATGATCCTATGCATATCCTGGAAAACTAATAATGGGGTGTTTTCAGCGGATGGGTTACAGAGGAAGACCAAATGATACTGTAGGTCCCTAATTCTGTGCGTGACGGATCTCTAGACTCGCGGTACGACACGATGATAACGTGTGGAATCCATGATCAACGTGCTCGTGTAACTCAATCAACAACGGTGTAAATAAACGCTTTGTATTTCCACCACAATATCAGGTTACAAGATTCAGTCTCTAATCAAGTCTACTATGATATCGTCTATTCTGTCTAAACTCTGTTTAAGCTATCTTTCTAACAGACTCTGTTCTGTATTTATAAACTACTGTTATGCACCAGTTCTGAAGTCATAGATGTTTAGGCGAACTTATTAAGTTCGCGTCTAATAGGTTAAGCGAACTTATTAAGTTCGCCTCTGATAGACTAAGCGAACTTATTAAGTTCGCCTCTAATAGGCTAGGTGAACTTATTAAGTTCGCCTCTCTATGAACTTATACAGAATTTTATCAACAGTTACAAAACATGTCCTAACAAACTCCCCTATAACTGTTGCTAACAATTCTATCAATTACAAGTCAAAGACTCTAAGACTAAGACATAATATCTTCAAGCTCGTTGTCACCAGAATATGCTCCAACAGACTCCCCCTTGACAACAACTTTAGAAGATTGTCATCCGTCTTCATATATCATCAAAACATTGTAGTCTTCGTCTTGTTCATCTGCACACTCTCTTTATTTCTAGAAGAAAACTTAGGAGAAGGACCCCTTGTCAACTTCTGTTTGCAATATTCAGTTTTTGCAAAGGAGAACAACCAAGAATAACCAACAATTAAGATTTCCATGGAAGCTGGAAAAATAAAATCTTTTTGATTTTTAAAACATAAGAAACACAAAATCTTTTTGGTTTTTCTTTGTATAAACTGAAATGTAAAATACAAAATCACATCTTTTTGATCGAACATCACGAGTAAGAAGATCATATCAGTATATATGAGAAATCAATCACACATCTTTGATATAAAATCCATATAATATCAAATGGTATCCTATGTCATTTTTTCAAGCCTTGACCAATCAAACTAATATCTTTTAAGATTATCACACTCTATCTTTTCAAGACTTTCATATTGCATGTTATGACACGCGATAAACATTCAAAGAAAATAGGATCAGGCTATGACACACAAATTCAAATTGTCAATATTATAAGATTTGAAACGAAAGCATCTCATTCCCACTTTCTTGTGAGTTAAGGTATCATTTAAGTATGAAATACAACGTGTACCCCACTAGTATGCCAACAGAAAGTAAATGCACTATCTTCAAGACATATGAGATTTTACTAAAGATTATCCGAATTTTCAGAATGAGGAGACATCACTTAGCACATGAATAGCATAATCCAAATTGGATTGAATAGGAATCAATGAGATTCAGAATCGAATGATTCAATGTCTTGGCTTATATATGTGGAATAATAAGATTTAGGTACGTGGATCCAACTGTTATCTGGATTATGAATTCAATGGAATCAGTAAAGATGATTTATCAATATTATCCAAGGGCTAGTATATGTTTGACAGATGTTGTCAAGTACATATCTTGATTATACTTCAAATTGCATGCTTTTCGGGACATGGGCACTGAAGCAAATCGAATGAATAGTGCTAAGGACATAACCCGAAACTGATCTCATAGGAAAATATTTATTAAAATCTAATATTCTTTATCTGATAGTGATCTTTTAACACATACACCCAGACATAAAATGGGTTCAAATCATAGTTGTAACATATGCAATTATGTTTTCACACTACTAATGGTTCAGTGACGCTTTTAGTCTACTGACAATTCAAATTATATGCATACACAACACTATCATTTCCTATTTGTGTAGTCTCTGAAGTTTAGATCAAAACATATAATTCAGATATATTAACATAAAGCACCAACCAGTCAATCTAAGGTTATGTGTGAAAGAACATACACTGATGTACTATCATCTCTTCTTTAACTTCAAGTAATGTCGATTTTATCTTTTTCAATTTGTTTGGCTTTTTCAAAATCTTTTTCAAAGAGAGTAAAACAAACGAAAATAAAATCTTCCATGAAAACATTTTAAGAAAAACATTTTACAATCAATTAAAAAATCAAACCGATGTAATCCTGTAATTGAATGCCTTTGCCTTTGTCACCAACATAGTTCTGTACTCCCCCTGTCCTATAGACTCCCCCTTAACTAGTAAAATGGTTGCATCAACGACTTTATGCTCACCATCGTCATCCTAAGTTTCAGGTTATCATTTGGACTTTGTAAAACTCTTTCAAAATAACATTGTGTGTGACATATTCTCCCCTTGAGCATCAAGTCGTTGAAACAAATAGATTCTCAGTTATCAACAACTCTTTACTCATGCAGATGTCATTCCCTGTCATGTGCTTAGAACCACCTCTATCAACAACCAAAATGGTATTAATAGTCCCTCTTGGTAATCCTGCACATCTAACAAGAAACAATAATTTGAAATTGGGACCCAAGCCATGGTAGTCATGGGTCGTCCATCTGTATAAAATAATAAACCTCACTCCATTCACAATCGAATCTCTCATCAATTTTCGGAGATTGATCCGACGAGTCAGAAACAGAAACTTTAGATTTCCAAACATACTTCTGTTCATTAATTTCTTTTTGCTTAAAATGTGAAGTGTTTGAACAATCATGGTCAGTTGAAAAATGTGTAGATTGTGAAAGCTCTTGTTGTAAAAGTTTTCTCAATCTTCTGTTTCTCCTCCGTCTTTGAGGTCTAGAATGCCTAACTTCAGATTTTGAATTACACTTTGGTGTATCATGAGGTTTAACCACATTTAGGTTAACATAAGGCTTACCATGAGTTCTTACCTTTTTTGGAGTAACATGTCGGTTACCTTTAGCTTTATGAGAACAATCAATCCGTATGTGACCAACAATACCACAAGAAAAGCAAGATCTCGTCTCACGATAATCTCTCATATAAGGAATCTTCACACGATAAGATGCACTTGAAGAAGATTCGCCTACATGAACTTCTTTTTGCTTTATTTTCTCTGGAACTCCAGATTTTGCAACAGGTTTTGATTCAGGCTTCATCTTCTCAGGAACTACATGCTTCTTTCCTTTATTTTTGTAAGGACAGTTCACCACAATGTGTCCCATCTCATTACAATGAAAACATGTACGCCTGTCTTTATAATCTCTTACATATGGAACTCTCCTTGAATTTGAAGAACTTCGAAATGTATAATTTCCAGATTAATTAGAATCAACGTTTGAGTCTTCTTTCTTAACCTCTTTCGGTATCCCCTCTACCTTAGCTTCATCAAAATATTCATCATCACTCTCATCAGAATACACCATATCTTCACCTGTGACTGGATTCACTTTCAACACACTCTTAGGATCTAAATCCTCATCTTTTATAATCTCAGGTGTCACAGAATAATTCCCGTTGAATGGTGGAGGAACATAACCAATACCACTAGTTCCCTTCCCCTCTTCAGTATTCTCATGATAATATCCTAATAAGAATGATGAATTTGCAAAGCTTTCTAACTTTCTATGCAATCTGATTACCTCTGCTTTAGATTCAGCTAGTTCCTTATCTTTCTCAACAAGATCATTATTTCTCTTCTCAATTTCTGCAAAGGACATATCCAGGTGATATGCCTGCTCTTTGATCTTCAAAGTTAGAGAACTAATATCCCTCTTCAATGATTCTATTCTCTCAATACACACATTCTCATTATCCTTTAATTTCTGGTTTACTGTGTGCATGGATTTCATATCACAAATGAGGTTGACGTTGTCATCCATAACCCTCATCATTTTATCCTTAATTGAAACACAGTTAGAACAAAACGTTTCAGAGTTAGAAAATACCTCAGGTTTTACTTCTGAAGAAGATGCACCAGGAGCCATGAATACGTCATCATCAGCTTCACTCTTTTGTTCAACAATGACAGGCTCTGCATCAGTTTCTAATTCACTCAGATCATCTTCAACTATCTGAAAACTTTCTTCACTCATCACATCATTCTCAATAGATTGAGTACTTTCACCAGAACGAATACTCTCACTATCAGTTAAATCTACAGAAGAATCACTTTGAGAATAACTCGGCTTCTCCAATACTTCTTTGATCAAGACCACAAACGCTTGAGAAGTTGCTTCACCCTTTTTCTTCAATGCTTCCCATAGATCTCTTGAAGTAGATGGAATCGATGAATTTGGAACTGCATTTGGTAGAAATCCATTGTGCTGTGCATCCTGACAAGAATCATAAAGAACAGCAGCATCTTCATCAGAAATATCAGAAGGTAAATGAAAAGACTTGAATAAGTTTTCATAATCGAATGCCCAATCCGGACCAATCGCCATTTGTGGTAAAGACCGATTTGAACAGTCAATATGGAACCATTCTTCAACTTGGCGCGTCTCTTTGTTATAAACCCTCTTGGTTGTTGAATTTGCCACATACCCTAGAAAAATCCCTTCAATAGCCTTCGCACTTAATTTTGTTGGGAGATCTCGAACTTTCAGTAGGGTGCAAGGATTACCAAAAGGTAGTAAATAATCCAGATTCAGCTTTCGATTATTCAGCAATTCAGAGCAAGTCTTGTTATGTCGCTTGACGGTCAAGACCCTGTTCAAAACGTGACACGCAGTATTCACAGCTTCAGCCCAAAAGGTGACTGGAAGCTTAGAATCTGCAAGCATTGTACGAGCCGTTTCGACCAACGTCCTGTTTTTCGTTCAGCGACACCGTTTTGTTGAGGAACATATGGCGCACTGAATTCATGCTGAATTCCTCTTTGTAGACAGAATAAGCCTATTTTGCTATTCTTAAATTCGCTACCATTGTCACTCCTGATTCTTCTGACTTTCAGATTGAATAAATTCTCCAAACCCAGGATTAAGTATTGCACCAACTCAGTGGTTTCAGCTTTAGAAGAAAGAAACTTAACCCATGAAAATCTGGAGTAATCATCAGTTACTACCCAGCAATACGATTTCCTACTTTTGCTCCTGATCCTAATGTTTCTTCTTGTTCAGGTCCACAAGATTCAGAGAGTAAGGAAGATAATGCTATTTTTCAAGATTCTTCTGCTGATCCGTTGTTGGGTGATGATCAATTACCTTCGACACAGACCCAGGGGGAGATTCCTACAAATTTAGACTCGGAAATTCTAATTCATCAAAATTATTCTTATCAATCTGCTTCTACTCAAGTTGATGTGTTGCCGGTTCCTGAGGTTGCATCCATCAAGGAACTCAAAGATCATCCGGTGACAAATATAATTGGAAATTTACAGGATGGAGTGAAAACACGTTCTCTTGTTGACAATACTTGTTTGTATACCTGCATTAAAGATTCTGGTGTTCTTGATGTTTGCTCATATTCATGCTTTATTTCGCAGGTTGAACCCAAGAATGTTGAGATGGCTTTAAATGACAACAACCGGATAGAAGCTATGCAGGAAGAACTTGCTCAATTTGACAAACTTAAGGTTTGGAATCTTGTTGATCTTTCGAAGGGTGCGTATCCGATAGGAACAAAATGGGTGTTTAAATGTAAGAAAGACGATCGTGGTGTCGTGGTACGCAACAAGGCAAGATTAGTTGTCCAGGGCTTTAATCAACAGGAAGGAATTGATTACACCGAGGTTTATGCGCCGGTTGCGAGGCTTGAAGCTATAAGGCTGTTTCTAGCTTTTGCTTCTTTTAAAGGTTTTAAGGTGTTTCAATTAGACGTCAAGAGTGCGTTTTTATATGGAAAGGTCAAGGAGGAAGTCTATGTGTTTCAGCCATCGGGGTTTGAAGATCCACTGAATCAGAACATGGTTTTCAAGCTTGATAAGGCCCTCTATGGTCTTCATCAGGCTCCTCGTGCATGGTATGAGACTTTATCCACACATCTTTTGGCAAATGACTTTGTTCGTGGAAAGATAGACTCGACCTTATTCATAAAGAAATCAGGGGGAGATTACCTACTGGTGCAGATTTATGTGGATGATGTTATTTTTGGCTCGATAAACGAAGGGTTATGTAAAGACTTTGAGGGTGTTATGAAGTCTAAATTTGAAATGTCTGCTATGGGAGAGTTATCGTTTTTCTTAGGTTTACAAGTAAATCAAAAGGAAGATGGTTTCTTTATTCATCAGTCCAAGTATGTTAAAGACATCTTGAGCCGATTCAAGATGGAGGACTGTACCCCATATGATACTCCAATCCCGGTCAATCATAAGTTGAATTCTGACCCGGAAGGAAAAGATGTGGATTGTCGACTTTACAGAACTATGATTGGATCCCTCGTGTACTTAACCGCTTCAAGGCCGGATATAATGTTCGCCGTGTGTATCTGTTCCAGATTTCAGGCAAAGCCAAAAGAATCTCACTTAATTGATGTGAAAAGAATCTTTCGGTATTTAAAAGGAAAACAACGTTTAGGGCTATAGTATCCTCATGGTTCTAACTTTACTGATTCTGATTTTGGTGGTTGTTGTCTAGACAGGAAATCTACAACAGGTGGTTTCCAGTTCTTAGGTAATTGACTTGTATCCTGGCAATGCAAAAAGCAAACCAAAGTCTCAATTTCAACATGCGAAGCAGAATACATCGCTGCTGCAAGTTGTTGTTCATAGATCCTGTGGATACAACAGCAATTGAGAGATTACGGTTTGAATTTCACAGGAACCCCTATGCTTATTGATAATAATGCTACTATGTCCATAACGAATAATCCTGTTAAACATAGTAAAACTAAGCACATCGAAATTCGATATCATTTTATACGTGATTATGTAGAGAAAAGGTTGATTGAGCTGGTCAAGGTACACACTGAAGATAATTTTGCTGATTTTTTTACCAAGGCATTTGATCGTACAAGGTTTGAATTCCTAATTAAAATGATTGGAATGATCAATCCTGAATAAAAGCTTTTCAAAATCAGAATTTCATGGAAAATTTTGTTTTTAAGTTCTTTTAGTGCTTTATTATATTTCTGCATTTACATTTTCAGTCAAAAAGTTTAATTTATAAAAAGTCAAAACAAATTAAAAAATATAAAATTTGACATCATTTGAGGTTAGAGAAGAAATGATAGTACATCAGTGATTAGTTCATTTCACACGACCTTAGTAGACCTTGATATATGATTGATTAAAATAAGTTGATTTGATCTAAATTTCAAAGTCTGCATAAATAAGAAATGATAGTGTTGTGAATGCTCTATTCTTGATAATTTGTTTTAAAATTTGTGTAAAAAATTTGAAACTTGAATTGTCAATAGGCTAAAAGCGTTTTGAAACTAATAGTAGTATGAAAATTAAATATAATATGATTACATCTGTGATTTAAATCCATTATATGCCTGGGTGTGTGTGTAAAAGATTATTATCAGATAAAGAATATATGGTTATAAAGAATTTCATGAGACCAATATCGAATTATATCTTTAGCACAAATCTATTTCAGTTCACTACACTGCCCATGCCCCGAAAAACATGCAAGGTGTTGTTGAACTAAGATATGTTTTCAAAATCTGTTGAAACATATATTCGCCCTTGGATCAGTTAGATACATCATCTCGTCTGATTCCATTGAATTTCACCCAGATAATAGTTGGATCCTCATACCTGAATCTGTTGATTCTCATTAAACAGCCAATCCATTAGAATCTTCTGATTCTGAATCATCATGATTCTTATACCATTTGGGATCTGCTTTTATACTTGTGCAAAAAGAGATAATTTCATCTTGGAAATTGATCTAATCTTAACATTAACTGTATATGTCTTGAAGATAGTGCAATTTATATTTCTGTTTGGCATATATGTGAGGTACACGATGTTTTTCATCTAAATGGTACTAAATCACATGAATTTGGAGAATAAACGCTTATAATTTCAAATAATATAATATTGACAAATTTAAGAATTCATGCTTTATATTTCAAATTCGGTATAAATAAAAGAGCATTTTATAACCTGATCTTATTTACTTTTAAATTTATCGCGTATCAATTCAAATATTATTCAAATTGAATGATTTTCAAAATGAAAAAGATGCAAAGTGCACAAAACTGAGTTGAATGGTTCATACTATAGGCTACCCTTTGTTATTGCTAAAATGTGTGATGAATTAATTGAATACTGATATGATCTCCTTGCTCATGATGTTAAACCCAAAAATATGTATTTCTGTTTGTACAAATAAAATCCAAAAATATGTGTTTCTGTCTGTACAGATAAAATCCAAAAATATGTGATTTCAGTTTATTCAGATAAAATTCAAAAATATGTGATTCCGTTTGTATAGATAAAACTCAAAAAGATTTTGTTTTTTTATTTTCCATGAAAATTCTAAATTTTTATTAAAATTGTTCGGGATTGGATCGGATACGTGTTGCTGACGGAAGTTCAAGATTTGACAGGTTGAAGTTGATAAAATTTTTGTTCAAGGCAAAAAGGTTGAAAAGCTAAGCGAACTTAATAAGTTCGCTTAAAACAGTGAAGCGAACTTAATCTGATTCTCTGGGGTGAAGCGAACTTATCTTGTTCGCCGAAGGCTTGTTAAGCGAACTTAACAAGTTCGCCTAATTAAGCTAACTTAATGGGTATAAGGTTCTAGATCAAGCGAACTTATCAGTTCATCGTCTTCTTCATTTTTAGGCGAACTTAACTGCAAAGTTTTCGAAATTCTTAAACGTTGTTGTTGGAGTTGTTTACCGGTTCTGTCTTAATCCAAATTGAATTGCGAACTCAACCAAAGCAATTTCATTGAATTTCATCCATTAAATTGTAAGAATTTGATGCTTTTCTGTAGAGTCATATCTTATGTATAAGCTGTTGTCATTTATTGTATGTTTAAACAGTTTTAGAATAGTTTACTTTCTGTCATTTCATTATATGTAATTTCAGTTTTCTGTAATTTACTGTTTTATTTCTAAGTCTGGGCCATCGAAACTACTTAGTTTCGATTGAGTGTGTTCAATCGAAACTAGTAGTTTCGATAGATGGTAGTTTCAACAGTTCTGAGTATCACTTGTAAATGGTCAATCGAAACTAGTAGTTTCGATTGAACATAGTTTCGATACCTGTCACTACTATAAATAGCCTAGTTTGAGAATGTTTAGGGTGTGAGTATCGGCTGTAACCCTGAACCTTCTCTTTCACATTGTTCTTGAATCAATACAATTTGTAGTTGTTTATTCACTGCGTTCTTACATTTTCATACCATTTGCGTGTTGATTCATAGTGTGGTTAGCCTGTTATCTTCACCAACACTGTTTCTATCATCTGTTTCACCACCACACACACAGATTCCGCCTGTGTGTGTGTGTAATCGATCAAATCAGTGATTTATAAGAGAAATCTGGACCTACAATTGGTATCAGAGCTTTATGCTCTAGTGTTTTTTTTGCGTATTATCAGGTTTTGTGATCGATTCTAGGTGATTTGTGAGGTATTTTGAGGTTTTTGTTGGAATCTGCACATAACATCTCAGACGTACTGTTTCATCGTTTTTCAAGGAGTTTTGTTCGTGATTTCAAGAAACGGAGGTTGGATTAGTGATCAGGAGTATTAGATGAAGGTTTTCGCTGGATTGGTTTGTCATTTCCGCACGTTTCATTTCTGGAGCTTGTCATCAATGGAGTATTTCTGATCTTGGAGAAGAAGGCATCGAAACTACTGGGGACAGTTTTTGATTTTCGTTGATCATCGAAACTTATTTTCTACGTTTTGTCGGGAGAAGGTACGACCGAAACTAGATTTTTGTCTTATCTCTATCGAAACTAGTGTTAATCGAAACTAGTTGTTTCGAGTTAATCTTTTTCAAATTCTATCGAAACTAGTTGTTTCGATAAAATTTGTCCTATCGAAACTAGTTGTTTCGATAGAAGTTGCTCTATCGAAACTAGTTACTGTTTTAGTTTCGATTCCGAATATTATGGCCACTTCAAGTTCAATAGAGCATTATGGGGGAAATAGACCACCTGCTCTTGTGTCCACAAGAGAATTTGATGACTGGACTAAAAAGATGAAGCTTTTCTTTCAATTTCACGATTATACATTGTTGAGTTCTATCACCGATGGTCCCCACAAGCCCGTAACTACCACTGCTGATGTTCAACGTCCTAAGTTAGTATCTGAGTATGATGAGAAAGATCTTGCCTTGATTGCCCGAGACAACAAGGCCTACGGGACTATTGCCATGGCTCTTCCTATGGATATTTTCAACATCTTTGCTGAGTACACAACTGCCAAAGACTTATGGGCTGCTTTGTGCACAAGATATGAGGGAAGTGAGGATGTCAGGGAAAGCAAAAGAGATCTGATCAAGAAACAATATGCGATGTTCAGCAGTGTAAGGGGAGAATCAATATCTGATTTGATCAACCGTTTCTCAAGCATTGTATCAAGGTTGAAGGTAATGGGAGTTGAGTACCCTACTCTTAATCTAAACAAGAAACTCCTAGACTCTTTTCCTGAGGAATGGAATATGTATCGAATCATGATAAAAAAGACTGAGAATCTGAGTGCTCTGTCTCAACAGGAAGTTTATAGCATTCTTGAATCTTATGAAATTAAGATTAAGAAGGGAGCAGTCACCCCGTCAAATCAGTCTGGAAACACAGCTCTTATTGCTGGTTCAAGCTCATCCGGTAGCCCATACTTTCAGACTGATGTCCCTCCTTCAGCTGCTGCAATTAATTCTACCAGCTCCTCTAAAGACTGTCACCATGATTCCTGATGATTATGTCCCAATCATGACTGCTTTCATGTCGTGCTATGATGCACTGATTTCTGGAAATCTAACACCGGTTAGCTTTCAACCTGATGACTTGGAGCAGATTAATCCTGATGATTTGGAGAAAATGGACATTGATTGGTGCATGGCCATGTTGACCTTAAGAGCCAAAAGATTCATCAAAAGAACTGGCATAGACAGATTCAAGCAAGGAAAGACACTTGGGTTTGATATCAAGAAGGTGAGATGCTACAATTGTGATCAGCTGGGTCACTTTGCCAGAAACTGCAAGGAGCCGTCCTCCAAGGATCAGCAAGAAAAGAAGATTTCCTCTGGAAAACAAGCTGCCAATCCTCCAAAGACAAACACATATTCAAGTTCCACAGCTCTTGTGTGTCAAGCTGATGGACATTATCATTAGGGAGACCAAGCTGAGGAAGCTGCTGATAAAGCCTTGATGGCTGATGTGGAGGACATGGGCAAGTGTGTCATGATTGAACCTGCTGAGGATCTCACTGCTGTGCCTGCTGAGGTTATTTCTAAACTGTGTAATTCTAGATCTTGCTTGAATGAAATTCAAAAATACAGATTCATCAATCAAGCCTTGATTGATGAACGAAATCACATTAAGGTGATGTATGACTCTGTGGCCAAAAATGAGAAACTTTACTTAAAGAAAATTCGTGATATTTCTGGTGAAAATCGCTCTTTAATTGTGCAACTCAATACTCAAACCATCAATAATACAATTTTAACTGAAAGAGCCCAAAATGCAGAAAAAGCCATATTACAGGTTGACCACATGGATATGGATCAGAAAATTTTGTTTGGAATAATTGATAAACAATTTAATAGAAAAGGCACAGAAGGTCTTGGGTATAACTCTCATCCACCTCCTTATTCTAAATCAGGGAGATTTGCTGATATGCCAACTCCACATGTTTCTACACCTTTTGTTTGTACATTATCTGCTGATGATTATATTACGTCCTCCGATTCTAACAGTTTTGCTTCTTGTGCAGAATCAAATGGTGTAAATTCCGAAGATGATTGTGATAAGAGTGCTAATGTTAGAACTATTTTAAAAGAACTTGAGTCGGATGAATGTAATAATATGTCTGTGTCAAAACCAAATATTTGTGAACACGTTAAAAACTTGTATTTTGATTCTATGCCTGATGAGCATACAGGTTTGGGATGTGATGTTTCTAAATTTAAAAATGCTTTGCCTTTTGTTCCTAAATCTTTGAATGTTATGCCATGTGTTAAAAAATTTAAAAGTGCAGGAATTATTGTGAATGATGTACCACGTGAAACCATGAGCAACATGGAATTTTTCAGATTAAAGGAAGCACATCGTCTTCAAGACAAAGTTATTGATGAGAGAACCGTCTCATGTTCAGATTCCTCAACATCACAATCATCTTCATCTTGTGATGACTATTATCAGGCTAAGATATCGTGTGAAAACGTTTGTTTTAGTTGTGGTGCCTCAAATCATGTTTCAAAAAGTTGTAAATTGACAACCACAAATTCTAATGAAGAATCGCCTTCCAAAAGCTCATTAAATTCATACGTGTTGCCTAAGTCTTCTCACAGTAGGAAATCTATGCGTAAAAGAATTAAAAATTCTAAAAATTATTTAAAACGAACGTGGAAAATTAAAAATAATGTTCTATTTGATGACCGTGCTTCATCAAAGGATGGTTGTAGTTCTGATTCCAATGAGATGTCATATCCTGACACTAAGATCTCTTGATTGAAACAATTTTGGTCAAAACGTATAAATGGTTCGTTGTGTATAGGGTCAATCAGGAAGAACCGGCGATAACATCTGGCATGTAGATAGTGGATGTTCAAGACATATGACTGGTCACTTTAACTTGCCGCAAGATTATCATCAAATTGATGGAGAGTATGTTGCTTTTGCTGGAAACCCAAGAGGAGGAAAGATTGAAGGACAAGGAACAGTATCAAATGGAGTAAATAGTCTGGAATTTATCAACTTTGTTCCTCAGTTGAAATACAATCTGATGAGTGTTTCACAGATTTGTGACAAGGACTTTTGTGCCTTATTCAATTCAAAAGAATGTCTTATCTTGAAGCCGGGAGTGGTGATTCCGGAAGAACTTATTCTCATGCGTGCTCCCAGAAGATACAATACATATAGCTTGGATATGAACAACCCATCGGGCATTGGATCGTGTTTTCTCTCAAAGGCTTCTGAAGATGAATCTTTCCTGTGGCATAAGAGGTTGGGACATGTAAATTTCAAAACAATGAATCGACTGGTTCGAGGCAACCTAGTCACTAGATTACCTCTCAAAGATTTCACTCCTATGGAACACTATATCTCAGGTTCCAAAGGAAAACAGCACAAATCTTCACATAAGCCTAAAACCACCAATTCCATTGACTCTCCTCTCCAATTGCTTCACATGGATCTTTTTGATCCGGTGAGTGTCATGAGTCTTGGACGAAAGTCATACTGTCTGGTGGTAACAGATGATTTTTCTCGATTCACTTGGGTGTTTTTCTTAGCCAAGAAAGATGAGACGCCAGAGATTTTAAAAACCTATCTGCTTCAAATTGAGAACCTTTTCAATCTAAGTGTGAAGACTATTCGCAGCGATCATGGAACAGAATTCAAAAATGCAACTCTTGATTCCTTCTGTGAAAGCAAAGGAATTTCTCAACAATTTAGTGCACCTCGTACTCCTCAACAAAACGGTGTAGCTGAAAGAAGAAACCGCACTTTAATTGAAGCTGCACGAACTATGATTGTTGACTCTAAGCTTCCAGTGACTTTCTGGGCTGAGGCGGTCAACACTGCATGTTTTGTGCAAAATCAGGTTCTTATCACTAAAAGTTGCAACAAGACACCTTATGAGATCATGTACAAGCGCAAGCTAGTTATTGATTTCTTCAGAAAATTTGGGTGTGTATGCACAATGCTGAACACTTCAGATCAGCTCAACAAGTTTGAAGCCAAAGCTGATGAATGCTATTTTTGTTGGTTACTCATCTAATCAACGTGCTTTTTGTGTCTACCATAAGAAGAAAAGGATAGTGATGGAGTCCATTGATATCAATTGGCATGAAAACAATCATACGGACGCAAGAGACGGTCCCAATTGGCTCTTTGACGTCGATTAAGTTTTTAAGTCATTTAATCTTCCTGATTTCTCTATTGAATCAACTCATGCTAATCCTTACTTCTCGGTGAACAATCTAGGAACATAAATGATCAAGGTTCTTCCTCATCTGCTCAGGTTGAAATTCCTGTGGTTGCTAATGTTGAATCTAATATGGAGTCTTCCGGTTCTGGTGCAACAAGTGAAACTGTTGAAAACAACTCCATTCCAATAGTAGATGTTGCACCACAATCACCTGCTGAAGATCCTATTAATGATATTGTCTATCCTCCTGCTGAAAATCTTACCAATTTGGAAGAAGTCGTGGAAGAATATGAAATTCCTCAACTGCGAATTAACAAGATTCATCCCAGCAATAACATCATTGGACCACTCAATGTGGGTGTTAGTACCCGAAGTGCCTGTGAAGCATTTGAAAACAACATGTTTTCTTGCTTCATCTCTCAAACTGAACCAATGAACATCAAAGCAGCTCTACTAGAAAACAGCTGGGTGGAAGCACTGCAGGAAGAGCTACATCAATTCTCAAAGCTGCATGTGTGAAATTTGGTAGATCTTCCCAAGAACAAAGTTCCAATCGGCACTTGTTGGGTTTTTCTCAACAAAAAGGATGAAGGCGGCACTGTGATTCGAAATAAAGCTCGTCTGGTGGTTCAAGGTTTCTATCAAGAAGAAGGGATTGACTATGAGGAAGTCTTTGCACCAGTGGCTCGTTTGGAAGCCATCCGAATGTTTCTCTCCTATGCAGCCTACATGGACTTCACCGTCCATCAAATGGATGTCAAAAGCGCATTTTTGTATGGCAAAGTTCAAGAGGAAGTATATGTCAAGCAGCCGACGGGTTTCATTGATCCTAATTTTCCAGACCGTGTTTACAAGTTAGACAAAGCATTGTACGGTCTTCACCAAGCACCTCGTGCGTGGTATGAAACTTTATCAAAGCATCTGCTTGAGAATGGTTTCACACGAGGAGCAATTGACCAAACTTTGTTCAAACGGAAAGAGGAAAATGATACAATCATGGTGCAAATTTATGTGGATGACATCATTTTTGGATCTACAAATCCCCGTCTCTGCAAAGAATTTGAAGAAGTGATGCGATCTAAGTTTGAGATGAGCTCCATGGGGGAAATGAAGTTCTTTTTGGGACTACAAGTTGATCAGTCTGAGTCAGGAATCCTTATCCAGGAAGAAAAATACGTAAAAGAAATCTTGACCAAGTTCTAAATGGCTGATTCCCATCCAGTAAAAACTCCTGTGGAAGTTCGACATTGTTTGACTCCTGATGTGGATGGTGAAAGCGTTGATCAGCATCTCTATCGCTCTATGATAGGATCTCTCATGTATCTCACGGCCAGCAGACCCGACATCATGTTTGCAGTGTGCTTGTGTGCACGTTTTCAGGCTAATCCTAAACTCTCTCATTTATCTGCTGTCAAACGTATTTTAAGATATTTAAGGTATAAGCCAAAATTGGGTCTGTGGTATCCTAAAACTGACTTGTTTGATCTTGTGGCTTATTCAGACTCAGACTACGGGGGTTGCAACTTAGACCGAAAATCCACTTCTGGAGGTTGTCAATTCCTTGGCAACCGCCTTGTCTCATGGCAATGTAAGAAACAATCCACCGTTTCCCAATCCACCGCCGAAGCCGAATACATTGCCGCAGCCCTCTGTTGTTCCCAAGTCAGATGGATACACCATAAGATGCTTGACTATGGGATCACATTCCATGAGACACCCATTCTGTGTGACAACACTGTCGTTCCCCATATCACCAAAAACCCCGTTCAGCATTCCAAAACAAAACACATTGAAATTAAACATCATTTTATTCGTGACTGTGTTGAAAAGAAGCATATTCAAATTGTTGAAGTCAAAACTAATAAACAAACCGCAGACATCTTCACAAAGGCTTTTGACTCTACCAGATTTGCCCAACTGGTGGAGATGCTTGAAATGATCAACTTTCAGTAAATTGTGTGAATAGTAGTTTATTTTCTAAATTTTGATTAATTAACAAAGAAAATTCCAAAAAAAAGGATTTTATTTTTATGTACAGTATCCACGCAAATCTTTTGGGGGAGAAATATAATATTTTAATGTGGAAAAGAATTGATGTGTATATAATCTTCAAGTGGTTTTGAATTGCAGGAAAAATTGAATCTGACCTTTGAGAAATGATAGTGTCTAATCTCATCTCTTGAACATGGAATAGACCAAAAGTGATGGTGTTTACTGAGGCATAGCTGGTAGGCCCGACATATGGTTAAAAATTGTAAGTAGTGTGAAAACCTAATATATATATCTCACACTTGTGTGTTTGAACCCATTATTGAAACATCTAACCCATTTTTTTTATCTAAGAAAAACCGATTCAATCAGATACAGGCTTACGTATTGGATTCCTATTCATACGCCAAGTGACCGTCAATATAACGATATTTACCACCGATGACCCCGTATGTTTTGCTTACGCAAAGATCTCGGGTGATCATCCTTTTCCCATCCACTTGGATGATTTGACCCCGTCTGTTTTGCTAACACAAAGATCTCGGGTGTTCAACATTTTTCTATCCGCTTGGATAATTTTACGACTTCTTCTGTTTTGCTTACGCAAAGATCTAGAATGCTCGTACCTTTTTAATATCTACTTGGCTATATTTTATTTTAAATTTCTAAATCCATTTGGATATCTTATTTTATTTTGGTGGTACTTTGACATTACTAAGACGGTACCTTGGTTAATCAGAAAGAAATGATAGGATGAAGATGGGTACTTCTTGAGGATTGATAGGTTTTCAAAATCATTTTATTTTAATATGTGGGGTACACCTTGTATATTGCTTAAATGGTACCTTCTAATCACATGAAATCTTTGTACAAACAAATGTTCGGGTCTACTTTGCACAAATACCTGCTATCTTCAGGGACTCACAGTAGTTAATTGCAAAAGGAAGTGTTTCAAGAGACTGACCAGATCTGACCTCATGTTGGATCTTTTTCAAGAAAAGTGTAAATATCTTGTGTATAATTTTATTTATTAAATAACGAAACTAGTTGTACATATCGAAACTACTTTGTGCATATCGAAACTACTTTGACTTATCGAAACTAGTTGTACATATCGAAACTACTTTGAACTATCGAAACTAGTTGTACATATCGAAACTACTTTGAACTATCGAAACTAGTTGTACATATCAAAATAATTTGAACTATCGAAACTACTTTGAACTATCGAAACTAGTTGTACATATCGAAACTAATTTGAACTATCGAAACTACTTTGTGCATATCGAAACTAGTTTGTCCTATCGAAACTACCTGTTTCGACAGGGGCATTTTTGTCTTTTGTCTCACGAAAATTAAAAAGCCTTCATAAGCAATCCCTCCCTTCATACTGACATTCACTCGTCTTTTTCAACCCCTCTTCGTCTTCTCTGTCATTCGCAAAATTTCTCAAACCATCGGTCTGAGTTGCAAGATATCATCATTATTCACCTTATTTCTCCGTTGTCACCATCGTCTTCATCATCAGGTAACGTCTCACTACTTCATTTTGGATGATTTTTGCAAATCGGCAGACCTAGGATTTCAAAGTTTAAAATTTGTTCGACTAAATCTTCATAATAACAGTCGTTTTTGTGCTTATCCATGTTTGCATACATCTCTAAAATCTTTGAACTCACGATTAACGTGTATTCTTGCAGATAACAGCCTCACCTTCGGTAAGATGAAGTTCCGTCACTTACAGGCCACTCTAAACCTTTCTTCAAAATTGTTTATATTAGTCTGAGTATAACGAATCAGAGGGATTTGGGTTTCAAAACCAAGTAGTTTCGATAAAGGAGTTCAACACTTTCAAAATTTCTCAAAAGGTTTTTCATCGAAACTACTAGTTTCGACACCCAAACTTGCCCTAATATCTCTGATCGAAACTAGTTAGTTTCGATAAGTTCATCTCCATCGAAACTAGTTGTTTCGACAGTGTTGATTTCAGAAATTCTCTAAGTGTGATCAAAGCTTATTGCCTATATCGAAACTACTTGTTTCGATAAAGTTCATCTCAATCAAAACTAGTTGTTTCGACAGTAAGGTTTTCAAATTTTTTCTAAGTGTTGGTACATCTTGTTTCGATTAAGTGTATTCAGAAACTTAACTTATTATGCAAAATTGATGAATTTTACAGGTATGGATCTCTTATTTGTAAAAAGACACAGTGTCTGTGCATTCCTTAATGCTAATGATCCAAAAGCTGCAGAGTTCACTCGTGTCTTAAACTTCCTGGCAAACTCCAACATCAGCTTTGCCATCAGCAACAATCTGCCGATGTTTGAGACATCTATAAGAGAATTTTGGGAGACTGCAGAAATCATCATAGTTGAAAATGTGGAGCACATTAGAGCAACTGTGCTTGCCCAAGAAGTCTTATTTTCTGAAGCTACAGTTAGAGAGTGCTGCAGTTTAATGACAATCCAGATGCACCCACTGAATTTCCAATCTTCTAAGTTAAAGAATGCTTCAGAAGATTGGGTCATCCAGATGAATTCAAAAGTGGCCAGATAATCAAGAACTCCTTACCAAGCCACTGGAGATACATAGTGCATGTGTTTATTCACTGCCTATCAATCAGAAAAGAAGGTTTTGATTCAGCAAACAACATTCTGGGCTCAACTATTTTGGGGATAATCAAGGGAAGAGATTACAATTTTTCTGGCTTCATATTTAGACAGTTAAAGGACAATCTAACAGGAGCCGTGAAGGAAAATTCCTGGCATATCCTAGATTTTTACAAATTATCATTAATCATCTTCATCCTGAGCTGCAACAAGGTGGGAACACCTTTGTGTTCGACCATATGATTGCCAAGACTCTCAACTATATGAGAAGTACTAACAAGAGAACCAACAGGGCTATAGCAGACGTTCCCCTGTTTGGTCATATTATTGGTGAAGAAGAATTTATCCCTGATATTGACCCTGATCTAGAAGAAGAGATCTTATCATCTGATGAAGAAGAAATGGAAGTTGAACAAGATCAAGGTAATCCACCTATTGATGAAGCTGAGACTGAGATAAACGTTCCTATTGTTCAAGAAGAACAACCCATAATTGAGCCTGTGATAGAGGCTCCTTTTGTTGAACAAATACAGATAATTCAAGAGCCAGCAGTTAATGTTGACGCTAGTATGCATGAAGCTGAGGAGAAAGTTGCAGAATCAAGTGGAACTCTGGATGTAGGAATTTATGGATCTGACTACTACAAGTCTGATTCAGATGATAGAACAATGCATCTTGCATCTTCCTCCAAACGACAAGTTGAGTCAGGTTCTGATTTTGAGGAAGAAGAGCCTAAGGCAAAGAAAATCAAGACTGGATTTGAAGACTTGTCATCCTCATCAGATTCTCTATTAGCTACTCCACAACCATCTCCACAACCATCTCCACAACCTACTCCACAACCCACTCCACAACCAACTCCACAACAATCACCCATCCATACTACTCCCACATCACCAACTCATGATTCAACCTCTCCTATACCAAGATTTAAAACTTTAAGCCTTGAACTGAAGAAAATGCAGGATAAGATTCAAGAGAAAGATGAAGAAATTGAAGGATTAAAAACTAATTTGCATGATGTCCAGGAAGAGGTTAAAGACCTGAAGCTGGAAGTTGGGGGTTTACATACTCAGATTGAGATTCAACAAACTCAACTTGAAACACAACAGAGACTAATCTCACAGCAAAAAGAAGAATTCAAGGGTTTAGCTGAAGCGGTGGAGCAGCTCAAAGCCTCAATGGTTAAACCTGTGCAAAAACAACCAACTACTTCAACAGCTCAGGGGGAGACCACATCTGTAGTTGAACCCTCATCTCCTGACCTTGTGACTAATCCAGAATCTGCACTAACTATATTTGCTGGCCATACTGAAAAGACAAAAGAGGCAGTTGAAGTCAAAGTTGAAGAAACAGAACTAAACCTTCCCTCAGCAAGTGAGAGAAGAGATGCAAGGAAGAGAGGGAAAGGGACTTCCACTGAAATAGAGACCGTGATTCTTGATGAAGAAGGCATCCCATCTGATGATGAGCTGAATGCCCTTTTAGATGACATTGAAAACTTTGGGTATAATGATCTTTATCCAGAAATCCTGACCACTGAAGAAAAAGAGACTGAGAGAACTAGATACTTTACGAAAGAAGGAGATGAAATTCAAAACTTATCTGACGAAGAAAAAGGTGAAGAAGATGTTCAGATTAATCTTATCAAAACAGTCACTCCTGAACCAACCACTAGAGTCTCCGAATCCAGTCCAGCACAAGATCCACCTTCTGTTACACCTGAACCTCCAATTTCAAGAAAGTCTTGGTTTAGGAAAATCATTCAGGAGGAAACTCCTAAAACATATGAATGGATAGCTGAGCATCAGGAGCTAAAGAGGCCTCCAATTGGCTGGAAATATGATGCAGAAAGGAAGCTCTTTATTATAAGAAGATATAGAGGGGGAGTTCAGCACTTTAAAAATATGACTGACTTCCAGACCCTTCCTTTTTATGACCTCAGGGATTTAGCCAAACTTCCCCTTCAAAACCCTGGGAAGGTCATGATGGCTTATGACTTTGAGAAATTTCTGCATTCTCAAGTCAATAATGATTTCAAAGGAATGAAGCCTAGGAAAACTCAAAAGAAAATCTCAAAGACAAGGTTTCATCCTAAGACTAACAAGCCATATGTGTTTTTAAGGTACAAGCCTGCCCAAACTCACAAGACCATCACCATTCCAAAATCTGTACCTGTCCAGCTACAAACTTTCAGAAAGTGGTACTACGACCCAATCATTGGCAGTGCAGTAATAGAGTGTGAGGGCAAGGAAGACATCACCATCTTTGAACCTATGGAGTTGTTGAAATTTCAGCCTGAAGATCTGGAGATACTATTCCAGAATCACATTCAGGCATACAGTGATGAAGATGAAGCTGATGCCAAGGCCTACCAACGGGTTGTATCTCTCCATGTTAAACCTTTTATACCGAGGACAACTGAAGGACCAACTGCTTGATGAAGAGCTGAAGACAGTAATGCAACAGCTTAGGGGGAGATTGTAGAGTCATATCTTATGTATAAGCTGTTGTCATTTATTGTATGTTTAAACAGTTTTAGAATAGTTTACTTTCTGTCATTTCATTATATGTAATTTCAGTTTTCTGTAATTTACTGTTTTATTTCTAAGTCTGGGCCATCGAAACTACTTAGTTTCGATTGAGTGTGTTCAATCGAAACTAGTAGTTTCGATAGATGGTAGTTTCGACAGTTCTGAGTATCACTTGTAAATGGTCAATCGAAACTAGTAGTTTCGATACCTGTCACTACTATAAATAGCCTAGTTTGAGAATGTTTAGGGTGTGAGTAGCGGCTGTAACCATGAACCTTCTCTTTCACATTGTTCTTGAATCAATACAATTTGCAGTTGTTTATTCACTGTGTTCTTACATTTTCATACCATTTGCGTGTTGATTCATAGTGTGGTTAGCCTGTTATCTTCACCAACACTGTTTCTATCATCTGTTTCACCACCACACACACAGTTTCCGCCTGTGTGTGTGTGTAATCGATCAAATCAATGATTTATAAGAGAAATCTGGACCTACATTTTCATCTTGGTTTCCGTCGAAACTTTCAACGGACGATTTTTGACCTAATTTTGACCGGATTTATAAAATTGATCATCCTATTTGGTTGTTAATTGATACTCGACTGATGCTTATTGTTTATTCCATGATTTTTTCTCGATTTGTTGATTATTGATTGTCTGTGTTTGAATTTGAAACGTCACAGGTTCAGGCGAACTTGTTCCAAGCGAACTTTTCGCCTCTTGCACTACTAAGCGAACTTATTAAGTTCGCCTAGGGGACTGTGAGGATTTGGACTTGTGAAAATTTTTTTGTTTGAAAATTTTTTTAAATTTTTTTTTATCTTTGTTGTTTTGTTTTGTTTTGTTTGTATTCGTTATTTTTTCTAATATGTTTGTTGTCCAAATGTTTCAGATGGCTCGACGTGTCGAATATAAACATAATCAAGTGGCATTGTTAGATCCGAACATGTCCGAGGCTGTGAATTTTCAAGGCATTATAGGATTTTTGAACAGATCATGTCTTCATGTTGCTTTATCTGCTGATCCTTACATAAGTCTCGTGTACATACAGCAATTTTGGGATACTGTGCATCAAGATACGAACGTTGAACCTCATGTTCTTCGTGCCACTGTTAATAATACCGAGATTGCAATTTCTGAAGAGAAGATTCGTGCTGCTCTTGATTTGGGTGGAAATGCTGATGATCCGTTATCTTATCCAGGAACTCTTATTTTGGGTTGTTTTCAACGGATGTGTTATCATGGACGACAGAATGATACCCAAGCACGGGAAGGTGGATTAGTCGGTGAATGGAGGCATTTCATGCATGTGATTATTCAATGCATCTCTCCTCGCAAAGCTGGTACCGATGGATTGAAGATGGCTCTCCAAACTGCTATGGTGGCTTTAACATTGAATAAGAGATTCAATTTTCCACTTTACTTTTATCGGGAGATGGTCATGCAGATTAATCCAGCTGAAGGTCAAGGATTCTTGATGTATCCTCGTTTTATTCAAATGATTCTCAATCACCTTATTCCGGATCTTCCACAACATCCTATAATATTAACTTTGACTCCAATGTCAAAGCGTATCTTTACCGACTGCACGAAGGTGAAACAACAGAATGCTGCATTGATTCCAGTCAATACTCCTTTGTTTGGGTACTTAATCAATCCTGATTATGTTGCACCACTGAATGACAACTGGTTTCATCCTGATGAAATTGCTCAAGCTCAAGGCTTCAATGTTCAACAACAACAGCAACAACCATAACAACCCGCACAAATACAAGTTCAACAACAAAAGATACCAGTTCCACAAATACAAGTTCCCGTACAACCACAAATTCCTATTCCTGAACAAGTTCCTATTCCACAAGCTGAAGTTGAAATACCTATTCAGGAACCAGTTCAAGAAGAGGTCGTTCATGATCCTGATCAAGATCTAGGAATGAACATGGAAGATTTCGTTGATGACGCTGTGAACTCGCCAATTCCAGAAGCTGAAGGGAATGTGGTGACTGATATTGAATCTAGTTCAAGCTCAAGTGATACGATATTATCGGTTAATGAAAGCACTGATTCCGATGACTCTAGGGATTTTTCCCCAGGTCATTATGAATGGTTGGCTACAATTCCACTGGCTAATGCTGGAAAACGCATTAAATCTCAAGCCAGACGGCCAAGAAGAAAGTCTGTTCGGGATCCTCCTTCCGGTTCAGTACTTGGAAAACGATCATTGGTTGATGAGAGTACTGACACTAATAGTGACTTTAATCCAGATCCTAAGCGTCAAAAGTTGATGTCTGCTTCGATTGCTGCTGCAAAATCTTCTTAGGGAGTCGAGGATGCTAATTTTGTTGCTTCATTGATAATTACTCCTCCAAGATCTAAGGATCCATCTCCGGTTAGAACTCCTGTTCCTCCAGTCATTCCGACTACTTCAAGTCCTTCTATTCCACAATCGTCAGCTGGTCCGTCAAAGCCTTCTGATTCTGAAAGGATTACTTTCCTTGAATCTCAAGTGCTTTCTCTACAAACACAAGTAAACACTCTTGTGTCTACTGATTCACAATGACAGCTGGTGATTCAGACTCAAGCTCAACAGATTGCTGACATGCAAACATTAGTATCCAAACTCGTTTAGCATCTTGACGCTCAGGGGGAGTTGAGGATACCTGATACTTGTCACATAGAGTCTATTCAAAGACGTGATGATGAAGACAATGATCCTGCTGGAAATATTGAGGGTGATCATCAATACACTGACGCTAATCCTATATCTAGGGTTCAGGGGGAGTCGACATCACAATCACTTGAAGGAAACAAAGATAAAGATACTTCTGGTACTGATGAAGAAGAAATTCTATTATTGGAGTTCTTTCAAGATTCAGAAGAAGAGGAAGCTGAAAAGATTGCATGTCTTGATGACATTGATGATTTATTCAATGACATGGAAGATGATATGTCGGATAATGAGATAGAAGAAGGAGAAATAGTAGAGATTGAGATTGAGAAAGATAAAGATAGTGTTACTTATGAAGGCTGTGATGGTCTTAAAGTGCCGTATAACTTCATCCAGGATGACGTTATTCCTGAATTCACTTATGAAGGAGTAACAGATTCTATAGATTCTGTTGAAGACATCACACTGCCTGAAGACACTGTTGATTCAAAGATAGATACTGATGATGAAAATATTCAATCCAATAAAGATGCTGAAACTGAAACTACTCACACTGAGTCTCCAAAGGTTAATGAAGAACCTGTGATGTACAAAGATACAGGGATGACACGAGAACAGTGGAGAGAAGTTGTAAACAGTTGGATGAAGGTGCTACCCAAGTCTCCAACACAACATGCTCAGAAAGAGAAATATGTGAATAAAGAGCAATGTGTCGGAAGGATAATAAGTTGGTTCTATGATGATGAATCAAAATTATTTGCAATTAAACGATCTAACGGTGTTCAATACTTAAAGCCGAGGATCGAATATTTCAATACCTTGCCGAGGTGTGAAATAAATGGTCTAGCTTCAAAGCCACTCATTAATAGATCGAAGAATGGTTTGGCTGATGTGATAGCAAACTTGATCAAGAAAGAAGGTAGTTCAGGAAAGTATGATCGGCTGAAACCACAAAAGGGAAAGAGAGTGAAGAACACAGATCCAAAGACTGGGAAAGTGACCTAGAGATACAAGTATAAACCAGTGTGTGCTATTCACAAGATACCATTAAAGAAGATTCCTCAAGATTTTCTTGGGAATATGAAATGGTGGTATGTTGACGTTAATACTGGAGAAGCAAGGATTGAAGATAAAGATAATAAGGTCATTGTGTGTTTCTATGACACAATGAATCTTATTAATTTTTCAAAGAAAGATCAGAGGACGTTGCGAAAGAATGAGATCATGTACACTGATGTTTGGAGAGAACAAGGTCTACAGTACAAAAGAGTTTTGGAGATATGCATAAGATATGTAGTGCATGCTGACTACCGGATAACTGGAAGAGTTCAAGATAAAGACTGAAGACTGAAGATCAAGCTATTATCAAGGGGGAGTCTGTTAGGACATAGTTTGTAATGACAAAAGCTTGTAATAGTTAGATTTTATGTCTTTATGTTTTTGTTATGTAAATGTTAAAAGTCACTAAGTGTTTTACAAGTATAGCCTAGAGGCTTGTTAAGTTCGCCTGGTCTATCAGAGGCGAACTTAATAAGTTCGCTTAGGTTTAACTGAGGCGAACTTGTTAAGTTCGCTTAAGCTGTTAGAGGCGAACTTAATAAGTTCGCTTATATCAGGTCAGTTGGTTATATATGTGTGTTTACAGAGTCAGTCATAATGAACTAGAACGAACCAGAGAGATCAGATCAGAGAAGTCCGATTGAGTCTGTAAACATCATTGTGATTGGAATACGAATTGAGAAGTTTATTTACTTGCGTGTTTGAATTGTCTTTTATGCATATAAACGTTGACTCATTGGATTCCGCACTCCGAGTAAACGTCACGTCTTATCACGAGATCGATCCGTAGACGCGCCATGAGGACCTACAGTACCAGAAAAGAATGCCACTCCAGTACCAGATTTACCAGTAGATTTGGAAAAATACATTGAGAGATCCTGGATATGCTCCATATTAGTCTCTTTCTTTTTCATATTCATGTCATGCGACTGAATCTTCCTTAGAACTTCTTCAAGAGACATGGTTTTGTACTTAATATTCTCTTTGATTAAAACCGTATACACATCAAATTTTGATGGTAAAGCCTCCAAGAATTTATCATTGATTTCTTCAGTCTCATACACCACAGACGCACTAGCCAGTTCACTAAGAAGATGATAGAATGTTGTAGCAAGATCATCCAAGGATTCGTTTTGAAAATGTTTAAAAACTAGGATCTTCTTCTTTAGTAACTCCTTTCTACTCTTCTTCACATCCAAACTTCCTTCACACCTTTTCTGTAATGCTTCCCACAGTTGTTGAGAAGACTTGAACTGTTTAAAACTGTGATATATTTCCTTTGGAAGAGACATCGAAATGCTAGCCATTGCTTTCTTTTCTCTATTAAATAACAACTTCTCTTCAGTAGTTAACGCTGACACCGGCTTTGGAACATTGTCCTGTCCCATCCAAGAATGTATATCCTTCCAAAATCGGAATCCACAAACTAGTATCGGTAAAAGATACGAACTGGTCAAACCGATCTTTCCAATTAGAATAATCAGCTAGATTCAACAACTTTGGAGGTTTTTGAGATGTACCGATCTCATTGTCATAATTGAACATATTCGTGACTTGAACCATATTTGCCATTTTTAAGAAAAAATTTTCTGAAAAATTTCTAAGTGCTGAACAAGATTACCCTAAGGCGAAGATAATAAGTTCGCCTATAATACACCCAAGCGAACTTAATGAGAAGCGAACTTAATAAGTTCGCTTAAACCAGAATTCAAAAATCTGATCAAGTTCGCCTAAAATAAGTTCGCTTAACCCTGTGAGAAGCGAACTTGACAAGTTCGCCTGCTGCTAAGTTCGCCTGCACAGAATTCAGCAAGTTCGCTTGCCGTAACAGAATCTTGATCAAGAACTTCTTCAGACCACATCCGCGAACCAAAAACATTCAAAAATCATCATTAATCACTGAATTGAAGGAATTAAACAAAATTGGACCGTAGGATTGTGTAATTTGTCAATTAGAAGCTTTCTATCGGATCAATTTCATCATAATCCTCTTCAAAAACACCAAATCAGATCAAAATCAGTCTTGAAAACTCCATTGAAATGAAAAACTCAAAAATGATGAATTTGATGTCAATTTGCATACAAAATCGTCTAGAATCAACAAGAATCACGAGCAAAAGCTCTGATACCACTTGTAGGTCCCTAATTCGGTGCGTGACTGATCTCTAGACTCGCGGTACGACACGATGATAACGTGCGGAATCCATGATCAACGTGCTCGTGTAACTCAATCAACAACAACGGTGTAAATAAACGCTTTGTATTTCCACCACAATATCATGTTACAAGATTCAGTCTCTAATCAAGTCTACTATGATATCGTCTATTCTGTCTAAACTCTGTTTAAGCTATCTTTCTAACAGACTCTGTTCTGTATTTATACACTACTGTTCTGCACCAGTTCTGAAGTAGGCGAACTTAATAAGTTCGCCTCATAGATGCTTAGGCGAACTTATTAAGTTCGCCTCTAATAGGCTAAGCGAAATTATTAAGTTCGCCTCTGATAGACTAAGCGAACTTATTAAGTTCGCCTCTAATAGGCTAGGCAAACTTATTAAGTTCGCCTCTCTATGAACTTATACAGAATTTTATCAACAGTTACAAAACATGTCCTAACAGACTCCCCTATAACTGTTGCTAACAATTCTATCAATTACAAGTCAAAGACTCTAAGACTAAGACATAATATCTTCAAGCTCGTTTTCACTAGAATATGCTCCAATAGATACACAAGCAAGAAAAGGAGGTTTAGTTGGCGAATGGAGATATTTTATGCACGTCATCATACAATGTCTGTCTCCAAGAAAGGCTGGTATTGATGGGTTGAAGAGTGCACTACAAGCTTCTATGGTTGCTTTGACACTCAACAAACGGTTTAACTTTGCTTTATATATCTACCGTGAGTTGGTCATGCAAATCAATCCTCTAGAAGGTCAAGGGTTCCTTATGTATCCTAGGTTCGTGCAAATGATTTTGAATCATTTAATTCCGGATTTACCTCAGCATCCAATCCGTTTGACTTTGACTCCTATGTCAAAAAGGATCTTTACTGATTGTACTAAGGTGAAACAACAAAATGCTGCTCTAATTCCTGTTCCTACTCCTCTGTTTGGTCACATAATTAATCCTGATTATGTTGAGCCACCTAATGATCATTGGTTTCATCCTGAGGAGTTAGTACAAGGCCATGTCCAGAATCAAGTTCCAATTCAACAACTAGTTCAAGTTCAAGTACAACAAGTTCTTGAACAACAACAAGTTCCTATTCCACAAGAACATGTTCAAATTCCTGTTAATGAACCAGTTCAAGATGAGATTGCTCAAGATAATGATCAAGATTTGGGTATGAATATGGATGATTTTGATCATGAAGCTGTGAACTCACCTATTCATGAAGCTGAAGGAAATGTTGTAGATACGAGTTCCGGTGATACTATCTTACCTGATTTTGAAGCTACTGATACTGATTCATCTAGAGATTTTAGCTCAGATCATTATGCAAGGTTGGCTACGTTACCATTGGCTAATGTGGGGAAACATATTAAATCTAAAGCCAGAAAACCGAGGCGTAAGACTGTTCGGAATCCTCCTTCTGGATCAGTACTTGGCAAGAGAACTTTAATAGATGAAAGTTCTGACTCGGATAGTGATGCTATTCCAGTTCCTAAAGCTCACTAGCTTATGTCTGCTTCTATTGCTGCTGCTCATTCATCTCAAGGTGTTGAGGATGCTAATTTTGTTGCTTCCTTACTGATTACACATCCTGCTTCTAAACATACATCTCCAGTGCTTTCTCCACATATTCCACACAAATCTGAAGCTGGTCCTTCAAAGCCGTCTGATTCTGAAAGAATTAAATTCCTTGAATCACAGGTGCTAGCTTTACAGACTCAAGTAGATACTCTTGTGTCTACTGATTCTCAGAGACAGTTGGTCCTTCAAGCTCAAGCTACACAGATTGCTGACATGCATTTATGGTGTCTAAGCTTGTTGAGCGTCTTGACGCTCAGGGGGAGTTAAGGATACATGATAAATGTCATGCAGAATCAAGTCAACGAAAAGATAATGATGACAATGATCCTAGTGGTAATGTTGAGGGTGATTGTCAATACGCTGACGTGAATCCAATATCCAGAGCTCAGGGGGAGTCGACATCACATACTATTAAAGGAACCAAGCATGATTTTGGAGTGAATGAAGAAATATTGTTATTGGAATTCTTTCAAGATTTTGAAGAAGAAGAAGTTGAGAAATTAGAATGTCTGGATGATGAAGACGAGTTATTTGATGATGATGAAGAAGATGTGTTGGATAATGAAGTTGAAGAAGGAGAGATTGTAGAGATTGAAATAGAAAAGAGTAAATCTAAGGTTACATATGGAGGAAGTGATGGTCTGAATGTTCCGTATAACTTCATCCAAGATGATGTTATTTCTGAGTTTTCTTATGATGGAGCAACAGATTCTATGGACTATGTTGAAGACATCACTACACCTGATGACACTGCTCAATCCAAGAAAGATTCTGATGTTGATACTACTCATACTATGTCTCCTAAGTTGAATGAAGAACCTGTGATGTATAGGAATACATGTATGACTAAAGAACATTGGAGAGAAGTAGTTAACAGTTGGATGAAAGTACTACCAAAGTCACCTATACAACCTTCTCAGAAAGAAAGATATGTGAATAAAAAGAGGTGTATTGGAAAGATCATAAGTTGGTTTTATGATGATGAAACTAAGCTGTTTACTCTTAAAAGATTTGATGGTGTTCAATACTTAAAGCCTAGGATCAAGTATTTCAATACCTTGCCAAGGTGTGAAATGAATGGTCTAGCTACGAAACCATTGATTAATAGATCTAAGTGTGGATTAGCCGATGTGATTGCCAATTTGATAAAGAGAGAAGGTGGATCAGGGAAATATGAAATGTATAAACCACAGAAGGGAAAAAGAGTGAAGCATGTAGATCATAGACTAAGAATGTGACTTGGAAGTATAAGTTCAAGCCAGTACGTGCTGTACAGAAGATACCTTTGAAGAAAATTCCACAAGATTTTCTGGGGAATATGAAATGGTGGTATGTAGATGTGAATACTGGTGAAGCTAGGATTGAGGATAAAGATAATAAGGTCATTGTTAGTTTCTATCATGCAATGAATCTTATTAATTTCCCAAAGAAAGATCAGAGGACGTTAAGAAAGAATGAGATCATGTTTACTGATGAATGGAGAGAACAAGGATTGCAGTATAAAAGAGTGTTGGAGATATGTCAGAGATATGGAGTGCATGCAGGAAGCAGATTACCAGATAACTAAAGATTGAAGACAGAAGATCAAGCTATTGTCAAGGGGGAGTCTGTTAGGACATAGATTGAATGACAAAAGCTTTGTAATAGTTTAGGTCTTATTGTCTTTATGTTTTTTATGTAATTGTTTAGTTTTGTCTAAGTATAAGTACAAGTTCTGCTAGAGGGGAACTTGATAAGTTCGCCTAGTCTATTAGAGGCGAACTTGTTAAGTTCGCCTAAGCATCTTTGAAGCGAACTTGCTAAGTTTGCCTATTGCAGAACATGTGTCTATAAATATAGAGTTTATCGAGTCTGTTTAGAACACGAGAGAGAACGATTGAACGATCAAGTATTCTGTAAACTCTATTTGGTTATATAAAAGAGAAAGTTTATTTACCTGTTGTTTCTATTGTCGATTGGTATATAAAATATTAATACGGTAGGACCTATAGAGCACACATCTCTCATCTAAGCTCACGGTCTAGGGGTCGGGAGAGCTCGTCCCGACCCAGACACCTCTCAACCTAGTTTTAGAGTTCCACCTACAAATGAAGACAAGTCCTCTATTTATAGGGGATGGAACAATACCTGCATACTTGTCTAAGTACGCATGGTATGGTCATGCGTACTTGACAAGTACGCAAGGCAAAAGCCTTGCGTAATTACTAAGTACGCAGGACCAAACTGGTGTGCAAGCTAAGTACTCAGGAACACCCTCCTACGTACTAGCCACGTACACCGACACATAGAATTTTAGCTATAATTACCAAAACATGCTTCTACAGTTGGCCTCCTCCTCTTCCTCGTTTGTTGTAGCCGTCGAACTCCCACCTTGACCGAATGGGGTTTTATGTGAAAATATTTATAACCCAATCCATTTAAAAGAGACTAGGTTAACTCATCGACCCGACCTGTTAGTCTACAAACTTTGAGATGTTACAAAATGCACCAGAAAGTGATACGTGTCCCCATAGAGATTTTATTTATTAGTATAAAGATAAAGATAGGTTTATAAAAGTTTATTTTTAAAATGAAGTGTGACACCTAGGAAAAATTCAGGTTACTAACCCACCGGAACTTATGTGATCATAACATTTACACGTGTATTATATTTAACTAGGTAAATGAACTGATGAGGCACGATCGTGCCTCATGAGTTGGCATGGTCGTGCCTCAAGCCAAGGCATAGTCGTGCCTCATGCTCAGGCACGGTTGTGCCTCATGCCTAGGCATGGTCGTGCCTGACCATGTGTTATTGTTCAATTCCTAAGGTTTTTTAATAAGGAGGAGAATTATAGCAATTAAATGCATTTATTACTTAGCACGTTCCAACACAAACATTTAATGCATGGTAATTTAGAGAATTATCTTATCACATACGCGTCTTGTCTCACGAACGTTGGTGAATTTCTTAACTAATACTCCGACATATATTTGGAGCTTGAATTTTATACATAATACTGCAATTTATTATTTCGTGCCTATACTTAATTTTCTGTAATTGTTCGGAAACGTTTTGACTGAAACGCAGTCCGGTATTATACGCGATATACACCTTGAAACATAAAACTCACAAGGAAATTATTGTTTCATCTTAAGTTAAATAAATTATATAATAAAAAAAAGCATGAATCTATACTATATAATAAAGGAAAACCATGGGGACACATGTCACTCTCTGGTTACTCCTCATATTTATTTTTCCGGCTCTCTCTCCTATTAAATATTAATTTTTCTGTTTCTTTCTCCTATTAAATAATAATATCAAATAATAATCTTTATATTAATAAATAAAATTATATGGACACGTGTCACTTTCTAGTTCATTTGTTTCATATTTTTCCCGCCCCCCCCTCTCTTATATTGAATAATGATATTAAAAAAAATTATTTTTAGATTTTTAATATAAATCTAATTACAGATACTTATTATTTAATTATAAATAGTTCAACCGATGTAATATACCAGATTATTCAACCCGTGTATTACACGGGTTTTTAAAATATAATTTTTTTATTACAATATATATAGCATTTTATTTATTCAACCCGTGTAATACACGAGATTTTAACCTACTATTTTATAAAACTAATTGTTGACAAATTATTTAAAAGTTTGTTACAAAAATGCAAGAATCCCTCTCACTCTCTCTCCCTAAATCGTAACCCTCACCCCACCGTCAAATAATAATTCAAATTTTGAATTCATTAGTGTTAATGTTCGTTAATTCCAAATTAACAATTTCATTTACACAAAATAGAAACATATTTTGTAAAAATCAAAAGAGACAAAACACATCCCAACCCCCACCCCCTCCTCTTTGCGTCGCCACCATCCCACACCCACACCGCCACCATTTTGATAATTTTGTCTAAATCCTTTTAAAAATCAAGTTCTTTCTTTGATGATTCTAATACAAGGATTGGTGTAATCAAGCAATCATCCATCACCATCTTCAAAACTCAAGAAGGTAGCTTTATACACTTATCATTTTGAAAACATTTAATCTTCATATGATTCTACTGAAATCTTGTATCCAAACATCAACCTTGCAAGTGAAAACCCTCTTTTTACAAAAGAAACTCTAAATTTTATTATATACATAAAAGTGTATATTGTTGTTGTAATGATTAGATCTATTTTATAATTTCGTTTCTCTAGAGGGAATTTTATTGAATATAATTTTGTTGATTGACATTATGTATCAATTATTTTAGTAATTATGTCTTGATAACTCTCATATGAACCTTGTTATAAAAGATATGTTTGATTATATTTTTTAAAGAGAAATTGCTTTGCAATATATTTAAGATATTAGGAATATATATGGATTTTGTGGTATTTTTGTCTCGAGAACATTTGTAAGATGATGTTTTAGAAATTAGATAATTTGGATGTCATTGGTGGTTTTAATTCTCAAGAAAAACCGTATATATTTTAGTAGAAAAACTATATATATATTTTTGTGTGTCAACAATTGTATTTGATTTTAGAGACGCTTCGAGTATTCTAAATTATTATTAAATTATTTAGAACTTGTCTAAACATTTGAATGAATTCATTTCATGAGTTCATAGTACTCGTTTGATTTTTAAAACTGTAGGTATTCTCATTATTAATATATATATTTTTGAATAAATATATAAGTTACATGTCGAAAGGGTGTATTATAACACACATGATGTCCATCTTTGTTTGCTTTACCCGGATTTCTGTTTGTGAAGAGATTCGTGCTACGCAGCGAACGTCTAGTCGTTTATTCCTGACGATACGCGGCGTGACATTGGTCGTTATCTGCTCAACTCATTGGAAACCATAAAAGCGAATACCGATACTGATACCAATTCCGATAACACCAATGCCGGCAGCAATGATATTCGATCATAGTCGGATCGGTTACGCACGGTACCGTAATGGTAATATAGTGACGTTCACAAAAAATAAAGAAAAACACTCATGCATTCATTTTTTTTTATAAAAAGGCAACGAAGTAAAGGTATTAAAGAAAAACGAAATTATTATAAAAACAAACGGGTTAAAAGCTTAAAGTTACGCTCACGGATGATGGTGAAAAACAAAATTAGTTCCACTCATAAAGTTACGCACACTGGAATTTTGTTGTTACCGGTTCGGCTACAATGACGGTCACTCCGCCGTAAAACTTGAAAACGTAGCGCCAAAAAAACCCGAAAGCAAATATATATGCAATAATTAGAAAAAAAAAACGAAAAAGAAAAAAAAACTTAAAAGTTAAAAGAAAATACTAACTCACTACATGACAAAAAGACTACTATTCATAAAACCCTGTCCTAACAGTAGTCGTAAAATCTTAAAACACACCCCGTAGTAAAAGCGAGCATCGCTCACCCGTAAAACTTGAAAACGTAGCGCCAAAAAAACTCGAAAACAAATACATACACAATATTTAGAAAAAAACGAAAAAGGAAAAAAAACTCACTCACTACATGACAAAATAGCTACTATTCCTTTCCTTTATCTTTAAATATAGGTATAATGACTTGATTTAATAATCTTATGTGTACATTGTCAATATATGTATTTATAAATATACGTTACAATATGGAAAGACGCATTATTACACAAACGATTTCAACTTTTGTTTATATGCAATATAAATATATAAATATATATTATATTTTATTTTTGCATACCAAGTCACCAACGGGTCGTCGAGTCAAGTTAAGTCAACATTGGTCAACCTAAGTCAATCTAAGTCAACAATGGTCAACCTAAGTCAACATTGGTCAACCCAAGTCAACTTGGTCATAGTCAACTTTAGTCAACACACGCTTTTTAAACATAATAACTTGGGAAGTTTTTTGGATACAACGAATTCTAGGAATCTAACACACATTGAAACTTATGGACCATTATGTAATAGGTATTGGTTAGGATACTTTTCGGACTTGCCAAGCATACATATTTGCATCCTACTCACCCAATCACAGGTGAGTCTTACGGCTCCGTTTGGGGAAGAAATATGCTCAACTTATACTTTTCATTTGAACACATATACATTAACTAATCTTTAGTGAATGCTTAAGTGCAACATACAACATAAAAAGCCCTTACTTTATCGTACCGTTAATAACGTATCACACCCTGCCTCAGGCACCCCTTGGACGTGTGCGAGCCCGATTGGTATCGTTTGGTTACATGATTTCAGAGTTTTATAAAATACAGCGGAAGTCTTTTCAAAGGATCGTTTCATCATTCTTTCAACCTCAAGGGTTGTAATTGTAAATACCAAAACTTAGTTGGAAAACAAAAGCCTTGTATTTACTTCATAAACATAGGGTTTCAATACCCTTTTCATTTGATTACAAAACATTGTTTGAAATCAAATACATGATGAGCCACTGGAAATAGTACAACACAGGGTTGATCAGTTCCCTGGTCTTATCTCCTTTCTTTAGGATTTGCCTTTACACGAGGCCTGAGAATCCTACGTGCATTCCATCCTTTTTCCCGGGTCAGATCTCATGTCTGCCCATACTCCTTTCTCATCATATTTTAATCATTACCTGGAAAACATTTTGAAAATAAAACGTTAGCGCGAACGCGGGTGAATACAATATCTTGACATAAAATCATTTTGGCACAAACAAGTATTAATTTCATAATCACAACTTCTTGTTCAATCTACACACTCAGCAGGCCCGTCCTGTTAAATCACACCACAGTATACACTGACTTCATAGCTTATAACAATGGACAGGTCTACACCTCAGGATTTGTTATAAGATAAGCACCAGCCTCAATCCTAGAATTTCACCCGAGACCCGTGTATCCCTTCCAAGTTTTACGTATACCTATGGCCTGAATGCTTGTTCGTAGAAGAACGTTGAGCATTACTTCGTTAACCTTTATTTGGCCATTTTCGTAAATAAAATGTTTGACACAAGTTTTGTAAGAGATAAAGTATTAACCTTTTTGTATGAATGAGCCTCTAAAGTACAAAGCTTATATGCTAGCTTCTTAACTTGATTTCTCTAGCTTAACAACCTTTCTACGAGCGTTCCTTCTTAAACCGAGCACTACAACGAGCGGGAGTTGGACCGGGATCGTCAGGAGTGGCTAGCGATTGCCTGGAATGAGATTTAGAAGTTGGAAATGTTTTTGAGATGAGGAAAATCGACTGAAGTCGATCAGCTATTTATAGGCTACCATTCGGGTCTATGTTGGACCGATATGGCTGGGGATGTCGGTCCGACATCCGACTTGTAACGTGGATCTTTTTAACAAACACACACGATATCAATTCTCACACTTGATAGGCGGAAACTATCAAGTATGGTGATTCAAGAACACAAGAAAACACTTGTAATTACGCTAGAATTAATCAAGAGAAAACACAATGAACACAAAACAACCGCTAACCACACACGGTTTGGGTTTAGAAACATTTATACCTACACAAACCGTAAAAGGCCTAAATGTCCCTACTCGGCCCTAGTGGCCGGCCCATATCTACCCAACCCGTGAACTATCAAGTTCACGGTTACATCATATGAAGACACTAATAAATAAGCTTAATCATGACAAACTTTGTAGGTCTAACAATCTCCCCCTTAGGATTAAGCTTTCTTCTTTAAAAGTTGATGTCTTTACCATGACCTCCACTTCCAGCATATAACTTCTTCCTTAGGATGTCAGCAGCTGCAACAGTAAAAATCTTTGCTTGTTCTTCCCATAGCTGTTCATGTCTGATCTGGCTTCTGGCTAATACTTTGATATCTTGTTCACTGAACTTTGACAAAGTCAAATGGATCCAATATTCTCAGCTCTGCTTGATCAGTAACTATTAAAGCTTTGGCTGTAATTGGATCATATGCCCAGTACTGAAAATCTCTCAGAGTATTCACCGGTATTTTCTTGTGAACAAGTACTATCTTGTCTGTCTTGGGCGCATGCCAGATGACATTATACCAGTCTTTGCCTGTGTGAGGATCCTTGACTCCTTTAGCCTGGACTTAGCTGTTTTCATTTTGACGAAGTTAGTTAAGCACTGTTCATTCAGAAATGTGCGAAACATCTCAGCTAGTCCGTTTCTTCCTCTGTTCTCAAAATAGGCTTCATTTAACTGTTGAAGATCTAGTTTAGTCAATGAGCTAAATTCATTAGCCTTCTTATAGTATTCCAGACGTCCACTCTTTCTTTTCACCACATATATATTCTTCTCTGAATCAAAAGCCCAAGAAGGAATACCTGACTTGTCTCCTCTCTTAAAGTAGTAGCTCTCTATGTTAACAGTGACATGAGTCTCAGATGGAGGACCAGGTGGTAATCTCCAAGGGGGTAGCTCCTTTTGAATACTTGCAGCACCAGCTTCAGATACATTTGCAGTTGAGCTTGAAATGTTGACTTTATCATCAATGTCTTGATTCAGTCTTTCCATCTCTGAATCTGATGAACTCTCAACTTTGTCATCTTGGATATTTTTTGCTTGATCTGAATCCAAGTGTTGAGATGATTCACTATCTTTTGGATCAGTAAGATCTCCTTCAAACTCAAAGTTGAACAGATCACTTCCTTGAGTATCATCTTGATGATCACCTTGATCATTGCCTCCATCATCTCCACCTCCTTGATCATTATCATCATTATTTGTACCAGTATTGACTTGATCACTCTATTTTCCCTTCATATCATCAATCTGCTTCTTTAATTCATTCACCAGAGTGACAAGGTAACCTTGATTTGCTTCCAGAGTCTGAATCTTAGAGTTCTGTGTGGCTACTTGCTGTTCTAACTCAAACACCCTTTCCTGTAAGACATGTGGGTCTACAAGAGCAGGTGTAGAAGAATCCACAGGGCTTTTTTCCTTTGGCCTTTTCAGCTTTATAAGCTTCACTTGATGATACCAATAATTGATCATAATCAAAATCCTCCAGAATTGGACTGTGATGATCATGGGATGAGGATTGAGGCTGGGATAATGTGATGGTAGGTGAGTGTGGCATTTGAGTGGGTAATTGAGTTGGTAAGGAAGTTGTTGGAATGGGAATTTATGTGGGTGTTGGGTTTGGTGTGAGTGGTGGTATTCTCACGTTTCTCGGATCTCTTCGCTTCCGTGGTCTGGAAGGTAAATCTTGATCCGGTGTATAATCAACATCTTTGTCATCTTGATTAGACGAGGAAGTGAGAGGAGGATTCTCAATTCTTCGCCTTTTGCTTTCCATCTCTCTGACATATCGGTTGATTGGTACTAGTGGTCTTTCAGGAGCCCCTTCATCATCAGAAGAAGATATAACTTCAGCATCTTCTAACTCAGGCTCAATTGGATCTTGTGGTTCTGGTTCAAGTTGCTGTTCATTTTGTGTTTGAACAGGTAGTAGTTGTTCTTCAGCAACCTCGGCTTGTACTTGCATAGCCGGTTCTTCAATCTCTTCTTCAGGTAGAGCTGGAAATCTACCAAATTTTTCAAGTGGACGCAACCCTTGATATACTCTTCTTCCCTGCTTATTGACATTCATGAACTTGAAGATCATAGGACCCATAGCTTTCAGGTCCAGTGTTTCAACAGTAGGCTCCAGATAAGCATGATTCCTGTTGAGAATGATCTGTAAGAACCTAGGATACATGAGAAAGATATCCTTATTCCCTCATTTGAGATTACTTTTAAACTCTTCAAATACCATCTTAGAGAAGTTGTAGTCTAAGCTCATGGTCAGGGCAACCATATCTGAAGAGATGGTAGTGTTTATCTCATAAAATCCTCCTTTTCTTCCTGATAAGCAGTTCATGAACACGTGCAAGATATCTCCAATAAGGATGAAGCAACTTCTTATACAGAGGAGGATAAGGACCTTCATAACCCATCCTTGTATGAATTGGAGTAACAACTTCTGGATTCAACTTGGTTGGATGAGCTGGTAGGTCACTGAACTGTAGAGCAGTTCTTATTACAGCTTTTGAAATTCGAACTCTCTTTGCTTGAACTGTACCAATAATGCATTCTTCTCCATGGTCATTTAGATGTATTGTTATAGTGGACCAAAACTCCTGAATATGGGTTCTGTAGATAATTAGATTCTCCATAACAGCAAAGTTAATGGGGGAAAGTGTCAACCCCACAACCATCGATCTGAAATATTCAAATTCTTCAGGTGGGTCCAGAGTGAAAGCAAAAAAATTATGATCAGCAACGAATCTCATTTCGACCATATCTGCACAAAACTTATTAAGTTAGTACCCACACATATAGAAAAAGTCTAACATAAATAACAAGATTCTAGGGTTCTCGGAGTATCAGGGGTTTACGGCCCCTTTATGAGGTTCTCGACTAAAGTAGGGTTCTCGGTCAACATGGGTTCTTGGCTAAACTGGCTTTTCGGCTAAAATGGGGTACACGGCTAACCAACCGTATACAGTAATATCAATAGTTCACGGGAATGCCAAGGGTTCACGGTGTCTTAACTGTGAAACCGTGAAAGTTTGGTTCTCGGGTGACGCCGAAACCGATTCTTTCCTTAAATTGAGGCATCTACGTATCAGATTATCATCATTAACACTTTCGATGATGCTCCCGACCTAGTGCGACCCTAATCGGCCCTTCAATTTCAAATTCTACCCACGGGAATGGATGGTCTTGATCACAGATGTCTATATGAGTGTCACTAAGGTTAACCATGTCTCCCACGATTTCATTAAGCTACGAGAGTGTTCAGAAGATGTACCTATAGATTCAAGAAGCTTGTATAGCAATTCAGGTAAGAGGAAACGCAAGATCAACAGGTTTCTTCAAAAATCGCTAAGAGAGAGAGAGCCGTGAACGGAAACAGGGTTTAAGTTAAACCCTTGTTATGTAGCCGGTTTCAAAATTTTGAAAGTGTGGCCCACCGTGAAGAGTGGTGGGCCTCTCATTTGACCCGTAAACTCACAACAATTTAGTCCCTTAAATGATTTATTTTAATAATTAAACTTTGTCATTTGAGAAAAATTAATTAAATTAAATAACATAAGAAAGATAAAAATAAAATAAATAAAATTATAATAAAATATAAGGACATAAAAACATACTATTTCTAAAGACTTGCCTTTGTGACGTTTGCAATGGGATCAAATCGTTATACAGGCATACCAAGGAACATTTTTCAGCATGTATATTTACTAAGACGTGTCAAGAAGATATCTAATATTCTGATCCTTCTGAACTCATGCTTTAGCATCAAACCTAAGTTTTACACTGTGATTTAATTTATCATGTTTTGGGGTGGAGTTAGCTATAAATTAATGGGTCCCACACTCATATCTTAGAAACCAGTAACTTTATGAATTATGTGAATTATTAATGAACTTTAATGGACCCCACAGCTTATCAGGTAAATCTTCCCTTCCTTATGATCTTTTGAGCACCTATCTTATAACTAATTGAGCATAACTAGCACAGGTTTATACAACTTTTCAAGAAATTTCTGACAAACTTTGATAAAAAACATAGCACTACGGGCTTACATGTTCAAAATCATCTGAAGCTCAGGGTCATAGCACTACGAACTTACATTCCTTGACAAGAGATCCCTTTCCAGTCATATCCACCAGTTTGTTGACTAATTAAGGCCTTTGAGTTGGCAACATTATTTCCCCCTGAAGATGATCCAGCATCACTTCCTCTTTGCTTATTTGGTTTAGTACATTCTCTTGCAAAGTGACCTGGTTCATGGCAATTGTAGCAGCAAAGATTTGATTTGTTGAAACCAATCTTTTTCCCTGTGTCTTCACTCCATCTGAACTTGCCGGTTTTGTTAATGAAGTTTTTAGGCCTGAAGACAGCCATAGCCAGTTGCCAAGATTTATCCAGTTCCTCCACATCCTCTAGATGAATTTGATTAGTTCAGCGGTAAGAACCTCTGAAGGTGATAGGTTACCTGAGACAAAGGCTGCATAACAGTTCATGATGCCAGTACACAAAGAAGTATTTACTTCAATCAGCTTAGCTTGTTGAGCAGAATATGCCTGCTGCTCAGGTGCAGATGTCTTAGTTGTAGCAGCAGCACCAAAATTCACATCTCCATATCCAGAGCTTCCTTGTGAAACACTTGAAAGAAAAGCATTGTTGCTGCTTTGTGCACCAGTAGAGTTTATTGTGTTGACATGATTGACTTTTCTTTGTTGGTCATCTAGATCATAGGATTTGATAATAGAAATCAAATCATTTAAAGTGATCTTGTTCAAATCTTTGGTTCGTTTCAGCAGAGAAACGTTCCAATCCCAGCTTTATGGTAAGCCATTCAACAACTTTCTGTTCAGATCACTATCACTTATTACAATCTGAGCACCTCTCATCTGTAACACTAACTTTGTGAATCTCTGCAATTGTGCTTCAAGTGTTTCACCTAAAACATGATTGAACATGTTAAACTGTTGCAGAAACATTTCCTTTCTATTGGCCTTCATATCATCATTCCCTTCAAAGGCCTGAGCTAACGACTCCCAAAGTTGTTTAGCAGAAGTGCATTATTTAAAATTTTGGGCTATATCAGGGGACAGATCCATAGTCAGAGATGCTAAGGCTTTCATGTCTCTTTCAACGAGATCAAAATCTTCATCAGTATAGTTCTTAATATGTTTTGGTGCCTTAGTACCATCAGCCTTATCAAACATAGGGATTTGAGGTCCCTTGAGTATACTTCTCCACATTTTTGCTTCAAAAAGCAGTACATGATTCATGAACCTAAATTTCCAGTCCACATAGTCTTCAGCACAAGTCACTTGTAACAATTTGTAGGTCAAGCAGACTATTTAAATTCATGGTCATTAGTTGAGAATTCATGTTATCAGAGTATGAGGTCCTTGATCAAAATGAACCTGTAACTTTAATGCTGTGAACTAGACTGATTCTGAGTAGTCAAATTCAACCCGTGAAATTGGAATAAGCCGTAAACTGTTTTACACCGTGAACAATTAATAAGACGTGAAGTAGCTTGGAAAACCTGAATAATACAAAGAAGCTGTGAAGTAGAGACCAGCCGTGAACCTTAACCACCTCGTGAACTTCTGTCGTAAAGTTCAACACCCGTGAAAATATAAACAGGTCGTGAACTTCAACACCCGGGAACTAAAGTCATGAATTTCTACACCCGTGAACTGGAAACCGTGAACCCTTGCCGTGTACTTTTCCGGAAATACAAAATTTGACTGATTTAGTTACCAAACTTAATCCCGAGATTTTAGGAATTTCAAAAACTAAAATTCAATCAATCTCCTAAGAACACGATGAACACTTAGATGATCCTCAAGCTTTTCCTTCACGATTTTAGCAGCAACTTCCTCGTAATTAGCTTCCAACCAATAGTAATTTCATAGAAACACAGCAATAACTTCTGATTCTCATAAATTTTCGAAGAAAATGGCACAATAATAGCTGATTAGCAATATAATCAACCAAAAACATCAGTAATTACCTTGACAACGTTTATCTTGAATCGTTGATATCGAAACCGAGCCTTGAATGACTTCAATGGCTCTGATACCAATTGTAAGTCCCGAACTTCATGGACCTTCTTAACAAACACACATGATATCAATTCTCACACTTGATAGGCGGAAACTATCAAGTATGGAGATTCAAGAACACAAGAAAACACTTGTAATTACGCTTGAATTAATCAAGAGATAACACAATGAACACAAAACAACCGCTAACCACACACGGTTAGGGTTTAGAAACATTTATACCTACACAAACCGTAAAAGGCCTAAATGTCCCTACTCGGCCCTAGTGGCCGGCCCATATCTACCCAACCCGTGAACTATCAAGTTCATGGTTACATCATATGAAGACACTAATAAATAAGTTTAATCATAACAAACTTTCTAGGTCTAACACGACTTAGCCCACGTCAGCCCTATCTGATTGGACCGAACATATTTGGTGGAATATCATACCGATATGTGGACCATGTCGGTCCGATATCCAGACCCATGTCCCATAGGTGGTGCTGAGTCATTGGACACGTGTCAACACCACAACTTTGGCTGAGAGGAGGTTGTCAGACCGCTATGGATCGATTTGGTCCATTAACCGACTTAACCACTTATTACAGACCAATATGAGAATGGATGCCGGTCCGCTAGCTATCCCTAGTTTACTTCGAACCGATATGAACTTAGATGTCGGTCCGCTATCGGACTGACTTAAGCTTCAGTCCGATATCATAACTTAGTTCACTTCGGACCGATATGAGGTACGATGTCGGTCCGATATCATCTTAATTTCATAAGTTTCCTTTATTTTCAACCCTATACTTTGGTGTATTTACACTTACAGTCCATAGGGTTTACCTTTTGTCAAATCTTGGACATTTTTGTGTCAGGTGTTACATTCTCCCCGCCTTGTTTTAAACTCGTCCTCGAGTTTATTCAAACAAGTGTGGATATTTCTTTCTCATTTCTGACTCCAGTTCCCAAGTGTACCCAGGTCCACTTCTAGAGTTCCATTTTACTTTCACGATTATCAATTTCTTTCTTTTCAATATCTTTTCCTGCCTGTCCTCGATTTGGAAAGGTTGTTCCACAAATCTTAACTTTTCATCTACCTCTACATCTTGCGATCTCATTGGCTCTCTTTGTACTCAACAATTTCCAGTTTTATAAAACTCATCAAGGCAGTCCGACTGTCGTCGGCTCCCGAGGTTTTATGCCGGAGATCATCAAGGATCAAGGGCTTTCCTCGTAAATAATCGTGTTGATTTTACTGTTTTACATTCATAGGTTTAACAAGCACACTATCTCACTATCGAAGTTTGGATACAAAGTTAATTCGTATAATTTTTACCCACAACAATTTGGCACCATCCGTGGGACAAGTGGTGCTTTTTATCTTCAAATCTTTATTAAAATTTTTGTTTAATCATTATCTTTCGAAACTGATTTCAAAAATGTCATCCCAATCTAAAAACGTTTCTGTCTCAGCTCCATCTTCAACCTCCGGGCTAGTCAGCCCTATTCCTCCCCTTCCTTCATTCTAGAAAAAGAATGATGGTCAGCCTCAGAAGAGTGTTCCTGTGGGTTTTTCGGGATCCGAAATATCTGCTAGCCCACCTGTGCTCGTTTCAAATGATGAACTTCTCAAAGTATTCTCCGAGGTAAAGCAGCAGATGGAACAACAGAAAAAGACTAATCAGGCAATATTCACAGAGCTTGAAAGGGTCAAACACTCAAAGAAACCGGTGGAAGTGACAACTCCATTGCAACCAAGAGCTTTGAACTTTAACTATCCAGGATCTTCAAGGATACATCAGGGAGATTTCCTACCCATGCAAACTTGAGTCACAACTCTTGGTCCAACTCCGGCTACCAGGTTTACTACAACTCAAGATCTTGGATTCACCCCGGGATCATCTTTCAGAGATACCAACATGGGTAACACATTCAATAACTTTTTGAATGCTAACGAATCTGTGCAGGATACAGGGATCACTCCTTCCATGACGAAAGAATTGAATAAGCTGAGAGAGATTATCTCCAGTGTGCCCGGTGTGGTACAACCCATACCCGAGATGTCCGCTACCATCCACAGGATTTCCAGATTCGCTCCTCCCATATGTGATGCTGAGATCCCGAAGCATTTTCAAACTCCCAACATGAAGCTATATGATGGGACAACGGATCCTGAGGAGCATGTGGCGCAATATAGAGAGAGAATGGAGATCAACCCCATTCCCTTGGATCTGAAACAGGCTTGCTTTTGCAAAGGCTTTGGTTCTACCTTAACAAGATCAGCCTTAAAATGGCTACTTAATATTCCTCCATACTCTATTACTTCATTTACTCATTTAATTAATTTGTTTAACAGTCGATTTTCTTGCAGTAGAACTTTTGAAAGATTGACAAGTGACCTATAAAGGGTAATTCAAAATCCCGGAGAATCCCTCCGAGATTATGTCACCAAGTTTTGTAAAGAATCCCTGGATATCCCGAATCTCGACATAGCCACAACAGTCCAGGCCTTCAAAATGGGATTGAGGAAAGATTCTCAATTCTATGAAGACCTTGTCATGAACCCTTGCAGGAATCTTGACGAAGTCAGAAACAGAGCACTAAGGTTCATCAGACTCGAAGACAATAAGAAGATTCAACAAAGGATGGATGCTCCAATCAGTTATAGTCAATCTAACCGAAAGATTGAGACTTCACCTTTCAAACCATATAGATCCAAGCCATATTCCAAACATGATAATCACAGAGTCAATGCTGTGGAAGATGACGAGGAAGAAGAAGAATATCCTAAGTTATCTGAATACTATTTTTCACTTGACACAACTGGTTTGTTATATGCTATGCAAGATCTTGGAGACAAAGCCAGGTGGCCCCGTAAATTCGAAAAGAATATCGGGGGCAAAGACATGTCCAAATGGTGTGCCTTCCATGAAGATTTCGGACATATCACTAAGGATTGCATTGCCCTGCGTAAAGAGATAAGTTATCTCTTGAGCAAGGGATATCTTAAAGAATTTCTGGGCAAAGGAAAGAAGCAAGTCAGGGATCATGACAAAATGTCGTAGCGAGCCAAATCTTCGCCACCCGATGCTAAGGTAATAGGTTTTATTTCTGATGGTTCTGACATTTGTGGTACTTCTTACTCTGCAGCTAAGAGAAATGCCAAAGAAGCTAAAACATAGAAAGGTGATACCCCTTAGAACTTCAAGTCTAACAGAAGAGAAGATAATCTCCTTCAACGAAGACGACCAGGATAACGTGCAAGATCCTCATCATGATGATCGATGGAGGAAGCTCGGTGAACATAATTCAACATGATGTCCTGAAAAGAATAGGGATCCCGGATTATGAGATTATCTCCAAATCTGCAGTGCTAGTGGGATTCAGGGGAGAAGTAAAAAACACAGTCGGAGAGATAAAGCTTCCGATATATATCGAAGGGGTATACACTATACAAAAATTTTGCATAATTGATTCGTCGTCCTATACAATGTTATACTAGGGAGATCTTGGATACATGATATGAAAGCAGTACCCTCGACATACCACCAATGTGTCAAGATGACAACTCCTTGGGGAGTAGTAAAAATCAGCAGCGATCAACAAGATGCAAAAGATTGTTATACTTCCTCAATGAAAGCATCAGTGAAAACTAGAAAAGCATATCAATTAAAGAAATAGACAAGAGACATCCTAGAAGCCAAGGAGCAGGATGTCATGGAATTATCCCTATGCCCAGAAGATCCTGACGTTAAGGTGCTTATTGAAACCAACATCCCTAAGGATATTGAGCGAAGCCCCGCAAGATTACTAAAGAGCAGAATTTCAACTTTTGCTTGGAAGCATGAAGACATGACAGGTATTTCTAAAGATATTATTACACATAAATTAGGACTTGATAACATTTTCAGGGCTATACACCAAAAAAGAAGAAAATTTGCTCCAGAAAGAAATACAATCATCCAAGAAGAAGTTGAGAGATTGTTAAAAGCGGGAATGATTAGGGAAGTAAAATTCCCAAGATGGCTAGCCAATGTAGTAGTGGTCCAAAAGAAGAATGGGAAATGGAGAGTCTGTGTAGACTTCACAGACTTAAACAAAGCATGTCCAAAAGATCCCTTCCCTCTACCACATAGACTCAATGGTGGATGCTACAACAGGCCATGAAATGTTAACCTTCATGAATGCCTCGTCAGGATTTCAGCAGATCCAGATGGAACCCTCTGACCAGGAGGATACCGCCTTCATGACTCCGACATGTATCTATTGTTATATTGCCATGCCTTTTGGTCTAAAAAACGCAGGTGCTACATACCAAAGGCTAGTAAACATGACGTTCAAAGACAAAATTGGGGACACCATGGAAGTCTATATTGATGACATGGTGGTGAAGTCGAAGAAAGCCGAAGATCATCTCAGGGATCTTAAAGAAGCATTGGACATCCTAGATCATTATAACATGAAGCTTAACCCTTCCAAATGCCACTTTGGAGTGGGGGCAGGAAAGTTTCTAGGATATATGGTAACTAAAAGAGGGATAGAGGCCAGCCCTGAGTATATCAAGGCAATAATCAACCTGAAATCCTAGCCAATACCAAAGATGTCCAAAGGGTAACTGGCAGAGTAGCAGCGCTCAATAGATTTATCTCAAGATCCTCAGAGAGATGTAAAGAATTTTATGTTATCCTAAAGAAAAACAAAAGATTCGAATAGGAAGAGAAGCATGAGCAAGCACTCCAAGCACTAAAGGAGTACTTGTCCACAGTTCCTCTATTAATGAAACCTGAAGATGGCGAACCATTATCCTTATACTTAGCAGTATCTAGACACTCTGTAAGTGCTGTCCTAGTTAAGGACCATGAAGGTCAGCAACATCCAGTATACTATGTAAGTAAAAGTCTACTTCCAGTGAAAACCAGGTATTCTCATTTAGAAAAATTGATATTAGCTTTAATAATGGCATCTATTAAACTTAGACATTATTTTGAGACTCATGCTATACATGTTAAGAGTAATTATCCAATTATGTGTGTTTTGAGAAAGCCAGAAATGTCTGGAAGAATGGTTAAATGGTTGGTCAAACTCAGCGCATAGGATCTCAAATATGAGCCCAGAAAAGCAATAAAATCTCAAGCACTTGCAGACTTTGTAGCTGATTTCAGCAGTGATATCCAACAAGAAGCAGATCTTGAAGTTCAACAACTAGAGGAATCAAAGGATAAATGGATTCTATTCACAGATGGTGCATATAAAATAAGAGGTACAGGTCTTGGAATCATACTAAAATCGCCACAAGGGGACATACTAACCCAATCAATAAGCTGTGAGTTCCAGGCAACCAACAACGAGGCAGAGTACAAGGCGCTAATAGAAGGATTACATCTTGCTTGTGATATGAAGATCAGGTATCTCCAGGTATATGTAGATTCACTATTGATTACTAACCATTTCAATGGCTCATATGCATCAAAGGGTGAAAGGCAAATCAAATACCTCGAGATAGTTAAACAATTATCTGTGAAATTCAAAATCTTTAATATAGTACAACGACCAAGGGAAGACAACACTGAAGCTGATGCCTTAGCAAATCTTGCCTCAACACTCAAGATCCTGGAAGGAACCACAATACCTATTATAGATATCCTAAGTCCAGCAATTGAAAAGAAAAACGAAGTATCCAATACCGAAGCTGAAGAAGCAGATACTCGGGATCCGGAGCTAAGTCAAAGATCCTGGATCCCACCCATTATAAAATATTTACAAGATGGAGAATTCCCGAAGGATGAGAAGAATCACAGGGCTTTTCGCATGAGAATCTCGTTTTATAATATTAGATGGTTTTTGTACAGAAAATCTGTTGCAGGTCCTTATTTGAAATGTTTAGAAGACCCTGAAGCACTTGAAGTCCTCAGAGATATACACGAAGGTGACTGTGGAAATCACACTAGGGGCAGAGCACTCTTCTCAAAGATCCTAAGGACAGGATACTATTGGCCAACCATGAGGAAGGATGCCATGGAATATTCCCAAAAGTGTGATGCATGCCAGAGACATAGCAACATCCTTCACCAGCCAGCAGAACCCTTGTACCCAATTATTTCTTCCTGGCCATTTATGAAGTGGGGAATGTATATAGTTGGCAAGCTCCCCAAGGTACTAGGAGGAAAAGTATTTGTGTTAGCAATGACAGACTACTTCTCCAAATGGATTGAAGCTGAAGCATTCGTTCAAGTCAGAGAAAAGGAAGTTATATCCTTTATCAAGCGCAACATCCTGACGAGATTCGGTATCCCAGCGGAAATAACATGTGACAACGGATCTCAATTCATTGGCAAAAGAACAACCAACTTCTGTGCTAGCTGGGGTATTAAGATGATAACTTCTACCCCTTTGCATCCTCAAGCCAATGGAAAAGCAGAATCCAGCAACAAGATCATCATCAATAACCTCAAGAAAAGATTGGGAACAAATAAAGGGAAATGGGCCGAAGAACTGCCATTTGCACTATGGGCAGATAGAACAACCAAAGTCTGGCTTGGCCCACGTTATTCTGGCTTGGCCCACGTTAATCTGGCTTGGCCCGCGTTATTTTGCTTGGCCCATTTTATTTGTTTACTTAGAAAATGTTTATCATTGGTATACTAATTCAAGAGTCGCGATCGAATTAAGGACTTATACCAATTCTAAAATTCCACTACTGATCATACAATATGATTGGCAAACGTACACAGGGGACAACTCAAGGTTACAACATTTCTTATAATATTCGTCAAAGTTCTGGTATGTGTATTTCAATTTTTATACCTAAGCTTATTTTTTGATTCATCATTAAAGGCAGAATCAAAATTGGTTTGACTAAGTCATGATTTGCTCTACTTATCGAAACTAAGCTACATTTTTAAAAATTCATAAATTATCTGTGAGGATCCTGTATCCCTCAAAATTTGCTTAAATCTATTTTTCCAAAATAAACATTAAATTTCTACAAATACATTCAATATAAAGAACAATCATGGCAGAGTAGTCAAAAGATACTAATATTAGTAATGCATGAAATAGAAAATATCCTGGGCTTCATCCAAAACAGGACCCATCCATCCAGGACATAAGTCAGCAAATTTTCTATCCCGTACCAGGATCCCATCAACAAGAAAAATAAATTGTTCAAAGTTGTCTAAACAAACACATTCATATTAAAACCACAAATACCAGCGCTCAGGCCTAGGCATCAATACCTTCACTGCCCTGATCAACCACCTTACCTGCATCCACTGCCTCATGCTCCTCAGCCACCATTGTAGAACCTTGAACCTGATCCTCGGCCACCACTTTCCTAGCATCCTTCTCCGAAATCAGCTCTCCTCCCAACTCAGTCACCAGCCTCTTCCACTCCTCAACATCCCAAGCGCTCCTATCAAAATCCTTATTCTCAGCTTCCTTGGCTATCTTGATTCTAGACTGGAAGATAGAAATGGCAGCAGAAGTTTAAGCTTGCTCGTTGGACTCATCAATGTTGTGAGCATGCTGAAGGAGCATCTCTTACATTTCGGCTTTAACCTGAGCGAGTTCCTTGGATATATCTGAAAGCTTCTTATCTTTAGCAGCTCCACTCTTCTGCAATTCCTAGATCTTCAGTTTGTTCGCTTCAGACTCTTTCAGGAGTTGGTTGTGGAACGCATCCATCTTGTTTAGAGCCTGTTTCACTTAACGTATTAGTTGATATGCAGGGCTAATCCTATTATTTAGGATAGTGAATTTTACTCACCATATAACTAAGATTATGCAGGATCCTATGAGCATCGGCAAAGTCTGTGCAATCTTGGATGGACAGCTCGGCAGGATCCGAGATCTTCCTTTTCTTATTGGAGGATGGCTTAGCAGTGGAAGCTTCAGGCTTAGGAGCATTCGGTTTGGCTGCTGAAGTGATGGCTTGTTGGGGTTCCTTCTTGACAGCTTTACCCTTAGTGACCATGCTGTCAATGTCATCAAGGGCAAATTTGGAGCTTGATTTACGAACGCCTATTTCAAAAGAATAGGTAAATTTATCATTAATAACTAACAAAATGAAAGATTACTGTGTTTCTTACCAGCCATATCCGAGCTGGAAAAAGAATCTTTAGGAATAACCTCCACCTGAGAAGCTCTGAACCTGAAAGTCCGCTCGATGGGCTCAAAGCTAAAAAAGCCAGCGACCTTCTTGGCAGTATCCGGAGTAGGAGGAGCAAGGATATGAAACTTCAACACTGAAACAAAAATAAACAGTCAGTATCCCAAATATCAAGTTTCTAAAAAAATCCTACAAGACAGGATCCTACCCTTCACGATCCACTTGATTGGCAACTTATCCCCATCAGGGATTAAGTCTCTTCTCATGAAAAAGAAGTTATTTTTCTAGTTCAAATCATTCTGAGTTGTTTTCAAGTTCAGATGGGTCATGCCGGATTTGATTTGAAATAGAAGTCTGGAAGAACCGTGGCTCCTAAGATTATAAACATGGGCTAATTCCGAATCAGAAAATTCTATGGCATGATGTTGAATCAGGAACTCAAGGGTGTGCAACGTTCTCCAAACCATAGGCATGATTTGGGAATAACTAAGACCACTTTTCTGGAAAAAAATCAGTGGTAAGAGGAGGAAACGGATAAGTGAACCCTAGAGAAAAAGGGAAGAACGGAAAGCAAACCCAACTTTTCGAGGTGAAATCGGCTCTGGTTTTGGGTAAATACGGTATTTTCAGGAAAAAAGCCTCCAGATTTGAGGGATTGGATATCAAGATCCGTAAATATGCAGTTTTTGGAATCTAGATTAACTATCAAGTTTTGGCTATGGAGATCGTCAAAAAGAGTAGAAGAGCGTGCATGCTTTTTAGCCATTTTTGTAGCAAAAAATCAGAAAAAACGAGAGGGATAAGCTTCTTACCTAGAGATAGCAGAGAAAACTCAGAGACGATAACTATGGATTAATGAAAAAATAGAGTGAATATAGCCCTAATAATAACCGCCTCGGTCCACGATGTTTCGCCATTTCCCGCACCAAGTCTTGTAAAGCAGCCGTATTAAGTTAAAATTCAAAATTTGAAAATTTCATAGCTGTAAATCATTAGTACAGTTGTCAAATTTTGGGGACAATTGTTATGGGTTAAAATTCAGAGCATGATCCTGAGCAACATTTGATCCAAGATCCGGTATCCCAATAAGGTCAGTATCCTGAATATTACTAACGGCTACTTGTTTATTGCTTTATTATTTGCAGGAAAAATATGTGCAACCATTAACACCTAAAGACTCGGGCGTGGGGCTAGATGAAATGTGTGGAATGAGCGTAGAAGGTTTTACAACGGTCATATGAGAAGATATAGTCATAGACTAGAATTTTGGATAGTTAGTTATGCTTATTTTTTGTATTTAATACGCCATGGATCGTTTAGAAACACACGAAACTCGCACTTGCAATCATTGTAACACTTAGTATACGATCTCATTGACTCTCTTTGTACTCAACAGTTTCCAGTTTTATAAAATTCATCAAGGCAGTCCGACTTTCGTCGGCTCCCGAGGTTTTATGCCGGAGATCATCAAGGATCAAGGGCTTTCCTCGTAAATACTCGTGTTGATTTGACTGTTTTACATTCATATGTTTAACAAGCACACTACCTCACTATCGAAGTTTGGATACAAAGTTAATTCGTATAATTTTTACCCAAAATAGTAGGAAGTACTAAGATTCAATTTTGTACCAAGAGCTTTTTGGAAGCTTTGCCAGAATCGAGAAGAAATCTACTATCTCTATCTGACACGATAGATAGTTGCACGCCGTGTAATGTTACGATTTCATTAACATATAACTGTGCCAACTTATCCATACTGAACGTTTCTTTCATAGGAAGGAAATGAGTAGACTTAGTGAGTCTATCAATGATAACCCAGATAGTATCATTTCCTCGGCTTGTCCGAGGATTTTTGTAATGAAATCCATGGTTATCATTTCTCATTTCCAGACAGGAATTTCAAGTTGTTGTAACAAACCAGTTAGCTTTTGATGTTCAGCTTTAACTTGAGAACATGTCAAACACTTTACAACATAGATAGCGATATGTTTCTTCATTTCTATCGACCAGTAATTTGTTTTTAGGTTTTTATACATCTTATTGCTTCCAGCATGCATCGTGTATTTAGATTGATGGGCTTCCTCAAGAATTTCTTTACGAGTGTTTCCATAGATAGGAACCCAGATTCTCTTATTCATTCTGAGAATTCCATCGTCTCTTTTGATCAACTAATCAATCATGCTTCCCAATCCTTCTTTATCAAGGTTTTGTTCTTGTAAAGCAAGTTTATGAGATTCCTTAATACGAGTGATAATATCAATTTGGAGATCGAGTCTTAAAGCACGAACTCATTTAAGTTTCTCATGCTCCTTTCTGCTCAGAGTATCAGCCACGACATTGGCTTTTCCTTCATGATAACAGATTTCACAATCGTAATCATTTAGGACTTCCATCCAACGTCTTTGCCTCATATTTAGTTCCTTCTGGCTGAATATATACTTTAGGGTTTTGTGATTAGTGAATACGATGAATTTGACTCCATATAGATAGTGCCTCCATAATTTTAATGCAAATATTATGGCGCCCAGTTCTAAATCATGAGTCGTATAGTTCTTTTCATGAGTTTTCAATTGACGAGATGCATAAGCAATAGCTTTGATTCCTTGCATTAACACACATCCAAAGCCTGTGTGTGATGCATCACAGTATAATGAGAAGCCTTCATTTCCATCTGGCAGAGCCAGTATGGTGTTTGAGTCAGTTTCTGTTTTAGAGTTTCAAATGCTTCAGATTGTTTAGGACCCCATTCATACTTGACTGACTTGCGGGTCGGAGAAGTTAATGGTACTGCAATTCGAGAGAAATCTTGAATAAATCTCCGATAGTAAACAACTAAACCGAGAAAACTACGGATTTCAGTTGGTGACTTCGGGATTTCCCACTTGGATATGGCTTCAATTTTGATAGGGTCAACATGAATACCATTGACATTGATCACATGACCAAGGAATTGAACTTCTAACAGCCAGAACTCACATTTTGAAAACTTAGCGTATAGCTTCTCTGTTCTCAGAATTTAAAGTAAGATTTTCAAGTGATTGGCATGATCTTCCTTACTTTTGGAATAGATGAGGATATCATCAATGAATACAATAACGAATTTGTCCAAGTAAGGTTTATAGACTCGATTCATCATATCCATGAATGTTGCTGGTGCATTAGTAAGTCCGAACGGCATTACCGTGAACTCATAATGACCGTATCGAGTTCTGAAACCAGTTTTAGGAATATCTTCTTCCTGGACTTTCAATTGGTGATAACCAGAACGAAGATCAATCTTAAAAAAACAAGGAGCTCCTTGAAGTTGATCGAAAAGATCATCGATTCGGGGGAATGGATAACGATTCTTTATCACAACTTTGTTTAGCTCAAAATAATCAATGCACATACGCATTGATCCGTTTTTCTTCTTAACAAATAAGACTGGAGCTCCTCAAGGTGATGAGCTTGGTTTTATTAATACTTTTTCTAGTAATTCATGTAATTGCTTCTTTAGTTCTGCCATTTCGTTTGGAGCTAATCTGTACAGGGCTTTAGTGTGACATCCGACTATTTAGGGTTAATCTCGTTAGCAAATCCAGTTAAATATCCAGTTAATTACTAACCTAGTTAACATAATCTTAAACCCCAGGGGCTAATTCTATCAGTTTTTGATCTTAAACTTCAGGGACTAGTTCTGCTAAGTCCCTAAACCCTAATTGTTGACCCTGAATGGTCAAAATTGGAAGTTTTAAACTATGTTTGACTTTGTAAAGTCAAACTCGTAATATTGGGTTCAAATTCGAATTCAAGAACCGAATTCTACTTGATTTTGTAACTAATCAAGCACGTTCTCAACAGTAACAGTCATAACCATCGATTTAATCATCATCATTGTCGAAATTATAACAATTAATGGGTAGTAACTTAAAACCGTCGACAATAATCATATGGACATCAAATTCATTAAATGCCTATGTTAATTCCGCAATTGAAACCTCTGCACTCGGCAAATGAATCACTCTGAAGCTCGTACACGCACTAGCTTGACAAGAATCATAGCAGAAGTCGCCGGAGATCAAACTCGTATAAGTCGGAACTCATTTTACTCGTTCACCACCAAGTCGAGCAATATTCTGGTAATTGTTTACATGCTTAGTTTCGTTTTTATTCCTGGATCAAAAGCCCTATGATAATTAGTGCTTAATCTATCGAATTCATCACGAACGAATTCTAGGGTTCTTAACTCATATGGGTTAATCGAACATCACCCTAGGCTCGATCAAAATCCAATTCATTCAAATGGTTAGCTTCGCAATCAGTCATTCATTGAAAGCCCCACATTAATTGGATCAATCAACATCGAATTTTGCATGATCCAAATTCTAGGGTTCATATGAAACCGTTTTAATTGAACCTAACTCTAAACCCTGTTTAAATCCAATTAAATTGCATCATCAGCTTCGCAAACCTCTACTCTTTGATAACCCTATATCAATTTAATCTTATATCATCGAGTTGATCAAAATCCAGATTCTAGGTTCTGTTCATATTTTAAATAGGGGGTTTTGATCCTAAACACCTCCTCAATCAAATTAAACAATATCAACAGTTTCGCAAGGTTCTAATTGGTAAAAGCCCCATGATTCCTACAACTTTTAATATCAGAATCGTTTAAATCGAAATCATGTTCTTGTCGAGGGTTTTTGGCTTTTTATTTATGAAATTAACGATCCTATAACTAATGTTTTTGCAATAAAATCTTCACACACCTTTGAAATACTCTGTTAAACAAAAAACCTATGATCTTCTGGTTGTTTGTGATTGAAATCGATGGATTATGGTAGGAATTTGGGTTCTGCTCGATGGGGGAAAGAACTCAGGGTGTTTGATTGTTAAAACCATTTCAAAATCATTTCTGTCGTGATTCCCTAGCGGGCAGAGATGGTTAAAGATTTGGACTCATACACAGGAGACTAGGGTTCGAAACCGGTCTCCTTTTTTCTTTTTTGGGACGATTTTTGTTGTATTGAAAAGCACACATGTATTTCCACCATGTTTCATGTCGTTTTACATAGTTTTATATTTTTTTTGAGTCGTTTTTGGTTTGTATTGAGTCTACTTTATGTTTACAGGAGCTCGATGTCACACCCCCCAATTTCAACTAACGGAGTTTTACCGTTTTGGAAATGACAAACCAGGATCTCAGTCATTAGTTACATTGAACGACTCTATAGGGGACTCAAATGAAAATATCATATCAATTAGAGTAAATGCGAAATCGAATAAAGAAAATAAATGCGCAAAACAAACGCTAAAGAAAGTAAATGCGCAAAACAACGCGCCCAAAAAGTCCAGTCCAAACATAAAGGAAAGCAGTCCAAGTGTAATATTAAATCATAAGTCAAAAGAAGGACTCCATTCATGTCCTAGATGTGCACATGTGCCATATCTTAGCGACCTGAGAAAACATGTAAGAAAAGATGTCAACACGAGGTTGGTGAATTCACGGGTTTCAATATATAAATAAACGTTTACCAGATTATTGTACATTATCTATAGGTAGCTAACCTACGTTTCATGTTTAACTTAAGTGCTCGCAATCGAAGCTGACTGTTTGTTTATTTGCCTCCTGCCAGGTCTATCAACTCTGGCGATGTGAGTAGGCTAACATTTCACCCGTTCGATCTCAAATCGAGTTAGCGCGACTAACGTAGGTGGGATTTGTCAAACCCAGTAGTACTACTAAAAATTACCTCGCTAAGATCCATATTAACGATTCAATGTGTGTTGAGGACTTTCAATGATAGCGTGTTACGCTTAACTTTAACATTGATAACATATGAATTATAATAATCTCAAAAATAGTTGTGACATGCTTTCTCCTCCAAGTTAAAACAATAAAAAGGGGCCGTGAAAACTCACCTGATTGCGTAGGAAGTAATCACACAAGTATGAGATTGAAATCTCAAGCGTTAGCCCGACACGGTTCATGAATGCCCTAGAATTACAACATAGTTATTAGGGATAAAATGGGAATTATGATGACGACACGGAATGAGAAACGTCCTAAGATAAACGTTCTAATGACCATGAGTAGACGAACGTTTATATACGGGAAAACGGATTTCTAGGATAAATAATTAGAGTGGTTATGATACGCGACGAAAACGATAATTATAATAAATAAATAAATATTTCCAATCGTCTTCGACATTAAGTAATGATTTAGAAAAATAAAATTATTATATTATTTTTAAACTCGCATAGCTACTACGATACTATTGAAGTGATAAAAATAATAACGTATTATTTTTATTCGAGAATATGATTACGATTATACGATATAAATAATTTTATTATTTATAAATTTAAAATGTTTCATAATACCGAGAAACGTGTCGAAAATAATATATATAAATATATTATTTTAATAGGAGTTACGGTTTGAAAAATAATATAGTTTATATTTATTATTAGGAGTTGAAAGTTAAATAATAATATATACATATTATTATAAAAATACGAAATACGTAACAAAGAGGGTTTATAAAATCAATCCCGAGTCCACGGGTAGTTTTTCCAATTTAAACATATTAGCATAATATTACAATAATAGTGAAAAGGTTTTTATAATTAAAATATTAACCAAAAATGTAATTAAAAAGAAAACAGGGAGTGGGGCTCGAACCAGGGTCTCCTCCCCAACAGCACACACACTTAACCAACACACCCGTTAGGGCAATCGCAAAAGGGATCCAAACAAACGGGTTTTGATTTAGAACTCCCCTAAGTTCTCCCCTTTTACGCGAGTTCGAACCAAGACTCAACCAATTACCCGTGAATTCAACCATAAATGGAAACAAGTGCATAGGGTTTTGTTAAATGACCTATTACGAGTATGAGGTAAGATTTAATTTCAAAATCAATGAGTTTAAGATCGATTAATTACAGAAATTAAAACCGAAAACACTAGGTTTGATCTTGAATCGATTTGAACAAATCTGATGTTAGAACTTGTTGAAAACGTAGGGCTTTTATCAATTAGGATCTTGCGAAACTGATGGTATAGTTTAATTTGATTGAGGAGGTGTTTAGGATCAAAACCCCCAAATTGAATAAGAACAAACCCTAGTTTATGAATCTTGAAAAATTCAATAATGATTGATTCAATTGATATGGGGCTTTCAAAGAGCAGATGATTGCGTGTCTAACCATATAAATTAATTGAATTTAGATTGAGTCTAGGATTAAAAGCCAAAAATCGATTTGTAATTGAACCCTAGATTACGGATTTTGATTCAATCGATGATATAAGGCTAAATTATCATACGGCGTTCAGTTAACCGACTAAAAAGAAGGTGTGAGGAGTTTCAATTACCTAATAGGATGTCGGATTGATAGTGTCCGACCAAAACTCATACCTGCCGGCTTGTTCTTGTTTTTCGGTGTCTCTCGCTGCAATTCAGGCCGAAAAGAGGTGTGAAACAGCTTCAAGGGAGTTTGTTTTGTGTGCGTAGAGGGTTCGTTTGCAACAATGATAGCTCAGTTGGTTGAATTTGATGATACATAAGGAGAATGCGACGGTTATGGTTTGATGGTCATTAATTAGTTTAATTAAGCCAATTATGCTGATTAATTCGATGGTAATGGTCGTTAATGACATAATCGTGGGTAGTCAGTTACAATATCTAACCGAAATCGGTTTGAGTGTTTGAATTTGAGCTAGTTGTCGCGAGTTTGACTTTCAGAAGTTAAATAGAAATCAAGTTTGGTCAAATTACACATCTAGTCCTTGTAATTTCCTGTTTCTGAGTTTGGAAATTGGTAGAAATAGTCCCTGAGGTTTGGATTAGGTAAGAACAGGTTTGTTTGACTTTCAAAAGTCAATAGGAATCAACTATCAGCTAATTACAAGATTGGTCCCTCCAATTTCATGCATGTGAGTTTTAATATAGGCAAGGTTAGTACCTAGGGTTTGAATTGAGTTAAATAAGTTAGGATTTAATGGAGTTTACTAACGTCCTGAAAGAATTTTGAATATAGGCAAGGTTAGTACACCATCTCCTAGTTGAAAGAATTTTCGTCCCGAAAATTAAAATAAATAATTTTTTTTTCCAAATGTCACATCATCCCTTAGTTGAAAGAATTTTCGTCCCGAAAATTAAAATAGTACCTTAAGAGTTTGATGTGGAGTGCTTGAATAGATGATGATACTTGCGCATCATCTGATCCTCATGCTCCCACATGAATTGCCGTCCGCGTTTCGAGTTCCAACGAATTCTGACAATAGGGATTTTTCTGCGTTTAAGCATTTTGACTTCCCTATCCATGATTTCCACGGGTTCTTTGATGAAACGCAACTGTTCATCGATGTGTAGTTCCTCAATAGGAACCGCTAGTGACTCGTCTGCTAGACATTTCATCAAGTTTGAGACGTGAAAGACGTTGTGTACACCACTAAGTCCTTCAGGTAGGTCCAGTTGATACGCTACCAGGCCAATTCTCTTCACTATCTTGAATGGTCCAACCTAACTAGGATTCAGTTTGCCCCGTTTCTCAAAACGAATGACACCCTTACAAGGTGAGACTTTTAACAAGACCATATCCCCTACTTGAAATTCTAACGGTTTACGACGCTTATCGGCATAGCTCTTTTGACGATCACGAGATGCTACCATACAATTTCTAATTTGAACAATTTTCTTAGAACTTTCAAGTACCAGTTCAGGACGCGTACGTTGACTATCCCCAACTTTGGCCCAACAAATAGGAGAACGACATTTCCGTCCATATAGTGCCTCAAATGGAGCTTCCTTGATGCTAGTGTGATAAGTGTTGTTATAGGAGAACTCCACCAAAGGTAGGTGAGACTCCCAAGTGTTACCGAAATCAATCACACAAGCTCGTAGCATATCCTCCAGAGTTTGAATTGTATGCTCCGTCTAGCCATCAGTTTGAGGATGGTACGCTGTGCTCATATCCAGACACGTGCCTAAAGATTTATGTAACGATTGCTAGAAACAGGAGGTGAATCGTGCATCACGATCCGAAATGATAGAGATTGGCACGCCGTGCTGAGAGACTACTTCTTTCAAGTAAATATGAGTAAGCTTCTCCATTTTGTCTATTTCCTTAATTGCTAAGAAGTGAGTAGACTTTGTTAAACGATCAACGATTACCCAAAAGGTATCACATCCGGTAGGAGTTCATGGAAATTTTATGATAAAGTCCATGGATATCTGCTCCCATTTTCACATGGGAATTTCCGGTTGCTGGAGTAGACTGGAAGGCTTTTGATATTCTACTTAGACCTTTGTGTAAGTCAGGCACTTGCTCACATAGGTGGCTATACCGGCCTTCATCTTTTGCCACCAATACAGCACCTTTAGGTCATGGTACATCTTGTCGGAGCCTAGATGAACAGAGTAACGAGATTATGAGCTTCATCAATGACTAGTTCCCTTAAGTTCCCGAATACTGGAACCCATATTCGATCAGCGAAGTAGCGAATGCCATAATATTTGACCTCGAGTTATCCTTCCTTACCGCGTGTGGCCTCCAGCGGCAGGTTTTCCTCTTTTAGGGCTTTGAGTTGAGCACTACGGATTTTTTCAGGTAATCCGGTGTGAATAGTAAGCTGTAATGCTCGAACTCGTTTGGGCTTGGTTTCCTTTTGAATTAGGGCATCAGCTACAACATTAGCCTTACCCGGACGATACCTGATCGCACAGTCATAATCATTCAAGAGCTCAACCCAACGACGTTGTCTCATGTTCAGCTCTTTCTGCTCGAAGATATGCTGAAGACTCTTCTGATCGATGTAGATAGTGCACTTGGTACTGTACAAGTAATGTCTCCATATCGTGAAAACTACGGCTCCCAACTCTAGCTCATGAGTGGTGTAGTTTTTCTCGTGAACCTTTAGTTGATGTGAAGCATATGCGATCACCTTTTCTAGTTTCATTAACACACAACCTAGACCCTGAATGGATGCGTCGCAATACACCACAAAATCAGTCGTTCCCCCCCGGAGCTAGAATAGGTGTACAACAAATTTTCTACTTAAGGAGTTGAAATGCTGACTCCTGGTTGTCGCCCCCAATTATAGGCTTTACCTTTCAGAGTTAAGGCAGTGAGAGGTTGGGCAATCTTAGAAAATCCTTCGATGAATCGACGATAATAACCAGCCAATCTTGATGGCTTCAATCTTTGATGGATCGACATGTATCCCCTTCTCATTAACCACATGTCCTAAGAGTTGAACTTCCCAAATCCAGAATTCACACTTGGAAAACTTAGCATAAAATTGCTCCTGCTTTAGTAATTCCAAAATTAAATGTAGATGTTCCTCATGTTCCTCCTTGTTCTTGGAATAAATGAGGATGTCATCGATGAAAACGATGACAAATTGGTCAAGGTATGGCTTACACATACGGTTCATGAGGTCTATGAACACCGCGTGTGCGTTGGTTAATCTAAAAGGCATGACCATAAACTCATAGTGGTCGTACCTTGTACTGAAAGCAGTTTTAGAGATATCCTTATCTCGGACTCTCAATTGGTGGTAACCAGATCTAAGATCTATCTTGGAATAGAAACTTGATCCTTGGATTTGATCAAAGAGATCATCTATGTGAGGCAGAGGATAACGATTCTTGTTTGTCACTTTATTTAGTTCACGGTAGTCGATACACATGCGGAAGGTCCCGTCCTTCTTCTTGACAAATAAGACTGGAGCTCCCCATGGTGATGAGCTAGGTCGGATGAAAACTTTATCCAACAACTTTTGTAGCTGAGTGGACAAGTCTTGCAATTCACTAGGTGCTTGTTTGTATGGTGCCCGAGCGATCGGCGCTGCTCCGGGTGCTATATCGATTTGGAATTCAACTTGACGGTGAGGTGGCAGACCAGGAGAATCCTCGGGAAATACTTCCGGATAGTTGCAAACAATCGGAATATCATCAATCTTCTTCTCCCCAGATGGCTGCTCGGCGACGAGAGCCAGAATAGCAGTATGCCCTTTTCGAATACATTTCTGAGCTTTCATGAAGGATATGATGCCCATGACTGCAACAACTTTTTCGCCCTGAACGGAAAGAGTTTCTCCACTCGGGAGAGGAATTTGAACAATTTTCTCATGACAGATGATCTCGGCTTGGTTTTTAGATAACCAATCCATACCTACAATTACATCAAAACTACCGAGTGTGACCGGCATATGGTCAATATCAAGTTTATGACCAGCCAACTCAAGCTTACAACCCTTAAGAATGTTGGTTGTTTCAATTATTTGGCCATCGGCTATTTCTATTACGTACTTAGCTTCTAGCAGAGTTGGAGTTTCTTTTATCATATCACTAACCTTCTTAGATATAAAACGCCTATCAGCACTGGTGTCAAAAAGGACATAAGCAAAGTAATTGTTTAAGAGGAACTTACCGATGACCACATTATTATCATATCGAGCTTCTCCGGATCCTAGCATGAAGGCTTTTCCTCTCGCTCCATTCCCTCCATTATTACCATTGTTGTTGCCACTGTTGTTGTCTTAATTAGGGTTGTGATTGCCATTACCCCCTTCTTTAACTGAGGACAATTCTTCCGAAAGTGTCCTCCTTCCCACACTCAAAGCAACCCTTTGTAGAGCCTGGTTGTTGAAAAGGCTGCTTAACTTACAACTCACCCCTACAATCCTTGGCAGCATGGCCTATCTTACCTCACCACTTACAACGGTTACAAACCCCGAAATGATGGAAGTTGCATTTGTTGCACTTAGGGGATTTCCCCGCATATCCACCTTGATTTTAACCTGAAGAGGTCGTCTGATTGAAGTTCTTAGCAGGCTCAAACTTACGCTGCTGCTGCTGAGGTTGATTAAACTAGGGTCCCTTGGAGTTGGAGTTGTGATCAATCTTGCGCTTATGATTTTTAGTGGATTTAGAAACCGAACCCCTCGGGGGTAGGTCCCTTGAGTCACCGCCTGATCGGTTAACTTGTGGGCAAGTCTGATGGTCTGTTGGATGGTAGTAGGGTTGGATGAGGTGATCATGCTCTGAATCTGAGGCACTAAACCTCCAATGTACAACTCAATCCTTTTGTAATCCGGGGTCACCATGTGTGGGCACATGGTAGCAAGCTCATGGGAGCGAGTGTTATAAAGTTCAATTTCAGAACCTTCCATTTTCAGGTTCCAGAATTCCCCTTCCAGCTTCTGAATCTCATCCCGAGGACAGTACTCCTCCTTCATCATTGTCTTGAACTCCTCCCACGGCAGTGCATTCGCCATAGCTAGACCAAACATTTGGACCTGAGCGTTCCACCATGTGAGTGTCGGGCCCTCCAAAGTACCAGAAACAAACTTGACCTGATTCGCCAAGGGACAGTTGCACATGGCGAATACCGACTCCACTTTCTCGAACCATCGAAGTAGTCCGACAGCTCCCTCAGCTCCACTAAAAGTGTGGGGCTTACAGTCTATGAATGTCTTGAATGTACATGCTGGTTGACTATTCTGCAGACCTGGATTTTGAAACATAATATAGGATCGGGATTATAAAGCTTGAGAACGACGCTTTGAGAGATGAATTGTCTTCACTAGTCAATGGTTATAGTATTTACCTGCAGCATTTTGTGCTGCTAGAGCCTCAGCCACACTATCGTTAATTAGTGTCGCCAGCTCAGCTGCCGTCATGTTAATGGTGCCTTGACCAACACGACCTCCATGTCCTCTTCCCGACATAATTATTCACATTCACAAATACAAAATAATGCAAAATATATCGCATTTCAAACACTATATATACAAGTAAGGAAATGATAACTAAACACAACGTCTAATATTTTGAAATTAAATAAGTTGTAAAGCTACAAGATATATAATTCAAAACATCAAACTTCTCATGCTTTTATTGAATGGGAACAACCTTACCCGTCTAGGTTTGAAATAGAAAGACATAAACAAAGCATAAATAAAAGGAAGGATAAGATAGAATAATCATCAAACATCATCGTCATCGGAGGAAATGCATGATAGAGCATCATCTATCTCAACAGGCTCCTCCTTGATTGGCTCATCCTCAAATGGCTCCTCCTCGGCGTCAGAAAGCGGGGCATTCCCTTGCCAAAGTGCTGCCTCCATTTGGGCCTCCAGATGTGCCACTCTACTCAAAATCCCTTCGGCAACATCATCTAAGGTGTCCACCCTCGTTTCTAAATGTTGAACCCTATCCACTAGATGGTTATGGACCTGATCCGTCACTGCTAGCTCAGTGGTCAAATGCTCAATCTGTTCCTTATTCTCTTCTACTTGTAACTCCCGCTGCAGAATACCAGGTATGTCACTAGCAGTATCCTTCATAATTCCTAATTCCTTAGTCATAAAAACTACAGAAGCCGCAAAAGCTTTCTCGATGGTGCATGGCAAGCTAGGTAAAGTAGATGATGAAGAAGTGGAACCAAAATAAGGTGATAGAACATTTCCCATCTCGATCCATCTTTGGATCATTTTAGGGAACGAATCCCAATTGCGCGATACATTCCTTGCCCGCATGTTACTCGGCTCACCCTGTTCAACAGAATTATCACTAGAACTGGTCCGACGCCTTTTGGGCTCCGGGGAAGGTAGGATAGGTGTATCATGTCCCGGTGCCTTAGGTGATGGTGGTGGGGTTGACGACATAGTCATGTAACGTAATATATAAGTGCCAAAATCCAAACGTCTATGACATGTAACTAATGAGTGAGGTTATAGTCTAGTATGCAATCCTAGTTCTCTATAACCAATAACTCTGATACCAATCTGTCACACCCCCAATTTCAACTAACAGAGTTTTACCGTTTGGGAAGTGACAAACCAGGATCTCATTCATTAGTTACATTGAACAACTCTATATGGGACTCAAATGAAAATATCATATCAATTAGAGTAAACCGGGAATCGAATAAATAAAGTAAATGAGCAAAACAAACGCTAAAGAAAGTAAATGCTCAAAACAACGCACCCAAAAAGTCCAGTCCAAACATAAAGGAAAACAGTCCAAGTGTAATATTAAATCATAAGTCAAAAGGACTCCATGCATGTCCTAGATGTGCACCTGTACCTTATCTTAGCGTCCTGAGAAAACATGTAAGAAAAGATGTCAACACGAGGTTGGTGAGTTCACAGGTTTCGATATATAAATAAACGTTTACCAGATTATTGTACATTCAATATGCATCTATAGGTAGCTAACCTACGTTTCATGTTTAACTTAAGCGCTCACAACCGAAGCTGACTATTTGTTTATTTGCCTCCTGCCAGGTCTATCAACTCTGGCGATGTGAGTAGGCTAACATTTCACCCGTTCGACCTCAAATCGAGTTAGCGCGACTAACACGGGTGTGATTTTTCAAACCCATTAGTACTACTAAACATTACATCGCTCTGATCCATATTAACGGTTCGATGTGTGTTGAGGACTTTCAGTGATAGCGTGTTACGCTTAGCTTTAACATTGATAACATATGAATTATAATAATCTCAAATATAGTTGTGACATGCTTTCTCCCACAAGTTAAAACAGTAAAAAGGGGCCGTGAAAACTCACCTGATTGCGTAGGAAGTAATCACACAATTATGAAATTGAAATCTCAAGCGTTAGCCCGACACAGCTCACGAATGCCCTAGAATTATAACATAGTTATTAGGGATAAAATGAGAATCGTGACGATGACACGGAATGAGAAACGTTCTAATGACCATGAGTAGACGAACGTGTGTACGGGAATACGGATTTTTAGGATAAATAATTAGAGTGGTTATGATACGCGATGAAAACGATAATTACAATAAATAAATAAATATTTCCAATCGTTTTCGACATTAAGTAATGATTTAGAAAAATAATATTATTATATTATATTTAAACTCAAATAGCTACTACGATACTATTAAAGTGATAAAAATAGTAACGTATTATTTTTATTCGAAAATATGATTACGATTAGAAGATATACATAATTTTATTATTTATAAAATTTAAAATGTTTCACAATATCGAGAAACGTGTCGAAAATAATATATATAAATATATTATTTTAATAGGAGTTACGGTTTGAAAAATAATATAGTTTATATTATTTTATTCGGAGTTGAAGGTTAAATAATGATAATATATACATATTATTATAAAAATATGAAATACGTAACAACGAGGGTTTATAAAATCAATCCCGAGTCCACGGGTAGTTTTTCCGGTTTAAACATATTAGAATAATATTATAATAATAGTGGAAGGGTTTTTATAATTAAAATATTAACCAATAATGTAATTAAAAAGAAAACAGGGGAGGAGGGCTCGAACCCGGGTCTCCTCCCCAACAGCACACACACTTAACCAACACACCCGCTCAGGCAATCGCAACAGGGATCCAAACAAACGGGTTTTGATTTAGAACTCCCCTGAGTTATCTCCTTTTACGCGAGTTCGAACCAAGACTCAACCAATTACGCATGAATTCGACCATAAATGGAAACAAGTGCATAGGGGTTTTGTTAAATGACCTATTACGAGTCTGAGGTAAGATTTAATTGCAAAATCGATGAGTTTAAGATCAATTAATTACAGAAATTAAAACCGAAAACCCTAGGTTTGATCTTGAATCGATTTGAAAAATCTGATGTTAGAACTGGTTGAAAACATAGGGCTTTTATCAATTAGAATATTGCGAAACTGATGGTATAGTTTAATTTGATTGAGGAGGTGTTTAGGATCAAAACCCCCAAATTGAATAAGAACAAACCCTAGTTTATGAATCTTGAAAAATTCGATAATGATTATTCAATTGTTATGGGGCTTTCAAAGAGCAGATGATTGCAACTCTAACCATATAAATTAATTGAATTTAGATTGAGTCTAGGAATAAAATCCAAAAATCGATTTATAATTGAACCCTAGATTACGGATTTTGATTCAATCGATGATACAAGGCTATATTATCATAGGGATTTTAGTTAACCGACTAAAAAGAAGGTGTGAGGAGTTTCAATTACCTAATAGGATGTCGGATTGATAGTGTCCGACCAAAACTCAGACCTGCCAGCTTGTTCTTGTTTTCCGGTGTCTCTTGCTGCAATTCCGGCCGAAATGAGGTGTGAAACAGCTTCAAGGGAGTTCGTTTTATGTGCGCAGAGGGTTGGTTTGCAACAATGATAGCTCAGTTGGTCGAATTTGATGATACATAAGGAAGAATGAGGCGGTTATGGTTTGATGCTCATTAATTCGTTTAATTCGGCCAATTATGCTGATTAATTCGATGGTAATGGTCGTTAAAGACATAATCGTGGGTATTCAGTTACAATATCCAACCAAAATCGGTTTGAGAGTTTGAATTTGAGCTAGTTGTCAGGAGTTTGACTTTCAAAAGTCAAACAGAAATCAAGTTTGGTCAAATTACACACCTAGTCCTTGTAATTTCCTGTTTCTGAGTTTGGAACTTGGCAGAAATAGTCCCTGAGGTTTGGATTAGGTTAGAACAGGTTTTTTTGACTTTCAAAAGTCAACAGGAATCAACTATCGGCTAATTACAAGATTGGTCCCTCCAATTTCATGCATGTGAGTTTGAATACAGGCAAGGTTAGTACCTTGGGTTTGAATTGAGTTAAATAAGTTTGGATTTAACGGAGTTAGTCTAAAAATTCCTGATTGTCACACTCGTGTTATTACAAGTGAAAACCCGAAGAAACCGAGCACGAGAATAAAGCCCAAGAAATAAAAGTTAAAAAGTTGAAATTCCGGTCTCTCGCGATACGCGAAGGGAGAAGCTACAAGCCTCGCGGTACATGAGGATCTTAAAATCCGGGCTCGACTAAATAGTCCCTCATGGTACGCGAAGGACTAGCCACCATTTCTCGCGGTACGTGAGGGGCTGGCTTAACTCTCAAGCGGTACGTGAAAGAGTCGGATTCCGTGAAAGTTTGTAAAAATCAAATTAAATAGAATTTTAATCCCATTAGGTCAGGGGTTCATATCTCAGCCATCTTGGGAGAAAAAAGAGACGTTTTTGGGAGTTTTGGAAGCAATTGAAGAGCAAGATCAAGGCTTTCGATTCCGGGTTTGTCTAGATTAGATTATTCGGGTTTAAAGTTTCGACCTTTGCTTAAAATTGGTTTGTTCAAGATCATGTGTTCCTTGATTACTTCTGATATTCTTGTTTTGAACATGATTATAGGCTAAAATTTATATAATGCCTAGGTTACATGATGAATATTTGCTAAAGTTATGATTTTTATCGGTTTTTGGATTCGAATCATGGTTTGATGATTTTGTAAAGAACTTAGTATGATGATTATGATGTATATGCATGCTTTAATTCTGATTGTGTGATTGATTTCAATTCCTTATGTAGGTCCCCGGGTGTCTCGATCGTTACGTGTGGGTGTGTAACTAGTCGGACGGGGTGCGGAATACCCGTGACTAGGTGGAGAATCAAGTAACACAAAGTAAACCGATAGTGAAAACACTTTCAAATTTCGTCTATTATAAAACTTATAGGTTACAGAGATGTTACAAAATGAGTATGTACATAACTTCTGTCACCACAACCTATTTGTACTAGACCTGATCTCTGAATTGTTCCTACGTACTTAACAAGTACGCAGGGTATTCTTGCGTACTTGCTAAGTACGCAGGAAGTAATTCATGCGCAGGAAGTAATTCATGCGCACATTCAAAGTGCGCAAAACACTTAGAGAAAACAGACGACTAGTACATACATTAGAAATTACAACTCGATAACTAATACATATAGACACTAACATACAAAGACTAATACATACAAGATAAGTACAAAAGCTAAGACAATATCCAGAGTGTTTGTCACACAAAAGTGCTTCAACAAACTCCCTTTTGACAACAGCTCTAGATTGTCTTCGGTATTCACTGCTCCCCAGCTTTAGCTTCCATCTTCTTCATGTAGTCAAGACAGAACTTGACCACCTTGTCATATTAAGAAGCAAGGAACTTTGTCCACTCGTCCGTGTACATGCAATACTTGTCAGCTAGCGCCTCCAGATCTTTCACAGAAAAGTTTATGAAGCAGACTTCATCAAAAACTCTGATCAGTTCCCTTGGCACTAAGCTTCCACTCTCGAACAACACCTTTCCAATCACCACTACCTTGCCCGATTTAGGATCTACGTACCTGTACGATATGTTACCGAGGATATCCTGAGATAACTTGCTCAGGGGAATCCAGGTTTCACACAACACTGGCTTGTATACTAGTTTCTTTAAGCTTTTATGAGTCATAGGATGTCTAACATTCTTGTCCCTGACTCGCTTGGGCACTTGATGCTTAAACATTTCGAACTACCTAGATCTTACCTCTCGCTGTAGAACCTGCCACAAACCCATCGTTACTGCGTGATTTGAGTGACCCATCAGCTCTCGGTTTGCTAGGTACACAAGGTCATACTTTGGCAAGGATCTGAAAGCTTCACTGGTTGGTTTCAAGTATTGAACCCCCCCAGCTCGCTTAATTGCAAACAACTTCTTGTCATTCTCGAACCTCACAGCTAAGATCATACCTGTCGCTACATGTTTATCTATGATTGATGCCTTCTGCCAGACAGGAGTCGGATCCTTTGATGAACTTGCAGGCGTATGTTTGCTTTTCTACGCCTCTGGATCCACAGGTGTAGGGTCGGTAGGAGAGGCTTCAGTCGACGCCTCAACAGTACTTACAGGCTCGACTGAACCTGTGTCAAGATTAGTTTCAAAGAATGGAGCTTCGAAAATCTCTCCATCCTCAAACTCATATTCTCCTTCCCCGTCACCCTTGGGAACTTCAATCACAACATCCTCAACCTCCTCATCCCAGTCATCACCAGACTCGATCTCTCCCTCTTCCAGATTGCAGAGAGCATCGATCTGTGCTTCTTTGGAATAGTCTGGCTCTAATAATAAGATCACATCATCTGACACGTCGTCAGTTAGATCTTTCAATACGTCAGCCACAGACTTTCCTTTTTCACGACCCAAAACATCACCTCCACCTTAACTCCGAGTAGACTCCCCCTCAGCCATAGGCACGGCAGAAATGGGAACAATCGCCAAAGTCGATGATTACTGCTCAAATCCACTCGGTCCGACTTTAGGATCCTTATCCTGATCATCTCCCTTAGTTAGATCAATTAAGTGACAAGCCTCTTCACTGCTAGGCTTAGGTGGTTACTTCTCCAACAATACTTTCAATCTCTCCCCCTGAGCAGCAAACGTCTTGGCCATATCACATACCAATTTAACCATAACATCATGCTCCTTACGCTGCTTTTCATCAATCGCTTGCTGTTTCTTCAAAGCGGCTACTTCATCAATCAATGAGTTTATCTGGCCCGGTTGCTTGTCAGATTCTTCACTTGATTTCTGTACCATTTCAAGTAATCCAACAACTTGAGTCTCTAGAGTAGTGATCCTGGCATCTCTAGGATCAGGACCCCTAGACGACAATTCTTCGGATTGATGAGTTGGGAAGGTGAAGATTTCATCAAAATCAAATCCATGAGTAAAATCCAACTCAGGAAATGGTTCACAAATGTGTTAGAGAGTGGTTGTGGGGATTGAGGTAGGGATGGTGGTTGTTTGGATGGTGGTTGGGGTGATGGTGACAGACTCGGTCAGAATTGGAGACGTTACCACCACCTGGACAGATTGTACAAGGAGGGTTACCATCACAGGAACCTCCTCTGTGATAGTAGTAGTAGTAGTAGTAGCCTCAACAGATGTTACCAATGGCCTCCTCCTCTGTGGTCGATAAAGCTGCCGTGAAGGTGAAGTAGAAGTCGATTCAGTGCTCGCAGCTGTCACTGTTACTTGCCTCTGAGCACTTACTTCCACCTCATGAAGAATAGGTTGATGTTGCCTATCTCCCAGACACTTGTTGATACTTTCCCGTCTGCATCTCTGTACAGTAGCGTCCGAATCAGAATCGGGCTCATATTCACTGCTAGTCTCTTGTCACTTTCTCTTGTAAGATGACTCGGGAAGTGTCACCTTCGTCAATCTCTTTGGGTGAGCCTGTGATGGTGCATCATCAAAATCTAATGAATCTGACTCGGTCGCTTCTGAGTCAGATTCTTCAGCACCCGCACTTCCCTGTTCTTTTTCTCCTTCGTCTGCAGACACTTTATCCTCTGATTCAACTTCCGGTTGTTCATCACTTGTTCACTGAGTTCAGGCTCAGACTCTACACTATACCATCTCCAATCTGCATGCGCCACATAAGCTTCATTGATCAGGTGGCCAAAGAGTGGAGTATGCTCAGGGGTAGGTTCTACACAGCCTGGCATTAAGAAATGTGAGAAAACTCTCTTGGCCACCCGCTTAACTTGCAATCTCTCCCCAATAGCAGGTAGATTAGGCAACACATCATTTATCAAGAGTTACGCAAATCTAGGGTATAACAAGAACCTATGCCTCTCCGCTGTGTTAATCTGATCAGTGATAGCCTTGTAGATGTAGCGGGAGAAGTTGTAGCCCTTGTTGAGAGATAGCCCAACCATAGCGGCTGCTAGATCATGACCCATGGCATCCTTCCCTGCCTTCCTGGAAGACATGCACACGATCATAATGTGGGCAAAGTATCTCCACTGATCCAACACCCACATCTTCTTGTAAGATGAATAATCCCGCACACCGATGTATACCATACGTTGTCTCCAACACCCATCCACAAAGTAATCAGGATAGGAGATTGGGTTGCTTGCAAGATCTCTGAAGTGTAAGACCCGCCTGATGGTGTCCTCAGAAATGGAAATATCATGACCTGCCACAGTAGCCCGAATGACATTGGGGGTTACTGTGCAGTCATGTTCTGCAGTATCCCATAACTGCTCCAAGTACGGTCTTGATACGACAGGGTCTGCTGAAATAGCATAGCTTATTGTAGATGCATAATATGTCCCTAATCCCTTGTAATATGTATTTCATCTATGTTTAATGTAACTATTTGATATATTAATGAAATTACATGTTTATCCTTAATGTTTACTCATATATAACGACTGTGTATTAAACGATCTGATAAATAGCGATAACGTTGATCAATCGTGCTAATGAAAGGCCCATTCGCACGAATGGATCATGAGAATGATCCATTCGCGCGAATAGATCATGAGAATGATTCATTCGCTAGAATAAGTCATGAGAATGATTCATTCGTACGAATGAACCATTCTAATGATTCATTCTTACGAATGAACCATTCCGATGATTCATTCGCACGAATGAGTCCATTCACATGGCTCATTCGTACGAATGGCCTCAGCACTATATTTAGAACTTTCACTTTATGAGCACATAAAAAACAAATACAACACATATACACATAGAACCAGACTAAGCAACAGAACACAAAAACTCTTTGCACCTGTATTGTCGAATCTCTGTCCGTTGAGAGTTTCCAGGTCTTGTATCCAACTTCTCTACACCAAAGGGTCGATAGAAACCTTCATTTCGACATCTAATCCGCTCATTTCTTACGACCCGATCCGTGTCATAGATTGGATTGCCAATCAAATCGGATTCCGCATGATTTGGTTCGGTTAATGTGTTGAATCATTGGATCAAGGTAGATCCCGATCCAACAAAGTGGTATCAGTTGGATCGAGATCTACCTTGATCCAATGATTCAACACATTAACTGAACCAAATCGTGCGGAATCCGATTTGATTGGCAATCCAATCTATGACACTGATCGGGTCGTAAGAAACGAGCGGATTAGATGTCGAAACGAAGGTTTCTATCGACCCTTTGGTGTAGAGAAGTTGGATACAAGACCTGGAAAATCTCAACGGACAGAGATTCGACAATACAGGTGCAAAGAGTTTTTGTGTTCTGTTGCTTAGTCTGGTTCTATGTGTATATGTGTTGTATTTGTTTTTTATGTGCTCATGAAGTGAAAGTTCTATATATAGTGCTGAGGCCATTCGTACGAATGAGCCATGTGAATGGACTCATTCGTGCGAATGAATCATCGGAATGGTTCATTCGTAAGAATGAATCATTAGAATGGTTCATTCGTACGAATGAATCATTCTCATGACTTATTCTAGCGAATGAATCATTCTCATGATCTATTCGCGCGAATGGATCATTCTCATGATCCATTCGTGTGAATGGGCCTTTCATTAGCACGATTGATCAACATTATCGCTATTTATCAGATCGTTTAATACACAGTCGTTATATATGAGTAAACATTAAGGATAAACATGTAATTTCATTAATATATCAAATAGTTACATTAAACATAGATGAAATACATATTACAAGGGATTAGGGACATATTATGCATCTACATACTCCCCCTTGGACCTAGATCCCTTCAAAATGACCTAACTAACATTAGTTGGTCTTCAACATCTCTTTTGTACGAGTTTTCCAGTTAACTCCGACGTGTATGTCAAAAGCAAAGCATATACGTATCACTTTCACATACTGCAACGCCTGGTCTATATCTGCAACTTCAAAAAATGGTTGACACTTGTATAAAGTTGTAACATCTTGTTCAGACAAGTTGGTCAGCCACAAGGGATCAAAGACCCTGATGGTCTCCCATGACCCTTCTTTACAAAGCACTATAACAGCTTCACCAGTACACCCATCATAGTACCACCATTTGAACTGATCTGAGAAGTCCTAGATCATTTTCCTTAAAGGAATCTTCTTCATGATCGTTGGAGGTTTCCACTTTAAGACAATTAGGGGCTTCTTGGTGATTGGATGAACCTTTTCCTTGTGAATGTATCGTGTAGGCATTTGTGGCTTGAAGTTCACCCACTTCTTCCGGTATTCGTATTGTAATTGACGTTCAAACCATTCGGATAGACCGGAAGATTCGTTGTATAGAAGCTTTAAATGCGCCAATTGATTTACTTCAAATGCGGGCAGCGTCTTGAAGTCATGAGGGTACCTGAAATATTGTATGCCCTTCTCTCTTTTTATAGCATAGCAGCTTAAGTCGTTGAAGTATGCCCAACTGATTATACGACCATCAGACTTGTGTCCTTTGAGTCGATAAACTTTAGTGTACTTGGTTGGAGGAGAGGGCTTTGAGTTCTTCTTTAATTCGGCCATGTATTCCATCCACTGACTTTTACGTTCATTCAGCTCGTCAATGTCAATAGTGGAGGGACCGGCTTCATCTCCTTTGTTGTCGATAATGCGGTTGACCTCCTCGTCGGACTGCTGAGTGAATAAGTCTACGAAGGAGGGAAGATCATCACCATCTACTGATGTGTACTTTGGATATTCTTGATCAGTGATGTCTTCGACTTCAACCTCATCAACGTCTTCTAGTTCGTCAGAGGAGGGATAATCAGTTGTAGGAACAGATGCCTCTTCAGTGATTACTTCATCGGGATTCATTTGAAATAGCTCGGCAATCTGTTCTTTTGACAAGCAGTGTACGATTTCCCCTTCCTCTTTGTCATAAATAACTGAATGTTGGATGATCCCTTGCATGTCAAGCATATAAGTTAACTTTGAAGGTTGTTGCTTGAGAGGCATCACATCCAAAACTATTTACATAAACAATCATAAAATAAGCATGTGAGAATAAGAAATTTCATTGATATAATCAAAATAAAACTGAAATTATTTACATAATAATCTAATATTTACAATAAGACAACTTAAAACACTTAAAACAAAAACTATCAACCTTCAGTGCCCTTTTGTGTATCTGATGATGGGCCTTCTGATTTGTCTGATTTTTGCTTTGTGTGTGCCTCTGCTTCTGCTGTCTTTGAAGCACTTGATGCAGCACCAGCATTGGCACCATCATCCTTATCTTTGTCATTATTGTCATCATCATCATCGCTATCATCATCATCATCGTCGTCATCATCATCACCATCATCACCATCATTGCGAGCACCCTCAATTCTGGGTGTCGGGTCTCTTCTGCTTTCTAAGTCTTCCAACAGTCTCTTATTATCCTCCTCAAGCCTTTGTATCCTCTGAGCATGTGCATCAACAGTTTTAGACAACTGTTGATTCTGGTTTGTAGCAGTGAGAAGGAGGGCTTGTTGATCATTACACCTAGTGGAAAGACTTCTGATGGCTTGGGCTTGTTCAGTATTTTGCAGAGTCAACTGACTGATCTGCGAGCCCTGTTGGTCAATACGCTTTGATTGCTCTTCATTCTGAGCCAGTAAACGAAGTAGCAAACTGTTTAAAGTACTGATCTGGTCGTGTAGAGAGACAGTCGACAGTGACATTGAAGATTCAGCTCGAATAGTTGATGGCTGTGATGTAGGAGCAGTCGTGTAGATGGGAGGAGGCACAGTTTGTGTCTGAGGCATAGATGTTGACATTGGAGCCTCAGACCTGGTGGCAGTTGCTGTAGTGGCAGAGGTGCTCTCCGTCCTCCTAACAAGCTTAAACTTTTGGCGTTTGGCCATTCTCTTTCCTCTTCCTCTCTTGACTGGGGTAGATTGGGAAGAAGGAGCAACAGATACTTGTGGACAGTCAGGGACAAAGTCAGCATCCCTGATGTCATCATCAATCCTTGAGCTTCCTTGATCTGCTCCCCTTTTTCGTTTTGTTGCGACCAATCTTGCCCCTTGTTGACTGATTTCAAAATCATCTTCAGTGTCCTCAGAATCAGTAAACAGGACGGTGTCCAGGTTAACGTCTTCTGGGTTAGTTGGAAGGGAAGAATCGATAGCAGCAACAGTGGGGGTGGTGGCAGCGGTAGATGGAACATTAGGAGCATTGCCACCATCTCCCTGACCATCTTGGTCGTCATCATCTTGGTCGTCAGCTGGAGGTACAACAATATCCTCCCTGTCAGAATCACTGTTATCGTGACGCCATTTTCTATTTGCTGGTGCCACATAATCTGGATTTGCCAGATGTCCAATAAGTCGTTTGTGAGGTGGCTTTGTTGGTCTGCCCCTGTAGGTCTGTACCCTGTTTAGAGTGACATCCTTCATGTGTTCTAGCTTGATCATGTCGATGTCTGACCTTGGCAGAAGAGGAAGCTGGTCATCTATTATCATTTGTAAGAATCTGGGGTACATAATATACGCATTGTCCCCCTTAAGATAGATGTTTTCCTTAAGATGCGTGAACACCATCTCGGAAAAGTTGAACGGAATGTTCAACACCAGTGCAACGAATGCGCTTTGAATTGTTTCGCGCATATCATCAAATCCGCCACGACGGGAACCGAGGCAATGCAGAAGAACAAGTCCAAGATACTTGTACTGCGGACAGAGGTTCGCTTTGTTTAAAACTCCCTCTTCTACATTCCCGTCGTACTTTATTCTCATGAAGCATCCACGGACCAGATATTTATCCAGAGTCACTGGATCTTCAGGATGATCACCGAATTGACACAATCGGCGAATGTGAGCTGCCGATACAACCACATCTTGACCTGCGATCTTCCCTCGTATGACCGGTGGAGATACCTCGCAGTCAATCTCGGCAGAGGCCCAGAACTCCCTTTGATGCGACGTATATGGAGTCCGGTGATGGGATATAGCATGAGCAATCCTTGATCTTGATAAAAAGTCGATCATGCCGACAAACGGACGTGCATTCTTTGATGTAGGAATCATGTACGCACATATGTTGCTTTTTATTGAAGCCTTAAGAACAACTGGAGCTCTGTGCGCCATAACGATCAGTCTGCAAACACAAAAACATGAAGCACATCAGATCAGTACATGCAAGATTTTGGAAATATGAACTTTTGGACCATTTTCCCTTTGTACGAATGAACCCTAAGAGTTGGTTCATTCGTGCGAATGGATCATTCTGCCTATTCATTCGTGCGAATGAGTTTCATTCGTGTGAATGAGCATTCATTCGTGTGAATGAGTTTTCATTCGTGTGAATGAGTTCTCATTCGTACGAATGAACATGAAGAGTGTGTCCATTCGTATGACAGACGGGTCGCGATCCAATTTGTCCAAAAATTCGATCAAGACTTGAAAAGATTTGCCGAAAAAGACACCAACACACTCGACTATGATTTTCAACCAATATTTAGCATTTTAATTGGTTTATTAAGTCACTTTTTACGTTTTTTAGGTTTGGTTTTCGGTTTTGAACCCTAAATCTAGTCAAGTCATCCAAAAATCGAGTATACAGACGATTAATCTCTTGAGGGTATACCTGAAAACAAAAATCAAGCGTTAGATCGGTGATTGGACGGAGATTTGTTCAAATGCAGATTTTAATCAAACAGACGTGCGAATAAGGATTTCTGATTTGTGCGAATGATGCTGAGAATGCGAATGAATGGCCTTTTTATAGGATGGCCTGGTTCATTCATACGAATGGCCCATTCTGGTCAGTCCATTTGTGCGAGTGACCCAGACTTGATTCATTCTGCCACTCATTCGTACGAGTGGACCATTCTGGTCAGTCCATTCGTGTGAGTTGATTCATTCTGCCACTCATTCGTACGAGTGGACCATTCTGGTCAGTCCATTCGTGTGAATGAGCTATTCTCCTCATCCATTCGTACGAGTGAGCCATTTTGCTCATCCATTCGTACGAATGGGACAATCCCCTTATGCAAATTAAACTTTTCAAGTTAAATGGGGTATCCGACCACATCGGTCTTGACAACAATTTGATTATGAAGTAATTTACATTTAATTATGAAGTGAGGGATCAATTATGAAGTTTTGGAATAGTTTATGAAGTAAAGGAACGATTTGATCAATCAGGAAGTCAAGCGGTTTTCAAATTTTGATTTTCTGACAGTCGTTCGAGTCTTATCAGATAATCTAAAATTCAGGAAAAGTAAAATCTTTTGGGATTTTTGAATATGTAATGCTGAAAATAATATCAACAAGATATATACACGCATGTCTTAGTAAGAATGATCCTTATGAGAAATCATACAAACTTAATGACTAATGATCTGAGACATTTTGAATTTTGTAGATACAACTATACAATGGTATTTACACATCTTTTTCTGAGAAAGATCCGAACGTGGGATCAGTACTAAGCTCATAGCAATCAACAACATTGCAAATTATCTGAGCTTTAAGTACACTTAGTCAAAATGCGATCATTGATATGTTTGTCCATCTTAAACCTATGCAGACCTCTTCTCAACACTTACAAGATGATCTTAAAGGATTGAGTCCATTGTCTATGTGTCCCACACTAGTTAAGAATTGACTTGAATTACTTTTCAAAACATGTTAATGTTTCAAATCAGCACAACTTACTTAACCAGCCATCATAAGTTCATGAGATCTCAGTTATTCCCTGTTACTTCTTTACTACACCAATTTTATTTTTTTTTAGTATTCACAGTGACAGCCATCAGCTCATGGACGGCTTCAGCCAGGTATTTACAAGGCAATATGGACGTATGCAGCTAACGATGTTTGTGTTCATCCTATCCCATGGATGGCTTCAACCAGGCTGCAACCCGGTAATATGGCACATATACGGATTCAGATTCATACTTTTATTTTATTCTTAATCGCATGGACGGCTTCAGCCAGGTATTTACAAGGCAATATGGCACGTATACGACTTCGGAATCTAATTTTTAATTTTATAACTACTTTCTGATATCTCATTAAACTGATGATAACTGGTGTGCACAGAATGAGAAACACCTTCAGTTTCTATTGTTGATTTTCGTCAATCCTTTCACCATTATGTGACTCACAAGACAATATCTAATATGGTATAGATTGATCATCAATGGTCGAGATTCAGTAAGATAAGCCTATCAATGCATCACATGTCGACCTAGTGTGACTATTCACTATGACATTAAATGCAATGTGCTTCATACATATGGTTAGTGTGCCATCACTTTCCAAAGGTTGGATACGATTTCTCATTTTTGAGTTTTTCAGATGTTTTTGTGTTTTAGTCTGTACAAAAATGGAAAATCTTTTTGAAATTATTATTATTTTTTTTAATTTTTTTTTAAAACAAACTGTACACAAATAACTGTACACAATATAAAAATCTTTTTGGAGTCTCAGATAACTAGCGTCTGTGTACTATCATTTTTCTCAGCGAGAGATCATTTTCTTACTGACATTTTCTCCCCCTAAAATTTTAAAATGAAAAATCTTTTTGAGTTTTTGAGATTTTTAATAAACGCAAGAAAGAAAATATATACAGGAACGTAATTGATAAAAATGATTATTGACTCGACTCTTGGTCCGGAACAACGTCATCCTTCTTTTTCATGTCGTTTACCTCTAACAAGAATAAAAATCTTGGTTTGTCAAAGGCTTTTGTATAGAGGTCGGCCTTTTGGAAATCAGTGTTAATTTGAACCATATCAATCAGTTTCTTTTCAAAACAATCACGAATGAAGTGATATTTTATGCCGATGTGTTTGGTTTTTGAATGCTGAACCGGATTCTTAGTGATAGCTATGGCAGCAGAATTATCTACATAAATAGGAGTGTTAGAGAATTGCAAACCGTAGTCCCGAAGTTGCTGTTGAATCCAGATAATCTGAGAACAGCAACTGGCAGCAGCGATGTATTCAGCTTCACATGTAGATGTAGCCACTGAAGTCTGCTTTTTGCATTGCCATGTCACAAGACGGTTTCCAAAGAACTGACACCCTGCAGATGTAGACTTGAAGTCTGTTTTGCAACCACCATAATCAGAATCACTATATGCAGTAAGCTCAAAGTTATCATCATTAGAGTACCATAATCCAAGATCAGGAGTACCCTTCAGATAACGAAAAATCCTTTTGACAGTAATTAAGTGGGAGACTTTTGGTTTTGACTGATATCGGGCACAGAGACATGTGGCGAACATGATGTCTGGTCGAGATGCCGTGAGATACATGAGAGATCCGATCATGGCTCGATAGAGAGTAGCATCAATATACTCCCCCTTGTCATCAGGCGAAATCCCATGATTGATCGCCAATGGAGTACCAACAGGTTTGGCATCAGTCATACTGAATCGGCTCAGTATGTCTCCAACATAATTTGTTTGATGAAGGAAAATCCCTATCTCATATTGATCTACTTGTAGCCCTAGAAAGAACTTCATCTCTCCCATGGAACTCATCTCGAACTTGTCCTGCATAACTCTTTCAAATTCTTTGCACAGAACATCATTCGTCGATCCGAAAATAATGTCATCCACGTATACCTGTACCATTAAAAGTTCTCCACCCTTTTCTCTAATGAACAACGTGCAGTCGATGACACATCTTCTAAAACCATTGTTCAGAAGATGAGTGGAAAGTGTCTCGTACCACGCTCGCGGAGCTTGGTGCAATCCGTACAGTGCCTTGTCCAATTTGTAGACACGGTCACGATGCATAGGATCTTCAAACCCGGGAGGTTGACTGACGTATACGACTTCACTGATTTCTCCATGAAGGAATGCACTCTTTACATCCATTTGATAGACTTTTAACCTTTTGTAGGATGCATAAGCAAGAAAAATTCGAATTGCTTCCAGACGAGCAACCGGTGCAAACACTTCATTGTAATCTATACCTTCAATTTGCCTAAATACTTGAACGACCAAACGAGCCTTATTTCTTATGACTATTCCTTGATCATCCCTTTTGCGACGAAGAACCCATCGAGTACCAATCTTCTTAGCTCCTTTTGGTAAATCAACTAACTTCCAAACTCCAAGCTTCTGAAATTGGAGTAGTTCTTCCTGCGTTGCATTTACCCAAGATTCTTCTTTTAAAGCATCTGTTATAGACCGTGGTTCGATTTGCGAGACGAAACATGAATGCGCACAATCGTTGACTACTCCAGATTCCATGATTTCTGAGTAGACTCCAGAGTTGATCTGACCCCTAGTTTTAACACGAGATGTGGGATCACCAATAATGTTCTGTTGAGGATGAATTCTATCAATCCTACCCACAGGATGAGCAGGAACCTCAACAGTTTGTTCAAGGTTTGTGATACTCTGTTCAATTGCCACAGAATGTGAAACATCATCACTCAATTGTACAACATCATGGGAAGGATCTTCAATCACCTGGTCTATTTCTTGTCGAGAACCCTCATACTCTGAAGAAGAAGAAGAGTCATCATCCTGTGTGACTTGTGTGTTATTGGAGGACTCAGGAATGTCAGATGATGAGGGAGTAGGTTGCACGTGTTCATCAGGTGCGTTTTGAGAATCATACATCATTTGAACAGCAACCTCCTCATCTGAACATTCTGGAGGAAGATTAAACGAGGCAAAAAGTTCTTCATAATCAAACATCCAAGGAAGACCTTTTCCAGCAGCAGGAGAGGTATACTTTTGAACATCAACATGGTACCATTCTTCTACATTCCCAGAAGCTTTGTTGTAAACTCTTTTATTGGGAGTGCTGTACCCTAAGAAGTAACCTACCTCTACTTTCTCGTTAAACTTGCCATGAGCATCCTTTTTCAACATGGTACATGGAGCGCCGAACGGTTCAAGATACTATAAGTTCGGTTTCCGTCGATGCAACAATTCAAAGCAAGTTTTATCGTGACGCTTGACAACTAGAACCCGGTTGAGCGTGTAACACGCATTAGCAATAGCTTCATTCCAGAACTGCACGGGTAAGTTTGAGTCAGCGAGCATAGTCCTTGCAGCTTCTATCAAGGTCCGATTCTTCCTCTCAGCAACACCGTTCATTTGTGGAACATATGGCGCACTGAATTCATGGTGAATACCAAGTTTTTGACAGAAAGTTTCCATAAGGTGATTTTTAAATTCAGTACCATTGTCTGAACGGATCCTCCTAACCTTTAACTTATACAGAGACTCTAATTTGGTAATCAGAATCTCCACATATTCAAAAGTTTCAGATTTTTCTTTTAAGAACATCACCCAAGAATATCTTGAATACTCATCCGTCACAACCAAACAATATAAGTCTCCAGCAATGCTCTTCCGGTTGATAGGACCAAACAAGTCCATGTGTAAGAGCTCTAGTGGTATAGTGATGGAATGTTGAGATTTGGGTTTATGAGATTTCTTGGTTTGTTTGCCTTTCTTGCAAGAAACACACACGTCAGGAAGATGAAAACTTTTCACAGTGACTCCTTCAACAAGATTTTTGTGCACCAAATGATTCATTTTTCTGAGACTGAGATGTCCCATTCTTTTGTGCCATAAAATAGAATCCTTCTCAGTGGCTTTTGAAACAAAACATGATGCTGTGGACACTGAGGATGATGCTTGTGACATGTCAAGAATATAAAGATCATTCACTCTTGGAGCAGACATAACCACCATGTCTTCTGGAATCATAAACTCCTTTTTCAAGATATAACAATGCTTGTCATAAAAAAGAACCTTGAAATCCTTATCACAGATTTGAGAAACAGAAAGTAAGTTGTTATCCAACTGTTTGACAAAGTTGACCTTCTCAAAGCTGACAGCTCCATTAGACAGTGTTCCCTGAGCTGAGATAAAACCACCTTTATCGCCTGCAAATGAAACATAGTCCCCTTTGATATTTCTGACGTCGAAAAGGAGAGCTAAGTTCCCAGTCATGTGCCTGGATGCCCCACTATCAATAATCCAATTATTGCTAATAGGATTATAAAGGACAATCTGCACAAGAAGGAAAGTAATTAGTTTAGGTTAGGAACCCAAGCCTTTACGATCTTGGGTTTCCCAGTCTCATCTACAACAGTACAATCCATCCACTGTCCTTGTGGATTTTTGGAACAAGCATTTGACTTTGAAGTACAGTCGTCAGAAGCATCATCTGATTTTGCTTTCCACACATGTTGTTTGTGCAACGACTTTTTGTGGTAAACAGTGGATTGCTTAACGATTTGTACAGGTGTGGAACTCGAATCAGAGACCAACAAGTCATGCATCTTTTGTTTAACTTTCTTTTGATGCACTTGTTTTTGGGTAAAAGAGTTAGATTTTGACTTTAAAAACTTTTGTTTATTTTCTGGAAAATGGTTAACTCTTTTACTTGGCTTCTTAAGATAAGGACAGTTGACAACAACATGTCCTTGTGTACCGCACTCAAAACAGTATCTCCGCTCAACCATCCTCGGAGATCTGTATTGATTTTCACTTTGGTGAGTTTTTGAACCACCAGCCTTAGCTTCTTTTTGTTCAGCTGAAGAGAGTGACTTGTTTGATTGAACAGACTCTCCAGCTTTAACAAAATTAACCTTTTTGATTGAGGCTTTGGTTACTTGACTCTTCTGATCAGAAGTAGTGGGATAAGATGGACGGCAATTGGTTTGTTTAATTTTAAAAACATTTTTAGAAGCAGATTTTGAAATACCAATGCTGTCATTCTGTGGAGCAGACGAGTTTTTGTGTCCCAAACCACGAGTAGGACACTCATCGTCGTCTTCATCCCAATCTTCTACCATTCCATCAACACACTGGGACTTCGAGGTTGAAGCACCATTATCGTTAACCTTTGGTTGAGAAATTTTGTTTTCGGTTGGATCAACGACAAGTGGCATTTTGACCTTAAAGTCAATGATTGGCTTATCATCCGGTGTGTTTACCATAGTATTCAACACCGGTGGAGGACAATTTTTATACCCAAACCCAGGATTTTTCTTTCCTGTACGCCGTGAAATCATGTAATCAAGAAGGTAAGAAGAATTTGAATAACTTTTCATCTTTTGATTTAAAGTTTCATAATCACATTCGACAAGCGCCAGCTTTTTCTTTGTTTCATCAATCGTGTTTAAATAAAAAGTGATGGCATTTTGTTTGTTGATAACACAGATTTCTAATTCATGAACTTGCCTGTTTAAAAGATCAATTTTGTTTTTGAAGGCAAGTTCGTTTCCCTTTAAAACACGGTTTGCTTCAAGACAATTAGTTAAATCAGCAATTAAGTCTGTGTTGTGACTTTTAAGTGTCTCAACTTTCTTCTCAAGTTCATCACAAATTAAACATGGTTGAGATTCAGACTCACTTTCAAAACTGTCAGAATTTACCTGAATGCATGTGGATGTTTTTACCATAAAAGCACAGCTACAGGTAGATTCAGAAGAGGAATTGTTATCATCCACATCAGCTGTCGATTGACTTGAAGAGACAACAGATGATTTATCTTCATTCTCAGTTGTGAAGCCAGAACTGTTTGAAGATGTGTCGTCTGCAGCTGATGAACTTTCTGAAGCAATCTCTCTCTCAGCATCAGAATCTGATTCTTCATTGACTTCTACAGCCTTTGCCATGTAAGCTCTATCCCCTGAACTACCATCAGCTCCAAATTTAAAAGACCAATCAACAGTCTCATCTGTTTGAACAACCATAGCTTTTGTTCCACTTGAAGTGTCCTTATCTTGTGCAAGAGTAACTGGAACAAGGTTTGTTTATGTATTTTGATTTTGTGGCTTCGGTTGGCTTTGACGGTTGTTGAAAGGGTTGCGGTTTCCAGTCTGTTTAGGCTTTTCACATTGCCTAGCAAAATGCCCTTTCTCACCACAGTTAAAACAAACAACAGCAGACAGATCAAAACCATAAGTAGTGTCTTTGTTCCCTTCGAGAGTTTTTCCTGTCCTTTTTACATAATCTCTCGCTCTTCTGACTGCACTTGCAAGAGCCCACATTATATCAATTCGATCCATTTCATCCTTATCAATCTGAGCATAGTCTTCTGCTGTCAGATGACTGTTTCCAACCTGTCCAGCAACAAGACTGTCATATGAATTGATAACGGTAGACAACAGTGCCATGTGTTCCTTTGCCACTTCGATAGTAACCTTGTCGAAGTTGTCTGTTTGCAATTTAATGGGGCTTGGTGGAGGAGTACTAGCAGTATTTCCCTGCTGTGGAACCGACCTTGATGAAACTGAAGCATGAGCTGTTGAAGACTGGCTGGCTAAACATTTGACATGTTTGATACAAACGCAGTCTGCAAAGGAGCATTTTGTTGAGTTGATGTGGAATAGTACAATGAAGGATCCTGAGCTTGTACGCCTCTCTTTAACTTCCACTTATTCATCACCTCTTGTTCTCTCAATTTCTAAAGAAATTCATTGATATCAATGGTTTCAAGAGTATTGTTCTGTTTGAGAACCATCAAGAATGAATCCCATTTTGGTGGTAGCGCATCTGCCATGCATTGAACCTTTTCTTCTTTCGTTGTTTTGATCTCAAGGGCATGCAATTCACTTATCAAGTGATAGAATCTCTCAAATAGATCATCTAAGGACTCATTCCCAATATACATGAAATTATCAAATTCCTTCTTAATGGCCTTAGCATTGATAGCTTTCAACGAAGCATTTCCTTCGTGACGTTGTTCTAAGGCAACCCACAGAGATTTTGAAGATGTAAACTGCCTGAATTGATGAAATATTTCTCTTGATATGGCCTGAGATAAGATAGCATATGCCTTCTTTTCTAAGTCATAATCTTTTCTTTGTTGTTCGCTTAAAAGGGAAGCCAAAACAGGAGTTCCATCCTCACTCAACACTTTTTGATATCCATTCTCTATCATCATCCATAAGTTTGTATCAACTCCATTAATGTGTATCTCAAACATGTTTTTCCAGTGATGATAATCGTCCATTGTCATGAGTTTTGGAGCCTTGTTAGCATTTCCAGCTTCATTATCGATTAATAACAAGTTTTGGATTTTACTGTTCTGACTGGCAACAAAGGCTAAGTCCGACATGGTAAAAAACGAAGTTTTTCGACACAAAAAAAAAATTCAGAAGAGATTTATGCGAATGGGTCTATTCGTGCGAATGGAATTTTCTATTCGTGCCAATGGAATTTTCTATTCGTGCCAATGGAATTTTCTATTCATGCAAATGGAATTTTCTATTCGTGCGAATGGAATTTTCTATTCGTGCGAATGGAATTTTCTATTCGTGCGAATGGAATTTTCTATTCGTGCGAATGGAAGTTTGAACAAATGAGCGGGAGACTTGATCTATTCGCGTGAATGGTAGGAGCCATTCGTGCGAATGAAGTTCATCATGGTAGCCATTCGTACGACAGAGGGCTGTTTGAATTTTTTGCACCAAAAAGCACCAATGATTGAGCCTATTATCAGATCTGGAAACTGAAACGATCAGATCACTCAGAAGCAATAATCACAAGTTTTGAACGTGGCTAAACAACGATCAAGTGATCTTTATAACATTCAAGTAGCTAGAAAAAGCAAGATTAGATTTTCTATGTTGAATCTAGAGCACAATGGCTCTGATACCACTTTGTTGGATCGGGATCTACCTTGATCCAATGATTCAACACATTAACCGAACCAAATCGTGCGGAATCCGATTTGATTGGCAATCCAATCTATGACACGGATCGGGTCGTAAGAAACGAGCGAATTAGATGTCGAAACGAAGGTTTCTATCGACCCTTTGGTGTAGAGAAGTTGGATACAAGACCTGGAAACTCTCAACGGATAGAGATTCGACAATACAGGTGCAAAGAGTTTTTGTGTTCTGTTGCTTAGTCTAGTTCTATGTGTATATGTGTTGTATTTGTTTTTTATGTGCTCATGAAGTAAAAGTTCTATATATAGTGCTGAGGCCATTCGTACGAATGAGCCATGTGAATGGACTCATTCGTGCGAATGAATCATCAAAATGGTTCATTCGTAAGAATGAATCATTAGAATGGTTCATTCGTACTAATGAATCATTCTCATGACTTATTCTAGCGAATGAATCATTCTCATGATCTATTCGCGCGAATGGATCATTCTCATGATCCATTCGTGCGAATGGGCCTTTCATTAGCACGATTGATCAACGTTATCGCTATTTATCAGATCGTTTAATACACAGTCGTTATATATGAGTAAACATTAAGGATAAACATGTAATTTCATTAATATATCAAATAGTTACATTAAACATAGATGAAATACATATTACAAGGGATTAGGGACATATTATGCATCTACACTTATCCTTGAGCGGTTCAAGAAATCAATGATCTCCCGGTACTCAAGTGCAGCACCCTTCCATTCCGGATCAGTAAGTGCCAGCATATTGAACTCACTTGTAAATGCACGAGCCATCACAGCAAAAACAAACAGTAAACACAATAAGAACAAGAAAAGTCATTGGAAATGAATACACATGACCAAGTATAGCACAATCAGATTGACCCTTCCTACGTACTTGGTAAGTACGTAGGGTTTATACCTTGCATACTTAGCAAGTACGCATGACTTATGTCTTGCGTACTTGTTAAGTACGCAGGCTTAACACTTGGCCAAATTTCAAAATTTCCAAAATCTGCATATTGTGAAATTTGATGATGATGTTGGTCACCAAGTAGTCGAAAAACATGTTTGAGACTACTGGAACCAAAACCAACATCGATTTTGTGCTACATCCCAGTCATTTTGACCTCAGAGTCCACAAGCGTAAACCCACGGTCACTCACTAGGTCAAAATCAAAATCAAGAGTCGAAATGGACGATTAAGTGATGATCAAGATTCAAATGATGATTTTAAACACGTTTTAGGTCATAATGTGTTGCAAAAACAACCAAAAATTGTTAAAAATCAAACTTCAAAACCCTTGTTCTTCAAAGTTACAAATCGATCCAAAACTCATGATTTAACAGATGAAATGGTCCTAGATTCTCACCAAATGATAGTTAGATGATGTTGAAACTAAGATCGGGACGAAAAATCGTTTAGGAACACACCATGTTTTGAGTGAAAATCGAACAGGGAGTATACAACAGTGTTAAGTTCGTTTGAATGAGATGAACCGAGAAAAAGTTCTAACACTTGTTTATATACCTGGCCCACAACATTCGTGCGTACTTGTTAAGTGCGTAGGACTTCACTCATGCGTACTTACTAAGTACGCATGACTTAAGTCTTGCGTACTTGATAAGTATGCAGGGTTTAACCCTTGCGCATTTGTTAAGTACGCATAGACTTATGTGAAGTCAATTTTCCAACTCAAATTATGAAGAAGTCAAAGTTAAATAACGAACATGATAAGCACATTCAATCAAGAAGATTCAAAGTCAATTCACGAAGGTTAAACACAAATATTTTTGGTTTTTCTGATTGGAATTTGAACTAGACACAAACTTAAAATCTTTTTTATCTTTTCTAAATAACGATATACACATATTCGCACACAATCTATTTTTGTTCAACGACATGAGCAGAGGATCATATCAGGCTAAACTATAGCAAAAATGATACAAGATAAACATCAAAGAATATGAGATCATGTCATGAATTACAATTTATTCATACGTAATAAGCACATAAACAAGTAATTCAAGTTGGCAATATTATAAGATTTGAAACCATAAGCATCTTAGTATCATGTTCTTGTGTGTTAAGGTAATAGTTATTAATATACAACGTGTGCCCCACAGTTATGCTATGAACTTACTTTGCACTGATCTCAAGTCATCTAAGATTTTCCCAATAATTTTCTAAATTTCCAGAATGAGTCTACATCAATTAGCACAGGAAAAATAAAAAAGAATCCATAAGGATTATCAGGAATCATAAGATTCAGAATCGAGTGATTCATTTGTCTTGGTTTCATGTGATTTCTTCAGTGAATATCGGTATGATGATTCATGATAATGAATATGGTGTTTGAGGATTTAGGTAAGGGGATCCAACTTTTATCTGGATTTGAATTCAATGAATCATGAGTGATTCAAGGGTGAATACATGCTCAACAGTTGATGTAATGGTGTTTGAGGATTTAGGTAAGGGGATCCAACTTTTATCTGGATTTGAATTCAATGAATCATGAGTGATTCAAGGGTGAATACATGCTCAACAGTTGATGTAAAGACATATCTTGATTCAATCTCTCATTGCATACTTGTGAGTATGGGCAGTGAGATTAACCGCATTAATTGTGCTAACGACCTAACCCGAAACTGGTCTTAGAAGAAAATAATTGCCAAAATCTAACATCCTGTATCTGATAGTGATCTTTTGCATTCTTTAGCAAACATGGGTTCAAATCACAGTTGTAGTATTGATTTACTTTCCACAATACTAATGATTCAAAGACACTTACAGCCTACTGGCAATTCAAATTACTTGTAAATAAGCAGACTAAAAACACAACAATTTAAACAATCAAGTAAGCATGACGCAATCATTTCCCATATGTGCAGTCTAAGACGTTTAGATCATTTCTGATGTACTATCATTTCCTCTTTTCTCAAGAGAACTTTGAAATTTTCTGGTTTTCTATTTTGTTTGTATTTTTGTAAAATATTTGAAAATTAAAAGAACTATACAGAAAACATTTAAAAGAAATAAATTTAACTTTCATGAATTGAATTGATTTAAGAAAAACAAGTTTTCACTCCGGATTGAACATTCCTATCATGTTGACAAGATGTTTAAAACGTGTTCGATCAAACGCCTTAGTGAAAAGGTCAGCAAAGTTGTCTTCCATGTGAACCTTTACAAGTTCAATGAGATGCTTTTCAACACAATCACGAATGAAATGATGGCGAATTTCAATATGTTTAGTTTTGGAATATTTCACCGGGTTGTTTGTGATGGACATGGTGGCATTGTTGTCAATAAACAGTGTAGTTCTAGTGAAGTTTAAGCCATAGTCTCTCAATTGCTGCTGAATCCACAATATCTGAGAACAACCGCTCACTGCAACAACGTACTCTGCTTCACACGTTGAGGCAGAAACCGTTGACTTCTTCTTGCACTGCCAGGAAACCAGCCTGTCTCCGAAGAATTGACATCCACCTGAAGTTGATTTTCTATCAAGGTTACAACCGCCATAGTCTGAATCAGTATAGGCTTTGAGGTCAAATGACTGCTGCTTTGAGTACCAAAGACCCAATCGGGGTTTCCCTTTCAAGTATCTGAATATGCTCTTGACAGCTATCATATAAGACTCCTTTAGTTGTGACTGAAACCTTGAGCATAAACATATAACAAACATTATGTCGGGCCTTGAAGCTGTGAGATACATGAGAGAACCGGTCATCCCATGGTACAATTTACAATCCACATCCTTTCCATCTTTGTCTGGATGCAAACCATGATTGGCAAGGATAGGTGTGCCATAAGTATTGCTATCATTCATATTGTATTTTGAAAAAATGTCCTGCACATACTTAGTTTGATGTAGATAGATTCCATCCTTTCTTTGACTGACTTACAGACCTAGGAAGAATGACAATTCACCCATTTTGTTCATCTCAAACTTGGACTTCATCACCTGTTCGAATTCCCTACACATCTCTTCATTTGTAGACCCAAAGATAATGTCGTCGACATACACTTGTACGAGTAGAATATCACCTCCTACTTTCCGAATGAAGAGGATCTAGTTAATCTGTCCACGATCAAAACCATTTAACAGTAGATGTTTTGATAATGTCTAATACCATGCCCGAGGTGCTTGATGAAGACCATAAAGTGCTTTGTCGAGCTTATACACTTTATTGATATTATGCGGATCTTCAAAGTCGGGAGGTTGAGTGACATAGACCTCTTCATGAACTTTTCCATACAGGAAAACACTCTTCACATCAAGTTGATAGACCTTGAAGCCGACATAGGAGGCAAACGCCAGAAACAGTCGAATGGCCCGTAGTCTAGCAACTGGGGCATATACTTTAGTGTAATCCAGGCCCTCTTGTTGGTAAAATCCTTAAACAACCAACCTTGCTTTATTCTTCACTAAGACATGACGATCATCCATTTTGCACGAGAACACCCATCTGGTTCTAATTGGTTATACGCCTCTTGGCAAGTCAACTAAATCCGACACATGCAACTTTCGGAATTGGGACAGTTCATCTTGCATCGCCTCAATCCAGTAGTTGTCAGTGAAAGCCTCCTTAACATTCTTTGGTTCCAACTGGGACACGAATGCAGCATGCAAACATGTTTCCATGATACCAGTGTCAAGTATCTCAGCGTACAAACTAGTGTTCTCAGCAATGGTTTTATGACGAGTCTAAACACCGGCATGAGGATCACCAATAATGTTGTCAATTGATTGATTCTTATGCACTCTCGTCTATGTTATGAGCGGTTCCTTGAGATTTGTGTCTAGATTCGTGCTCAACTCCCCCATATCCTGCGATCTAGAAGACGATGATTCAATGTTGATTGGATCAGTTGGAGCTTCATTTCCTACACGAGTGTTTGGAATAGCTAGAGCGTCATCTCCATCAACATGGACAATTTCAACATCATCACTGTCATGAGTTCCAGATGCAGATGCAGCATTGGAATCGGGAGTTACTGTAGGATCGTGAGAATACAAGATGGTTCTGTTCTTAGTTGAGGTTGGCGGAAACAAAATCAACTACACAATTTATAATCAAGTAAACACAAAGAATACTGATAAACACTGTTGTATTAAGCTTTTGTGAATGCAAAGATTACAAGTGAGAAACTCAATGAATAAGTATGACAAGCACTACTAGCACTATCAAGACACACTCAAGACACACTTACAATGAAGTGGCAACTCAGTATTTATAGTAACTTAGAATCAAGACAGACCCTTGATTCTAAGGATCAGATCGAACACAAGCCGTTGATCTTGTTTATTAATTTACATTACACGTAAAGGCTAATCTAGTTAACTTTACTGAAACGTTTTCTTTATTCATGATTGTTTGCATGCTTGGAGAAGTGTATTATTGTCCGTCATTGGTTGACCATAGCGGTTCCTTCTGCTTTGAGTCTGTCAGATGCTTTTGCAGAAAGGTGTCAGAGACGCTTGGCCTGGATAGTCAGCTGCAACGTTTGGTCTTCAGTGAATAAGGCTATCAGCTGCAAAGAGTGAAGGTTGCTGTTGGTAAGCCTATCAGCAGCAAACATGGATGACCGCTGCTGATAAGCCTATCAGCAGCAACTTGTACAGAATGCTGCTGATAAGCCTATCAGCAGCAACAAGTGTTGAATGCTGCTGATAAGCTTATCAGCAGCATTTGTACTTAGAATAATTTGGTAGCAATCAGTCTTTGGTTCTACAGTTACAATGGGCACCGTGGCACGAGTGGATTTGAATCATCACCGCCATTAAAGAAATCGTACACATTTGCGGCATCATCAGCAGACAAATCAGGAAGGTTGAAAGAGTTGAATAGCGCATCATAATCAAAACCCCAAGCTGGACCAGTTGGTTCTGGTGGAATGTTGTGTTTACTACAATCCACTTCGAAACATTCCTTGACAGTACGAGTTCCTATATTGTACACTCTCTTGCATGGTGAATTGGCAACATATCCTAAGAAAATGCTTTTCACTGCTTTTGCATGAAATTTAGATTTTCAATCCTTGTATTGTAGCAACAAGGAACAGGGACTGCCAAAAGGAAATAGGTAGTCAAGATTGGGAGGTCGATTGTTGATCAACTCATAGCAGGTCTTGTTGTGCCTCTTCCCAACCAGAACTATGTTTAAAATGTGACAATCTGTATTTACTGCTTCTGCCCAGAAAGTTACAGGAAGCGTTGCATCTGACAGCATTGTCCTTGCAGTCTCGATCAAGGTTCTGTTCTTCCTTTCTGCAACTCCGTTCTGCTGAGGTGTGTACGGGGCACTAAATTCGTGACGGATACCCTTCTTGAGAGATAAAAGCTCCATCAAATTATTCTTGAATTCAGTTCCGTTATCATTCCTTATTCTTCTAACCTTCAACTTGAAAAGAGATTCCAAGCTCAGGATCAGTTATTAAAGAATGTCAGCAGTCTCGTCCTTTGTACCTAAAAAATGCACCATATAAAAACGTGATAAGTCATCAGTTACAACTAGACAGTATGACTTACCTCCAATACTCCTAATACTTATGGGGCCAAACAGATCCATATGTAATAGCTCCAAAGGGGTATCGATAGAGTTTTGGAGCTTGGGCTTGTGAGACTTCCGTTGCTGTTTGCCCTTTTTACAAGGCATACAGTCATCTGCAACGGCAAATTCCAGCTTAGGAACACCGGTTACCAAACCTTTTCGGACAAGATGATTCATTTTTCGATAAGAAATGTGTCCGAGTTTCCTATGCCACAAAATTGAATCAACTTCTGTCGCTTTGGTAAGCAAACACGTAGTAAATGATGAGGTGGTTGTTGCCACGCTCATATCGATCTGATTAGTGTCGTTTGTCCTTGGTGCTCGCATCAGAATCCAGTGTTCAGGAACCTCAAAACCAGGTTTGAGAATCATGCATCTTGTCTTGTCAAACATAACTGAGTAGTCCTTGTAGCACATATGGGAGACACTCAACAGGTTATGCTTCAGCTGCTTGCAGTAGTTGACGTTGTCGAAGTTAACACATCCATTTGAAACCACGCCTTGACATATGATACTACCGCCTTTCTCTCCAGCAAAGGCCACATATCCGCCTCTGAATGGTTTGACATCCTGAAGCAGGGCCATGTTATCTGTCATGTGCCGGGAGCATCCACTATCTACATACCAACGATTAGAGATAGTACATTTCGGATGTCCCTACACGAGTCACAAAACAGATCAGTTAGATTTTGAGACCCAAGCCATAGTGGTCTTGGGTCGTCCATCTTTCTCAAAATAAACAACCTCTATTAACTCACAGTCGTGACTGTCAAAAATGGATGAATCTTTTGAAAACTTGGGATCAGAAAATTGAGAACTTTTGGATTTCTTGCTCCAGGACCTCTTCTTTTTGTTAACTGGAACAATAGGCTTACATTCAACAGCAGCAGGTGAACTAGTGGAAGTTTCACCTGATTGAACTCCAGCCAGTTGTTCTAGCTTTCTCAATCTCTTGTTCCTTCTTCTCCTCTGTGGTTTGGAGAGTTTTACCACAGGTTTCTCACCAATTAGTGCACTACCAGAGGTAGATGCATAAGGTTTAGCAGGAAGCTTTTCCCTTTTGGAATAGTTGGTTTAGCCTCAGATGTGGTGTTTGGCTTCACCAACGGTTTTACTAGTGGTTTCACCTCTTTCTTTTTTGCACTCTTGGTCTGTTTCACTGGTGGTGACTTGGAGACAACAGCTGGCTGTGAAATAACTGGCCGTTTCCCTTGGTTCTTATTCAGACAGTTCACAATAATGTGACCGGTCGTACCACAGTGAAAACATGTTCTCCTATCTTTGTAATTCCTCTTGTAAGGCTCATTTGATTTGAATTTTGATGACTCAGCATGATGAACATGAGAAGTTGTTTGGTGAACAGTAGTTTGACCCGATGGTGATTGGTTTTTGGGAATATAATACTTTTGCATATTTTCTTGATAGCCAAGCCCGTAATGAGCTGAAAAGGCTTCTTTCTTAACTTGATTAATGTTTTTATACCCCCCCATAAAGCATCTCTTTTAATTTTTCATTTGATTCAACGATATCGGGTTCAGTCAAAATACAATTATCACAATCAGTGACAATGTTTTTCTTAACTTTCTGTTCACCGAGCAACTCCTCAGAGACTACTCCTTCAGGGCAGGTGTTCTCAGACCCATCATCAGAAGCAGTAAAGAACTCTTCATCAGATGCAGAGTTAGACTTAATTGAGGAATCATACTTACTTGAGGACTCATCAAGGCAAGACAATTCAATGTCAATTAAGTCGTTGACAAATTTCCCACTTACTGGTGGAGGAATTGCATTAGTACCCAGCCCTAAGTCATACACTTGTCTCACTATAGACTCGTAGTGTTCCACCACAAAACGAGAGTTTTTAAACTTCTCAATATTGCCTTTCAACTGCAAGATCTCATTTTGCAGCTTGGTGATCTCATTGTTTCTCTTTTCCAACCCCTTGTACGCAACATCCAAATGAAACTGTTGATCAATGATTTTAACTGAATAATCACGTTTTTGTTTCTTCAACATTTCAATTGAATCTTTGTATCATTTTTAGTTTTCTTTGTAGCTTAAAGCTGCAATACGAAGGGGTTCGACTTTGTCTTGAAGCTTAGAATTTTCAACCTTTAAGCTCAGACATTTTGAACAAGAAATGACAGCAAAAAAGTTAGAATCTACCTCATTTGATGAACATGATGCCTCTCCAATAGCCATGAGGGCAACTGCAGTTGTAGACTCTTCTTGGTCAGCCACAGAAGCTTCCCGTTCCTCTGCTTCCATCACCTCCATGATCTCAGCCATGAGACCAACCTGTGTTTGAGCAATAATGGCATCCTCTAGATGAACACCCCAATCAAAGCTATCGTTCTGTTAAGCTACCAACGCGTTTGACGTACCACCTTGACTTTGATTGCGGTTATTGGTGTTGTTATACCGTTGACGGTTTCCTTAGCTAGGTCTGGTGAAACCCGAGGCCGGTGCTTTGTCCTTTTGACATTCACGAGCAAAGTGTCCAAAATTCTGACACTTATAGCACTTGGCTTTGGATTTATCAAAACCAACCTTGGTATTTGAATGCCCACCAATGAATTTTCTTCTTGTTATGTTTAGGAAACGCTTGGCTCTTCTCAAGATCCATGGCCATATTCCGCTTAGCTATCTTGGCTATTGCAGATTGGTTAGCTGAAGATGTGGGAGAAGGATTTCTTGAGGAATTATGTTGATGAGATCCAGAACCAGATCCAGATGTTGTATAGCAAGCATGACCACCACAAACTTTTGAATTATCCTCCCCGTGAGAGTTCCCTGAGAAAAGGGCAATTCCAGAGCCCGATGACTTGGCTGTAGAAGATGTCCCACAATACATAGAAGGGTCTTGTATTTGAGGTCTCCCTGAGCTCTCCTTTCTTTTTAGGTTCATATCATGTGCTTGAACCTTTCCGATTTCTTTATCAATTGTTATCTCATAAAACTTTGAGTTCTCTCTCATCAAGGTAGTATACATCTCAAATTTTGCTGGTAGGGCATCCAGAAACTTCTCAACTAACTCCTCATTTAGATAGATGAGGTCAAAAGCTTTCAACTCAGTTTGCAGATGATAGAATCTAGAGATGAGCTCATCTATGGATTCATTCTCTAGATATCTGAAGTACTCATACTGCTTACTAAGAAGATCCCTCTTACTCTTCTTGATGTCTTTGTTTCCCTAGAATCTCTTCTGCAAAGCCTACTATAGATCCTTGGAGTTATCGTATCCTTTAAAGCTGTGGAATAACTCCCTGGTCAAGGCCGTAGTAATACATCTGTATACCTTCTTCTCTTTGTCATAAACTTTCTTTTCTTCTTCATCAAGTTTGGAGATAGGCTTGGGAACTTCCTCATCAAGATATGTATATGTGGGATGCTTATAACCCTCTAGAATGGGTATCCAAAGTGAAGAATCGGTGTATGAGATATAATGCTCAAAGCGTGCTTTCCAGTTTGAGTAATCATTTATGTTAAGCAGCTTTGGTGGTTTCTGTGGGGTTCCAATCTCGTTGTCATAATTCAGAAGGTTACCGAGGTTCTGAAGATTTGCCATGGTGAAACACTTAGTCAAATTTTAGAAAAATCAAAGCAATGTGCGCACTTAAGTTCTGGCCTTGCGCACTTAAGAACTTTGTCTTGCGCACTTAAGATTTGCTCTTGCGTACTTAACAAGTACGCAGGAGTAAATGACAAGTACGCAGGAAGGAGTTAAATACGCAACAAGAAATGGTCTTGCATACTTGGTAAGTACGCAGGAAGCCTGTACTTGTTTCCAAAAATGGTAAGTACGCAGATCACTTTTTCACCAACCCTCACCAACCTTTTTTCGGTCACTGGAATCTCACCGGATACAGAAAAATATGAAGATATGACCAAACAAAATGAGCCAAAAGGTCAGAAATTCGTTTCTAACCAACCTTTGATGCTCAAAACACTCAAATACACAACAAAAGGTCGGTTTTTTGAGTGATTTTTGCTTCTAAAATAGTGCTCAAGAGCTACCCCTATTTTAACACAAAAATCACCAAAAGACACTCTCTTTTGCTTGTAAAATTCTGTAGGTTGTGTAGAAGATGCTCCTAACACACTTACAAAACTAGAAATCAAGAACCTGGCTCTGATACCACTTCTAGGTCCCTGGGTGTCTTGGATCGTTACGTGTGGGTGTGTGACTAGTCGGACCGGGTGCGGAATATCCGTGACTAGGTGGAGAATCAAGTAACACAAAGTAAACCGATAGCGAAAACACTTTCAAACTTCGTCTATTATAAAACTTATAGGTTACAGAGATGCTACAAAATGAGTGTGTACATAACTTCTGTCACCACAACCTATTTATACTTGACCTGATCTCTGCGCACTTAACAAGTACGCAGGGCAAATTGTTCCTACGTACTTAACAAGTACACAGAGTATTCTTGTGTACTTGCTAAGTATGTAGGAAGTAATTCCCGCGCACATGCTAAGTGTGCAAAACACTTAGATAAAATTGACGACTACTACATACTTTAGTAATTACAACTCAATAACTAATACATACAGACACTAAAATACAAAGACTAATACATACAAGACAAGTACAAAAGCTAAGACAATATTCAAAGTGTTTGTCGCACAAAAGTGCTTCAACACCTTGCGTTGATTGTGGTTGTCTGCCAGTTCGATTAGCGTATCGTGATCATAGATCTTATGGTTTGTGACTGTGGTAGTGTGCTAGACGTAGTACCCATAGGAATTGTGATTTGACTGCTTCTTAGAGTTGAGTGTTCTTCCTAGTTCAATATCCGAGAGGTGAGAATTAGTCGTTTAGTCTTCGTCGCTAGGAATCCGAGTGTCAACTGTCTGAGAGGAAGTTGGTTTAAGTGTCTAGTGATCTGTTGCTATTCTGACTCATAATTGCTATCCTAGGATTACCCCGTGCATTCCTTGAATGCATTTTGGACGGTGAGATTGAGAGGTAATCCGTTCCTTAGGTTACTTGATCATAGTTGGAAATACCAGATAAGTGATCCGACCATCTGGTGAGTTAGTACACTTTAAGTAGTTTAGCTGGTGAGACTTTGAGAGTGATTAGGGATCCACTAGGTTATCTTTAGCAGTTATCCTTAGAAACCCAGATCCATCAGAGTTTTCAAAACCGGTAGAAGTTGTGCTTTGCAAGTAGGATTCCGACCTAGGTAGTGTTCTTCCTAATCTTGATTTCACCTTAGCTTTTGTCTCTTGATAGTTTGAGTCGACCTTAGTTCATTGCATTATTTAGTGATAATCTTTAGTGTAGTAAACCCCCCATCAATCAAATCTTTAGTCCGAGTCAAAGTCAGTTTTATTATTCGTAGTGTCTCTAGGGTTCGATAACTCGGTTTACCGTTAAACTGTGCTACATTAGATAGGTTCACTTGCATTTCAGTGCGGTTTAGTTCATAGGTTTTCCATCTTATTACTTAGTAGTCTAGATTAGGTTTTTTTAATTATTTTATAAACCGTCTGGACGACATCATTTTCTTGAACTATTTTTACATAAATTCAAAACCCATATTATTATATTAATATATAAACGTCATTGAGACCCGGAAAACCACCCGTGGACTCGGGTTTAGTTTTATAACCCAAATTTCTATTATTTCCCCACTTTCAAAATAATATATATATATTCGTATTATTTTCAAACCACAACTTCGAATAAAATAATATATTATATTATTTTCAAACCGTGACTCGTATTAAAAATAATATATTTATATATATATTATTTTTGCCACGTTTCTAAATATTGTGTGACATTTCAAACTAATAAATGATATAATTATTTATATTATTTTCACACGTATATATCCTCGAATAAAAATAATAGATTTATTATTTTGTCACACGACTTGTTTATTGTGATAGTTTGTTAAATCTAAAAATAATATATTAGTTATATTATTTTCCTAACCATTATTTTAATGGTACAAACGTACGAACATATTTATTATATATTATTTTGTCATTCGTCGCCTAACGTATTTATCTTAATTATTAATTAAGAATTCTTATTACCGTGGACATGTTCATCTACTCTTTGATCATTAGAGCATTTTAGGACGTTCAACATCCCGTGACGTCGTCACAAAACCCATTATATCCCTAATAATTATGTTATAATTCTAGGGCATTCGTGAGCCGTTTCAGTCTAACACTTTAGGTTCAAATCTCATTCTCGTGTGAATCAACCTACGCAAATCAGGTGAGTTTTCACTACCCCTTTTTACTGTTTTAAACGGGGGGAGAAAACATGAGGTAAATGCTTTTGATTTTTCTAATTCATATATGTTGTCACTTGTATGACTATGTGTACACATCTATCATTAAAGTCCTCACATCGGACCGTTAATATGAACATAGCGAGGTAATTTGAGTAGTACTACCAGGTTTGACAAACCTCACCCGCGTTAGTCGCGCTAACTTGATTGGAGGTCGAACGGGTGCAATATTGACCTAAACATGCAACAAGGTTGATAGGCATGGTGGGAGGCAAACACATAAACAGTCAGCTTTCGGTTGCGAGCGCATTAGTTAACATGCATATGGGTTAGCTACCTGTTGATTTATATACTGAATGTACATTAATCTATTAAACATTATTACATACTGAAACCTGTGAACTCCCAACCTCGTGTTGACACTTTTCTTACATGTTTTCTCAGGACGCTAAGGTTAGACACAGGTGCACGGCTAGGACATGCATGGAGTCCGATTATTGATTTCTTATATATTAAGACATTTCAACTATTTTCATTTATGTTATTTTGGACTAGACTTTGGGCGTGTTTTGTTTTGCGCATTTACTTTTATTTATCGCTTTTGCATTTACTCTGAACTTTTATGATATTTTCATTTGAGTCCCATATAGTGTCGTTTGATGTAACTAATGACTAAGATCCTAGTTTGTCACGCACCAAACGGTAAAACTCCGTTAGTGGAATTTGGGGGTGTGACAGATTGGTATCAGATCCATTGGTTATCGAGAACTAGGGTTTGCATACTAGACTATAACCTCACACATTAGTTACATGGCATAGACATTTGAGTTTGACACTTATATCTTACATTACAGGCTATGTCTTCACCACCTTCATAGCCCGTTGCACCAGAACACGATGCACCAATCTTGCCTTCACCAGAGCCCAAAAGGCGCCGGACCAGCTCCGATGATGACTCCACTGAGCATGGTGAGCCCAGTCATGTGCGGTCAAGAGATAACCCGCGTGGTTGGGATTGGTACCCTGAGATGATCCGGAGTTGGATTGAGATGGAAAGGGTTCCATCCTTGTATTTTGGTTCCACATCTTCATCACCGACCCTACACAGCCTGCCAAGCACCATGGAGCAGGTATTGTAGGTCCCGGGAGCCTCGTCGCGCAGCGGAGATACACAGACCTGTTCTATGATTTGTGTGGGAACCAAGAAATGAGACAGAGAAAACACGAACAAAGACAAAAGACAATGAAACGACACGTAATCCATAACATAGAAGTCATCCCGTATTATAGACTACATACCGAAGGAGCACACATCTCTCATCTAAGCTCACAGTCCAGGGGTAAAATATCTCCATTGATCGAGCACCCACATTTTCTTGTATGAAGCATAGTCTCTAAGACCAACGTACCCCATTCGTTGCCTCTAACAACCATCCACAAAGTAGTCAGGATAGGTTGTTGGGTCGGTGGAGAGATCTCGGAATTGCATGACCACCACGGTAGCCCTTATAACATTGGGGGTTTGTTAGGACATAGATTTGTAATGACAAAAGCTTGTAATAGTTAGATTTTATGTCTTTATGTTTTGTTATGAAATTGTAAAGTTGCTAAGTGTTTTTACTAGTAAGCCTAGAGGCGAACTTGTTAAGTTCGCCTGCTCTAACAGAGGCGAACTTAATAAGTTCGCTTAGGCACAACTGAGGCGAACTTAACTGTTTCAGGCGAACTTAACTAAGTTCGCTTACAGCAGGTTTAGTTCTATATATATGTGTTACAGAGTCATTAGACAGTAGAAAAGAGAGATCGATCTGAGAGAGAAACAATTGTCTGATTGAGTCTGTAACCATTGTTATTTGGAATATAATCGAGAAGTTTATTTACGCGTGTTGTCAATTAGTATACAAACGTTAACACGAAGGATTCCGCACTTCGTGTTATAGCAACGTCTTATCACGAGTTTGATCAGTGGTTGAGTTACCTGGACCTACAGGGTTACCGTGCAATAATGCTCCGCGGTCTCCCAGAACTACTCGAGATATGGTCTTGAAACAATCGGGTCTGCAGAAATAGCATAACTGATTCTTGAACGGTTCAAGAATTCAATTATCTCTCGGTACTTCAGTGCAGCACCCTTCCACTCTGGTTCTGTATGTGCTAGGAGATTAAACTCATTTGTAAACGCACGAGCCATACCTGCAAAAACACACAGAAAACACAATAAGAACAACAAGTTTCATTGGAATTGAAAACACATGACTAAGTATAGCAGTTACTCATTGAACTGAAATTTCAGACTTAGAAATTTTTCACAAGTGTTGGTCCTGTGTACTTAGCAAGTGCGCAGGAATTTGTTCTTGCGTACTTAACAAGTACGCATGAATTACTTCTTGCGTACTTGTTAAGTGCGCAAGAGACGCACTTGTTCAAATTTTTCAGAAATCCGATTTCTCAACGGATGAAGAACATTAATGTGGATTAGGTCACCACAAGGTCAAAATCAGTGATAAAGACCCATGGAACCAAAATCAACACCAAATAGCCGCTACATTAGTCACTTTTTGACCTAAGTGACTACCCAGACGAACCGTCGGTCAATCGAGGGTCAAAGGTCAAAATCAATGGCTATGAAGGACTGATTAAGGGTCGATTACGGATTCTAAACAAGTTTTAATTATCAGTTTTACCAAAACAACCAAACATTTGACTAAAATCATGAATTAAACCCTAAAATTTTTTGAATCATGAATCGGTCCATAATTTGTCATATCACGGATGGAATGCCTCTAGATTCTCACCAATTAATTGTAGAACGATGATTATACTAGTAACGGGACGAAAAATAGGTTAAGAACACTCGAATTTTTTAGTATAATTTGCAGAGGGAAATGAATAGGCGCAAATGTTTGAATGAGATAAAAAATCGGCTAAGTCCTGTTTTTATACCCAACACAAAAAGGTCTTGCGTACTTACTAAGTACGTAGGACTTAACTCCTGCGTACTTACTAAGTACGCATGACTTAAGTCTTGCGTACTTGTTAAGTACGAAGGGTTTACCTCATGCGCACTTATCAAGTACCCAGAGACCCTTATGTGCGCAAACTTTCAACTCAATTTATGAAGATTTCAAGTCAAATAACAAACAAGATAAACAACATTCAATCAAGAGGATTCAAAATCAATTCATGAAGGTTAAACACAAATATTTTTGGCTTATCTGATTTAAGACTGAACTATACACAAACTTAAAATCTTTTCGATCTTTTCTAGATAGATATATACACGTATTCACACAAACTATTTTTGATCAAAGACACGAGCAGAGGATCATATCAGGCTAACATATAGCAAAAACGATACAATATAAACATCAAAGAATATGGGATCATGTCATGTATTACTATTTATTCATACGTAATAAGCACATAAACAAGTAATTCAAGTTGACAATATTATAATATTTGAAACTATAAGCATCTTTGTATCACGTTCTTGTGTGTTAAGGTATTAATTATAAGATATACAACGTGTACCCCACTGATATGCTACAGTAATGTAACTTGCACTATCTCAAGGCATCTAAGATTTTCCCAATTATTTTCTAAATTTTCATAATGAAGCTACATCAATTAGCACAGGAAAAATCAAGCAGAATCCATAAGGATTATCAGGAATAATAAGATTCAGAGTTGAGTGATTCATTTATCTTGGTTTTATTTGGTTTCTTCAGTGAATATTGGTATGATGATTCAGGATAACGAATATGGTGTTTGAGTATTAAGGAAAGGGAATCCAACTTTTATCTAGATTTGATTTCAATGAATCAGGAGTGATTCAAGGGTGAATACATGTTCAACGGTTAATGTAGAGACATGTCTTGATTCAATCTCTCATTGCATACTTGTGAGTATGGGCAGTGAGATGAACCGCATTAATTGTGCTAACGACATAACCCGAAACTGATCTCAGAAGAAAATTATTGCCAAAATCTAGCATCCTTTATCTGATAATAATCTTTTCTATTCTTTTACGTACACACACTAGCAAACATGGGTTCAAATCAAAGTTGTAATTTAGATTTAGTTTCCACACTACTAGTGATTCAAAGACGCCTACAGCCTACTGACAATTCAAATTACTTGTAAATAAACAGATTAAAAAACATAACAATTTAAACAATTAAGTAAGCATGACGCAATCATTTCCATATGAGCTGTCTATGACGTTTAGATCATTTCTGATGTATTATCATTTCCTCTTTTCTCAAGTTAACTTTGAAATTTTCCCCATTTTCTATTTTGTTTTTGATTTTGTAAAATATTTTGAAAATTAAAAGAGCTATACTGAAGATTTAAAAAGAAATAAAATTTAACTTCCATGAATTGAATTGATTTGAGAAAAATAAATTTTCACTCAGGATTGAACATTCCTATCAAGTTGACAAGATACTCAAAACGGGATCGATCAAACGCCTTAGTGAAAAGGTCAGCAAGATTGTCATCCGTGTGAACTTTAACAAGTTCATATAAAGGTTTTTCAGCACAGTCACGGATGAAATGATGGCGAATTTCTATATGTTTAGTTTTGGAATGTTTCACCTGGTTATTTGTGATGGAGATTGTGGCGTTGTTGTCAATGAACAGAGGAGTTCCAGTGAAGTTCAAGCCGTAGTCTCTCAATTGCTGCTGAATCCACAATATCTGAGAACAACCGCTCGCCGCAGCAATGTATTCTGCTTCACATGTTGAGACAGAAACCGTTGACTGCTTCTTACACTACCAAGCAACCAGTCTGTCTCCTAAGAATTGACATCCACCAGAAGTTGACTTCCTATCAAGGTTACAACCGCCATAGTCTGAATCAGTGTAGGCTTTGAAGTCAAAAGACTGCTGCTTAGAGTACCAAAGACCCAATCGGGGTTTCCCTTTCAAGTATCTGAAAATCCTCTTTACAGCTATCATGTGAGACTCCTTCGGTTGTGACAGAAACCTTGAGCACAAGCACACAGCAAACATTATATCAGGACTTGAAGCTGTGAGATACATAAGTGATCTGATCATCCCACAGTACAATCTGCAATCCACATCCTTTCCATCTTTGTCAGGATGAAGACCATGATTGACTGGGATAGGTGTGTCATAAGTACTGCTATCATTCATCTTGTATTTCGACAAGATGTCCTGCACATACTTTGTTTAATGTAGATAAATGACATCCTCTCTTTGACTGACTTGCAGACCCAGGAAGAACGACAATTCACCCATGTTACTTATTTCAAACTTGGACTTCATCACCTGTTCGAATTCCCTACACATCCCTTCATTTGTAGATCCAAAAATAATGTCATCGTCGTAGACTTGTACAAGAAGAATGTCACCTCCTGCTTTCCGTATGAAGAGGGTCGAGTCGATCTATCCACGGTCAAAACCATTAGACAGTAGATGCTTAGATAATGTCTCATACCATGCCCGTGGCGCTTGATGAATACCATAAAGTGCTTTATCGAGCTTGTACACTTTATTGATATTATGCGGAGCTTCAAATCCGGGAGGTTGAGTGACATAGACCTCTTCATGTACTTTTCCATACAGGAAAGCACTCTTCACATCAAGTTGATAGACCTTGAAGCCAACATATGAGGCATAAGCCAGAAACAGTCGAATGGCTTCAAGTCTAGCAACTGGGGCATATACTTCCTATAATCCAAGCCCTCTTGTTGATAAAAACCCTAAACAACCAACCTTGCTTTGTTCTTCACCACAACATGACGATCATCCGTCTTGCATTTGAACACCCATCTGGTGCCAGTTGGTTGTACGCCCCTTCGCAAGTCAACCAAATCCCACACATGCAACTTTTGGAATTGAGACAATTCATCTTGCATCGCCTCAATCCAGCAGTTGTCAGCAAGAGCCTCCTTCACATTCTTCGGCTCTAACTGGGACACGAATGCCGCATGCAGACATGTTTCCATGACACCAGTGTCAAGTATCTCAGAGTAGAGACTAGGGTTCTCAGTAATGGTTCGATGACGAGTTTGAAAACCTACATGAGGATCACCAATAATGTTGTCAATCGGATGATTCTTATGCATTCTCGCCTCTGGTACATTCGGTTCCTGAATTTCTGAATCGAGGTTCGTGCTTAACTCCCGCATATCCTGTGTTCCAGAAGAAGAAGATTCAATGTTAATCGGATCAGCTGGAGATTCATTTCCTACACTAGTGTTAGGATTAGCTTGAGAGTCATTTCCATCAACATGAACATCTTCACTGTTATCACCATTAAGAGTTCCAGATGCAGATGCAGCATTGGAATCAGGAGTTACAATCGGTACAGTAGAACGTGTTGAGAAACTGGAGTCATCACCGCCACCCAATAATTCATATACATTTGCGGCATCAACTGCAGACAAATTAGGAAGATTGAATGACTTGAATAGCGCATCATAATCAAAACCCCAAGCTGGACTAGTTGGTTCTGGTGGAATGCTGTGTTTACTACAATCCACTTCAAACCACTCCTCGACAGTACGAGTTCCTATGTTGTACACTTTCTTGCAAGGTGAGTTGGAAATGTATCCTAAGAAGATGCCTTCCACCTCTTTTGCATGAAACTTAGACTTGCGGTCTTTGTACTATAGCAACAAGGAACATGGATTACCATAAGGAACTAGGTAATCAAGATTGGGAGTTCGATTGTTAATCAACTCATAACAAGTCTTGTTGTGCCTCTTCACAACCAGAACTCTGTTCAAGACGTGACAAGTTGTATTAACTGCCTTTTCCTAGAAAGTGACAGGAAGCTTTGCATCCGACAGCATCGTCCTTGCAGTCTCAATCAATGTTCTGTTCTTCCGTTCTGCAACTCCATTCTGCTGAGGTGTGTACGGGGCACTAAATTCGTGACGGATACCCTTCTTGAGACAGAAAAGTTCCATCAAATTATTCTTGAACTCTGTTCCATTGTCACTCCTTATTCTTCTAACCTTCAGCTTGCATAGAGATTCCAAGCTCAGGATCAGGTATTGAAGAATGTCAGCAGTTTCATCCTTCGTACCTAAAAAATGCACCCAAGAAAAACGTGAGAAATCATCAGTTACAACCAGACAGAATGACTTACCTCCAATACCCCTGATACTTATGGGGCCAAACAGATCCATATGTAATAGCTCCAAAGGGGTACCGATGGAGTTTTGGAGCTTGGGCTTGTGAGACTTCCGTTGCTGTTTGCACTTTTTACAAGGCATACAGTCATCTTCAACTGTAAATCTCAGCTTAGGAACACCGGTTACCAAACCGTTTCGAACAAGATGATTCATTTTATGATAAGAAATATGTCCGAGTTTCATAAGCCACAAGACGGAGTCAAGTTCTGCCGCTTTGGTAAGCAAACAAGTAGAAACTGATGAGGTGGTTGTAGCCACGCTCATATCAATCTGATAGGTGTCGTTTGTCCTTGGCGCTCTCATGAGAATCCAATCTTCAGGAACCTCAAAACCAGGTTTGAGTGTCAAGCATTCATTCTTGTCAAACATCACTGAGTACTCCTTGTCGCACATTTGGGAGACACTCAACAATTTATGCTTCCGCTGCTCGCAAAAGTCGACATTGTCAAAACTGACACAACCATTTGATACCACGCCTTGACACGTGATACTACCGCCTTTCTCTCCAGCAAAGGCCACATAGCCGCCTCTGAATGGTTTCACGTCTTGAAGCAAGGCTGTGTTTCCTTTCATGTGCCGGGAGCATCCACTATCTACATACCAACGATTAGAGATAGTGCCCTTTGGATATCCCTGCACGAGTCACAAAAAGAATTAGTTAGATTTGGAGACCCAAGCCATAGTGGTCTTGGATCGTCCATCTTTTTCAAAATACACAACCTCTTTTAACTCGCAGTTGTGACTATTCAAAATGGATGAATCTTTAGAAGAATTGGGACGAGGAAATTGAGAATTTTTATTTTTGTTGTTCCAGGATCTCTTCTGTTTCTTAACTGGAATCGTAGACTTAGGTTCAACAACAGCCGGTGAACTAATGGAAGCTTCACCTGATTGAACTCCAATCAGATGTTCTAGCTTTCTCAACCTCTTATTCCTTCTCCTACTCTGTGGCTTAGAGAGTTTCACCACAGATTTCTCACCAGTAGGTGTACTACCAGAGGTAGATACACAAGGTATAGCAGGTTGCTTTCCCTTCCTTGAAACAAATGATTTAGCCTCAGAGGTTATCTTTGGCTTTACCATCGATTTTACTAGTGGTTTCACCACATTTGCTTTTGGACTTTTGGGATTCTTCACTTGTGGTGACTTAGGGATGAAAGTCGGTTGTGAAACAATTGGCCGTTTCCCATGGTTCTTAGAAGGGCAGTTCACAAAATGTGACCAACCATACCATAGTGAAAGCAAGTCCTCTTGTCTGTGTAAGTCCTCCTGTAAGGCTCATTCGATCTGGCATTTGATGACTCAACATTATGAGCAGGAGGATTTGATTTGTGACAGGAGTTTGACCCGATATAGATTGGTTTTTGGGAGTATAGTATTTTTGCAAATTTTCTTTATAACCAAGCCCATAGTGAGCTGAAAAAGCTTCTTTCTTAACTTGATTAAGATTTTTATACTCCCCATAAAGCATTACCTTTAATTTATCATTTAATTCAATGATATCGGTTCAGTTAAAATACAATTGTCACTATTAGTGATAATGTTTTTCTTGACTCTCTGTTCAGATAACAACTCCTCAGATACTACTCCTTCAGGGCAGGTGTTAACCGACCCATCATCAGAAGCAGTAAAGAACTCCTCATTAGATGCGGAGTTGGCCTTACTTGAGGAATCATCCTTGTTAGAGGAATCATCCTTACCTGAAGACTCATCAAGGCAAGTTAGATCAATGTCTACTAAGTCATTGAAAAATTTCCCGCTAACTAGTGGAGGAATGGCATTAGTACCCAGCCCTAAGCCATTCATTTGTCTCACTACAGATTCGTAGTGTTCCACCACAAAACAAGAATTTTTCAACTTCTCATTAGTACATTTCAACTGCAAGATCTCATTTTGCAGCTTGTTGATCTCATTGTTCCTTTTTTCTAACCCCCTGTATGCATTATCCAAGTGAAGCTGTTGATCACTCATTTTAAGTGAATAATCACGTTTTTCTTTCTTCAACGTTTCAATTGAATCTTTAAATTATTTTTCATTTTCTTTGTAGGTTAGAGCTGCAATACGAAGGGGTTCGACCTTGTCTTGAAGCTTAGAGTTTTCAATTTTTAAGCCTAGACATTTGGAACAAGAAATAATAGTAAAAGGATTAGAATCTACCTCATTTGATGAATGTGATGCCTCTCCGATAGCTATGAGGGCAACATCAGTTGTAGACTCTTCTGGATCAGCCACAGAAGCTTCCCTTTCCTCAGCTTCCATCATCTCCATAACCTCAGCCATGAGACCAACCTGAGTTTGTGCAATAATGGCCTCCTCCAGATGAACGCCCCAATCAAAGCTATCGTCCTGTTGAGCTACCAATGCATTGGACATTCCACCTTGGCTTTGATTGTGGTTGTTTGAGTTGTTGTAGCCTTGGTTGTTTCCTTGGCTAGGTCTGGTGAAACCCGAAGCCGATGCTCTGTCCTTTTGACATTCACGAGCTAAGTGTCCAAAGTTCAGACACTTGTATCACTTGGCCTTGGATTTGTCAAAACCAACCTTGGCATTAGAATGGCCACCAATGAACTTTCGGCCAGTTCTGTTCAGGAAACTCTTGGCTCTCCTCAATATCATGGCCATATTCCACTAAATATCCATGTACTCCATATCATTCGGATCCTCCTGATTAAAGTCTTCTTTGATAGTTTCAGGATCCGTTAGCTTACCTCCAATGAAGTTCTCATAGGCAAGCATGTAAGATGAGAATAAAGCCACATGATCTTCAGCTATCTTGGCTATTGCTGATTGGTTAGCTGAAGATGTGGGAGGATGATTTCTTGAGGAGTTCTGATGATGAGATCCAGAACCAGATGCTGCATAGCATGCATGACCACCACAAGCCTTTACAGTTTCTTCCTCATGAGAGTTTCCTGAGAATAGGGCAATTCCAGAGCCCGATGACTTGGTTGTAGAAGACGTCCTATGATACATAGAAGGGTCTTGTATCTGAGGTCTCCCTGAGCTCTCTTTCCTTTTTAGGTTCATGTCATGAGCTTGAACCTTTCCAATTGCCTCATCAATTGTCATCTCATAGAATTTAGAATTCTCTCTCATCACGGTTGTATACATCTCAAACTTGGGTGGCAAAGCATCTAGAAACCTTTCAACTAATTCTTCATCAGGATACTTTAGCTCAAAAGCTTTCAACTCAGTCTGCAGATCTATAGATTCATTATCTACAAATCTAAAGCACTCATACTGCTTCCTGAGTAGATCCCGCTTACTTTTCTTGATGTCACTATTGCCCTCGAATCTTTTCTGTAGCGCCTTCCAAAGATCCTTGGAGTTATCATATCCTCTGAAACTGTGGAATAACTCCCTAGTCAAGGCCACAGTGATAGAACCGTGAGCCTTCTTCTCTCGATCATAAACTTTCTTTTCTTCTTCATTGAGTTTAGAGATAGGCTTGGGCATTACTTCATCAAGGTAAAGGTGTGTGGGATGCTTATATCCCTCTAGAATTGGTATCCATAACGAAGAATCGGTATAAGAAATGTAATGCTCAAAGCGTGCTTTCCAGTTAGAATAATCATCTACATTTAGCAACTTTGGCGGTTTCTGAGGTGTTCCGATCTCGTTGTCATAGTTCAGAAGGTTACCGAGGTTCTGAAGATTAGACATGGTGAACACTTAGTCAAATTTCAGAAAGATCAAAGACACTTGCGCACTTGATGTTGGCCTTGCGCACTTAGAGAAATGGTCTTGTGTAGTTAGGATTTGCTCTTGCGTACTTAGTAAGTACGCATGAGTAAATGATAAGTACGGAGGAGATAACTTACGTACGCACAAGATTGGTCTTGCGTAATTGATAAGTACGCAGCAAGACTGAACTTTTTGCCAGATATGGTAAGTACGCAGGTAACCTTTTCACCAACTCTCACCAAACTATTCCGTCACTAGAATCTCACTGGAGATGGCAAAAATCAGACAGATGAACAAACAAAATGAGCCGAAGGATCAGAAACTTGTTTCTAACCAACCTTTGTTGCTCAAAACACTTAAATACACAACAAAAATCGGTTTTTTGAGTGATTTTTGCTTCTAAAATAGTGCTCAAGAGCTACCCCTATTTTATCACAAAAATCAACAAAAATATCCACTTTTGCTTGTAAATAATCTGTAGAAAACTCTCTAAACACACTCATAACACTCGAAATCAAGAGCAATGCTCTGATACCACTTGTAGGTCCCGGGAGCCTCGTTGCGCAGCTACATACCAGAGGAGCACACATCTCTCATCTAAGCTCACGGTCCAGGGGTCAGGAGAGCTCGTCCTGACCCGGACACCTCTCGACCTTGTTCCAGAGTTCCACCTACAAATGAAGACAAGTCTTCTATTTATAGGGGAAGGAACACTACCTGCGTACTTGACAAGTACGCAAGGCAAAAGCCTTGCGTACTTACTAAGTACGCATGGTTTGGTCATGTGTACTTGACAAGTACGCAAGGCAAAAGCCTTGCGTACTTACTAAGTACGCAGGACCAAACTGGTGTGCAGGCTAAGTACTCAGGAACACCCTCCTGCGTACTAACCACGTACACCGAGACATAGAATTTAATCTATAGTTATAAAACATGCTTCTACAGGTATTTGCATCTTTCATGATTATTATGACTCGGGAGATCGGTAACATGAGGGATGCTGCTGGAGAATTAACCGGCATCCTACAGCACGAATCTCAAATAGTTGAGAATACGGAAGAGCTGGAACTTCTGACTGCAGAGATAGCAGTAACAGATCAACTTCATAACACTCTATTAGACAGAGTCCAGCATGTGGAAGCAAGAATGGACACATCAGAGGATGCCAATGAAGGAATCTTGACCAAGGTTGCACTTCTAGTGGCACAACCTGAGGCTACCATTTGGCAAGGAGATGCACCGGCTTACGATTGCGAGGAGGAGACACCAACTGATGATGAGGAGCAAGTTGAGGAGGAGGATGCTCTGTCATGTATTTCCTTAGAGGACGATGACGTCTAATGTCTTATCTCATCGTATCTTTCCTTATATTATCTTGTGTTTTGGTTATTTCCTTTCTATTTCAAAACCTAGATGGGTAAGGTTGTTCCTATTCAATAAAAGATCATAAGAAATTTAATGTTTTGAATTTTTTATTTTGTAGACGTTACAATTTATTTAATCACGAAATATTAGATGTTGTGTTTAGTTATTCTTATTTTACTTGTACATATATAATGTTGAAATGCGATATATTTCTCATTATTTGTATTTGTGAATGTGAAGAAATATGTCTGGACGTGGACGCAGAGGTCGTAATGGTGGTCGAGGCACCATCATTATGACTGCAGCAGAGCTAACAGAACTGATCAATGATAGTGTGGCTGAAGCCTTAGCAGCATAGAATGTTACAGGTAAATACAATACCCATTGACTCGTAAACTCAATTCATCCCTCAAAGCGTCTTTCCCAAGCCTTATAACCTAAATTATGTATTGTGTTTCTAATCCAGGTCAGCAAAATAACCAGCCGGCATGCACTTTTAAGACCTTCATGGACTGTAAGCCCCACACTTTCAGTGGAGCTGAAGGAGTCTTCAGACTGCTTTGATGGTTCGAGAAGGTTGAATATGTGTTTGCCATGTGCAACTGTCCGCAGGAAAACCAATTCAAGTTTTCATCAGGTACTCTGGAGGGCCCTGGTCTCACCTGGTGGAATGCCCAAGTCTAGATGCTAGGTCTGGCTATGGCTAACGCACTGCCATGGGAGGAATTCAAGACTATGATGAAGGAGGAGTACTGTCCTCGAGATGAGATTCAGAAGCTAGAGGGAGAATTCTGGAATCTAAAAATGGAGGGTTCCGAGATTGAACTCTACACTACTCACTCCCATGAGCTTGCTACTATGTGTCCCCACATGGTGACCCCCGACTATAAAATAATTGAACTGAACATCGGCGGTTTAGTGCCTCAGATCCAAAGCATGGTCACCTCATCAAACCTTGCCACCATTCAGCAGAAAATCAGACTTGCCCATAAATTGACCGATCAGGCGGTGACTCAGGGAACTCTACCCCCGAGGTGTTCAGCTTCATAATCCACCGACAACAACAAGTGCAAGTTTGACCACAACTCCTACTCTAAGGGACCCCAATCTCACCAACCCCATCAGCAGCAGCGTAGGTTTAAGCCTACCAAGACTTTCAATCAGACGACCTCTTTGGGTCAAAATCAGGGTGGTTATGCGGGGAGATCCCCCAAGTGCAACAAATCTAATTTTCACCATGTCGGTGCTTGTAATCGTTGCCAGCGGTGTCGTAAGATGGGCCACGCTGCGAAAGACTGTAGGGTTAATCTTCAGACCAAGCAACCGTTTCAGCAACATGGTTTTACCAAAGGATGTTTTCAGTGTGGCAAGGAAGGACATATTCAAAAGGATTGTCCTTAGATGAAAAAGGGTAACGGCAACCGCAATAATCAGGGCCACAACAGTAACAACAATAACCAAGGTAACAACAACAATGGTAATAATAATGGCAAGAATGGAGGAAATGGTGCGAAGGGACGATCCTTGGTGCTTGGATCCTGAGAAGCCAGATATGATCACAATGTGGTTACCGGTAAGTTCCTCTTAAACAATTACTTTGCTTCTGTCCTTTTTAACACTGGTGCTGATAGGAGTTTTATATCTAAGAAGCTTAGTGATTTGATAAAAGAAACTCCAACCCGGCTAGAAGCTAAGTACATCATAGAAATAGTTGATGGCCAAACAATTAAAGCAACCTATATCCTTAAGGGTTGTAAGCTTGAATTGGCTGGTCATAAATTGGATATTGACCTTATGCCAGTCACACTTGGTAGTTTTGACGTAATTTTCGGTATGGATTGGTTATCTAAGAACCAAGCTAAGATTATTTGTCATGAGAAAATTGATCGCATTCCTTTCCCGAGTGGAGAAACCCTTTCTTTCCAGGGCGAAAGGAGTGGTGCAGTCGTGGGCATCATATCCTTCATGAAAGCACAGAAATGTCTTCGAAAAGGTCATACCGCTATTTTGGCTCTCGTCGTCGAGCAGCCATCTAGGGAGAAGAAGATTGATAATATCCCAATTGTTGGTGACTATCGGGAAGTATTTCCAGAATATTTTCTTGGTCTGCCACCGCATCGTCAAGTAGAATTTCAAATCGACCTAGCACCCAGAGCAGCGCCGATTGCTCGGGTACCTTACAGACTTGCACCTATTGAATTACAAGAGCTATCCACTCAACTACAAGAGTTGTTGGACAAAGGTTTCATCCGACCTAGCTCTTCCCCATGGGGAGCTCCAGTCCTATTTGTCAAGAAGAAGGACGGGACTTTCCGCATGTGCATCGACTATCGTGAGCTGAACGAAGTGAAGATAAAAAATCGTTATCCTCTACCCCGCATAGATGATCTATTTGATCAACTCCAAGGATCAAGCTTCTATTTGGTTACCATCAATTGAGAGTCTGAGATGAGGATATCTCTAAGATTGCTTTCAGAACTAGGTACGACCACTATGAGTTATGGTCATGCCTTTCGGATTAACCAATGCACCCGCGGTGTTCATGGACCTCATGAACCATGTGTGTAAACACTACCTTGATCAGTTCGTCATCATTTTCATTGATGACAACCTCATCTATTCCATGAACAACGAAGAACATGAGGAGCACCTACGTTTGATTCTGGAATTGCTAAAGCAAGAGCAGTTGTATGCTAAGATTTCCAAGTGCGAATTCTGGATTCGTGAAGTTCAATTTTTAGGACATGTGGTTAACGAGAACAGAATACATGTCGATCCATCTAAAGTGGAAGCCATCAAGAATTGGGCAGCACCGACGACTCCGACCGAGGTGCGACAATTTCTTGGATTGGCTGGCCATTATCGTCGATTCATCGAGGTATTTTCCAATATCGCCCAACCTCTCACTGCCTTAACCCAGAAGGGTAAAATCTATAACTGGGGCGACACTCTGGAGTCAGCATTCCAACTCCTTAAACAAAAACTCTGCAGTGCACCCATCCTAGCTCTTCTGGAGGGGATGGATGATTTTGTGGTGTATTGAGATGCATCCATTCAGGGTCTTGGTTGTGTGTTAATGCAATGAGAGAAAGTGATCGCATACGCTTCACGTCAACTGAAAATCCATGAGAAAAACTACACAACTCATGACATAGAGTTGGGAGCCGTAGTTTTTGCACTAAAGATATGGAGACGTTACTTGTACGGTACCAAGTGCACTATCTACACCGATCACAGGAGTCTTCAACATATCTTTGAGCAAAAAGAGTTGAACATGCGACAATGTCGTTGGGTCGAGCTTATGAATGATTATGACTGTGCGATCAGGTATCATCCGGGCAAGGTTAATGTGGTAGATGATGCCCTAAGTCGAAAGGAAACCAAGCCCAAACGAGTTCGAGCATTACATCTTACTATTCACATCGGATTACCTGATAAAATCCGTAGTGCTCAACTCGAAGCCCTTAAAGAGGAAAACCCACCGTTGGAAGCCACACGCGGTATGGAAGAACAACTTGAGATCAAATCTGACGGCATTCTCTACTTCGCCGAGTGAATATGGGTTCTATTGTACGGAGACTTAAGGGAACTAGTCATGGATGAAGCTCATAAATCTCGTTACTCTGTTCATCCAAGTTCCGACAAGATGTACCATGACTTAAAGGTGCTATATTGGTGGCCAAAGATGAAGGCCGATATAACCACCTATGTGAAACCGTTTTAATCGAACCTAACTCTAAACCCTGTTTAAATACAATTAAATTGCATCATCAACTTCGCAAACCTCTACTCTTTGATAACCCTATATCAATTTAATCTTATATCATCGAGTTGATCAAGATCCAGATTCTAGGGTTTGTTCATATTTTAAATTGGGGGTTTTGATCCTAAAAACCTCCTCAATCAAATTAAACTATATCAACAGTTTCGCAAGGTTCTAATTAGTAAAAGCCCCATGATTCCTACAACTTTTAATATCAGAATCGTTTAAATCGAATTCATGTTCTTGTCCAGGGTTTTCGGCTTTTTATTTACAAAATAAACGATCCTATAACTAATGTTTTTGCAATTAAATCTTCACACACCTTCGAAATACTCTGTTAAACAAAAACCCTATGATATTCTGGTTGTTTGTGATCGAAATCGATTGATTTGGGTACGAATTTAGGTTCGGCTCGATGGGGGGAATGAACTCAGGGTGTTTGATTGTTAAAACCATTTCAAAATCATTTCTGTCATGAATCCCTAGCGGGTAGAGATGGTTAAAGCTTTGGACGCACACAAAGGAGACTCAGGTTTGAAACCGGTCTCCTGTTTTTATTTTTTTGGGACGTTTTCTGATGTGTTGAAAAGCACACATGTATTTCCGCCATGTTTCGTGTCGATTTTGTAAAGAACTTAGTATGATGATTATGATGTATATGCATGCTTTAATTCTGATTGTGTGATTGATTTCAATTCCTTGCGTTGATTGTGGTTGTCTGCCAGTTCGATTAGCGTATCGTGATCATAAATATTAGGGTTTGTGATTGTGGTGGTGTGCTAGACGTAGCACCCATAGGAATTGTGATTTGACTGCTGATTAGAGTTGAGTGTTCTTCCTAGTTCAATACCCGAAAGGTGAGAATTAGTCGTTTAGTCTTCGTCGCTAGGAATCCGAGTGTCAACTGTCTGAGAGGAAGTTGGTTTAGGTGTCTAGTGATCTGTTGCTATTCTGACTCATAGTTGTTATCCTAGGATTACCTCATGCATTCCTTGAATGCATTATGGACGGTGAGACTGAGAGGTAATCCGTTCCTTAGGGTACTTGATCTTAGTTGGAAATACCAGAGAAGGGAGGAGGAGGAGGAAGCGATTCATCGGGTTCTTGTTAAGATCAAGGTAAAAATTGTGAACCTCTAACCATTGTATGCATGTTCTAAGTGTCGGTTAATCGTATTAACTATTGTTATGGATTTACGGTTTCGGAGAAGACGAGTAAAGGAAGGAGACGAGTTCTCTAGTGATTCGGTTAACATGAGTCACTCAGATCGAAGGTATAATTCCAATCTTGACTCAGTATTATTATAGTTTTGGTTGTAGGGTGTTTGTTTGTGATCATCGGGTGTTCGGCCGGAACCCTTGGGGCGTCCGGTGGTTGGCGAACGACCGGGGAAGTGAAAGGGGTAAACCGCGGCATAGTTCGGCAGTTAGGGAGGTTCCGGGTGAATAAGTCAGCAACTCCATGCATGGCAACGTGTGTGCGCGGGTGTTAAACACCGGGTCGGTTTGAGTGAGTGAGCGAGAGGACGAACGTGTATTGTGTTAATGATTAGGTACGAGGTTGAAAGACGAGCATGTGAAGCTAGCAACTTCTAGAGGTCAGGTCGCGTCTAGCAAAGCTGAGTTTCTATCGCCCATGTTTAAATGTTTTGTAGTTTTGGGCTCGAATACATGCAACGTGCCATATAGTAAGGGCACGAAATGATAAGGGTTTTGACATTGGTAATTGTGTTATGAAATGATAGTATAATTGTATGCGTAGGATTTGGTGTCGAGTTATTTAATGCGGTGCTTTGATATTATGAGATTCATTGTTATCGGGTCGACTATAGTCGATGGAAATTGAGTCTGACCTTAGTCGGATGAAATGGGTTGCTTAAGCGTGATAGTAAGTCGGTGTTGGTCGGTGAGTGTTATGACTGACGATGATCGGTCAACGAGTCATGATCGTACGAGTCTTTAGACCAGTCGACGTGATTTCGTGTATGTTGATAAAATATATAATTTATTAATCGGTAAAGAAATGAGAAAACCTTTGTGATGTAAATCATTTTTAATAAAGGTTCGGGATTTAATATCCTCGAACGAAGTACTATAGAACTCACTCAGCGTAGCTGACTTTTTTGCATGTATTTCAGGTAAGGAGAAAGTGTGAGCTGGCGGCTTCTTGATGGCGTTTGGTTACCGAGATAGTTGTGATGACATTTAGTTTCCGTTATGATGTTGAATGATTTAGATATTGTTACTTGTTTGGATTATGATTGAGCTTTGGGTCGGTGACCACTTTTGTCTATTTAATTTCCGCTGCATTTATTAAGACAATTTGACGTCATTTACTACTGTACTTACGTGTATGCCAACGTGTCGGGTTCCCGGGTTTAGGGCCTTACAATACATGACCGGGGACCAGATTTATAGGATTGATAATCAGAACTGTTTGAGATAGGGTTATTGAAAGGATAATCATTAGGGTTTTCAGAAGCAGATTGATATTGAGGATCTTCATAAGGATCTTTTTCAGATGACTGAATTTGACTGGATTGTGTTTCGATTCCTTGCAAAGACTAGACATCTGTAATCTTATCATATTAGTATTTGTCTTATTCAAGAACTAGATACTAAAGCCAGTGTCTTAATCTTAGCTAAAGTTCTACAAGGATGGTTATCTTTCCAGAGTAGTACCTCCAACAGATATGTTCCCATGTAAGAGCGACGGGTCTAGGAGAGATTTGTACACTGCTCTTTCCATAGACATAACACTTTCGTTTGTCAAATAACTACATACCGGTAAGAAGGTCACCTTGTTTTCTTATCTTAAAAGCATTAATGGTTAAATCTTAGATACTAGATCCAAGTATCTGATTCGCTAAAACGTGTGGCTCTGATACCAACCTGTCACACCCCACCTCAGGCACCAATGTACGTGTGCAAGCCCGAACAGTATCATTTGGTTACTTGATTTCGGAGTTTTATAAAATACAGCGGAAGTCTTTTCAAAGGATCGTTTCATCATTCTTTCAATCTCAAGGGTTGTAATTGTAAATACCAAAATTAGTTAGAAAACAAAAGCCTTGTATTTACTTCATAAACATAGGGTTTCAATACCATTTTCATTTGATTACAAAACATTGTTTGAAATCAAATAAATGATGAGCCACTGGAAATAGTACAACATAGGGTTGATCAGTTCCCTGGTCCTATCCCCTCTCTTTAGGATTTCCCTTTAGACGAGGCCTGAGAATCCTACGTGCATTCCATCCTTTTTCCTGGGTCAGATCTCATGACTTCCCATACTCCCTTCTCATCATATTTTAATCATTACCTGGAAAACATTTTGAAAATAAAACGTCAGCGCAAACGCGGTTGAATACAATATCTTGACATAAAATCATTTTGGCACAAACAAGTATTAATTTCATACTCACAATTTCATGTTCGATCTACACACTCAGCAGGCCCGTCCTGTTCAATCGCATCACAGTATACACTAACGTCGTAGCTTATAAGAGTGGACAGGTCTACACCTTCGGATTTGTTATAAGATAAGCACCAGCCGCAATCCGGGAATTTCACCCGAGACCCGTGTATCCCTTGCAAGTTTTACGTATACCTACGGCCTGAATGCTTGTTCGTAGAAGAACGTTGAGCATTACTTTGTTAACCTTTATTTGGCCATTTTCGTAAATAAAATGTTTGACACAAGTTTTGTAAGAGATAAAGTATTCACCTTTTTGTAGGAATGAGCCTCTAAAGTCCAAAGCTTATATGCTAGCTTCTTAACTTGATTTCTCTAGCGTAACGACCTTTCTACTAGCGTTCCTTCTTACACCGAGCACTACAACGAGAGGGAGTTGGACCGGGATCCTCGGGAGTGGCTAGGGATTGCCTGGAACGAGATTTAGAAGTTGGAAATGTTTTTGAGATGAGGAAAATCGACTGAAGTCGATCAGGTATTTATATCATGTATATATAGTCGGTTTTACGTTGGTATTTGTAGTTGTGTTGATTACAGGTATTGGGTGCTAAATGAGTGGATAATGAAGCATAAATGAGAAGGCATGAAAGTACAGGGGGTCAAAAGTGTAAAATATCAAAGTTTCCTGGAAAGATGAGTCTTCGCTTACCGCGAAGACTAGGATGAGTATTCTCGCGACACGTGCGGAAATGGAAAACTGGACTCGACTGTTTTGTCCTTCGCGCCACGTGAAGGACTGGGCCTCGACCTTCGCGACACGCGAAGATCTGTCGGATAAGCAAAAAGCCATAATTCTAATTAAAAGGGATTGCAGCCCCCATTCCGACCTATCTTTTCTTCAAGTCGTTTTCATAACCAAGAGGGGCGATTTTGAGAGGAAAGAGCAGTTCCCGATCAAGTATTGAATCTATGCTCGTGTGCCTGATAAGTATGTGTGGGTAAGTTGCATGTGGCTTCCTCCCGACGGATGGTTCGTTTAGGTTCTTTGCTTTTTTCGATTGTTTGTATGTTTGGATCTTGTTAGCTTCTAACAATAGCTTGATATATTGATGTATTGGTTGAGTTAAGAAGTTTAATTGTATGCTTTAAGTTTATTTGTTTTACAACTTGTGTTCGGTTGATGACAAGACCTTGTAGCCGGGTTGGGTGACTAAAGTGGGTAACTTGGTGTCATAAATTGGGTATTTGAATTGTGCTAGCTGTAACGAGTTACTCGTATAGGTTGCTAGCAACAGCTTATCTTCAATTTTTGTTTCAACTGATTTTCCAACACTATGTCTATGTGGTGTCCATTGAACGAATGAGTATTGCATAAGTCAAGAACCTAAAGTTTGGGAGGAAGTTACATCTTTATTTGATCTGTGTTTTCATTCTAATTATCAAACTAAGAAATTGAACTAATCATTGATTCCTTGTGGATACGATACTCTTCTTACCCTTACTAGTTAAGTTTTTAAGGATTGTTTTTTACGACCAAACGACATCGATCAAAATGGCGTTGTTGCTGGGGACTCGGTGCGCTTAGTTTTATTGCTTTAGTTCATTGTCTTTAATTGATTTTAATTCTTAACAAACACCCAAAAATATTTTCTTTACATATGTTTTTATTTTGTTTATTTTGTTTATTTCTTTGTTCAGAACTACTCGGTTGTGCTACTTGTGCAGGTTGAAATGGACATGAACTATTATGATGATCAATATTACCATGAGCCGTGCAACAACTGTGGCATCACTGGCCACTGGGTACAAGATTGTCCAAATTACAACCAGCATGGTGGTGGTCCTGAATACCCAAGCTATCAGGAAGAATACAACCAAGACTACCACCCAAGCAGGCCACCTGATCAAAACAACTATCAGTTTGAACTGGGTGTCATCCTATCAGATATGATGGAGTTGGCGAAAGTGGTCCATGAAGTGGTGCAATAGCAAGATAACCAGGCAAAAGCTCATCAAGCTTTGATAGATCAAGTTGCCCACTTAACTGAGATTGTTGGAAGCATAATCAAAGAAGTAGGTAAGCCTCACTATGCACATCAGTCCTCCAGTTCTTAAACCACTAATAGTGCACACCTCAATGCTGTAAGTTTCAATTCCTCATTTGAATATCCTGCTCATGAACCAACTCCCCCACCGGTTGTAGAGAGAGTGGTGGAGTACAGTGAATCTGAGTCTGACCTTAATCACAATTTTATTTCCCAAAACAATTTGAAAACTGAAAATGTGAATAAACTTGTAAGGATCCCATTCCCAAAAACTATAATCAAACCATTTTCAAAAGAAAAAGATCCAACACAGGATGAACGATGGGAAAAGTTTGAGAAGCGTAAAATTAACTCATTATTTTTAAACACGCTTAAACAAGATCCTGAGAGTGTTGAATGCTAGAAAGGTTTGAGTACCCGTAAACGATGGCACAAATGCCCCGAACAAGTAAAGCTAAGTGCTACTGTGAATGTCGTGTTCATGGGTACCCTTCCCCCGAAACTCCAAGAGCCAGGGGCACCTATTATTTCTATACATATAGGAGAAATTGAACTGGATAGAGGGTTGTTGGATCTTGGAGCATCTGTTAGTATAATACCAGCGAGTCTGTATGATCAGCATGATTTTGGTCCCTTACAGAGAGTTAACACCACTATGGTGTTAGCTGATCAGACTCCCACACATCCTCGGGGGATTGTAAAAGATGTCATTGTGAAGGTAAAAGAGTTTTACTACCCAATGGATTTCTTGGTGTTGGACTGTGTCAAGAACACAGAACCAATAATAATTTTGGGTAGACCGTTATTGGCCATTGCACAAGCAGATATTAACTGTGCTGAGGGAACGGTAAGGATGAGTTTTGGGGCTCAGAAAATGAGTCTTAAAATATTTTCTAACTTGACAGCCTCGAAAGCTAACAAATGTGGGTCACAAGGTGAATCACACAGTCGAGAATGTTTGTGTTGTGTTTGACAGGTTAACTGATTGGAAGGATGGAGAGACTCCAGAGAAAGGAAAGAAACGAGTCAGAAAGAGAAGGCGGAAAGGAAAGAGACCGCAAGTTCCAAATATAGATCAGGAACTCTTTGCTTTGTTTGTTCAAGCATGGAGGAAAGGAACTTAAGTGTGGAGAAGGAGGATTGCAAACACCCCACCCGACCACCATGTCTCAAGTTAGGTATACCGCGTCTGGCTGAAGACGTTAAACTTAGCACTCTTAGGAGGTAGCCTAAGGTATACTGGCAGGTATGTTTTAATTTCATGTCTAGTTAAATGAACTTTGTGGGTATGTTCTCTAGAAACCCTCACGAGACTAAACTTGTCCACTCGGGCTACCGAGGGGTTTAAAGGCTTGATGCATACGCTAAATGCATCCGTGATTCCTACGAAAGTGAGTTAAGTTTTATCTTTGTTTTGTGTGTGAATCAGCCAAGTGTGGGGAAGTCACATGGGTTTTCATGCACATGCGGTTCAATTGGGTGCGTGTGCGCGTTTCTGGATGCTTTGAACAAAAATTGGTTTTGGAATTTAAAATATTTTCTAAGTTCAAAAATGGAAATAATTTTCTGTTAAAAGAGGGTCTTCGCGCCACGCGAAGACCTAGCCTCCAGAGTTCGCGGCACACAAAGGAGCAAAGTCAAGGCCGGGTCAAACTTCTCATCCTAGCGGTACGCGAGATTTTTCCCCAGTCTTTCGCGACACGCGAGGACCGTGAAACCCCAATTTTTTTTATTTCTTTTATTTTTTCATTATTTGAGTTGTTCGAGTCCGTCGGGTCTTTTATTTTTTCCATGTTTCGTTATATTGAGCCGATATAATGCTTGTGCGTTTGTCTTGGGCGTATTTTTGTAGGTTTTGATTGATATGTATGTTAGACCTAGATTGTTTGTTATGATTAAGCTTGGCTATTAATGTCTTTATATGATGTAACCGTGAACCAAAGGATCACGGGTTGGGTAGATATGGGTCGGGCATTAGGCAGAGTAGGGGTATTTTCGCCTATTACGGTTTGTATGGGTATAAATATCTCTAAACCCTAACCGTGTGAAAAGGCGGTTGTTTTTGTTTTCGTTGTAATTCTCTTTATTAATATAAGCATTATTACGAGTGTCTTTGTGTTCTTGAATCACCATACTTGATAGTTTCCGCCTATCAAATATGAGAATTGATATCATGTGTGTGTTTGTTGGAAGATCCACGAAGTATGGGACTTACAATTGGTATCAGAGCCATTAAAGTCATTCAAGGCTCGGTTTTCGGTATCAACGATTCAAGATAAAGGCTGTCTAGGTAACTATTGTTGTTTTTGGTTGATTATATTACTAATCAGTCATTATTGTGCCAGTTCTTTCGGGAAATCTCTGAGCATCAGGAAGTTATTGCCGTGTTGTGTGAAATTACTATTGGTTGGAAGCTAATTAGGAGGAATTTGTTGCTAAAATCGTAAAAGAAAAGCTTGAGGACCATCTTAGTGTTCATCGTGTTCTTAGAAGATTGATTGAATTTCAATTTTTGAAATTCCTAAAATCTCGGGATTAAGTTTGGTAACTAAATCAATCAAAAATTTGATTTCCAGAAAAAGTACTCGGCAACGGTTCACGACTCTAGTTCACGGCTTGATTACATCTTCACGGGTGTTGACGTTCATGGCTTTAATTCACGGCTTGATTACATCTTCACGGGTGTTGAACTTCACTGGAGAGGTTCACGGGGTATCTAAGGTTCACGGCTAGTCTATACTTCACAACTTCTTTGTGTTATTCATGTTTTTCAAGCAACTCACGGGTTCTTAATAGTTCACTGGTACAAGTAGTTTACGGCTCATTCAAGTTCACGGTTGAATTGACCACTCGGAGGCAGTCTAGTTCACAGCATTAAAGTTTCAGGTTTTTGATCAAGGACCTCATACTCTGATAAAATAAATTCTCAACAAGTCACCATGAACTTAAATAGTCTGCTAGACCTACAAATTGGTACAAGCACCAAACCTCCAAGACTGACTTGTGCTGAAGAATATGTGGACTGGAAATTTAGGGTCATGAATCATGTACTGCTTTTTGTAGAAAAGATGTGGAGAAGTATACTCAGGGGACCTCAAATCCCTATGTTTGATAAGGCTGGTGGTACTAAGGCACCAAAATATATTGAGAACTATACTGATGAAGATTTTGATCTTGTTGAAAGAGACTTGAAAGCTTTAGCATCTCTGACTATGGCTTTGTCACCCGATATATCCCATAATTTTAAAGAATGCATTTCTACTAAGCAACTTTGCGAGTCATTAGCTCAGGCCTTTAAAGGGAATGATGATATGAAGGCCAGTAGAAAGGAAATGATTCTACAACAGTTTAATATGTTCAATCATGTTTTAGGTGAAACACTTGAAGCACAATTGTAGAGATTCATAAAGTTGGTTTCACAAATGAGAGGTGTTGAGATTGTAATGAGTGATGGTGAACCAAAGATTTGAACAAGATCACTCTAAATGATCTGATCTCTATTATCAAATCCTATGATCTGGATGACCAGCAGAGAAAAGTCAATCATGTCAATACAATAAACTCTGCAGGTGCACAAAGCAGTAATAGTGCTTTTCTTTCTAGTGTCTCATAAGGAGGTTCTGGATCTGGAGATGTGAACCCTGGTGTTGCTGCTACAGCTAAGACATCTGCTCCTGAGCAACAGGCATATTCTACTCAACAAGCTAAGCTTATTGAAGTAAATACTTCTTTGTGCACTGGCATCATGAATTGTTATGCAACTTTTATCTCAGGTAACTTGTCACCTTCAGAGATTCTTACTGCCGAACTAAATCAAATTCATCCAGGGGATGTGGAGGAACTGGATATATCTTGGCAACTGGCTATGGCTGTCTTCAGGGACAAGAATTTTATTAACAAGACCGGCAAGTTCAGATGGAGTGAAGACACAGGGAAAAAGATTGGTTTCAACAAATCAAATCTTCGTTGTTACAATTGACATGAACCAGGTCACTTTGAAAGAGAATGTTCTAAACCAAAGGAGCAAAGAGGAAGTGAGGCTAGATCATCTTCAGGGGGAAATAATACTGCTAACTCAAAGGCCTTGATTAGTCAGCAAACTGGTGGATATGACTGGGGAGATCAAATAAAGGAGCTAAATCTGAATCATGCTTTTATGGCAGACATTGTTTGAGAGTCTTCTGCATTCCCATGTTCTGATACTCCACCTGAGGTAATCGCTGCCCTATGTTCTCAGTCATGCATAGATAAAGTAGAACTTTATAGAAAACATAATGCTGATCTAATTTTTGAGATGGAAAATTTAAAATATCATAAAAAGAAATTTTTTAAAACTGAAAAGGATTATAAAGAAGCAATAGAGGCTGGTAAAAAGGATGTTTCTTTACTCAAATCTCAACTCAAAAATACATGTTGTTTGCTTACTGATGCTAAGCAAGAAATTGCCAGATTAAGTACTGATCTGGAAAAGGCAAAATCAAACTTTGCCGAGGCCAAATTCAAAGTAGATTTCTTTGGACAATCTAGTAAAGTAGTTGACATACTTGAAAATCAACTTCATAAACCGGGTAATAGGAGCAAGTGTCTTGGGTATAATAATGTGCCTCTTCCATTTAATGGAAATTGTACTACTGTTCCTCCCTCTGTAGAGGAACAAGTTAAGGAGTTTTTCATGTTTACTCCTGGGAACAAATCATGTAGTGGTGATTCCCAATCACCTTTTCCAACCCCTAAATGTTTGAACAATTCTAATTCTTCTACCTCGTGTGTAGAACAAAGAGAAATACAGGATTGGTCAAGTGAGGATGATGAAGGTGATAAGTCACAAGTTTGCAGTCTTAAATTAAATCATAAAAAATCTGAAAACAATTTTTTTTGTTTCTACTGTTTTGAAATACTCTAAGTCTTCTGTTTGTGATGTGATTGGTTTGAATGTTTATAGTTCCAAATCTATTTATTCTAAAAATGCTAATATTCACAAAAATACTATGTTTGTTAAACATTTAGCTAATGGAAACACTGAGAAGCACGTTTTCTAGAAACCAAAACTTGTGACTAAACAAAAGGTCACTAGTCAAACCTCAAATGCCTTACCAAAGCATTTCACAAAGGATTAATTTTATGCTACATATGATCATCACCATTTGAGGTTTGAACAGAGACATGCTCATCAACAGCTTAAACCTAAGTAGGTTTACAAGCAGGATGATTCCTACTATCCTAAATCTGACAAGTTTGGATCTGCACCGTATCTCAAGAAACAGTGTTTTTATACCTGTGGAAAGCCAGGACACCAAGCAAAACATTGTGTTCATCGTCCTTATATTCCATATTATGCTAAGAATCAGAAGGAGTCACATAGGCCATGGGTTCTAAGCCAGTGTGTAGGTCCACATGGCTCTTCTACGGATCGTTCTCGTGATAAGACGTATCGTTAACGCGGAGTGCGGAATCCTACCGAATCAATGAGTGCATACGAAATAGAAAATAGAAACAATCAGGTAAATAACATTCACTTTGTATTCCAACAATCACAGAGTTTACAGATTCCTTGATTACACTCGTTCAAAGTTCCTTTGTTGCTCTCGTCATTTTTACTCTGAAACTGTAAACTCCTATTTATAGACACACGACCTGCTATAGGCGAACTTAATAATTTCGCCTCAAAGATGCTTAGGCGAACTTATTAAGTTCGCCTCTAATAGGCTAGGCGAACTTAACAAGTTCGCTCCTAAAGATTCTTAGGCGAACTTGTTAAGTTCACCTCTCTTCGAACTTATACAGAATTTTATCAACAGTTACAAAACATGTCTTAACAGACTCCCCTTTAACTGTTGCTAACAATTCTATCAATTACAAGTCAAAGACTCTAAGACTAAGACATAATATCTTCAAGCTCGTTGTCACAAGAATATGCTCCAACAGACTCCCCCTTGACAACAGCTTTAGAAGATTGTCATCCGTCTTCATATATCATCAAACACACTGTAGTCTTCGTCTTGTTCATCTGCAAACTCTCTCTTTATTTCTAGAAGAAAACTTAGGAGAAGGACCCCTTGTCAACTTCTGTCTGCAATATTCAGTTTTTTCAAAGGAGAACAACCAAGAATAACCAACAATTAAGATTTCCATGGAAGCTGGAAAAATAAAATCTTTTTGGTTTTTCAAACATAAGAAAGCAAAATCTTTTTGGTTTTTCTCTATATAAACTGAAATGTAAAATATAAAATCACATCTTTTTGGTCGAACATCACGAGTAAGAAGATCATATCAGTATATATGAGATATCAATCACACATCTTGGATATAAAATCCATATAATATCAAATGGTATCCTATATCATTCTTTCAAGCCTTGACCAATCAAACCAATCTTTTTCAAGATTATCACACTCTATCTTTTCAAGACTTTCATATTGCATGTTATGATACGCGATAAACATTCAAAGAAAATAGGATCAGGCTATGACACACAAATTCAAATTGTCAATATTATAAGATTTGAAACTAAAGCATCTCATTCCCACTTCTTGTGAGTTAATGTAATAAGTATGAAATACAACGTGTACCCCACTAGTATGCCAACAGAAAGTAAATGCACTATCTTCAAGACATATGAGATTTTACAAAAGATTATCCGAATTTTCAGAATAAGGAAACATCAGTTAGCACATGAATAGCAGAACACAAGTTAGATTGTATAGGAATCAATTAGATTCAGAATCGAATTATTCAGTGTCTTGGCTTATATATGTGGAATCATAAGATTCAGGTACGTGGATCCAACTGTTATCTGGATTATGAATTCAATGGAATCAATAAAGGTGATTTATCAATATGATCCAAGGGCTAGTATATGTTTGACAGGTGTTGTCAAGTAAATATCTTGATTATACTTCAATATGCATGCTTTTCGGGACATGGGCACTGAAGCAAATCGAATGAATAGTGCTAAGGACATAACCTGAAACTGATCTCATAGGAAAATCTTTATTAAAAGCTAATATTCTTTATCTGATAGTGATCTTTTAACACACACACCTAGACATAAAATGGGTTCAAATCACAGTTGTAACATATGCAATTATGTTTTCACACTACTGATGGTTTAGTGACGCTTTTAGTCTACTGACAATTCAAATTATATGCATAGACAACACTATCATTTCCTATTTGTGCAGTCTCTGAAGTTTAGATCAAAACATATAATTCAGATATATTAACATAAAGCACCAACCAGTCAATCTAAGGTCATGTGTGAAAGAACATCTACTGATGTACTATTATCTCTTCTTTTAACTTCAAGTAATGTCGATTTTAACTTTTTCAATTTGTTTGGCTTTTTCAAAATCTTTATGAAAGAAAGTAAAACAAACGAAAATAAAAACTTCCATGAAAACATTTTAAGAAAAACATTTTACTTGGTTACTCATGATTAAGCAATTCAATCAATTAAAAACTTAAACCGATGTAATCCTGTAATTGAATGTCTTTGCCTTTGTCACCAACACAGTTCTGTACTCCCCGTGTCCTGTAGACTCCCCCTCAACTAGTCAAATGGTTACATCAACGACTTTATACTCACCATTGTCATCCTAAGTTCCAGGTTGTCATTTGGACTTTGTAAAACTCTTTCCAAAACATTGTGTGTGACATATTCTCCCCCTTGAGCATCAAGTCGTTGAATCAAATAGATTACTCAGTTATCAACAACTCTTTACTCTTGCAGATGTCATTCCCTATCATGTGCTTAGAAGAACCACTATCAACAACCAAAATGGCATTAATAGTCCCTCTTGGTAAATCCTGCACATCTAACAAGAAACATTAATTTGAAATTGGGACCCAAGACATGGTAGTCATGGGTCATCCATCTGTATCAAAATAATAAACCTCACTCCATTCACAATCGAATCTCTCATCAATTTTCGGTGATTGCTCCGACGAGTCAGAAAAAGAAACTTTAGATTTCCAAACATACTTCTGTTCATTAAGTTCTTTTTGCTTAAAATATGAAGTGTTTGAACAATCTTGTTCATTTGAAAAATGTTTAGATTGTGAAAACTCTTGTTGTTCTAAAAGTTTTCTCAATCTTCTGTTTCTCCTCCTTCTTTGAGGTCTAGAAAGCCTAACCTCAGATTTTGAATTACCCTTTGGTGTATCACGAGGTTTAACCACATTTGGGTTAACATAAGGTTTACCATGAGTTCTTACCTTTTCTGGAGTAACATGTCGGTTACCTTTGGCGTTGTGAGGACAAGCAATCCTAATGTGACCCACAAGACCATAAGAAAAGCAAGATCTCTTCTCACGATATTCTCTCATATAAGGAATCTTCACACGATAAGATGCACTTGAAGAAGAGTCTCCTACATGAACTTCTTTTGGAAGATGAGACTGAACAAACTTTTTCTCAATAGGTTTTGATTCAGGCTTCATCTTCTCAGGAACTACATGCTTCTTCCCTTTATTTTTGTAAGGACAATTCACCACAATGTGTCCCATCTCATTACAATGAAAGCATGTACACCTGTCTTTATAATCTCTGACATATGGAACTCTCCTTGAATTTGAAGAACTTCCAAATGTATATTTTCCAGATGAATTAGAATCAACCTTTGAGTCTTCTTTCTTAACCTCTTTCGGTATCCCCTCTACCTTAGCTTCATCAAAAAATATTCATCATCACTCTCATCAGAATACACCATATCTTCACCTGTGACTGGATTCACCTTCAACACAGTCTTAGGATCTAAATCCACATCTTTTATAATCTCAGGTGTAATAGAATAATTTCCGTTGGAAGGTGGAGGAACATAACCAATACCACTAGTTCCCTTCCCCTATTTAGTATTATCATGATAATGTCCTAATAAGAATGACGAATTTCCAAAGCTTTCTAACTTTCTATGCAATCTGATCACCTCTGCTTTAGATTCAGCTAGTTCCTTTTCTTTCTCAGCAAGATCATTATTTCTTTTCTAAACTTCTGTAAAGGACATATCTAGGTGATATGCCTGCTCTTTGATCTTCAAAGTCAGAGAACTTATATCCCTCTTCAGTGATTCTATTCTCTCAATACACACATTCTCATTATCCTTTAATTTCTGGTTTACCGTGTGCATGGATTTCATAACACAAATGAGGTTTATGTTTTCATCCATAACCCTCATCATTTTATCCTTCACTGAAATACAGTTAGAACAAAACGTTTCGGAGTTAGAAAATACCTCAGATTTTACTTTTAAAGAAGATGCACTAGGAACCATGAATACGTCATCATCAGCTTCACTCTTTTGATCAACAATGACAGGCTCTGCATCAGTTTCTAAGTCACTCAGATCATCTTCAACTGTCTGAAACCTTTCTTCAGTTATCATATCACTCTCGGTAGACTGAGTACTTTCACCAGAACGAATACTCTCACTATCAGTTAAATTTGCAGAAGAATCACTTTGAGAATCACCCTGCTTCTCCAATACATCATTGATCAAGACCACAAACGCTTGTTGCTTCACCCTTTTTCTTTAAAGCTTCCCATAGATCTCTTGAAGTAAGACACTTCCCGAGACTATGAATGATTTCTTTTGGTAAAGACATTGTAAAAGTTTCACACGTTTTTCATCTCTCGATCAAACTTCTGCTTTTCTACTTTAGTAAGAGCTGTCACTGGTTTAGGAACATCACAAAATTCTAGAAAGTCAAAAGTAGGATGCACATATACTTCTATTATTGGTCTCCAAAAATTTTCATCAGTTTCTAATACAAATTGTTCGAACCGGACTTTCCAGCTATGGTAATCTGATATGCACAAAAGCCTCGGTGGCATAATTTCAATCTCATTATCATCACATGAAATTGACATTTTGAAAATTTTGTGAAAATATCCGGAAAAAAAATTCCCGCCAAAATATTCTTTTTAAAAAATTTCAAAATTTCAAAAATAATTCAAAACAACTATATAAGCTTTCCCTAAAAAATTTAAACAAGATGAAATTTCCCGCCAAAATACTCATATCTCACTAAAAAAATAAGCTTGCTTCAACAAAATAAAAATCAAGAACAGCTTCAACCCAAAAACACGAATAAAAATTTACCAAAAATCTTCATATCTCACTGATTTAAAGGAATTAGACAAAATTGAACTGTAGGATTATGTATTTTATCAATTATAACACTTCTATAGGATGAATTTCCTCAAAATCCACTTCAAAATCACCAAATCAGCAGCAAAATAAGATTCAAGAACTTGAAAAACTCCATGGAAATGAAAAATTGAAAAGGTGATCAATATTTCTTGTCAATTTGCATACAAAACCGTCTCAAATCACCAAGAATCACGAGCATAATCTCTGATACCACTTGTAGGTCAACATGGCTCTTCTACGGATCATTCTCGTGATAAGACGTATCGTTAACGCGGAGTGCGGAATCCTACCGAATCAACGATTGCATACGAAATAGACAATAGAAACAATCAGGTAAATAACATTCACTTTGTATTCCAACAATCACAGAGTTTACAGATTCCTTGATTACACTCGTTCAAAGTTCCTTTGCTACTCTCGTCATTTTTACTCTGAAACTTTAAACTCCTATTTTGTAGGATCGTGAGAATACAAGATGGTTCTGTTCTTAGTTGAGGTTGGCGGAAACAAAATCAACTACACAATTTATAATCAAGTAAACACAAAGAATACTGATAAACACTGTTGTATTAAGCTTTTGTGAATGCAAAGATTACAAGTGAGAAACTCAATGAATAAGTATGACAAGCACTACAGGCACACTTACAATGAAGTGGCAACTCAGTATTTATAGTAACTTAGAATCAAGACAGACCCTTGATTCTAAGGATCAGATCGAACACAAGCCGTTGATCTTGTTTATTAATTTACATTACACGTAAAGGCTAATCTAGTTAACTTTACTGAAACGTTTTCTTTATTCATGATTGTTTGCATGCTTGGAGAAGTGTATTGTTGTCCGTCATTGGTTGACCATAGCGGTTCCTTCTGCTTTGAGTCTGTCAGTTGCTTTTGCAGAAAGGTGTCAGAGACGCTTGGCCTGGATAGTCAGCTGCAACGTTTGGTTTTCAGTGAATAGAGCTATCAGCTGCAAAGGGTGAAGGTTGCTGCTGGTAAGCCTATCAGCAGCAAACATGGATGACCCAGCAACTTGTTCTGAATGCTGCTGATAAGCCTATCAGCAGCAACTTGTGCTGAATGCTGCTGATAAGCCTATCAGCAGCATTTGTACTTAGAATAATTTTGTAACAATCAGTCTTTGGTTCTACAAACTCCCCCTAGACTGATGCTACCAAAATTCTTCTAGTCCCTTTGTTGCTGAAGCTTTTGCATATGGCTGACTATTCTTTCCACCTCATAGCCTCTTGGATCCTTGCTGGGATTGTTCAGTGGAAGTTCAGACAGAGTCTTAATGTCTTTGTGTTTCATTTTGTAGATTGCTTTGCTTGAACATCTCATCTGCTGCTTCTTTACATCAGTCAGTGTGAACTCATCCAAATCAGCATTGTAGGTCCAGGATACAAATGGAGAGTGGGACTTGAGTGGTTTGATGTTTATGATCACATCTTTGCTAGGGTTGAAGTAGTGTTTGATTGCTAGCACAAGACGTTTCCCACTCTCATTTGCAGGCTCATGAGCTTCACCCAGCTCTAAAATTCTTTGAAGATCGGAATCAGGTAGTTGCAGAACCTCATCAACAGACCTGTAAGTGGATCTTCTTCTCTCAGTTCTCCCCCTGAAGATCTCAAACACTTGATCTTGTGAATTGTGGAACCAGTTAACTATATTTCTTGAGTCTTCTGGTTTAGGAGTGGGTTTGGGTATCTTCAAGGAAGGCTGTTGATGAGTGGGAGCTGGGTGGGATGACTTGGACTTTTTGGGTGGAGGAGTGGAAGGTTTGGGGAGGAGAGTGGAAGGATGATGGACTGAGGAAGAGGTAGGTGAGGGAGAAGGCTTGGGTTTCTTTGTCTTTGGTTCTTCATCTTCTTTGATAAGTACCCTTTTCTTGGAGCCCTTCTTCCCTAATCTTTCTTCCTCATCCTTTTTAACTTTAAAGTAGAGGGCTTGCAGGTTCATGAAATTCATAGGACCTAGCCTCTTTCCACTATCTCCTCTGGCCTTAAGGAAGTCAATCATGACCTTCCTTTCTTCATGGGTCCTTTTATTGAAGGCAATGGTCTTTTTGGACTGTTGTTTGGCTTTTTCTTCTTCAGCCTTTTTCTTCTTTGCCAACTGACCTTGCTGACCCATGAAGGCTCTGTAGATCTCTTTGTTTGAAAGTTTTTCAAGGTAGTCTTCATCCTCACCTTGAGAGATCAGAGCTTCAGTCCACTCCTCCCTTAATTCTTTTGCTAATTTAGAATCAGTGATTCTAAACTTAGCATCCTCCTTCTTCTTCTCATTCTCTTCTTCTTCTTCCTTGGCAAGCTGTTCCTGCAGCTGTCTGGCAAGTTGTTCATCTTTCTCAACTTGGTCGACTGCAGGAATCTTTCTTTTCAGTTCATCCAGCTGTTTAGCATACAGCTGGATGGTTTGTTCTCTTAGGAGAATGGCTGTTTTTCTTTCTTGAACCCTTTTTATGTCAGCCAATTCCTCTTCTTCTCTTCTTCTTCTTTTCTCTTCCCTTTCTCTTTTCTCTTTTAGCAACCTCTCTTCATCTTCATCAGTCATGATTCCCTTTCCTTTGTTTACATTGGATGCCTCTGCTTCAGCTTCACTGATCACAACAGCAGATGGTGATGCTGCTATTGGGATCTCTGCCTCAGCTTCATTGGCAATTTGAGATGTGAATAGGGGAAGGTCATCGTCTTCATCAAGTTGATAAACAGGACCATCTATTTCTCTCAGTTTTTCATTGATAGTTGATCTTGACTCATAAGCTGCAGTGCATATGTTAACTCGAGGGGAAGCTGAGTCAGTGTCAGAGTTTGACACATATACTGCCTCAGTAATTCTTCCTACTTGTTCAAGTTTCGCTCTGACAGTATCTATCATTGCCTGGCTTTCAAGTGAGTTGACATTGCAGATGTTTGTTCTGAGCTGATAGATCTTGAAGAGAAAGTCTGAGGGCAGATGAAGGATGTTTCTGGTGTTGATGATGAGAGAGGAGCCGTTGCTGAGCAGAAAAGTGTGGTCAAGAGACTTAGTGCTCACCCAACCTAGCACATCCAAGTCCTTGACCAGGAAGGCATACAGGAATCTTCGAAGGCCCAGAACTTCTTCTTCAGTGAGAAGACTGCTCCTTGTTATTTCAAGATTGCTAGGAGTCAGTCTTCTTTCTGCGGCCGCCGAGGATTCAGGATAAGCTACCCGATGTGCTACTTGTAGGAATCTTTGGAACCTGGGTAGATTATCCTCCATCAGGTCATGGAACCTGCCAATGGCAAGTTCAGCTGAGAGATCTGCTGAAGTGTTGATGCAGTCAGTTAGATGCAGTTCTAGGACTTGGAGGGCATTGAGAGAGTTCCAGTTTAGTTCTTCTACTCCGCTGAACTCCCATCCAATCCAAAACCTCTCAGCTAATCCATCATACCCCCAAGCTAGAATAGAGTCAAACTCTAGCTTCTTTGAAGATTTGAAGATTTGGGGGGTAGTGGATTGACCTATGATGGCTGCTGCTTGTGGAAGGATGCTGACTGATGCATTTGTTTGTTCTGTGTCTTCAGCATCATTCAGCATTTCATCGACAGCCCTGACGACCAACTGCCAGTCTTCAGATATCTCTTCGTCTTCGTTATCTGGGGCTGGCAAGTCATGAACTTGGACAAAAGCTGGCTTGTATTGTGAGCTTTGAAGTACAAACTGCTCTTGAATCCAGTCTTCAAGACTGTCTGTATCATCTTCCATAGAAACCATCTCCCCCTTTTTGGTTGCATCAGCAGACAGGTAAGCATCAGTTTGGGTGCCTACTGATACAAGAGAGGGAGAGGCTAAAGTTGGGCATTGATGGGCTTCATGCATAGCGACTTGGTGTCTTAGTTTGGACATTTCAGCCTCTAGCATAGCCACCCTGGCCGTCAATTCCATGTTATGAAGTTTCAGTCTGTCCTCATCCACAGTTGTGGAATCCTTGGACCCAGATGGGGCCGTAGGCCTAGCCTCAGCATCCCCATCACCCGCGGTTTCTTGGCGCCTGGGATTCCTCTCAGTGAAGGGAGTTTCTAAGGAAACACCCTCAGCGTGAGTTGCCGTGGTTGAGGTCTTAAAGATGTTGTCACTGTCCTCCTGGTCAGTTGATGGACCAGCAGTAATGACAGCCTCGTCCACATCCACTCTTTCAATACTCCCAGAGTGGACCTTCAAGGGTGAGGAACTTGGGTTGGGTGTTTCGAAAGCAAGACCAATCAGTACCTCCTTGATAGTGGTAGTGGGAGAAGGTACATCACTTTGGTCAGGTTCCTCTACACTTAAGTTCAAAGAAGAGAGGAATGGCTCGAAGGGCTGTTCTATGGATCCGGGAAGTGATCCTAATCCTAATAGAGAGACTTCCGAAGGAGTCTCCCTAGCAATGTGGCTTTCCCTTATGATATTCTCACTAGAATGTTGTGATTCTGAGTGAGGGATGTTAGCTTGGGTTTGGGCCTTGGAGGCAAGAGAAGAAGGAGTTCTCTTGCCCCTCTTCCTTGTATACTTGGCTGCAGCCGGGGCCCTGTGTTCCGGTTGAGCAATCAAACTGGGGGTGAGTAATGTATGTGCCTGTACATCCTCAGTAGAATGCACAGGGGTTCGATCAAGGGAAACAGTAGGTTGAGTTTGTGGCAGTGAGGTGGAGGGTGTGGGATCAGTATCAACTGGGTTTGCTGAACTGTCACCCTGGGCACTATGTGTGTTCAACATTGTAGATAACAATGGAACATCGGCCCCTGAGAACTTTGATGAAACTGTTCTCATGCTTTGAAAAATGTTGTTCTTATGTCCCAGAATTGAGTAGATTCTTGCAGTTTTTGAAAGATCTTGGTGTTCAATATTGAACACTTCTTGCAAGAATCTTGGGTACATGAAGAACTGAGATTTCACCCCTTCTTGAAGGTTGTATCTCAAACCTTCAAGAATGAGGTGGGAAAAATTGAAACCTGCCCCTGTTATCATACCGTGAACGGCCGACGCAAGTCCGGAGCTGAGTTGGTTCCAGCCACTCCTCTTTTGAGATATTCATTGGAGAAGAGTGTGGCAGAGATACTTCCATTTAGGACCCATGAGTGCCTTCTCTATCGTATACTCTGTTTGATTCCTAGTGTACCCTATGGATACAAAGGTCCTCATGTATACGTCTCTTGGGTAAGAGAGGGCGTCCCCTTCATCCTGAAGCTTGAGGTGTTGGCGGAGTTTTGCTTCAGTGATGATCATTTCCTTACCGTCTACTGTGCCTCTGATTTGAGGAGTGCCCTGTTCAGTAGAATACACGGCTGAGCTCCAAAAATCTTCCATGTGTGAAGTATATATGGTTGGGTTGACGGTTAGGGCATGGTAAATTTTGGACCGACAGAGGAAGTCGATCATACCGTCTAAACCTTTGGATTTCTTGCCCTTGATTAGGTATGCAGTTAGGTTGTGATATGGGGAGAACTTATCGTTGGGGTTGTTTATGTCTGCGCCTGCCATTGTTATGGATTCGGAGGGAAGAGAGAAAGGTGTTTGAATGGTGGTTAATTGTGGAGGGCTTTGAATGCTGTGTGAACGGGAGAGAAAGTGATGGGAGCTAGGTTTGAAATTAAATATGAAGAGGTAGAGGGATGATTTGAGTTGGTGATATAACGGCAGACGGAGAAAAAGCAACTCTACTTGTACAGTACAACCTGTTTCACTTTTCATTGTTACAGCTGTAAAACACTCGAGCAGTCATGGTGAAGACTGACCATATTTACTTTTACAGCGGGTAAAAGTTAATTTAGACTTATGTTCACCCATCAGCAGCAAACTTGGTTGCTGCTGATGATTTGCTATTAGCTGCAAACTTGGTTGCTGCTGATAGTTAAGTCTTTCAGCAGCAGATTTGGTAGCTGCTGACTGTTGTATTCATTCCGCAGCAAAACGGTTGCTGCTGACCGTCTTAAAGCTATCCGCAGGAAACTTGTTCCTGCTGATAACTTAAGGTGATCAGTGGCAAGGACTTTGCTGCTGAAGAGTAAAACTGTCAGCAGTGAAAAAGGTGCTGCTGACTATACCCTTTATTTACAACATTAGACAGACATATTTACAATAGAAGATATATGCATTCAGCTTAACCGATGATGATGCTTGGTGTTTTCTTTACCTTCCATTGTTGAGATGGTGGTTTTCCATCTTTCTTTGTCTTTTCAGCAACAGACGTTGTATCTGATAATTTGGCTTTCCATTGCATTATTGGTGTTTTTCTAGTTTTTCTCACACTACCAACAGCGCAGGATTTTAGCTTATCAGCAGCAGACTTGGTTGCTGCTGAAGGCTTCTGCTTTGTTTTCTTGGGCTTAGCTGGACTAACAGCTGATGTATGCTGATTCTTCTTTACCCTTTGTCCTTGAGGGGCTTGATGAAGAATTTGGTTGAAAGGGTTGAACTTACAGTTTGCAGCAAAGTGGTCTGATTCTCCACAGATGATGCAGGATTTTTGAGGTTTTGACAACTGCTCCCTTGGTGGAGAAAGAGATTTTCTGAATTGAGTTGTCTTAGCTTCAAAGCTTCTTACCTGTTTGTTCTTCCTTGTCTTCTCAAAAGCATGTTGCTTGAGGTTTCTTTGCTGCTGTAGGTAGTAGAAGCAGGTGTTGGCAGTGTGGTTATATTTTCCACAGACAAAACATGATTTTGCCAGTTTATCCTTTGAAAGATACACATAATCCTTTCTTTTGAAAAGGTCTTTGAAATTCCAAGGGTGAGCTTTGTTGTGCTCAAAAGTAGCTTCTTCCAATGTTTTTTGAACATATGGACCCCTTTCTTCAGGCGCATGATATGTGTCAAACACCTTCCTTGGCTGGACTGAATTGGAAGAAGGCTTTGAGTTGGTGGAGGTGGAAGACTGTGTCTTTTCAATAGTTAGCTTTCTTCCTTCTGGAGGATAGCTAATTCTGATTTGTTTGAAGGGTTTAGGAACTGGTATTGAAGGGATAATGGGGACTTCATCTTTAGTGACTTTCACTTGAGGGGCAGGAGGATATGAGGCATTACTTGTTTCAGTGGAGTCTGAGCAAGTTGACTCAGTCTCTGAAGAAGTAGTGCATTCTTGCACAGGGATTTCTTTGACAGTAGGGTCAAGATTTCGGTTGGCCATGTCAAGATTTGCTAGATTGAAGCTTGGTTCATGGATGGCAACGTAATCAGCAGGAGGTGCGACGGTTTTATATTGGTCAGTATGATATCCCAGCCCAGTTTTTACATTTTCATGGATTTGAATATCCAAAAGTCTTTGCATCTTTTTTGATGCAAATTCATATTTTTTCACATGGACCTTTTGGTCTGCCAATTCAGCCCTTGCAGCTTTCAACTTAACCAGAATATCATCAATTTGAGTTTCAAGGTTTGTTTGTTCATGTTTTAATGATGAAATTTCTTTCTTTAAACAATCATTCTTTTCCTTGTAACTATTTTCAACCTTTTTAAATTCAGATTTCATTTGGTGAAATTCTTCATTTTGATCTATGAGCTTCTGGTTATGTTTCCTATATCCAAGGACCTTATCAATGCACTCTTGAGTACATAGATTTTCATATACCTTTGGTGGTACCTCTGATGTGTCTGAAGTTAGAGAGGATACCTCTGATGTGTCTACCATGAGAGCTTGATTGTTGGTAGAAAGATCCTCAGGCTGGAAGCTCCAGTCAAAGTCAGTAGTTCCAACATTTGCACAGGCTGCAGTTTGTACTGGAGGATAGTAGTCGCTTGAACTAGGACCAGAGTGGTCAGAGTGAAGCGCGGGAGAGGTGGAGGAAGAGGCTGATTGATGGCTTGAGCTTCTTTCTTTGTCTTGAATTATTTCTAATTCAAAGGCTTTTAGTATACAAACGAGCCCGGTCATCTGCAAAGTCTTCAGATTCTCAGTTCTTCTTATTGACACTGTGTAAAGTGTCCAGCAACTAGGAAGAGATCTGATGAACCTTTTGAGAATGTCCTCATTCTCCAATTTCACCTTAGAGCACTGCAGCTCTCCTACCAAGTAAGTGTACCTGTTACACACACTGGTTAGTGTCTCACCTTCATTGCAGACAAAGTTGTTGTATTGCTGCTTCAGGATGTCTTTAGGCTCGTTGCTTTGTGTCATTTTTGTTTTTGATTTTGGGTGACTTGATCAAAGAGAGAGTTTAGAATACAACCAGAGATGATTAGACAAATGTTAGTTTGTTTAATCTGAGCCAAAGCTCTGATACCACTTGTAGGATCGTGAGAATACAAGATGGTTCTGTTCTTAGTTGAGGTTGGCGGAAACAAAATCAACTACACAATTTATAATCAAGTAAACACAAAGAATACTGATAAACACATTTGTATTAAGCTTTTGTGAATGCAAAGATTACAAGTGAGAAACTCAATGAATAAGTATGACAAGCACTACAGGCACACTTACAATGAAGTGGCAACTCAGTATTTATAGTAACTTAGAATCAAGACAGACCCTTGATTCTAAGGATCAGATCGAACACAAGCCGTTGATCTTGTTTATTAATTTACATTACACGTAAAGGCTAATCTAGTTAACTTTACTGAAACGTTTTCTTTATTCATGATTGTTTGCATGCTTGGAGAAGTGTATTGTTGTCCGTCATTGGTTGACCATAGCGGTTCCTTCTGCTTTGAGTCTGTCAGTTGCTTTTGCAGAAAGGTGTCAGAGACGCTTGGCCTGGATAGTCAGCTGCAACGTTTGGTTTTCAGTGAATAGAGCTATCAGCTGCAAAGGGTGAAGGTTGCTGCTGGTAAGCCTATCAGCAGCAAACATGGATGACCGCTGCTGATAAGCCTATCAGCAGCAACTTGTGCTGAATGCTGCTGATAAGCCTATTTATAGACACACGACCGGCTATAGGCGAACTTAATAAGTTCGCCTCAAAGATGCTTAGGCGAACTTATTAAGTTCGCCTCTAATAGGCTAGGAGAACTTAACAAGTTCGCTCCTAAAGATTCTTACAAGTTCGCCTCTCTATAAACTTATACAGAATTTTATCAACAGTTACAAAACATGTCCTAACAGACTCCCCTTTAACTGTTGCTAACAGTTCTATCAATTACAAGTCAAAGACTCTAAGACTAAGACATAATATCTTCAAGCTCATTGTCACCAGAATATGCTCCAACACAGTGAAGACTGTCAAGTTTAAGGCAATGAAGAATCACTCAACCTATAACAATTCTTCTGATGGAGATTGGAATGTGGCTAAGCGGAACAGGCAGGCTTATTTTGAAAGGCAAAAGAACAAGAAAATCAAACAAAATGTTAAGATTAAAACTAAGCCGAGTAAAGTAATTAAAAACTCTGTTCTATCTAGGCCTGTTTGGAAAGCTAAAACTGAAAGTGTCATAAGTAACAAAGTTGAGTCAAATAACGACATGTGTTTACAAGAAGTATCATACATTGATGCAAATGGAATACCCAGATCTACCATGGCCTGGGTTCCAATTACTAATTAATCTCGCTCATTGTGCGGGAACACCCAAGGAGGACTGTCAATAATCTTTGGTTTGTTGATAGTGGATGTTCCAGGCACATGACATGGGACATGTCTCTACTACATGATGTGTAAAATTTCAATGGAGGTTATGTCTTATTTGCGGGAGGTAAAGGTGGAAAAATTAGCAAGAAATGTACTGTGATAAATGGATTTTTGAGTTTTCATGACATGAGTTACGTTAGTGAACTCAATCATAGCTTACTGAGTGTATCTCAAACTTGTGATAAGCAGTTTTCAGCTCATTTCACAAATAAAGAATGCTTAATTTTAAAACTAGGATTTGTGGTTCCTAAGGAATGGATTTTGTTAAGGACACCCCGTAAGGGAAACTCATATGTTATTGATATGAATAGTAAACATGTTTATGAAAATACATGTCTGTTATCAAAATCAGCTGAATCTGATGCTATGTTATGGCATCGTCATCTTGGAGAAGTAAATCTCAAGAACTTAATCCGAATTACCAAAGGTAATCATGTTCGTGATTTGCCTATCTCTGAGTTCTTTTCAGTCGAAAAATGTGTGGCTTGTGCTAAAGGGAAACAGCACTGAAAGCCTCATAAGTCAAAAATGATTAATTCTATTGATTGCATTCTTCATCTCCTTCATATGGACTTGTTTGGTCCTGTGAATGTGATGAGCATTGGGCAAAAATCTTATTGTCTGGTCATAACAGATGATTACTCATGTTTCTCTTCGGTTTTCTTTTTGGCTAATAAAAGTGAGACTGCAAAACTGATAAAGAACTTTATCGTGTTGGTTGAAATTCAAAGAGATGTGAAGGTGAAAGCAATAAGATGTGATAATTGAACTGAATTCAAGAACGTTGTGCTGAATCAGTTTTGTGATGAAAAAGGGATCACAAGACAGTTTAGTGCAGCTCGAACACCTCAGCAAAATGGTGTTGCTGAAAGAAAGAACAGAACTCTCATTCAAACTGCAAGAACAATGCTTTCTGAATCAAAGTTGCCCTTATTCTTCTGGGCAGAGGCTGTAAACACAACATGCTATGTGCTCAACCGGGTTCTTCTTAACAAGAAAATTCAAATGACTCTGTACGAGGCAATCTACAATGAGAAACCACGGGTTGATTACTTCAGAGCTTTTGGGTGTCCGTGTACTGTATTGCATATAGAATTCACACCAAAGTTCAATGAAGAGGCAGATGAATGTTATTTTTTGGATCGAACACTACTGCTTATAGAGTATACAACAAGGTTACTAAAGAGATCAGAGAATCAAATTATGTTGATTGGCAAGAGCAAAATCCCACTGATGCTGAGTGCAGTCCATCATGGTTATTTGATTATCATTCCTTATTTAAATCATTTAATCTCCGTACTGATGAAATAGCAGGATTCCCAAGTGAACAGTTTGATGAGAGTGATGATGATGAAGACCCTTATGTAGGAACACTGCTCACCGTGATCCTCCAGAAGTTATTAATTCACCAAGTGATAAAAGATCTGAGAATACCCCTGTTTCCACAAATGTCTCTGAGGATTCACCAGCTACTACTGAAAATTCCTCGTCAGTTGTCAATGATGTTGCATCTATACCTGAGACTTCAGACTCATCAATATTCCAGGAGCCGATTCCTGATGAAAGTATGGTCGAGAAGCCGATTTCTGACCTTACAAATGAATCCAATGAAGAGACACCTGCAAATGTGACGAACTTGCCCATCACAGTGCATCTTCCTAAGATTTCCTCTCACTGAGTCAATAAAGATCATCCAGTTGACACAATAATCGGGTCACTAACAGATAGGGTCATAACCAGGAGCACCGTAAGAGACATAAACAGATGTCTGTACTCATGTTTTATTCCTCAAATTGAACCCAAGAACATCAAGATGGCTCTTCTCGAACCTAGTTGGGTTGATGCAATGCATAAAGAGCTGAATCAATTTGCTAAACTGCAAGTATGGGATTTAGTGCCATTGCCACCAGGAAATAAAGCTATTGGCACCCGTTGGGTATTCAGAAACAAACAAGATGAAAGCAAAGTGACTATTAGAAACAAAGCTCGATTGGTTATGCAGGATTATGAAGAAGTGTTCGCTCCCGTTGCTCGTCTGGAAGCTATTCGAATATTCTTGGCATATGCATCTTATATGAACTTCACCGATTATCAAATGGATGTCAAGAAATCATTTTTGTATGGAAAGGTGAAAGAAGAAATATATGTGCGTCAACCACCTGCCTTTGAAGATAGTGATTATCCTGATTATGTCTACAAGCTCGATAAAGCTTTATATGGGTTACATCAAGCACCGCTGGCTTGGTATGCCACTCTTACGGATCATTTGCTGGCTCATGGATACACTCTTGGTGCAATTGATCAAACTCTGTTTATCCGAAAGGTGGATGCAGATCTAATTCTTGTGCAAATTTATGTGGATGATATCATCTTTTGATCCACTAATGAGGAGCTGTGCATAGAGTTCAGAAAGGTTATGGAAAAGAAGTTTGAGATGAGTGCTTTGGGTGAAATGACATTCTTTCTTGGATTACAAGTCAAGCAATCAAGTGATGGCATCCTAATTCATCAAGGAAAATATGTGGATGACATCATTGCCAAGTTTAAATTCACCGATGATCAGGCGGCATCTACTCCTATGGTTGCACGGCCAGTTCTGGATGCTGATACAAATGGAGTTGTTGTTGATCAGAAACAATATCGATACATGACCGGATCCTTAATGTACCTGACAACCAGTTGTCCAGATATCATGTTCGCTGTGTGTCAGTGTTCTCATAATCATGCAAATCCTAAGATGTCCCACTTAACTGTTATTAAACGTATATTTCGATATCTAAAGGGCAAGCCTCGGCGTGGCCTTTGGTATCGCAAAGAATCTAGTTTTGACCTGTATGCTTTTTATGACAGTGATTATGGAGGGTGTTAACTGGAAAGAAAATCTACAAGTGGGGGCTGTCAATTTCTGGGAGATAGACTAATCTCTTGGCAATGCAAGAAGCAACATGCAGTCTCTACTTCTACCGCTGAAGCTGAATACATTGCTGCATCAGCTTGTTGCTCACAAGTCATCTGGATGCAACATCAATTGCTAGATTACGGTTTGACCTTTCTTAATACTCCTATTTTTTGTGATAATGAGGTTGTTGTGCTAATTGTGAAAAATCCGGTTCAACATTCTAAAACCAAGCATATTGATATCAAGGTGCATTTCATTCGCGACTTCTTTGAGAGAAATCTCATATCTCTTGAAAGGGTTGATTCTGACAACAATGTTGCGGATATCTTCACTAAAGCATTTGAAACATCTCGATTCAATGTGCTTGTAGAGTCCCTGAAAATGATTGGTTTCAAAGATTAAATTGGTCACCAAAAATATTTTTCTTCGCAGTTAAATTTCTACAGTTTGATTTTATACACAAATTTAGGGGGAGAATCAAGAAAAATATTAAAAGAGTCAGCTTTAATTCTAGAGTCAAGAAAAATACAAAAAGAGTCAACTTTAATTCTAGAGTTGAGAAAAATACAAAAAGAGTCAGCTTTAAATGTTTAGAGTCAAGAAAAATACAAAAAGAGTTTGCTTTCAGTTCATTTAAAAGGAAATTTCAAAAATATTGTTTGTGTCTACGTCAGAAGTTTTGCAATTAATTGGGAAGTAATATGAATGTTCGTTTCTTAAGGCTAGGATTAACACATGTAAGACATTAAATTGAAAAGCCTATGATCAATGTTGGATATATTGATAGGCTCTGCTTGTGATACACTTAAACAAAATAATATTATGGCCTTAGTGGGGAACATCTCATAGATTAGTGTAATTTGATATTCCTGTTAATAATCGAGAACTTAAACATAAAGGTTGATGAACTGTGGATAATCCTTGCTTTATTGGGATTGCACTAACTGGTACCCTTCACAAAGGGGTTGCGAGCTTGACTTGATACAAGTCTATTGTCACACCCCGACCGATGGCGGAATCATCGAGGCGGACACTAGAATGATTGTTCATAAGCACATGATCTACTAAGGTTGCATAATTCATTAATAAGATTTAAATACCAAATATCCAAATACAATTCAAGTTACAACACCCTATTCTAGAATATTACACATAATTATTTTTACTAGGTCCAAAAGCCTTATGTGTAGCACCTTCAACACATAGTCATACAATCACATATCTTCACCTGAAACGTAATCCAAAACAAGTGTCAACTACGAGAGTTGGTGAGTTTACATATGTTTAAATAAAGTAAAAGTTTAGTTAAAAACGTTTATACAATTCATAGTTTGACATGGTATGATATGGCATAATGTGGAGAATTCACTATATGTATACCAATTGTAAGCATGTAATTATGTATATAAGCATAAAGGTTTAACGTGATAGGCATAGCATACCGCTACCCTAAAAGTGATAGGCATGGAATCAAGACTATGTGGGTTACACATAATTTAAACCATCCTAAAAGTATTCATAGCATAACAAGTGATCAAGCACAAAAGCACAATAATCTACACATGTAAACACAAGTTGAATTGTATGTAAGTAAGCACGGATTACGTCTCACCCCAAAATGTATAAAAATGTAAATAGGGGAAATGTAACTCACCTTGCAAGCGGGTATTTGTCCACGCGTGTAGATGATAAGTATGTTGAAGTCTAAGCACAATGAAACCCTATGTAGATAAATGGGTATTATTGTATGTTTATATGTATGTGCGTATTCGTATTTAAATGAGTATAGGTTTTATAATAATATCCTTAATATTTATTTGTATAAAATGTGGTAGAAGATGAATACGGTTTTGTAAAACTTTGACTTATAAAATATTACATTTTTAAATAATTAATCATTATGTTTAATGTATTTAAACAATAATAATAAATAAAAAAGATAAGTCTTTATTCGACTAATTATGTTGATATTTTATATATTAAAATTTATTTTAACAAGTTTATAAAAAAAAACATTGCTAGTGTTTATATAAAGAAAATGAGACATTTTATATATTAAATGTATTTTAATAAGTTTATAAAAAAAATGTTACAAGATTTATAAAAATATAGGACATTTTATATATAAACATGTATTTAAATAATATTACAAGATTTATAAAAATGGAATAGTCTTTGTGAAAAATTATATGTTTTAAAATCATCGTACAGATTAATTTTTGGAAGACTTTGTATTTTTATAAAATTCCAAATTAAGGATTTAAACTTCTCGAGAAAAATACATATTTTTAATAACACTTGCATTTTATAAATCATAAATTACCTATTTTAAATTTCGTGAAAACATTATATTTTAAATAACGCGTATTTTTATTTATTTATAAAAATGTTATTTTATTATTTTCCGAGGGCTTAAATAATTAAATAACTTATGAAAAATGTCGGTTTTATTATTTTATAAAATCTAACGGGTTTGAATATGTTCAAAAGTTGGGTTAAAAATAAACGGGCCGAGTTAACGGGCTCGGAATAATTTTTAGTGGGTTAAAAATATTTAAAAATAATTAAATGGGTTTTAAATTAAATCATTTTAATATATAATGAATAAAATAAGATTAAATAGTCAAACGGGTCGGACCAGGTCGGCCCAGACCCGAAACAGGAAGAGTTCGCGGGTCAAACGGGTAACCGGGTCGGGCAGAGGGGATCCAGCGGGTTCAATGACAAAAGGGAAAAGAAAAATGGTGGAACCGGTGACACAGAGAGTCGAACGCGAGACCTTAATCATTTTCGAGTGTTAGCAGGTGTTACCGAGACCAGCCGGGCTACGGCCCATCGCTGATCAACACTCGTTTGGATTATACATAACACATACGTGCTTCGGTCGCTGGTTCTCGGAAACAAAGTTCCGGTGTTGCCGAGGACCTGGTTTGGTCAGATTCACCATGGCTATGGGCGTGCATTCAAGTCGATTAACTTGTAAACGATGTGCACAACTTACTGGAATGCAAAGAAGTCAGAATTTTACCTGGAAAACGGCTGTCGAGAAGGGGGCTTAGCCCAAAAATACCAGAAATCGATTGGGGAGCTTCGAGTCGGTTGAAAGCCTAAGACAGAGGGTATAGTCTCGTTTCGAAGAGACGAATCCAACGGTATGGTTAATTGATAGTGAGAGTGTACGGAGAGGGAGCGAGGGTTCGAGTTACAGCTGGTTAGGGGTTTAAATGGTCGCACGAGGTTTCGATAATAAACGGTGAAATTGATGGCTTGGTTACACGCGTATGGACACTTTGAAACGAAAGGGACAGACCTTAGCTGTCGAGGTGCGGTGTGTCGGCCGAATTTCATGGTTGGTTTTTCGAACATTAAATGAATCTCGGGTATCCTATGTTAAAAGGTGAAATTGGTCGGGGGCTTAGGTTCGCGTGGAGACGACGAGTTCAAAGAGTCCTTTTTCGGCTGTCGAGGGGCAGGGAAACAGTCGTGTCGGGGTTTGCCGGAAAAGATCTTGGACCGCCGGATAATGGGCAGGGGTGACCGGAAAATCGTTTCCTTAGTTGGCAAGTATGGTCCCTGGAGTTTGAAAGTGTTTAAAAATAAACCTTGGAAAATTTTTAAAACAAACCCCTATAGTTCTGTTTAATTCAAAATAGCCCTCCGTCTTATTTTTAATCTAAAACCTTATAGTTTTAATAAATCCAAAATAACCCCTCGACTTTAATTTATTTACAAAATTAAATTTCTTTTTAAACTTTAATTAATTTAAATTATATTTATATATTTTTATAAATCCATTTTCTTTATTAAAACTAATTATTTTTAAATAATTATCTTATTGAAAATAATACCTTAAGTTATTTATTTAAATTATTAAGTCTATTTAACTTAAGTTCTTTTAAATTAAATAAAACTTAAGTGTACATATATTTTTGTAGAACTTATGTTTTTTTTTTTTAAATTAATCATTTTGAATGGTTAATTTAATAAAATTTAAAACCATTGATTTATTTATAAAAAAATTGTTTAATTTAATAGCATAATTTATGTAGTTTATAACCTTTAATTATTTTTAAAATTTTAATTTAAAAATAGATAAATTGTACACCAATATACGTGTATATGTTTTGAAATAAAATGTTAATATTTATATAACAAATTTCACAACGAAAATTTTGAAATGTCACAGTCTCCCCAAGTTGAAGAAATTTCGTCCCGAAATTCGATTAGCGAAGGTTATAGAAGCGGGAAAGAGATGCCAAAGGAATTAGAATGGAATTATTCACCAGAGAAAGACTTAGCGGGAAAATAGCGTATGATAACGGATGACGATGTTAATTTGAGTCGAGTTGTCAACTAAATGATCTAATAGTATAATGAGATTTATGCATACAATTGCTCATACAACGTGTGAATGTAAACTACATGAAACCATACTTAAAAATATTGGTGCCAATCACCTCGTGACATGGCATTTTCCTTTAAAACTCTACCCCACGGGTGTTCATATTTTCAAATTTTGCAAAAAACATTTTCAAAAACCGGTCCTCCTCCTAGTACTTATGCATGGTTTATACTCGTTATATCAAGTGGAATTATGTATAGGGTGTACCAGCGGCTAACCCACCACCCCTTTGATATACCGGGGATTCCCCGTGCATAATTACTAGGATTTAGAACTTCAACAATTTAAGTAAACTTTAACAGAGCTAGCAAGTTGTATGACTGGATTTAAACATAATAGGTTTGTTTCTCAAAAGTATAGGAATGAGATGAATGGTGATAGCATAGCTGTTATATGTAATCACGGGTTATAGGACTTATAGCAATGAATTTCCCATCCGCTATTTCCATGATATACGAGTTATCAAAATTGGTTGGTTGTTTAGCAAATAGTTGGTTAAAAACAAGAGACACAATCTTGAATATTGAATAAAACGGATGTATAAAGATAGTGAACAAAGGAACGTACCGTTGACAGTGTCGTCATTGGCCGGAGCCTCGTTAGCATTTATATTAAATGCTCGTCCACGAGGACCACCTTGATTTTGAAGTCTTGGACATTGGTTTCGAAAGTGGTTTGGGTCTCCACATTCGTAACAGGCCCGTCCATAGGTGACAGTGAGAGGCACTGGATGATTGCCTTGAGTAGCTTGGTTAACAATAGTGCGAGCACGGCAAGTTGTATCAACGTGTCCATAGCGTCCACATTTTGAGCATAGACGGCATGCAGCATGCGGGGCATGGTGATACTTGCAAGTAGGGCATTGGGGAAATGAACCTACATAATTTCTCAGAATTTGACCCACAGGAGTAACTTGAGTCACAGGTACGGCAGGAATGATGGCCGCAAAGTTTTGGGCCTTACGCTTCCTATCATGATGGGAAGATTTGGGCTCTTCGTTTTTTACGGACACGGAAGTAGCAGCTTTGTTGACCACTTTCTTGGCACCCTTCCTAAATAAGGTACCTGCTTTGACGTGATTGTCAGTCAACACGGCAGACAAACGGATTGCGTCTTCGAGAGTGGAGGGATTACTTCCCAATACGGTGTCTTGGAGCGGCATAGGCAGTCCGCCTATGTATTTCTCAATTCCCCGTGCTAAGGGAGTAACCATGTGGGACACGAGCAGACTTAGTTCTTGAAAACGAGTGGTGTAAGCCAAATTCTCTCCGCTATCTTGGGTGAGATCCCAAAATTCAGCTTCGAGCTTCCTCATTTCGTTGCGAGGACAGAACTCGTCAGTCATAAGTCGTTTCATTTCGTCCCAAGACAAGGACATAGCAGATTCGTTGCCTCGAGTACGTTTCTCACCGTTCCACCAGGTGAGTGCTCGTTTTTGGAAGACGCTGGCAGCATAACGGACTTTGAGGTTGTCGGGACAATCACTGTTTAGGAAAGTACTCTCCATACTTTCAAACCATTGAAGAAGGCCAGTAGCACCTTCTGTCCCAAAGAATTTGGTGGGGTTGTAAGAATTGAAATACTTGAGTGTGCAGTATGGTGGGTTTGCACCATTCCCTTGCGTATTAGACCCATCACTGTTGTTGTTAGCTTGGGTCATTTGGCCTACTAGTTGAGTAAGTAGTGCAGCAAGGTCAGTGTTGGGATTGCTGGAGTTAGCATTAGCTGCGCGACGGGGAGGCATTCTATAAAATACCACGAGAAAAGGCAAAATTTTATGAGACTTAGGATTAAAATAGGCATGCATGTGCTACAGTTGGTAGACTGTTCACAATAATGTAAGCAGGAACGCGAGATGACACTCATCATGTCGTATGATAATGTATGTAAGTTCTGACTAAAGCTGATCACATAATTCATTCAAAATTTATAACACTAAAGAATAGGGGAAATAAGCCATGAAATCTATTCCTGGGGGGATATGATAACATGGATCATTATTCGCGCGATAGGAATGGCCGGGATTCGCATGCACTACAAATCGTTATTACGTGTGCACCCGTAATAATGATTTGTTTTGCATGTTCGTCTAGTTCTTCCTACCTTGCTATAATGCCCAGATACGGAGATCGTCGCGATCGGGAACCCAGATACGGTCCAAGTAATACAATAGACTGTTGGCTTTGGTTTCTAGCAAGAGTTCTATGCCACACGCCATCTCTTGATACATGCTTCCCTCGGTAATCGAGGTGTGTTGTGCTTTGAGAATACGGGCTTGGATATCGTTATGAATATGTACACTATGAAGCATGATACGTTCTTTACGACTCAAGGCGTCGGCTACAACGTTTGCTTTGTCGGGGTGGTAGCGGATCTCGCAGTCGTAGTCGTTTAGAAGTTCAACCCATCGTCGTTGCCTCATATTAAGCTCTTTTTGATTGAAAATATGTTGGAGACTTTTGTGGTCGGTGAAAACCACGCATTTGGTGCCATATAGATAGTGTCTCCAAATTTTCAAGGCGAAAACGACAGCACCAAGCTCGAGATCATGGGTCGTATAGTTCTTCTCATGGACTTTGAGTTGACGTGATGCGTATGCAATTACTTGACCTCGTTGCATAAGAACACAACCAAGACCTTGGTTGGATGCATCACAATAAACGACAAAGTCATCATTACCACTAGGAAGAGTTAGAATAGGAGCATTGCAGAGCTTGTGCTTTAGAGTTTGGAAAGCTTCCTCTTGCTTGGGTCCCCACTCGTAGTGCTTACCTTTGTGAGTCAAGGCAGTGAGCGGGACCGCAATCTTGGAGAAATTTGAGATGAAACGACGATAGTATCCTGCTAGTCCAAGGAATGAACGAATCTCGGTAGGAGTCTTAGGAGTACTCCAATTCTTTACCGCCTCGATCTTTGCCGGGTCCACATGAATTCCCTTATCGTTGACTATGTGTCCCAAAAATTGAACCTCTTTTAGCCAGAATTCACACTTGGAGAGCTTGGCATATAGTTGTTCTTTCTTTAAGAGTTCTAAGACCAAACGAAGATGTTGTTCATGTTCCGCTTTCGTTTTAGAATAGATGAGGATGTCGTCAATGAAGACGATCACGAACTTGTCCAAATAAGGTTTGCATACACGGTTCATGAGGTCCATGAAGACCACAGGTGCATTAGTCAAGCCGAATGGCATGACCATGAACTCGTAGTGACCATATCTAGTCCGAAAGGCAGTCTTCGGAATGTCTTCATCGAGAACACGAAGTTGATGGTACCCGGAACGAAGGTCAATCTTGGAGAAACATGTTGAACCTTGAAGCTGATCGAAAAGATCGTCGATACGGGGTAAAGGATAACGGTTCTTAATTGTAAGCATGTTGAGTTCACGATAATCGATGCACATTCGAAACGATCCATCCTTTTTCTTTACGAACAGTACGGGAGCACCCCAAGGTGAATGGCTCGGGCGGATGAATCCTTTAGATAAGAGTTCTTGTAATTGACTTGCGAGTTCTTTCATCTCGGAAGGTGCAAGACGATAGGGAGCTTTTGCCACGGGAGTTGCTCCGGGCACAAGGTCAATACGAAACTCTACTTGTCTAGGAGGAGGAAGACCGGGTAAATCCTCGGGGAATACCTCGGGAAAGTCTCGAATGATCGGAATATCTTGCAATTTCTTACCTTTGTCTTTCGTGTCAATGACGTGGGCCAAGAAGGCAACGTACTTTTTCCGCAAGTACTTTTGTGCCAAAGTGCAAGACATGAGTTGAAGACCACGACATGGTTTTTCACCGAAAATAACTAACGTGTCGCCCGAAGGGAGAGGTATACGAATGCACTTCTCGTAGCAAATAACCTCGGCATGGTGCTTGGATAACCAGTCCATGCCAATTATAATATCAAAGCTTCCCAATTGCATTGGAAGGAGATCAACAGAGAATTCATGATTATTAAGCTCGAGATTGCAGTCGCGGATAACAGAATTTATAGTAATAGATTTTCCGTTTGCTATCTCCACGGAATAAGAATTGTCAAGTTTCGTTCTTTGTTTAGCAAGTCGAGATTCAAAGGTAAGAGATACAAAACTCCTATCGGCACCGGTATCAAACAAAATGGATGCATAATGATTGTTTACGAGAAACGTACCGTTTATCACGTCGTTGTTTGCTTGAGCCTCATTAGCGTTTATGTTAAACGCTCGTCCTTGAGGACCACCTTGATGATGAAGTTTAGGGCATCGGTCACGGAAATGGTTTGGGTCTCCACATTCGTAACATGCCCGACCATTGAGAGGTGCCGGGTAGATTGGGCGGTTGGCTGGAGCAGCTTGATGGACGGGAGGACGAGTACAGCAAGTAGTGACCACGTGTCCGTATCGTCCGCAACTTGAACACAATCGGCATGGTAGGTTGGCAGGATGATGGTACTTGCAGGTCTGGCATTGGGGATTCGGGCCCTGATATGTTTTCGGGTTTTGACCCAAAGGGACCGCTTGAATAGCAGGCACATCGGGAGTTACGGCTGCGAAGTTGCGACCCTTTCGTTTCTTGTTGCGGTTAGAAGACTCGGGTTTTACATCCTTGACGGCCGCAAGAGTAGAAACGACCTTCTTGGGACCCTTTTTTGTTAAGGTTTCGGCTTTGACATGGTTGTCGGATAGTGTAGCAGATAGGCGGATAGCAGCTTCAAGTGTAGGAGGATTGCTTCCTAGCATAGCATCTTGAATTTGCATAGGCAGGCCGCCTATGTATTTTTCAATTCCCCGAGCAAGGGGAGTGATCATATGAGGCACCAGCAGACTTAGCTCTTGAAACCGGGTGGTGTAGGCCAGATTTTCCCCGCTGTCTTGGGCAAGATCCCAAAACTCAGCCTCGAGCTTCCTCATTTCATTCCGAGGATAGAATTCATCAGTCATGGCCTTCTTCAGATCATCCCATGATAAGGATGTAGCAACCTCAGCACCACGAGTGCGTTTCTCGCCGTTCCACCAGGTGAGGGCTCTCTTTTGAAGTACACTTGTGGCATAGCGAACCCGAAGATTATCGGGACAGTCACTGTTTAGGAATGTGCTTTCCATGCTTTCAAACCATTGCAGTAGGCCGGTAGCACCTTCAGTCCCGAAAAATTTTGTAGGATTGCACGAGTTAAAGTGCTTAAACGTGCATTGGGGCGTGTTGGTACCACCGTTCCCTTGGATGTTGTGAGACCCGTCACTGTTGTTATTTGCTTGGGTCATTTACCCTACCAGCTGGGCAAGAAGAGTAGCAAGATCCGGGTTGGAAGTGCTAGAGTTTGCATGTCAAGGAGGCATTCTAACACCATAAGAAAAGACAATGATATTTTAGATAAGATGGATAGATATGAGTTATAGCGGGAAATAATGTAAGCAGAAAAACGGGATTCATCATAACGCGTGCCAGTGCATGTGTATTTATTCTAAGTTGATGGGGGAAACTAAGTCATCTATTCCGGATAGAACATGATGTTATAGATCATTATTCGCGTAATAGGAATTGCCGGGACTTGCATGCATTACAAATCGTTATTACGTGTGCACCCGTAATAATGATTTTCTTTGCATGTTCGTCTTGTCCTTCCTATCTTGCTATAATGCCCCCAAATTTTGAGTTTAAGTTCGGATCGTATCCTTGCGAATACATTGACTTATCAACATTAAATAATTCCTCAAAACTTTCAAAGAGACATGCTTTAGCCTATAGGTAAACACTCACTTCAGGAATTCCCAGGAAAGCATACGGGTCCGTTTATTTGGATTTATACGAAATGCTTTCCTAGACAGAAAACCCAATGTACAGGTGTCACCCTTTCAGATTGCACGTGTCCTTTACTGGTTTCAAGAAATTAAGTTGTTGACGAGATTTTCAATAGACTTGAGAGTTTATGAGTATAAAATGTGTAGGAATTGTTGCAATTAATACGGATTAGGAAAGAGTATGGATAAGGATGGGTAGTGTATTTGTTTGCATAAGTTTGTTTGTCAACGATGTATGTTAAGTATGTATCATGTATCAAAGTCTTGTATGTATGTGTATACGTCTCATGTACCAAACTCGGAAAAATTCAAATAATACCTAACTACAAATAATTCACATAGCAATTAATCATTTAGCACATAACACATAAAAGGGAGTCCTAGGGTTATAGTCTAGGTCATTGTGTCTAATAACCTAACTCCCTATAACCATGGCTCTGATACCAATCTGTCACACCCCGACCGATGGCGGAATCATCGGGGCGGACATTAGAATGATTGTTCAAAAGCACATGATAGCTAAAAGGTTGCATAATTCATTAATTAAATTTAAAGACAACAAGATCCAAATACGATACATTCCAAATAACCTAGTCTAGTTCAAAACATTGATTTATTTAACTCGGTCCATAGTCCTTATGTGGAGAAATCTTCGGCAAGTAGTCACATATCCAAACCTGAAACATTATTTAAATCAAGTGTCAACTAAAAAGTTGGTGAGTACATAGGTTTAGTAATTCCGATAAATAGTAGTTGTAAATCGTTTTGCAACTCATTGTTTATCTTGTTAAACATAGTATGTATGATGTATCATTTATTTAATCACAATTCAAACCGAGTTTGACGCGCTTGAACAGAGCACAACAGCTAAGTCCGGTATGTTTGAATATAACGCGCAGTTATATCCGAGTATGAAGTAATAAACACCCTAACCGGGTGGGCTGGTCAGACACAATAGATCTATCAATATTACAGTTGGTTGTCTTGTGTTTAAATGTATGTACATCCAAAGAATAAGCATATAGTCTCATGTATAAGACGTATAAACAATGTGAGTAGCATGTATAATGTTTCACCCCAAAACGTATGAAAATGTAAAATAGGGGCTATGTAACTCACCTGGCTAGCGGATATGATAATCCACGAGAGTAGGTGATACGGATGTTTGAAACCTAAGCACGATGGAACCCTATGTAGATAAATGGGTATTATTATATGCTTATAGGTGTGTATCCATATTTAATTGTGTATAGGTTTATAATAATATTTCTTAAAATTATTTGCGTAAAGTGTAGGTTCAGATTTACTTGAAATCACTGATTTTGATCGAAACTATTTCAGGTATCGAAACTATGTTCAAGTATCGAAACTATGTTCAAGTATCGAAACTACGTTCAATCGAAACTACTAGTTTCGATTGAGCTGTCGAAACTTTCTTCTATCGAAACTACTTAGTTTCGATAAGTAGTTATTATGTATTATGTATTTATATATTAATAACAAATAAAAGAAAAGTCTTTATTTGACTAATTATATTGATATTTTATATTTATTTTAACAAGTTTATTAAAAATAATGCAAGGTTCATTATTTTATAAAAGTAGGGCATTCTATATATTAAATTTTTATTCTAACAAGTTTATAAAAACATTGCAAGATTTATGAAAATGGGACATTATATGTATAAAAATGTATTTTAATAGGTTTATAAGAATATTACAAGATTTATAAAAAAAGTGGGACATTATATATATATAAAATGTATTTTAGGAAGTTTATAAAAATATTACAAGATTTGTATAAAAGATTTGTTTAATCGATTTCAAAATAAACGAACGAGTAAACCGACTCGTTTTAGTCTTTATTGTATACAAAGAATATTAAAAATAAGTTAAAATAATTAAATAAAATAAATAAAATGAAACAGAAGCAAAAAGGGGTTGGGCCGGAGGCCAGCAGTGTCGAACCCGCGACCTCAGCCTCGAACACACACACGCATAACCAGCCGGGCTACTGCCCATCGCTGGTTATGTGTGTGTCGTTTAATTGATATACACACAACCAGTATTGGTCGCTGGTCCTCGGCAACCGACAAACCATGTCCGAGGACTTGGGTTTGCCCGGTAATCGACGGTTTCATGTCGTGATTTCGATTAGGATAGTTTGCCAAAGGGTAATAGAATGTAATTGAATGGATTTGAGGTACCTATTGGGTCGCGAAGGGTCTGGTCGGCAAACTTTTTGGTCCACAAATACCAAGCTAGTGATTTCGAGTTCCAGAGGGAGTTAGGCCGTCAATAGTGGTGGTATAGCTTCGCACAGAAGAGACGAACACGGTGGTGGTTTCAATTTGAAGTGAGAGTGGGTGGAGGAGGGGTGGCGAGCTCGTGCAGGTCCGTAAATGGCCATTTATAGCCGAGCCCAATCCCTATAATGAAACATGCAATTGTGCACATTCGTCTGGACGAGACGAAGCTAACGAGCTATCAAGCACGCGTGGAGGTTGACTGTCGGCTCGAAATCGTGGCGTGGGTTCTCGGCCACCAACCGGATCAGACGATCTGTATGTTTAATCGACAAATTTGTCGAGAGCTTTTGTTCGCGTGGGGACGACGAGGCCAGAGCTGTTTTTAGCCGTTGTCGAGGTGCAGGGAACAGCCCTGTCAGGGTGTCGCCGGAAATAGCCTCGGACCGCCGGACAAAGGGGGAAGAGGGAGACCGGAGATACGAATTGGACTTTGGCAAGAATGGTCCCTGAAGTTTGATTTTTGATTTAATCAGCCCCTGAGATAATTACGGATGGGTCCCTGAGGTTTGGTTTGGCCACGTTTAGTCCCTCAACCGATTTTTGGTTTAAAACCTTTTAGTTTGAAAAATTCCAATATAGCCCCTCAACTTTTATAAAAATGATTAATTAAATTTCTCTTTAATTTCAAATATATTTTATAAACTTTTATTATTTATTATTATTATAACTAAAAAGTTAATTATTTTTTTTAAATAGGTTATTTTATTTATAAATGAACCTTTTAACTTTAGATTTTTATACATAATTTTATATAAGTTTAAAACTTGTAAAATTTTATTTATTTTAAATCCCTAAATTAAATATATATATATATATATATATATATACTTGCATAAAATTTTAAATAAAATCACTTGCATTCCAATAGATAAAAATGTTTACAGGATACATAATATAAAAGCGTGAATAAAAACCCGAAATGTCACACACTTCCTGACGCATTCTCATTTATATGCGTAACAGGAATAGGAATCGTCTCATAGTAAGGAACATAAGGTATATTAGAATCAGCACGCTCTTCTTCTTCAGGATTACATTTATTTTCATAAGGAATATTGGCGTATCTCTCATGAAAATTTTGTGAGTAAACAGGAGTGATGTTATAGCTTCAAGTAGTTGGAGCAGAATGAAAACTTATAGAGGGATTATAGGGAACACTAAGGTTTCCTATTTATCCGAGGCTTCTGAAAGTAGAACTTTCAGTTTCCTTATTATGTTCTATAGTTATTTCATTCGTTTTATGGTCAAAGTAATTAGCAGGAACGAATTTTTGAAGAAAACTAGGACCTTTGCCCTTTCCAACCAATCTGAAAATTAAAAAGAAATGATATTTTATTATCATGAAAAATTATATTACAATAAAAGTAAAATACAACAAAATTTCAATCCTTCACCAGCTCCTTCCGTAAGGTCTTCAGATCCTTTCCATACTCATATACCTGTTTCCTATAAAACTAGGTTCTTTTCTTATCCATGATTTTCTTCTTTGTTATCTAGTCCGTTTGGAGTAACGAACGATCTAAACATTTGTAGGTCCCGGGAGCCTCGTCGCGCAGCGGATATACACGGACCTGTTCTGTGATTTGTGTGGGAACCAAGAAACGAGACAGAGAAAACACGAACAAAGACAAAAGACAATGAAACGACACGTAATCAATAACATAGAAGTCATCCCGTATTACAGACTACATACCGAAGGAGCACACATATCTCATCTAATCTCACGGTCTAGGGGTCGGGAGAGCTCTTCCCGATCCGGACACCTCTCAACCTAGTTCCAGAGTTCCATCTACAAATGAAGAAAAGTCTTCTATTTATAGGGGAAGGAACACTACCTGCGTACTTACTAAGTACGCATGGTTTGGTCATGAGTACTTACTAAGTACGCAAGACCAAACTGGTGTGCAAGCTAAGCACTCAGTAACACCCTCCTGCGTACTAGCCACGTACACCGATACATAGAATTTAATCTATAGTTACAAAACATGCTTCTACAACATTCGATATGGGAAGAAGGCATGGTATACTTATAACCATATTTATGAGGAGGATCACGAAAACCGATCAGCATATCATTATAAGCATGATGACATTCTGGTGGTGCTTGAAAATAAGCTTAGTAAAGATCATATGTTGGTTCGGGGAACACATATGGGCCATACATGACCGGTGATCCAGAGTTATAGGATTGATAATCAGAACTGTTTGAGATAGGGTTATTGAAAGGATAATCATTAGGGTTTTCAGAAGAATATTGATATTGAGGATATTCAGAAGGATCTTCTTCAGATGACTGAATTTGACTGGATTGTGCCTCGATTCCTTGCACAGACTGGGCAGCAGTATTCCAGTTGCAAAAGTTTGATCCAGCATCCATCCATTTACCAGAAGATTTTTGGGATTAAGGGTGGTATTTGGGAGAGTTTGGCAGTACTGCAAACGGGTCGTCATTATAGTAAGGCGAACAGATAGGATTTTGTTGTGAACCTAACGGATGGTATTCCGGAGATTCTTGCTTAATAGGACGATTAGGATCGTAATATGGAACAGTATTTCCTCCGGACATCTGCAATCTTATCATATTAGTATTTGTCTTATTCAAGAACTAGATACTAAAGCCAGTATCTTAATCTTTGCCAAAGTTCTACAAGGATGGTTATCTTTCCAGAGTAGTACCTCCAACAAATATGTTCCCAGGTAAGAGCGACGGGTCTAGGGGAGATTTATACACTGATCTTTCCTTAGACAGAACACTTCCGTTTATCAAATAACTACATATCGGTAAGAAGGTCATCTTGTTTTCTTATCTTAAAAGCATTAATGGTTAAAGCTTAGATACTAGATCCAAGTATCTTATTCGCTAAAACCTGGGGCTCTAATACCAACCTGTCACACCCCGCCTCAGGCACCCCCTGGACGTGTGTGAGCCCGAATGGTATCGTTTGGTTACTTGATTTCAGAGTTTTATAAAATACAGCTAAAGTCTTTTCAAAGGATCGTTTCATCATTCTTTCAACCGCAAGGGTTGTAATTGTAAATACCAAAACTTAGTTGGAAAACAAAAGGCTTGTATTTACTTCATAAACATAGGGTTTCAATACCCTTTTCATTTTATTACAAAACATTGTTTGAAATCAAATACATGATGAGCCACATGAAATAGTACAACACAGGGTTGATCAGTTCCCTGGTTCTATCCCCTCTCTTTAGGATTTCCCTTTACACAAGGCCTGAGAATCCAATGTGCATTCCATCCTTTTTTCCTGGGCCAGATCTCATGTCTACCCATACTCCCTTCTCATCATATTTTAATCATTACCTAGAAAACATTTTGAAAATAAAACGTCAGCGCGAACACGGGTGAATACAATATCTTGACATAAAATCATTTTGGCACAAACAAGTATTAATTTCATAATCACAACTTAATGTTCAATCTACACACTCAGTAGGCCCGTCCTGTTCAATCGCACCACAGTATACACTGGCGTCATAGCTTATAACAGTGGACATGTATACGCCTCCAGATTTGTTATAAGATAAGCACCAGCCGCAATCCGGGAATTTCACCTGAGACCCGTGTATCCCTTGCAAGTTTTACGTATACCTATGGCCTGAGTGTTTGTTCGTAGAAAAACATTGAGCATTACTTCGTTAACCTTTATTTGGCCATTTTCATAAATAAAATGTTTGGCACAAGTTTTGTAAGAGATAAAGTATTCACCTTTTTGTAGGAATGAGCCTCTAAAGTCCAAAGCTTATATGCTAGCTTCTTAACTTGATTTCTCTAGAGTAACAAACTTTCTACGAGCGCTCCTTCTTACACCGAGCACAACAACAAGCGAAAGTTGGACCGGGATCGTCGGGAGTGGCTAGGGATTGCCTCGAACGAGATTTAGAAGTTGGAAATGTTTTTGAAATGAGGAAAATCGACAGAAGTTGATCAGGTATTTATATCATGTATATAGATTCGGTTTTACGTTGGTATTTGTAGTTGTGTTGATTATAGGTATTGGGTGCTAAATGAGTGGATAATGAAGCATAAATTAGAAGGCATGAAAGTACATGGGTCAAAAGTGTAAAATATCAAACTTTCCTGGAAAGTTAAGTCTTCGCGGTACGATGAGTATTCTCGCGACACGCGAGGAAATGGAAAAGTGGACTCGACTGTTTTATCCTTCGCGCCACGCGAAGGACTGGGCCTGGACCTTCGCGACACGCGAAGACCTGCCGGATCAGCAAAAAGCCCTAATTCTAATTAAAAGAAATTGCAACCCCCATTCCGACCTATCTTTTCTTCTAGCAGTTTTTAGAGCCAAGAGGGGCGATTTTGAGAGGAAAGAGCAGTTCCGGATCAAGTATTGAAGCTATGCTCGTGTGCCTGACAAGTATGCGTGGCTAAGCTACATGTGGCTTCCACCCGATGGATGGTTCGTTTAGGTTCCTTGCTTTATTCAGTTGTTTGTATGTTTGGATCTTGTTAGCTTCTGACAATAGCTTGATAAATTGATGTATTGGTTGAGTTAAGAAGTTTAATTGTACGCTTTTAGTTTATTTGCTTTACAACTTGTGTTCGGTTGATGACAAGACCTTGTAGCCGGGTTGGGTGACTAAAGTGGGTAACTGGGTGTCATAAATTGTGTATTTGAATTGTGCTAGCTGTGACGAGTTAGTCGTATAGGTTGCTGACAACAGCTTTTCTTCAATTACTGTTTCAACTGATTTTCCAACGCTATGTCTATGTGGTGTCCATTGAACGAATGAGTATTACATAAGTCTAGAACCTAAAGTTTAGGAAGGAGTAACATCTTTATTTGATATGTGTTTTCATTCTAATTATCAAACTAAGCAATTGAACTAACCACTGATTCCTCGTGGATATGATACTCTTCTTACCCTTACTAGTTAAGTGTTTAAGGATTGTTTTTGACCGACCAAACGACATCGGTCATTAACCAAATTAACCACTTATTACGGACCGATATGAGAATGGATGTCGGTCCGCTATCTATCCCTAGTTTACTTCGGACCGATATGAACTTAGATGTCGGTCCGCTATCGGACTGACTTAAGCTTCTGTCCAATATCATAACTTAGTTCACTTTGGACCAATATGAGGTACGATGTTGGTCCGATATCAACTTAATTTCATAAGCTTCCTTTATTTTCAACCCTTGACTTTGGTGTATTTACACTTATAGTCCCTAGGGTTTACCTTTTATCAAATCTTGGATATTTTTGTGGCAGGTGTTACATAACGTTTCCAACAACAAGGTAATCTTTAATAGTACTATTGGGGTTGACAACCCCCATCGGCGTATCAACTTTTACCGGAGGTCAAAACGAGTGCGATATTGACATAAACATGCCAGGGTGGCTAGAGGCAAGCAACATGCTGTCAATTTCGGTTACAATACACTTATAGTATCACATACATTGTGTGCACGCAATAAGATGAATATGTAATATATGTGGTCCGGTTTTATAAACTACTTATCATCAGCATTAAACCTGTGAAATCACCAACAATATGTAAACATTTTAAGCATGTTTTCTTAGGTCGTTAGCTGGCATACTAAGGATAGGGTGCACGTCATGAGCATGGAGTCTTTTATCAATTTACATTTTGAACTGTTTTGGATTTTGAAAACTTTATATTTTTGTCATGTGGTTTGTTAAACTTTTTCGCTTCCTCAACTCTTTATTTCCCGCAACTTGAAACTTATTAAACATTTGGTTGTATTGAATGCTTTTTAAAACGTATTTTGTAACGCATATAGAAGTCATTCAATGTAACTAGTGACTTTGATCCTGACACGTCACACCCTGCGGTAAAACTCCGTTGTGGAAGTTTAAGGGTGTGACATGAAGTCATAATAACATTAAGTAAATAAAGTAGAATTTAATAAAAAGTAAAAAATATTAAAAGTAATTTACATAGGTTACCTCCTGTCAACTCTCTACATGAATAACCAAAAACATAGCTTAAAACTCTCGATGTGCAAATCAATTGTTAGACTGAGGGGTATATATCTCGGGGAGGTGGTGTGGAAATGACTTGGCAGGCGGGAGGACTGCGCCCCCTACACGTGGACCACGACCATGGGTGGTTTTCATGGAATTCTCCACGCTCGTGGAGAAGGACACATGAGGAAGATGGTAAATGAATGGGTCTGCTGGGCTCAAATGGGCTAAAGGAAGACGCCGCGTTAATTTGCAAAAAAAAAATTAACTTTTAAATCAGTAATTAATCAAGCACCTTAAATGGTTTTTGTTAATAAGTTGTCCTTGTTAATTAAAAAAAATCTAAATACACAGTGCCGCAACACACCCATAATTTGACTCCGCGTGAAGTTAATTTGCAAAAATTACTTAATTTTTTTATTTTTAAATCAGTAATTAATTAAGCACCTCAAAAGGTTTTCGTTAATAAGTTGTCTTTGTTAATTAAAAAAAAATCTAAATGCACAGTGCCACAACACACCCATAATGCGACCACCATTATCGCACCACCAACCTTATAGACCGTAACCATCGTCTTCTTTTTTCCATTGAAATCCCAAACCCGTAAAAATGAAAATCAAAAATAAATTTTTGCTCAAGATATTAAATCCAACTCGTAATTCAATTATATAGACAGGTGGTAACCAAAATTATATCCAATTTCACGATCTAAATCCATATTCAAACCCATCTTAAAACCTTTAAAACTATTGTGTGCATGTTTCTTCAAGCAAACATAATTTATTTCAAGCATAGTTTGTTGATAAGTTCTTGTAACATGATTAGGAAAAACAATAATATAAAACATACCTGATAAGCTAACCGCAGAGAGGGAAGACGTCATGATCCGCTAGGAAGATCGGGTTCCCGTTTAGGGTGTACGGTTAGGATGGCTAAGGTGAGTTCGTGAGAACTCACGGTTATTGGACAGAGAGAGAGAGGGACGAATATGGTGTTAGTGGTAATTGATTCATTAGTCAATTCCCTCTAATTATATCTCTATATATATTGTACACCGAAGGGGAAACCCATTAATGGCCCATTAAGAGTAAATAGGCTCATCAACTAATTACTAGCCATAGATTAATAATAAAATATTTGATCATTTAATAATAAGATAACTGATTATAAGTGTCACATAATAAATCGTGTCTTACATTCTCCCACTTGGCTGAGTAATCATTTATTAAGAGCATTAGTAAGTCTGCGCAGATTTAATACTCATTTTAGTTTTAAACCAAAACTGTAGCAGAGAAATACAGTCATTGAATCAGTATACAACTCAAGACCCCCATTAATCATACTACAATCCCAACTTAAAACTTAAGTAAACTTAGGATCAAATTGACAAATAAGCCCTTTAACGTTGATTTGTATAGTTACCTGTCTATACGTCGTTAGGCATGCATGAACGTATTTAGAGATAAGCAAATTCAAATAAGTGAGGAAATTTTAATAATTAATCATTCATAGTATGATATGCAATTACGTATGGTCATTAGTAAAACTTGTCTTAATTATAAGCGCTTACATAAGACTTATGGGTGGTAGACCTTCAGTTATATGGATCCATTTGCATATCATGAATGTATTCGATACAAAGATTTAGTTTCCTCAACTTGTTCATAATTCATAAGTGAACAATAATTTCGTATCGAACTTTAATGCAACTCCGCTTGAACTGTTAATGTTCGAGAAGTAATGGTAGCTAACTTATCACAATAAGCATTCGATATGATATTTATGTGGAGTTACTAAATTATGAGTCCACTGATAAATTTCCAACAACATTTAGTGACAATTATGTAGCAACATATTATGTCAATTAACTTAGGTTGTTGTTAACAGTTCCTTATGACTCCTCTATGAGATAGGTATGTCTGCTGATATAAGCATATACCCCGAAGTTGACATTTTAATTTTTTTGAATACTACAAAAATAGAATAAGAGTAGTCAACCATTTTCACTTCTTCTTTAAATTATAGTCTCTCGTTTGTTAAGGATATTGTAATATCTCATTAGATGCTTCACAATAATCTAGACTAGTCTAGTGTTCAGCAATGTTAGCAATATCTAAACGAGTATAGACTTTAACCTTTAAAAGGCTTCTAATTAATGAAGCATAAGGAAATAGTTTTCATTTATCCTATTAGCCTCTAAAGGAGAACAATTTAAATGTTACACGTGTAAGGATCCGCTTAGTGTAAAGCTTATGGGATGAAACTAATGTCCCATTGGATCTATCTCGGTGTATTTTGATACTTATCACATAAGAAGTGTCTCCAAGATCCATCATGTCAAAATATGAGTAATCAATGCTTAGAATCATGTAACATATATTTGTCAAAAGAATGTCATCTATATAAGGACAAGTTTACATAGTTTCTCTCACTCATCTTGAGGTAGGTGTACAAATTTACTTAGTTCTTGATGAAGAGAGTTGCATCATGATTTTAGTCAACCCATACAAGGATTTCATTGACTTACAGAGTGAGTGTTCTTAACCTTCAGTTTAGAACTTTCATGTTATTTTATGAACATGTAAGTCAATGTTAGGGAAAGTTGTTTTAATGTCCATCTAATGTAGCTTTAAATTATTGTAAGCTACTAGAATAGTAATGATCCTTAAAGAAACCTTTTGTAAAACGGGTAAGAAGGTTCTTTGATAATTTATTCATTCTTGAGTGTAACCTTTAGCGATGAATCGTGCATTTCCATTTGGATTTAGTTTAGTTATGAACACCCTTTAGGAAATTCAACCAAATCCCAAATGTTATTCTAACTCATGGAATCAGATTTGCTAATAATAGCTTTATTCCATTTAGAAGATTGATTGATGCTAATGGCTTAACTAGAAGAAGTATGATCAATAAACTTTCCAGCGTCCATTTCAAATTTAGTTAGGTAGGATACATAATCATCAAAGTTAGTGGGCCTTTTGGACCTAGATGACCTCCTGAGTTGATTATTGGGTTTATTAGGAGCTTCAAGTTTTAGCTCTTGGTTAGGTGCTTTCATTTCAGGTATATTAGGAGCAACATTAGTTTCTAAGTGTGTGGGAGTTGATGCAGTATGGTGTACAAGAGGTGTAATCGGAGTTAAATTTAACGAGTCTCTCCCCCCGCCTGTTGTACTCCTGGTAAGTCATGATAAGGACTTTTACTGCTCCCACTTAGCTTAGAAATTATAAGTAATTCAACATGCTTAGGGTCAACAGTGTATCAAACATTTGAAGACCAATACATTCTAATAGAGAAACAACTTAATGATGTTAATGTTGGTTTCTCTTGTTGAGGATTACTTTAGTTTTGGTAAGAGATCTAAGTTTGCCCACATATTAGCATGTATGAGACTTTGTTAGGAGTAGTATTGGATTCTAAGGAGACAAACTGTGATGGAGCGATGTCGTGTGCAAGAGGTATAATTTGAGGTAAGACCAATTTGTCACTCCCCCACCTCTTGCAACTTTTGCAAGCTATAATTAGGACACTCTGTGCTCCCACGAATCTCTGGGTCTCTAGGAAATACTCATGACAAGTTTCAATGATGCGCGTGACGTGGGAACCTTTCATATATTTTAGACTTGATTTCCTTATCGTCTAAAATTTCATAAGAAATTTTAGAAGGAATTCTATCAAGTGTATATGAATTGCTATCTTTAAAGTTTTGGGTCGTAGGAAACATATTAGATACAAGTAAATATTCTTCCAAATGACAAATGAATTATGTCTGAACATTCCATTTGCGATAACTTCTGGTGGACCCTTCATTTATTCCCTTAGCCATTTGATATTTAGGGCGTTTAACACATGATTTAATGTCATTAAGAATGAGATTTGGTAACAATTGATCATGCATCGACCTGGTCATGATTTCTCATAAATTTTGGTCTTAATGGATATAGGTCTCATTTATCTTTAGTTAAATTTTCATTTTCATGATAACAAAAGTTGTGAAAGTTTATTGTATCAGCTAGTTCTATGTCATAAAGGTTTCTATCCAGATAATGATAACCAATGATATGAGAGTTAAAGTTAACGATGACTTTGTTTTGGTCACGCAAACCTCATAACTATCAAAGTGTAGCTTTGTTATTGATACTAAATTCTGGGTATTCTCCAGAATATGTAAGGTATCATAAAGCCTAATACAAAGATCAGTTATTTAATGGTTCTATGTAGCCTTAACATTTAAATCCACCATTAACTTCTCATCTTATTAGTTAAATTCTGGTAAAGAAACGTATAGAACTAGACTGAACATATCATGCGTTGATTGGAATATTAATATTAGCGGTCTCAAAAAAATATCATTAATTAGTGACTACTTTATCTTAGCCAGCTAGTCCCTTGGTTTATGGATGGTCTCATTGCTTATGCCTTAATGGTATAAGTTTTGCAGTGAGATTTCTCCTTAGAGAACTTAGAGCTGGAAGTAGTACTTTTATTTTGTTTCTGAACCTTAGAACTATTCTCTTTTTAAGTTTAGTGGTAGTGAGGTGAATAACATTCGGTTTCAGTTTTAGGCGTTTCTTTTCCTGTACGTATGTTGCTATCAATACACTCAATTTCCTTTGGTACTTCTGAGTGTTATATTTGATTTTTAAGGCAACTAATCATACTAGTGGAAAATTAATATGTATGTACTGAAAAAACTTCACTGGTTTCCATGTTGCCCTTAGTTTATGGGTCATGTCAGTGTATATTATGATGTGTTCACGGATGCCACTTAACCTTTTTATTTAGAATTAGAATGTTTGCATGCATTTTAGGAATTACTATGATTCTTTCATTTCCACAGATAATAGATTAGTCTTAGGAATTTCAGAATCTGGAATAGCTCCCCTGATAGCAATCATGAAAAGAGGAGTTCTTGATTACCATAAGAGACATTGTGAATAACTTATCCTATTTTTTATGCTCTAGTTTTCTTCTGTAGTACTTTTATTAGAAAGAGCAGCAGGAGTGTCATGTCTTAAGGGATAATTAAGACTCAATAAAAGCAAAAATTATGGAAACTCTTAATCAAACAAAACTCATCTTAGTAACTATAATGAAAATAAGGTACAAATAGCTAAAGAAGAACTTAGAGTGATCTATGGGGTAACTATCTAAGGCAGACAGAAATAATAAATTAAATAAGATTCTACTTAAGAACAATTATATTATGAAGATGTGATAAAATCTATTATAACACCAAACTAATAGATTAATTAGGTTCTACTTAAACAATGTAACACATCACCTTTGGGCAGAAGTGAAACATTTGTTTAGTATCAGAAACAATTTAATAGTGAGTATGTGCAGTAAGAATGTAACACATCACCTTTGGGCAGAAGTGAAACATTTGGTTAGAATGCACATAATTAGGTTCGCGAAATCCAAATGTGACACACCACCTTTGGGCAGAAGTAGAAACATTTAATTATTTTAGGCGAACTAGTGCTTAATTAGACCTAAATGACTTTACAAGCGTAACACATCACCTTTGGGTAGAAGTGAAACTTTAGGTGTTATTTAAGTTGATCATGTTTTCTAAGTTAATATCATGACAAGCACTAAGTTATAATGCTTACTTAAACTTGAATAAGTTTGCACATGCATCACATCACCTTTGGGCAGAAGTGAAGCTATTATGTGTTATTCAAGTAAGTTTTAATGTTTTGAAAAACATGTAAGTTTAAGGTTTATCAAAAACTAAAACTAAAAGCACTCATTAATAGCAAACCTCCCTGTTAGGGAAAATATTTAGGCACATAGATAAGGCTAGGTTCACGGTTCCATCAGGGTTCACAGTTCAGTAAGGGGTTCTCGGCTATGGTAGGGTTCACGGCTCAGTAAGGTTCAAGGCTAAGGAAAGGTTCACGACTTCAATAAAGTTCACGGCTTAGGAAGGTTCACGGCTCATGAGAGGGTTCACGGCTCAGTAAGGTACACGGTTCAGCAAAAGGTTCACGGCTCCACTAAGGTTCACGGTTCCATTTAAAAAGAAAGTGTGATCTGTAAAACCTGTGAACTTAAACCGTAAACTCAAAACCGTGAACTTGTACTGTTGAACATTAAGACCCGTGAATCTTACTCGTGAAAGCTTAAACCGTAAATTAAAACCGTGAAGGTTAATCAGGGAAGTGAAAACGCGAATGCTAAAACCCGTGAACTATACCTGTGAATATAAACCTGTTAAGGCATGTGCGATATTTAAGGGATTTCATTATATTCTGCTTTCAAAAACTTTAAGGTGTTTTAATAGATCTCAAAGTATATTAGTTCGAATATTAAAATAATAATAAAATTTCAAAATAACTTGGAGATTAAGTTACACCTTTTTAGGAAAACAAAATCAAATCCGGTTTTAATAAAAAATAAGGGATTTTATTCTGATTTCAAAATATTTTATGTGTTTTATCTCCAAATATATTAGTTCGCTTTATTTAAAATATTATTTTAATACGAAACTTGGGGATGAATCAACATGAATTTAGGAAACAGAATTAAATCATAATCTATTCCAAAATAAAGGGATTTGATCTAAAATTAAGATGAACATCAAGAACAGTCATATTATGTTTAGAAAATTGTTCTTGGTTATTATCAGATATTTAGCCTAGAATCGAAATCTTAAAACTTGATTCTTAACATATTTCGAAAGCTTAATAGATCTCGAATTTTATGAGATCAAAAACATTATATTTTAGTAAAAACAGAAAACCGTGAAGCTTAAATAAAAACGATTTTCATCAGGTTTTAACAAAACTTTGTTCTCCGATTTTAATTCCAGTTTTAGGGAAAGAAACAAGAACTGATTAATCAACATATGTTCTGATACCACATGTTGATCAATTCTTGTAATATGATTAGGGAAAACAATAATATAAAACATATCTGATAAGCTAACCGCAGAAAGGGAAGACGTCATGATCCGCTAGGAAGATCGGGTTCCCGTTTGGGTGTACGGTTAGAATGGCTAAGGTGAGTTAGTGAGAACTCACGGTTATTGGAGAGAGAGAGAGAGAGACGAATATGGTGTTAGTGGTAATTGATTCATTAGTCAATTCCCTCTAATTATCTCTCTATATATATTGTACACTGAAGGGGAAACCCATTAATGGCCCATTAAGATTAATTAAGCCCATCAACTAATTACTAGTCATAGGTTAATAATAAAATATTTAATCATTTAATAATAAGATAAATGATTATAAAAACCACATAATAAATAGTGTCTTACATAGTTAAATTGAAATTTAAGCGGCTCGTCAAATTTATAAAAAATGAAGTGTGTATGTGTGTGATTTATGAAACCATAGTTTAATCTTAACAACATCACCTACCTGTGTTCCAAATAATTTATGATTTAAGGTCCAAAAATGTTTGTGTTTAAGGGATACAAATTTTTTGAAGATGGGTTCAATTAGAAGAAATTCATTAATTTACATGACAAATCACGTAACCAACCTTGAACGTTTAATACATAGATGGCTTCATTTCATTTGATGTACAGATTTACAGTGAAAAAGAATTAACACATATGAAATCAACCAATATAATCGAAATCATAAGAATCACTTACATTTTAATATTGAAAATAGGTGCAACAAATTATATTATAATAAAAACTTAAACTTTGTGTCACTTGTCAACACTATATTTATCCTCACATCCATTTTTTCTCCAAAATCACATTTACATCTTCCATCCAATATTTTCATATATTACATAAATAAACATTTTACCAAATCAATTTCATCATTATAACCATTGACACACATTTTTTTTTTAAAATTTATCATCAAAAGTGAATATTTAAAAAAAACTAGAATAAAAAAATAGGATATTTAAAAAAAAACAAATTTTTAAAGTTTATTATCTAAAAGCGAGTTCTTAAAATTTTATCAATAAAAAACCAAAATTTTAATTTTACATATAAAATTTGAAAATACTACTTTTGTATTTTAAATAAATATGTGTTAGAATAAAGTTTGCTAATATTTAATTAGTAGTTTTTTAATTAAGTTTAATATCAAATTTGTATAAAAAAATGTGTTAAGATATTTATCAATATAATCTTAACATTCCCCGTGTGTTACACAGGGTTTAAAACTAGTATTAGATATTAAAACATGTATCCTTAATTATCTCATAAATTTAGAATCATTTCATAATATGTATTAAAATACACTTTGTTTTTCTTATAACAAAACATATAATCATCTATATTATATAATAAATAAAGATTTTTCCTTACCATGTGTCACCCACATATCCATTCTCATCATTTTTTTCTTGTCTCTCTCTTATTAAGTACACTTTCATCTTTTAATAATAATTATTTTAAAGAAAATATTAATTATACTAATAAAACACATTTATTTTAAATTATCTCTTATTATAAGAAATCTAATTATGTAACTTTATTTTCAATCAAATTATAAATAAATAGTAATTAGCGTACTTTCGAAACGCAAATATATATTAATTTTAGATGTTTTGAATTTTGTTTTTTATCCGTAATATATGTAATACATTTTTACGCCTGTAAAATATATGTGCATAAAGATTTAAGAATTTTATTTATTGATATTTTTTACCCCGTGTGTAGTACACGGGATCTAAGCTAGTAACGTTATATATCATTGTCTAGAAAATCGATAAATACTAACACAACTATTGTGCTATTCTATAAATTAAGAGCAAAATGCAACCCCCAAAAGATAGCATAAAATTACAAATATTATAATATGGGGAACACTTGCAATTTAGGCTTAGCAAATAAAGGAGAGCTATTCAACCAATAATGTGACATCATGTGATAGTTCATTCGATTTTGCCTATATGGAAATCCACTTGGATGGTTTGAAGAATATTTACAACAACACATATGATAACAACTCAAAAACTTTATTTGTCTACGCCTTCGTCGTCATCGTTTATTTTCACCCGCGTCTATTGCCCACTCTCTACTACTTGTCAAACTTATAAACTCTTGCAGGTACTTAAACTTGCAATTTAAACTTTGGGGTAGTTTAGGGGTTTACGGGTTCCACCCCTTATAAGTGAATATTTTAGGGTAAAAATGACATATCAAATTTCTATCGCTTTAGGGCTAGGGTAGTTTAGGGTTGAAGGGGTACCAGTGCCACCCCTCCACCCTTAGGATGTCCGGTTTGACCATTATTTCAAAAAAAATTGAAGGAAAAACATTGACTCGACGCTTATAATACGCTCACTAGTTCAACAACTCAACAAACATACTAATTTATATAAACAAGAAATGTTTCTCCATGCTTCGCGACGGGAGCCGGACGTTAAATGGTTAAGGCGGGGACATTAACGTGGCTAAGCAAAAAAAGAAACGTGGTTAAATAAATTTTGTCAGGCGCTCCGGGCGGAGGCGGAACTTAAACGGTTGAGGCGGTGACATGATTGTGGTTAATCACAAAAAGAAACTTGGTTAAATTATACATAAAAGAGACATATGAATTTACCGTGACTCGGTTATGGAGATCGAAACACATATGAAAGATAGTTATATAACGGTACTTATGTTTTTCAGTCGGTGTCGGTCTTACTCTTCACGGTACCAGCACGTCATCGTCTATCGATATAACCCACGATACCTAAAAAATACTATATTTTGAATACGAACCCGTTTTTAACAAAATTATATTGGGACGTCAAGAAAAAAAATTAAACAAACGAACGAAAATTATTAAGGAAAACTCAGATTATACATACTAGAGTAGGTAAACTTGAAGCTTTAAAAACATAAGATGATTAAAATCATATTTTACAAAATTGAGGGGTCATTTTTGTCATTTAACAAACTTGAGGGTGTGAATTTCAGTGACAGTCTTTTAGAAAAAAAGTGATATATATAACTCAAAAGCTACGATTGTTAACCATATTATGGTTGCTTTTATAATTTATGGGCAATGGTATATGTTTCTCTAAACTTATAAAATTGCATCTTTATCTAATTTTTGTTTTAAAAGTATAGTACATTAGAAATTAAAAACTTGTGTTTTGAGAAAATGTGTAATTTTGTAAATTTTAGAGGGGGTGTATACTATTCCTCCTATAATTTATATAAAAATAATTAAAAAAACCACAAGTTGGTTGATTAAAACCTATTTTAACCGTAAATTAGTTGTTATAGTCTTAAGGTGCATATTTAATATGTTTTAGTTTTATTAAACAAATTATATATTCCAAAATGGTTGCCAATCAATCCTACAAGTTGATAAATTATACAAAAATGCATTGGATGCAAGTCAATGAGTAATATTAAAGGTCAATAATCTTTTCCCATCCAGAAGTGCCAATTTTCATTAATAATCTTTAAACGAGGTCAAAAGACTTTGATCCTACAACTTTTGGTCTTCTTCTCGGGCCACTATCAATGCCAAAATATAAATATAAAATTACATAAAAAAGAGAATATAATATTTCTGATAATTATCTACTTTTAAAAATAGCATAACTTACTATATTTTTATTTTTAGAATAAAGTACACGGATAATTCCTGTGCTTTGTCAAAATTTTGGATTTAGTCCTAACTCTAAAAAACTACACCAATAGTCCAAACTTTTGCTCATACGTGACATTTTTGGTCCCTGAACACTAACTGTGTTAACTTTTTCTGTTAAGTACATGTGAAATGTCAAAAATACCCCTTAATATTAAAATAATATATATTTATTTTTTAAAGAAATATATTAAATAAAAAAGACATAGGCCCCACCCATTGTCTTCTTCCCCTCTCTCACCCTCACCCTTATTGTCTTTCATCTATGTTCGTCCCCCTCTCTCCTCCTTGCCCTAACCACCGATCAGTCCTACCGATTTGTGCCACCAGTTCCACCCTCTCCGTCACTTTCCATATCGTTTATCCTTCACCGTCATCTCAGACCACAGACATCCCTTTAAATGGCGGTAGTGCTACAAGATGCGGCCCTCTCTGAACATGTGAGTCTACCGGAACACCACCGTCCCCGTAGAATACTACCACCATCGCTAATCCGCTCCCTCCACCTCTATTGAGTTCCACCGTCTCGAAACAAAGATTCCTTTGAAGCGGTGATTCCTTTCGCGTGATTAGGGTTAATTGAACAACCACCACTTTCCCCGTAGCGTGCTACCACAGTCGGTAATCGTCTTCCTCTACCTCTATTGAGTCCCAACATCTCGCAACACTCCCCTTTTGGAATTTGATGGCTATGGATTTGGATTTCAAACAAACCGACGACGTATTTCAAGACAAAATAAGCGATGGATTTCAATTTTAAAGCAACTGAAGATGAGTCAATCCCCTCCTTCAATATCGATCAAGTTTCACCGAAAAAAAAATCAAGTTTCACCGACAAAAAAATCAAGTTTCTTTGTTTTGTTCCGTTGATAAGAAAACCTGTGTAAGCTTTTGTTTCTCTGTTTTGTTTCAATTTGATGCTTTATTTTGGGTTTTTGGCAATATAATATGGAGCTTTGTTAACTGATTCCATCTTTTTTTGGTTACCAAATAAACATCAATAATGGGTTAAGTGAAATCGGTTTAGGGTTTATCAAAATCTGAACTCAAAGAATTGGATAACATGAAGTCAAAAAGTTATGGTTGGTAGTGATTTTGGATTAATTTTGGTGAATTTGGGTTCAATTTGGTGGCATGATCAGAGGTAACCGGAGGTCACGAAGAAAATGAACAGGTTGAATATATCATGGGAGTGGAAGAGGATAAATGATGGGCCATGTCTTTTTTATTTAATATATTTTATGTGTTTGTTTTTTTAATAAAAATATTAAAGGGTATTTTTGACATTTTACATGTACTTAACAGAAAAAGTTAACCCAGTTAGTGTTCATGAACCAAACATGTCACGTGTGAGCAAAAGTTTGAACTATTGGTGTAGTTTCTTAGAGTTAGGGACCAAATCCAAAATTTTGACAAAGCACAAGGACTATCTGTGTACTTTGTTTAAAAGTCCGAGGGAGGAGAGGATGAAACCCTTTGAATTTAAATTATTGTAAATATTATCTAATCAAAATAAGCCATATCACTTTAAAATATGTTATGTCATTTTTACCTTAAACTACTCTAAATACAAGGAGTGAATCCTAATCTACCCTAGCCTTTTTTTAATACCCAACTCCTACAATCAAACCACAGCTTCGATCACGGTTTCCACAACCTAAAAACACCACCCGCGGTCGCTACCCGAGTGGGTGGTGGCAGTGTTCCCGTGAACCCAATTAATTGAAGTCGAAGCCCACCCTTTCCACTCTAATTACATGGATAATCCATGTAATAAGATCATATTATGGTTGTCTATGTTAAGTTTTCTTAAATTATACATACGACTCATATTGTTCACACGTTCACGAACACTTTTTATCTTTTTTGACAAAGAAGACACTTTGATTTTATTTTTTCAATTGTTAGGGTAAATGATCTTTAAAAAAACATAATTTTTATCATCAATTAATGAAAAAAAAAACGTATTACAATTGAGTAAACATATAAGGATCATAAGTGCACTTTTCAAAACTTAGACCAAAACCATATGAACTTAGAATATATATCATTCATATATCATAACCCAAACGGTCATGGTGTTGCAGTCCTCACATTCCAACACACCCACCCAATTTCAAACCTTGGGGTAGAATTTTTTTCACGCTTTTTTGTTATTTATTTATTTTTTTCATTTGTTTTTTTCCAGCTTTTAGTCACCTTATTTTTACGTTATATTAATTTTACGTTACAAATTTTAACGGTTCCGTTTTGTTAACATTAACACGTGTTATGATACCGCAGCAGAGTGCGAGTTGTCCTCCTAGTTACAAACAAAAATGTAACCTTATTGTTTGAGGATAACAATTTTGGGATACAAAGTATGGGTATGTTTACCAAAACTAATTGGCGCTATTGGGTTTAAAATAGATCATGTTTTATTTGTATCAATACATGAATAAAACAAATATAAATAGATTAAAAAAGATGCATGAATAAAACCTTAAAATGCAAACATTAATATAAAAGGGATTTTAGGTAATTTGATGTAACAAAAACTCTTTTTCATGCTATTTAAAGTAACTTTTCATTTAACATTTTTTTTTGAACTACAATTTGGGTCACTGACCCACCCGATCATCTCTATTTTCTTAGGAGGAAACTTACCATAGGTGAGAAAACCCTATGGCTCAACCTGGACCATTTTTTTTGTCACAAATGTGACTTGAACCCAAGACCTTCTCATTTTAGTGAAGTATTAAACATACATCTTTACCACTAGACTAAACTATTGGTCGTTTCATTTAACAAATTGGAGTTTATATACACTTTTTAATAAATGCTTAAACCTCAAACATTCAAAACTGATTTTTTTTAACATGAGCTGATTAAAAAAACCTTTTAACTCCTCACCCAAAACGTCACTTTTATATTTTTATTTCTATTGACATGTATGAATAAGTAAACTCTAAGCATTATAAAGTAAAGATTAAAAAGAAACCTCAAGGGCGGACTTATGCTTGGTTGAGGGGTAGCGCCCGTTACCCGTCAACTTTCTCAACAAAGTGGAAAAAAATGACGTATTTTTTTATAAAACGTTACCTCTGGAAAAAAAAATACGTTACCCCTGAGATTATTTCATGCTACCCCTAAAAAAAATATACTTTTATTAAAAGCCCGACCTCAAATGGCCGATTAAACTGTTTTGGGCCTTGGGAGTTGTGGACTTGTGGTATTTAATAGACTAATGAACTAATGGAGTAATGGGCCGGCTCATTTGTGGACTGGTCATTTGTTGGTTTGTGGCTTTAAGCCCTTAAGGCCGGCTCAATTGTGTACTCGATAACAACAAGCAGCAACAGCGCAGAGCGTTGCACCTCTGTGTAAACGACGAGCAGCAGTGCAGACAACAAGCATCAAGCAAAACACTGGAAATCTGGAATGTGGACAACAAGCAACTCCTAATTCTGGAATCGACGACAACAAGCATCAAACAACAAGGAAATCTGTAATCTTCTAACTCCTAATTCTAGATTCAAGGGTTTATTATGAGTTATCTTGTTTTAGGGTTTATGTGCAATTGTTCTAAATTTGTTTGTTTGAGTATCATTGTATGTCTAATTTTTAGAGTTTATGTCTAATTTTTTAATTGTTTCTAACTCTTGTTCTAAGGTTTATGTCTAATTTTTCAATTGTTCACTTATAATTTTAGGGTGTATTGCAATTGTTTGGAAGATGAAACCACACGCTAAACAAACACTTATTAGCAATATGTTTAAAAGAAAGGCCCCGGAAAATGATGATATTGCTCTAACTCCAAGTCAAAAAATTGCTAATAATAATGATATGCAAAGTACGGTAAAAAATTGAAGCATCTAAAAATAGTGAACCCTCTAGGAAAAAAAATTCTCTAGATCAAAGTACGATAAAAAAAATTTCTCTAAGTCAAAGTACGGTAAAAAAAAATAGAACGTTACCCCTGAAAGTTTTCTCTAGATCCGCCACTGTCCGTGAATAGTAAAGTTTTGGTTCTTTTCATTTTGGCCGCCAAATTTTTTAGTTTTTTTTTTTTTTTACTTTTTTCAACATTTTCAACCCTTATACTATATAATATACGCTTTTAGACCGTTTCATTTTCTATTAATTTCGTTTTTCTTTAATAACTTTCATTCGTTAACTTTTTTCAAAATACAGAGGGTGCGACTGTTTTTTATTTTTTTTGTCAACGTTCAGATATAATTTTTTTTCGTTTTCAACCCTTATTTTATATAATATACGTTTTTAGCCCGTTTCATTTTCTATTAATTTCGTTTTCTTTAATAACTTTCGTTCGTTAACTTTTTTTCAAAATACGGAGGGCGCGACTGTTTTTAGTTTTTTTGTCAATGTTCAGATATAATTTTTTTTGTTTTCAACCATTATACTATATAATATACGCTTTTAGCCCGTTTCATTTTCTATTAATTTCTTTTTTCTTTAATAACTTTCGTTCGTTAACTTTTTTTCAAAATACGGATGGCGCGGCTGTTTTTAGTTTCTTTTAGTCAACGTTCCGATATAAAAAATTTTAGACGGAGTTGAATTCAAAATCTAACGTTTTTTTTATCGTTACCTATAGCGAGAGCCGTTACCGTTCTCGTACCGTGACGAGCCGAACCTGTTATGAGCGAACATCATTTTCGATATTGATTTTATCAGAAACCGTATCGGTATTCGCTTTTATGGTTTTCGACGACCCGATCCATTAATTTTTTATTTCTTTTTCTATTATTTAGTTTTATGTTTCTCTTTGATTAATATTATTTTTATCGTTACACTTACGTTTTACTTACGTTTTAAAATTGCCAACGTTCTGCTTTAAATTTTATTGAAAACGGAGTTGTATTCAAATTCGAGTGTTTTTTCGTATCATACACTATAACGAGTCTACGATTCGATTTAAGTTTTATCCGTGCAAACGAGTCAAACCAATAACAACCAGGCTCCCGCCGCGAAGCGCGGAAGTTAAAAACTAGTTATCATAAATTGATATAAAAGAAAAACATAAACAAAACCCCACCCACCCCACCCAATTAACAAACACTTATTAGGGTCAATAGGGTATCCAAGCCTTGAAATTTTATTAAGCCTTACACCCACCAATGACAATCTGAAATGTCATTTGAAGCCCCATAAAACCATAGAGATGGCGCCACCCAAGCCCTTAAACCACAAAATATTTTCCTTTAATTAAAAATTATAAAACATAATTTAATTAACTAATTCAATTAATTCATAAAAATAAAATAAACTAAAATTAAAATTACATAAAGAACCGTAAAATTAAAATAAAAAACTATTCATCGTCGTCCGAAAATTGTGTTGTCCAAATTTGTTGCAACGTGTTACACAAGATCAAATCTAAGCCTAAAATGGGTGACATCATCACGAAACTCCAAAATGATATTTTCGTCAACAACTGGATCGGTCGGAGGATCCAGAATGTGCACCGTATTTTCAATCTCGTTTTCGGCTTGTTAGAGGAGGGTAAAAAATCCTAACCCGTCATATTCGGAACTACTCGAAGAGGATGAGGGATTAATGAGATTGCGTCTCATTTTTTAAAATAAAAGTGTCTTTGAGTAGTAGAATGAGAGTGTATTGTAGTAGAGTTTGAAAGTATAATTTTAGTTGTGTGAAAATTGTTTGTTAAATAGTTTTATTTATATGTTTTTTTAAATCAAAAGAGCCGTTAGGCTCAAACAGTCACCCTTGCTATCCAACAAGACTCCTTTTGAAGCATTATATCAACTAGTAAGTGTTACCCGCACGTTGCAGCGACTCGGTGCTGAATATCGAAACGTAGATAAAAAAACACGTTGAGATTCTATATTTGGAAATCACGAAAATATTTTGTCGTAAAAATGTAGGTTAATAAAACATGAAAATGAACTTAAAAACGTTTAACAAAAGATAAAATCATATAAAACTGTCTCCCACTGAGATATATCATTTAAAAAAATGTCTCGAGGATATAACGGTAAGAAATACAAAAGCGAGCCTTATAAAGTTTTCGGTTGAAGATAAAATGGTGTAAAACCTTTACGTACCCGAATTTAACATCTACAAATTTAGTTTTTAAATATTATAGGTAAATAATAAAAGAAATAAAAGATAATAAATAAATAGTAAAAAAGATTTACTTAAAAAAAGAGGTAATTAAAAAAGGTTAAGTTACATTAACAGGAAGGGAAGAAAGTTTCGAATAGGTGGCATGAGGTTTGTAAGCCCAAGCCTCAACCAATCCATCTAATGACCCAATTGTAATCTCTATCTTTTAAAACAAATATATACACAATAATTTCTAGAAAAAAAAAAAAAAAAAAAAACTATAACTAGCGACTTTGCCTTCTAAAATGATTACTAATCTCTTGATCATCTACGTGTTTTTGGATGTCAATATTATGCCACGGTAGTTCATCCCAAGCACACGTTCGATCCTCGTGCCACAAAATGTATCTGTGTTGGTTGACGAAAAGGTTACAAACTATATGACTTGACATCCAAACATACTTTTAAATTTTGTGAAGATATTTTCCCTTTTTTTTTCACTTTATTCCCAACATTCTTCTTCATCACTGCCTAACCATGTTGTCGATGTCCCTTCTTTATCTTCTACATCACCTGACACTTCCACTTCTAACATTCCTACTTCTTCGCAACAACCTGAAATAGTCCTTTCTTCATTGCTGATCCCTTCTAACTCTCCTACTTCTGCAAGTTCCTCTCATGCAGCAGCCCTGATAACTGATATAACATATATATTACCAACCCTGAACCCACTTCAGTTCCTGAACTCGCTTCAACTCCTGAATCAACTTCACCTCCTGAACCATCTACTTCTCTACGACGATGTAGTCGTGACAGACGCCTTCATGCATGCCACAGTGCATACTTCGTGCCTTCTCAAACCAATCATTCATCCTCTAGCTCATGTTCTCGCAATGACACCAAGTATCCTCTTTATACTTATCTTTCATTTTCTCATTTCTCACATACTCATCGTGCTTTATTAGTCACTATTACAGCACAAACAAAACCCCGTTCTTATGATCAAGTTTCTCATCCTCATTGGTAACAAGCCATGACTGCAGAACTACAAGCTTTGGAATATAACAACACTAGGAATCTCGTCCCACTTCCATCGGGTCACAAACCTATTGGTTGTCGTTGAGTATACAAAATAAAATACAACTCTGATGACACCACCGAGCGTTACAAAACTCATTTGGTAGCCAAAGGTTACACCCATGTAGAAAGGCATTGATTACAACGAAACATTCTCTCCCACAACGAAGCTTACTACTTTCCGCTGCCTCCTTACTGTCGCCACTGCATGAAAATTATTCACACATAAACTGGACGTTCAAAATGCATTTCTTCATGGAGACTTACATCAAGTTGTCTATACAATAACGCCACCTCCTAGTCTTCACCGACAAGGGGAGAATACTGTGTGTCGGCTCAATAAGTCTCTATACGGTTTAAAGCATGCATCTTGAGATTGGTTTTCCACATTTTCAAATACCATTCAAAATGTTGGGTACACAGTCCAAAGTTGATCACTCCCTTTTCACAAAGGCACATAGTAACTCCTTCACTGCAGTTCTTATCTATGTTAATGATATTCTCTTAACATGCAATGATCTTCAAGAAATGCAGTGTCTTAAAGAACGTTTACTCAAAGGGTTTCTCATTAAAGATTCAGGAGATTTAACCAACTTGGCATTGAATTTTATCGTTCCAAAAGTGGGTTATGTCATAAATGAAGTATGCTTTGGATATCTTGCAAGATTCTGGCTTACCGGGGCACAACTAGAAAACTTTTCCATGGAGCAAAATTTAAAGTTGACTCCGACAGATGGAGATAAACTACATGATCCAACCAAGTACAGAAGGTTAGTTGGTAGACTAATTTATCTGACTATTACACGGCCTGCCTTAGTGTACTCGGTTCGCACTCCAAGCCAATTCATGCATGAACCCCGCAAACCACATTGGGATGCAGTAATGCGAGCTCTTCGATGCATTAAAAGAATTCCATGTCTAGGCTTATTGTTACCCTGTGATAAGGATCTCAATTTGAAGACCTTTTGTGATTCAGATAACACGACAACCACTTTATTGTTACCATGTCAAGGCTATACAACACGACGACCACTTTTACGTTATTGTTTCCAAATCACCAACAGAGGTCGAGTACATGGCATTGGCAAACACCTGAATGGAGTTAACTTAGTTACAGAAGGTTCCATTGTCATATCCTTCTACTCTCTACCGTGACATAACACATAACAACAAATCCAGTATTTTATAAGCGTACAAAGCACATTGAAATCGACTGAAGTGTGTAAAGACGATTGACTTTGGATATACTTCTAGAAAAGTTACAAGCAACAATGATAAAGCCCTCTTATGTTCCAACACAACTACAATTGGCGGACATATTTATAAAGGCTTTGTGTAGAGTTCAATTTGAGACTTTGTGAAACAAGTTGAGAGTTCATGACCTTCTCTTTCCAACTTGAAGGAAGCATTAGGAATATTTTGTTCTAAATGATTATCACTTCCATTTTTAAGTGATTATGTAAATATTTTATTCTAAACGACTGCATTAGTATGTAATCACAAAAGTTCATAAAAAGTGAAGAATGAGATATACGTTTGCCATGAAAGCTTAAAAAAATTGGAAGCAAAAGGTGAACGAGTGCAACACAACTATGGTTAGCATATATGGCATTGCTAACATTATTACTTCAAGGGTGGAAATCCCCAAACCATCACCATTCCATGGCAAGAGAGAAGCAATGGCAATTGACAACTTCATATTAGATATGGAACAATATCTAAAGTAGGTACAGATTTTGGATCACACGGCCGAAATCAAAATAGCCATAATGTATCTTAAGGATACGGCGGCAATGTGGAGACGTCAACATGTGGTTTTTAAGCGAGGTACGAACACTATTAAAACCAGCGGCGGCTCAATCATTTTGGTGGCCTAAAGAGAACTAAGAATTTGAGGCCCCTTTTCATGTTTATAGGTTCGTCTATATCTAGAGGTTCGTCTACATCTAGAGGTTGTTTTCCAAGGAAACTTTTCGTCTCTTGCTCTAAATCCCTTCAGGTGTTGAGCGTTTTGGCGTTCTCTAATCATCGCCACAGCCTTAAGCGAATAAGTTATCAAGTATTAGAATACATGCCGGTACTTGGTATTGTTCAGTCGTTCCATTAAGCCCAACCCAAACCACACACATGTCTGGAAAAAAAATTACGACCCTTATCATTTGGTGGCCTAAAGATAGGGCTTTGCATGCTTTACCCAAAAGCCACCCCTGATTAAAACCTGGTATGAGTTTGGTAGTGAACTTAAGGGGCGGTTCTATCCAGTTAAGGGTAAGCATGACGCAAAGAGTAGGTTACGAAAATTCAAACATGATAAAACTACAAAGAAATTGTTAGGATTAAAGACGATCACACACGAACACACACGCAAACACGAATGCGAGAAAAACACGAACACGAGATTTATAGTGGTTCGGTCTAAACTGACCTACGTCCACTTTGCAACTAGGGTTTATATTATTTCTATGCTTAAGGAATTATAAATACATATGATGTATATATAGAGATTAATCTAGGGTTAGTAACTTAATTTCCAAGTTAGGCCCAACCCGTGCAGAGCCCATTAGGGCCGGCTGCCCCATATGAGACTCCACACCCAACAATCTCCCACTTGGAGGCTCGAACTGCGCTCCACCGACTTTCATCATCTTGTACCTCTTGTAATATTCCTTACCACTAGTTGCATCAGCCTTCTCATCAGTTAACCTGAAGGCACGTTGAAGCTGCCCCAAGCTTCAACTCATCGGTCACGACCGGTGACTCATTCTTTGTCCCTGCCTGCTCCAACTGTAACGAACCTGTTACTCTGCTGGCCTCTGAGACAACTTGAGAACTCACACTCTCCATCATAAACAAGTAATCCACTGGAGAGACTTTTTCAGTCGGAATGCTGGTCTTCTTAACCCATTGTAGCACTGGAGCTGTAACTGAAACACGACCTGTGCTCCCACTGTCAAGATGCCCTCTACCTGGTTTAACCTTCCGAACTCGTTCATTCTGAATCTTCACTTTGACTCTAGGTTGCTCACTTGCAAAGCAAACCCTCTTCTGCCCACGAGATTCTGTGAACCGGACTTTGTTTTCTTTCTGAATCGGGATAACCTCTCCCTCAGACGGTATACTGACCATATAAAGCGAACCTCTCTTTCTTCCTCAAGCCATGACAATATTACCTTTAACCACCTTCCATTAACCGTTCTGAAACTTAACTTTGTGTCCTTGTTCATCCAACTGTCCGACAGAAATTAACCTTTTCTTCAAACCTGGAATTACCCTGACATCCTTCAAAGTCCATAAACCGGTTGAAGTCTTCAAATCTATGTCACCCATGCCCGTAACCTCAAGAACATCATCGTTCGCCAATCTTACCTTCCCAAAATCCCCTTCTTTCAAATTATGCAATGCTTCACTGCTGTGGGTAGCATAGAATAAAGCACCAGAATCCATCACCCATGAATTTATAGCATCCTCTACGCAACAAATCAACACGTCATCTTCTGCTTCAACCTGATTCACTTCCTTTTTTGCGTTCGGACACTGATTCCTAAAGTGTCCCGTTTCCATACAGTTCCAACATATCACATCCTTACGAATCTTTGACTGACTCCTCCTCCTGCTCCCACTGCCCCGATCTTTCCCTCTACCTCTGCCGTCAACAAAGTATTTGATGATTCACCTGAAGTTCTGCGTCTGACATCTTCTCCCATAAGCAGGTCCCGAATCCCATCAAATGTAAACTTAGTAGCGGAATTACTAATCGCTGTAACTGTTCCTGACCAACTATCAGGTAGTGAGGATAACAACAAAAGGACTTGAACTTCATCGTCGAATTTAATGTCAACTGACACTAAACGAGACAGAATGGTATTGAGGTTGTTAATGTGTGTTGTTACTGATCCACCCTCTCTCATCTTAGTATTCACCAGCTCACGGATCAAGAAAACCTTATTTGCTGCAGACGGCTTCTCATACATGTTAGACAGTGCTTCCATCATCCCTCGCGCTGTGGTCTCTTTCAAAAGGTTGTAAGCAACATTCTTTGACAAAGAGAGCGTTATCACTGTCCGGGCTTTCTTATCTAACTTATCCCAATCTGCTGGCAACATCTTTTCTGGTTTTTCCCCACTCATCACTACATCCAAATCCTTCTGACATAGTAGTGCTTCAATCTACATCTTCCACCACCCAAACTCATTTCCAACAAACTTCTCAATCCTCCTTTTCTCGTTATCTGTCATTACGAACTGCAACAAACTAAAAAAACAACCCGAAAAACTGACCTCGTAAAACGTGTAGACTGCTCGAAAATCACAGCGCGAAAGCTGGACAGAAAACAGCAGTTGTTAACTTTTTCTGGTCAAACTTAGCAAGCTGTTAACTTTTCTGGTCAAACTCAACAGGCTGTTGACTTTTTTGGTCAAACTCAGCAGGGGGTACTGTAGATACGACAATACTATAGCAACGGTGCTGTTCCGGCAGCTCTGTAGCGAGGGGCGGATACTGTTCACGGCGGAAAAATACTGTTCACCGCCGGGAAACACTGTAGTGGCGTCGTACTGTTCACGCGTCACTGTAGCGCACTGTAGCGGCGGATTACTGTTCACGACGAGGGTTACCGTTCACGGTAGCGTTACTGTTCATGCACGGGTACTGTAGCAACGTCAGTACTGTAGCGGCGGAACCCTAATCTGGCGACGGCAAACAGTCAACAGTTCGTGTAATCTGATCTCGAGCCAAAGCTCTGATACCAGTTGTTAGGATTAAAGACGATCACACACGAACACACACACGCAAACACGAATGCGATAAAAACACGAACACGAGATTTATAGTGGTTCGGTCTAAACTGACCTACGTCCACTTTGCAACTAGGGTTTATATTATTTTTGTGCTCAAGTAATTACAAATACATATGATGTATATATAGAGATTAATCTAGGGTTAGTAACTTAATTTCAAGTTAGGCCCAACCCATGTAGAGCCCATTAGGGCCGGCTGCCCCATATGAGATTCCACACCCAAAAGAAATAACACAAACATTTGTTTAAAAATAAGGAACTGTGTTGCAATTAAGCATATTAATCATAAATTTTTTGAGTTTTTGTGACTAAGTGACTCAATTGTTAAAGATCAGATTAAAATAACTACATAATTAATGTCCATATGATTACAAATCTAACAAGTTGTAACATAGGTATAATTACTAACCATTTATTAATTCAATCTAATAGCATTTCATGTATCTGTGAAACAGTGTTGACAACATAATGCTCTGTGTTAATCTAAATTGAAATATAAAAAATACGAACTATTAATGGCATATTTATCATGTTTTTAAACCTCAGAAACATAATTTTCACATAATCCACTTTAGGAGCAGGAAAACTTTCAATCTGTACTTCCACTTTTACAAAATGATATAAACTAAATGTTACTTGAAATCAATGAGCAAGTAAGAAATCATTACTGAAAGCATCAATAACCAGTTCAGGACCATCTGATGTCGGACTGTTAGGGTTAGGGTTCAGAAAATAGATCGATCTAGCAGCCATTAGCTTCTTCCTCTGTGGACAGCGAGGACCGTACAGTCTCATCGAAAAGCAAGGAGAGCCGCCGTCAACGGCGGCGATAGTGCCGGTATCTTCAGCTACGTTGGGAGATATCGAAGGAGAAGAAGCGACAGGTGATGACGGTAGAGCGCGAGGGGGGTAGATCTGAGAATCGGATGAGCGGTGGTGAGTTCTGGCGTTGATTTTGGAGTCACGGAATTGAGCAAGGGCGCCGGGCTTTAGGTAGCGGAGGCAGCCATGGTTGGCGGTAGATCGGCTTTTGATCCGGCGGTTCATCACGGCGGAGAAAGGTTTGGTGATTTAGGGCGAGGTGTGTGTGTGGAGAGAGAGGGGGGCAATTTTAAGGGGGCGATGGAGCGGGAAAGTGGATGGAGGAGGGAATATAGGGTTGACGTGAAGAACAAAATCCGTAATTATTGCTCTTTTAAATTAGGTGTGGCGCGGGGATATAGTTTTTTTATTTATTTTTATTTTTACTTTTACAGTATAATAAATAAAGGTTTTTCAAGTCACGTGTCACTTTTATATTTATTCTCTTTATTTTTTTCTTATCTCTCTTATTAAATACATAATTACTTTTTAATAATAATAAAAGGAATTGAAGTAATCTATTTTTTTCTTAAGAAAACTCGAGAATAGAAAGCTAACACTGAAACATTCAAACGCTCATAAACATGTCATTTACAAAATACTTGAATATGAGGGAGACGAAAATATATTTTTTTATTGGGTACTTCATCCTATCAATTAGAAACATTAAATCTGATTTGGGTATCATTTGTTATTAGAAGGCGGAAAAGATTAATTCACTTGTCATCTATATGTATATGTATATGTATATCTATATCTAAACTATATAATAAATAAAAGTTTCTCAATATCACGTGTCGCATTCAAATTCATTCTTAGAACTTTTTTTCCGTCTCTCTCTTATTAAATACACATTTATCTTTCAAATAATAATATATTTTTAAACAAATTATTAATTATACTAATAAAACACATTTATTTTAAATTATCTCATATTATAAGAAATTTTGAAATCTAATTACCTATTTATGTTTTCACTCAAAGAGTAAATGAAAGTCAAATTATTTTAAATAGTAATTAATTTTCAAAACTTAATTATACATTAACTTTTACATATTTTTGGATTTTTTTTGTTAGTATATGTAATTACATTTTTTCACTTATAAGATATATATAAAGATTTAGAAATTCTATTATTAACATTTTTTCACACACATAGGTTCTAAACTAGTTAGTTACTAAATAGTAATAAAGAATCATATTAAACGAGTTTAGATTCAATAAAACATTTAATAAACTTACTTAGGTTTATTTAGAATGTATATATAATTTAACTCCCATATGCAAAGCTTTAAATAACAATATATGATGAGTAGGTAGCTCAGGTCCAAATATATGATGACATTCTTTTGGATTTTGTTATTTATTAGTAGTATTATAATATATATATAAATATTTAAAAATTTTATTTATTAATATTTTTTCATCATGTGTAGTACACAGCTTCTAAACTAGTATATAATAAATAATGATTAATCCATGCCACATGTCGTATTCATATTCATTCGCATCATTTTTCTCGTCTTTCTCTCTTATTAAATACATTTCTATTTTTTTAATAATAATACATTTATAAAAATACTAATTATATACTTAGTTTAAACGAAATCAAGAGTCGAAAGAAAGTAAACAAAATTACATGATTGCTTGCCGGAAACCATACTCGCCGGAGCTCCCTTTGCCGGCGACCTCTCCTTCCCTCTCCGCTTGTTTTCTGCCGTCGCAAGTAACCTAGGCCAAATGGCCTAGGGTTGTCCTCAACTACGTATATAAATTTCCAAAAGTTTCACTCAGGTCCTACGTTTCTCTACTTACGCTTTTGATCCCGGGTTATGCTTGAAACGATTCACGGGTCCCCCGAGTTTGCAAGTTAAACCACCCCTGCCTAAAACTTGTTAACTTTATCCACTAAGTAGGAGCTCCGATAGTCCGCTTATCCAATTTGTCAACATACCAGGATTTCAGGATGTTACATTTCATATACACTCTAAAACACATAAGTCCATACGAGGAGTTTTTTTAGTGAAGATTCAACGAAAACTCAGTGTTGAGGAAACTGTAAAAATATGGTCGATATGCGTAAAGTTACGGTCCATATTAACTTAACTATAATGATATGGTGTGTATGTGTAACCATATGGTGCATACCTCATCCATCAAGAAAAGCCCTATATAAAGACGTTGACACCCATTCCTTGAAGACATTAACGAATATCAACTTGAGGCGATGACCAAAGGCCCAAAGAGCAATGTTTTAAAAACCGGTTTAAACCGGCAGGTAATACCGATTGAACCGGGTCTCGACCACTAGCCCGGTAAGTTTGAGGCTGGTAAATTGGAAAACCGGTATGTTAGTTGAACCGCCAGTATTATCGGTAATACCGGGTTATACCGTTGTACCGGTTTTATTTACAAGTAAAATTTTATGTTTAAACTTAAAAAAAATTGTTTGTCGGTATACACACAAAGTTACAAACAGAAGGATTGTTGATCAATTACCTTACCTTCAACCCAATTTAGAAAAAAAATCAATTGATATGCTCCTTTTTAGAAAATAGCGCCCCATGTAAAAACTATGTTTAACCATCATCCTTCTGCTTGCCGTTAAAAAAATTTAAGCGGTAAAATTTCTTATTTAATATTGTAAAAACGAAAATAGTTATGCTCTTGTTGATGAGGATGACGATGATGGTGAATTTTTATCTTTTAAGCAATCATGAAATTAATACATTTAATACTCCAATGACATAAACAATTGTGCAATTTTATTTTAAAAAAACTTTATTAAAAAATTGTGTGCTTTTGGATTATCTTTTGATTATGGATTAACTTTTATCATGGAATCATGTATTTTTGGATTATTTTTTGAGCTAGAGTTGTATTTTTATGAAATTATAGGTTTACTAGTCAACCCGGTTGAACCACCCGGTACAACCCGATACAACCGGTTGAACCATTTCTGAGCCTAATCTGATACAATTTAAAAACCGGTTTTTAAAACATTGCCAAAGAGTGATGTTGGAGCAGTTTAGAGCCTAAATGAAGATATCTTGAAGCCTGAAGTGAAGATCTATCACCTGGTTAATGTTTATTCACGTTAATTGGTTCAATTTTTTATTTGTTTCTCGATTTCATTCGAATTTCAGAAATGTTTATGGCCGAGTTTGAGTATTTCTTGATCATGATTGGCTAAAATTTAGTAACCATCAAGGTTTAGATGAATCTTGAATTTGCTTAACTTTTTGGTTTGACTTTTACTTGTAAACGTATGATTTTTGTAGAACTCTAAATTTATACTCTTATGATATATTTATATGCTCTTTTGTATCGATTATATGATAGTTTTATGTGGCTATCTTTGATATTGAGAGAAGTTATGCTCCTTGATTGATAATAGTTGTCTTTAGATTGTTAATTTGGCACTTTTCAATCTAACGCTTTAAACCTTAACGTGTAATAGATAAATCGGTAATATAATTGGTTAATTGGGTGTAATGATTACGGAATAGGCCTGAATAAAAGGATCTATGAACTTGTTAGAACTTTTCTTTTCACCTAGCGGGTAGATTGTAGACCGCTAGGGCACTTTTCTATCCGATTGTGATTAGGGGGTTCTAAGTCATAAGTGGGTTTTATCAAAGTTTGCTTACAGTCTTAGAGTGTTATTGTGTGTCTACATCACTAGCATTCTTCTATTTTGAGATTACAAGCCCTAATGGGATCTAATCTATTCTAGCACTTTGTACGGTTGTTGATTCTTCATTGTAATATAATTTAGTGCAACTAGGAAGTGAGTCCAAGGGCCTTAGGTTCTATTTGACTAAGTTGCATCCTTAACAATGGATTAGTCCATTCAAGTAACAATCATCATAAGTAGATTCTGTAGGTCCCTAATTCGTTGCGTGACGGATCTCTAGACTCGCGGTACGACACGGTGATAACGTGCGGAATCCATGATCAACGTGCTCGTGTAACTCAATCAACAACAACGGTGTAAATAAACGCTTTGTATTTCCACCACAATATCAGGTTACAAGATTACAGAATCTAATCAAGTCTACTATGATATTGTCTCTTCTCTAATCTTCTGTTTAAACTGACTCTGTTATGTATATATAAGCTACTGTTCTGCACCAGGCGAACTTAACAAGTTCGCTTCACTGTGCTTAGGCGAACTTATTAAGTTCGCCTCTAATAGGCTAAGCGAACTTAATAAGTTCTCCTCTTATAGGCTAGGCGAACTTAACAAGTTCGCCTCTAGCAGAACTTACATAGAATTTTATCAACAGTTACAAAACATGTCCTAACAGACTCCCCCTTAACTGTTGCTAACAATTCTATCAAATACAAGTCAAAGACTCTAAGACTAAGACATAATCTTCAAGCTCGTTGTCACCAGAATATGCTCCAACAGACTCCCCCTTGACAACAGCTTCAGAAGATTGTCATCCGTCTTCAAATATCATCAAACAAGTTGTAGTCTTCGTCTTGTTCATCTGCACTCTCTCTTTTTGTCTAGAAGAAAACTTGGGAGAAGGACCCCTTGTCAACTTCTTTCTGCAATATTCAGTTTTTGCAAAGGAGAACAACCAAGAATAACCAACAATTAAGATTTCCATGGAAGCTGGAAAAATAAAATCTTTTTTGGTTTTTCAAACATAAGAAACACAAAATCTTTTTGGTTTTTCTCTATATAAACTGAAATGTAAAATACAAAATCACATCTTTTTGGTCGAACATCACGAGTAAGAAGATCATATCAGTATATATGAGATATCAATCACACATCTTGGATATAAAATCCATATAATATCAAATGGTATCCTATGTCATTCTTTCAAGCCTTGACAAATCAAACCAATATCTTTCAAGATTATCACACTCTATATTTTCAAGACTTTCATATTGCATGTTATGATACGCGATAAACATTCAAAGAAAATAGGATCAGGCTATGACACACAAATTCAAATTGTCAATATTATAAGATTTGAAACTAAAGCATCTCATTCCCACTTTCTTGTGAGTTAAGGTACCATTTAAGTATGAAATACAACGTGTACCCCACTAGTATGCCAACAGAAAGTAAATGCACTATCTTCAAGACATATGAGATTTTACTAAAGATTATCCGAATTTCCAGAATGAGGAGACATCACTTAGCACATGAATAGCATAATCCAAATTGGATAGTATAGGAATCAATGAGATTCAGAATCGAATGATTCAATGTTTTGGCTTATATATGTGGAATCATAAGATTCAGGTACGTGGATCCAACTGTTATCTGGATTATGAATTCAATGAAATCAGTAAAGATGGTTTATCAATATGATCCAAGGGCTAGTATATGTTTGACAGATGTTGTCAAGTACATATCTTGATTATACTTCAAATTGCATGCTTTTCGGGACATGGACACTGAAGCAAATCGAATGAATAGTGCTAAGGACATAACCCGAAACTGATCTCATAGGAAAATCTTTATTAAAAGCTAATATTCTTTATCTGATAGTGATCTTTTAACGCACACACCCAAGCATAAAATGGGTTCAAATCACAGTTGTAACATATGAAATTATGTTTTCACACTACTAATGGTTCAGTGACGCTTTTAGTCTACTGACAATTCAAATTATATGCATACACAACACTATCATTTCCTATTTGTGTAGTCTCTGAAGTTTAGATCAAAACATATAATTCAGATATATTAACATAAAGCACCAACCAGTCAATTTAAGGTCATGTGTGAAAGAACATCTACTGATGTACTATCATCTCTTCTTTAACTTCAAGTAATGTCGATTTTACCTTTTTCAATTTGTTTGGCTTTTTCAAAAATCTTTTTCAAAGAAAGTAAAACAAACGAAAATAAAATCTTCCATGAAAACATTTTAAGAAAAACATTTTACTTGGTTACTCAGGATTAAGCAAGTCAATCAATTAAAAACTCAAACCGATGTAATGTAATTGAATGTCATTGCCTCTGTCAACACAGTTCTGTACTCCCCCTGTCCTGTAGACTCCCCCTCAACTAGTCAAATGGTTGCATCAACGACTTTATGCTCACCATTGTCATCCTAAGTTTCAGGTTATCATTAGGACTTTGTAAAACTGTTTCCAAAACATTGTGTGTGACATATTCTCCCCCTTGAGCATCAAGTCGTTGAATCAAATATATTTCTCAGTTACCAACAACTCGTTACTTTTGCAGATGTCATTCCCTGTTATGTGCTAAGAACCACCACTATCAACAACCAAAATGGTATTAATAGTCCCTCTTGGTTAATCCTGCACATCTAACAAGAAACATTAATTTAAAATTAGGACCCAAGCCATGGTAGTCATGGGTCTTCCATCTGTATCAAAATAATAAACATCACTCCATTCACAATCGAATCTCTCATCGATTTTCGGAGATTGTTCCGACGAGTCAGAAACAGAAACTTTAGATTTTCAAACAAACTTCTTTTCATTAAGTTCTTTTTGTTTAAAATGTGAAGTGTTTGAAAATACTTGTTCATTTGAAAAATGTGTAGATTGTGAAAACTCTTGTTGTTCTAAAAGTTTTCTCAATCTTCTGTTCCTCCTCCGTCTTTGAGATCTAGAAAGCCTAACCTCAGATTTTGAATTAACCTTTGGTGTATCACGAGGTTTAACCACATTTGGGTTAACATAAGGCTTACCATGAGTTCTTACCTTTTCTGGAGTAACATGTCGGTTACCTTTGGCTTTGTGAGAACAATCACTCCGTATGTGACCAACAAGACCACAAGAAAAGCAAGATCTCTTCTCACGATAATCTCTCATATAAGGAATCTTCATACGATAAGATGCACTTGAAGAAGATTCTCCTACATGAACTTCTTTTGGCTTTTGAGAATGAACAAACTTTTTCTCAATAGGTTTTGATTCAGGCTTCACCTTCTCAGGAAATACATGCTTCTTTCCTTTATTTTTGTAAAGACAGTTCACCACAATGTGTCCTATCTCATTACAATGAAAACATGTACGCCTGTCTTTATAATCTCTGACATATGGAACTCTCCTTGAAGTTGAAGAACTTCCAAATGCAAAATTTTCAGATGAATTAGAATCAACCTTTGAGTCTTCTTCCTTAACCTCTTTCGGTATCCCCTCTTCCTTAACATCATCAAAATATTCATCATCACTCTCATCAGAATACACCATATCTTCACCTGTGACTAGATTCACTTTCAACACAGTCTTAGGATCTAAATCCTCATCATTTATAATCTCAGGTGTAACAGAATAATTTCCATTGAATGGTGGAGGAACATAGCCAATACCAATAGTTCTGTTCCCCTCTTTAGTTGTATCATGATAATGTCCTAATAAGAATGATGAATTTCCAAAGCTTTCTAACTTTCTATGCAATTTTATCACCTCAGCTTTAGACTCAGCTAATTCCTTATCTTTCTCAACAAGATCATTATTACGTTTCTCAATTTCTACAAAGGACATATCCAGGTGATATGCCTGCTCTTTGATCTTCAAAGTCAGAGAACTTATATCCCTTTTCAATGATTCTATCCTTTCAACACACACATTCTCATTATCTTTTAATTTCTGATTTACCATGTGCATCAATTTCATATCACAAATGAGGTTTACATTGTCATCCATAACCCTCATCATTTTATCCTTAACTGAAACACAGTTAGAACAAAACGTCTCAGAGTTAGAAAATACCTCAGGTTTTACTTCTGAACCAGATGCACCAGGAGCCATGAAAATGTCCTCATCAGTTTCACTCTTTTGAGCATCATGGACATGCTCTACATCAATTTCTATTTCACTCAGATCATCTTCAACTGTCTGAAAACTTTCTTCACTCATCACATCAGTCTCGGTAGATTGAGTACTTTCACCAGAACGAATACTCTCACTATCAGTTAAATCTGCAGAAGAATCACTTTGAGAATAACCCGGCTTCTCCAATACTTCTTTGATCAGGACTACAAACGCTTGAGAAGTTGCTTCACCCTTTTTCTTCAATGCTTCCCATAGATCTCTTGAAGATGGACACTTCCCGAGACTATGAATTATATCTTTTGGTAAAGACAATTTTAAAGTTTCACTCGTTTTCATCTCTCGATCAAAATTCAGCTTTTCTACTTTAGTAAGAGCTGTCACTGGTTTAGGAACATCATAATATCCCATATAGTCATAAGTAGGATGCACATATCCTTCAAATATGGATGTCCAAAAGTCTTCATCAGTTGCTGATACAGACTGTTCGAACCGGACTTTCCAGCTACGAAAATCTGATATGCACAAAAGTCTCGGTGACATAGTTCGAATATCATTATCAACACATGAAATTGACATTTTCAAATTTTTGCGAAAAAATCCTGAAAAAATTTTCCCGCCAAAATACTCTTTTTAAAAAATTTTGAAAATTCAAAATTTCAAAAATGATTCAAAACGACCATATAAACTTTCCCTAAAAAATTTGGACATGATAAATTTTCCCACCAAAATACTTTTTTTTTAAGCGAACTAATAAGTTGACCCGAGCGAACTTGTTAAGTTCGCCTGCTGATTAAGTTCGCTTGCTGATTAAGTTCGCTTGCTGATTAAGTTCGCTTACTCTGCACCAAGCGAACTTACTAAGTTCGCTTAATATTCACCAAGCGAACTTATTAAGTTCGCCTCCCTAAGTTCGCCTGCACAACGAACAGCAAGTTCGCCTAAAACAGCTGTTCTTCCAAACACGAACAGAACATTCTGAAAATCATGATTTCTTGATGAATTGATGGAATTTGATGAATCTGAACCGTAGGAATATGTAGGAACTGATTTGGAACACTTCTATCATATCAATTTCATCAGAACAATCCAAAATCAATCCAAATTTGTCAAAAATCTTCCATTTTTATCAAGAACACAAAATGATGAAAAATCTTCTAAATCTCTGTAATTTGATGTTGATTGGACACGAAACCACCACGAATCTTTTGTTAATCAAGAGCAATAGCTCTAATACCACTTGTAGGTCCCTATTACCACTTGTAGGTCCCTAATTCGTTGCGTGACGGATCTCTAGACTCGCGGTACGACACGGTGATAACGTGCGGAATCCATGATCAACGTGCTCGTGTAACTCAATCAACAACAACGGTGTAAATAAACGCTTTGTATTTCCACCACAATATCAGGTTACAAGATTACAGAATCTAATCAAGTCAACTCTGATATTGTCTCTTCTCTAATCTTCTGTTTAAACTGACTCTGTTATGTATATATAAGCTACTGTTCTGCACCAGGTGAACTTAACAAGTTCGCTTCACTGTGCTTAGGCGAACTTATTAAGTTCGCCTCTAATAGGCTAAGCGAACTTAATAAGTTCTCCTCTGATAGGCTAGGCGAACTTAACAAGTTCGCCTCTAGCAGAACTTACATAGAATTTTATCAACAGTTACAAAACATGTCCTAACAGACTCCCCCTTAACTGTTGCTAACAATTCTATCAAATACAAGTCAAAGACTCTAAGACTAAGACATAATCTTCAAGCTCGTTGTCACCAGAATATGCTCCAACAGAGTCGTTCTTTTTTTATTGAACGACAAATTTCTTTAGTTAGACTTGAACACAAGACCTTAGGTGATTTAAAAGGCTTTACGAAACGACAAAATCACCCAAGACCTTAGGTGATTTTGAGATTACAAGCCCTAATGGGATATGATATATTCTGCGAAACCCTAGTAATTCTAGACATTCATTATAGTCAAGAGGAACACCTAGGTGGTTGTTTTTTCCATCTGATTTCCTTAGACTCCTCTAGTTTCTTAGTTAATCATTAGTTCAACAAATATCTCTTTATCAACGGTTAAATATTGACAAACGATTTAGTATCAGGATCCACTGTGTCCTTAGGAGGTGGTTCTTGCTAATAGTATACTGCATTTTGAAGAACTTAATCACCAAGAGACTAGAGGCATTAATCCGGGGGGGGGGGTAGGTTTAGAGTAAGAGAGAGAAGGACGAATGCTAAGTACTTTTCGTACTGCATCTAATTGATGCTTTATCTCACCCCTTATAAATCCTCTTTGGTATTGTTTTTCAGTTTGAAAATTATCTCCTTCGAAAAGATTTAAGGTTTTCGACTTGGGGCATTTTTTATAAAAATTCTTTACAAAACTTTAGGTTTTCGACTTGGCTCATTCCATAAAGGTTTTCGACTTGGCCCATTCCATTGGCGTTGGAACCGTCTCATCGAACCGTAACCGGGACCCAAAAACCTAAACCCCCTTCCACCCGCAACCAAACACCTAACCCCCCTCCAACCCCACCCTGAAAAGCCTAAAACCCCCACCCCCCCAAAAAAACCTAAACCCTCCACCCCAACCCCCCAAAAACCTAAACCTAAACCCCCTACCCCCCCCCCCCTAAAAAAAACCTAAATCCTAAAATCTAAGCCCTAAAAGCTAAAGCCTAAGGCTAAACACTAAGGCTAAAATCCTAAAATTCAACGCTAAAATCTAACCCTAAAAGCTAAGATGGTAGAGTTCGACGATAGAGTTCGTTTGAGCTCAATCGGGGTTCGTTTGATGTCATTTCTTAATGTTTTTATCATTTCTTAGATTTATTAGCAAAAAACAACTTCTTATTTGGACCCCCTCCCTCTGTAACATCCATCATTTTTCAGACCATAAAAATTATTTTGTTTCTCTTATAAGAAAATAGTTAACACAAACATTCTCGCACTTGTTCAAACTCACCAAGTCACATCACTTATTATTTTACACACACATATATATATATATATATAAAAACTTGTACGCCTTTCGAAAATATACATATAATTATTTATGAATGAATATTCAAATATATATATATAAATCCATTGGATTTTGTTAAATAAACCATTTCGTAATTTTATAAAAATGGAAACATTACCATTATTAAAATTATATTAAAACATTTGATGTTTATGTTTTTTTTTATAAATTTCATAAAAACAATTTTTATAAATAATCAAAAAGAGCCTAAATCAAATAAAGGGGTCTTGAACCCCATTCTAGTTCCTTTGAGCCCCACTATTGAACCCCCACCCTCAATGTGGACCTTTGACCCCGATTTTTGACCCTTACACATACCAATTTGACCTATTTTGACCATTAAATCAAAACAACCCCAGTTGACTTATCAAAGTCAAACAAACCAACATTTTTGCATTTCAAGACCTGATCCGATCAAAATCGAACTCATTACGGATTCCTCATTGTGTAGTTGATTCCTCATTGTGTAGTTGATTTTAGCCCAAACACATGCCCAATTAGGGTTCCAATTCAATCAATCCGTGGCAAGAATTAAAATTCGAACGGTTTGACTTTCCCAAGTCAAACCGCATCCCAATCAGTCTCCAATCAAGGGATTCTGATGTTATGAAGACCGTAAATCACGCGACACCGTTCCAGTATGAATGTAGACCCCATTCGTAACCAAATCCATTGCTAATCGACCGGAACAAACGCGTAACTCGTTCACAGCTATCAATTTTCAAACAAATGACTGAAACCCACCTATAACACAAAATTAATCAAATTAATTCACCACTCACCTTCGTATAGACCATTACAAACTCTCTCAATACCCATTTGATCCGCATTTCATCTCTAGACTTCGATCAGGTTTCAAGAACTTCGAGTCTGACTATCTAGCCGACAGCACTCGACCCTCAATCAAATCAAGTAAGTTTTGTGCCTACCATTTCGTAATCCCATGGCGATCAAAAGCCCTCTATCAATTTCACAAGACAGTGGGGATTGAACTCGATTTCTCTTTGAAATCCATAACCTGTTTATACGGATTCAAAGTCGGATTCTGGTTCGATTGATCTAGCACATTAAAATTTTTAATTCCATACTATACCAGCGAAACCACCGAGTCCAACTGGTTAAGTCATTGCACCATTGGACCCGGTGGCGTGGGTTCGAAACCCACAATCCACAGCCGTTTTACGCGTGTACTGTCCTGGACCCGGCCCCTGTTCCGTTCGTGTTAATACACTCTCAGGCCAGTTCTATTATGCAATTGGGTCCTTGGTCGAACACCCTCGCCCCACACAGGAACCACCCGGGTTCGAACCGGGTGGCCTGTTTATCTTTTTAAAAACTGTTTTTAATGTCCCAAAAATTGTATAAATTTTTTTTTATAAACCCAACCTTATTTAGATCAGATTAAAGCAATACTTTATAATTTTTAACATAAAACATCTATTTTACAAATTTAATTGTTTAAAATCTCTTGTTAATCACTTAAAAATACATTTTTTAAATCAAATTATTAAATTTTAAAACCAAGTATTTAGTTTCCTAATTTTATAAAAAAAATTGTGACAAGATTTTTATAAAAATACATTCTCATAAATCATTTGTTTTCCTATTTAACTATATATACATATTAGAGTTTAAAACAAATAAAATTCTTTCTAAAAATATATATATGTATATATATATATATATATATATATTAATAACTACATTCCTTATTTTAGAACATATTACTCTAATAAATAAATAAATAAATTTATTTATTAATTATCTTTTTACATTAACAAATTTATTTAGGGTTTTAATATGTACTAATATATATATATATATATATATATATATTTACCCTATAGTTTGACACATTATTATAAAATGAATAAATAAAATAGATTTATTTATTTTACTTTGAACCCTAAAAGAATTTATTTATCTAAATTAATTAGACATAAACCCTAAAGACAAATATTATTTTTTTTAACTTATAATTTTACATATCAAACTTTGTTGACTTACACATAAAATGACACAACCCTTGTTCAAATCCACACATATCAAACCCGATAAACATTTGATCATGACTTAGACTCCGTGCACATTATTAATGCAAGTTCATACATTTCTGTGAGTCATTCAAATCCAAACATGGTATGATCATAACTTGTGATTTGAGAATCACTTGTGAGTCATTTTTGCTCGTGTTATCTACACAACTTATTCATGTGAGTTTACATAGCCCCCTTTTTCTTATTTACATATTTGGGGTGAAACATGATTACATACAAACACTATTTGCAATTACACACGTACAATTCTACAATATGATTATATGTGTCTATTTGTGCTTTATGCTTGAATGCTAATTGTTAAGGCTACATATACATGATATACACTTGCAAACACAAATACATTACTTCAGGCTAACATGTGTTGTTATGCCCTACATTAGGATAACATGTGTTGTTATGCCCTACATTAGGATAACATGTGTTGTTATGCCCTACATTTACATCAGGATAACATGTGTTGTTATGCCTTACATTAGGATAACATGTGTTGTTATGCCCTTCAATTACAAAGTTTCAATTGTGCAACTAGCTTAACTTAGATTCTCCATAAATGTCTTATAAACCATGCATCATATGAATTGTACACAAAACATTTGAACTTTACTCGTGGTGTCAAAACCTATGTATGCTCACCAACTATTTATAGTTGACCCTCTCATTTTATCATGTTTCAGGTACAGTTGTTTGAGTTATGATTCAAGCTACATCACTTAGGGTTGAGGACCTAGTCTTAAATTTTAATACGGAGATTCATGTATTCTTAAATTCTTGTAAATGATTACTTGAGTTATGAAATCAAATTTGTTGTTTAATTATTACAACTTTAGCAAACCATGAGTTTATGAACAGTCTACATGTCCCGCCCCGACGTTTCCGCCGTTGGTTGGGGTGTGACACCCCCCCCCCATATTCTACTGTTGGCTCCGAGTATGTTGACTTGTTGGATTGTCGTTATGTGAATTTTCATCTAGGGGTAGCATGGTTGATACATGATTCAACCGTGGATCACTTGAGAACAAAACGTTGGCAGTCCTTTTGCAAAATCTTGATGGCTGAAGGTATGGTTCAATCGTGTTTCTACCATACTCTTTCTAACTTTTTACATTTGGTTGTATTCTTTGATGAGAGACATGCATTATGAATATATAGGAATATTCAGGTAACATTTGACCTATATGTTTGTATTTTCAACATCATTAAAATAGGTAATAAATTCTTAGGCATGCATGCATCAACATGATCTGTCATTATTGTGACATCCGACAATTTCAAGTCAATATTCATCCTCCACTCTTACATGATTATACATAGTTTGTCACACCCCCAAATTCCACTAACGAAGTTTTACCGTTTGGTGTGTGACAAACTAGGATCTCAGTCATTAGTTATATCAAACGACACTATATGGGACATAAATGAAATATCGTAAAAGTTCAGAGTTAATGCGGAAGCGTTTAAATAAGAAAATAAATGCGCAAAACAAGAACGCCTAAGTTAAGTTTAATAAAACAAGTAAATTGTTTTAAATGTTTGCATAAGGATGAAATGATAGTAGGACTCCATGCTTGTCCTAACTGTACAACCTGTACCTTAGCGACGTGAGAAACATGTAAGAAAAAGTGTCAACACGAGGTTGGTGAGTTCACTGGTTTGCAAATGAATAAACTGTTTGACTGTTTGCAGGATCCACATACGTAACTCACACCTATTGCTAGCTAGACAATGTACAAGTTACTCTAAGCGTTCGCAACCGAAGCTGACTGTTTGTGTTTGGGTACCTTCCGCCATTGCTAACATCAACAATGGCAAATGTTTAGGACAATTTACACCCGTTCGACCTCCAATCAAGTTAGCGCAACTAACCCGGATGGGGTTTGTCAAACCCAGTAGTACTACTCAAATTTCCTCGCTATACTCCATATATTAACGGTCCGAGTGTGTAAGGACTTTGCATGTTATGTTTGCACTTAGGTAAACAAGTGGTAATGAAATACTATGTGATCCATGTCCGTTCATGTGTATGTCTCTCCTCGACGGGAAGAAAAGTAAACGGATGTCTGTTCGTATGCATGTGTCTTCCCAACGGGAAACAAGTAAAATACTATTTGTTTGTATGCATGTTTCTTCCCAACGGGAAACAAGTAAAATACTGTTTGTTTGTATGCATGTTTCTCCCCATCGGGAAAACAAATAAAATGATGTTTGTGTATATGCATGTTTCTCCCCCAATAGGAAAACAAGTAAAAAGAGGCTGTGAAACTCACCTGAGTCCGAGTAAAGCGTAGTAATCAATACCGCACACGGATGCAATAAAAACACACCCGATGTCCTAGAATATGATTCACAATTGTTAGAGACACATGGGATTTAGTGACGACGACACGGAAGTAATTAATATCCTATAACGTATTTAGGATCAACGGATAGACAACGTGTCATCGAGAATCAAAGAATTCCTAGTTTATTATTTAATATGAATGTGTTATGTACAAAACGTCATCAATTACAAGTTAACAATATAACATATTGTTTCGGGTATTTGTTTGAGTTAAATAACAGATTTGAGTGATAATATCAATGATTATATTATTTTAAAACGTGAGCATAATTATTAAGACGAGTAATAAAATCCAAACCCGAAATTCATATAAAATCACTGTTTGTGCGTTAGTAATAGTTTAGGGAATAATATAATAAATTATATTATTTTTAATTTAAGCAAAATACTCAAAAGTGTATTATAAATTCAATCTCGACTCTACGGGGGTTTTCTGCGTTCAAAATGTATTTATATATTAATATAATAATAAAGGAACTGGTTTTACCTAAAAATAACACTTAAAAAGTGATTAAAAATGCATTGGGGTTAGAGGGGCTCGAACCCGGGTCTCTCCCCCATCAACCATACGCTTTAACCAGTCCAGCCCGCTAGGGTATGTCATCAGGTTTCTGTTTCAAGTGTTTTTGACTTTTACCCCTCCTGTGTTCTTCCCCTATCGCAAATTCAGACCAAACCCATCCAAATACTTCCAATTACAATTTTGATTGAACGAAATAACATAGGGGTTTTGTTTATCTATAGACTGCGAATCTGTATATGAGTTTAATTGCTAAAACAATAAGTTTTAGTTGGTTAATTCTTAGTTTAAAATCCCGAAAAACCTAGATTGAACTTGTGATTAAATTGATCGAATCCGATAATGAAAAAGGTTGCATTCATAGGGCTATTACAGAGTATGAGATTGCGATTCTACCCATAAAATTTAATTTGATTAAGACCGAGTGGAGGGTATGGTTCGATTAAACCGAATTCGTGATGAACCCTAGAATCTGTTCAACACCAATTCGATGTTATGTCCTACAATTATGTTAGGGCTTTTGATCTAGGCATGAATGCGAGTCTGAGGGTGTGATTTTTTTACCTTGAATGATACCGAATTGATGGAGATGGGCTAGAACACAGTCGCGCGTCCGACGGGTTGGTCCCCGGCGACTACGGCTCCTCCTCCGGCCGAATTCAACTGTGCTAATGCTTCTGATTGAAGCGATTTAGGTGTTTGGGGAGTTTGATTTCGAGGATAACACACCAAATGATCGAATTCGATGAACTAAGACGCTAGGGTCGACTGTTACATGTTTAATGATCATAATTGGGTTTAATTCGGCACAATGATGGTAATTAAAATTGTAATGATGGTCGTTAACGACCGGAACGTGCATAACAGTTATAAATTCGAGCGGATTTCAGATATGGAGTTTGAATTTGGCTCAAGAACATACGGTTTGACTTTCAAAAGTCAAACAGGAACTTAAACCCTTGATTTTGACTTTCTGGGTAAAGATTGAGTTTTGGGACTTGCCAAAACTAGTCCCTGTAGTTTTATGTGAATTTAGAGTTTAGAGTTTGACAGAACCAGTCCCTGGGGTTTGAATTTGAATTAACTAGGTTAGGATTTAACGGGATTTGGTTAACGGGTGTAACCCTAAATTTCTGGATGTCACATCATCCCCTAGTTAAAAGAATTTTCGTCTCGAAAATTAGAATAATAATAAATAAAAAATTCTCGTTGTCACATCATCCCCTAGTTGAAAGAATTTTCGTCCCGAAAATTAAATAGTACTTTCTATGATTGACGTTGAGTGTTTAAAAAGATGAGGATACCTACGCATCATCAGATCCTCGAGCGCCCATGTGAATTTAGGTCCGCGTTTCGAGTTCCAACAAACTCTGACAATAGGGATTTTACTGTGTTTGCGCGTTTTAACTTTCCTATCCATGATTTCAACCGGTTCTTCAATATAGCGTAAATGTTCATTGATTTGTAGTTCCCCAAGCGGAACCACGATGTCTCGTCTGCTAGACATTTCGTTAAGTTTGAGACGTGAGAGACGTGGTGTACACCACTCAGTCCTTCAGGTTGGTCCAGTTGATACGCTACTGGACCAATTCTCGTCACTATCTTGGATGGTCCAACATAACGAGGGTTTAGCTTGCCTTGTTTACCAAAACAGATTACACTTTACAAGGTGAGACTTTTAATAAGATCATGCCGCCTACTTGAAATTAAAGCGGTTTCTGACGCTTATCGACATAACTCTTTTGATGATTACGAGCAGCTGCTATACGATTTCGAATTTGAACGATTTTCTTTGAAGTTTCGAATACAAGTTCAGGACACGTAAGTTGGCTATCCCAAATTCAGCCCAACAAATAGGAGATAGGCATTTCCGTCAGTGTAATGCCTCGAATGGTGCTGCCTTGATGCTAGTGTGATAATTGTTATTGTAGGGGAACTCCACTAAAGGCAAGTGAGTTTCCGAACTGTTACCGAAATCAATCGCAGAATATCGAAGCATGTCCTAAAGAGTTTGAATAGTACACTCCTTTTGGCCATCTGCTTGAGGATGGTATTCTGTGCTCATACCTAGGCGCGTGCCTATGGCTTTTTGTAAGGATTGCCAGATATGTGAGGTGAATCCAGCGTCACGTTTCAAGATGATTGAGATTGGCACTCTGTGCTGAGAGACAACCTTTTTAAGATAAGCACGAATGCACGGATTTAATAAACGATCTACGATCACTCATATTGTGTCGCATTCAGTAGGAGTTTGGGGTAGTATAGTGATAAAGTTCATGGAAACCTGCTCCCATTTCTATTTTGGAATTTCCAGTTGTTGGAGCAAACCAGAAGGTTTTTGGTATTCGATTTTGACCTTCGAGCAGGTCAGGCATTTGCTCACATAGGTGACTATATCAGCTTTCATGTTCGGCCACCAATAGAGAACCTTTAGGTCATGATACATCTTATCGACACAAGGATGAATAAAATAGCGCGATTTGTGAAATTCATCCATTACAAGTTCCTTTAAGTTCCCATACTTTGGAACCCATATTCGCTCCGCGAAGTAGTGAATACCGTCCGATTTAACTTAGAGTTGGTTCTCCATACCACAAGTGGATCCCAACGGTAGGTTTTCCTCTTTCAGGGTTTCAAGTTGAGTACTACGGATCTGATTGGGTAGTCCAGTATAGATAGTGAGTTGAAATGTTCGAACTCGTCTGGGTTTAGTTTCTTTCTGGCTTAGGGCATCGACTTCTACGTTAGCCTTGCCCGGATGATACTTCATAGCATAGTCATAGTCGTTCAAAAGTTCGATCCAACGGCGTTGTCGGATGTTCAACTCCTTCTGTTCGAATATGTGTCGAAGACTCTTGTGGTCGGTGTAAATGGTGCACTTGGTGCCGTCCAAGTAATGTCTCCATATTTTCAAAGCAAATACTACAGCTCCCAATTCTAAGTCATGGGTAGTGTAGTTTTTCTCATAAACTTTCAATTGACGGGAAGCGTACGTGATAACCTTTTCGCGTTACATCAACACCCAACCAAGACCTTGAATAAGGGCATTGCAATACACTACGAAGTCATCCGTTCCTTTAGGAAGAGATAGGATAGGTGCACTACAGAGTTTCTGTTTCAACAGTTGGAAGCGGATTCCTGAGTTTCGCTCCAGTTATAGGGTTTACCCTTTTTGAGTTAGAGTAGTGACATGTTGAGCAATCTTTTGAGATTCCCTCGATGAATTGACAGTAGTAGCCAGCCACTCTCAGAAATTGTCGCACCTCTGTTGGAGTCATTGGTGCTGCCCGATTCTTGATGGCTTCTACTTTAGATGGATCAACATATATTCCTTTCTCGTTGACTACATGTCCTAGAGGTTGAATCTTCGCGAATCCAGAATTCGCACTTAGAGAATTTGGCATACAATTGCTCTTGTTTCAGCAATTCAAGGATTAAGCGTAGGTGCTCCTCATGTCCTTCCTTGTTCTTAGATTAGATGAGGATGTCATTAATGATAACGATGACGAACTGATCAAGGTAGGTTTACACACACGATTCATGCGGTCTATGAACACTACGGGTGCGCTAGTTAGTCCGAATGGCATGACCAAAGACTCGTAATGACCGTACCGGGTTCTGAATGCAGTTTTAGAGATGTCCTCATCCCGGACTCTCAGTTGATGATAACTGAATAGAAGATCGATCTTCGAATAAAAACTTGACCCTTGAAGTTGGTCAAATAGATCGTCAATACGAGGTAGAGGGTAACGATTCCTGATAGTTACTTTGTTCAGCTCACGGTAATCGATGCACATACGGAAAGTTCCATCTTTCTTCCTGACGAATAAGAGTGGAGCTCCCCATGGCGATGAGCTAGGTCTGATAAGTCTCTTATCTAACAACTCTGGTAGTTGTGTAGATAACTGTTGTAACTCACTAGGTGCAAGTGTGTACGGTGCCCGAGCAATCGGCGCTGCTCCGGGTGCTAGGTCGATTTGGAATTCTATTTGACGGTGAGGTGGAAGACCATGCAGGTATTCGGGAATTACTTCCAGAAAGTTACGAATGATCGGAATGTCATCAGTCTTCTTTTCTTCAGATGGTTGCTCGGTGACAAGAGCCAGAATAGCAGTATGCCCTTTACGTAAGCACTTATGTGCTTTCATGAAGGATATGATGCCTACGACAGCACCAATCCTTTCGCCTTGGACAGAAGGGTTTCTCCACCCGGAAGAGGAATGCGAACGATTTTGTCACGACAAATGATTTCGGCTCGGTTCTTAGATAACCAATCCATACCAACAATCATGTCAAAACTGCCAAGTGTGACTGACATGAGGTCAATGTCAAGCTTATGACCGGCCAAGCCGAGTTTACATTCTTTAAGAACGTGAGTCGCTTCGATTATCTGACCTTCTGCTATCTTAATAGTATACTTAGCTTCTAATAGAGTTAAAATACAATCTTACGTGTAGGAAATTTATGAGTTCACGCTGAGACTTCTAGCAAGACATGTGCTCATAAGGTAAGCGTCGGTCAATGCAAAAGCTAAGGGAAGAGGTTCATATGTAGGAAAGAAAATTTCAATGAAATATTTCTTCCAGTAATACAAGGAATAGGTTGTCTGTTTAAGTAATTGCGTTCAGCTGATGGTCGGTTAGGTTAAATCCTCGTTTCCTAATGTCATTGGATCATTTCATGAAGAAAGAAATTCGTTTATAGGATTGAATATGATGGGGTATAATTCAAATTAGACTAAGGATTAGTCACCAGATAAGGCAATAGGGTCAAATGAGATTTATTGTTGGAACGTAAGGGATAACGTGAGCTTAGAAGGAATTCTTCAAATTCCACTTACATACTTGGAGTCGATAGATTTGCCATGAGATTCTATTAGAGTTTCAATCAAGATGGTTTATGTGATCACGTTTAGATGAGTGTCTTAATTTCACTAAGACTCTCACATGAGTGAGAATGATATTGATGGATTCCATTGATGATAATTCAGTGTGTCCGTAAATATCTTCAACCTGATAGTCGTGTCTATCAAGTGTTGAACATGTTTAACGATACCAACTAGTCGTGGAGCGGGTTACGAGAATTTCTATGGACAGTGGAAACTTAAGTCTGTAATTCATAGTTTAGGACCATTTATTCACACACTAGGTTTCACCAGGACTTACATGCACCTCAAATTACTATTACGTGTGCACCCGTAATGATAATTTGCTTTGCATGCTCACCCTAGTTCTCCTTGTCCTGTGTCATAATGTCCTTTAGTTTGTATTGCTGAGTACAGAGTGTTGTCGGATATGATAAGTCATCGAAAAGCTTGGCCATCAACCATAAGTTGATCAACTAGGACTCATATCCGGATGATTAGTCAGGAATCGTTTGATCCGAGTATTCACTCGAGTTGGAACACAATACGAGAGTCCAATCCAGCGGACTATAGACGCGGTCATGCACATGAAACAAAACATGCACATGAAATAACACTTCGAGAAGTGAAACTAATTTATGGATACGAGTTACAGGAAGCAGCAAGGTAGCCGTCCTTCCAACTGAGTCAGGATAGGGTCTGAGTATGCAATGAGCAATGCGTTCTCAACTTTGTGGTCAATCTATCTTCCACGGAATATCGACCAAAGATGCGAGCCCATGGACTGGGAAAAGCGATGACATCTACGTGCCAATGGGTCTTGTAATAATGGGTGCAACGATCTGCCTTCACTCGGCGAATTGTTGCTAGTGGGTACAGTAGGGACTCACCTCCGATGATCCAAACTCCCAAAGAGACATGTGTTAGTGCTGAGTGTCGTCCTTAACATGGACCTGATAAAACCCACCATACCCGACAGGTGATGGTGGTGTAAGTGACTCCTCCGAAGGCTCTGTCTTGCTGCCCTTGGATCAAGAGTAAATGTTGTTCTAGTGATTCCCCGAGTGTCGCTACTGGGAATGATGATGCATTGAGGATGACGTATTCCTCGTCAGGAGAGGGTGGTATGAATGATGTCAACGTGACTACAATGCAATGTAAGTACGGGTGCTATATGTATCAGGTATACGTGTCTGTGCCGTGTAACTAATGCATGTGTGCGGTTAAACTCTAGTATGCAATCCTAGTTCTCTATCACCAATGGCTCTGATACCAATCTGTCACACCCTCAAATTCCACTAACGGAGTTTTACCGTTTGGTGTGTGATAAATCAGGATCTCAGTCATTAGTTACATCAAACGACACTGTATGAGACATAAATGAAATATCGTAAAAGTTCAGAGTTAATGCAGAAGCGTTTAAATAGAAAAATAAAGGCGCAAAACAAGCACGCCCAAGTTTAGTTTAATAAAACAAGTAAATTGTTTTAAATGTTTGCATAAGGATGAAATGATAGTAGGACTCCATGCATGTCCTAAGTGTGCAACCTGTACCTTAGCAACCTGAGAAACATGTAAGAAAAAGTGTCAACACGAGTTTGGTGAGTTCACAGGTTTGCAAATGAATAAACTGTTTGACTGTTTGCAGGATCCACATACGTAACTCACACCTATTGCTAGCTAGACAATTTACAAGTTACTATAAGCGTTCGCAACCGAATCTGACTGTTTGTGTTTGGGTGCCTTCCGCCATTGCTAACATCAACAATGACAAGTGTTTAAGACAATTTACACCCGTTCGACCTCCAATCAAGTTAGCGCGACTAACCCTGGTGGGGTTTGTCAAACCCAGTAGTACTACTCAAATTTCCTCGCTATACTCCATATATTAACGGTCTGAGTGTGTAAGGACTTTGCATGTTATGTTTGCACTTAGGTAAACAAGTGGTAATGAAATACTATGTGATCCAAGTCCGTTAATGTGTATGTCTCTCCTCGGCGGGAAGACAAGTAAACGGATGTCTGTTCGTATGCATGTATCTTCCCAACGGGAAACAAGTAAAATGCTTTTTGTTTGTATGCATGTTTCTTCCCAACGGGAAACAAGTAAAATACTGTTTGTTTGTATGCATGTTTCTCCCCAACGGGAAAACAAATAAAATGATATTTGTGTATATGCATGTTTCTCCCCCAATAGGAAAACAAGTAAAAAGGCTCACCTGAGTCCGAGTAAAGCGTAGTAATCAATACCGCACAAGGATGCAATAAAAACACAATCGATGTCCTAGAATATGATTCACAACTGTTATAGAACCATGGGATTTAGTGACGACAACACGGAAGAAATTAATGTCCTATAACGTATTTAGGATCAACGGATAGACAACGTGTCATCGAGAATCAAAGAATTCCTAGTTTATTATTTAATATGAATGTGTTATGTACAAAACGTCATCAATTACAAGTTAACAATATAACATATTGTTTCGGGTATTTGTTTGAGTTAAATAATAGATTTTAGTGATAATATCAATGATTATATTATTTTAAAACGTGAGCATAATTATTAAGACGAGTAATAAAATCCAAACCCGAAATTCATATAAAATCACTGTTTGTGCGTTAGTAATAGTTTAGGGAATAATATAATAAATTAGATTATTTTAATTTAAGAAAAATACTCAAAAGTGTATTATAAATTCAATCCTGACTCTACGGGGGTTTTTTGGGTTCAAAATGTATTTATATATTAATATAATAATAAAGGAACTGGTTTTACTTAAAGATAACACTTAAAAAGTGGTTTAAAAATACATTGGGGTTAGAGGGGCTCGAACCCGGGTCTCTCCCCTATCAGCCATACGCTTTAACCAGTCCAGCCCGCTAGGGTATCGCATCAGGTTTCTGTTTCAAATGTTTTTGAATTTTACCCCTCCTGTGTTCTTCCCCTATCGCAAATTCGGACCAAACCCATCCAAATACTACCAATTATGATTTTTATTGAATGAAATAACATAGGGGTTTTGTTTATCTATAGACTGCGAATCTGTATATGAGTTTAATTGCTAAAACAATAAGTTTTAGTTGGTTAATTCTTAGTTTAAAATCCCGAAAACCCTAGGTTGAACTAGTGATTAAATTGATCGAATCCGATAATGAAAAAGGTTGCATTCATAGGGATATTACAGAGTATGAGATTGCGATTCTACCCATAAAATTTAATTTGATTAAGACCGAGTGGAGGGTATGGTTCGATTAAAGCGAATTCGTGATGAACCCTAGAATCTGTTCATCACCAATTCGATGTTATATGCTACAATTATGTTAGGGCTTTTGATCTAGGCATGAATGTGAGTCTGAGGGTGTGATTTTTTTACCTTGAATGATATCGAATTGATGGATATGGGCTAGAACACAGTCGCGCGTCCGACGAGTTGGTCCCCGGCGACTTCGGCTCCTCCTCCGACCGAATTGAACTGTGCTAATGCTTCTGATTGAATCGATTAAGGTGTTTGGGGAGTTTGATTTCGAGGATAACACACCAAATGATCGAATTCGATGAACTAAGACGATAGGGTCGACGGTTACATGATTAATGATCATAATTGGGTTTAATTCGGCACAATGATGGTAACTAAAACTATAATGATGATAGTTAATGACTGGAACGTGCATAACAGTTATAAATTCGATCGGATTTCAGATATAGAGTTTGAATTTGGCTCAACAACATACAGTTTGACTTTCAAATGTCAAACAGGAACTAAACCCTTGATTTTGACTTTCTGGGTCAACAGATTGAGTTTTGGGACTTTCCAGAACTAGTCCCTGTAGTTTTATATGAATTTACAGTTTAGAGTTTGACAGAATCAGTCCCTGGGGTTTGAATTCGAATTAACTAGGTTAGGATTTAACGGGATTTGGTTAACGGGGTTTACCCTAATTTGTCAGATGTCACATAGTTACACATGCATCATACTTGATTATAGAGTAATTAAGTTCATTTCATACATAGCAAAGTCCATTCACTTCAATTCATTTCACGTATCGGTAATTCAGAGAATTACCAGATCACACACGCGTTCTGTCACATGAACGTTGGTAAACTACGAAAATAATACTTTGACATATATTTGGAGTGTATAAATTATACGTAATATTTTGACATAATAATTCATGCTTAGGTTAATTTTTCGGGATTTTTTAGAGAATCTGTTATTTTTAACGTAGTCTAGCGGATACACGATATGTACCGACAATTCAAACGAGATTTTACAAATTTTTATATGTTTTACATAATAAACTTTCTATTTCAGCCTTTTATTTACTTTTATTTTATAAAGTCTTTTCTTTTATAAAAATCTCATTTTTATAAACAAAATCATAAACTCTTCCCTATAAATATATGACTTAAGGCTTCACCCATTTTTGCAAAACCCTAACCCTAGCTCACACTCCCTCTCCCTCTCCTCTTTTATTGGCCGCCACCCTCACCACCTAGTCACCATCATCCAAAATTTCCTTCATCCATTCTAAGAGATCTAGGCCATTTCCAAGTTGATTTCAAGTGTTCTTGAGGTGTTACGGGCTAAACAACAACCATTTCACCAACATATCTCGGATTTGAAAGCTTTTATTTACATTTTTCTTTTATATTATGTGCATATGGTTATGTAGAACTAACTATCCAAACAAAAGAGTCGTTTTTGAGTCTTTAAACACAAACCAACCGTTGATTTTGTAATATAATGTATTTTATAACATCTTTGGTACATATTGTTGGTAAAAGCTTGATTTTGTTGTGTTATGGAAGATTTCTATAAAAGGAAACTTTGTTGTGTTCATATTTGCATAAATGCTTATTATAGATCTTTGTTGTATTAGAATGTTATAATAGCTATAGAATGTGTGAAATACATGAGTTTTGTTGGTTGAATCATTTCATTTTGTCATTTGGCACACTTCTATAAATAGAAACTTTATTGGTTTCAAATTTGAGTCTATGAGCTATAAATTGTTTTGGCATGCTTAAGTACTATGGTTATGCTTAATGAAAGGAAATATGTGCTTGTTAGGTGTTAAAACATTGGTTATTGTTATATGGAAACTTTATTTCTTTCAAAGTTGTGTTTATGTGCTATGGATGCTAAAGATAGGTTTAATGGTGTTATTAGCTCTTCGTTAAATGACTTGTATGATAATAAGTATTTAGAAACCATTGTTTGATGTTTCGGGATACCTTTCCATAAATGGAAACTTTATTGAATTCAAAACCGCATATGTGATCTATGTGTAATATTGATGAGTTAGGATATGTTAGTAGTACTTGGACTTGTTAAATTCATGAGTTACTACTATTTGTTCAATGTTGCTAAATTGGTATCAAGAAGCTTAACTTTTCAAATAAGGAAAGTTTTGTATTTCAAAACCGAGTTCCAAGTCTTAAATTATCTTTGAAGGGTCTTGTATGCTTAACATGATATTACTAAACATTTAGAACAATTGTTTAGATTATATTACTTGGTTTGATTTCATTACATGAAACCCTAATACTTGAAGTATACGTGTTAAGTATGTTCACTAGTTGATACACGAACGTATGTGAATACTTGAGTATGATAGATTATAGTATGACATATTATGGTAATTTTAGTACGTGTATTCTTATAATCATACTTTCAAAATCTCTAACGTATTACCAACGGGCCGTCGGGTCAAACTTGGTCAATCGTTTTCAAAACATTAATGTCATGTTTCAACATTGAGTCGTTTCGATGTGTACGGTTAGATAATCCGGTTTCATATTTCATGGACCTTATATCCTTAACATTCCGAGGGCTCGAGTAGATCGGTTTTCATTTCGGACTTTTGCTAGCTTCACGTTTTTGTATTACACTCCGTTCTCACCGCATTTCTAGGTGAGTCTCATGACCCCACTTTTACTTACTTTCACTTTTGGGGGAGATAACATGCTAAATACTATTTTTCATTGGTCATATGTTACACTACTTGATTTCACATGGATATATAAGTGGGTGCAACTACGCACAAAGTCCTTGCAAAGTCGAATTGTTAATTATGTTACACAACGAGGTAATCATGAATAGTACTATTGGGTTTAACCACCCCACCCGGGTTAGTCACACAAACTCTGACTGGAGGTCAAACAGGTGCATAATTGACCTAATCAATTCCGTGCTAGGCACGTTAGAGGCAAAATGCATGTTACTGCATCATTTACGTTGAGCTTCGATTTTGATGAATGCTTATCATATTTGTGTCATATTGTCTGATCAACAATCAAATCATGAGTAGATATGTGGACCATTACATTATTTTACTGTTGCTTATAAACCTGTGAAACTCACCAACATTATGTTAACCCGTTTAAGCACGTTTTCTCTAGTTGTTGGTTTACGCATTTAGAGCTTGCACTCACATGGACTGTCATGAATTTACTCGGAGCATGAAATTCTGGGAACTTTAAACATTATTATTTCGATGTTTTCAAACAGCTCATTTACTTCGACACATTTTATTCTGCATTTTCAAACCCTATTAAACTTTTTATTATTTTGAATGTTTATTAAATGAAATGATTTTTTTTTAAAACCGTTTAGAGATCATTCAAAGTAACCGGTATCGATGATCCTTGACAGTCACCCCGTGAAAAAACCGATGTGAATCAGGGTGTGACAATTATAGTTTAAGTCCATGCAAATATACTTTCCTTGTATACTTTAAGTATCTTCTTTAATCATGTTGGACCTTATCATGGTTGTGACTTACTTTTTAAAGAGTAGTGTTAGCGAATACATTTCATGAAAGGAATGTCATATAAAAGCAGTGGCGGATCTAGGAAAAAAATCCAGGGGTATCTAAAATTTCGTTCAGGGGTATCTGGATACATAAAACGGTAAAAAAAAAAAAAAAATTCCGCTGCGCGTCAAAAATTCCCACTACGCGTCGAAAGTTGAGGGGTACCTGAAGGTACCCCTGGGCTCCACGTAGATCCGCCCCTGTATAAAAGTCATGACATAAAATGTCAACACAGAATATAGAGTATTCTAACTCATTTAGTCCAACCATGTGACATCACATGCAAATATAACACCCAAAATACCATACTAGAGATGGCAACAAAATCTAATGGGAATACTCAAAATTTGAAATATTCAGACGGGTGTTCGGATATAAGACTAGTTTTAAAAAATTTCACGGGAATAAGACGTGTATGAAATTAGGCGACACTATGTCCGATTACCCGAAACCATATACATGTTTACCTGCATCACACACTCAGAAATTGTTTATTTTTATTTTTCATTAACCCTGTCTATTTACGAGTCATTCTAGTAGCTTTATTATGTGAAAAATTAACTTTTATTATGAGATATATATTTAATGATATTATTTATATTTTAAATGGTATGAATTATGAACTTCTCTTTTGATATATATATATATATATATATATAGGAAAAGAATCATGTGTAACTACTTTTTATTGTGTAAACCAAAAAATCAATTTTAAACCGTTCATTTAGTTTCACAATATTATAAATAGTGATCCAAATTAAATATGATTTTTTTATTATAAATGAGTTGCTAAGAATGAATGAATGGTGTAATGGTAATTTGACTTTTTTTTCTCTTTTCATACAACCATATATTAAATTATTACATTAAATTATTGTTAATATATATATATACTTTAACTCATTATTTATGTAAACTATAAAATTGTTTCATATTTAAAATTTTATTTATTATAAAGTTAAAACTATTTGAAAATTTATTTATTATAAATTTAAAACAATATTTTATTTAAAATATTGAGAAATACTAAATGTTATTTAAAATTTGATATACTAAACGTACATGTAATCGATCACGGTTCCGTGCCAGTACCGTAACGAAACGAACCGATAATGACGTCGCTATTATAGGAACCAGTAACTGTATTTTTTTCAAGAGATGTAAAACACTTGTCGATATTCATTTGGGCATGTAACAAATTTATTTTTTAGCTTTTCTCATTCGTTTGCTATGCGAGTGATGGTTTTGTGGCGGTTCCGTAACGAAACGAACCGATACCAACCAAATTCTCGCTAAGTAACGTGGAAGAATCCCACTAGTTATTTATTAAATTCATCTGTATATATAAAATCAAATAATTAAATACGTGGCTACATACAAAATTAAACAACAAATTTATAATATCCATCGTTAACTATTTCATTAAGAAATACATTAATTAAGCCTATTGCTACTTTTATTGACATAATTAAAACAAAAACAATGGTTATATTTTTCGCTAAATATTTAATTAAAAGATAAGTTAGAATATATGTCGTTAGTTTTTTTTAATAATTAAACATATTGCTACTTTCATTGACATATTAAAAAAAATAGTTATATTTGTCGCTAAATATTTAATTAGAAAATTAAAAGATAAATTAGTACATATGTTGCTAGTTTTTTTAATAAAAAATAAATTATTTTCATTTCGAAACCTTAATATTTTGATGGATAATTTTTTATTACAAGTGAAATCTTTGATGCATATGCATTTGTAAAGTGTATTAATTTTGTAATTTTTTTTTGTAAAACTGATTATATGAAATATGGTTACTTATTTTGTAACATGTTACTAGCTATTACATATATGTAATAATGTACTACATATATGTAACAAAATATTACATATATGTTATAAGATTTACTTATATCTAATATCATATTACATATACGTAATAGCATGAGATTACATATATGTGATATGATAATACATGTATGTAATATCTTACTACATATATATAATATAAACGGTTACATATATGTTCATATTATATATGTATGTGATTGTACATTACATATATGTAATTGTTTTCATTTAATGTAAATGATAATCTCTTACATTTATTTTATAATAAAATAAATTGTTGTTGAATACACGTTGTTATTATCTAAATACATGATTTAACATATATTAGAAAAATTTTATAGCAAGACTATACTTTATAATAACAGACGTTAAAAAAATAAAATTGTATAAAAAAGTTATTACTGTAATAAAAATGAGGGGGAATATTTTCAAAAAATAGAGGGAAATTTGAGTAAGTAAAATCTTTTATTAAAAAAATGGATAGAGTATGCAATTACCATATGTAATTGTTTATATTTTGAAATATGTAATTTTATATATTAGATAGTATAAACAAAAACATTATACAAAAAGTTATTAATATTCTAAAAAATAGGGGGAATATTTTAATTTTTTTTTTGAAATATATAACAATTAAATTTATGTTTATATTACATATATGTAATTGTTCTCTACGTGTATGTAGCTACAAACGTTAAAAAAAAATAAAAATGTATATAGCAAGAATATACTGGAATTAAATACGCTCTCTTTAATGGTGTATCTTTTATAAAAAAATAACATTGTATAAAAAAATTATTAATATTCAAAAAATAAATGAGAAAGTTGATTATGTGGAATCTTTAAATATTAAAAAAATGGTGGGAATGATACAATTACCAAAAAACCCTTTTAATAAAAAGAAATGATTATGATGTGTAATTTTCTTATTGGGTTAAATAGTTTACATATGAACATGTGGTTTACATTTGATCCCATATATATATATATATATATTATATATATATATATATATATATATATATATATATATATATAGGGGGAGGATCAAATAAAAAGTAGGTTTTCGTTAAAAAATCTAAAAAATGACCAAAACGCTTAGAAACAATATCAAACGAACTCCGATTGATTTCAGCGGCGTTGGAACCGTCTCGTCGAACTCTACCATCTTAGCTTTTAGGGTTTAGCTTTTAAGGTTTAGATTTTACGTTTGGATTTTCAGGTTTTAGCCTTATGGTTTAGCCTTAGGGTTTAGCTTTTATGGTTTAAGTTTTTTTAGGGGGTGGGGGTGGGGAATTTAGGTTTTTGGGGGTGGAGGTGGGGGGTTTAGGTTTTTGGGGGAGGGTAGGGGTGGTTTTAGGTTTTTTTTTTTTGGGGGGGGGGGGTAGGGTGGGGGGGTTTAGGTTTTTGGGGGGTGGGGTGGTGGTTTTAGGCTTTTTGGGGTGGGGTTAGAGGGTGGGTTTAGGTTTTTGGGGGTGAGGGTGGAGGGGGGTTTAGGTTTTTGGGTCCGGATTAGAGTTCGATGAGACGGTTCCCACGCCGCTGGAATGAGATCAATCAGAGTTCGTTTGACCCATTTGTTAGCGTTTCTTAGCGAAAAACCACTTCTTAGTGGAATCTTCGCCTATATGTATATATATATCATTATAAATTTACACATTTTAGATATCTCAAACATTTTTATAATGATGTTGATATGTATATAATTTATCATATTTATTTTGTAACTAGTTTTTATCCCCCGCGCTTCGTGACGGGTTGGTTGACACGTTTGCGTGAATAAAACTTACATCGAATTCCAGACCCGTTATAGTGTACGCCGTTCGATACCAAAAAAACACTCGAATTTGAATTGAACATGGTTTTCAATAAAATTTAGACCAGAACGTTGACAAAAAAAAATATAAGAAAACGACGCATTTCGTTATTTAAAAAAACTTAACCTACCTGTATGACAAAAGTTTATTTTCACACTATGATAACCATTACACATAGTTTTATATTATATGTTCACTTATTTAACTAAAATGTTTATATATAGTTGAAAAAATTAATAAATTACATAGCTCCTATTTATGAAATCAATTCATTTTTACTACAGTCAACGTACCGTTTTAAATACCACGTAAAATAATTTTTAAAACTCTTTATTTCAAAGAAAACAATACGATAACTCTCGGTTAAACACATCTATACTATATAATAAACTAGATTAGTACCGTGTACTACACGTTTGATAAAAAGAAACATATATCATTCATAATTGTCTAAAACAATTTCATAAATAAAATAAAAGCTTAATTTACATAGGAAAAAAATGAAATTACAATTACATTCACAAAACCAATTTTTTTTTCATAAATTTCTAAATATTTTCTTATATACAACATTTGTTGTTTGATTAGTAACTTTACCATCTCTATCAAATATTAGTAATTTTACTCCGTCTCTACTCTTGATAGCGGCACATAGAACTGCATGATATGAAATGTAATGTTTTTAGTTAGAAATTAATATAAGAAAACAAAACACAAGTCACTATTGTTGGATTAAAAAGTTAATTTTCTTTCTCATACCTCAAAGACAACATGTTCAACTATGGGAATTATCCAACATCATCGGAGGGTTATATGAGAAACCCACTTGACAAAATTTTAGCTCTCACAAAATGGGGAACTTGTGGCATAATAGGGTCATTTTGAGTGTTGTTCAGTGATATTCACAAACCTTTAAATTAACAAAGTTAAACTGATGACACTTCCTTTGAAACTAACAAATTTAAATACAAATTAGAAAAAAAATAGTTTTCAAACGTACCACAAGGGACCGTCCTCCAAAGCAGACGTATAACGCAGTAATCAAATATCACGTGTTGGTGCTAAAGTAGTTGGTGCATAAAGCTATAAAAACATGGACATACAAAAGAGTCAAAGGTCAACATAGAGTGAGGATTGTCGAAAACAAAACTCGTACAAAAGTCATTTTAATATACAATTTTCTATTGCATGTGCTAACCTGCATGTAAAGCAGCTCGATAGTTTCATTATTTCCGGTTTTGAGCACATTGAAGACATCCACATCCAAGTTTTCTTACAATCTAATCCATAATCAACATGTTATGAAGTAACTATATCCATGTCACAATACCTTAAAATTTATTCAAAGTTCTAAACTTCTTTTGCAAACATGAGACATTAATGTTTTCAAGAACCAAGAGAGCTGCAAATAATATTATACCTCTTTAGTCCCATGTTTAGGTATCTTAAAAGGTGGCAAGTTATTGTTGACAGATATTCCGAATGTTATATTCACTTTCAAGTCTACATCTTTTTTTCATTTTGCACAGCAAGTGATAGTTTATTGAAGCTTGCAAATATATTCAACTGAAAGTTCAACAAATACAGTTAATGTGTAACTAAAAAAGAATGTAATATACATGCATTTATTAGATGTGGCAATTTCAACCCGGTGGCTTATGAGTGGATCAATCGGGTTATGTTTAATGACTTTATCTATTAAAGGGAGACGAGTCAAACGGATCGAAGGTTGGTCAAAGTGTATGTTTAATCCATAAAACCTTCTAAATAATTTTATGCAAAAAATAAGATTATTATTAAAATTATATAAGCATATGACTTGGAGAATAATAAATGGACATTAAGTGTATTTGTTATTCGATACAGATTATTAAAATGATAAATGGACTAAAGTGTACCGAATAAAATGGAATAAAATGGATATTAACCGAAGAAAATTACCTTTATTTATTAATATGTATAGATAAAGGTTTTTGTATGGCACGTGTCACCATCATATTCAATCTCATCAATGTTTTTCCGCCTCTCTCTTTTATTAAATGCACTCATATCTTTTAATAAATTACTAATTATAATAATAAAACACATTTATTTTAAATAATCCTTTATTACAAAAAAAATTTGAAATCTAATTATGTAATTTTTATTTTCAATCAAATAGTAAATTAAACTCAAATTACATTAAATAGTAATTGACGTATTTTCGAAAATCAAATATATATTATTTTTTTACATATTTTGAATTTTGTTTTATATATTTAGTATACAATAATACATTTTTACACCTGTAAAATACATAAATAAAATTTAAAAAATTTATATATTGATATTTTTCACCCATGTGTATTACACGGGGTTTAAGCTAGTAAAAGAATAAATCATCAAGTTTTAGTAAATAAGTTAAACAATATTATTAGGGAAAATTACCAAAATGGACATTTGACTAGTCAAAGTTGCAAAAATAGAGAAAATTTTTCAGCCTTCTTGGGCATAGTCATTTAGGCTATTAGCCGGCTGAAGAAGGCTAGTTCAGCCGTCTTGGATTTTCGTGTCAAGTCAGTTTTTTTTCAGAATTTCAATCATTCAGGAATTGACACGTGAATGTGCATATTCCCAAGGCGGATAAAGCCCACTTCCAAGCAGGCTTAGCCGTCGAACTTTTTTTTACATGGCTTAGCCGGTTTGGTTCGAGATGGCTTCCTCGGCTTGGCTTAGCCGGTGTCGAAGGTGTTATTACACTACTTAGCTGGCTGAAGTGGACTAGTTAGGCTGCTTCGAGTTTTTCTCTCACTTATTTAAGTTAGTTTTTCAATTTTCTCTATTTTTTCTTAATTTCTCTTACAATTCTAGTTTCTTTTGCTGAATTAGACTAGTTTCTAGTCTCTTACAATTTTAAAGAAAATTTCAATGCACTTTGTGAAGTTGTACCTACTGTTCGCGATATGTTACTAGGTGTTGGTTTGCATAAATGGGCACATGCACATTTTGTTGGTCAACGTCATGGCATTATGACATCAAATAGTGCTGAGTCTATTAACGCGTTATCACGTTATGCTCGACGGATGCCTATTACCAAACTAATCGAATTATTTCGTGAGTCGGTCTAACAACGGTATTTCAACAGGCGATATCAAGCAAGTAAATAAGTTTATATTATAGCAGGTTAAGTAATAACATATTGTAGGCTAAGTTATCAGATATAGCATGCTAATATATAATGTTAATGTTTCTAATTTTTGTATAGAAGACTAAGTAATAACATATTGTATGCTAAGTTATCTGATATAGCAGACTAATATATAATGCTAATGTTTCTAATTTTTGTATAGCAGGCTAAGTAATAACATATTGTAGACTAAGTTATCAGATATAGCAGGCTAATATATAATGCTAATATTACTAATTTATTTTTTTTACTTGCAGCTAAAAATACACATGATCTACGTACTTAAAGCAAAATTTGAAAAGTGAAAATGAAGGTTGAAATAAGAAGATTTATATTTATAAAATTCGAAGTAGTCTAGTAAGACTATTTCAGCCGACTATCAAGTGTAATAACACCTTCGGAGTCGGCTAAGCCAAGCCTAGCCGAATTAAACAATCCAACAAGGAAGTCATCTCGAACCAAGCCGGCTGAGCCATGTAAAAAAAAGTTCGCCGACTAAGCCTGCTTGGAAGTGGGCTTTAGCCGCCTTGGTAATATGCACCTCTTTGTCTCAATTCCTGGTTAGTTGAAATTCTGAAAAAAGCTGACTTGGCGCGAAAATCCAAGCCGGCTGAACTAACATACTTCAACCGGCTAATAGTCTAAATAACCATACCCAAGAAGACTGAAAAACCTTATCTATTTTTATAACTTTTACTAATCAAATATTCATTTTAGTAATTTTCCCATATTATTATATTTTAAGAACTTACAACAAAATTAAAGATATAAATTAATTGGGATTTAATCATTTAAAATTAAATTATGAATAAATGAACCTCTGCCACATTATCTCGTGTTTCCATGGTATTACCCTCACCCCCATTTTTGTTTTTTCACTTAAAAATCCTAACACGCGGGCGCGGGGAGGGCGACCGTCCGGGTCCGGTCTCTTAAGGGGCCCGTAGTTTTAAAAAAATTACTTGAGTTTGACTCTCTACATTGTCTTCATCGGTTACATATTTCATGTTTTAGAATATTACAAATTCTTGAGTTAGATGGTTAATTTTAAATTACCTATTAATGCTCTTACACTCAAGAAGGCTGCAGGTTCGATTCCTGCAGCATTCCTTTTTATTTTTCTTCCTTTTAAAATATATCATTGCTCCCTCTAACTTTACTTAAATTATAAAAGTTACCTACAACTTTGTAATTATTAATCTAACACCCCTGACTTTGCGAAAATGGCATAACTAACCCCTAACTTTATAAATTGGTAATTTGATACTTCTCCCTCACTTTGGTAAAATGACAAAATTCACCACTGGTTTTGTAAATTGTTAATTTTACCACCTCAAGTTTAATGAATTTATCGTTTCAATGTTAACTTCTATTCGTGGCACAATTTATATATTTTTCGAACTCCATGACCGAGTCATGGCAACTTCATACGTTTCTTTTATGTACTATTAACCCACTTAGAAATTAAAAAAATGCCCACTAATTGTATTATCCATTTATCTTATTAACCCACTTAGAAATTTAAAAAAAAAGCCCACTAGATTTTCAAACTTATTAAGAAATAACAAAATAATCGTTATTCGTTTGTTATAGTTTTTTATTATGACATTATAAGTTTATATTATGGGGCCCGTTTTTTTTAAATGTCCTGGGCCCAAAACACTTTGAGGAAATCTTAGGACCGGCCATGTTGGTCTCCATAAACGTTTTTGCTCACCGCCACCGCCACCGCTACTGCTACTACAACGTTCAACGCCACCAACAGCCACCATTTTCGATGGTCTCGTCGATGGTGGGTCTCTACTGTTAGGTGCGATTAACGAAGGTACTGATGGTCGTGAGTGGTGTTGTAATGACGAAATACGTCGATCAAGGAGATCGGCGATGGTGTCAGCGCAGTTCCGCCGCCGCCATGGTTCTAGAAGCGGCAACAGTGAAGATCCGGCGAAGTAGGCTCGGGTTCCGGCAACTCCGCCGACGTTCCAGTGAAGATAACAGATCGGGGCTTGAATGTCTCGGATGTCATCAGATCTAGTGTTGTTAGAGTAACGATTTCTGTATGCATATATTTTGAATTTGATTTTGATATTCTAGGGTTCAAACCGTCAATTTATGGCTCTTCAACCTCCTCTTCTTGTTTCTACAAACTGGGTTCACAAACTGGGGTGAAGTGAAAGTTAAAAAAAATATGCAAAAAAAGGAAAAAACTGGGTTCACAAACTGGGGTGAAGTGAAAGTTAAAAAAAATATGCAAAAAAAGGAAAAAATAAGCTTGCTAATATATATATATATATATATATATATATATATATATATATATATATATATATATATATATATATATATATATATATATATATATATTGCCCAATCATTTCATGCCACGTGCCAGAGCCGACAAACTAAACCAACGGTGAATTAGTACTGTACATCCCTTGCCAAATTGTTTTTAGTTTCAATTGTTATAAACATAAAATTATACAAAATTTAGAATGGTAAGAAAAACAAATGTACTTGGAAATCCCAACAACCAATGTTTTAACAAACTAACGAGAATATTAAATATTTAATACCCATGTGTATGCCTGACACCCGATAGTTTTTACCCGACAATACCGGCCGGTATTGGGCCATAATACTCGTCCCCAACTTGTCCCATTGTCCTCCCTAAACCATACACACAACATTGTATCTATCCCTCTATATCATATCACAATTATGTTTTTTTAGTTCTCATATCCATCAACATTGTATTACGGTTATCTTTCAACATTGTACCGTGTTCATTTAACTTCAATTGTTTAACCACTATATTTAATAAAAATAAAATCATTATATGTTATTGTTATGGTAAAAGGGTAATACGTGAGCCAACGTTGATACATTTCCTTGTGTCACGTAAGTCTTTAACTTATTTTGAAATTGCTAAAGTAGCATATCAGAAAAAGAAAATATTTCTTTGATATTTTTCGAAAAAAATCACCTTCAAATAAAATTGAAGTGATGAATACTTTACCGTCGAGCTCGATATAAAGTGCGCAAATTTTTCGGTGCTTTAGTGTAGCATACGAATACAATACAAGAATCATATTCTAACAAAAGTTGACGATGATGGCGGCTTGGTTGTTCAATATAAAGTGCGCAAATTTTGGACCGGTTCAATTTTTCTAATGGTTGAGCTCATAATCATATTAGAATAGTGGGTGGGTAAACACTTGGGCCCATGGAAAACAAAGTGGATGAAGCCCATATTATATAGTCCTTATTTATTTAAAATAATCTTGGGAAGCTATGTATATCTTGCCTATATGAAGACTTTAGTTTTGCAACTTACTTGTATGTGATTTAAGGTTTTCAATATCGGGCTTAAACGAGTTGAACTACTCATGATTCTCTAGAGATCGGTCTACTAAAAGTATAAACTGATATGAGTTTAAATGGGCTCGAGCAGAACTCAAGCTTAAATTAAAACTTATTTCATAAACGAGTTTGACGCTAAGGTTCATACTAAGTTCAATTGGATTGGTGTGCCGAAATAATTCTATTACTTATGTAAATATTATAGTATTTATGATAAATTTATTATTGTTACCATTATTATATATATTATACATATAATATGATAAGATACTAAATAATATGCATTACGCTACATAAATTATAAATATATAAAAAAATAAAAATATGTATAAATAAAAATATTCAAATAATAAACAAGTCAAATTTGATGTTGTGCTTTAGACATAACAAACAAAGCAACGTTTTAAATTCAAAACTCGAGCTATTATAAGCTAAACGATTTAAACACAAGCTTAGTCAAGTTGGACTCAACTTGTTTACATCCTTAACTGGAGTATTCCACTACGTATGATGGTATCAAACTATCAACTTACCCAAAATATAAATTACGAGTAGAGTTAGTGGTAGGGGCGGACCTAGGCTTTGAGAAAGGGGGGCGGCCGCCCTCCATAAAAAAAATTAGTGTTGAATACGCATTGAAATCTCGATCGCCCTCCATAAAATTTCAAAATAGCCCCCCGATTGCTCCCCCCCCCCCAAATGAATTTTTTTTTTGTGTTATATGCATGTTATATATCACTACTCAATCGTCCCCAAAAGTTTTCGACCCCCATGAAAAGTTTTTCTCGGTCCGCCGCTGGTTAGTGGTACGAAATGGTGCAAACGATACGAGGCCAGATAAAATATCCCTAAATCTTGGTAGGTTGGTTGGTAAGCGTTAAATCAGTTTATGTTCATATACTATATGTAATGTAAACAACCGAAATGCTAGAAGGCCAAATATCGACCAAGGCAAGCCATAACTTTGTCATTCTCTATTGTCTTCATGTTACCACTCCATATGGCCTGCCTCATATAATTAAAAAATGCTAACATTAATTTTCTCATTCTTAATGTATCGTTTCAAGAAAACGAAGTTTACTTAAACGCAAATTAATTTGGTCAAAGTTAAGTGATACCTTGATCAAAATCATGTATCAATGTATGATCATATCTACAACTACATTGGTATGGAATGTTAGTACTAGGGGTGATTGATTTCCGGTTCCTGCACTCCAGAATCACGAACCTGAACCATTAGAATTGTGGAAAAGAATCGTACAAGTCACATGGGTCGGTCAAAGGTTCTAGGATTTCACAACTACAAGGTTCCGGGTAAAACCCACAGTGACCGTTTAAGAACCCCGGGAACCATTGAATTTGAATTAAAAAAACCTAGTTTTTTTAGGCCATTGAAACAAACATACGTAGGGTGAGCGATTTCGTTTACAGACAGGCGTTCCCTTTCAAAATCCAATTCAATCTCATCGGCGTTCAACCAACATTTTAATGCATATTACATTTAAAACATGATTTCTAAAACTATATTTCCTTATTTTAATGCATATTACATGCTGCATATTACTTATTTTAATCAAATAAGCTATATTCCGGATTTATATTTGTGCAACATAAATTTAAATTTAATTTCAGAAACCATATCAGCACTAAAGGATTTAAGTATTTCTTGAAATACACAAAGTTTTTTTTAAAACCATTGAAGAGTTCAAGACCCTTGAGAATATTTTAGAACCCGAACCCTTTGAGATACACAAGTTTATATCACATCCAAACACTCCTTAAATAATCAAAGTAACATTGAACATATAAACACTTATTTTATTTTTTCACTATGTTTAATTAACCTTTTTTTGTATTTTCTTGTTATTTGGTTTAATTTATGTATTTATGTGGTCCAAACTTTTTGGGATGTGAAAGATTTACCGAGTAACAAATCACATGATTCATGGAACATCAAACTCTTTTGGCTTAAAAATGAGATCACATGAATAGGTGGTTTTAAGATTGTCTTTGACTACACTAAAAGTGGGTTGCAATGCCACTAATTGGAAGCAAGGTATCCTATTTGCCTAAAATCACACTTTGATGTGTATGTATCATCTTATATTTACATTACTAAAGTTTAAGTTTATTTATAAAAATAAAATACCATCAAACATAATTAAAATAACAGTTATAATTGTTTGTTAATATTTCGAGAAATCAACATAGCATGTTTAAAAGTTGGTGTATTTATAAATACTTACGAAAAAGGTGACGTGTATACAAAGTATATGGTATTTTTTTTGGGTATAAAAATTACTTCTCAATAGGTTTTGTTGATAGTCATTCATATATTCATATACTAGTTTAGATCCCGTGTATACACACGGGTGAAAAATATCAATAAATAAAATTTTTAAATCTTTATGTGTATATTTCATACGTGTAAAAATGTATCATATACTAAGGACAGAAAATAAAACTCAAAATATGCAAAAACTAATATATAATTCAGTTTTGAAAATAAATTAATAACTATTTAATGTAATTTATTTTTCATTTATTATTTGATTGAAAATAAAAGTTAAATAAGTAGATTTTTAAAGTTTCATAAGAGATAATTTAAAATAAATGTGTTTTATTAGTATAATTGATATTTTCTTTAAATATATATTGTTGTTAAAAATATGAGGTGCATTTAATATAAGAGAGAAGCGGGAAAAAAATGATGAGAATGAATGTAGATGCGACACGTGGCATGGAGAAACCTTTATTTATTATATAGTATAGACTAGGTTATATACCTATGTATTACATGACATTTTTTGATAGAAAAATAAAAATACAATAATGTGTAGAGAAAATTAGATTTCCAATTAAGTCATAATTAGAATTTAAATCTTATATTATTTTTTTTTTTTTAAAAACATTAACATAATTAGATATTAAAATTCAAACTTACTTAAAGTAGGGAAAATTAGAAAATTTAGTAAGAAAAGTATGGTGTTGTCATGTAGCATTAAATGGAATGGTTTATTAGAAGTAGGATTGTTTTGAACTAGTTAGGGTACAATGTATACTCTATGTTAGAGCAAGGGGTATACCTCCATCATCTTCTCATGTGATTTTAGGTGGCACCAATGTGGCACTATCATTTGAATGATACACCACCCCTTTGTGGTGTGATTCTTGGTGTGGTTTTTTGGCGTGAAAAAAAATCACGGAAGAAGAAACTAAAGAAATGGAGTGGGTGGTGAGTTGGCATTGAGTTATTGGATGTGATTATTTTCACTTGATGGATACACCACCCCCTTGTGGTGTGATAGTTGATGTGATTATTTTCACTTGAAGAGAACCAAACAAATATACTGGATGCTTTTAGTGAAACTCATACGGAAAAAAGTGCAAGCCACCACATCACCAAAAGTTTTCACACCATTCTTACATTAGAATGGTATATATCCGTGTAAATAGTGTGAGCATTAATTAGTTTTTTATTTATACAATTTATATTAAATAATTAAATATAAATATGGTTATATTAAAATTAATTAAAAAATATAAATAAAGCAATATTAATTAAAAATAAACATAAATAAAATAATATTATTAGAAAGTTACAAAACAATAACTAAGAAATCTAAACTACTTTAGTAAACAATCGTAAATATACTCAATTAAGTCTGTCTTTAAATGATTATGGAATTCTCAATCAACTTACATGCTTGTAATGTGTCCCTATGAGTTCAAAAGATAAGTCCGGTACGGTTTCAATTGTCTCTGTAAACAAAATAAAACATAAATTTTATAAACTTAAAAGATTTAAAATAATAAAACGAATAATTGAAATAATAGAACCCACTTTAAATTAATTTCAGTTCGTGACTGCCATCACGTGGAATGACAGAGTGAATCAAAATAACCAAATAAGTACAGTTTTTGCGAATCTAACGATGATTTAACCTTACTGGCTCTGAACTCGTTGCAGAGATATAATATTACAAACGTCCACGTGTCACGTAAGCAAAAATAAAAATAAAAAATGGTTAAACAAATAAGATGGACGGTGGGAGATGAGGTTAGTTTTCGGCATTTAAATTCTGATCCATCTGATCTGCACCAGGCCGACCAACGTCGTTGTCTTCAGTAATTTTGGATAATTTTTTTTTTCTTTTTGATAAAAAATTGGGATAACTTTTTTTATGTTATAAAAAATAGTAGTAAATCGGTTAAGGAATAAGCAGCTCGACACGGAGTGCTGCAAACTTTTAGGTGGCAGCTACCGATGACATAAATTCGGTAATTTTGGAGCATTCACAACCGCTTTGGTATATATCTGAGAGTGAGTTTTATATATTTTAAGCAGTAATTTAAAGTGGTTCTGAGTAAAGTAGAGAGAAAAGATATAAACTTTTTGTATATTTGTGAAAACATTGTTCACTTGTATAAATTTTTAATATTTTTTAAAAATGCTTGTGACTGAGGGAGAGAGAAAAGGTAATGATAAAAGGTATAAAAAAATTATTATTAATTGAAAAGAAGAGAAAAAATATAGTGAATTTTCGTGTAATATAAACATAAGAAACGGACTTTGAATGCTCTTAGCTGGTGGGTATTAAATGTGTGGCTAAAGGTCACTAATCCTAGTTTTAGTTACACATTTTTATTCATGTGACAAAAATAACACCGACTCGAAATCTTTAGCCACACATTTTTAATTCATGTGACAAAAAACAAACTTGTTCAAACCTTTAGCCACACATATTTGATTCATGTGACAAAAACACACACATATCCGAACCTTTAGCCACATATATTTGATTCGTGTGACAAAAAAAACACACTTGTTCGTTTTAGGGGTTGATTTTCATGCAAGATCCTGAATATAGCATAACTCGGAATCCATGATTTTGGTAATTTCAGTATCTTGAATATTAATGCTATAACGGTAACGTGTCCTCTACTTCAATTATTATTTGCAGGTAACACTTGTGATATTATTCATACCGGAAGACTCGCTCATCAAGATGTGGACCACGTGGGAAATGCGCACGAAGAAATAGTTAACGGTCATATGGAGAAGACTTAGTCTAGCCATTATTTTCGGATAGTTAGTTATGTTATCCTTTGTATTTATTGGGCAATAGATCGATTAGAAAACATATCCACACACTCGCAATCATCTGTAGCACTTAACAATCGATCTTTCATTGCTCTCATTGTACTCGTTCACAAAGTTTTATAAACGATAACAAAGCAGCCCGACGTTTAGTCGGCTCCCGAGGTTTTATGCCGGAGATCCTGAAGGATTAAGGGTTGTAGCCTTACCTTTTCATTCACAAATTGATATTCTGATCAAAGCACACCACCTCACTTACGAAGTTTGGTTACAAAATTAGTTTACATAATTTTTATCCAAAACAGTTCGAAACCTTTAGCCACACAATTTTTATTCGTGTGACAAAAAACACACTTGTTCGAAACCTCTAGCCACTCATTTTTTATTCGTGTGACAAAAAACACACATGTTCAAACCTTTATCAACACAATTTTGATTTGTGTGACAAAAAACACACTTGTTCGAACCTTTAGCCACACGCATTTGATTCATGTGTCAAAAAAATACACATGTTTGAACCTTTAGCCACACATATTTGATCCGTGTGACAAAAAAACACATATGTTCGAAACCTTTAGTCACACATTTTTTTATTTGTGTGATAAAAAACACACACTTATTTGTGACTTTAACCACACATATTTGATTCGTATGAAAAAAAAAATATGTTCGAAACCTTTAGTCACATATTCTTTATTTGTGTGACAAAAACAAACTTTTTGAACCTTTAGCCACACATATTTGATTCGTATGATAAAAAAACACACATGTTCGAACCTTTAGCCACATATATTTGGTTCATGTGACAACAATATACACCTATTTGAACCTTTAGCCATGCATATTTGATTCGTGTGACAAAAAACACACATGTTTGAAACTTCAGTCACACATATTTAATTCGTGTGATAATAACACAGATGTTCGAAACCTTTAGTCACACATTTTTTATCTGTGTGGCAAAAAACACACATGTTTGAACTTTTAGCCACACATATTTGATTCGTGTGATAAAAAAAACACACACATGTTCAAACCTTTAACCACACATATTTGATTCGACGGAATCCAAAAAATTATAATGATAATAAATATTTTAATTTTTGTCATCTTTTATTTTCACACTCAATTTCCTTCCCAAAACTCCCCCAAAGTATTTTCACTCTCCATTTCTCTCCCAAAACTCCCCCAAAATATTAAGGAAACATGGTATGTATACTTGAAATAAATACGATATATATACTTAGAATAAACATGACATGTATATATAAAATAAAGACTAAATTACAATTTTTATCCTTTATGTTTGTCAAAATTATAGAATGGATCCTTTAAAGTTTTGACTTTCATTCATTATCCTTTATTTGCAAAAGTACTTACAAATTTTGTCTTTTACACTAACAACAATTAAGTTTTTCAGTTCAGTCACCCAATGTGCATTGCACATAAGTGCATTTTAGTCTTTTTACCCTAAAGGACAATTCTTGTAATTTAGTTAAATTTTATAATTTAATAAATTATTTTATTTATTAACATATACATACATATATAATCATAAATTCTTAAAAGAAGCCCCCCACCCTATCGTCTGATCCCCACCACCACCACCACCACTGCCTGAAACCGCCTGATCCCCACCACCACCGCCTTAAACTGCCACCACCGTCCCCAAATTTGTTCATCATCCAAAACCAAAATTTTTAGGTCAAAAACAAAACAAGCCCAAATCAGAAACATAACCTTCGAGGTTTATTAGCATGAGACACAAATAATGCTTTAGTTCATCAAACATAACTAAAAAAACAAGAACAATATTCCATCCTCCCTAAATCTGTTCATCATCGAATGCCCAAAATTTTAGTTCTTCAGACACAACAATCAGAAACATCACTTTTTAGGTCAAAAACAAAAACGCCCAAACTTGTTCATCATCCAAAACCAAAATTTGCTAAATTGCATTTCAATTTAACAGACAATCAGGCAAATTAGGTTAACTGAAAGTAAATTAGATCTGGTAATAGAGATTAAGGCGTTCTTGCAAGCGCTTAGATTCATCAAGCTGCTCGATACACCTGTGCAACACATCAGGGGATTTTTTACTAGCAATTCTCCGGCTAATCTTCGAGCAGACCATCTTCAGTTGGGGGTTTAAATCCTCCGGCTAATCTTCGAGCAGACCGTCTTCAGTGCAGATAAGAGGTTTGCGGTGGTTAGAATCGGCGGAGAACTGGTTTTGGTGGTGCAGATTAGAGGGTTGGGGGGCGACCGGGGGTCTTAGTGTTAGACTACGATGGCGATGGCGATGGCGATGGCGATGGTGGTGGCTGGCGCCGGTGGACGGCGATGGTGGTGGTAGTTGGCAGTGGTAGTGACGTGATTTTGATTACATATATGTGTAGCCTGTATATATAAATACATAGAGAGAGAAAGAGAGGAGGTTTGGAGGTTATATTCTCCTATTATATATGTAAAGGATTTTATTAAATAAAATAATTTACTAAATTTATAAAATCTATTTAAATTAAAAGAATCATCCTTTAGGTGTAAAAAGACTAATATGCCCTCATGTGCATTGCACATGAGATGGTTTAACTGAAAAACTTAACTGTTGTTAGTGGAAAGAACAAAATTCATAAGTACTTTACCAAATAAAGAACAATAAGTGAAAGTCAAAACTTTAAAGGACCCATTCCATAATTCCACAATGTGCATAAGTTTTTCAGTTCAGTCACCCAATGTGCATTGCACATAAGTGCATTTTAGTCTTTTTACCCTAAAGGACAATTCTTGTAATTTAGTTAAATTTTATAAATTTAATAAATTATTTTATTTATTAACATATACATACATATATAATCATAAATTCTTAAAAGAAGCCCCCCACCCTATCGTCTGATCCCCACCACCACCACCACCACTGCCTGAAACCGCCTGATCCCCACCACCACCGCCTTAAACTGCCACCACCGTCCCCAAATTTGTTCATCATCCAAAACCAAAATTTTTAGGTCAAAAACAAAACAAGCCCAAATAAGAAACATAACCTTCGAGGTTTATTAGCATGAGACACAAATAATGCTTTAGTTCATCAAACATAACTAAAAAAACAAGAACAATATTCCATCCTCCCTAAATCTGTTCATCATCGAATGCCCAAAATTTTAGTTCTTCAGACACAACAATTAGAAACATCACTTTTTAGGTCAAAAACAAAAACGCCCAAACTTGTTCATCATCCAAAACCAAAATTTGCTAAATTGCATTTCAATTTAACAGACAATCAGGCAAATTAGGTTAACTGAAAGTAAATTAGATCTGGTAATAGAGATTAAGGCGTTCTTGCAAGCGCCTAGATTCATCAAGCTGCTCGATACACCTGTGCAACACATCAGGGGATTTTTTACTAGCAATTCTTCGGCTAATCTTCGAGCAGACCATCTTCAGTTGGGGGTTTAAATCCTCCGGCTAATCTTCGAGCAGACCGTCTTCAGTGCAGATAAGAGGTTTACTGTGGTTAGAATCGGCGGAGAACTGGTTTTGGTGGTGCAAATTAGAGGGTTGGGGGGCGACCGGGGGTCTTAGTGTTAGACTACGATGGCGATGGCGATGGCGATGGTGGTGGCTGGCGCCGGTGGACGGCGATGGTGGTGGTAGTTGGCAGTGGTAGTGACGTGATTTTGATTACATATATGTGTAGCCTGTATATATAAATACATAGAGAGAGAAAGAGAGGAGGTTTGGAGGTTATATTCTCCTATTATATATGTAAAGGATTTTATTAAATAAAATAATTTACTAAATTTATAAAATCTATTTAAATTAAAAGAATCATCCTTTAGGTGTAAAAAGACTAATATGCCCTCATGTGCATTGCACATGAGGTGGTTTAACTGAAAAACTTAACTGTTGTTAGTGGAAAGAATAAAATTCATAAGTACTTTACCAAATAAAGAACAATAAGTGAAAGTCAAAACTTTAAAGGACCCATTCCATAATTTTGACAAACATAAAGGACAAAAATTGTAATTTAGTCTAAAATAAATAAATAAATAAAAGAAAATTATGTGGGCATAAAATCGGATAAAGGTATATAATGGGCCAAAAATAAAAGAAAATTATTGGGCGTTAACACGTAGCTATGAATCACTATACTCTTATACAAGCATCTCAAAGCAACTTTGACATGATAGAGCCTATAATGGGCCATGTCACACCCCAACCGACAGCGGATTATACGTCGGGGCGGACGCGGTTGTTCAATAGCACAAGGTTGACTAAAGTTTCAATATTTCATTAATAAATAGATTCAAAGGTTCAACAATACAAAGGAAATAACAAGTATACAACATTTATTTAATAAGTAGTCTAGGTCCAAAGCGTCCTATATGATCACAAACAAGTCTCATGATGTAGAACCTGAAACATGTGAAAGAATCTGTCAACTACAAAATAGTTGGGGAGATACAAAGGTTTTGACACAGTTTAACAAGTATTTGGAAAGAATTACAATTCACTATGATATATGCATTCTATAATGTAAATATGAGAAACAAGTATCTTAAACATTGTGCACTTCAACCCTCCAACCAAGTTTAGGCATAACCCGCAGGTTATCCTTATAAGTCTCAAGTTTAAAAGTTTAATTCAGTAACAATCACCAAGGGCTCCCCCCCGAAGGGGTCAATCAATCAAGGTGGATTGGTCAAATACAATAGATCTATCATTGTTACTATAGGCTTGATCAAAGTTAATGAATGTGCTAGTTTTGAGTTTAATCTAAGCATACAAGTCTCCAGTTTAACATAAGAATAAGCATCTAGTCATAGTTGTACAAGAATTGCATAAGTTTAATGTTTTTGAACATATTTCACCCCAAAAGTATAGAAAGGAAAAAGGGGCTAAGTATACTCACTTGGATTGATGAAGAGTATCCGACACGGATAAGTATTTGCAAGATTTTAAGGAAGAATACCCTCACAATAAAACTAAGAATACAAGTCTAAAGATTTAAGTTTGCTTCTACAAGTCTATGGCAAAAGATCTAGGATTTTGAGATTCGGACTAGGCTTCCATATATGGGATGGGATTGATTGAGTTTATAAAGTTTAAATTTAGTTTTAAAAGGAAGGTTTTGAATGTAAGACTTGGATCTCAATAGCTTAATAAGTTTGTAGTTTTAGAAAAATTATTTAAGTTAAGAATTAAAGTTAATAATTATTTTAAGAGTAAAAAAATTATTAAATACATAGTATTTAAAGACTAAATAGTGATTTAAGATTTATAGAATTTATTTAAAGTGTATATAGTCATCATTTTTTTTATGAAAATAAACCATACACTTAATAAGTGTAACTTATAAGTCTTTAAGTATTTTCAACAAAGTCCATGCTTAAAATTATAAGTTTATAGGCCTTCCTTACACACAAGAGTTTCATAAATTGTAAGTTTCTTTTAACCTTAGGTTTAACAAAAGAAAAATTCTAAAATAAACAAAGTGTATCTATTTACTATGTTTTATGAACAAGTGAATAGACGAATAAATAAATAAATAATCGAACTTTGATACCACTTTTTATAAAAATGCATAATTTCGTGGGTTTTCAATGTCTTAAATATTACGAGGGTTTTATAAATTTGTTTTGATTTCAATAGAAAGGTTTAATAATTAATTCAAGGTTTTTTTTTATAATTTTTGGCATTTAAAACTATTTTTAAGAATTAATTATTATCAGTTTAATTAAGTTTTATTTAATTAAAAATATTTCAGAATATAAAAGTGTAAATAATAATCGTTTTTAAGTTTATAAAAAATATCTCAGAATTTATAAAATTTATTAAGGGTTTAAAACTATTTTAAAAAAACTAAAACAATTAAAATGGGCAAAACTGGGCTACACAGGCTCGAACCCGGGTCACTGACCGGGTCGAGGCACACACGCACACACTAACCGCCCGACTACGGGTCTCGTTAGTTTAATACACGGAAAAAGAAATGGTTAAACAGATTTTGAAATCATCCCTAATCTCCCACAAACCCTAGAATCGAATTCCTGTAAATACGGATCGATTAACCCTCTGTCATGGTGATTTGACAGAGGGCTTTCGTTCCTATCATGAAAACGCGACTGTAGCTTTTGGAATTACCTGATTTGGTGTCGAAATGAATGAGAACTGGGTTGAGTTTCAGAAACGGCCGACTTAAGCTTGATTCGATAATGTAGGAGCGATATGATAGAATTGATTGTTTAGAGAGTTGTAGTGTGTTGTCGTTAAGGTTTAGGGACTGGTATTTATAACCAATTTCATGATTTAATGTCGAATCGGTTGAGGAGGTGGGGGTTGCGCCGAAAGCCTTTAATTCGAACCTACGCGTGACCATAGTTGGAAATCGGGCATTGATGGCATCGGGGTTGGGTCGCATGCGGGAATGGAACTCGAGGTTCACTGCATTTGGACGGGAAACGCGTTTTATGACTAAAACGGCTCGAAACCGGGTGTGGCGGGTTTCGAACCTGGGACCGATTCTGGGTCTCGGATGTTTAATGAATTGGCAAAACAGGCCCTTGATGTTTCAAGTGTTTATTATTTTAGTTTTAAACTTTAGTTTTAGTTTAAAGTAAGTTTTAATGAATGACAGTTTTTGTCCCCGAAGTTTTTATAAAAGTTAATACGTTTAAATAAGTTTTCTCAATCATTTATAAAAATGATTTATATGAGTCATTTATTTATAAGTCTAAAAGACGAGTTTGTATCATTTATATAATCACAACTTATAAAGTTTAAGAATTTATATATATATATTTATACTTTTAAATAACACTCATATATATATATATATATATATATATATATATATATATATATATATATATATATATATATATATATATATATATATGTTTCAAGTATAAATTTGTTTTATTTTCCTTAACTATTAATTTGAAATAAAAATTCATTTTGAAGGAAATAGTTTTAATACGAATTCGAGTTTTAAATTTACTAACACGGGCAAGGGTTTAAGAAAAGATATGTCGGAAAATCCTGGATATTACAGTCTCCCCTACTTTAGGAAATTTCGTCCCGAAATTAAAGTAGAAGGGTTTAGTTAAGTTTACGATACGCATAAGGATAATGAGAAGGATACTTCACGTTCCCTAGTAAACTCTGGGTTATGTTTAGAGTTCTAAATGAGATGGAATGACAGGAATAAGATTACGCTCGAGTTTCTAAGTTTTCAAAGTATATGGTTGCCAAGAGTTTCCCTAAGAAGCATATAGTTTCATTGAAATATATGAAGATTTGTTTTCAGAAATGTATTTTAGAGAATAACTGATAAACTTCCATTCAAGGTTTAAAGTGAGATGCATCACTCAGAATGGATTCGACGATAGTGTAATGATTTGAGTTTGCAATCTAATACGTCTAAGGATTTGCTACGGTACCTAAGTTCCGTGGCTACCTTTTACGATAAGTCTTAGATTATAGCACACGACAGAGTTTACTATGTCTTCCCATACGCTGATTTTTCATACTTACGTGTGCGCCCGCAAGCATCTAAATCGTCGCATAGTCCGCATAGGTCCTTCCGTTTGTGTGTGGATCAAGAAAGAATACAAGAATTTGTTTAATTCATGACTATTGTTCCACGTAAGAGTGATCATTGATTAACGAGTCCCTTAGAGAGAAGCGTCATTGAATGATTACAGAGAAAGGAATGTGACAAGATTTAGAGTTTCAAAGTTTCCTCGTGTTTGAACAAGAATACCTCAATCATTAAGTAGTTTAAAGTCTTTACACTTTCCTCATGTTTGATCAAGAATACATCAAACCTTGAGTAGTTTAAAAGTCTCATACGTTCATCATGTTTGAACAAGCATACGTCAAACATGGAGTAGTTTAAAGTCTTATACGTTCATCATGTTTGAACAAGAATACGTCAAACATGGGGTAGTCTAAAGTCTTTACACTTTCCTCGTGTTTGATCAAGAATACATCAAACCTTGAGTAGTTTAAAAGTCTCATACGTTCATCATGTTTGAACAAACATACGTCAGACATGGAGTAGTTTAAAGTCTTATACGTTCATCATGTTTTAACAAGAATACGTCAAACATGGAGTAGTTTAAAGTCTTATACGTTCATCATGTTTGAACAAGAATACGTCAAACATGGAGTAGTTTAAAGTCTTATACGTTCATCATGTTTGAACAAGAATACGTCAAACATGGAGTAGTTTAAAGTCTTATACGTTCATCATGTTTGAACAAGAATACGTCAAACATGGAGTAGTTTAAAGTCTTTACACGTTCATAGTGTTTGAACAAGAATACGTCAAACATAGAATTGTGTTTGAACAAGAATACGTCAAACATAGAGTAGTTTAAAGTCTTTACACGTTCATAGTGTTTGAACAAGAATACGTCAAACATAGAGTAGTTTAAAGTCTTTACACGTTCATAGTGTTTGAACAAGAATACGTCAAACATAGAATTGTGTTTGAATTGTGTTTGAACAAGAATACGTCAAACATAGAATGGTTTAAATTGTGTTTGAACAAGAATACGTCAAACACCGAATAGTTTAAATTGTGTTTGAACAAGAATACGTCAAACATATAATAGTTTAAAGTCTTTTAGTTTAGCTTCAGTGTATAGAAGTATACAATTACGTTTTGAGTATAAAGCGGTTATCTAACTACTCTAGTATTTAAGAGCGGTGTGGGACAGCGTTTGGAATAGGATTAACCGTTATACGCTCTCTCACAAAAGATTCGAGTCGTTCAGAAGGGTAGGTTTTCGATGTTTGGTTTTGTAAGGAGTCAAGGGAAGTACTCCGCTAAAGAGAGAGTAATGTCCTCCTTCTTGCTAGTTTCTAGTATCAAGAGTGAAGTTTTCTCGTGTATTTGGAATGTACGTTTATCAAGTCTTATAAGGTTTAGTTGGGACGAACACAAAAAGTTTTCAAGACTAAGAATCCAAGTATGAGTTTCGATAAGTCAGTTGATTTCAAGTTTCAATATTAAGTTTTACATGATCCTTTGTTGTACGTGCTCCCTTTGGGTTAGAAGGTGTTTGGTTTCAAGATACGGTTTTGAATATTTGTATAAGTTTTTTTTTTACATGACTCAAAAGTCTCTGACCGTGTGTATACGAAGTTTAAATGTTTTAGTAACGTGCTTTCAAGCCTTTAATTCTTGTCGTGATCTATAGCAAAACCTTTACGTGACAAGAGTTTAATGAGGAAAATCTCCAAGCATAGGGTAACGGGAAAAGTTTCGATATGATAGGGTGTTTACAAATGATTTATCTTGTTTCATAACAACATGCATAGTTTTTCTTTTGTATAGAATGTACTCAAGAGGTTCAAAAATGACGAGTTAGGCAACGATAAGTAGTATAAGTAGGACTTTATAAAATGTCTGTATGATTGCCAAACGAAAAATAGGTCAAGTTTAGAAGTGTTAAGTCTATATAAGGGATAAGGATCATAGTTGATCACGACAATGGTTCGTAAGTCGTGTTGTTTTAAAATGGTGCTTACGAATTTAGAAGGTTTGTTCAAGATTTATTCTTCAGTTACAAGTGTCACTTAGGATTTTTTTTATAGTTTAATGCCACGTTGCTAATTATCTCGGATATTAACGCGAGCTGCTTTTGACGAAAGTGTTTGGGTAGGAGTGTTAAGTTTGTAGTACTAGAAGGAAAGTCAAGCTAGTAGGTGATATCAAGATAAATTTCAAAATAACTTTCGTTAAACGTTTCAAAATTGGGACTTCTAGCCCTTACAATTTAAACGAAAAAATTAAGGTGTGTAAGTAAGTTGATCTAATATGTTCAAAAGGTTTTTATTCATAATACTGAGTTATCATAGTAATATTTTTAAAAATAGTTTTGATTGGAAGTTGATGGGCTAACGAGGAGGATTCCCGAAAAAAGGGGTGGTCACAAAGACTCACTTAAGTACCCTATTTCCCTAGCCAGAACTTCCTTATGGGCCTACAACTTCTCTCAGGTATTGTCACCGATGTTTGGGTTTATGGTACTATGTCGAGGTTCATTGTAGGTTTAGAGTCTTAAACGTGGAGCTTGTTTATTCTATAGTAGGCTTCTTCTCTTGCGGGAAAACGATCAGGTTACTAATCCCTTTGTTAATGTACTTTAGGTTTAAAAGACGTTAAGTTTTGTTTACAAGAAACGGTGATGTGTAAGTTTTAAGGACGTATGAAGGTTTTGAGGTATATAAAAGTGTAACAAAGTTTTGAGTTAGTCATAAAATGAAGTTTGCTTGAGTGACGAAAAAATGAAATGAGACACAAGGTTTCCCCTTATGTGCCAAGTTTATAAAATAATGAAGTTTGTAAAAGGATTTGTAGGGCAATACATAGTTTTAATGGGCTGTTAGTTCAAAGATCATGAAGTTTAAGGATGCATGAACACTTTGAGATGTATAAAAGTGTAGCAAAAGTTTGAGTGAGTTATCTAGAGTAGTTTGGTTGAGTGATGAAAATAAGATGAAACACAAGGGTTTCCCCTTAAGTGTTATGTTCATAAAATAATGAAGTTTATAGGAGAATTTGTAGAGTAATACATAGTTTTAAGGGTTGTATTGCAACGATCATGAAGTTTATTGGGTAGTATCTATAAATATAAGTTTATGTATGTAGTTTTTAAGTATAATCTCGTAAGAATTTCTCCTTGAAGGTAACTCCTTCAGGTCATGACGAGTAAGCATGCTGTCATGCGACAAGACGGGACTTAAGAACCATAGAATAAAGGTTATAGAGGAAAGTTTTTGAATCATGAATTTATGAAGCGTAAAGTATTTGAGATGGTACTCATTTAGTGCATATCACTAAGCGAGTACTTTGACATATCAAGAGAAATTTGAGCTCACTAATGTTTAGAGAAGTCACGCATTCCTATAAGTGGATACTCATCCCAAGAATTCCCAGGAAAGCATACGGGTCCAACGGTTGATTTGGATTTATACGAAATGCTTTCCTTGACAGAATTTCCCAGAATACAGGTATCCACCCTTCCGGTCCGCATAAGTTCTCCTACATTGTCTAGAACTTAAATACTCTTGACGAGAGTTTGTTGGTGGATTAGACTTGAGGCCTAAGAATATATCCTCGATGTAGTAGACACTTGTCGCACATAGGTAAGTAGAAGCGTAGAATTTTCAAGCGTTCACGTATAAGGATTAAGAATAGAATGAGGAGAAAGTTCCTAGTAAAGGACATGAGATAACTCATGTTTGGGTCTCCTAAGTTATAGTCTAGGTCATGTGTCTAATAACCTAATTCCCTATAACCAAGGCTCTGATACCAATCTGTCACACCCCAACCGACGGCGGATTATACGTCGGGGCGGACGCGGTTGTTCAATAGCACAAGGTTGACTAAAGTTTCAATATTTCATTAATAAATAGATTCAAAGGTTCAATACAAAGGAAATAACAAGTATACAACATTTATTTAATAAGTAGTCTAGGTCCAAAGCGTCCTATATGATCACAAACAAGTCTCATGATGTAGAACCTGAAACATGTGAAAGAATCTGTCAACTACAAAATAGTTGGTGAGATACAAAGGTTTTGACACAATTTAACAAGTATTTGAAAAGAATTACAATTCACTATGATATATGCATTCTATAATGTAAGTATGAGAAACAAGTATCTTAAACATTGTGCACTTCAACCCTCCAACCAAGTTTAGGCATAACCCGCAGGTTACCCTTATAAGTCTCAAGTTTAAAAGTTTAATTCAGTAAGAATCACCAAGGGCTCCCCCCCGAAGGGGTCAATCAATCAAGGTGGATTGGTCAAATACAATAGATCTATTATTGTTACTATAGGCTTGATCAAAGTTAATGAATGTGCTAGTTTTAAGTTTAATCTAAGCATACAAGTCTCAAGTTAAACATAAGAATAAGCATCTAGTCATAGTTGTACAAGAATTGCATAAGTTTAATGTTTTTGAACATGTTTCACCCCAAAAGTATAGAAAGGAAAAAGGGGCTAAGTATACTCACTTGGATTAATGAAGAGTATCCGACACGGATAAGTATTTGCAAGATTTTGAGGAAGAATACCCTCACAATAAGCCTAAGAATACAAGTCTAAAGATTTAAATATGCTTCTACAAGTCTATGGCAAAAGATCTAGGATTTTGAGATTCGGACTAGGCTTCCATATATGGGATGGGATTGATTGAGTTTATAAAGTTTAAATTTAGTTTTAAAAGGAAGGTTTTGAATGTAAGACTTGGATCTCAATAGCTTAATAAGTTTATAGTTTTAGAAAAATTATTTAAGTTAAGAATTAAAGTTAATAATTATTTTAAGAGTAAAATAATTATTAAATACATAGTATTTAAAGACTAAATAGTGATTTAAGATTTATAGAATTTATTTAAAGTGTATATAGTCATCATTTTTTATGAAAATAAACCATACACTTAATAAGTGTAACTTATAAGTCTATAAGTATTTTCAACAAAGTCCATGCTTAAAATTATAAGTTTATAGGTCTTCCTTACTCACGAGAGTTTCATAAATTGTAAGTTTCTTTTAACCTTAGGTTTAACAAAAGAAAACTTCTAAAATAAACAAAGTGTATCTATTTACTATGTTTTATGAACAAGTGAATAGACGAATAAATAAATAAATAATCGATCTATGATACCACTTTTTATAAAAATGCATAATTTCGTGGGTTTTCAATGTCTTAAATATTATGAGAGTTTTATAAATTTGTTTTGATTTCAATAGAAAGGTTTAATAATTAATTCAAGGTTTTTTTTATAATTTTTGGCATTTAAAACTATTTTTAAGAATTAATTATTATAAGTTTAATTAAGTTTTATTTAATTAAAAATATTTCAGAATATAAAAGTGTAAATAATAATCGTTTTTAAGTTTATAAAAAATATCTCAGAATTTATAAAATTTATTAAGGGTTTAAAACTGTTTTAAAAAAACTAAAACAATTAAAATGGGCAAAACTGGGCTACACAGGCTCGAACCCGGGTCACTGACCGGGTCGAGGCACACACGCACACACTAATCGCCCGACTACGGGTCTCGTTAGTTTAATACACGGAAAAAGAAATGGTTAAACAGATTTTGAAATCATCCCTAATCTCCCACAAACCCTAGAATCGAATTCGTGTAAATACGGATCGATTAACCCTCTATCATGGTGATTTGACAGAGGGCTTTCGTTCCTATCATGAAAACGCGACTGTAGCTTTTGGAATTACCTGATTTGGTGTCGAAATGAATGAGAACTGGGTTGAGTTTCAGAAACGGCCGACGTAAGCTTGATTCGATAATGTAGGAGCGATATGATAGAATTGATTGTTTAGAGAGTTGTAGTGTGTTGTCGTTAAGGTTTAGGGACTGGTATTTATAACCAATTTCATGATTTAATGTCGAATCGGTTGAGGAGGTGGGGGTTACGCCGAAAGCCTTTAATTCGAACCTACGCTTGACCATAGTTGGAAATCGGGCATTGATGGCATCGGGGTTGGGTCGCATGCGGGAATGGAACTCGAGGTTCACTGCATTTGGACGGGAAACGCGTTTTATGACTAAAACGGCTCGAAACCAGGTGTGGCGGGTTTCGAACCTGGGACCAATTCTGGGTCTCAGATGTTTAATGAAATGGCAAAACAGGCCCTTGATGTTTCAAGTGTTTATTATTTTAGTTTTAAACTTTAGTTTTAGTTTAAAGTAAGTTTTAATGAATGACAGTTTTTGTCCCCGAAGTTTTTATAAAAGTTAATATGTTTAAATAAGTTTTCTCAATCATTTATAAAAATTATATATACGATTCATTTATTTATAAGTCTAAAAGACGAGTTTGTATCATTTATATAATCACAACTTATAAAGTTTAAGAATTATATATATATATATATATATATATATATATATATATATTATACTTTTAAATAACACTCATATATATATATATATATATATATATATATATATATGTTTCAAGTATAAATTTGTTTTATTTTCCTTAACTATTAATTTGAAATAAAAATTCATTTTGAAGGAAATAGTTTTAATACGAATTCGAGTTTTAAATTTACTAACACGGGCAAGGGTTTAAGAAAAGATATGTCGGAAAATCCTGGATAATACAGGCCACTTGTCACACCCCAACAAGGCAGAAGTATGGTGTCACACCCCAACCGACGGCGGAAACGTCGGGGCGGGACATGTAGACTGTTCATAAGCTCATGGTTTACTAAAGTTGTGATAATTAAACAATAACTTTCATTTCATAGCTCAAGTAATCAAGTACAACTCTTACAAAAATAAAAATACATGAATAACTTTATTAAATTTAAAACTAGGTCCTTAATCCTAAGTGAAGCGAACCCGGGTTGGTTCTGGTTGAGCACCATCGTCCAACCGCTGGATCAGTGGTCCGATAGTGTTATAATGTCGGGTTCACATGGTGTTAATCAGGAAATAGAAGGGGACCGGGTTCTAGGTATACGAAACACGCAAAAATGGTAAAGGTGTGGGGCTGTGACTTGAACCCGTGACCTCCCCTGTACGAGTCAAGTGTCTTAACCGGTGTGTCTGGGCAGATGCCTTGACAAGGTAATAGATGCGATTAGTTTTAAACAACAACGCCCACTCCATCTCCTTCCCCAAAACGTACCCGTCCCAAACCCTAACTCCAAATCGGTCTGATTGATCCCCAATCGACCATGCAACCATGGGGCTTTCGTTCCTTTGATCAAAACAAAACTATTGACATTGAAATTACCTGTCTTGGTTGTGTATCGAGGGCCGACGGCTAAATGGTCAGAGATGGTGTCCTTGATACTCGATCGATGCACTGGAACGAAATGCGAATCATTCGAGGATTGAGAGAGTTTCTAATAGGTTATGCAAAGGTGTGGGAATGATCTTTAACGTTTAATTTTGTCTGAACGTTCAAAACGATTCAGACTTGAAGGTGACAGCTGTGGGATTGCTATTTGAATTAATTCGCCTTGTAAACAATGAATTGGGTCGTGGTTTGGTTCTGAATTCATATGAGTTATGGCTACGCGTGATTTGGGGACGATTACGCGTTTCAATTACGTGATTAGAGGGTGAATTGGGCTCGGTTTGACTCTACGAAGTCAAAACCGTTTGAATTTGAAATTAGTCACTACAATGGTCAAATAAGTGTGTTAGGTTGGTCTAGATATGGTCGTTCAGTGGTTTCCTATGTTTGGCAAGGCTCATAACAATCGGATTAACTGATTTGTGGTGATGAATTCACATCAATTGGTCCTCTTTGACTTTTAAAAATCAAACTTGGTCATGGGTTGTGAAATGGGTTCAATTTAGGAGTAGGCTTCAAGTTAGGGGTCCAAATGTTCAAAATGAGGGGTTCAAAGCTAGATTTTATTTTATTTCAATTGTTTATATATATATATATATATATATATATATATAAGAATCTAAACATTATATGCTCTATTATTAATAAAAATTCCATTACTCATGAAATTATAAATTGTAATAATTGATTTATTCAAAATAAATGACTATATATATATATAATCACGTTTATATATATATATATATAAATGTTATTTACATGATTAAAATGCATAAGTTTGAAAATATATGTATACATATGTTATATATGAAATAGTATTTAAATCTATGATTAGGAATTTGAATCTATATTAATTGTTGTAACGTAGTGTTATTATTGTAATAAATAAATTAAAATAGAGCCGGAAAGTCATGGATGTTACAGTATCCCCCTGTTATGGGAATTTCGTCCTGAAATTGAATTGTTGGGGGCTACTAAATCAGGAACGAGATGAGGGTTTGGATTTTAAACGAGCCTTGACTGTTGGTTTGAGGAGTACAATTGATAAAAAGATTCAGGTTTGTTTCTCAAGATCAGACACGAATGATGATAGTGGGTTTAGTTTTGAAATGAACTCAAGGAGAAAAACCGTGGAATAAAAATTTGGATTCTGAAGGTGAGATGCATTACTTGGGATGGAATTGATAGGAATTTGACGATCAGGGTTTGTTTAAGATGTAGTCTAATATGATCAGGAATTGTAAGTTGATAAGAGATTTCACAAATATTGACCCGTCAAACAACATAAAACTTTATGTGACACGAATAACGCTACTTCTGATAATATGACAGGAACACTTATATATAGGAAGTACTAGCGGCGTATCCACCACGTCCTTATCATATCACATTAGTTTTGTTACTATATCCCACGATAGGTTTCATGTCATAACACACGACAGATTTCACTATGTCTTCCATGCACTGATTTTTATAATTACGTGTGCACCCGTAATTATCCAAATCGTTGCATGGTCCACATAGTTCATCCCATTGTGTGTGGGGTCCAGGGGGTAACACAAAAACACTTAATTCGTAACTATTGCTTTCACGTATGTGTTGCTAACAGTAACTATGTCCATAGATAGTAGAGCCAATCAGGTACTAAAGAGTAATAACGTGGCATAATTTAGGGTTTCATAGCTTCCTCGTGTTTGAACAATAATACGTCGAACCCCGAGTAGCTTTCATGGATAGGGTGAATAGTCATGCCTTGTGTATGATGTACTTAGTCAATTGAAACAATGCAAACAATCTAATTCCGTGTATAATGTAAACACTCATGTTTCATATATGGTCTAGTGTTAGGCATGTTGTAAGCAAATGGGTTTCATGTATAGTGTGAACAATTTGGTATCATGTATAAGCAAATATGTATAATGTGATCACTCTAGTATTATGTATTTTATGCATGTGTATTGAGTCTCATGCGTATCGGAAACTATCGGATTTTGTAGGCGGTCGGGTGTGTTACCTGGCGTTCATGCACAATGTAGGTAGATGGGTTCTAACTTTTAAATTCGTCAGTGCTTATATGGACGGTTAACGGCGAAATGATTCACTTTCCGAAGTTGGCTAGCAAGCTCAAGTTTATAGTGACAAACCGTAGTAGGTGTAAATAGTTCCGACAATGACAAAAATAACATAGAGGATTACAATGCATAATTTATTCCAGACTAGATCCCTATTCAACTCCATCTTGCACTAGCTTCAATTGGTTTCATCTAATGCTTCGGCATTGACTTGAGTTTCGTTAGTGTTTATGTTGAAGGCACTCCCACGAGCACCACCTCGGTTTGCATTGGCTATCCTTGGGCATTGGTTTTTGAAGTGGTTTGGATTACCACATTCATAACAAGCACGCCCATTAGTAATGGCTGGTACAACTTGATTGGCAACTTGGTGATTGGCTCGGTTCCCTTGGTGGGTTTGACTAACATGTGATCTGGATTGACAAGTGTTTGCTACATGACCATACCTTCCACAATTGGCACATAGACGGCATGGCATGTTTGGGAAGTGGTGATAGTTGCACGTGTTTCACAGAGGGTTGTTGCCCACATATGGTTTCTTATTATGGTTTTGGGCTAGGGGAGCTACTTGGTTGATTGGTACGGCAGGGGTAATGACAGCAAAGTTACGTTTCTTATTGGAGTGAGGAGGTTTGGATTTGTCTTCCTGAGAGGGTTCAGAAGAGGCTGTTGAGTCATTGACTTTTTTTGTGCCTTTCCTTGTTAGTGTACCCGCCTTCACATGGTTATCGGTTAATGTGGCAGCTAAGCGGATAGCGTCTTCAAGAGTAGCTGGATTTCTTCCTAGGACTGTATCTTGGATTTTCATGGGTAGACCACCGATGTACTTCTCAATACCCCGAGTTAGTGGGGTGACCATGTCGGGTACCAGAAGGCTTAACTCGTGGAAACGAGTTGTGTCGGCTAAACTTTCACCACTGTCTTGGGTAAGATCCCAAAACTCAGCCTCCAACTTCTTCATTTCATTAAGAGGACAGAATTCCTCGTTCATGAGTCTCTTAACTTCATCCCATGGCAAGGCCATGGTCACATCCACACCCCGGTTTCTCTTCTCACCATTCCACCAAGTGAACGCCCGTTTCTGAAAGACGCTGGTGGCATAGCGAACCCGGAGATGGTCAGGGCAATCACTGTTGAGAAAAGTGCTTTCAATGCTTTCAAACCATTGAAGGAGGCCCATAGCCCCTTCGGTACCATAGAACTTGACGGGGTTGCAGGAGTTAAAGTGTTTGAAAGTGCATTGGGGTGGGTTGGCACCACCACCACCATTAGTTCAATGGGTACCACTAATGGCTCCATTAGCTTGGGTGAGTTGAGTTACAAGTTGTGCAAGGATAGCAGCAATGTCGGTGTTGTTGTTGGTCACGGTAGCACGACGGGGAGGCATTCTACAGATTTGTACAAGACAAGAAGAGATGTAAGAACTTATGAAAGTTGATTGAATTTAAAAGGGAACAAGATAATAGATGAAGTAGTAAATCATAGTTTGGATTGTACTCGAATAGTGACATAATCACTTGAATACTATGACACATTAAGGTTAGTTAAACTCATATAACTTTCAAGGAGACATGCTTTAGCCTATAAGTAAACACTCATCCTGGGAATTCCTAGGAAAGCATACGAATCCCTCGGTTGATTGGGATTTATATGAAATGCTTTCCTAAACAGAAAACTCAGAATACAGGTGTCACCCTTCCAGATTGCACATGTCCTCTACTAGTTAACAAAGTTTAAAACCCTAACGAGGTGTAAAAATAAGTTTTATGATGTCCCACATGCTATGATGGTGATGATTTTAGAGAAGGATTGAGGCTTAGGGTAAGGGAAAAGGAATTATTATTTTTGATTTATTGTTTAGATAACTCCTAGCAAGAAACGGGGTCTAGCAAATAATCATATAGCACATAGCATGTAGCATATCATATAATCATAGAACATGGCAATAATGGGTGTCCTAAGGTTATAGTCTAGGTCAAAGGTGTCTAATAACCTAATTCCCTATAACCAAGGCTCTGATACCAATCTGTCACACCCCAACCGACGGCGGAAACGTCGGGGCGGGACATGTATACTGTTCATAAGCTCATGGTTTACTAAAGTTGTGATAATTAAACAATAACTTTCATTTCATAGCTCAAGTAATCATGTACAACTCTTACAAAAATAAAAATACATGAATAACTTTATTAAATTTAAAACTAGGTCCTTAATCCTAAGTGAAGCGACTTGAAATCTTAACTCAAACACTGTACCTGAAACATGATAAAATGAGAGGGTCAACTATAAATAGTTGGTGAGCATACATAGGTTTTGACACCACAAGTAAAGTTCAAATGTGTTGTGTACAATTCATATGATTCATGGTTTATAAAGCATTTATGGAGAATCTAAGTTAAGCTAGATGCACAAATGGAACTTTGTAATTAAAGAGCATAACAACACATGTTATCCTAATGTAGGGCATAACAACACATGTTATCCTGATGTAAATGTAGGGCATAACAACACATGTTATCCTAATGTAGGGCATAACAACACATGTTAGCCTAAAGTAATGTATTTGTGTTTGCACGGGTATATCATGTATATGTAGCCTTAACAATTAGCATTCAAGCATAAAGCACAAATAAACACATATGATCATATTGTAGAATTGTAAGTGTGTACAGAATAGGTGGCAAGGTGGCAGGGTGAAGGGGTTATGTAAACTCACCTTGATATTAAGGATGTAGCTAGCACAAGAGAATAGGTGGCAAGGTGATCCTTGTACTCACAAAGCTAACCAGAGTGTAATGCGTATGAATATGAATTAATAAAACGTCTAAGGCAAAGTCTAGGGTTTCAATGGGTGAGGGTATATGGAGTTGTACAATGAGTTCGTGTTGTATTATGAAAATGGATAGGGTTTGCGTTTTGAATTCAAATAAGTGCTTTATAATCATGGGGAATTGAAGTATATGGTTTAAAATAAATAGGTGACTTAGGGTTTACGTTTGAATAACTAATTAAATTAAATAATTATCATTTATTTATTTAATTAGAAAAATAGTGTGAAATTATATTTATTCAAATATAATTTAATTAAATAACTTTACTTTAGTTATTTCTTTACTTATAAAGGTGTGTAAATAATATTGGTATAAAAATAAATGTTAAATATACTTTTAAATCCAAAGTGTGGATTATATAAATAATAAATAAATTTTATTTATTTACCATTTTAAAATAAGTATTTATTTGTCTTAAATAAAGTTAAAATTTTATAAAACTTTATAAACTTTTTTTTAAGGAAAGGTATTTTATAAAATATTGTCTTCATATTTATAACGTGGAAAAATTATTACTTTGCAAAAATGTCTTTATATAATTTTTTTGTTAATGAAATTAAAATGACATTTCAAGAATAAATTTGTGATAATAGTGATTTTATATTGAAAATTGAAAAACTTGGTTTTATTCAGTTCAACATGTTGTAGGGTTTATAAAAACAATTTTTATAAAAACTGTGGAGCTTTAAAAACGGGTTTTAAAAACAATTGTAGGGAGCCGGGATCGAACCCGGGTTGGTTCTGGGTGAGCACCATCGTCCAACCACTGGACCAGTGGTCCGATAGTGTTATAATGTCGGGTTCATATGGTGTTAATCAGGAAATAGAAGGGGACCGGGTTCTAGGTATACGAAACACGCAAAAATGGTAAAGGTGCGGGGCTGTGACTTGAACCCGCGACCTCCCCTGTACGAGTCAAGTGTCTTAACCGGTGTGTCTGGGCAGATGCCTTGACAAGGTAATAGATGCGATTAGTTTTAAACAACAACGCCCACTCCATCTCCTTCCCCAAAACGTACCCGTCCCAAACCCTAACCCCAAATTGGTCTGATTGATCCCCAATCGACCATGCAACCATGGGGCTTTCGTTCCTTTGATCAAAACGAAACTATTGACATTGAACTTACCTGTCTTGGTTGTGTATCGAGGGCCGACGGCTAAATGGTCAGAGATGGTGTCCTTGATACTCGATCGATGCACTGGAAAGAAATGCGAATCATTCAAGGATTGAGAGAGTTTCTAATAGGTTATGCGAAGGTGTGGGACTGATCTTTAACGTTTAATTTCGTCTGAACGTTCAAAACGATTCGGACTTGAAGGTGATAGCTGTGGGATTGCTATTTGAATTAATTCGCTTTGTAAACAATGAATTGGGTCGTGGTTTGGTTCTGAATTCATATGAGTTATGGCTACGCGTGATTTGGGGACGATTACGCGTTTCAATTACGTGATTAGAGGGTGAATTGGGCTCGGTTTGACTCTACGAAGTCAAAACCGTTTGAATTTGAAATTAGTCACTATAATGGTCAAATAAGTGTGTTAGGTTGGTCTAGATATGGTCGATCAGTGGTTTCCTATGTTTGGCAAGGCTCATAACAATCGGATTAACTGATTTGTGGTGATGAATTCACATCAACTGGTCCTCTTTGACTTTTAAAAGTCAAACTTGGTCATGGGTTGTGAAATGGGTTCAATTTAGGAGTAGGGTTCAAGTTAGGGGTCCAAATGTTCAAAATGAGGGTTCAAAGCTAGATTTTATTTTATTTCAATTGTTTATATATATATATATATATATATATATATATATATATAAAAAAAAGAATCTAAACATTATATGCTCTATTATTAATAAAAATTCCATTACTCATGACATTATAAATTGTAATAATTGATTTATTCAAAATAAATGACTATATATATATAATCACGTTTATATATATATATATATATATATAAATGTTATTTACATGATTAAAATGCATAAGTTTGAAAATATATGTATACATATGTTATATATGAAATAGTATTTAAATCTATAATTAGGAATTTGAATCTATATTAATTGTTGTAACGTAGTGTTATTATTGTAATAAATAAATTAATATAGAGCCGGAAAGTCATGGATGTTACATATGTGATGTAACCGGTATATCGCATTGAACACAAGTACAAGAGAAACTAAAAGGAAAATTGTGCATTACATTGAACCATACTACATGCTTCTAACGAAAGTACAAATACAAGAAAAATCTCTAAAACAACACAAAGCGTCTAAATGCCTAACTATAACCGAAGTACATAATCAAAACTAAAAACAATAGTTCTAATCCAAAAGCGAGCCCTCATAAAAATCTCTTCTTCAATTCTGTTTACATGAAAACATGTTTCGAAAACGGGTCAACTATATAAATAGTTGGTGAGTTCGTAGGTTTTGCGACTCTATAAAAAGTTTTTGATAAAAAAAATCCAAAGTGATCAAAAATCCATTGATCGAGTACACATGTATTAGACAACATATTACCATGAGCCGCAATCAAAGCCTCGACAAAAAATAAAGTACCCCATACGGAAGTTTAATGCAAACAACCTCCTAAAAAAATTGGCTAACTTTGCGCCCAAGTGACCCTACAAGTCTGGTTGGCACGACCAAACCATGAGCGGGGGTGTCAACCCAAGTAGTACTACTCAAAATTCTCAACGGCTACGCTCAGCTAATTGATTGCCTAAAATTGGGGACTTTAAGGCATTATAAAAAAATAACTCATGTAATCAATGTATCATGTAACATGTGACAAAAAAAATGAAACAGCTTTCCCCCAAAAACAGTAAAACAGTAAGTAAAAAAGGGGCTGCGAAACTCACTTGGACAATGCGGGCGAGTGATGCGACACAGTCGACAAAAACCGATAAAATCCGAGTCCTAACAGGGTCCTACTAGTCAAGTGGACACAAACGATGCATTCAGGACTCCTAAAGGTTGTGACCAAGTCAACAAAACAAAAAGTGGCTATGTAATCGTTTGCATACCCAAAACCCGTGCACGTGCGTACGAACCGTTAAGAATTGTAAAACCGGCTTTTATATGAATTAATAACCTTAAAAGTTTAAGTTTTAGATTTTAATAAATAACATCAGTAGTTAAAAAGTCACATTTGATAAAATCTCATGTCACGGTTTCGTATGATCAAAAACGCGATTACGCGCGTAAAGTACGGTTTACAGTTTGAAAATCAGATTCGTCCGAAATTAGGGTTTAGTGTGATATTAGCACCCAATTTAAAAGTCAAATTTTATGTTTTAAATGGGGTTATACTTCTACCCAAAATCCCTTAGAATTTTTATAAAATTAATTTTATATTAAAATTTTCCAAAATTAATAACTTTTTATAAAATTTAAATGGACTATAATTCCAAAACCATACTTAGACATAAATTTACTGCTTAAAATTTATAAAAATTGATCATGTATATAAATAAAAACTTCTGACATAGTTTCATATTTTTTTAGTATCTAGATTATTTAATATGAATTTAATATTGTTAAAATTTTACAAATTCGAGAAAAATAGCTAAACACATGAAAACTATACCAAATTTTTACCATATTAATTTTAAATCAATATAAGATCCCATACCAAGTTTCAAGTCCTGATTTTATCCAGAAGTATACAAACCCTAAATCATCCGTTTAAACTTTATAAATACTAAACGTATACTTAAACAACTCCAATTTTCATAAAATTTGGACAGGAGTCTTAGTTCATCATATATCACTGTCTAATTTCCAGAATTTTTCAATACTCATAAGTATTTTTCCCAAATTTCCATGTATTAAACTTGTGTGAATTTTAATAAATAATCTATAAAGAGTTAGATAACCAAATTTTCCAGATACACATTTTAAAACATATTCTACTGATTAAAACCACTTTTGGGTGCTAGATCAACAGTTTTTAAAAATTCATCAAAACAATTGTCGTATAAAAATAAATATATTAGTTTCATTATTTGTTTCACGTGAAACAGCGCTGGGTGTATAACCTAATAACCACTAAAAATACCAAATATCTCAATATTAAATATTTTCGGGTTCAATTCTCAAACAATGACTTATAAAACTATTCTAACATAAAATCAAAGCTTAACGGGTAAAGTTTATACCTTCCGTATAAATGGTTCGCGTACGCGGAACCTCTCATATGACATGCAATACGAACCAAAAACACCATTAGGATCGTTTTTATCTCCCGAGCATTCCCACATGCTCAAAATTGACATGCAATGCCGTTTCGATGGCCATGCAACCCGATCAATTTCCTGTTTTCGATCCTAGAAACTGTTACAATCTGTTCGTATTCAAAAATATACTTCCCAACATCTTATCGAAATTCGTTCGGTGAAAACATTCATATATGTGCTAAGAAACTACTGTCAAAAAATCGTCACGATCCAACGGTCGGATCTCCTGGGATCGACGATTCTTTGAGACCCGGTTTTTCAAATCCGAAAATCCGAGCAGTCACATTTGAGGGTATGAAAAGCATACCTAGAGAGCTCTGATCAACAATTTCTCAGGTAGGGTTTTGCGTCTATGTGTTGAAAAGATCATATCCAAAATTCATGCATTTCTAACGGTCGGATTTTCGGGGATCGTCCGGTCTTTAAGACTGCGCATGCATAAAACTTTCTGGACAGATTTTAAAAACTCTTTTTAACGAATTTAAGCAAGGATTTAGACAAATATGAGCTTACCATTGCGTTCGTAGCGTCGATAAATAGTTCTAGGAGAAAAACGGGCTTCGGCCGCCACCGGCCACCGCGCCGTACCACCGTTGACCGCCACGCACCACCGTCAGACCACCACTACTTCGCCGGAAACCTCTCCGGCCCTCTCCACTCTCTCTCTCTCTAACTTTTGCTGATTTTTTTGTAAAATGAGAAAGTGGGTGAAGATGGGGTATTTATAGCCCCTGTGGTCTCCAATCGCGTGTCAGTTTTTCGCTTAAACGAACCCGATAAAAATAGTGGCTTTATTTTACCCAAAAATAACTCGTTAGAATTTAATATTTCTCTCGAGTCCTTGCGTCTCGAAAATATATATCCTTTCGGATTTAAATTAAATTTTACGAAACTGCTCGACTCGGGTGTTAACACGTTTAGACCTGAACTTGATCAACTTTTTGACATTATAACACCAAAATAAATCTTGCTATTATCTTTCGTTCACTAAAGAGTTCCTTTCGTATGAAAGTATATTTCAACATAATAATAATACTATTATTATACGAACTCGTCGAACACAGGTGTTGACCGTAAAAGTCACGGTTGTCACACAACTAACACCAATCAAGGCCCAATACGGTCCATTAATGAAAGTAGGACATGTTATTGGGCGTTAACACTTAACTATGACTCACTACACTCCTACCTATACAACCCATTTAGAACAAAATGACAATTCAAAAAATATAAAACGATGTAACAATTTAATTGATGAAGAACGAAATTTTGAATTAAAAATATTAGATAAAAATTGAAATGAATTGTTAATCTAGTTGGTTAAAATAAAAGAGTTGATTAAAATGTAAAACAATCTTGATGATATAATAAGAATCCATAATACAAATTTATTTTTTAAAATTAATAAGAACATCAATATTATAACTATCTATAATTAATTTCATATAAATTTATATAGTTAGTGATATAATAAGTGTTAATAATTAAATTTATATTAAATATATAAAAATATATTCTTTTAATATTATTATTATTTAATATCATTATTAAATAGAAGATGGAAGCGGGAAAATAAGAGTAAGAAAACACCAGAGAGTAACACGTATACTCTCATTTAATAGGAGAGAAATGTGGGAAAATAAAGGTTAGGGGTATACCCGTGTGATTGTTATGTGGTGTGATAATAAAGTGCACGTTACGTGGCGCCACGTCATTTCCTTCATCATCACACCATACATCACTTGGCAAGGGGTATACCCAAGTGATTGTGGTGATGTGATAATTAAATATTTTTTTAAAATTTTTATTTAAAAAACAATAATTGTTCTCTTAGACATTTTCACAAACACTTGGTGTGTAGTATCATCCGAACTTCTCTTGCGCTTCTTCAAGCTCTGAAACTCATCCACCATGCTCTGAAACAGGCAGTAAATTTGTGAGCCTCCATAATCAGAGGCTCATCCACCAAGCTCTGAAACTCAATGCAACTCATCCACCAAGCTTCTTCAAGCTCTGAAACGAGAAGTAAAATTTGTGAGCCTCCATAATCAAAGGCTCACACAGAATGTTCTCCAAGCTCTCAAACACTTGTTTTGGGACAATTGATCTACATGCTTCAGGTCCTATCAAGTTCAGTATCACGCCTTGAAAGTGAAGCCACATAGGATCACACCGTGATATTGAGGGGTATACCGGATGCTCTTAGGAGACACTAGAAGTGACACGTGTCATAATAGTTGGTGATTTATTAGAATTAAATATGTTACATTTTTATAAATTGATTTCCCTTGTAACGTATGTCACTTTTTTATTAAATTGGGTATGGTTATGGTGTAAAAGAAAAATGATCCAAAAAACGATGGAGGTAGTTAAATAAAGAAAGAGATAATTAATTGTAATGAGATTTAATCAAAAAAGGCGTAGTTTTGATAGGTAACGGGTCTAGGCATGAAAATAAATGTAAGATTTAACCACAAAGCGACACGTGTTTTAAAATTTATTCTTTTATCGGATAAAGCATGTGAAACTTACCTTTTTGGTGTTTCATAGCAAAAGACGATATCGCCTGTAGCAAAACGTTAAAAAAAATGTGGATGAAAACTGAAAAGGTGATGAATAAAAGAAAAAAAATACGGATTCCAAAAGGGTCAACAACTCACCGTGAAGACGAATACTATTCTTTGATGATGTCGATAGTTACATGTGGTGGTTTGTGTATATATTCCGTTTATAGATTCGATCGCTTTGAAGATATTCTTTTCTTATCCACTGCAAAATAAATGGTAAAATACACGAACAATAATAAGAATAACAATAATAATAATAATACTAAACTATGTTAAGAACATTAATTTCCACATACTTAATTTTTTTTTCCGAAATAATCGTAACCCGTAAGTTTTGTTACAAATATCCACTAACCTCTAACAGGTAGTGTTTAATGATATTTGTTAGATAATTAATTGTCTTGAAGTGCAGCCGAACTTCCATCATCGCTACAACGATGTTATTCTAGCCTCTTAAATGACCATATATCACTAAGTGGTGATAATTGACTATTATTGATTTTAATTGTCACTCTTTTATACTAATTAACCATAACTGCTCCTAACTAGCTGAGTTTGACCAATATTGACATGAATTAGCCCTAATTACAACTAATTGACAATATTGACCCTCATTTACTATCGTTGCCCGATATATGCCCCTTAATTGATCTTAATTGGTGATTATTAACAAATATCGACCCTAACTGATCTTAATGGCGATTATTAACCAATATCGACCCTAAATTGATCTTAATTGCAACTAGTTGACCAATATTGATCCTTATTAACCATCCTTTACCAATATTGAGACCATTTGACTCTACTTGCCCATAATTGACCCCTATTAACCATCACTGATCAATATTGAGGCCATTTGACTATACTTACCCATAATTGAACCTAACTGAACTTTATTGATAAATGATAACCTTGATTTATCGTAATTGAGCCTAATTGCCCTTAAAAGTGTGTGTATGTATACACATACATACACACATATACATTGTTATACACATGCATACACAAACAATTACATACATACATATACATCCACACACGTATACACTTACGCATACATATACACACATAACACACACACATTCACATATGCATACACTACATATAAATACATACACGTACGTACAAATACACACATACACATAGATATGGATATATACACATACACAAACGTATAAACTAATTTTAACATGTTATACAGAACTAATTACTTTTTATTTGTATAAAACCATTTTTATTACATTAAAAAAGATTAAAAAAACGAAACTAAAATTTTGCGTTTATATCAATTTTAACATTTTACCTAGAAATAATCACTTTTTATTTGTGTAAATCCATTTTATTATATGTTGTTATTGTATTAAAAAAATTAAAATATTTTGAGTTAGAAAGACGTCGGAAATTTCCGACACATTTGCGACACAACTTATAATATTGTTTTGATTAATGTATTAAATACGAAATTAAATGCTTTGCGTCGGAAATGCTTCGCAATTTTCCGACACATTTGCGACGCAACCTATATTATTAGTTTTATTAATGTATTAACAACACTAAAATAAGAAAATTAAATGTTTTGCGTTGGAAATGCGTCGCAAATTTCCGACACATTTGCGACGCAACCTATATTATTTTTATTGATGTATTAACAACACTAAAATACGGAATTAAAAGTTTCTGTCGGAAATGCGTTGCAAATTCCGACACATTTGCGACACAACCTTTATTATTCTTTTTTATTAATGTACTAAGAAAATTAAAATACGAAATTAAAAGTGTGCGTCGGAAATGTGTCGCAAATTCCGACATATTTGTGACGCATTTCGTAAGACTTTAGGGTTTCACTTTTGGTCGCAATTGTGTCACAATTTTGTCAAAAATTGCGACGCAAAAATTTGCGTCGGAAATTTCCGTAGCAAACCCACCCATTTTCTAGTAGTGATCAAGCTTTTTAAAGTTAATTTCAAAGAAGAAATTATAAAACCTTCACATTGTTTTTTTCTTGTGTTAAAGTTTGCAACCATCAGTATGAAGTATTATAGTTTTCACAGTGAGATGTTATAATATCCCTAATTGAACCAAATTGCGAAGGTTTCATAAACTTTTTCAGTCGTAGGAGTGTCTTTTCAATTAGTATCATAATATGAAGTAACTCGCTTCAAAGTACTTCACGGATTGTAGTCATAAGTATATTTGAAAATGATATTGTCACCGTAACCTCAGACCTGAGATACATACTAGAACTTGATTTTACGAAAGATTGTTCTTTGACATAATATTACGCCATTCTTTGACCACGTAGCAATAAGGATTATAGTTGGGAGTATATCCAAAGTTTAGTGATAGTTGTATGTTATCAAGATGTAATTTTGTTCCCTTAACAAGTAAGTGGGATACATCCCTGGCGCCCTCACTGATTTAAACGGCTACATGTGCATGGTCATGCCCAAATTTAGAGTTTGATAGACCACTTTGATTCTGGATCGAGAAGGAGAATAATTAAACACTATATGAGAATGATGATTTGATCCATGTCTCATGTTTGGTAGATGTCCATTGATCGGACCCAACTGTCAAAAAGGAAAATAAAACATAAATAAAAGGAAGTTAATCCGAAGTTGTTATAGTCTCAAATGTCCAAGTGACCTTTCATCCAAATGAATAACATGCAAAAGTGTTTAAGTTATAATGCTCATAAAAACCCAAAATACTTAATGGAAACGGATGGTAGGGGTAAAAGTGTGAATTTTGCATAAACTTATTTTTTTAACTTGCTACGCTTTTTAATATCCCATTTTATATCATTAAATTGACTAAAAGCCATTCTAGAATTCGTGTTTCTGAAGGCACACATATGACAAATGATTTAACACTTAAGTTCTAACAACTATTTATTAAGTGTTTTATGAATTTTCATAAAAAAATATTTTTAGCCAAAAAGTGGGTTACTTTAACATATACTCAAAATTGTGTAATGTAGGGGACAAGGCAAAGTAGCCGGTATCAATTAAAATTTCCACTGTCCTCAATGTACAAAGAAATGTAATGCAATTAGGTCAAAGATGATTTGTGAGTGAAAGAAACTAATACTCACCTGATAACTATATAACTTTTCTAAAATATGTATTAAAAACTATATAATATAATATAAATATGTGTAACATTGCATTTATTCAACCCGTGTAATACCAGGTTTCTAACCTAGTGTGTGTGTGTGTATATATATACACATGGGGAGGTTCAAACAAAAAGTGATATTTCGCTAAGAAGCCTAACAAATGATAAAACCTTCAGAAACGATATCAAACGAACTCCGGTTGAGCTCATTCCAGCGACGTTGGAACCGTCTCGTCGAACTCTACAATCTTAGATTTTAGCGTTTAATTTTATGGTTTTTGTAAGGCCCCAAACCCGGGAGGCCTCACTTGTTGGATTTACTCATTCACAAACAATTCTTAAACAGGAATATCAAATAACGCAGCGGAAAATACTTCATTAAATCATAACTATTACATTGTTCGTACATGTGGAAGCGTAAACATTGCTTAAAACATAAATAAACTAAAGCAAAACATAACGGGATGAGTCTTCAAAAGCAGTCGGGTAACTCTTCATCTCTAGCCAAGCATCACCGTCCATCCTCATAACCTGCCTTAACCTGAATGTGCATACTAAAAAGTCAGCTACGCTGGTGAGTTCTAGTTTTCGTTCGATTTAAGAAATGGTTCATCATTCAAAACATTCATTAGGGTTTAATATCACGTATAAGAAAACAGGGCCTTTCATTCATAAACTTTCACACATTTAAACACATTGAACGGATCATTTGTTTAAAACATTTAACATTCATTTAAGTCATACATTACTATCTAAAATCTGTATCGTTACGCGTCTCTGTGTCCCCGAAGGAACCCTGCATGTCGTGGTCAACCGTTACGTATCACCGTCATTGCCACAACATTCCGTCAATTCCCTTTCTGGTATTGCCCCCAAGGCTAACTGCACGAGGACCGACAATACCCATTCAGTTGCCCCCTATGGCTCTCAGCCATAGGCCGACAACCTCCATTGAAGACTATGGCTCTCAGCCATTGACCGATAACTTCCATCGACGGTTATGACTCTCAGCCATAACATCGTCGGATCATAATTTAACCTCACGTGGGGTCACGTTAACCCCTGAGTAACCGTCGTTACTCCATACCAGTTGTACAACATCAAACCATTGGCAGGCCACTAAGACACTGCCCCCGTTGTTCTTATGGTAACTATGGCTCGCTGTCCATAATCTACCACAAGGCTGGGAATCTCATTCCCAGACTTCATTCGTCAATTCCCTTCATTCGACAGATTAGATTTGTAATGACTTCTTTAAAACCTTTGCCCTTTTTCTTTTCTTTTCATAAAACCTTTCCTTCACTTTCAAAACCCTTTACCTTTACTTTAAACAATTTCTTTATAAACATTAGTTCTTAAACATTCCGTTCATAAAACTTTCTTTCCATAAACTGTTCATTCCAAATCATTTCATTTCGTAAACATAGTTTCATAAACATCATTTTATAAAACAACATTTCATACGTATACACACCAGCCCGAAAACATTATATAAAACATTTAAAAGAGGGCTTCTAGAACTCACCCGATAAGCAGTTTCTGAAATACTCTTAGCTGGCTACGGAGCGTCACTATTGTCACTCACGATCTGTTATAATAAAGCCATACTTGTAAGGTAGTGCTCCTAGATGACACTAGACATCCCTATGCTTAAACCTAGTAGTTTCGATGGATTTGCTTATATCGAAACTTGATAGTTTCGATAGGTTGCTTCTGTCGAAACTTGGTAGTTTCGATAAGTAACTTAGGTATAAACTTAACTTCGAATCGTGGGCTCATATCGAAACTATGGTAGTTTCGATGGGTCTGCACATATCGAAACTATGTAGTTTCGATGGGTCTGCACATATCGAAACTATGTAGTTTCGATGGGTCTGCACATATCGAAACTAAGTAGTTTCGATGGGTCTGCACAGGTCGTCTTCCAAAAAATCCAAAGTTTTTGCATGCGAGTCTGATCGAGACAATACCTCAGTTTTCTTAGATCAAAATGTTCGGTTTTCATTCTAGATGCTATACCTAAGCTCATTTTCAAGTTCCATCCGCAAAATCGTTACCTTTTTAGCCAAAACCCAAAAATCCCAAAAACGAACAAAACTCAGATTTAGGCAAGATTATTACCTGTATCGAGATTCTGATCCGGAGGTTCTTCTCACGAGCTTAGCAGTAACGTGCTCCCTCAATTCCGGGAAGATCCGTCAACCTTCTCTCTCTAGACCCGAGCTCTCCTTTCTTTCTCTAGAAGTTGCGTGAGTGGGGAATGAGCAGAGAAGAGGGCTGCCCTGCCTCTTATATAGCTGGGCTTCCCTCGGCCCATTGAAGCCGAGCCCAAGCCCGCTCCCTTTTGTTTGAATATTCTGACTAAATCACCGGTCTCACTATATTTATTCGTTTTTATTATTTTTGGGATGTTACAGTTTTAGCCTTACGGTTTAGATTTTAGGGTTTAGGTTTTTTTAGGGTGGGGGTTTTAGGTTTTTAGTGGTGTGGGGTGGGGTGGAGGGGGGTTATGTTTTTGGGGTGCGGGTGATGGGGTTTAGGTTTTTGGGGGCGGGTTAGGGTTCCAACGTCGCTTGAATGAGCTCAATCGGAGTTCGTTTGATCACTAAAAGCTAAACCCTAAGAGCATTCACAGCAGTTCCCCATATATATGTGAGTGGGGTTCCCTATATTTTAGGGAGTGGTTTAAAGTGATTGGTATCATTTGGTTACATGATTTCAGAGTTTTTGTAAAACACAGCGGAAGTCTTTTTCAAAGGATTGTTTCATCATACTTTCAACCTCAAGGGTTGAATTTGTAAATACCAAAACTCAGTTGGAAAACAAAAGCCTTGTATTTACTTTATAAACATAGGGTCTCGGTACCCTTTTCATTTGATTACAAAACATTGTTTGAAATCAAATACATGATAAGCCACTGGAAATAGTACAACACAGGGTTGAACAGTTCCCTGGTCCTATCTACTTTATTTAGGATTTCCTTTTATACGAAGCCTGAGAATCCTACATGCATTCCATTCTTTCTTTTCCTGGGTCAGATCTCATGTCTGCCCATATTCCCTTCTCATCATATTTTATTCATTCCCTGGAAAATATTTTGAAAATAAAACGTCAGCGCAAACGCTGGTGAATACAATATCTTGACATTATAATCATTTGGCACAAACAAGTATTAATTTCATAATCACAACTTCCTGTTCAATCTACACACTCAGTAGGCCCGTCTTGTTCAATCGCACCACAGTATACACTGGCGTCATAGCTTATAACAGCGGACATGTCTACGCCTCCAGATTTGTTATAAGATAAGCACCAGCCTGTAACCTTTCTGATTTTCATGTTTTTCCTATGTATTTTATGCCGTGCAATAAAAGATTTCAACCTTACATTTATTGTTCATATACACTTACAAGCATACACGCGTTCATTATAATACAATATTAACGAAAACAATCTTACAAACCTCGAGGACCAAACTTGACCTAAACTTGATCAAAACTCAAAACAACATCAATATTACAAAACTACAAGGACTAGTCTTGAAACTTCCAAAAACCAACACAAGCACGGTCGCGCCTAGTCCTAGGCACGGTCGCGCTTGTGCCATGACCACGGTCGTGCTTAACATTAAGCACGGTCGCACCTCGTTTACAGTTTGACTCCGCAAAGTCAAACCGACTCAAATCTTGTCCAAAAATAGATTGTAAACACGTTTAGAAGGTCGCGAAACTTGCAGAAGAAGATATTCGGCTAATTGAGACTAAAACACGACCAAATACACATGCAATCGTCCAAATACTCGCAAATTCTAAACCGACTTTTTTTAAAACGAATCAAGTAATTGGGGCAAGAATCAAACGAATTAAGTTAAGCCCATACGTACCCGAGACATATATAAACTTCCCTAAACCCTAAATCCATCATTCCATCATCTCTATCTCGTCTGTCGATCAAGAAAAAGCCGCGAAGTCTCCCCGTAGCCGTCTGCACTTGTTGCCCATTCAAAACAGGTTAGTAATAGTTCATTAGGATCGTCTCTCCAAGCTAATAGAAAGCCCTAACTTAATTCGTAACCACATTACATGATTTTACAGAATTGAATCTGAGTTTTGATAAAAAATGGTTTTAAACGATCGACACGATAAACAGAATATAAACCTAATTAAATGGTGTAATTCGATTCGCAAACATCATATCAATGAAAACCCTAAGTTTCTAATCTGTTTTATTACAAGAATCAGGCGAATTGCTTCTGGAATTGACCAGACACGGTCGCGCCAGCCTATGAGCGCGGTCGTTCCTGACCAAGCACAGTCGTGCCCCGTAAGAGGCCCGGTCGTGTTTACCGAACAAACCAAGTCCTGACCTAGTCAGAACCATAGGCGCGGTCGTGCCGGATACGGACGCGGTCGTGTCTCAGGACCAGACTCTTGTTTTGACTTCTGACCAACCACGGGCGCGTTACCGACCAAGCGCGGTCGCGTACGTGCCGGGCGCGGTCGTGCCATATACAAGCACGGTCGTGCTCATCCCTTAAACAGAATCTTTATTTTTATTTTTATTCTGTTAATTTGATAAAAAAAAAACAGTTTAAATAATTATTTTTAAGACAAACCCTACACGTTTAAGAATGACAAATTCACTTCCGTCATTAAATAACGCAAATCAATAACACATATACATTGTTCATTAGGTCGAACTTAGCAATCTACAACACATCGCTGTTTTCCATTTGCTTGTGCAATCTTCACGCTACATAACACGTGAGTTACATAGCCCCTCTTTTACTCTATTTTACAAACGTTTTGGGGTGGAACATGCGTTCTATTTACATGTTTTCAATTATACACATATACAGTTCCATCCTATGCATGTTTACAGTTTTGCGCTTTGTGCTTGAGTACATTTTGTAGACCAATTATTATGCTCTTCATGTACAATCATTAACTAACAGCCGACAGTAAACAGTGGTAGATCTATTGAGTCTGACAAACCCACCCAGGTAGGGTGACTGTTACTGACAACACAAATTTTGAGTGCAAGTTACAAAGGTTTGATTGTATAGGTCACACGATGTTTTTCTCTCCATAAATGCCTTAATTGTCATGATTGTATTGAACTATATGCACACAACACGTATTTTGCTATTACACGATTAAACCTATGTACTCTCACCAACTTTCTAGTTGACCCTGTTTTAACCATGTTTCAGGTACTAATGTTTGAAGTGATCAAGATATGCTACACATAGGACTTTGGACCTAGAATTTAATTAAACTAGCTTATTTGATGTAATTTACATTTATGTTTTGTGGATTGATTGTGCTTTGTTGAACTTATCTATTTGCAATGAAAACAATTATTAATTATTCAAACTTTAGCAAACCATGAGCAATGAACAGTCTGCACGCTTCACGCCCCGACGTTTCCGCCGTCGGTTGGGGTGTGACAGATTGGTATCAGAGACTTGGTTATAGGGAATTAGGTTATTAGACACCTTTGACCTAGACTATAACTTTAGGATACCCACTTATGCCATGCTTCATGATTTACATGCTATGTGCTACATGCTATATGATATATGCTACATGTTTTATATGTATATATGAATAATAACTTAAATAAACAATATCCCTACCCATATCCTAAACCACATATCCTTCATGCCTGCTTCCATGTCATCATCAACATAACCTGAATCATATTCTTAGACTTGGGTCTATAAAATTTTCTTTTACATCCGTTAACGTTTTTAGACTTTGTTTAATTGTTAAAGGACACGTGCAATCTGGAAGAGTGACACCTATATTCCGGGTTTTCTGTCTAGGAAAGCATTTCGTATAAATCCCAACCAACCGAGGGACCCGTATGAATTCCTGGGAATTCCCGGGATGAGTGTTTACTTATAGGCTAAAGCACGTCTCCTTGATAATTATCTGAGTTTAAATTAACCTTAATATGTCATAGTACTCGAGTGATTATGTCACTATTTGAGTACAATCCAAACTATGAACTACTTACATCTATTTATTCTTCTATTTAATCCAAGAAAATCTCACAACTCTTACTGTGTCTAAATCTGTAGAATGCCTCCCCGTCGTGACAACAGCAACAACAGCAATAACACTGACCTGGCTGCTTTACTCACACAGCTGGTGAACCAAATTACCCAAGCCAACAACAACAATAATGGCCATGCCAGTGGAAGTGTTGCTACTGGAGGTGGTGGTGGTGCCAACCCGCCACAATGCACCTTCAAACACTTCAACTCCTGTAATCCCCTCAAATTCTATGGCAGCGAAGGAGCCACGGGACTCCTTCAATGGTTCGAAAGCATTGAGAGCACTTTTCTCAATAGCGACTGTCCCGACAACCTCCGTGTTCGTCATGCTACTAGTGTCTTTCAAAAAAGGGCACTTACTTGGTGGCCTGGTATGAAGAAAGACATTGCTTTGTTTGTAGCAAAATTTCTCACATGTTCTAAAGTCAAAGCTGAGCATCAACGTCCTTCTGGGCTACTTGAACAACCGGAAATCCCCGTGTGGAAATGGGAGAATCTAGCTATGGATTTCATCACTAAACTCCCTCGCACTTCGAGCGGTTATGACAGCATCTGGGTGATCATTAACCGTCTCACTAAGTCCGCACACTTCTTACCTATCCGTGAAGACTATAAGGTTGAGAAATTGGCCCGAATTTACATTGACGAGATCGTGAGTCGTCACGGCGTTCCTTTGAACATAATCTCCGATAGAGATGCTCGTTTCACTTCTCGGTTTTGGCAATCTCTTCAAAAGGCACTTGGTACACGACTGGATTTGAGCACGGCCTACCATCCCCAAACTGATGGTCAGACCGAGCGAACAATCCAAACCCTGGAAGACATGCTGAGAGCCTGTGTCATCGACTTTGGTGGCAATTGGGATTCACATTTGACACTTATCGAATTTTCCTACAACAATAGTTACCACACCAACATCGACATGGCTCCGTTTGAAGCTCTCTATGGTCGTAAGTGTCGTTCTCCCATATGTTGGAACGAGATTGGTGAAGCACAAATCACCGGTCCCGAGTTAATTCAAGAAACCTCCGACAAGATTTTCCAAATCCGTGACAACATTCGAGTTGCGAGGAGTCGGCAAAAGAGCTATGCCGACAAACGACGCAAACCCTTGGAATTCCAAGTTGGTGATCTTGTACTTCTAAAGGTGTCTCCTTGGAAGGGGGTGATCCGTTTTAGGAAGAAAGGCAAGCTAGCACCTCGCTATGTGGGTCCATTCAAGATCCTTGAAAGGATTGGGAAAGTGGCTTACAAGCTTGAGTTACCTCCATCACTTGGCAGCGTACATCCTACATTTCATGTGTCCAACCTCAAGAAGTGTCTTGCTGATGAAAACCTTCATATACCTCTTGACGATGTGCGCATTGATGAAACGATGCACTTCGTTGAAAAACCAGTCGAGGTTATGGATCGTGAGATAAAACAACTCAAGCGCAGCCGTATTCCTATTGTCAAGATTCGTTGGGAATCTAAACGAGGACCCGAGTTTACTTGGGAACGAGAAGACCAAATGAAGCTCAAGTACCTACATCTTTTTGCTGAAGCAGTAGCCTCAACCAGTTGAATTTCGGGACGAAATTCCCTCAACATGGGGATAATGTAACCTTTCTGATTTTCATGTTTTTCCTATGTATTTTATGCCATGCAATAAAAGATTTCAACCTTACATTTATTGTTCATATACACTTACAAGCATACACGCGTTCATTATAATACAATATTAACGAAAACAATCTTACAAACCTCGAGGACCAAACTTGACCTAAACTTGATCAAAACTCAAAACAACATCAATATTACAAAACTACAAGGACTAGTCTTGAAACTTCCAAAAACCAACACAAGCACGGTCGCGCCTAGTCCTAGGCACGGTCGCGCTTGTGCCATGACCACGGTCGTGCTTAACATTAAGCACGGTCGCACCTCGTTTACAGTTTGACTCCGCAAAGTCAAACCGACTCAAATCTTGTCCAAAAATAGATTGTAAACACGTTTAGAAGGTCGCGAAACTTGCAGAAGAAGATATTCGGCTAATTGAGACTAAAACACGACCAAATACACATGCAATCGTCCAAATACTCGCAAATTCTAAACCGACTTTTTTTAAAACGAATCAAGTAATTGGGGCAAGAATCAAACGAATTAAGTTAAGCCCATACCTACCCGAGACATATATAAACTTCCCTAAACCCTAAATCCATCATTCCATCATCTCTATCTCGTCTGTCGATCAAGAAAAAGCCGCGAAGTCTCCCCGTAGCCGTCTGCACTTGTTGCCCATTCAAAACAGGTTAGTAATAGTTCATTAGGATCGTCTCTCCAAGCTAATCGAAAGCCCTAACTTAATTCGTAACCACATTACATGATTTTACAGAATTGAATCTGAGTTTTGATAAAAAAATGGTTTTAAACGATCGACACGATAAACAGAATATAAACCTAATTAAATGGTGTAATTCGATTCGCAAACATCATATCAATGAAAACCCTAAGTTTCTAATCTGTTTTATTACAAGAATCAGGCGAATTGCTTCTGGAATTGACCAGACACGGTCGCGCCAGCCTATGAGCGCGGTCGTTCCTGACCAAGCACAGTCGTGCCCCGTAAGAGGCCCGGTCGTGTTTACCGAACAAACCAAGTCCTGACCTAGTCAGAACCCTAGGCGCGGTCGTGCCGGATACGGACGCGGTCGTGTCTCAGGACCAGACTCTTGTTTTGACTTCTGACCAACCACGGGCGCGTTACCGACCAAGCGCTGTCGCGTACGTGCCGGGCGCGGTTGTGCCATATACAAGCACGGTCGTGCTCATCCCTTAAACAGAATCTTTATTTTTATTTTTATTCTGTTAATTTGATAAATAAATAACAGTTTAAATAATTATTTTTAAGACAAACCCTACACGTTTAAGAATGACAAATTCACTTCCGTCATTAAATAACGCAAATCAATAACACATATACATTGTTCATTAGGTCGAACTTAGCAATCTACAACACATCGCTGTTTTCCATTTGCTTGTGCAATCTTCACGCTACATAACACGTGAGTTACATAGCCCCTCTTTTACTCTATTTTACAAACGTTTTGGGGTGGAACATGCGTTCTATTTACATGTTTTCAATTATACACATATACAGTTCCATCCTATGCATGTTTACAGTTTTGCGCTTTGTGCTTGAGTACATTTTGTAGACCAATTATTATGCTCTTCATGTACAATCATTAACTAACAGCCGACAGTAAACAGTGGTAGATCTATTGAGTCTGACAAACCCACCCAGGTAGGGTGACTGTTACTGACAACACAAATTTTGAGTGCAAGTTACAAAGGTTTGATTGTATAGGTCACACGATGTTTTTCTATCCATAAATGCCTTAATTGTCATGATTGTATTGAACTGTATGCACACAACACGTATTTTGCTATCACACGATTAAACCTATGTACTCTCATCAACTTTCTAGTTGACCCTGTTTTAACCATGTTTTAGGTACTAATGTTTGAAGTGATCAAGATATGCTACACATAGGACTTTGGACCTAGAATTTAATTAAACTATTTTTTTTTATGTAATTTACATTTATGTTTTGTGGATTGATTGTGCTTTGTTGAACTTATCTATTTGCAATGAAAACAATTATTAATTATTCAAACTTTAGCAAACCATGAGCAATGAACAGTCTGCACGCTTCACGCCCCGACGTTTCCACCGTCGGTTGGGGTGTGACAAGCCGCAATCCAGGAATTTCACCCGAGACCCGTGTATCCTGTTACGGGTTAAAATTCAGAGCAGGATCCTGAGCAACATGTGATCCAAGATCCGATATCCCGATAAGGTCAGTATCCTAAATATTACTAACGGCTACTTGTTTATTGCTTTATTATTCGCAGGAAAAACGTGTGCAACCACTAACGCCTAAAGACTCGGATGTGGAGATAGATGAAACGTGTGGAATGTGCGTAGAAGGTTTTACAACGGTCATGTGAGAAGATAGAGTCAAAGACTAGAATTTCAGATAGTTGGTTATGCTTATTTTTTGTATTTAATATGCAATGGATCGTTTAGAAACACACGACACCCGCACTTGCAATCATTGTAACACTGAGCATACGATCTCATTGGCTCTCTTTGTACTCGATAATTTTAGTTTTATACAAGACATCAAGGTAGCCCGACTTTCGTAGGCTCCCGAGGTTTTATGCCGGAGATCATCAAGGATCAAGGGCTTTCCTCATACACACTCGTGTTGATTTTACTGTTTTACATTCATAGATTTAACAAGCACACTATCTCACTCTCTAAATTTGGTTACAAAGTTAGTTTGAATAATTTTTACCCAAAACAATTTGGCGCCCACCGTGGGGCAAGTGGTGCTTTTTATCTTCAAATCTTTATTAAATTTTTTGTTTAATCATTATCTTTCGAAACTGATTTCAAAAATGTCGTCCCAATCTAAAAACATTTCTGTCTCTGCTCCATCTTCAACCTCCGGGCTAATCAGCCCTATTCCTCCCCTTCGTTCATTCCAGAAAAAGAATGATGGTCAGCCTCGGAAGAATGTTCCTGCGGGTTTTTCGGGATCCGGAATATCCGCTAGCCCACCTGTGCTCGTTTCAAATGACGAACTTCTCAAAGTATTCTCCGAGGTAAAGCAGCAAATGGAACAACAGAAAAAGACTAATAAAGCAATATTCAGAGAGCTCGAAAGGATCAAAGACTCAAAGAAACCGATGGAAGTGACAACTCTATTGCAACCAAGGGCTTTGAACTTTGACTATCCAGGATCTTCAAGTATCCACCAGGGAGATTTCCTACCCATGCAAAATGGAGTCACAACTCCGGCTACCAGGGTTACTACGACTCAAGATCTTGGATTCACCCCGGGATCATCTTTCAGAGATACCGACATGGGTAACACATTCAATTGTTTTTCGAATACTAACGAATCTGTGCAGGATACAGAGATCACTCCTTCCATGGTGAAAGAATTGAAAAAACTGAGAGAGATGATCTCTAGTGTGCATGGTGTGGTACAACCCATACCCGATATGCCCGCTACCAGCCACAGGATTTCCAGATTCGCTCCTCCCATTTGTGATGCTGAGATCTCGAAGCGTTTTCAAACTCCCAACATGAAGCTATATGATGGGACAACGGATCCCGAGGAGCATGTGGCGCAATATAGAGAGAGAATGGAGATCAACCCAATTCCCTTGGATCTGAAAGAGGCTTGCTTATGCAAAGGATTCAGTTCTACCTTAACAGGACCAGCCTTAAAATGGCTACTTAATGTTCCTCCATACTCTATTACTTCATTTGCTCATTTAATCAACTTGTTTAACAGTCAATTCTCTTGCAGCGAAACTTTTGAAAGATTGACAAGTGATCTGTATAGGGTAATTCAAAATCCTAGAGAATCCCTTCGAGATTATGTCAGCAGATTTGGCAAAGAATCCCTGGATATCCCGAATCTCGACGTAGCCACAGCAGTCCAGGCCTTCAAAATGGGATTGAGGAAAGATTCTCAATTCTATGAAGACCTTGTCATGAACCCTAGTAGGAATCTTGACGAGGTCAGAAACAGAGCACTAAGGTTCATCAGACTCAAAGACGATAAGAAGATTCAACAAAGAATGGATGCTCCAACCAGTTATAGTCAATCTAACCGAAAGACTGAGACTGCACCTTTCAAACCATATAAATCCAAGCCATATTCCAAACCTGATAATCACAGAGTCAATGCTGTGGAAGATGACGAGGAAGAAGAAGAATATCCTAAGTTATCTGAATACTGTTTTTCACTTGACATAACTGGTTTGTTATATGCTATGGAGGATTTTGGAGACAAATCCAGGTGACCCCATAAATTCGAAAAGAATATCGGGGGCAAAGATAAGTCCAAATGGTGTGCCTCCAAGAAGATTTCGGACATATCACTGAGGATTGCATTGCCCTGCGTAAAGAGATAAGTTATCTTTTGAGCAAGGGATATCTTAAGGAATTTCCGGGCAAAGGAAATAAGCAAGTCAGGGATCATGATAAAATGCCGCAACGAGCCAAATCTCCGCCACCCGATGCTAAGGCAATAGGTTTTATTTCTGGTGATTCTGACATTTGTGGTACTTCTTATTCTGCAGCTAAGAGAAATGTAAAAAAAGCTAAAACAGAAAAAGGTGATAGACCCCTCAGAACTTCCAGTCTAACAGAAGAGAAGATAATCTCCTTCAACGAAGACGACCGGGATAACGTGCAATATCCTCATCATGATGGCCCGGCGATCACCCTATATATTGCAAATCACTTCATATTAAGAATACTGATCGATAGAGGAAGCTCGTGAACATAATTCAGCATGATTTTTGAAAAGGATGGGGATCCCGGATTCTGAAATTATCTCCAAATCTGCAGTGCTAGTGGGATCCAGCGGAGAAGTCAAAAACACAGTCGGAGAGATAAAGCTTCCGATATATATCGAAGGGGTAAACACTATACAAAAATTTTGTATAATTGATTCGTTATCCTGTTACAATGTTATACTAGAGAGACCCTAGATACATGATATGAAAGCGGTACCCTCGACATACTACTCCTTGGGGAGTAGTAAAATTCAACAACGATCAAAAAGATGCAAAAGATTGTCATACTTCCTCAATGAAAGCATTAGTGAAGACTAGACAACCATATCAATTAAAGAAACATGCAAGAGACGTCCAAGAAGCCAAGGAGCAGGATGTCAAGGAATTATCCCTAAGTCTAGAGAATCCTGACGTTAAGGTGTTTATTAGAACCAATATCCCGGAGGATATTGAGCAAAGCCTCACAAGATTACTAAAGAGCAGAATTTCAACTTTTTCTTGGAAGGATGAAGATATATCAGGTATTTCTAAATATATTATTACACATAAACTAGGACTTGATAACAGTTTTAGGCCTATACACCAAAAAAGAAGGAAATTCACTCCAGAAAGAAATACAGTCATCCAAGAAGAGGTTGAGAGAATGTTAAAAGCAGGAATGATAAGGGAAGTAAAATTCCCAAGGTGGCTAGCCAATGTTGTGGTGGTCCAGAAGAAGAATGGGAAATGGAGAGTTTGTGTAGACTTCACAGACTTAAACAAAGCATGTCCGAAAGATCCCTTCCCTCTACCACATATAGACTCAATGGTGGATGCTACAGCAGACCATGAAATGTTAACCTTCATGGATGCCTCGTCAGGATTTCAGCAGATCCAGATGGAAACCTCTGAAGAGGAGGATACTGCCTTCATGACTCCGACAGGTATCTATTGCTATATCTCCATGCCTTTTGGTCTAAAAAATGCAGGTGCTACATACCAGAGGCTAGTAAACATGATGTTCAAAGATAAACTTGGGGACACCATGGAAGTCTATATTGATGACATGGTGGTGAAGTCGAAGAAAGCTGAAGATCATCCCAGGGATCTTGAAGAAGCATTGGTCATCCTAGATCATTATAACATGAAGCTTAACCCTTCCAAATGCCACTTTGGAGTGGGGGCAGGAAAATTTCTAGGATATATGGTAACCAAAAGAGGGATAGAGGCCAACCCTGAGCTGATCAAGGCAATAATCAATCTGAAATCCCCAGCCAATACCAAAGATTTTCAAAGGCTTACCGGTAGAGTAGCAGCACTCAATAGATTTATCTCAAGATCCTTAGAGAGGTGTAAACAATTTTATGATGTCCTAAAGAAAAACAAAAGATTCGAATGGGAAGAAAATCATGAGCAAGCACTAAAGGAGTATTTATCCACAGCTCCTTTACTAATGAAACCTGAAGATGTCGAACCATTATCATTATACTTAGCAGCATCTGGACATTCTGTAAGTGCTGTCCTAGTTAAAGATCATGAAGGTCAGCAGCATCCGGTATACTATGTAAGTAAAATTCTACTTCCGACGGAAACCAGGTATTCTCATTTAGAAAAATTAATATTAGCTTTAATAATGGCATCTACTAAACTTAAACATTATTTTGAGACTCATGTTGTACATGTTAAAACTAATTATCCAATTAAGTTTGTTTTGAGAAAGCCGAAAATGTCTGGAAGAATGGCTAAATGGTCAGTCAAACTCAACGCATATGATCTCAAATATGAGCCCAGGATAACAATAAAATCTCAAGCACTCACAGACTTTGTGGCTGATTTCAGCAGCGATATCTAACAAGAAGAAGATCTCGAAATTCAACAACTAGAGGAATCCAAGGATAAATGGATCCTATTCACAGATGGTGCATCTAATATAAGAGCTACAGGTCTTGGAATCATACTAAAATCGCCAGAAGGGGACATACTACCCCAGTCAATAAGCTGTGAGTTCCAGGCAACCAACAACGAGGCAGAGTACGAGACGCTGATAGCAGGATTAAAACTTGCTTATGATATGAAGATCAGGTATCTCCAGGTATATGTAGATTCATTATTGATTACTAACCATTTCAATAGCTCCTATGCAGCAAAGGGTGAAAGGCTAATCAAATACCTCGAGATAGTTAAACAATTATCTATGAAATTCGAAATCTTTAATATAGTATAGGTACCAAGGGAAGACAACGCTGAAGCTGATACCTTAGCAAACCTTGCCTCAGCACTCAAGATCCCAGAAGGAACCACAATACCGATTATAAATACCCTAAGTCCAACAATTGAAAAAAAAAACGAAGTGTCCAATATCGAAGCTGAAGAAGCAAATACTCGGGATCCGGAGCCAAGTCAGATATCCTGGATCCCACCCATTATAAAATATTTACAAGATGGAGAATTTCCGAAGGATGAGAAGAATCATATGGCTTTTCGCATGAGAATATCTCGTTTTATAATATTAGATGGTGTTTTGTACAGAAAATCTATTGCAGGTCCTTATTTGAAATGTTTAGAAGATCCTGAAGCACTTTAAGTCCTCAGAGATATACATGAAGGCGACTGTGGAAATCACACTGGTGGCAGAGCACTCTTCTCAAAGATCCTAATGATAGGATACTATTGGCTAACCATGAGGAAAGATGCCATGGAGTATTCCCAAAAGTGTGATGCATGCTAGAGACATAGCAACATCCTTCACCAGCCAACAGAACCCTTGTACCCAATTATTTCTTCCTGGCCATTTATGAAGTGGGGAATGGATAGAGTTGTCAAGCTCCCCAAGGCACCTGGAGGAAAAGTATTTATGTTAGCAATGACAGACTACTTCTCCAAATGGATTGAAGCCGAAGCATTCGTTAAAGTCAGAGAAAAGTAAGTTATATCCTTTATCAAGCACAACATCCTGACGAGATTCAGTATCCCAGCAGAAATAACATGTGACAACAGATCTCAATTCATTGGCAAAAGAACAACCAACTTCTGTGCTAGCTGGGGAATTAAGATGAAAACTTCTACCCCTGTGCATCCTCAAGCCAATGGACAAACAGAATCCAGCAACAAGATCATCATCAATAACCTCAAGAAAATATTGGGAACAAAGAAAGGGAAATGGGCAGAAGAACTGCCACTTGCATTATGGGCAGGTAGAACAACCGTAAAAAATGCAACAGGTCAAACCCCATTCTCTTTGGTGTTTGGCACTGAAGCTATGATCCCCACATAGATGGTTATCCCTACAGCCAGAACCAGTCTTCAAACTCAGGAAAATAATAGTGAAGCTCTCTCAAATGATCTTGATACCATTGATGAACTCAGAGATCTTGCCAAAGTTCGCATTGCAGCCTATCAGCAAAGAATAGCAAGATCATATAACAAAAACATAAAGATCAGGAGGTTTCAAGTGGGCGATCTCGTCTTAAGAAAAGCATTCCAAAATACCATTAATCCTAGCGATGGAAAACTCGCGCCAAAGTGGGAAGGCCCATATTTGATTGATTCAGAGGCAGGCAAAGGTACTTATTGGCTAGCAACTCTGGAAGAGGATATATTACCAAGATCCTGGAATGCTATTCATCTAAAAGCCTTCTTCATGTAAGTTAGAATTTAAATTCTAACTTATAACGGTACGTATTCTTTCCATTTCAATTAATTTTATTATCATTCCAAATCAATATACTGACTTCAACGTCGAAGGGGTGTTAGCCTAGCTTCACCAAGAGTTCCTGTCTTGCAGGAAGTATCTCCAGGGATCCCGACACAAGACAGAGATTGACCATCTCTCCTACGTTAAGGTATCCTACATACCTTCTAAGGTTTAAAGGTTTTCACCTCTCTACGAATTGAGTTTAAACACTCCACCGGTTGCGCACGATGTTCGATTATAGTTCAAGGTGGTGCGACCAGACCATGTAAAAGTGGTTGACAATTTCATCACTGTTGGCTATAACTTGTTCTCTACGATAGTAACAGCCGTGTTACTCCTAAGGTTTTTAGCATTTTCATGCTAACTCAAGTCTAGCTTGGCCCACGCTATTATGTCTTGGTCCACGTTATTCTGGCTTGGCCCATGTTAATCTGGCTTGTCCCACATTATTCTGGCTTGGCCCATGTTAATCTGGCTTGGCCCACGATAATCTGGCTTGGCCCACGTTATTTTTGACACATTTTATTTGTTTACTTAGCAAATGCTTATCATTGGTATACTAATTCAAGAGTTGCGATCGAATCAAAGACTTATGCCAATTCTGAAATTCCACTACTGATCATACAATATGATTGGCAAACATACACAGAGGACAACTCAAGGTTACAACATTTCTTGTAATATTCGTCAAAGTTCTCGTATGTGTATCTATCTATTTCAATTTTTATACCTAAGCTAATTTTTTGATTCATCATTAAAGGTAGAATCAAAATTGGTTTGACTAAGTCATGATTCGCTCTACTTATCGAGACTAAGATACATTTTTAAAAATTCATAAATTATCCTTGAGGATTCTGTATCCCAAAAAATTTGCTTAAATCCATTTTTTCCAAAATAAACATCCAATTTCTTCAAATACATTCAATATAAAGAACAATCATGGCAGAGTAGTCAAAAGATACTAATATTAGTCATGCAAGAAATAGAAAATATCCTAGGCTTCATCCAAAACATGACCCATCCACCCAGGATATAAGCCAACAAATTTTCTATTCCGTACCAAGATCCAATCAACAAGAAAAATAAATTGTTCAAAGTTGTCTAAACAAACACATTCATATTAAAACCACAAATACTAGGGCTCAGGCCTAGGCATAAATACCTTCACCGCCCTGATCAACCACCTTACCTGCATCCACTGCCTCATGCTCCTCAGCCACCGTTGCAGAACCTTGAACCTGATCCTCAGCCACCACTTTCCCAGCATCCTTCTCTGAAATCAGCTCTCCTCCCAACTCAATCACCAGCCTCTTCCACTCCTCAACATCCCATGCGCTCCTGTCAAAATCCTTATCCTCAGCCTCCTGTCAAAATCCTTATCCTCAGCCTCCTTGGCCATCTTGATTCTAGACTGGAAGATAGAAATGGCAGTAGAAGTTTGAGCTTGCTCGTTGGACTCATCAATGTTACGAGCATGCTGAAGGAGCGTCTCTTAATTTCGGCTTTAACCTGAGCGAGTTCCTTGGAGATATCTGAAAGCTTCTTATCTTTAGCAACTCCACTCTTCTGTAATTCCTGGATCTTCAGTTTGTTCACATCAGACTCTTTCAGGAGTTGCTTGTGGAACGCAGCCATCTTGTTCAGAGCCTGTTTCACTTAACGCATTAGTTGATATGCAGGGCTAATTCTATTATTTAGGATAATGAATTTTACTCACCAGATGACTAAGATTGTGCAGGATCCTATGAGTATCAGAAAAGTCTGTGCAATCTTGGATGGACAGTTCGGTAGGATCCGAGATCTTCCTTTTCTTATTGGAGGATGGCTTAGCAGTGGAAGCTTCAGGCTTAGGAGCATTCGGTTTGGCTGCTGAAGTGAGGGCTTGTTGAGATTCCTTCTTGACAGCTTTACCCTTAGTGACCATGTTGTCAATGTCGTCAAGGGCAAATTTGGAGCTTGATTTGCGAATGCCTATTTCAAAAGTACATGTTAATTTATCATTAATAACTAACAAAATGAAATATTACTGTATTTATTACACAACATATCCGTGCTGGAAAAAGAATCTTCAAGAATAACCTCCACCTGAGAAGCTCTGAACCTGAAAGTCCGCTCGATGGGCTCAAAGCTAAAAAAGGCAGCTACCTTCTTAGAAGTATCCGGAGTAGGAGGAGCGAGGATATAAAACTTCGGCACTGAAACAAAAATAAACAGTTAGTATCCCAAATATCAAGTTTCTAAAAAATCCTACAAGACAGGATCCTACCCTTCACGATCCACTTATTTGACAACTTATCCCCATCAGGGATTGAGTCTCTTCTCACGAAAAAAAAGTTATTTTTCCACTTCGAATCATTTTAAGTTGTTTTCTAGATCAGATGGGTCATGTCGGATTTGATTTGAAACAACAATCTGGAAGAACCGTGGCTCTTAAGATTATAAACGTGGGCTAATTCCGAAGCAGAAAATTCTATGGCATGATGTTGAATCAGGAACTCAAGGGTGTGCAAGGTTCTCCAAACCATAGGCATGATTTGGGCATAACTAAGACCACTTTTCTGGGAGAAATCAGTGATAAGAGGAGGAAACGGATAAGTGAACCCTAGAGAAAAAGGGAAGAATGGAAAGCAAACCCAACTCTCCGAGGTGAAATCGGCTCTGGTTTTGGGATCAAAGGGTCTAGATACGGTATTTTCAGGGAAAAAGCCTCCAAATTTGACGGATTGGACATCAAGATCCGTAAATTTGCATTTTTCGGAATCTGGATTAACTATCAAGTTTTGGCTATGAAGATCGTCAGAAGGAGTAGAAGAGCGAGTATGATTTTTAGCCATTTTTGAAGCAAAAAATAAAAAAAAACGATAGAGGGACAAGCTTCTTACCTGAAGATAGCAGAGAAAACTCGAAGAAGATGACTTCGGATTAATAAAAAAAGAAGAGTTAATTTAGCCCTAATAATAACCGCTTTGTCAATTCTTGGACATTTTTGTGGCAGGTGTTATAAGTTGTGAGTGGAGGAGAGAAAATGTATAAATTTTTTTATATATTTGGGAAAAACACTGTTCACCTGCATAAAATTTTTAATATTTTTTGAAAGTGTTGTGAGTGGAGGAAAGAGAAAAGGTAATGATAAATGTATAAAAAAGTATTATTTAATTAAAAATGAGAGAAAAATGTAATGATTTTTAGTGTAATTATAGAGATGAGGATAAGGAAACTGATGAGAATGCTCTAAGGCTAAAACCCTATAATTCAACCCTAAAATATGAACCTTAAAAGCTAAACCCTAAAATCTAGGATGGTAGAGTTCGACGAGACGGTTCCAACGCCGCTGAAATGAGTTCAATTGGAGTTTGTTTGATATCGTTTCTTATTTTGTCATTTCTTAGTTTCTTAGCCAAAACCCATTCTTATTTGAAAACACACACACACACACACATATATATATATATATATATCATGGTAGAATTTGGTGATACAATGCAACGAGTTTATCATATGCATATTATCGTGTAGCAGAATATGAAGATTCTAATGCAACGAGTTTATTTGGCATGTTGTTTATATCAATGTTAGATCATGATGGCAAATCGTCATTAAGAATGTAAGTAAAGACCAGCCTAATTTTATAATTCGCACTAGTGTCCGCAAAAACTGAGTTTTGCCGAACCAGGTTTGGAACACCTTTTATTTGTTAAAACTTAAAGATCGAAAAAGTTGTGAAATATGCTCTGAAGGTTCACAATTTCATATTATATATCATATACTAGCTTTAACCCCATGTGTTACACGGGGTGGAACGTTAAGATTATATGATAAATATCTTAACAACTTTTTTTTATACAAATTTGATATTGTATTTGTAACTTTTTATTTTGTTACATGTTAAGATTATATGGATGAGAATAATTACAACATCAAAAAATACATGAAAATACATTTCATAACTTGTGTACTTTTTACAATACATTAAATTACATGTCAAATGAAATCTTACAATGATTATTTACAAATATGAAAATACTTAATTGTATGTAACATTTGAAGTGGCATTGATAACTTTCCCATGTTTACCAAAGATTAATAGCTTGAGTCCATCTTTACTTTTAACTCTTGATAATGCAACATACAACTGATCATAAATAAACACTGGATATTTTAGTACAAACCAACATTTGAAAGTGGTTGACTTAAACTTTTATTCATGGTCATTACAAAACATACAACAATTATATATTTTCTTATTTTAAGTTTTGATGAAATTATTTTGTCTAAATATGTTAACTCAATTATAGTGATAAAATTGTGACGATCAATGTTGCTTCCAAATATAATCTTCGCTTCTATAACGCGATTACCTAGTTTGACCTGAAGTCTTGTTATATTACCTAAAGCATTTTTACATCAATATTTCTAAATAACATAACTAGAACACTGACATTTAAAACTAATTTATGGTTTAAAAAAACCTGATAGTATAAGTCCATTTAGAAAATCAGGAGATTATAAGCTTTCATCAAAATCATCATCAAGATGTTATAATTGGTGGATACTATTTGTACTTGTATGCGAAAAATCTCGCTAAACTTTTAATACTAAATCTTTTATTAAAAAATAATAATAATAAATATAGAAATAAAATTTAAATTTCAACACTATATCGTTTTTTAAATTCAAAATTTAAAACTCCAAAATTTAAAAATTTCACTCCTTAATATTTCGACACAATTAAATTTAAAATTCCAAAATTAAATACGAAAAAATTAAAACTAATAAATTAGAATTGAAACTTGTAAACATATTTTTTGAAAAAAAAACCCTCATCATTTAAAAAAATAAACTTTAGAATATAATACACTTTTAAAAATAAATATTTGCAAGTTTCTTAATTTTATTAAAATTTATAAATCAAAATAAAAACAATTTATAAATGTCAAATTTAATTAAAAAACTACTAATTAGATATTAATAAACTTTATTCTAACACATATTTATTTAAAATACAAATATAGTTTTTTCAAATTTTATACGTAAAATTAAAAAAAAACATGTTTTTTGCTGATAAAATTTTAAAAAATAATTTTTTTAATAATAAAACTTTAATGATAATTTTAAAAAATAATTCCTATTTTAAAAAAAATATTTTTTGATTTTTTTTTTTAAATATTCAATTTTGATGATAATTTAAAAAAAAATGTTAGCTAGTTGTAATAATGATTAATTAATTTGTTAAATATAATTTTCTGAAAAAAGTCTAAATATAAAAATATTAAATGAAGAATATAAGTGTGGTTTTTGAGGGAAAAATTGTGAGATTAAATGTGGTGATTACAATTGACAAAACCATTTAGTTTTTTTATTAGAATATGGAATATTAAAGATCAACCCTTATGAATACTAAGGTGAACACTTTTATATTTTTTTTTAATTTTCATATTTAGCTCTTATATATAATTTACGTTTTTAACACGTTTAATTTATTTTTATTTTTTTTAAATCCGAAATAATTTTTTTTAAACGAAGTTGTATTCAAAATCGAGTATTTTATATCGTAGGCTATAGTGATTACCGTTACAGTTCCAGTACTGTGACGAACCGCACTGATATTGAGGGCGAATAACATCGTTGCCAGTATTGGTATTATCAGACCCGATATCGGTGTTTGTTTTTATGTTTTATGGTTTTCGGTCGATATAAAGCATGACTTTATTTTTTGGCTTGCTCGTGCAACATTTATGTGACAGAACAATTGCAAATAAACTTTTCTTTTTCTAATGTAAACTACACTGAGTCTCGGTCCATTTATGAACCGAACCGATAACCAACGGATAACATCAGTGCCGTTATCGGTGTTGCTATTTTTATTTTTTTTATCTTTTTCTTTATAACTTTTTAATGGATTTTATTTTTATGGTTTTTTTTGTTCTCGACGGTTTCACACGGTTTTATCATTTCGTTAAAAGACTTTTTTATTTGTTTTTTCTTTTTCATTTTTACAACGTGACTTTTTCGTGATTTCCCAAGATAGTGTCACTAGATGTTTTTTTTTTAACATTTTTATGTTCAAAACTGAGCTGACTTAACTCGCGCCCCATCACAGCGCGCAGATAAACACCAACAATATCGATACTCTTCTCAACAATAAAGTATTCGTATTTAAACACAACCATATATAAATAGCTTTTTATATATTGGGGTTGGCGGCCCAATGATAAAGATAAATTTTCTAGAAACACTTAAGGGGTTTGGAGGTCACGGGTTTAAGTCCCACTAGCGACAGGATTAAAGAAATTCGCCTTTCAAAAAAATATATATATATTGAAAAGTCAAACATCAAAATTGCTATTTTTTATGGATTATGGCTAAAAACATTTTTTTAATGGAAGTATGTAATTAAAATTGATTTTTAGTTATCAATGGTTATATTCATGTACTTCATATATCTAATTGATTTTGCCATTTTACAATCCCTTGATTAGGTTGATCAAAACCGAATTTCTTTGAACATGAAGGGTTATTCGTTTAGTTAACCAATAAGATAAAGTTAGAATTAATAAATCTTGATATCCTATCATGGATATAAATAAAAAAAAAAATCTTACTACTCTATTAAATAAAAATCTTTTCAGGACATGTGTCACTCTCTGGTTACTCCACACTTTTATTTTTCCGTCTCTCTCTCCTATTAAATACTAGTTTAAATCCCGTATTTACACACGGGTTGAAAAACGTCAATATATAAAGTTTTTAAATCTTTATGTGTATATTTTATAGGTGTAAAAATATATTACATATACTAAGAATAGAAACAAACTCAAAATATCTAAAAATTAATATATAATTGAGTTTCGAAAATACGTTAATTACTATTTAATGTAATTTGACTTTTATTTATTATTTGATTGAAATAAAAGTTACATAATTAAAATTTAAAATTTCTTATAATAACGGATAATTTAAAATAAATTTGTATTAGTATAGTTAGTGTTTTCTTTAAATATATATTATTATTAAAAGAAGTGCATTAAATAAGAGAGAGATGCGAGAAAAAATGATGAAAATGAATATAAAGGTGACATGCGGCACTAAAAAACCATTATTTATTATACAATATAGATTATATTTTCTATTTCTCTCTTCTATTAAATAATAATCTTTATATTAATAAATCTAATTACGGATAGTCATTATTTAATTACAAATAGTTATTATATTATCAATCAAATGTACTTAGTATTAACTAACATTTATCAATTAAATAAAAAAATTAATACTCAGTTGAAAAAAAAAGTTTTAAAAACTAACTTAATAGACCTTATAACTGTCACGACAAATTACATTTTTTAAAAACATATTTTGAAAAATGTGTTTGTTAACAAATTGCATTATATTTTATTCAACCGATGTAAAATACTGGTTTATTCACGGGTTTTTAAAAATAAATTTTTTTATTACTAAATATATAAAATTTTATTTATTTAACCTGTGTAATACACGTGATTCTAACCTAGTTTATATTATATAATAAATAAATGGTTTCTCATGCCACATGTCGCCTCCATATTCATTTTTATTATTTTTTCCCGCCTATATCTTATTAAATACACATCTATCTTTTAGTAATAGTATATTTTTAAAGAAAATACTAATTATATTAAAACAAAACATTTATTTTAAATTATCACTTATTATAACAAACTTTGAAATCTAATTATGTAACTTTTATTTTCATTCAAATAGTAAATAAAAGTCAAATTAAAGTAAAAAGTAACTAACGTATTTTTGGAACCCAATTATATATTAAAATATATACATAAATGTCACACCCCGCCGAAGGCGGAAACACGGAGGTGAGACGAGAGCGGTGCATCGAACACTTAGGCGCAAGAGAATGCTAATGGGTACACTGCAAATTTCAAAGAACCACTACAAACATACCCAAGAAAGTAAAGTGTCATACAAACCACGAAAACCAAAATACAAATTCAGGTTGTCTACATAAACCAAACATCCCAAATGCAGAATACAAAACTAACAACCAAGTCATAATCCAAAAGAAAGTCCCCAAAAGCAATTCACCAAACTAGTCATTTGCTTCAATTCTGTTTACCTGAAAAGCATGTTTCAAAAACGGTCAACTATAACAATAGTTGGTGAGTACGCAGGTTTTACGACTCAATAAAATAAGTAAATGAATTTCAAAGTGTAAAAGTAACCATCCGCGGATGATAAAGTACATGTGTTAAGATTTTAGTTACCCTGAGCCACAATCAAAACCGTCAGACTAGTTGTTGCCCCTGTATCCAGGTGTTAAATGCGAACACCTACTATGGCTAATTATGCGCCCAAATGACCCTACAAGTCTGGTTGGCGCGACCAACCCTAGGCGGGGGTGTCGACCCAAATAGTACTATTCATAATTCCCATCGGCTATTCAAGCTAATTGATTGCGTTAAAGTGGGGACTTAATGCATCTAAAAGTAAACCCAGGTAACCCTAATACCAAGTAACAACATGTAGTGAAACAGTTTTCCCCCCGTAAAACAGTAAACATTTAAAAGTGGGGCCGCGAAACTCACCTGAGAGTGAAACGCGAAAAAGTGCAGTAAAACAGTGAAACAGCCAACGGTGGTATCCTAACCGAGTCCTACTAATAAGTAGACACAAAATGTATTTAGGAAACCTAATATGTGTGGCTAAGTCAACAAAAGTCAAAAGTGGCTATGCAGTCAATTGTATAGCCAAAACCCGTGCGCGTGCGTACGAACCGTTAAGAATTGTAAACCGGCTTTTATATGAATTAATAACCTTAAAACTTTAAGTTTTAGATTTTAATAAATAATATCAGTAGTTAAAAAGTCACATTTGATAAAATCTCATGTCACGGTTTCGTTTGATCAAAAACACGATTACGCGCGTAAAGTCCGGTTTACGGTTTAAAAATCAGATTCGTCCGAAATTAGGGTTTTAGTGTGATATTAGCACCCAATTTAAAAGTCAAATTTTATGATTTAAATGAGTTTATACTTCTGTTCAAAATTCCCTAGAATTTTTATAAAATCAATTTTATATAAAAATTTCCAAAATTAATAACTTTTTATAAAATTTAAATGGACCATTATTCCAAAGTCATACTTAGACATAAAGTTACTGTTTGAAATTTATACCAATTGATCATGTATATAAATGAAAATTTCTGACCAATTTTCATAGTTTTTCAATATTCAGATTATTTAATATTAATTTAAAATTGTTAAAACTTTACAAATTCGGAAAAAAAAAGGTTAAACACATCAAAACTTCCCCAAATTTTTACCATATTAGTTTTAAGTCAATATAAGATCCCATATCAAGTTCCAAGTCCTGATTTTATCCAGAAATATACAAACCCTTAATCATTCGTTTAAACTTTATAAATACTAAACGTATACTTAAACAACTCCAATTTTCATAAAATTTGGACAGGAGTCTTAGTTCATTATATAATAATCACTATTTCCAGAATTTTTCAATACCCAGAATCTTGAAATTTTAAAGAAATTTTTATAAATTATACCCACTTTTTATAAAAATTACACCCCTAAACACTAAAAATAAGCATTTTTATCTAAACATAAAATTCTAGTATCCAAAATAATGAATTTTAGAAATCTTTAAAACATAAAAACTCAAAAAATTTTAAAAAGTTATATCGGGTAAATACCGGGTTTTTAACGGAAGAACCACCTGTGATCGTTAGTTAAATCAAGAATCACAAAAGTTAGCACATATAATGTTATAAAATATCATTCTTAACTAAAATATAAATATAAAAATTATTTTCGAGAATTTAATTTTTACCGTTTATTTAACGCGTTCGCAGTATACGCAGTGTATGCACTTAACCGGGTTTTCTAGTTCGGACCTTAGTGTTTGTCTAAGGTAGTATTCCTAGAATTCCTAGAAACACTAAAAATATATAAAATCATAATATTTAAAAATATAACGTATAAAAAGAAAATCGAGAAACGGTAAGGACCTGAAAAACCGCGGTTGTCACAATAAAGATTTAAAAATTGTATGTATTTATATTTTTTAACTCGTGTATATCATACGGGTTCTAAGCTAGTCTATATCTATACTATATAATAAATAAATGTTTTTGTATGGCACGTGTCGCCAGCATATTCAATCTCATCATTTATTTCCGTCTCTCTCTTATTAAATGCACCTATATCCTTATTCTAATAAATGATTTCAAAGAATGACACGTGTCATCACGATGTCTTTTCTCACCAAAATCTTCAAATTTCCCTAATTTAAGTAATTTGAATATTGAAATTTAATTATGTTAATGTTTTTTTTAAATGATATAAATTTTGAATTCTGATTGTTACTTAATTAAGGAAATAAATAATTTTATTTCTTGTTTTACACATTATTTTAATTTTTTTACACATTATTGTGTTTTTATTTTTCTGTTAAACATTATTAAACAATCTCATGTAATACATGAGTATATAACCTAGTATGTAATATTAGAGGGTTTATTTGTACCAAATGTACCACATACAAACATACCCTTGTTTGTTTGTTAGCAAAATACATGGTTTAATATCCATTTTACAAACAATAAATTAAAAATGGATTATATCTTTTATTGTTGCAACAAGATTATAGGGACGTAAATAAGTCGAAAGTATTATATGCCAGTAGAAATAGTAAAATTTTTGGTTTGGGTCATTATAAGCTCATTCGTAGTTGTTTTACATTTTCTTTTTTCACGTCCCGTCACGTCACTGCCATATTAGCACAGAGGCAATTGTTGCCCACAATCATTAAGGTGCGTAGTGTTTTCACGCCCCGCATTTATTTTTGAATTTTTTTATTTTATTTTGTTAATATTTATAAACAATTTATATTTATTTTTTAAAACAATTATTTAGTATTTGAAATGTCGATCAAAACACGTTAAAAACCCACTTACGTGACGAAAAATAGTTATTTTTTGAGAATAACTCCGTTTTTGTTAAAATTTATACGTGGATGTTTAGAAAAATAAAATAAACAAACCCATGTATTTTGCTTTTGTAAAACACGTACCGAGCATTAAATTATTTGAGAAGACCAAATTAAATCAAAAGGTAAATATTTAATAAAAAAAACAAAAATGAAATATTGAGTTGTTATTTGATTGGTGGAAGATTAGAGCATTTGCCCGTGAGGCAATTCACGTTGACCGGAACACGGCCTTTCAAGCCATGGGGCGGTGGTCAGTGCCCCTTCACACCGCCAAGTCATTTCACGCATAGTTTCACAGTGCCATTACAAATGGTCTAAAGTATCTTTTCAATTGTTTACAACTAACGGGGTGCAATTCATGTTTTTCCTTAAAAAAAATTAAATTAATTTTATAATAAAATTCAACGAATTGCCCGTGGCTAGAGGGGTTAGCAGACCCCTTGCCCCCTTGGTTCCGCCAAGTTTAACTAAACTCAAGCTTGAACCGTTTAATGAAAATGAGCTCGAACTCAAGTCTGGCTCGTTTCGAACCTTATGTTTAAAAAATAAGAAGGGTAAAAAGGATTCTAAGCTTGACATGTGTCATTTTATTGTTTTTAAAGGGAGGGCATAATGTTCAATGTGTAATATACCAGGTCAATGTGTAATACACCAGGTCAATGTGTAATACAATGTCTGATATTACACAATGATCATACCTGATATTACACAATGAGCATATAACACAATGACCTGACATATTTGAGCGAATTGCATAATAATGAGCGAATTACACAATGAGCTGGAAAACATAAAACACAATGATGAAAACATATAATACAATGATGAAAAATATTTGATACAATGAACTTGTATTACACAATGACTTGACTAATTACACAATACACTTGTATTACACAATGACTTGACTAATTACACGATGAACTTGTATTACATGATGAACTTGTATTACATGATAAACTTGTATTACATGATGAACTTGTATTACATGATAAACTTGTATTACATGATGAACTTGTATTACACAATGACCTTACTAACTACACAATGAGCTGAAAAACGTAAAAAACAATGATAAATACATATAACACAATGAACTTGTATTACACATTAAACTTGTATTAGACAATGAACTTGTATTACACAATGACCTGACTAATTACACAATGACCAGATATTACACAATGACCAGACGTGGTATTACACAATGAACTTGTATTACACAATGAGCTGAAAAACGTAAAACACAATGATAAATACATATAACACAATGAACTTGTATTACACATTGAACTTGTATTACACAATGAACTTGTATTACATAATGAACTTGTGTTACACAATGACCTGACTAATTATACAATGAGCTAAAAAATGTAAAACACAATGATAAATACATATATCACAATGAACTTGTATTACACAATGAACTTGTATTACACGATGAACTTGTATTACACAATGACCTGACTAATTACACAATGAGTTGAAAAACGTAAAACACAATGATAAATACATATAACACAATGAACTTGTATTACACACTGAACTTGTATTACACAATGAACTTGTATTACACAATGAGCTAGAAAAAATAATTTTTTTTCTTTTTTGTTTATAACGACACTATACTCGTTTTAAAGATAAAAAAATGCTCGTTTTTATGGTGTAATTTTTTTGAAAAAATAATGTCGTATGTAAAAGTTATGAACGTTTAAAAACGAGGGGTCAATAAAAGTGACCAAGACTAAAATACCCTTGCAACAACTTTTCTCTTACAATTTAATCTTAACCATTAAATTTTTTGTACAATTTGATCTAATGGCTCTAAATCTTTCTCACCCTTTTTAGAATTAGAATCATTTTTACCTGAACCTAATCTTATATATATATAATTGTATTTACTGATATTATATATTGTTAAATGTTACCCTAATTATACATCACTAATATTAGTATGAAATTATCTATATTGTATTATTGAAATAGTATCATATTATATAAGTACTAAACTCGACATATGAGAGGAATCAAACACGTAATTGAGCTTGTTTATTATAGGAACATAAATTTGGATTCAAGTTTGATTCAAACTCATACAAAAATCCGACTCCAAATTCAAACAAAATCTAACTCTATTCGAGCTTTTAATAAACAAATATTTAGGGATGACATACAAACCAAAATCTTATGGGCAAACTTGAAACATTCAGGATTTGTATTTTCAGGTATAAGACCAGATATGAGATTAATTTTAAAATTTTCCACAAGTATGATATTAGATGATATTATTCGGCTCGATTACATGTTTAACTGAACCATACCCAAGAACTATAATTGCCCATCTCAAACTCTTCAATAGCCTATCGTATTCTTATCCTACTGATATTAAATAATTTACTTACAACTCAACTCCTTTGGCTTAAACATTTAAAAAGGCCAATGTTTCCATTTGTAAGAATGGATGATCACATGGAAAGCACGTGCAAGGACCGGAAACGTGACGTGGGCCCTGAGTTAGGGGAAGCATCCACATGAAAGTGTTATTCCATTTTCCATTGCATGTGGATTTTGTAAGATCGGTTGGGAATGATAAAGTGCGGATGGGTGTAGCGTAAGAGAGGTGGAGAAGCAACTCTCCCCTGTTTGTCAGGGTATGCTTAAATCTCACGTGCCCTCCTGTCGTCCCGCTTTGCTGGGATGTCACGTGCCTTTTTTCTATTATTACTTTTAGAGTAAACTGTCATTTTCGTCCCTGTGGTTTGGTCAAAATTGCCACTTTCATCCAATAGTTTGTTTTTTTGTATCTGGGTCCTCATGGTTTTAAAATATTGCTATTTTCATCCTCGTGGTTTTAAAATATTGCCACTTTCATCCAGTCAGCTAACACCGTCCGTTTTTCTCAGTTAAATGAGGGGTATTTCAATCCTTTTACTTATTTGTTTTATTTTTTCATCTTTTTTACTCTCACTTTTTAATCATCCCCAATTTAACCTCTAATTTAATCATCCACCTGCTGGCCTTCTTCCTCTTTTCCTGACCAGTTTCCGACGAGCACCACTGGAACACCTCCGTCGCTTGTTTCTATGATTAAAAAGTGAGAGTAAAAAAGATGAAGAAATAAAACAAATATGTAAAAGGACTGAAATACCCCTCATTTAATTGAGAAAAACGGACGGTGTTAGCTGACTGGATGAAAGTGGCAATATTTTAAAACCACGAGGATGAAAATGGCAATATTTTAAAACCACGAGGACCCAGATACAAAAAAACAAACTATTGGATGAAAGTGACAATTTTGACCAAACCACAGGGACGAAAATGACAGTTTACTCTTACTTTTAACTAATAAGTTATGAAAATAGTCCCTGAACTTATGTTTAACTTGCACTTCACATCGTTGGTGAAAATTTTTCACAATTTGATCTTATGCTTTTGTTACTAGAAACTATCAATCCTAATATGATCTTAATTCAGTTAAGAATAAATTACCAAATTATTCTTGTGGTTATGTGGAGAGGACGGGTTGGTTTCAAAAACTTTGGAAAATTATACAGGTTTTGATTTTTTCGATACGTAAACTAACTAAGAATACTTTTATTTTTTTAATTCGTGTTTATCTTTATAAAATGTGTCATTAAAGTATTTAAGTTTATGAATTTGTTTTTTCTTGAAAGGCAGACTTTTTATTTTACAACAACCGACTTATGACAAAAATTACAATAAAATAGGGTTTTGTAAACACTCTATCCAAGTTTGATTACACTTATTCTTCTTACTAAAATACCGGTAAACGAAAAATAAACCATATGACAAACTGAGCGAATCATCAAGAAAACTGTATCGTTCTGAAACTTTCAAATAGCCCACCAAGTAACATAGAAAATCAGCCCCACCAACTCTTTTTTCACCACTGTAAAATGTGAATTGTACAACCAATCCATTAGATCCACTTGAAAGCGCAAAACTGGCAACTTCACATCAAGCCGCCCTTCAAGCAAATCACAAATCTTTTTAACCGAGCTACACTCGGCAAACACAAGAAGAACATAATCCGTCCCATCGTTACACAAGCGGAAAATAATAGACGAAACGTCAATATCTTTAGCATCCAAATTCACCCGAGTTGGTAACCGATTTCCTAAGGCCCTCCAACCACAAATATTTATTTTCCAAGGCAAGCAAGAGAACCAAACCGTTTTCCTCGATCCATTAGGAAGAGTAAAGTCATCTATATACTCACGAACACCTTTAACTAAAAATCCGATATCACCAGCATCGACCAAAGCCAACGATCATTACCTGTCGAGAGTGAAACACCTGGAAGTAGATTACATAACTCTAAAAACTGGGCCATTTCGGTACCTCCTCGAATTCCCGTCGCCACACCCAATTCTCTTGCGTCACCCTGTTCACTACAAGACACTCCTTATCCAATTATAAAGCATATAATCTTGGAAATTTCTCAGCTAAGACTAGATTATGGCCCTAATAATGTTTCCAAAACGACGACTCATTTAGTTTACTAAAGCCTTTTAACATTTTTTTGCCACACGCTATTCCTTTTAGGAAATAAAGAAATACCAACATCCGACCCATATAAAGACGTAATTATTTTCACCCAAATAACCCATGGTTTATTGACAAATCTCCACTTTCGTTATAAAGCATTATTAAAATCACACAATAAGTCGATTGGGCCTATCAAAACATTACAAATCAGACACGCTTTCTATTATTTATTTAATTCAATTACTCACAAGCATATTTTCAATTGTACCTATCATTTCCCATGTAACTGCACAAATTATAATCCAAAGACATTTTTGAAAAATTTTAAATTTTTATGGATTTTAAAAATTTTTAAACTATACAGACTCAATGAACACTTAGATGACAGTCTCCATCCCCACACTTAAACACTACATTGCACTTAATGTTGGAAGAGAAACTCAAAAACGAAAAGACATATACAAAAATTAAAGAACTTAGTTGGATATGCGATCGTATAGCATTTCATTCGCGATCGTGCTCCGCAGACGCAAGCGGGCAACCTTGTACAAGAATCAAACAGAAGTCGGAAATCATCACCCGAATGGAGATTGAGTACGGGCAATTAATTTCAGATGTGCAAAAATAAGCTCAAGCAACACCCACAAGCATCATATCGACTCAAAGACAAGACTCAAATAAAAATAAAAGACAAGACTCAAATAAAAATAAAAGACAAGACGTACTCACATAATAAAAAACAGAATTTAATTTTTTCCCCGCGTGTCGCGAAAGATGGGGACATGGTCTTCGCGTTCCGCGGAGACCTAGAAACTCTAACGGACTACAAATTCTTCGCGTACCGCGAAAATTGGAGCTGGGAAGCTTGTGTACCGAGAGGGACCGATGGTGACAGAAAGATAAGTTGGAAAAGTGAGTTTTTTGCCTTAGAAACATTTTTACCCACTAAAAACTCAATTTTTTCCAACTTCTCCAAAACTTGTTATATCTGGAACGTGATTCTCCATCATTTCTCTTGCCAAAATCAACACGCAAACCTACAAATTCTTAGAAAAACTACAAAACAACTGAAAAACAAAAAAATTACATAACTCTACACATGGTGCCCTACCCCCCAAGAACTTGTGCATTGCCCTTAGTGGCACTTAGACGAGCCCAAAGCACGTCAACGGCTTCCCCACATTTGGTCAAATGCACAAAAACAAAGAATCAAAGCAATAAAGTTCTAACTCACTTTCGTAGGCATCATGGGTGCATTTAGCGTATGCATCAAGCCATTTAAACCCCTCGGTAGCCCGCGTGGACGGGTTTAGTCTCGTGAGGGTTTCTAGGGAACACACCCACAACATTCATGCACTAAACAACAACTAGACAAAGGTAAAACTTAGGTTTCCTCCTAAGAACGCTAAGTTTAATGTCTTCAGCCAGACGCGGTGTACCTGAGATTAGTTACGGTGGTCGGAAAGCGAATTCCCATGCCCCAATATCCTTACTTGCCTTGCAGTTGTCATCCCCATCCATCTTGAACTTGATCAGATGGTATGTATCAACCAACTTTGCAGCTTCATTCATTCTCTCAGACTCAATAGCTTCATATGTATGCTTTCCACACATGGGATGCTTCGTTGTTTTACTTCTAGCCTCCCCACACTTGGGTGGTGCCACATCCACTACCCGATGCTCATCCTTCAAATCTAACCTGTTTAACACAAGACCTTTCTCTTTGGTGTCGCTCCTATCCACAATGTAACTAGGAGGACATTGGTTAGTAGCACATGATTTAGACAATTTAAATTTATAAGAATAAGTAAATGAATTTGTAAGCATGTCTAAATTACACTCACGGTTTCCAAAGGTCATGCTTACTGTGTTGTCTCTACAGTTGATCTGAGCATTTGTAGTTGATTGGAATGATCTTTCGAGCAACACCCTTGATTGCTCTTTCTTCATGTCAGGTGCATAATCGAGCACCAAGAAATCCTCTGGATAGTAGAACTCCCCAACCTTCACGGCTACCCCTCTAATCATCCCCCGAACACGTTTGCGTGTCAAATCAGCTAACACTACGGTAGTGTCCACTTGCTCAATAGGGCCCAAATTTTAGGAGGATGCTGAGACTTGCTCTATAATATAGGAGTGTCCGGTTTACCTTTACTTCCCCAACTTTAATCGGGATCGGGGGTTCTCTTTGCTCATTCTCATCTTCAGACTCGCTTAACTCTTCTTCATGATAAATACTTACTGCACCTACATGAGCATGCTTTGAACTATACCCTAAGTGTTGTGGGTTCATCTTTGTAACAGTTGGGAGACTCCCGTTGCTCTTCTTCAAATCATCCACCTCAGTAGCCATCTGTCCCATTTGAGTGGTCAACATCTGAATGGCTTTATCCCGCACTTCATCAACTTGGTTCTTCTTGTGCAGTTCCTGTTGGATGGCTTTTAGGATTCCTATCATCTCATTCTCATTGGCCTGGTTAGAGGATCCAGATGATCCCCCCTGCTCATTCCCCCTTTGGTACCTCCTTTGGTTGTTACTTTGATTATAGTTTTGGGTTCAGGGTGGGAAGGGTTGTTGACCTCTTTAACCATTACCTTGAAAATTGGGGTTAGATTGATTGGAGGCATCCCATACCGGAAGTTGGGATGATTTCTAAGGCCTGGATGGTAGTTTTTGGAATTCATGTCATAGTTCCTACCACCCTCTTGAATGTAGCTCACATCTTCAAATGTACTTGTGTAACTAGCACCATTATGCCCAAACTCACCACACCGGTCACATACTTCATACTGTTGACCCCCTGTGCCTATATTGGCAACCTGCTTCTCTAACTTTTCTAATCTGTTTGCCTTAGGGCTAAAACTCCCAATTGCTCTCACCACTGAATGCCTTGCCCGTCTTGAAGATTGGGCTTTTCTCTTAGATGTTACTGCCATCTTTTCTAAGTAGTCACAGTCTTCATTCTCATAATTGGTACCAAATGTACCATTAGAAATAGAGTTGAGGTCACGGGCATCATCATCTATCAAGTCTTCATGGAATGCATTTAACATTTCCCACACTTGCAAACCATGGTGCGGGCATATCTTGATCAATATCTTGAACCTAAGGTAAGCCTCATGGAACAGTTCCCCAGATTATTGTTGGAAATTTCTGATGCTCTTCCTAGCATTGCTAGTTCTCTGATTGGTGTATAACTCATCCAAAAACTGTTGCTACATATCACCCCATATGTAGATAGAAACAGAAGGCAAAGATTGATACCATTGTTGAGCCTTGTCTTTTAAGGTGAATTGGAACAACACCAACTTCACATCATCTAGTGTGAATCCTTGTCCCCCAATGGTGTTACACCTAGCATCATAGGCGCTCAAATGTTCCCAGACCATGATACTTAGGCAAATTCTGAATTGCAAATTCTGAATTGCCTGGGAACGAACTTCAAATGACCTCCCATGTTGTTGTGGGATAACCACTGGAGATGGATTGTAAGCAATGGAAGTTCTGAAGTGGCTCTCAATCCCTCTAACATGGCCTCTGTCATATCTCCTTGGAATGCCTCCCGGATTATCAACAGGAGGGATTGCATTCCTAGGACCAGGTCTTCTTTGCCTGTTTACAGGCTGCTGTTGTGGTGGAATCAGTGCAGGAATGTCTTGCTGAGGTGGTTGTTGTGGCAACCTCTGATCAAATTGATGTTCATTCGGCCTTTCAGACCGAACACTTGTATCTTGTCTCCTGTACACTGGCATCCTAACCTTCTGTCTATCCCCTCTGTCAACATCATTAGTATCATCTTCATACTCCCCAAACTCACCGTCAAAGCCATCTGCCTCATCCTCATAGTCTAAACCTGAAGTGTAAGGATGGAAACCCGGTGGTGGGGTTGACTGGAATAAGGAAGGCTTTGTGATTGGTGGTTGTGAGGTAGGTGGTATGGTATTGGTATCTGACACTATCCTCACATATGGTGAAGAATAATGAGAGTCGGGTTTGAATTCAAAGGGTTGGTTTACTTGTGGTAGAGGTTGGCCAAAGTTAGGTAATGGTGAGATTGACTGGTGGATTGGTTGAGGTTTCCATCTGTCCTAGGTGGAGGAACAAATGGTGAGAACATACTTGAGGTGAGCTACTGTTCTGGTGGTAACTGACCCGAAGGAGGCTGATCAGATTGCTTCCCATGATCCGGTTTATTTTCCATTTGGGTTGGAGAAGACACTACTTTGATGGTTATGTGAAAAACTCTGTTTTGCCTAGTAGTTTTCTCAATTTCTGGATAAAAAATAATTGGAGATGATTTCTTGGAGTACCTTGTATGATGCATACAACTGACGAATCAACTGCACAACACAAACAAGAAAACCCCGTGTAATACTGAACAAAACAAAAATAAGACAAGAAATGTAAATAAGAAATTTTTGGTTTTGTGAGTAGTAGCAAATAAGAACAAATTAACACTAAGCGCACTAACTCCCCAACAACGGCGCCATTTTGATTGATGTCATTTGGTCGGTAAAAAACAATCCTTAAACACTTAACTAGTAAGGGTAAGTAGAGTATCGTATCCACGAGAAGTTTGTGGAAAGTATGACTTTGTTACAAATGTTGAAAGACAGAAAACAATAACAACTGATTTGGATTTGGATTTAAAACAATAATGAGAAAGGTAATCCTCTCCGGGGTTCAGGTTTGCAAACACAAGTTATTCCTCGTTTATTTAGCAAGAAATTACATAGACATAATCGCACATGGTTCAATCAAATTCAGTGAAGATATTAGAATGAGTTGTAAATAAAGCCTCTTCATATATAATCAATTTGTGCTAATCAATTTAAACTCAAAATCTCATAACATCCCTGATGTAAAGAAACCCTAGACTAATGTGACTTGAATCAACAATTCAAAATCAACACAAACATTTTAAAACATTCAATAGATTAATGTAGTCATATGGATTAAGATGCCAATCAAAACTACAACCCAAGACCAAATATTCCAGAAATTACAAGTGCATAAAAAACCCTACACCCGGAGAAGGCTACGGGAGATTTAGCTACTTATACTCATAACAATAGTCAAAACTAATGTACTAGGACTTACAATCATCAAAGATTAAGAACAATTGACTCAACAATGGTGGAAATCGCCTTCTTGGAACTCTGCAATGGCTGGAATCAGAGATAGATGAGAATGGGGGCTGCTAAGGATTAAAACCCGAATTAGGTTAATGTTCCTGTAAAAATAGATCTTCGCGTATCGCGAGGGACAAACTAGTCGGGCACGCATATATGATTCTTCGTGTACCGCGAAGAATTCCACCCAGGTCTTCGCGTACCGCGAAGAGCATAATTTCTAGGTAACTTTGACTTTTTAAGTTTTTGATCTCCCGTGTTTCGTATCCAACTGCTTGCTTTCGTTTCCCGCTCACTTAGCACATAAAACCTGGGAGGCACACACAACCACAAACACACATATAACCGAACAAAGGTACAAACTAAAACGACTAAGACGCACACAAAACGACATATAAACTGGGGTTATTAAACCTTACATCACATCCCCACACTTAATCTTTTGCGTCCCGAAAAAGAATTATGCAATGGAGTCATAATTGGAAGCTAAGAAGAACCCTGACGGTGTGTGAGGTATGTTTCTTGCCAAAATGCTTACGCGTCAATTCTTTTTCATTCAGGTGTGAGTAAGAGTTTTGTAGCGACTGCATTTTGTCCTAAACTAGACAGTATAGTTAGAATAGTAGCATGAGCCTTTAATGTAGAAATTGATGTGGGTAAGACCACGAAAGTAACTGATGTTATAGATGACTACATGATTAGAATTGAGGTCCATAGATTTCCTGCTAGGTTATTTTGCATAGCTTTAGGGGAATTTGACATTGTATTAGGTATGGACTGGCTATCTGCCAATGAAGCACAAATTGTTTGTAAGCGAAAGGTGATTCATCTTAAAGCTTTGGGTGGTATCCTAATCACGGTTCATGGGGACAAAGATTGTATTGTGCCTAACGTCATTTCGATGATTAAGGTCGAACGTTGTATGAGGCGCGGTTGTGAAGCTTACTTAGCATATGTCTTGGAAGATAGAAAGGAAGCGGAAGCTGAAGAGTTGAAACATGTACCTGTAGACCATAGTATGTGATTTTTTCGGAAGTGTTCCCTGAGACCTACGTGGGATGCCACCCGATCGGGAGATAGGGTTCTGGATAGACTTGACGCCAGGAGATCGGCCTGTTACGAAAGCACCTTATCGTTTAGCTCTGTCAGAAATGAAGGAGTTGATGACTTAGTGGAAAGAACTTCTAGACAAGGGTTTTATCAGGTCAAGAAGAATAACGGTAGCATGCGTATGTGCATTGACTACCGGCAACTGAGCAAGAGCACAGTAAAGAACAAGTACCTGTTGCCAAGGATAGATGACCTTTTTGACTAATTGCATGGGGCAAGCTACTTCACGAAGATCGATCTTAGGTCGGGGTATCATCAGTTGAAAGTGAGAGAAGAGGACGTTCTGAAATCTGGTTTTCGAACGCGGTATGAACACTACGAGTTTCTCGTGATGTCGTTTGGATTGACAAATTCCCCATCGGCTTTTATGGAATTGTTGAACAGAGTATGTCGTCCGATGTTGGACCGATAAGTGATTGTGTTTATTAATGACATTCTGGTCTACTCAAAGAGTGAAGGTGATCACGCTTGTCACCTTAGATAAGCGCTGGAGATGTTGGACAAGGATTAGATGTATGCGTTGTTCTCCATTTGCGTGATGGCTTTGGGAATTTCAATTCCTATGTCACGTTTTTAACCCGCACGGTATTATAGTGGACCCATCGAATATGGCGACAATTAAGGAATGGGAAATCCCTAAGACGCCGACTGAGGTTCGGAGTCAATTGGGATTGGTAGGTTATTATCGAAGGTTCATTCCGGGCTTCTCAAAACTAGCCTCACCTAGATGAAGTTGACCCGTAAAGAGACAAAGTATGAATGGGGTTTAGCTCAGGATAATGCGTTTACCGAATTGAAGAGAAAGTTAACACAAGCTCCAGTCCTAACGCTACCCAATGGTAATGGGGACTTTTTTGGATATATGATGTCCGATCGTCAATTAAGTCAACGTTACTATTAAGGTACGATCCAAAGAGTTACACCTTAGGCAACAAAAATATATATAATATTTAATTGTTAAACATTATTCACGAAAGACGAAAACAATAAATGGTGAGTAAATATTTAGAGAAATATTTGTCGGAGATTGTGATAATTAATTATCTGATTAAGTAATTATTTGAGGAGAATAAATGTTGAACCAGTTAAACATTCAAGGATTAGGTTTTTACTAATTATATATGATTAGTAATTACAAGGGTTTAATAAATAAAGGTTAGCTATTACCGAGGTATTAACTGTTAATACCATGGGGACTAGTGTGTAAATATAATGTCTATATATATATATATATACATATATATATATAACATTATAATTAAACCTAAACCCTAATCCCACTCTCCCTAAAATCGGTTCCCCCTCCCATCCTCCCTCTTGTGCGACCGACGCCACCACCAGACCACCGCCGCGCCACCGCCGCCGAGACAACCTCCCTTCTACGTATCCTTGTGACGTTTTGCTGCAGGATTTTCATGTACAAGTCAACTAGCGTGACCTTCATTGTAATAAGGTGTTACAGATCTGGTTATCGTCGAAGGTATAAATCTAAACACCCTATGGTTGGTTATTTAATATTGTTTATACGCGTATAATAGGATCACTGAATGGAATCCAGATCTGATCTTGTAATGATATTATTAAATTGCTTCCGCTAAAATATATCTGATTTATTTATTTAAAATGTTTAAATAATTATTTTTTTAAAAGTTAAAAGTGGTACCATGACTCCCATCAGAGTTGGTGGTTCATTCTGATGCTTCCTATCAGGGTCTTGGATTTGTGTTTATGCAAAGGGGAAAGGTGACCGCATACGCATCACGACAACTAAAAGTGCAAAAAGTCAACTACTCGACCCATAACTTCGAACTTGCTGCAATGGTGTTTGGAATAAATATTTGGAGACACTACCTCTATGGGAAAGTGGACCATTAATTCTGATCACAAGAGTTTGAAGTACTTATTTGAACAAAAAGATCTGAACATGAGGTAGAGGAAGTGGTTGTAACTTTTAAAGGATCATGACTGCGAAATTCCGTACCACTCAGGGAAGGCGAATGTGGTAGCGGATACCCTGAGTCAAAAGGAGGGACCAACTTCTATTAAGGATGAGAATGTGAAAGGTGAACGAATGGTAGGTCAACAGGAGAAACTGGAGTATAACACCCATGGGGTGAGGACCCGGTACGGTCGTATTTGGATACCTAAAGGTGGTGAGCTTAGGGCCAAGATACTCGAAGAGGCCCAGGCCCATAAGTCTGTTTATTCAATCCACCAGGGGACCACAAAGATGTACTAGGACTTAAGGAAGGATTATTGGAGGCCTGGATGAAGTTCAATCTTATGAAGTATGTGGCTAGGTGTCTTACTTGCTCACAAATTAAGGCAGAACAATAAAATCCATATGGAAAGATGTAGCCTTTACAAATACCAAAATGTAAACGGGAACACATCACGATGGACTTCATAACTAAGTTGCCTCGTACACATCACTATGCAGCCTTTAAATATACCATTTGGGTGATTGTGGATCGGCTGACAAAAAGTGCTCACTTTTTTCCAATACCTGAGACTTTTCATCTGAACAGTTAGCTGAGGTTTTTATCAACGTAGTGGTAGTACGACATGGAGTGCCATTAATGATTGTTTCTAACCGGGACACCCGATTTACATCAAGGTTCTAGAAGATATTTCATGAGGCGATGGACACGAGGTTGAATATCAGCATGGCGTATCACCCACAGATGGATGTTCAGTCCGAAAGGACCATTCAGACACTAGAACATATGCTCTGCGCTTGTATCATTGATTTTGGAGGAAGTTGCTATAGTCACTTTTCATTGGCAGAGTTTTCATACAACATCAACTTTCACGCCAACATAGGCATACCACCCTATGAAATGCTTTATGAAAGGAGGTGTAGAAGTCCTATGTGCTCGGGTGAAGTTGGACAGAAGGATTTAGGAGTCTTGAGCAAGTCAAAGCTACGTCAGAATTTAAAATATAACAATTCAAGCATAGTTATGTGTGGAAAAAATGTGGTGATATTATCATTTTACAAAGATAAGGATGAACAATTAATGTAATGATGTTTACAAAGATAAGGATGAACAATTAATGTAACAATTCAAGCAATATATTAGGTGTGCTCATATTCTACACGGAATGGTAGAGAATAAAATCAAGAAGATGAGTCACACAATCTACAATGAATGCTAGGGCTCATAATCAACAAAGAGGGGTCATAAAATCTACAAGAGTGATTGGCTGAACTTCTGATCAATAAAATTGCATACGTAAAACGAACTAAAAAAACCTCCAGATCATTAAAATTAGTGTTTTTTGAAACCCTATCTTGGCCATGCACAACGTCCCTTCTCTGTTTGTTGAACTCATGTGTAAGTTTCCTCATGTGTAAGTTTCCTCATGTACTCGACAGTTTGCCAAGCCTGCGACCGACAACATCCATCAGATGTGGGCTGAACCCTACATTCTCCGTCAGACCGTTGGATTTTATGGACCGACTCGATAGACAACGCGGCTGACCGAGCAATGACCCGTAAGAGTTACACCTAGGGCAACGAACATTAAATCCACTTAACCTGCTTAACTGATAATTACGAACTGTTAGCGAGACGACATATTTTATATATATTCGTTAGACGCGAATTATTATTTATACTAGTTTATAAATAATAATTGTATATATATTGTTTTAATCTTTCATTAAAACAATTAAATGGATTTAGGCTTTTACATCTCGTATTGGACTATGGGCCCGGAAACAATTAGTAGGGTTTATTATTATATAATAATAACCTAATAATATGTTTTAAAGCTAACAAAATATCAGCTGCAAGAAGTTTTTTAGAGGATTGACTTCTTTGACATTTTTCCAAAGTTGCGACCAAAAGGAAAAATCTTCTGCCGCGCGCCTGCTCTGCCACCGTCCGTCGCCGCCTTGTCCGGTGATCCCCGATGTCACCCGTTCTCGCGTTTCGGTTCGTGATCTAGCATCGGTTCGTTGTACCTTAGGTGTCTCAACCGGTTAATCATTAACCACTAAGGTATAATTAATCTCATCAGTAGATTAATTATTTTTTTTGTGTTTGCGTGTTCATAACCAGATCCTGTTCGGTTTGTCAGTGCTGTTAAATAGGTTATGATTTTATTTTCCGATGCGTATTTATTAATTAACTGAATTAATTAATTTCTCTGTCAAAACCCGTTTTTACAAAAGTCAAACTGATCACCACTGAATCCCAACAGTGGTATCAGAGCCTGGGTTATAACACGCAAATCGGAATCGGTCTGGTTTCACCGGTTAGATTAATCACAAACTTTAACTATCTTGAAGTTTCTGATCTGATCTGTTTTTTGGGGCAATTTTTTTATTTATTAATTTGGTCGATTTTTTATATTATTTGACCAAATATATTGCCCGTAAGTGATTGTGTTGAATATGTAAATTTGGCCCGACCCATGTGATTGGGTTATTTGTGTTTATTATTCAGTTTTTGGTTTTATGGCTTTGGCCCACTTTTGATGGCTCAAAGTTGTAATAGAACAGATTTTTTTATTTTATGTAATGTAATAAAAACCCGAAGACAAATCTGAAGACGCAACAGGAATCATGGATTCAGTGGGAGTCATCCGAGACGACTAGATGTACGGAAGTCCATCCTTGTGGTTGTTTTAATTTTGTGGACCCCGTGACCCGTTTGATCTTGCTAACTGGCTCTAGCAAGATCAAACAAACTTGGCCCTAAAAGATTTACATATTTATTTGTTTTATGGTTGCTTTTAATTTTTTATAACTTAAATTGATTATAAACCAACCAAACACCAAACGTTTTAAAAGGAGTTTTAAAATATCACAATCTGTCACCACAAGTTTTAATTTTACAACTTGTGAAATTTTATAAAAAATAACAACTGGCTTGTTTTTATAAAATAAATAACCGCTAAAGTTTTGCAATTTAAACTAAATTTAATTTCAAAACTTATAACTTAATAGTTTTCAACTATTAACTGGTTATTCAACTCACGACAAACTTAGTTTTAATAAGTTATTTAAAATTAAGTGTCCTGAGAGATGAAAGGGTTCATCAAATTTGTCATGACTTTAAAAAGTAAAACTGGCTTTTACACCACACGTATGATTTAATCATTCGTTGTGTTTGACCCTATTCGGTAAACACTAAAATTGGAACCCATATTTAAAACCAATGGTCTATGCCATCCTATTATAAGGAACACTTGGAGCATAAAACGAAACATCGGTGTTTGGAGCCACAGCACCGCACTGGATGCGTAGTTTATCCTTCCATAGCGCAAGGGTTTCGTTGACACATCCGGCCCTTCCGCAAGTACCTGTTTTAGGACGACTATTACTTTTCTCCCTTGTTACATGCCCTAACTGTCAAGAGATTAAAAGTGGGCATAGATGAGGCTAAACGTATCAATGCATAGACATGTCTTGTCTTAGCGGCCTAATACACGAGAGTTGTGCATATTTCCACAATTAACACTAATTGTCAGTCTAGTTACCCACTTACTAATGTTGTATGCCACAACTACCATTAGTGACTGATTTAGCTAGATTCCCACTCCTTATTCTAATTTCTGTAATTGGGTCATAAATTAATAAGGATTTTTCACTTTCTTTATACTAATTTATTTTCTTTGCTTATCTTGACAGATGTCTACTGAAAATAATAATACTAATAACGCCTTTGCTCTCAAGCCTATCCTTGAGAAAGAAAAGCTGGATAACACCAACTTTCTCTCGTGGCAGTGCAATCTGAGAATAGTTCTCAAGATGGCCAAGAAGCTCTATGTTCTCGATGCACCAGTCCCTGAGGCACCCGATAGTAACACGGCTGCCGCTCGTAAGGCCTGGAAAAAACAAAGAGATGATGCCACTGAGGTGGCCTGCTTTATGCTAGCCTGCATGTTCCGTGAGCTCCAAAAGAGCATGGAGGACCTGAGTACCTTTGACATGATTGAGCAACTTAAGGGCATAATATCTTCAAGCTTATTGTCACCAGAATATGCTCCAACAGACTCCCCATTGACAACAGCTTCAGAAGATTGTCATCCGCCTTCAAATATCATCAAACAAATTGTAGTATTCGTCTCTTTATTTCTACCTTGTTAAGGACAGCCATGTGCAGCTAGAGCGCCGCTGTCTGTTTGCGTTGATTTATCATGGATAGTCCAAGTGGGAGATTGTTGGATTTTATGGACCGACCCGATGGACAACGCGGCTGACCGAGCTATGACCCGTAAGAGTTACACCTAGGGCAACGAACATTAAATCCACTTAACCTGCTTAACTGGTAATTACGAACTGTTAGCGAGACGATATATTTTATATATATTCGTTAAACGGGAATTATTATTTATATTTGTTTATAAATAATAATTATATATATATATTGTTTTAATTTTTCATTAAAACAATTAAATGGGTACATGCTTTTTATCTCGTATTGGACTTTGGGTCCAGAATCAATTAATATGGTTTATAATTCTAGTTTAAAAGAATAATACGAGATAATATATATTCTTGTTCAAACCTACTATTATGAAGCGACCAAACAGGAAGCAAAAGAAGAAATCGTTTTCTTCTTTGGCGATTTCTGAAGCATCTCCTTTTTCTTTTTGGCAATTTCCGAAGTAGCTTGCGACAAGTAGCAAATCTCCAACCTTTGAAAGTTCCGGCAGCCTCAAGCCGCCGCCGCCGACCGGCGCGCCACCTCGTTCTCGCGTTTTTGGTTCGTGTCTAGCTTCGGTTCGTTGTACCTAGGTGTCTCAACCGGTTAATCATTTACCACTAAAGTATAATTAATCTCATCGGTAGATTAATTGTTTTTTTTTGTGTTTGCGTGTTCATAACCAGATCCTGTTCGGTTTGTGAGTGCTGTTAAATAGGTTATGATTTTATTTTCCGCTGCGTATTTATTAATTAACTAAATTAATTAATTTCTCTGTCAAAACCCGTTTTTTACAAAAGTCAAACTGATCACCACTGAATCCCAACAGTGGTATCAGAGCCTGATTTATAACACGCAAATCGGAACCGGTCTAGTTTCACCGGTTAGATTAATCACAAACTTTAACTATCTTGAAGTTTCTGATCTGATCTGTTTTTTGGGACAATTTTTTATTTATTAAGTTGGTCGATTTTTTATTTTATTTAACCAAATATATTGCCCGTATGTGATTGTGTTGAATATGTAAATCTGGCCCGACCCATGTGATTGAGTTGTTTGTGTTTATTATTCAGTTTTTGGTTTTATGGTTTTGGCCCACTTTTGATGGCTCAAAGTTGTAATAGAATAGGTTTTTTTTTATTTTATGTAATGTAATAAAAACCCGAAGACAAATCTGAAGACGCAACAGGAATCATGTATTCAGTGGGAGTCATCCGAGACGACTAGATGCACGGAAGTCCATCCTTGTGGTTGTTTTAATTTTGTGGACCCCGTGACCCATTTGGTCTTACTAACTGGTTCTAGCAAGATCAAACAAACTTGGCCCTAAAATATTTAAATATTTATTTGTTTTATGGTTGCTTTTAATTTTTTTTAATACTTAAATTTATTATAAACCAACCAAACACCAAACATTTTAAATGTAGTTTTAAAATGTCACAATCTGTCACCACAAGTTCTAATTTTACAACTTGTAGAATTTTATAAAAATAACAACTGGCTTGTTTTTATAAAATAAATAACCGCTAAAGTTTTGCAATTTAAACTAAATTTAATTTCAAAACTTATAACTTAATAGTTTTCAACTATTAACTTTAACTGGTTATTCAAGTCGCGACAAACTTAGTTTTAATAGGTTATTTAAAATTAAGTGTCCTGAGAGATGAAAGGGTTCATCAAATTTGTCATGAGTTTAAATAGTAAAACTAGCTTTTACATCACACGTATGATTTAATCATTCGTTGTGTTTGACCCTATTCGGTAAACACTAAAATTTGAACCCATATTTAAAACCAATGGTCTATGCCATCCTATTATAAGGAACACTTGGAGCATAAAACGAAACATCGGTGTTTGGAGCCATAGCACCGCACTGGATGCGTAGTTTATCCTTCCATAGCGCAAGGGTTTCGTTGACACATCCGGCCCTTCCGCAAGTACCTGTTTTAGGATGACTATTACTTTTCTCCCTTGTTACATGCCCCAGCTGTCAAGAGATTAAAAGTGGGCATAGATGAGGCTAAACGTATCAATGCATAGACATGTCTTGTCTTAGCGGCCTAATACACGAGAGTTGTGCATATTTCCACAATTAACACTAATTGTCAGTCTAGTTATCCACTTACTAATGTTGTATGCCACAACTACCATTAGTGACTGATTTAGCTAGATTCCCACTCCTTATTCTAATTTCTGTAATTGGGTCATAAATTAATAAGGATTTTTCACTTTCTTTATACTAATTTATTTTCTTTGCTTATCTTGACAGATGTCTACTGAAAATAATAATACTAATAACGCCTTTGCTCTCAAGCCTATCCTTGAGAAAGAAAAGCTGGATAACACCAACTTTCTCTCGTGGCAGTGCAATCTGAGAATAGTTCTCAAGATGGCCAAGAAGCTCTATGTTCTCGATGCACCAGGCCCTGAGGCACCCGATGGTAACACGGCTGCCGCTCGTAAGGTCTGGGAAAAAAAAAGAGATGATGTCATTGAGGTGGCCTGCCTTATGCTAGCCTGCATGTCCTGTGAGCTCCAAAAGATCATGCAGGACGTGAGTGCCTTTGACATGATTGATCAACTTAAGGGCATGCTCCTGAAACAAGCCCGACAAGAACGCTATGAAACCATGTCTCAGCTCATTCGTTGCACGATGCAAGAGGGCACGCTTGTTAGTGCTCATGTACTTAAGATGAAAGGGTGCATCGACCAGATGAACAAACTTGGATATCCCATGAAGGATGACATGGCTACTGATTTCATCTTAAACTCTCTCCCAAGCTCCTATGCTCAATTCGTAATGAATTTCAACATGAATGGCTTGGAGAAGACAGTGGTCGAGCTACATGGTATGCTCAAAACGGCCAAGATGAATATCCAAGGAAAGAAAAATCAAGTTCTGATGGTCAGATCTGCTGGTGGTAAAAAACCTAACCTCAAGAAAATAGGTTACAATAGCAAAGGCAAGAAGAAGGTTACTGTTGCTGCCAAGCCTGCCACCAACAATAACAAGAAAGATTCAAAAGCACCCTTTCCTAAGGAGCGCCAATGATTTGAATGCAAAAAAATGGGACACTGGAAACGTAACTGTCCTGAATATCTAGCCAAGCTGAAGCTGCAGAGGGCCAGTGGCGAGGGCACCTCTTCAGGTATTCTCATTTATGTTATTGAATTTTTTACTGTTTCTAACAACACATGGGTATTTGATGCTGGATGTGGATACCACATCATTAATGTCTTGCAGGAGCGTAAAAGTTGGAGGAAGCTGAAACAATGCGACATGGAGCTCATCGTTGGTGATAGGAAAAGAGTACCGGTTCTTGCAACTGGAACATATCATCTCTCATGTCCTTCTGGACTTGTGGTTATTTTAAACAATTGTTTGTTTGCACCTGGTTTAACTAGAAACATTATTTCAGTTTCTTTATTGTTTGAACAAGGATTTAAGTACGTTTTTAATGGTATTGCTATTTCTGCCTACTTAAATGATATCTTTTATTTTGAGGCTAAACCTCAAAACGGTATTTATGAGATTGACGTTCAAACTGACAATAACATATATAATCTTTCTAAACGTATCAAATCTGGCATTAATGATACTTTTCTATGGCATAGTCGACTTGGCCACATAAGCAAGACACGCATTAAAAGACTCCAATCCGAGGGAATTCTTGAACCTACCGGACATGACTCATTTGATAATTGTGAGTCTTGTTTAGCTGGCAAACTTACAAAGGACCCCTTCACCCATGAACGAGCCAAAGATCTGCTAGGCCTTATACACACTGATGTGTGTGGCCCTTTCAGAACCATGTCTAGAAATCATGAAAGATACTTCGTTTCAATTATTGATGATTATAGTCGATATGATTATGTCTATCTTATGAAACACAAGCATGAAACATTTGAAAAGTTCAAAGAGTTTCAAAACGAAGTAGAGAAACAACTCGATAAATCTATCAAGACACTTCGATCAGATCGGGGAGGCGAGTATCTCAGCTTAGAATTTCTTAATCATCTGAAGGAGCATGGAATTATTTCTCTGCCAACACCTCCTGGCACACCCCAACTTAATGGCGTGAGCGAGAGGAGAAATCGAACCCTACTTAATATGGTTTGATCGATGATGTGTAGAACTAACTTGCCTCACTCCTTCTGGAGTTATTCTCTTATGACCGCCGGCCGCCTTGTAAATCTGGCACCAACTAAGAAGGTGGACAAAACCTCATATGAGATATGGCACGGGTCTAAGCCCAATTTGTCTTACCTTAGAGTATGGGGATGTGATGTATATGTCACCAGCGATTCTGATGACAAGCTCGATCCCAGAGGCGAAAAAGTTGTTTTCGTCGGTTACTACAACAAAAGCGGATATTATTTCTATCATCCTAATGAAAACATTGTTTCCATCAAAAGGAAAGGACGCTTTCTCGAGGAAGATCTTCTAAATCGAGGAACCGGAAATAATATTATGGATCTTGAAGAAATTCGAGAAACACAAACAACCGCTGAGGAAGTCGGAGCGTCTAATCAACAAGAAGTTGTTGCTGATCGTTCGCAGAAGTAGCAGGTCTCGTAAAGAACCTAATAGATACATATGGCATCTTGAAGCTTCTAAAGTCCTGTTAGTAGCTGAGTCAAATGACGAACCTACAAACTACAAATCTACTATCTCAGATCCTGAATCCGAGAAATGGCTTGAAGCCATGAACGCCGAGATGCAATCTATGCGTGATAATCAGGTCTGGGACTTGATTGAACTACCCCCGGTTCTCGGGCAATAGGGAGCAAATGGATTTTCAAAAGAAAAACCGACATACATGGTAATGTACAAACCTATAAAGCACCACTAGTTGCAAAGGGTTTCACTCAAACTTAAGGTATTGACTATGATGAAACTTTCTCACCCGTTGCTATGACCAAATCGATCAGGATACTGCTTGCCATAGCCGCGTACGAGATATGACAAATGGATGTCAAAACCGCTTTTCTTAATGGACATCTCTCTGAAGATGTCTATATGGTTCAGCCTGACGGTTTTGTTGATCCAAAGTATCCTAGTAGGGTCTGCAAACTGAATATGTCCATTTATGGACTTAAACAGGCATCTCAAAGCTGGAATCTTCATTTTAATTAGAAAAGTCAAAGAATTTGGTTTTGTCAAGAATGAAGATGAGCCTTGTGTTTACAGAAAGGCTAGTGGGAGCACTATATCATTTCTCATCTTGTATGTGGATGATATTCTAATCATTGGAAACAACATCCCTGCGCTTGACAAAGTCAAACAATGGTTAGGATCTTATTTTGCAATGAAGGATCTTGGAGAAGCTACTTACATTAGAGGAATCAAGATCTACAGGGATAGATCTAAGCGGCTTCTAGGGCTAAGTCAGAGTACTTACATAGATAAAATGATGACACGCTTTAGGATGGAAAACTCCAAGAAAGGAGGTGTTCCGATGACTAAAGGCATTGTGTTGAACAAATCACAATCTCCTTCCACGGACATTGAAATTAAGGAAATGGAAGCAATTCCATATGCCTCAGCGATTGGTTCTATCATGTATACTATGTTGTGCACTAGACCTGACGTCTCGTATGCTTTAAGCATGACCAGCCGTTTTTAGTAAAGTCCTGGCATTGCCTATTGGACTGCAGTCAAGAACATCCTAAGGTACTTAAGAAGGACCAAAGACATGTTCTTAATATTTGGAGGAGTGAAAGAGGAGCTCACTGTACAGTGTTACATTGATGCTAGTTTTCAAACTGACCGAGATGACTCTCGCTCACAGTCGGGTTTCGTATTCACTCTTAATGGAGGAGCTGTCTCATGGAAAAGTTCCAAGCAGAGTGTAGTGGCGGATTCAACCACCGAATCTGAGTATATAGCCGCATCAGATGCTGCTAAGGAAGCTGCTTAGATGAAGAAATTCATTACTGACCTCGATGTGGTTCCGAGTATTCGCCAACCAATCGAGATACTTTGTGATAACATAGGTGCTATAGCTCAAGCCAAAGAGCCCAGATCTCATCACAAATCCAAGCACATTCAAAGGAAGTTCCACTATATACGGGAAATTGTGGAACGTGGAGACGTCGTGATAAGCAAAGTAGACACAGATCAAAACCTAGAGGACCCGTTTACTAAGCCCATGGCTCAGGACAAACATGATCTTCACAGAGATGCTATTGGTCTTAAATTTGCTAGTTATATGTTTTGATTTAGTATTTTGAATGTGCGAACATTTAGACAGTTGTACTTTTGAATTCTTTTGGTTTACTGATTTAAATGCAATTCTGAATTCTTATAACTGTGTTCGATTTTAATACGTTTAATCCATGAATCTTGTATTCTTAATTATCCATAGTCGGTCAGACTCGTGGGAACTTCTCTGAATTAAGACTTTTCTGAACTTCGGCTCAAGGAGTTGACTCCGAACTTCACAAGCCTCATTTTGAATGACGTTGGATGTAACTCGCATCAAATCATCTTGATGGATCTTTGTCATAAGATGTTTTGCTATTGGTATACTCATTAGTATCATTTGACCTGAGATACGTACTAGAACTGCCGTTTACCAAGAACCATTCTTTAATCACTGTCAAACGCAGTCGCGTAACTGCCAGTTATAAAGACTTTGATTAGGAATAGTTCTGAAGTTCAGTGGGAGTTGTATGTAGTCAATAAGGGATTCTGTACTCTTACATTAAATGTAACAGATAGGCATCGTGGCGCCCTCGTTGATTCAAACTGGTGAAGTGTAAGGCCTTACCCAAACTTACTGTGTGTTTGATTGGACCACTTTGATTCTTGATCGAGAACAGTAATAATTGAACGCCATATGAGAATGAACTAAATCCATGTCTCATTGATTCAATTGATGTTTTATACGAAAATGATGAATGACAACTATTGCCATAAGTCTATTGTCTTGCTTTAGTTAGATGTTACTAACACCGAGATATTTGGTTAATGACTTTAAAGCGTCATACCTTGTTAGGGACAGCCATGTGCAGCTAGAGCGCCGCTGGCTGGTTGCGTTGATTTATCGTGGATCGTCCAAGTGAGAGATTGTTGGATTTTATGGACCGACCCGATGGAAAACGCGGCTGACCGAGCTATGACCCGTAAGAGTTACACCTAGGGCAACGAACATTAAATCCACTTAACCTGCTTAACTGGTAATTACGAACTGTTAGCGAGACGACATATTTTATATACACCCGTTCTCGCATTTCGGTTCGTGATCTAGCATCGGTTCGTTGTACCTTAGGTGTCTCAACCGGTTAATCATTAACCACTAAGGTATAATTAATCTCATCAGTAGATTAATTGTTTTTTTTTGTGTTTACGTGTTCATAACCAGATCCTGTTCGGTTTGTCAGTGCTGTTAAATAGGTTATGATTTTATTTTCCGCTGCGTATTTATTAATTAACTGAATTAATTAATTTATCTGTCAAAACCCGTTTTCAACCTAATTAGTTTGAACTTGAATTTAAAATTAGATAACAATTCAAGCATAACTATGTGCGGATAAAATGTGGTGATATGATCATTTTACAAAGAGAATGATGAAATTTGTAAAAAAAAAAAATTAGAAAGGATGAACAATTAGTGTAATGATGTTTACAGGAACAATTAGGTGTGCTCATATAATCTATATGGAATGATAGGGAATAAAATCAAGAAGACGAGTCCCAAAATCTACAATGAATGCTAGGGCTCATAATCAACAATGAGGGGTCATAAAATCTAGAAGAGTGGTCGGGCATGGATTTGACAACGGAGGTTTCTAAGTCATTTGGAAAACGAAATCCTTAATGAAGGATACACATTTCTACAATAATATAAACTAGTTTTTTTCCTCACGTTACGTGGCGGAAGCTTGGTAGTTATCGATTCGGCTCGTCCACGAACGTAGGTGCAACGGTAAAAATAATCTTAGTAAAAAATCATAAAACTAAATTAATAAAAAGAAAAAAAAAACTGGTTCGAGTCGTTGAAAACCATAAAAGCGAAGAACGATACGAGTTCCGATAATACTAATACTGACAATGATGTTGTTCGCTCATAATAAGTTCGGCTCATCACGGTACCACAACGGTAACGACACTTGCTAAATGCAAAAATAAAAGAAAATTAAAACGTAAGTGTAACGATAAAAATAATATTAATCAAAGAGAAACATAAAACTAAATAATAAAAAAAGAAATAAACAAAATAAAAAATTAATGGTTCGGGTCGTCGAAAACCATAAAACCGAATACCGAAAGTGATGTTGTTCGCTCATAACAGTTTCGGCTCGTCACGGTACGAAAACGGTAACGGCTCTCGCTATAGGTAACGATAAAAAACCTTAGATTTTGAATACAAATCCGTTTAAAAAAAATTATTTCGAAACGTTGACAAAAAAACTAAAAACAGTCAACTTTGGAAAAAATTAACGAACGAAAGTTATTAAAGGAAACAAAATTAATAGAAAATGAAACGGGCTAAAAACGTATATTATATAGTATGATGGTTGAAATTGAAAATGTTAAAAAAGTAAAAAAAAAAAGTTTAGTGGCCAAAATGAAAAGAACCAAAACTTTACTATTCCCGGAGATTTTGTTTTAATATATAATAACTAATATGAATCAAACAAATAATAAAATTTTTATATGAATTATAGAAACTTTACAAATATGTTATGAATAGAAAAATTAGTCTCAAATATAAGAGTAGCTCAAAGCTATTGTTAAGGTTACGTGTAATGCTTCTGACTAAGGTGTAGTGAAGGTGAAGACGTGGAGCAGCGACGACATGCGGTAACACCATCCCCATGGTCACTTGCCACATAAAGCAAAACTATAGTGGACTATCACCGCATTATTGCATTTTTTGTTGTCTGAAACCAACGATTCAAACATGTCACGGTAGGTTGAGAGTGAGGTGGACCAGCAGCGGGTGGGGCAACACTGCCCCCTACAGTTGTGGCATGCGAGGAGTTACCCTTCACCGCGCAACCACACACACAACCTCATCATACATATCTACAATAATGGTGTCATTAAAAGTATCCCTTTCTTCTTTATCCTATTTATGCCTTAAGCTTTATGATGATTTAACGCATTCAACTTCCTTTAATCACCATCCGATACAATAGATATCATCCATGCAGGGGCGGATGTAGCTAAGAGGAAGGGGTGGCCCGTGCTACCCCTTAACTTTTTACACGCAGTGGAATTTTTTTTACGGTTTTATTTATCCGGTTACCCGTGAGCAAAAATTACGTTTCCCCTCATATTTTTTTAAAAGCTCAACACTTCATAAAAAGTCCAAACTTTTATAAAAAAACCCAATATTTTATGAAAAGTCCCCACATTTTATTAAAGGTTTTGAGGTATTGGGTTTTAATAAAACATTTGGGTTTTAGCCAGCCCAAATGTTTTATTAAAACTCTATAGCTCAAAGTCTCAATTTTTAAACCCAACTTACCCAAGTGGCCGGCCAAGAAGAAAGACAGAGAGAACGAAAACTATGAGACTGTGAGAGCCACTCGACCAACCGCTCGATCTGTACAACCAATTATTTTTGTTTTATTTACATGAAAGTACGGTAAATCAGTAGAACAATAAGTGAGTATTATATTATTAACTTCACTCGCTTCTCTTACCGAATATTATACCTTCGAAGAAAAGACTATAAGTAGTGCGAAAAAATTGTAACTTTTGTTCATGATTTTTATTTGAAAAGGATATATATTCAGGTCTTTTATAATTATATAATTTATTTAAAATATTTAAATTTATGAGTAATCTTTTGTTAAGTCACCTCCACATTTTATATGAAGCACAATGATGGTTGTGAAATCTAAAACTTACGTTTTGTATTATTTGTTATATTAAAAATTCGAAAGTTTATTCTATAATTTTATCGTTTTATTAAACCAAGGCAAAGATTGGATAAACAACGGTTAGTGATCGTACCCATGATAGATCTGAGCATTTAAAACAATTATTTCTGATACAAACTAAATTTGAATAACGAATCTAACAGGAATACGTAACATGGAGATTCATGTGGTAGTAATAAGAATTTTAATGTGTCCGTCGTTTTTAATTAACTTATAATTGTTACAAATTTATTTAAATATTAGAACTAACTAGCTTTAACCCTGTGTGTTACATGAGGTGAAACGTTAAGATTATATTAATAAATATCTTAAAATATTTTTTTATAAAAATTTGATATTGTATCTTTAACTTTTTCATTTTGTTACGTGTTAAGATTATATGGATAAGAGTAATTAAAACATCAAAATATACATGAAAATTCATTTAATAAGTTGGACACTTTTTACAATACATTAAATTACATATCAAATTAAACCTTACAATGAATATTTACAAATTTAAAAATATTTTATTGTATGTAACATTTGACGTGGTATTGGTAATTTTTTCATGTTTACCAAAGATTAATAACTTGAGTCCATCCCTATTTTTAACTCTTGATAATACAACATACAACTGATCATGAATAAACATCGGATCTTTCAATACAAACCAACACTTGAAAGGGATTACCCTAAACTTTTATTCATAGTAATTGCAAAAATACAACAATTGTATATTTTTTCTTTGAAGTTTTAGTGAAATTCTTTTGTCTGAATATGTTAACCCATTTATAGGGATAAAATTGTGATGATCAAAGTTGCTTCAAAATATAATCGACGCTTCTATAAGGCGATTACCTTGTGCTTTGACCTAAATACTGGTTACATTACCTAAACCATTTTTTCATCAATATTTATTAATAGCATAATTGGAACAACGACATTTAAAACTAATTTATGGTTTGACAAACCTGATAATGTAAGTTCATTTAAAAAATCAAGAGATTATAAACTTTTATCGAAATCAACATCAAAATGCTCTGATTGACGGATACTATTTGTACTTGTATGAGGAAAATCTTGCTAAACTTTTAATACTAAATTTCTCATTAAAAAAATAATAAAAAGATACAAATAAAATTTAAATTTCAATAAATCGTCTTTTAAATCTAAAATTTAAAAATCCAAATTTTAAAAATTTCTCTCCTTAATATTTCGACACAATTAAATTTGAAATTCCAAAATTAAATATGAAAATTTTAATACTAATAAATTAGAATTGAAACTTGTAAACTTGTTTTTTGAAAAACAAAAATCTCGTCATTTAAAAAAATAAATTTTAAATAATAATACACTTTTAAAAATAAATATTTGTAAGTTTCTTAATTTTATTAAAAACTAATTATTAATATTTACAAATCAAAATAAAAAACTTGTTTATAAATATCATATTTAATTAAAAACTAATAATTAAATATTAGTAAACTTTCTTCTGACACATATTTATTTAAAATACACACGTAGTATTTTCAAATTTTATATGTAAAATTAAAATAATCTTATTTTTTATAATAAAATTTTAAAAAGTCAAGTTTGTTTATTGGAAGAGAGATTTATATAAAAAATAGTATCACAAAAGTCTCACTAAAACCTTATAACTACTTTTTAACATAAATTTAAATTTGTAGGATTAGGTTAAGGTAAAAAGGATTTTAATTGTAAGAAGGGTGAGAAGAATTTAGGGCCATTAGATTAAATTGTATAAAAGATTTAATGGTTGAGATTAAATTGTAAGAGAAAAAGTTGTTGGAAGGGTATTTTAGTCTTGGCCACTTTTGTTGACTTTTTTATCAAGTTCCCCCCTTATTTTTAAACGTTCATAACTTTTACATACGACATTATTTTTTCAAAAAAATTACACCATAAAAACGAGCGCTTTTTATCTTTAAAACGAGTATAGTGTCGTTATAAACAAAAATGATTTTTTTTACGTTTTCTAGCTCATTGTGTAATTAGTCAGGTCAATGTGTAATACAAGTTCAATGTGTAATACAAGTTCATTGTGTAATACAAGTTCATTGTGTAATACCACGTCTGGTCATTGTGTAATACAAGTTCATTGTGTTATATGTATTTATCATTGTGTTTTACGTTTTCCAGCTCATTATGTAGTTAGTCAGGTCATTGTGTAATACAAGTTCATTGTGTAATATCAAGTTTGGTCATTGTGTAATACAAGTTCATTGTGTAATTAGTCAAGTCATTGTGTAATTAGTCAGGTCACTGTGTAATACAAGTTCATTGTGTAATACAAGTTCATTATGTTATACAAGTTCAATGTGTAATAAAAGTTCATTGTGTTATATGTATTTATCATTGTGTTTTACGTTTTCCAGCTCATTGTGTAGTTAGTCAGGTCATTGTGTATTACAAGTTCATCGTGTAATACAAGTTCATTGTGTAATACCACGTCTGGTCATTGTGTAACATCTGGTCATTGTGTAATACAAGTTCATTGTGTAATACAAGTTCATTGTGTAATTAGTCAAGTCATTGTGTAATACAAGTTCATTGTGTAATTACTCAGGTCATTGTGTAATACAAGTTCATTGTGTAATACAAATTCATTGTGTTATACAAGTTCAATGTGTAATACAAGTTCATTGTGTTATACGTATTTATCATTGTGTTTTATGTATTTATCATTGTGTTTTACGTTTTCCAGCTCATTGTGTAGTTAGTCAGGTCATTGTGTAATTCAAGTTCATTGTGTAATACCACGTCTTGTCAATGTGTAATACAAGTTCATTGTGTAATTAGTCAAGTCATTGTGTAATACAAGTTCATTGTTTAATTAGTCAGGTCATTGTGTAATACAAGTTCATTGTGTAATACAAGTTCATTGTGTCAAATAAATTTCATCATTGTGTTATATGTTTTCATCATTGTGTTTTACGTTTTTCAGCTCATTGTGTAATTCGCTCAAATATGCCAGGTCATTGTTTAATATGCTCATTGTGTAATATCAGTTAATTGTGTAATATCAGGTCTGATCATTGTGTAATATCAGACCTTGTATTACACATTGACCTGGTGTATTACACATTGACATGGTGTATTACACATTGACCTGGTATATTACATATTGACCATTATGCCATCTCTTTAAAAACAATAAAATGACACATGTCAAGCTTAGAATCCTTCTTACCCTTCTTATTTTTAAAACACTTTTTACTATAACCTAACCCTAAATTTGTATTAGTGTCTTACATTAATATCTTCAAATGAACCAAATATCAATATACGATATTTTGTTAATTTTTAATGTTTACATATATGCTTATTATTAAATAAGATCTTGTACTTATTTTTTTAAAAATTGAATCGAAAGTAAATATAAAATAATTATTGTATAAACATATAGTATAAATAAATAATAAAACAAGGGTATTCTACAAAAAATGCTTGTGAGTTCAAGGTATTCCAACGAAATATTCATGTTAAAAATATAATTAATTATATATAAAAATTGTTTTTTATTGGTTTAGGCATTTTTTTAAAGTTGGATACTTCTTTAAATATCACTAGTGGGTAATTATCCGCGCTCTGCAACGGGTTCATAACGTAGATAAAAATAAAGAAGACAAACTGTATATTAGCAGTCACCCCACGAATAAAATGCACGCCAAAACATCGGAAATGTTGATAAAAATAATCAAAAAATTGAAAGAAAAAACAATGGAAAAATAATTAAAAAAGCTAAGAAAAAGAGAGAAAAAATAACTTTATTAAGGTTCAGGGATTTTAAGGTAACTTTATATTATATGTATCAAGTTTTGATCCATCATAAAAATTTTATAGGTATTAAGTCCCACCACCCTGCCGCGGGCCCCCTGCGTTTTCCTTCAAGATTCGACACTGTCCATAATTAAATAATAAGTATTAATAATTTGATTTATATTAAATATTAAAAAAAATATTCTTTTAATATCATTATTTGATAGGATAGAGACTCCAGAAAAATATGATGAGTATGTAACAGAAAATGACATACATTTTGTAACAATTTTTATTTAATAGTATAAAAATTTTATATTTTTGTTGTTACTTTAAAACTCAATATACACGCGTTATTGTTTTAACACTTCTTTTTTCTTTTGGTTTAATATTATTGTGGAAGCTATATATTTATAGTTAGTTTTTTAAACAACAATTTAGAACACTGACTGGCTATTGGCTAATCCGATCATTTTCACCATCTTTAGAAGGAAACCTACCATATGTGGAAAAAACCCCCGGTCTAACATGGACCTCTTCTTTTTTTGTCACACATGAGACTTGAACCCAAAATCTCTCTATTTTAGAGAAGTCTTAGATGTTCTTTTGTCATTAGGCTAAGCTAGTGGTTGTATTTATAGTTAGTTTTTAATGAGAGTATAATAAACATACCAGGCGACATGATTTTCTTTCAAAAGGACCACCATATGGAGAGAGGGACCATAAATCTATAATATATATTTTTTGCTAGGTGAATACGATAAAAAAAAGTAGAAAGGTTAAAAATGTAAGGCGTAGCATAATTTAGGGACCATAGATGTAAATACTAAGGTCCACAAGCAGTTTCTAGTGGTGATTGGCGAAAGAAGGTTGACAAGTATACGGGTAACAGTACATAAGAAGAATTTAAGATTGTGGATCACTTCTGGACCAATAATCTACATACCGTCATATTTACTCAGCTGTCAGAATAGCATCCCTCTGTCACCATAACTGTTTACTCTTTAAATCTAAAGACAGTTACACCGTACCTGTATTAAATGAAAGGAAAATTACTAAAATCCTTTAAAATTGGTTCATAAATTATTTGATATATATTTTTTTTGAACGGCAAAATTATTTGATATTTAGATGGTTCTTTATGCACACTTCACGTGTGTTACAAAAGACCTTTATACGTGTATGTTTGATACTATAGTTTTAAAAGAAGTTACTTTAAAATTACGTTGTATTTGAAAAACAATTTTGTTAGTTACACATTATATAGTATCTAAAAATAAAAATATATCAAGAGAGTAACCATGTGAACACGGTATTTTCAGTCAACCCTTTCGTGAGAAATTTCTTCTCTATAAATTTTTTTTCTCTAGGTTCTTGCTGGTATAACTTATTTTAATAAAGTTGTTTTGCCGTTCAAAAAAAAAAGAAATCACTTCTGTTAATGAAAATTTTGTTTTCATTATAAGACCCATTTTTCACTTCTTTCACATTTCATGTAGTTTCACAACCCCAAACCCTTGAGTAGGATAAACCGGGACTCTTCATGTGTCATATCTCATATGATGTTTTATCCACCGTTTTTTCTTGGAAACATGCTGACTATTCGGGGCAACGGTTTCCAAGGCGTAACTCCAGAAGAAATGATTGAAGTTTGTACGATTCATCATCGATCAAATCATGTCTAACAATGTTTGATTTCTCCTTTTAAACACCTTATGTTGTGGTATTCTAAATGAAGTTGGTTGTGAAACAATTCCACAATTCTTTAAATGCTCACCAAAGTCATATCTAAGATATTAAGCACCTTGATTTAATCAAATGGCTTTTATCGTTTCACCAAGATAATTTTGAACTTCATTCCGGAGGACTTTGAACAATTCAAAAGCATCATGTTATCTTTCAACATGTAAACATAAGCATAACGACTATAGTCATTAATGAATGTGATGAAGTATCTTTAGCCAGATGTAGACATTGTTCTAAAAGGACCATATACATCAGTATGTATGAGACCTAATAGATATGCAGCTCTTTCACCAATTACGATAAATGGTGATTTTGTCATCTTGCCACTTAAAGTAAGATTGCATGCATCAAAAGACTCTAAACCAGTGGATTCTAGAATTCTGTCAGTTTGGAGTTTTGATATGCGTTTCTTGCTTATGTGACGAAGTCGACAATGCCACAATATGTCTGATTAAAGAATAACTTCGATGTTTTGGCGTTTGGTGTATATATGCATAGAACTATTATTACATGAACCACTCATATGAATTTCGTAATTCCATTATTAATAGCCTCAAAATAAACACATGTTATTCATATAAGCCAAAATATTATCATCCTTAAAATCATAATAAAATCCTTGTTCACGTAATTGAGAAACTGAAATAATATTTCTAGTCAAACTAGGTGCATAGCAAACATTCTCTAATGTTAAGTACAACCTTTTGGCAACAACATGGAATATTACCCTATTATCTTGACAACAACACGAGCATTATTGCCAACATTGAGATCCAAATCATCTGGTTTCAGTTCTCTCTAACTTTCTTTAGTCCCTATAAGGAACAGTAAGTGTGAGTATTACATCTAATATATAATACCTAATTGTTACGGAAAAAATAGTATAGTTATCTCATATACATACATGAAGTGCCTGCTTTACTGGCATTGCCCTTCTTCAGCTCATCAAGGCAAACTTGGCGCCTTTAGGAGGCTTTCTAGCAGTTTGCTTCTTGGCAACAACCTTGCCTTTCGCTATTATTATGCCCTTTTCTTTCTTGTATTTTGGCTGGCCTTTGTTTTCATATTTATCCTATCATTGATCATTATTGCTTGAGGTCCTATACTTGGATTTTCCAACTGTCAGCAACCATGAGCATCATATGTAATTCCTAGGAGGTTCTTTCCCAGATGCAATAGAGAACAAGTAACAAATATCCAGTATCAAAAGTATATATAAAAACAAGACATAGGAGTTCGTACCATAAGCATACAAAAATAGTAGCATGCATAATAGTCCCTAAATCAAAAGTTATGAAGCATACAAGAACTACGTGTACCAAGAATTAAGTAGTCATAACAGATATAAGAACACTAAAGCATATAAGTATGTGTCATAACCATATTGAAAGACCACTATGACTTACAAGTCCCTAAGGATAAAGTAGATAAGACTAGAGACACTTTAAGACTAGAGGCCTACCTATAACTAAGGGCAAACCTAACACCTACGACTAAATGCAACCTAAAGATAGCCTAGGTAAACTACCAGTCAAGCGATGAATCCTAATCTATGGCGAAGCCTATACTCACCCCTAAAAATCCCTAAGTTTTATCCGGCGTCTCGACAAAACTCCTACCACTGATCATATCCTCAGAGATATGCAAATCTATCAAATCCTGCTGAATCTTCTCATCCAAGTCAGTTTTGTTCTGCCTCTGCTCCTCTTCCCTCTATAGTGAAGGTCTCCACAATCCTTATTGGTGCCATCATCTGTCTCCTCCACACACGCACAAACCATCACAATCTCTCCTCCCTTACTTTATCCGAGATACGTGCTACCCCTAATCTGTCTCTAAAAAATCATTCCTTATCCGGTCTAATGTCGTGTGCCTACACATCCATCTCAACATTTTCATCTCAACCGTCTCCAACTTTCGTTCTTGATTGGCCATCAATCTTTTTTGTTGGAAAGGCTAAAACTTTTTCGATCCACAGTGTATCACGCACGAATCAACCATCGGTATGATGGTTAGGTACAACATAGCTAGTCGAACTGTCACCATATAAAAATTCCCTTTTAGTTTATCTGGAAACCTTTTATCGCACAAAACACATGTGGCTGCTCTCCACTTGCACCACCTTGTCTGAACACGGTGGGATATATCGTAGTCGATGCCCCTGTTACCATTTACGAATGAGCCTAAATACTTTAACCTAGCTGTTTGCACTACCGCTCGCCTCTAATAGTCAATTGGGTGTCTCCTTTGTTTTTTGCCCAACTAAAGTTTATATATATATAATTCTATAACTACAACCAGATCACAAGGTTACAAAGATATTTAGTTTGAATTTTAAACCAACTTTTTATTCGTTTTTGTATTACTTTAAGGTCACAATCTCTTTTCTCCTTCTAATTAGAATCGAGTAAACTGCAGTTTTCGTCCCCGAGGTTTACCTCAAAAATCATTTTACGTCTCTCCTACTTTAAAATAATTGGCGAAATGACTAAAATGCCCCTTTTACTTTAATGGTTTTCGTCCTCGGACCAAAAGTCCATTATGGATATGCTAAATAATTGACGAAATGACTAAAATGCCCCTTTTACTTTAATGGTTTTCGTCCCCAAGGTTACAAAAGTCTCACACTTTTTATCCTCACCCCATCTTCTTCATCACCACCTCCATCTTCTTCATCACCATCTTCTGGAAGCCTACCATACCACCAAAGACCGTCATTTCCGTTCACAAACTGACCAGCCACCACAATTAACCAACTCTAGTTTGTGTGACGTTTCCCCGATTTTCAATAGCTCGAAACAAGACGCCGCCGACGTGTTCGTTTTTCTAGAGATAACAGAAACATCCATACGTCGCAAATACGACCAATGAACATTGCCCTTCATCATCTCCACCCTCAGTCATGCTCCTCCGTTAGCTAGTTGCATAAGAAACCTTTCACGACACCTCCTTGTTTTTCTAGCGATGCTCGTCCTTGACTTGCGGGTTGTGGAGGTGACGGTGGTGGTGGTGGAGACGGTGGTGAGGATGATGGTGGAGGTGGCGGAGGTGACTAAACTGGCGGTGGGGGTGCTGAAGGAGGGGGTGAATAAACCGGTGGTGGTGGCGCTGAATAAAAAAGTGGTGGTGGTGATGAGGGAGATTTAAAGTTACAGGGACGAAAACTGATTTATGGTGTAAACCTCATGTATGAAATTGTAGTTAACTCAAACAATTGTGATGGAAAAGACTAAAATAGCCTCAAAATATGAAGTGAAAAGCCCTCATTGTCAGATTCTAAACTTGTTTGAAATTTCTTAAACTAAATTAGAAATTACTTTAATACTTTTATGCAAATTTCACGATAAAAACTTTCCTTATTTTAAGTCTTCAGTTTAATTTCCTTAATTTTTTAAAGTTTTGAGTTTACCCCCTATAGTATATATATATATATATATATATATATATATATATATATATATATATATATATATATATATATAATCTGATTTTTCCTTAATAACTTTCGCGTTTGTTTGTTTATTTTTTTTCATACGTCTTGGTGTAATATTTTTTTAAACGGAGTCGTATTCAAGATAACTTATTTTTTAGGTATCATGAGTTATATCGACCGACGGTAACGTGCTGGTACCATGAAGAATGAGACTGACACCGACTGAAAAACATCGGTATCGTTATCTAACAGTTTTTTATCTATGTTTTGATCTCTACAACCAACTCGCCGTAACTTCATACGTTTCTTTTATGTATTTAACTACGATTCTTTTTGTGCCTAGCCACGTTAATGTCACCGCCTCAACCGTTTAAGTTCCGACATCCTTCGCGGAACGCGGGACAAAATTTATTTGACCACATTTTTTTGTGCTTAGTAACGTTAGTGACACCGCCTTAACTGTTTAAGTTCCGCTTCCTGTCACTAAACGTGGGACAAAATTTCTAGTTATTACATACCATTTATTTCAAAAAGTATTTGTGAGTGTGTCTACACTACTTGGGCTTCAATTCATTGGTTGATTTGGTCGGCTGCCCCACGTGGGATGTAATGGTTGGATATCTTTTTTTTTTATTATTATTAACCTTTTGGGGCGGTTTAGATACCTTCCGTTTAAGTTTTTTTAGTTTTTTCGACTTGATAAAACAAAATGTTTCCAGGGCTAGTCGGTTGCCCTGCTTTCCTTAAAACACTTCCAATCCCACCCATGTTCGAATCCTTTGGTCTTTGATATATATATATATATATATATATATTTACTTTTTATTAATATTTTTTAACTTTTTTTTTCCTTCAGTCTTTTTGTGTGTTTTATTTCGTTTGTTTTAACTTTCTTATTTAATATTTTTCACAGTTCTTATTGATCTTATATTTTTATTAATTTTACGTAATTTAGCTTTAACGTTACAAACTTTAACACTTCCGTTTTTTCATCATTACCGCGAGTTACTGCACCAACGCGGAGCGCGGTATATCCCCTAGTTATTAAAAAAAACTAATAAAACCAAACTAGGCTATAATTTTTATGTTATATTATCAGAAATTAATATAATATAAATGAACTCTTTTTCATGTGAATAGTTTGAAATGGATCTTTAGATGAGGGACCACTAGTTAATTCTTGAATAATTCAGGGTGCTGAATTGGGTGGGTCTTCTCTCACTTCTGTTAAACTGACGTCCTTCTCTGCAAAGACAAGAGACTGAGAGAGAATATATATATATATATATATATATATATATATATATATATATATATGAATATGAGTTTGCTATATATATGTTTATGTGTGAGAGAGAGAGAGATAGAAAGCAAAGAACAAACCAAAGGGTTAAAGAAAGGCACAAACTAGAATAAGTACATGGTACCTCTTTATATATTCCCCTAACACCTCTCTCCATTTCCCTCTATTCCTCAGAGCTAAAATATTCAAATTCTTTTGTGTTATTGAATTGGGATTTATCTGTTTCTTATGGTCTTTGATATTTGAGAAATGGGTTTCATTCATTGAACTTGTTCATTAAGATTTACTGAAAGAAACTCTAACCATGAAGACCAGAGGAGATCAACAAACTTCAAGAAACTTTGTATCACATAAATGGACATTTTTATTGTGTATCAGCAGTTTTTGTGCTGGATTACTCTTCACCAATAGGTACATACATGAACTTGATTGCTTGTTTTCAAACTTTTGATTCTCTGGTTTTGTTTTCCTTGGGAAATTTCTTGTACGTTAAAAGATGCATTCCAATAGCAAGTGTTTTTATTTAATTTCTGGGATAAAAAAAACACAAAGAAGATTTTAGGACATTCTTATTGGTACACCAGCTTCAATACAGGCTGAATAGCTTGTATTGTGTGTGTTTCACTCACACGGGCGTATTACCTTTTTTCACATACATGACATGTTTGGAACCGCTTGACCAAGCACAATACAACCCGTATGATTGGCAGGCGTGGTGTACCGATATCAGATCTTTGTGGTGGTTTTAATAAACTTTTGAGTTGTATAAATCATGGGCTTTCCTTATTTAGTTGTTTTCTTATTATACATTCTTTACATGAGCCCATTCTTTGTAACAAACTTGCAGATCTAGTTTATGATGTCTTGTACTCTAGTCTTCATGTTTGTACCTAATTTGTTTGTGAAGATATATTTCCCTCATTGTTTCTGGGATTTGATCATCATATGTACTTTTTTCTAAGCATAACATCTTCTTTTGGAAATAAAAAAACAAATGGGGAGTTGGGTGTTTGGTATCCTCATAATTGTTTTGGTGGTAGTTCTACCAAAAATAAATCCTTATTTTATAAGTATTTTACAAATTACAAAAATGTTTGGTTACAGAATGTGGACAGTGTCAGATTCTAAACTTATTACAAGACCAACTGCTCTAGAGTCTGAAGGCCTAAAGTTAGTATCAGAAGGTTGTGATCTAAGAAAGGTATGTTTTTTTTTCTCTTCAAGAAATCTTGAAACTAATTATTATTTTGTATACATGATTAATTTTTGTAAATTTGATTGTGTTCTGTTATTTTAGTTGCAAATGAAAAATGTAAAGCGCGATCCAAAACAGATATTCGGGGAGGTGTCCAAGACTCATGAGGCTATACAGTGAGTTTTTTTAAACAACTTACCTGTTTACTACGTTTTTAGAAAAAAAAAGATAGATATGAAAATTTTAATTTTACTCTTAGCGTGGAATAAACAATAATCCTAAACACGCCTTTAATCTTTGAGTTTTTTTATATGAAATTTATTTGTGTAAATAATGTTCTTTTAATCTTATTTTAATCTAATTATAGGACATTAGACAAAACGATATCGAGCTTAGAGATGGAATTAGCTGCAGCTAGGTCCATCCAAGAATCAGTTGTCAACGGATCTCCAATATCAGAAGAAGACACAAGGAGTTCATCTGAAAAGAGAAAGTATTTAATGGTTGTTGGAGTTAATACTGCTTTCAGTAGTCGTAAAAGAAGAGATTCAGTACGGGCTACTTGGATGCCTCAAGGTTTATATTTTATCTCTAATACGTAGAAAAAAATAGCTAAAATGAAAGAGGATCAAAATTCACCAAATATGTATCTTTAACGCTTAAAACCTCATAAAAGTATAATCATATTTGACACGCTAATGATTTATTAAAAGAAACAAAAATCTTAGAAAAAAGTATCAAGTCTGACCCTTCTTTAAGTTAATGTCTTAATGAACGTATAGGTGAAAAAAGGAAAAAATTAGAGGAGGAGAAGGGCATTATAATGCGTTTTGTCATCGGTCACAGGTGCGTTCTTTACTTTCTTTATCACTTTTTTTAACATTTTTATTTTAAGTTTTATTTCAAATTTTACATTTTTACAAAACTAAAATGTCTTTTATTGGCATTTTAGCTAGAATGATATTAAGTTTACAATAATGATGGAATAGGTCAAGTTCCTCCAAATAGATCAAGTGAACTTTTGCACAAAAGCACATGATAACATAAACTTTTCAGGGTTTCATGTGCCTAGACTTTTATGTTAATCATTTTGGCTTACTCCTTTAAAATTCATTAGATTTTTATGTTGTTAAACAAATGAACCACTTTTTGTTGCTTGGATCATATTTCAATGGATGACTGAGAGATCTAAGATAATTATATTTCTTCCGATCCATTAATCCGAACCATCGTATTTCAAAAAGTGGTTTCTTTGGTTCCTAAATGTTTAATGATTTTCATTTGAACGCGCCCAACACACATATATAACTATTTCTATAAATGTTTTTGACAGTGCGACGGTAGGGGGCATACTAGACCGAGCTATTGAGGCCGAGGACAGAAAGCATGGCGATTTCTTGAGACTGGTACACCTTCTTTTATCTTTTTAATTTTTTTTTTATAATTTGCTTTCTCTAGTTGAAATTTCAATAATTAACTACTAATGACATGAATTAACCAGGACCATGTAGAGGGATACCTAGAATTGTCTGCAAAGACAAAAACTTATTTTGCAACTGCTGTTACTATGTGGGATGCAGAATTTTACATCAAAGTTGATGATGATGTCCATGTAAACATAGGTAAGTTTGACCTTTCCATGATTAAAGTCAACTTTTGACTTTAAAATGTTAAATTTTAAAAAAAAAAAAAAATTCTTTTTTTTTGTTTTGGTTACTGGTCTAAAGGATGGAACTTCAATTCACAATAACCAATATGAAGGCAAGATTTGGATTTTAGAAATCAAAACTTGACTCCAACAATTTTAAAAAGTCAATGTTTGACTTTTTATAACCTGTTTTTGGATCTTGATTGCAGCCACACTAGGTCATACATTAGTTAGACATAGGAAGAAGAAAAGGGTATACATTGGATGCATGAAGTCTGGTCCGGTACTCGCTCAAAAGTAAGAAAAATAATAATCTCGAATTTTAAATTACCAAGAATTTATAAATTGTTACATTTTTTTAATTAATTTATAATGTAACAGAGGAGTAAGGTACCATGAACCCGAATACTGGAAATTTGGTGAGTCAGGAAACAAGTATTTCCGCCATGCCACCGGACAATTATATGCCATTTCAAAAGATTTGGCCACTTATATCTCATTAAACCAGTGAAGTTTCGCTTGTCATAATTTTATTTATTTATTTTGTTATGTTGGTTTTCTAATATCGTGTTAAAACCTTATTTCAGACATGTACTACATAAGTACGCAAATGAGGATGTTTCGTTAGGATCTTGGTTTATCGGGCTTGATGTTGAGCATATTGATGATCGAAGATTATGCTGTGGAACCCCGCCTGGTAAAGCTTAGAATCTTTTAATCTAGTAGTAATTAACACAAATATAGAGGAGAAAATGAACGAGTTAAGTAAATGGGTTCGGGTCAAAATGAGTACGCATGATTAATGTGTTATTATTTTAATGATAATCCACTTTTTTTTTCTTATTAAAACAATGTCAACTGTTAAAACAAGAGCAAGTTCAGTTACTATATTTTTGTGGGATTAAATCTAGACTTTTAAACTTAACAAGAAAGTCCTTTTACTAGGAACTTAACATAAAAAATAATATTTTCCAATAAAATTTGAAAAAAACGGATTTAATCATGAAAAAAGAAAATTATGTAAATAATTAAGTTCATGGTTTAATCATGCAAAAAAATATAGACCAAGGACTTATTAGATGTGAATCATAATAGAATATATTGGCAATTGGCCTAAAATGATTTAAGAGGTTTTATGTATTAAAAATACATTTTTGCACGATTTTCGAACTATTTTTTATTTTATTACAGATAAAAAAACCTATTCGTAAGTTGGGATTACTTTTAAAACTGCTAATCTGCTTATCTCACTCACAAAATTAATCAATTAAAGAGTTTGAAAAGGCAATCTCAACCATGATTAGATCATGTATTATTGTATTAAAAACAAAGCATGTAGATAATCAGTTTTAATAAACTAAAGCAATCCTAAACACACTTAAACACAACCAACACTTTCTAATTTCGGCTATCGGTATCATGTTTTTATAGATTGCGAGTGGAAAGCACAGGCCGGAAACATATGCGTAGCATCGTTTGACTGGACTTGCAGTGGGATTTGTCGGTCCGTTAACAGGATTAAAGAAGTCCATAGACGATGTGGCGAGGGCGAAAACGCTGTTTGGTCAGCCACTTTTTGAGCCTACCGGTTTGTTGCATTTTCTTTCTAAATTTGGAAAGACTTTAAGGTCAAGAAGTTGAAGCAAGCCAAGGTTTGTAAAGAACACAAAAGTATGTATATTTTGACACCATTAGAGTGAAGAGGCCAATTGAAGAGATGCCCTGCTATGCAAGATTTCTTCAAAAATATTACAACTAGAGGAATGCAAGCAAAGCAAGAGGCTCTTGCTCTTTGCACATTTGTTTCTTTCTATTTTTGGTAATAATAATTTCACTTGACCAGCTTTAATATGATATTGGATCAAGTTGTAAGTGAGTGGATTTTGGATTTATATAAAATATATATTAGAAAATATAAATTTTGAATTTTAAAATTAGTTCATATTATAAAAACACTAGAATGTATCTGGTCAAAACAAGTTTTTGGTAAAAATCAATGTATTTTTATATTGGTTTAAAGTGGGTTACTAAAACTAGAGGTGCGTAAATCGGTTCAGTTTTGATCAAAGAAAGTCAAAATTATTTTTGGTTTAAACCGGTTCAGATTAGAAACGGGTTTTAGATTGGAAAAAAAAATCGAATTGGTTTTGGAGCGGATCGGATCAGTCAAGACCAACGAAAATATCTCAAACCGATTTCAAACTCGCAGTTCAGATATGTTTTGAACCCGTTTCACCCATACTGGTTTCAATAGCGGTTTCGGATCAGATCCAGATCCAATTTCTGATCAAGAACCGGTCTGGATGTACACCTCTATTGTTAACCGTCAACATTTATACTCATAGTTATAAATATGGTTAACCCATTAGGTGTACTCAAATCTATACTATATAATAAATAAAGGTTTTACCATACCACATGTCGACACCATATTAATTCTCATCATTTTTTTCCCGTCTCTCTCTTATATTAAATACACCTTTATATAAAAGTCAAATTGATTACATAATAATTCATGTATTTTCAAAACCCAAATAAATACTAATTTTAACATATTTTAAATTTTGTTTTCTATCCTTCGTATATGTAATACATTTTTACACATTTAAAAATATATGGGAAAAAATTAAGAATTTTATATATTTATATTTTTCACCCCGTGTGTAGACACGGGGCTCTAAGCTAGTTTGTCATATAAGAAAAGAAACATTTTATTTTTATATTTTAATTTGATTAGTGTATTAAACCAGCGGGATTTCCCCACGCAACACGGCGGGAATTCAGTGTAACATCAAGAAAAATCGAAACTTTAACGTAGTCGGGAAAAGAATAAACAAAGAACGGGGACTAAATGTGATAAGTGACGAAAGATAAGATGGAGGGGAGGGAGGCATAACCTAGCCGTTACCTCCCATCCCAACCCCTCCTCATTTCATCATTTATATGTACCATTCTAGAGACAAAGAGAGAGTGATAGAGTTTAAAGAGAGAAAGCATCAAGGATCATCATTCAACCTTTAATCTTACTTACAATACACCTTGGAATGATTCTGGAAGGAAAGGGAAGAAGAAACACATGAAATCCGGTAAGAATCGACCTTGGAATCACTATTTTGGGTTTAAATGGATTTTATGGAATAAACTAGGGTCTTTCAACAAAGGTCGGATTTTTACATATGGAATGGTGTAAAAAGTATAGATCTAGCTTCATGTAAGATAGATAAACAATTTGGACATAAAAAGTTATGGTTTTGGATAAAAAACAGAGAATTAATGAAGAATGTTCATGTGCCGACACTAATTCATGGGGAGATAGTGAGACACTAGTCATGGCGCATTTGGTAGTTGTGGCGACACTAAGTGAGACGACACTAAATCCATAACGCAAGTTATGGTGACACTGCCACTAGAGACACTAAGATTCTGACGACACTGTGGATGACACTAATGTTCAGGCGACAGTAGTCCTAGCAAGGTGACACTAGCTAAAAATTAATAGATTTCACGTGTTGACTTCATACAAATCTTATAGCAATCCGCCTAGCTAGACAGTCTCTCAATTGGATAGCGATAGCGTACATGGTGGATTTCTATGCTCATTTTCTTATGTTTTTGGGCTAATGTGCATACTTAATAGAGAACATTAAGTAAACGAAAGATTAAGAAAGATAATGTTACATTTAATAAAAATATACCTTTATAAATGTGAAGAGAAACATAGACAAATTAAACAAATATATTTTTTAAAATGTATGTTTTAAAGAAATTAACGTTATAAAGAAAAAGAGAAAATGAACATAGATAATAGTACCTTAGTGTTGGATGAATGTGACAGATACTATATATTTACTTATGTGATAATGTGTGTTAATTTGTCTATGTTATGTGATAGACATAGTAGATGTTGTATCACACCCCAAAATCCACTAACGGAGTTTTACAACGAGGCGGGTGACAAACCAGGATCTCAATCATTAGTTACGTCAAACGACACTATATGAGTTTAAACAAAACCATTAATGTTCAGAGTATATACGGAAGCGTAAACGTTAACATTAAATCCAAAGTAATTACACTCAATAAAACATCCAATAATGTGTAATAAATCATTGTTCATTTAATGATAAAACCAATGCGACTCCATGATGCATCCTAGCCCTGATGTGTACCATAGTGACCTGAGAAAACATGCTTAAACTGTTAACACAAGGTTGGTGAGTTCACAGGTTTGTAAGTAAATAAACTGTTTGAGCATTAGCAGGATCCACATACATAAGTCACACCTATTGCTTGCTAGACAATGTACAAGTTACTCTAAGCGTTCGCAACCGAAGCTGACTGTTTGTGTTTGAATGCCTTTCGCCATTGCTAACATCAACAATGGCAAGTGTCTAGGACAATTTACACCCGTTCGACCTCCAATCGAGCTAGCGCGACTAGTCCGGGTGGGGTTTGTCAAACCCAGTAGTACTACTCAAATTTCCTCGCTACATATCTTATATTAACGGTTCAAGAGTGTAAGGACATAACATGTTATGTTTGCGCTTAAGTAAACAAGTGGTAGTGAAATATTATGTGATCCATGTTTTTTTGTGCATATGTTTCTCCCAAACGAGAAAACAAGTAAAAGGATGTTTGTTTGTATGCGTGTTTCTCCCCAACGGGAAAACAAGTAAAGAATGTTTGTTTGTGTGCATGTTTCTCCCCAACGGGAAAACAAGTAAAAGAATTTTTTTTTGTGTGCATGTTTCTCCCTCAACAGGAAAACAAGTAAAAAGGGGCCGTGAAACTCACCTGAGTTGTATAAAGCGTAGTTATTAGCACCACACAAGGATGCAACGAAAACCATAAATGGATTGCACGTGGACAGTCTACGAATGTCCTAGAATAATTTATGACAGTTAGGAACACGTAAGAGTTTGTGACAACGATACGGAAATATCGAATGTCGTAAAACACACTAATGATTAACTAGTAGACAAGCATGTCATCTGGATTAAAGGATCCCTAGTTTAATATTTATTATGGATATGTTACGTACAAAACGTCACCGAACACGAAATAATAATATAAAATAAATATTCATGAGTTCTATGAATTAAATAATAGTTTGGGAAATAATATAAATAATTATATTATTTTTAATATGGAAATAATACATAAATTGTGTTTATAAATTCAATCACGAGCACACGAGTGTTTTTTTTTTTGTATCAAACCGTATTGATATAATAATATAGGAATTGATTTTATATAAAAATATAACTTAAAAATTGCTCAGAAAAATAAATGTGGGTTGTGGGATTCGAACCCGAGTCAATCCCACGACAGCCACAAGCCTTAACCAACTCAGCCCGCTAGGGTATCACAACAAGAACTAGATTGGATTGGTTTTAACCCTTAAGCCCACTGTGTTCTTCCCCCCGACTAAAGCCGAATCTAATCCGGTCCCGATTCTAACAATTTTGATCGTGATTGATCTTAGAATCATAGGGCTTTTGCTAATTGATGTATGGCGAGTCTACTGGTGAGTTTAATCGAGAAAACATCAAATTTAGGTTGGTTAATTACTCGTTTGGAAACCGAAACCCTAGTTTATGAACACGAAATCAATTTGATTAAATCTGATAAGATTGTTTATTTTTAACCATGGGGCTTTCAAAAGGTAGATGTTTGCGAATCCAACCATCTAGTTTAATTTTATTGGGATCGAGGCTAGACTTTAGTTTGATTAAACCCATAATGTGATGAACCCTAGATTTAGTTCTTGTTCAATTCGATGATATAAGCTCCAATTGGGTTAGGTCTTTTGATCTAGATGTTGAAACGAATCAGAGGATGTTTTTGGTTACCTTAATTGATACCGCATTGATATGGGTCGGCTAAATGGGTTTGCGACTTCAAACGACTTGGTCCCCGATAACTCCGACTTCTTCTTAGACCAAATTGGCGTGTGCAAATGATTAGCAGAGGTGCGAGTAAGGTGTAGGAAGTGTTTGATTTCAGAATGATAAAATAATTGGTCTCAATAGATAGTAATTGATGAGAGTTCGACGGTTATGGCTTTAAGGGTCTTAATTCGTAATGATCAACCATGTTAAACGTATGGAAATGATTATGATGAGGTCGAGATCATCAATGCTTCTCATAATAGCCGCGATTTTGAACCGATTTTAAGTTTTGGTTGTGAATTTGGATCAAAACTCACGAGTTTGACTTGTAAAAGTCAACCAAATTGAAATTTTGCTAATTGCACAACTAGTCCTTATAGTTTTCTACATTTGAATTTGAATTATGACAGATTTAGTCCCTGAGGTTTGTAATAGAGTTAACGGGGTTAACCGAGATTTTTCGGGTGTCACATCATCCCCTAGTTGAAAGAATTTTCGTCCAGAAAATTAAAATAAATAAATAAATAAATCTTGATGTCACATCATCACGTAGTTGAAAGAATTTTCGTCCCGAAAATTGAATAGTACCTTATGTGTTTGACGTGGATTGCTTGAAAAGATGAGGATACTTGCACATCATCTGATCCTCGTGCTCCCATGTGAATTCTGGTCCGTGTTTCGAGTTCCAACGAACTCTAATAATAGGGATCTTATTATGTTTGAGCGTTCTGACTTCCTTATCCATGATTTTGACTGGTTCTTCAATGAGGCGTAAAATGCTCGTCGATTTCTAGTTCCTCAAGTGGAAATACGAGTGTTTTGTATGATAGACATTTCTTTAAGTTTAAGACGTGAAAGATGTTGTATACACCACTAAGTCCTTCAGGTAGGTCCAGTCGGTACGCTACTGGGCCAATTATCTTCACTATCTTGAACGGTCCAACATAACGAGGATTTAGCTTGCCTCGTTTCCCAAAACAATTTACACCTTTCCAAAGGTGAGACTTTTAGTAGGACTAGGTCGCCTACTTGAAATTCAAGCAGTTTCCGACGCTTATCGGCATAGCTCTGTTGACGATCACGGGCTGCGGCCATACGGTTTCGAATTTGAATGATTTTCTCTGAAGTTCTTAGCACAAGTTCGGGACCCGTAAGTTGGCCATCCCCAACTTCAACCCAACAAATAGGTGATCGGCATTTCCGTCCGTATAATGCCTCGAATGATGCTGCTTTGATGTTAGTGTGATAACTGTTAGTGTAGGAGAACTCTACTAAAGGCAGATGAGTTTCCTAACTATTTCTGAAATCAATCACACAAGCTCGTAGCATATTCTCTAGGGTTTGAATGGTAAATTTCGTCTGGCCATCTGTTTGAAGATGGTATGTTGTGCTCATATCTATGCGCGTGCTTAGAGATTTTTGTAAGGATTGCCTTGCTTCGAATCCCCGTATTTTGTGGCCTAACGGACCGTTACCCATCGTGACGGTCCGTCATAGGGTTTCCACACGTTAGGTTTGGACGGCTAGTCAGCAGACACGTGTCATTCTCTCAATCATTGCCATGGTCAGGCCGTCGCGGACCATTATGCTTCGTGACGGTTCGTCACCGTCCCTAATGGACCATTATCATTTGTGACGGTCCGTCATAGCCTTAAAATTCATATTTTTCATTTTACAGTCCTTGGGGTTTGATTCAATTGCAATCTATCCCCTAGGGTTTTACTTTATGATCATTTTAATCCCTCTACTTATACTCTTGGCATGAAATGGGATGTTACACATAAGCACAACTGTATACAGTGGTAGTATGTCTTATAACAATGGCTAGGACTTCGCCTCTGAAATTGTTATAACACTAGTAGTATGTCTAATATTCTTGGCAATAATTGGGATGTTACATGTATGCCATGATCCGAGACTTTCACACGTGATCCGTGTATCCGTTGCAAGTTTTACGTATACCTATAACGTGAATGCTTTGTTTGTAGTAGAACGTTATGCATTATTTCTTGACCACTTATTTGGCCATTTTTGTAAATGTAAATATTTGACAAAGGTTTAAAACAGATAAAGTATTCACCTTAACAAAGTGGTAGTATAATTACTTTAGAATGAGCCTCTAGCAAAGTTATAGCTTCCTACCTCCTCTTCTGCAAGCGTTCATGACTTCTACAAGTGTTTTCGCTTAATTCGGGACTTCTAAGCGAGTATGGAACAAACCGGGATCGTCGGTATTAGCCTAAAAGAGCTCTAGAACGAATTTGTGAAGTAGAGAACGTGTTTGATTGTGAGGAATGAGCTGTGATCAGCTTTCTATTTATAGGGGAATTTGGTGGTCGTGACGGACCATTATGGCGGGTGACGGTTTGTTACCGCCAGGTTGTAACGGACCGTTACAGATGGTGATGGTCCGTCACTAGGCTAGGGTTGCGTAGTTAGATGCCACGCTCCAAGCTCAGGTTGAATTACGGCGTAACAGAACATTATGGGGCATGACGGTCCGTTATGGAGATTCACGTGTCAGATCTTCACCATTAATCAGCTGACACATGTCGTTATCTAAATATTTTGCGGCATGACGGTCTGTCATAGGGTTTCCATGCGTCAGATGATGCCGATTAGTCACTGGACACGTGGCACGTCATCATTGCTTACGTGTTCCACCCGGAACGGACCGTTAGCGCGTGTGACGGTCTGTTACCGTCGATTTCCAAACTTTTCACTTTTTGATCCTTATTCTTTTGTATAATTACAATTCTAATCCCCGTGTTTCATACCTTGACAAATCTTGGACATTTTGATGGTAGATGTTACACAATCGGTGCAGGAAGCGCCAACACTACTCTCATCTCACTAGCGGTTCCTTCTACGCCGGTCGTCGTCTTGAATTGTCATTCTTTATTCCGCCTAGAAAACGCTCTATGTTATACAAATCTTGTATTCTTCGTCATAGCCATCTACTCGTACACAAGATAGAACATTTATCTAATTATTATGAGCAACAAATTCAGAATATAAGAGTAACAATAAACCACCAAATTACGTTGATCAACTGTGATTGGTTGTCCACGTCACTACTTAGATTCTAAATGTTTCACATCATATTCACACTATCTTTCTACCTTCTACACAATAGATGCATATGCATCACACACAATCCACACAAAACACAATGCACTAACTACCATGTAGTTATACATAGTATAATTTCCAGAATAGGTAGCTTACGGAACATAATTCTACACAGAAACACCAAACCATACAATCACACCAAACAAATCCACATAATGTAACACTACACAAGTGAAACTCTAACAATTAAACTCAATACGAAAAATGTACCTCTTGGCTTGAGGTTACTCGTGGTGATATTCGTTTACTTTCGTCCCATTTTCGCTTCAAGTTTAGGTATTTAAAAACACCGATTTTTCTTAAACCACAGATCTGATTCTAACTTGTAAGGCCCCAAACCGAGCATCCTACAGTTGGGTCACATCGCAGTGTATTCTCTTAATAACACTTAACTGTTTATGAAAACATTCAGCGGAAGTCTTAAGTCAAAACAAGATTTGTATTTTAAAATCATTATTATGTTTCACCTTACTGTACGAATGCATTCACACCAATCCATGGAGCACCGATCCCAAGCCAAGAGACATCGTTACACAAACTTACCTGCAATACAGTCTAACATACATACAAAGTCAGCTACGCTGAGTAAGTTCTAATATCTATATCTTTATCTATAGTATATAATAAATAAAGGTTTTAATGAGACACTTGTCACTCTCATATTCACCCTTAACATTTTTCCCGCCTCTCTATCCTATTAATTATACGAATTTATATATATTTTTTAATTTTTAATGATTATCGTCTCTCTCTCCTATTAAATAATAATAATTTTCTATAATTTATATTATCAAACATATTTTATTTAAAAAAATATGTTTGCTTATAAAATAGTTTTATAAATTGAACATTTCTTTCATTCTTTTTATAAAATACTTTTTTTAAATAATTGTTTGTTCGCGTTGTTAAGGTCAATAAAAAACAAGTATTATAATCCCTAGCTACGTTAAACTATAGTATAGTGAAGTAGGGTATCGTATCCACATGGAATTGGTGGAAAGTGTTGATTTAAAAAAACTGTTTGGATTTTGAAAAAAAAACAATTAACTTTAAACTGATCAAAACTATTAAAAGGAAACGAATCGATTCCGGGGTCAGATTGCAAGTTCGGTGATTACTGGTTTGTACTTTTTGGAAGTTACATATACATAACCCATTAATCAGATTGATAAATAATTAACATTCAAATAACGACTGCACTGAGCAACGATTGTAAAACCAATGCTTGACACAAGTTAATTACCCAATAGTTAGTTACCAATTTAGAATACAAATCATAGATACACAATGGTTCACGATAGATAACCGAAAAACTGATGCATATGATAAATCAATAAACTAAACGTGTTCAATCAATCTAATCAATCCTAGAACTCAAACAATCAAACGATTACAAGAATATAGACCAAATCAAGTATGAACCTAGGTATATCACTTACAAGCAGATCCTACACCCGGAAACGACACGAAGAGATTACCGCTCATCGACATCATCATCGATTCTTCAATAATTGTTCTAACTTGATCTAGCATCAACAACTTCAAAAGATTAAAACTTTATCTCTAGAAATCACCTTAGGGAAGCTCTGGATCGTAGAATGACAAGTTTATTCGACTATAGACTCCTCCATGCTTTATAATTAAAATTAGGTTAAATTTGTCGAATTTACGAATCTTCGCGTATCGCGAACTTAGGATGGTTGTTCTTTGCGTGTCGTGAAGAACAAATTAGTCTGGTGGGCTTTTTAAGGCCATCGCGTGTTGCGAACTTCTTCCTCCTGATCTTCGCATGGCGCGAAGATCCTATTTTCCACACATTTTGACTTTTGTTCCTTTGACTTCTCCGGGGCCCGTGTATGCTACTATTCTCATGATTTTAAGCTCGTGTTTTCCCGCTTACTTAGCATATTAAATCTGCAATGGATACAAATACCAAACGCACATAAAACAGACTCGATATACAACGATAAACGCTTAAAACTATAAACTCAAACTCTTATACACGGGATATTTAACCTCACATCAATCCCCACACTTGACCTTTTTCGTCCCGAAAAAGGATTATGCATGGAATCATAATCAGAAAACTTTGCTTTTTTTATTTCGATTCTTTAATATCTTTTGATTTCTCAACATGTTAACCATAACAATCGGTATTTCGATCCGATTAAACCCAGCTACCAACTCTTGAGCCCCTACTTCTGTGATCTATATATTATACATTACCAAGCAGCAATTTATCTGTGGGTCTCACACTCAGAAAGCTACGACTCAGCCTAATCCCATCTCAAGGTCATGTATAGTCCCGGGTTAAACCTTATAGATCTTCCCACCATTATAAACACAAATTTATATGTTTTAAAAATTAGATGAATAATGGATCAATGCATGAATGATATGAGTTTTTATTAATGTTATATAAATAAACCTAACCCAGTGGTGTTTCAATCACACTAGAACACGATATATGACACATAGGTTGCAGTTTTTAAGCAATGAAATACTTAAGCTTCGGAACTTGGGTGTATCCTTCAAGTCACCATCCCGAAGGGAAACACGTAGACCTAACTCAGGCATCCAATATTATTGATTACTTAAGTCCCGCCCATGGGTGTATCAATCAAGTCACTATCCCGGAAGGTAACACGTAGGCTGAACTCAAGCTTTCAGTTTTAATTACTTAAGCACATTCAATTGATGGATTATGGATTGCAGGTGCCCCCAACTTTTGGATTTATTTTCATAAAAATAAAGCGGCGTGCCAAAATTTTAAAAACCTATAAATTCTTGTTTATAGTGGTACCTATCACCTTATGTTGACCGTTTCGACCTTCTCGACACTCCTAAGATGAGAACCCAGAAGATATCCTGAATTAATTATTCAATTAATCTAGATTCAATATCAGGATGTTTAAGCTCTTAAGTCGGTTGGGTCTACCAAAACGTTACAAATTAGACATATTTGATCATCATCATTATTCGTATAAATTCCACATGCAAATTTCCGATTGTACTAGCATTTTCCATTTAGTTTCAAAAATTCTAATCCATGGACATTTTGTAAATTTTTAAATTTTTATGATTTTTCGGACTCAACATAGAAGACTCAAACACAGACCTGACTAGGTCTCCCCTCCCCACACTTAAACACGACATTGTCCTCAATGTAGGAAGAGCGACTCAAAAATAAAAGAAAAATAACAAAAAGTAAACAACTTAGCTGGATAGACGATCGTATAGCATTTCATTCGCGATCGTGTTCCACGGATACAAGTGAGTTGCATGGTACAAGAATGTTCAAGATCAGATTATCGTCACTCGAATGGGGATTGAGTACGAGAAATTAAATCCAAACCTGCAAAATCAGAATCGAAACATACCCACAAGCATCACATCGACTCAATAAAAATTAAAAAACCCGACGGACTTGATCGACTCAAAAATCAAAAGTTACAAAATTAAAATAAAAACCCTAATTTTGGGTCTTCGCGTGTCGCAAAAATCTGGGGCCAAACCCTCGCGTGTCACGAGGGACAAAAAATGTCCGGCCCGGCTAGATTATTCTTCGCGTGTTGCGAAGAACTTCCTTTGTACGTTCGCGTGGCGCGAAGACACTTCCACCACAGAAAGAAAAGAAATTTTTTCAGTCTTTGCCTTAGAAATTTTTTTGAGTTTTTCAAGTCAAAATTTTCAACTTTTTCAAAATTCGTTCCAATTCTCGAATTAAGTTCGTATATATCTGGAACGAGATTTGTGATGGTTTTTCATGCTCGTATGGCCCCAAATCTAAAAATGAAGACTCAAGACTCTACAAACTCTACACACGCTATCCTACCCCCCAGAGAATGATGCATGGCCCCCATTGCATTTATATAAGCCTCAGGGTTCCTAGAACGTCCCCACACTTGGGCTTTTCCCTAATTTAAAACACAAAAATAAAATAAAAACCTAACTCACTTTCGTAGGAATCACATATGCATTTAGCGTATGCATCAAGCCATTTAAACCCCTCGGTAGCCCGAGTGGACGAGTTTAGTCTTGTGAGAGTTTCTAGAGAACACACTCACAAAGTTCATTTAATCTAGACACAAAAAGTAAATCTTAGGTTGCCTCCTAAGAGCGCTAAGTTTAACGTCTTCAGCCAGGCGCATTGTATCTTGCTTTGGGTTATGGTGGTCGGAATACGAATTCCCTTTAAGCTACACTTACCTGGTGATAATCTTAACTGTTCAATTCCGTGCCTCGCATGTGTTCCACCTCAATGTACTTCTCATCATCTTTCATTATCTCATATTCATCAGCCTCATATGATTGCCTCATAAACTCTGGAGGTTTCTTTGATCTTGTTGATGATCTTGAATTTGTGTTGTGATGATTACTTGCACTCTTTTCCTGCTGGTGCTCAGGTGGTTTTCCCCTTTGCAGTCTATCATCCCCACACTTGTGGGTTACTGCATCTGCCCTTTCATTCATCTCTCTATGCAATTCAAACCTGTTAACATTCACAACATTCTCATTTGTGCCTCCCTCATCCAGATTGGACCGAGGTGGGCACTTGTTAGTTTTACCTGCTTTTGAACATTTAACCTTAGACAAATAAGTAAATGAGTTTGTAATCATATCTAGGTTAAGCTCACGGTTACCAAACGTCATGCTCACTGTGTTGCTGCGACAGTTGATCTGAGCATTAGCAGTCGCCAAGAATGGTCTTCCTAGCAAAACTCTAGATTGTTCTTTCTTCTGACTAGGTGTATAATCAATCACTAAAAAGTCTTCGGGGTAGTAGAACTCCCCGACCTTTACATCTATTCCCTTAACATTCCCCTTGAACTTTTTTGTGTCAAATCAGCTAACACCACGGTGGTGTCAAGTTGCTGGAGAGGACGTAGGTCTGACTGATCAAATATGCTTCCTGGAAGGATGCTGAGAGTTGCTCCATAATCCAAGAGTGCTTGATTTACTTTTATTCCCGCGACTTAAATCGGGATGAACGGTGATCCTTGCTCACTTTCTTCTTCCGAGTCACCCTCTTCACTGTCTTGACAAATACTGACAAAACTAACATATGCGTTACTTGAACTCGACCCTTGATGTTGCGGGTTGGTCTGAGTGTTACTTGGCAGTTTGCTCGGGTCTCTTCTCGTCAAATCTTCAGCCAATTAACCTAATTGCTTCAATAGAGCATTCACTGTCTTATCCCGAACCTCATTATCCTTTTTCAGCTCTTTAATAGCATCCATGAGGGTATTAAATTGGGCACCCCTTTGATTACCACTCTGTTGATTTTGTGGTTGGTAGTTCCTTGGGTAACTTTGCTGGTACCCTCCTTGATTCCTCCGGTACCTGCCTTAATTATACCCTTGCTGGCAGTTTTGGTATTGCTGCTGTTGTGGTTGTCCGCCACTATGCACATTAGCACCCTGAAAGATGGGATTCATTTGATTAGATGCATTACCATACCTGAGTAAAGGGTGATTTCTGAGTCTTGGATGATAGTGTGTAGCAGTGGCCTTGTCTCCTCTAAGCTGGTTCACTTCTTCATGTTTTGCTTGCTCTCTTGGGCAGTTTGCTAACACATGCCTCAACTCTTCACATCCGTTACATACCGGATAAGAATGGTTCACATTCTCCACCTCTTTACCATTCGGCTTACCAAGACCTGCCATTTGAATCTCCATGGCATCCAACCGTTTCTGCATCTCATAATCAACCGACTTCAGTGATGAAGTTGACTTTCCCCTCTTGCTTGCATTAGCCTGTGTTTTGGATATCACCGCCATTCTCTCAAGTATGTCCCAATCCTCATCAACATGGTTATAGAAAAATGATCCATTACTAGTAGAGTTAACATCTCTGACATCCTCAAGCAGAAGGCCATCATAGAATGCCTGGATTAATTCCCACTTCTCTATACCATGATGTGGACAATTCCTTAACAATTCTTTAAACCTATTGGTATTAGAGCTTATGCTCATGATTTGTGTTTGATTCTTGGTGATTTGTGACGATTTTGTGTACAATTTGACAAGAAATCGATCATTTTTGCAAGTTTTCATTTTCATGGAGTTTTTAAGTTCTTGAAATTGATTTTGAAGCTTAATTCGTGGATTTGAAGTGGATTTTGGTGAAATTAATCCAATAGAAGTGTTCCAAATCATAAAATACTAAATCCTACGGTCCAATTTCTTCAAATTCCTTCAAATCAGTGAGAAATGATGATTTTCGGTACTGTTGGTTCGTGGTTGGGTTGAAGACTCATCTTCCTGAGTTTGTTACAGCTGAACCAGGCGAACTTAGTGCTGAGATTCTGTTGCAGGCGAACTTAGTAGGCGAACTTAACAAGTTCGCTTCACTCAGTTTAGGCAAACTTATTAATTAGGCGAACTTATCAAGTTCGCTTGTGGTCTTGTTCGCTCAGTGAAGTTCAGGCGAACTTATTAAGTTCGCTCAGGCAGTATTAGGCGAACTAATTTCAAGCGAACTTATCTAGTTCGCTAGTGTTCTTAAAAAAGTAGAGTATTTTCGCGGGAAATATGTTCTTGTCCAAATTTTTTTAGGGAAATTTTATATGCTTGTTTTGAATCATTTTTTAAATTTTGAATTTTTGAAATTTTTAAAAAGAGTATTTTGGCGGGAAATGTTTTCCGGATATTTTCGCAAAAAATTCAAATTGTCAATTTCGTGTGATGATAATGAGATTGTAACTATACTACCGAGGCTTTTATGCATATCGGATTACCGTAGCTGGAAAGTCCGGTTTAAACAGTTTGTATCAGAAACCGATGAAAATTTTTGGAGACCAATAACAGAATGATATGTGCATCCTACTTTTGAATTTCTGGAATTTGTGATGTTCCTAAACCAGTGACAACTCTTACTAAAAAAGAAAAGCATAAGTTTGATCAAGAGATGAAAACGTGTGAAACTTTAAAATTGTCTTTACCAAAAGAAATCATTCATAGTCTCGGAAAGTGTCCAACTTCAAGAGATCTATGGGAAGCATTGAACAAAAAGGGTGAAGCAACTTCTCAAGCATTTGTGGTCTTGATCAAAGAAGTATTGGAGAAGCAGGGTGATTCTCAAAGTGAGTCTTCTGCAGATTTAACTAATAGTGAGAGTATTTGTTCTGGTGAAAGTACTCAATCTACTGAGACTGATGTGATGACTGAAGAAAGCTTTCAGACAGTTGAAGATGATCTGAGTGAATCAGAAATTGATACAAAGCCTGTCATTGTTGCTCAAAAGGGTGAAGTTGATGATGACGTATTCATGGCTCTTGGTGCATCTTCTTTAGAAGAAAAGGATACGGTAGTTTCTAACTCTGAAATGTTTTGTTCTAACTTTGTTTCAGTAAAGGATAAAATGATGAGGTTTATGGATGACAACATAAACCTCATTTGTTATATGAAATCGATGCACATGGTAAACCAGAAATTAAAGGATAATGAGAATGTGTGTATTGAGAGAATAGAATCACTGAAGAGGGATATAAGTTCTCTGACTTTGAAGATCAAAGAGCAGGCATATCATCTGGATATGGCCTTTACAGAAATTGAGAAAAGAAATATTGATCTTGCTAAGAAAGATAAGGAACTTGCTAAATCTAAAGCATAGGCGATCAGATTGCATAGAAAGTTAGAAAGCTTTGGAAATTTATCATTCTTACTGGGATATTTTAATAATACTGAAGAGGGGAAGGGAACTAGTGGTATTGGTTATGTTCCTCCACCATTTAACGGAAATTATTATGTTACACCTAAGATTATAAAAGATGAGGATTTAGATCCTAAGATTGTGTTGAAGGTGAATCCAGTCACAGGTGAAGATATGGTGTATTCTGATGAGAGTGATGATGAATATTTTGATAAAACTAAGGCAGAGGGGGATACCGAAAGATATTAAAGTTGAGGAACCAAAGGTTGATTCTAATTCATCTGGAAATTATACATTAGGAAGTTCTTCAAATTCAAGGAGAGTTCCATATGTCAGAGATTATAAAGACAGGCGTACATGCTTTCATTGTAGTGAGATGGGACACAGTGTGGTGAACTGTCCTTACAAAAACAAAGGGAAAAAGCATGTAGTTCCTGAGAAGATGAAGCCTGAATCAAAACCTGTTGAGAAAAAGTTTGTTTCGTCTCAAACTCCAAAAGAAGTTCATGTAGGCGAATCTTCTTCAAGTGCATCTTATCGTGTGAAGATTCCTTTTATGAAAGAATATCGTGAGAAGAGATCTTGCTTTTACTTTGGTCTTGTGAGTCATATTCGGATGGATTGTCCTCACAAAGACAATGGTAACCGGCATGTTACTCTAGAAAAGTTAAGAACTCTTGGTAAGCCTTATGTTAACCTAAATGTGGTTAAACCTCATGATACACCAAAGGGTAATTCAAAATCCGAGGTTAGGCTTTCTAGATCTCAAAGACGAAGGAGAAACAGAAGATTGAGAACTTCTTTCATGGAAGGTTTATTTTCGTTGTTTTACTTTCTTTCAAAAAGATTTTGAAAAAGCTAAACAAAGTGAAAAAGTTAAAATCAACATTACTTGAAGTTATAAGGAGAAATGATAGTACATCAGTAGGTGTTCAGTCACACATGACTTTAGTTGGCCTTTATGATTGCTTATCTGTGATAAATGTATTGATCAGAACTTCTTAGACTGCACAGTATGGGAAATGATAGATTCATAACTGCTTTTGGTTAACAAAATTGATGCTTGATGCTTGTATTTTAATTTGGATACTAGCATGTAGTCTGAATTGTCAATAGGCTATGAGTATCTTTGGTCCATTAGTAGTGTGACAACATAATGATCTTTGTGACAACTATGATTTGAACCCATTGTATGCCTGGTGTGTGTGTAAAAAAATCATTATCAGATAAAGAATATAAGATCTAAAATACTTCATGAGACCAGTATCGGTTATGTCGTTAAACACAATTTTCCAGTTCACTTCACTGCCCATGCCACGAAAAACATGCAATGTGATGCTGAACTGAGATATGTTTCTGACAACATCTGTTGGAACCTATACTATCCCTTGGATCAATATCTTGATTTCATGAATACATCGGGATAACAGTTGGATCACACTATCCTATGTCATTGAATCAATCGATTTCTTGATCAATCTTTTGTTGAAGAATTCCATCGGTACAATCTTTCTGTTACTATGAATCATGCTACTTCATCCAAGCCAAGACATTTGAATCATTCGATTCAGAATCATATGGATTCTCTGCTTGATATTTTCCTATGTTTAACGGTATAATTTCATCCTTGAGATTGAAAATTATCTTGCAATGATCTTATATGTCTTGAAGATAATGCACATTTATTTTTCTGTTGGCATATTTGTGGGGTACACGTTGTATTAAAGATAATGCACTTCTTGTTGATCAGACGCTCCGATTTCCTCAGCGGTTGTTTGTGTTTCTCGAATTTCTTCAAGATCCATAATATTATTTCCGGTTCCTCGATTTAGAAGATCTTCCTCGAGAAAGCGTCCTTTCCTTTTGATGGAAACAATGTTTTCATTAGGATGATAGAAATAATATCCGCTTTTGTTGTAGTAACCGATGAAAACAACTTTTTCGCCTCTGGGATCGAGCTTGTCATCAGAATCGCTGGTGACATATGCATCACATCCCCATACTCTAAGGTAAGACAAATTGGGTTTAGACCCGTTCCATATCTCATATGGGGTTTTGTCCACCTTCTTAGTCGCTGCCAGATTTACAAGGCGGGCGGCGGTCATAAGAGAATAAATACAGAAGGAGTGAGGCAAGTTAGTTCTACACATCATCGATCGAACCATATTAAGTAGGGTTCGATTTCTCTTCTCGCTCACGCCATTAAGTTGGGGTGTGCCAGGAGGTGTGGGCAGAGAAATAATTCTGTGCTCTTTCAGATGATTAAGATATTCTAAGTTGAGATACTCGCCACCTCGATCTGATCGAAGTGCCTTGATAGATTTATCGAGTTGTTTCTCTACTTCATTTTGAAACTCTTTGAACTTTTCAAGTGTTTCATGCTTGTGTTTCATAAGATAGACATAAGCATATCGACTATAATCGTCAATAAATGAAACGAAGTATCTTTCATGATTTCTAGATGTGGTTCAGAAAGAGCCACACACATCAGTGTGTATAAGGCCTAGCAGATCCTTGGCTCGTTCACCAACATGGGTGAAGGGGTCCTTTGTGAGTTTGCCAGCTAAACAAGACTCACAATTATCAAATGAGTCCTGTCCGGTAGGTTCAAGAATTCCCTCGGATTGGAGTCTTTTAATGCGTGTCTTGCTTATGTGGCCAAGTCGACTATGCCATAGAAAAGTATCATTAATGCCAGATTTGATACGTTTAGAAAGATTATATATGTTATTGTCCGTTTGAACGTCAATCTCATAAATACCGTTTTGAGGTTTATCCTCAAAATAAAAGATATCATTTAAGTAGGCAGAAATAGCAATACCATTAAAAACGTACTTAAATCGTTGTTCAAACAATAAAGAAACTGAAATAATGTTTCTGGTTAAACCAGGTGCAAACAAACAATTGTTTAAAACAACCACAAGGCCAGAAGGACATGAGAGATAATATGTTCTAGTTGCAAGAACTGGTACTCTTTTCCCATCACCAACGATGAGCTCCATGTCGCCCAGTTTCAGCTTCCTCCAACTTTTAGGCTCCTGCAAGACATTAATGATGTGGTATCCACATCAAGTATCAAATACCCATGTGTTGCTAGAAACAGTAAAAATTCAATAACATAAATGAGAATACCTGAAGAGGTGCCCTCACCACTGGCCCTCTGCAGCTTCATCTTGGCTAGATATTCAGGACAGTTACGTTTCCGGTGTCCCATTTTGTTGCATTCAAAGCATTGGCGCTCCTCAGGAGGGGGTGCTTTTGAAGCTTTCTTGTTATTGATGGTGGCAGGCTTGGCAGCAACATTAACCTACTTCTTGCCTTTGCTATTATAACCTCTTTTTTTGGGGTTAGGTTTTTTAACACCAGAGATTGGGAGAGAGTTTAAGATGAAATCAGTAGCTATGTCATCCTTCATGGGATATCCAAGTTTGTTCATCTGTTCGATGTACCTTTTCATCTTAAGTACATGAGCACTAACAGGCATGCCCTCTTGCATCGTGCAACGAATGAGATGAGACATGGTTTCATAGCGTTCTTGTCGGGCTTGTTTAAGGAACATGCCCTTAAGTTGCTCAATCATGTCAAAGGCAGTCAGGTCCTCCATGCTCTTTTGGAGCTCACGGGACATGCAGACTAGCATAAGGCAGGCCACCTCAGTGTCATCATCTCTTTGTTTTTCCCAAACCTTAGGAGCGCCAGCCTTGTTACCATCGAGTGCCTTAGGGACTGGTGCATCGAGAACATAGAGCTTCTTGGCCATCTTGAGAACTATTCTCAGATTGCACTGCCACGAGAGAAAGTTGGTGTTATACAGCTTTTCATTCTCAAGGATAGGCTTGAGAGCGAAGGAGTTATTAGTATTATTATTTTCAGTAGACATCTGTCAAGATAAGCAAAGAAAATAAATTAGTATAAAGAAAGTGAAAAATCCTTACTAATTTATGACCCAATTACAGAAATTAGAATAAGGAGTGAGAATCTAGCTAAATCAGTCACTAATGGTAGCTGTGGCATACAACATTAGTAAGTGGGTAACTAGAATGACAATTAGTGTCAATTGTGGAAAGATGCACAACTCTCGTGTATGAGGCCGCTAAGACAAGACATGTCTATGCGTTGATACGTTTAGCCTCATCTATGCTCACTTTTAATTTCTTGACAGCTGGGGCATGTAACAAGAGAGAAAAGTAATAGTCGTCCTAAAACAGGTACTTACGGAAGGGCCGGATGTGTCAACGAAACCCTTGCTCCTTGGAAGGATAAACTACGCATCCAGTGCGGTGATGTGGCTCCAAACACCGATGTTTCTTTTATGCTCCAAGTGTTCCTTATAATAGGATGACATAGACCATTGGTTTTAAATATGGGTTCCAATTTTAATGTTTACCGAATAGGGTCAAACACAACGAATGATTAAATCATACGTGTGATGTAAAAGCCAGTTTTACTATTTAAAGTCATGACAAATTTGATGAACCCTTTCATCTCTCAGGACACTTAATTTTAAATAACCTATTAAAACTAAGTTTGTCGCGACTTGAATAACCAGTTAAAGTTAATAGTTGAAAACTATTAAGTTATAAGTTTTGAAATTAAATTTAGTTTAAATTGCAAAACTTTAGCGGTTATTTATTTTATAAAAACAAGGCAGTTGTTATTTTATAAAATTCTACAAGTTATAAAATTAGAACTTGTGGTGATAGATTATGACATTTTAAAACTCCTTTTAAAACGTTTGGTGTTTGGTTGGTTTATAATAAATTTAAGTTATAAAAAAAACTAAAAGCAATCATAAAGCAAATAAATATGTAAATCTTTTAGGGCCAAGTTTGTTTGATCTTGCTAGAGCTAGTTAGCAAGACCAAACGGGTGACGGGGTTCACAAAATTAAAACAACCACAAGGATGGACTTCCGTGCATCTACTCGTCTCGGATGACTCCCACTGAATCCATGATTCCTGTTGCGTCTTTAGATTTGTCTTCGGGTTTTTATTACATTACATAAAATAAAAAAACCTATTCTATTACAACTTTGAGCCATCAAAAGTGGGCAAAAACCATAAAACCAAAAACTGAATAATAAACACAAACAACTCAATCACATGGGTCGGGCCAGATTTACATATTCAACACAATCACATACGGGCAATATATTTGGTCAAATAAAATAAAAAATTGACCAAATTAATAAATAAAAAATTACCCCAAAAAACAGATCAGATCAGAAACTTCAAGATAGTTAAAGTTTGTGATTAATCTAACCGGTGAAAACAGACCGGTTTCGATTTACGTGTTATAACCCAGGCTCTGATACCATTGTTGGGATTTAGTGGTGATCAGTTTGATTTTTGTAAAAAACGTGTTTTGACAGAGAAATTAATTAATTCAGTTAATTAATAAATACGCAGCGGAAAATAAAATCATAACCTATTTAACAACACTGACAAACCGAACAGTATCTGGTTATGAACATGCAAACACAAAAAAAAAACAATTAATCTACTGATGAGATTAATTATACCTTAGTGGTTAATGATTAACCCGTTGAGACACCTAGGTACAACGAATCGAAGCTAGACACGAACCAAAAATGCGAGAACGGGGCGTCGCGCCGGTCGGCGGCGGCTTGAGGCTGCCGGAACTTTCAAAGGTTGGAGCTTTGCTACTTGTCGCAAGCTACTTCGGAAATTGCCAAAAAGAAAAAGGAGATGCTTCGGAAATTGCCAAAGAAGAAAACGATTTCTTCTTTTGCTTCCTGTTTGGCCGCTTCACAATAGTAGGTTAGAACAAGAATATATATTATCTCGTATTATTCTTTTAAACTAGAATTATAAACCCTATTAATTGATTCAGGGCCCAAAGTCCAATACGAGATAAAAAGCCTATACCCATTTAATTGTTTTAATGAAAGATTAAAACAATATATATATATATAATTATTATTTATAAACAAGTATAAATAATAATTCCCGTCTAACGAATATATATAAAATATACCGTCTCGCTAACAGTTCGTAATTACCAGTTAAGCAGGTTAAGTGGATTTAATGTTCGTTGCCCTAGGTGTAACTCTTACGGGTCATAGCTCGGTCAACCGCGTTGTCCACCGGGCCGGTCCATAAAATCCAACAATCTCCCACTTGGATGATCCACGATAAATCAACGAAAACAGTCAGCGGCGCTCTAGCTGCACATAGCTGTCCCTAACAAGGTACGACGCTTTAAAGTCATTAACCAAATATCTCGGTGTTAGTAACAGCTAACTAAAGCAAGACAATAGACTTATGACAATAGTTGTCATTCATCCTTTCCGTATAAAACATCAATTGAATCAATGAGACATGGATTTAGTTCACTCTCATATGACGTTTAATTATTATTATTCTCGATCAAGAATCAAAGTAGTCCAATCAAACACACAGTAAGTTTGGGTAAGGCCTTACACTTCTCCAGTTTGAATCAACATGGGCGCCACAATGCTTATCTGTTACATATAATGCAAGAGTACAGAATCCCTTATTGACTACGTACAACTCCCACTGAACTTCAGAACTATTCCTAATCAAAGCCTTTATGACTGGCAGTTATGCGACAACGTTTGACAGTGATTAAAGAATGGTTCTTGGTAAACGGCAGTTCTAGTACGTATCTCAGGTCATAGGATACTAATGAGTATACCAATAGCAAAACATCTTATGACAAAGATCCATGAAGATGATTTGATGCGAGTTACATCCAACGTCATTCAAAATGAGGTCTGTGAAGTTCGGAGTCAACTCCTTGAGCCGAAGTTCAGAAAAGTCTTAATTCATAGACGCTCCCACGAGTCTGACCGACTACGGATAATTAAGAATACAAGATTCATGGATTAAACGTATTAAATTGAACACAGTTATAAGAATTCAGAATTGCATTTAAATTAGTAAACCAAAAAGAATTCAAAAGTACAACTGTTTAAATGTTCGCACATTCAAAATACTAAATCAAAACATATCACTAGCAAATCTAAGACCAATAGCATCTCTGTGAAGATCATGCTTGTCCTGAGTCATGGGCTTAGTAAACGAGTCCGCTAGGTTTTGATCTGTGTCTACTTTGCTTATCACGACGTCTCCACGTTCCATAATTTCCTGTATATAGTGGAACTTCCTTTGAATGTGCTTGGCTTTGTGATGAGATCTGGGCTCTTTGGCTTGACCTATAGCACCTGTGTTATCACAAAGTATCTCGATTGGTTGGCGAATACCCAGAACCACATCGAGGTCAGTAATGAATTTCTTCATCCAAGCAGCTTCCTTAGCAGCATCTGATGCGGCTATATACTCAGATTCGGTGGTTGAATCCGCCACTACACTCTGCTTAGAGCTTTTCCATGAGGCAGCTCCTCCATTAAGAGTGAATACGAAACCCGACTGAGTGAGAGTCATCTCGGTCAGTTTGAAAGCTAGCATCAGTGTAACACCGTACAGTGAGATCCTCTTTCACTCCTTCAAATACTAAAAACATGTCTTTGGTCCTTCTTAAGTACCTCAGGATGTTCTTGACTGCAGTCCAATGGGCAATGCCAGGACTTTGCTGGAAACGGCTGGTCATGCTTAAAGCATACGAGACGTCAGGTCTAGTGCACAACATAGCGTACATGATAGAACCAATCGCTGAGGCATATGGAATTGCTTCCATTTCCTTAATTTCAATGTCCGTGGAAGGAGATTGTGATTTGTTCAACACAGTGCCTTTAGTCATTGGAACACCTCCTTTCTTGGATTTTTCCATCCTAAAGCATGTCATTATTTTGTCTATGTAAGTACTCTGACTTAGCCCTAGAAGCCGCTTAGATCTATCTCTGTAGATCTTAATTCCTAGAATGTAAGTAGCTTCTCTAAGATCCTTCATTGCAAAAAAAGATCCTTACCATTGTTTGACTTTATCAAGCACAGGGATGTTGTTTCCAATGATCAATATATCATCCACATACAAGATGAGAAATGATATAGTGCTCCCATTAGCCTTTCTTTAAACACAAGGCTCATCTTCATTATTGACAAAACCAAATTGTTTGATTTTCTGATCAAAATGAAGATTCCAGCTTCGAGATGCATGTTTAAGTCCATAAATGGACTTATTCAGTTTGCATACCCTACTAGGATACTTTGGATCAACAAAACCGTCAGGCTGAACCATATAGACATCTTCAGAGAGATGTCCATTAAGAAAAGCGGTTTTGACATCCATTTGCCGTATCTCGTAATCATGGTACACGGCTATGGCAAACAGTATCCTGATTGATTTGATCATAGCAACGGGTGAGAAAGTTTCATCATAGTCAATACCTTGAGTTTGAGTGAATCCCTTTTCAACAAGCCGTGCTTTATAGGTTTGTACATTACCATGCATGTCGGTTTTTCTTTTGAAAATCCATTTTCTCCCTATTGCCCGAGAACCGGGGGGTAGCTCAATCAAGTCCCAGACCTGATTATCACGCATAGATTGCATCTCGGCGTTCATGGTTTCAAGCCATTTCTCGGATTCAGGATCTGAGATAGCAGATTTGTAGTTTGTAGGTTTGTCATTTGACTCAGCTACTAACATGACTTTATAAGCTTCAAGATGCCATATGTATCTATTAGGTTCTTTACGAGACCAGCTACTTCTACGAACGCTTGTGTTTATGTCTGATTCATCAGCAACAACTTCTTGTTGATCAGACGCTCCGACTTCCTCAGCGGTTGTTTGTGTTTCTCGAATTTCTTCAAGATCAATAATATTATTTCCGGTTCCTCGATTTAGAAGATCTTCCTCGAGAAAGCGTCCTTTCCTTTTGATGGAAATAATGTTTGCATTAGGATGATAGAAATAATATCCGCTTTTGTTGTAGTAACCGATGAAAACAACTTTTTCGCCTCTGGGATCAAGCTTGTCATCAGAATCGCTGGTGACATATGCATCACATCCCCATACTCTAAGGTAAGACAAATTGGGTTTAGACCCGTTCCATATCTCATATGGGGTTTTGTCCACCTTCTTAGTCGGTGCTAGATTTACAAGGCGGGCGGCGGTCATAAGAGAATAAATACAGAAGGAGTGAGGCAAGTTAGTTCTACACATCATCGATCGAACCATATTAAGTAGGGTTCGATTTCTCCTCTCACTCACGCCATTAAGTTGGGGTGTGCCAGGAGGTGTTGGCAGAGAAACAATTCCGTGCTCTTTCAGATGATTAAGAAATTCTAAGCTGAGATACTCGCCACCTCGATCTGATCAAAGTGTCTTGATAGATTTATCGAGTTGTTTCTCTACTTCGTTTTGAAACTCTTTGAACTTTTCAAGTGTTTCATTCTTGTGTTTCATAAGATAGACATAAGCATATCGACTATAATCGTCAATAAATGAAACGAAGTATCTTTCATGATTTCTAGACGTGGTTCAGAAAGGGCCACACACATCAGTGTGTATAAGGCCTAGCAGATCCTTGGCTCGTTCACCAACATGGGTGAAGGGGTCCTTTGTGAGTTTGCCAGCTAAACAAGACTCACAATTATCAAATGAGTCCTGTCCGGTAGGTTCAAGAATTCCCTCGGATTGAAGTCTTTTAATGCGTGTCTTGCTTATGTGGCCAAGTCGACTATGCCATAGAAAAGTATCATTAATGCCAGATTTGATACGTTTAGAAATATTATATATGTTATTGTCCGTTTGAACGTCAATCTCATAAATACCGTTTTGAGGTTTATCCTCAAAATAAAAGATATCATTTAAGTAGGCAGAAATAGCAATACCATTAAAAACGTACTTAAATCGTTGTTCAAACAATAAAGAAACTGAAATAATGTTTCTGGTTAAACCAGGTGCAAACAAACAATTGTTTAAAACAACCACAAGGCCAGAAGGACATGAGAGGTAATATGTTCTAGTTGCAAGAACTGGTACTCTTTTCCCATCACCAACGATGAGCTCCATGTCGCCCAGTTTCAGCTTCCTCCAACTTTTAGGCTCCTGCAAGACATTAATGATGTGGTATCCACATCAAGTATCAAATACCCATGTGTTGCTAGAAACAGTAAAAATTCAATAACATAAATGAGAATACCTGAAGAGGTGCCCTCACCACTGGCCCTCTGCAGCTTCATCTTGGCTAGATATTCAGGACAGTTACGTTTCCGGTGTCCCATTTTGTTGCATTCAAAGCATTGGCGCTCCTCAGGAGGGGGTGCTTTTGAAGCTTTCTTGTTATTGATGGTGGCAGGCTTGGCAGCAACATTAACCTACTTCTTGCCTTTGCTATTATAACCTCTTTTTTTGGGGTTAGGTTTTTTAACACCAGAGATTGGGAGAGAGTTTAAGATGAAATCAGTAGCTATGTCATCCTTCATGGGATATCCAAGTTTGTTCATCTGTTCGATGTACCTTTTCATCTTAAGTACATGAGCACTAACAGGCATGCCCTCTTGCATCGTGCAACGAATGAGATGAGACATGGTTTCATAGCGTTCTTGTCGGGCTTGTTTAAGGAACATGCCCTTAAGTTGCTCAATCATGTCAAAGGCAGTCAGGTCCTCCATGCTCTTTTGGAGCTCACGGGACATGCAGACTAGCATAAGGCAGGCCACCTCAGTGTCATCATCTCTTTGTTTTTCCCAAACCTTAGGAGCGCCAGCCTTGTTACCATCGAGTGCCTTAGGGACTGGTGCATCGAGAACATAGAGCTTCTTGGCCATCTTGAGAACTATTCTCAGATTGCACTGCCACGAGAGAAAGTTGGTGTTATACAGCTTTTCATTCTCAAGGATAGGCTTGAGAGCGAAGGAGTTATTAGTATTATTATTTTCAGTAGACATCTGTCAAGATAAGCAAAGAAAATAAATTAGTATAAAGAAAGTGAAAAATCCTTACTAATTTATGACCCAATTACAGAAATTAGAATAAGGAGTGAGAATCTAGCTAAATCAGTCACTAATGGTAGCTGTGGCATACAACATTAGTAAGTGGGTAACTAGAATGACAATTAGTGTCAATTGTGGAAAGATGCACAACTCTCGTGTATGAGGCCGCTAAGACAAGACATGTCTATGCGTTGATACGTTTAGCCTCATCTATGCTCACTTTTAATTTCTTGACAGCTGGGGCATGTAACAAGAGAGAAAAGTAATAGTCGTCCTAAAACAGGTACTTACGGAAGGGCCGGATGTGTCAACGAAACCCTTGCTCCTTGGAAGGATAAACTACGCATCCAGTGCGGTGATGTGGCTCCAAACACCGATGTTTCTTTTATGCTCCAAGTGTTCCTTATAATAGGATGACATAGACCATTGGTTTTAAATATGGGTTCCAATTTTAATGTTTACCGAATAGGGTCAAACACAACGAATGATTAAATCATACGTGTGATGTAAAAGCCAGTTTTACTATTTAAAGTCATGACAAATTTGATGAACCCTTTCATCTCTCAGGACACTTAATTTTAAATAACCTATTAAAACTAAGTTTGTCGCGACTTGAATAACCAGTTAAAGTTAATAGTTGAAAACTATTAAGTTATAAGTTTTGAAATTAAATTTAGTTTAAATTGCAAAACTTTAGCGGTTATTTATTTTATAAAAACAAGGCAGTTGTTATTTTATAAAATTCTACAAGTTATAAAATTAGAACTTGTGGTGATAGATTATGACATTTTAAAACTCCTTTTAAAACGTTTGGTGTTTGGTTGGTTTATAATAAATTTAAGTTATAAAAAAAACTAAAAGCAATCATAAAGCAAATAAATATGTAAATCTTTTAGGGCCAAGTTTGTTTGATCTTGCTAGAGCTAGTTAGCAAGACCAAACGGGTGACGGGGTTCACAAAATTAAAACAACCACAAGGATGGACTTCCGTGCATCTACTCGTCTCGGATGACTCCCACTGAATCCATGATTCCTGTTGCGTCTTTAGATTTGTCTTCGGGTTTTTATTACATTACATAAAATAAAAAAACCTATTCTATTACAACTTTGAGCCATCAAAAGTGGGCAAAAACCATAAAACCAAAAACTGAATAATAAACACAAACAACTCAATCACATGGGTCGGGCCAGATTTACATATTCAACACAATCACATACGGGCAATATATTTGGTCAAATAAAATAAAAAATTGACCAAATTAATAAATAAAAAATTACCCCAAAAAACAGATCAGATCAGAAACTTCAAGATAGTTAAAGTTTGTGATTAATCTAACCGGTGAAAACAGACCGGTTTCGATTTACGTGTTATAACCCAGGCTCTGATACCATTGTTGGGATTTAGTGGTGATCAGTTTGATTTTTGTAAAAAACGTGTTTTGACAGAGAAATTAATTAATTCAGTTAATTAATAAATACGCAGCGGAAAATAAAATCATAACCTATTTAACAACACTGACAAACCGAACAGTATCTGGTTATGAACACGCAAACACAAAAAAAAAACAATTAATCTACTGATGAGATTAATTATACCTTAGTGGTTAATGATTAACCCGTTGAGACACCTAGGTACAACGAATCGAAGCTAGACACGAACCAAAAATGCGAGAACGGGGCGTCGCGCCGGTCGGCGGCGGCTTGAGGCTGCCGGAACTTTCAAAGGTTGGAGCTTTGCTACTTGTCGCAAGCTACTTCGGAAATTGCCAAAAAGAAAAAGGAGATGCTTCGGAAATTGCCAAAGAAGAAAACGATTTCTTCTTTTGCTTCCTGTTTGGCCGCTTCACAATAGTAGGTTAGAACAAGAATATATATTATCTCGTATTATTCTTTTAAACTAGAATTATAAACCCTATTAATTGATTCAGGGCCCAAAGTCCAATACGAGATAAAAAGCCTATACCCATTTAATTGTTTTAATGAAAGATTAAAACAATATATATATATATAATTATTATTTATAAACAAGTATAAATAATAATTCCCGTCTAACGAATATATATAAAATATACCGTCTCGCTAACAGTTCGTAATTACCAGTTAAGCAGGTTAAGTGGATTTAATGTTCGTTGCCCTAGGTGTAACTCTTACGGGTCATAGCTCGGTCAACCGCGTTGTCCACCGGGCCGGTCCATAAAATCCAACAATCTCCCACTTGGATGATCCACGATAAATCAACGAAAACAGTCAGCGGCGCTCTAGCTGCACATAGCTGTCCCTAACAAGGTACGACGCTTTAAAGTCATTAACCAAATATCTCGGTGTTAGTAACAGCTAACTAAAGCAAGACAATAGACTTATGACAATAGTTGTCATTCATCCTTTCCGTATAAAACATCAATTGAATCAATGAGACATGGATTTAGTTCACTCTCATATGACGTTTAATTATTATTATTCTCGATCAAGAATCAAAGTAGTCCAATCAAACACACAGTAAGTTTGGGTAAGGCCTTACACTTCTCCAGTTTGAATCAACATGGGCGCCACAATGCTTATCTGTTACATATAATGCAAGAGTACAGAATCCCTTATTGACTACGTACAACTCCCACTGAACTTCAGAACTATTCCTAATCAAAGCCTTTATGACTGGCAGTTATGCGACAACGTTTGACAGTGATTAAAGAATGGTTCTTGGTAAACGGCAGTTCTAGTACGTATCTCAGGTCATAGGATACTAATGAGTATACCAATAGCAAAACATCTTATGACAAAGATCCATGAAGATGATTTGATGCGAGTTACATCCAACGTCATTCAAAATGAGGTCTGTGAAGTTCGGAGTCAACTCCTTGAGCCGAAGTTCAGAAAAGTCTTAATTCATAGACGCTCCCACGAGTCTGACCGACTACGGATAATTAAGAATACAAGATTCATGGATTAAACGTATTAAATTGAACACAGTTATAAGAATTCAGAATTGCATTTAAATTAGTAAACCAAAAAGAATTCAAAAGTACAACTGTTTAAATGTTCGCACATTCAAAATACTAAATCAAAACATATCACTAGCAAATCTAAGACCAATAGCATCTCTGTGAAGATCATGCTTGTCCTGAGTCATGGGCTTAGTAAACGAGTCCGCTAGGTTTTGATCTGTGTCTACTTTGCTTATCACGACGTCTCCACGTTCCATAATTTCCTGTATATAGTGGAACTTCCTTTGAATGTGCTTGGCTTTGTGATGAGATCTGGGCTCTTTGGCTTGACCTATAGCACCTGTGTTATCACAAAGTATCTCGATTGGTTGGCGAATACCCAGAACCACATCGAGGTCGTTAATGAATTTCTTCATCCAAGCAGCTTCCTTAGCAGCATCTGATGCGGCTATATACTCAGATTCGGTGGTTGAATCCGCCACTACACTCTGCTTAGAGCTTTTCCATGAGGCAGCTCCTCCATTAAGAGTGAATACGAAACCCGACTGAGTGAGAGTCATCTCGGTCAGTTTGAAAGCTAGCATCAGTGTAACACCGTACAGTGAGATCCTCTTTCACTCCTTCAAATACTAAAAACATGTCTTTGGTCCTTCTTAAGTACCTCAGGATGTTCTTGACTGCAGTCCAATGGGCAATGCCAGGACTTTGCTGGAAACGGCTGGTCATGCTTAAAGCATACGAGACGTCAGGTCTAGTGCACAACATAGCGTACATGATAGAACCAATCGCTGAGGCATATGGAATTGCTTCCATTTCCTTAATTTCAATGTCCGTGGAAGGAGATTGTGATTTGTTCAACACAGTGCCTTTAGTCATTGGAACACCTCCTTTCTTGGATTTTTCCATCCTAAAGCATGTCATTATTTTGTCTATGTAAGTACTCTGACTTAGCCCTAGAAGCCGCTTAGATCTATCTCTGTAGATCTTAATTCCTAGAATGTAAGTAGCTTCTCTAAGATCCTTCATTGCAAAAAAAGATCCTTACCATTGTTTGACTTTGTCAAGCACAGGGATGTTGTTTCCAATGATCAATATATCATCCACATACAAGATGAGAAATGATATAGTGCTCCCATTAGCCTTTCTTTAAACACAAGGCTCATCTTCATTATTGACAAAACCAAATTGTTTGATTTTCTGATCAAAATGAAGATTCCAGCTTCGAGATGCATGTTTAAGTCCATAAATGGACTTATTCAGTTTGCATACCCTACTAGGATACTTTGGATCAACAAAACCGTCAGGCTGAACCATATAGACATCTTCAGAGAGATGTCCATTAAGAAAAGCGGTTTTGACATCCATTTGCCGTATCTCGTAATCATGGTACACGGCTATGGCAAACAGTATCCTGATTGATTTGATCATAGCAACGGGTGAGAAAGTTTCATCATAGTCAATACCTTGAGTTTGAGTGAATCCCTTTTCAACAAGCCGTGCTTTATAGGTTTGTACATTACCATGCATGTCGGTTTTTCTTTTGAAAATCCATTTTCTCCCTATTGCCCGAGAACCGGGGGGTAGCTCAATCAAGTCCCAGACCTGATTATCACGCATAGATTGCATCTCGGCGTTCATGGTTTCAAGCCATTTCTCGGATTCAGGATCTGAGATAGCAGATTTGTAGTTTGTAGGTTTGTCATTTGACTCAGCTACTAACATGACTTTATAAGCTTCAAGATGCCATATGTATCTATTAGGTTCTTTACGAGACCAGCTACTTCTACGAACGCTTGTGTTTATGTCTGATTCATCAGCAACAACTTCTTGTTGATCAGACGCTCCGACTTCCTCAGCGGTTGTTTGTGTTTCTCGAATTTCTTCAAGATCAATAATATTATTTCCGGTTCCTCGATTTAGAAGATCTTCCTCGAGAAAGCGTCCTTTCCTTTTGATGGAAATAATGTTTGCATTAGGATGATAGAAATAATATCCGCTTTTGTTGTAGTAACCGATGAAAACAACTTTTTCGCCTTTGGGATCAAGCTTGTCATCAGAATCGCTGGTGACATATGCATCACATCCCCATACTCTAAGGTAAGACAAATTGGGTTTAGACCCGTTCCATATCTCATATGGGGTTTTGTCCACCTTCTTAGTCGGTGCTAGATTTACAAGGCGGGCGGCGGTCATAAGAGAATAAATACAGAAGGAGTGAGGCAAGTTAGTTCTACACATCATCGATCGAACCATATTAAGTAGGGTTCGATTTCTCCTCTCACTCACGCCATTAAGTTGGGGTGTGCCAGGAGGTGTTGGCAGAGAAACAATTCCGTGCTCTTTCAGATGATTAAGAAATTCTAAGCTGAGATACTCGCCACCTCGATCTGATCAAAGTGTCTTGATAGATTTATCGAGTTGTTTCTCTACTTCGTTTTGAAACTCTTTGAACTTTTCAAGTGTTTCATTCTTGTGTTTCATAAGATAGACATAAGCATATCGACTATAATCGTCAATAAATGAAACGAAGTATCTTTCATGATTTCTAGACGTGGTTCAGAAAGGGCCACACACATCAGTGTGTATAAGGCCTAGCAGATCCTTGGCTCGTTCACCAACATGGGTGAAGGGGTCCTTTGTGAGTTTGCCAGCTAAACAAGACTCACAATTATCAAATGAGTCCTGTCCGGTAGGTTCAAGAATTCCCTCGGATTGAAGTCTTTTAATGCGTGTCTTGCTTATGTGGCCAAGTCGACTATGCCATAGAAAAGTATCATTAATGCCAGATTTGATACGTTTAGAAATATTATATATGTTATTGTCCGTTTGAACGTCAATCTCATAAATACCGTTTTGAGGTTTATCCTCAAAATAAAAGATATCATTTAAGTAGGCAGAAATAGCAATACCATTAAAAACGTACTTAAATCGTTGTTCAAACAATAAAGAAACTGAAATAATGTTTCTGGTTAAACCAGGTGCAAACAAACAATTGTTTAAAACAACCACAAGGCCAGAAGGACATGAGAGGTAATATGTTCTAGTTGCAAGAACTGGTACTCTTTTCCCATCACCAACGATGAGCTCCATGTCGCCCAGTTTCAGCTTCCTCCAACTTTTAGGCTCCTGCAAGACATTAATGATGTGGTATCCACATCAAGTATCAAATACCCATGTGTTGCTAGAAACAGTAAAAATTCAATAACATAAATGAGAATACCTGAAGAGGTGCCCTCACCACTGGCCCTCTGCAGCTTCATCTTGGCTAGATATTCAAGACAGTTACGTTTCCAGTGTCCCATTTTGTTGCATTCAAAGCATTGGCGCTCCTCAGGAGGGGGTGCTTTTGAAGCTTTCTTGTTATTGATGGTGGCAGGCTTGGCAGCAACATTAACCTACTTCTTGCCTTTGCTATTATAACCTCTTTTTTTGGGGTTAGGTTTTTTAACACCAGAGATTGGGAGAGAGTTTAAGATGAAATCAGTAGCTATGTCATCCTTCATGGGATATCCAAGTTTGTTCATCTGTTTGATGTACCTTTTCATCTTAAGTACATGAGCACTAACAGGCATGCCCTCTTGCATCGTGCAACGAATGAGCTGAGACATGGTTTCATAGCGTTCTTGTCGGGCTTGTTTAAGGAACATGCCCTTAAGTTGCTCAATCATGTCAAAGGCAGTCAGGTCCTCCATGCTCTTTTGGAGCTCACTGGACATGCAGGCTAGCATAAGGCAGGCCACCTCAGTGTCATCATCTCTTTGTTTTTCCCAAACCTTAGGAGCGCCAGCCTTGTTACCATCGAGTGCCTTAGGGACTGGTGCATCGAGAACATAGAGCTTCTTGGCCATCTTGAGAACTATTCTCAGATTGCACTGCCACGAGAGAAAGTTGGTGTTATCCAGCTTTTCATTCTCAAGGATAGGCTTGAGAGCGAAGGAGTTATTAGTATTATTATTTTCAGTAGACATCTGTCAAGATAAGCAAAGAAAATAAATTAGTATAAAGAAAGTGAAAAATCCTTATTAATTTATGACCCAATTACAGAAATTAGAATAAGGAGTGAGAATCTAGCTAAATCAGTCACTAATGGTAGCTGTGGCATACAACATTAGTAAGTGGGTAACTAGACTGACAATTAGTGTCAATTGTGGAAAGATGCACAACTCTCGTGTATGAGGCCGCTAAGACAAGACATGTCTATGCGTTGATACGTTTAGCCTCATCTATGCTCACTTTTAATTTCTTGACAGCTGGGGCATGTAACAAGAGAGAAAAGTAATAGTCGTCCTAAAATAGGTACTTACGGAAGGGCCGGATGTGTCAACGAAACCCTTGCGCCTCGGAAGGATAAACTACGCATCCAGTGCGGTGATGTGGCTCCAAACACCGATGTTTCTTTTATGCTCTAAGTGTTCCTTATAATAGGATGACATAGACCATTGGTTTTAAATATGGGTTCCAATTTTAGTGTTTACCGAATAGGGTCAAACACAACGAATGATTAAATCATACGTGTGATGTAAAAGTCAGTTTTACTATTTAAAGTCATGACAAATTTGATGAACCCTTTCATCTCTCAGGACACTTAATTTTAAATAACCTATTAAAACTAAGTTTGTCGCGACTTGAATAACCAGTTAAAGTTAATAGTTGAAAACTATTAAGTTATAAGTTTTGAAATTAAATTTAGTTTAAATTGCAAAACTTTAGCGGTTATTTATTTTATTAAAACAAGCCAGTTGTTATTTTTATAAAATTCTACAAGTTGTAAAATTAGAACTTGTGGTGATAGATTATGACATTTTAAAACTCCTTATAAAACGTTTGGTGTTTGGTTGGTTTATAATAAATTTATGTTATAAAAAAAATTAAAAGCAACCATAAAGCAAATAAATATGTAAATTTTTTAGGGCCAAGTTTGTTTTATCTTGCTAGAGCCAGTTAGCAAGACCAAACGGGTGACGGGGTCCACAAAATTAAAACAACCACAAGGATGGACTTCCGTGCATCTACTCATCTCGGATGACTCCCACTGAATCCATGATTCCTGTTGCGTCTTCAGATTTGTCTTCGGGTTTTTATTATATTACATAAAATAAAAAAAATCTATTCGATTACAACTTTGAGCCATCAAAAGTGGGCCAAAACCATAAAACCAAAAACTGAATAATAAACACTAACAACTCAATCACATGTGTTGGGCCAGATTTACATATTCAACACAATCACATACGGGCAATATATTTGGTCAAATAAAATAAAAAATCGACCAAATTAATAAATAAAAAATTGCTCTAAAAAACAGATCAGATCAGAAACTTCAAGATAGTTAAAGTTTGTGATTAATCTAACCGGTGAAAATAGACCGGTTTTGATTTGCGTGTTATAACACAGACTCTGATACCACTGTTGGGATTCAGTGGTGATCAGTTTGACTTTTGTAAAAAACGGGTTTTGACAGAGAAATTAATTAATTTAGTTAATTAATAAATACGCAGCGGAAAATAAAATCATAACCTATTTAACAACACTGACAAACCGAACAGTATCTGGTTATGAACACGCAAACACTAAAAAAACAATTAATCTACTGATGAGATTAATTATACCTTAGTGGTTAATGATTAACCGGTTGAGACACCTAGGTACAACGAACCGAAGCTAGACACGAACCAAAAAAGCGAGAACGGGGCGTCGCGCCGGTCGGCGGCGGCTCGTGGCTGCCGGAACTTTCAAAGGTTGGAGCTTTGCTTCTTGTCGCAAGCTACTTCGGAAATTGCCAAAAAGAAAAAGGAGATGCTTCGGAAATTGCCAAAGAAGAAAACGATTTCTTCTTTTGCTTCCTGTTTGGCTGCTTCACAATAGTAGGTTAGAACAAGAATATATATTATCTCGTATTATTCTTTTAAACTAGAATTATAAACCCTATTAATTGATTCAGGGCCCAAAGTCCAATACGAGATAAAAAGCCTGTACCCATTTAATTGTTTTAATGAAAGATTAAAACTATATATATATATATATATATAATTATTATTTATAAACAAGTATAAATAATAATTCCCGTCTAACGAATATATATAAAATATATCGTCTCGCTAACAGTTCGTAATTACTAGTTAAGCAGGTTAAGTGGATTTAATGTTCGTTGCCCTAGGTGTAACTCTTACGGGTCATAGCTCGGTCAGCTGCGTTGTCCATCGGGTCGGTTCATAAAATCCAACAATCTCCCACTTGGACGATCCACGAAAAATCAACGCAAACAGTCAGCGGCGCTCTAGCTGCACATGGCTGTCCCTAACAAGGTAGAAATAAAGAGACAAAGACTACAATTTGTTTGATGATATTTGAAGACGGATGACAATCTTCTGAAGCTGTTGTCAAGGGGGAGTCTGTTGGAGCATATTCTGGTGACAACGAGCTTGAAGATATTATGTCTTAGTGTTAAAGTCTTTGACTTGTAATTGATAGAATTGTTTGCAACAGTTAAGGGGGAGTGTGTTAGAGAATTAATTTGTAACTGTAGCAAATATTCTGTGTAAGTTAGTAGATAGGCGAACTTAACAAGTTCGCCTAAGCATCTTTAGGAGTGAACTTGTTAAGTTCGCCTATGGTGCAAGAGGCATTTGTGTTTACTATAAATTGGAGTTACAAGTTCATATTCCATAGAACACTAGAGAAGAAAAAGGTGTAGTGTGTGTTTTGGAGAGAACTTTTGTAATCAAGGATTATAGTAATACAAAGAGTTTATTTAGATCTTACGTGTTACTAGTCGATCGTTCATGTCTACGTGATTTGGATTCCGCACTCGTTGCGTAGATTCGTCAGTTCGTATACGTGATCCGTAGACCATGGGGACCTACAGTGATATGGTTGGTGGTGGTTGATTTTGTGGTTGTGGTTGTGGTTGTGCGGGTGGTTGTTGATTTGGTGGTGGTTGATTAGGAAATAGGAGGTTTGGCAAAGGTGGGACTGGTCCCCGACTTGGTTTGGATTTGGGTTTTGTGGTTGATTTTGTGAAATTCTTGAGCTGTCGAGTTTCTCTAAGATTGTTTGGACATGGTTTTGTATTTTTCGGTTGGCTCTAACGGCCTGTTCTGTTTCTGGATCAAATAAAAGTGGTGACTTTCTTCCTAACTTACGAGTTTCTCTAATCGTACGTATTCCCCGGCAATGACGCCATTTTGATCGCATTGTCAAGGTCAATAAAAAACAAGTATTATAATCCCTAGCTACCTTAAACTATAGTATAGTGAAGTAGGGTATCGTATCCCCAGGGAATAGGTGGAAAGTGTTGATTTAAGAAAACTGTTCGAATTTTGAAAAAAACAATTAACTTTAAACTGATGAAAACTATTAAAAGGAAACGAATCGCTTCCGGGTTCAGATTGCAAGTTCGGTGATTACTGGTTTGTACTTTTTGGAAGTTACATAGACATTAACCCATTAATCAGATTGATAAATAAGTAACATTCAAATAACGACTGCACTGAGCAACGATTGTAAAACCGAATGCTTGACACAAGTTAATTACCCAATAGTTAATTACCAATTCAGAATACTAATCATAGACACAGAATGGTTCACAATAGATAACCACAAAACTGATGCATATGATATATCAATAAACTAAACGTGTTTAATCAATCCAATCAATCCTAGAACTCAAACAATTAAAAGATTACAAGAATATAGACCAAATAAAGTATGAACCTAGGTATATCACTTACAAGCAGATCCTACACCCGGAAACGACACGAAGAGATTAGTCGCTCATCGACATCGTCATCGATTCTTCAATAATTGTTCTAACTTGATCTAGCATCAAAAACTTCAAAAGATTGAAACTTTATATCTGGAAATCACCTTAGTGAAGCTCTGGATCGTAGAATGACAAGTTTATTCGACTATAGACTCCTCCATGCTTTATAATTAAAATTAGGTTAAATTTGTCGTTTTTATGAATCTTCCTGTGTCGCGATCTTAGGATGGCTGTTCAGTCGGGTGGGCTTTTCAAGGCCCTCGCGTGTGGTGAACTTCTTCCTCCTGATCTTCGCGTGGCGCGAAGATCCTATTTTCCACAAATTTTGACTTTTGTTCCTTTGACTTCACCGGGGCCCGTGTATGCTACTATTCTCATGATTTTAAGCCCGTGTTTTTCTGCTCACTTAGCATATTAAACCTGTAATGGACACAAATATCAAACTCACATAAAACAGACTCGATATACAACGCTAAACGCTTAAAACTATAAACTCGGACTCTTATACACGGGATATTTAACCTCACATCAATATTTTACCAATAACATCAAACATACAAATCTTCATAAAAAACTACTGGTTTACAACAAGTTATTTTATTCAACCCAAGAAATACATGGGTTTTAACCTAGTTTTATAAGAAAGAGAAAACCATCCCATTACAAACATCTTTTATTTAATACTCAAGGACTCCACATTAATTATAATTCATATGTTTTCAGCATGCCAAAGAGCTCTGTCATCTGGAGAGTTTTTAAATTCTCCGTTCTACTTATAGACACTATATATAGTGTCCAGCAGCTTAGGAGAGAACTGATAAACTTTTTGAGAATATCTTCATTCTCTAGCTTTACTTTGGAGCATTGCAGTTCTCCCACCAGATACGTGTACCTGTTATACAAAACGGTTAGTGACTCACCTTCCTTCCAGACGAAGTTTTCGTATTGCTGCTTCATGACGTTCCTTCTGTTTTCTTTGACTTCCTCTGAGCTAGCAAACATCTTCTCAAGAGCCTCCCAGAGCTCCTTAGCAGTTTTGTAACTTCTGAAGTTATGAAAACTTCATTTGGAAGGCACATTTGGATAGCTCCTAGTGCCATGAAGTCCACCTCCATCATATTTATGTCCTCTTCTGAGTAATTGGAGGGCTCCTTCGGGACTAGTGGTCCTCCAGAATCAGCAGAGGCCACCATGGGAGTGTAGGGTCCATCCCTGATGGATTTCCACATTCCGTACTCTTGATAACAGAAGAAGCTTTCCATGCGATTCTTCCACATGCCGTAGTCTTCCCCAGATACCAACCTTGGTGGTCAGTTGATGCTGTCGATGTCTTCAAATCCATTGCTCTGTGCCATCTTTGTTTTTATGATTTTGGGTGACTTGATTAAAGAGAGAGTTTAGAATAGAACCAGAAGTGATTAAACAAGTGTGAGTTTGTTTAATCTGAGCCAAAGCTCTGATACCACTTGTAGCATCGTGAAAGTACAAGATGGTTTTGTTCTTAGTTGAAATTGGCGGAAACAATAGCAACTACACAAGTATAATCGAGTAAACAGAAAGAATACTTATAAGAACACTGTTGTATTAAGATTTTGCGAATAAACGATTACAAATGAAAACTCTATTAAGAAGCACACATACAATGAAGTGTTTACACAGTATTAATACTAACTTAGAATCAAGACAGACCCTTGATTCTAAGGATTAGATCTAACACAGACCGTTGATCTTTTGTATAAAGCTAACAATACTAGTTTAGTCTAAGCTAGCTAACTTTATTGAAGCGTCTTCTTTATGCATCATTACTTGCATGCTTGGAGAAAAGCATTGTTGTCCGTTATTGGTTGCACCATTGAGGTTCCTTCTGCTTTGAGTGTGTCAGTAGCTTTTGCAGAAAGTTGTCAGTGACGCTTGCAAGGCTGGTCAGCTGCAACGTTTGATCTTCAAAGAATGAATAACTATCAGCAGTAGAGTTGTTGATCAGCAGCAAGATGTGACCATCCAAAGCTGCTGATGATTTGCCTATCAGCAGCATCAAGTGTTGATGCTGCTGAGAAGCCTATCCGCAGCAACTCTAGTCTTCAGTAGATAAGGCTATCCGCATCAGATTTGTTCTTCAGCAGAAGAACAAGTATCCACTGCAGATAATCTTATCCGCAGCAGTTTGTTGGTCAGCAGCAAACTCTGAGATCAGCAGCTTTTGTAGTTAGAGAATTTTGTAGCCATCAGTCTTTATTTCTACAAACTCCCCCTAGACTGATGCTACCAAAACTCTCTTACTGCTTTTGTTGCTGAAGCTTTTGCATGTGGCTGACAATTCTTTCAAACTCATATCCTCTCTGGTCCTTGCTGGGATTGTTAAGAGGAAGCTCAGATAGAGTCTTGATGTCTTTGCGGGCCATTTTGAAGATAGCTTTGCTTGAACACCTCATCTTCTTTCCTTTAACATCTGTCAATGTGAACTCATCTTTTTCAGCATTGTAGGACCAGCTGATGAATGGAGAGTGGGATTGGAGAGGTTTGACATCAAGGATTTCATCTCTTCTGGGGTTGAAGTGATGTTTGATTACCAGCAGCAGATGTCTTCCAACTTCATTCACGGGCTCATTGGCTGCACCCAGCTCCATCATTCTTCTTAGATCAGAATCTGGAAGTTGTTGTACCTCATCAACATATGTATAAATTGATCTTTTAACTTCTGTCCTCCCCCTAAAAACTTCAAACCATTGGTCTTGAGAGCTGTATGACCAGATGACTATTTCTCTTGAGTCTTCTGGTTTGGAAGTACGTTTGTTTTTCTTTTTGGGAGGATGTTGATGAGTAGGAGCTGGGTGTGAGGATTTGGACTTTGAGGGTGGAGAGGAGGGAGGTCTAGGATGGAGAGTGGAAGGTTGTTGGATTGAGGAAGTGTTAGGTGAGGGAGAAGGCTTGGGTTTCTTTGTTTTCTTTTCTTCTTCTTGAATGATTACCCTCTTCTTGGAGCCTTTCTTCCCCAGTCTTTCTTCCTCATCCTTCTTGACATTAAGGTAGAGGGCTTGCAGGTTCATGAAGTTCATGGATCCCAACCTCTTTCCACTCTCTCCTCTAGCCTTAAGGAAGTCAATCATGATCTTCCTTTCTTCATGGGATCTTTGGTTAAAGACAATGGTCTTCTTGGACTTTTGTTTGTCTTTTTCTTCTTCTTCAGCCTTTTTTCTTGTTTGCCAATTGACCCTGCTGACCCATGAAGGCTCTGTAGATTTCTTTATTTGATAGTTTCTCAAGGTAGTCTGCATCCTCACCTTGAGAAATCAGATCCTTTACCCATTCCTCTCTCATTTCTTTGGCTAGTTCAGAATAAGTTATTCTGAACTTAGCCTATTTCTTCTTCTTCTTCTTCTTCTTCTTCTCTATCGAATTGTTCCTGCAGTTGAAGAGCAAGAGCTTCATCTTTTTCAATTTGATAAACTGCAGGAATCTTTACTTTCAGATCATCCAGCTGTTTTGCATACAACTGGATCTGTTGTTCTCTGAGGAGAATGGCTGTGAGTCTGTCTTGAGCTTTCTTTGGTTCAGCCATCTCCTCTTCTTCTCTTCTTCTTCTTCTTCTTCTTCTATCCTCCTTTTCTTTCTTCTCCTTCTTAATTCTTTCTTCATCTTCTTTGGTCATTAGTCCCTTTCCCTTATCTTTGTTGGATGCCTCTGCTTCAGCGTCATGGACCACAACAGTAGGTGTAGTAGATGCTGTTGAGATCTCAGCTTTAGCTTCATTGGCATTTTGGGGAATGGACAAGGGAAGGGAACTTTCTTCATCTTCTTTCCATTCCGTACCTGTCACTTCTTTCCATGCTTCTTTCATCTTTTCCTCGTCTCTTCTCTTTGATTCTTCTTCTGTGTTCAGTCTAACTGTTGGAGAAGAGAGAAAGGATAGGTTTGAGTCAGATTCGGATTCCTCCGTATAAAGAGAAGCCTTGATGATTTTGATCATTTCTTGACTTTCTAAGGAGTTTACATTGAAGATGAGTGATCTGAGCTCAAAGACTTTGTGCAGGAAAGATGAAGGTAGGAGCAAGATCTCTTTGATGTTGATTGAGAGAGAAGATCTATTGCTCAGGAAGAAGGCAAGGTCATGGGAGTCAGTGCTTATCCATCCTTGCACTTCTACATCCCTGACCATTCTGTTGTATAGGAATCTTCTCCAGCAGATAACCTCTTCTTCAGTTAAAGTACTACTCCTGATTATGTCAAGTCTTCTCGGAGCCAGTCTTTGTTCTGCTGCTGATGAAGATTCAGGATAAGCCGCCCTGTTTGCTTCTTTTAGTAGTCTTTCAAACCAGGGCATGTTATCCTCCATTAAGTCATAGAACCTGCCTATTGCAAGTTCTGCTGAGAGATCTGATGAAGTGTTGACACATTTTATCAGATACAGATTGAGAACTTGGAGGACATTAAGAGAGTTCCAGTTTAGCTCTTCTACACCACTAAACTCCCATCCAATCCAGAATCTCTCAGCTCTTTCATCATATCCCCAAGCTAGAATGGAGTCAAATTCTAGCTTCTTTGAAGTTGGAAAGAATTGGGGGGTTGATGAATGACTTATTATGGCTGCAGCTTCAGGAAGAAGGCTAAATGATGGAGGTGTGTCTTCATGAAGAGTTTCTGCTTGTAGCACCTCATCAACAGCTTGAACAACTAACTTCCAATCTTCAGTGACATCTTCCTCTTCATCTACTGAGTCTGGCAAGTCATGGATTTGAACAAAAGCAGGTTTGTATAGGGAACTTTGAAACACAATCTGCTCTTGTATCCATTCTTCGAGGCTGTCAGCATCATCTTCCTTGGTAACCACCTCCCCCTTTTTGGTTGCATCAGTGAAAAGGTATATATCTGTTTGAGTTCCCACTGATACAAGAGAGGGAGTAGACACATTTGGGCATTGCTGGGCTTCATGCATAGAGACTTGGTGTCTTAGTTTGGACACTTCAGCCTCTAGCATAGCCACCCTGGCCGTCAATTCCAAGTTATGAAGTTTCAGTCTGTCCTCATCCACAGTTGTGGAATCCTTGGAGCTAGATGGGGCCTTAGGCATCCTCACTGGTTTCTTGGCGCCCCATCACCCATGGTTTCTTGGCGCCTGGGATTCCTCTCAGTGAGGGGAGTTTCCAAGGAAACATCCCCACTGTGAGTTGCCGTGGTTGAGGTCTTAGCGATGTTGTCACTGTCCTCCTGGTCATTTGATGGACCAACAGTAGTGACAGCCTCTTCCACATCCACTCTATAAATACTACCAGAGTGAACCTTCTTGGGTGATGAACCTGGGTTGGGTGCGCCAGCAGCCAAGTCAATCAATACCTCCGATATAGTGGTTGTTGGAGAAGGTATATCATCTTGACCAGGTGCCTCAGCACTTAGGTTCAGAGAAGAGAAATAATGGAATGGCTCAGGGGGTTGCTCTATGGATCCGGGATGTGATCCTGATCCTAATAGAAAGGCTTCCAAGGAAGTCTCTCTTGTGTTGCGGCTATCCCTTTTGATATTCTCATCAAAATGTTGGGATTCTGAATGAGGGCTTAGAGGTTGGGTTTTGGCTTTGGAGGCAAGAGAAGAAGGAGTTCTCTTGCCCCTTTTTCTGGTATATGTCGTTGCAACCGGGGCCCTGTGTTCCGGTTGAACGATAACATCCAAAACAGGTGTAAGTAATTTTTGTACCTGTGCATCCTTAATAGTATGCACATGGGTTCGAATGGTGGAAGCAGATTGTTGTTCAGGATGTGAGGTGGAGGGTGTGGGATCAGTATCAGCTGGGATTGCTGAACTGTCACCCGGGGTACTTTGTATGTTCAACATTGTTGATAACAATGGAACATTGACCCCTGAGAACTTTTTGGAAACAGTTCTCATGCTTTGAAAAATATTATTTTTATGTCCCAACATGATGTAGATTCTTGCAGGTTTTGAAAGTTCTTTTAGTTCTTGATTGAAAACCTCCTGCAAGAATCTTGGGTACATAAAAAATTGTTGCTTTGCACCCTCTTGAAGGTTATATCTCAAACCCTCAAAGATGAGGTGTGCAAAGTTGAAACCTAGGCCAGTAATCATACCATGGAAGGCGGAGGCAAGTGCGGAGCTCACTTGATGCTATCCACTTCTCTTCTGAGATATGCATTGGAGAAGAGTGTGGCAGAGATACTTCCATGGAGGCCCATCAGCGCCTTCTCTATTGTATACTCATTTTGATTTCCAGTGTACCCTATGGATACAAAGGTCCTCATGTACTCGTCCTTTGAGTATGAGATGGCTGCTCCCTCATATTGAAGCTTAAGATGTTTTCGGAGTGTGGCTTCCGAGATGGTGATGTCCTTGCCGTTTACCTTGGCTTTAATTTGGGGAATCCCCTGTTCGGTAGAGTAGACGGCGGTATTCCATAAATCCTCCATATGAGGGATATATATGATAGGGTTGGTTATGAGGGCAAAATGGATCTTTAATCGACATAGGAAGTCGATTATATCATTGAATCCTTCGGATTTCTTTCCCTTGGTTAGGTATGCTGTAAGGTTATGGTACGGGGAGAACTTACTGTCAGGGTTATTGATGTCTGCCATTGTTGTTTGATTTTGGAGGGAAGGTTTGAAGGTTTAAGAATATGGAAGGCTTTGAATGTTTTAAGGATGAAGGGCTTTGAATGTGGTGGGGACTTGAGAGAAAGTGATGTGGGTTTAGGGTGAAACTGAAGGTGAAGAGGTGGTAAGGAAATTTGATTTGTTCTTATAACGGCAGAGGAGGGAAAAAGTAAAATGACTTGTACAGTACAACCTCATTCACCTTTTACTGTTACAGCTGTAATACACCGAGGCAGTCATGGTAAAGACTGACGTTAATTTTTACAGCGGGTAAAAGTTAATTTGGACTTAAATTTACCCATCAGCAGCAAACTTGGTTGCTGTGGATGAATAAGCCTGTCTGCTGCAAACTTGGTTGCTGTGGAAGGTTAAGTCTGTCAGCAGCAAACTCATCTGCTGCTGATGGATTTAATAATCCGTAGCAAGGATGTTGCTGCTGACAGTCTTAAAGTTATCCGCAGAAAACCTGTTCCTGCTGATAACTTAAAGCAGTCAGTTGCAAATCTTTTGCTGCTGAAGATTAAACCTGTCAGCAGCTGAAGGACAAAAATGCTGCTGACTTATAACTTTTATTTACAATAAAAGACAAAACACATTTTAAAATAGAATTTTAGAGATAGATTTTAATCAAAGTTCATCATACCAATGGATTCAACTAAATATCTAAATCTGGCTTCATCAAAAGGTTTTGTAAACAAATCAGCATATTGCTCATTCGTATGAACTTTGGTTAAAATAATCCTCTTTTTCTCAGCTTGATCTCTTATAAAATGATACCTGATGTCAATGTGCGTTGTCTTGGAGTGCTGCACCGGATTGTTTGTGATTGATATAGCACTCATGTTGTCAATGTGAATTGGAGTTGCCATGAAAGTCTTCCCGTAATCCAGCATTTGATTTTGTATCCAGATGACTTGTGCACAGCAACTTGAAGCTGCAATGTATTTTGCTTCAGCTGTAGAATTTGAAACACATGTTTGCTTCTTGCACTGCCATGAAATCAGTCTCCCTCCCAGAAACTGACATCCCCCTGAAGTGGACTTTTTGTCCAAGTTGCATCCCCCATAGTCACTGTCAGTGTATGCATACAGATTAAACATGTCATTTTTAGAGTATCATAGCCCAAGTCTTGGGGCTCCCTTTAGGTATCTAAAGATTCTCTTGACGGCTTGAAGATGTGAAATCTTTGGAGCTGCTTGAAATCTTGCATAGAGACATAATGCAAACATGATATCTGGCATTGAGGCAGTGAGATATATGAGAGACCCTATCATTGCACGGTAATGATGTTGATCAGTGTCTTGGCCATCTTTTTCTGGAGTCAGCTGATGATGCACTTGCATAGGGGTTCTTGCAGCAGAGCAGTCAGCCATTTTGAATCTTTCCAAAATGCTCTTTACATATTTGGATTGGCTGATGAAGATTTCATTTGGGACCTGTTTGACTTGTAGACCCAAAAAGAAATTTAGTTCACCCATTGAACTCATTTCAAACTTTGAGTGCATCAGAATCTCAAAGTCTTTGCATAGCTGTTTCCTTGTTGATCCAAAGATGATATTATCAACATAGATTTGAACTAGTAAGATTTCTCCCCCTTCATATTTGATAAACAAGGTCTGGTCAATGGCACCTCTTCTGAAGTTGTTGCGTAGTAGATATCCTAACAAGGTTTCATACCAGGCTCTTGGTGCTTGATGTAGGCCATACAAAGCTTTGTCTAGTTTGAACACTTGAGTAGGATATGGAGGATCTATAAAGCCTGGAGGTTGTTTGACGTATACTTCCTCACCAATCTTCCCATACAGAAAGGCACTTTTTATGTCCATTTGATAGACAGTGAAATTCTTGGATGCAGCATATGCCAGGATGATTCTGATGGCCTCCAGCCTGGCAACAGGAGCAAAGACTTCATTATAGTCAATTCCTTCTTCCTGAGTGTAGCCTTGAGCTACAAGTCTGGCTTTGTTCTTGACTACAATACCTCTCTCGTCTTGCTTGTTCCTGAAAACCCATCGTGTGCCAATAGCATATTTACCTGGTGGAAGATCAACAAGTTTCCAGACATCCTGCCTCTTGAATTGCAGCAATTCTTCCTGCATTGCCTCAATCCAGCTGTTGTGTTTGAGTGCTTCATCTATCTTCTTGGGTTCCACCTGATATAGGAAACACGAAAACAAGCATATATTGGCCTCGTGAGATTTTCTTCTTGTGAGAACTCCTTGGTGGACTTGTCCAATAATATTTTCATGAGGATGTTCTTTGTGGATCCTCTGTGCTGGTGCCACCTCCAGTTGTATCCCTTGCTCCAGATTGCTTTGATTTTGATTAGGGGTCTATTTATTCATGGTGGAAGAGTCTTCAACATCATTAGCCACATCAATATTTTCAGCAATAGCATCATCAGCATCTACAACATTTATCGAAGAGTCTTCGTTTAGATTTTCAGTTTCAGACAGGCTGCTGCTGGTTACATTAGACAGTCTTGTTCCGGCTTCACTTGCTTCAATTGCTTCCACAACTGATGGATGATCAATTGATGGTCTTCTCAGACTGATAGAAGATTTGGGAAAATCCAGTATGTACTCAGTGGATGAAGTGGAGGCAGGTGTTTGTGTAGACGTAGACTCCATATTTGAGAAGGTGAGAAGCTCAAATATTTGGGAGAAGGAGTCTATGTCAAAGAGCCAGTTTGGACCTTTTCCCTACTCACAGACAATGTGTTCTCTACATTCCACATTTGCTGATTCTTCCACAATTCTTGTTCTTGAATTGAATACTCTATAGGCCTTTGATTGAGAGGAATAGCCCACAAAATATCCTTCATCAGATTTGGCACCAAACTTAGGAAGAACCCCATGTGTGATGAGAATGGTGCATGGACACCCAAAAGGTTTTAGAAACCCAATGTAGGGAACTCTTTGATACCAAAGTTCATAAGGTGTCTTGTTGAGGGGTTTGACAATGAGAACTCTATTTTGCACATAGCAGGCTGTGCTAACTGCTTCTGCCCAGAATGTGAGTGGCAGTTTTGAGTCAGCCAACATAGATCTTGCTGACTCAATTAGAGTTCTGTTTCTCCTTTTAGCAACTCCATTTTGTTGAGGAGTTCTTGGAGCACTGTATTGTCTTTCTATCCCCTTGCTTTCACAGAAACAGTTCAAAGTGTGGTTTTTGAACTCTGTGCCCTGATCACACCTTATAATTTTCACCTTTTGATTGCTTTGATTTTCTACCCTCAGAATGTAGGATTTGAGAATTTCAGCAGTTTTATCTTTAGTTCTCAAGAAGTATACCCAAGAGAATCTGGTGTAGTCATCAGTTATCACCAGACAGTATGACTTTTTGCCCATTGACATGACATTTGTAGGACCGAAGAGATCCATATGCAGCAGTTGTAGTGGAGTGTCATTTGTATTCAAGGTCTTGGGCTTGTGAGAACTCTTGTGTTGCTTCCCCTTTAAGCACGCAATGCAGTGGTCTTCTAACTGAAATTCTTTGTCAGGAAGCCCTCTGATAAGATTATTCTTCACCAATTTGTTAATAGTTTTGATATTAACATGGTTTAATCTCCTGTGCCAGAGAGCTGATTCATCAACTGAGGCTTTTGATAGAAAACAGGAAACACTCCCAGATGGAATGACTTCATTCATGTCCAGTACATAGAGATTTTCTTTTCTCTGAGCAGTTAATAAAATGCTTTCTGGAGGAGGTATGGATAAGCCTGGAGATAGTACAAAGCATTCTTTATCTATGAAGAGCATCCAATGCTTTTGGTCACAGACCTGGGAAACACTCTTGAGATTGAAGTCCAATTCTTTGACATAGTTAACCTTATCAATGCTCATTCTTTCGTTGGACACAGTTCCTTGTCCAGTAATGGATCCTCCCTTTGAGTCACTTCCAAAGGCAACATATCCTCCATTGAAATGTATGAAGTTGGAGAGGATGGATCTGTTGCCTGGAACAACCACTGTCTACCACCCAGGTGCCTTAAAGTCCACCTCCATCTTCTTTATGTCCTCTTCTGAGTACTTGGAGGGCTCCTTCGGGACTAGTGGTCCTCCAGAATCAGCAGAGGCCACCATGGGAGTGTAGGGTCCATCCCTGATGGAATTCCACATTCCGTACTCCTGATAACATAAGAAGCTTTCCATGCGATTCTTCCACATGTCGTAGTCTTCCCCAGATACCAACCTTGGTGGTCGATTGATGCTGCCGATGTCTTCAAATCCATTGCTCTGTGCCATCTTTGCTTTTGTGATTTTGGGTGACTTGATTAAAGAGAGAGTTTAGAATAGAACCAGAAGTGATTAAACAAGTGTGAGTTTGTTTAATCTGAGCCAAAGCTCTGATACCACTTGTAGGATCGTGAAAGTACAAGATAGTTATGTTCTTAGTTGAAATTGGCGGAAATAATAGCAACTACACAAGTATAATCTAGTAAACAGAAAGAATACTTACAAGAACACTGTTGTATTAAGCTTTTGCGAATAAACGATTACAAATGAAAACTCTATCAAGAAGCACACATACAATGAAGTGTTTACACAGTATTTATACTAACTTAAAATGAAGACAGACCCTTGATTCTAAGGATCAGATCTAACACAGACCGTTGATCTTTTGTATAAAGCTAACAATACAATTTTAGTCTAAGCTAGCTAACTTTATTGAAGCGTCTTCTTTATGCATCATTACTTGCATGCTTGGAGAAGAGCATTGTTGTCCGTTATTGGTTGCACCATTGAGGTTCCTTCTCCTTTGAGTGTGTCAGCAGCTTTTACAGAAAGTTGTCAGTGACGCTTGTAAGGCTGGTCAACTGTAACGTTTGATCTTCAATGAATGAATAACTATCAGCAGTAGAGTTGTTGATCAGCAGCAAGATGTGACCATCCAAAGCTGCTGATGATTTGCCTATCAGCAGCATCAAGTGTTGATGCTGCTGAGAAGCCTATCCGCAGCAACTCTGGTCTTCAGCAGATAAGGCTATCCGCGGCAGATTTGTTCTTCAGCAGAAGAACAAGTATCCGCTGCAGATAAGCTTATCCGCAACACTTTGTTGGTCAGCAGCAAACTCTGAGATCAGCAGCATTTATACTTAGAGAATTTTGTAGCCATCAGTCTTTATTTCTACACTTCATAAAAAACTACTGGTTTACAACAAGTTATTTTATTCAACCCATGAAATACATGGGTTTTAACCTAGTTTTATAATAAAGAGAAAACCATCCCATTACAAACATCTTTTATTTAATACTCAAGGACTCCACATTAAATATAAAACCATTTATCATGTATTATTGGTAATATATGTTACCCAGCACCTTCCAACTCCCTAACGGTCCAAATGGCTCCGACTCATCCCATAACCCAAAAATTGTAAGTCTCACTGATAGCAACCCGAAGACCAGTTAACACGACAGAGTCCTAGACATAGACCTGCCGAGCCTACACAAGACTCTTCCCAAGGTTCTCTATATCCTATTCATAGACATGACATCATAACCATCAATATCAAGGACGCAAGGTAGTAATATCATCACATCATTACCTTATCACCAAGGCCGGCAAAATTTTAACACATAATAAATTACACCTTTACCCTCATTAGGGTTATCCCCGTCGAGACAGTCATGTCCCCTCCGAGAACCCCCTTTCGGGTCTCACTATTGCCCACGCAAGGCCTCGTCATGTCGCGCAGTGACACACACGTCATCCATGATGACTACCCAGTTATCCTTATGGTGACTTGATGTGCCATCATTTATACATGCTTTGCATGCATAATAATCCCCACATTACGATTCTAATTGAATAATAACGTTGCAATTGATACTTAAAACGTTTATATTTGTAATTACAGGTTATTGGTGTTGAAAATATAAATAGAGATGAAATATATCAAAAACGTCAAGAAATCAAGCTTCTAAGAGGATCATTCCCGAGCTTTTACCCCTAAAAGTCAAAATTGGTCAACAACAAGTCAACAAGTAGCTAAAGGACGAAACAGGGAGCAGACAACCTTACCATGCACGACAGTGCATTCCTTGTCTTGCTCCCCAAGAACCAACGACATCGTCCTCTGTACCATGTTTGATTCCCTAGGTGTTTGCATGCCCGTGCAATCCAATGCACGGCCGTTCGTTGCTCATTTTTAGGCCTATAAATAGAGGGCTTGAGCTCTTCGTTTCATATACCAAAATAGAACCAAAGATAGAGAGAGTAGTTCATTTCTAGCAGTATTAGAGTAGTAGTAGAGAGTAAAGGGGCTCCTCCTCCGTTTTTAGCAATAGGGGAGTCTACGAAACTTAGCGCTACGCTAGTTAGCATTGCCATTAGTTGCTAAATTGTTTGTATTGCTAGGGTGAAGATGAAGTTTGGTTCATGTTAGTGTTTGACGTATTATTCTAGTGGTATGTTTATATCTTTAATTATTTGTTCTTAAAACCACCTCTTTATTGTTGTCTAAATCTTTCTTTATATTTGTGAGTGTTCTTGATTTTAAAGTGTAAAGCCGTAAAACCCTTTTTAATCAAACTTCTTTTGAAACTTGTACGTCTTTATACAAGCAGAGACTGATAAGCCAAGGGTTGGTCAACACTAGTAAGGGCGTATGTCTTGATACGAACTTATAATGCGACCAAGAATTGGTGAACTCATGTTGGGAACCGTACGTCTTTATACATGGTCCCATTGTTACACCGTCTCCCGGTGAGCAAAATACAATCAAATATTTAACAATAATAATTAAGCATTTAAGTTCGATGTCCTAAACCAGCCTAGATATAGCATTCAAAGGGTTGAGGGTAATGTTGTCCCTTGCGGGAATCATTACCTTTTTATTATTAAAGATTTTAATTCGTGAAACAAATATTGTGAGAATGAGGCTCTAGCGGTGTACCATTCACATGTTTGTATTAGTCAAATCACTGGATTAGTCAACTTAACATGATCACATACCAAGCGAATTCGAAGCTCAAAGCAATACTCTTCGTGGCCTGATCATTTTCGAGATATTTACTTTTATGCTATTTCATATTCTGTTAGTTACATTTTTGTTACAAACGTCACACACGTTTTTACTTTTCTATTATTTACTATACCGTCATTTATATAATATTTACTACTTATCACACGAACACATCAAGTTTTTTTGGCATAGTTGCCGGGGAGACGGTGATTTCAATAAAAATTCGAGTTAATGGATTAGCCTTATCATTTTCCATATGTGTTTCTTTTACGTTTTTTTGCATGTAGTGTATGATCCATAGCTCCACTACATGTTTATATGAACCTTTAGCAGAGCCCGAGAGATTCTTTCACTGCCGAATACGAGAAAACCGTGCTAGAAAAATTGCCGTAGAAAACTGCACTATTGCCGAATTTGGAAGACCATCACTTGAGGCTTTGAGATCTAGCATCAAAAGGCCATCGGTTGACGGTAACAACTTTGAGATCAAATCACATGTCATTCGCATGATCCAGTCATCATGCACTTTCTACGGATTGCCCGATGAAGATCCACATGCCCATATTGCAAATTTCCTCGAAATTTGTGACACTTTAAAACTAAACAGAGTTTCTAATGACGCAATTCTCCTCCGAATGTTTCTCTTTTCCTTAAGGGAACGAGCTAAGGCATGGCTAAACTCTCTTCCAACCAGGTCAATCACTACATGGGATGATCTTGCTAAAAAATTCATGTTAACATACTTCCCACCAACAAATTCTGCTAAATTAAGGAATGATATCACCACTTTCACCCAGGATGATGGTGAATAATTATATAAGGTATGGGAACGTTTTAAGGATATGTTGAGAAAATTTTCTCACCATGGGCTAGAAGTTTGGTTACAAATATCATCATTATACTATCAAGCTCGTCAGAGACTCGACGCTACTGCAGGTGGTATTTTTGGAAACAAGAGGCCAAAAGAAGCTTACAACCTAATTGAGGAAATAGATATGAATATCTATCAATGGTACACCCTAAGGAGTAACAGGGGAACCAGGCAATGAGTTCACTCCGTCGATGCTGTCACATCACTTTCTGCTTAAGTAGATGCCCTCACCGCACGACTAAACCAAATTAGCAAGAGCAAAGCAACCACTGAAACGACAGAAGAGGTAAAGAGCATCACTGTTGATGCTGAGCAAGTTTACTTCATCGGAACAAATCGCCTGGAAAACAACCCCTATAGTAACACCTACAATCCTGGATGGAGAAACCACCCAAATTTCAGCTAGAAGGATAATAACAACCAAGGACAATCTGGATTCAGACAACAACAACAGTTTCAACAAAGACAATCTCAAAACTATCAACCTCATAAACAATTTCAGGGAGCTAACAAGCCAAGTAATGGGTTAAGCTTGGAGGACGCGATAACTAAGTTGATCTCTACAACTTAAAGTCAAGACCTTCTAGCGGATGTCACACCCCGACCGGCGGCGTATTATACCGCGGAGCTGGCGCGGTTATTCATAAGCACATGATCATCTTTTAATAAGTGATGATATTATTTGTTCATGATTAAAGCATCCATTACAAATAGAAATGGAAAATAAAACATAACACAAGTTAAATTCAATCTTTAATAAGGCTAGGTCCATAGTCCTATGTGACTAGGTAGTGTCCTCAAACTATGCACCTGAAAGATGTGAGTAAATGTCAATTACAAGTAGTTGGTGAGTAACATAGGTTTTGACACCAAACAAAGTTAAGTATAGGTTTACAGTTCAATATCGTCAAAGCGTTTCTAAAGCATGAGTGTGAAAATATACAAGGTTCTGAGCGTACAATCAAGCATGGTAATAGAAAACTAGTTACGCAATCCAACTTTTTGCCCTTTTTGAAAAAGGGGTAAGATGATACCCAAAGGAGTAAGATGATACTTAACAAAACCCGCCAAGGTCATGTGGTAAGTTATAGTTTCAGATTCCCGTAGAAATGATCATAAAAGGTATTACCTTAGGCTTGGGTTGCAAGTTAATGATTGCACTGACATGAACACATGTAATGGTCACCAAGTAGTTTAAGACATAAAGCATTATGACCTTAGTATAAGAACAAAGGTATTGAATTTTGCGTGAAATATAGTTAATGACACGTTTCACCCCAAAAAGTAAAAAGAGTAAAAAAGGGTCTAAGTAAACTCACTTGTATTGAAGCTAGAAGTGATAAGTTTTGGTAAGATGAATAGGCCTTGTGAGGATTTCTCACAATAGACCTACATTGATAATAGTACTCTAGGTTTAAAGTAAATAAGATAAGAAAATTCTAAGGTCTTAGGGTTTGGGTTAAAGATGTACTTGTATGTATTTTGTAGAAAATGTAGGTTTATAACTTGTATTGAAATAGTAGTTAAAGTATTTCGTGAAATTCAATTAAGATTTCAAATCAATTGATTAGTAATTTATTTATATAATGATTCCAAAGATAATTAATAAGTGGAATTATGAAATAGAAATAAATAATGCATTTAGATTTATTTATAAAATAACTTATAAATAATTTAGAAAATGGAAAGGCTTATTTAATTTAATAAAGTGATTAGCTAAACCTTTAAATAGTCTCATTTACAATGGTTAATAACTAAATTGGCTTTTAAAGGGAATTAATTAGACTTTGTATCAAATAATTACAATAATTATTTAAGTATTTTTATAAATTTTAAAAGTGTTTTAAATAATTATTCTCATAAAAATAATTATTTATAAGTTTGAAAAAAATTAATAATGTCTACACGTTTAATTATTTGTGTAATAAATATTATTAATATAAAGATGAATAACATATTTAAATTTGTCTAAACATTTCATTTATATTATTTTATCTAGAAATTTACAAATGGTTTAATTGTATTTTTAATAAGATAAAATAGTTAAAATGCTATTTTATATTTTCTGTTTTTATAAATATTACAGAATATATTTATATAATTTTTGAAATTTAATTTGGAATTTTAAATATTAAATAATGTTTAAAAAAATAAAAGGAAAAGGAATAAAAAACTGGCCTAGCTGGCTCGAACCCGCGCCACTTCCGGGTCACACACGCACACTCGCACTAACCATCCGACTAGGCATGCTGCCTTGTTCTGAACCGGCTTGTTTAATTTAAAAAGAATATACCCGTAACCTTAGCCCCCAAATTGACCCGTTTTTTCTCAAACGATTAAGACTCAAACCATGGGGCTTTTGATTGTCATATCAAAATGAACCTAACGACACTAAGTTTGCCTAAAATGGTTGCATGGTTTGGGAGAACAACTGATCGGAAAGAGGGACGACTTCTTCGGTAGAATTGGGTTGCTCAGAGGTGAAATCAGATGCGATTAGGAGTGTAGGGAGCTTGCAATGAGTTTCGTGAACGATTACTGTAGGATCATGAAAGTACAAGATGGTTCTGTTCTTAGTTGAGATTGACGGAAACAATAACAACTACACAAGTATAATCGAATAAACAGAATGAATACTAATAAGAACACTGTTGCATTATGCTTTGTGAATAATCGATTACAAATGAAAACTCAGTGAAGAAGCACACTTACAATGAAGTGTTTACACTGTATTTATACTAACTTAGAATCAGGACAGACCCTTGATTCTAAGTATCAGATCTAACACAGACCGTTGATCTGATGAATATAGCTAACTATTACACGTTTAGTCTAAACCTAGTTAACTTTATTGAAGCGTCTTCTTTATGCATTATTGCTTGCATGTATGGAGAAGAGCATTGTCGTCCGTCATTGGTTGCACCATTGAGGTTCCTTCTGCTTTGAGTGCGTCAGTTGCTTTTGCAGAAAGTTGTCAGTGACGCTTGGCATGGATAGTCAGCTGCAACGATTTGTCTTCAAGGAACACAGCTATCAGCAGCAAGAATGAGAATGATGCCTATCAGCAGCAACAAGTGTTGAATGCTGCTGATAAGCCTACCAGCAGCAACATGTGTTGAATGCTGCTGATAAGCCTATCAGCAACAACATGTGTTGAACGCTGCTGATAAGCCTATCAGCAGCAACATGTGTTGAATGCTGCTGATAAGCCTATCATCAGCATTTGTACTTAGAATTATTTAGAAGCAATCAGTCTTTGGTTCTACAAACTCCCCCTAGACTGATGCGACTAAAATTCTTCTAATCACTTTGCTGCTGAAGCTTTTGCATGTGGCTGACTATCCTTTCAACTTCATAGCCTCTTGGATCCTTGCTGGGATTGTTCAGTGGAAGTGCAGACAGAGTCTTGATGTCTTTATGTGGCATTTTGTAGATTGTTTTGCTTGAACATCTCATCTTCTGCTTCGTTACATCAGTTAAAGTGAACTCGTCCAAATCAACATTATAGGACCAACTTACAAATGGAGAGTGGGACTTGAGTGGTTTGATGTCAATGATCACATCTTTGCTAGGGTTGAAGTAGTGTTTGATGGCTAGCACAAGAAGTTTCCCACCCTCATTTGCAGGCTCATGAGCTTTACTCAGCTCCAAAATTCTGCCAAGATCTGAATCTGGCAATTGCAGAACTTCATCAACAGATCTGTGGATAGATCGTCTTCTTTCAGTTCTCCCCCTGAAGATCTCAAACCTTTGATCCTGTGGATTATAGACCCAATCAACTATGTCTCTTGAGTCTTCTGGTTTAGGTGTGGATTTGGATTTCTTCAAGGGAGGCTGTTGGTGAGTGGGAGCTGGGTGGAATGGTTTAGACTTTTTGGGTGGAGGAGTGGAAGGTTTGGGGAGGAGAGTGGAAGGTTGTTGGACTGAGGAAGAGGTAGGTTTGGGTTTCTTTGATTTTGTTTCTTCTTCTTCCTGAATAGGTACCCTTTTCTTGGTGCCCTTCTTCCCCAATCTTTCTTCCTCATCCTTCTTGACTTTGAAGTAGAGGGCTTGCAGGTTCATGAAGTTCATGGGACCTAGCCTCTTTCCATTCTCTCCTCTAGCCTTAAGGAAGTCAATCATGACCTTCCTTTCTTCATGGGTCCGTTTATTAAAGGCAATGGTCTTTTTGGACTTTTGTTTGGCTTTTTCTTCTTCTTCAGCCTGTTTCTTCTTTGCTAATTGACCTTGCTGACCCATGAAGGCTCTGTAGACTTCTTTATTTGATAGTTTCTCAAGGTAGTCTGCATCCTCACCTTGAGAAACTAGAGTCTTTACCGACTCCTCCCTCATTTCTTTGGCTAGTTCAGAATCGGTTATTCTGAACTTAGCTTCTTCTTTCTTCTTCTTCTCCAATTCTTCCTCTTCTCTGTTAAATTGTTCCTGCAGTTGAAGAGCAAGAGCTGCATCTTCTTCAATCTGGTCAACTGCAGGAATCTTTCTTTTCAGTTCATCCAGCTGTCTAGCATACAGCTGGATGGTTTGTTCTCTGAGGAGAATGACTATTTTTCTTTCTTGAGCCTTTTTAATGTCAGCCATCTCCTCTTCTTCTCTTCTTCTTCTCTTCTTCTTCTCTTCTCTTCCCTCTCTCTTTTCTCTTTTAGCAATCTCTCTTCATCTTCATCTGTCATAATTCCCTTTCCCTTGTTTATATTGGATGCCTCTGCTTCGGCTTCACTGACCACAACAGCAGATGATGGTGCTGCTATTGGGATCTCAGCCTCAGCTTAATTGGCACACTGAGAGGTGAACAAGGGAAGGTCATTAGCTTCATCCGATTTTCACTCAAGACTTGTGAATTCTTTCAGCATTTCTTTTATAGTTGATCTTGACTCATATGCTGCAGCAAAGATGTCTACTCGAGGAGAAGTTGAGTCAGTATCAGTGTCAAAGTTTGACACATATACTTCCTCAGTAATTCTTCCTTCTTGTTCAAGATGGGCTCTGACAGTAGCTATCATTGCCTGGCTTTCAAGGGAGTTGACATTGCAGATATTTGCCCTGAGTTGAAAGATCTTGTAGAGAAAGTCTGTAGGAAGTGACAGGATGTTCCTGGTGTTGATAGTGAAAGAGGAGCCGTTGCTCAGTAAGAAGGTGTGGTCAAGAGACTTAGTGCTTATCCATCCCAGCACATCTAAGTCTTTCACAATGAAGGAGTACAGAAATATTCTTAAGCAGCAAACTTCTTCTTTAGTGAGAAGACTGCTCCTTATAATTTCAAGTCTTCTAGGAGTCAGTCTTCTTTCTGCTGCTGTCGAAGATTCGGGATAAGCTACCCATTTTGCTGTTTGTATGAGTCTTTCGAAGTTGGGTAGATTATCCTCCATCAAGTCATAGAACCTGCCAATGGCAAGTTCTGCTGAGAGATCTGATGAAGTGTTGATGCAATTAGTTAAATACAGTTGTAGGACTTGGAGGGCATTGAGAGAGTTCCAGTTTAGCTCTTCTACTCCACTAAACTCCCATCCAATCCAAAATCACTCAGCTGATCAATCATACCCCCAAGCTAGAATGGAGTCAAATTCTAGCTTCTGTGAAGTTTGAAAGAGTTGGGGGGTAATGGATTGACTTATGATGGCTGCTGCTTCAGGGAGGATGCTGAAAGCTGTATATTTTTGTTCTTTGTCTTCAGCTTCATTCAGCACCTCATCAACAGCCCTGACGACTAACTTCCAGTCTTCAGTTGTTTCTTCTTCTTCGTTATCTGAAGCTGGCAAGTCATGGACCTGTACAAAAGCTGGCTTGAAAAGTGTACTTTGAAAAACAGCCTGCTCTTGAATCCAGTCATCAAGACTGTCTGTGTCTTCCTCCATTGGGACCATCTCCCCCTTTTTGGTTGCATCAGTGGACAAATAAGCAACAGTTTGGGTGCCCACTGATACAAGAGAGGGAGAAGGTACAGTTGGGCATTGATGGGCTTCATGCATAGAGACTTGGTGTCTTAGTTTGGACACTTCAGCCTCTAGCATAACCACCCTGGCCGTCAATTCCAAGTTATGAAGTTTCAGTCTGTCCTCATCCACAGTTGTGGAATCCTTGGATCCAGATGGGGCCTTAGGCCTAGCCTCTTCATCCCCATCACCTATGGTTTCTTGGCGCCTGGGATTCCTCTCAGTGAGGGGAGTTTCCAAGGAAGCATCCTCACTGTGAGTTTCCGTGATTGAGGTTTTAGCAATGTTGTCACTGTCCTCCTGGTCATTTGATGGACCAGCAGTAGTGACAGCCTCTTCCACATCCACTCTTTCATAACTCCTAGAGTGATCCTTCAGGGTAGAAGAACTTGGGTTGGGTGTGTTGGAAGCAAGATCAATCAGTACCTCCGAGATAGTGGTAGTTGGAGAAGGTACATCATCTTGATCAGGTTCCTCAGCACTTAAGTTCAGAAGAGAAAGGAAGGGCTCAGGGGGCTGTTCTACAGATCCGGGAAGTGATCCTGATCCTAATAGAGAGACATCCAAAGAAGTCTCCCTAATAATGTGGCTTTCCCTTATGATATTCTCACCAGAATGTTGTGATTCGAAATGAGGGCTGTTAGGTTGGGTTTGGGCCTTGGAGGCAAGAGAAGAAGGAGTTCTCTTGCCCCTTTTCCTAGTATATGTCGTTGCAACCGGGGCCCTGTGTTCCGGTTGAACGATAACATCCAAAAGAGGTGTAAGTAATTTTTGTGCCTGTGCATCCTTAGTAGTATGCACAGGGGTTCGAATGGTAGAAGCAGATTGTTGTTCAGGATGTGAGGTGGAGGGTGTGGGATCAGTATCAGCTGGGATTGCTGAACTGTCACCCGGGTTTCTTTGCATGTTCAGCATTGTAGATAACAATGGAACATTGACCCCCGAGAACTTTTTGGAAACAGTCCTCATGCTTTGAAAAATGTTATTTTTATGACCCAACATGATGTAGATTCTTGCAGGTTTTGAAAGTTCTTTTAGTTCTTGATTGAAAACTTCTTGCAAGAATCTTGGGTACATAAAGAATTGCTGATTTGCACCCTCTTGAAGGTTATATCTCAAACCCTCAAAGATGAGGTGTGCAAAGTTGAAGCCTTGGTTAGTGACCATACCATGGAAGGCGGAGGCAAGTGCAGAGCTCACCTGATGCCATCCACTCCTCTTCTGAGATATGCATTGGAGAAGAGCTTGGCAGAGATACTTCCATGGAGGGCCCATCAGCGCCTTCTCGATCGTATACTCGGACTGATTTCCAGTGTATCCAATGGAGACAAAGGTCCTTATATATTCGTCCTTCGAGTATGAGATCGCTGCTCCCTCATCTTGAAGCTTAAGATATTTTCTGAGTGTGGCTTCCAAGATGGTGATATCCTTGCCGTCTACTTTGGCTTTCATTTGGGGAATCCCCTGTTCGGTAGAGTAGACGGCGGTACTTCAGAAATCCTCCATATGAGGGATATATATGGTAGGGTTGGTGGTGAGGGCAACGTAGATCTTTGATCGACATAAGAAATCGATCATATCGTCAAATCCTTCGGATTTCTTTCCTTTGGTGAGGTATGCTGTTAGGTTATGGTATGAGGAAAACTTGTCATCTGGAGTGTTGATATCTGCCATAGCCGTTTGATTTTGGAGGGATGGTTTGAGTATGGTGGAGACTTGAGAATATGGAGAATATGGAGAGCTTTGAATGTGGTGGGGACTTAGGGTTGAATTGAATGTGAAGAGGTGGTAAAGAAATTTTGATTTGTTCTTATAACGGCAGAGGAGAGAAAAAGCAAAATGACTTGTACAGTACAACCTTATTTACTTTTTATTGTTACAGCTGTAATACACCGAGGTAGTCATGGTAAAAACTGACGTTAATATCTTTTACAGCGGGTAAAGGTTAATTTGAACTTAAGTTTACCCATCAGCAGCAAACTTGGTTGCTGTGGATGTATATGCCTGTCCGCTGCAACTTTGGTTGCTGCGGAAGGTTAAGTTTGTCAGCAGTAAACTTAATTGCTGCTGATAGATGCAATGATCTGCAACAAGGATGTTGCTGCTGACAGCCTTAAAGCTATCCGCAGAAAACTTGTTCCTTCTGATAAGTTAAAGAAGTCAGGGGCAAATTCTTTGCTGCTGAAGATCAGACCTGTCAGCAGCCAAAAGGATGCTGCTGAGTTATAACTTTTATTTACAACATAAGACAGACATATTTACAACAAAGGATAGACGCACTCAACTAAACCGATGATGATGCTTGGTGGTTTTTTACCTTCCATTGTTGAGTTAGTGGTTTTCCAGCTCTCTTTGTCTTTTCAGCAGCAGACGTTGTATCTGAGGATTTTGGCTTATCAGCAACAGATTTTGTTGCTGCTGATGGTTTTACTTGAGTAGCTGCAGACTTTGTTGCTGCTGAAGGCTTTCCTTTTGGTTGCTTGGGCTTTACTCGATCAGCAGCAGTTATTTTGGTTGCTGATGGCTTAGAAACAGATGTCTGCTTATCCTTCTTCACCTTATTGATAGGCTTATGTATAACTGGGGTTGGAAGAAGAATCTGATTGAAAGGATTAGACTTACAATTTGCAGCAAAGTGGTCTGATTCTCCACAGATGATGCAAGATTGTTGAGGTTTTGACAACTGTTCCCTTGGTGGAGAAAGAGATTTTCTGAATTGAGTTGTCTTAGCTTCAAAACTTCTTATATGTTTGTTCTTCTTTGTCTTCTCAAAAGCATGTTGCTTGAGGTTTCTTTGCTGCTGAAGGTAGTAGAAGCAGGTGCTGGCAGTGTGGTTATATTTTCCACAGACAAAACATGATTTTGCCAGTTTATCCCTTGAAAGATACACATAATCCTTTCTTTTGAAAAGGTCTTTGAAATTCCAAGGGTGAGCTTTGTTGTGCTCAAAAGTAGCTTCTTCCAATGTCTTTTGGACATATGGAACCCTTTCTCCAGGCGCATGACATATGTCAAACACCTTCCTTGGCTGGACTGAAGATGAGGACTGACCCTTTTCAGTATTTAGCTTCCTACCTTCTGGAGGATAGCTAATTTTGATTTGTTTGAATGGTGTAGGAACTGGTTCTGAAATGGCTGGTACTGGTGCTGAATGGATAATGGGGACTTCATCTTTAGTCAGAATGACTTTAGGGGCAGGGGGAGATGAAGTAGTGGATTCTTGTACCAAATATGAAGCTTCACTTGTTTAAGTGGAGTCTGAGCAAGTTGAATCAGACTCTGATGAGGTAGTGCATTCTTGTACCAAAGGTTCATCCTCAGAAGGATCAAGATTTCTGTTGGCCATATCAAGATTTGCAAGATTGAAGCTTGGTTCATGGATGGCAACGTAGTCAGCAGGAGGTGCAACGGCTTGATATTGTTCAGCATGATACCCCAGACCAGTTTTTACTTTTTCATGAATTTGAGCATCCAAAAGTCTTTGCAGCTTTTTGGATGCAAATTCATATTTGTCGACATAAACTTTTTGTTCTGTCAATTCTGCTCTAGTAGCTTTTAATCTGGTCAGTAGATCATCAATCTGAGTGTTAAGATTGGTTTGTTTATGGCTTAATGATGAAATCTCTTTCTTTAGGAAGTTAATTTTTTCTTTGTAACTGTCTTCGACCTTTTTGAATTCAGATTTCATTTGATGAAACTCTTCATTTTGATCTATGATATTTTGATTATGCTTTCTGTAGCCTAAAACCTTATCAATACAGGCTTGGGAACATAGATGTTCATATACCTGAGGCGGTATTTCAGTTGTATCTGCCATAAGGGCTTGGTTGTTGGTAGGCAGATCTTCATACTGAAAGCTCCAGTCAAAGTCAGAAGTTCCAACAGATGCACAAGCTGCAGTTTGAGCTGGAGGAGTAGCTTGTTGCTGTTGTCTAGGTTGGCTAGGTTGGCTTTTTCTTGTTCGATCCTCAGCAGGGTTTGCCCTAGGTGCCTTGCATTCTCTAGCAAAATGACCCAGTTGGTTACAGTTGTAACATCTCAATTTACTTTTATCTAAGCCAACTCTGGTGTTGGAGCTGTTGCTTGGAATGGGTCTTTCGATTCTATAGTAGAACCTTTTTGCTCTTATAGAGAGCATGGCATAGGAGTGCTGTATATCCATTTCTTCTAGATCACCTGGATGGAAGAACTCAAGATCCTCCTTGATAAAGTACATGTTGCTTGAGTTTTCAGAAACAAAAGCAGCGGAGGTTGAGGCTTGAGAAGGAGCTTCAAGAAGAAATGGTGATGTGTTTGTTTTAGAGGTAGGGGTTTGAGGATGTGTGACTATGGGAGGATAGTAGTTGCTAGTACTAGGACCTGAGTGCTCAGAGTGAAAAACAGAAGAGGTGGTGGTGGATGTTGAAGCTGTTTGGTAGCTTGAGCTTCGTTCTTTTGCCTGAATCATCTCTGGCTCATAAGTCTTCAGCATACCGAAGAGCTCAGTCATTTGGAGAGTCTTCAGATTCTCAGTTCTTCTAATGGACACCGTGTAGAGTGTCCAGCAGCTAGGTAAAGACCTGATGAACTTTTTGAGAATATCCTCATTCTCCAGTTTCACCTTTGAGCACTGCAGCTCACCTACAAGATAAGTAAATCTGTTATATAAAACAGTTAGGGACTCACCTTCCTTCCAGACGAAGTTTTTGTACTGCTTCTTCAGGATGTCCCTTCTGTTTTCTTTGACTTCTTCTGAGCCAGCAAACATCTTCTCAAGAGCCTCCCAGAGCTCTTTGGCGGTTTTGTAACTTCTGAAGTTATGAAAAACTTCATTTGGAAGGCACATTTGGATAGCTCCAAGTGCCTTGAAGTCCACCTCCATCTTTTTTATATCTTTTTCTGAGTACTTGGAGGGATCCTTAGGAACTGATGGTCCTCCAGAGTCAGCAGATGCCACCATGGGAATGTAGGGTCCATCCCTGATGGATTTCCACATTCCGTACTCCTGATAGCAGAAAAAACTTTCCATGCAATTTTTCCACATGTCGTAGTCTTCTCCAGACACCAATCTTGGTGGTCGGTTGATGCTGCCGATGTCTTCAAAACCATTGCTTTGTGCCATTTTTGTTTCGTGATTTTGGGTGACTAGATCAAAGAGAGAGAGAGAGAGTTTAGAATAGAACCAGAAGTGATTAAACAAGTGTGAGTTTGTTTAATCTGAGCCAAAGCTCTGATACCACTTGTAGGATCGTGAAAGTACAAGATGGTTCTGTTCTTAGTTGAGATTGGCGGAAACAATAACAACTACACAAGTATAATCGAGTAAACATAATGAATACTAATAAGAACACTGTTGTATTAAGCTTTGTGAATAAACGATTACAAATGAAAACTCAGTGAAGAAGCACACTTACAATGAAGTGTTTACACAGTATTTATACTAACTTAGAATCAGGACAGACCCTTGATTCTAAGTATCAGATCTAACACAGACCGTTGATCTGATGAATATAGCTAACTATTACACGTTTAGTCTAAACCTAGTTAACTTTATTTAAGCGTCTTCTTTATGCATTATTGCGTGCATGTCTGGAGAAGAGCATTGTCGTCCGTCATTGGTTGCACCATTGAGGTTCCTTCTGCTTGTTGCAGAAAGTTGTCAGTGACGCTTGGCATGGATAGTCAGCTGCAACGATTTGTCTTCAAGGAACACAGCTATCAGCAACAAGAACGAGAATGATGCTGCTGATAAGCCTATCAGCAGCAACAAGTGTTGAATGCTGCTGATAAGCCTATCAGCAGCAACACGTGTTGAATGCTGCTGATAAGCCTATCAGTAGCAACATGTGTTGAATGCTGCTGATAAGCCTATCAACAGCATTTGTACTTAGAATAATTTAGAAGCAATCAGTCTTTGGTTCTACAATTACAAGTCCCTATTTATAGTTGATTTGCACTGGATTGACCGATCAAGTAAATGATCGTGAGTGGGGGTTTCGGTTACGAATTCTTCCTTGATTAGCTATTGAAAACCCAATTAACTTCGAGGAGTGGATCGATTACTTGGTTTAAACGTGTAGTCGTTTTCAATTTCGAAGGAAAATATCCCAAGGATGAGTTTGGGGTTAAAGCTTGAAAATCAGTGGTTTGCGGGTCTCGAACCTGTGATCGGTTGGGAGGAGGGAAGGTTTGGGGTTTTGGCAAAACAGGTCCCTGGTTTCAGGGTGTTATTATTTTATGTGTAAACTTTGTTTTAATGTGAAATTAAGTTTTTAGTAATTACCATTTGAACCTTGTACTTTTATAAAACATAAGATCTTTAAATCTTTTAAATTTTTATAAAATCTAGTAAATCATTAGGTTATCATTAAATGTATGTAAAAATGTAACTTACTAAATAGAATTAATTTTTGCTTTGATTAAAATACATGAACCCTAATTTTTATAGAATTTATAACTTAAGTTTTTGTAAGATGTTTATTTATAATTATATGTGTGTACATATATATATATATATATATTTATAGGTTTCGATATACTTATCATATATACATATATATATATATATATTTATTAAATAAAATAGTAACAATTATTTATATAATTCCTTATACAAATATCTATTATTTTTGAATTTTAAATAATTGTATCCAATGTATTTATGTATGTATGTGTACTCATGAAATGGATAAACAGGATAATTTATTGAGGTGCATTGATGCGAACCACATAATAATGAAATTACAAGTTTCGGAAAAGTAAATAACATATAAGCCGGAATTTTCTAGGGATTACATCAGATTCCCGCCACAAACAATATGAGGAGAGGTTTAGTCTTCATGAAGCTGAATTTAGGACACAAATAGCAACTGTTAAGTGCATTGAGACGCAACTAGGACAGATTACAAAACTTCTATCTGAATGACAACCAAGATATCTCCCGAGTAATACTGAAACCAATCCAAAGGCAAATGTAAGTGCTATATATCACCCTTAGAAATAGTAAGGTTTATCCAGAACCATCACTACTAGGAGAAGAAGTTCGAACACCAAGGAGAGAAATATTCACCGGAGTACCACTTCGTCCACATGACGACGAATCAACCACTCAAGAGTCACAACCAAATGTGACCCCACAACCTGCTCCGGTGGATACTCCACCAAAGGTTTCGACAAAAAGAGCATTCCAATCTCACATACCATGCCCAGGAAGGCTAGTGAAACAAAGGACTGTCAAACAATATGAGAAATTCATCGAGCTTCTAAGTCAAATTCATGTCAATTTTACTTTCCTGGATATCATACAACAAATACCTAAGTATGGACGTTTCTTAAAGGATTTCCTTACAATCCAAAAAACATGGAAGAGGCAGTAAAACGACCAATCACTGCATTGCTCTAGTTGAAAAGATGCATCCCAAAGAAACTTTCAGATCACGAAAAGTTTTCTTTACCATGTTCCATCAGACCACTGCCAATAACTTTTGCACTCACAGATGTGGGAGCAGGTGTGAACGTAATGCCATATAACATGTTTCAAAGCAACTGGTAAATGCAACTATCAGACGATGGATCGGTTAAGTCACCTATAGGAGTCATTGAAAACTTGCTAGTGAAAGTCGGCAAGTTTGTCTTCCCCGCTATTATGTACCTTTGATTTTGGGTCGTCCATTTTTGGCTATCGCCAGAGCTGTCATTGATATGAATGTAGGAATTCTGACACTTCGTGTTGGAAAACAATCAGTAACTTACAACATTGGAGGAAATGAATGCTTATCTAATGACCCCTTTGAAATTGCACAATTCTTTTATACCAATATGGACACCTAACTTAAGAAAGCCAAGAAATTCTACAAAGGAAAGAAACCAGATCTTGGGAAAGATCTTAACAACACAAACCAGGTCGGCGAATATTGGGACAGGCTACCAAAGTTGAAGGACTTGAATGAAGGAACATGAGACATAAGAGATATCGATAACCCCCACCCGAAGAAAGAATGATACAACAATGGGTCTGGCCAACGACCCTTAAATAAATGTGGCGCTTTCGAGAGGCATACGACAGAAAGCATGGACCCCAGGTTTAGTTTTCCAAATTTTAGTTTCTAATACTTCAGCCCCAGGTTTGCCTTCTCGATACTAGGACCTTAGTAACTTAACTACTACCTTTTATTTTCCATTTATACTTTTACGTTTTCCTTTGCGTGTCAGGTAGAATAACATCACCAGATAGTCTCTCTACTTCTTTGAGGAGTTACACTCCACCTCTACAACCCGAGGAGTCGGAAACCACATCAAATTTTTGAGAAATTCGATGAAGTCTTTGAAGCTAAGTGTTGACAACAACAATAAGTTTTGGCCTTAGTTATACACCGAATTGACCGGGGGAGTGCCAGTTTCTTTTCTCTTAAAACTTCATATATTTAAATTCCTGCATATCATTCTATTACATGTATTTGTACATTGAGGGTAATGCACAATTTTAAGTGTTGGATGGGGAATTAGAGATTCAAGACTACTTGTAACCTCAAAGCAGTAAAACTAAACTTGTGATTTTCTAACCATTTGTCTAAAACATTACTAAAAACCTACCTTTCAAAAAACCCAAATTGTTTTTCAAAAATTTTAAACTCTAAAATCTAAATCTCTTTGAGTTCGCACCTAATTAAATAAAATGAAGACATGACAAGTAGAAACAAATGGATATTATGCATAACAAATCACTAAACCCTATTCCAGCCATTTCCATGTGAGAATAATCTAAGCCTTTTTACGAGCATTATTATCATTATTTTTTTCATGATCTTTCATTTGGTATATTGAGTGTTTTTTTATCGAATTCTATGTGTAATTAGAACTTGTGTAACTTATACATATCAAGACGATGAACTAGTAGAAGTATGAAAGTGACTGAGGCACCTAGGACTTTATTACCCCTTGTATATTATCCCAAAACCCAAAAATCCAAAAACAATATCTGCCTAGATAGACCGCTGAGTCTTAGCATTTTCTTTTCTACTACCCACATTTATCACCAAACCAGCTTTTTCGTAAACACCGGTTATTGGCTTACTGTCTTCAAAATGGGAAATTATTAGACTATTTTAGGTCGTTATTTCAAGTTTACAACCATTGGGGCAATTTGGAGAGAATCTGTTTAACTAAAAAAATTGTAATATACAAGAAGAAAGTGGATGTATTAGGAGGGAACAGTTGAACGATCTACAAGGAAGATATGACAAAATTATTTCAAGGAAATCAAGGAAAAAAGAATTATTAAAAAATTAGTCTTGATGATATGAAAAGAAAAGAAAAAAATAGAAAAATGAGAAAAGAAAAAGAAAGAGAGATGTTAGTCTTTTACCGGTTAGACCTTAAAGAGTTGGACATGCATTCTATTGATTTCAACTTGCTTTCTTGTATTTATTTCGCAAAGCCTGATATACCACCCGAACTCTGAGAGAAGATTTTCAAAGCAACAAGTGATGTAGGGAAACGATGGCGCAACAATTGCCACTGTTCTGCGGCTTGTCAAAAAGTGACGCCAAAAGGAGAACTAAAAGATACGACAAATGTGTAAAGTGTGGCAACTGGAGCCACCATGGAATGTGAAGCAAGAATCAAACTTATTCCTAACATGAGTATACACATCTAACTAAAGTAGGAGCTATTAGGCTAGAAGCCGAAAGATCCGCACGGAAAGGCACCAATGTGTATTACACAGCGAGGGAAGAGTTGAGAAGGATAAGAGATCTTGATCTTGGAAATCTGATCATAAACGAGCCCTCAGATATCCTTATAATCTTAGTACCGTAGAGGGACCTGCTAGTATTTTCGATTTTAATCCATGAAGTCATAGTTGTGTGTTCCACGATAATTGCAGCCTTTTCAAAACTTTTAAATCCGTAAAAATCCAAAAATATTTTCATTTTCACCCTTTATTTTTATTTTAGCCACATTACAACCGTTTTCAAGTCCTCTTGATTCATGCATACTACTTAGATAATTGGTGGAGACTTGATTTGCATACTGTTGAAGCACTTTTGTGTGACAAACACTCTGGATAGAGTCTTAGTTTATGTACTTTCGTTGTTTGTGTCTTTGTTTGTAAGCGTCTGTATGTATTAGTTATCGAGTTGTATTTACTAATGCATGTTGTTAGTTGCTTAATTCTCTAAGTGTTTTGCGCACTTAGTATGTGCGCAGGAATTAGTTCCTGCGTACTTAGAATGTACGCACGAATACTATGCGTACTTGCTAAGTACGCATGAGCAATTTGCCCTGCGCACTTGCTAAGTGCGCAGAGTTCAGGTCTTGTATAAATAGGATAGGTTGACAGTAGATAAGTACGCAGACTCTTGTGCCCTCAGTATTTTTCTTTGTGTAACCTTCAAGTGTTTATAATAGATGAAAGTGTAAAGTGATTCTCTTGTCGGTTTACTTTGTGTTGTTTGATTCTCCACATTGTCACGGGTATTCCGCACCCGGTCCGACTAGCCAACGCACTTGCATGTGACGATCTACCACACCTGAGGGACCTACACATACAAGCTTATGACCATTGCATAATACTACTCGAACATGAGTGAGGGATTATGCATAATTAAAGTTCTAGTAGGCTTGTCATGGATTCGATCATCGTTAAATAGAAAAAGCATAAAAATAGAATAAGCAACTCAAGAGCTATACCGGAGTTTCCAACTACTTGCAGCTCCCTATCCTTTGTAAAGTTTTTAGTTATGGGTATGATCATGCATGATTTTTCTTGAGGACAAGAAAAGTTTAAGTGTATGGCGTTATGATGTGCCATCATTTATGCATGTTTTGCATGCATAATAATCCTCATATTATGGTACTAAATGAATAATAACCTTGCTAAAAGACGAAACAAGAAGCAGGCAAGGCACGACCGTGCCTTGTCATGCACGACTGTGCATTCCTTATCTTGCTCCCCAAGGACCAAGGACACAGTCCTTTGTACCCTGTTCGATTCTCGAGGTGTTTTTACGCCCGTGCAATCTAATGCACAGTCGTGCCTTGCTAATTTGTGGCCTTTAAATAGAGGGCTTGAGTTCTTGGTTTCTTACACCACAACACAATCAAAGATAGAGACAATAATTCGTTTCTAGCTGTAACATAGTAGTAGTAGAGAGTAGAGGGGCTATCCTCCTTGTTACGTAATAGGGGAGCCTACGAAACTTAGTGTTATGCTATTTAGGATGGCCATTCGTGGCTAAACTCTTTGTATTTCTAGGGTGAAGATGAAGTTTGGTCATGTTAATGTTTGACGTATTATTCTAGTGGTATGTTTATATCTTTAATTATTCGTTCTTAAAACCACCTCTTGGTGAGCTTTTTATTGTTGTCTAAATCTGTCTTTATATTTGTGATTGTTCTTGATTTTAAAGTGTAAAGCTGTAAAACCCTTTTTAATCAAACTTCTTTTGAAACTTGTACGTCTTTATACAAGCAGAGACTGATAAGCTAAGGGTTTGTCAACACTAGTATGGGTGTACGTTTTTATACGAACTTATAATGCGACCAAGAATTGGTGAACTCATGTTGGGAACCGTACGTCTTTATACATGGTCCAGTTGTTACACCGCCTCCCGATGAGTAAAATAAAATCACATATTTAACAATAATAATTAAACTTTTAAGTTTGATGTCCTAAACCAACTTGGAGATAGCATTCAAAGGGTTGAGGGTATAGTTGTCCCTAACAGGAATCATTACCATTTTATTATTAAAGATTTTAATTCGTGAAAAAAATATTGTGAGAATGAGGCTCTAGCGGTGTACCGTTCACATGTTTGTAATAGTCATATCATTGGATTTGTGAACTTAACAATATCAAGTACCAAGCGGTTTCGAAGCCCAAAGCAATACTCTTCGTTACTTGATCATTTTCGAGATATTTACTTTTTCACTATTTACTATTCTGTTAGTTACATTTCTATTACACACATCACACACATTTTTACTTTTCTGTTATTTACTTTACCGTCATTTAATTTTCTGTCATTTACTTTTCTGCTTCACAATCACACAAAACTCACTCACTAATTAAACCGGCTAAACGATAACAAAAGTTGAGTATTGGAACTCGACCGTTGTAACATCCTTGATTTTTCCATGTATTTTGTCACACCCCGACCGATGGCAGAATCATCGGGGCGGGACATGTAGACTGTTCATAAGCACAAGGTTGACTAAATTGAAATATATTAAACTTCAAATTCCATTACAATCATTCAAACAAAACCAAATCCAAGACAGAAACAATATTTCAAAACATAGACTTCTTTATTTAAATTAGCTAAGTCCAAAGCCTAAGTGTAGCACATCTTGATCAATCTCACATATTAGGACCTGAAACATGAATAAAATAAAGTCAACTAAAAAGTTGGTGAGTATAACACAGGTTTGTATGTAGATAGCATATAGTTTGTAAAACAAATCCTTACATAACATGATAAATAAGGCATTTATAGGGAGCAGCTATTGTGTAACCAAGTACAATCAAACCTTTGTAACTAGCATGCAAAATTGTGTTGTCGGTATCAATCACCCGAATCTGGGTGGGTTTGTAAGACTCAATAGATCTATCATTGAAAACCGTCGGCTTGAATAGTTAATGATTGCACATAATCGCATACAAAGGTTAGCACACCTAGCACTCGGGCATAAAGCTCAAATTGCACACATGAATGTAAATAGGATTTGTACTTGTGTTGTTTGTGTAAATGTAAACATGTAATTTGAATAGTGTTCATGTTTCACCCCAAAAATGTAAAAGAGAAAAAGGGGCTATGTATACTCACTTGGTTTGAAGGCGTTGCTAACAAAGGTACTAGACAGAATAAAGATCCTTGAAATGCACAAGTTAACCTAAAGTGTAATGTATATGGTATTAATAGTGTGCACAAGAGTTTAATTCTAAAGTTGTATTTGGACTTGTGTAAAAAGTCATTGATTTGTAATTGGAAGTATTGAATAAAGTATATAAAGTTTGAAAGAATATTTTTTTTGAATATTTTGATTAAGGTTTGAGTTTGAATAATTAAATAAGTAATGTAAATAATTATTGTCTACGAAAACATTGTAAGTATTAGTTATAAGTTAGTATAAATAATTAATTGTTTTTGTTTAAATATAAATTAAATAAATAATCATTTCTTTTTTTATTTATTTATAATATATGTAACCATTAAAAATACTTTTTAAGATTTAACAATAAGTGTAAATTAAATTTATAAATAATTTTCTATTTATTCCAAGATTAAATATTTGATCTTTCTAAATATGATTAATTGCATTTTTATAAAAATCAACTATTTTTATTTTGTAATTTAATCAGAATATTTATTGTTTGAAAAATATGTAAAATTATAATTCTGCCAAAAATTTAACTCACACACGACCGTGCCTAGGATGGGCACGATCGTGCTCGAACCACGGGTGTGACCATGCTAGTCAGGGCGCGACCGTGTTGATCAAACATAATGCACAATTGGGTTGTTCTCTAGGCACGATCGTGTCCTGGACTAAGTACGACCGTGTCTAGGGTTTTGAGGCATGACCAAGTCTAGCCAAAGACATGACTGGGTCTGAGTGTGTGAGGCACGACCGCGCTGGTATTTGGCGCGACCGTGTCTTATGAAGCACGACCGCGCTAGAATACTAGCGCGACCGTGTCTGTCCCAAAACATAAACGATTTGGCTAATTCTTATATTGTTAATGTTGGAATTCATGGGGCTTTCACCCATTAGATTATTTCGATTTTTTTTTGCATAGATTAATTGGATTTAAAACGTGTCTAGAGTCGGATTCGATTAAATCATTTTTGAACGAAAACTAGATTCGGGTTTAAGATGATTTCCATATTGGAAGCCCAAATTAACATGGGGCTTTTGATCTAAAGAGTAAATCGATAGAGGACAAGGTTTCAGTTACCCGGAATAATGGCGAATTGATAGCGAACGGTAGGAAGGAGTTCCGGCGTCGGTGGGCTTCGTTTCCGGCGTCTTCTTCTACGATTCCGGTTGCTTCAAGTGGGTCAGTAGTTTCTGGGAGGATCGTTTGTGCGTTTTCTTGGGTGAATTGCAAACAATTTGGAGAATTCGATGGTCTAGTGGACGATTTTGTTGATTATTAGATGAATTGATGAAATTCCGTTTATTTGTTGTAATTATGATGATCAAGTGGCTTAACTCAGTTTGTTAATAGTTGGAACGTGTAAAACGGTTACGAAATCGAACGTCTCTGTGATTAAAGGTTGCATTTCCGTTTCAACTGGTACTAGGCGCGACCGTGCTAAGGCACCAGGCGCGACCGTTCCAAAGCAAGTCGCGCGACCGTACCAAAGCACTCGGCGCGACCGTGCCAGAACGAGGCGCGACCGTGACTATTAGGGTTTCTTGTAAATTTTCAACATTAGGCCTTGTAACTTTAGTATTTGACGTATTTGTATAAATAGATACTTATGTAGTGTTTTAATAGAGTATAACCGAGTAAAATTTGTGGATTTGTATGGAAGTATAGTATTTAATTGATGGTACGAATAGAACAAAACAGTGCACTAGAATTGAGTTTGAAATGCATTACATTGAATTGAAATTCGGATACTAAAAATCAGAAATGTTACAGTCTCCCCATGTTGAGGGAATTTCGTCCCGAAATTTAGTTAGAGGAAGCTATGGCAGCAGTAAAAAGATGGGGGTACTTGGGCTTCATTTGGTCCTCTCGTTCCCAAGTGAATTCAGGACCACGCTTAGACTCCCAACGAACTTTGACAATGGGAATACGACTTCGCTTGAGTTGCTTGATTTCACGATCCATAATTTCTACCGGTTTCTCAACAAAGTGCATCGTTTCATCAATGTGCACGTCATCAAGCGGTATATGGAGATTCTCATGAGCGAGACATTTCTTCAGATTAGATACATGAAATATAGGATGCACATTGCCAAGAGATGGAGGTAACTCGAGTTTGTAAGCCACTTTCCCAATCCTTTCAAAGATTTTGAATGGACCAACATAGCGAGGGGCTAATTTGCCTTTCTTTCCAAAGCGGATCACACCCTTCCACGGGGACACCTTAAGAAGAACAAGGTCACCGACTTGGAATTCCAAGGGTTTTCGACGTTTGTCGGCATAACTCTTTTGCCGACTTCTCGCTACTCGAATATTGTCACGGATTTGGATAATCTTGTCGGATGTTTCTTGAATTAGCTTGGGACCGGTGATTTGTGCTTCACCAATCTCGTTCTAACAGATAGGAGAACGGCACTTGCGACCATAGAGAGCTTCAAATGGAGCCATGTCGATATTCGTGTGGTAGCTATTATTGTAGGAGAACTCAATGAGGGAGAAATGTGAATCCCAATTGCCACCAAAATCGATTACACAAGCTCTAAGCATGTCTTCAAGAGTTTGGATTGTTCGTTCGGTTTGACCATCAGTTTGAGGATGGTAAGCCGTGCTCAAATCCAATCGTGTGCCAAGAGCAGTTTGGAGAAATTACCAAAATCGAGAAGTGAACCGCGCATCTCTATCGGATATTATGTTCAAGGGAACACCATGACGGCTCACAATTTCGTCGATGTAAATTTGGGCTAGTTTCTCAACCCGATAGTCTTCACGGATGGGCAAGAAATGAGCAGATTTGCTGAGACGATCAATGATCACCCAAATGCTATCATAACCACTCGAGGTGCGAGGGAGTTTGGTGATAAAATCCATGGCTAAGTTCTCCCATTTCCACACGGGAATTTCCGGTTGTTCAAGTAATCCGAAAGGACGTTGGTGTTCGGCTTTGACTTTGGAACATGTTAGACATGTGGCAACATAGTGAGCAATGTCCTTTTTCATACCGGGCCACCAATATTGTTGGCGAAGATCTTGGTACATTTTATCCGCACCAGGATGAATAGAATAACGAGTCTTGTGAGCCTCGTTCATAAGAAATGTACGGAGATCATCGCGAGTGGGAACCCAAATACGGTTCAAGTAATAAAGTAAGCCATTGGGTTTTGATTCAAGCAAAAGTTCAACACCACACGACATTTCCTCGTACATGTTACCCTAGGTGACTGAGACTTCTAAGATGCGGATTTGAATATCGGTTTGAATTCGGGCACAATGAAGCATAACATGGTCCTTTCGACTCAAAGCGTCGGCTCCAACATTCGCTTTGCCGGGATGGTAACGAATCTCGCAGTCATAGTCGTTAAGGAGTTTAACCCAACGTCGTTGCCTCATATTGAGTTCTTTTTGGTTAAAGATATGCTGAAGACTTTTGTGGTCGGTGAACACCACACATTTTGTGCCATAGAGATAATGTCTCCAAATCTTCAATGCGAATACGACCGCACCCAACTCGAGATCGTGCGTCGTATAATTCTTCTCATGAATCTTAAGTTGCCTTGACGCATAAGCGATTACTTTGCCTCGTTGCATGAGGACACAACCAAGACCTTGGTTGGAAGCATCACAATAGACAACTAGATCACGATTCCCATCAGGGAGAGTCAAAATGGGAGCATTGCACAATTTTTGTTTGAGGGTTTGGAAAGCTTCTTCTTGTTTTGGTCCCCATTCATAAGTCTTACCTTTGTGAGTCAAAGCGGTAAGGGGGACAGCAATCTTAGAGAAGTTTGAGATGAAACGACGGTAATATCCCGCAAGACCAAGAAATGAACGAACTTCAGTGGGAGTCTTCGGGGCATTCCAATTCTTAACCGTTTCGATCTTAGCAGGGTCAACATGAATACCCTTGTCGTTGACGATATGACCAAGAAATTGAACTTCTTTTAACCAAAATTCACATTTGGAGAATTTGGCATATAGTTGTTCTTTCTTCAAGAGATCCAAAACCAATCTAAGATGTTGCTCATGATCGGCTTTGGTCTTGGAATAGATTAAGATATCATCGATGAAACGATCACGAACTTATCAAGGTACGGTTTGCACACACGATTCATGAGGTCCATGAAAACTGTGGGTGCATTGGTTAGTCCAAAAGGCATAACCATGAACTCGTAATGACTATACCTTGTTCGGAAGGCAGTCTTTGAAATATCGTCTTCTTGCACACGGAGTTGGTGATAACCAGATCGAAGATCAATCTTTGAGAAGCAAGTAGAACCTTGAAGTTGATCAAAGATATCATCAATTCTAGGCAAAGGATAACGGTTTTTGATAGTAAGCTTGTTGAGTTCGCGGTAGTCAATACACATGCGAAATGATCCATCCTTCTTTTTAACGAATAAGACGGGTGCACCCCACGGTGAATGACTTGGACGGATGAATCCCTTGTCGGAGGGCTCTTGAAGTTGACTTGCAAGTTCTTGCATTTCAGAAGGTGCAAGACGGTATGGAGCTCTAGCCACGAGGTTAGCTCCGGGCACAAGATCAATGCGAAATTCTACTTGTCGAACGGGTGGAAGACCGGATAAATCTTTGGGAAATACTTCGGGAAAATCTCGAATGATAGGAATGTCTTGTATAGTCTTCTCTTTGACATTCTTTTGAACAATATGAGCTAAGAAAGCGATGTACTTCTTTCGTAAGTACTTTTGAGCAGTAGTGCACGACATTAACTTAAGTCCTTTGCAAGGTTTTTCACCAAAGACTCTTAACTTTTCCCCTGACGGAAGGGGTATTCGGATGCACTTCTCAAAACAAATTACTTCGGCATGGTGACTTGCCAACTATTCCATGCCTATGATGATATCAAAGCTTCCTAGTGACATTGGAACAAGGTTGATTGGGAATGTATGATCATTAAGTTCTAAAGAGCAATCATAGATAATGGATTCAATTGTAAGAGAGTCACCATTTGCTACTTTAACGGTAAATGTTTTCTCTAAAAGGGATCGTGTCTTTGCAAGTAAAGGTTCAAAGTTAAGCGACACAAAACTTTTATCGGCACCGGTATCAAATAAAATGGAGGCATATTGACTATTTACAAGGAACGTACCATTGACCACGTCATTGTTGGATTGAGCTTCGTTGGCGTTTATGTTGAAAGCACGCCCACGAGCTCCGCCTTGTCTAGCATTGGCAAATCTTGGGTATTGATCACGGAAATGGTTCGGGTTGCCACATTCATAACATGCACGCCCATTTGCAATAGCGGGAGCACCTTGATTAGTCACTTGGGTGTTGGTTTGGTTTGGTGAGTTGACTTGGCCCGCAAGAGCTTTGGCCCTACAAACATTTACCGTATGGCCATATCTCCCACAATAAGTACAAAGGCGACATGGGATGCTTTGGGGATGATGGTAGTTGCAGGTGACACAAACTAGGTAGATTCCAACATATGGCTTTTTGGCCGGTGCTTGAACCATAGGTGCAGCTTGGTTAACAGGTATAGTAGGAGTGACCACAGCAAAATTTCTAGCCTTTCTCTTCTTATTGTGCCGGGAGGGCTCAGTTATGGCTTCTTTGTTGTGGGTGGAAGGAGTTGCAGTGTCGGAGACTTTCTTTACGCCCTTTTTAGTAAGAGTCCCCGCCTTCACATGGTTATCAGTTAAGGTGGTGGATAAGCGGATAGCATCCTCAAGTGTTGCGGGATTCCTTCCTAGGACAGTATCTTGAATTTTCCTAGGTAGTCCCCCAATATACTTTTCAATGCAGCGGGACAAAGGAGTGACCATGTGGGGCACGAGAAGACTTAACTCATGGAACCGAGTTGTATACGCCAAGTTTTCACCACTATCTTGGGCAAGATCCCAAAATTCGGCTTCAAGTTTCTTTACTTCATTTCGAGGACAGAATTCCCCAGTCATTAGCCTTTTAACCTAATCCCAAGGTAAGGCCATTGCCACATCCACGCCTCTATTTCTCTTCTCCCCATTCCACCACGTGAGTTTTTGTAGGACACTTGTGGCATGACGAACATGAAGGTTGTCGGGGCAGTCACTATTGAGAAAAGTATTCTCAATGCTTTCGAACCATTGAAGGAGTCCAGTAGCTCCTTCGGTACCATAGAATTTGGGAGGATTACACGAGTTGAAATGTTTGAAAGTGCATTGAGATGGATTGTTACCACCATTTCCACCATTACCACCATTACCACTATTACTACCATTTCCACCGTTGTTACCATTGGTGGCGCTATTAGCTTGAGTGAGTTGTGTCACGAGTTGTGCAAGAATAGCAGCAATGTCGGTATTGGTGTTGGCCGCGGGAGTACGACGAGGAGGCATTCTACAGATTTTCACAAGACAAGAAAAGATGTAAGAACTTATGAGAATTGTTTGGATTTAATAGAATAAGATAACAAAATAAATAGGTAATCATAGTTTGGATTGTACTCAAATAGTGATATAATCACTCGAATACTATGACACATTAAGGTTGATTAAACTTATATAATTTTCAAGGAGACATGCTTTAGCCTATAAGTAAACACTCATCCCGGGAATTCCCAGGAAAGCATACGGGTCCCTCGGTTGATTGGGATTTATGCGAAATGCTTTCCTAGACAGAAAACCCAAAATACATGTGTCACTCTTCCAGATTGCACGTGTCCTCAAATAATTAACAAAGCTTAAAAACCTTAACGAGGAAATAAAGAAATTTTATGGATCTAGCTTCACGAAGTTTCCACATGCTTAGAGAGATAAAGATAGAGAAGAAGAAAAGAATATTATGAGGTTTTAGGATATAGGAAAGGATATTGTTTATTTAATTTATCATTTGAGTATATACTAATAAGTCATGGATTTTTAACAATTAAGTCATCAAATAAAATATTAACTAATCATAGTAAGCATGTAGTACGTAGCATGTAACACATAACATATAACATATAGCATGTAGCATATAACATGTAATCATGAAACATAGCATAGGTAGGTGTCCTAAAGTTATAGTCTAGGTCAAGGTGTCTACTAACCTAATTCCCTATAACCAAGGCTCTGATACCAATCTGTCACACCCCGACCGATGGCGGAATCATCGGGGCGGGACATGTAGACTGTTCATAAGCACAAAGTTGACTAAATTGAAATATATTAAACTTCAAATTCTATTACAATCATTCAAACAAAACCAAATCCAAGACAGAAACAATATTTCAAAACATAGACTTCTTTATTTAAATTAGCTAAGTCCAAAGCCTAAGTGTAGCACATCTTGATCAATCTCACATATTAGGACCTGAAACATGAATAAAATAAAGTCAACTAAAAAGTTGGTGAGTATAACACAAGTTTGTATGTAGATAGCATATAGTTTGTAAAACAAATCCTTACATAACATGATAAATAAGGCATTTATGGGGAGCAGCTATTGTGTAACCAAGTCCAATCAAACCTTTGTAACTAGCATGCAAAATTGTGTTTTCGGTATCAATCACCCCAATCTGGGTGGGTTGTCAGACTCAATAGATCTATCATTGAAAACCGTCGGCTTGAATAGTTAATGATTGCACATAATCGCATACAAAGGTTAGCACACCTAGCACTCGGACATAAAGCTCAAATTGCACACATGAATGTAAATAGGATTTGTACTTGTGTTGTTTGTGTAAATGTAAACATGTAATTTGAATAATGTTCATGTTTCACCCCAAAAATGTAAAAGAGAAAAAGGGGCTATGTATACTCACTTGGTTTGAAGGCGTTGCTAACAAAGGTACTAGATAGAATAAAGATCCTTGAAATGCACAAGTTAACCTAAAGTGTAATGTATATGATATTAATAGTGTGCACAAGATTTTAATTCTAAAGTTGTATTTGGACTTATGTAAAAAGTCATTGATTTGTAATTGGAAGTATTGAATAAAATATATAAAGTTTGAAAGAATATTTTTTTGAATATTTTGATTAAGGTTTGAGTTTAAATAATTAAATAAGTAATGTAAATAATTATTGTTTATGAAAACATTGTAAGTATTAGTTATAAGTTAGTATAAATAATTAACTGTTTTTGTTTAAATATAAATTAAATAAATAATCATTTATTTATTTATTTATAATATATGTAACCATTAAAAATACTTTTTAAGATTTAACCATAAGTGTAAATTAAATTTTATAAACTTTAAATAAATAATTTTCTATTTATTCCAAGATTAAATATTTGATCTTTCTAAATATGATTAATTGCATTTTTATAAAAATCAACTATTTTTATTTTGTAATTTAATCAGAATATTTATTGTTTGAAAAATATGTAAAATTATAATTCTGCCAAAAAATTAACTCACACACGACCGTGCCTGGGAAGGGCATGATCGTGCTCGAACCACGGGCGCGACCATGCTAGTCAGGGCGCGACCGTGTTGATCAAACAGAATGCACAATTAGGTTGTTCTCTAGGCACGATCGTGTCCTGGACTAAGCACGACCGTGTCTAGGGTTTTGAGGCATGACCAAGTCCAGCCAAAGGCATGACTGGGTCTGAGTGTGTGAGGCACGACCACGCTGGTATTTGGCGCGACCGTGTCTTATGAAGCACGACCGCGCTAGAATACTAGCGCGACCGTGTCTGTCCCAAAACAGAAACGATTTGGCTAATTCTTATATTGTTAATGTTGGAATTCATGGGGCTTTCACCCATTAGATTATTTCGAGTCTTTTTGCATAGATTAATTGGATTTAAAACGTGTCCAGAGTCGGATTCGATTAAATCATTTTTGAACGAAAACTAGATTCGGGTTTAAGATGATTTCCATATTGGAAGCCCAAATTAACATGGGGCTTTTGATCTAAAGAGTAAATCGATAGAGGACAAGGTTTCAATTACCCGGAATAATGGCGAATTGATAGCGAACGGTAGGAAGGAGTTCCGGCGTCGGCGGGCTTGGTTTCTGGCGTCTTCTGCTACGATTCCGGTTGCTTCAAGTGGGTCAGTAGTTTCTGGGAGGATCGTTTGTGCGTTTTCTTGGGAGAATTGCAAACAATTTGGAGAATTCGATGGTCTAGTGGACGATTTTGTTGATTATTAGATGAATTGATGAAATTCCGTTTATTTGTTGTAATTATGATGATCAAGTGGCTTAACTCTGTTTGTTAATAGTTGGAACGTGTAAAACGGTTACGAAATCGAACGTCTCTGTGATTAAAGGCTGCATTTCCGTTTCAACTGGTACTAGGTGCGACCGTGCTAAGGCACCAGGCGCGATCGTTCCAAAGCAAGTCGCGCGACCGTTTCAAAGCACTTGGCGCGACCGTGCCAGAACGAGGCGCGACCGTGCCTATTAGGGTTTCTTGTAAATTTTAATCATTAGGCCTTGTAACTTTAGTATTTGACGTATTTGTATAAATAGATACTTATGTAGTGTTTTAATAGAGTATAACCAAGTAAAATTTCTGGATTTGTATGGAAGTATAGTATTTAATTGATGGTACGAATAGAACAAAACAGTGCACTAGAATTGAGTTTGAAATGCATTACATTGAATTGAAATACGGATACTAAAAATCAGAAATGTTACATATTTGTTTCAATGCAATAAACAATGTTTCATTTTCCATGGTCGGTGCAATATCTTGTAATAATCATACTAACATTTGATTTCAAGGATTCAATACAAATTCTTAAATTTTGCATGAACACATTCATACATATATAATTTAAATTAAAACTCTATATATATATATATATATATATATATATAGTATAGGGTTCCGCTAAAAAGTGTTCAAAGTGTAGGAAGTGTAAAAATTGCTTTAAAACACTCATAACCGGCTCATACGAACTCTGATTTTACTAATTTTGGCGGCGTTGGAACCGTCTCGTCGAACTCTACAATCTTAGCTTGTAGGGTTTAGATTTCAGGGTTTAGTTTTTGCCTTAGGGGTTTAACCTTAGGGTTTAGCTTTTAGTATTTAGGCTTTTTTTGGGGGTGGGGGTTAGGTTTTTGGGGGGTTGGGTTGGAGGTTTAGGCTTTTGGGGAGTGGTGGTGGTGTTTTTGGACCACTTTTTTTGGCGTTTTAGGGTTTTTTTTTTTGTTAGGATTTAGGTTTTTAGGGGTGGGGTGGTGGTTTTAGGTTTTGGGGGTGGGTGGGGGTAGGTTTTGGGGGTGATGGGGTTGGGGGGTTTTAGGCTTTTGGGGGGGGGGGTGGTGGTGGGGTTTTTAAAAGACTTTTCACACTTTTTAGCCTTCTTAAAATATCCCTCCCCATATATATATATATGTATCATACAAGTTTATTCCATATGTATAGATATAAAATTATGTAGAATACATTATCTATTTATTTTTTTTATCAAGTTCTATAGATAAAAAGACTAATGGCTACAAAATTCTCTAAGTACAACTGCTACAGACTCCATAATTTTGCTGCTGACCAACAAGCTGCTGCGGATAAGCTTGTTTGCTGCTGATAGTTGTTCTCCTGTTGATGAATAACTCTGCCGCGGACAACCTTATCTGCTGAAGTCCAGAGTTGTTGCTGATAGGCTTCTCATCAGCTTCAAACACTTGATGCTGCTGATAGGCAAATCATCAGTAGCTTTGACTTTGCTACTGAATCCTATGCTACAACACTGACACATCTATCAGCAGAAGGAATGTTGCAAAGATTCCTAAGAAGACTTTTGACCTGATCACAATTGTTTGTTGTAGTTTGTCTTTTAGTTGTCTACCAATTGTAGCATAGCTTGTAACTGTCCAAGATCAATCGTCTGTGTTTGATATGGTCCTTAGAATCAAGGGTTTGTCTTGATTATAAGTTCCTTTATATGTATTGTATCTTCATTTGTACAAGTGTGCTTCCTTAGAGTTTTCTCTTTAATCTTGTAAACATTGAAGCTTAATACAATTTGCATTTATCAGTATTCTTTGTGTTTACCTATTTACATTGTATAGTTGTGATTGTTTTCGCCAATCTCAACTAGAATAGAACCATCTTGTATTTACCGATCCTACAAGTGGTATCAGAGCTTTGGCTCTCAGATTAAACAAACTCACACTTGTTTAATCACTCTCTTGTTCTATTAACTACTATCTCTTTGCTAAAACACCATATAACACAAATCCAGAAATGGCACAAAACAATGGTTTTGATGATACTGGAAGCATCAACAGACCACCAAGACCGGTGTCTGGAGAAGACTATGATATGTGGAAGAACATGATGGAAAGTTTCTTCTGCTATCAAGAGTATGGGATGTGGAGATCCATTAAAGATGGACCATATGTACCCATGGTGGCCTCTGCTGATTCCGGAGGTCCATTAGTCCCCAAAGAACCCTCAAAGTATTCAGATGAAGATATCAAGAAGATGGAGGTAGACTTCAAAGTCTTGGTAGCCATTCAGATGTGCTTGCCAAATGAAGTTTTCCATAACTTCAGAGAATATAAGACTGCCAAGGAGCTATGGGTGGCTCTTGAGAAGATGTTTGCTAGGTCAGAAGAGTTGAAAGAAAATAGAAGAGATATTCTGAAGCAACAATATGAAAACATTGTGTGGAAAGAAGGTGAATTTATTACCGTGTTGTACAACAGGTACACCTACCTTGTGGGAGAGCTATAGTGCTCAAAAGTGAAGCGGGAGAATGAAGACATTCTCAAGAAGTTTATCAGGTCTCTGCCAAGCTGTTGGACACTTTACACAGTGTCAATCAAAAGAATTGAAAATTTATAGACTCTGCAGATGACTTATGAATTACAAATGATTCAAGCCAAAGAGAGAAGCTCAAGTTACTCAACAGCCTCATCATCCACCACCACTTCCTCTGCACTTCACTTTGACCACTCAGTTCCTAGTTCAAGCAACTACTACCCTCCCATTGTCACTCTTCCCCAGACTCCAACCTCACAATAAAACAACTCACCATTTCTTCTTGAAGCCCCACCTCAAACATCAACTTTTGTTGCTTTGTCTCTGAAAAACTCAAGCAATATGTCCTTTATCAAGGAAGATCTGGAATGTTTTCATCCAGATGATCTAGAAGAAATGGATATACAGCACTCTTATGCCATGCTCTCTCTAAGAGCAAAAAGGTTCTACTCTAGAACAGGAAGACCCATTCCAAGCAACAACTCCAACACCAGAGTTGGCTTGGACAAAAGCAAACTGAGGTTTTACAACTTTAAACAACTTGGTCATTTTTCCAGAGAATGCAAGGCACCGAAGGCAAATCCAGCTGCTGCCCAGCCAAGGCAAGCTCATCAAGGTCAAATAAGCCAAGCTCAGCCAAGATAGCAACAAGCTACCCCTCCTACTCAAACTGCAGCGTGTGCAGCGGTTGGAACCGCTGAGTTTGACTGGAGCTTCCAGTATGAGGATCTTCCTGCCAAAAATCAAGCTCTCATGGAAGACACATCAGCGATACCACCTTAGGTACATGAACATCTTTGTACTCAGGCTTGTATTGATAAGGTTCTTGGATACAGAAAACATAACCAGAATCTCATAGATCAAAGTGAAGAGTTTCATCAAATGAAATCTAAATTTAAAAAGGTTGAAAACAGTTACAAAGAAAAGATTAACTATTTAAAGAAAGAAATTTCATCATTAAAACATGAATAAACAAACCTTGAAACTCGGATTGATGATCTTCTGGTTAAGTTAAAGGCTACAAGGGCTGAATTAGCAGACCAAAAGGTCTATGTGGAAAAATATGAGTTTGCATCTAAAACGCTGCAAAGACTTTTGGATACTTAAAACGTTTATATTTGTAATTGCAGGACTTGGGTTTCAAGCTGAAAAACCCTACAATGCTGTTCTTCCACCTACTGACTATGTAGCCATTCTTGAACTACGTTTCAATCTTTCCAATCTTGATCTGGCCAACTGAAATCTTGATCCTGTTGTCCAAGAAACCTCTGTGCAAGAATGCACTACTTCATCTGAGTCTGAGTCCACAATCTCAGACTCCACTGAAACAAATGCAGCTCCATCACTACCTGCCTTTGAAGTTATTCAAACCAAAGTTCCAAGCCCCATCATCCCTTCAATACCAGTACCAGTACCTCAACTCACCAAACAAATCAAAATCAGTTATCCTCCAAAAGGAAGAAAGCTAACTGTTGAAAAGGGACAATCTTCAATCTCCACCAACCCCAATCCTCAATCTAAAACCATTCAACCTAGAGAGATGGCTCTATATGTTCAAAAGACATTGGAGGAAGCCACCTTTGAGCACTACAAAGCCCATCCCTGGAATTTCAAAGGCTTATTCAAGAAAAAAGACTATGTGTACTTTCAAAGGGATAAATTGGCTAAATCATGCTTTGTCTGTGGCAAATACAATCATACTACCAGCACCTGCTTCAACTACCTTCAGCATCAAAGAAACCTCAAGCAACATGCTTTTGAGAAGACAAACAAGAACAAAAAGGTACGAAGTTTTGAAGCCAAGGCAACTCATTTCAGAAACTCTCTCCCCACCAAGGAAGCAGCTACCAAAACCTCAGCAATCTTGCATCATCTGTGGTGAATCAGACCACTTTGCTGCAAATTATGAATTTAATCCCTTCAACCAGATCCTTCATCAAGCCCCTCCTAAACAAAAGCCTATCAGCAAAAGATCTTCTATAGAGAAACCCTCTGTTAAAAAGGTAAAGAAGGAGAATCATACATCTGTTGTTGAACCATCAACAGCCAGCAAAAATGTTGTTGATCAACTAAAGCCCAAGAAACCAAAGGACAAGCCTTCAGCAGCAACCAAGTCTGCTGCTGCTCAAGTAAAACCATCAGCAGCAACATAATCTGCTGCTGATAAGCCAAAGTCATCAGCAACAACAAAATCTTCTGCTGATAAGCCAAAGTCCTCAGCAGCAAAATCTGCTGCTGATAAAGCAAATCTGTCAGCAGCTAAAGCAACATCAGCTGCTGACAAAACCAAGAGATCTAGAAAACCACCTCCTCAGCAATGGAAAGCCAAGATCCCAGCCTCTATCCCTCAAAGAATCATCATTGGTTCCATTGAGTGCAAGCATACTGATGCTGCTGATCCAACGACACACATACCCAAGTCTGCAAGTTCTTGGGTTTCTCCCTCTAACTAGATCTCTATCATGTGCAGGGACAACCAGGTCACAAGATAAACACATGGGTTGTAGACAGTGGTTGTTCCAGGCACATGAACGGCAACAGATCCATCCTCTCCAACTTCAGACACTTCAATGGATGATATGTTGCCTTTGGGAGTGATTCAAAAGGAGAATCAATTACTGGACAAGGAACTATGTCCAATGAATGGATGAGTATTGAAAGAGTAAACTATGTCAAAGAATTAGACTTCAATCTCTTTAGTGTGTCCCAGATCCATGATCAAAAGCATGGGATGCTCTTCACAGATAAAGAATGTTTTGTGCTATCCCTTGGCTTAAACAAACCTCCTCCAGAGAAGATCCTATTGACTGCTCAGAGAAAAAATAACCTATATGTTCTTGACATGAATGAGGTCACTCCATCTGGAAGTGTATCTTGTTTTCTGTCAAAGGCATCAGTTGATGAATCAGCTCTCTGGCACAGGATATTAAGCCATGTAAATGTAAAAACCATTAACAAGTTGGTGAAGGGAAATCTTGTCAAAGGGCTTCCTGACAAAGAATTCCAACTTGAAGATCATTGCATTGCATGCTTGAAGGGGAAACAACACAAGAGTTCTCACAAGCCCAAGACATTGAATTCAAATGACACTCCCTTACAGCTGCTACATATGGATCTCTTTGGTTCTACAAATGTCATGTCAATGGGCAAGAAGCCATACTGTCTGGTGATCACTGATGACTATACCAGATTTTCATGGGTATACTTCTTGAGAACAAAAGATGAAACTGCTGAGATTCTTAAATCTTACATTCTTCGAGTTAAGAATCAAAGTAATCAAAAGATGAATGTCATAAGGTGTGATCAAGGTACAGAGTTCAAGAACCGCACTCTGAACTGTTTCTGTGATAGCAAGGGAATAGAAAGATAATACAGTGCTCCAAGAACTCCTCAACAAAATGGGGTTGCTGAAAGGAGAAACAGAACTCTAATTGAATCAGCAAGATCAATGTTGGCTGATTCAAAACTGCCTCTCACATTCTGGGCAGAAGGAGTCAGTACAGCTTGCTATGTGCAGAATAGAGTTCTCATTGTCAAGCCTCTCAACAAGACACCTTATGAACTCTGGTTCAAAAGAGTTCCCTACATTGGATTTCTAAAATCACTTGGATGTCCATGCACCATTCTGATCACACATGGGGTTCTTCCTAAGTTTGGTGCCAAATCTGATGAAGGATACTTTTTGGGCTATTCCTCTCAATCCAAGGCCTACAGAGTATTCAACTCAAAAACAAGAATCGTGGAAGAATCAGCCAATGTGGAATGTAGGGAACACATTGCATGTGAACAGGGAAAAGGCCCAGACTGGCTCTTTGATATAGACTCCTTCACGTAAATATTTGTGCCTCTCATCTTCTCAAATATGGAGTCTACCCCTTCCAAAGCACCAAATTCCACATCTTCCACTGACTATAGATTGGAGTTCACTAGTCCCTCTATAAGACTGAAAATGCCATATATTGATCCTCCATCTGTTGTGGAAGCTAGTGAAGCCAGAACCAGCCTCTCAAATGTCACCAGCAGCAGCCTCTCTGAAAATGAAAAATCAGAATGAACTTCAAGACACATCTATAAATGATGTAGAGGCATCTGCTGCAAATGCTACTGCTGATAATGCTGATGCTGCTGTTAATATTGAAGACTCTTCCACCATGAATGAAGAGTTTCCTGATCAGAATCAGAGCAATCTTGAGCAAGGAATACAATTGGATGTTGTACCAGCACAGAGAATCAACAAGGAACATCCCCTGGAAAATATCATTGGCCAAGTTCACCAAGGAGTTCAAACAAGAAACAAAACTCATGAGGCCAATATATGTCTGTATTCCTTCTTTCTATCTCAGGTAGAACCAAAGAAGATAGATGAAGCTCTGAAACACAGCAGTTGGATTGAAGCAATGCAGGAAGAGTTGCTGCAATTCAAGAGACATGATGTCTGGAAACTTGTTGATCTTCCACCTGGTCAAACTGCTATTGGCACAAGATGGGTATTCAGGAACAAGCAAGATGAGAGGGGCATTGTAGTCAAGAACAAAGCCAGACTTGTAGCTCAAGGCTACACTCAGGAAGAGGGAATTGACTATGATGAAGTGTTTGCTCCTGTTGCCAGGCTGGAGGCCTTCATAATCTTCCTGGCATATGCGACATCCAAGAATTTCGTAGTTTATCAAACGGATGTCAAGAGTGCCTTTCTGCATGGGAAGATTGGTGAGGAAGTATATGTCAGACAGTCCCCAGGCTTTGTAGATCATGCACATCCTAACAAAGTGTTCAAACTAGATAAAGCTCTCTATGGCTTACATCAAGCTCCAAGAGCCTGGTATGAAACTCTGTCTGGATATCTACTAAGCAACAACTTCAGAAGAGGTATCATTGACCAGACCTTGTTTATCAAAGATGAAGGGGGAGAAATCCTACTGGTACAATTCTATGTTGATGACATCATCTTTGGATCAACAAGGAAGAAGTTGTGTAAAGACTTTGAGGTCCTGATGCACTCAAAGTTTGAAATGAGTTCAATGGGTGAACTAAATTTCTTTTTGGGTCTTCAAGTCAAACAAGTTCCAAATGGAATCTTTATCAGCTAATCCAAATATGTCAACAGCATTTTGGAAAGATTCAAGATGGTTGACTGCTCTGCTGCAAGAACTCCTATGCAAGTGCACCATCAACTGACTCCAGACAAAGATGGTCAAGACATTGATCAACATCAGTATCGTGCAATGATAGGATCACTCATGTATCTCACTGCCTCAAGGCCAGATATCATGTTTGCAATATGCCTTTGTGTAAGATTCCAAGCAGCTCCAAAGAATACAAATCTTCAAGCTATCAATAGAATTTTTAGATACCTAAAGGGAGCCCCAAGGCTTGGGCTATGGTATTCTAAAAATGATAAGTTCAACCTGTATGCATACACTGACAGTGACTATGGAGGATGCAACTTGGACAAAAAATCCACATCAGGGGGACGTCAGTTTCTAGGAGGAAGACTGATTTCATGGAAGTGCAAGAAGCAAACCTTTGTATCAACTTCTACAGCAGAAACAGAATACATTGCAGCTTCAAGTTGCTGTGCACAAGTCATCTGGATACAAAACCAATTGTTGGATTATGGGATGACTTTCATGGCCACTCCCGTTCACATTGACAACATGAGTGCTATATCAATCACAAACAATCCGGTGCAGCACTCCAAGACAAAGCACATTGACATCAGGTATCACTTCATAAGAGATCAAGCTGAGAAAAAGAGAATTATTTTAACCAAAGTTCATACCAATGAACAATATGCTGACTTGTTTACAAAACATTTTGATGAAGCTAGATTTAGATATTTAGTTGAATCCATTGGTATGATGAACTTTGACTAAAATCTGTTTCAATTTTTTTTTTCATAAATGTGTTTGTCTTTTGTTGTAAATAAAAGTTATAATCCAGCAGCAACCATTTTTGCTGCTGACAGGTCTAATCATCAGCAACAAAGAATTTACCACTGACTGCTTTAAGTTATCAACAGTAACAAGTTTCATGTGGATAGCTTTAAGGCAATCAGCAGCAACATCTTTGCTGCGGACCATTACATCCATCAGCAGCAATTGAGTTTGCTGCTGACAGACTTAACCATCCGCAGCAACCAAGTTTGCAGCGGATAGGCTTAACCATCCGCAGCAACCAAGTTTGCTGCTGATGGGTAAAAATAAGTCCAAATTAACTTTTACCCGCTGTAAAAAGTACTTTCAGTCTTTACCATTACTGATATAGTGTATTACAGCTGTAAAACTGTGAAAAGTGAATGGGTTGTACTATACAAGTAACTTTGCTTTTTCCCTCCTCTGCCATTATAACACAAATCAAATTTCTCCTTCACCTCTTCACATTCAATTCCAACCTAACTCTCACCATTTTCTCTCAAGCATTCAAAGCTTTCCATACTTAACCACCTTTCAAAAACTTCCCCCTTCCCTCCAAATCCAACGACAATGGCAGAGGTCGACATAAACCATCCTAATGACATGTTTTCACCCTACCACAATCTCACTGCATACCTGGTTAAAGGAAAGAAGTCTGAAGGGTTCGATGATATGATCGATTTTCTTTGTCGATCAAAGATATATTTTGCACTAATCGTCAACCCTACCATATACATCCCTCATATGGAGGATTTTTGGAACACAGCCGTCTACTCTACCGAACAGGGGATTCCCTAAATTCAAGCCACGGTAGACGACAAAGACCTCATCGTCACTTAAGCTACTCTCAGAAAACACCTCCAGCTTCAGCACAAGGGGGCCGCCATTTCATACACCAGGGAAGAGTATATGAGGACCTTTGTATCCATAGGGTACACTGGAAATCAGAACGAATATACTATTGAAAAGGCGCTGATGGGCCCTCCATGGAAGTTTCTATGCCACACTCTTCTACATTGCATATCCCAGAAGAGAAATGGATGGCATCAAGTGAGTTTTGCTCTCACCTCTGCTGTTCACGGTATGGTTACTGGCCAAGGTTTCAACTTTGCACATCTCATTTTTGAAGGTTTGAGATATAACCTTCAAGAAGGTGCAAAGCAGGCATTCTTTATGTACCCAAGGTTCTTGCAGGAAGTTTTCAACAATTAGCTAAAAGACCTTTCCAAACCTGCAAGAATCTACCTTATGCTGGGACATAAAAATAATATTTTTCAAAGCATGAGAACTGTTTCCAAAAAGTTCTCATGGGTCAATGTTCCATTGTTATCTACAATGATGAACATACAAAGTACACAGGATGACAGTTCAGCAATCCCAGCTGATACTGATCTCACACCCTCCACTTCAAAGCCTGAACATCAATCTACTTCCATTGTTTGAACCCTGTGCATCCTATTGAGGGTGCACAGGCACAACAAATACTTACACCTGTTTTGGAAGCCCAATTGGAACATAGGGCCCAGTTGAGGCAAGCTATACAAGAAAAAGAAAACGGAGCAAGAAGACTCCTTCTATTCTTGTCTCACAGGCCCAATCTCAACCTAAAAGCCCTCATTCAGAATCCCAACATTCTGATGAGAATATCAAAAGGGATAGCCAAACTATTAGAGAGACTTCCTTAGAAGTTCCTCAATTAGGATCAGGATCACATCCCGGATCCATAGAACAACCTTCTGAACCCTTTCATTATTTTTCTTCTCTGAACTTAAGTTCAAAGGCACCTAGTCAAGATGATATGCCTTCTCCAACTACCACTATCTCAGAGGTATTGATTGACTTGGCTGCTAATGTACACAGCCCAAGTTCATCACCTAAGAAGGTTCACTCTCGGAGTGATGATAGAGTGAATGTGGAAAGGGCTATCACTACTACTTGTACATCAATTGACCAGGAGGACAGTGATAACATCACTAAGTCCCCAACCACGGCAACTCACAGTGAGGATGTTTCTCTTGAAACACTCTTCACTGAGAGGAATCCAAGGTGCCAAGAAAACCAAGGTGACGGGGATGCAGAGGCTAGGCCTATGGCCCTATCTAGTTCTAAGGATTCCACAACTATGGATGAGGACATACTGAAACTTGAAAACATGGAATTGATGGTCAAGGTTGCAATGCTAGAGGCTAAGGTGTCCAAACTACAACACCAGTCCCTATGCATGAAGCCCATAAATGCCCACCTGTGACTACTCCTTCCCTTGTATCAGTGGGCACTCAAACAGATGAAACTCTATGCACTGATGCAACCAAAAATGGGGAGATAGTTACTGCTGAAGATGATACTGACAGTCTTGATGACTGGATACAAGAGCAGGCTGCATTTCAATGTACACTCTTCAAGCCTGCTTTTGTTCAAATCCATGACTTGCCAGACTCAGTAGATGAAGAGGATGATATCTCTGAGGATTGGAAGTTAGTGGTCAGAGCTGTTAATGAGGTCTTGGAAAATAAAAGTGAAGATGAAGACAAACCTCTATCATTAAGCATATTGCCAGCTGCTGCATGTATATCAAGAAAGACCATTGCCCCTCAATTTAAACTGACTGCACATAAGCTAGAGTTTGACTCTATCCTAGCTTGGGGGTATGATGGTCTATCTGAGAGATTCTGGATTGGATGGAAATTTGGGGGAATAGAAGAGCTTAATTGGAATACACTGAATCCACTTCAAGTCCTTGAACTGTACTTAATAAGATGCATCAACACTTCCATAGATCTCTCAGCAGAACATGCAATTGATAGATTCTGCGTCTTGATGGAGGATAATATGCCCTGGTTTGAATGGTTTCTAGAAGAAGCAAACAGGGTGGCCTATCATAAACATACTACAAAGTCTTCAAGAACAACAGAACAAAGACTAGCTCCAAGACTTGAATTGATAACGAGCAGTGCTTTAACAGAAGAACAAGTTCTATGTTTGAGAAGATTCTTCTGTAATGAAATGGTACTGGAAGTGCAAGGATGGTCAAGCACTAGGTCCTCTGGTTTTCAGTTCTTCTTGTGTGATGGATCATCCTTCAAAATCAACAACATTCAAAAAATCTTGCTCCTCAATCCAGATTTCCTGCATAAGGTCTTTGAGCTCAGGACACACATCTGCAACATCAACTCCTTAGAAAGTCAAGAAATGATCAAGATTATCAAAGCTTTTCTTGAAAAGGAGGGATGGATTGCAATGGATGTTTCTGACTCAGATTTGTCCCTTCCCTCCTCACCAACTATTATGCAAAATGCAGCAGTAGAATCTCAGAATGTCAAAGAGGCTTTTAAAGCTATACATGGGAATGAATGGGAAAAGGAAGAGAGTGAAGCAGTCCCTTCCTCTGTGTCTGTTCCTCATATTGCCAATGAAGCTGAAGCTGAGATCCCAACAACATCTCTTACATTTGTTGTTGTGATCCATGAAGCTGAAGCTGAGGCATCCAATAAAGACAAGGGAAGGGCATCATGACAGAAGAAGAAAGAATAGAGAAACAGAAGAGAGAAAAAGAGAAGAGAAGAAGAGAAAGAGAAGAAGAGGAGATGGCTGAGATTAGAAAGATTCAAGAAAGAAAAGTTGCCATTCTCCTCAGGGAACAACATATCCAGTTGCATGTTAGGCAACTAGATACTTTGAAAGTTAAAGTTTCTGCAGCTACACAATTACAAGAAGATGAAGCTCTAGCTCTTCAACTACAGGAATAACTCAATAAAGAAGAAGAAGAAGAAAGAGAAAAAAAAAAGAGAAGAGGCTAAGTTCAGGATAACTGACTCTGAACTAGCCAAAGAGATGAGAGAGGAGTGGAGAGAAGCTCTGATTTCTCAAGGTGAGGATGCAGATTACCTTGAGAAATTGTCAAATAAAGAAATCTATAGAGCTTTCATGGGTCAGCAAGGTTAATTGGCAAACAAGAAAAGAGCTGAAGAAGAAGAAAAAGCCAAACAAAAGTCCAAAAAGACCATTGCATTTAACATTAGGACCCATGAAGAAAGGAAGGTCATGATAGACTTTCTAAAGGCTAGAGGAGAGAGTGGAAAGAGGATAGGTCCAATGAGTTTTATGAACATACAAGCCTTGTATGTCAAAGTTAAGAAGGAAGAGGAAGAGAGATTGGGGAAGATAGGCTCAAAGAAAAAAGTAAATACTCAAACTGATGACAGAAAACAAAATAAACCCAAGCCTACTACCTCATCCACTCCTTCCCCTATCCAACAACCTTTCACTCTCCCTCCTAGACCTCACTCCTCTCCACCCAAAGAGTGCAAATCCTCCCACCCAGCTCCTCCTCATCAACAACTCCCTAAGAAGAAAACCAAACCTATTACCAAACCAGAAGATTCAAGATAAATTGTTGATTGGTTCTATAGTAATCAAGATCAATGGTTTGAAATCTTCAGGGGTAAGGAAGAAGTAAAAAGGTCAACTTATAAAACTGTTGATGAGGTGATGCAGCTCCCAGATTCTAATCTTAGAAGAATAATGGAGCTGGGTGAAGCTCATGAGCCTGAGAATGAAAGTGGAAGACATTTGGTGCTAGTGATCAAACATTACTTCAACCCTAGCAAAGATGTACTCATTGATGCTAAACCTCTCCAATCCCACTTTCCATTCACTAGCTGGTCTTACAATGCTGAGAATGATGAATTTACTATAACAGCTATCAGAGGTTAGCAGATGAGATGTTCTAGCAAGGTCATCTTTAAGATGCCAAGAAAGCTCTTGATAATCCCAGCAAAGACCCTAGAGGCTATGAGGTAGCAAGGATAGTTGCTAATATGCACAGGCTTCAGTAACAAAATTTGTAAGGGAGATTTGGTAGCATCTGTTTAGGGGGAGTTTGTAGATATAAAGACTGATGGCTACAAAAATTCTCTAAGTACAACTGCTGCGAACTCCACCATTTTGTTGTTGGCCAACAAGCTGCTGCGGATAAGCTTGTTTGCTGCTGATAGATGTTCTCCTGCTGATGAAAAACTCTGTTGCGGACAGCCTTATCTGCTGAAGTCCAGAGTTGTTGCTGATAGGCTTCTCAGCAGCATCAAACACTTGATGCTGCTGATAGGCAAATCATCACCAACTTTGACTTTGCTACTAAATCCTCTGCTACAACACTGACACATCTATCAGCAGAAGGAATGTTATTGGTGTAGATTATTAAAGACAAAGCTACTACTTATGAAGTCTCCTGCAAAGATTCCTAAAAAGACTTTTGACCTGATCACAACTATATGCTGTAGTTTGTCTTTTAGTTGTCTACCAATTGTAGCATAGCTTGTAACTGTCCAAGATCAACCGTCTGTGTTTGATCTGGTCCTTAGAATCAAGGGTTTGTCTTGATTATAAGTTCCTTTATATGTATTGTATCTTCATTTGTACAAGTGTGCTTCCTTAGAGTTTTCTCTTTAATCTTGTAAACATTGAAGCTTAATACAATTTGCATTTATCAGTATTCTTTGTGTTTACCTGTTTACATTGTATAGTTGTGATTGTTTCCGCCAATCTCAACTAGAATAGAACCATCTTGTATTCACCGATGCTACAAGTTCTAAGTGCATGTACATAATTAGATTAAGAAAATAGGATTTGAACCCCTTTGAACTCCCATCTTGAACCTCATCATCAATTTTGAACCCTCAAACCCTAAAATTGACTCCAATTTCCTATTTTGACCGTATTTGACTTTCAAAAGTCAAACAGACCAAAAAGTTTGCAAATTCATGAAGAGTTTTAATCGAGCCCGACTATGTTACATCTGCATTGAGTCCTATATCAATTTACTGACCTAATCCTGGCCCAAAATCAGTCCAGCTCGGTCAAATCAGCGGCAATTTCAAACTTTGAACAGGTTGACTCCTCGGAGTCAAACCGAACCCAAATCATTACCAAAACTCGAAATTTAGACGCGTTCAATCACGTAAATCATGCGTAGACTATCCTCTTATGTATTTAGACCAGTATCGCGACCCAATTCATCCCCTTTCAGACGGATTAACGCGTAATTGACCTCTACAACTGTCTTCCTTAACTATCAATCGAATAATGCATTTAAGGTTGAATTAAAGAAATTAATTCACCATACACCATCGCACGATCTTATATAACCTCTCTCAAACCTCAATTGAATCACATTCCACCTCTGCTTGCAGATTGAGCACCAAGAACATCGTTTCTGTTCCTCTAGTCGTGGGCCTTCGTTACGTAACCATTACAGGTATGGTCTACATGATTCGTTTCATTTTTGTCAACTAATCGAAAGCCCCTTATAGATTTACTAAAAGCAATCCAAATCGGGTTCAATTTCTAGCAAATCCTTAAACCTGTTCATACGTTTTTAAAAGGGAATTTCGATTTAAATGGGTCATTGCATTTAAGTTTTTACACTTCAGATTATACCAGCGAAACCACTCAGTCCAACTGGTTTAGACCTTGCACCATTGGACCGAGTGGCGCGGGTTCAAAACCCACAGGCTCCAGCCTTTTTGCGCGCATACTAAACCAAACCCGACCCTTCTTCTTGACCTGATACAGAAGCCATCCGGGTTCGAGCCGGGTGGCCTGTTTATTATTTTTAAACCACTTTTAATGCTCTGAAAAATTATATAAAAATTATTTTATAAACCTTACATTATTTAGATCATAATACAACAAAAGTTTGTAATTTTCAATCTATTTTTATAAATTTGGTTGTTTAAAATCTCATTTTAATTATTTAAAAATATTTTTTAAATAATTAAACAAAGTAATTAATTTTCTAATTTATGAATATTTTGACAAGATATTTTATAAAAATATACATATTTTCTTTATTTTTTTTAAAAAACATATTACTTTAACAATAAACAAATAAATAAATAAATTTATTACCTTATACATTAATATATTTTGACACGTTGTCATAAATAAATAAATAGATTTATTTATTTTAATATGTATAATCACATTATTTTAAACAAGACTTGTTAGTTTAAATAAAAAAATGAATGTTACTTATTTAAATGAGAACCCCAAAAGGCAAATATTATTTTCATACTTTAAACATAGAAGTTTATATCAAACTTTTGCCAACTTGTATCCTTCTACATAAAATGACACAACCCTTATACAAATCCACACATATTAAGACTCGATGAACATTAGACCTAGCCTTAGAACTTGTGCATATTCTTAGTTCAAGTTCATACTTTTCACACTAGGTTAACCTATGATTTGAGAATCACTTGTGCTTCACACTTGCTCGTGTTATCCACACAATTTACACAAGTGAGTTTTACATAGCCACTTTTTACATTTTACACTTTTTGGGGTGAAACATGATTACAGTTTGAACTCTTTCCAATTACTCATATACAGTTCCATAATATGATGCTATGTGTTATTTGTGTTTTATGCTTGAATGCTATGAGTTAAGACTACATATACATGACACTCGTATAATCATTAACTCAGCACAATCCAACAGTTAACATTGATAGATCTATTGTGTCTGACAAACCCACCCAAGTAGGGTGTTTGTTACCAACTCTACATTAGGCTAACATGCGTGTTATACCTCACCTCGGTCACACAACTTTATTGTACATCTAGTTTAACTATAGATTCTCCATAAATGCCTTATATATCATGTATCGTATGAATTGTATAAAACTATTTGAACTTTATTTGTGGTAACCTATGTACGCTTACCAACCTTTTAGTTGTCCTCGTTTTTATCATGTTTCAGGTACGAATGTTTGAGTTAAGATCAAGTTGCTTCACATAAGTTTGAGGACCTAGTATTAATAAACTTATTTATGTAATTTCCATTTCTGTATTGTTGGATTTGATGTTTTGATCTATGAAATGAAATTGGTTGTTTAAATATTTCAACTTTAGTAAACCATGAGCTTTTGAAAAGCCTACATGTCCCACTCCAACATGTTCCACCGTTGGTTGGGGTGTGACAACCGTGTCCATTGGTTCGATACTTAGTTCTTACGTAAACTATATTACGTTGCGATAGGTACGCTTGCCTATTGTGTGTGTTTTAAGTTCAAGTAATTATCATTTTATAAATTTAAAATTTGAACAGTCTACATCTCTAAATATTATTATATAATAGTTACTACTTATTGCACGAACACATCATGACTGCTACGCCCCCTAGAGACTGCCATGTTACCATGTGGTGACAACACCCGAAGGACCGACTCCTTCCTATCACCATTGACTGAATACATGACAACAAGGAAAACACACAAGCAACATGCTATACACACATGACACGATCTAGACATGTACCACAACTTATTGTCGTTACACGGATCTCCATAACCAACCACAAACCCTAGACATATTTTCATAACTTCTAGACACCACGTCTGACTTATCCCACCTGTTAATATACGACGTACTACTATCATACCAGCCTCGTTGCCCCACTCCGTCTTCCCCACCGTGCAACACCTTGCAAGACGTCTTCTTCTTCATCATGCATCACCATGCACGTCTTCCATTTCCTCCACCGTGATGAAACTCTAATCGGGTAAAACTCTAGCCGAAGCCACCGTTGTCTTCGTTCTAGTACACCACCGTGCACCACCTATTCTGATAGTCTTCACCCAATTCCCCGTGCATGCCAGATACGCCACCATTATCACCCTCTTTTGTTTGCCGCCGTAGTGCACACCCACAACCGTCGCCACAGCAGCCCCTTCCTCTCCGTCATCGGTTATAGTCGTCGGCCACCTTCTTCCTCTCTCTCCTTCTGCCCTTCGGCAGCCGTTCTTCACACCAGCCGTGTCATCTCATGCTCCCTCTCTTATCGGCAGTCAGCGCAGCGCACCTCCACCTAGCCACTGTCGTAATCACCAAACGTTGAACACTATCTCTCACTCTTTCCTCATACCTACACCCGACATCCAAATAAAACCCTATGCAAAAAACGAATGCAAGAAGGTGCTAAAAGAGATAACGATAATTACCTTGACGTATTCTAGATACGACACACGCCGGAGCACACCCTCCGTCGTCTTCTTCTTCCTTCACCATCGCCAGTCATCTTCCTCTTGTGGCTCTCCTTGCCGTCGCACACCTAGGGTTACAAAATGGCCTTAGGGTTTGTGCTAATGTGGTGTATATACCACCGGATAATACACTCGGGTCCCCGAGTTTCCATCTCGTGCATTTCGATCTTGAGTTCATTTTTTAAACGACTAACTGACCCCTTTTTGGTAGTTAAGCGCACCACATATGACAAACCTTACAAATCCTCTTATTTTGTAAAGGGTCGGGACACCCACTAGCCCGAACTATTAGCTTACAGATTTTCGGGATGTTACAAGTCTAACTACCACATTTGCACATTCAAGTTTAACTATTCACCACATTGTCAAATTACACATATTTACTACATTTGCGCTTTCAAGTTTGACTATTAACCACATAATATAATTACACCTATTTACTACGTTTGCACATTCAAGTTTGACTATTAACCACATAGTCTAATTACACTTATTTACCACATTTGCACATTCAGGTTTGACTATTAATCACATAGTTTAATTACACCAAATCAATATAATAGTTTGTCCCTATACCAACTAAAGTCAAATTACACCAATTTCACCATTATCCATAATGGTTTGACTTATACCACATTAAGTCAGTTTTATATCAATTTCAGCATTTTCCACAATAGTATGACTTCTACCACTTTAAGTCAAAAGCAACATACGACATATAAATATGATTTACCACATTTTACCCGTTAGTTTGACTAATCTCCTCATTAAGTCAACTACACCAATTCTACTACATTCACACTTTAGTTTGACCGCATTCCACATTGTCAAAATTAACATACAACTTGAAATTAGAATTACCACATAATCTACTTACATGTAAACTACTTATCTATAACTAAGTACAAAGCGCTTTCCTTGGCAAAAGAAGATTCCAATCGGTGTTCAAAGCTAACGCCTTTATCGACTTGATCACCTATATATTCCACATGTTTAAGTAATCTAATTTACCCTAAAAATATTCATCAAAAGTTGTTTAACACCCACCAAGATCTTATCTAATCTTGGTTTATGAAACTTCACTCAAGCTTTTAACCATCTAAGTGAATTCCACCCATTTGACCTGTTAAGGTTTTCACCCAATTTCCACAATTCATCCATTCAGTAATTCACCAAATCAGTAGGAATTTCTACTTGAAAATGTGTTTATACAACACCATAAACACTTAACCTCATTCAATTCACCATTTAAACACTTCAATTGAAAAACAGCCAAATTAGGTTCTCAACAACCCTAATTTTCAAAACTCCCAGTTGGTGAAATTAACATGAATTGAATATGCATCTAGCTTTAGTTATGCTAGATAATCAATCCTAATCAACACTTAATCCACCACAACCCCCAATTTTGCCCCTTAAGGTTAATCCACCCAAAACCTTCAAGAATAAGAATTTATGGGGGATTAAAGAGAAAAGATGCTACTTACTTGTTGATTAGGAAGGATTGTGTAGGACAAAGCTTCCAAATGAAGCATGCAAAACAAAAGTTCTCTAGCTTGATTCTCTCCCCCTTTTCTTCTTTGAAGAATACGTAAACACACACACACATATGTGTGTGTTTTGCCTGACTTCTCCCATTTAACATAATTAAGATTGTGTTAATTACACAACAGCCCTTATACTTACCACCGTTGTCTCGCCTAGCTCTACCACCGCCGTCGTCGTATCCTCTTACAACCCTTTCACTAGAAGTTGGTTTGAGTAAAGATAGCTTTGAGTCATCGCCTAGACTGTCAAATTCTTCAAACGATCAGAATTTTCCTCCGATGAAAATCCCACCGCCGCCTCTGCTGCTGGTGTCGTCCAAACAGTATATATAAAAACTACTAAAACCTAACCTAGACTCCTAAGTAATAAATGGAATACCCTCTAACTAAACCGCACTGACAGGCAAGTGGACCTATCGAGTGTAGCACAGCTTAATGGTAAACTGAGTTATAGAACCCAAGAGACACTGAATAATAGACTCTGACTCGGACTTAAGATGATTTGATGGGGGTTTATTACACTACTTATTATCACTAAAGACTGCAATGAACTAAGGACGAATCAACTATCAAGGGAAAGCTAAGGTGAAATCAGGAATGGGAAGAACTCTACCTAGGTAGGAATCCTACTTGCAAAGCACAACTTCTACCGGTTCTGGAACTAATATAGGTCTGGGATTCTAAAGATAACTTCTAAAGAAAACCTAGTGGATCCCTAATCACTCTTAGGGTGTCACCAACTAAGCTACCTAAAGCGTACTAAACTCACCAGATGGTTGGATCACTTCTCAGGTATTTCCAACTATGATCAAGTACCCTAATGGACGGATTACCTCTCAGTCTCACCGTCCACAATACAATCAAAGAATGCACGGTGTAATCTCAGAACAATAATTATGATTCAAAAGAGCAACAGATCACTTGACACCTGAACCAACTTCCTCTCAGACAGTTGACACTCGAATTCCGAATAACGAAGACTAAACGACTAATTCTCACCTCTCGGGTATTGAACTAGGAAGAACACTCAATTCAAATCAGTACTCAATGACAATTCCTATGGTCACTACGTCTAGCAAAACACCAAAATCACAAACCCTAAAATCTATGATCACGATACGCTAATTACACATGGCAGACAACCACAATCAACGCAAGGAATTAATAATCAATCACTAAACCAGAATTAAGCATGCAAGTTCATCACAATAATCATACTAAGATCATTAAAAAAATCATAAAACATCATTCAATATCCAAAAACCGATAAAAATCTAAACTTTAACAAAGTAATCATCAAAACACCTAGGCAATATCAATGTTTTAGCCTAGATTCAGGTTTAGAACATTCAAACAGAAGTAAATAAGCATAAACATGGGTTCATACATAGAAAACAATGATAAAGATTGAATCTTGAAACTGAAAACGCTAAGTAAACGAACCCGAGGATTAAAGCCTTCAACTTTCCTATTCAATTGACCTCCCCTACTCCAAAATCGCCTCTTTCTTGGTCTAAAACGGTTGAGAATCGATAATACTAAGAATGGGAGAGTCCTAGACCTTTAAACCTTGAAATTAGGTTATTTTTCGTGTTTCTGGGGTCCCTCGCGTGTCGTGATGGCCCTTGACCTATCTCTCGCGTACCGCCGGGAAATCAAACTCGCAAAACTTTCCTGGATCTGAGAATCTTCGCGTGTTGCGAAGTTTTTGGCTCCAATGTTCGCATGGCGCGAGGAATGAGGTTGGCACAATGTTTTTTTGTATTCTTCTCGTTGAGCTACCCAAAATCGATATAAAATGGGCCTCGTAACTCAATTTCTAGCCCGAGATATCGCCGCTTTAAGATTTGACTTTTTCCCAACTTTTTCCGTTTCTCGTTCCGGGTTCTCGTGCTTTTCTTTCCGGGTTCTTGTTTGTTTAAGCCCAAAAGTGACTCGATCACCTACAAAACCACACATGAATCAATACTAACTAAAAATGACTCAATACGACTCTAAAACTATATAAAAATGACACGAAACATGGCGAAAATACATGTGTGCTTTGCAACACATCAAACCTCCTCACACTTAACCTTTTTTCGTGCTCGAAAAAGTCTGCAATGGAATCATAACTGAGATCTGACTTTAATAATCAATTACCAATTAGCACAAATGTACTCACGCGTTAAAAAGTAATAATCAATATTTTTGTCCATGTCTAGGCACAGGTTAAACCATGTAGATTTTCCCACCACGTTAAACTAAGATTTACATGTTTTTAGAAATCAATAGATTATGAAACGAATGGAATGAGTATTATTAATTATATATGAATCAACCTCACCTAGGGGTGCGTCTACCAAGTCACTATCCTGGAAGGTTGCACATAGGCTGCAGTCTATCAATTAAGCATAAAAGAATCAACTTAGAAGCGTATCCACAGAGTCACCATCCCCATGGGAAACACGTAGGTCAATCTTATTTATCTAGACACTGATCACTCAAATCTCAACCCATGGGTGTATCCACAAAGTCACTATCCTCATGGGAAACACGTAGGTCAAGACTCGAGTTTTAAGTTTATTAATTACACTCATTATTATATGGAATTATGTATGCAGGCGCCACTAAACTCGGATTAATTCTCATAAAAAGAGAGAGGTGTGCCATCAAATTTTTCAAAAACCTCTAAATATTAGCTTAACGTGGTACCTATCATCATATGTTGATAGTTTCAGTATTACCGATACCCTAAGATGAGTACCCACAAGATTTCATGATTTTATTAAGTGATTAATTCTAAGTAACACTCACAGGTTATTTAAGCTATTCAAGCTGGCTGGGTCTACCAAAATATCACTAATTAGACGCGTTTTCTATTATTTATATCCTTTAAACAAATAAGTAGATCCAGTTGTACTATCATTTTCCATTTTGTTATGCAAAACTTATACTTTTAAAGGAAATTTTTCAAATTTTTATAAGTTTTTTGGATTTTTATAAAAGACACAACTAAGAAACTCACATCCCCACACTTGAAAGACACATTGTCCTCAATGTGAATCAAGACACAATGAAAATAAAAATGCGAAAAAAAAACAAGAAGCGACTTAGCTGGCAATGTAGATGCAAACAAATGTGAAGCTTCGTTCTTCCTTGCGTGCACCGTATAACATTTCGGTCACGGTTGCACATCTCTGCTAGATTGCCTTTACAAAGTTATAGAAGCATTCGTCCTGTCCGAATGGAGATTGAGTACGGATAGGACGAACAGTACTTGCAAAATAAACCTCATAACAAACCCGCATCATTAAATTAACTCAAATAACATATTCACTTACTCAAACTGACTCACAATGACTCTGGATAGATATGTAAGGACACGTACCTGATGGGTGACAAACACATAGACATGAATGCCACGGCAAGGTGGATCATCAGATCGAAATGGTTCCTTAGTTTCCCATGGTCATGGTTAGTGAATGAATGACATGTTAGATAGATGAGTGATGGTGGTGGATGATTTGATAGATGATAGATGATTGTTATGGTGGTGATATGATGGTATGTGATGGTAGCGGGTACGAAAAACGGGTAGGGGAAACCATGGGAAACAAGGCAAAAATGGGCAAATCCAGGTAGCCCCCGCATACCGCGAGGAACTGAAACTCAAGCCAACTGACATTTTTGTCTCTCCCGTACCGCGGGGAGGGGTTGATCACAGAAAGTTAATAAGAAAATTCACTTTTTATACATAGAATATTTTTGACCCCTTGAAAATTTTCTTCACCCAATTTCTTTAAAACCCTGTCCCAAGCATAAAAACATATGTAAACATACCTGGAACTTCGTTCCCAATGATTTTCCTCACCAAATCAAGCGTGAAACCTTGCAAGACACGACACACATAAAACACAATACCGAAAAACACATAAAAAAGACACGGACTCAAAAGAAAGAAGCATACAAACTCTACATCCCGGAAACTTGCCCGGGACTCAAACAAACCTAGCATGTGGGCTTTTCTTTGATCCTAACCAGTACCGCCTTCATCCTCCGCGGTCTCCCGGTCCTCCACATTACCAACAGTAACCAAAAAAACACCGAATATCCCTTGTGGCTATCACCCCTATCCTTCCACCACAGCTTATACCTACCCGGTCCAAAGATAACATGTCTCAAGTACCCTAGCAACTTGTCACCCTTAAAGTTCCCTACACTTGGGGTTTGCACCATCCTAAAATCAGAAGATTCTATCATAGTACGGGTTCTCTTACGGGGTGGCCTAGACCTAGGAATACTGAAACTAGGGGTCGGCTCAGCAGCTCTCCCATCAGAATGCACGACGGTGATGAGTAACGGTTCAGGAATGCGATTAACTATGGATTTGATCTCTAAACCTCCATCGGGATCTCCAGGATCCTCAACACTCTCCACTAACTTCCCCACACTTGGGGTTGTGCCTATGATTGCATCTAGCTCTGCCATCATCCACAGCAGATCATAAGGCATCTCATCGCCGTAATCGTCTGGCATCTCCGGATCAGAGTCTTGATGATAGTCCTTGAAGGCATGAAGCATGCACACGGAGTTGCTACGCTCACCAACATTCTCCAGAAACTTTATGGCATCAAATATAACTGACTCATCCCCCACACGAAGTGTGAGTTTCCCGTCAAAGACATCGATTAATGCCTTGGCGGTGCGTAAAAATGGGCGCCCGAGGATGAGTGGGACTTCGTCATCCACTTCCATGTCTAGAATAACAAAATCCACGGGGAAGACAAATTTTCCTACTTTCACTAGAAGATTCTCCACAATTCCTCGTGGATAGTTGACTGAACGGTCAGCCAAGGCTATGCTCATGCACGTCGGCTGTGGTTCACCAAGGTCTAGCTGTTTATAAAGAGAATATGGCATCAGATTGATGCTAGCACCTAGGTCGGCCAGCGCGTGGTGCAAAGGCAAACTGCCTAGGAGACATGGGATCGTGAAACGACCCGAATCTCCCAGTTTCTCTGGCAGTTTGTTCTGCAGCACCGCAGAACATTGCTCACTAAGTGAGACTTTAGAGACCTCCAGAGCTTCTTCTTGTTGGAAAGAAGATATTTTAGGAACTTGCCATGCTTCGGCATGCGCTGGAGGGTCTCAATGAGCGGGAGATCGACCCTGAGTTGTTTGAACATATCAAGGAAGTGACCGTGTTTCATGGCTTGCTTGAATGGCAACAAGCGTTTTTGGTAGGGAACACGAGTCAGGTCAATCTCGGGGGCCTTCATCTCCGCCCCTTTCTTCTTCTCCTTTGCCTTCTAGACAAGTATCACAATGACTCTCTCTTCGTCCACCTGCTTCTCGGCCATCTTGGCATCGATTTCAGCAAATCGAGCCCTCCAGTCAATCTTCTTGACCTCCTCAGGTGACGAAATATTGTACGCATTGGAGTGGGGATCATCCTCAGCAACCTCTTTCTCCACTACACTCTTAACTGAAACGGCCATCACTGAAGCGTTGGAGCTTGAAGAAGGACTTCCATGTTGATTCTTCAAACTATTAGAGATGTCCTAAACTGTGCGTTTCAGATAATGGAATGCCGAATGTTGATTCTTCAATGGAGCGTCGTGGATATCCAATCTCTGCCTAGCATCCCTATCCTGCTAGACTAAGTAGGCGAGCATCTGTGTCTGAGTCTCAAGCATCTCCTTTATCGTAGTCATGTCGACACTGCTTCTCGTGCTAGGTCCTGTATCTCCTCCTCCATTCTGTTGATACTGCTGATGACCATTAAACCTCGGTGGGTTATTCCAAGATCTCCATCCCGAGCCAAATGAATTATAGTTGTTGTACCCTCGGTTCTGGTATTGGTTGGCAGCAAAAATCACCTGCTCTAGATTATTTACCGGGTAATCACGGGTGTCGTGGCCTCCCCTGCACACTTGACACCGCTGAGCACTGAGCTTCAGCTCCTTTATTTCATTAGCCATAGGGGCGAGAGCAGCAGCCACGAGTGACCTGATGCACACCTCTAGGAGATGTGGTGGATGATCTAGCAGTAGGAATAGAAGTCCTAGAAGATGGGTACTGCTGTTTGGATTGTGCGAAGCTCTCGAACATCTCCCCACACTCAGCAGGCTCAAACTTTTCCATGATGTGGCCTCCCGCAGCTGTTTTGAACATCTGCTGCTTCTCGAATGTGAGGCCATTATAGAACTTCTCCACTATCGCCTAGTCAGAGAGACCGTGCTGGGGACATCGGCTCAACAACGCGTTGAACCGCTCCCAAGCCATGTGATTGGGGTCGTTGGGATCCATCCGGAAGGAGTGGATTTGATCCCTGAAGCGAGCGGCTTTGGAAGGTGGATAGTACTTTTTGAAGAACTTGGCTTCAAGATCCTCCCAAGTAGTGATGAGTTGTCTGGGATATTGTCGAGCCAAGTAGAAGCACGCCCAGAGAGAGAGAATGGGAAGAGACGCAAGTAGATAGCGTCCTCATCCTCGAGGCCATGAAATTGGTGCATCCCATATGTGCGCGAAGCGAGACACATGTTCGGGTGGATTCTCATCCTCGAGGCCACGAAATTGGGTGCCGTGAGTTATCGTGTTCATGACATGTGCTGGGATTTGCCATGTATTGTTATTAGGGATTGCGGGATTAGTGATAGGAGATCTCACTCCCGTAACCCCAGCACTGGCTCTCTGGTGCATGGTACGTCTTGCTGGAGGATCAGCGTCGCCCATTTTAGGAAATGGAATAAGGCTAATAGGACGTACCTGGTTTTCGCACAACTGTTTCAAATGCTCCCGAAAGTCGTGGGTGCGCTCGTGAAGCTCTCATTCAGGCTCTAGAAAAGTTGAATATGGTGGTGACCCCTACGAACGAGTGTTGTGCATACAAAGAAAGACACAAGAAAGGAAGAAACAGAAAGACTCAAAGAACAGAAAGACTCTATCCTAGATTAGACACGCACATAAGCATAGAAGATAAGAACACAGAACAGACTCAAAGAAAAAAAATAAACCAAAAATCAAACAAAAAACTAGTCAAAGCTAATATTGCTATTTCCAAGTGTCCCCAGCAACGGCGCCGAAAACCTGATGTCGTCCAGACGGTCTATATAAAAACTACTAAAACCTAACCTAGACTCCTAAGTAATAAATGGAATACCTTCTAACTATTGTCGAGCCAAGTAGAAGCACGCCCAGAGAGCGAGAATGGGAAGAGACATAAGTACATAGCGTACTTAGACACACCCGTAATATTGAACGTATCACATATGTGCACGAAGCGAGACACATGTCCGGGTGCATCCTCATCCTCGAGGCCATGAAATTGTCGAGCCAAGTAGAAGCACGCCAAGAGAGCGAGAATGGGAAGAGACGCAAGTAGACAGCGTCCTTAGACACACCCGTGATATTGAACGTATCACATATGTGCGCGAAGCGAGACACATGTTCGGGTGCATCCTCATCCTCGAGGCCATGAAATTGGGTGCCATGAGTAATCAGTATGATTAGTGGTTCTGGGATATTGTCGAGCCAAGTAGAAGCACGCCGAGAAAGAAAGAATAGGAAGAGACGCAAGTAGATAGCGTCCTTAGACACACCCGTGATATTGAACGTATCACATATGTGCGCTAAGCGAGACACATGTTCGGGTGCATCCTCATCCTCGAGGCCATGAAATTAGGTGCCGTGAGTTATCGTGTTCATGACATGTGCTGGGATTTGCCATGTATTGTTATTAGGGATGGCGGGATTAGTGATTGGAGATCTCACTTCCGTAACCCCAGCATTGGCTCTCTGGTGCACGGTACGTCTCGCTGGAGGATCAGTGTCGCCCATTTTAGGAAAGGGAATAGGGCTACTAGGACATACCTGGTTTTAGCACAACTATTTCAAATGCTCCCGAAAGTCGCGGGTGCGCTCGTGAAGTTCTCGTTCAGGCTCTAGAAAAGCTGAATATGGTGGTGACCTCTACGAACGAGTGTTGTGCATACAAAGAAAGACACAAGGCAGGAAGAAATAGAAAGACTCTATCCTAGATTAGACACGCACGTAAGAACAGAAGATAAGCACACAGAACAGACTCAAAGTGAAAAAAATAAACCAAAAATCAAACAAAAAACTAGTCAAAGCTAATATTGCTATTGCCAAGTGTCCCCGGCAACGGTGCCGAAAACTTGATGTCGTCCAGACGGTCTATATAAAAACTGCTAAAACCTAACCTAGACTCCTAAGTAATAAATGGTATAACTTATAACTAAACGCACTGACAGGCAAGTGGACCTATCTAGTGTAGCACAACTTAATGGTAAACCGAGTTATCGAACCCTAGAGACATTGAATACTAATACTAGACTCTGACTCGGACTTAAGATGATTTGATGGGGGTTTACTACACTACTTATTTTCACTAAAGACTGCAATGAACTAAGGACGATTCAACTATCAAGGGAAAGCTAAGGTGAAATCAGGAATGGGAAGAACTCTACCTAGGTAGGAATCCTACTTGCAAAGCACAACTTCTACCGGTTCTAGAATTAATATGGGTCTAGGATTCTAAAGATAACTTCTAAAGAAAACCTAGTGGATCCCTAATCACTCTCAGGGTGTCACCAACTAAGCTACCTAAAGCGTACTAAACTCACCAGATGGTTGGATCACTTCTCAGGTATTTCTATCTATGATCAAGTACCCTAATGGACGGATTACCTCTCAATCTCACCGTCCACAATACAATCAAAGAATGCACGGTGTAATCTCATAACAATAATTATGATTCAAAAGAGCAACATATCACTTCACACCTAAACCAACTTCCTCTCAGACAGTTGACACTCGGATTCCTAATAACGAAGACTAAACGACTAATTCTCACCTCTCGGGTATTGAACTAGGAAGAACACTCAATTCAAATTAGTACTCAATGACAATTCCTATGGTCACTACGTCTAGCAAACCACCAAAATCACAAACCCTAAAATCTATGATCACGATACGCTAATTACACATGGCAGACAACCACAATCAACGCAAGGAATTAATAATCAATCACTAAACCAGAATTAAGCATGCAAGTTCATCACAATAATCATACTAAGATCATTACAAAATCATAAAACATCATTCAATATCCAAAAACCGATAAAAATTTAAACTTTAACAAAGTAATCATCAAAAGACCTAGGCAATATCAATGTTTTAGTCTAGATTCAGGTTTAGAACATTCAAACAGAAGTAAATAAGCATAAACACGGGTTTATACATAGAAAAAAAATGATAAAGATTGAATCTTGAAACCGAAAACGCTAAGTAAACGAACCTGAGGATTAAAGCCTTCAACTTTCCTCTTCAATTGACCTCCCCTACTCCAAAATCGCCTCTTTCTTGGTCTAAAACGGCTGAGAATCGATTATATTAATAATGGGGAGTCCTAGACCTTTAAACCTTGAAATTTGGTTATTTTTCGTGTTTCTGGGGTCGCTCGCGTACCGTGAGGGCCCTTGACCTATCTCTCGCGTACCGCCGGGAAATCAAACTCGCAAAACTTTCTTGGATCTGAGAATCTTCACGTGTTGCGAAGTTTTTGGCTCCAATGTTCGCGTGGCACGCGGAATAAGGTTGACATAATGACTTTTTTGCATTCTTCTCGTCGAGCTACCCCAAATCTATATAAAATGGGCTCCGTAACTCATTTTTCTAGCCCAAGCTATAGCCCTTTTAAGATTTGACTTTTTTCGACTTTTTCCGTTTCTCATCCCGGGTTCTCGTGCTCGTTTCTTTCCGGGTTCTTGTTCATTTAAGCCCAAAAGTGACTCGATCACCTACCAAACCACGTATGAATCAATACTAACTAAAAACGACTCAATACGACTCTAAAACTATATAAAAACGATACGAAACATGGCGGAAATACATATGTGCTTTGCAACACATCAGCCGTCGGCGAAGAACCCGGAAATCACGTCTCCAACGCCAGCTACTCGGCTGAATCCATCGGTTTTAATCTCTCCTTCAAGACTTGTACCTGTAAATACTCAACATTCGCATGATTTTCCAATGGAAAGGCTGCCGAAAAATCAAGAAAAACTTGAAAAAAAGGAGAAAACTCTAAAGCAAAGAAAATGATGAGTATACTTTTCATAATTAACAGATAAGTAATGACTGTTAGCCTCAGGGACTCAATACAAGAAAAAATGAAACCATAGGGACTCAGAGGTCGAAATTTCAAAATTAGGGACCCGAAGTATAAATTGGAGTAAACCAAAGGGACACAAATTACAGTTTACTCTAATAATAATAATAATAAAATTATAATACTAATAATATTAAAATTAAAAGTAAATAGTATTAGAAAAGCGAAAAAAATATGGTAATGTCATGAAAAAAAATATGGTAATGTCACAAAAAAAATATCATAAAAGTGAAAGTCACTTCAACATAAACCCTGAAATCGTAATAGGGTGACATGTTTTTGTATCTAGATTTGTGTTTTGTTCACAAAACGCTATGCTTTCAGTTTTTTGAAGGTCAGAGTGGTGACACTCGCTTTTACGATATGGTATGTTTTTGGGTCTTAAGACGGAGTGAAAGCCGGTGCGACGTGTTTTTATATACGTGGTATGTTTTTGGATTTTATGACGGAGTGACAGCCGTTGCCGCAGACGAACAGAACCGATAACGACCAAACTCCCTCAACTATGAGCGAACATCATTGCTGCTAGCATTGGTGTTATTGGAACCAGTAACGGTATTCGCTTTGTCGTTATTCGCTTTTATGGTTTGCTATGAGCCGAGCCAATGTCATGCAACGAATCGCAGGGAAGAAATGACTAAACTTTTGCCATGTAGCGCGAGCTTTTTCATTAACACAACCCGTGCAACGTGCTGGTGGACCCAACAAGTTTATTTTAATTGACAATCAAATTGTATAAAAGGAATAGTGTCAATAGTAAGAATCAAACCCACAAACGACCTCTATACATGTTTACTTAATGCTTTGCTTTCAGTTTTTTGAAGGCCAGAGTGGTGACGCTCGTTTTTACGACGGGGTATGTTTTAGGATTTTATGACAGAGTGACAGCCGTTACCGCAGACGAACCGAACCGATAACGATTAAACATCCTCGACTATGAGCGAACATCATTGTGGCTAGCATTGGTGTTATCGGGACCGGTATCGGTATTCGCGTTGTCGTTATTCTCTTTTATGGTTTGGGATGACCAGAGCCAATGTCACACCACGAATCGCAGAAAAGAAACGACTAGACTTTTACCTTATAGAGCGAGCTCTTTCATAAACAGAACCCGCGCAATGTGCTGGTGGACCCAACTAGTTTGTTTAAATTTACAATCATATTGTATAAAATGAATAGTGTTAATAGTGAGAATCGAACCCACAACCGACATCAAGTATAGAGGTATAAGCAGCTAACCATCTTAACTCGTTTCAATTTGTTTAAATAAGAAACAAATTTTAATAAACGCACTAAGATTTATTAATAAATACACTATTCACAAACTTGGTAAATATATATATTAAAAATTATGTGACACCCACATCCCGGATCTACCGAGATGTCAGCCACTTGTCGAATTTACTCATTAGCATATAGTAAACATAGATTATACATAGTAGAAGACTTTAAAAATACTATAATTATTTCATAAACTTGTCTTAATATACATTTTAAAGAAAGTACAACATAACAATTCTAATGTCAGCTCATGCGAGGATACCAGATAGCCTGCCTCATGCCTCTGTTCTAAGTTTTAGTCAAAATATCTTTGACCTCGGTCTCATACATAAATGGGTTTATATGACACGTAGTGAAATATCATATTAACTTCTTTCCCAAACATAATACTTTATATTTGCACACTTGTCTTCCTTCCGAGGTCACGTTAACCTCCAAGTGGTCGTCACCACTTATACATACCCTGGCACAAGGTGTCCATACTATATCCCACAAAGGAATGCAGTACGTGTCTACGTCTTAAGTTGCAAGATATTATGTGGCATTTGGCCAGACGTGGCAAAATCTTTCTTTACAGACCAATATGGTCAAAACTTTTTGACATGACAATCATGCCAAAATTCTATCTTTCTATTTTATTCTTTATCAAGACAATAATTGTTAAGACCTTTACAAGTTAAGGTAAACCCCAAATTCTCTGCCATGACTTATCTGGGCACACCATGATAAGTTCTAAAATATTTTACGTGTCAAAACCATTTTCTTTCTCAGGATGAAATCATGTCGAAAGACAAGGATTCCCTTATTTCTTTCTTTCAAAATCAATCTTTATCTCAAATCCTCGTAAAGGTTTCTCCATGGTACATCAAAGAAATAAGGTGGTTATCTTTCCAGAGTAGTACCTCCAACAGATATATTCCCAGGAAAGAGTGACGGGTCCAGGAGGGATTTATACACTACTCTTTCCTTAGACAGAACATTATGTTTGCCAGATAACTACATACCGGTCAGATGTTTACCCGACACTTCTTTGATATCTCATGAATACTCGGTTACTTAGTTTTAAGATTTAAACCTCTTTTATACATAAGTTCTTGCAACATGAATGATATTCCAAATATTTAAATCAAGGTATACATCATTTATGTAAATTATTCTAGCATGCATACCGGCCCAAAATATTTAAGGTAAAACAAAAAAAGTGCCTCATAGAACTCACCTCTAACTTCCTTCCTGATCAAATATTCTTTACGTGCTAATGTGATCAGCACAATGACTTGGATCATAGCCTTAAGTCATTATAACATTACTTAATTGCAAGTTCCTAGCTTAGTGTAAGTAACTAAGTCATTTTAGGAACTAGTCGAAACCTTACCTCATAACTATCTCCTTCGTAATGGGATCGAAAAGCTGGAAACCGGACTTCTCTAAACGAACCGGGGCTCGGGGCATGCTTACCAAGGTAATGTGTGTGTTTCTAAGTGTGTTCGAGTTGTGGGAAGTGATTAAAACCGAGCTATAGGTCCATCTATTTATAGGCTGCCCGAAAGGTCCATAGCGGACCGCTAAGATACAAGGTGTCGGTCCGCCACCCATTTGAGGCGGCTTATTTGACTTGTAGGCTACGTAGCGGACCGTTATAATACACCATGTCGGACCGCTAAGGATTATTTGCGGCTGACGGACCGCTAGGGTCTTGGTGAAGGTCCGCCACCTGTTGCCCACGCGTCAGTTTCCAACTATTAGTCATATGACACGTGTTAGCTCCTCATTGTTTCCTTGCACCCTACGTAGCGGACCGCTATCCCTTTGATGGCGGTCTGCCACCGTCCAACATTCACAATATTTATTTTTAGCCCCTAAACTTTAATCTAATTGCAACCCGACCCCTTATACTTTTACAAAATGTTATTTAAACCTCCTATGATTTTTATCAATGACACTTTAGTCCTTCTACTTATACTTTTATAAAAATTGGGGTGTTACAAATTTACCCCCTTACAAAGGTTTCATCCTGGAAACCTGTTACTTACTCGAATAAGTAGGGATAGGATTGCTTCATTTATTCCTCTGTCTCCCATATGGCGTCAGATCCCTTTCGATGTTGCCACTGAACTTTAACTTGCTTGATTATTTATTTTGTAATCTTTTTTCTTTCCGGTCGAGTATAGCCACTGGCTTCTAGACATAATTCAATCTTTCATCTATCTCTATATCATTCAGTGGTACATGAGAGGTTTCGTCTGTAGGACACTTTCGCAAGTGTGAAACGTGGAATGTCGAGTGAATTCCACTCAACTCTTCTTGCAATTCCAATCAAGATGCAACCTTCCCTACGCGAGCCATAATCTTAAATGATCCAATAAATCTTGGACTCAACTTTCCTCTCTTTTTGAATCTAATGATTCCTTTCCACGAAGATACTTTCAGCAGAACGTAATCTTCGACTTGGAACTCTATCGGTCTTTGTCTTTCGTCTGCATAGGACTTTTGTCTGTCCTGAACGGTCGTTAGACGGGCTCTAATATGTTCTAACATTATACTCGTAGCTTGGACAATCTCTTTACTTCCCATCTCATTCTGTCCAACTTCTCCTTAATAGATAGGAGTTCTTCATTTTCTTCCGTATAATATTTCGTATGGTGGCATACAAATACTTGCATGATAGTTGTTGTTATACGAGAATTCGACCAAAGGTAGATGACTATCCCAACTTCCACCAAAGTCAATAATGCAAGCACGCAACATATCCTCAAGTGTTTGTATTGTTCTTTCACTTTGTCCATCTGTTTGAGGATGATATGCCGTTCTATTCAATAATTTAGTTCCCATTTCTTCATGGAACTTCTTACATAAACGTGACGTAAAACGTGTGTCTATGTCGGATACTATTGAAACAAGAACTATGCCGTGAAACAATTTCTTTAATAAATGCTTCTGCTAACCTTTCAGAAGAGTAAGTCTCACGTATTGGCAAAAAGTGAGCACTCTTAGTCAGTCTATCGACTATCACCCATTTGGTATCATAACCTTTAGCTGTTTTTGGTTGCTTATTTATGAAGTCCATAGTGATATGCTCCCATTTCCATTCTAGAATATCTAGTGGCTGTAATCTGCCATACGGTTTTTGATTCTCTGCTTTGACTTCAGAACAAGTCAAGCATTTATCTACATATTTTATGATATCGAATATAATACCGGGCCCCCAATAATCTTGGCGTAGATCTTGGTACATTTTTGTAGTACCCGGATGAATCGAATATCGAGATTTATGAGCTTTATCTAAAACTGTAACTCTGAATTAACCCATAAGTGGTATCCACATACGGCTGAATCGAATCTTAACCCCATACTCATTATCTTCTAAGTATTTTTCTTGTACAACCATTCTCTCTTTCTTAACATTTTCTGCTTTCAGTGCGCCTATCTGAACATTTCTGAGCTGAGTCATAAAGTTAGGAGTTATAACTAACTTATATGACTTCATCCTGATAGGAGGATGCTCTTCTTTATGGCTTAGAGCATCTGCCACTACATTGGCTTTCCCTGGATGATACAGGATTTCACAATCATAATCCTTTATCAGCTCTAACCATCTTCGCTGCCTCATATTGAGATCTTTTTGCTCAAAGAAATTCTTTAAGCTTTTAATATCTTAGTAGATTGTGCACTTAACTCCATATAGATAGTGTCTCCATATTTTAAGTGCAAATACTACAACAGCTAACTCTAAATCATGGGTTGGGTAGTTAGCTTCATGGGGTTTGAGCTGTCGTGAAGCATAGGCTATAACCTTGCCTCTCTGCATTAGTATGCACCCCAATCCCTGATAGGAAGCATCAGAGTAAACTACCAGATTCTCTGTCCGTTCCGGTAAAGAAAACACCGGAGCCTGAGTCAGTTTCACCTTTAGCTTTTGAAAATCATTATCTTACTCTATTCCCTATACAAACTTTATCTCATTCTTCGTGAGTTTTGTCAATGGGGTTGCAATCTTGGAGAAATCCTGAATAAACCTTCTACAGTAACCAGTCAAACCTAAGAAACTGCATATTTCTGTATGTGTCTTTGGCGGGTTCCATTTCATCACAGTTTCTATTTTTAAAGGATTTATAAGAATTCCTTTGGCGTTTATCACATGACCCAAGAATTGAACTTCTCAGAGCCAAAACGCACACTTAGAGAATTTTGCATATAAATTTTCTTTTCTAAGTGTTTCCAGTACATCCTTGAGATGATATGCATGATCTTCTTCATTCTTAAAGTATATTAGAATATTATCAATGAACACGATCACAGATCGATACAACATTGGTCGGCAAACCCTATTCATGAGATCCATGAACACAGCAGGGGCACTAGTCAAACCAAATTACATTACTAAGAACTCATAGTGTGCATATCTTGTACGAAAGGCTGTCGTAGGTATATCTTCATCTCTAACCTTCAACTGATGATAACCCGATCTTAGATCGATTTAGAGAACCAGCTTGCTCCTTGTAGTTGATCGAATAAGTCATCGATCCTTGGTAATGGGTATTTGTTCTTGATTGTAAGTTTGTTAAGCTCTCTGTAGTATATGAACATTCGCATACTACCATATTTCTTCTTCACAAAAAGAATCGGAGCACCCCAAGGTGAGATACTCGGTCTAACAACTCTTGTAGTTGTGACATTAGTTCCTTCATTTCTTATGGAGCTAAACGGTATTGTGCCTTAGCTACATGCTTAGCACCAGGCACTAAGTCGATTCAAAACTCCACTTCTCTTTCTGGAGGTATTCCTGGTAATTTTTCTGGGAATACATCAGGAAAGTCACAGATTACTGCACATCTTTTAATTCCTTAGTCTTCACTTTGGAATTAATAGCGTATGCTATATAGGCCTCACTGCCTCGATTCATAAACTTCATAGCTTTCACCATAGAAATAATTCTAACGACTGATCTTAACTTATCCCCGTGAATTGTAATCCAATTGCCGCCAGGGGTCTGTATCTAAACTGCTTTCTAGTTGCAAATGATTTGAGCATCGTTTGTTGCTAACCAGTCCACTCCCAAGACTACATTAAATCCCTCGAGGATCATTGGATATAGTCTAACGGGAAATTTATGTCCTCAATATTGATGAGACAATCCTGAATGACTTCTGCCACCTTCATCGTCTTCCCAATAGCCGTTTCGACCTCAAAAGTTTCGTTTAATCTTACAGTAGGTATATCCAAGGAAGGATAGAAATCTAGAGATACAAAACTTCTACTAGATCCTAAGTCAAACAACACAGTAGCAGGTACTTTATTAACGAGAAATGTACCTGATACTACGTCAGGCAATGCCTTAGCTTCCTCGGTTGTCAAAGTGTAGGCCCTAGTCTTGGCCTTTGGAGATTCCTTCTCCTTTCCATCCTTGATTGCTACTGGTGTGGAAATCTTAAGGGTTGGACATTCTATGATTTGGTGTCCAAGTTCTCCACACTTGTAACACCTTAGTCCCGAATTACTTGGGAAATTGGTGGCTATATGTCCGAGCTTACCACAACTGTAGCAAGTATTCATTCCATACCTGCATTCTCCTGTATGTAGTTCACCGCATTTGGTACATTTAGAACCACCACTCTGTTCTTGCCTCTTTCCTCTTCCTCCTCTTCCATTTTTCTTGTTATGATTTTTAGAGATATCAGACCATTTCCTCTTAGATTTCATAGGGCGGGAACCAAAGACTTCATCGTACATGGTCGAAGCCAACTGTACTGCAGACCGAAAAGTCTACAAGTCTGAAGTCTTTACTAACCTCCTTATTTCGGATGGTAAACCCTGTATGTACTGCTTGATGCATAGTGATTCAGGGGTTATCAAATGAGGTACTAACCGAGCCATTCTATTAAATTTGGTAGTATATTCTCGATGAGTCATACTACCAGCTTCCAATCTAAGAAAATCTCTTACGAGTTTGTCCATTTCATTATCTGGACAGAACTCTTCTATTAGCAATCTTTTCAACTATTCACAAGTCATCCGATAAATAGCTTTATCTCCCAAAGCTATGACCAAGTTCTCCCACCAGCACAATGCTTCTGACACAAACGAGTGGGCTGCATACTTGACCTTTTGGTCATCTCTACATTCACTAATCTTGATTACCACTTCTATCTCCCTTATCCACTGATGAACGACAGTGGCATCCTTTGTTCCTTCAAATTTAGGAGGGTTTCCATCCTTGAATGCCTTATAAGGACATCTCTTCTTCCTTTTCTTACGAGGTCTAGCCTCATATGAATCATCAGATTCATAATCATAAACAAAATCATCTTCATCGTCATCATTTGGATTATTTGTTCTTTCTGTTGGTTGAGTTTCATCATTCTTCAAGATTTTTGTTCCTTTGTTCCTTCAAGCTTGTCAATAAAAATAGCAGAGCCGTGTCTACTGCTTTGGCAACAACCAAATCTTTAAGATTTTTAAGCTGAGGATCTATCACATGTTCCTCTACATTCTCTTCTCTATCTACATGTATTATTTCTGGTTCGGCATTGGCGGTAGACCGCATCTGCCTTCTGGAGGTATTGGGATTAACCCTTCCTCTTCTTTTGCCTCTACTTCTACCAACCATTTTCTACAAAAGGATATTGAATGCTTTAGCATTCGCATGATAGATTGATAGCTAGAACACAAGTGTATTGTAAACATTAATAATTGTGGCCACAACGAAATTAATTATTTATGCCACTTTCGGTGCTCTAGTTAACCTTCTATTATGTTCGTACTAAAATACTCATACATTTCTCTTTTTCCCTTGGCATCAGGCTATCTTGACTGGCATCTCTACTGGTATTCTTATTGTCCCTTAATCCTTGTTTAAGTCAAGATACCTGGGCAAGTATCTAAATCTCTTAAACTATAGCTCTGATACCAACATGTGACACCCACATCCCGGATCTACTGAGATGCCGGCCACTTGTCGGATTTACTCATGAACATATAGTAAACAGAGATCATACACAGTGGAAAACTTTAAAAATACTACAATTATTTCATAAACTTGTCTTAATGTACATTTTAAAGAAAGTACAACATAACTATTCTAATGCCAGCTCATCCGAGGATACCAGATAGCCTGCATGATGCCTCAATTCTAGCCCCTTGCCTTTACTGCAGGAAGCTACATCTTTACATGATACACATGCTTAAACATATGTCAGCTTACGCTGGTGATTTCTAAGTTTTAATCAAAATATCTTTGACCTCGGTCTCATACATAAATGGGTATATATGACACGTGGTAAAATATCATGTTAACTTCTTGCCCAAACATAATACTTTATACTTGCACACTTGTCTTCCTTTCGAGGTCACGTTAACCTCCAAATGGTCGTCATCACCTATACATACCCTTGCACAAGGTGTCCACACTATATCCCACAAAGGAATGCAGTACGTGTCTACGTCTTAAGTTGCAAGATATTATGTGGCATTTGGCCACACGTGGCAAAATATTTCTTTACAGACCAATATGGTCAAAAAAATTTGACAAGACAATCATACCAAAATTCTATCTCTTTCTCTTTTATTCTTTGTCAAGACAATAATTGTCAAGACCTTTACAAGTCAAGGAAAACCCTGACTTCTCTACTATTACTTATCTGGGCACACCATGATAAGTTCTAAAACATTTTACGTGTCAAAACCATTTTATTTCTCAGGATGAAATCATATCAAAAGACAAGGATTCCCTTCTTTCTTTTCTTCAAAATCAATCTTTATCTCAAATCCTCGTAAAGGTTTCTCCATGATACATCAAAAAAATAAGGTGGTTATCTTTCCATAGTAGTACCTCCAATAGAAATGTTCCCAGGAAAGAGTGACAGGTCCAGGAGGGATTTATACATCACTCTTTCCTTAGACAGAACATTTTGTTTGCCAGATAACTACATACCGGTCAGATGGTTACCCGACACTTCTTTGATATCTCATGAATACTCCGTTACTTAATTTTGAAGATTTTAACCTCTTTTATACATAACTTCTTGCAGCATAAATGCTATTCCAAATATTTAAATCAAGGTATATACCATTTATGTAAATCATTCTAGCATGCATACCGGCCCAAAATATTTAAGGTAAAACAAAAAAAGGCCTCATAGAACTCACCTCTAACTTGCTTCCTGATCAAATATTCTTTACGTGCTAATGTTATTAGCACAATGACTTGGATCAGAGTCCCAAGTCATTATAACATTACTTAGTTACAAGTTCCTAGCTTAGTGAAAGTAACTAAGTCATTTTAGGAACTAGTCGGAACCTTACCTCAGAACTATCTCCTTCGTAATGGGATCGAAAAGCTGGAAACCGGACTTCTCTAAACGAATCGGGGCTCGGGGCACACTTACCAAGGTAATGTGTGTTTCTAAGTGTGTTTGAGTTATGGGAAGTGATTAAAACTGAGCTATAGGTCCATCTATTTATAGGCTGCCTGATAAGTCCGTAGCGGACCGCTAAGATACAAGGTGTCGGTCCGCCACCCCTTTGAGGTGGCTTATTTGACTTGTAGGCTACGTAGCGGACTGTTATACTACACCATGTCGGACCGCTAAGGATTGTTTGCGGCTGGCGGACCGCTAGGGTATTGGTGAAGGTCCGCCACCTATTGTCCACGCGTCAGTTTCCAACTATTAGTCATCTGACACGTGTTAGATCCTAATTGTTTCCTTGCACCCTATGTAGCGGACCGCTATCCCTTTGGTGGCGGTCCAATCTAAACCGAATATTCATTGAGGGGAAGGTATGATTATGATATAAATGGACCAAACGGGAATTTTACAAATAGCATCTTGCTGTTGCATCGAAACATAAAAATGTTGACTAATCTCACATATACATCGTCTAAAACAACGATTTTTATTAGCTGGACTAGCTGATATTCTATCAGTTAATGAAAGAGCCCAAACGTAAACTCCCAACCATTTATGCGTTGGATATTTGAGATTTTTTTGCCTATGGTCTTAGATGGCCTCTCTACCATATCTGTATAAATAGGCACCGTCCAACATTCACAATATTTCATTTTCAGCCCCTGAACTTTAATCTAATTGCAACCTAACCCTTTATACTTTAACAAAATGTCATTTAAACCCCCTATGGTTTTTATCAATGACACTTTAGTCCTTCTACTTATACTTTTCTAAAAATTGGGGTGTTACAAGTTAATATTATTATATTATTATATTATAATATTATTATATACTATACATTATAAATAAAATCATGTTTAAACAATAATAATATTTGATAAGGTTATATTACGGTTTTGGCCTCAAGTTCTATAGGATTACACTCACAGTATTCATTGTCGTAACATGTTTGGTATTTGGAATAAATATCTATTAAAAGTGTCTATTAGGGCTATCTAAAATGGCAAGTTTAATTACCTTTATACTTTAAGCATACAAAGGTATAACTATGATCTTTTATCTCCAACCCTAGCCCTAAGTAACTTGCCTCCGTATCTCCCCATCCGTCTGTCTTCTTCATAGACATTACTGTTCATCTTGAAAACCAATTATCAATGGGCTTTCTGTGCTTTTATCATGTTTATGTAGACTTGTGGTTATTGAGAGGAGGTGAAGATTACGCAGTTTGTTTTCTTACTCACGCTTTTGGGTTATATTTGAAACGAGATCATGTTCATCAAAGTCTAGTTTCAGTGTTGCAAGGTCCACTTTAGTCTAGCAGTGCGTCACATATGAGGTTTTCACAAGATGGTCTGATTTATTTTCCCTTTGTTAACCCCTCTAGTTGCACGCGTGTTTTGTCATTCAACTTCATTCAAATTTCCTTTAATTACACGAAAGTGCTTTTATGGAAAAACAACCTTACGGCTATGCTTTTAAACAAAGGATAAAGGAAATGACAAAAAGGAGGTACATGTATGGTGGTCATTAGTGATTCCTGGGCAGTTGTATTTCAGAGTAAGCTCGGTTTTCTTAGCGGTGTTTGATGGTGTGACATCCCTGATTTCTATGCCTGAATTCTATGACTTGTTGATTATATGTTGATCATATGTCTAATTCTTGTGCCTCATACTACTTAAGATATCTTTCATTTTAAACTTCTAAGCCTTAGTCTAAAGTGAGTTTTCTATTGTACTTTAGTGCGTTGTGATTCTATATCTAATTCTCGTATTCAATCTAGAACTTGCTACTAATGGTAACTTTGGATGCCTTAGACTCAAACCTAATTAAAACAATTCAAGTTTGTAACTTTGTTTGACTAAAATAAAATTTCAACGGTAAAATTTACACATACGTAAATCTCAGGGTTTCTTTTGTAATCGTCTTCGAAATTTGGTTAATTTTCGAAATTTGAATTTTTTTTATACTTTTTCTTTCAAAATTCTTCATAACTAGCTTAGATCTATGATTCCCTAACATGTTTATGTTATAATCATAGACCTATCCAGATCAAAAGCCCTATTTTAATTAAACTTGTTCATACTTTTATTTAAAAACATGGTTTTGATCTTTCTTGTTCCTTTCAATTTCAAAAATCATGTTTTTACTAAAAATCCTTATTGTCAAGTTAAACCACTCTAAAATTTAACTTATTTCATTTCTTTTTTTACTAAACTTATATTTTCACTTTAACCCTTATACTTTACAAACTTACCAAACAAACCCTAAACTTGGTTAAGTATGCAAATAGAGTAACTTTCAAACCAGTATGTAGTTATCTGACAAACATTAAAGTTATGGCTAGGAAAAAACGGGTTTCTGATCCCACCAACTCTTTCCCATGAACTTTTCTATTGGAGGTACTACTCTGGAATGTAAACCACTCTAGTGTACAACAACCACTTTCAACTAATTATATTGTCAACCCCTCGACTATCTTTAACTCGTTTCTAACTTAACAAACTTAACTTAGAGAATCCTTAAGGCATTCAAATCCATGTTAATTCAAGTTCAACCTTCTTAACTTGCAAGGTGAGTACATAGCCCCTCTTTACTTTTCTACTTTGGGGTGGAAAACATGCCCATATATCAAAACTGAAATCAAGTTCTTGACTCAAAACTGTACTTTTGCAATCAATAACAAACTTTCTAATTCTAGTAAAACTAAACTGGTTTATACATGTGGCAATGTCACTTTTAACTACAAAGTCTCTCTTATTTTCTAAACCTACACAACCATTAACTTCGGGAAAGCCACAGGAGTAAGTAAATAGATCTATTAGCCTGACTAGCCCATTCAGTCTTCGGGTTGATGCATGCCAATCAATCCCGAGTGTCCTTCAATTTGTGGATTCTGATCAACTTAATTGGAAGGAGCTAGGTGTTCAGAAACTATATACTAGACACTTATACTATAGTCTAACACCATGACAAGGTGTTAGACGGGAGAACTATCGATCACTAGGGTTGGTTGTGGACTCATGTATAAAAGTTTAATGACTTGGAATTGTTACGTACAAAATTGATTGAAATTAACTTATGATTATTTTATTTATTTCTTAAAGACTAAGGTCAATTTTATATGGCTGTAAGGAGAGGTGACCTACAACTATTAGGACCAGGGACCTTAAATATTGTCGTGTGACTCTTGTGGTGTTGTGGGTGCTTATTGACTTTGTTTGCTCAACTAGAATTTAATAACATAGAGCATTTATACATTACTATACTTAATAACATCGAGCATTTATACATTACTATACTTATTAATTTTATATGTTCATGTACAGTAATATAACATGGAAAATAATTTGTTTATATATATATTTTAACTTTTAAATTTAACCTATATATGCGTAGATTATGTGTAGATGATATAACCTGTTCATATGACTTGAACATTTGTAGGTACTATAAATAAATGAAATATATTTATGTATTTTATTTTTATTTTAAGAGAGATGAATAAATATTATATTTTTATTATTTTTTTATGTTTAAAATATTTTAAATATTAAAAAAATGAATGATACATTGTAATGAAAAGATCTGGTTCATTGAGCAAACGAAGATAGGTTTGGTGGCCAACAATTGCCTGTGACCTAAGCCTAGCCACCAAATGTTAGTTGAACCGCCAATTCAATAAAAGAATTATTCCCAATATAAACAAATTATTATTAATATCATGTATTAAATTCGGAAGAGGGTTGAGGTGGAGATTGTTTCTCGTTTATGTGATATTTTATTATAATTGTTCTTATCTTTCTTAATTAAAAAATGTAACCCTTTGATAAAAAAAAATTCAGAAAAAGTGGTCTCCTTTTAGAAGGTTAGAGGATAATTTTTTTACTGAAGAATGAAACATTTTAGAGGTTAAATAATATAGAAAAGTTATATGAAAACAACATAAAGTGGGACAAATAATTATTATTTTATATGTTTGCCCTCTTATAATAAAGGATGTGAGTTTAAATTTTTATAAATATAAGATTAGGTGGAATTTATGTATAAATATTTATTATTACTTTTACCAAAATAATCATTAGTTCTCTAAGTATCTTATTTATGTTTGTTCTTTCGTGTAGGGAATAAATTGTTTTAAAAACACTAAAACATGATGATTTTTAATTAATTATATCCGCTACATATAGATAACGAGTTTATAAATAAAAATACAGATAAAGAATCAGTAAATAAAAACATACCTGTAAAAAAAATGCACACATATACTGATATTCTTAAAAGAACAAATTAGTTGAAACTTCAAGTTGCCACACATGAAATTGTGGACGTTTTTCATCACAAGTCTCATTTTAAATACTAGTGGGGTCCCCGTGCTATGCGGCGGAAATTCGATTGATGTCGGTTCGGTTCGGTTCGTTACGGTAACCGCTTGGAACCGGCACACGGTATAACAAAAGAAAGAGAGAACGTAAAAAAACAAATTAGTTACATACCTAAAATGATATAGAAAGTGTTTAACATCAATCGACACAACAAATGATAATATCGGTTCCGATAATACCTACGACAGTGCCGATGTTCAATCAATATCGGTTAAGTTTTAAAATTTAGAAGGTTCAGTTTCTAGAACCTATACACTGTTATTTACCACGAAAAAAAACATCGCAACAGTGATTAAAATAGCACGTGGAAAGGGGAAATCCCCAAGCTCCAATGTCTGGTAAGTTCGTGCTTCAACGACTCATACTTTATTACGAAAATTCGGTTTTGAATAAGATTTATGTCGAAACGTAGATAATAATAGGTAAATCATAATGGTATAGTCGAAATTTTGTTAAATATTATATTTTAAAAATTATAAAATAAGAATACAATTTATTTAAAAATAAATATACTATTAAAATATGGTTTTTTTTCTAAATAAAGACTTTAATTGGGCTTTAATGAGATGATTGAATTGGGATTTAATGAGATTAAATAATAATTACTGAGTGTTTAATTGTAAAGTTATGGAGATGGGTTAGAAGGTAACTATACATTTATGTGACATTTTCAACGTGTACACTATGCAACAAAAAATGTAAAAGGTGTCTTAATTTTTTTAGAAAATTACATTCACATCCTTCCAATATCTATTATATAGATATAAAACCGTAATTACAGACACGTTTGGGTCCTTTTCATACTTTTCCATAAATAATATAGAACTATTTTTTTCTCCCGCGCTACAAGACAGGATTTTGATCGTTATCAGTTAAGCTCGTCTACGGGAATAAAACTCACGTCGAAATGCAGACTCACTATAGCGTATGATACCAAAAAAACAACTGAATTCGAACACAACTTCATTTCCAATAAAATTTATAACGCATCGTTGACAAAAAGAAACTAGACAAAGCCACGCGTCCGGTTTTTTTTAAGTTCACGAACAAAAGTTAATTACAGAAAAATAAAATTATTAAAAATTAAATGAGTTAAAAAAGTATATTATGTATAGTATGAGGGTGAAAAAAAAACTAAACATGACACGTGACGTTCTCTAATGGTGAGAGTACGATTCCCCAGATGCCCATTTAATAGTTAATAATGGAAAACGTGTGAAGAATATATTATATTTTATATGCATAAGGCAGTATGATATCCACATTTCTAAACCTTATATTTTAACGCTGAACACATCCCTAGACTGATCTTGATCAATCATCAACTTGAGATGCCATACCTGAATGTGTAGGTCACACACAAAGTTAGCTTTCACTAACTAGAATGATAACACAAAGTTAGAGTTTACACCTAAATATATTTAGTGATAAACCCCATAACATCATCTTAATGTATTATACCCCAATACATCAAGTTTTAATATCATAACCACGGGGATAACCCATTATAAAGTTATAATTCTCATTCCTACTTTTTAACTCAAATTTGTGTTCACCTACTTAGGATGATACTCATTATTACTCACCTACCTATGGCGATTCATGTTTATTTTCACCTATCCACGACGATTAACGTTTATGTTCACTTACACACGTTGATGCACATTAGTGTTCACCTATCCACGATGATCAATGCTTATGTTCACCTACCCATGGTGATACGCGTTTATCATTCTTCTACCTATGGTGATACTAGTTTATTATTCACCTACTCACGATGATTCATGTTGATGTTCACCAACCAACGGTGTTACATGTTTTAACCTACACATTGTGATTCACGCTTAAGATTAATGATTTCAACCACAAGCACAAACTAGGGTTTCTCCCATTAAAATCACATGTCTTGAAAGGCTATTACAAAAACACTTTACAAACATTATAACCCAAGACATTTACCCAAATGCTTAACACATAAACAATAAAAAATAAATATAAATATAATATGATATACACGTATACTTTCAAGCGCGGGTTCTGTAACACTCACATGTGCCCGATGGATATTTGGTATCGTAATCCTTACTATATTCATTGGGTACCTTACTTAATGATCCACAATATTTCTCATTTCTCCTCCTTTCTTCACATTACACATTTAAATGTGGTGATTTTCTTCTTTATTTGGTTACTGACACGCACATAAACACTTTTTTATAGAGTTTAAAACTATCATTTTCTTATATGATAGTATGTATGTGTTTATTATAAGTTGGAAATGGTCATATGTGGTAGAAACTAAGCTGGTTAGTGTCTAAACAAGACATAATTCAAAGTTGTTGATTCATTGGCCTTATACCATCCCATGTATACGCTAGTATACACATACGGCTGTCAATTCTTATATGCCCATATAGAATATCATAAGGTTAGTTTTTTTAGCGATGTAACTTCGATTAGATTCATGTTGGTTCGTAACAAAACGTGATAAAACGAAAATCTATGATCTGCCCCCGCAACGACCGTATACCGCCTTAGGTATACACCCATATACATCTATACGTTCGTATACCTTCTTTTTATTATATGATTATTTAGGGATATCACAAATCTTCCACTCTAATTTAGGGGTTTGTCCTTGAAACCAAATTGCATGTTATATAAACAAGGATAATATTTCATCATCTCATCTTCAAATCCCCTAGTAACCTAATAACCATTCCAATGCTTCATTGTGGTTTAACTTGTCTCACTTTCGAAGTTGTTAACCTTATGGTCAAGGATTGCGACCATTTTCTCCACGTAGTAAGCTTATCGTCAAAGGGCACAAGTAAAGACTCATCTGCTAAATAATTACCACAAATTTGAAACGTGAACCTGTTATTAATACCATTAAGTTCTTTTGGTAATTCCAACCGATGTGCCAGTTGCCCACATGAGCAATGTGTTGAGAATTATTGTACCAGTTTTAACTTTTAAAACAAATAATATTTAAGCTCTTTTAAATAAATAAATCAGATATAATTTAGCGTAAGCGATTTAGAGTACAATATCATATCAGATCTGGATCCCGGACAATGATCCGATTGCACGCGTATAAGCACCTCAGATCAAAGAGCGTCACGCTAGATGACATGTAACATTTCTGATTTTCCTACTTGTTTGAAATTAATGTAACTCGTTTAATTTCCGATTCTAGTACACTGATTTTTAAGCTGTAAGTTCCAAGTATTAAATCTCAAACACAAATCTGCAAACCCTTTTACGGGTATACATTTACATAAATTTTCAATCAAATACTTATACGTATAGATACATTTATTCCATTAACAAAAAATTTCACGATTGATCAATTAAACCCTAAATTTGAAACCCCACACTCCAATTTTGACTTTCCTTGACAGTTTGACTTTCAAAAGTCAAAGAGGCCCAAAACCGTGACAATTCACTCATCAATTGTCGGATTTCTTTCGAATTGGACTCCTCATGAATTCCCAATCACGAATCGATCCAGTCTCGGCCCAGACATCAACCCAAACTGACCAAATACGTGGCCATTTCAAATTCAAAAGAGATTTGACAAAATTTAGTCAAACTCGTATTATTATCCGATCAAATTGTGAAATTAACGCGTATTCAATCCCTGAAATCTTTCCCCATTCAACCTCGAGTGAACCTGGACTATTATCAGACCCAATTCATTCCCAATTTAATGGAATTACGTGAAATCAGTCACCGAAACCGCTGCGGACTAAATCGAAACCGAATTGGCTATTACACGCAAAACCAATCAGATTAATCCATTCATTCACCTTCGTATACGTCCACACAAACTCTCCCAACCTCTGTCGAACCTACATTTCATATCTGGACGACTGTCGATCATCAAGAACAGCCGCACCAAACTCGTAGCCGTCTGCATTCGTGCCCTAACCATTTCAAGTAAGAATTGTGTCTTTCGATTCGTAATCAAATAGCCATCGATAGCCCTCTGCCAATTCGTGATGACAGAGGGTATCGCTACCGAATTGAAACTAGGGTTCATAAGCGGGTATTCTCGATTTTGAATTCAGGATCGATTTTAATTTTATGTTTTAACCAATTTGTTTCCGTATTATTTCAGCGAAACCACCTGGTCCGGCCGGCAAGTCACTGCGCCGCCGAACCAGGTGGTGTGGGTTCGAAACCCACGGCCCGCGACCGGCCTGTTCACTTTTTGCGCATGAATTATGGACCAAACCCAGTCCCAACCAAACCGCGGATTAAATAATTTCTGAACTAATAAAATCACAAGAATCATCTCCTGGTCCAGCGGCTGGTTCGTCCGGCACCCTCAGCCCAGACCCGGGTTCAAGTCCCTGTGGTCTGTTTATTTTTTAATGCCATTTTAAAACTCCAATAATTTTATAAAAAAATATTTTTATAAACCTTGTAACAATTATGACAGAATAAAAGCAGAATTCGTAATTTTCGATATAAAATTTGATTTAATCCAAATTAAAGTGTTAAATTACATATTAAACCTTTTAAATCAAAACTTAAAATATTTAAATAAATTTCTAAATGAAAAACAGTTAAATTTCTATAAAAGTTATAAAAGATTAAATCCATTTAAAACAATCAAGACTTATTTTTAAAGGAAAAATAAATAAATAAAAGTTAGTTATTTCAAAGATAAATATATTTTATTTTTTTTTTTGCACACCTTTATAAATAAATATCATTTTTACATACCTTTATAAATAAATATCATTTTTTTACATATCTTTATAAATAAATAGATAAACTATTTATTTAAATAAGATAAATCATACAACTAATTTTTATATAACTAAATTATTAAGTAATAATAATTATTTAATTTATTTAGTTATTCGAACTCAAAACTTGGTTTAATTATTTTAAAACTATTTATTTAAACCCTCTCATTTTATGAAACATTTCATTCGAGTACGAACCACTAATACTTACCACTCCAACACTTGTCACACATAACCGATCCAATCCTAGACTTAGACATAAACTATTGTACCCTCTAATAATTCAAATATACAGTATACATTAGGTTAACGTGGTGAGTTACAAGGATCAAATTACAACCTAGTCTCCCGTGTTTAGCTACACCTTGAACCAAGTGAGTATTTCATAGCCCATTTTTCTCTTTTATATTTTTTGGGTGAAACATGAACACTATTCAAATTACATGTTTACATTTACACAAACAACACAAGTACAAATCCTATTTACATTCATGTGTACAAATTTGAGCTTTATGCCCGAGTGCTATGTGTGCTAACTTTTGTATGCGATTATGTGCAATCATTAACTATTCAAGCCGACGGTTTTCAATGATAGATCTATTGAGTCTGACAAACCCACCCAGGTAGGGTGATTGATACCGACAACACAATTTTGCATGCTAGTTACAAAGGTTTGATTGTACTTAGTTACACAATAGCTGCTCCCCATAAATGCCTTATTTATCATGTTATGTATGGATTTGTTTTTCAAACTATATGCTAGCTATATACAAACCTATGTTATACTCACCAACTTTTTAGTTGACCCTATTTTATTCATGTTTCAGGTGCTAACGTGTGAATTTGAGCAAGACATGCTACACTTAAGTTGGACCTAGTTAATTTAAATTCAAAAGACAATTTGTATTTTTCTTTATGTACTTGTTGAGTTTTGCTATTTGTGTTTGAATGGTGTGAAATGAAATTGATGATTAAATATTGAAATCTAGTGAACCTTGTGCTCATGAACAGTTTACATGTCCCGCCCCGATGATTCCGCCATCGGTCGGGGTGTGACAGATTGGTATCAGAGCCTTGGTTATAGAGAATTAGGTTATTAGACACCCTTGACCTAGACTATAACTTTAGGACACCCACTTATGTCATGCTTTATGATTATATGTTATGTGCTACATGCTATGTGCTACATGCTTACCATTATTAGTTATTATTTCATTTTTGATGCATTACTTGTTAAAAAATTCATGACTTATTAGGATCTCCTTAAATAATAATTAAATAAATAATATCCCTTCCCATATCCTAAAACCTCATAATATCCTTATCCCCTTCTCTATCTATACCTTTCTTAGCATGTGGAAACTTCATGAAGCTAAATCTATAAAATTTCTTTATTCCTCGTTAAGGTTCTTAAACTTTGTTAATTATTTGAGGACACGTGCAATCTGAAAGGGTGACACCTGTATTCTGGGTTTTCTGTCTAGGAAAGCATTTCGCATAAATCCCAATCAACCGTGGGACCCGTATGCTTTCCTGGGAATTCCCAGGATGAGTGTTTACTTATAGGCTAAAGCATGTCTCCTTAAAAAAATTATATGAGTTTAATTAACCTTAATGTGTCATAGTATTCAAGTGATTATATCACTATTTGGGTACAATCTAAACTATAAATAACTATTTTATTTCATTATCATGTCCTTTTTTTTAATTCAAGCAATTCTCATAAGTTTTTACATCTCTTCTTGTGTTGTGCAAAAATGTAGAATGCCTCCCCGTCGTGCTCCCGTGGCCAACACCAACACCGACATTGCTACCATCCTTACACAACTCGTAACTCAACTCACTCAAACTAATGGTGCCGCCAATGGTAACCATGGTGGTAATGGTGGAAATGGTGGTGCCAACCCATCTCAATGCACCTTCAAGCATTTCAACTCGTGTAATCCCCTTAAGTTCTATGGTACCGAAGGAGCTACCGGACTTCTTCAATGGTTCTAAAGCATTGAGAATACCTTTCTCAATAGTGACTGCCCCGACAACCTTCGTGTTCGTCATGCCACAAGTGTCCTACAAAAACGGGCGCTCACGTGGTGGAATTGGGAGAAGAGAAATAGAGGTGTGGATGTGGCAATGGCCTTACCTTGGGATGAGGTTAAAAGGCTAATGACCGAGGAATTATGTCCTCGAAATGAAGTGAAGAAACTTGAAGCTGAGTTTTGGGATCTTTCCCAAGATATTGGAGAAAATTTGGCTTATACAACTCAGTTCCATGAGTTGAGTCTCCTCGTGCCCCACATGGTCACTCCCTTGTCCCGCTGCATTGAAAAGTATATTGGGGGACTACCTAGGCAAATTCAAGATACTGTCCTTGGAAGGAATCCCGCAACACTTGAAGATGCTATCCGTCTATCCGCTACCTTAACCGACAACCATGTGAAGGCGGGGACTCTTACTAAAAAGGTCATAAAGAAAGGCCCCGACACTACAACTCCGTCCACCCACAACAAGGAAGCCATAACTGAACCCTCCCGACATAATAAGAAAAGAAAGGCTAGAAACTATGCTATGGTCACTCCTGCCATGCCCGTTAATCAAATTGCTCCTATGATTGAAGCACCAGCCAAAAAGCCATATGTGGGGATCTACCCACTCTGTGCCGTATGCAACTACCATCATCCTCAAAACATCCCATGTCGCCTTTGCCCTCATTGTGGGAAATATGGCCATACAGTCAATGTGTGCAGGGCCAAAGCTCTTGCGGGCCAAGCCAACCCACCAACACGAACCAATCAACAAGTGGCTAATCAAGGTGTTCCTGCTATAGCAAATGGGCGTGCATGTTTTGAATGTGGTGACCCAAATCACTTCCGTGATCAGTGCCCAAGGTTGATCAATGCTAGACAAGGCGGAGCTCGTGGGCGTGCTTTCAATATAAACGCCAATGAAGCTCAAGCCAACAATGATGTGGTCAACGGTACGTTCCTTGTTAATAGTCAATATGCATCCATTCTATTTGATACCGGTGCCGATAAAAGTTTTGTGTCACATAACTTTGAACCTTTACTTGCTAAGACCCGATCCCTTTTAGAGAAAACATTTACCGTTGAAGTAGCAAATGGTGACTCTCTTACAATTGAATCCATTATCTATGATTGCTCTTTAGAACTTAATGATCATACATTCCCAATCAACCTTGTTCCAATGCCACTAGGAAGCTTTGATATCATCATAGGCATGGATTGGCTATCAAATCATCATGCCGAAGTCATTTGCTTTGAGAAGTGTATTCGAATACCGCTACAATCGGGTGAAACATTGAGAGTATTTGGTGAAAAGCCTTGCAAAGGACTTAAGTTGATGTCATGTACCACCGCTCAAAAGTACTTATGAAAGAAGTACGTGGCCTTCTTAGCACACATCATTCAAAAGGATGTCAAGGAGAAGAGTATTCAAGATATCCCCATTATCCGAGATTTTCCCAAGGTATTCCCCGAAGACTTATCCAGTCTTCCACCCGTTCGTCAAGTAGAATTTCGCATCGATCTTATACCCGGAGCTAATCCCGTGGCTAGAGCTCCTTACCGCCTTGCACCTTCTGAAATGCAAGAACTTGCAAGCCAACTCCAAGAACTTTCCGACAAAGGTTTCATTCGTCCAAGTCATTCACCGTGGGGTGCTCCCGTCTTATTCGTCAAGAAGAAGGATGGATCATTTCGCATGTGTATTGACTACCGTGAACTCAACAAGCTTACTATCAAAAACCGTTATCCTTTGCCTAGGATCGATGATCTCTTTGATCAACTTCAAGGTTCTACCTGCTTCTCGAAGATTGATCTTCGATCTGGTTATCACCAGCTCCGTGTTCAAGAAGATGATATTCCAAAGACTGCCTTCTGAACGAGGTATGGTCACTACGAGTTCATGGTTATGCCTTTCGGATTAACCAATGCACCCGCAGTTTTCATGGACCTCATGAATCATGTGTGCAAACCGTATCTTGATAAATTCGTGATCGTCTTCATTGACGATATCTTGATCTACTCCAAGACTAAAGACGACCATGAGCAACATCTTAGATTGGTTTTGGATCTCTTGAGAAAAGAACAACTATATGCCAAATTCTCCAAATGTGAATTTTGGCTAAAGGAAATTCAATTTCTTGGTCATATCGTCAACGACAAGGGTATTCATGTTGACCCTGCTAAGATCGAAACGGTTAAGAATTGGAATGCCCCGAAGACTCCCACTGAAGTTCGTTCATTTTTTGGTCTTGCGGGATATTACCGTCGTTTCATCTCAAACTTCTCAAAGATCGCTGTCCCTCTCACCGCTTTGACCCACAAGGGTAAAACTTATGAATGGGGACCGAAATAAGAAGAAGCTTTCCAAACTCTCAAGTAAAAGTTGTGCAATGCTCCTATTTTAACTCTCCCTGATGGGAATGATGATCTAGTTGTCTACTGTGATGCTTCCAACCAAGGTCTCGGTTGTGTCCTCATGCAACGGGGTAAGGTAATCGCTTATGCATTAAGGCAACTTAAGATTCACGAGAAGAATTATACAACGCACGACCTTGAATTGGGTGCGGTTGTATTCGCATTGAAGATTTGGAGACATTACCTCTATGGCACTAAATGTGTGGTGTTCACCGACCACAAAAGTCTCCAACACATCTTCAACCAAAAGGAACTCAATATGAGGCAACGACGTTGGGTTGAACTCCTTAACGACTATGATTGCGAGATTCGTTATCATCCCGACAAAGCGAATGTTGTAGCTGATGCTTTGAGTCGAAAGGAACATGTTATGCTTCATTGTGCCCGAATCCAAACTGACATTCAAATCCGCATTTTAGAAGCTCAACACATCTCAGTCACCGAGGGTAACATGTACGAAGAAATGTCATGTGGTGTTGAACTTCTGCTCGAATCTAAACCCAATGGCTTACTTTACTACTTGAACCGTATTTGGGTTCCCGATCGCGATGATCTCCGTACATTTCTTATGAACGAGGCTCACAAGACTCGTTATTCTATTCATCCTGGTGCCGATAAAATGTACCAAGACCTTCGCCAGCAATATTGGTGGCCCGGTATGAAGAAAGACATTGCTCTCTATGTTGCCAAATGTCTAACGTGTTCCAAAGTCAAAGCCGAACACCAACGTCCTTCTGGATTACTTGAACAACCGGAAATTCCCGTGTGGAAATGGGAGAACTTAGCCATGGATTTTATTACCAAACTCCCTCGCACCTCGAGTGGTTATGATAGCATTTGGGTGATCATTGATCGTCTCACCAAATCTGCTCATTTCTTACCCATCCGTGAAGACTATCGGGTCGAGAAACTAGCCCGAATTTACATTGATGAAATTGAGAGCCGTCACGGTGTTCCCTAAAACATAATCTCCGATAGAGATGCTCGGTTCACCTCACGTTTTTGGCAATCTCTCCAAACTGCTCTTGGTACACGATTGGATTTGAGCACGGCCTACCATCCCCAAACTGATGGTCAGACCGAGCGAACAATCCAAACTCTTGAAGATATGCTTAGAGCTTGTGTAATTGATTTTGGTGGCAATTGGGATTCACATTTATCCTTAATCGAGTTCTCTTACAATAATAGCTACCACACAAGTATCAACATGGCTCCATTCGAACCTCTTTATGGTCGCAAGTGTCGTTCTCCTATCTGTTGGAACGAGATTGGTGAAGCACAAATCACCGGTCCCGAGCTAATTCAAGAAACATCCGATAAGATCATCCAAATCCGTGACAATATTCGAGTAGCGAGGAGTCGGCAAAAGAGTTATGCCGACAAACGTCGAAAACCCTTGGAATCCCAAGTCGGTGACCTTGTTCTTCTAAAGGTGTCTCCATGGAAGGGCGTGATCCGTTTTGGAAAGAAAGGCAAGTTAGCACCTTGCTACGTGGGTCCATTTAAAATCCTTGAAAGGATTGGGAAAGTGGCCTACAAACTCGAGTTACCTTCATCCCATGGCAATGTGCATCCTACATTTCATGTATCTAATCTGAAGAAATATCTCGCTGATAAGAACCTCCATATACCGCTTGATGACGTGCGCATTGATTAAACGATGCACTTCGTTGAGAAACCGGTAGAAATCATGGATCGTGAGGTCAAGCAACTCAAGCGAAGTCGTATTCCTATTGTCAAAGTTCGTTGGGAATCTAAGCGTGGTCCTGAGTTTACTTGGGAACGTGAGGACCAAATGAAGCTCAAGTACCCTCACCTCTTTGCTGACTCAGTAGCCTCAACTAGCTAAATTTCGGGACGAAATTCCCTCAACGTGGGGATACTGTAACATTTCTGATTTTCCTACTTGTTTGAAATTAATGTAACTCGTTTAATTTCCGATTCTAGTACACTATTTTTAAGCTGTAAGTTCCAAGTATTAAATCTCAAACACAAATCCGCAAACCCTTTTACGGGTATACATATACATAAATTTTCAATCAAATACTTATACGTATAGATACATTTATTCCATTAACAAGAAATTTCACGGTTGATCAATTAAACCCTAAATTTGAAACCCCACACTCCAATTTTGACTTTCCTTGATAGTTTGACTTTCAAAAGTCAAAGAGGCCAAAAACCATGACAATTTACTCATCATTTGTCGGATTTCTTTCGAATTGGACTCCTCATGAATTCCCAATCACGAATCGATCCCGTCTCGGCCCAGACATCAACCCAAACTGACCAAATACGCGGCCATTTCAAATTCAAAAGAGATTTGACAAAATTTAGTCAAACCCGTATTATTATCCGATCAAATTATGAAATTACCGCGTATTCAATCCCTGAAATCTTTCCCCAGTCAACCTCGAGTGAACCTGGACTATTATCAGACCCAATTCATTCCCAATTCAATGGAATTACGTGAAATCAATCACCGAAACCGCTGCGGACTAAATCGAAACCGAATTGGCTATTAGACGCAAAACCAATCAAATTAATCCATTCATTCACCTTCGTATACGTCCACACAAACTCTCCCAACCTCCGTCGAACCTACATTTCATCTCTGGACGACTGTCGATCATCAAGAACAGCCGCACCAAACTCGTAGCCGTCTGCATTCGTGCCCTAACCGTTTCAAGTAAGAATTGTGTCTTTCGATTCGTAATCAAAATAGCCATCGATAGCCCTCTGCCAATTCGTGATGACAGAGGGTATCGCTACCGAATTGAAACTAGGGTTCATAAGCGGGTATTCTCGATTTTGAATTCAGGATCGATTTTAATTTTATGTTTTAACCAATTTGTTTCCGTATTATTTCAGCGAAACCACCTGGTCCGGCCGGCAAGTCACTGCGCCGCCGAACCAGGTGGCGTGGGTTCGAAACCCACGGCCCGCGACCAGCCTGTTCACTTTTTGCGCATGAATTATGGACCAAACCCAGTCCCAACCAAACCGCGGATTAAATAATTTTTGAACTAATAAAATCACAAGAATCATCTCCTGGTCCAGCGGCTGGTTCGTCTGGCACCCTCAGCCCAGACCCGGGTTCGAGTCCCTGTGGTCTGTTTATTTTTTTAATGCCATTTTTAAAATTCCAATAATTTTATAAAAAATATTTTTATAAACCTTGTAACAATTATGACAGAATAAAAGCAGAATTCGTAATTTTCGATATAAAATTTGATTTAATCCAAATTAAAGTGTTAAATTACATATTAAACCTTTTAAATCAAAACTTAAAATATTTAAATAAATTTCTAAATGAAAAACAGTTAAATTTCTATAAAAGTTATAAAAGATTAAATCCATTTAAAACAATCAAGACTTATTTTTAACGGAAAAATAAATAAATAAAAGTTAGTTATTTCAAAGATAAATATATTTTATTGTTTTTTTTGCACACCTTTAGTTATTCGAACTCAAAACTTGGTTTAATTATTTTAAAACTATTTATTTAAACCCTCTCATTTTATGAAACATTTCATTCGAGTGCGAACCACTAATACTTACCACTCCAACACTTGTCACACATAACCGATTCAATCCTAGACTTAGATATAAACTATTGTACCCTCTAATAATTCAAATATACATTATACATTAGGTTAACGTGGTGAGTTACAAGGATCAAATTACAACCTAGTCTCCCGTGTTTAGCTACACCTTGAACCAAGTGAGTAATTCATAGCCCATTTTTCTCTTTTACATTTTTGGGGTGAAACATGAACACTATTCAAATTACATGTTTACATTTACACAAACAACACAAGTTCAAATGCTATTTACATTCATGTGTACAAATTTGAGCTTTATGCCCGAGTGCTATGTATACTAACTTTTGTATGCGATTATGTGCAATCATTAACTATTCAAGCCGACGGTTTACAATGATAGATCTATTGAGTCTGACAAACCCGCCCAGGTAGGGTGATTGATACCGACAACACAATTTTGCATGCTAGTTACAAAGGTTTGATTGTACTTAGTTACACAATAGCTGTTCCCCATAAATGCCTTATTTATCATGTTATGTATGGATTTGTTTTTCAAACTATATGCTATCTATATACAAACCTATGTTATACTCACCAACTTTTTAGTTGACCCTATTTTATTCATGTTTCAGGTGCTAACGTGTGAATTTGAGCAAGACATGCTACACTTAACTTGGACCTAGTTAATTTAAATTCAAAAGACAATTTGTATTTTTCTTTATGTACTTGTTGAGTTTTGCTATTTGTGTTTGAATGGTTTGAAATGAAATTGATGATTAAATATTGAAATCTAGTGAACCTTGTGCTCATGAACAGTCTACATGTCCCGCCCCGATGATTCCGCCATTGGTCGGGGTGTGACATGACACATACACAAAAACCTAAAGCAAAACGAGAGTCACGCTAGATGACACGAGCGTCACGCTAGATGACACCTCAGATCAACGAGCGTCACGCTAGATGACACATACACGAAAACCTGCAACAAAACATCACAAGGATTGTGCAGAGGGGAACCCGGTCACGACGGTGGCGTGCGACGGCAGAAGCGGCTTGCGGCGGTGGTGGCCGGCTCATGACGGTGGCGTCGTGCGGCTCCTGTGGTGGCGGACGGCAAACCAATGGAAGGGTCTCAGGTTTCAGGTGGCAGCTAACAAATTGTATTAGGGCTATTAGTTAAGGTTATATTTATAACCACCCTATTTACAGACTGGGCCCTTGAGGTATTAACAGTTAATATCTAACTAATAATTAATTGTTAATTATTAAACCCTGTATTTTACTAATTATAAATAATCAGTAAAAATGCATTCAACATATTAAACATTTATCCCCCGTGAATAATTATTTCACTAAATAAATAATTAACTTAATCACCTATAAATATTTCACAAAATATTAATCCGCCGAATTATAAATCCGTCTCGTGAACTATAATGTTTAACACTTAAATATTTTATATTTACTCGTTGTCTAATGTGTAACTCTTTGACTTAATTGACGATTGGACATCATATATCCAACAAAATGATCATAGACATGTGGACTTAACTTTCCTATTTTATGGAAACATGTTATAACTTTCTGTAGAAAAATAGAAGAGTGGGGGATCCATACAAGAGAAAAGCCATCAAGCAAGCCTCGTCCAACAAAATGGAAAATAAATATCACCAAACGGAGGGGAACAACCGTGCATAAGGAAGCGCGGTCATGCACACTGTAAAACATAGAGTTTCATGCTAACTAAAAGACACAAATAAGATAGAAAAGATACCAATAGAAGGGAGACGAATGTCACTGACCCATAATGGAGCGATAGGGTGAGAACTGGTGAAAATATGGAAAACCAACAGGGGGACTGTGTTGTTTGTCACAAAGGCACCACCGTGCAAGCGGAAGCACGATCATACTGATCAAGAACTGAGTGGTGTAGGTCCCATGGTAGGTGTTGCGGATCGGTAAACTCGAGATGACATATCACGTATACTAGGTAAGGAATCCAAAGTACACATGAACGTGTACGCAAAACCACAAAACACATAACACAACAAGTAAATAATCTCTGGTTTATTTTCTTGCTTAATCAAACTATTTACAAGCTCTATCAGAAATGCATACCATGTCATACATGTTAACAACTATTAATAGGAAATAAACACACACAGGCGAACTTGTCAAGTTTGCCTAGCAAGTTAAACAATTACAAGACGATAGAAACTCAAAAGACTATTACAAGACAAAGACTGTTACAAGTATGAAACTAAGACCTAAATATTTTCAAGCTAGTTATCACAAGTATGTCCCAACAGTGTAAGACCCCAACCCGAGCATCCTACAATTGATTCTCATAACGGGTCGTTTTCATTAAAAACGCATTTATAGCAATTCAAACTACAGCAGAAGTCTTTTTAAAACTCATTTATTAACATTTAATGTTATTTGGTTTACCTTACGAATGCATGCACACCGATCCGAGTAACGCCGCTTCCAAGCCAAAATACGTAAGTGCACCACTTACATGCAAATAATCTAACGTACACACAAAGTCAGCTACGCTAAGTGAGTTGTAATAGTTTAATTTAAATAAAAGCCATCACACCAAGTTCTTCGGTTTAATTTACCAGTACCCTCCGGCCCTTGTAAAATATAATTATGCTTTATTAACGGATGACTAATCCCTTGTCATCCGCCGACATCCCATAACTGTTTATCTCCTAAGACGCAACGCGTACTACCAATAGAAACAGTGGTAACCTTACAATCACTACCACACAGACTCAGCATAATATGCTAACAACTCATATCCAAGAACACATATTAACTCGACTCTTAGTTAACACACCCTACCCTAGACATTAACACATCCGGCCTTAACCAAGGCTCTCACAAATACTAACACGGCGCTTACACACGTCACATCACAAGTCCTGACCCAACGGTCAGTCTAACTCTACACGTCACATTCAACACGCCACGTTAACACAATCTCATACACAATAAATATGACTGATCACTAGCATGCAAATTAACACATATATGAACACATGCAAACACATACCTCATCACTGCACCCTCGTCAGGGCATTAACACACCTCGTCAAGTGCACGCATGCATGTTACCATGCAAACTCTAAACTAGAAAACCCTACACGTGAATGGTTCTAACCATCCACCACCGCGCACCACCGTGTACTACCACACCTCATTCCGACATCGCGCGTCACCACTGCGGCCCATTAACCCAGCCGTCCCCGTGGCGATCCGTGTTGTCGTCATCCACCACTCCCGTCGTCCTCCTCCTTGCACCATCATAACACCCCCATGACCTTAGTCTACCTGAAAACCGTCGAGTGCTATCCGTTGGCGTCGTCCATGCAGCCCTGGTTGGCGTCGGATCCTACCGGTCTTCCTTTATCATGCCTGAACATCCATGTTCTCCACTTCCCGGTTCTCGCGTCGTACCTCCACGGCCTACCGACGTCTCCTTCATTCCTCCATGACCGTCACTGTAGGTCCCTCGGGTGTGGCGGATCGTTACATGCAAGTGGGTCTAATAGTCGGACCGAGTACGGAATACCCGCGACTAGGTGGTGAGTCTAACTAAACAAAGTAAACCGACAAGAGAAACACTTTAAACGTTCTTTCTATTATAAACACTTGAAGGTTACAGAGAGAAGTACTGAGATTACAATTTGCGTATTTGCAACTATGACTGCGCACTTAACTTCTGTCAACCTATCCTATTTATACATGACCTGATGCCTGCGCACTTAGCAAGTGCACAGGGCAAAATGCTCTTGTGTACTTAACAAGTACGCAAAGGTATTCTTGCGTACTTGCTAAGTACGCAGGAGCTTTCTCCTGCGCACATACAAATGCGCAAAACACTTAGAGAAAAATGCAACATTCAATATGTAAAAGTAAATACAACTCGATAAACTAATACATAAAGACTCTTACATACAAAGACAATTACAAACATGAAAATTCAAACTAAGACTCTATCCAGAGTGTTTGTCACAGGAAAGTGCTTCAACAAACTCCCCCTTGACAACAGCTCTGGATCATCATCGTCTTCAGTCTTCATTCTTCAGTCTTCACAGCACTTGATCTTTAGCTTCCATCTTCTTCTTGTATTCAAGGCAGAACTTAATCACTTTGTCATATTTAGAAGCAAGGAGCTTTGTCCATTCATCAGTGTACACGCAATACCTGTCTGCTAGTGCCTCCAGATCTTGCACAGAAAAGTTGATGAAGCAGACTTCATCAAATATTCTGATCGTACCTTCCCCATAATCACAGCCTCGCCCCTCTTTGGATCTACGTACCAGTACTACATGTCACCAAGAATATCCTGAGATAATTTGCTCAGGGGAATCTTAGTTTCACATCGCACTGGCTTGTATACCAATTTCTTTAAGTGCTTCTTAGTCACAGGATGTCTAGCGTGCTTATCCTTGACTCTCTTGGGCAATTGAGGCTTGAACATCTCGAATTTCCCAGATCTTGCTTCCCGCTGCAGAACCACCCACAAACCCATCGCCACTGCGTGATTAGAATGACCCAGCAGCTCTCGGTTTGCTAGGTTCACAAGGTCGTATTTGAGTAAGAAGTTGAACGCTTCACTGGTGGGTTTCAAGTATTGAACCTCGCCAGATCTTTTGATTGCGAACAGCTGCTTATCCTCCTCGAACCTTACAGCCAAGATCATCCCTGTTGCTCCTTGTTTGTCTATTATAGACGTCTTTTGCCACACAGGAGCTGGACCCTTTGATGAAGTAGAAGGCATATCTTTTTCTTTCGGTGCCTCTGGGTCCACATGTGTAGGGTCAACTAGGGAGGCTTCAGTCGAGGCTTCCACATTACTAGTATGCTCGACTGAACCTGTGTTGAGCTGAGCTTTGAAGGTTGGAAATTCAAAGATCTCTCCATCTTCTAACTCGTACTCTCCTTCCCCGTCACCCTTGGGAATTTCAATTACAACATCCTCATCATCATCCCAATCGTCACCAGAGTCGATCTCTCCTTCTTCTAGATTAAAGAGAGCATCGATCTGTGCTTCTTTGGAATAGTCAAGCTCTAGGTATAGGATCTCATCATCAGATAAGTCCTTAAGCACGTCAGCCACTGACTTTCCTTTGTCACCACCACCACCAGAGGTATCACCACCCTCTTGATGAGTAGACTCCCCCTGAGCCATTGGAATAGCAGAGATGGGCACAATTGCTAAAGATTGGTGCTCACCTTTACTAGGACCAGCTTTGGGATCCTTGTCTTTGTTGTCATCCTTAGTCAAGTCAACAGGATGAGAAGCCTCATCACCAGTAGTTCTCTTTTCTTTCTCTTTCTCCTTCTCTGTCTCTTTCTCCTTCTCTGTCTCTTTCTCCCCCTGAGCATCAAGCTTTTTGGTCAGATCAGCAATTAGTTTGACCATCAGCTCATGCTCTTTCCTTTGAGTATCAAACCTCAGCTCCAAATACGACCTGTGACCCAGAATCATTTCATTTGTCTTGATTAGGAGCTCGTTCTCGGCCATGACGTTCTTCAGTCTTTCATCAGTCCCCGTTCTCTGGCTACGTAGGATTCTAACTTCGTCTACCAAATAATTAATCTGTGCTTGTTGAGCGTCAGACTCCTCCTTTGATTTCCGAATAGTCTCCAATAATCCAGCAACTTGGGTTTCCAGAACATCTATCCTTGCAGCATTCGGATCAGGATGTCTGGATGATGATGCCTCGGCATTGTGAATATGGGAGGAGAAGATGGTATCGAAGTCAAACCCTTGTGTGAAATCTCCATAATTGATGGGTTGACTTAGAGGATCAATGGTGGTTGTTGGGATTGAGGATGTGATGAGGGTTGTAGGAGTTATGGTAGGGGTGATGGTGACTGACTCCGTGAGAATTGGAGTAGTCACCGCCACCTGAGCAATTGTGGTAGGGAGGGTCACTATCACATGGATCTCCTCTGTGATTGAAGTGACGTCCACGTCCAGTTGCACCTGTGGCCTCCTCCTCCTACGGTATAGTTGCTGTGAAGGTGGGGTGGAGTTTGAATCAGGACTAGCAGCTGAAACTTGTACTTGCTGTTGAGCCTCCACCTCACTGGGATAGAAAGTTGTTGCCTATCTCCCCTGTTTTTGTGAATGCTTTCTCGTCTTTGTCTTTGTATAGCAGCGTCAGAGAAAGAGTCTGGCTCATATTCACTGCTAGAAGACTGTCGCTTTCCCTTGGAGGACGACTCAGGTAGGGTTACCTTTGTCGTTCTCCTTGGGTGTACCTGCGATGGCACATCATCGGAATCAGAAGAATCTGACTCTGTCTCTTCTGAGTCAGATCCCTCAGCACCATCATTTCCTCCTTCTTCGTCTCCATTATCAGACGATCCATCATCACTTTCTACTTCCTCCGCTTGTTGTTGCTGTTGTTCATCGGAGTGTTCACTTAATTCAGGCTCCGAATCATGACTATACCATCTCCAGTCATCTGGTGCCACATATGCTTCATTTATGAGGTGGCCAAAGAGTTCTGTATGCACAGGGGTAGGTTCTACACTGCATGGCTTTAAGAATTGTGTGAACACTCTTTTGTCCACCCTCTTCACTTGCAGTCTCTCCCCTATAGCAGGTAGGTTTGGCAACGCGTCGTTAATCAAAAGTTGCACAAACCTAGGGTATAATAAGAACCTAAACCTCTCCGCTGTGTTGATCTGGTCATTGATGGCTTTGAATATGTAGCGGGAGAAGTTGTAGCCCTTATTAAGAGATAGCCAACCATGGTTGCTGCAAGGTCATGACCCATGGCATCCTTTCCAGCTTTCCTTGAGGAGATGCACATGATCATGACGTGGGCGAAGTATCTCCATTGGTCTAACACCCACATCTTCTTATATGAAGCATAGTCTCTCGCCCCGACATATCCCATTCTTTGCCTCCAACAGCCGTCCACAAAGTAGTCTGGATAGGTTGTCGGGTCGGTCGAGAGATCTTCGAATTGAAGGACCCTTCTAATAGAATCTTCAGAAAAGGCGATAGCATGACCAGCAACGGTAGCCCTTATAACGTTGGGGGTTACCGTGCAATCATGCTCTGCAATCTCCCAAAACTACTCCAAATAGGGTCTTGAAACGATCGGGTCAGCAGAAATAGCGTAGCTGATTCTTGAACGGTTCAAGAAATCAACTATTTCTCTATACTGCAGTGCTACACCCTTCCATTCTGCTTCAGTGTTAGATAACAGATTGAATTCGTTAGTAAACGCCCGAGCCATGATCAGCAAAAACACATAGAAAACAGAATCAGAACAACAAGTATCATTGGAAATGAATAAACATGACTCAGTATAGAAGTTACTCTTTGAACTGAAATTTCAGACTTAGAAATTTTTCCCAAGTGTTGGTCCTGCGTATTTAGCATGTACGCAGGAATTTCCGCTTGCATACTTAACAAGTACTCATGAATTGCTTCTTGCGTACTTTCTAAGTGCGCAAGAACTACACTTGGTGAAAATTCTAGAAATTTGAAAATTTAACTGATGTTCAAAAATCGGTGTGTATTGGGTCACCACATGGTCGGAATCGAAGATTCTAGCCTATGGGAACAATATCAACACCAAGTACTTGCTATATTTGATCAATGTTGACCTAACAGTCGAATGAAACCACCGTCGATTCAAATTCTAGGTCAAGGACAAAATCAATAGCTATACGGACAAATTAAGGGTCGATTCTAGTATCTAATCATGTTTTAGTGATAAAGATTTACCCAAACAACCCAAAATTTGCCCAAAAATCGCGGAATAAACCTAGATTTTGTAAGTCATTGAATCGGTCCAAAGTCACGATTTCGTGGATGGATTTAGCCTAGATTCTCACCGATTGATTGTAATGAAGTGTTGAAACTAGCAACGGGACGAAAAAACGGTTTAGGAACACTTTAACTTTTGAGTAAAAGTCGGAGGGAATTTGAACCGGTTTGAAAGTGATGAATATCTGAAAATTTTCTAAGTCCAGTTTATATACCCCACGCAAAAAGGTCGTACGTACTTAGCAAGTGCGCACGCTTTAACTCTTGTGTACTTATAAGTGCGCAAGACTTAACTCTTGTGTACTTGTTAAGTACGCAGGGCTTACTTCATGCACTTATAAGTACGCACAAACCCTTAAGTGCGTAAACTTTCAACTCAAATTTAAGAAGTTTTTCAAGTCAAATAACGAACAAGATAAAAATATTCAATCAGGAGGATTCAAATACAATTCAGGAAGGTTAAACACAAATATTTTTGGCTTTTTTGAGTAAAATTGAACTATGCATAAACTTAAAATCTTTTTTATCTTTTCTCATAGAAATATACAAGTATTCACACAAACTATTTTTGATCAAAGACACGAGCAGAGGATCATACCAGGCTATCTTTTAGCAAAAACGATACAATATAAACATCAAAGAATATGGGATCATGTCATGGATTATTATTTATTCATACATAATAAGCACATAAATAAGTAATTCATGTTGACAATATTATAAGATTTGAAACTATAGGCATCTTTGTATCACGTTCTTGTGTATTAAGGTATTATTTATAAGATATACAACGTGTACCCCACTGATATGCTACACTAGTGTAAATTGCATTATCTCAAGGCACCTAAGATTTTTCCAATGATTTTCTAAATTTTCAGAATGAAGTTACATCTATTAGCACAGGAAAAATAAAGCAGAATCCATAAGGATTATCAGGAATCATAAGATTCAGAATCGAGTGATTCATTAGTCTTGGTTTCATTTGATTTTCTTCATTGAATATCGGTATGATGATTCAGGATAATATATATGGTGTTTGAATAAGGTAAGGGAATCCAACTTTTATCTGGATTTGATTTCAATGAATCAGGAGTTATTCAAGGGTGAATACATGCTCAACGGTTGATGTAGAGACATGTCTTGATTCATTCTCTCCTTGCATACTTGTGAGTATGGGCAATGAGATGAAACGCATTAATTGTGCTAACGACATAACACGAAACTGATCTCAGAAGAAAATTATTGCCAAAATCTAACATCCTTTATCTGATAATGATCATTTATATTCTTTTACGCACACACACTAGCAAACATGGGTTTAAATCACAGTTGTAATTTAGACTTTAGTTTCCACACTACTAGTGATTCAAAGACGCATACAGCCTACTGGAAATTTAAATTACTTGTAAATAAGCAGATTAAAAAACATAATAATTGAAACAATTAAGTAAGCATGACACAATCATTTCCCATATGAGTAGTCTGTGACGTTTAGATCATTTCTGATGTACTATCATTTTCTCTTTTCTCAAGTTAACTTTGAAATTTTCTCCATTTTCTATTTTTGTAGAGTCTTATCTTATGTATAAGTTGTTGTCATTTATTGTATGTTTAAACAGTTTTAGACTAATTTAATTTATGTCATTTCATTAAATGTAATTTCAGTTTTCTGTAATTTACTGCTTTATTAGCTAAGTCTGGGCCATCGAAACTACTTAGTTTTGATTGAGTTTGTTCAATCGAAACTAGTAGTTTCGATAGATGGTAGTTTCGATAGATGGTAGTTTCGACAGTTCTGTGTATTACTTGTAAATGGTCAATCGAAACTAGTAGTTTGATTGAACATAGTTTCGATACCTATCACTACTATAAATAGCCTAGTTTGAGAATGTTTAGGGTGTGAGTTGCGGCTGTAACCCTGAACCTTCTCTTTCACATTGTTATTGAATCAATACACTTTGCAGTTGTTTTTACACTGTGTTCTTACATTTTCATATCATTTTGTGTTGATTCATTGTGAGGTTAGCCTGTTATCTTCACCGATTCTGTTTCTACCATCTGTTTCACCACCATACACACAGTTTTCGCCTGTGTGTGTGTAATCGATCAAATCAGTGATTTAAAGAGAAATCTGGACCTACAATTGGTATCAGAGCATTATGCTCTAGTGTTTTTGAGTGTTATCAGGTTTATTGATCGATTCTAGGTGTTTGTGAGGATATTCGAAGCTTATTTTGGGTTTTTGCACATCTATTCTCGGAAGTACTGTTTTATTGATTGACGGCTACTGTTTCATCGATTTCCAAGGGTTTTTGCTCGTATTTTCAACATCGAAGGTTGGTTTAGTGATCAGGACTGTTAGACGAAGGTTTTCGCTGGATTGGTTTATCTTTTCTGCTCTATTGATTTCTGGAGCTTATCATCAATGGAGTATTTCTGAGCTTAGAGAAGAACGCATCGAAATTACTGGGGACAGTTTCTGATTTTTGTTGATCATCGAAACTTCTTGTCTACGTTTTGTCAGGAGAAGGTACTATCGAAACTAGATTTTTGTCTTATATCGAAACTGTGGTTATCGAAACTTGTCTGTGAATTTTTCAGTATCGAAACTAGTTGTTTCGATAAAAGTTGTCCTATCGAAACTAGTTGTTTCGATAGAAGTTGTCCTATCGAAACTTGTTGTTTCGATAGAAGTTGTCCTATCGAAACTAGTTGTTTCGATAGAAGTTGTCCTATCGAAACTAGTTTCTGTTTAGTTTCGATTCCGAATATTATGGCCACTTCAAGTTCAACAGAACCTTCTGGGGGAAATAGACCACCTGCTCTTGTGTCCACAAGAGAATTTGATGACTGGACTAAAAAGATGAAGCTTTTCTTTCAATTTCACGATTATACATTGTTGAGTTCTATCACCGATGGTCCCCACAAGCCCGTAACTACCACTGTTGATGTTCAACATCCTAAGTTAGTATCTGAGTATGATGAGAAAGATCTTGCCTTGATTGCCCGAGACAACAAGGCCTACGGGACTATTGCCATGGCTCTTCCTATGGATATTTTCAACATCTTTGCTGAGTACACAACTGCCAAAGACTTATGGGTTGCATTATGCACAAGATATGAGGGAAGTGAGGATGTCAGGGAAAGCAAAAGAGATCTGATCAAGAAACAATATGAGATGTTCAGTAGTGTAAAGGGAGAATCAATGTCTGATTTGATCAACCGTTTCTCAAGCATTGTATCAAGGTTGAAAGTAATGGGAGTTGAGTACCCTACTCTTGATCTAAACAAGAAACTCCTAGATTCTCTTCCTGGGGAATGGAATATGTATCTAATCATGATCAAAAAGGCTGAGAATCTGAGTGCTCTGTCTCAACAGGAAGTCTATAGCATTCTTTAAACTTATGAAATTGAGATTAAGAAGGGAGCAGTCACCCCGTCAAATCAGTCTGGAAACACAGCTCTTATTGCTGGATCAAGCTCATCCGGTAGCCCATACTTTCAGACTGATGTCCCTCCTTCAGCTGCTGTAATTAATTCTACCAGCTCCTCTGCTCCTCAAAAGACTGTCACCATGATTCCTGATGATTATGTCCCAATCATGACTGCTTTCATGTCGTGTTATGATGCACTGATTTCTGGAAATCTAACACCGGTTAGCTTTCAACCTGATGACTTGGAGCAGATTAATCCTGATGATTTGGAGAAAATGGACATTGATTGGTGCATGGCCATGTTGACCTTAAGAGCCAAAAGATTCATCAAAAGGACTGGCATAGACAGATTCAAGCAGGGAAAGACACTTGGGTTTGATATCAAGAAGGTGAGATGCTACAATTGTGATCAGCTGGGTCACTTTGCCAGAAACTGCAAGGAGCCGTCCTCTAAGGATCAGCAAGAAAAGAAGATTTCCTCTAGAAAACAAGCTGCCAATCCTCCAAAGACAAACACATCTTCAAGTTCCACAGCTCTTGTGTGTCAAGCTGATGGACACTAACATTGGGGAGAACAAGCTGAGGAAGCTGCTGATAAAGCCTTGATGGCTGATGTGGAGGACAAGGGCAAGTGTGTCATGATTGAACCTGTTGAGGATCTCACTGCTGTGCCTGCTGAGGTTATTTCTAAACTGTGTATTTCTAGATCATGCTTGAATGAAATTCAAAAATACAGATTCATCAATCAAGCCTTGATTGATGAATGAGATCACATTAAGGTGATGTATGACTCTGTGACCAAAAATGAGAAAGTTTACTTAAAGAAAATTCGTGACATTTCTGGTGAAAATCGATCTTTAATTGTGCAACTCAATACTCAAACCATTAATAATACAATCTTAAGTGAAAGAGTCCAAAAGGCAGAAAAAGCCAAATTACAAGTTGATCACATGGATATGGATTAGAAAATTCTGTTTCGGATAATCGATAAACAATTTAATAGAAAAGGCACATAGGGTCTTGGGTATAACTCTCATCCACCTCCTTATTCTAAATCAGGGAGATTTGCTTATATGCCAACTCCACATGTTTCCACACCTTTTGTTTGTACATTATCTCCTGATGATTATATTACGTCCTCCGATTCTGACAGTTTTGCTTCTTGTGCAGAATCAAATTGTGTAAATTTCGAAGATGATTGTGATAAGAGTACTAATGATAGAACTATTTTAAAAGATCTTGAGTCGGATGAATGTAATAATATGTCCGTGTCAAAACCAAATATTTGTGAACACGTTAAAAACTTGTATTTTGATTCTATGTCTGCTGAGCATACGGGTTTGGGATGTGATGTTTCTAAATTTAAAAATGCTTTGCCTTTTGTTCCTAAATCTTTGAATGTTATGCCATGTGTTACCAAGTTTAAAAGTGCAGGAATTATTGTGAATAATGTACCACGTGAAACCATGAGCAACATGGACTTTTTCAGATTAAAGGAAGCAAATCGTCTTCAAGACAAAGTTATTGATGAGAGAACCATCTCATGTTCAGATTCCTCAACATCACAATCATCTTCATCTTGTGATGACTATTTATCAGGCTAAGATATCTTGTGAAAACGTTTGTTTTAGTTGTGGTGCCTCAAATCATGTTTCAAAAAGTTGTAAATTGACAACCGCAAATTCTAATGAAGAATCGCCTTCCAAAAGTTCATTAAATTCATATGTGTTGCCTAAGTCTTCTCACAGTAGGAAATCTAGGCGTAAAAGAATTAAAAATGCTAAAAATTATTTAAAACGAACTTGGAAAATTAAAAATAATGTTCTATTTGATGACCATGCTTCATCAAAGGATGGTTGTAATTCTGATTCCAATGAGAGGTCATATCCTGACACTAAAATCTCTTGATTGAAACAATTTTGGTCAAATCGTATAAATTGTCCGTTGTGTATAGGGTCAATCAAGAAGAACCGGCGATAACATCTGGCATGTAGATAGTGGATGTTCAAAACATATGACTGGGCACTTTAACTTGCTGCAAGATTATCATCAAATTGATGGAGAGTATATTTCTTTTGCTGGAAACCCAAGAGGAGGAAAGATTGAAGGACAAGGAACAGTATCAAATGGAGTAAATAGTCTGGAATTTGTCAACTTTGTTCCTCAGTTGAAATACAATCTGATGAGTGTTTCACAGATTTGTGACAAGGACTTTTATGCATTATTCAATTCAAAAGAATGTCTTATCTTGAAGCCGGGAGTGGTGATTTTGGAAGAACTTATTCTCATGCGTGCTCCCAGAAGATACAACACATATAGCTTGGATATGAACAACCCATCGGGCATTGAATCGTGTTTTCTCTCAAAGGCTTCCGAAGATGAATCTTTCCTGTGGTATAAGAGGTTGGGACATGTCAATTTCAAAACAATGAACCGACTGGTTCGAGGCAACCTAGTCACTGGATTACCTCTCAAAGATTTCACTCATATGGAACACTGTATCTCATGTTCCAAGGGAAAACAGCACAAATCTTCAGATAAGCCTAAAACCACCAATTCCATTGACTCTCCTCTCCAATTGCTTCACATGGATCTTTTTGGTCCGGTGAGTGTCATGAGTCTTGGACGAAAGTTATACTATCTGGTGGTAACAGATGATTTTTCTCGGTTCACTTGGGTGTTTTTCCTAGCTAAGAAAGATGAGACGCCAGAGATTTTAAAAACCTATCTGCTTCAAATTGAGAACCTCTTCAATCTAAGTGTGAAGACTATCCGCAACGATCATGGAACAGAATTCAAAAATGCAACTCTTGATTCCTTCTGTGAAAGCAAAGGAATTTCTTGACAATATAGAACACCTCGTACTCCTCAACAAAACGGTGTAGCTGAAAGAAGAAACCGAACTTTAATTGAAGATGCACGAACTATGATTGTTGACTCTAAGCTTCCCGTGACTTTCTGGGCTGAGGCGGTCAACACTGCATGTTTTGTGCCAAATCGAGTTCTTATCACTAAAAGTTGCAACAAGACACCTTATGAGATCATGTACAAGCGCAAGCCAGTTATCGATTTCTTCAGAAAATTTGGGTGTGTGTGCACAATGCTGAACACTTCAGATCAGCTCAACAAGTTTGAAGCCAAAGCTGATGAATGCTATTTTGTTGGTTACTCATCCAATCAACGTGCTTTTCGTGTCTACCATAAGAAGAAAAGGATAGTGATGGAGTCCATTGATATCAATTGGCATGAAAACAATCATACGGACGCAGGAGACAGTCCCAATTGGCTCTTTGACGTCGATTCAGTTTTTAAGTCATTTAATCTTCTTGATTTCCCTATTGAATCAACTAATGCTAATACTTACTTCTCTGTGAACAATCTAGGGAACATAAATGATCAAGGCTCTTCCTCATCTGCTCAGGTTGAAATTCCTGTGGTTGCTAATGCTGAATCTGATATGGAGTCTTCTGGTTCTGGTGCAACAAGTGAAACTGTTGAAGACAACTCCATTCCAATAGTAGATGTTGCACCACAATCACCTGCTGAAGATCCTATTAATGATATTGCCGATCCTCCTGCTGAAAATCTTACCAATTTGGAAGAAGTCGTGGAAGAAGATGAAATTCCTCAACTGCGAATTCATAAGATTCATCCCACCAATAACATCATTGGACCACTCAATGTGGGTGTTAGTACCCGAAGTGCCTGTGAAGCATTTGAAAACAGCATGTTTTCTTGCTTCATTTCTCAAGCTGAACCAAAGAACATCAAAGCAGCTCTACTAGAAAACAGCTGGGTGGAAGCAATGTAGGAAAAGCTACAACAATTCTCAAAGCTGCATGTGTGGAATTTGGTAGATCTTCCCAAGAACAAAGTTCCAATCGGCACTCGTTTGGTTTTTCGCAACAAAAAGGATGAAGGCGGCACTGTGATTCAAGATAAAGCTCGTCTGGTGGTTCAAGGTTTCTATCAAGAAGAAGGGATTGACTATGAGGAACTCTTTGCACCAGTGGCTCGCTTGGAAGCCATCCGAATGTTTCTCGCCTATGGAGCCTACATGGACTTCACCGTTCATCAAATGGATGTCAAAAGCGCATTTTTATATGGCAAAGTTCAAGAGGAAGTTTATGTCAAGCAGCCGCCGGGTTTCATTGATCCTAATTTTCCAGACCGTGTTTATAAGTTAGACAAAGCATTGTACGGTCTTCACCAAGCACCTCGTGCATGGTATGAAACTTTATCAAAGCATCTGCTTGAGAATGGTTTCACATGAGGAGCAATTGACCAAACTTTGTTCAAACGGAAGGATGAAAAGGATACAATCATGGTGCAAATTTATGTGGATGATAACATTTTTGGATCTACAAATCCCCGTCTTTGCATAGAATTTGAGGAAGTGATGAGATCTAAGTTTGAAATGAGCTCCATGGGAGAAAGGTTCTTTTTGGGACTACAAGTTGATCAGTCTGAGTCAGGAATCCTTATCCATCAAGAAAAATACGTGAAAGAAATTTTGACCAAGTTCAAAATGGCTGATTCCTACCCTGTAAAAACTCCTGTGGAAGTTCGTCATTGTTTGACTCCTGATGTGGATGGTGAAAGCGTTGATCAGCATCTCTATCGCTCTATGATAGGCTCTCTCATGTATCTCACGGCCAGCAGACCCGACATCATGTTTGCAGTGTGCTTGTGTGCACGTTTTCAGGCTAATCCTAAACTCTCTCATTTATCTGCTGTCAAACGTATTTTAAGATATTTAAAGTATAAGCCAAAATTGGGTCTGTGGTATCCTAAAACTGACTTATTTGATCTTGTGGCTTATTCAGATTTAGACTACGGGGGTTGCAACTTAGACCGAAAATCCACTTCTGGAGGTTGTCAATTCCTTGGCAACCGCCTTGTCTCATGGCAATGTAAGAAACAATCCACCGTTTCCCAATCCACCACCGAAGCCGAATACATTGCCGTAGCCCTCTGTTGTTCCCAAGTCAGATGGATACACCATCAGATGCTTGACTATGAGATCACATTCCATGAGACACCCATTCTGTGTGACAACACTGCTGTTCCCCATATCACCAAAAACCCCGTTCAGCATTCCAAAACAAAACACATTGAAATCAAACCTCACTTTATCCGTGACTGTGTGGAAAAGAAGCATATTCAAATTGTTGAAGTCAAAACTAATAAACAAACCGCAGACATCTTCACAAAGGCTTTTGACTCTACCAGATTTGCCCAACTGGTGGAGATGCTTGGAATGATCAACTTTCAGTAAATTGTGTGAATAGGATTCTTTTTTCTAAATTCTGTTTAATGTCAAAGAAAATTCCAAAAATATTTTATTTTTATGTACAGTTTCTACGCAAATCTTTTGGGGGAGAAATATAATATTGAAAAGAATTGCGGTGTGTATAATCTTACAAGTGGTTTTGAGTTGCAGGAAAAATTGAATCTGACCTTTGAGAAATGATAGTGTCTGATCTCATCTCTTGGACATGGAATAGACCAAAAGCGATGGTGTTTACTGAGGTATAGCTGCTAGGCCCGACATATGGTTAAAACTTGTAAGTAGTGTGAAAACCTAATATATATATCTCATACTTGTGTGTTTGAACCCATTATTGAAACATCTAACCCATTTTTATATCTAAGAAAACCAATTCAATCAGATACAGGCTTACGTATTGGATTCCAATTCATACGCAGTGACCGTCAATATAACGATATTTACCACCGATGACCCCGTATGTTTTGCTTACACAAAGATCTCAGGTGCTCATCCTTTTCCCATCCACTTGGATGATTTGACCCCGTATGTTTTGCTTACGCAAAGATCTCGGGTGTTCAACATTTTTCTATCCGCTTGGATAATTTTACGACTTCTTCTGTTTTCCTTACACAAAGATCTAGAATGCTCGTACCTTTTTAATATCTACTTGGATATATTTTATTTTAATATTCTAAATTCACTTGGATATCTTATTTTATTTTGGTGGTACTTTGACATTACTAAGACGGTACCTTGGTTAATCATAAAGAGATGATAGGATGAAGATCGGTACTTCTTGAGGATTGATAGGCTTTCAAAATCATTTTATTTGAATATGTGGGGTACACCTTGTATATTGCTTAAATGGTACCTTTTAATCACATGAAATCTTAGTACAAACAAATGTTCGGGTTTACTTTGCACAAATATCAGCTATCTTCAGGGACTCACAGTAGTGAATTGCAAAAGGAAGTGTTTCAAGAGACTGACCAGATCTGATCTCATGTTGGATCTTTTTCAAGAAGATAAGTGTAAATATCTTGTGTATAATTTCAATTCTATAAAAAGTCTGTTTTAACAGTGCATATATGTTAGTCTTATTTCTGTTCTTTGAACTATCGAAACTAGTTGTACTTATCGGAACTAGTTGTACTTATCGAAACTACTTTGTGCATATCGAAACTACTTTGACATATCGAAACTACTTTGTGCATATCGAAACTACTTTGAACTATCGAAACTAGTTGTTCATATCGAAACTAGTTTGCCCTATCGAAACTAGTTGTTTCGACAGGGGCATTCTTGTCTTTTGTCTTACGAAAAATTAAATGCCTTCATAATCAATCCCTCCCTTCATACTGAGTTTCACTCGTCTTTTTCGAACCCTCTTACCTTCTCTGTCATACGCAAAAATCTCTCAAGCCTTTGGTCTGAGTTGCAAGAAATCAATGTTAATCACCTGATTTTCCCCCGTTGTCACCATCGTCTCCATCATCAGGTAACGTCTGACTACTTCCTACAGATGATTTTTCAAATCAGCAGACCTAGGGTTTCAAAAATTCAAAATCTGTTCGACTAAATCTTCATAATAACAGTCGTTTTTGTGCTTAACCACGTTTACAAACATCTCTATCATCTTTGAACTCATGATTAATGTGTACTCTTGCAGATAACAGTCTCACATTCGGTAAGATGAAGTTCCGTCACTAACAGGCCACTCTAAACCCTTCTTTAAATTGTCTATATTAGTCTAAGTATCGTGAATCAAAAGGGGTTTGGGTTTCAAAACCAAGTAGTTTCGACAAAAGGGATTCAACACTTTCAAAATTTCTCAAAAGATTTTTCATCAAAACTACTAGTTTCGACACCCAAACTTGCCCTAGTATCTCTGATCGAAACTTTCAGAAAGTGGTACTATGACCCAATCATTGGCAGTGCAGTAATAGAGTGTGAGGGCAAGGAAGACATCACTATCTTTGAACCTATGGAGCTGTTGAAATTTAAGCCTGAAGATCTGGAGATACTATTCCAGAATCACATTCAGGCATACAGTGATGAAGATGAAGCTGATGCCAAGGCATACCAAAGCTGTTGTCATTTATTGTATGTTACTAGTAAATTAGTTGTAAATAAGCAGATTAAAAAACGTAATAATTGAAACAATTAAGTAAGCATGACGCAATCATTTCCCATATGAGCAGTCTGTGACGTTTAGATCATTTCTGATGTACTATCATTTCCTCTTTTCTCAAGTTAACTTTGAAATTTTCTCCATTTTCTATTTTTGTAGAGTCTTATCTTATGTATAAGTTGTTGTCATTTATTGTATGTTTAAATAGTTTTAGACTAATTTAATTTATGTCATTTCATTAAATGTAATTTCAGTTTTCTGTAATTTACTACTTTATTAGCTAAGTCTAGGCCATCGAAACTACTTAGTTTCGATTGAGTTTGTTCAATCGAAACTAGTAGTTTCGATAGATGGTAGTTTCGACAGTTCTGTGTATCACTTGTAAATGGTCAATCGAAACTAGTAGTTTCGATTGAACATAGTTTCGATACCTGTCACTACTATAAATAGCCTAGTTTGAGAATGTTTAGGGTGTGAGTAGCGGCTGTAACCCTGAACCTTCTCTTTCACATTGTTATTGAATCAATACACTTTGCAGTTGTTTTTACACTGTGTTCTTACATTTTCATATCATTCTGTGTTGATTCATTGTGAGGTTAGCCTGTTATCTTCACCGATTCTGTTTCTACCATCTGTTTCACCACCATACACACAGTTTCCGCCTGTGTGTGTGTAATCGATCAAATCAGTGATTTAAAGAGAAATCTGGACCTACAATTTTGTTTTTGATTTTGTGAAATATTTTAAAAACTAAAAGCACTATACAAAAAATTAAAAGAAATAAAATTTAACTTCCATGAATTGAATTGATTTAAGAAAAATTAATTTTCACTTAGGATTGAACATTCCTATCAAGTTGACAAGATGCTCAAAACGGGATCGATCAAATGCCTTTGTGAAAAGGTCAGCAAGATTGTCATTCGTGTGAACTTTTACAAGTTCAATTAAATGCTTTTCAGCACAATCACGGATGAAATGATGGGGAATTTCTATATGTTTAGTTTTGGAATGTTTCACCGGGTTATTTGTGATGGACATGGTGGCATTGTTGTCAATGAATAATGGAGTTCCAGTGAAGTTAAAGCCGTAGTCTCTCAATTGCTGCTGAATCCACAATATCTTAGAACAACCGCTCGCCGCAGCAATGTATTCTGCTTCACAAGTTGAGACATAAACCGTTGACTGCTTCTTGCACTGCCAGGAGACCAGTATGTCTCCTAAGAATTGGCATCCACCAGAAGTTGACATTCTGTCAAGGTTACAACCGCCATAGTCTGAATCAGTGTAGGATTTGAAGTCGAATGACTGCTGCTTAGAGTACCAAAGACCTAATCGGGGTTTCCCTTTCAGATATCTGAAAATCCTCTTCACGGCTATCATATGTGACTCCTTCGGTTGTGACTGAAACCTTGAGCACAAGCACACAGCAAACATTATATCGGGTCTTGAAACTGTGAGATACATAAGTGATCCGATCATCCCACGGTACAATCTGCTATCTATATCCTTTCCATCTTTGTCAGGATGCAGACCATGATTGACTGGGATAGGTGTGCCATAAGTACTGCTATCATTCATCTTGTATTTTGACAAGATGTCCTGCACATACTTAGTTAGATGTAGATAAATGCCATCCTCTCTTTGACTGACTTGCAGACCCAGGAAGAACGACAATTCACCCACATTACTCATTTCAAACTTAGACTTCATCACCTGCTCGAATTCCCTACTCATCCCTTCATTGGTAGATCCAAAAATAATGTCATTGACATAGACTTGTACAAGAAGAATGCCACCTCCTGCTTTCCTAATGAAGAGGGTCGAGTCAATATGTCCACGGTCGAAACCATTAGACACTAGATGCTTAGATAGTGTCTCATACCATGCCCGTGGTGCTTGATGAAGACCATAAAGTGCTTTGTCGAGCTTATACACTTTATTAATATTATGCGGATCTTTAAAGCCGGGAGGTTGAGTGACATAGACCTATTCATGAACTTTACCATAAAGGAAAGCACTCTTCATATCAAGTTGATAGACCTTGAAGCCGACATATGTGGCATAAGCCAAGAACAGTCGAATGGCCTCAATTCTAGCAACTGGGGCATATACTTTCGTGTAGTCCAGGCCCTCTTGTTGGTAAAAACCCTGAACAACCAACCTTGCTTTGTTCTTCACAACCACATGACGATCATCCGTCTTGCATTTGAACACCCATCTGGTTCCAATTGGCAGAAAGCCTTTTGGCAAGTCAACCAAATCCCACACGTGCAACTTTTGGAATTGAGACAATTCATCTTGCATCGCCTCAATCCAGCAGTTGTCCGCGAGAGCCTCCTTCACATTCTTCGGCTCTAACTGGGACACGAATGCAACATGCAGACATGTTTCCATGACACAGTGTCAAGTATCTCTGTGTAAAGACTAGTGTTCTCAGTGATGGTTCGATGACGAGTCTGAACACCGGCATAAGGATCACCAATAATGTTGCCGATTGGATGATTCCTATGCACTCTCGTCTCTGGTACAATCAGTTCCTAAATCGCTGAATCGAGATTTGTGCTTAACTCCCCCATTTCCTGTGTTCCAGAAGAAGAAGATTCAATGTTAATTGGATCAGCTGGAGCTTCATTTCCTACAGTTGTGTTAGGATTGGCTTGAGCGTCATCTCCAACAACATGAACATCGTCACTGTTATCACTGTCATGCGTTCCAGATGCAGATGCAGCATTGGAATCAGGAGTTATAATCGGTACAGTAGCACGATTAGAGAAACTGGAGTCATCGCCGCTACCCAATAATTCATAAACATAGATCAGGAAGATTGAATGACTTGAATAGCGCATCATAATCAAAACCCCAAGCTAGACCTGTTGGTTCTGGTGGAATGTTGTGTTTACTACAATCCACTTCGAACCATTCCTCGACAGTACGAGTTCCTATATTGTACACTCTCTTGCAAGGCGAGTTGGCAACGTATCCTAAGAAGATGCCTTCCACCGCTTTTGCATGAAACTTAGACTGGCGGTCTTTGTATTGTAGCAACAAGGAACAGGGACTACCAAAAGGAACTAGGTAATCAAGATTGGGAAGTCGATTGTTGATCAACTCATAACGAGTCTTGTTGTGCCTCTTCATAACCAGAACTCTGTTTAAGATGTGACAAGCTGTATTAACGGCTTCTGCCCAGAAAGTGACAGGAAGCTTTGCATCCGACAGCATAGTCAGGAAGAATCGGCACCTATCCGAATCAAAGTGTGTCAGCTAATTATAACGCCAGATTTGATGGGTGAAATATCAAAGGCACAAGATGAAGCACTATTAGAAAGAAATATTAAACAGGAAATAATAGTAGGACAACAAGGGAATTTAGATGCAAATGCACATGGTATACGAACTAGGTTTGGCCAGATGTAGATACCTAAGATTGGCGAACTTAGAGCCAAAATACTCGATGAGGCCCATAAGTCTCGCTATTCTATCCACCCCGGGACAAACAAAATGTATCAAGACTTGAAGAAAGAGTACTGGTGGCCTAGCATGAAGAATGATGTGACCGAGTACGTGAACAAGTGCCTAACGTGCTCACTAGTTAAGGCCGAGCACCAGAAACCATGCGGTAAATGCTGCCTTTAACAATACCAGAATGGAAGTGGGAAGAGATCACGATGGACTTCATTACCAAGCTACCGCGAACAGCTAAAGGCAATGATACCATTTGGGTGATCGTCGACCGCTTGACGAAAAGTGCTCACTTCTTGCCAATACGTGAGACTTCTTCGTCAGAAAGACTAGCAGAAATATTTATCAAAGAAGTTGTGAGCAGACATGGCATGCCGCTGTCGATTGTGTCCGACAGGGATACTAGATTCACGTTAAGGTTTTGGAAGAAATTCAACGAAGCAATGGGCACTAGACTGAACATCAGCACCGCTTAACATCCCCAAACCGATGGACAATCTGAAAGGACCATTCAGACCTTGGAGGATATGCTCTGGGCCTGTATCATTGACTTCGGTGGGACCTGGGACAACCATCTACCATTGGCAGAATCTTCATATAATAACAGCTATCACTCAACTATTGGCATGCCGCCATTTGAAATGTTGTATGGGAGGTGATGTAGGACCCCGGTTTGTTGGGGAAAATTGGACAAAAGGATTTTGCAAGTCTCGAAGTGGTCAAAGCTACTTCCGAGAAGTTTAATCAAATTAAGGCTCGAATGAAAGCCGCAAAAGACAGACAGAAATCATACGCGGATAAGAGAAGAAGGGGTTTAGAGTTTCAAGTGGGGGACATGGTACTGTTAAAGGTATCACCATGGAAAGGAATCATTCGATTCAGAAAACGTGGCAAACTAAGTTTGTCGGACCTTTCAACATTTTAGCAAGAGTGGGTCAAGTTGCTTACAGACTCGACCTACCCGTTGAGCTTAGTGGAATACACCCTATGTTCCACGTGCCACACTTACGCAACTGCCTAGCTGACGACACAGCTCACATACCTTACGACGATATTGAAGTGGATAACAGTCTAAATTATGTAGAGGAACCGATAGCCATCCTTGACCGAGCTGAGAAACAACTACGCAATAAGTCGATTCCTTTAGTCAAAGTACAATGGAAGCACAGAAAAGGGTCAGAAGCTATATGGGAAAAAGAAGACGAGATGAGGGGACTATACCCTAAATTGTTTAACGTATAAGCAGTTTCGAGGACGAAACCTCTTTAAGGAGGGTAGACTTGTAACACCCCAAAAATAATAATTTAGTAAATAATAACGTGATAGAGACTTAATCGTCGTAAAACAAAAGAAAAACGGACGGGCTTGGGCTCAGCTCCAACGGGCCGAGCGAAGCCTAGGTAAATAAGGGTCAAGACAGAACAAGAACTCTTATTTCCACCAAAACTTGCAACCTAGAGAGAGAAAGGAGAGCTCGGGTCTAGAGAGAGAAAGTTGACGGATCGACCCGAAATTGAAGGAGCACGTTACTACTGAGCTCGTGAGCAAAACCTCTGAATCAGAATCACAATCCAGGTAACGATTCGACCTTAAACTGAGTTTTTCTTTGTTTTGGGGTTTCTCGGGTTTTAGCTAAATAGGAGATGTTTTTATGGATGAAACTTGAAAATAAGCTTAGAACTAGCATCTAGAGTGAAAACCGCACCTTTTGATTAAAGAAAGTTGTAAGATTAGCATTATCGGATTAACATGCAAGAATTTCGGACTTGTCTAGGAAACATGTGCTGCGTACTTATCAAGTACGCAGGAAGGACGTCCTGCGTACTTACCAAGTACGCAGGAGAAAGATCATGCGTACTTACCAAGTATGCAGGAGAAAGATCATGCGTACTTGTCAAGTACGCATGAGCAAGGCCCTACGCACTTGCTAAGTGCGCAGGCAGCAGACCAGTAAGTAAAGTCAGTATGTCTAGAATGATTAAACCGTTAGAGTCGGGGTTGGGTTTGATGTGTATTTAAACTACCTAATTCAGATCGTACGTGACGTTGTTGGACCTTGTTTAGGACAACCAAGACTAGCTTATCAGGTGAGTTCTATGTGCCCCCTTCTATGTTATGTGCAAATCATTTTAAATGTTTTAGGGCTGAAGTGTATACACTAAATGAATAAATACTATGAATGTCAATGTGATCATACGTGGTATACAAATATATAAATATATATATATATATATACTTATATATGAAAATGAATTATGAACAAAGAATGAAACGTATGATTATAAAGAATGAATGAAAGAAGGACATAACCTAAATGAATGAAAACGGCTACTCTGGTAGACGGACGACCACGTGACTATTTTGCAACCGGGACAAAAATGTTCTTTCGCAAGCTAGGACGTATAAAAAGGCACTAATGGACGGTCGAAGCAATTGCCTTAACTAAAGTTGAACGGTTGCATACATAATGGTCGCGTGGGAAACGGATGCCCTAGGGCAGACGGACAAAAGAACGGACTACGACGGTAGGACGGTTTAAGAGCGGACGGACAAAGGTTGTCGGACGGATTTAATGAAAGAACGGACGGTTTTCTAGAGTCGGACGGTTAATGAAAAGGGCTACGACGGTAGTTCTCACTGCGATGTCTTTGTGACATTCGCGACAAGTGTGATGGGTTGATCTCCCTTAAGTTTATGGCCAATAAGTGTTCTCCCCAAGTAAGTATGTATGTACATATGTATATACTTAAAATGAATGATTATGTGAGAACAGTAAAGTAAAGAATATGTAAAAGTACAAATATTACGTATGTTATGCACACATATATATAAAATATTCATGATAAGATAAGTATTATGTATGATTGTCCTTAAACTAGAACTCACCAGCGTTAGCTGACTTTTAGTATACATTTCAGGTAAAGGAAGGAAGGGTCGTGCGATGGTGTGAAGGTTACCCGACACAAGACTGACTTCCCACTTATTTTATGTTAAGACAATGTTATGTATTTAATTGTTAAGACTTTCGCTGTTATGTCATGTCATGTTACGTTATGTAATGATTGAATTCGAATGTTTTAAATTTAAGCTCAGTATTTGTGACTATGTTTATGAGTAAATCCAACAAGTGAGGTTACCCGGGAATGGGGCCTTACACAATTCCAGAGCCCGATGACTTGGATGTAGAAGTCGTCCCATGATACATAGAAGGGTCTTGTATCTGAGGTCTTCCTGAGCTCTCCTTTCTTTTTAGGTTCATGTCATGAGCTTGAACCTTTCCTATTGCCTCCTCTACTGGCAACTCATAGAATTTTGGATTTTCCCTCATCAGAGTTGTGTACATCTCAAATTTGGGTGGCAAAGCATCCAAAAACTTTTCCACCAGCTCTTCATCTGGATACCTAAGTTCAAAAGCCTTCAACTCAGACTGTAGATGATAGAATCTAGAGATGAGGTCATCTAAAGATTCGTTCTCTAAAAATCTGAAGCATTCATACTGCTTCCGGAGTAGATCCCTCTTACTCTTCTTGATATCACTATTTCCTTCGAATCTTTTCTGTAAAGCTTTCCAAAGATCCTTAGAATTGTCATAACCTCGGAAACTGTGGAACAATTCCCGAGTTAATGCCATAGTGATTAAACCAAGAGCCTTCTTTTCTCGATCATAAGCTTTCTTTTCTTCGTCAGAAAGTTTAGAGATAGGTTTGGGCATGGTTTCATCAAGATAGATGTGTGTGGGATGCTTATATCCCTCAGGGATTGGTATCCATAGCGATGAGTCGGTATAAGAAATGTAGTGCTCAAAACGTGCTTTCCAATTAGAATAATCGTTTACGTTCAGCAACTTTGGTGGTTTCTGTGGTGTACCGATCTCATTATCATAGTTTAAAAGGTTTCCAAGATTCTGAAGATTCGACATAGTGAACACTTAGTCAAATTTCAGAAAAATCAGACACAGTTGCGCACTTGATATTGGCCTTGCGCACTTGAGAAATGGTCTTGCGTATTTAAGATTTGCTCTTGCGTACTTGATAAATACGCAGGAGTAAATGATAAGTACGCAGGATATAACTTAAGTTCGCACAAGATCAGTCTTGCGCACTTATAAGTACGCAGGAGATTAGTCTTGCGTATTTAGTAAGTACGCAACAGAACTGTACTTTTTGCCAGAAATGGTAAGTACGCACAACACCTTTTCAGCAACTTTCACCAAACTATTCCGGTCACTGGAAAATCGCCGGAGATGGTAAAAGTTGGACTGATGAACAATGCAAATGAGCCAAAGGGTCAGAAACTTGTTTCTAGCCAACCTTTGATGCTCAAAACACTCAAATACACAACAAAAAGCAGTTTTTGAGTGATTTTTGCTTCCAAAATAGTGCTCAAGAGCTACCCCTATTTTATCACAAAAATCAACAAAAATACCTCTTTTTGCTTGTAAAAACTCGGTAGAAAGTCTCCAAACTCACTCACAACACTCGAAATCAGGAGCAAAGCTCTGATACCACTTGTAGGTCCCTCGAGTGTGGCGGATCGTCACATGCAAGTGGGTCTACTAGTCAGACCGGGTGCGGAATACCCGTGACTAGGTAGAGAGTCTAACTAAACAAAGTAAACCGACAAGAGAAACACTTTAAACGTTCTTTCTATTATAAACACTTGAAGGTTACAGAGAGAAGTACTGAGATTACAATTTGCGTATTTGCAACTATGACTGCGTGCTTAACTTCTGTCAACATATCCTATTTATACATGACCTGATGCCTGCGCACTTAGCAAGTGCGCAGGGCAAAATGCTCTTGCGTACTTAACAAGTACGCAAAGGTATTCTTGCATACTTGCTAAGTACGCAGGAGCTTTCTCCTGCGCACATACAAGTGCGCAAAACACTTAGAGAAAAATGCAACATTCAATATGTAAAAGTAAATACAACTCGATAAACTAATACATAAAGACTCTTACATACAAAGACAATTACAAACATGAAAATACAAACTAAGACTCTATCCAGAGTGTTTGTCACAGGAAAGTGCTTCAACAGTCACCAACGGCCGGCCACCACTCCTCCAGTTCTTCCATCGCCACCCGAGACCATAACCCCAAACCCTAGTCTAAACCATACAACAACGCTTAATAAACGAGATAAATTGTAAACGAGAGTTACCTTAGCGTGTTGTGAAGCGCCTGATCGAAACCGCCGTCCCCGTCGCCTCCCCTTTCTTCTCCGGCGTATCCCCTCCATGCTCTCCTTTTCTGCCGCTCACGCACCACCTAGGCCACACGGCCTAGGGTTTCTCATAAAAGGGTTTAAATACAATTGATAGTTACATCTTTCCCCTTGCGTTATTCCTAATGTCGCGTTTTTGGTTCGAACTAGTTATTACACGACCAACCGGTCCCTTTATGACCGAACTAACTTGTACAACTCGCTCGCTAACTATGCTATTACACCCGTTTATTAGAGATTCTGGTCTCCTCTGACCCGACCCGTCAGCTATTAAAAATCCGGGATGTTACAAGTCTACCACCCTTAAAAGAGGATTCGTCCTCGAATCCTGCGTCAGCACCAACCAATCATGACTCATCCTTCCATTCTCACTCGCGCACCAACCCTTAGGTGTCAAGCCTTCGCCCCCATACTTATCGAATCTATACTTAGTTTTGCAACTCGTCCGCCACCCTTTGTGTTCAAAGAAGTCTACTTCGTTGCCCGCCTTCAACCTTGGGACTTGTAGGATCACCTACATATCCCCCTTGCTACTCGTCTTCCCAGCTGTTATTCCTAAGGCACCCATTATCAATTATTGCACCTCTCGATCTGCTCACACTATACATGACGTCACTTCTTCTTTATGATTTCGAGTGACCTCGTCACTCTAATGGTCATACCCAAGTAATCTCCTAGCCTCGCACATCTACTCATAAGGGTAATACTTTTGCTCTTTTCCGATGATTTCCAGGAGCTTGTGCAACGCTACACCCGCCTCCACCAAATCTCTTTATCATGGTATTTATTCACCCCATCATCCTGTATTCAACACGTCTCTTAAGTAAGTACTTAACTCTCAACAGTAGAGTTATTGTCGCCCGCTCTTGGTGTCCTCGAAAGCTCACCCTCCTTCGTCATATCTGTTTTGATAGTCATACATTTTCCTTACTTGAATGCTCCACCGGAGCTCTCTTTAAACCAGTCATAAGTTTGTCAGCGTAGTCCTTTCCTTCTCAGTCACATATGTGCAATCCTTCACTTACCCTTCTCCCGTTCCCCTTCTCTCGTTCCCCTTCTCTCATCCACTTTTCTCGTCGATGCTCTGTCATTGCCACTCGACCATCGATCCCGTCTCATTCATCAAGTACGAACAGGAAGTCCGCCCTAGCATGCGCCTCAGTTATCCATCATCTCATCCATAGAGAACATATCTACTCATCCTTATGGAGCGTATCCCATGGAGACCCTATCATCGCTTTGGCCACTCTGGCCTGAAATCTCTAGCATCGTCACCTCGAACACGTCATACTAGTTCCGATCAAACGCCGGCGTAACGTTTTCATCATCATCACCCACCGCTGTACTCCTTGGCTCCATGCTCCACATTCCCGAGATATATGTATAGGTATCTCATAAGAGCACCTTTCTGATCGTCTGGCATAACGTCGAAACGCTGCGTATCGCATCGGTGTATCACCGTTGAGAAAGCCGTATAGATAGAAACACTATACCTGCACACACTGACTATCTGTCCTATGCATGACTAAGGGTGTACTTCAAGGAAATATCGACACACAACTACAGATCATTACATGTTCTACATGAGTACTAATGATCACACCTCCTAGCTTCGCACGAAGTGCACACAATCAACAAGATCTAAGTGAATTTACATGCATACAATAAGACCTCACCACTTATAAACACATGACCTCTTGAACTCTACCTTTTATTTATTATAATGGTAGCTCCTGCCACACGTCATCACCTATTCGCAAAGAATTCACACAATCGTACCCCTACGGGTAGCATTAATGGTTTAAGGCAACACACTACTCGACCTAGACATAAGTCAACCCTATACACATTCATCCACATAATATTTGTAATCATTAATTTCCACAGGACCTTGTCCTGGTCATTCACACAAGGTGAAACACACCCCTTATACTTCACACTCCACCTAGACCTTAACTCATAGATGACACTATCACACTTTTATTAACACAGAGAATTTCATGATTTATATCTACACAAGTCTACTCACAATATCTAATCAACCACATCGGCTTTTACTTTTGGTGTGAACTCACACCATACAAAATCAAATTACACCACACAAAATCAAATTACACCACACAACGTATAGCTTCCTATCGTAAGCATCATACAACACATTCATGGACACAATTATTGTTAACCACATCTAAACCACATCACGACAAAGCAAAACTCAATGTCAAAACCAAATAGTCAACATTACAGTCAAACACCGCACCACATAAGCATCTAATCAGTCAAAACGTTAATTCATCCCGTAATATCTCGTAAAAACTGTCACTACTATCGATCACTCAAAAATAAACTATCTCGAAGCGTGCTCACAAATTTGTTACTCAACCACCTCAGTTGCATCTGCTACATCCTCCTCTGGTTCTTCCTCATCGAATTCCGGATAAATCACCGTATTCTCTTGAAATAGAGCTCTCTTAGTTGTCACACGCGGTTGATCCTTCAGCCATGCAGGTCCACATCCTAGAGGGAAATCGCGTACCGCCGACACTACTCGCCTCTTCCATCCGATAGTCTTGGTCATAGCACCATGCGGAACACCGCTATCCTCCGTCCTAGTTATGCTTGGCGCAGGAAGCGCCAGCACTACTCCCATGTCACTGATTGTCTGGTCGACAGCAACTGTTGGTTCGTCCTGACGGTCCACCCTCATCCTAGTCAGAGCTCCTCGCCTGGCCGATCTAGTCCGTTTTGCTTTAGCCATCAGTACCTACACAAGATAGAACGTTGGAGTGATTACTATGGGAAAAAATTCAGAATATGAGATTAATAATAGACTGCCAAATTACGGTGATCAAATGCAATTTGGTGGTCCACATTACTGCTCGTACTCTAAACCTTTTCCATCATCTTCACACTAGTTTTCTATCTTTCCCACACGCCGGATGCGCATGCATCCCATACCACTCACTTAACACCACACAATTATATAGCAAATCATCATATATATCACACTTACACATCACATGTAGTTACACCCAAATGCAATACACTAAGCTAACACACCAAGCTATTCCACATAACGCGATTAATGTTACTCTACATTAATTAGCTCGCAACACCTGATTTCACCAAGTCACACCACACACTTCACATATTTCTACATGCTATTACAACATCTAGCGCACATCATGATCCCACACGGAACCATAATTCACTCACTCACACCAATCGTTTTACTAATCATAACACTACACAAATGGTAAATAATAATTACTGCTCAACTCAAAAGACGTACCTCTTGGCTCGCGGTTACTCGTGGTGGCATTCGTTTCACCCTTGTCCCATTTTCGGTTTAAGTTAAAGTATTTTATTTGTTTATAAATTCCAGTTTTCTCTTAAACCACGGCTCTGATAACAACTTGTAAGACCTCAACCCGAGCATCCTACAGTTGGTTCTCATAACATGTCGTTTTTATTAAAAACGCATTTATAGCAATTCAAACTATAGCGGGAGTCTTTTTAAAACTCATTTATTAACAATTAATGTTATTTGGTTTACCTTACGAATGCCTGCACACAAATCCGAGTAATGCCGCTTCCAAGCCAAGAAACGTCAATGCACCGCTTACCTGCAAACAATCTAACGTACACACAAAGTCAGCTACGCTGTGTGAGTTCTAAGAGTTTAATTTAAATAAATGCCATCACACCAAGTTCTTCGATTTAATTTACCCAGTACCATCCGGCCCTTGTAAAATATAATTATGCTTTATTAACGGATGACTAATCCCTTGTCATCCGCCGACATCCCATAACTGTTTATCTCCCAAGACGCAACGCGTACTACCAATAGAAACAGTGGTAACCTTACAATCACTACCACACAGACTCAGCATAATATGCTAACAACTCATATCCAAGAACACATATTAACTCGACTCTTAGTTAACACACCCTACCCTAGACATTAACACATCCGGCCTTAACCAAGGCTCTCACAAATACTAACACGACGCTTACACACGTCACATCACAAGTCCTGACCCAACGGTCAGTCTAACTCTACACGTCACATTCAACACGCCACGTTAACACAATCTCATACACAATAAATATGACTGATCACTAGCATGCAAATTAACACATATATGAACGCATGCAAACACATACCTCATCAATGCACCCTCGTCAGGGTTACCCTCGTCAGGGCATTAACACACCTCGAGCTCATCATTAACCTATTAAATAAATGTCACCCCTGGTGACTTCCCAAAGGACCCCATCCTCCATGATCTCGTTTGCCATGTCATAAAGACAAAGACGCAAACATAATACCCGTCCTGTCCCGTGGACAACGACACAAGCACACAACACAAATATGAACATTTAATAGCACAAATCGTCTGCTGGACTCATTAACTACACCTTCACCTTACACACCACACTAACACAACATACCCCACCTGCAATCATAACCCTTTTAACTTTAGGCCCGAATCTCCCAGCCCAACCTTTAACACGTTGCACATTAATATATTTTTGCTATAACTCACACATATATAAAAGCATACCATAACCCTACGACTCTCAATTAAGAAATTTATACTCAAATCATATTGGTTTATAACCCGTAACCCTTAACACGATTTACTAGATTAATACCACTTAAACGTGTGTACGATAGCCCCAAAACAGTAAAACGTTTAAAAGAGGAGGATTAGAAACTCACCAGTATGAAGATCCAACTCTCGTACTTCAACGGTCTCCTGGCACGAGTCCGAACCTGTCAACGTATGACCACATAATCAGCGCACGTTCTAAACATGAGTCGATTACATCTCGACATAAATGGCCCCGACACTCGTCCCGCTCGCTCCTATCTTTCGTCCATAAGAAATCCTTGTATAACGAGTTTATGCGTTACATATTCTCATAACCGGATGGGGATCGTATACCCGAACCCAAGCTTGCATGCACACGCATGCAGGGTCCCTGCAACCTTAGCCATTAGTGAGATATCATGCAATTCCAACCCACGATACTCGAATGTTTGGATCGGCTCCTGGTGCACGCATGCATGTTACCATGCACACTTTAAACTAGATAACCATACACGTGATTGGTTCTAACCGTCCACCACCGCGCACCACCGTGTACTACCACGCCTCATTCCAACATCGAGCGTCACCACCGCGGCCCATTAACCCAGTCGTCCTTGTGGTGATCCCTGTCGTCATCATCCACCACTCTTGTCGTCCTCCTCCTTGCGCCATCGTAGCAACCCCACGACCTTAGTCTACCCGACAACCGTCGAGCGCTATCCGCTGGCCACTGCCTCCGTTCTCGCGTCCTCCATGCAGCCCTGGTTGGCGTCGGCTCCTGCCGGTCTTCCTTTATCATGCCTGAACAGCCGTGTTCTCCACTTCCCGGTCCTCGCGTCGCACCTCCACGGCCTACCGACGTCTCCTTCATTCCTCCATGATCGTCACCACCGGCCGGCCACAGCTCCTCCACTGCTTCCATCGCCACCCGAGACCATAACCCCAAACCCTAGTCTAAACCATACAACAGCGCTTAATAAATGAGATAAATCATAAATGAGAGTTACCTTAGCATGTTGTGAAGCCCCTTATCGGAACCGCCGTCCCCGTCGCCTCCCCTTTCATCTCCGGCATCTCCCCTCCGTGCTCTCCCGTTCTGCCGCTCACGCACCACCTAGGCCACACGGCCTAGGGTTTCTCATAAAAGGGTTTAAATACAATTGATAGCTACATCTAGCCCATTGCATTATTCTCAATCGCCCGTTTTGGGTTTGAACTAGTTATTACACGACCAACCAGTCCCTTTATGATCAAACTAACTTGTACAGCTCGCTCGCTAACTATTCTATTACACCCGTTTATTAGAGATTCGGGTCTCCTCTGACCCAACCCATTAGCTATTAAAAATCTAGGATGTTACAAACAGACTCCCCCCTTAACAACAGCTCGGAATATGTCTTTAGTCTTATTTTCAATTGGTAGGCGTCGGCTTCCAACATGTACCCCTTGAGTCACACACACATGCCCTTTTTGTATTGCAGGCCCTTCTCTCTCCATTCATTTGTATACATAATCACTTTCTTGTGTAAAATCTCCAAGTCTTTGAGTGAGAAATTGATGACTCATCGCGTCATAAATACGAGCAATGATCTTTTTAGTTTCCTTTTCTTCAATCACAACTTCACCCGTCACACCATCAATGTACCACCACCTAATGTTACCTAGAAAATCTTGAGGGTATTTCCTTAAAGGAATCTTCTTCAGTGACTTGACTCGATTGTACTTCATCTTCTTCAATGGCTTCATAGTGACCAGGTTGATTTGTGATTGATCCGAAACTATTTTGCCCTTCTGAGGTTTAACTTCTCATTTTTCCCGATGAACCTTCATCTCTGACAATCCTCCATATCAAACCTTCAGCAGTCTAATAAGTTTTTTTTAAGTTCTTGTCAACCTCAATCTCCTCATCTTCATTAACAGATTCACCCCACACTAAATCGTCACCTTCAACATCATCTAAACCAAGCAAACATTCAATCTCTTCAGCATACTCTGACTCAGAATCATCAAATATTGAATCATCCAAGGTCTTAGTGTCCTCTAATTCTTTTTCTTTACCCTTGTCATCACCATCAGAAGATTCACCTAAAGGAGTTGAAGTCGACTCCCCCTGAACATGTGATATTGGTTGTATAAATATTACTTAGTGCTCACCACCATCACCCGTCTCGGGATCCTTATCTTCATCATCTTCCTTAGTCAAATCCACTGAGTGACATGCTTCATCTGCCTTTGCCTTGCTCTTTTCCCATCAGCGTCTAGGCGTTCAACTAAATGAGAAACCAACTGTTATAATTCCATCAATTGGATCTTTTGTGATAGAATCTCTTTTTGATGAGTATCGATAGTAGCTTGGTGATGTAACATCCCTATTTTTAAGAAAAAAAAAGTCCAAGGACTAAAGTGTAATCATCCCAAAGTTGAGGGACATAAAATAAAAAATATGAAAGTTGAGACGGTAACGAACCGCTACAGGCTTTGTAATGGTCCGCTACGTGTGGACAAAGGTAATGATGAGGGAATGACAGGCGTCCAACACATGTCTTATTGACTCAGCCCTATGGCGGCCCGCCACCAGGGCGGGTAACGATCCGCCAGCGGCAAACGGGCCCGGATGACGAGAGCATGAAGCATGGCAGCTGACTCGCACAAAAGCAAAGAGGAGCGGACCACTACCCAAATAGTTGACTCAGCCCTATTATGGACCGCCACCAGGGCGGGTAACGATCCGCCAGCATAACGGTCCGCTACGTGGGTGTCACACCAAATAGTTGGCAATGGGCGGTAGTGGACCACTACCACCTAGCTTAGCGGTCCGCCACTGCTGCGTGAACAACCCTATAAATAGGAGGCTTTGCCATTCATTTTGAAACACAACAACATCACCATCACCACTACCACACAAACACGCAAACCAAGGAGACCGGAACGCGGTTACGAGTGCGGAGCGTTAAACTTCAGAGAAAGATCTGAGAGATGTTTAAAGCAAGAAACGAACTTAGGAAACAACCCTAGGATAATGTAAGTATACTCGACTCGTACCATAGATAAATATTTACGTGAATTATATGATTACATATTATTTGTTATGTGCAAGACTAAGGTACGGGGATGAGGAATAATGGTGGGATAGTCTAAACACTAAAGTAAAATAATGGAGTAGCCACGGAATGTTAAAGGGGTGGTGAGTACGTCCCTGGTACACCCTATACATAAACCTCTTTGATATCTTGGAGTGAAAACATTACAAAGGTTTAGGGGTATAGACTAAAGATAATGAATGTGATGCAAATGCATAGAAATACGTGAATGGATGACAATGGTGAATAAGTGAATGCATGACAAAGGTGAATACATGTGTGTATGATAAGACATGCCAAATATGAATGTGTGTGATGGAACGACTCTAAACCCTAAAACGGAATAACATAGTACTCACGAAGTATTAAAGGGGTGGTGGATAAGTCTCTGGTACTTCCTATATATAAATCTCTTTAGTGCATCGTAAAGAAACCGTTACGAAGTTTTAAGGTGAAGACTGGTTGAGATTAAAATCAAACATATAAACATGCATGGTTACAATAAATGTTTGATAAATTTGGAAGGTTGTGAGTCTAAAATACTAAGGATCCCAAATGAAAAAGTGATATCCAACCTACGAGGTAGATCTCAATAAAGAAGAAAACTAAATAAAATTTCAAAGCCTAAGGGGCAGATCTTAGAAGTGAATGAGCCTTCGTGGCAAAAGCAGACCTTGCCAATACTATGACATAGGTACGGCCTAAGATGGACATGAGGGGCCCGGTGAGCCCATAAAATAAACAAATGACGTGACTGGAGGTACGTCATGAGATGGTCACGGGGTAAGAGTGCCTTGTGAAACTTGAACAATAAGAACTTAAAGGGTTCCATAATAAAATGAACGAAGCAGTGTACTTACTTAGTGTAAGCTAATATAAAAATGTTTTCCAAACATTGTTGGAAAGAAGCACATGGAATGAGGCTTCCTGAGGAGGTGGCCGATCGGAGTGGAGAATCCCTAGTTATGTATAATAGATTATTATATCCAAAATAATATTTATAAATAAAATATGCATGTGTCATCTTAATGACAAGGTTTTGAAAAACCGAGACCAATTTCCGCCATTAAAACTCTATAAATAAATAAACAAATAAAGAGAAAGTAGGGTGTTTCCAGTTGGTATCAAAGCACGGTTTGAGGGATTTAACTATCCGAAGGATACTTAAACTCAAACCATAAGTGATCGTGATATAAATAGGGATTCAATCCGAGGCCGTCCAAGGAAGCAGGTATGTTTAAATTCTAGTGCTAATACATAAATGTGTGAGTATACGTGGATTGAATTTTGTATGCAATAAGCTCCTCATGATAGTTGGGAGTATCATGACGTGTAACATATATTACCTCATACATGTCAAGTATGAGAGTTAATGTATGGTACCATCATGATATTACAAACATCATATGATAAATTATGTCAACAGATAGTAAGTCGGGAATGTGAAAACGCATGATTAAAATGCGTAAATGTGCATAAGTGTAATATGCATAGATGTGGCCTTTTGTGAAACCCTAGAATACTTGATTAGGGTTAAATTAGTACGAGGCCTATAAATACGAAACTCTAGACTATAATTAGGGTAAACTAGTGAGAGATTAAATGAATCCATGTTTCAGTAAACAATGGCTGAACATCGAAATGAAGAAATACTTGACAAAGGGAGCCACGGGAGATATACGTCTCCGCCTCCCGATGAGACCGAGGTTAAACAAGTCCAGAAAAATATCCAAAGACAAATTGATTTTGAAGCAGGAAAAGCGTTTGATGCAAATTTTCCGATTTTGCAAGAATCTCATAACGAAAAAGGCAGAAATCTGAAAGTCGATGTAAACCTATGTAATTTAAGGGAGTAGTTAATCGCTTGGAAAGCCAAAGATTGATCACCTTGATGGAAATGGTTTTCGATAAATGTCACTGTGTGTAACATCCCAGAAATTCTTAGACTAACGGTGCAGGCTAACGTGTGACCGGAGTCCCTTTTAAAGGACGTAGTTGGTAAGGATTATCAAGTAAAGCTTGGTTTAACAAAATTATAATGCTCGATAAACCATTAAAATTATAATCTCGTGAGCTAAACACATGATCAAGGAAACGCGGAGACTCGAAGTGAAATATGAGGGGTTTAAATACCTCATTATGCGGAAAACCCTACGTCGTCATGACCAAGGGTGTGCATGCGGCTGGAAAGAGACGAGTGAAGAGAGAGAGAGAAAGAGAGAGAGACTTCCGACGAGAAAGAGAGAGGGCGTCAGGAGGTGGTCCTCGACGGTGCACGGCACGCAAAGGTAATATTATTTTATGATTCGCTCACCTTGCTGATGCTCTTTTGCGTGGATCCTTGTTTCAAAGCTAAAACTATATTTTTGAAGACTTCTAATGTTTGTTTTTAATATATGATAAGTGTTTTGATAAGGGAATGCCCAGTGATGTGACCCAACTGTAGGGTGCCCAATTTGGGGGCCTAAGAAGTTGGTATCGGAGCCGTGGTTTAAGCGAAAACCGGTGTTTTATTAAATACTTTAGCTTAAACCGAGAATGGGATGAGGGCAAACAAATACCACCACGAGTAACTGCGAGCCAAGAGGTACGTCTTTTGAGTTAAACATTAATTTTTGTTAGAGTATTATTTGTGTAGTGTAACACTACGTGGAGTCGTTTGGTATGCTTATGTGGTTTAGTGATTCCGTGTGGAATCTTAAAACGAAGAGAAAATTAAATTGTTTAAATACTTCTTAGAAAGGTAATTAAATGAAAGTGTTTTCATTTAAAAGTAAAATGAGTTTTAATTTTAATAGTTTTATTTAAAAATATTTTAAATTAATTAAAGAGTTGATTACTTTAAAATATAGTTTGCGATTGACGATGAATTTCGATTATATAAGATATTTAAAATTGGATCGTGTCGATTGTTGAAAGGCGTTTCACGAACTAAAATCGTAAAATTGGTTTACTAAAATTGCACGACTTGAATCTTGCTCCCCATCATCCAAAATGTTTTTGACCCTTACTCGGTAATTTAAAACATTAAAGCAAATCCTAAATTAAAATCGATATTTTTTTGCGTCACCCTAAATTGTGACACTTCAACTGATCTATCTGAACCCCCGGTGTTAGTGAATTACCCCGCATCCGGCCCTACGGTATTGGTTGAAGGTACAATCGTGATTGTTGGGTTACTTAGGCTGGTCCTACGGTTACGATTGAAGGACAAATATCACTTAAAGTCGTATTAAGTGGACGTAGTTGAGGGAAACATATTCAAGCTTGACAATACTAGCCATGCCCCTCGAAACGAGAATTGTGTAGTTGAGACAATCGATAATCCTTACCTACCTAGTCGTGCTAGTGGAGAGTGCTCACTGAGCTATGGTGAACCGGGATCTCAGTCTTAATTATATATTTTTGCAATTGGGTCATAAATTTAATTAAGATGTTATACACGAAGATACTGAAACTTTATTTTGAATCCAATCCCAACTCCTTATTTTCCCTAAAGTCCATCCTTGAGAAGGACAAACTTGACAACTCCAACTTCATGGATTTGTACCAAAACCCGAAAATTGTTATCAGGGCTCAGAATAAGGTGTATGTTCTCGAGGAACCAATCCTAAACTTAATTATTTTTTAGCTCTTTATCACGTTTTTAAACAATCTCGTCTTAAAATAGAATGACTTACGTTTATGTAACTCGATTGAAGCGTGTCTTGGATCATCGTCATCAAGTACCCAAAATTTTACCACAACGTTTGCAATAAACCTTTTGCGAACCGTTTGACATTTCGCTTCAATCGAAATGAGCTCATATCTCTTGGTTTCGGGAGCAAGGAAATACTCTCACCACCGTGGCGTCGCTAGTAGAATGAACGGAATTCTGAGTGCTTGCGGAAGCGAAAGCCATGAGAGCGTAAAAAGTGAGCGATATTTTTTTTGTCGACCATATAACGGCTATATAACCGGGTTTTTTTTTCCAGCATAACGGCTATAACCGGACATAACTTTGGTTTTTTTTTGTCTGGTCGGATCCGGGTTTTTTTTATCCGGTCTGGTATAAATAGTGGAACCGGTCCCAGATCAGGCGGATCCCAAACAATCCAGTCCAGTCCCAAAAAAAAAACCGGTTACAACTTTATCCGATTCTAGATAATCCACCGGATCGGATCCGGATCCGGTTTTTATGCCCACCTCTAAGCATACTTGCTCGTTTATTTTGGGTTTATACCAAGATAAATGGTATATTCTGGGCTTATCCACTAAATGTAGGCCCAGCTTTTGTTCAGATCCAATAGAACATTAGTTTCATCCCATAAGCTTTACACTAAGTGGATCCTTACACTTGTAACATTTAAATTGTTCTCTTTTAGAGGCTAATGGGATTGTTGAAAACTTATTTCCTTATTCTTCATTATTTAGAAGACTAATGAAGGTTAAAGTCTATACTCGTTTAAATATTGCTCACATTGCTGAACACTAGACTAGTCTAGATTATTGTAAAGCATCTAATAAAATATTGCAATATCTATAAGAACGAGAGACTATAAGTTAAAGAAGAAGTGAGAACTTAAAACAATTGACTACTCTTATTCTAACTTTGTTGTATTCAAAGGTAACAAAATGTCAATTTGTGGGTTTATCCATATGTCAGTAGACAGACCTATCTAGTGGAGGAGTCATAAGGAACTGTTAACAACAACCTAAGTTTAAATAACATAATTGTCACTAAATGTTGTTGAAAAATTATCAGTGGACTCATAATTTAGTAACTCTAGATAAATATCATATCGAAGACTCATTGTGATAAGTCAACTACTCTTACTTATCGAACAGTAACAGTTCGAGCGGAGCTGCATTAATGTTCGATACGAAATTATTGTTCACTTATGAATTATGAACAAGTTGAGGAAACTAAATCTTTGTATCGAATACATTCATAATATGCAAATGGATCCATATAACTAAAGATCTATCACCCATAAGTCTTATGTAAGCGCTTATAATTAAGACGGGTTACTAATGACCATACGTAATTGCATATCGTACGATGAATGATTAATTATTAATGAAATTTCCTCACTTATTTGAATTTGTTTGTCTTTAAATACGTTTATGCATGCCTAAAGACGTATAGACAAGTAACTATACAAATCAACGTTAAAGGGCTTATTTGTAAATTTGATCCTAAGTTTACTTAAGTTTTAAATTGATATTGTAGTATGATTAATGGGGGTCTTGAGTTGAATACTGATTCAATGACTGTATTTCTCTGCTACAGTTGGTTTAAAACTAAAATGAGTATTAAATCTGCGCTGACTTACTAATGCTCATAATAAATGATTACTCAGCCAAGTAGGAGAATGTAAGACATAATTTATTATGTGGCTCTTATAATCATTTATCTTATTACTAAATGATCAAATGTTTTATTATTAACCTATGGCTAGTAATTAGTTGATGGGCCTAATTACTCTTAATGGGCCATTAATGGGTTTCCCCTTGGGTGTACATATATAAAGAGAGATAATTAGAGGGAATTGACTAATAAATGAATGAATCAATTACCAACACCATAGTTGTCCCTCTCTCTCTCTCGTAATCGTGAGTTCTTCCTAGGGGATCATGGCGTCTTCCCTCTATGCGTCTTCCCTAAATAGAACTCACCTTAGTCATCCTAACCGTACACCCTAAATGGATCTTCCTAGGGGATCATGGCGTCTTCCCTCTATGCGGTTAGCTTATCAAGTATGTATTATATTATTGTTTTCCCTATCATGTCACAAGAACCGATCAACAAATATATGTTAGGAGTGTTGCTACAAAGGTTTTAGCGCTCGAGTAAAAGCTGGTGAAAGTGCTAGAGAAGGTGAACGTTTGCTAGGATCTTTGAGTGGGTAAGTATAGAGAAAGATACAAGTGTAATGAGTAAGGAATAGATAGAGTTGTGAAGTTTCCTAACCATTTGCTCGTGTTGGATATGAGTTTATTTATATCAGAGCGATTTTGGAACTTTATTCAGGGGTGCCATTGGTCCTAAAAACCTTGTTGCTCTCTAGAGGGATCAAACTGTTTTTGATTATTTCTTATGTTGCGTACAATCCTGTCAGAGCCTACTCTTGGCCCCAAGGCATTAACCATGGTATTGGCACCCACGTTATCATTGTTTGACGTGTGGCAAATGTCATATCCTACATCACTTTGTAGTTATATGGATGTCTGGAACTTGTGCTTTCAGACATGTGATCCGTCTATCTATAGCTCGTGGTTCCAGGCCTCCAGACATATGGTCCACATAATGTGGATGTTTTAATCCCAGATATGTTAATTTAACCTTTAACGAGCGTAGGGTAACTTGCATTGGCTAAGTTTACATGTCTCAACTTCGAGTAAAAATATACTGATTTTGTACGTAAAAGTAGGAATATTAATTGATTCGGAAAGTTAGTAAACTACTTTTACCTATTAAAGCATTTGTTATACCTAATGAATGGTGAGAAATGAGCAGCGCCGCGTAGGTAGAGTGAAGACTCAATCACTCAGTAGGTGTTATACATGGTGAATTGTGAGTGGTGAGTGAGATTAATTTATGTTTAATAATTACAGATTAAATAAAAATTATATATATAAATAAAAGTGAATGATGGGTGGCAAGCGTCGAATTTTTCCCCTCCCACAAGCATGAGTGAAATCACCACACCATCACTTATCTCACGGAAGCTTGGCACGTTGAGCACGAGCTGACATGGCAGGCTTCCCCTCTCATAACTCACGGCTATAACACTCACTATTATGGTGGACGGAGTCGACGAGCGAGTTGGGCATGGGTTCCACGAGCTGGACGGGTAACACCGCTGCAATGGTTGCGGGTTTGTCACGGGTTGGATGACACATGTATTTTAACCCGTTGGAAGTCGTGATGTTACCGTTGGATTTGAACGTTGGGGGGGGGGGTTCAATTAAAAAAAATTCCCCTATAAATAAAACATCAAAACATCAAATATATTTCACCTACAATAACCTCTTCTCAAAACATCAAATAAAACATTTTGTTTTTTTTTTCCGTTCAAAAAAATATATATATCTCAAATCCCACAAAATTCAAAATGTTTAAGCGCTCTATTTACATCCCGGAATCATCTAATAGTTCGTCGTCATCCGACTCGAGTAGTCTTGAATTTTTAAACCTCGTTGTTCAAGCAGCCGAGGTTGAAGACACTGCAAGATAGACTCGCCGACATGTGGAACATGATCGTGTCCAAGCATATGAAATTCTAATGGCATATTACTTTGTTGAGAATCTGAAATTCAGCGAGGACGTTTTTAGAAATAGATTCCGCATGTCGAAGACACTATTTTTAAAAGTAGTTGACGACATTAATGCAAATTTCAAATACTTTCAAGTTAGTCAAGACGCACTGAAGAAACAAAGTTTCACCCCACTTTAAAAATGCACATCGTCCATAAAACAACTCGCAACAGGTAATATTCCCGATTCATACGACGAATATTTATGTATGTCCGCAAGAACCTCTAGGGAATGCCTTCAGTGTTTTTGCAATGCTATTGTTATTCTATATGGTCATGAATACTTACATGCACCAACTAGTCAAGATATTTCACATTTATACCAAACACATGGTGATAAGCACAGGCTTCTTGGGATGCTTGGTAGCATCGATTGTACTCATTGGGTTTGGAGATATTGTCCCACTAGTTTAAGAGGTCAATATAACCGAGGTGATCACGAGTACCCAACGGTCATACTCGAAGCAGTTGCGTCAAATGATTTGTGTTTTTGGCACGCATATTATGGTATTGTCGGGTCGAACAATGACATAAACGTCCTCAATCAATCTCCATTGTTCACAAATGAGTTGCATGGAACTGCTCCTAGGTGCCCATTTTTTGTTAATGGAAATCAATACAAGCGGGGTTACTATCTTGCCGATGACATACACCCTTCTTGGTCCACATTTGTGAAATCATATTTTTATCCAACCGACGTGAACCAAAAAAAGTTCAAGAAAACGTAAAAGGGGGCAAGGAAAGACGTCGAATGAGCATTCGACGTATTGAAGGCTAAATGGGCCATAATTGCATGACTGACACGTCAAATGAAGGTGGAAAAGTTGAAGAACATGATGTACGCGTGTATCATATTACACAATATGATATTAAAAGATGACGGAAATGCAATCTCACCGGTTCACATTGTGGATCCGCCTACCAATCCAGTTGTTTCGGATAATATTATAATGGAACTGTGGAACAAAACCACACACTTTTATTTGAAGTTTGATCTTACGACACATGTTGCCATAAACTTGGACATCCATCTAACGGACGACAAAGACGAGTAGTATTTTTTTTATTAAATGTACTTTTCTTAATAATTTTTTTATTGATTGTATCTGTTTTTATTAATTGTATTTTCATTTATGTTTATTTTATGAGATGTGTTTTTTTAATGAAATATTGTTTTAAAAAGATACATGCGGAATTTATTTCTAAAAACTTCCTCTTCAAATTTCGGATTCTCAACAAAGTAATTTGTCATTAGAGTTTCATATGCTTGGACACGATCACGTTCCACATGTCGGCAAGTCGATCTTGCAGTGTCTTCAACCTCGGCTGCTTGAACAACGAGTTTTAAAAGCTCAAGACTACTCGAGTCCGACGACGACGAACTATTAGATGATTCCGGGTTGTAAATAGCGCGCTTAAACATTTTGAGATTTATTTGTGAGAGAATATGTAAATAATATTGTGTAAAGATGTATATATATATATGTGTGTGTGTGTGTGTGTGTATTAGAGAATATATAAAATTAATTTTTTTTTATTTAAAGACCCTAACCCCCCCCCCCCCCACTCCCCAACGGCTAGATTCTCCCCCCCCCCCCCAAACGGCTACACTAACGTTCAAATGAAGCTGGTTCCAGCGGGTTTTAAAGCTCGTGCCCTCAAACCCGTGTGAAGCCCACAGGGCGTGCGGCGGTGTAGCCCGGCCAACCCAGGGAACCCGTGGCCAACCCGCTCGTCCACTCCGTCCCCCCTTAGGGTTGAAGAGTGTAAAAATAATATGTCACATTTTAATTGGATAAAATGAGATGGTTCCATAAGTTTTTTATTTACCACTCCCTCCACCCTTACTGGTACATTCAAATATCATGTTTTATCTTTTGAGGGATAAAAGATGTAAAAGCACTTAAAATCAATTTATGTGGCATATTCTCAACTACACGTGTCTACTTACTTTTCAATGTATTTACATCCGCTGTTACGATCATACAATACATAATTACTTTTATGAAATAATTAAAACTTTAGAAGTATGTTTTAGTTATTTCTGTCCCATAATACTCATCTGTCTATTACTCTATGTTATGTTAACACCAGATTACCACCCTACTCTAATTTTTTTACCCATTTTTCAAACTATATTGTATTTTATCTTTCATTTTTAATTTTATTTTTAATACATTAGAGAGAAAAATCGGTTGTGTGGAGACTTTGTAACGACGGCATGACACTTAGCGGGGCACAACCAACGGGCCCAGTGACGGAACTTGAACAATTAAATTCGGTGGCCAAAAATATTACACATAAAAAAATCAATTTTTAGTGGATTTGTGAAATAGATTTTAGTTTTTGTTATGGATTAGAATGGACCCAAACACTATAACTAATATGAAATAAACTTTGTTTGCCGAAATCAATAATACTGAGCAAAAGAGCGGGGAAAAACCAAAATTTTAGTGGATTTATGGAACAAATTTAGACTTTTGGTCTGGATTATAAGGAGTCCAAACAGTATAACTAACATAAAATAAACCTATTAGCCGAAGTCAATAGTTCTGAGAAAAAAAGTGTGAGGGGAGGAGCTGACCCTATTAAGTTTCGCCCCTGAACGGCCGGCAAAGGGCATCTGTGATGTTTCCCGCGGGCCCGCTTGTCCAAATTAGATAGGGGACGGGGTATGGTACATGTATACCCATTAGCATACGCTTAAAAAGTGTGTTGCATCTTTGTTTACTAAAAATAGAGACTTTTGTATTTCATACTCAAAATAGAATAAAAATAGCTTAAAATGGATTTTTAATAACCAGAACATAAAACCGACTCATGAGGCTAAGAGGGTATGGTTTCATATTCCGCACTCTTCCACGTTAGCACCTTTGTGCCACATTGGTTTCCACATTTCTCCATATCTAATGGATGTTATTTCGCATTTGTACACTATCACGTCATATTTATTTTTTAATTACATTTATACAAAGCTATAAAAACTTAAAACTAAATTCTATTTGAATTATGGGCATTTTGGTAAAAAGATATAATGAAAACGTTCAAACATTTGTTTCCATTAATGATGGAATCTTGAATTCCTTCGAGTAAATGAAATTAGAGAATTCAATTTTAATTTCACGTGTAACCAATCAAACACATTTTTTAATAAAATTTATTTTTATTTGACATGGACCAATAAGTATAATTTTCTTTAAATATAAGTTTAAACTAGGTTAAAATCTCGTGTATTACACGGGTTGAATAAATAAAATGTTATATACTTAGTAATAAAATTTTTATATTTTTAAAAACTCGTGTAGTAATAAAAATTTTATATTTTTAAAAATCTGTGTAATACACGGTTGAATAAACCGATATATTAAATCGGTTGAACTATTTATGATTAAATAATAAGTATCCGTAATCAGATTTATTTTAAAAATCTAAAAATAAATTATTTTAATATCATTATTCAATATGAGAGAAAAATCCAAAAAAAAAAATGATACAGATAAACCAGAAAGTGACACGTGTACATAGAATTTTATTTAGTAATATAAAGATTATTATTTAATATTATTATTTAATAGGAGAGAGAAACAGAAAAATTAATATTTAATAGAAGAGAATGATAGAAAAATAAAGGTAAGAAGTAAACAGAAAGCGACACGTGTCTTTCATGGTTTTCCTTTATTATATAGTACAGATATATTAGAAAAATATAATAATTAGAAAGTGAAAGAAGGCGGTAGTACATCATTTTCATATCATCATATAGATTGGAAACAAGATCCACATGTATAAAACACAACACATACTCTAATCAACTGAATATCTTTTGTTCTTAAACTATTGCTAATATTCTTATTTATGTGAAATAAATAAAAAAATATTTACTTTTTATATGTTGCAAGAAGTAGTATTCATAGAAATAGCAAAAACTAGCAAAATTATGCACATCAGGAGAGATGTCACATATATATGCTTCACTATCACCGTCGTCGTCACTCTCACCACCATTGTTACCACCATGAAGACCATTACCGCCACTACCACTACCATTTCCTTTGACACATCTAGCTGTCAAAACACACGAAAATAAAAGATGGAAAGGTTAACGGATTACCTTTTCAGAGAAATTAACCACAAGTCAATAAGTCAATAAATTCAACTCTCAAAATTAGAAGCAACATGCACATGATATTGGCACGGCTCAATCAGAAAAGCAGCATTCAATTCATCATTTGAGCATCGCGTTCTTATTGAACCGAACCAATATCTCGTTCAACTGCTCTACGACAACCCAAATAAAAAAGAACTCCTAAAGCATATATACATATTATCATGTATCAAAGTTATATATATACAAAAAGCAAATACATAAGAAAGAGAGGTAGAAGAGAGGATGGTGGTGGTGCATTGAAGGAGTGGAATTAATGATTCCAACTACCCAAACGATGGAATTAAAAAGGGGGAAGTTGGATTCTGAATTAATGAAAGAGCAGGAATCACTAAAAGATTTCACTAGGGGACAGAGGATGTTTTCCCTCTATTTTTAACCAAGGTTAATTGCATCCTAGTGGTAAAGGTGTATACAATATATCCAATACTTCACTAAAATAAAGAGATATTGGGTTTAAATCCCACCTTTGATAAGAAAAGTGGGTCCAGGTTAGGCCAGATGGTTTTATCACCTATAATGGGTTTCCCCCTCTGAGGGTGGTGGAGATGATCGGGTGGCATCGTGGCCCGTCGGTGATCCAATATAAGTTTCGAGTTTAGGTTATGTGAAACTCAACTTCGAGCTTGTCTATTGAAAGAGCTCCAATAGAAATTTCAAGTTTAGGTTTAGGCTCATTTATTAAAAGAGCTCTGATATAAGATGGAGTTGGTTTAACGATGGCTAGATTTCACGCTTTTAGCAAGCTGATTTTAGGCTCACGATGTGTATGTAAAGTCGTTTATTTTTGTAGTTAGACGACTAAAGTAATTAAAGTAGTTTAAGTAAATGGAAAGAAAAAAATATTTTGATCCTAACTGAATTTCTTATGACCAAATAATTTAAAGCGGTCAGTTTTTTGGTTTGGTTCAAAAATATTGACCACCCAACTTAAATATGTCGAAAAAAATTTATATATCTTCATTAAAAATTAGGAAAACATTGCTTGAAGCCTTGAATCTAGCCCTTTCTCATTAATGGACTACCGGCGTATATAAAGGAGTGTGTTTGGTTCGATAAATTCCTACCTTTCTATCTATCTATGATATGTTTGGATTTTTCAAAACTCCATAGACATAGAGGAGAGAAATGCTATCCCAACTTGGACCAAGACAAAAATTTTTACTTCTTCAAATAACAATTAAGGTGAAATAGGGTTAGAAACCACGAATCTCTTTATGATAAACAGATCTGTTTTGCAAGTTCCTTATTACAGATAGTTCCTACAAAGGATCAGACTAATGATGTATACAATAGTTGAATTCTCGGAGTAGATGCTACATGGTTGGTTCTTATCCTTCAGAGACTACGAGTGTAATAGGAGCATCCGTTGACAAAGGATCACCGTAAGATGATCATCTCATGGCCATTGAGAGCGAATCAAATAACATGGTTCTACTTTTTGACTTACTCTTATGGAACCCAGATCGAAAAGATTGAAAAAATACTATAACATGATTTATATCTAGTAAATTGATCAACACCTCCTGCTTACTTTTATTCACGCCAATATAGTTGTCATTATCTCCCTTTAAAATTCATTCTCTCTCCAATGAGTTTGACCACATTGGCTCTTCGGGTGGTGGGTTTCTCCTTAATGGTGAACAAGTCACAAGCGATGTCAGTGTTTGCAGGCGTGGGTGACTTTTTTCCAATAGATTTACCCCGGTGGTCGGGCTTATATTATACATTGGCTGTTCAAAAAAATCATTTTCTATCACACACCACACACATACTTAGTGACATATATTAAATACAAAAAAAAAATCAAACAAAGAACTATATAATACAATTACATGTACGTAGTCTTATGCTATGTATTTATAGGGCTCACAATTTATGAATCGATACAAAGTTAAACAAGTTAGTGTTTATGATAAATGCGTCCAGGTCATAAACGAGTTGATACACTGTGACACGGTTAAAAACATGTCTAAACCGGTTCAACCAGTTTAAATAACCGTGTTAACAGGTAGACACAAATTTATGAACATTTTATCAAAATGACATGCTTTTATTATTTTTTACAAATAATTGCACATATCATAATCCTCTAACCCTAATTAGAAAAGTATAATGTATTTTGAGATTTTATTTCTTAACCTTAATTAGTCGCAAGTTGCTTATTTTTTGTAGCTTTTATTAAATCATGTTAAATGTGTTAATCATGTCTTTTCGTGTTATTGGACTCGTTGTATTTAATCATGTTAAATGTGTCGTCTCGTGTAACATGTTTATTAAGCATATCTGTAGGTCCTGATTTCACTCAGACGATCAATTACACACACACAGGCGGAATCTGTGTGTATGGTGGTGAAACAGAGGAGAGAAACAGATTTGGTGAAGGTAACATGCTAACCACACTCAGAATCAACACAAGAATGATATGAAAATGTAATAACAATGCATCAAACGAGTGCGCAAGATTGTATTGATTCTCAAGAACAGTGAAAGAGAAAATTCAGGGTTACAGCCGCTACTCACACCCTAAACATTCTCAAACTAGGCTATTTATAGTAAGTGACAGGTATCGAAACTATGCCAACCGAAACTACTAGTTTCGGTTGAGCATTTACAAATGATTGAACAGCCTGTCTAAACTTACTATCTATCGAAACTACTAGATTTGATTGAACAAATCTCAATCGAAACTAAGTAGTTTTGATGGCCTAGACTTAGTCTAATTAAAACAATAATTACAGAAACTGAAATTACAATAAAGGAAACTAAGTTAACATTGTTCAAAATACATTAATGACAACAACTTAATAAAATACCAGACTCTAGAATCTCCCCCTATGTTGTTGCATTACCGTCTTCAGCTCTTCTCAAGCAGCTGGTCCTTCAGTTTGCTTCTGGACGTATGGCTTCACATATAAGGTCACAACCCTTTGATATGGTTTGGAGTTGAAAAGGCACGGACTTGGACAGTGTGACAATTTTGTGACTTTGAGCTGGTTGGTACCTTAGAAAAACATATGGCTTCTTAGTCTTGGGATGAAACCTTGTCTTTGAAATCTTCTTCTTTGTCTTTCTAGGCTTCATCCCTTTGAAGTCATTGTTGACTTGGACGTGTAGAAAATGCTTAAAGTCAGAAGCCATCATCACATTACCAGGATTTTGAAGTAGAAGTTTGGCCAGATCTCTTAAATCATAGAATGGGAGATTTTGAAAGTCTGTCATGTTCTTGAAGTGCTGAACCCCACCCTTGTACCTTCTGATTATAAAGAGCTTCCTTTCAGCATCATACTTCTAGCCAACAGGAGGCTTCTTTAGTTCTTGATGCTCAGCTATCCATTCATATGTTTGGGGACTCTCCTCCTCTATTATCTTACTCATCCATGGTTTCTTTGGGTTTGGATAGTTGGGATCAGGTGTTGGTTGAATGGGTACATTTGGGGTTGATTGAGTTGAAGTTTGTTCAAGTTCTGTTTGAGTGGGTTCTTCAGTGACTGTTGGCTTTACTAAGTTGACTTGGACATCTGTATCTTCTAGATCATCTTCAGAAATAGCCTGAATCTCATCTCCCTCTTCTGTGAAGTACCAAACCTTTTCAGTATGTAGGTCTTTAGTAGGTAAAATCTCTGGATACTGGTTATTAAAACCAAATTTATCCATCTCCTCCAACAGAGCATTGAGTTCAACATCAGATCCAATATCTTCTTCATCAAGAACCACCACTTCAACATTTGTTTCAGTTCCCTTCCCGCGATCCCTAACTGCTTTTCTTTCACTAGCAGATGGAAGGTCGAACTCTGGTTCTTCAATTTTTACTTCCACAGCTTCCTTTGTCTTGGCAGCAGAGCCAGAATAGATAGTCATGGCAGACTCGAGGTTTGTGACAAAGGTAGGGGAAGAGGGTTCAACACCAGAGGTGGTCTCCCCCTAAACTGCAGAAGTGGTTGCTTGTTGCTGCACAGGCTTGACTAGTGCAGCCTTCAGCTGCTCAACAAGTTCATCTAAAGACTTGAATTCTTGTTATTGTTTTGATATTTCCTTTTGTTGAGTTTCAAGCTGGGTTTTTTAGACCTCAAGCTGGGTGTGCAACCCTCCAACTTCCAGTTTTAGGTCTTTGACATCCTCTTTGCACTCATTCAGTTCAGTCCTCAAACTTTCAATCATTTTATCTTTCTCTTAAATATGATCTAGTAATTTCTTCACTTCAAGGCTTAAAGTCTTGACCCTTGGTACAGAAGATGTTGGTTCATGAGCAGGTGATGTAGGTGGTGGGGTGTTGGTTGTGGTGTAGGTTATGGAGTAGAGTGTTCTGGGATGTCAAAGAGAGATTCAGAGGATGATGACAGTTCTTCAAGCCCAGTCTTAATCTTCTTTGACCTAGGCTCTTCTAGTTCATAATGTGAACCAGAGTCGGCTTTTCTTTTGGAGGATGATGCAGGATGCTCAGTCCTTTCATCAGAATCGGACTTGTAGTAATCAGAGCCATAAATTCCTGCATCTAGTGTCCCACTAGACTCTTCAACTTCCTCCTCAACCACTTGTATATTAACATCAACTTCATCAGCAGGCACAATTGGAACTTGTACTTCCTCCTCTTGAACTGCCATTGCAGGATCAATAAAAGGGGCTTCAACAACATGTTCAATGATAGGTTGTTCTTCATCTTGTTCTTGAGGGATTTCCAATTCAACATCAGGTTCAGCCACTTGTTGGTCACCTTGATCTAGTTCCATTTCCTCTTCTTCTTCCTTAGATGATGACAACTCAATTTCCAAATTTGGATCCTCATCAGGAACAAATTCTTCTTCGTCTCCAATAATATGACCAAACAGAGGGATATTAGCAATTACTCTGTTGGTCCTTTTGTTTGAGCTCTTCATATAACTTAGAGTCTTGGCAATCATGTGGTCAAAAACAAAAACGTTGCCACCTTGCTAAAGATCTGGCTGAAGATGATTGATGATAATCTGAAGGAACCTTGGGTAAACCAGAAACTTCTCCTTAACTGCTCCTGTCAAATTCTCTTTAAGATGTCTAAATACCAACCCAGAAAAGTTGTAGTTTCTTCCTTTGATTAATCCCAACATAGCAGAAGCCACCATGATGTTAGTTGAGTCAAAGCCACCCTTTCTGATAGATAAGCAGTGAATGTACACATGTACTATATATCTCCAATGACTTGGCAAGGAATTCTTTATGATCTGACCACTTTTGAACTCATCAGGATGTCCCATTCTTCTGAAACACTCCTTAACATAGAAGCTTGGAATTCTATTGGTGCCGCTGGGTCGTCATTGAAATTTAGTACCTCTCTAACAGTAGCTTCAGAGAACAGTACTTGTTGATCATGTACTATAGCTCTGATGTGCTCCACATTCTCCACGGTCACAATCCTTGCAGTTTCCCAGAATTGCCTGATTGTGGTTTCAAATACATGCACATTTTGACTGATGGCAAAGTTGATAGTGGAATTGGCCAGAAAGTTCAAGACTTGAACAAAATCAGCACTCTTAGGGTCATTTGCATCAAGGAAAGCACATACATTGTGTCTCTTAACAAACAGAAGATCCGTATATGCGACCACACAGAATTCATCAAGTGTGACATTTAGAAAAATTTCAGCAGAAACTTGATCGAAACTATGTAATCCAACACTTATAGAATTTCAGAAGCAGGCCTTATTGAAACTACTAGTTTCGGTCAACACTTGGAGAAATTTCAAAATTTGGTGACTGAAACTACTTAGTTTCAGGCAAAGAGACTTGATCACAGTTTTAAAGACTTGGGCATATTTGGGTATCGAAACTACTAGTTTCGATTGAAAAACTTATGTAAATTTTGAAAACCCTTTTTAAAAGAGAAACACCCTTTTTATCGAACTTACTAGTTTCGATGCCCAAACCCTTGAACAATTTATACAAACTCAAACACACAGAATCAAGAACTCGAAGGTATATACCAACACAGACACACTAATCAAACAGATGGAAAAAATAAAATAAAGGGTAAGAATAGCCCGAGGTTGTCGAAACTTCATCTTACCGAGTTTTATACTGTAATCTGCAAATATATACAGTGGACTCATGAGATATCAACAATGGAAAGATAATAAACAAGAATTAAACATGAAATAACCAAAATTATGAAGATTTAGTCGTCAAAACCCTCATATTTCAAACCCTAGGTCTGCCTTTTGATCAACCACACACATTTGAACCAGAAACATTACCTGATGAAGACGACGATGAAGGATCAGGTAACGAACACTGATTTTGCAACGTAGACAGAAGGCTTTGAGAGAATTTATGTATGAACAAGGAGGTGTAAAGGTTCGAAAGAGTGCAAGTGAAGCTTGACGTGGAGGATACCTGATTATGAAGTCATTTAATTTTCTCATGACACAAATGGCAATTTTACCCCTATCAAAACTACTAGTTTCGATAGGCAAAGGAGTTTCGGGTGACTGGATAGTTTCAGGTGATTAGGTAGTTTCACGTGAGAAGTTTCGGTTGACTTAGGAAGTTTCGAGTGGCTAGGGTAGTTTCGGGTGACTGGGAAGTTTCAATAGCCATTGAAATATATAAAAGCAAAAAACTCAAATATTTACAGATTTATACAAGATTTAAGAAGATAAAATGAAGTAAAACTTTATAAAAACTATTTACACTTATCCTTTTTGAAAGATCCAACATGAGATCAGATCTGGTTAGCCTCTTGATACACTTCTTTTTGCAATCAACTACTGTCAGTCCCTGAAGATAGCTGATATTTGTGCAAAGTAAACCCGAACATTTGTTTGTACAGAGTTTTCATGTGATTATATGGTACCAATTAAGCATGATACAAGGTGTACCCCACATATTGAAATAAAATGGTTTTAAAAACCTATCAGTCCTCAAGAAATACCCATATTCATCATATCATCTCTTTCTGATTAACCAAGGTACCATCTTAGTAAGTCAAAGATACCACCAAACCAAAAATAAGAAATCCAAGTGGATTAGAAGATTCAAAATGAAAAATATCTAAGTAGATATTAAAAAGGTACGAACATTCTACATCTTTGCGTAAGCAAAACAGAAGACGTCGTAAAATTATCCAAGTGAATAGAAAAAGGTTGAACACCCAACATCTTTGCGTAAGCAAAACAGACGGGGTCAAATCATCCAAGTGGATGGGAAAAAGATGAACACCCGAGATCTTTGCGTAAGAAAAACATACAGGGTCATCGGCGGTTGATATCGTTACTTTGACGGTCACCTGGCGTATGAATAGGAATCCAACACGTAAAACTATATCTGGTTGAATTGGTTTTCTTCATAGATAAAATGGGTTAGATGTTTCAATAATGGGTTTAAACACACAAGTATGAGATAAGATTTAGGTTTTCACACTACTTACAAGTTTTAACCATATGTCGGGCCTACCAGCTATACCTCAGAAGAAGAGAATGAAAAGAAGAAGAAGGAAGATGCTAAGTTTAGAATCACTGATTCTAAATTAGCAAAAGAATTAAGAGAAGAGTGGACTGAAGCTCTGATCTCTCAAGGTGAGGATGCAGACTACCTTGAGAAACTTTCAAACAAAGAGATTTACAGAGCCTTCATGGGTCAGCAGGGTCAATTGGCTAGCAAGAAAAAGGCTGAAGAAGAAGAAAAAGCCAAGCTACAGTCCAAGAAGACCATTGCACTGAATAAAAGAACCCATGAAGAAAGGAAGGTCATGATTGACTTCCTTAAGGCTAGAGGAGACAGTGGAAGGAGGCTAGGTCCAATGAATTTCATGAACCTGCAAGCCCTCTACTTCAAGGTTAAAAAGGATGAGGAAGAAAGACTAGGGAAGAAAGGCTCCAAGAAAAGGGTACTTATCAAAGAAGAAGAAAAACCAAAGACAAAGAAACCCAAGCCTTCTCCCTCACCTACCTCTTCCTCAGTCCATCATCCTTCCACTCTCCTCCCCAAACCTTCCACTCCTCCACCCAACAAGTCCAAATCATCCCACCCAGCTCCCACTCATCAACAGCCTCCCTTGAAGAAATCAAAATCCTCATCTAAACCTGAAGACTCAAGAGACATTGTTGAATGGGTCTACAATCCACAGGGTCAAAGGTTTGAGATCTTCAGGGGGAGAACTGAAAGAAGAAGATCTACATACAGGTCTGTTGATGAGGTTCTGCAACTACCAGATTCAGACCTAAGAAGAATCATGGAGCTGGGTGAAGCTCATGAGCCTGCAAATGAGAGAGGGAAACATCTTATGCTAGCAATCAGACATTACTTCAACCCTAGCAAAGATGTGGTCATGGATATCAAACCACTCAAGTCCCACTCTCCATTTGTATCTTGGTCCTACAATGCTGACTTGGATGAGTTCACACTAACTGATGCCAAGAAGCAGCAGATGAGATGTTCAAGCAAAGCAATCTTCAAAATGCAACCCAAAGACATCAAGACTCTGTCTGAACTTCCACTGAACAATCCCAGCAAGGATCCAAGAGGATATGAGGTTGAAAGGATAGTCAGACACATGCAAAAGCTTCAGCAGCAAAGTGATTAGAAGAATTTTGGTTGCATCAGTCTAGGGGGAGTTTGTAGAACCAAAGACTGATTGCTACCAAATTATTCTAAGTACAATTACTGCTGATAAGCTTATCAGCAGCAGTCAACACTTGTTGCTGCTGATAGGCTTATCAGCAGCATTCAACACTTGTTGCTGCTGATAGGCTTATCAGCAGCACTCAACACAAGTTGCTGCTGATGGGCTTATCAGCAGCAGTATTCTCAACTTTGCTGCTGATAGCTTTATTCACTGAAGACCAAACGTTGCAGCTGACTATCCATGCCAAGCGTCTCTGACAACTTTCTGCAAAAGCAACTGCCACACTCCAAGCAGAAGGAACCTCAGTGGTGCAACCAATAAAGGACCTTGTTGCGCGTCTCCAAGCATGCAAACAATGATGCCTAAGAAGACGCTTCAATAAAGTTATCTAGATTAGCCTTTGCGTATAATTTAGATTAATAAACAAGATCAACGGTCTGTGTTCGATCTGATCCTCAGAATCAAGGGTTTGTCTTGATTCTGAGTTACTATAAATACTGTGTAACCACTTCATTGTAAGTGTGCTTCTTCTCAGAGTTTTCATCTGTAATCGTTTATTCACTAAGCTTAATACAACAGTGATCTTACTAGTATTCTTTCTGTCTGTTCGATTACATTTGTGTAGTTGTTATTGTTTCCGCCAATATCAACCAGAATAGAATCACCTTGTAATCTCACGATCCTACAAGTGGTATCAGAGCTTTGGCTCAAGATTAAACAAACTAACATTTGTTTAATCACTTTCTGATTCTATTCTAAACTCTATTCTTAATCAAGTCACACAAAACAGAAATGGCACAAAGTAATGGATTTGAAGACATCGGCAGTATCAACCGACCACCGAGGTTGGTGTCTGGGGAGGACTATGATATGTGGAAAAACCGTATGGAAAGCTTCTTCTGCTACCAAGAATACGGAATGTGGAAATCCATAAGGGATGGACCTTATATCCCCATGGTGGCCTCGGCTGACTCTGGAGGACCACTAGTCCCGAAGGAACCCTCCAAGTATTCTGAAGAAGACATCAAGAAAATGGAGGTGGACTTCAAGGCATTAGGAGCTATCCAAATGTGCCTTCCAAATGAAGTTTTTCACAACTTCAGGGCTTACAAAACCGCAAAGGAGTTATGGGAAGCCCTGGAGAAGATGTTTGCTGGATCTGAGGAGGTCAAAGAAAACAGACGTGACATCCTCAAGCAACAGTATGAGAACTTCGCCTGGAAGGAAGGTGAGTCACTAACAGTTTTATATAACAGGTACACGTATCTGGTAGGAGAACTGCAGTGCTCCAAGGTGACCCTGGAAAATGAAGACATTCTGAAGAAGTTCATAAGATCTCTTCCCACCTGTTGGACACTATACACTGTGTCCATCAGAAGAACGGAGAATCTAAAGACTCTCCAGATGACTGAGCTCTTTGGCATGCTTAAAACCTATGAATTAGAAATGATTCAGGCTAAAGAAAGGAGCTCCAGTTATCAATCAGCCACCACTTCCTCCACCAACACCTCAGCACTTCACTCTGATCATTCTGGTCCTAGTGCAAGCAACTACCATCCTCCCATTGTCACTCATCCTCAAACACCAACTGTTTCACAATCCAACTCATCTCCATTTCTTCTAGAAGCGCCTCCTCAACAGTCAACCTCTACTGCCTTTGTCTCTGACAGCTTAAGCAGCATGTACTTCATTAAGGAGGATTTGGAATGCTTTCATCCAGATGATCTGGAAGAAATGGATATTCAGCACTCTTATGCAATGCTCTCCCTCAGAGCAAAAAGGTTCTACTCTAGAACCGGAAGATCTGTTCCAAACAACAACTCAAACACCAGAGTTGGTTTGGATAAAAGCAAGATCCGGTGTTACAACTGTAACCAAATGGGTCACTTTGCCAGGGAGTGCAAGGCACCAAAAGCCAATCAGGGTGCCAGCCATCAAAAACAAGCCTATCAGCAGCAAGCCTATCAAGGACAGCCCAGGCAGCAGCAGCAGCAGCAAGGAACTCCTCCAGCACAAACTGCAGCATGTTCAAATGTTGGAACTACAGACTTTGACTGGAGTGTTCAATATGAAGATGTTTCTGCCTCCAACCAAGCACTTATGGCAGACAATGCAGAGATACCACCTCAGGTATTTGAACATCTTTGCTCTCAAGCTTGCATTGACAAAGTTTTAGGTTATAGAAAGCATAACCAAAATCTGATAGATCAAAATGAAGAGTTTCATCAAATGAAGTCTGAATTCAAAAAGGTCGAAGATACTTACAAAGAAAAAATTAACTGTCTTAAGAAAGAGATTTCTTCATTAAAACACGAACAAACTAATCTAGAAACTCAGATTGATGATCTATTAGTAAAACTTAAAGCTACCAGAGCTGAACTGGCTGAACAGAAAGTTCATGTTGAAAAATATGAATTTTCATCTAAAAAACTACAAAGATTGTTAGATATTCAAGTCCATGAAAGAGTAAGAACTGGACTTGGATATCATAGTGACGAGTACCAGACAGTTCCTCCTCCTGCTGATTATGTTGCCATTCACCAACCAAGCTTCAATACTGCAAACCTTGACATGGCAAACCAAACCCTTGATCCTTTAATGGATGCATGTGTTGTGGAAAACTGCTCCACCTCTTCAGAATCTGAGTCAACCTGCTCAGACAATTGTGAAACTAGTGCAGTCCCATCTGCTCCTATCTCTGAAGCTGTTCTAAACAAAGCTGAATTTCCTGTTGTTACTCCAGCTATTCCAGCACCAATCCCATTCAAACAAATCAAGATTAGCTATCCTCCAGGTGGAAGAAAGCTAAACATTGAAAAGGGAGAGACATCAGGTTTCACCAACCCAAAGTCTCAGTCAAAGCCAATCACAAAGAGAAGGGTGTTTGATATCTTTCATGCACCTGGAGAAAAGGTTCCTTATGTTCAAAAGACACTAGAAGAAGCCACTTTTGAACATAACAAAGCTCATCCCTGGAACTTCAAAGATTTGTTTCAAAGAAAGGACTATGTGCACTTTCACAGGGACAAAACAGCTCTATCTTGCCTTGTTTGTGGCAGATATAATCACACTGCCAGCACTTGCTTTCATTATCTGGAATACCAACGAAACTCAAAGCAACATGCCTTTGAAAAGACCAAAAAAAATAAACAGGTGAGAAGCTATGATGCAAAGGCAACAAAGTTCAGGGAGTCTCTATCTCCTCCAAGAGTGAAGGTTCCTAAGCCCAAACAAACCTGTATCATTTGTGGTGAATCAGACCACTTTGCTGCCAAATGCAGGTTTAATCCATTCAACCAGTTTGCAAAGTGCTCATCTAGGTTTACTCCAACAGCAGTGAACAAAACTGCTGCTGATCCTAAAAAGGCTAGAAAATCTAAGGTTAAGCCTTCAGTAGCAAAAATATCCACTGCTGACAAAGGGAAATCAAAGGCAAAGCCTTCAGCAGCCAAAATTCCTGTTGCTGCTCCAGTAAAGCCATCAGCAGCAACAAAATCTGCTGCTAATAAGTCAGAATCTTCAGCAACAAAAACTGCTGCTGATAGAATAAAGAAAACTGGAAAACCACCAATAATGCAATGGAAAGCCAAATCATCAGATACAACGTCGGATGCTGAAAAGACCAAGAAAGCTGGAAAACCACCAATTCAACAATGGAAGGTAAAGAATACACTAAGTATTGTCATCGGTTAAGATGGATGCATCTGTCTTCTGTTGTAAATATGTATGTCTATTGTTGTAAATAAAAGTTAGTATCAGCAGCACTTTTTCACTGCTGACAGTTTTACTCTTCAGCAGCAAAGCCTTTGCCACTGATCTCTTTAAGTTATCAGCAGGAACAAGTTTCCTGCGGATAGCTTTAAGGCGGTCAGCAGCAACATCTTTGCTGCGGATGAATACATCCATCAGCAGCTACCAAATCTGCTGCTGAAAGACTTAACTATCCGCAGCAACCAAGTTTGCAGCGGATAGCTCACCATCAGCAGCAACCAAGTTTGCTGCTGATGGGTAAAACAAGTCTACATTAACTTTTACCCACGGTAAAAACTACTCTCAGTCTTTACCATGACTGCTCGAGTGTTTTACAGCTGTAACAGTGAAAAGTAAAAAGGGTTGTACTGTACAAGAAAATTTGCTTTTTCCCTCGTCTGCCGTTATATCAAAATCCCAAACGTCCCCACAACCTCTTCATATTCAATTTCAAACCTAACTTCCATCACTTTCTCTCCCGTCCCCACAGCATTCCAAGCCCTCCATACTTAACCACCATTCAAACACCCTTCCCTCTTCCCTCCAAATCCATAACAATGGCAGGCGCGGACATAAACAACCCCAACGACAAGTTTTCCCCATATCACAACCTAACTGCATACCTAATCAAGGGCAAGAAATCCGAAGGATTCGATGATATGATCGACTTCCTTTGTCGGTCCAAAATCCGCCATGCCCTAACAGTCAACCCAACCATCTACACTTCCCACATGGAAAATTTTTGGAGCTCAGCCGTGTATTCCACTGAACAGGGCACTCCTCAAATCAAAGGCACAGTAGACGGCAAGGAGATAATCATCACTGAAGCCAAGCTCCGCCAACACCTCAAGCTTCAGGATGAAGGGGACGCCATCTCTTACCCAAGAGACGTATACATGAGGACCTTTGTATCCATAGGGTACACTGGAAATCAAACAGAGTATACAATAGAGAAGGCACTCATGGGTCCCAAATGGAAGTATCTCTGCCACACTCTTCTCCAATGCATATCCCAGAAGAGGAGTGGCTGGAACCAACTTAGCTCCGGACTTGCGTCGGCAGTTCACGGTATGATAACAGGGGCAGGTTTCAATTTTTCCCACCTCATTCTTGAAGGTTTGAGATACAACCTTCAAGAAGGGGTGAAAGCACAGTTCTTCATGTACCCAAGATTCTTGCAGGAAGTGTTCAATATTGAGCACCAAGATCTTTCAAAAACTGCAAGAATCTACTCAATACTGGGACATAAGAACAACATTTTTCAGAGCATGAGAACAGTTTCATCAAAGTTCTCAGGGGCCGATGTTCCATTGTTATCTACAATGTTGAACACGCAAAGTGCCTAGGGTGACAGTTCAGCAAACCCAGCTGATACTGATCCCACACCCTCCTCCTCACTGCCACAAATTCAAACTACTGTTTCCCTTGATCGAACCCCTGTGCATTCTACTGAGGATGCACAGGCACATACATCACTCTCCCACAGTTTGATTGCTCAACTGGAACACAGGGCCCCAGTTGCAGCCAAGTATACAAGAAAGAGGGGCAAGAGAACTCCTTCTTCTCTTGCCTCCAAGGCCCAAACCCAAGCCAACATCCCTCACTCAGAATCACAACATTCTAGTGAGAATATCATAAGGGAATGCCACATTGTTAGAGAGACTCCTTCGGAAGTCTCTCTATTAGGATTAGGATCACTTCCCGGATCCATAGATCAGCCCTTTGAGCCATTCCTATCTTCCTTGAACTTAAGTGTTGAGGAACCTGACCAAAGTGATGTACCTTCTCCAACTACCACTATTCAGGAGGTACTGATTGGTCTTGCTTCCAAAACACCCAACCCAAGTTCTTCACCCTTGGAGGTCCACTCTGGGAGTATTGAAAGAGTGGATGTGGACGAGGCTGTCACTACTGCTGGTCCATCAACTGACCAGGAGGACAGTGACAACATCATTAAGACCTCAACCACGGCAACTCATGGTGAGGGTGTTTCCTTGGAAACTCCCTTCACTGAGAGGAATCCCAGGCGCCAAGAAACCATGGGTGATGGGGATGCTGAGGCTAGGCCTACGGCCCCATCTAGGTCCAAGGATTCCACAACTGTGGATGAGGACAGACTGAAACTTCATAACTTGGAATTGACGGCCAGGGTGGCTATGCTAGAGGCTGAAATGTCCAAACTAAGACACCAAGTCGCTATGCATGCAGCCCATAAATGCCCAACTCTAGCCACTCCCTCTCTTGTATCAGTAGGCACCCAAACGGATGCTTACCTGTCTGCTGATGCAACCAAAAAGGGGGAGATGGTTTCTATGGAAGAAGATACAGACAGTCTGGACGACTGGATTCAAGAGCAGTTTGTTCTTCAAAGCTCACAATACAAGCCAGCTTTTGTCCAAGTTCATGACTTGCCAGCCCCAGATAACGAAGACGAAGAGATATCTGAAGACTGGCAGTTGGTCGTCAGGGCTGTCGATGAAATGCTGAATGATGCTGAAGACACAGAACAAACAAATGCATCATTCAGCATCCTTCCACAAGCAGCAGCCATCATAAGTCATACATCTGCCCCCCACTTCCCACTGACATCCACACAGCTAGAGTTTGATATTATACTAGCTTGGGGGTACGATGGGAAAACTGAGAGGTTTTGGATAGGTCGGGAGTTTAGCGGAGTAGAAGAGCTAGACTGGGATTTAATTCATCCATTTGAAATCCTTGACCTATATGATCTCATCTGCATCAACAACTCATCAGACCTCTCAGCAGACCTTTCCATTGACTTGTTCTATGACTTGATGGAGGACAACCTACCCAACTTCATAAGACTAATCAAAGAACTAAAACGGGTAGAGTCTCCTGAGTCATCTCAGGCTGCAGAAAGAAGACTGTCTCCCAACAATCTTCAAATCACAAGGAGCAGTCTTCTCAATGAAGAAGAAGTTCTGAGCCTGAAAAGACTCCTGTACAAGACAATGGTCAAGGACTTAGATGTGGTTGGATGGTCTAGCAATAAGTCCTTTGACCATAATCTTCTTCTAAGCAACAGCACCTCTCTCACCATCAACACCAGGGACATTCTTCAGCTACCCTCAGACTTTCTACTAAAGATCTACCAACTAAGATTCAACATCTGCAACATCAATTCATCAGAGAGTCAGGGAATGATGCAAACTGTCAGAGCCCATCTTGTAAATGAAGGTTGGATTGAGGGGTATGAGTCTGTGTCAAACTCTGACACTGACTCCAACTCATCTTCTCCCAGAGTTGACATTAATTCTGCAGCCTATGGGTTAAGATCATCAATTAAGGATCAACTAAGAGAGATAACAGATCATGAGTCCCAAACCAACCAACCAAATGTGCTTTCCTTGTCAATCTCCGAAGATGCCGATGAAGCCGAGGCTGAGATTCCAACAGTTCCACAATCAACTGTTGCTGTGATCAGTGAAGCCAGAGCAGAGGCATCCAATTTTGATAAAGGAAAGGGCACTATGACTAAAGAGGATGAAGAGAGATTGCTAAAAGAAAAGAAGGAGAAAGAAGAAAGGAGAAGAAAGAGAGAAGAAGAAGAGATGGCTGAAGAGATGGCTTATCAAACGAAGCATCAAGAAAGAAAGACAGCCTTACTCCTAAGACAACAAACAATCCAGCTGTATGCCAAACAGCTGGATGAGATGAAAGTTAAAATCCATGCAGGGTCTCAAGTTGAGGAAGATGAAAAACTTGCCAGACAGCTGCAGGAAAAGTTTGCCAAGGAAGAAGAAGAAGAGAATGAAAAGAAGAAGAAGGAAGATGCTAAGTTTAGAATCACTGATTCTAAATTAGCAAAAGAATTAAGAGAAGAGTGGACTGAAGCTCTGATCTCTCAAGGTGAGGATGCAGACTACCTTGAGAAACTTTCAAACAAAGAGATTTACAGAGCCTTCATGGGTCAGCAGGGTCAATTGGCTAGCAAGAAAAAGGCTGAAGAAGAAGAAAAAGCCAAGCTACAGTCCAAGAAGACCATTGCACTGAATAAAAGAACCCATGAAGAAAGGAAGGTCATGATTGACTTCCTTAAGGCTAGAGGAGACAGTGGAAGGAGGCTAGGTCCAATGAATTTCATGAACCTGCAAGCCCTCTACTTCAAGGTTAAAAAGGATGAGGAAGAAAGACTAGGGAAGAAAGGCTCCAAGAAAAGGGTACTTATCAAAGAAGAAGAAAAACCAAAGACAAAGAAACCCAAGCCTTCTCCCTCACCTACCTCTTCCTCAGTCCATCATCCTTCCACTCTCCTCCCCAAACCTTCCACTCCTCCACCCAACAAGTCCAAATCATCCCACCCAGCTCCCACTCATCAACAGCCTCCCTTGAAGAAATCAAAATCCTCATCTAAACCTGAAGACTCAAGAGACATTGTTGAATGGGTCTACAATCCACAGGGTCAAAGGTTTGAGATCTTCAGGGGGAGAACTGAAAGAAGAAGATCTACATACAGGTCTGTTGATGAGGTTCTGCAACTACCAGATTCAGACCTAAGAAGAATCATGGAGCTGGGTGAAGCTCATGAGCCTGCAAATGAGAGAGGGAAACATCTTATGCTAGCAATCAGACATTACTTCAACCCTAGCAAAGATGTGGTCATGGATATCAAACCACTCAAGTCCCACTCTCCATTTGTATCTTGGTCCTACAATGCTGACTTGGATGAGTTCACACTAACTGATGCCAAGAAGCAGCAGATGAGATGTTCAAGCAAAGCAATCTTCAAAATGCAACCCAAAGACATCAAGACTCTGTCTGAACTTCCACTGAACAATCCCAGCAAGGATCCAAGAGGATATGAGGTTGAAAGGATAGTCAGACACATGCAAAAGCTTCAGCAGCAAAGTGATTAGAAGAATTTTGGTTGCATCAGTCTAGGGGGAGTTTGTAGAACCAAAGACTGATTGCTACCAAATTATTCTAAGTACAATTACTGCTGATAAGCTTATCAGCAGCAGTCAACACTTGTTGCTGCTGATAGGCTTATCAGCAGCATTCAACACTTGTTGCTGCTGATAGGCTTATCAGCAGCACTCAACACAAGTTGCTGCTGATGGGCTTATCAGCAGCAGTATTCTCAACTTTGCTGCTGATAGCTTTATTCACTGAAGACCAAACGTTGCAGCTGACTATCCATGCCAAGCGTCTCTGACAACTTTCTGCAAAAGCAACTGCCACACTCCAAGCAGAAGGAACCTCAGTGGTGCAACCAATAAAGGACCTTGTTGCGCGTCTCCAAGCATGCAAACAATGATGCCTAAGAAGACGCTTCAATAAAGTTATCTAGATTAGCCTTTGCGTATAATTTAGATTAATAAACAAGATCAACGGTCTGTGTTCGATCTGATCCTCAGAATCAAGGGTTTGTCTTGATTCTGAGTTACTATAAATACTGTGTAACCACTTCATTGTAAGTGTGCTTCTTCTCAGAGTTTTCATCTGTAATCGTTTATTCACTAAGCTTAATACAACAGTGATCTTACTAGTATTCTTTCTGTCTGTTCGATTACATTTGTGTAGTTGTTATTGTTTCCGCCAATATCAACCAGAATAGAATCACCTTGTAATCTCACGATCCTACACATCAACTTCATCAGCAGGCACAATTGGAACTTGTACTTCCTCCTCTTGAACTGCCATTGCAGGATCAATAAAAGGGGCTTCAACAACATGTTCAATGATAGGTTGTTCTTCATCTTGTTCTTGAGGGATTTCCAATTCAACATCAGGTTCAGCCACTTGTTGGTCACCTTGATCTAGTTCCATTTCCTCTTCTTCTTCCTTAGATGATGACAACTCAATTTCCAAATTTGGATCCTCATCAGGAACAAATTCTTCTTCGTCTCCAATAATATGACCAAACAGAGGGATATTAGCAATTACTCTGTTGGTCCTTTTGTTTGAGCTCTTCATATAACTTAGAGTCTTGGCAATCATGTGGTCAAAAACAAAAACGTTGCCACCTTGCTAAAGATCTGGCTGAAGATGATTGATGATAATCTGAAGGAACCTTGGGTAAACCAGAAACTTCTCCTTAACTGCTCCTGTCAAATTCTCTTTAAGATGTCTAAATACCAACCCAGAAAAGTTGTAGTTTCTTCCTTTGATTAATCCCAACATAGCAGAAGCCACCATGATGTTAGTTGAGTCAAAGCCACCCTTTCTGATAGATAAGCAGTGAATGTACACATGTACTATATATCTCCAATGACTTGGCAAGGAATTCTTTATGATCTGACCACTTTTGAACTCATCAGGATGTCCCATTCTTCTGAAACACTCCTTAACATAGAAGCTTGGAATTCTATTGGTGCCGCTGGGTCGTCATTGAAATTTAGTACCTCTCTAACAGTAGCTTCAGAGAACAGTACTTGTTGATCATGTACTATAGCTCTGATGTGCTCCACATTCTCCACGGTCACAATCCTTGCAGTTTCCCAGAATTGCCTGATTGTGGTTTCAAATACATGCACATTTTGACTGATGGCAAAGTTGATAGTGGAATTGGCCAGAAAGTTCAAGACTTGAACAAAATCAGCACTCTTAGGGTCATTTGCATCAAGGAAAGCACATACATTGTGTCTCTTAACAAACAGAAGATCCGTATATGCGACCACACAGAATTCATCAAGTGTGACATTTAGAAAAATTTCAGCAGAAACTTGATCGAAACTATGTAATCCAACACTTATAGAATTTCAGAAGCAGGCCTTATTGAAACTACTAGTTTCGGTCAACACTTGGAGAAATTTCAAAATTTGGTGACTGAAACTACTTAGTTTCAGGCAAAGAGACTTGATCACAGTTTTAAAGACTTGGGCATATTTGGGTATCGAAACTACTAGTTTCGATTGAAAAACTTATGTAAATTTTGAAAACCCTTTTTAAAAGAGAAACACCCTTTTTATCGAACTTACTAGTTTCGATGCCCAAACCCTTGAACAATTTATACAAACTCAAACACACAGAATCAAGAACTCGAAGGTATATACCAACACAGACACACTAATCAAACAGATGGAAAAAATAAAATAAAGGGTAAGAATAGCCCGAGGTTGTCGAAACTTCATCTTACCGAGTTTTATACTGTAATCTGCAAATATATACAGTGGACTCATGAGATATCAACAATGGAAAGATAATAAACAAGAATTAAACATGAAATAACCAAAATTATGAAGATTTAGTCGTCAAAACCCTCATATTTCAAACCCTAGGTCTGCCTTTTGATCAACCACACACATTTGAACCAGAAACATTACCTGATGAAGACGACGATGAAGGATCAGGTAACGAACACTGATTTTGCAACGTAGACAGAAGGCTTTGAGAGAATTTATGTATGAACAAGGAGGTGTAAAGGTTCGAAAGAGTGCAAGTGAAGCTTGACGTGGAGGATACCTGATTATGAAGTCATTTAATTTTCTCATGACACAAATGGCAATTTTACCCCTATCAAAACTACTAGTTTCGATAGGCAAAGGAGTTTCGGGTGACTGGATAGTTTCAGGTGATTAGGTAGTTTCACGTGAGAAGTTTCGGTTGACTTAGGAAGTTTCGAGTGGCTAGGGTAGTTTCGGGTGACTGGGAAGTTTCAATAGCCATTGAAATATATAAAAGCAAAAAACTCAAATATTTACAGATTTATACAAGATTTAAGAAGATAAAATGAAGTAAAACTTTATAAAAACTATTTACACTTATCCTTTTTGAAAGATCCAACATGAGATCAGATCTGGTTAGCCTCTTGATACACTTCTTTTTGCAATCAACTACTGTCAGTCCCTGAAGATAGCTGATATTTGTGCAAAGTAAACCCGAACATTTGTTTGTACAGAGTTTTCATGTGATTATATGGTACCAATTAAGCATGATACAAGGTGTACCCCACATATTGAAATAAAATGGTTTTAAAAACCTATCAGTCCTCAAGAAATACCCATATTCATCATATCATCTCTTTCTGATTAACCAAGGTACCATCTTAGTAAGTCAAAGATACCACCAAACCAAAAATAAGAAATCCAAGTGGATTAGAAGATTCAAAATGAAAAATATCTAAGTAGATATTAAAAAGGTACGAACATTCTACATCTTTGCGTAAGCAAAACAGAAGACGTCGTAAAATTATCCAAGTGAATAGAAAAAGGTTGAACACCCGACATCTTTGCGTAAGCAAAACAGACGGGGTCAAATCATCCAAGTGGATGGGAAAAAGATGAACACCCGAGATCTTTGCGTAAGAAAAACATACAGGGTCATCGGCGGTTGATATCGTTACTTTGACGGTCACCTGGCGTATGAATAGGAATCCAACACGTAAAACTATATCTGGTTGAATTGGTTTTCTTCATAGATAAAATGGGTTAGATGTTTCAATAATGGGTTTAAACACACAAGTATGAGATAAGATTTAGGTTTTCACACTACTTACAAGTTTTAACCATATGTCGGGCCTACCAGCTATACCTCAGTAAACACCATCGCTTTTGGTCCATTCCATGTTCAAGAAATGTGATCAGACTCTAACATTTCTCAAAGGTCATATTCAATTTTCCTGATACACAGAATTTTAGTACGACTTGTAAGATTAGAATATTTAAAACTATACACAAAACAATTCTTTTCAATTTTGACATATTTAAATTCTCATTTCTCCCCCAAAAGATTTGCCTGTAATTAAAAGTTAACTATACCGAAAAATAAAATCTCTTTGGTAATTTTCTTGACTATTAAGCATAAACATAAAACAATCCAATACACACAAGGATTACTGAAAATTGATCATGCCAAGCATCTCCACCAGTTGGACAAATCTGGCGGAGTCAAAAGCTTTTGTGAAGATGTCTGTGGTTTGCTTGTCGGTTTTGACTTCAACAATTTGGATATGTTTCTTTTCAACACAGTCACGGATAAAGTGATGTTTCAATCTCAATGTGTTTGGTTTTGGAATTCTGAACTGGGTTTTTGGTGATATGGGGAACGGCAGTGTTGTCACACAGGATTGGTGTCTCATTGAATGTGATCCCATAGTCAAGCATCTGATGGGGTATCCATCTGATTCAGAACAATAAAGGGTTGCGGCAATGTATTCGGCTTCTGCGGTGGATTGAGAAAGGGTGGGTTTTTCTTACATTTCCATGAGACAAGACGGTTACCGAGGAACTTACAACTTCCAGAAGTGGATTTGAGGTCTAAGTTGCACCCCCCGTAGTCCGAATCTGAATAAGCCACAAGATCAAACAAATTATTTTTAGGATACCAAAGACCCAATTTTAGTTTATACTTTAAATATCTCAAAATATGTTTGACTGCAACTAAGTGAGAGAGTTTAGGATTATCCTGAAAACGCGCACACAAGCACACTACAAACATTATTTCGGGTCTGCTGGCAGTGAGATACATGAGTGATCCTATCATGGAACGATAGAGGTGCTGATCAAAGCTTTCGCCATCCAAATCGAGAGACAGACAATGTCAAAGTTCTACAGGAGTTTTGACCGGATGGGACTCAATCATTTTGAACTTGGTCAGGATGTCCTTGACATATTTCTCTTGATGAATGAGAATTCCTGCGTCTGACTGATCAACTTGCAGTCCCAAAAATAACTTAATTTCTCCCATTTTGAATTCTTTGCACAGACGAGGATTTGTGGAACCAAAGATGATATCATCAACATAAATTTGCACCAAGATTGTATCATCTCCATCCTTGCGTTTAAACAAAGTTTGGTCAATTGCCCCTCGTGTGAAACCATTATTAAGCAGATGCTTAGATAACGTCTTATACCACGCACGAGGTGCTTGATGAAGACCATACAATGCCTTATCTAATTTGTAGACACGGTCTGGAAAGTTAGGATCAATGAAACCCGGTGGCTGCTAGACATAAACTTCTTCTTAAACCTTTCCATACAGAAATGCGCTTTTGACATCCATTTGATGAACAGTGAAGTGCATATAGGCTGCATAGGCGAGAAACATTCTGATGGCTTCCAAGCGAGCCATTGGTGCAAATACTTCCTCAAAATCAATTCCTTCCTCTTGATAAAAACCTTGAAAGACTAAGCGGACTTTATTCCGAACCACATTTTCTACTTCATCCTCTTTGTTTTGAAATATCCAACGAGTGTCGATAGGTACTTTGTTCTTGGGAAGATCCACCAGATTCTAGACATTTAGCTTTGAGAATTGTTGTAACTCTTCTTGCATTGTTTCCACCCAGCTATTCTCAAGCAAAGCTGCTTTGATGTTCTTAGGTTCCACTTGAGATATGAAGCACGAGAACATGTTGTTATCTAATGTATCGCAAGCACTACGGGTACGAACACCCACATTGAGCGAACCAATGATGTTGTCGGTGGGATGATTCTTGTGAATTCTCAACTGAGGAATCTCATCTTCTTCCAAGAGTTCATCCAGATTTGTGATATTATTAGCAGGAGGATCATTTTCATCAACAATGGGATCTTCAGCAGTTGATTGTGGGGCAACATCTACTATTGGAATAGCGTTGTCTTCAACAGTTTCACTTGATGCACCAGAATCGGAAGAGTCCACACTTGATTCAGCATTAGCAGGTGTGGGATTTCATTTTGAATGGATGAGGAAGAACTTGGAGCATTTATATTTCCTAGATTGTTCACAGAAAAGTAAGGATTAGCAGGATTTAATTCATTTGAAAACACAGGAAGATTAAATGACTTAAACAAAGATTCGACATCAAAAAGCCAATCATGACCGTCCCCAGCGTCCGTATGGTTGCTTTCATGCCAGTTGATATCAGTGGATTCCAGCACCATCCTTCTCTACTTGTTGTAAACACGAAACGCCCGTTGATTAGATGAATAGCCCATAAAATAGCATTCATCGGCTTTGGCTTCAAACTTGTTTAGTTGATTTGAAGTATTCAACATCGTGCAAACACACCCAAACTTTTTGAAGAAATCAATAACTGGCTTTCGCTTGTACATAATCTCATAGGGTGTCTTGTTGCAGCATTTGGTGATAAGAACTAGATTTTGCACAAAGAATGCGGTATTAACTGCCTCGGCCCAAAATGTGACAGGAAGCTTGGAATTAACAATCATAGTTCTTGCAGCTTCAATCAACGTGCGGTTTCTTCTTTCAGCTACACCATTCTGTTGAGGAGTATGCGGTGCACTGAATTGTCGAGAAATTTCTTCGCTTTCACAAAAGGAATCAAGAGTGTCATTCTTGAATTCTGTTCCATGATCGCTGCGAATAGTCTTCACACTCAGATTGAATAGGTTCTCAATCTGAAGCAGATAAGTCTTCAGGATTTCAGGTGTCTCATCTTTCTTAGCTAGGAAGAACACCCAAGTAAACCAAGAGAAGTCATCGGTTACTACCAAACAGTAGGATTTGCGTCCAAGACTCATGACACTCACAGGACCGAAGAAATCTATGTGAAGTAATTGGAGAGGGGAATCAATGGAATTTGTGATTTTGGGCTTATGAGAAGATTTATGTTGTTTTCCCTTGGAACAAGAGATACAGTGTTCCACAGGAGAGAAGTCTTTGAGTGGCAAACTAGTGATGAGGTTTCCTCGAACCAGAGGGTTCATGGTTTTAAAATTTACATGTCCCAACCTCTTGTGCCACAAAAATGATTCATCTTCAGAAGCCTTTGAAAGAAAGCACGATTCTATTCCAGATGGGTTGTTCATATCCAAGCTATAACTGTTGAATCTTCTGGGAGCACGCATGAGAATGAGTTCTTCTGGAATCACCACTCCTAGCTTCAAGATAAAGCATTCTCTTGAATTGAACAAGGCACAAAAGTCTTTGTCACAGATCTGAGAAATGCTTATCAGATTGTACTTCAATTGAGGGACGAAGTTGACATGCTCCAGACTATTTACACCATTAGAGACTGTTCCTTGACCTTCAATCTGTCCTCCCCTTGGATTCTCAGCAAAAGCCACATAATCTACATCCATTGGATGATAGTCTTGAACCAATTTAAATTGACCGGTCATATGTCTTGAACAACCACTATCTACATGCCACATGTTATCCCCAGTTCTTCTTGGATGACCCTATACACAACGAATCATTTAGACATTTTTACCAAAACCATTGCTATCAAGAAGTTTCTTATCAAGATAAGACATTTCATGAGAATCATAATCAGAATCCTCCTTTGATGAAGCATGGTCATCACATAGAACATTATTTTTAACTTTCCAGGTTCTTTTCAAACTATTTTTAGCGTTTTTAATTCTTTTACGCCAAACCTTTCTACAATGAGGAGACTTAGACTCCATATTTGAATTTAATAAAATTTTGGGAGATGATTCTTCATTACAATGAATTGTTGTCAAATTGCAACTTTTTGATACATGATTTGAAGCACCACAACTAAAACAAACTTTACCACAAGACGCCTTAGCCTGATAATTGTCATAACAAGATAAAGATGATTGTGATGTTGAGGCATCTGAACATGATATGATTTTTTCTTCAATAACTTTGTCTTGAACACTTTGTTCTTCCTTTAATCTGAAAAATTCCATGTTGCTCATGGTTTCTCTTGGTACATCATTCAAAATAATTCCTGCACTTTTAAACTTGGTAACACAAGGCACACGATTCAAAGATTTAGGAACAAAAGGTAAAGCATTTTTAAACTTAGCTATGTCATTTCCCAAACCCACATGCTTAGAAGGCATAGAATCAAAATACAATTTTTCCATGTGTTCACAAATATTTGTTTTTGACACGGACATATTATTACATTCATCCGACTCAAGTTCATTTAAAACATTTCTAGGACCAGAACTCTCATCACAATCATCCTCTAAAGTTACACAATTTGACTCTACACATGAAACAAAACTGTCAGAATCTGAGGACCTAATATAATCATCAGTAGATAAAGTACACACATAAGGAGTAGGAACATGAGCAACATGCATATCATCAAATCTACCTGACTTATAATAAGGTGGTGGATGAGAATTACATCCAAGACCCTCTGTGCCTTTTCTATTAAATTGTTTATCAATTATCCCAAACAAAATTTTCTGATCCATATCTATGTGGTCAACTTGTAATTTAGCCTTTTCAGCCTCTTGGACTCTTTCAGTTAAAATTTTATTATTAATGGTTTGAGTATTAAGTTGCACAATTAAAGAACGGTTTTTTCAAGAAATTTCATGAAATTTCTTTAAGTATAATTTCTCATTTTTTGCCATAGATACATACATCACCATAATGTGACCTCGTTCGTCAATCAAAGCTTGATTGACGAATCTATATTTTTGAATTTCATTTAAACATGATCTAGCATTGGTACGGCAGTGAGATCCTCAGCTGGCTCGATCATGACACACTTTCCTTTTTCTTGCACATCTGCCATCAAGGCTTTGTCAGCAGTTTCCTTGGTCTGTTCTCCCCAGTGATAGTATCCATCATCTTGACAAACAAGAGTTGTGGAGCTTGAAGATGTGTTGGACTTGGGAGGATTTGTAGCTTGCTTTCCCGAGGAATTCTTCTTCTCATACTGATCTTTAGGGGAAGGCTCCTTGCATTTCCTAGAAAAATGACCCAGCTGGTCACAGTTGTAGCACCTCACCTTCTTGATCTCAAACCTAAGAGTCTTTCCATGCTTGAATCTATCCATACCCGTCCTTTTGATGCACCAATCAATGTCCATTTTCTCCAAATCATCAAGATTGACCTGTTCCAAGTCATCAGGTTGAAAACTGACCGGTGTCAAGTTTCCAGAAATCAGTGCATCATAGCACGACATGAAGGCAGTCATGATTGGGACATATTCATCAGGAATCATGGCGATAGTCTTTTGAGGAGCAGAGGAACTGGTAAACTGAATCCCAGCAGTAGAAGGAGGAACATCAGTCTGAAAGTATGAACTACCGGAAGAGCTTGATCCAACGATAAGAGCGGTGTTTCGAAACTGGTTGGTGGGAGTGATGGCTCCTTTCTTGATCTCAATCTCATAGGACTCAAGAATGTTGCAAACTTCTTGTTGAGACAGATTGCTTAGGTTTTCAGTCTTCTTGATCATGATGCGGTACATGTTCCAGTTCTCAGGAAGAGCATCCAACAATTTCTTGTTTAACTCCACAGTTGGATACTCCACACACATCATTTTTTCCTTAACACAATGCTTGAGAACCGGTTCATTAAGTCAGACATAAGTTCTCCTCTAACATTGTTGAACATTTCACACTGTTTCTTGATCAGATCTCTCTTACTTGTAGGTCCCCGGCTGTCTCGGATCGTTACGTACAAGCGTGTGACTAGTCGGACCGGGTACGGAATGCCCGTGACTAGCTGGAGTATCAGACAGCACAAAGTACACCGACAACAAAACACAAAATACTTTAAACTTCGTCTATTGATAAACACAGCAGTTACAGAAAATGAGTGCGTACATAATTCTGTCACTACCAGGCTATATATACTAAGACTTGTAGCCTGCGCACTTGACAAGTGTGCAGGGCTTAACTCTTGCGTACTTAATAAGTACGCAACTTTGTTCTTGCGTACTTGCTAAGTACGAAGGATCTACATCCTGCGCACTTGTTAAGTGCGCACAACACTTTACAAAGACAAACCAAGTACAAGTACCTACATATACGTTTACAACTCGATAAACCAATACAGACAGATACTGAATACAAATACAAATACATAAAATAAAGTACAAAATCATAAGACAACATCCAGAGTGTCTGTCACACAAACGTGCTCCAACAAACTCCCCCTTGACAACAACTCTGGATTGTCTTCGGTCTTCAACCTCCTGCGGCTCTAGCTTCCCATCTTCAGCTTTTAGTCAAGACAGAACTTGACTAGCTTGTCGTATCTTGATGCATGAAGCTTCGTCCATTCGTCCGTGTAGATGCAGTATTTCTCATTGAGAGCCGTCAGATCTTTCACAGAGAAGTTGATGAAAGTGATTTCATCAAAGACCCTGATCAGTTCCTTCGGTTCCAAGCTTCCACTTGCAGACCTTAATCTTCCAATCACCAACCCTCGCCCGTCTTTGGATCTACGTACCAGTACCATATGTTGCCAAGGATATCCTGAGATAACTTTCTCAAGGGAATCTTGGTTTAACACAGCACTGGCTTGTAAACCAGCTTCTTTAGGCTACGGTTAGTCACGGGATGTTTAACACTCTTATCTCGGACACTCTTGGGCATTTGAGGCTTAAAAACCTCAAAGTCTCATGATCTACCCTCTCGCTGTAGTGTACCCCACAAACCCTTCGCCATCGCATGACTGGTGTCACCAAGCAGCTCACGGTTTGCCAAGTTCACTAGATCGTACTTCGACAATGAGTTGAATGCCTTGCTGATTGGTTTCAAATACTGAACCCCACCTGCTCGCTTGATGGCGAACAACTTCTTGTTGTCGTCGAACTTGACAGACAAGAGCATACCTGTAGCTCCATGTTTGTCTATTATGGATGTCTTTTCCCAGACATGAGCTTGATCCTTAGTAAACCATCTGCAAGGATATTTACTCTTCCATGCCTCAGGATCAATAGGTTAGGGATAGGTGGGAGAGGATTCAGTCGAGGTTGTTGCACCACTAACCTCAGCAACAAATTTAGGCTCGACTGAACCTGTGTTAGAAGTAGATTCAAAGGCTGGAGCTTCAAAGATCTCTCCATCCTCAAGATCGTAAACTCCTTCACCATCCTCCATGGGAAACTCCACCACAACATCTTCATCTTCAACATCCCATTCTTCATCAGACTCGATCTCTCCTTCTTCAAGATTGCTGAGAGCATCGATCTGAGATTCTTTGGAATAGTCTGGATCTACCATTAGAACGAACTCATCAGATAGGTCGTGAAGAACATCAGCCGCAGACTTTCCAGTACCACCTCCAATACCTGACACATCACCTTCATGCTGAGTGCACTCCACCTAAGCCATAATAGAAATGGGAATAATCGCTAACGCTTGATGCTCACTTCCACTGGGACCGGCTTCAGGATCCTTATCCGTGTCATCATCTTTAGTCAGGTCGACTAGGTGACAAGCCTCATCACTACTCGGCATAGTAGGCTTCTCCTTATCCTTCAATAACTCTTGAATCTTAGCCTTTTCTTTTCTAAATCATAAAAATATTATCCGCCTAGATAGCCCTCTGAGCCTTAGCCTCTTCTTTTCTAAACCCATACTTATCACCCAACCAGCTTTTCGCAAACACCGGTTATTGGCTAACTATCTTCGAAATGGGAAAATTATCTTATGTTATCACTACAAGTTCGTCGGGACAACTTTGGAAAGAAACTGCCCTACTTAGAAGAATTGGAATATACAAAATGGGGGATGCATTAGGAAATTATCCGACTATCTGCAGGAAAATTCAAGGAAATAGTATTTCAAGGAAATTGAGAAAGGATGGATACTGAAGAAGTTATCTTGATTTAAAAAAAAAGTTGGTCTTTTACCGGGAGACCTAAAAGAACTGGACATGCATTCTTTCAATTTCAATTTGCTTTCCTACCTCATCTCGCAAAGCTCAATTTACCAACCGAACTCCGAGAAAAGATTTTTCAAGCAACCAGTGATGCCAGAAACTGGTTGCGCAAGAAAGAACAATTGCCACCATTCTTCGACTTGTCAAAAAGTGCCGCCAAAAAAGAGCCAAAAGATACGGTAGATGTAGAAAGTGTGGCAACTGGAGTCACGATGGAAAGTGCAGCAACAATCAAACTCACTCCCAAAGCGAGTATACATACCTAATGGAAGTAGGTGCTATTAGGCGACTAGCCGCGGGACCCGTACGAAAAGGCAGTAATGTGTATTACGCAATAAGGAACGAGTTTGCACAGATGAGAGATCTTGGTCTTGGCAATCTGACCATAAACGAGCCCTAAGATTAGTTATACCATCACGATCTGAGTACTATAGAGGGAACTTTTAGTATTTACCACTTTTAAGCCATGAGGCCATAGCTGAGTGTTTCGCGATAGCTGCAGCCCTTCAAACCCCTAAAAATCCAAAAAGATTTTTATTTTCACCATTAGTTTACTTTAGCCACATTACAACCCTAAAGTCCTATTGATTCATGCATACTACTTAGTTAGTTGGTGGAGACTTGATTTGCATACAAACATATGACCATTGTATAATTCAATTCGAACTCGAGTGTCCCACTTAGCTTACATTATCTATATATATAACCCTAGAGTTGAGTGAACATTGTGAGTAGTGATGAGTTTTTTGCATAATCAACGTTCTAGTAGGCTTGTCATGGATTCCATCATCTTAAAACAAGAAAAACACAAAAATAGAATAAGCAACTCAAGAGTTATCCTGGAGTCTCAACACTAGTTGAAATTCCATTACCCTTGTAAAGTTTTTAGTTATGGGTGTGATCATGCATGAGTTTGCTTGAGGACAAGCAAAGTTTAAGTGTGGGGTGTTATGATATGTCATCATTTATACATATTTTACATACATAATAATCCCGCATTACGGTACTAAATTGAATAATAACCTTGTAATTTGTGCTTAAAATACAAATATTTGATAATTACAGGTTATTCAGTGTTAAAAATACAAATCAAGCCGAATCCTATCAAGAACACCAAGAATTGAAGCTTCTAGAAGGTTCATTCCAAGAGTATTGACCCCCAAGAAGTCAAAATTGGTCAACAATAGCCAACAAGAAGCTACAAGACAAAACTGGGGAAAAAGAGGAGGTTGCACAGCAATGCATCCCATTGCACGGCCGTGCATTGGCCCTCTCTACTCTCCATGGCCCGGTACCGTGTCCTCTTTACCCTGTTTGATTTCATGGGCCTTTACACGACCGTGCAACCCATTGCACGGCAGTGCATTGCACATTTTGAGGCCTATAAATAGGAAGCTTGGGTTCTTCATTTCACACACCAATACAGACAGAAATTACACTCGAGAAGAGAGCATTCTCGTAAGTTGAGTAGAGAGTAGAGGGGCTCTTCCTCCTTGTTCCGCAATAGGGGAGCCTATGAAACTCATCATTACGCTAGTCGTTATGGCCATTCGTGGCTAAAACTTCTTTGTATTGCTAGGGTGAAGATGATGTTTGGTGCATGTTAATGTTTAACTTATTAATGAAGTGCTATGTTTATGTCTTTAACTAATTCGTCCTCAAAAACCATCTTTTGATGGGCTTTTATTATTTTCTAAATCCGTCTTTATATTTGTGAGTGTCTTGATTTTAAAGAGTAAGATCGTAAAACCCTTTTTAATCAAACTTCCTTTGAAACTCATACGTCTTTATACGATCGGAGATTGATAAGCCAAGGCTTGGTCTATACTTCTAAGATAGTACGTCTTTATACGAGATTATTATGCGACGAAGAAATGGTGAACTCATGTTGGGAACGGTACGTCTTTATACTTGGTCCCATTGTCACACCGCCTCTCGGTGAGCAAAATATAATCACCTATTTAACTTAATATAAAGCATTTTGAGTCTGATTTCTTTATCCAACCCGGAGATGACCATTCGATGGGTTGAGGGTATATGTTGTCCCTAACGGGAGGCACTACCACTTTTTAAAGAATATAATTTGCAAATCAAATGTCGTGTGGACGAGGCTCTAGCGGTGAACCGGGTCACAAGTTTGTAGTTGTCATACCACTGAATTAGTTAACATAATATTATCACATACCAAGCTGATTCGAATCCCGAAGAAATACATCTCGTAATCTGATCATTTTCGCTTTATTTACTTTTCTGCTATTTACTATTCTGCTAGTTACATTTCTGTTACACACTTCACACACATTTTTACTTTTATGTTATTTACTTTACCATTATTTACTTTTCTGTTTCATAAGCACACAAAACCCACCTACTAATTATTCCGGCTAAACGATAACAAATGTTAGACTATTGGAACTCGACCGTGTCCATTGGTTCGATACTTGGTTCTTACCTAACTATATTACGCTGCGATAGGTACACTTGCCTATTGCGTGTGTTTTAAGTTAACGTAGTTATCATTTTACTGTATAAATTTAAAACCTGACCTCGTGAAATCTAAAAATATATTTAATTATATTTTTATATATTCACACACGCTATCAAGTTTTTGGCGCCGTTGCCGGGGATATGGTGATTTTAAGAAAAATTCAAGTTAACAGATTAGCCTTTTATTTTCTTTCTGTTTTTCTTTCACACTTTGTTGCAGGTAGTGTATGATCTAAAGTTCTACTACTAGTTTATATCAACCTTTAGCAGAACCTGAAAGATTTTTTCACCGCCGAGTTCGAGAAAACCGTGCTAGAAAAATGGCCATAGAAAACCGCACTATCGCCGAATTTGCATGACCGTCACTTGACGCGTTGGGGTCCAGTATCACAAGACCAACCGTCGACGCTAACAAATTTAAGATCAAATCTCATGTCATCCACATGATCCAGTCATCATGCACGTTTAACGGATTACCCGATGAGGATCCACATGCCCATATCGTAAATTTCCTCGAGATTTGTGATATCTTTAAACTGAACGAAGTGTCGAACGACGTTATTCGCCTCCGTATGTTCCCTTTCTCCTTAAGGGAACGAGCTAAGGCATGGTTGAATTCTCTCCCTACAGGGTCAATCATCACTTGGGACGATCTCTCCCAAAAATTCTTATCGAAGTATTTCCCACCCGCCAAGACCGCTAAATTAAGAAATGATATCACCACTTTCACTCAAGATGATGGTGAGTCACTATATGAGGCTTGGGAACGCTTCAAGGACATGCTAAGGAAATGTCCTCACCATGGGTTAGAGGTTTGGCTGCAAATATCATCTTTCTACAACGGGTTACATAATCAAGCCCGTTAGACACTTGACGCTACCGCGGGTGGCATATTTGGGAACCAAAGGCCACAAGAGGCTTATAACCTAATTGAAGAAATAGCTATGAACAACTATCAATGGTACAACCCACGAACTAGTAGAGGCACAAGGCAAGGAGTTCACACCGTCGACGCTGTCACGTCATTATCTGCTCAAGTAGACGCCCTGACCTCAAGATTAAACCAAATTAGTAAGGGCAAGGCAACACCGGAAACAATGGAAGAGGTAAAGAGCATCACAACCGACGTCGAACAAGTTGACTTTGTGGGAACAAATTGGCCTCAAAACAACCCCTACAGCAAAACCTACAACACTGGATGGAGGAATCATCCAAACTTTAGCTGAAAAGATAACAACCAAGGACAATTTGGTTTTGGACAACAACAATAGTTTCAGCAAAGGCCACCTCAGAACTTTCAACCTCGTCAACAATTTCAAGGACAAAACAAGATGAGCAATGGGATGAGCCTGGAGGATGCGGTGACTAAGCTAATTTCCACTACAAAAAGTCAAGCCCTCCTAGAAGATTCTCGTCACAAGCAATACAAGGAAAGGTTTAGTCTACATGAAGCTGAATTCAAGACGCAAAAAGCTACCCTTCAATCCTTTGAAACACAATTATGAAAAATAGCAAAACTATTATCCGAAAGGCAACCAGGATGTCTCCCGAGTAACACTGAGACTAACCCAAAGGCCAACGTAAGTGCTATTACTCTAAGGAATAGCAAAGTCTACCCAGAACCACCTATGCCAGAAGAAGAAGTCCAATCAACTAGGGGAGAGATATTCACCGGAGTGCCACTCCAACCACAGCCCGCAAGTTCATCCACTCAGAAAGCACAACCTAGTGTAATTCAACCTCCTACGATGGACCTTCCTCCAAAAGCTCCACCAAAAAGAACATTCACTTCCCACATACCATATCCAGGGAGGCTGGTTAAGCAGAAAACTGATGAGCAATATGACAAGTTCATAGAACACTTGAGCCAAATCCATGTCAACATTCTCTTCTTGGATATCATACAAACTATGCCAAAATATGGACGCATCTTGAAGGATTTCCTCACAAACAAGAGAAACATGGAATAAGCGATAAAAAGAACAAATTGTCGTGTCTCTCTTATCGAAAGAAATCTTCCAAAGAAACTTTTAGATCTGGGAAAATTCTCTTTACCATGTTCTATAGGGCCACTACCAGTTACATACGCACTCGCTGATCTAGGAGCAAGTGTAAATGTTATACCCTACACTATGTTTCAAAAGCTCGACATTGGGCAACCGCGACCAGTTAATGAAACCATTGAACTCGCAGTTGGATCGGTCAAAAAACATGTAGGAGTCATCGAGAATTTGTTGGTGAAAGTTGGCAAGTTTGTCTTCCCTGCCGACTTTATGGTTTTAGAAAAGGGACAAGATTTCTCTATACCACTAATCTTGGGTCGTCCATTCTTAGCCACCGCCAGAGCCGTCATCGACATGAATGAAGGAATTTTAATGCTCCATATTGGTAAACAATCAGTAACCTACAACATCGGAGGATATGAATGCATGTCAAGTGATCCGCTTGAAATATCTCACTTTATCAACTACAATCTGGACTATCAACTACAGAAAGCAAGGGACAGACCCTACGACAATAGATCTTACCAAGCCAAAGGCACCAGACCCTACGGCAATAGATCTCACCAAAGATCTTGACAACACTAATTGGATCGATGAGTACTTCGATAAATTACCGAAACTAAACGAAGAAGCAAGAGACACATGGGAGGTTGTTCACTCCCACCTGAAGAAAGACTGATGCAACACGTATGGGTCGGGCTAAAGATCCATAAATAAACGTACCACTTCCGGGAGGCAACCCGATGATCATGAATAAATTGAGAAGTTGGTGCATACGACAGAAATAATGGACCTCGGGTTTGGTTTCTCCAAATTTAAGCTTCTAATTACTTCAGCCCCCAAGTATGCCTTCTCGATACTAGGACCTTAGTAGCTTAACTACTACCTTTTATTTTCCTTGTTCGTTTTTATGTTTTCTTTTATGTTTCAGGTAGAATAACATCACTAGACCATCTCCCTACTTTGAGGAGTTACACTCCAACTCTACGAGCCTAGAGCCGGAAGCCACATGAAGTCTTTGTAGCAACATGTTGACAAGCAGCTGATAGGCACAGCCTGACAGCAAGAATAAGATTTGGCCTTAGGTTATACACCGAATTGATCGGGGGAGTACCAGTTTCTTTTCCCTTAAAACTGCATGCATTTAAATTCTTGCATAGCATTTCATTACATTCATTTGTACATTGAATGCAATGCACAGCTTTAAGTGTGGGGTGGGGAATTAGAGATTCAGTGGTGTTAAGCTCAAAGAAGTAAAATTTAACTTGTGATTTTCTACCCATTTGACTAAAACATTACAAAAACTCACCTTTTATAAAACCCAAAAAATTTTCAAACTAATATTTAAACCCCTTTTTAAACAAAACTGCTTGAAGTTTGCACCTAATTAAATAAAATAAAGACATGGCAAGTAGAAACAAACGAAAATTATGCATAACAAATCACTAAACCCTATCCCATTCGTTTCCATGTGAGAATAATCTGAATCTTGGCAATCTGACCATACACGAGCCCTCAAATTAGTTATACCCTCACGGTCTGAGTACTGTAGAGGGAAATTTTAGTATTTAGCATTTTAAGCCATGAGGTCGTAGCTGAGTGTTTCGCGATATCTGTAGCCCTTCAAACCCTTTTAAACCCCTAAAAATCCAAAAAGATTTTCATTTTCACCCTTAGTTTTACTTTAGCCACATTACAACCGTAAAGTCCTCTTGATTCGTGCATACTACTTAGTTAGTTGGTGGAGTCTTGATTTGCATACAAACTTATGACCATTACATAATTCAATTCGAACTCGAGTGTCCCACTTAGCTTACATTATCTATATATAACCCTAGAGTTGAGTGAACATCGTGAGTAGTGAGAAGTTTTTGCATAATAAATATTCTAGTAGGCTTGTCATGGATTCCATCATCTTAAAACAAGAAAAACACAAAAATAGGATAAGCAACTCAAGAGTTATCCCGGAGTCTCAACACTAGTTGAAATTCCATTACCATTGTAAAGTTTTTAGTTATGGGTGTGATCATACATGAGTTTGCTTGAGGACAAGCAAAGTTTAAGTGTGGGGTGTTATGATATGTCATCATTTATACATATTTTAAATACATAATAATCCCGCATTATGGTACTAAATTGAATAATAACCTTGCAATTTGTGCTTAAAATTCAAATATTTGATAATTGTATGTTATTCGGTGTTAAAAATACAAATCAAGCTGAATCCTATCAAGAACACCAAGAATTCAAGCTTCTAGAAGGTTCATTCCCGGAGCATTGACCCCCAAGAAGTCAAAATTGGTCAACAATAGTCAACATAAAGCTACAAGACAAAACTGGGGAAAAAGAGGAGGTTGCACGGCCGTGCATTTCATTGCACGGTCGTGCATTGGCCCTCTCTGCTCCCCACGGCCCGGTACCGTGTCCTCTGTACCCTGTTTGATTCCGTGGGCCTTTGCACGACCGTGCAACACAATGCACGGTCGTGCATTGCACATTTTGAGTCCTATAAATAGCAAGCTTGGGTTCTTCATTCTAGACACCAATCCAGAGAGAAATTACACTCAAGAAGAGAGCATTCTCATAGTTAGAGTAGAGAGTAGAGGGGCTCTTCCTCCTTATTCCGCAATAGAGGAGCCTACGAAACTCATCATTACGCTAGTCGTTATGTTCATTCGTGGCTAAAATTTCTTTGTATTGCTATGGTGAAGATGATGTTTGGTGCATTTTAATGTTTAACTTATTAATGAAGTGGTATATTTATGTCTTTAACTAATTCGTCCTCAAAAACCATCTTTTGATGGGCTTTTATTATTTTCTAAATCCGTCTTTATATTTGTGAGTGTCTTGATTTTAAAGAGTAAGATCGTAAAACCCTTTTTAATCAAACTTCCTTTGAAACTCGTACGTCTTTATACGATCGGAGATTGATAAGCCAAGGCTTGGTCTATACTTCTAAGATAGTACGTCTTTATACGAGATTATTATGCGACCAAGAAATGGTGAACTCATGTTGGGAACGGTACGTCTTTATACTTAGTCCCATTGTCACACCGCCTCTTGGTGAGCAAAATATAATCACCTATTTAACTTAATATAAAGTATTTTGAGTTCGATGTCTTTATCCAACCCGGAGATGACCATTCGTTGGGCTGGGGGTAAATGTTGTCCCTAACGGGAGGCACTACCACTTTTTAAAGAATATAATTTGCAAACAAATGTCGTAAGGACAAGGCTATAGCGGTGACCCGGGTCACAAGTTTGTAGTAGTCATACCACTGAATTAGTTAAAATAACATTATCACGCACCAAGCTGATTCGAATCCCGAAGCAATACATCTCGTAATCTGATCATTTTCGTTTTATTTACTTTTCTGCTATTTACTATTCTGCTAGTTACATTTCTATTACACACTTCATGCACATTTTTACGTTTATGTTATTTAGTTTACCGTCATTTACTTTTCTGTTTCACAAGCACACAATACCCACCTACTAATTAATCCGGCTAAACGATAACAAAAGTTGACTATTGGAACTTGTAGATGCATAATATGTCCCTAATCCCTTGTAATATGTATTTCATCTATGTTTAATGTAACTATTTGATATATTAATGAAATTACATGTTTATCCTTAATGTTTACTCATATATAACGACTGTGTATTAAACGATCTGATAAATAGCGATAACGTTGATCAATCGTGCTAATGAAAGGCCCATTCGCACGAATGGATCATGAGAATGATCCATTCGCGCGAATAGATCATGAGAATGATTCATTCGCTAGAATAAGTCATGAGAATGATTCATTCGTACGAATGAACCATTCTAATGATTCATTCTTACGAATGAACCATTCTGCTGATTCATTCGCACGAATGAGTCCATTCACATGGCTCATTCGTACGAATGGCCTCAGCACTATATATAGAACTTTCACTTCATGAGCACACAGACAGCACATATACAACACAAAACACAACACATATACACATAGAACCAGACTAAGCAACAGAACACAAAAACTCTTTGCACCTGTATTGTCGAATCTCTGTCCGTTGAGAGTTTCCAGGTCTTGTATCCAACTTCTCTACACCAAAGGGTCGATAGAAACCTTCGTTTCGACATCTAATCCGCTAGTTTCTTACGACCCGATCCGTGTCATAGATTGGATTGCCAATCAAATCGGATTCCGCACGATTTGGTTCGGTTAATGTGTTGAATCATTGGATCAAGGTAGATCCCGATCCAACAAAGTGGTATCAGAGCCTTTGACAAAAGGCCGACCTGATTGATATGGTTCAAATTAACACTGATTTCCAAAAGGCCGACCTCTATACAAAAGCCTTTGACAAACCAAGATTTTTATTCTTGTTAGAGGTAAACGGCATGAAAAAGAAGGATGACGTTGTTCCGGACCAAGAGTCGAGTCAATAATTATTTTTATCAATTACGTTCCTGTATATATTTTCTTTCTTGCCTTTATTAAAAATCTCAAAAACTCAAAAAGATTTTTCATTTTAAAATTTTAGGGGGAGAAAATGTCAGTAAGAAAATGATCTCCCGCTGAGAAAAATGATAGTACACAGACGCTAGTTATCTGAGACTCCAAAAAGATTTTTATTTGTGTACAGTTTGTCAAAGATTTTTATTTGTGTACAGTTTGTTTAAAAAAATTTTGAAGCTGAATACATCGCTGTTGCCAGTTGCTGTTCTCAGATTATCTGGATTCAACAGCAACTTCGGGACTACGGTTTGCAATTCTCTAACACTCCTATTTATGTAGATAATTCTGCTGCCATAGCTATCACTAAGAATCCGGTTCAGCATTCAAAAACCAAACATATCGGCATAAAATATCACTTCATTCGTGATTGTTTTGAAAAGAAACTGATTGATATGGTTCAAATTAACACTGATTTCCAAAAGGCCGACCTCTATACAAAAGCCTTTGACAAACCAAGATTTTTATTCTTGTTAGAGGTAAACGGCATGAAAAAGAAGGATGACGTTGTTCCGGACCAAGAGTCGAGTCAATAATCATTTTTATCAATTACGTTCCTGTATATATTTTCTTTCTTGCCTTTATTAAAAATCTCAAAAACTCAAAAAGATTTTTCATTTTAAAATTTTAGGGGGAGAAAATGTCAGTAAGAAAATGATCTCTCGCTGAGAAAAATGATAGTACACAGACGCTAGTTATCTGAGACTCCAAAAAGATTTTTATTTGTGTACAGTTTGTTTTAAAAAAAAAAAAAAAAAAAAAAAAAAAAAAAAAAAAAAAGATTTTCCATTTTTGTACAGACTAAAACCTAAAAACATCTGAAAAACTCAAAAATGAGAAATCGTATCCAACCTTTGAGAAGTGATGGCACACTAACCATATGTATGAAGCACATTGCATTTAATGTCATAGTGAATAGTCACACTAAGTCGACATGTGATGCATTGATAGGCTTATCTTACTGAATCTCGACCATTGATGATCAATTTATACCATATTAGAAATTGTCTTGTGAGTCACATAATGGTGAAAGGATTGACGAAAATCAACAATAGAAACTGAAGGTGTTTCTCATTCTGTGCACACCAGTTATCATCGGTTTAATGAGATATCAGAAAGTAGTTATAAAATTAAAAATTAGATTCCGAAGTCGTATACGTGCCATATTGCCTTGTAAATACCTGGCTGAAGCCGTCCATGCGATTAAGAATAAAATAAAAGTATGAATCTGAATCCGTATATGTGCCATATTACCGGGTTGCAGCCTGGTTGAAGCCATCCATGGGATAGGATGAACACAAACACCGTTAGCTGCATACGTGCCATATTGCCTTGTAAATACCTGGCTGAAGCCGTCCATGAGCTGATGGCTGTCACTGTGAATACTAAAAAAAAAAATTGGTGCAGTAAAGAAGTAACAGGGAATAACTGAGATCTCATGAACTTATGATGGCTGGTTAAGTAAGTTGTGCTGATTTGAAACATTAACATGTTTTGAAAAGTAATTCAAGTCAATTCTTAACCAGTGTGGGACACACAGACAATGGACTCAATCCTTCAAGATCATCTTGTAAGTGTTGAGAAGAGGTCTGCATAGGTTTAAGATGGACAAACATATCAATGATCGCATTTTGACTAAGTGTACTTAAAGCTCAGATAATTTGCAATGTTGCTGGTTGCTATGAGTTTAGTACTGATCCTATGTTCGGATCTTTCTCACAAAAAGATGTGTAAATACCATTGTATAGTTGTATCTACAAAATTCAAAATGTCTCAGATCATTAGTCACTAAGTCTGTATGATTTCTCATAAGGATCATTCTTACTAAGACATGCGTGTATATATCTTGTTGATATTATTTTCAGCATTACATATTCAAAAATCCAAAAAGATTTTACTTTTCCTGAATTTTAGATTATCTGATAAGACTCGAACGACTGTCTGAAAATCAAAATTTGAAAACCGCTTGACTTCCTGATTGATCAAATCGTTCCTTTACTTCATAAACTATTCCAAAACTTCATAATTGATCCCTCACTTCATAATTAAATGTAAATTACTTCATAATCAAATTGTTGTCAAGACCGATGTGGTCGGATACCCCATTTAACTTGAAAAGTTTAATTTGCATAAGGGGATTGTCCCATTCGTACAAATGGATGAGCAAAATGGCTCACTCGTACGAATGGATGAAGAGAATAGCTCATTCACACGAATGGACTGACCAGAATGGTCCACTCGTACGAATGAGTGGCAGAATGAATCAACTCACACGAATGGACTGACCAGAATGGTCCACTCGTACGAATGAGTGGCAGAATGAATCAAGTTTGGGTCACTCGCACGAATGGACTGACCAGAATGGGCTATTCGTACGAATGAACCAGGCCATCCTATAAAAAGGCCATTCATTCGCATTCTCAGCATCATTCGCATAAATCAGAAATCCTTATTCGCACGTCTGTTTGATTAAAATCTGCATTTGAACAAATCTCCGTCCAATCACCGATCTAACGCTTGATTTTTGTTTACAGGTATACCTTCAAGAGATTAATCGTCTGTATACTCGATTCTTGGATGACTCGACTAGATTTAGGGTTCAAAACCAAAAACCAAACCTAAAAAACGTAAAAAGTGACTTAATAAACCAATTAAAATGCTAAATATTGGTTGAAAATCATAGTCGAGTGTGTTGGTGTCTTTTTCGGCAAATCTTTTCAAGTCTTGATCGAATTTTTGGACAAGTTGGATCGCGACCCGTCTGTCATACGAATGGACACACTCTTCATGTTCATTCGTACGAATGAACGCTCATTCACACGAATGAGAACTCATTCACACGAATGAAACTCATTCGCACGAATGAATACTCATTCATATGAATGAAACTCAGTCGCACGAATGAATAGGCAGAATGATCCATTCGCACGAATGAACCAACTCTTAGGGTTCATTCGTACAAAGGGAAAATGGTCCAAAAGTTCATATTTCCAAAATCTTGCATGTACTGATCTGATGTGCTTCATGTTTTTGTGTTTGCAGACTGATCGTTATGGCGCACAGAGCTCCAGTTGTTCTTTAGTCTTCAATAAAAAGCAACATATGTGCGTACATGATTCCTACATCAAAGAATGCACGTCCGTTTGTCGGCATGATCGAGTTTTTATCAAGATCAAGGATTGCTCATGCTATATCCCATCACCGGACTCCATATACGTCGCATCAAAGGGAGTTCTGGGCCTCTGCCGAGATTGACTGCGAGGTATCTCCACTTGTCATACGAGGGAAGATCGCAGGTCAAGATGTGGTTGTATCGGCAGCTCACATTCGCCGATTGTGTCAATTTGGTGATCATCCTGAAGATCCAGTGACACTGGATAAATATCTGGTCCGCGGATGCTTCATGAGAATAAAGTACGACGGGAATGTAGCAGAGGGAGTTTTAAACAAAGCGAACCTCTGTCCGCAGTACAAGTATCTTGGACATGTTCTTCTGCATTGCCTCGGTTCCCGTCGTGGCGGTTTCGACAACATGCGCGAAACAATTCAGAGCGCATTCGTTGCTCTGGTGTTGAACATTCCGTTCAACTTTTCCGAGATGGTGTTCACGCATCTTAAGGAAAACATCTATCTAAAAGGGGACAATGCGTATCTTATGTACCCCAGATTCTTACAAATGATAATAGATGACCAGCTTCCTCTTCTGCCAAGGTCAGACATCGACATGATCAAGCTAGAACACATGACGGATGTCACTCTAAACAGGGTACAGACCTACAGGGGCAGACCAACAAAGCCACCTCACAAACGACTTATTGGACATCTGGCAAATCCAGATTATGTGGCACCAGCAAACAGAAAATGGCGTCACGATAACAGTGATTCTGACAGGGAGGATATTGTTGTACCTCCAGCTGACGACCAAGATGATGACGACCAAGATGGTCAGGGAGATGGTGGCAATGCTCCTAATGTTCCATCTACCGCTGCCACCACCCCCACTGTTGCTGCTATCGATTCTTCCCTTCCAACTAACCCAGAAGACGTTAACCTGGACACCGTCCTGTTTACTGATTCTGAGGACACTGAAGATGATTTTGAAATCAGTCAACAAGGGGCAAGATTGGTCGCAACAAAACGAAAAAGGGGAGCAGATCAAGGAAGCTCAAGGGTTGATGATGACGTCAGGGATGTTGACTTTGTCCCTGACTATCCACAAGTATCTGCTGCTCCTTCTTCCCAATCTACCCCAGTCAAGAGAGGAAGAGGAAAGAGAATGGCCAAACACCAAAAGTTTAAACTTGTTAGAAGGACGGAGAGCACCTCTGCTACTACAGCAACTGCCACCAGTTCTGAGGCTCCAATGTCAACATCTATGCCTCAGACACAAACTGTGCCTCCTCCCATCTACACGACTGCTCCTACATCACAGCCATCAACTATTCGAGCTGAATCTTCAATGTCACTGCCGACTGTCTCTCTACACGACCAGATCGGTACTTTAAACAGTTTGGTACTTCGTTTACTGGCTCAGAATGAAGAGCAATCAAAGCGTATTGACCAACAAGGCTCGCAGATCAGTCAGTTGACTCTGCAAAATACTGAACAAGCCCAAGCCATCACAAGTCTTTCCACTAGGTGTAATGATCAACAAGCCCTCCTTCTCACTGCTACAAACCAGAATCAACAGTTGTCTAAAACTGTTGATGCACATGCTCAGAGGATACAAAGGATTGAGGAGGATAATAAGAGACTGTTGGAAGACTTAGAAAGCAGAAGAGACCCGACACCCAGAATTGAGGGAGGTCGCAATGATGGTGATGATGGTGATGATGGTGACGATGATGATGATGACGCTGATGATGATGATGATGATAGTGATGATGATGATGATGATGACAATAATGACAAAGATAAGGACGATGGTGCCAATGCTGGTGCTGCATCAAGTGCTGCAAAGACAGCAGAAGCAGAAGCACAAAGCAAAAATCAGACAAATCAGAAGGCCCATCATCAGATACACAAAAGGGCACTGAAGGTTGATAGTTTTTGTTTTAAGTTGTCTTATTGTAAATATTATATTATTATGTAAATAATTTCAGTTTTATTTTGATTAAATCAATGAAATTTCTTATTCTCACATGTTTATTTTATGATTGTTTATGTAAATAGTTTTGGATGTGATGCCTCTCAAGCAACAACCTTCAAAGTTAACTTATGTGCTTGACATGCAAGGGATCATCCAACATTCAGTTATTTATGACAAAGAGGAAGGGGAAATCGTACACTGCTTGTCAAAAGAACAGATTGCCGAGCTATTTCAAATGAATCCCGACGAAGTCATCACTGAAGAGGCATCTGTTCCTACAACTGATTATCCCTCCTCTGACGAACTAGAAGACGTTGATGAGGTTGAAGTAGAAGACATCACTGATCAAGAATATCCAAAGTACACATCAGTAGATGGTGATGATCTTCCTTCCTTCGCAGACTTATTCACTCAGCAGTCCGACGAGGAGGTCAACCGCATTATCGACAACAAAGGAGATGAAGTCGGTCCCTCCACTATTGACATTGACGAGCTGAATGAACGTAAAAGTCAGTGGATGGAATACATGGCCGAATTAAAGAAGAACTCAAAGCCCTCTCCTCCAACCAGGTACACTAAAGTTTATCGACTCAAAGGACACAAGTCTGATGGTCGTATAATCAGTTGGGCATACTTCAACGACTTAAGCTGCTATGCTATAAAAAGAGAGAAGGGCATACAATATTTCAGGTACCCTCATGACTTCAAGACGCTGCCCGCATTTGAAGTAAATCAATTGGCGCGTCTAAAGCTTCTATACAGCGAATCTTCCGGTCTATCCGAATGGTTTGAACGTCAATTACAATACGAATACCGAAAGAAGTGGGTGAACTTCAAGCCACAAATGCCTACACGTTACATTCATAAGGAAAAGGTTCATCCAATCACCAAGAAGCCCCTAATTGTCTTAAAGTAAAACCTCCAACGATCATGAAGAAGATTCCTTTAAGGAAAATGATCCAGGACTTCTCAGATCAGTTCAAATGGTGGTACTATGATGGGCGTACTGGTGAAGCTGTTATAGTGCTTTGTAAAGAAGGGTCATGGGAGACCATCGGGGTCTTTGATCCCTTGTGGCTGACCAACTTGTCTGAACAAGATGTTACAACTTTATACAAGTGTCAACCGTTTTTTGAAGTTGAAGATATAGACCAGGCGTTGCAGTATGTGAAAGTGATACGTATATGCTTTGCTTTTAACATACACGCTGGAGTTAACTGGAAAACTCGTACAAAAGAGATGTTGAAGACCAACTAATGTTAGTTAGGTCATTTTGAAGGGATCTAGGTCCAAGGGGGAGTATGTAGATGCATAATATGTCCCTAATCCCTTGTAATATGTGTTTCATCTATGTTTAATGTAACTATTTGATATATTAATGAAATTAAATGTTTATCCTTAATGTTTACTCATATATAACGACTGTGTATTAAACGATCTGATAAATAGCGATAACGTTGATCAATCGTGCTAATGAAAGGCCCATTCTCACGAATGGATCATGAGAATGATCCATTCGCGCGAATAGATCATGAGAATGATTCATTCGCTAGAATAAGTCATGAGAATGATTCATTCGTACGAATGAACCATTCTAATGATTCATTCTTACAAATGAACCATTCTGCTGATTCATTCGCACGAATGAGTCCATTCACATGGCTCATTCGTACGAATGGCCTCAGCACTATATATAGAACTTTCACTTCATGAGCACACAGACAGCACATATACAACACAAAACACAACACATATACACATAGAACCAGACTAAGCAACAGAACACAAAAACTCTTTGCACCTGTATTGTCGAATCTCTGTCCGTTGAGAGTTTCCAGGTCTTGTATCCAACTTCTCTACACCAAAGGGTCGATAGAAACCTTCGTTTCGACATCTAATCCGCTAGTTTCTTACGACCCGATCCGTGTCATAGATTGGATTGCCAATCAAATCGGATTTCGCACGATTTGGTTCGGTTAATGTGTTGAATCATTGGATCAAGGTAGATCCCGATCCAACAGAACTCGACTGTGTCCATTGGTTCGATACTTGGTTCTTACCTAACTATATTACGCTGCAATAGGTACACTTGCGTATTGTGTGTGTTTTAAGTTAACGTAATTATCATTTTACTTTATAAATTTAAAACATGATCTCGTGAAATCAATTAATCTAAAAATATAGTTAATTATATTTTTATATTTTCACACAAGCTACCGGACCAATTTAACCATCATTTCATGCTCTTTATGTTGCAACTCATCAGCCGCCCTTTGTTTCTTTAAAGTCGCTACTTCATCAACCAAAGAATTAATCTGACCTTGTTGCTTGTCAGACTCCTCCCTTGATTTCCGTATCGTCTCAAGTAAACCAGTAACTTGAGTCTCTAGAGTAGCAATCCTTGCATCCCTTGGATCAGGATCCCTAGATGTAGAGGCCTCGGCTCTATGAGGGGGAAAGGTGAAGATTTATTCAAAATCCAACCCATGGGTGAAATCACCATATGAGAAGGGTTCACTGAGTGGTTGAAGGGTAGTAGTGGGAATAGTGGTTAGGATGGTCGTGGTTTCAAAGGTGGTTGGGGTGATGGTAATCGACTCCGTCTGAATTGGACTCGACACATCGCCTAGTGGACAGATTGAGCTAGGAGGGAGACTATCACAGGAACCTCCTCTGTGACAGTAGTGACAGCCACTTCAGCTGTAACACGTGGTTGCCCCCTTCTTTGGTATAACTGAGTTGAGGTTGAGGTAGAGGTTGAGGCAGTGCTCACGGCCTCAGTGATTTGCTGTCGTGACACAAAAGCTTCAACTTCTCTGAGGATAGCCGCAAATGCCCTGCCCCCATGACGCTTTACAATTCTTTCTCTTCTCTGTCACTATAATTCAGCATCCGAATCGGAATCGGGTTCATATTCGCTTCCTGTACTCTCTTGTCTTTGTCGTTTGGAAGATGACTCGGGAGGGGAAACCTTTGTCGACTTCCTGGGGTGTGAATGATCTGGTGCATCATCAGAATCGGATGAATCAGATTCAGTGGCTTCGGAATCTGACTCCTCAGCACCATCTCCTCCTTGTTGTTCTTCATCACCCTCACCTTCAGATTCATCACTCTCAGATTCTTCATCTCCTTCTTCTTCCTCCTCTACTTGTTCATCTGAGTGTTCACTTAGTTCAGGCTCAGACTTAGCACTAAACCATCTTAGATCTGGAGGGGCCACATATGCTTCATTTATAAGATGGACAAAGAGAGGAGTGTGCACAGGGGTAGGTTCTACACTGCCTGGCGTAAGGAACTGAGAAAACACTCTCTTGGCCACTATCTTGACTTGTAATCTCTCACCAATTGCTGGAAGATTTGGCAGGGCATCATTGATCAGCAATGAACAAACTGTGGGTATAACATGAATCTAAACTTCTCCGCCGTATTGATCTGATCGGCTATAGCTTTGTAGATGTATTTAGAGAAGTTGTAACCCTTGTTTAGAGACATCCCAACCATTACAGCTGCCAGGTCATGACCCATTGCATCCTTTCCAACTTTCGTGAAGAGATGCACATGATCATGACATGGGCAAAGTACCTCCATCGGTCTAGTATCCACATCTTCTTGTAAGAGCCATAGTCTCTAGCACTGACGTATCCCATCCTCTGTCTCCAGCACCCATCCATAAAGTAATTAGGATAAGTAACGGGGTCGGTTGCTAGATTTGTGAACTGTAGGACTCTCCGAATGGTGTCTTCAGAGATAGCAATATCATAACCCTCTACAGTAGCCCTAATGACGTTTGGGGTTACCGTACAGTCATGATCAGCTGTCTCCCAGAACTCTTCCAGATAAGGTCTTGAGACGATTGGATCAGCAAAAATGGCATAGCTAATCTTGGAACGGTTCAGAAAGCCCACAATCTCTCTGTATTTAAGTGCAGCACCCTTCCATTTTGGATTCGTGAGAGCAAGAAGATTGAACTCACTAGTAAATGCACGAGCCATCACTGCAAGAACACACAATGAACACTATAAGAACAAATAGACTCATTGGAATTGAACAGACATGACTAGGTATAGCACATTCACAAAGATCAGATTTCCAGACATAGAAATATTTCAGAAATGCAATTCATGCTTACTTGGCAAGTACGCAGGGTTTACATCTTGCGTACTTAGCAAGTACGTCGGAATAATTTCTTGCGTGCTTACTAAGTGCGTAAGAACAAGCCCTTAGCCAAAATTTTCAAAAATCCAAATCTAAAGAATGTGAGCTTTGTTATGGATTATGGTCACCACGATGTCGAAAACAATGTTTAGGAATAATGGTACCAACATCAATATCATGCTAAAATTGGTCATTTGTGACCTAACTTTGGTTCGACGTAAATCCACGGGAACCACGGGGCGAAAATCAAAATCAAACCATGTTAAGGACAAATTTGAGTTACCAGAGCTTAGATTAATGATATTAAACAGATTTGAAGGTATAATTTCACTCGAAAACACCCAAAATCGATAGAAATTTCATGATCAAAACCCTAACTTTTACAAGTTCAAGAATCGGTCCAAAACACATGATTTTGTGGATGAAATCATCTGAGAATATCATCAAATGTTAATGAGATGAAGATGAAACTAAGATCGGGACCAAAAAACTCGTTTGGAAACACACAAATTTTTGAGGAAAAGTGAGCCGAGGTATAGGACAGTGTAGGTCGTTTGAAAGAGATGAACTTGTGAAAATATTCTAACACTGGTATATATACCCCACACACAAATGGCTTGCGTACTTATTAAGTGCGCAGGGAGTAACTCCTACGTACTTACTAAGTATGCATGACTTAGTCTTGCGTACTTGGTAAGTACGCAAGGTTTAACTCTTGTGTACTTAACAAGTACGCAGAGACACTTGTGCACTCAAAATTCAACTAAAATTATGAAGAAATGTCAAGTCAATTAGCAAACCGGATATGAACGTTCAATCTAGAGGTTTCTCGAACAATTCAAGGAAGTTAAACAAAAAATATTTTTGGCTTTTCTTAACTTTTTGATAAACTGTACAGAAACATTGAATTGTTCATAAACTTAAAATCTTTTTTATCTTTTTCTGAGTGAAGATATACAAGTATATACACACTAGCTCTTTTTGGTCAACGTCATGAGCAGAGGATTATATCAGACTATTAAAAGCAAAAATGATAAAATATAAACATCAAAGAATATGGGATCATGTCATGGATTACTATTTATGCATACAGAATAAGCAATATAAACAAGTAAGTCAAGTTGGCAATATTATAAGATTTGAAACCATAAGCATCTTTGCATCACGTTCCTGTGTGTTAAGGTATTAATGAAACCATGAGCATCTTTGCATCATGATCATGTCAAAGGATTTCATCTATGAATATCAGTATGATGATTCAGGATAATGAATATGGTGTCTGAGGATTTAGGTAAGGGGATCCAACTTTTATCTGGATTTGATTTCAATGAATCAGGAATGATTCAAGGGTGAATATATGCTCAACGGTTCATGTCAAGACATATCTTTGTTCAATCTCTCATTGCATACTTGTAAGTATGGATAGTGAGATGAACCGCAGTAATTGTGCTAACAACCTAACCCGAAACTGGTCTCATAAGAAAATACTTGCCAAAATCTTACATCCTATATCTGATAGTGATATTTTAAATTCTTTTACACACACACACACTAGCAGACATGAATTCAAATCACAGTTGTAGTATTGATTTAATTTCCACACTACTAATGATTCAAACACGCTTACTGCCTACTGACAATTCAAAGTACTTGTAAATATTTAGATTAACAAATCAAACAATCAATCAAGTAAGCATGACGCATTCATTTCCCATATGTGTAATCTAAGACGTTTAGATCATTACTGATGTGCTATAATTTCCTCTTTTCTTCAAATGAATTTGAAATTTTCTTGGTTTTCTATTTTGTTTGGGTTTTTTCTGAAATAACTTGAAAAAAAACAAACTGTACACAAATTAAAGGGAAATAAAAGTTAACTTCCAACAAAATGTTTTGATTTGAAAACAAGTTTTCACTCCGGATTGAACATTCCTATCAAGTTGACAAGATGTTCAAAACATGTACGATCAAACCCCTTAGTGAAAAGGTCAGCAAAGTTGTCATCCGTGTGAACTTTTACAAGTTCAATTAAGTGCTTTTTAGCACAATCACGAATGAAGTGGTGACAAATCTCAATGTGTTTAGTTTTGGAATGTTTCACCGGGTTATTTGTGATGGACATGGTGGCATTATTGTCAATGAACAAGGGGGTTCCAGTGTAGTTTAAGCCATAGTCTCTCAATTGCTGCTGGATCCACAATATCTGATAACAACAGCTTGCGGCAGCAATGTACTCTACTTCACATGTTGAGACAGAAACCGTTGACTGCTTCTTGCACTGCCAGGAGACCAGCCTGTCTCACAAGAATTGACATCCACCTGAGGTTGATTTTCTATCGAGATTACAACCGCCATAATCAGAATTAGTGTAAGCTTTGAATTCAAACGACGGCTGCTTGGAGTACCAAAGACCTAATCGGGGTTTCCCTTTCAAGTATCTTAAGATTCTCTTCACATCTATCATATGAGATTCCTTCGGTTATGACTGAAACCTCGAGCACAAGCATACGGCAAACATTATGTCGAGCCTTGAAGCTGTGAGATACATAAGAGATCCGATCATCCCACGGTACAATTTACAGTCTACATCCTTTTCATCTTTGTCTGGATGCAAACCATGATTGACTCGGATTGGTGTGCCATAAGTACTACAATCATTCATTTTGTATTTTGACAAAATATCCTGTACATACTCAGTTTGATGTAGATAAATCCCATCTTCCCTTTGACTGACTTGCAGACCCAAGAAAAATGACAGTTCACCCATGTTGCTTATTTCAATCTTGGACTTCATCACCCTTTTGAATTCCCTACACGTCTCTTCATTGGTAGACCCAAAGATAATGTCCGCCGACATACACTTGCACAAGTAGAATATCACCTCCAGCTTTCCGTATGAAGAGGTTCGAGTTAATTTGTCCACGATCGAAACCATTGGACAATAAATGTTTTGATAAAGTCTCATACCATGCCCGAGGTGCTTGATGAAAACCATAAAGTGCTTTGTCCAGTTTATACACTTTATCAATATTATGCGGATCTTCGAAGCCGGGTGGTTGAGTGACATAGACCTCTTCATGCACTTTGCTGTATAAGAAAGCACTCTTCACATCAAGTTGATAGACCTTGAAACCGGCGAATGAGGCATAATCCAGAATTAGTCGAATGGCCTCAAGTATAGCAACTGGGGAATATACTTTAGTGTAATCTAGGCCCTCTTGCTGATAAAAACCCTGAACAACCAACCTTGCTTTATTTTCACCACAACGTGTCGATCATCCGTCTTGCATTTGAACACCCATCTGGTTCCAATTGGATGCATACCTTTCTGAAGGTCAACCAAATCCCACACATGCAACTTTTGGAATTAAGACAACTCATCTTGCATAGCCTCAATCCAGCAGTTGTCAGCGAGAGCCTCTTCACATTCTTTGGCTCTAACTGGGATACGATTGCAACATGCAAACATGTTTCCATGACACCAGTGTCAAGTATCTCAGCATACAGACTCGTGTTCTCGGCAATGGTCCTATGACGAGTTTGAACGTCGGCATTAGGATCACCAATAATGTTGTCCATTGGATGATTATTTCGTCTCTGGTACATGCGGTTCCTGGAGATTTGTATCAAGATTCGAACTTAACTCCCCCATATAATGCGTACCAGAAGAAGAGGATTCATTGTTGATTGGATCAACTGGAGCTTCATTTCCTACACGAGTGTTAAGATCAGCTCGAGCGTCATTTCCATCAACATGAACAACTACATCGTCATCACTTGCATGAGTTCCAGATGCAGATGCAGATGCAGCATTGGAATCGGGATTTATAATTGGTACTATGGCATGGGTTGAGAAATTGGAGTCATCACCACCATTAAAGAATTCATACAAGTGGGCGGCATCTTCGGCAGATAGATCAGGAAGGTTAAAAGACTTGAATAGAGCATCATAATCGAAACCCCACGCTGGACATGTAGGTTCTGGTGGAGTACTGTGTTTACTGCAATCCACTTCGAACCATTCTTCAACTGAGCGTGTTCCTATATTGTACACTCTCTTGCAGGGTGAGTTGGCAACATATCCTAAGAAAATGCCTTCTACCACTTTTGCATGAAATTTGGATTTTCGATTCTTGTACTGCAACGATAAGAAACAGGGACTACCAAAGGGGACTAGGTAGTCAAGATTTGGAGGTCGATTGTTGATCAGCTCATCACAAGTTTTGTTGCGCCTTTTAACCACCAAAACTCTTTTCAAAACGTGACAAGCTGCATTTACTGCTTCTACCCAGAAAGTTACAGGAAGCTTGGCATCTGACAGCATTGTCCTTGCAGTCTTGATCAAAGTTTTGTTCTTCCTTTCTGCAACTCCATTCTGTCGAGGTGTGTACAGTGCACTAAATTCATGACGAATACCCTTCTTGAGACAGAAAAGCTCCATCGTGTTATTTTTGAACTCCATTCCATTATCATTCCTTATTCTTCTAACCTTCAGCTTGCATAAATATTCTAGGCTTAAGATAAGGTATTGAAGAATTTTAGCAGTCTCTTCCTTTGTACCTAAGAAATGCACCCAAGAAAAACGTGAGAAATCATCAGTTACAACTAGGCAGTATGACTTACCTCCAATACTCCTGATACTTATGGATCCAAATAAATCCATGTGTAGGAGTTCCAAAGGGGTATCAATAGAGTTTTGGAGCTTGGGCTTGTGAGATTTCCGCTGTTGTTTGCCCTTTTTACAAGGCATACAGTCATCTGGAACGGCAAATCTCAGCTTAGGAATCCCGGTTACCAAACAGTTTCGGACAAGATGATTCATTTTACGATAAGAAATGTGTCTGAGTTTCCTATGCCACAAGATTGAGTCAAGCTCTGTCGCTTTTGTAAGCAAACAAGTAGCAACTGATGAGGTGTTTGTCGCCACGCTTATATCGATCTGATAGGTGTCGTTTATTCTTGGTGCTCTCAACAGAATCCACTCAGCAGGAACCTCATAATCAGGCTTGAGAATCAAGCATTCAGACTTGTTAAACATAACCGAGTACTCTTTGTCGCACATCTGAGAAACACTCAACAAGTTATGTTTAAGCTGCTCGCAGTAGTTGACGTTGTCGAAGCTAATACATCCATTAGTAACCACACCTTGACAAGTGATACTGCCGCCTTTCTCTCCTGCAAAGGCCACGTAGCCGCCTCTGAATGGTTTAACATCTTGAAGCAAGGCCATGTTGCATGTAATGTGCCTGGAGCATCCACTATCCACATACCAACGGTTAGAAATAGTTCCCTTTGGATGTCCCTGCACGAGTCACAAGCAAATTAGTTAGTTTTGGAGACCCAAGCCATAGTGGTCTTGGGTCATCCGTCTTTCTCAAAGTATACAACCTCGAGCAACTCGCAATCATGACTGTCAAAAATGGGTGAATCTTTAGAAGATTTAGGATCAGAAGGTTGAGAACTTTAGGTTTTCTTGGTCTAGGACCTTTTCGTTTTAGCCTTTTGAACATCAGGCTTGCAAGTCTCAACTTTGGGTGAACTAGTGGAAGTTTCACCTTGTTGACTACCAGCTAGCTGTTGTTCAAGTTTTCTCAACCTCTTGTTCCTTCTTCTTCTTTGTGGCTTAAAAATTTTCACCACGGGCTTCTCAACGGTCTATGTACTACCAGAGGTAAATACACTGGGTTTAGCGGGTAGCTTCTCCCGTTTTGGAACAGATGGTTTAGCCTCAGACAATGTCTTTAGCTTCACCATAGGTTTCACCGGTGGTTTCACCACATTTGATTTGGGATTCTGGTGTTGCTTCACTGATGGTGTCTTGGGAGAAACAGCTTGTTGATGAACAACTGGTCGTTTCCCTTGGTTCTTGTCAGGACAGTTCACTAGAATGTGACAGACCATACCACAGTGAAAGCAAGCACACTTTTCTTTGTAAATCCTCCTGTAAGGCTCTATGCTTTTGGATGCAGATGACTCAACTTTAGGAGTACCTATAGTTGTTTGGTGAACATAACAAGGACCTTGTGCTTGTCCTGATTCAGATTTATTGCCTTTAGCATAATATTTGTCTATGTTTTTCTAAAAGTTTTTACCCAAGTCTTCAAGGTCTGGGACTGGCTTTATGGTTTTGAAACCTCCATAAAGCATTAACTTAAGCTTCTCATTTGATTCAACGGTATCGGGTTTAGTTAAAATACAATTATTACGATCAGTGACATTGTTTTTCACAACTTTATGTTCACCAACCAACTCCTCTGAGATGACACCCTCTAAATTCGTGTTCTCATAGCCCTCATCTGAGAAGAACTCATCAGAAGCTGAGTCAGCCCTACTTGAGGAATCATCCTTGTTTAAATAATCATCCTGACTTGATGATTCATCTAAGCATGATAAGTCAATGTCAATCAAACCGTTGACAAATTTCCCGCTCACAGGTGGAGGAATGGCATTAGTACCTAAGCCCAGTCCATTCACTTGCCTCACTACAGATTCGAAGTGTTCCACCACAAAGCGAGAATTTTTCAACTTCTCAATCTTGCCACTCAACTACAGAATCTCATTTTGCAGTTTGGCAATTTCCATGTTCTTTTTCTCTAACCCCTTGTATGCAACGTCCAAATGAAATTGTTGTTCACTGATTTTTATTGAAAAATCAGGTCTTTCTTTCTTAAGAGTTTCAAATGATTCTTTAAAGCGTTTTTCATTTTCTTTGTAACTTAACGCTGCAATATGGAGGGGTTCAACTTTGTCTTGAAGTTGAGAGTTTTCTTCCTTCAAGCCTAAACATTTAGAACATGAATAACAGCAAAAGAATTGAAATCTACCTCAGTTGATGTGTTGGATGTCTCACCAATAGCCATGAGTGCAACTGCAGATGTAGATTCTCTTTGGTCAGCTACAGAAGCTTCCCTTTCTTCTGCTTCCATCATTTCAACAATCTCAGCCATGAGACCCATTTGAGTTTGAGTAAGAATGGCATCTTCCAGATGAACACCCCAATCAAAGTTGTCGTCTTGCTGAACCACTAAAGCACTGGACGTTCCACCTTGACTCTGATTGTGGTTGTTCTGATTGTTGAAACCTTAGTTGTTTCCTGGACTGCTTCCCTGGCTTGGTCTGGTGAAACCCAAAGCTGGAACTTTATCCTTTTGACATTCCCTTATGAAATGTCCAAAGTTTTGACATTTGTAGCACTTGGCTTTGGACTTATCAAAACCAACCTTGGCATTTGAATGCCCACCAATGAACTTCCTGCCAGTTCTATTCAGGAAACGCTTAGCCCTTCTCAAGATCATGGCCATATTTCATTGAATATCCATGTCCTCCATGTCGTCTGGATCCACCTGATTGAAGTCTTCCTCAATGGTCTCAGGATTCGTTAGCTTCCCACCAATGAAGTTCTCATAGGTAAGCATACATGACGAGAACAAAGCCACATGATCTTCAGCAATCTTGGCTATGGCATTCTGGTTGGCTGAAGAGGTAGATGTAGTGTTTCTTGATGAAGGTTGATGGTGTTGACTAGATCTTGATGCAATAAAACCAGTATGATTACCACCACCAAGTGCATGTTCTTCTTCCTGAGGACTCCCAAGGAATAAGGCAATTCCCAAACAGATGATTTTGCGGTAGAGTTCACCCCAAAACACATGGAGGGATCTTGTATTTTAGGTCTACCAGAACTCTCTTTCTTTCTTAGGTTCATATCGTGTGGTTGAACCTTGCCTTCAGCTTCTTCAACGGTCATCTCATAGAACTTTGGGTTCTCTCTCAGCAATGTGGTATACATGTCAAACTTGGGTGGTAAGGCATCCAGAAACTTCTCCACCAACTCATCAGCATGATACTTGAGATCATACGGCTTCAGCTCAGTCTGAAGATGATAGAATCTAGAAATAAGTTCATCAGTTGATTCATTCTCCAAGTACCTGAAACACTCGTATTATTTCCTCAGAAGCTCTCTCTTACTCTTTTTGACATCATTGTTCCTCTCAAACCTCTTCTGAATGGCCTTCCATAGATCTTTAGAATTATCATAACCCCTGAAGCTATGAAAAAGATCTCTAGACAATGCCATAGTAATAGACCCATGAGCCTTCTTTTCACGGTCATATACTTTCTTTTCTTCTTCGTCTAGTTTAGAAATAGGTTTGGGAACAGTCTCTTCAAGAAATACGTATGTTGGATGTTTGTATCCCTCAAGGATAGGTATCCACAGCGAGGAATCAGTATATGAGATGTACTCCTCAAAGCGTGCTTTCCAATTCGAATAATCATTTACATTAAGCAGCTTTGGTGGTTTCTGATAAGTCCAAATCTCGTTGTCATAGTTAAATAGGCTACTGAGGTTCTGAAGATTTGCCATGATGTAACACTTAGACAAAAATCAGAAAATCAGCACAACTTGCGCACTTAGAAGTTGGCCTTGCGCACTTAAGAATTCCTTCTTGCGTACTTAGTAAGTACGCAGGAAGAATGGTAAGTACGCAGGAACAAATTATAAGTACGCAGCAAACTGGTCTTGCGTACTTAACAAGTACGCAGAAATAGTGTACTTTTTGCCAAAATGGTAAGTACGCAGTTCACTTTATCCACCTGCTACACCAACTTTTTCCGATCACCGGAATTTGCTCAAATCTTAAAAAAATGAAGTTTTGAACAAATTAATCAAGCCAAAATATTATAAACTTGTTTCTAACAAACAGTTGGTGATCAAAACACTCAAACAAACAACAAAAATGTCGGATTTTGACTGATTTTTTAGTCTAAAACAGCGTTCAAGAGCTACCTCTGTTTTATCACAAAAATCACCAAAATAGGTCACTTTTGCTTGTAAAAAAGTTGCAGATTGTGTCGAAAATGCTCCTAACACACTCCCAACACTCGAATTCAAAAGTCAACGCTCTGATACCACTTGTAGGTCCCCGGGTGTCTCGGATCGTTACGTGCGAGCGTGTGACTAGTCGGACCGGGTGCGGAATGCCCGTGACTAGCTGGAGTATCAGACAACACAAAGTAAACCGACAACAAAACACGAAATACTTTAAACTTCGTCTATTGATAATCACAGTCGGTTACAGAAAATGAGTGCGTACATAATTCTGTCACTACCAGGCTATATATACTAAGACTTGTAGCTTGCGCACTTGACAAGTGCGCAGGGCTTAACTCCTGCGTACTTAACAAGTACGCAGCCTTTGTTCTTGCATACTTTCTAAGTACGCAGGATCTACATCCTGCGCACGTACGTACAACACTTTACAAAGACAAACCATGTACAAGTACCTACATATACGTTTACAACTCGATAAACCAATACATACAGATACTGAATACAAATACAAATACAGAAAATAAAGTACAAAAGCATAAGACAACATCCAGAGTGTCTGTCACACAAACGTGCTCCAACATTACTCTCCCTAACTTCAGCACTTCCCTCAAATCTAGTACACAAATCTACCCATAAGTCTTTGGCTGTGGTGTACTCGGCAAAAGTAGTGAAGATATCCGTAGGAAGAGCCATTGCAATAGTCTCATAGGCCTTGTTGTCTCGGGCAATCAAGGCAAGGTGATTTTCATCATATTCAGCCACAATCTTAGGACGCTGAACATTAGCAGTAGTGATAACGGGTTTGTGGGGACCATCTTTGATGGAGTTCAATAGGGTGTGATCATGAAATTAAAAAAAGTCTTCATTTTCTTGGTCCAGTCATCAAAGTCCCGTGTGGACACAAGAACAGGTGGTTTGTTTCTTCCAGAATACTCATTGGTGCTTGAAGTCGCCATAACCTAAAAAACTTTGGTTAAACAGAAGCTAGTTTCGGGTGAACATAGTTGATCGAAACTACTTAGTTTCGATTGAGAAAAGGCTGATCAAAACTCCTAGTTTTGATTGAGAAATGACTGCTCGAAACTCCTAGTTTCGATCGAAGAACACTTAGCGGAAAAACAGAAACCTTGATAGAAACTACTAGTTTCAATTGAAACTAGTTTCGATAGCACAAAGTTTTGGGTGAACAAACTGCATAGGTTAGTTTCGATATAACAAGACAAATAGCTAGTTTCGATAGTACCTTTTCCAGATAAAAAGTACAGACAAGAAGTTTCTATGACCAACGAAATTCAAAGAATATTCCCCATTAGTTTAGATGCCTTCTTCCTCAAACTCAAAAAAACTCCATTGATGAAAAACTTCAGAAATCAATTACTCGAAAATGACAATCCAATCCAGCGAAAATCTTCGACTAAAATCTCCTAAATGGTGAACAGGACACCAACGATGTCTGTGTTTACAGGCGTGGGTGACCTTTTTCCAATATATTTACCCGGGTGGTCGGGCTTATAGTATTCATTGGTTGTTCAAAAAAAATCATTCAATCTCACACACAACACACATACTTAGTGACATATATTAAATACAAAAAAAATATCAAACAAAGAACTATATAATACAATTACATGTACGTAGTCTTATGCTATGTATTTATAGGGCTCACAATTTACGAATCGATACAAAGTGAAACAGGTTAGTGTTTATGGTAAATGCGTCCAGGTCATAAACGACTTGATACATTATGACACGGTTAAAAACATGTCTAAACCGGTTCAACCAGTTTAAGTAACTGTGTTAACAGGTAGACACAAATTTATGACCATTTTATCAAAATGACATGATTTTATTATTTTTTACAAATAATTGCACATATCATAATCCTCTGACCCTAGTTAGGAAAGTATAATGTATTTTGAGATTTTATTTCTTAACCTTAATTAGTCGCAAGTTGCTTATTTTTGGTAGCTTTTATTAAATCATGTTAAATGTGTTAATCATGTCTTTTCGTGTTATTGGACTCGTTGTATTTAATCATGTTAAATGTGTCGTCTCGTGTAACATGTTTATTAAGCATATCTGTAGGTCCTGATTTCACTCAGAAATCACTCAGACGATCAATTACACACACAAAGGCGAAATCTGTGTGTATGGTGGTGAAACAGAGGAGGGAAACAGATTTGGTGAAGGTAACAGGCTAACCACACTCAGAATCAACACAAGAATGATATGAAAATGTAAGAACAATGCATCAAACGAGTGCGCAAGATTGTATTGATTCTCAAGAACAGTGAAAGAGAAAATTCAGGGTTACAGCCGCTACTCACACCCTAAACATTCTCAAACTAGGCTATTTATAGTAAATGACAGGTATCAAAACTATGCCAACCGAAACTACTAGTTTCGGTTGAGCATTTACAAATGATTGAACAGCCTATCGAAACTTACTATCTATCGAAACTACTAGTTTCGATTGAACAAATCTCGATCTAAACTAAGTAGTTTCGATGGCCCAGACTTAGTCTAACTAAAACAGTAAATAACATAAACTGAAATTACAATAAAGGAAACTAAGTTAACATTGTTCAAAATACATTAATAACAACAGCTTAATAAAATACTAGAATCTACAATATCTATGTTAGTTAAGTAAATGACACGTTTAGTCAAATATGTCGTGATCAATTTAATAGTTATGTTAAACATATTGTGTCATATCGTATTTGAGACATTTAACATAACACGTCACGTTTTACCCCATGTAATCACCATTCTTTATATACAATATGGTATGAGAATATAAAACCCTTACATCGCCACTAAGATCATAGGGCCATCGTCCATATTCGTTGAACGACTGTGGGAAATTTTGTTTAGTTAGCTAAACGCTCTCCAAGGCATTATACAAGAAAAATGAAGACGAACTTATTTTATATATTATTTATGTAATGTTAGAAATTTATTTAGTCATAATGTCATTTGTTAATAGTTCAGGGGGTTAAGTGAAGCTATTCTTTAGTTTCATATAAGTTTGTGTCATGTTTACATGTTTTGTGTAAGTAGAAGGGTAGTTTCTATCATTCTTGAAAGTCAGGTTGTTGTAATCTGTTAGTTAAGCAAAGGGGGCAGATTATAGTTTGATTAAGCAGCTTCATTTTCAATTCAATTTATAAAGTTGATTTCTTTGTAATCGTTTGTCAATTTCATCAATAAGACGTAATCATTTGAGGAATACTTTATTTGAATTTCAATTTCTTTAAGTGATTCATATCAACTGGTATCAGAGCCAAGGTTGTGGCTTTATTCAAAGAAATTGTCATGATTACGCAATTGATAATCAAGATGGCATCAACGAAGTTCGTTCTGGAGAAATTTGATAGTAGAAATGATTTCAGTCTTTGGAGAGTGTTCCATATGCAAATGTGGTAGGAAGCCTAATGTACCTTATGGTGTGCACACGGCCAGACATTGGATATGCAGTTAGCCTGGTCAGCAGATTTATTTCTAACCCAGGTAAGGTACATTGGGAGGCTGCTAAATGGATATTAAGGTATCTTAAAGGTACAACTAAAGTTGGTTTGGTGTTTGGAAGGGGAAAGTATGATGATCAGATTCTTGTGTATGAAAATGCATACTTTACAAAGGATTTGGACACTCGTAGGTCCATGACTGGATATGATTTTACAGTTTTTGGTTCACTAGTCAGTTGGAAGGCCACACTGCAACATATTGTTACTTTGTCAACAACTGAGGCTGAGTATGTTACCTTAACCGAGGTTATCAAGGAGTGCTTATGGTTGAAAGGCTTCATGGTAGATTTGGGGGTTCATATATCAAAGTCAGTGGTATTGTGTGATAATAGTGGAGGATTGTAGTTGACCAATGTTTTTCATCATAGAACCAATCACATAATGTTAAATTGCATTTTATAAGGGAGGTGATTAAGTCAAAGGAGATATATGTTCAAAAGGTGGATACTTTGAAAAATGGGGCTGATATGTTTACCAAAGTTGTACGGGGTTCAAAGTTTGATTTTTGTTTGGATTTGTTGAATGTGGGCTAACATTGACCAAAGGTGGAGATTCTTAGAAAGTTATTCGGTCATAATGTCATTTGTCAACGGTTCAGGGGGTTTAAGTGAAACTATTCTTTAGTTTCATATACGTTTGTTTCATGTTTACATGTTTTGTGTAAGTAGAAGGGTAGTTTCTGCAATTCTTGAAATTCAGATTGTTGTAATCTGTTAGTTAAGCAAAGGGTGCGGATTAGAGTTTGATTAAGCAGCTTCATTTTCAATTCACTTTGTAATGTTGATTTCTTTGTAATCGTTTGTCAATTTCATCAATAAATTTGAGAAATATTTGATTTGGATTTCAATTTATTCAGGTGATTTATATCATGTATGACGTCACTTTTGGGTTTTTGACACCCCCATTTTTGTTTATTTAGAGCATGATAACTAAATAAAAATTAATAATCTATATTTATACTATATAATAAAGGAAAAACACGAGGGATACGTGTCACTCTTTGGTTATTACTCACCTTTATTTTTTCGCCTCTCTCTTCTGTTAAATATTAGTTTTTCTGTTTCTCTCTTCTATTAAACAACTAGGTTAGAATATCGTGTATTACACTGGTTGATAACATATAATGTTATATACTTAATAATACAAAAAAATATTATATTTAAAAACCCATGTATTACACAGGACAATAAAATTTTTAAATCTTTATGTATATTTTGTAAGTGAAAAATGTATTATATAGACAAATGATTTTTTCAAAAAAATATGTAAAAATTAATATATAATTGTGTTTCAAAAATACGTTAATTTCTATCTAATATAAATTTGACTTACATTAACTATTTGGTTAAAAAAAGTGAAATAATTAAATTTTAAAGTTTCTTAAAATAAGAGATAATTTAAAATAAATGTGTTTTATTAGTATAATTAATATTTTCTTTAAAAATAAATCATTATTAAAAAAATGTGTATTTAATAAGAGAGAGATGCGTGAAAAAATGATGAGAAAACATATGGAGATGACACGTGACATAAGAGATTTTCATTTATTATATAATATAGATATAGATAATATCAAATAATAATATTTATAATAATAAATAAAATTCTATAGACAAGTGTCATTTTCTGTTTCATTTATATATTTTTTTTCCATCACTCTCTCATATTGAATAATGGTATTAAAAGAATTTATTTTTAGATTTTTAATATAAATCTAATTACGGATACTTATTATTTAATTATAAATAGTTCAACCGATGTAATATACCGGTTTATTCAATCCGTGTATTACACGGGATTTTAAAAAATATAAAATTTTTATTACTAAGTATATAACATTTTATTTATTCAACCCCGTGTAATACACGAGATTTTATACTAGTCACTAATATAAGAAAATGAGCAATAAATGAGTTAGATACCGTGACAATTGATGTGTACATGTCGTGGATAATAATTAATGAATAACTAGAAAATATGATCCGAGCGTTGCGGCATGGCCGTACGATGACGTTAATGTGTTTAAATATATAATTAAAGCCAACACGATGCGACGGGTTTGCACAACTCATTACGTGCAGTGCGGCGACGACAATAACGCGAGTAAGTACATAAAAGAAACATATGAAGTTGTCACGACTCGGTTCTGTAGATCGAAAACTATGTGTGGCGTGAATAGAAGTTAATATTGAAACGACAAGTTCGTTAAAGAAAGTTAGTAACAAAGTAAAAACAAAATAAAAATAGAAAAAACTAAATTTTACAAACAAATATAAAAAAATCAAAAGAAAAAAAACAAAATTTGAGGAGTAAACTTGAGAGTGTAGAAATTTAAAGAGTAAAATTGAGAATTTTGTGTAGGGTAAACTTGAAACTTTATAAACTTGAGTAATATATTTAAAATTTTAGAAAGTTGAAAGGTAGTATACAAAAATAGAAAAACTTGAAGGGTAATTTTTAAACCTTTGTCGGTGGCTTGAGAGTGGCCACCGACATTGGTTTTTAAGAGTTTGGTAATATATATTTTTTAACGGCAAATGCTACTTTTAGTCGGTTTACATCAAAAATTATAAACTACTTTATTGTCTAGGTTTTAACTGAGACCTCTTTTTTAAAAAACATATGCCTTTACTAATTAGGCTAGACCCACGTCAACGATAATTGATGATTGTTATAGTTAGTTTCTACTTTTTTACATTTAAAAAGTAAACACGGCGCATATTATCTCCTTATAAAAAACTATAAAAAATAAGATGTATTAAATCAAAAAGTGAATTAATTTTTAGGTTGAAAAACAAATCTATACTATATAATAAATAAAGGTTTTTACGTTTAATACGTTGCCTTCATATTTATTCTTATAATTTTTTTCTCGTCTCTCTCTTATTTAATGCACTTCTATCTTTTAATAATAATATATATTTAAAGAAAATATTAATTATACTAATAAAACACATTTATTTTAAATTATCCATTATTATTAGAAACTTTAAAATTTAATTATATAACTTTTTTCCAATCAAATAGTAAATGAATAGTAATTTATGTATTTTCAAAACTCTATTATATATTAATTTTTACATATTTTGAATTTGTTTTCTATCCTTAGCATATGTAATATATTTTTACACCTGTAAAATATACATATAAGATTTAAAAATTTTATGTATTGATATTTTTCACCTCGTATATAAACACGTGATCTAAACTAGTAATGAGAATCGATAAAATAAAAGTAAGTATGTGAAATGTTGTATGAAATCATCATGCAGTTATTGTACTTAAATTCAAGGAATTAGAGATAAAGATGTATTAAATCAAATAGTGAATTAATTTTTAGGTTGAAAAATAAATAATGAGAATAGATAAAATAAAGGTAGGTATGTTAAATGCTATATAAAATCATCATGTAATTATTTTATTCTAAAAACCTTAAAAAGTAAGGTTGGTGGCCAATAGGAAAAGGTCATCGAAATTCATTCTATGTTATATATTTAATGTTCTATATTATTATACAAGCTTGGGTTAGTTTCAACTTACCTGTTAAATCTCTTTCATCAAAGGAGGTTGCAGGTTTGATTTCTGTAGCTATCCTTTTTCTTTTTAAAGTAGTTCATTGCTTCTCCTAACTTTAGTTAAATTACAAAAGTTACCCATAACTTTATAATTATTAATTTGACACCCTGACTTTGCTAAAATTGCATAACTAAACTTTGCTTTATAAATTGTTAATTTGACATTTCTCTCCCCCCCCCCGGTAAAATTAAAATGACAAAACTAACCCCTAGCTTTGTAAATTGTTAATTTTACAACCTCAAGTCTAACAAATTTGTCGTTTCAATGTTAACTTCTATTCGTGTCATAATTTATCTATTTTTCGATCTCAATGACCGAGTCATGACAACTCCATACGTTTCTTTTATGTAGTTAGTGACGCTATTGTCCTCACCGCAATGCGTGTAACAAGGTTCGCAAACCCAACGCAACACGCGAGTCATATATTCTAGTTGTAATTAAATTCAAAGGAGAGTAAGTGAAGAATGAGAGTACGTGGCTCTTAACATCATCATGATGTCAACAAAAATTATGGACTTGTACATAAAGCATAAATGGTTTCATCTTTAGATTTTGTAACAGAAATGCTGAAAAAAATAAAGTATCAGAAACGGCTTAAAAAAATAAAGTATGAGAAACTAAATTTAAACAGAAAAACAGACGCTTGTGGCGTGTTAGAAAATAGTATCTTTATGTAATTAGTGACGTTATTGTTCTCACCACAATGCGTGTAACAAGGTTCCCAAACCCAACGCAACACGCGAGTCATATATTGTAGTTGTAATTAAATTCAAAGGAGAGTAAGTGAAGAATGAGAGTACGTGGCTCTTAACATCATCATGATGTCAACAAAAATTATGGACTTGTACATAAAGCATAAATGGTTTCATCTTTGGATTTTGTAACAGAAATGCTGAAAAAAATAAAGTATCAGAAATGGCCTAAAAAAATAAAGTATCAGAAACTAAATTTAAACAGAAAAGCAAACGCTTACGGCGTGTTAGACAATAGTATCTTTAAACGAAATAAATAAACTTACTCGAAACTTTATATAAAAAAGAAATTGTAACGAAGACGTTAAAAAGGTTAACATGAAAAGTTAGTAAAAGAAAGCAAAACCATTTAAAAAAAAGTAAAGACTTAAAAAAGAATTCACAACGACGTTGTACACAAGTCCCTAGATAACTTATACACTATCAAGCGTAACTCCGTTATAATTGTGTGTATTCCACTTCTTGTAAGTCGGTTAGTAAAAAAAGAGGAAAAAACGTTTAATGTCTAAATGATAACTTTATTAAATTCAGGTAATGTAATATAAAGTTGTTGAAGGAAAAAAAAAATTCAAGTTCAGTGGTTTAAAAATAAATCTGCTATACTTCATGAGTCTAAATGTAAATTTATATAAAAAACAAAATAGTTGACATATGCTGATGTCAGCATATGCATTCATAGCTTGTACCATATGCATGGAGAGTTCCCATTTGATAGTTATAAGTACTTTAATGTAATAAAGATAGCGAAGGATCCCTAAGTTAAGACTTAAGAGTTAAGACTTCTCGTCGTCTATCTAACATATAATACTGTCATTAAATACTTTATTAAATATATAAATGAAGTTAACGAAGCTACGGAACTCGGAAGTCTTCTTCGTTAGCTCTCTCATGTCGCACATAATGGGCCGATCTCTCATCATAAGTGGAATAATTGAATTCCTATAAAAGTTAATTTCTTTGTGTGGAGATTATCAATTGACCGTCTACTAACATTGGATGCTTTGACAAAGTGTGGAAATGTTGTCACTTCTTCAAATTGACCATTACGTCGATTCCTTGGGGACTCTTGAGCATATTGTCCTTCATTGTGACATGGCAAAATTGTTTAGAGTAGAGTCCAACAATCGTGTAGACTTGCCTCCATCCTCTCGAGCTCGGTTCAAGATCTTTTGGACAATCCGTTTATCTCTCCCTTAAGTGAAAAAGAAGAGTAAACTGATCCATTACATTTTTCTTATTACTCTTTGTTGTATTTGGATATCAAGAAATGAAAAGGTGTTTCCAAGCAAGGCGAATTATCCTTTCAATATTTTTGAGGATAAAGCGACAAAAAATAATCTTAATTGGTTAGATTAGTGTAATTTTAATCTCCTATTGTAAACTGGTGTTTCATGATGTTTTGGTTGGAATAGTTACTTGCTAATCCCTTTCGTGTTTGTCGTTCCAAAAAATTCAAACGACTTGTATTTTATATATATTTAAATAAGACAATATATTCTTATTGCATAATCAATTATTAAAAAAATAATAAAACTTCACCTAATAGTAACCAAATTTCTCAAGTGTTTCATTTAATTCATTCAAATTTTTGTCCCTTTAAAGTCACTCAACTTTCACTAAGTGTTCCAATTCTATGTAATTTTTTTATAAATTTTAAAAATTGAACAAGATAAATGAAATATATATGAATATTAGTTATCAATAATTGAAATTTTTATTGCAATTAACTTAAAACAATGACACAAGATCCCTTCATATTTGAAAATTTTGACCGGTGGAAAGATTAACGTGTCATTTATGTCACCTCTCTTAAAGTAATAAGTTGAATTAGAGTTGCGCAAATTGGTTTTTGGGCCCAAACCGATTCCGGTTGGGTCACTAAGTTATTGTCATAACCGGTTTCTAGTTGAAAGCGGTTTTTTAGAGGAAAAGAATAGGGTTTGAAGGGTTTGAAATCGGGTTTTAACCTGTACGATTCGGATATGACCAATTTCAAAGTATAGGGTTACAAAACAATTTAAATCCTACTTTTTGTTTGGTTTCTAACCGGTTCTTGCCAAACATTGGCGGATCCAATGTTTCAGGAGGGAGTGGAAAGGCATCCCGTAACCAACACATGCTTTGTAAAAAATAGAAAAAATATGTATGCTTTAGCTTAATTTGGAGAACTTAGGGGCACTATTGTCTTTTTATGGTGATGTTTTCAACAATTGATGGTACTATTGTCATTATATAGGGGCCAAGGGAGAAAATAATGGTAAAATATTAAAAACAAGTTGCAAATTTCATGTTTATTTTCTTTAATTCAAATACGTGTACAACTTAAACCTTTTAGTTTTATTTGAATTTTAAACATCCCTAGAGTTATTTCATCATAGATATTAATCATAGCTAATTAAATTAAGTTAACAAATGATGTGCTTTGTTGTTTGATTAGTCAATTTGTTTATAAGTGTTTTATGTTTTCTCATTTTTATTCGACGATTGTTATAACCCAACACATTTTTTGTACCCTGTCACAAAAAAGTTTAAATCCGTCACTGTTGCCAACCGATTCCGGTTCCCGAACCGGTTAGCTTTCATCTCTAAGTTGAATAGATTGTACAACTTGTATGGGGTAAAGCCGATTTTTTTAACGGCTACGCACACTCTGATAAATATAACCACTAAAGCCTATTTGTTTGATGAATATGAAGAGTATGGTAGGCCGATTTAATCTACTGGGCCACAAGGTCGGTGGACGTCATCCGTATTCTGTGTTCGACGGCCCGAACCACGTGTTTCTTTTTACGGATTTGTATCACACTTGTTAGGTTTTGTCCCATCAATATATAATGAGTGTTTATATTATCATCAATGTGTTGTTTAGGGTTGAGGGAGTGGTACCCATAAAACTTATGTAACCCTCTTATTTTAGTTATTTAAAATTTGCCATGTCATTTTTGTTTACTTAAACCCTCTCCAACCCTAAGAGCAAAGTGTGAAACTAATAAGCGTTTTTATTTTTTATTTTTATTTCATTAAAAATAAAATAAAAAACCACATTTCAATAAATAAAAATAAAAATGATACATATTAAAAACCTAAAATTTAAAAATAATAAAAAGAAAAAATAAGATTATTAACCTAAAAACATGAAACATCAAAATAAAATAACCTAAAAATCACACGGCCAATTGTATTTTGCCGCAATTTCCCGTTTACGTTGGAGTACGATTGAAATAAAAGGTTCGGGGATATCGTCATTTTTTTTAGAAAGTATTCCAAGTTGCGGTCCTATTCTTCTTTTGAAAGCATTTCTTGTTGTTTCTTTAAGAGTTGCACCGCGAGTTCATCTCATCTTTGTTTTGTTTCCTCCCTTTTCTTGCGGTATTCCATTTTTTTCTCTCTTTCAACATCTTTAGCCGCCTCCACTAAACAATTGCTTGAAGACTCGACGGTTTTCTTTCCTTTGCCCTTGCGATTTGGTTTAGTCGGTAGGGATTGTTCGTTAAAGTCGGGGAGGTCTCTCGAGTAAGGGTTATTTGAACCTTCATTTCCGGAGTTGGATGTTTTTAATTTCTTGGACGATTGTTGTTCAAACTCCTCACCTATAACCTCGACGACTTTCCATTTGGGACGGTCTTTAAGAATTTCCCATGCCTCGACGAAGGTGAAGCCTTTCATCTCGTAGAGGTTTCGGTAATTTTTTTGTACTTCATTCATGGCTTAAACGAGGTCGATGCGGTTGCGGTTGACTTGAACGAGGGTTTTGCGGTTGAGAGGCACGCACTTTGGGACTGTATTTTTTGGAGGAGGATGTATCCATTTTTTTAGAGTATGAATGGGAATGAGAGAAAAATGTAAAAAATTATTTGTGTAAAATGTATATTTATAAGTGAAAAATTAAAAAAAATATTTAATTACCCCCCCACCCTCCCCCCCCCCCCCTCAACGGTCCCCTCCAATATTCAAATTTGGCTCAAACGGCTACATCCATGCGGGTTCCAACGGGCTTTAATACCCATTCCCAACAACCCGTGCGAAGCCCGCATTGGTTGCGGCGGTGTTACCCATCCATCCAGTGCCTCAACTCCGTCCACCCTTACAAAATGATAACAGGACAACCCGAATGTTCATATTGAATAATTCAATCATGTTTGAAATGAGGAAAATTCATAGAATAGTTATCGTATGGTTTGCGATCGTAAGAGTGGTGTCGTCAAACTCAGAATACGTCGATGGTGCCGTCGAACTCAGAACATATAATTGGTAAGGGTAGAATATGTATAAAGTAAAATTCATTAAAATTAGGTAAATATAATATTTTAAATGGTTGGGCACACTGGCGGATCTAGAACATAATTTCAGGGGTAGCACAGTTTTGTTTTACCGTACTTTAAAAAAACAGCGACCGACGACGAGTGGCGACATGAGCTGAGTGGGTGGCTGGGAGTGAATAGAAAGTCCCGAATATTTTTTATTTTGTTAATTGTTAGATAAGTTTATTTTGGGGTTTTACGTTAAACACCAACGTTGTCTCTGTTTGAACTTGCCGAAAAAACGAGACCGTTTAAACACCACCAGAGCCAATTTCAAAGCCCACCACGAGACTACTGCTAGCTTGACTCAACTTTCCAGTGATTTGCAGATGTCCACGTCATATAAAATATAACAGCGTTAGTTTTTTTAACGAGAGATCCAATGTAAGAAAATAGTTTAAAAGTAGGGACTGTTGGTACAAATATTTTCAGTTTGGATTATTATTGACCAATTGGTAAAATATGAAATTATTAAAATCCAATAATCATATTTATTATTTTCCAACTTTACAAGCCATTAGGTACGATTGAATTATTAATATTGATGCGATGATAAGACTGTAACTAATGCGACGTTAAATATGACTGGAACAGAAGAAAAGGAAATCCAGTTATCATTTGCTAGACGTTTTCTTTTATCTAGCTTCACTTATTTTTAAATCTCAAATATCATTTATATACTTTATAATTTAAACAAAGTTATACACTAAGATCATGAATTTTTTCCTTTCTAAAAGACAAAATTTATAAAAAAAAAGGGGGCAAGAGCATATATGTATGTATGTATGTATGTATAGCATTCAATTAACAATATAAAAACAAGTTGAGAACCACAAGACCATATATATCAAAAACAAGATGAGATATGTATGTATTCACTTAGAAGATGAGCATTTGTTCTTGATCCATTTGAAGCCAGTGGATGTACCTTTCTTGACTTTGTGAGCACCAACAATGGCAGCTGATTTAGCCTTCACTAATCCAGTAGATGCAGCTGCTTTCACCTGTTCCATTTTCTCCTTCTTCTTCTTATTATTTGGTTGTTTATAGTTTTCTTCTTCATTGTCAAAGACACCACTTCCCCATTGATCAGACCAGCTTGTTGTGTTGCTACCCATGGACCTGAAATGTGTACTTCACAAAATCAAGATTTATCTTTTTATTTGTTTATCAACTAACCCCTCTTAAGAACTCCAAGCAAATCAAGAATCAAATTAAGCTCAAGCAATATCAAAATATATATAGTGAGAGGTTTAAATACGAAGGATGAAATCGTGCAAAGGATTGGAAGGATTTGCATCCATTAATTTAATAGTTAAGATTGAGTGGTCCGACGATCTTAAAAGAAAAGTAGGTAAAAAAGGGTTAGAATGGCAGAAAAGGAATACCTATAGTTGTTAGACTTTTTTTTCGTTAAATATAGTTCCGCCGTGTTTTTAAAAATTAAATAACTTTTAGATACTATGTTATTTAAAAAAAATATACCATACAAAATTATGTATACCCTTGGTACGTGATTACGTGTGGACGCTTATGCCCCTTGCCTAAGGTACACTTATCACCTTCTCGTTCCTTCCTACGCTTCAATTAGAGAACTACAAGAACCGTTTAAACACTTATACAAAGTGTTGCCAAGAAAAGCAAATAAAAAGTAGGAGAGAGAAAAGGAGGCAATTATGCAATGTATCACGGTTAAAGTAATACATACAAGTGTTTTATACGGTTCTTGTTATTTCTAGGACCTCAAAAATTTGGCGGACCGAATTGATAAAATATACACATATGGATACATATAACTTATTTCACTAATTTAAGATGGTCTGGTTATCCGCATATCCTTCTAAATCTAAACCCACAATCTTCAGTTCGAATCCCTATTCCATCTTTATGCCTTTTTTTTCTTTAATATTTTTGGATTTAGCTCATTTGTATATTATAATTTACAAACCTATACAATAATAAAAGTCGACGTATTTCATGATTTCAAAGTATTTTTTGTGTATTTGAGACTTGGCTGATTAGTTGATTACTTTATTAGTCGCTTACTTGATTACTTAATTACATTATTAGTTGTCGATCCAAAGCCTCCTATTTGAAAGGGCCCCGTGTTTTTATTAGCTTTGGGCCCCCAAAATAGTTGAGCGGCCCCTGGTTATTTCTACTTAAAACTGGTTACGTATAGGAACCATCTTAGAATACATGGTGCGGACAAGAAAGATGGTATCGTCGCGATTCATGGTGGAAAAGACTCAAAGAGACATAATGGTAGGCCAATCATCTATTTCAAATATGACCAAATAGCATAATGGTCAATCATCTATTTCAAATAGCAGAAAAACATTTTTATTCTAATTAAAAAACCTCTGTTTTTTGCTATTAAATCCTAATTGCGATTCAACAATCAGATCATTCTAGATCAAATACACATCATATACATGGACATTTAAGATCACCAACAAAGAACAGCAAACGATAAGTCGAAGAAAAAAACACTAAAATTATCCAATTAAAAATCGCAGAATCGGAAGACACTTTTGTGCGTAGCGACTAAAACCCTAACACATGTTGATTGCAAGAAGAAGTAAGATCATACCGTACCTTCTGCGATTATGATGATGAGGTGATGACCCGTTGAAAGAGAGAATCGAAGTTGACGATGACCAGAGGTTGCTTCAGGTTCAGGAATTGTGAACGGTCAAAGCACGATGTTTTACTTTTATACGCGCTAGAATCAGAATTAGGATACGACCGGTTCCGTCAAGTTTGTTTCTTTTTCGCTTTATTTTCTGTTATGGCTAACTATTTAATATTTATAATTTTATATACACTTTTAAAAAGTTATTAAATATCATATATATTGAAATCAAATTTTAAATATTACATATTTTTTTATATTATATAATTTTAAGAAACGATATCAAACGAACTCCAACTGAGTTTGTTCCAGCAACGTTGGAACCGTCTCGTCGAACTCTACCATCTTAGCTTTTAGGTTTTAAACTTTAGCGTTGAATTTTATGGTTTTAGCCTTAAGGTTTAACTTTTAAGGTTTAAAAGGGTTTAGTTTTTTTTAGGGTGGGGGTTTTACGCTTTTCGGGGTAGGGTTGGAGGGGGTGGTTTAGGTTTTTGGGGGCAGGTTAGGGTTCGATGAGACAGTTGCAACACCGTATGAATGAGCTCAATCGAAGTTCGTTTGACCTAATTCTTAACATTTCTTAGTGAAAAACCACTTTTTAGTGGAACCTTCTCCTATATATAAGAAGTGGTTTTTCGCTAAAAAATGTTAAGAAGTGGTTCAACCAAACTCTGATTGAGCTCATTCATGCGGTGTTGGAATCGTCTCATCGAACCCTAACCCGCCCCAAAAAACCTAAACCCCCCTCTGTCACACCCCCAAAATCCACTAACGGAGTTTTACCGTTAAGAGCGTGACATACCAGGATCTCAGTCATTAGTTACGTTGAACGACTCTATATGAGTTTAATAAAAACCACTAGTATTGCTCATAGTCACGATGCAACACTAATAATGAAAATACTGATTTAATGTAAGACTTGCGGAAGCGAAAAGTTAAATGAAAAACATGCGCCAAAACAGTTGCGCCAAAATAAACAATTCAACGATAATTAAAATAAATAATTCTTGAGTTTGCAAATGATAGACTTCGAATGCATGCATGCCTTAGCTTGTGTTTGTACCTTAATGACCTGAGAAAACATGCTAAAACGTGTCAACACTAGGTTGGTGAGTTCACAGGTTTCAATGTTTGTAAAGTTTACTAGATAATACCATTTACAATTTATATCATAGGTAGCTAACCTAGTACATGTTACTAAAGCGTTTCGACACCGAAGCTGACTGTTTATGTTTGTACTGCCTCCCACCATGACTATCATAATCAATGGTGAATGTTTAGGTCAATGTTACACCCGTTCGACTACCTGTCGTGTTAGCGCGACTAACGCGGGTGGGGCTTGTCAATGCCCAGTAGTACTACTCAAGATTACCTCGCTAACCCATATACTAACGGTTCGATAAGTAAGGACTTTCATGATATGTTTGCGCTTAGTACACAAGTGATATAAAAGAAACGTAAGATCTAAATGTTCGTACCCATGTTTTCTCCCCCAAGTTTAAAACGTAAGAAAAGAGGCCGTGAAACTCACCTTAGAGTGCGTGCGAAAGAAAGCGAACTTAGAATGCTTGACGACTAACTGCCACCTATAAACACCGGTGTAATATCCCGAATTTTTCCGACTTCTTGACACGTATTAAATTCTAGAAAATTTGTTAGTTTATAATTATATATATATTATAATTTATAAACTTATATATTTTTATACTAAAATCTATAAACTTGAGTTTCAAAACTTATAAAATAATAAAACTATTCAAACTTATTTAGTTTTATAAAAATAAAACATACTTAATTGTTTATAAAGTCCAGGGACTGAAACTGCCCATTATCAAAACTCATTTTAAACTAAAAACTCAAATAATAAACACTTGAAACATCAAGGGCCTGTTTTGCCAAGAACCCAAACTCCTAACTCAGAAATCGATCACAGGTTCGAATCCCACACCAACCGGTTTTGAGCTTGTTTATTTCAAAAACGCGATCCCGGCCAAATACGTTGCACCTCGAGCTTCGCCTCCGGCGTGCGACCCTAGCCCTAGGCATTCCAACGCCCGATTTCTACTTTAAACACCGCGTGAGTCAAAAATTAAATGCATTAGCTCAACCGAAATCGTCCCAACGGTACGAGCATTTATGACCAAAATCGACTATAAATACCGACTCATATGCCTCAACGACATCATCCCAAACCTCCCTCAAGTGCCAAATGCACAGATTCACACCCACATTGCTCGATTTGAAGCTGTGATCGCCGACTCCAAGACTGAGCCCGATCACCCTCGAATCACCATCAAATCAGGTAATTTGTACGTCCCTCACCTTCGTTTTCATGTAAGGATCAAAAGCCCTCTGTTTAAACGCATAAACAGAGGGTGATTCAGTTCGTATTTGGGAGATTTCGATTCTAGGGTTCATACGGTTTGGGGCTTGATTTGAGATTCTATTTATCAATTTGTTTTTCCATGTTTTAAACTAACGAACCCATAGTCGGGATGGTTAAGCCTATGTGTTTGTGTAACCCAGGGAGGTTGCGAGTTCGAGCCGGCTAAACCGATTTTCGCCCCTTTTATCTTTTTAGCCATTTTAATCAGTTTTAATACTTTTTAATAAATTTTATAAATTCTGTTAAATCTTTATAAACTTAAATATGAATTTTATTTATACTTTTACATTCTGGAACCATTTTATTTAATTTAAAACTTATAAAAAGTTAAATCTTTAAATATAGTTTTAAATACAAAAAAAAATCTATAAAAGATACTTTTAGAACTTTATAAAATTTATACAATTTTATAAAAACAGAAAACCTAATTTACCATCTAATTTCTAGTAAATAAATTCTTTTGTTTTAAAACTTTAAATAATAAATTATAAACTTTAATAACTTTTATAAAATCATAAAATTTATACACTTGTACAGTTTATAAAACCCATGTCTTATAGAAAACAGAAAACTTGTGTTCATTTAAAAGCAAATGTTTTCTAAATTTATAAACTTTATAAAACTTAAATAGAAGTTTTAATATTAAAACGTTTATAAACTTATATATAAACTTAAAATACTTATAAGCTTATAATTTAAGACTTTATTACTTATGGAAATCTTTACACTGTAGGATATTTATAAACTTATAGTCTAACACATAAAACTTTATAAACTTATCATTTCAGACTTTATAAACTTACGTTTCATTCAAACTTTAAAGACATCTATGAACTTATAATTTAAAATATAGGCTTTACAAGAAATTCTATTTAACCTTTTAGAAACTTATAATTTCGTGTTATTTATTTGAACTTATAACTACATTTTAAACAATGTTCATTTACAAGTTAAATTGTAAAATAAACGTTTGACACTTAATAATTAAATAAGTCTTAAATGGTATATGGATTAATTAAAATAATTATGTTTATAGATAATTATTTGACCTTAATAATTATTGATCCATAATAATTATTTAGTCTCTCACTTGAGTTATTAATTTATAAATACTTTGAAAACTATCTTGATTACTACCGAGTTTGTGCAATTAATAATTGTGAGACTTTTAATAGTTATTCTAAACTATAAACTTATTAAACGATGATATTCAAGTCTTGTGTCATTCGTTCAAAACCTTTATTGTAAACTTGATTTAAACTTCATAAACACAATCAATCCCATCTTCCATTGGAACACTAGTCAAATCCTGAAATCTTAAAATTCTTGTCATAGTCCTATAAGATCATACTTGAAACTTTAGACTTATATTCCTAGGCTTATTGTGAGGATATTCTCCCTCAAAGTCTTGCAAACTTACTCTTGTCGGATACCCTTCATCGATCCAATGTGAGTATACTTAGCCCCTTTTTCCTTTCTATACTTTTGGGGTGAAACATGTTCAAAACTTTAAACTTATATAATTCTTGTACAACTATGACTAGATGCTTATTCTTATGTTAAACTTGAGACTTGTATGCTTAGATTAAACTTAAAACTAGCACATTCATTAGCTTTGATCAAGCCTATGGTAACAATGATAGATTTATTGTATTTGACCAATCCACCTTGATTGATTGACCCCTTCGGGGGGAGCCCTTGGTGATTGTTACTGAATTAAACTTTAAACTTGAGACTTATAAGGGTAACCTGCGGGTTATGCCTAAACTTGGTTGGATGGTTGAAGTGCACAATGTTTAAGATACTTGTTTCTCATACTTACATTATAGAATGCATATACCATAGTGAATTGTAATTCTTCTCAAATACTTGTTAAACTGTGTCAAAACCTTCGTATCTCACCAACTATTTTGTAGTTGACAGATTCTTTCACATGTTTCAGGTTCTACAACATGAGACTTTATCGTGATCACATAGGATGCTTGGACCTAGAATGCTTAATCAATTAGACTTGTATTCTTGCTATGTAATTGATTTATTCCTTGTATTGGAACTTTGAAGTTATTTAATAAAACTATTTAAACTTTAATAGTCAACCTTGTGCTATTGAACAACCGCGTCCGCCCCGACGTATAATCCGCCGTCGGTTGGGGTGTGACAACCGGTTTATAAGTGTGTGTTTGTGCAAGTTGATACGAACCCTAAGTATCCAAACAATCTCATTGTTTAAAGGGTTTAGAAAAGTTTGCAAGTTTGACCAAGTTTGACTAAGTTTGACCAAGTTTTACCAAGTTTGACCCGACGACTTGTTGGTGACTTGTTTAATGATTAAATGTTTGTTTAGTATAATACTTCTATATTATACACAAATGATCATGTTGTAACACTTAGCAACAAATCCTATTTGTTCTAACAAGATAGAAATTTTCCATAAATAGCAGGTTTCTATAAATAGAAAGTTTTCAAAAATAGCAGGTTTCTATAAATAGAAAGTTTCCAAAAATAGCAGGTTTCTATGAATAGAAAGTTTCCAAAACTAGCAGGTTTGTTCGGGACTCATGTTTCCTGGAAACTATCATCATTGATATGTTTGTAGTATCACTCTAAGATGTTCTAGATCATCACATCACATAACAATTGTCTAGAACCTAAACATGCAAATCATAATTCAAGACAAGGTTTCCAACTTTAGTAACCTATGACTAGCATGCGTTATTTCAAACACCTAACACGTTACAACAGGTTATTGTATCTTAACCAACATGTACCAATCATTAAACCATATCATGCATGTCTAAATAGCAAGTTCTAACCACTTTTAACAATTAAAGTTTCCTTATTTGGAAAGTTCGCAAAACCGGGTTATGTATTCAAAATCTGATTTCACAAATCATCTAAACATGTATCAAGTAGCTCATAACCATCATCATATCATTCAAATCACTTCTAGTATGCAAGATAGAATTCTTAAAAAGTTTCCATTATAAGTAAGTTAGGGTTTTTAAGCTTATTTAACGAGATTTAAAGCACCAAATCCATCACGTATGATTTATCTAACATAATTATAATCATAACAAGTGTCAAACATCTCTAACATGCGATTCTACACCATTACATAATCAAAAAGTTCCAATATTTAACACGTTACTAATCACATGGATCTAGGGTTTTGCAATTAACCATATAATCAACAAATACATGTAAAACAATAACAAAGTTAACATCTCTATTATAAAAATCCATGTTTGGATGAACTAGGGTTTTGATCTAAAATATGGAATTCAAAAAATGATGAAATTGAACGAAACGACTTACGTAGAGACGTTAGAAACGTCGAGACTAGCACGTATCTACTTCCGGATTCACGATCGGGGCTCGAACGAAGGTCCTACGAATGGTTTCTTGGTTCGGTCGAAGTGGGGAGTGGGAGGGTGAAGTCGACGGCAATGAGGGTGGGGGTTAGGGTTTATAATTTTTTTTTTAAATCTTATACTTATCTCATTACTAATGGGTAATTAATTTGGCCTGCGGGCTTAATTAAGTCCCCTTATTCAATTTAACTAAATAATAACTTAATTAATAATAAAACCATTCGGTTTTTATTTTTATAAAAATACTAACTTTTATAAAAATACTAAATACGATTTACACACGATAATCATGTACGAAAACAATAATAATCACATAATTCACGTAATCACATACAAATCACATAAACTCATAATTTATATTAAATATAAATTATTAATGTTCGTAATATTAATTTCGATTAATCACCAACGTTTCGGGTTAAACTCGAGTGCGATCCGATGTGTGCGAACTGACTGACACATTTAATTAATCCAAATTAAATGCAATGTATGTGTGACTAACTGAGATAAATGAGTTTGTAACGAAAAATGTTTGAACTAACGAGGTTTGAGTTAACCGAGTTAACCTGAAAATGCCGGATGTCACATCATCCCCTTGTTGAAAGAATTTTCGTCCCAAAAATTAAACGAAGTCCGTAACGTCTGAAACAAAAAGTTTAGGTTTGTCACATCATCCCCTTGTTGAAATAAATTTCATCTCGAAATTTAGTTAGTACCTTCCGTGTTTGCCGTTGACTGTTTGAAAAGGTGAGGATACTTTTTCATCATCTGATCCTCGCGTTCCCATGTGAACTCCGGTCCACGCTTCGAGTTCCAGCGAACTCTGACAATAGGTATCTTACTGTGCTTGAGAGTTTTGACTTCTCGGTCCATGATTTCGACTGGTTCCTCAATGAAACGTAGTTGTTCGTCAATTTCCAACTCCTCGAGTGGAACTACAAGTGTCTCATCTGTCAGACACTTCTTTAGGTTTGAGACATGAAATACGTTATGCACTCCATTGAGTGTATCTGGTAGGTTTAGTTGATATGCTACTGGACCGATCCTTTTCTCTATCTCGAATGGTCCAACGTAACGCGGGTTTAACTTTCCTCGTTTCCCGAAACGAATCACACCTTTCCAAGGTGAAACCTTTAATAACACTTTGTCACCCACTTGAAATTCTAGCGGTTTTCTGCGCTTGTCTGCATAACTCTTTTGACGGTCACGAGCTGCCGCCATACGGTTTCTGATTTGCACGATTTTCTCTGAGGTTTCATGCACAAGTTCAGGACTCGTAAGTTGGCTATCTCCAACTTCAGCCTAACAAAGTGGTGATCGACACTTTCTCCCGTACAAAGCCTCGAATGGTGATGCTTTGATACTAGTATGATAGCTGTTATGGTAAGAGAATTCCACTAAAGGCAAGTGAGTCTCCCAACTGTTTCCAAAATCGATCACACAAGCCCTTAACATGTCTTCTAGGGTTTGAATGGTACGCTCACTATGGCCATCTGTTTGAGGATGGTACGCTGTGCTCATATCCAGGCGCGTGCCTAGAGCTTTCTGTAATGATTGCCAGAAACGTGAGGTGAATCGGGCGTCTCTATCGGAAATGATGGAGATTGGCACTCCATGTCGAGATACAACTTCTTTAAGGTAGAGACGAGTTAACTTTTCCATTTTATCGGTCTCTTTGATAGCAAGGAAATGAGCTGATTTGGTTAGGCGATCCACTATCACCCAGATTGTGTCACATCCAGTAGGGGTTCGGGGTAATTTGGTTATGAAATCCAAGGAAATCTGCTCCCATTTCCACATCGGTATTTCCGGTTTTTGAAGTAATCCGGATGGCTTTTGGTACTCCACCTTGAGCTTGGAACAAGTCAGGCACTTGCTCACGTAGGTGGCTATATCGGCTTTCATGTTCGGCCACCAATACAAAACCTTGAGATCGTGATACATCTTGTCGGATCCCGGATGGATAGAGTATCGGGATTTGTAAGCTTCATCCATGACTAGATTTCTTAGGTTTCCATATACTGGTATCCATATTCGTTCCGCGAAGTAACGAATACCATCTGATTTAACCTCAAGTTGTTTCTCCATACCACGAGTGGATTCTAATGAAAAGTTCTCCTCTTTTAAGGCTTCGAGTTGGGCATTGCGGATTTGTTCGGGTAATCCTGTATGAATAGTGAGTTGTAATGCTCTAACTCATTGGGGTTTGGTTTCTTTTCTGCTTAGGGCATCGGCTACCACATTAGCTTTGCCCGGATGGTACTTGATTGCACAATCATAGTCGTTTAAGAGCTCTATCCAACGACGTTGACGCATGTTCAACTCTTTCTGCTCAAAAATATGTTGAAGACTCTTGTGATCGGTGTAGATAGTGCACTTGGTACCGTACAAGTAATGTCTCCATATCTTGAGTGCAAACACCACGGCTCCTGACTCCAAATCGTGAGTTGTGTAATTATTTTCGTGGATTTTTAACTGTCGAGAAGCGCATGCGATAACCTTGTCGCGTTGCATCAATACACAACCGAGACCTTGGATGGAGGCATCGCAATACACCACGAAGTCATCCGTTCCCTCTGGTAAAGACAGGATAGGTGCGCTACATAGTTTCTGCTTCAGTAGCTGGAATGCTGATTCTTGAGTCTCACTCCAATTTTAGGGTTTATCTTTTTGGGTTAAGGCGGTAAGGGGTTGGGCAATCTTTGAAAATCCCTCGATAAAACGACGGTAGTATCCGGCCAATCCTAGGAATTGCCGAAATTCGGTCGGAGTTGATGGTGCTGTCCAATTCTTAATAGCTTCCACTTTGGCTGGATCGACATGTATTCCCTTCTCATTGATCACATGTCCTAAAAATTGACCCTCGCGAATCCAAAAATCGCATTTGGAAAACTTTGCGTACAGCTGCTCCTGTTTCAGTAGCTCAAGGATCAAACGCAGATGCTCCTCGTGCTCTTCCTGACTCTTAGAGTATATGAGGATATCGTCAATAAAAACAATGACGAATTGATCCATATAAGGTTTACACACACGGTTCATGAGGTCCATGAACACCGCGGGTGCGTCAGTTAATCCAAATGGCATGACTAAAAACTCGAAATGTCCGTACCGGGTTCTGAATGCAGTCTTGGGTATATCTTCATCTCGAACTCTCAGCTGATGATATCCAGATCTTAAGTCGATTTTCGAGTAGAAACTTGACCCTTGAAGTTGGTCGAATAGATCGTCAATACGGGGTAGTGGGTAGCGGTTCTTGACTGTTACTTTGTTTAACTCTCGGTAGTCAATGCACATGCGAAAAGTTTCATCTTTCTTTTTGACAAATAGGACTGGAGCTCCCATGGTGATGAGCTCGGTCGGATAAAACCTTTATCCAACAACTCTTACAGTTGTGTGGATAGCTCCTGCAACTCGCTTGGTGCCAGTCTATAGGGTGCTCGAGCAATAGGCGCTGCTCCGGGTGTTAGGTCAATATGAAATTCGACCTGACGATGAGGTGGAAGACCATGTAGGTCTTCAGGAAATACTTCTAGGAATTCACGAACGATAGGGATATCTTCTAACTTTTTCTCCTCGGTGGACTTGTCAGCGACAAGGGCTAGAATTGCGGTATGACCCTTACGCAGACACTTCTGAGCCTTCATGAAAAATATGATGCCCATGACTGCACCACTTCTTTCGCCCTGAACGGATAGGATCTCCCCACTAGGAAGGGGTATACGAACGATCTTCTCACTACAAATGATCTCAGCTTGGTTTTTAGACAACCAATCCATTCCCACAATTATGTCAAAACTGCCAAGTGTAACTGGCATGAGATCGATGTCGAGTTTGTGACCAGAAAGTTCTAACTGACATCCCTTGAGAATGTGGGTTGCCTCGAATACTTTACCGTCTGCTATCTCTATGGTATAATGGTGTTCTAATAAAGTTGGGTTTATTCCTAACTGACCGTTAAGTTCTCTAGATATAAAACTTCTATCGGCGCCAGTATCAAAAAGTACAGAAGCAAAATGATCGTTTAAGAGATACATATCGTTAACCACGTTCCGATCATTCCGAGCTTCTCCCGATCCAATCACAAATGCTCGGCCCTTTGCACCATTTCCGTTGTTATTACCATTTCCACCTGGTGGTTATTACCATTTCCATTACCGCCCTGATGATTGTTGCCATTTCCATTCCCGTTTCCATTTCTCCTCAACTGCGGGCAATTTTTCTTGAAATGCCCTTCTTTACCACACTCAAAACAGCCTTTGGGTGCGTCTCCAGGTGGTGTCTGTTTGTTCTGTAGATCCACTCTACAGTCTTTGGCCAAATGACCCATCTTTCCACACCGTTGGCAACGGTACCGGTCACATGCTCCATGATGGTGAAAGTTACATTTATTGCACTTCGGGTACTTGCCAATATAAGAACCCTGATTCTGCTGAGAAGAGTTAGACTGATTGTTGTTCTTTGACGGTTCAAACTTACGGTGTTGGTGTTGCTGTTGCTGTTGCTGTTGCTGTTGCTGAGAAGGTGGGTTTGACTGGAAGGTTTTGGGGAATGAACTGTTAAACTTTCGTTTATTGTCAGTTGTCTTTGATAACGCACCTCTAGCGGGTAGGGTGCCCTGAGCGACTGCCTGATCGGTTAGCCTGTGAGCCAATCTGATTGCCTGCTAGATTGTAGTAGGATTAGAAGATGTCACCATGCTCAGAATTTGCAGAACAACCCTGCCCATCTAGGTTTAAAGAAAAGACTTAAATAAGTAATGAAGATAAGATATCAAATGCCACTGCCAGCTGATGTAACATCAAATGTTGCATCATCGTCCTCATCCTGGTCTCCTGCAGGTGCATCCACTGGTGCAACTCCTGCTGCTTCAGCAGATGCAAGTCGTGCCTCCACTTGCTCAATCCTGGTGTGGAGTATATCTAGGTTCCACTCTGCAGTATTCAGCCGGTCCTCCATATCCACACATCCATTTGCTAAACTCTCATGAGCTGTATCCGTTGCTGCTAAATCTGCAGTCAGTTTGGTGATCATCTGATTCATCAACATCTCTCGTTAGTATGCTAGTAATCTCTCCCGCTGCGTCCCTCATGTTCCGGATCTCCCGGTCCATCCTAGCCACAAAGGCAGCTATCACCTGCTCATAGGGGTACTGCAATGGTGGCAAAGTTCGTACAGAAGATGATGAAGAAGAAGAAGCAATGTCAGTAGATAAGTAAGGACTTTCATGATATGTTTGCGCTTAGTACACAAGTGATATAAAAGAAACGTAAGATCTAAATGTTCGTACCCATGTTTTCTCCCCCAAGTTTAAAACGTAAGAAAAGGGGCCGTGAAACTCACCTTAGAGTGCGTGCGAAAGAAAGCGAACTTAGAATGCTTGACGACTAACTGCCACCTATAAACACCGGTTTATAAGTGTGTGTTTGTGCAAGTTGATACGAACCCTAAGTATCCAAACAATCTCATTGTTTTAAGGGTATAGAAAAGTTTGCAAGTTTGACCAAGTTTGACCCGACGACCCGTTGGTGACTCATTTAATGATTAAATGTTTGTTCAGTATAATACTTCTATATTATACACAAATGATCATGCTGTAACACTTAGCAACAAATCCTATTTGTTCTAACAAGATAGCAAGTTTCCATAAATAGCAGGTTTCTATAAATAGAAAGTTTCCAAAAATAGCAGGTTTCTATAAATAGAAGGTTTCCAAAAATAGAAGGTTTCTATAATTAGAAAGTTTCCAAAAATAGCAGGTTTCTATGAATAGAAAGTTTCCAAAAATAGTAGGTTTGTTCGGGACTCATGTTTCCTGGAAACTATCATCATTGATATGTTTGTAGTATCACTCTAACATGTTCTAGATCATCACATCACATAACAATTGTCTAGAACCTAAACATGCAAATCATAATTCAAGACAAGGTTTCCAACTTTAGTAACCTATGACTAGCATGCGTTATTTCAAACACCTAACACGTTACAACAGGTTATTGTATCTTAACCAACATGTACCAATCATTAAACCATATCATGCATGTCTAAATAGCAAGTTCTAACCACTTTTAACAATTAAAGTTTCCTTATTTGGAAAGTTCGCAAAACCGGGTTATGTATTCAAAATCTGATTTCACAAATCATCTAAACATGTATCACGTAGCTCATAACCATCATCATATCATTCAAATCACTTCTAGTATGCAAGATAGAATTCTTAAAAAGTTTCCATTATAAGTAAGTTAGGGTTTTTAAGCTTGTTTAACGAGATTTAAAGCACCAAATCCATCACGTATGATTTATCTAACATAATTATAATCATAACAAGTGTCAAACATCTCTAACATGCGATTCTACACCATTACATAATCAAAAAGTTCCAATATTTAACACGTTACTAATCACATGGATCTAGGGTTTTGCAATTAACCATATAATCAACAAATACATGTAAAACAATAACAAAGTTAACATCTTTATTATAAAAATCCATGTTTGGATGAACTAGGGTTTTGATCTAAAATTTAGAATTCAAAAAATGATGAAATTGAACGAAACGACTTACGTAGAGACGTTAGAAACGTCGAGACTAGCACGTATCTACTTCCGGATTCACGATCGGGGCTCGAACGAAGGTCCTACGAATGGTTTCTTGGTTCGGTCGAAGTGGGGAGTTGGAGGGTGAAGTCGACGGCAATGAGGGTGGGGGTTAGGGTTTATAATTTTTTTTTAAAATCTTATCCTTATCTCATTACTAATGGGTAATTAATTTGGCCTGCGGGCTTAATTAAGGCCCATTATTCAATTTAACTAAATAATAAATTAATTAATAATAAAATCATTCGGTTTTTATTTTTATAAAAATAGTAACTTTTATAAAAATACTAAATACGATTTACACACGATAAACACGTACGAAAACAATAATAATCACATAATTCACGTAATCACATACAAATCACATAAACTCGTAATTTATATTAAATATAAATTATTAATGTTCGTAATATTAATTTCGATTAATCACCAACGTTACGGGTTAGACTCGAGTGCGATCCGATGTGTGCGAACTGACTGACACATTTAATTAATCCAAATTAAATGCAATGTATGTGTGACTAACTGAGATAAATGAGTTTGTAACGAAAAATGTTTGAACTAATGATGTTTGAGTTAACGGAGTTAACCTGAAAATGTCGGATGTCACACCCTCCACCCACACCCCCAAAAACCTAACACCCCGCCCCTTCCAACCCCACCCCGAAAAGCCTAAGAACTAAAACCATAAAATTCAACGCTAAAATCTAAACCTTAAAATCTAAGATGGAAGAGTTCGGCGAAATGGTTCCAACGCCGCTGGAATGATCTCAATCGGAGTTCGTTTGATATCGTTTCTTAAGATTTTTGTCATTTCTTAGGTTTTTTAGCGAAATATGATTTCTTATTTAAACCTCCCCTTATATATAAACCAAAAAAACTACTTATTTAAGATAAAAAAAATAATAAAAAATCATAACTCAAAAAATAAATCAAAAATTAAAAAACTGTTTCGTAGCCCTTTTTTGGTTTTCTCATGGAAATAAGTTTTCTAGTGAACTCACCCCATATATATATATATATATATATATATATATATATATATATATATATATATGTGTGTGTGTGTGTGTGTGTGTGTGTGTGTGTGTGTAATGAAAACCCACTTTAGATGAAGCGACCGGCGGGGAAGATGATGGAGATGCCTCCGACAAGGGTCTTGCCCTTGTGCATGGATTGCATGCGAGCAGGTAAACCGACTGGTACACGTGCGCGTTCGAAGAGTTAAGGCTTGCATGGTCTTGGACGTACATGCGTGCATGTTTAGGAACCAGTTCGGTAATCGGTTTCCAAGCGGGTCAAGGACGGACCGATGTGTGAGCTATGGAGATAAGGGTTCGATAAACCAGAAGGGCGAGTAGTAAATACCGAGTCATAGGGTTTATTATTTATACGTATGTAACGTATGTTTAGAACGTGTTCTGATCATGTGATCACGCGTTTGTCAGGGTTTGGATTCTAGCGTGGACGGACGAGTTGCAGAGCAAAGGTTTGAATTGCCTCGTAACCTGTGAGTTTCTAATCCCCCTATTTTAAACGTTTTACTGTTTTGGGGCTAACGTATGTACATTCACGTGGTGTTAATAAAATAAATCATGTTAAGGGTTTCGGGTTCTAACCCACTATGTTTTGAGTATAAAATGATTATTAAGAGTCGTAGGGCCAATGGTGTGATAAGGGTAGATCGGGAGTATGAGTCGTTATTATGTGACGTAACAAGGGTGGATCGGGGAGAGTCAGGTTTAGGCTAAATGCCTATGATTTTATGTGTGAGTTAAAGATATAGGTTGTTAAGGCGTGACGTGTTAAGGGCCGAACGGGAATGGTCGTGCCCTGTATTAAATGCTAATGAATTCATAATATTAAATATGTTGTTCTAGGGTTATGCGTGAGATGCGTGTGTAGTTAATGAGTTATGTATACAATGTGTGATATTACGTGTTTATATTTAAGCGTCGGGTTTGCTTCGTTGTCCTTATGGCACGACAAACGGGATCGTGGAGTTATTTAACAGGTTAATGATGAGCTCGGGGTGTGTTGATCACCCTGACGAGGGTAACCCTGACGAGGGCGCAGCGATGAGGTATGTGTTTGCATGCGTACATATAAGTGTTAATTTTCATGCTAATGGTTAGTTATATTTACTGTATATGAGATTGCATTATCGTGACGTGTTGAATTGTGACGTGTAGAGTTAGACTGACCATTGAGTCGGGACTTGTGACGTGGCGTGTATAAGAGTCGTGTCAGTTATTTGTGAGAGCCTTGGTTAAGGCCGGATGTGTTAGTGTTCTAGGGTAGGTTGTGTTAACCAAGAGTCGGGTCAATGTGTATTCTTGGATACGAGTTGTTAGCATAGTATGTTGAGCCTATGTTGTTGTGATTGTAAGGTTGTTATTATGTATGTTGGTAGTACGGGTAGAGTCTCGGGTGATAACGGTTACTAGATGTCATGGGGTGATACGGGCTTAGTCATTCATTAATAAAGCGTAATTATATTTTATAAGGACCGGAGGGTCCTAGGTAAGTTAAACCGAAGAACTTGGTGTGGTGGTTTTTATTTAAATTAAACTATTAGAACTCACTCAGCATAGCTGACTTTGTTTGTACGTTAGATTGTTTGCAGCTAAGCAGTGTATTGACATATCTTGGCTTGGAAGCGGCGTTACTCGGATCGTTGTGTAGGCATTCGTAAGGTAAACCTAATAACATTAAATGGTCATAAATGAGAATAGAAATACTTCCGCTGTATTTTGATTTACAATAAATGTGTTTTTAATGAAAACAACCCGTAATGAGAACCAACTGTAGGATGCCCGGGTTGGAGTCTTACATTTCATCATTGAAAAAAAGAGATCAAGAATTGTACTTTTTTAAGCCAGATCTTGATACTCAATATGGAGTTGTCAAAAGTACTTTACGTATGTAACTGAGTTTGTTACATAAGTAACTGGTAAAACTTTACATATGTAACTAGCAATACTACAAAGGTTACATATGTTGTCAAAGTTCTGATGGAGTTGACCAGGCTATAAACGAAGTTCATTCCCGTAAAGATGTTCGCTGCTATAAAAAAGTTGTCTCATTAGCTACATATGTAATAATCATTTGTTCATGTGTTTTTCTCTGTATTTCCACTATTTTCAAGCATTTTTTATGTAACTCATATGTAATGCAATAATCATCCGATTCGCTACATATGTAACAATCATTTGTTCAGCTATGAATTTTTTCGTGGTTCTAGAACGTTCTGTATCAATAATATGCAATAATGGCTATGAACCGCTCCATTAATCATTCGATTAGCTTCTATGTAATAACCATTTTATGTAGAAACCATTAACAATTACATATGTAACATGACACATGTAACAAATTGTCGATTCTGTTTGTACAGATTGTAAAAAGAAAGAAAAAAAAGGAAATTCTCAGGTTTTTTATGAAAAAAATCTCAATTTTTTTAAATCCCGTTTAAAATAAATCTTTTTTTTTAAACTAGATTTCTTATAAATGAAAAATCTTGGTTGAAATAAATCTCTTTTTTTTTAAATGGTGATTTTGATTTTTTAAAAATGGAAAGAGAAACTCACTTTTCAAGGAAAGTACATCAATCTTACATTTCTCTTTCATGTTTTCAAGACATAACCCTAACCATATACTCAAGCTCAACCAATTACCCATTCTATCATTATTGTACTTTTTATCTCAAAAGATCTATTTTTTAATAAATCAAAAACACTAAAATAATGAGAGCCATTGATCAGCAGAGATCAATGGATGAAAATGGGTTTCCAAGGTTTTCACAAGTGGAATGGTTTCCATATTATCCTTCCCCATATATATATATATATATATATATATATATATATATATATATACGGGAATGATCATAAGAAAACTCAATGTTCATTAGAAAACAAAAAACTAATTATTTAAGGTAAAAAAAATAATAAAAAATCATAACTCAAAAAATAAATCAAAAAATAAAAAACTTCTTCAGAGCTCTTGTTTCCCACGTCGTACTCGTTCAAAACAAAAAACTCTAAATGTAGTGGGTTTATCTTTTGGGTTTAGTTTAGCTTTAATGTTAGGTTTTTGGAGGGGTAGAGTGGGGTGGGGTTTAGGTTTTTAGGGGGTGGGTGGGGGGTTTAGGTTTTTGGGGGGTAGGTGAGGGGGTATGTGGGGTGGGGTTAGGTTTTTGGGTAGGGGTGGGGGTTTAGGTTTTTGGGGGTGGGTTAGACTTTTGGGTTTAGTTTTTGGGTTTAGTTTAGGTTTTTGGAGGGGTAGGGTGGGGTGGGGGGTTTAGGTTTTTGGGGGGTGGGTGTGGGGTTTAGGTTTTTGGGGGATGGGTAGGGGGTTTAGGTTTTTATGGGGTGGGTGAGGGGTAGGGTGGGGGTTAGGTTTTTGATGGTGGGTTGGGTTTTTGGATGTACTACACATATGCAGCAGGAGTTTTTTGGTTTTCTCATAAAAATGAGTTTTCTAGTGAACTCACCCCTATATATATATATATATATATATATATATATATATATATATATATATATAGATATATATATATATATATATATATATATATATATTGGTTGCCATGTATAAACAAACGTTATATGTATAAATATATATAGTCATACGCCCCTGTTAAAGAATTTGAAGAAGTAGATTCTATGTAACATTTGGATTGAAATCAGAGAGGGCTCAACTATTTTGATGGCTAAAACGAAAGTAGAAATCTGTGGCTCTTTCTCAGATTTCATTGTTATAAACTCTCCTTTTTAGGGTCTAAAACAAGTTTTAAAACCAGAGCCTTTTCCTAAAAGGAATTTATTATACTTAAGATCCTAAATCGAATTAATGTACTCGAATTTTGTAGGGTCGGTCAATATGCTACGAGCCATCTAATCTTTATTTTAATAAATGATTCTAACTAATGTCACATGTCATTATCATGTTTTTTTCTTATCAAAATCTTATAATTTTCTCTATTTGGTAAGTTTGAATTTTGAAATTTAATTATTTTAATGTTTTTATTTTTCAAAAAAGATAATGTAAAATTTGAATTCTAATTATTACTTAGTTAAGAAAACAAAGAAGTTTATTTATTGTTTTATACATTACTAGGTTAGAGACCCGTGTATTACACGGTGTTAAGTACTAAAAATGATGCAAAGATAAATAACACGATTTTATCTGTAAACTACATATACAAGAGATAACAAAATCACATAATGATATTACCCATTTACGATCCAAATTATCAAAACGTGGATAAAAAACGAAGGAAAGAACATAAGCTATTAACACCATACAATGGTAAGCATAACCAAAAGTTATTTAAATTTGTTATCGTAATGTGTCTTAAAACATGCTTTTAATAAAAAAAAACATATCATGACTCCAAAGATAAATTACGTGCACATGCAACATGTCAACGCATACCATGACAAAAAAAACATATCTTGATTCAAAGAACATCATGTAATTTAATTCAAAGTCTTATGACGTTAAAGCTCAAAACTTTCACTTCTCATATTTTCAAGCAAAATACTTGGTAATCACACACAAAATTAACGTCAGCATACATAATGCCTCAAAAGTTGAAGTTCCTCATACTTATCGCAACCTTCAAGTCAGTTTTGTAAAAAAGAGAGATTCATTTTCATATATGTACCAAGCACAAACCAAAATGATTTATGGAAACCGGATGATAGAATTCTTGTCAAATAATTAATGCGATGGCTAAAATGATTTATAAAGTTGTTTGCACTAAGAATAAACCAAGACTATCTAAGAACATGTAATGTGCTAACCTAAGCGTTGTGCAAGAAAAATAAATGTTGTTTCTGTAAGAGTGCCCGGCTGCAAATTAGAAAAGTGATAAAGTGGTTAATGTGTTGATTCGGGTCATGTTGCATCTATAACGGGTCAAATAGGTAAATTAGAAGATAGCTTAATAAGAAATATATCACAAACACTAATAAATACTCGGAAAATGTTGTATCTCTAACGGGTCAAATGGGTAAATTAGAAGAAACATAGGCTTATTATCATTTACCATATTTCTGCACTTTTGGAGGTTTGGAATTGCAATCGACGATCAGAAATTCACATTTTATTAGATTATTTCACTAATCATATAGTTATTTTTAATAAAATGATTTAGGAAGTTCATGCACTAAAATACACTTTGGGTGACTTTAACATTTTTTTAAAGCTAATTGTTTCGTTAAACCCATTTTACATGTTAGGGAAAAGTACAGAACCTGAAAAGGCCCATTCATAAGTAATTGAATCAAAAGTAGTGAAGCTAAGGTTACCTATTTGACTTATTAAATATAAAAAGTCAGTGGAATTAAGAAATGATATTACGTGAGAAAGAAGATTTTAGTTCAATTTTACATAACTGATCGTAGTTGTTTTATGATCCTGTGCTTCTTCATATTTGTCTTCTTCTTGTTTTGATTCCGCTTGTTCTTCTCTGTCTTCTTCATAATCATCTGAATTAAATGCTTAATGGGGTACCTTCACAACATGAAGTAGGGAATTAAAAAAAAGGGAAAAGGCGCTAACCATCTCCTTTGCAGAGTGCAAGAGCACAACCAATTGCTCTAGAAGTTTACTTGTTAATATATGTAGAAAGAAATATATGTAATTACAAAACAAAAAATAGAAAAACACTTTTCATATCCATACCTTTTTAATAGATAAGATATAGTAATTATGTCAAGATGATAGCCGGTACATAAGCCTCCAATGGTTCAAGCTTTTTTCTAGTTTGACACATTTTATTGAAATGATTGATAAGAGATAATGATTTAATTGCATACAATAAAGATGGAATATATTGTCTTTAGTTAAGAGAGCTTGGAGGTTTTATGCATTTGAATGCACTTCGGGTGAATTTTGACCCGTATTCGTTTTAGTTAATCTTTTGGCTTAAAATGTTTGACCTGGTAGCATAATAACTCAAACCATTTATAGGAAAATACCCATATATCCATATATAAAACGTACCATAACCATCACATCCATCATAAACCTATAAATGCATTTCATATTTTTAGTAGTTTATGTTGCAAAAAAAACATATCCCTACAACATTTATATTGAAAAATGAAAAACATGTTGTTGGTAGTCTTTAGAAATCAGTTAACATTGAGAATTTACAAAATTATGTGAACTTTTGACTGCGCAACTGTGGAGCAACATCAGGTTCAACAAAATGCAGTTTTCAAAGTAGAATTAAATGTTTTAAAATTCTAATAATGAAGCTTCAAAAATCACATCTACTATAAATATAAAGAAAGATGGAAGTTGGAAAGAATGAGAATGATCTGACTTCATCACCTTGCTAAGCCCATTCGGAAAAGTGCATGAATTGAATAAAGCAAAATATATTAAATGTTTCAGTTACCTTAAAGAGTATGAAATTTAACCATCTACGAATACCCAGATTAGAAAAATTATATATGTCTTGTATTGTAACTACAAAAGATTACAATAGTCTCTTTAACTATATCTTATATTGTTATTATTTTTGTGATATGGGTCTAAATGATTTGAAATCATGAAATATAAGTTGAGTTATGGTGAATATAGCAATGAACAACATACTGCAACAGATATCTAGAATCAACTTTTTGGAATAATGAGGATTATTATCAGGACTGCTAACGCGCACCTGTGGCCAAGATTGTAAGTTTTTAATTTTTTTCCTAGCAATTGCTAACTATTTGATTTTGAAGTCAACACCTGCTCAACAAATAAGGTCAACTGCATTAGCAAATGACATATACTGAAGCACTGCAGATGAACATACAAATATAACATGTTAGTTATGGTCAAACGACTTTCAGCCTAATCCCTTGGGGGAAATAATTAACATTGCACAAACTACATCAAAATCCAAACCAATTTTGGTTAAACAAACATGAAATCAAAAGTGTTGTTCTGTTTTACATTTTGAAAGGGTATATGAAGCTTACCTAGACATACATCTATCAACAATGCTCAAGAACCATACTATTACAATTTTGATTTTCCTATGCAATTTTTTTGGTTTCTTACAGAACAAATATCTGTTCAAAAGGATACAATCACCTAATTGCTCTTGATCATCAGTACAAATAAACACTCGGTATTAATCTTGGGCCTACATGTATTTTAGATATTTAAAAAATAATCAAGATTTTACTTAAACTACATGTCAAGCCGATCATCAGTCAAACTAACATAAAAAATAAACAAAATTCATGTTCCTGGTGATAAAGGCTACCTTTAAATTTCTATCTACCTGCGTTAATTCGCTTCTTCCTTGATGTCTCCTTTACCAGAAAATACCTCCTCAGGTGCCAGCATGCCTGTTCCAACCAGATTCAAACTGTAACTAATCAAACTAAAAAAACCCTAAATTTCACAAACCGATTACCTAAGTAAGAATCTGTCAGAGTGAGTGAATCGAAGGTGGAGAGATGGCCAGAGGCCCAAGGCTGACCAGGGGCATTAGGCGGCGGTGCGGAGAAACTCTATCTTTATAATCCAATTAGTTATGGAGAAACTGCACTGTTCGTTGTAGTCCAAGAACCGTGCGGATGGTCATAGACGAAAGCAGAGACGAAGGAAGGGGAATTAGGGTTTCGATTATGAAGAGATAGCGATCATGGATTCTGAAACAACCCATTGTCCTACGGATAAGATCTACGAATTCACAAGGAAACAATGAGAATAACATCCAGAAATGATTGTTGATGCAAATGAAGAACCCTAGCTAGAGATTTGGGTTATTTGAGTAAACGATGGGTTAGAGGATACTGAAGTTATGTCGACAAAAAAGAACGGAAGAGTTAGGGTTAGAGGGATGGGTAAGGATCCACGTGTATTAAGAAAATGGGTAAACGGGCAATGAGCGGGAAAACAAAGCTGAGGTTGAATGTGAGAGCGGCACGTGTTTCAAATTATACTCTTTTATTAGGTAGTATAGATTTTAATTTTTTTTATACATTATTGTACTTTTATTTTTCTATTAAACAAACTCATTTAATACATGGGTATATAATCTAGTCTATATCTATACTATATAATAAATAAAGGTTTGTGTATGTCACATGTCGTCACCATATTCAATCTCATCAATATTTTCCCGCCTCCCTCTCTTATTAAATGCACTCATATCTTTTAATAAATTACTCATTATACTAATAAAACATATTTATTTTAACTTATCTTTTATTATAAAAATACTTTGAAATCTAATTATGTAATTTTTATTTTCAATCAAATAGTAAATGAAAGTCAAATTAAATTAAATAGTAATTGACTTATTTCTGAAACCCAATTATATATTATTTTTTTACATATTTTGAATTTTGTTTTATATCCTTAGTATATAGTAATACATTTTTACACATGTAAAATACATAAATAAAATTTAAGAAATTTATTTATTAATGTTTTTTACTCGTGTGTATTACACGGGGTCTAAGCTAGTATTGTAATAAAAAAGCAACTATAAGTCTTTAAGAAACTAAACAAACAAAAAATAATGAAGATACGGGCATGATCATAAAAATATGGGTAATTGACCTCTTAATTCTTAAAATAGGTTAAAGTAATGACCAAAATGTTCTACAAATTTACAATAATATATATATATATATATATATTCTAATTTGTTAATTTTGCTATTGCAGTGACAAATATGCATCTGTCCAGAACCACAATAAAAAATGACACAGAACTAAGGCAATAAAATATGATATTTTGGTCAAAGATTCCACCCTAAAGACAATTAGACTATCACTAAATTAACAAAATCAAATTAACTTAAAAGCAATTAGCAGATTGAAATGCAAACGTGTAAAGCAGATTAAAATCAAATCAAATTAACTGACCCTGGCGAGATTTTAATCGAATTAGCATATTGCAATCAAACCAAATCAGATTAAAATGCAAAGCATATTGAAATCTAAAGATTGCAAAATGTAAAGGTGCAAAGCAATTAGATTGCAAACTCAGTTTGAAACTCCCAAGTCCGAATGTTCAAATATCTAATTACAATTTGAAACTCATGAAACCATTTGAAAATGCAAAGGTGTAAAGCATATACTAATTGTGATTGCAATGCAAATCAAACATGCTAACGGCGCTCGTGTTTAAGCGATTGCCGAATCGTCGATTGATATTCAAGTATTGAAACTCGCCCTTAATTCCCACTCCACCTTAATCGTCGATTGAATCATCAATTCGCTATTTAAGGCCCAAACATATACATATATAAACTTCTTTTAAAAATTTTTGAGGCTCTAACTTTTTGGTGGCCTCAAGCCCTAGCTTGGCCCACCAACACTATTGGCCCGGCCCTGATTGAAATAAATAGAATGAAAATTAGAAGGATCACAAGAATATTTAGAATGAAGATTAGAAGGACCGGAAAAATATTTAGAGACTAATTCATATTTCTTTCATACCAATCAATACGGTTTAACTATTATATAGCCTTACAACAGAGAGACCTAAATGTTTGAAACAACTACTGCTGTCACTCACCCATGATTCAAGAAATAATTACTAATGAAGTGAATGGAAACTAAGGAATTGTAAGGAAACAGATATTCATTATTGCACATGAATAGGTTGTGCATGGACCCTTATGATGTGGCACACATCAGTGGATTAAGAAAAAGGCATTTTATATATTCAATGGATATTGTTTTTGATGTTTGGGCTTTATAAGTACATTTCAATACTTTTTATCAGCCCAACAAATTAATATTTGGGCTAGTTCGGTCCAATACACAACAGGGCATTTGGTGGATTTCAAGCCTATGCCTACCCATACTAGAGGAGTACCAAAAAAAAATCGGTTTGGTTTAAATCGGTTTTTAAACCGACCTAAATCGATTTAAATAAAACCGGTTCAAACCGTCAGTTTGAAACCGGTTAATTCGAACGTAAGCGATTCAATCCCCTCAAAAACTGGTTTTAAACTGGTTTGAAACTTGTTAAAACTGGTCAAACCTCTCTCTCAAACTTGTTTCAAACTTACTATACCGGTTTTAACTTTTGTTGAACAAACTGATTTTGGTTTGGTTTAAAATCACATTTTGAAAACTCTTAATATTTGTAATTCAAGTATAAGTGTTCTAATAAAGTAACAAAATGTTAATTTATTAAAAAACCCTTAAAAGGCAATATCGGTGGTCTATGAGGAGCCACCAACAAAGTCATTATTCTTTGTTTATTGATTAGCAGAGCCGGCCCTAGGGTAGGACAAGCCGGGCCGTCGTCCAGGGCCTGTTTTTTTTTTTGGGCCTAATTTTTTTACAGGGCATGTATATATGTATGTTTTTTATAAAATTCTAAAAACCGGTTTTATATATTGAGTTCTTTTTATAAAAAGCTTAAAAATATATTTGACTTTTTTTATAATGGTTGGGCCCTTTTAATCTTTATAATGGTTGGACCTATTTAAACTTAAAACCCATTATCAAAGGCTTTTTTTTAAAAGGACGAATTGCTGTTGTGCTGCAGCCCTAAAGCACTGCCTGCCTCCCTCCCTCCACGTCTCCACGGCAGTTACAGAGTCAGTGAGTCGCAAACCAGTGAACCACCGTTCAGGACTTCAGGCGTTCACACTTCACAGGTAAGTGGCTATTGACTAAAATAAGTTATTGCCATATTTATGTCCTTATTGGATTTGAATGAATATTGAATAGATTATAGATGATAATTGATATAAATATATAATTAAAAGGGAACTTTTCGTTGTGAGGAAGATGTACTTTTCATTTTTTACCTATTTTTATGCCTTTTGTACAACTCCATGATGCATCTGATTTTAGCTTAGACACACGTGTATTTCTTAGATGTCTAGATTAAGAGATCTTTGGCACGTTATTTCTCCACTTTAATTTTCTTCATGCATGTTTCCTTTCTTCCTTGATCAGCTTCATCCGTTTAGGTATGGTATTTTTTACATTCTTCTTGCCATTGAATGCTAAAAATATCTAAATCTTATTTACTGCAATTTTTTTCTCTGTAATTGTTAATTGATTAATTTGGTCTTATAATTTTTGTTATTAGTTAAGTAATGTTTGACGTTAATTTGTTAATGGGTTGACTTAGAAAGTTAAATTTGTTAATTATTGAATTTTGATTTTATTTTTTGAAAGCATGCCTTCTAAATAATCATTCGGTGCTCAAAAACGTAAAAGGAAAAAATTAGAGGAAGCAATGACAAATTCTCAAGCCGATGCTCTATTAAAGTTTTAAAAAAAATTAGTTTATATATTGTGTTCGTATGGGCCTTTTTTCCCGGCTCAGCCGAGGCACTTAAATCCTCAGGACCGGCCCCGTAGAATAGTTTTTCCATTGATTAAACAAATGCTTCCTTTAGTGGGTTGGTTAAAGCTTGGAAACAAAGGATTGCCGCGGGTCCTTGGTTTGATCCTTGTTCAATCTTTATTTTTTTTTGTTTTCAGATTTGTTATTTTTTTTCCAGTTTTTATTACTTTTTTTAATTATTAAGTCGCAATGTGCAAGGCATAATATTTTTTCTATCAATGGTTCAATCTCCCAAACCCATCCGCCTCAAATTCATATGTTTCTTCTATGTACTTAAGCACGTTAGTGTCACTGCCACAACGGGTGTAACTAAGTTTGCAAACGCCCTTAACCACGTTAGTGTCATCGTACAGCTTCACCGTAACGCGCAGGTCTTAACGTTTAAAATTTGGTTTTTTGTCACGAGTTTACACCTCCATGTAACGTGCAGGTATAAAAAGGTTTTTTTAATTATTATATAAGGTATTACATATTATCAATGCTCTAACTACAACGCGTGGGTTTACGTAATAGTAACCAAGTTTATAATCTGTTACATTTTAGTCACTTAAGTGAAACTTCAGTAACCGAGTTTATAACCAAATTTATATAAGGTCTTAAATAGTAACTACAACACGTGAATTTACGTAATTAACGTTTTGAAACAACATGTGAAACTTGAGTGACTAAAATGAGACAAAAAAAATTTGAATGACTAAAATGAAACGTATGAGAAACTTGAATGACTAAAACGAGACCAAAAAAAGTTTGAGTAACCAAAATGAAACAGATGAGAAACTTGATTATTATTCTGTGATGTTTTCCCTCATTAATTCTATAAGTTCGAAACTTCGGGTTAATTCGTATAATTTTTTATTCGAAGAAAATAGAAACAACTCGGAAAAAAATCGAGATTCGTTGTGAAGTCCATCTTCTACTCTTTATACACGCAATCTGGTCCATGTTTAAAATTAAAACAAGAAACAAGGGAAATTACCTTTGTTTAAACTGAAGCCTGCAAGGTGCAAGTTGTAGTTGCGATGAGGATTGTCACAACGATTCACGTGCACCGCGACAAAGGAAAGCGACAAATGAGAAGGGGCAGGGACGTAAGTCGGTTGCCCATTGTTCCATCCCCCTAACTTGTCAATGTTACCGCACAGGCTAGGGGTGTTTATTATTTGGTTTGGATGGTTTTTAGGACAAATCGAAACCAAAGCGATAATTAAGGTTTTCTATCATCGTATACTAAAATCAAACCATAAATATTTAAAACTGAATTTAACCAACCATTACTAATGTTTGATTTCGCTTTGGTTTCAGTTTTATAACCAAATTTCTAGTAGTCTACGAGTGCGAGTAGCACCATGAGCATGAGGTCCACATCCAAGTTAGAGGCTCATCTTTGCATCAACAAATAGATTTGGGCCATGGCACGTGTGAAATCTGCTAATGCAATTTATAAATGTATAGGTTTTAATCATAAATTTGCTATTAAAATTTCAAAATGTAAGAATAAACCATATCCAACATATATCACTTTATATAATAACTTAAATGCACATGATTTGTTTTTAAAAATTATTAGGCCTAGTCCCTTTTTACGACGGGTTTTCAGCCTAAACCGCTAACCAAACCGTTCGTATAGTTTTAAAATTTTGAAGCCGACCTAGTAAAAAGGTTAAAAAAACAGATCATCAAATCAAATCGATGATTGGTTTGAGGCTTTGACCCATACGGTTTTAAATTGGATGATAAATATCCCTAACATGGACCTCCATAAGCTTGTGTCTTGTGCCCGGTGGGCTTATTAAATTATATGGAAGGTTCATGGGGCCATGGGTACACGCCCCCCTCTTTTTAGTTTTGTCTTTGGATCGGTGTGGAAGTGATCTAATTTAAGTATTTATAAATAAAATTATAAAAATCAATGGAAAAAGAAAACGTATGTGAAGAGGACCAAATAGTTAATATTTTATTCATCTTAATTTTCAATATATAATATCTTGAAATTTTAGTAATATTAGAGCATCTTCAACGGTGGACACCACAAATACAATTAAACGTGCCATATCAGCTATCATAACATATTTTCATTAATTCTTTAAAAAACATTCTTTTTTACTGTAACACTACATCCACTTTCAAACACCCTTGTATTTTCATATCATCACATACTTTTACATTTACTTATATACCAAATTACTTTTTTTTTACAATAATCTTATTTTTTATATTTCGTATAATTTAAAATAATATAATATACCAAAAAAATCAAAATAAACTGAAAATTACATAAAGTAAAAATAAAAAATTACATAACCTAAAAATTATAAATTACATAACTTAAAAATTAAAAATTACATAAACTAAAAAGTAAAGATGCTCTGTTGAATCAAACAAGTAGTGCGAATCCCAAGAGCGCTCGTCTTCCCATGGATCAAAGATCTTGAAACGCTCGTCATCTGTTTCCTCGTCTTCGAAATGTACGTATTCCTCCCCAGGGTCAGTGACGCACCCCTCTTCTGAATTGGGCACATACCCCTCCTCTGAATTGGGCACATACCCCTACTCTAAATTGGGTACATACCCCTCATCTTAATTGGGGACATTCCCCTCATCTGAATTGGGAACATATTCCTCTCCAGCGTCAGTGACGTACCCCTCCTCTGAATTGGGGACGTACCCCTCATCTGAATTAGGGGCGTGCCCCTCATCTGAATTGGGGACTTGTTCGTCCTCATTCGTAGTTGGCCAAAGACCTAATCGAATGCCCAATTCCATTCTTCATCCGCCCATGTCAATGATTCATCAGCTGGACGAAAAAGGTTTGCAGGATGTACAGGTTCTACCGCAGCTGAAGAGTTTGCTGGAAATTGACACCCTCCATCCATATTTGCTAAAAATATAATCTTTGGAGTGAAATTTGAAGGTTTAGAAATGAAAAAAAAGGGAATATGTTATGAATTTATATCCGGTAGATTATAGTTGTTGAAATAGTGGCCTTTAGAAAAGTAACAATTTGAAAACTAGCTGTTAGAAATTTTAATATATTAAAAAAAATTAAAAACTAATTTAAATTACATTTTAAGTTTATAAAATTTGTTAAGTTATTTAACAAAGATTTAAGTTTATTTAAAAAATTAAACTTAAAGCTAAAATAACTATTTAAAATAGTGGGGGCCCATCAAACCCCATCCGTTTCCATTTGGTTTCCCGGATGCCGCCCCAACCGGACACCACCTCCAACGCCATGCTCGTCTGCTTCCTTCATTCACATGAACTGGATGAGATCGTTGGAGGAGCTCTTATTGTTCAGATATGATAGTACTATGCTCTTCAAATAGTCATCAAGGATTAGATTTGTCGAAAATTCTAGGCCGAACCATTAACTACGGTTCCAAAGCAAAACAAATCGGTCGGGTTGATTAGTTCAGACACACCGACCCATTTTGATGGATTGGTACTTTGGTGGTTTGGTTTTGATCATATATATTGTTTTTCAAAAGTATAAATTCGTATTAATATAAGACATATTAGTAACTTCATATTTGTAAAATAAAAAATAAATAAATAATAAATGTTAAAAAACTGGTTTGGCTTGCACGACTGGTTCCAAGTTCCATACCATAATCCAAGGTGTAAATCGTCAAACCTTCAAAATCGAATCGTAACCGAAGCGTATGTACTTTAAACCAGTTGACTTACTTCGATTTGAACGATTCGACCAGTTTCAACGATTTATGACACCCCTATCTCATCTCTCAATTTCTGTACCCGATCACATCTAAATTACGTGATACTAAAACAATATTTTTCGCCACTTATATAGAAAGGAAATTTTGGTAACCGATATTGGTTTAGAGTAACACTCATTTGTCGTATATGCATTCTAGTTGATTCATATAAATTTTGGTAATGTTTGGTATGCATAAAAGTATGGTACAATGGAATAGGTTATTTTCTTTCATTCCTTTAAAGAATAAAATTATTTTGTTTAATTAATTACTCGAATCATGGCCCGGCCCATTACCTGAACGTGGCCCGAACCATGACCTGTCCCATGACCAGACCCATGCCCTGACCCATGGCCCGTCCCATGACACGACCCATAATATAAATTTTTTAGTTAAAAGTATTTTATTTTTCATAAAGTATTTTCTTGTCTACCAAACAGCACGAAATAATGATTTATTTCATTTACATAGGGTAACCAAACACGACAATTGAATATAATAAATTTGTTTAATTAATGAACCCAACCATGACTCGAACCATGGCCTAACCCATGCCCCGACCCATGACCCAACCCATGACCCGAACCATGGACCGACTCATGACCTGACGCATGTTCGGAACCATGACCCGAACCATGACACATCCCGTGGCCCGAACCATGGTCCATCTCATGACCCGAACCATGGTCTGTCCCATGACACGCCCCATGACCCGAACCATAATATAAATTTGTTAGTTAAAAATATTTATTTTTTATAAAATGTTTTCTTGTCTACCAAACAGCACGAATTAATTATTTATTTTATTATTATATAATAACTAAACAGTACAATGAAATGATAATGATCCATTTATTTCTCTTGTCCATTTCATTAGCTAATACCAAAGAGACGTTTTAGATGTTTTAACAATGAATATGGTTTTTAAAATTCGATAACATCTCACAACATGTGACGTATGGATCAATGATATATTATTATATTCATAAAATGTCCATTCTCAAGATTTTAATATAAATACATTTGGAAAAGGTATAATTGAAAAAGGTAATTTAGTACGTAAAAAAGCGTTGGTGATGTGTAAATATGGGCATTTATTTAGATTACAACTATAGTCCATATCGTAGCATTAAATATAATGGGAAATCCTTTATTTTGAGTGCTTTTGCATGTCATAAGTTATCATAGACGGCCACATAGATTGCTAGATGTGTGTTTTTGCATTTGATGTGGGCTTTGGCCATTAGTACTGGTATTGTTTTTTTAGTTTGATTGGGAGACTTCTCAAGACGCCATCTATCCTCAGATTACCTATATTCAAACGTGCTTAATTATGGTTAGAAATTCGGTCTAATACACGTGTTGAATAAATACAATTTTATATTTTTAGTAATAAAGATTTACATATTAAATACTAGCTTAGAACGCCGTGTCTATACACGGGGTGAAAAATATGATCAATAAATAAAATTCTTTAACTTTTATGTATATTTTTAAATGTGTAAAAATATATTACATATACGAAGTATAGAAAACAAAATTCAAAATATGTAAAAATTAATATATAATTGGGTTGAATATACGTTAATTACCATTTAATACAATTTGATTTTCATTACTATTTGATACAAAATATAAGTTACATAATTATATTTCAAATTTTCTTATAATAAGGGATAATATAAAATAAATATGTTCTATTAGTATAATTAATATTTTCTTAAAAGATATATATTATTATTAAAATATAGAGGTGTAAGAGAGAGAGGGGAAAAAAATGATAAGAATAAATATAGAGACGACACGTGGCATGTAAAAACCTTTATTTATCTCTCTTATAATAAAAAAAAAAACTAAATGGTTTTGACAAGTGTCATCACCACAATCCATCTCATAAATTCCCCCCCCCCCCAAAAAAATCACATTTAAATACATTATTAACTAGGTTAAAATCCCGTGTATTACACGGTTTAAATAAATAAAATGTTATATATTTAGTAATAAAATTTTTATATTTTTAAAAACCCGTGTAATACACGGGTTGAATAAACCAGTATATTGCATCGGTTGAATAAAATATAATGTAATTTGTTAACAAACACATTTGTCAAAATATGTTTTTAAAAAAAGTAATTTGTCGTGACAGTTATAAGGTATGTTAAGTTAGTTTTTAAAACATTTTTTTTAACTGATTATTAATTTTTTAATTTAATTGATAAATTGTAAGGCCCCTTTTTTTCCCAGCGACCTCACTTGTTGGATTTACTTATAAGCATAGTTATCAAAACTGAATAAACTATAACTTCTAAAACATAGCGGAAGCGAACATCATTTTATTACATAAACAGCGGAAGTCTTAACATCTAAAAGAAACATTGTTCTAACACATTAACAATTAAACATGATGTCAGTCTTGTGTCAGGTAGCCTCTATGCATTCGTCCGCCTCTCTTCATATTAGCTGAAGTGCATACTAAAAGTTAGCTAACACTGGTGAGTTCTATTTTAGAGCAATTAGGTATAAACATTACGTCTTTATAAGTATATGTATATATATATATATATATATATATATATAAATACACATTACCACATCATTTGCCTTCATTTAGCATTCATTTGCGAGTACATAAATATGTATTAACATTTACTTTCATTAAACATTCATTGGTCATACACATAAGGGTGATCAACCCGTCTTTTACTACGTTTGTCACAAAGACATACGCCATTAAGCTACCGTCGTAGCCCTTTTACTCGTCCGGTCCTAGAAACCGTCCGCCATTAAACCGTCCGGTCAACCTTCGGTCGTTCGTCATACCGTACTACCGTCGTAGTCCGTAATTCGCCCGTCTACCCGAAGGCATCCGTTTCCCACGCAAACTATTATTTATGCAACCGTTCTTCATTTAAAAAGGGCAATTGCTTCGACCGTCCATTAATGCCCCCATACGTCCTAGCTGATGAAGGAACGTATTTGTCCCGGTTTCAAAAATAGTCACGTGGTCGTCCGTCTACCGAAGTAGTCGTTATCATCGAAGCGTCCATAACGTTTACATACATTCATAACATGCAATATATAAAATATAAATCAAGATTTCATTCATTTACGTTATGTCATTTTTTCATTCATTCTTTGTAAACATACGTTTCATTCTTTGTTCATTATTCATTTTCATATATAAATCTATAAATATATCACGTATGATCACATTGGCATTCATAACACTTATTCATTTAGTGTATACACTTCAGCCCCAAAACATTTATAAATCATTTGCACATAACATAAAGGGGCACATAGAACTCACCTGATAAGTAGTTTCTGAAATACACGTAGCTGGTTACTGAGCGTCACTAATGTCACTCGCAATTTGTATAATAAGGTCATCCACATAAGGTAGTGTTCCTTATTGACACTAAACATTTCCATGCTTGGACCTAATAGTTTCGATAAGTAGTTTATATCGAAACCATGGTAGTTTCAGGTCATGGTTCATATCGAAACTAGAGTAGTTTCGGGTCATGGTTCATGTCGAAACTAGAGTAGTTTCGGGTCATGATTCATATCGAAACTATTTGTTCAATAGAAACTACTTTGTTCAATAGAAACTACTTTGTTCAATAGAAACTAATTTGTTAAATAGAAACTACTTTGTTCAATAGAAACTATTTGTTCAACCGAAACTACTTTGTTCAACCGAAACTACTTTGTTCAATAGAAACTATTTGTTCAATAGAAACTATTTGTTCAATAGAAACTACTTTGTTTAATAGAAACTATTTGTTCAATAGAAACTACTTTATTAAATAGAAACTAGTATCTCAAGAACAAATTCAGATCTAATATTTAAATACGTAAAGCTTCCAACTTTAATCGTTCAAAAGATTTGATATCATCATATATCCATAACTCATATACCACTTTTTTGCTAAAAACGTAAACTTTATGTAAAGCTGTTAACTTTGTAAGATTTGCTGACAAACATACGAGTAGCTCAAAACTATAGCAAACATACTCCGATTGAGATGATTCAAGCGTCTAAGGAACCGTCTCGATGATATCTACCAGATCCCCACTTAGCCGCTGCCGGAAACCACCTTCGCCATCTCCGGAAATCTGAAACAGTCGCTAGAATCATTCCAAAATCACTGTTATGTTCAGGACATAAAAGCTCACCCTCCAGGCTTCAAATCCAAAACCCAATGGTGGAAGTCTTCGTTTATATCCTATGAAGCTCCAGTAAAATTTTGAGAATGATCCGACGGTTAAATCTCCAAGGATCATCCGATCTTTGAAGCTATGTACCCTAAAAACGGGATTTCTTCCCTTCTCTTTTCTCTTGGTCGAAATCCGGAGGAGAAATGAGGTGGGTTGCACCTATTTAAGCCTACTAATATAACCTTAGCTTCCCCTCCAAGTTTGTTGTTCATTTTGTTTTACGTTTTCTACCCCAGACTTTACTTTAAATTACAATTTCATGCTTTTACATTTATTTCTGAAAACGGGATGTTACATAAATGTTACTTCATGTGTAAGTTTATTTGATTGATGATATAATAACTATTTATAATTAAATAATAAGTATTCGTAATTAGATTTATTAATATAAAAAGTATTATTTAATAAGAGAGAAATAGAAAATCTAATACTTAATAGGAGAGAGAGGCGGAAAAATAAAGATAAGAAGTAACCAGAGAGTGACACGTGTCCTGAAAAGATTTTTATTTATTACAGTAGTAAGATTCTTTCCATATTTAGCTCAAAATTTTTTAAAAAATTACATAAAAACATTTAACCAAATCAATTCACCATTATTACCATTAACTCAAATTGTTTTTTTTTAAATTATCATCAAAAGTAGAATTTTTAAAAAATCAAGAATTAAAAACAGAAGATTTAAAAAACACAAGTTTTAAAGTTTTATCATTAAAAAATTGAGTTCTTGAAATTTTATTATTAAAAAATAAGATTTTTTTAATTTTACATATAAAATTTAAAAGTACTACTTTTGTATTTTAAATAAATACTTGTTAGAATAAAGTTTACTAATCTTTAGTTAGTAGATTTTTTAATTAAGTTTGATATTTATAAATAAGTTTTTTATTTTTATTTTAAAATTTTAATAGTTAGTTTTTAATTAAAATTAAGATAATTACAAACATTTTTTTTAAAGTGTATTATATTGTAAACTTTAATTTTTTTTTAAATGACGAGTTTTTTTTTCAAAAAAAATATGTTTGGTTTCAATTATAATTTATTAGTTTTAATTGTTTTCACATTTAATTTTTGAATTTTAAATTTAAATTGTGTCGATATATTAATGAGTGTGATTTTTAAATTTTGGAGTTCTAAATTTTGAATTTAAAAGATGATATATTGTTGAAATTTAAATTTTATTTGTATTTTTTATTTTATTTTAGATTAGATATTAAATATTAAAAGTGTAGTGAGATTTCCATATAAAAAGCGAGATTTAAAAAAAATAATTTAATTTTGATACGTAAATTTAATTACAACATAAATATTTGTAATTATGTTACAACATCAAGATTAAAATTTCTATGAAAAAACTAATGGAGTTTCAAAAAAACTAATAAAATGGATAAACAACGTACGCAAGAAAATCATTGACCAGTTTGATTATCTTTGACTCCATACCGACTTCAATCAGGTTCACACAATTTATGACATTTTTTTGAACGATTTTGTCTATTTTGAGTTTTCAGTCATTAAGGAAATAAACTCTATTCTTTGTTGCATTTAGTGGATGTTAAACCATACCGCTATGGTTGACCAATTTGATTATCTTTGACTCCATACCGGCTTCAATTAGGTTCACACAATTTGTGACATTTTTTCGAACGATTTTATCTATTTTGTGTTCAGTCATTAAGGAAAGAAATTCTATTCTTTGTTGCATTTAGTGGGTGTTAAACATGAAAAAATTACCAATACCACGTCAAATATTGTATACAATGAAGTATTTTCAAATTTGTAAATCATGATTGTAAGGTTTCATTTGACATGTAATTTAATGTATTGCAAAAAGTACACTTATTAAATGTATTTTTATGTTTTGATTATTTTAATCCATATAATATTAACATTTAACAAAATAAAAAAGTTACCAATACAATCTTAATGTTTCACGGTTTCATCCCATGTAAAGCATGGGGTTAAAGCTAGTTATATAGTATAGATATAGATTTATGTCACATTACATAGTTTTTTAATACAAATTATAGAAACGTTATATAGTTATTTTTTTTAAATATTTTATAAAAAGAGTGAAAGAAAATGTTTAATTTATAAAATTGTTTTATGAACAAACATATTTTTTTTAAATAAAAAAAGTTTCATAAAAAAATTATATAAATCATTACTATTAAAGATGAGAGAGACGCGAGAAACAAAAAATTATAAAACCAATTAAAAAAAATTTGTATAATTAATAAGAGAGAGAGACGGGGAAAAAAGTTTAAAGATGCACATGAAAGTGACAAATATCTCACCAAAACCATTTATTACAGAGTATACATATAGATTTAGATATGTTTAAAACATATTGGTGGTATTTGAGATCAAACATTTGTTATTACCTTGACATCCGTCCTATCAGTGTCGCAAAAGGAAAGAACCCTTAGTTGTGCTTTTTTGTGTGAGCCCACCTATGATGATTGTTAACTTGTATTTTATGGATAGTTTATATTCACTCGAGCGAGCACATCTAGAAATTTATACAAGTCATCTCGACTCGGTCCAAATTAGTTCGACCAAATTAAGACGGAATGAGGTTTTTCAATACATGTTTCGATGAGACACGATCTATTTAAGTGATGGGAGCTCTTCTCTCACTCTTGATTCTTTCACTCTTTATAACCCTTACATATACATGTCACATACACATATTACATGATCATATATTTAAGGGAAAACTTTGTAAAATAGTAACTAAGTTTCAAGTTTGTTCTAATTAAGTCACTCATACTTTTTTTTGTCTCAATTAGGTCACTCAACTTTAAGTGGATGTTCTAATACTATATTTTTTACCTAGACAGCAGATTAATATGTCTCTGTGGCATTAGTTTTCTTTTTCTTTTTTTAGTATATGATTATGTTGATTAAACTTAATGACGTGGATAAAAAAAATTAATTACTGTTTTTAATTAAATTAAATCTTTATAAAAAGTTAGTTAAATCTTTTTTAATTATGGAACAACAAATCGTTGCAAATTAATCAACCCTAATCGTTGCTTCCCTAATCGAAAAAGAAGCTTCTCGTATGTATATCTGCGTATGATCGCATGTTAATGAGTGCCATATGTGTGTGTATGAGTGGAATATGCATGTGTGTATATGATTATGTGTTAATTACTGCAACATGTTTGTATATGATTATATGTTAATTACTGCAGCATGTGTGTGTATGCTTGTACTTAATCCTCTTCTTCATCATCTATGTGTGGAATTTTACTTTAAATTATTGCAGGTCAATGAAAACATAATTTAATTAAATTTTGATTTTACTTTTTGAAATCGCAGATCAATGAAAACATATTTTGAAGTTAAATTTTCTTACTTTTTGAAAAATAATGCTACATACACATGTTAACCTGCTATCTGGGTAAAAAAAATAGTATTAGAACACCCACTCAAAGTTAAGTTTGGGACAAAAAAAAGTATGAGTAACTTAATTGGAACAAACTTAAAACTTGCTTACTATTCTACAAATTTTTTCCTATATTTAAAGTTAACTTAGCATTGTATGTTTACTTTGGCTCTGTCTCAAGTGATCTCAAAATAGAATTCTTATATGTTGCGGATTCGATATAAAGTTTGGATGTCTAGAATTGTTTCAACCAGACACGAAATACGTTCACGATAGAAAATGTAGCAAAATTTTATGTTATACATGAGACATTTGTCTATTTTTGGATTGATCTATAAAAACCAATTTATCTATACTATATAATAAATAAAGGTTTTTCATGTCACGTGTCGCCTCCATGTTCATTCTTATAATTTTTTCCCGCCTCTCTGTCCTATTAAATACAACTCTATATTTTAATAATATTATTATTTTAAAGAAAATACTAATATTTATATTAATAAATCTCCTATCATATTTTGACGAATGTATGTGTTAATAGATTATATTGTATTTCACGAGTTTATTCAACCCGTGTAAAACACAATTTTTTAAAAAAATAAGTGAAACTCGCCATTGCTAATTTCTAGAAGAGTTAACGAAATTAAGTGAAAATGAGTTTTTTATAAATTATTTTTTAAGATTTAATGTGAAACTCGCCATTGCTAATGGCAACTTTCTATGCCATTTTTTCTGGAATCTCTGCAACTCAACTGACAAGGCCTATGTTTGAAGAGAAAGTCGTCATTAGCTATGGCGATGAGCCCCATTATACAATCTCTACCAAAACAAGCCCTCATGTGAAAGACTCACTCAAAAGGGTTAATAAAAGAGTTTGTTAATCTCTAAGATGGGTTAATACGTTTATACCGACATATAATATAAGATATTAATTTAAGTTGTCATGATAAAATATGGATTTTAAAATGGAAAACCAAAAAGGTAAAATATAGGTAACATTTTCCGGTGCATACGAATTCCTTTACATAAGTTTTGTCACAAACATAAACATACCTTTTTTTAAACATCAAGTCAATGTCATTATTTTTATGACACTTTCACGATACATGATTATACATGTTAAGTGAGCATGCCAAACACACGGGTGGAAGTGTAATAGGGAAACGTGGAATACCGCGATTCCGAGAGCCATGGACAAGTCTCCATAGTCTTAAAGTAAGACGACTTAAAACTTTAACTCGGGAAAAACGGTCAACCAAATCTAATGCAAAGTTGACATATGAGATTAAAAATACCAAATTGACAAATGGTGCCTAAGACTTGCATAGAGATGTAATTGGTAAACGTACTCTACCAATCAACTTGATCTTTCATAAGCATCGATCAACCACTTGCGATACATTAAAGATGATGTGGATCTTAGCATTTAAGTATTTAAGGATTTTACAATTAAAATCAAACGCTAATTATTGTTAAATGATTAAACACTGAAAAATACTAATGTTTAGACTTTGTCTTGTAGATGTATAACTCTACATAAAACGTCAATCATCTATCATTACAATCTATGAAAAATAAAACAAATGATATAAATTTCCTCGACATGTATCATACCTTAAGAAACGTTCTTAAACACGAGAGGGGTTGTATATTATTGATGGTCCCATAACTTCAAAACCATTTGTCACAACTTCAACAATCAATCATGATACTTTTCAAAAGCATATTAATGATTCAATTGTAGTGACAAATTTGATGATAGATTCAACGGCGAACAAATCTTTAGGTAGATGTTTATGTCATTGAAATGTAAAATTTCATATCAACTATTGTGAAAAAAAGGTGTTGCAAAAAAGTTTTGAGATCAAAAGATCATCCTACACATGCCAATGGTTTATGGAACATCGTTAAGCTTCATCTTCAAATGATAGAGAACTTGATAAACAGACATGACAACCTAGAATGTCTCGTTAATGACGTTTAGAAGATTGCATGATTCTAAACTCATCACCAAATACATTTTAACGGTTCACTTTAAAGTACTATATGAATCATACCGGTATATGAAGTATCTATGTCATTGTTTGCTTTTGAGAGAGAGATTTTAAAATAGAGACATCAAGTCCATCATATAGGATAGATCAAGGAATTTAAGGCAAAGACAAAAAACAAATTTGAATTCTATCAAATTTTGTTTAAACCCCAAGCTAAAGCTAAAAGTAAGATAACTGAATATGACATTTATGACCATGGTGGTCATAGAAGCTAAATTGTAAATTGAATCTATTGGAGCTGAAACAAAAAAAAAGCTAGTGGGACTAGCAATTCATATGTCTATTCAATACAACTATTTTGTATTCTTAGTTGCAAGTGTATGATACGTGTTGTTATTATCTGACATTTGTTGAAAGTTCGTGTTTTAAGAAGTAGTAAGAAGCTCGCGTCAAAATTCAGATACATCTGAAGCAGAAGCAAAGGAGTTGTAGTACAGACAAATGTATTATATGGTCCAAAACTTGCAACTAATATGAATAAAGGAGTTATATCATTTCAGTTTCCATTCGTATAAAACTGACTATTTAAAATTTAAATGTTCTATTTTGAGTATGACCTCTTGAATTTTTCAAAATATCAATTTAAACATTTTTAGTTATATCGATATCGAATAATGATCCAATTATGACTTGGACATGACCGATCTTTGTCGACATTGCCATTACTTAATAAACGAGAAACGCATCACCAGACTTCCAGTGAACCGAATTTGGAATTGACTTGTAAATTGTTTCGCGTGAAGGTCTCGTTAAGTAAGAATATGACATGACATCCGTTATTGTCATTACTTGTTAAACGAGAAACACATCACCAAATTCTAATTGGACCGGATTTTGGAATTGATTCGTAGTAAATTGTTTCGCATGCAAGTCTCATTTAAGCAAGAGATTGGTATTGAGTAACATGATATGTTTAAATTCATACATAGAAATGTACATGTATATACTAAATTAAAGAGATAGTTAATCTTCATATGCTAAACCAACTTTAATCTACAAGCCCTCTCCATGGGGGATTGCTATCTATTTGGGTTTTAACCTCATATCCTGGATCGCACGCAAGTAGAAAACTATTTCCAGGTCCTCAACGGAGTTAGAATACAAAGCTCTGGGAGACACAGTTACAGAATTAACTTGTTTAGAGGCTCTTCTTCGAGAACTTGGGATAAACACAATTTATACTCAAACTCTCTGGTGTGATAACCTCAGAGCAACTTACCTTGCAACCAATCATGTCTTTCATGCCTAAACAAAGCATGTTGATATTGACTCTCACTTTGTTTCCGAAAAAGTAGTTCAAGGCAAACTCAAGGTTCAGTTTATATCGACGAATGATCAGATCGCATATATCTTTACAAAGTCGACTAACTCAAAGATTTCTATTCTTACGTTCCAAGCTACAGGTCGCTACCCGTTCTTAGTTTACGAGGGAATATTAGATAATTGTTAATAAATGAATAGTGGAGGGTAGTTTATATAAATATGGTTATAGTATATAACCCACCTTTGTAACCCTAATCATTTACACAAATCAGTACTAATTAATACCATTGCACACACATAAAGATGTTTATTTTGGTGTAAGCCATGAAGAAAACAACTTTTCACAAGTAGCATATAAAGTGATTTTGGTTTTTGTTACGACAACAAGTCGTATAAAATTTTAGGCACAAAGTTACATCAAATACACGTGACGGCTTCTCATACTTGTGCGCACAAGTACGGTTTGAGGGGACAAATACATTGAACACACTTAAAATTTAAAAAAAGAAAAAGAAAAAGTAATGACTATTGTTGTCCTTGTTGGTCTTTTTCAAACAAAAACTTTATATATTGAAAAAAGGCACATTTAGTGGAAAGAAGAGAATCTTAATTTAGTATAGTTTTGGAGTTAACCATTATAAGGGCACAACACATTGCAACAATGACATGTAGGTTTTGACCTCTACCTTAGTGATGAAGCTAATAAGAGTAGTGGCCAGGTTCAATGAACCTTTTTATGCCTAAAACTAACCCTCCATCTATCCTCTATTTAATCAATTCCATTATGCTTCAATTTTCATCATATTTTCGTTTAATCATTTTCTAATATGCAAGGAATATGGTGTTTTAATGGATCTTCGACCTTTTCTTTCCTGCTTCTATCGGGTATCTTCAACTCTCTTGTACTTCTTTATTTATTTTTCTATAACAATAATAATTATATAACATGAATACTAAGGGAAACCAAAAACTATACAAAAAAAAAGTGAAATATTTATCAATTTTACGTGTGGTAATCGTGTATAATTGAAACTGACATGATATGTTTATGTTAAAAATGACGGTCTACGTGTTATTTAATTATAATTATTAAATTGTTTTAAAGCTTGATCAGTTAAATAAAAACGTTGTAGAATATTAAATATTATAATTATAATATTCCAAATCTGAAGTGTTCACAAGTATCCACGACATATACAAATGTTACCCTAAAATAAACGTAGTAAAAAAATCATTTAATTTCCCCCATAAAACAAACAAAATCGAAACAAACAAGAGTAAATAAATATTTATATTCTAAAAAAATAAAATAAAAAACATTTCAACTCTTCATTTTTAAGGATTATTTTTTATCAAAGATGATTACTAATTTGTTTAATTAGTTGAGTTAGTATTAGATTATAATTTAACTGAGAGTAGTATTTGAATTAGTATAATTTATTTATTAAAATCCAATTTTTTTTTTAAAAGTGATGATAATTGTCTGATGTTTTTCTGGCTTATACTTGTAATAATACTCGTTCAATTATATATAATCTATCTTTTAAGACCATAAATCCATAATTCATTTTTTTAGATATCACTACTTTGTTATTTAGGTTTGAGCTCATTTTAATTTTTTTTAGATATCACTACCCAAATACTAGCAGAGCTAAAAGGGATATCTTCACACCTTTAAAAACAACTTAAATCTCACGGTCGTAAAAGGTCTTATGGGTGAAATTGACATTTGATTTGACTACTATTTTCACATGAACATATAATGAAGTATGATCATGATATGATCAAATTTCCTAGCATAGATAGGGGATAGATGACGACAAAGACAAAGCAGCGATTATATTGTTATCTTAAACGATATGAATCTACGAGTTCCCCTTCAAACTTCAGTTGGTTATGTATTTATCATAATTTAATTTTCAATTATTATAGATACTAGTTTAGATCTCGTGTATACACACGGAAAGAAAAATATCAATAAATAAAATTTTTAAATCTTTATGTGTATATTTTACAGGTGTAAAAATATATCATATACTAAGGATAGAAAACAAAACTCAAAATATGTAAAAACTAATATATAATTGAGTTTCGAAAATACATTAAGTATTATTTAATATAATTTGATTTTCATTGATTATTTTATTGAAAATTAAAGTTACATAATTATATTTTAAAATTTCATAAGGGATAATTTAAAATAAAAGTGTTTTATTAGTATAATTAACATTTTCTTTAAATATATATTATTGTTAAAAGATGAATGTGAATTTAATAAGAGAGAGATGCGAGAAAAAAATGATGAGATTGAATGTGGAGACGACGCTTGACATGAAAAAACCTTTATTTATTACATAGTGTAAATTTGGAATTGCTTAGACCCATTGGGGATTATTTAAAAAAAGGGTTTTCATTACATGTAATTGTTCCTAATTTTATGAATAATTTATCAATTAATTAACCTTATTTTTGGGAAAACAATATTATAAATTGTATTGCACGTGAACGTGGATGACGGAATGGTACTATACTACAATATTATGACTTTTAGCCCGCTTTCCTACACCGTGATTGACTAAAACTTCCTTTGGAAAACGGATATCTTTCATATAATCTAATTGGATTTATAACATGTTTTCGATCTCTTTTTTCTTGGTGTTTTAAAAATCGGATCGGGTCAATCAGTCTGAATAGTTTTTTTTAGTTATATTGAGATTATGAACTAATGATCAGACACAAATGAACCATTTTATTTTGAGTGAACCAAACAAAGTTGGTGAAAATACGTAGAAACCAGCCAATGATGGCTTCCTAATAATTAATGGCCAATTGGTTTTTAAAACTAAACCAACCAATATGAAAGCAGCGGAATTCCAAAACTGTCGATTTGACAGCTGATTCAATTCTTAGAAGATTGTTTTTCATTTATGTGTGTATGACCATGTATCTAATATCTTCTGTCCTATAATATTTTTTAAATATTTATATACAATATGTTTTTAAGACAATTTCCATATGATAAACGCTACAAATAAAACAATTTCCATTATATTTAATCAGACATTATTCTAACATTTGAAATCACCGTCTTACATGTTAAAAGTAAATATTTTTAAGACATATATAAATAATCTTTAGCTCCAAAAACACTTCTGGCCTCCCATCAAAAAAAAAATAAAGATCGTGAAAGTGCTAAAAAAATGTTGAAAGTTAGTCGGAAATTATTTTTTTCAATACTTGAGTGATTATGTACGAGAGTGGTCACCCTAACAAACTCCTGAGATTTAGATTGTTAATCTCTATCACATTAGAGATAAAACTTTGTAGAACAGAGAAAACTTTGTAGTAGTGTTCTCTACCATTGGTAATACTATTATTGAGCAAGTCATGTTGCTGACTTTTTTTTTAGTTTTCACCCGATCCTATATATAATTTACGCTTTTAACCCATTTAATTATATATTAATTTCATTTCTCTATAATAAATTTCGTTCGTTAACTTAAAAAAAAGGGGATGCGCCATTGTTTTTACTTTTTTTTGTCAACGTTCCGATATATATATTTTTTAAAACGGAGTTGTATTCAAAATCGAGTATTTTTTCGGTATCGTAGCCCATAGCAAGTGTCGTTGTCGTTATGGTACCGTGACGACCCGAACTTATTATGAGCGAACATTATTGCCTGTATTGAGATTATCGGAAGCCGTTTCGGTATTCACTTTTATGGTTGTTCGACGGCCCGAACCGATAACAACCAAACTCCTGCCGCAGGGCGTTGGCATAAAACGACCACACTCTCGCGACGAGGCACGGGTGTTCATTTATACAAGCTTATGTAACTCTCTTTTTTCGTTCTACGTGGATACAATTCACCGCGAAGCGCTGGGCCTAGAACCAACTGGTTCTTATTAAGGAGAATGTTACAAAGTTTATTACTAACTTGATAAGTGAAACATTTTGTGATCCCAATAAAAAAAATTAGAGAAAAGATGTATCATATTAGAGATATGAATTGTAAAATGATCCTGGCGTTCTTAGAGAGAAGTTATTGATACATATTAACTTTTGTTCGATTCGATTCCAAAAGGTGAATGTAAGGTGAGTAAGCTAATATACGAACCACTATAAACATTGTGTTCTTGTGTTTATTTTTCTTTCAAACTTCTCCCTAATAATTTTTAATCGAGCAAATTACAAATTACGTCTTTTAAGTATTATCTAAATTTCAGTATATGTTCTTTAACTAAGAAAATTACAGAAAACGTCTTTTATGTTTAAAAAACATTGAATGTTACGTCATTTAGCCTAACGACGTTAAATTTTACCGTTAAGTCATGTCATGTGCAAGGAAAAATTTAACGGCCGTTAGGCCAAATGACGTAACGTGTAAGGTTTTTTTAGAAAATTTTTGAAAATGGTTATTAAATTTAAAAGTAATCTATTCAACACTCTCTAGATTCTTACATACTTCATCAATCAGTTTCTCATCACGCTGTAACGATTATTTATTCGAAACACCTTCTATTGTTCTACTTTCGGTATCTTAACTCTATTTAATGGGTCATTGCAGGATAATTTTAAAAAGGTTTAACATCGTTGTATTTATTGAATTTTTGGTTTCTGAAAAAATTTAAAACCTATAAACAAACGTCAACAAGCATAATTGAGATCAGCATGCCCGACCACGACTTCAAAAAATGATGGTTTTGATTCCTAGTAATGCAATCAGATCATGGTTTTGGGGTGATCGAAGGTGTTTCTCGAGTATTATATTTTATTCAGATTTAATTTAATTGGTTGCAATTTTTGACACTAAAACTCATGTTGATTAATCATCTTTATTAAGTTTTTTTTTTATTATAACAAGTTTGAATAATGCGTAGTGACAACCTAGTACACCTTTTTAGGGTAGTGGGTGTGCCTTCGACATGGGAGGTGGCATCTCAGTACTGCACGGGAACACCACCCTGCACCATGATTAGCCATGGTGGTGTGTGTGTGTAGACTAAGATGAGGAGACGGTTGTGGTGGTCATCAAAGGCTGTGGTAATATAATCGGGTAGAGAGAGGGTAGTCAAGGTTTTTAAATTATTTAGTAAATATTTAAAGGACATAAAATACAAGTTACTCGTTTAATTAAGATAAATCCTAACTGGCTTTTTATAGATGGATGCTTGGTTAGAGTTATTCGATTTGACAACACGAACTTTCACCGACACCCTATTCCTCTCCTCCCTCTATCCCTCACATCGGGCGTGGCATGTTGGAAGTGACCGCTTTAGTCACACAAGAATTATAGTGATAAGACCACTTAACTAAATTAGATAACAATTAATTTAGTATTTTTAATGATTTGTATTTATAAACGTATAAGCATGTAAAAAAACAATAATTTGTCTCATACTTAAAAAGGTTCACATCTATAAGCGTAAAGGGTATGTGTTATCACTACTATAAAAACAGGTATTCGTTATGGTTTTTTGCCTTTGCTACGGCAAAAATTCATAGCAAATTTTGCTACGAATTAGCTAGGGATTAGCTACGGACATAGTTTGCTACGGTTTAGCTACGAATCTTCCGTAGCAAATGAAATTCGTTGCCAAATCCATATCAATAAAATAACTATTTGAAAAATAAACCAGTAAAATTCGTAGCAAAATCCGTAGCAAAGTCAATAAAATAAATACTTAAAAAATAAATAAATAAAATTTGTAAAATCCGTAGCAACATCCATAGCAAAATCTAGACAATATAATAACTATTTGAAAAATAAACCAGTAAAATTCGTAGCAAAATCCGTAGCAAAGTCAATAAAATAAATACTTAAAAAATAAATAAATAAAATTTGTAAAATCCGTAGCAACATCCATAGCAAAATCTAGACAATATACATTTAAAAATAATTTACTAAAATGCGTAGCAAAATCAAAAAATATATATTTAAAAAAATAATTTCTTAAAATCTATAGCAAATCTAAAAAACTAAATAATTACTAAAGTTACATTTTTTGTCCTTTGTGTTTGACAAAAGTACTTAAGAATTTGGTCATTTCCACTAACATCAGTTAAGTCAATATGCATGAGGACATTTTTGTCTCTTTACCCCTAAAAGACAAATTTTTGTAATTTAAATAGATTTTTTATATTTAATAAATTATATGTTGATAATCAATTAGTATTGATTAATTACGATTAAATTGTGTCAATAAGGAAATTAGTGTTAGTTAGGACTAGTTAGGGACCATTAGCGTCAATTAAGGTCAATATCGGTCAGCTAATGGCGTTTAGGGTTAATTAGCGCTGATACATCAATGTCATTCCTTCAGATCATAGTTTAGAACAGTACGAGTAAGGTAAATTTTTAATTACAGTGACCGGTTTGTGATTACTAATTTACATTGCTTTTCGGGTTCAAAACTCTTCACATTAGTTGGACATTGACATCTATGTGTTCTAGGTTAAGGCATCCATTCCTATCTATAGGCATTAACTTTATGACTTACATACAATGTTGGCATTGGCTACCCATACTGACATCCGTACGTTGGTCTCATTATCAACTTGAGTCCAGACATTTAGGGATGTCTGAATCTCTCAAAATATTGCTCTGATACCAACTTGTAACGCCCTGTTTCCGGTTAACCTCACTTGTTGGATTTACTCATAAACAAAGTCATCAAAACTGAAATTCATATTAAAACATTCAAACACAACGGAAGCATTCAACATTTTAAGTACATAACAGCGGAAGTCTTAACATTAAACATAAATATTGCCTTAACATAAAATAAAGTGGGATGTCAGTCTCATGCCGGGTAGCCTTCACACTTTCGCACGTCCTTTCTTCTTGCTACCTGAAGTGTATACTAAAGGTCAGCTAACGCCGGTGAGTTCTAGTTTAAATCAATTAGGCATAAACATTATTTCTTTATATGTATATATATAATTATATACAAATACACATTAACACATCATTTGTCTTCATTTATCATTCATATGCGAGTACATAATTATGTATTCGCCTTTACTTTCATTAACATTCATTGGTCATACACATAAGTGTGATCAACCCGTCTTTTACTACGTATGTCACAAAGACATACGCAATTAAGCTACCGTCGTAGCCCCTTTTCTCGTCCGGTCCTAGAAACTGTCCGCCATTAAACCGTCAGGCAAAACTTCGGCCGTCCGTCTTAACCGTCCTACCGTCGTAGTCCGTATAATCGTCCGTCTGCCCTAAGGCATCCGTTTTCCACGCGAACTATTATTTATGCAACCGTTATACTATTATAAGGAAATTGCTTCGACCGTCCATTAATGCCTTTCATACGTCGTAGCTGATGAAGGAACGTATTTTTCCCGGTTGCAAAATAGTCACGTGGTCATCCGTCTACCGAAATAGCCGTTATCATCGAAGCGTCCATAACGTTTACATACATTCATAACATGCAATATATAAAATATAAAGCAAGATTTCATTCATTTACGTTATGTCATTCTTTCATTCGTTCTTTATAAACATACGTTTCATTCTTTGTTCATCATTCATTTTAATACATATATGTATATATCACGTATGATCACATTGACATTTATAACACTTATTCATTTAGTGTATACACTTCAGCCCCAAAACATTTAAAATGATTTGCACATAACATAAAGGGGACATAGAAGTCACCTGACGGGTGATTTCTGAATTTACTTAGCTGGTTTAGGAGCGTTAGTTAAGGTAACACACAATTTGTATAATCAAGTCATACGAGATAAGCTGATGAGCCTAACCGACACTTAACATTTTTATTCTTAGAGTTAGGTGAATTAGACACACTAGTATCAAATTATTTACATGAAAACTCAATGTCCGAAATCTATTTCGACCGGAAACTAATCACTTGGAAAAGTTCTTTATTCTCATATTCTTTTGCTCGAAAACTCCTTGACCAAATCCCTTTCGACCGAAATGTTTCGTCTGAAATCTTTGGGGTTCGAATCACTTTTTCGACAGAAATGTTCTGACCAAAATCTATGATGTCCAAGACACTTTTTGACCGAAATGTTCTGATCGAAATCTTGGATGTTAGAAACAATTTTCGACCGAAATGTAGTGTCCAAAATCTTTGGGGTCGAAAAATAGTTTTTGGCCAATTCATCTGACTTTTCGGGCGACGCGTCAGATTTTCATCAATTTCATCGTTTTTCATTCAAGCTTCGATCTTTTTACGTTCAAAACTTGTATCTTGCTTCCATGAAGCTAGATACATGTTTTTTTTGTGATTTCATACGTAAAAATGTCGTCTTTTGATTCAAAACCCATTAGAACCCTAAAACTCATTTTTTAACTAAAAACTTAGATCCGAGCATTAATGTTACCTGTTTTCGTTTTCTCTTTGTTGCTAAACGTTCCTGAGATGGAGAGCAACGATTCCCGAGCCTTTGAGCTGATTCCTTTACTTTCTCTCTCTAGACCCGGTTCTCTCGTGCAAATGGTGGAGTTGAGGGGGGGGGGGGGCTGTGATGATGTAGCTGACTTGAGGAGCTCTCTTCCTTTGCTCGAGGCCCATGGGCCATCCCTAGGTCAAGCCCGTCTATTCCTTTTTTTTACATCGCGTTATTAGTCTCGACCCCTAGTTCTTTTATTCGGGTTTTATAAATTTAGGGATGTTACAAGTCTACACTCCTTAAAGAGCTTTCGCCCTCGAAACCTATTATGCGTTAAACAGCTGAGGGTATAGTTCCCTCATTTCGTCCTCTTTTTCCCAATTTGCTTCTGAACCCTTTCTGTGTTTCCATTGCACTTTTACTAACGGAATTGACTTATTACAAAATTATTTTTCAGCTCGGTCAAGGATAGCCATTGGTTCTTCTATGTAGTTTAAGCTGTTATCTACCTCGATCTCATCATATGGTATGTGAGCCGTATCATCAGCAAGGCATTTGCGTAAGTGTGACACGTAGAATGTAGGGTGGATTCCGCTAAGCGCATCGGGTAGGTCGAGTTTGTAGGAGACTTGGCCAACTCTTACTAAAATTTTGAAGGATCCTACAAACCTTGGACTTAGTTTGCCACGTTTCCTGAATCGGATGATCACTTTCCATGGAGATACTTTTAACAGTACCATGTCTCATACTTGAAACTCTAAATCTCTTCCTCTCTTATCCGCGTACGATTTCTGTCTGTCTTTCGCGGCTTTTGATGTGTAGGAAATGTATATAAAATTAAGGTCCAAATACACAATTGTTTTAAAAGGGAAAATACCCAAAACTCAACCAAACACTCAGCAAGTGTACCGGTACCTATGTAGTGAAGTAAAGGTAAGTCCGGATATCAATCCGTGGACACCTAAGACAACCCTCGATAATAAACCTCTATCGGGTTCTAGCCTAATGAATAATTCAAGATGAGATTTACTACAAACCTAGAAACATGAAACAAAATGCAAATGAATTAAAGACTCTAAACTTAACAACTCTCAATAATGACCAAATGTAACAAATGAGCAAACAAACAAACACAGAGGACTCGGATGAAATCAAAGAACTAAGACAACCACCTATGCAGGAATCCTACACACATGCAATGACTATGGTATTGATCATATGACTATCTCTAAGGATACAAATCTAAGGTTGACCAGGTATGTTGCTACTTCCTGAGAGAACCAAAAGACTCGGGTGAAGGTCGGGATAGGTTAAGCTAAAATGTTAAAAGAGGGTTCTCCGGTCGATCTCACCACTCTCAATGCTGTGAAAGGTCGTGACCCACAACCCCAGCGCAAAGGACAATCAGATATGAAGGGAGCAAATAGACCCTAAGAACACTAACACCACATCACAAAAGATAGACGCGTACGATCGCATAATCTAAACTCAAAGGACAACGGGTAGGATTTCAGGCTAATTCTATCACTTGGTAGGTATCAAGAACAGGTAGTGTGACAACCCGAATTTTTAGGATTAACCCCGTTAATAAATTTCGTTAAATCCTAACCCAGTTAGCCTAATCTAAAACTCCTAGGACTGTTTCTTTCACTTGTTTAATCTAAATCTGTAGGGACTAAAGTTGTAATTACCCTAAACCCAATTACGTTGACCTTACAAAGTCAAAATCGATTGATTTTGCCTCTATTGACTTTCAAAAATCAAACTAGTTTTATTATTGATTCAAATTCGTTTCTATATCCAAAATTCGTCCGAAATTATAACTGAAATGGTTGTTAATGTCAGTTTCGATCATCATTGAGACGATTAACATCGCCATTATGTTCGAATTAATCTCAATTATGGGTATTAAACCCTTAACCGTCGACCACCCCCTCGTATACATCAAATTCGACGGATTCTTGTATTGTTTTTACAAATTGAACTCTTGCACATCTTATTCGCACACTGTGGAGCCTGCTACACTACTTACTTTGATCGGAGAAGCTGTCCAAATTGTCGGAGATCGAACTTGTTAGGGTCGGAGCACATTTTTAGTCGGGGATCATCAATTCGAACACTATTCCGGTAATTATCTAAACCTTCACCTTCGTTTCTGTCTAATTATTGAAAGCCCTATCATTATCAGGGCTTACAACACCAATTCGATCGAAATTAAGAACCTAGGTTCATATGCATTCTGTTTAATCGAACCCCATCAATCCGATAATGAAAACTGAAATTGATCATGTCCACAGACTCACCTCGACGTCTAGATTGAAAGCCCTATACTCTTTGGGGCTTACATGATCAAATTGAATATGATCCTGATTCTAGGGTTCATTCAAAACTAGTTTAATCGAAACCCAGTCTAGAACCTGTTTAAATCTAATTAAACTATACCACTAGATCCGTAATAATCTGCTTAACATTAGCCCTATGCCAATTTAACACCCTATCATCGAATTGATATCGATCTGGAAATTAGGGTTTGTTCTTGAATCAATTTAGGGGATTTGATCTTAAACTCATTTTCAATCTAATTAAACCACAGGGAAAGCTTCGCAGTCCTCTGTTGAGTAAAAGCCCCATGGTGTTAACGAGTTTTATCACAGAATTAAACTAAATCGATTCCAAGTTCCTAATCTAGGGGTTCGGCCATTCAACCCACGATTAAACGACTCGATACCTGATGTTTTTCTAATTAAACTCCTAATCAAGTTCGTTTGTACCTGGAGTTAAAACCCCTATGCTTATGTTTCGATTCACATTCAAGATTTACGAATTCTGGGCGGGATTCGGTTGCGAGTTCATATGGGAAGAGGAATCCACTGAACTTGTATGATAAAACCAATTGAACCCGAATTATGTCGCGATACCCTAGCGGGCGGGACTGGTTAAAGCTGTGTGCGTGTGTAGGAGAGACCCGGGTTCGAGACCACATTTTATTTTTGGGGCACTTTTTAGTATATTTAATTATTAAAAATCAAACCCCCTATTGTTATAATATTATACAAATTTGTTTTAGCCCGGGAAACAACCCGTAGGCTCGGGTTTGAATTATTAACTCACTTTTGTTATTATTTCCCACTTTTAAAAATAATATATTTACCATAACTTTGTATAAAATAATATGTTTATATTATTTTCAACCCATGACTCGTATTATTAAATAATATATATATATTTATATTATTTTGTATCGTTTTATAACCTCGTATAACGTTTGAAACTAAATAATAGTATAATTAGTTATATTATTTTCTCGCATTTATTACGTTCATAAAAATAATATATTTATTATTTTGTACCACGAATGAGTAATTAGAATATTCTTTCGAACCTAAAAATAATATATTAAATTATATTATTTTTCTAATTTTTGTAAATGACAAAACACTCGAATATATTTATTATTATTGTTGTCATTCGTCGCGTAACGTATATATAATTTAATTACTAATTAAAGAATTCCTATTCCCGTAGACACGTTCGTCTACTTTTGGTTACTAGAGCGTTTCTTTAGGACGTTTCTCATTCCGTGTCGTTTTTACAATTCCCATTTTATCCCTAATTTATGTGTTTATAATTTTAGGGCATACGTAAGTCGCCTGAGACTTACACTCTTGGTTCCAACTTATCTCTTGTGTAATACTACCTACAACGCAACACATGTGAGTTTTCACGGCCCCTTTTTACTGTTTTAACTTGGGGGAGAAAACATGATTAAACAATTTTGGATTTTGTAATTCGTATGATATCAATGTTAAATGCTAAGCGTAACACACTATCACATAAAGTCCTCAACTAATATCGGACCGTTAATATGGATCTTAGCGAGGTAATATTTAGTAGTACTACCTATAGGTTAGCTACCTATAGATACGTACTGAATGAACATAAATCTGGTAAACGCTTATTTACATATATTGAAACCTGTGAACTCACCAACCTCGTGTTGACATATTTTCTTACATGTTTTCTCAAGTCGCTAAGATAAGACACAGGTGCACGTTAGGACATGCATGGGATTCAACTACTTTGATTATGACTTATTTATATTTGTTTGGATTATTCTATTGTACTAATTTTGGTTGGACGTTTTGGACTTTGGTTTTGGGCGCGTGTATTTTGCGCATTTACTTTCTTTACGCTTCCGCATTGATACTCTGATTTGAATGATATTTTCATTTTGAGTCCCATGTAGAGTCGTTCAAAGTAAATAATGTCTGAGATCCTGGTTCGTCACTTCACAAACAGTAAAACTCCGTTACTTGAAATTGGGGGTGTGACAGGTAGGACACTGATTTTACTATCAAACTACAGCCTAGACACCAACCGCTATTGTGAAGTCAGTCGTCTATCGATAAGACAAGTAGGACATGATCATGGCAGTAGAAATCAACTAAATACAGCATACATCGTCATCAATAAGGAACCAACATACTGATTATAAGATTAACGAAACAAATCATACGATTACAATACCGAAAACGTCATCACAAATGCATAATCATCCAAACCATGGTAGCTAATGAAACTAGCCACTCATTATAGTAATAAACGAAATAAAACAATGTTCAAACATCTCTGGAATCAAAGTAAACAACTGGAATAGATGAAAAGAAGAAAACCAAATTGTCTCAAACCGAAAAGATTCAATAACTCTTGATACTTGTGTTCCCAGGCTTCAAAACTTCATTCTCCAGAGCTCTTTGGTCGTCTACAGCCGCAAATGAACGAACCCCAATGAAACTCGACCAAACTCTTTATAACGGCCAATTAGGGTTTTCTGGCCCGTCAAGACGGTGGCGGACCGCTACAAGAATCCTTAGCGGTCTGCTAAGGGATTACTTCAGCAAATAATGACGCGCGGCCTGACACCGTAATGATTTTGTCTTTCGTGGGTGTGGCGGACCGCTAGCAATATCCTTAGCGGTCCTCTACGGGTGCTTTTCCCAGAATTTTATTTATTTTGCTTCTTTTTCTTTCGGGTACGATCTTTCTTCCTGAAATACTTCAAATTCTATTATAGACCTGCAAATTCAATGAATGACCAAATAATACCACAATCTCATCAATTTGACAATCAAAACCAACCCGAATAAGGTGAAAAATGTTCGATAAATATGTGTGTTTTACAACACATCAAACATTCTCACACTTGAAGTTTGCTTGTCCATAAGCAAAGCCCAAAGCAATACATCCAACTTAGTAATCACACGAATACAAGAACCTCAAACTAAAGTCAGAAACAGGCCACGAAATCCAAAAACAACGAATGACTCCCCAAGTTTTACAACGTTCAATAGATTTACATTTCAACCAGTCTATATGGATCTGTCTTTTGGAAAACATGGGTATGCCTATTCAAGACTTGCTTTCTTTCAAGCTCTAACCGTGCACAACTCGTACCCATCACAAGAGTTCTCTCCTCTCGGTTTATTTTCTGTGACTAGCAAAAGATGTGTCAGCTCCTAATCTAACTCTCAGACCTACCAATGAAATGTCTAAGTCATATGCTTGAGAATCAATCAAATCTCCACCTGAATGTGAAGACAAACACACAGATCAAAAAGGTCTTTAGCTGGGTTGTAATGTTAGGCTACGGTTCAGGTATGGATAGGAGATTTTAAGTGGCTAAGGTGAAACTAGCCCGAATAAAAGAAACTAAAATAAACAGAACACACAAATAAAACAAAACTATTTTGAACTGTGAGGATCTTTGATCCTCACACTTATTCCTTGGAACACCCTCTTTTTGTGATTTCTCAATACTTTTCTCTTTTCTTTTTTCATTTTTTACAACTTACTCTCAACACTTACAATTTTTTCTTTCTTTATTTCTCTTGCTGTTATTAACTGCACAAACTATATTAATTCGGACCAGTGACACGGGTTTAAAATAAAAAGGCTGGAAAGGCTACGGGTGTATTAAGTGGTTTTTTTTATATGAAAATGGAGTAAGGCTTGAAGGGGCTAACTAGGGGTTAATGTTTAGGCAGGGATGAACAAAAGAAAATGCTAAACAAAAAGGGCTAATTCTTAATGCCTTAGATCATTTTTGTGTGTTGTCTAAACCTAGGATCTTGACATGTATCAAGATAATCAAGTTCTAACCAGACAAATCATATAAGTAAAACACTCAATACGAAGAGACAGTGAATATAAATATGAAGTCAAAGGCTAAAAAATCTCACTAAACTGTGTGGAATCGGGCTGCCGATACAAGTTATGCACAATTATTACCGTCTAGTCTGATATACTCTCCTAGGCATCCCAATTGATTTTTATTACTGAAAAACCGACTAGTTGAAAAAACTTAATCCCGAATACTTGGAGAATTCCGCGTTAAGGAAACGCAAACCCACACCTGACCCTCTTAAAGCCCTTGGTTTACATCGCACAAAAACAGGTCTTTTGTGTGCCCGGATTTAAAAATAGAGTGTGAAGCTCTCGGGACTTGCAAAATATTTTTGAAATTTATTTTTTTATAGCTATCTAAAATACCCCCTCTTCACACTTGAAATGTACATTGTCCCTAATGTGTTTGGAAGATAGATAAAAAGAAACTAAAAGTAACGAAGAACGAAAATGAAAATAAAAATAAAGCAGAAATAAAAGTTAAACTGCCCTGATGATAATGGTGCTCTGACGCGTGCAGAATAATCTCATTGCTAAGTTCAACGTCGTATGTCATTTTGTATACAATACTACACAACCAAGCATCAACATACAAGATATACATAAACTGAATCACATAAGATAATTACAGAATACAAGGAAATAAAATTTACAATAAACCTACCGTTCACCAGACTGAATCTAAATACAAAAGCTAGTACAAATACAACGAGAAATACAAGCACAAACGAAAACTAAGAAATACATTAATAGTACAGTACAAAAGATCAAAGTACAATAACAAACCCGACTATGGTGGTGGTGGCGGAGCAACGGGGGGATGTGAAGATGGTCTATGATCCGCTGAAGCATCCCCCGCTGTGCCTGTAACTTAGCCCGTACCTCGTCCCGGAAAGCCTGGTGGTCGTTGTGAAGACTCTCGAGTGTGACTGGTGGCTCGCCCTCGGGACGGGTCTGCACCCTCGGAAGTGGCTGGCGAGGTGGTGCTATGCCGATGGGAGCCACATCGTTGGGACCTAAACCGGGCGGAGGAGGAGTAAGCTGGACGGGTCTGACGGGAACAAACCTCTGCTTGCCCTCGTAGGGGAAAATGTCTATCTGCTGCATATCCTCGTATCGGAATCGGGCAGCTACGTGCCCTGCTGTGAGTGTGTCAGTGGAATGGTCAGCGACAATGCCAAGACTCGTCGCGAGTTTGGCCACATAGACCACCTGACACAGCCGGGATGTGTTGCCCCGGCCCCGTGCCCTGGTCAAAGAGGACAGCAGAATGGTGGCCAGATTGGTCGGCTGCCTCTCTACCAAACAGTAGAGGATGAGAAGGTCATGTAGAGTGACCTTCTCGATCCCCATGAAACGCCCTTGAATGCTTCAGGCGATGATGCGGTGTAAGAACTGGATCACCGGGTCGTAAATGTATGATGCAGGTATGCTCGGGCGAAATACTGCGTCAGCCACGGTGATCCACCAACGATGTTGTCGATCGGCTATCACGTCGGGGGTATCGGCATATCTAAATAAGCCTATGATGCTTTCTATAAAGATGGGTTGGGCCGTCTCCGCCTCGGTGTATAATCCCATGCGGACGGCGAACCGCGGAATGCTCATGCTATGATGGCGACGCCCTAGTGAAAACTGAACGGCGTGGGCGTTATCGAAACGACCACCGACAAGGTGAAATGTGGAGAAGAACTCTAGCGTCATCTCCTCAAACTGAGGACCCTCTGCGTCGAGCAAAATCCTCCATCTCGGTGTCACCATCTCCTCTAATCTCTGGCGGACGCCAAGTATCCCCATCAAACCCCAGTCAATGGTGCATGGCTGGTGATGCTGAAGCTGAATGATCCTCTGGAGGCGATCGTGCTTGTCAGATCCTGGCTCGAACAAAAGTAGAGTATGGTGCGCCCTCTGTGCTGGTCGTGCGGCGGCTGCCCGCGCTCCCTGATCGGCCTGCTCGCCCTCGGCTGCTCCCTGAGGTGGCGGTGATGGTGGTGCTGCAGCATACTGGATCCGCGATCGCTCGCTAGATCGACCTCTCTTGCGGCCACCGTCGGCCGCTGACGAACTCGACGCCATAATCCTGCAACATAAAGTTAGTACAAACTTAACACAAACGCGGCCGGGCTTGTAACCTGCTCTGATGGTTTTTATTACAAATGGTGGTGGACAAGAGTTAACGAAATGTACAAAATTTAGTTACATGAGGTATTTACAATGCATTATTAAAATACAAATTAACAAATAATTAATTTTTATTTTTTTAATTTATTTTATTATTATTTTTTTTTTTTTTAAACAAAAGAGGTGACGGACCGCTAAGGGGAGTGTAGCGGTCCGCTACCCAAACCATTACACAGAAACCCTAATTTCGGATACACCCCCATGAATGGAGATTGAGTACGGGGAGGGGAAATTAAGCTCAACTTAGACAATAGACGATAAAATTAACAATAATGCACTTAGATACAGTCTAGATACACGAAGGTATACAAAATTAAAGGTTGTAAAGCATACCTTGGGTTTTTAGAGAGGGGTTGAAGATGGCAATGGAGGTGGTGACTGGTGGCAGTGGCGATCGCCGGTGGTGGCTGGTGATTAATGGAGATGATGGATGGATGTGGTGGTCACAGTGGTGATGGTGGTGTGCGAATGGTGGTGGTCACAGTGGTGATGGTGGTGTGCAAATGGTGGTGATTGAAGCAGGGGATGGTGGTGGTGGTAACTGTCAGTCCGCAAAAAGAAAGGTTTTTATATTTTTTTCTGATGTGGACTTCTTAGCGGACCGTTACCATGTTGCTTGGCGGTCCGCTACCCCTTCAAAATTCAAAAGCTTGCTTTTTGGTGGCGGACCGCTAGATCTCTGTGTAGCAGTCCGCTACCCTCTTGCCTTCCAGATTCTTTTATGTATTTTTTATTTATTTATTTATTTTATTTATTTATTAAAATTTTACAAAAAAATATTAAAAATAAAAAATACAGAGATCCAGAATTTATAAGAATAAAAATTGTTACAGCGTGAATTTTTATTTTTTTTACAAAGCGGTTCTAGTAATGAAATAAATCTAACTTACACTGACCTGGATTCAACTGGGTTGCGATTCGTTTACCGTGCTACTAGTTATGTCATATGTACAACTCGATTACATAGTTAGAACAATTATAGAAACATAAAAATATATAAATACAAAAATAACATACATAATACCCGATACGAAATACAGCTCGGGCTGCCTCCCGAGAGCGCTTGGTTTAACGAGTCCTCAGCCCGATTCATCCTCACACTCATTCTTTTAGAGGCTCGAGGTAGACGACCTCATCCTCCCTTTCCGAAATAGAACCACTGATGTAATGCTTTAGTCTGTGGGCATTCACCTTTAATCTCGTGCCATTCTTCTCCTCCATCTCAACCGTCCTATACGGTAATACTTCCTTCACCACAAATGGTCCCATCCAACGGGACTTAAGCTTACCCAAAAATAACCTCAACCGGGAATTTTAAAGCAACACCTGATCCCCACACTCAAAACTCTTAACATTTTTCAAGTGGCGATCGTGCAACTCCTTCGTGTTCGCCTTGTAACCCGTCGTATGTGCGTATGCGTGGTCTCGCAACTCCTCTAACTCATGCAACTCAAACATCCTCTTCTCTCCAGCACTAGTTTCATCCAAATTAATTGTCCTCAAGGCCCAGTATGCTCGATGCTCCAACTCAACTGGCAAATGACACGCTTTCCCATAATTAGTCTAAACGGTGTGGAACCTGTAGATGTCCTAAATGCGGTCCGGAAAGCCCATAATGTATCATCTAGTTTATCCGACCAATCCTTCCTATTGGACCCAACCGTCTTCTCTAAAATTCTATTAATTCCTCGATTACTCACCTCAACTTGCCCACTTGTCTTGCGGGGGATAGGATGTTGCAAGCCGATGGGTGACCCCATAGCGTTGCAAAGCTCTCTCCATCTACGTGTTGCAGTAGTGGGTCCCCCTATCACTAATCAGGGACTTAGGCACACCGAACCTATAAAACAACTGCTTCAGAAACACACTTCGAAACATAATCAACGGCGACAAGGATATACTTGTTCCCGCGAGATGGCGGAAACGGACCCATGAAGTCAATGCCCTAAACATCGAAAACCTCTACAATAGAAACCAGAATCAAACACTCTGACATGCATCACATCTCTTCACAAACGCGTGAGCATCCTTAAAAATCGTGGGCCAGTAGAAACCAGAATCAAACACTTTCTTAGCCATATAACTAGCTCCATTATGACCACCAATTGGTCCCTCGTGGCAATGTCTCAGAATACGTTGTGCGTCTCTCTCGTCCACACACCTCCTAACAATCTGATCAGCTCTAATCCTGAATAAATAAGGATCTTCCCACAGATAGTGCTTAACATCCGCAAAGAATTTCTTCTTTTGCTGGTATGCCATGCCCTTCATTAGGGTCCCGTCAACTAAGTAGTTCGCATAGTCAGCAAACCAAGGATAGCCATCATCCCGTGCAGTAACAAACATCATACTATCTAAGGGGAATCTATCATCCACTCTCACCCCTCTCTGTTCTTCACTCTCCGAACTCTCTAGACGCGACAAGTGATCGGTCGCTACATTCTCGGCATCTTTCTTATCCTGGATCTCGATATCGAACTCTTATAGCAACAGTATCCACTGAATAAGGCGTGGTTTAGCATCCTGTTTGCTAAAGAGATATCTAACTGTAGCATGATCCGTATAAACTATGGTTTTGGACAGGACTAGATAAAACCTAAACTTATCAAAAGCATACACCACTGCTAACAACTCCTTCTCTGTGGTAGTATAATGCTTCTGAGTGTCGTTCAAAGTCTTGCTCGCATAGTAAACCGGATGGAAGTGTTTCTCCTTCCGTTGTCCTAAAACCACCCCTACTGCAAAGTCGCTGGCATCACACATCAGCTCGAAAGGCAGTGTCCAATCCGGGGCTATCATGATAGGGGCGTTCACCAACTTCTCCTTTAATTGCTCGAACGCCTCCAAACATTTCTCCGAAAACACAAATGGGGTATCCTTCTCTAGGAGTTGGGCCATGGGTCTGGATATTTTGGAAAAATCACGAATGAACCGCCAGTAGAAGCCGGCGTGACCCAGAAAACTCCTAATGGACTTCACCGAAGTGGGGGGTGGAAGGTAGGATATGGTGTCTATCTTAGCTCGATCAACCTCTATACCCTCTCGGGAAATCCTATGCCCTAAAACTATATACCCTCTCTCACCATAAAAGGACATTTTTCCCAATTCAAGACCAAGTTGGTCTCCTCACAACGAGCCATCATCTTCTCTAGGCTCCTCAGGCAATGATCAAAGGAGCTCCCGAACAGAGAAAAGTCATCCATGAATACCTCTATGGAGTCCTCGATCATATCATGCAAAATCTCCACCAAGCACCTCTGGAATTTCGCTGGAGCGTTACATAACCCAAACGGCATGCGACTGTATGCAAAAGTACCGTAGGGGCATGTGAACGTGGTCTTTTCCTGATCCTCGGGTGTAATAGAAATCTGGAAGTAACCTGAAAAGCCATCAAGTAAACAATAGAACTGCTTCCTTGACAGACGCTCCAACATCTAGTCGATGAAAGGTAAAGGAAAGTGGTCTTTCCTAGTGGCATCATTGAGCCTGCGATAATCAATGCAGGCCCTCCATCCGTTCACAGTCCTGGTAGGTATAAGCTCGTTCCGCTCGTTGGTGACTACAGTCATGCCACCCTTCTTAGGAGCTACCTCGACCGGGCTAACCTATGCACTGTCAGAAATAGGGTAAATCAGCCCTGCATGAAGCAGTTTAATCACCTCCTTCTTTTCTACCTCCTACATCTTGGGGTTAAGCCTTCTCTGAGGCTGCACCACTGACCTATAATCTTCCTCCATGAGGATCTTATGGGTACAAAAGGAAGGGTTGATACCATTTATATCGCTCGTCTTCCACGCAATAGCATGTCGGTGTGCCTTCAGCACCTCAAGTAATCTCTCCTTCTCATCCTCCGTGAGATCCTTCACGATAATCACGGGTAACTTCCTCCCCTCTTACAGGAATGCGTACTCCATGTGAGCCGGTAATTCCTTCAGCTCCAAAGATTGGGGTGGACTCTCTACTGATGGCCTCTTAGAAGGCTCGTCTCTCTCAATCACCACGAAATCATCAGACTCCTGGGATGCTCACTAGCCAGAGGGCTAGACTGATGCTCAACAGCCGCAACAATTATCTCAATCTCCTACATCTCCTGGTCCAGGATCTGTGTGTCAAAACCATCTCTCCCACATCTGTCACCTAAACATCTCTCGATATGTGACATAATCGCATCAATAAAGTAAAGGGGGTCATCATATCTCTTCGGGTGTTTCATGGATTTGGCCACGTAGAATGTAACCTCCTCCTGATTCACCCTCAAGGTGAGCATACCGTCATACACATCTATCAATGCTCACGCGGTAGCTAGGAACGGTCGCCCCAAAATGAGAGGTACCTTCTCGTCCTTATCCATGTCGAGTATAACAAAGTCCACCTGGAATATGAACTTGTCTATCATCACTAACATGTTCTCAACAATCCCACGCGGATACTTTACCGATCTCTCCGCAAGCTGAATGCTCATCCGCGTGGGCTGCGGCTCTCCTAGGTCTAGCTTGCTGAAGACAGCATAAGGCATCAAGTTAATGCTAGCACCTAAATCAGCAAGAGCGTTGCTGACCTACAAACTACCAATAATGTAGGGAATCGTGAAACTCCCTTGGTCATCCCTATTCTGAGGTAGCTTGTTCTGTACAACCACAGAACACTCTTCACTTAAGGTGACGTGAGAGAGGCATCATTGGACAATAGGTCCTTCAGAAACTTGGCATATTTAGGCATCTGGGTTACAGCCTCTACGAACGGTATGTTTAAATGTAACTGCTTAAACATCTCAAGAAACCTACCGCTCTGCTCATTCTTCTTCTCTCTTATAAGCCTGTCCGCGTAAGGGATGGCAGGATTATACACCCTTGGGGGTGTGGGTGCCTTCACCTCGGTCTCCACCGGCTGTGCTGTACTTGATGGGCTCCGCCTAGTCTGGTGAACCTTACCGGGAGCCGATTCCATCTCGATCTCCTCGTCCACCGGTTCATCATCATCCACAACCGGTGTCTCAGTCGCTCCTCCTCTACCACTTCTTATGCTTACTGCTTTTACTTGTGCATTAGGATTGGTCTCAGTACGCGGAGGCAGTCCTTCTGCTTGTCTCACCTTTAGCTGCTCAGCCAGCTCTACTATATTCATCTCCATATTCAACAATCGGGCTCCCTGACCCTGGATCATCGTGCTATGCTCCTGAAACTTCATCTGGTTCTCCTGGTACCTGGCCTCATCTCTCTCCATAAACTGAGTCAAGAGCAGTGACTGTTGGGTCATCATCTCCTCTAGAGTGGACCTCTTCTCGCCTCCACTCTGTCCGCTACTCTAGCCACTGCTCGGGGCACTGCCTTGCCCCTCACTCGGGCTTTGAAACAGACTCTGCCTCTGGTGCTAGGAACCTTGACTGTTCCCGTTCCTCCAACTAATACCAGGGTGATTTCTGCAACCAGAATTGAATGAATTCCCAAAATCTCTGTTTTAACGGTTGGGATTCCCCATGAAGTCAACCTCCTCTTTAGTACGTCCCACCGGGCAATCAACGGTATCATGACTTCCCCTGCAAACCTCACATATCTAGGTGTTCTTGACTTGCATATCCTTCACAACCTTAGCTAAAGCCTCGACATGGGCGGCCAAAGCAGTGCTAGCATCAACCTAGTGCACGCCTCGCGGTGCAGATGATGAAGTGCCCCTAGCGCTAAGATACTGGTAATTGCTCATCGCCAAATTCTCAAACAAGTCCATACACTCCTCAGGGGTTTTGTTGGTCAATAGATACCACCAGATGTGGTATCCAACATGCTCTTGGTCACGAGACCAACTCCATCATAAAACTTATCTACCAACGCCCAGTCTCCCAAACCATGATGTGGACACCTGTGCAATAGCTCCTTGAAATGCTCCCACGTCTCATAGAAAGACTCTCCCTCTTCTTGCTTGAATGCATGAATGAAACTCCTCAGACGAGTGGTTTTGGAAGGGGGGAAGTATTTGTGCATGAATTTCTCTTTCATATCTTCCCAGGTGATGGATCCCGGGGGAAAGGACTCAAGCCACGTCTGGGCCTTACCTGCCAGTGAGAACGGGAACATATGCAAAAGGCATGCGTCTACCGTCATCCCGTTGATGCGAAAGGTATCACATATCATCACAAAACGGTTCAGGTGTGAATTTGGGTCTTCATCGTTCAACCCATGGAACTGTGCAGAGTGCGTGATAGTGTTGATAAGATGAGAGGGAATTTGCCAATTATTGGCTTCTCGTGTAAGGTTAGTGATACTCGAACCTCCTCCAGTAGTGGGTTTAGCATAATCCGCGACGGTCTTTCTAACAGGTGGGTGATCTCCCATTTTAACTCTGACTCGCTGTCTCCGGTGAAAAACTATCTCAGGTTCGGCTAACTCGATAAACTCAACCGGTCTCGCAGATCGGGTATGTCGCATGCACTGCAAGAAAAAGATACTAAAAAGGGCAGACCTAATCTAAGGAACAAATAGCAAATAAGGAACCTACACTAAAGTGACACAAAAAGGAAAAATAAAAATAAAACAAGATAAAAATAAAATAGAAAGAATATCAAATAAGAATAAAAATAAAAAAAACAAAATGGCAAGGACCCCGACTCGGGTTGTTCTCGAAGTTGCCTATGTGGTGTCCCCGGCAACGGCGCCAAAAACTTGATGTGTAGGAAATGTATATAAAATTAAGGTTCAATTACACAATAGTTTTAAAAGGGAAAATACCCAAAACTCAACCACACAATCGGTACGTATGTAGTGAAGTAAAGGTATGTCCGGATATCAATCCGCGGACACCTAAGACAACCCTCGATAATAAACCTCTATCGGGTCCTAGCATAATGAATAATTCAAGATGAGATTTACTACAAACCTAGAAACATGAAACAAAATGAAATGACTTAAAGACTCTAAACTTAACAACTCTCAATAATGACCAAATGTAACAAATGAGCAAACAAACAAACAAACACAGAGGACTCGGATGAAATCAAAGAACTAAGACAACCACCTAGGCAGGAATCCTATACACATGCAATGACTATGGTATTGATCATATGACTTTCTCTAAGGATACAAATCTAAGGTTGACCACGTATGTGCTACTTCCTGAGAGAACCAAAAAACTCGGGTGAAGGTCGGGATTGGTTAAGCTAAAATGTCAAAAGAGGGTTCTCCGGTCTGTCTCACCACTCTCAATGCTGTGAAAGGTCATGACCCACAACCCCAGCGCAAAGGACAATCAGATATGAAGGGAGCAAATAGACCCTAAGAACACTAACACCACACCACAAAAGATAGACTCATACGGTCGTGTAATCTAAACTCAAAGGACAACGGGTATGAGGTTTCAGGCTAATTCTATCACTTGGTAGGCATCAAGAATAGGTAGGACACTGGTTTTACTATCAAACTACAGCCTAGACACCAACCTCTTTGGTCAAGTTAGTCGTCTATCGATAAGACAAGTAGGACATGATCATGGCAGTAGAAATCAAGTAAATACAGCATACGTCGTCATCAATAAGCAACCAACATACTGATTCTAAGATTAACGAAACAAATCATATGATTACAATACCGAAAACGTCATCACAAATGCATAATCATCCAAACCTAGGTAGCTAATGAAACTAGCCACTCATTACAGTAATAAACGAAATAAAACAATGTTCAAACATCTCTGGAATCAAAGTAAACAACTGGAATAGATGAAAAGAAGAAAACTGAATTGTCTCAAACCGAAAAGCTTCAATAACTCTTGATACTTGTGTTCCCAGGCTTCAAAACTTCGTTCTCCAGAGCTCCTTGGTCGTCTACAGCCGCAAATGAACGAACTCCCCAATGAAACTCGACCAAACTCTTTATAACGGCCCGTCAAGACGGTGGCGAACCGCTACAAGAATCCTTAGCGGTCCGCTAAGGGCTTACTTCAGCAAAGAATGACGCTTGGCCAGACACCGCAATGATTTTGTCTTTCTGGGCGTGGCGGACCGCTAGCAGTATCCTGCTTTTCCCATAATTTTATTTATTTTCCTTCTTTTTCTTCCAGGTTCTTTCGGGTACGATCTTTCTTCCTGAAATACTTCAAATTCTATTATAGACCTGCAAATTCAATGAATGACCAAATAATACCACAATCTCATCAATTTGACAATCAAAACCAACCCGAATAAGGTGAAAAATGTTCGATAAACATGTGTGTTTTACAACACACCGGCTTTCATTCGAGCTTTGATTTAGTCGAATTTCTCGGAAGTAGCCCTGACCACTCCGTGACTTGCAAAATCTTTCTGTCCAATTTCCCCCCAACAAACCGGGGTCCTACATCTCCTTCCATACAACATTTCAAATGGCGGCATGAAAATAGATGAGTGATAGCTATTGTTGTATGAAAATTCTGCCAATGGCATATGGCTGTCCCAGCTCCCACCGAAGTAAATGATACAGGCCCGGAGCATGTCCTCCAAAGTCTGGATGGTCCTTTTAGATTGACCATCTGTTTGAGGGTGGTAAGCGGTGCTAATATTCAGTCTAGTGTCCATTGCTTCGTTGAATTTCTTCCAAAACCTTGATGTGAACCGGGTGTCCCTGTCGGACACAATTGACACTGGCATTCCATGTCTTCTCACAATTTTGTTGATGAATAATTCTGCTAGCTTATCAGACGAAACTACCTTACGTATTGGTAAGAAGTGAGCACTTTTCGTCAAGTCGTCGACGATCACCCAGATGATATCATTGCCTTTAGCTGTTCGCGGTAGCTTGGTAATGAAGTCCATTATGATCTCTTCCCACTTCCATTCCGGTATCGGTAAGCGTTGCATTTTACCGCATGGTTTCTGGTGTTCAACCTTAACTAGAGAAGAAGTTAGGCACTTGCTCACGTATTCAGTCACATCATTCTTCATGCCAGGCCACTGGTACTCTTTCTTCAAGTCTTGATACATTTTTTTCATCCCGGAGTGGATATAATAGCGAGACTTATGAGCCTCATCGAGGATTTTGGCTCTAAGTTCAACAATCTTGGGTATCCACTTTCAGCCAAAACGGGTTCGTACTCCGTACACATTGGTTTCCATATTTCCCTGTTGTCCTACTATTTTTTCTCGTTTAACATTCCTTTCTAACAATGCTTTGTCTTGTGCTTTTGCGATTTCGTTCATCAAATCTGGTGTTATAATCAGTTGACATGCCTTAATCCGGATATGTGCCGACTCTTCCTTTCTACTTAAGGCGTCAGCCACCACGTTTGCTTTGCCTGGATGGTAAAATATCTCGCAATCATAGTCCTTTAGTAGCTCTAACCATCTTCTTTGCCTCATGTTTAATTCCTTCTATTCGAAGAAGTACTTCAGGATTTTGTGATTGGAGTAAATTATGCATTTAACTCCATACAGATAGTGGCTCCAAATATTTAATGCGAAGACTACTGCCGCCAACTCTAAGTCATGAGCCGGGTAGTTTACTTCGTGAATCTTTAACTTCCGCGAGGCGTAAGCAGTTACCTTTCCTCGCTGCATCAGTACACAACCCAATCACTGACCTGAAGCGTCAGAGTAGACTACCAAGTCTTCATTTCCCTCAGGTAGGGTCAAGACTAGAGCTTGAATTAATCATGTCTTTAGTTCCTCGAACACGTTATTTTGGGTTGGGCATAATTCATACTTTACTTCCTTACATGTTAGCTTTGTCAATGGCAAGGCTATTCTTGAGAAATCCTAAATGAATCTCTGATAGTAACCTGCTAATCCCAGAAAACGTCGTATTTTTGTTGGCGTCTTCGGAACCTTCCATTCCTTTACTGTTTCAATCTTTGCAGTATCTACCATAATACCGTTTGGGTTTATCACATGACCTAGGAATTGGACTTCTCTAAGCCAGAACACGCATTTGGAGAATTTGGCATACAATTTCTCCTGCTTTAGGACCTCCAAAACCTCCTTTAGGTGACAGTGGTGATCACCCTCGTTCTTTGAGTAGATGAGGATATCGTCTATGAAGACTATCACTGGCCGATCCAACATTGGTCGACATACTCTATTCATTGAGTCCATGAATGTTGCAGGTGCGTTGGTTAGACCGAAGGACATCACGAGGAACTCATAATGCACACACCGTGTGCGAAACGCGGTTTTCGGTACATCTTCCTCTCTTACTTTCAACTGATGGTATCCCAATCTAAGATTGATCTTTGAGAACCAACTCGCGCCATGTAGTTGATCAAAAAGGTCGTCTATTCGAGGTAGTGGGTATTTGTTCTTTACTGTTCTCTTGTTCAATTCACGATAGTCGATGCACATTCGCATGCTACCGTCATTCTTCTTTACAAATAATACTGGAGCGCCCCATGGTGAGATGCTCGGTCTGACAAATCATTTTTCTGTTAATTCCTCTAGTTGAGATATCAATTCTATCATTTCTGACGGAGCCAGTCGGTAGGGGGCTTTGGCAACGGGCTCAGCTCCTGGCAGTAAGTAAATCTGAAATTCTATTTCCTGATCGGGTGGCAAGCCAGGTAGGTCCTCTGGGAACACTTATGGAAAGTTGCACACCACGGGTACATTTTTAAGCTCTTTCGTTTTCATTCTATCGTCAACAACATATGCCAGATAAGCTTCGCAACCGTGCCTCATGTAACTTTCGGCCTTGATCATCGAGATGACGTTTGACATAGTACCATTCCAATCCCCGTAAACCGTAATTGGACTGTCGTCAGTAGCTTTGAGGTGTATCATCTTTCGTTTACATATGATTTGAGCTTCGTTGGCAGCTAACCAATCCATGCGCAATACTATATCAAATCCTCCTAAGGTCAGAAGGAATAATCTAGAAGGAAACTTATGGCCCTGTATTTCTATTACGCAATCTTCGGTTGCTTGAAATACCGCCGAATTTTTACCCACAGCGGTTTGTACGCTAAAGGCCCTCACTATGGTGTCAATAGTGCACTCTAGTTTACGACTAAAGAAATTTGATATAAAGCTTTTACTAGCACCAGAATCAAATAGAATTGCAGCATGTTCATCATTAACTAGGAACGTACCTGACACGACATCAGGGTTTCCTCTGGCTTCTTCCTTAGTTAAGGCATAAGCCCGAGTCCTAGCTTTCGGTTGTTCCTTTTCAGCTTCCTTCTCCTTCCCCAAACCAGATTGCCCGGCCTTCCTACAATTCTTCGTCAGATGCCCAAATGTTCCACAAACTTGACACTTGACGTCCTTTAAGCATTCTTTGGAGAAGTTCCCCGGCCTTCCGCACTTATAGCACATGGTGGTGCCAACACGGCACTCGCCAAGATGTTGTCTCCCACATTTCTCGCAAGTTTCATACTCATCTGACCTTGGTTTCTTCATCTCAGTTGCTACAGTCCCTTTTTCATTTCCCCTGGACATGTTCTCCCACTTTCTTTTCTGTGTCTGAGGTGTCGGGTCTTCATTGGCGTAATCGTCATAGACGATTCCGCTCAGATTCACTACCGAATCGAAGGTCGAGGGTAGGTTAGCTTTCACATGGACACAGACTCTTTGAGGTAGGCCCTTGACATAATACTTGATTAGTCGCTCTTCGATTTCTACCAGATGTGGTACTAGTTGAGCCTCATTGAATCTAGAAGTGTACTGGAGATAGGTCTTGTTACCAGCCTTGAAGTTTTGGAACTCGTTCTCCATATGCTCAATCTCGTTCTGGGGGCAGAATTTTTGGATTATGAGCTTCTTCAAGTCCTCCCAAGTCATCCTGTTGAGAGCGTTCGACGACTTAGTCCTTTGAATGCTCCTCCACCAACTCAGTGCCTCGTTGGTGAAAGAGTGAGCCATATACTTAACAGCTTGGTCAGGTCGTAACTCGCTTATGTTGATTACACCGTTCATCCTCTCAATCCATTCAAACGTAGCCACCGAATCCTTGTTACCATCAAACTTGGGCGGGTCACCGTCCTTGAAACCCTTGTAAGTATACCCCAGAATGTTCAATCCCACGTTCACTTCATCCCCATCACTGTCATATACGTTCTCCTTATGGTTCCCTTCGTTCTCCTCTTTGCTTTTCTTTAGTGCCTTGGATAGTAGGTCATGAAATACGTTCTTCAGAGTAAGTACAACCTCGCTTGCAATAGCATCCCTAACTTCGGGTTCCAGCTGTAGAGACCCTTGAATGCCCTCCCCAGTTGGGGTCACATTAGTTTCGTGCACTCTCAGTGTGTTCCTTGTGCACACTCTCTTCTTCCTCACATCTTTGATTCAATGGAGGCCTACCGACTTGGCCAGTACGACCGCCCCTGCGTCCAGTTCTTCCTCTACCATCCATATTTTGTAGTTTCCTAATAGGTGTAAAGGGAATACATCAATATCATTCTTTCATATCATAGTTTAGAATAGTACGAGCAAGGTAAATTTTTAATTACAGTGACCGGTTTGTGATTACTAATTTACATTGCTTTTCGGGTTCAAAACTCTTCACATTAGTTGTGACATTGATATCTATGTGTTCTAGGTTAAGGCATCTATTCCTATCTATAGGCATTAACTTAATGACTTACTTACAGTGCTGGCGTTGGCGTTGGCTACCCATACTGACATTCGTACGTTGTTCCCATTATCAGCTTGAGTCCAGAAATTTAGGGATGTCTGAATCTCTCAAACTATTGCTTTGATACCAACTTGTAAGGCCCAGTTTTCGGGTAACCTCACTTGTTGGATTTACTCATAAACAAAGTCATTAAAACTGAAATTCATATTAAAACATTCAAACAAAGCGGAAGCATTCAACATTTTGAGTACATAACAGCGGAAGTCTTAACATTAAACATAAAGATTGTCTTAACATAAAATAAAGTGGGATGTCAATCTCATGTCGGGTAGCCTTCACGCCTTCGCACGTCCTTTCTTCTTGCTACCTGAAGTGTATATTAAAGGTCAGCTAACGTTGGTGAGTTCTAGTTTAAATCAATTATGCATAAACATTATTTATTTATACGTATATATAATTATATACAAATACACATTAACACATACTTTGTCTTCATTTATCATTCATATGCGAGTACATAATTATGTATTCGCCTTTACTTTCATTAACATTCATTGGTCATACACATAAATGTGATCAACCCGTCTTTTACAACGTATGTCAAAAAGACATACGCCATTAAGCTACCGTCGTAGCCCCTTTACTCATCCGGTCCTAGAAACACCGTCCGACAAAACTTCGGCCATCCGTCTTAACCGTCCTACTGTCGTAGTCCGTATAATCGTCCGTCTGCCCTAAGGCATCCGTTTTCCACGCGAACTATTATTTATGCAACCGTTATACTATTATAAGGAAATTGCTTCGACCGTCCATTAATGCCTTTCATACGTCGTAGCTGATGAAGGAACGTATTTTTCCCGGTTGCAAAATAGTCACGTGGTCATCCGTCTACCGAAGTAGCCGTTAACATCGAAGCGTCCATAACGTTTACATACATTCATAACATGCAATATATAAAATATAAATCAAGATTTCATTCATTTACGTTATGTCATTCTTTCATTCGTTCTTTATAAACATACGTTTCATTCTTTGTTCATCATTCATTTTAATACATATATGTATATATCACGTATGATCACATTGGCATTCATAACACTTATTCATTTAGTGTATACACTTCAGCCCCAAAACATTTAAAATGATTTGCACATAACATAAAGGGGGCACATAGAACTCACCTGATGGGTGATTTCTGAATTTACTTAGCTGGTTTAGGAGTGTCAGTTAAGGTCACACACAATCTGTATAATCAAGTCATACGAGATAAGCTAATGATCCTAACCGACACTTAACATTTCTATTCTTAGAGTTAGGTGAATTAGACACATTAGTATCAAATCATTTTCCCGAAAACTCTATGTCCGAAATCTATTTCGACCGGAAACTAATCACTTGGAAAAGTTCTTTATTCTCATATTCTTTTGCTCGAAAACTCCTTGACCAAATCCCTTTTCGACCGAAATGTTTTTTCTGAAATCTTTGGGGTTCGAATCACTTTTTCGACTGAAATGTTCTGACCGAAATCTATGATGTCCAAGACACTTTTCGACCGAAAAGTTCGGATCGAAATCTATGATGTCCTAGACACTTTTCGACCGAAATGTTCTTATCGAAATATTGGATGTTAGAAACACTTTTCGACCGAAATGTAGTGTCCGAAATCTTTGGGGTCGAAAAATAGTTTTCAGCCCATTCATAGGACTTTTCGGGCGACGCATCAGATTTTCATCAATTTCATCATTTTTTATTCAAGCTTCGATCTTTTTACGTTCAGAACTTATATTTAGCTTCCATGAAGCTAGATAAATGCTTTTTATATGATTCCATACGTAAAAATGTCGTCTTTTGATTCAAAACCCATTAGAACCCTAAAACCCATTTATTAACTAAAAACTCAGATCCGAGCATGAATGTTACGTGTTTTTGTTTCCTCTTTGTTGATAAACGTTCCTGAGATGGAGAGAAACGATTCCCAGGCCTTTGAGCCGATTTCTTTATTTTCTCTCTCTAGACCCGGTTCTCTCTTTCTCTCTCTAAGTTGTGCAAATGGTGGAGTTGAGGGGAGGCTGTGATGATGTAGCTGACTTGAGGGGCTCTCTTCCTTTGCTCGCAGCCCATGGGCCGACCCTAGGTCAAGCCCGTCTATTCCTTTTTGTTTACTTTGCGTTATTAGTCTCGATCTCAAATTCTTTTATTCGGGTTTTATAAATTTAGGGATGTTACAGATGCGTTCGATTATGATGGCCAATAGGCGGGGGTTAATTAGGGCTGATAATGGTTAATAGTAGTAATTAGGATTAATGACGGTAAATTATGGTAAGTTAGTAACAATTAGGTTAATTAGGCTTAATAAATGTCAACGAGGGTAGGACCAATAAGGGTTAATATTGGTCAATAATGGTCTGTTAGGAGCAATTACCGTCACCTATTTTAATTAGGGGTAATTAGGCTCACTTAGCTTAAAGTAGAGGCATTTATGACCAATAAGGGTTAATATTGGTCTGTAGTCACCTATTTAAATCAATTAGAGAAATTATAGACGATTAGAGTCGATTAAGTTTAATTTGGATAAATATCCATCAACAATCACCAATTACTAAATTGATTAAAACACAACCCCTTAGCTACAGTAACACAATCTCATTGGTCACCTTTTTTTTTGAAAAAAACAAAACTTCATTAATGTTAAATACCAATCTGTCATTAATAAAACACAAATCTGATGCTCGGTCACTTGGTTGAGAAGAAGTGATGTTGTTTCCCTTGGCCCATGTTCTATGCCTTGGTCTCTCACTATTTTTTTTTGCCATTTTACTTAAAAAATTTCATTGATTTACGTATGATTAAGATCGTTGTGGGTTTACTTTATTTTGTACTTTTGGTATTTCTTATGTTTTCAAATACACGTTTTGATATTTTTATGTCTTACGTCTCTCAAACACGCGTTTAGGTATTTGGTATCGTTGAAGACTTCCCGCGGCAACGCGCGAACTCAAACTTCTAGTTAGGATTATTTAGGAGAAATTAGAGACAATTATGGGTAATATAAGACAACTAGGGTTATTTAAGGTTAATTAGTGTCAATATTGGTAAATTAGGACACAAGGGTCAATCATGACCGGTTAGGGTCAAATGTGGTAATATATTTAGGGTCAATTAGTGTCGGTATTAGTAAATTAGGACATAAGGGGTCAATCTTGGCCGGGTAGTACCAATTAGGGTCAAATGTGGTCACTTATTTAGGGTAAATTAATGTCAATATTAGTAGATTTGACCCTATTTTGCCTTAATAGTAATGGTAGCTCTTAATGGATCGTGATAGACCTTATCATATCATATTAGGTCCTAAAGAGTTAGATCCGATTGTAGTGAGTCATACAATATCAGAGTAGGTAATAGTATATTATGTATGTCTTAATGGACCATACTAGGCCTAAATACGCATGATAGCTCTCAATGGGATGTGATGAGCTTTTATCATGTCATATAGAGGTCCTAAAGAGTTAGATCGAGTTACAATTAATCACAAATGGGCAATAGTATGTCATACATGTCTTAATGGACCCTATTGGGGCTTCATATTCATTAGGACTGTAAACGAACTGAACCGAACGAAGTCTTGTTCATGTTCGCTCGTTAAGCATTTAACTTGTTCATGAACGATTCACGAACACTAACCGAACTCGTTCATTAAGGAAATGAATTTCTTCACGAATGGTTCACGAACCGAACCGAACGAAGGCTAGTTTGAGACTTTTGATGTCAACCCTAATGTCTTCAAAAATGAACATTTAATAAGATCATTTTAATATCAAGTTTTTTGTACTTGTATCGAACTTAGTTTACTTAGTTAATTTTAGGGTAAAAAATAAAATAAAAATTAAATAATATAAAAAGTTTAGATAAAATAAAATAGAAATATACAAAAATCTTTAATAAAAACATAAAAAAATCGACACGTGAACGAACACGAACGTAAACAAACATAAACGAACAAACGTCAATAAACGAACGTTCACGAACACGTTACCGAACGTTCACGAACACAATTGAACGAACGAGACCTATGTTCATGTTCGTTCGTTTAGTTAATCGGACGGTGTTCCTTGTTCATTTAGTTCATTTATTAAACGAACGAACGTAAACGACGTTCGGTTCAATTACATCCCTAATATTCATGATATCTCTCGATAGACCGTGATGGGCTTTTTGTAGTAGTGCATGTCTGCACTGCGGGTGCAGTAAGAGTAGGGGCGACAATTCCTGACACGAACCCAACAAGACATAAAAAATAACATGTTTTAGGTCGACTGACACGACTCATTTTTTAAACATATCAACCCCAACATGACCCGCTTGATAAGCGGGTTGACTTGTCAACCCGTTTAAGGGTTTTTAAAAAGATAGTATTTATATTTTTGAGATGAAAAATGTTAATATTTAAAGTTAAATATTTTTTTTTTAATTTTTCTCTAATTATTAACATATAAAAGTGAAATTAACTTTCAATTGTAAAGTCTTTCATCAATTATTCACTTCCAACAATTTTATTTTATTTGCTCTAACTACCCATTCTTCGATCATTGTCATTCACTTCTTCTGATTTTGAGCTAAATATACAAACCCAAGTTTGTTAATTGAATATGAGAGATAAAGAAACAAAAGCAATGATAAAAGCACCAATTACAGAAAGGTTTCATCCGAGTCAGAGTAATTAATTGTCTAAATTGTTACTAAGCCACTAGGTATTTCATATTCATAAATGAAGATAAAACGGGTCGACCTAAAACACAACCCGACTTTAAGTGTTGTCCGACATGACATGACACAAATAAATATATGGGTTGGGTTAGGTTTGACACCCCTAGATAAGGGTGAGGTGGACCATTGGAGACCAGCGGCAACACCATTATGCCTGGGTGTCGTGGCGCACAAATGAGTGAAGCGCGGGATACCTTTGCCGCAGTTTGCATTCTTCTTGCCGCACAAAATAAGGTTTTTAATTAAATATTTTAATTTGATAATTAATTTAAATTATAATATTTAACTTTTTTTTAATTCTAATGCATCGTTTTGTTTAATTTTTCTTCTATATTTCAATTTAAATTTTATTGAAAACTGAGTTATTTTAAAAAGAAAGTATTTATTTATTTGTGTTGGTGTCTAATTTTATTGGTCACCTCGAACCATGTGTGGTTAATGAAGTATTTTTTAAACTCGTAAATATAAAAAAAAATACTTTATTATGAAAACAACTCGGTTTTTAATTAAACTTACACTGGAATGTAGACAAAAAAACAACAAAACAGAACGGTGTATTTAATTTTTTTTTAAACGTTATATATTAAAAGTTATTAGAGATAAATCAACTTATATGTTAAATAAATTGTTAAAAAAAGAATTAAAAAGAAACTAGAAGACTGAGAAAGGTGAAGCAGAGTATAAAAAAATTTGAAAAATCTACAGTTTTTCATCACATATGAACTTTGTAAACAAAATATTAAGTACTATATGGTATTAAGACTAATAAATATCGCCTCGGAGTGTCGGTGGCACGTGAATTAATATAAATTTAAAATTTTCAATGTTTATAGGGATGATAACATTGTTTTGTTGGTTCACATGGTTTGAGTCTAGTTTTTTTTTTAACGGCGTGGACTCAACTGACACGTTCCACCAGGGGAGACTCGTACATCAGTTTACCCGAACATTCTTCAAGGAATTCAAAATCTGCAGAGGATGTTCCTAGTTTTTATGAAGTGCACCTTACAAGATTCGAACTCATGACCTCCACAAAGGGGAAACCCTTTGAGAAAACCCCCCTGACCACCAAGGCAGAACCTTGATGGCAGTTTTGAGTCTAGTTGTTTAGTATTTTTATTAATACAAACTACATATTTAATTATTTATTATATAAATATTTGAAAACTTGAAATCGGTAACCCTTGTGTCTTGTGGTCTATCAGTTTAGATAATCAATAAAGGACCGAAGGAGGCAAAATCAATGATTTTTCACCGGTTCACTCAAAACGGCTTGATCCACTCAATGGAAACTAGATCGGTAACACTACTAGTTCTCGGTTTAACATGTCCGATCCAAATTTAAACGCGTAGGGTATCCAGTATATACTGGGCATGAGCATAGTGACTCAAGTGTATTGTCAACTTAAGCCAGTGACGGACCTACCTCTTACGAGGTGGTCGGCCAACCCCCATAAAAAAAATTCTTTTTGTTATATATGTGGTATTTTTCCGACCGACCCCCATAAATTTTGACGCTGACCGCCAAGAAAAAATAATTTAAAGATTTAGATTTTATAAATAATACAATTAGCCCATAAGTTCATAACCTATTAGATCTTTTAAATAAATAAACCAAACTTTTAAGTCTCTAACCCAATAACCAACTAACAATTTAAAAAAAAAAATAAGCCCAATAAATAATTTAAACTCATAAAAAACAAACACAACCTAATACCCATTTTAAACTTTTAAATCTAATAAAAGTTTTAAAAAATGGGTAACTTTACACACTAATAACTAGGTTTTCCAAATTTTTCAAATTTTCCAATTCCATCTTATCACCCCAATCAACGAGACCAACTTAGAAGAAGTTACCTAACTAAAGGATCATGTCAACAAAAAAGTCATGATTTTCCCAAAAATAATGGTTGGTCACGAGACAAAACGTTTTAATAGCGATTGGTTTGAAACTTATGCAAGTTTGTTAGAGTATAATATTAAAGTCAGTCGAGTATTTTATTTATTGCTACTTGTTTAAGAACCTATTTAGGAATCATAAAAATGTGTTTGTTACTGATAGCTTTAATGGTTAGAATAAAAAAATAGATTGGTTTGTCATGTGAGGGGTGTAAATAGCGGGTACAACAATGCACAAAAAAGTGTAAAAATGATGTAATGGTTCGGTTTTAAAAAATGAAAACCCGTAGAGAACCATTGTAGGGATATTTTGTTTTGATTATGCATTTCTAATGACGAACATCGTATTATTATTCACTAGGTTAAAATCTTGTGATGGGTTGAATAAATATAATTATAATATTATATATTAAGTAATAAAAGTTTTATTTTTTAAAAACTTGTGTTTTATACGGGTTAAATAAACCCGTGAAATACAATATAATATGTTAACACATGCACTCGTCAAAATATGTCAACAGATTTATTAATACAAAGATTAATATTTTATTTAAAAAATATTATTAATAAAACATAGAGGTGCATTTAATAAAAGAGATATGTGTATTTAATAAAACATAAATGTGTAGTTAATAAGATAGAGAAACGGAAAAAAAAAATGATGATAACAAATATAAATGTGACATGTGGCATTAAAAAACCTTTACTTATTATATAGTACTAGGTTAAAATCTCGTGTATTACACGTGCTGTATATTAAAAACCATATAACTTATAATATTGTAAATACATCCTAACTTGTAAAACTATTATGATCATCTCGAGATATATCAAGTGTAAATGTGTATATAACAAATTAGTATTTTTTTAATTAGTTATATTTCGATTTCGTATTATATATTCTTATTTAATATAGATTAGTATCTTTCTTTAATAACATATTTATAATATCATTATTATTTAATAAGATGGATGTGTATTTATTAGGAGAGAGAGGCGAGAAAACCATTGTGAGAAGGCACGAGGAAGTGACAATTGTCCAAATTAAACCTTTATTTATTAGTATAGATATGTGGATTAGGTTTAGGTAAAAATGATTCTAATTGTAAGAATGGTGAGAAGTATTTAGGGCCATTAGATCAAATTGTAGAAAAGGTTTAATGGTTGAGATTAAATTATAGGAGAAAAAATTGTTGGAATGGTATTTTAGTCTTGGCAACTTTTGTTGACTTTTTATCAACTTCCCCCTCATTTTAAAACGTTCATAACTTTTACATACGACATTATTTTTTCAAAAACATTACACCATAAAAACGAGCGTTTTTTATCTTTAAAATGAGTATAGTGTCGTTATAAACAAAAAAGAATTTTTTTTTACGTTTTCCAGCTCATTGGGTAATTAGTAAGGTCAATATGTAATACAATTTCATTGTATAATACAAGTTCATTGTGTTATATGTATTTATCATGGTTTTTACGTTTTCCAGCTCATTGTGTAATTAGTCAGGTCATTGTGTAATACAAGTTCATTGTGTAATACCACGTCTGGTCATTGTGTAATATCTGGTCATTATGTAATTAGTCAGGTCATTGTGTAATACAAATTCACTGTGTAATTAGTCAGGTCATTGTGTAATACAAGTTCATTGTGTAATACAAGTTAATTGTGTAATACAAGTTCATTGTGTAATACAAGTTAATTGTGTAATACAAGTTCATTGTGTAATACAAGTTCATTGTGTAATACCACGTCTGGTCATTGTGTAATTAGTCAGGTCATTGTGTAATTAGTAAGGTCATTGTGTAATACAAGTTTATTGTGTAATTAGTCAGGTCATTGTGTAATACAAGTTTATTGTGTAATTAGTCAGGTCATTGTGTAATACAAGTTTATTGTGTAATACGAGTTCATTGTGTAATACCACGTCTGGTAATTGTGTAATTAGTCAGGTCATTGTGTAATACAAGTTCATTATGTAATGTCAGATCATTGTGTAATACAAATTCATTGTGTAATTAGTCATGTCATTGTGTAATACAAGTTCATTGTGTAATATAAGTTCATTGTGTAATACACAATGACCTTTATGCCCTCACTTTAATAACAATAAAAGGACACATGTCAAGCCAATAATCCTTCTTACCCTTCTTATTTTTAAAACTCTTTTACTATAACATAACCCTAGTATATGTTTATAATTTTATTTGTGTTTATCGTTTTATTATGTGACCCGATTCGACCCGACCTAGACAAAAAAAATATTAAAATATTACAGTCGACCCCGAAAAATCTCCGACCCCAGGAAAAAAATTATGGGTCCACCACTGACTTAAGCTAGGGCTTACGGCCCACTTGAATAGGATCCCCAATTTCTTAAAAATGACTTTTAATTATTTGTTCTAGGGCGACTTTTAATTATTTCTCTATCAAAATCTCCAACTATTCACAAGAAAAGTTGACGACTCATACGAAAAAGGTTAAATATTTATAATATTTTTACAATAATAAAACAATAAATACAATTTATGTGGTTTAATAGCTAATAAAATGGAACAATATATGACTCTTCATTATTATTTCACTATTTTAACTCTTTTAATAATAAAAAGAAGAGTAAATTACTATTTTAATTCCCGACGTTCATAAATTTTAACTATTTGAGTCCTTTAAGATTAATATACCCTTAGCTACTCAAATGATTATATGATTTGTGTGTGTGTGTGTGTGTTTATATAAAATTGGAAGTGGATCATTTGAGAACTCCTAAATATTTTGAGAACTCGCGATAACTTGTTAAAAAACCAATCAAAATCATTTTATTTATTTTTACTACCTTTATTACTATAATATAACATAAAAAAATGAATTTATATATGTAAATTTACATGTATTCATATATTAAAAAAATATACACATGTGTAAGTTTACCACTTACACATGTGTAACTGTTTACCATTTACACATGTGTATAAAGTTTTTTAATAATAATTTCAAGAGAAGAGATGTAGTAATTTGAGGGATAAATCATGTTTTATGTTGTATTTTAATAATAAAGGTAGTGAAAAAAAAAAATTGGTTTTAAATGGTTTTTGACGAGTTCTCACGAGTATTCAAAATATTTAGAGTTCTCATTTGAAACATTTAAGTTAAAGTAACCTCCACCCCACCCACATTTTGTTCCCGTCAAGTGTCGCCCGATGACCACCAACACCATCACCGTCGCCAGCGAGCTCCACCACCACTATCGACTTCTTCTTCAGACATCGCCACTACCACCATCGGCTTCTTCTTTAGACCTAGGTCAATTATTCTTTTCCAACATATTCAAAACAAACTTCATTCACTCAAATCAATTTGCATAACCACAAGATCTACCTCTCAAATCGATTTGCCCAGATCTTGCAGTTAGAGCACCTAATCTATTTCCCTAAATCTTTTTCAAAAACCTTTTTTGTTTCCCTAAATGGTTGTCGATTTGAGACTACGTGACAGTGTGCTGATAGAGGAGGGTGGTGGCGGTGGTGTGTGTGTATGGTCAACCCATTTACTTTTTTCTTTGGTTTGGGATAGCAGGAAAACAACTGTAGAGTGTGTGGGGGTGTCGTAAAGATTTGGGGTTCACCCTCGACGAATGCCGTGGGTTCATACGACAATTCATATTTGGATTTTGGTTGAAAATTGTTTCGATGGCTAATGAATTTAAAATCGATTAACCTAATTTGGAAGGGATTAACCAAACTAGATGAAACTCATGTATATGAATCAAACTTCAATCTATTACTAATTTAGCTACGTTTTATGTTTTGACTTAAAAAAACTTGTTTTATGATTTATTGGGTGTTAATATTAAAATCAAGAAATTCAAGTTATCGTAAACGATTATTTGATATTATTAAACCATCCGTAATGGTTTGATATTCAAATTCTTGTAAACTACATAATGGTTTAATGATAGCGATGAAAAGTGTTCTCACGTATATACACTGGTGTGATCATATTAAATGTGTGTAATAAGTAAATGATAATGATAACAAAAAGATGATAATGTGTTCTCTTGCGATTGATGGTCAAAGTTAAAAATAAAAAAATAGTTCCCCTCGCCCTTACCCGTGAGGCCGTGATCAATCACTACCACATTTTGGGCTAATACGCCCATAAGGAATGTGTGTCGTGATAGAGGTGTCACATTAGACAATAACGCCCCACTACGAACGACCTTATAATTAAACTTTTATATTTAATTGTTTAAAAAAAGTTAAGTGTTAAAACAAGTGTAAAATAAATAATAAAAACGCGTTAGAAAGAAGATACACCCAAATTAAACCCGTAAATTAGTCACACATGGCGCAAATAACGCAAAGGGGTCATGTCGTTGATGGGTAGGAAGGAGTATACATCTGCCACATACAACTTGCCTGCTCTCATTCTTTATTATTAAGTAAAATTTAAAATTTTATAAAATCCCGCCTTGTTTCATGAATCCTTGCACATATTCCCTCCATCTTATATTCTTATTTATCGTAGTTTGCTTGTAATTCAAGCAGTATTCTTAAGAAAGAGAGGATACCATAAAAGGAATATGAAAATAATAAACGACCTAAAAAAATAATAGAATGTTAAATTATTTTTATTGTAACATTTTTGAATATTCAAATTTAGCTTTTAAATTAAAATCTAAAATCTAAATTTGGCATGTTGAGTCAGATCTTTAAAAACTTAAAATTACTGTTTAATAATTAAATTACGTACCTAAATAAAGGTATAAATTACTTATACCTATTTACAATGAAAAGGAAAAAAATTTAAAATTCTAAAATTAGGAAAAAACATGTTGAGTTTGAAATTGAGACACAATATGATAGAATTTTGGTTTGACACTTAGGGCAAATTGTTTGTCACATGATCCGGTCCGTAAAGACTTTTTCGCTCATTACTTACGAAATTATTAATTCCAAACGTAATGAAAGTAATACCTTTTTAATATGGATTTTTCTAGCCCACCAGCCTCTATGTATTTGATACAAATATGAGTAAGGTAGCTCTTCGATTAACTCCGGATGAGTTTGCAATTAAAGATGTAAACGAGTCACATCGTTCGTAAGCCACCAAATATCGTTTCGTTAAAAGATCTAACAAATGAACTTCCACAAACTTGAGCCAAACTAAATCTTAAAATTAAGTTCTTTTATCGATGAAACCCAAAATTTATAGATCAAGCTTAGAATAGTGTGCATATAATATAAAAATAAAATAAAATACAATTATATTATTCATCAGAACAGCCAAAAAAAACAATTTATTTATTAGAGTGAAGAGTGTTGGAAGAGCTACAAGTTGCGGGAAAGCATCTTCTGCGAACAGATCTGAAAATCTGATCTGACTGACTAACCCTTTATCTTTTCTGCATATATCTCCATCTCCATTTTAACCCTTTTCGACATCAACATTCACAGAAAATGAAGACGCCATTGATGATAATATTCATGCTCATTTTAATGGCGGAAACCATTAAAGGAGAAGACCCTTACAGGTTCTTCAACTGGAATGTCACTTATGGTGACATCTACCCCCTTGGAGTAAAACAACAGGTATGTATTTATATTTTGTACTTCATTTTGGCTAACAGTAATATTCAACATTTTGAATCCGTACACTCATGTTGCAGGGGATATTGATTAACGGCCAGTTTCCGGGGCCGCAAATCGATGCAGTGACTAATGATAATGTGATTGTTAGTATTTACAACAGCTTGGATCAACCCTTCCTGATTACCTGGTTAGTTGTTATTTAGAAACATGGTGATTTGGATATGTAGTTTTTTTTAACAATATCCAGATATTTTAGAATAATTGGGTTTCCCGGGTCAATGTCTTTATAACAATAATTGAAATGTTGTATTGAATCAGGAATGGGATACAACAAAGGAGGAATTCATGGCAGGATGGAGTGTACGGCACGAATTGCCCCATTCCACCCCGCCAGAATTTCACCTACATTCTTCAATTCAAGGATCAAATCGGGAGCTACTTTTACTTCCCGTCCCTCGCATTTCACCGGGCGGCTGGAGGTTACGGCGGCATTACCATTTCCAGCCGTCCGATGATCCCCGTCCCGTTCCCTCCACCAGCTGGAGACTTCACTATTCTCGCGGGTGATTGGTTCAAGCAAAATCACACTGTAAGTACATTGTCAAAGATGCTATAAGAAATAATTCTAGTTTCAATGTTGTGTATAATGTGAATTTATTGTAGCTTGTTGTCCGTTTACCTGCCACTTTATTGTAAGCGTTGCAGTGCAACTTGTTGCCCGTTTACCTGTCACGTTATTGTAAACGTCCTTATCTGTTCTATTTATGAAATAGGATGTTTATTTAAAAAAATGTGAATTTCTTCAGGATTTGAAAGCGATTTTGGACAGCGGACATGATCTTCCGTTTCCCGACGGTCTTCTCATCAACGGCCGTGGATCTAACGGATTTACGTTCAATGTTGATCAAGGTAAGACTATATTACTACATTAGTAATCTTCTTGACACCAACAAAACGATTTATATCGTTTATTTTGGGTAAAGGGGACAGTACTCCGGTAAATTTTATTAAAATAAATCAATAAATACTACGATTAATTTTGAAATTTCGATTCAGGGAAAACTTACAGGATGAGGATTTCGAACGTGGGGCTTACAACCGCGATCAATTTCAGAATCCAGGGCCATAAAATGCTGTTGGTGGAGGTCGAAGGGACGCATGCTCTTCAGAACACATATTCTTCGCTTGATATCCATTTGGGCCAAACGTATTCGGTTTTGGTTATCGCGGATCAACCGCTGCAGAACTATTACATGGTTGTCTCCACTAGATTCACCTCTCAAGTCCTCACTGCAACCTCCATTCTTCATTACAGCAACTCGCCGGGAACTTTTCCAGCTCCTCCACCTGGTGGTCCGACCATCCAAATCGACTGGTCTTTAAATCAAGCCCGGTCAATTAGGTATGTTCAATGTTTTTAAACCAGACCGGACAGCGAACCGGCTGCTCTAGAGGTCTACTGGTCGCACCAAATTAAAAAACCGGATGAAATTATAAATAATATAAAAATTAAAACTATGCATATAAATACAAAATAAAAAAATATTTGGTGTTTCGATAGGAATTTACAAATTTAACAATATTTTGTGGAGACTTAAATAAAATAAATATGGAACTTAAAATACTAAATTAAATAAAAAAAAGTATTTGAAAAAAAAAAATAAAAATTGAAAATCTGATCAACCACCTGGTCACCGTTTCGACCGGTTCAAATAGACATAATCGGACCGGTTTTATGACCCGTATCCAATCCGATTAGCCAGTCTGATACGGTTTTGAAAACACTGATTATGTTATAAATGCTTTGTAGAATCGTACATGAGTCAAAATTGGTCAAACCGAAATAAATTTGATCATAGAATTTAGTTATTGTCATTGATGCTTGTTAACAGGCAAAACTTGACCGCAAGTGGTCCGAGGCCTAACCCACAGGGTTCATACCATTACGGGATGGTTAACTTCACCCGAACCATCAGGCTCGCCAACTCGGCTCCTGTGATAAATGGCAAGCAGCGGTACGCAGTCAACAGCGTGTCATTTATACCGGCTGACACCCCTCTAAAGGTTGCTGATTATTTCAAGATCTCCGGTGTGTTTTCCATTGGAACAATTTCCGATAGCCCCACCGGCGGTGGCGGTTACCTCCAGACGTCGGTCATGGCCGCCGATTTCAGAGGGTTTGCTGAGATCGTGTTTGAGAATTCAGAAGATACCGTGCAGTCATGGCACATTGATGGCCACTTCTTCTTTGTCGTCGGGTAAACGCAAATCCCCTTTTCTAAGTACATATACAGCGCTAGGGGTGTAAGCGAGCCGAGCCGATCTTCAGCTCTAAAGCTCAAGCTCGGCTAGTAGTTTAACAAGCCGATCTTAAGTTAGCTTATGAGCGGCTTGGCTCGGCTCATTTACACCCCTGTATAGCACATTGATGGTGCTAAACAGTGGGTCAAATGATCAGGATGGATGGAGGGCCGTGGTCCGTTGCTAGCAGAGCAAGTTACAATTTAAGAGACGGGATTTCACGATCTACTGTTCAGGTACGAGATATCTTATTAATTGATTTTTATGAAACATTTCGTTAAAATTTTTGTATAAAATGATTTTTTACGATATGATCATATAGGTATATCCGAAATCTTGGACCGCATTGTACGTACCATTAGACAATGTCGGAATGTGGAATATAAGATCTCAGAATTGGGTGCGACAATACTTGGGTCAACAGTTTTACCTTCGGGTTTATTCACCGGTGAATTCGTGGAGAGATGAGTACCCGATTCCGAAGAATGCTATTACTTGCGGCCGAGCAAGCGGTCGCAAGACTAGGCCCCTATAATTGTAGGGACACGGAGTATGAACCGTCACGAAAGGGTGGCTGGTTCTATATTTGAGATTTTCTGTTAATTTTCTTGAAATATTATTTAGCTCTTGTAATTCTATAAACTATGATTATTTTAATATTAATGTTTTAATTAACGCTTTGTTCCTGAGTCTCATTAAAAGAGGGAAAATGAGAGAAAAGAAAGTAAGGGAAGATAAATCTTTGTTTTAGAGTTTTTTTTAAGAGGAGAAAAGAAAGAAATGAGGGAAGAGTGTTCCCTAGATTTTTTTAAGGAGCGAAAAGGAAGACTTATTTCTATTTGGAAATATTTGGAGAGAAAGGAAAAGAAGGGAAATGATCCTTTCTTTTCTTTTCATTCCTTTAGTAAACTCGAAAACACAGCGTAAGAGCTTAGTTTGATGATTGTGTTGTGTATTCATTTACGGTGCTCTGGTGCTAGCCGTTGTTTAGCATTTTCAATTTCTATTCTTGAGTGTTTTCGTTATACCTTTGCTTTACAGGATTTGTTAGAATTACAATGTGGAAATAAATGATAATACGTAAAAAAAAATAAACAGAATTAGAATCAATTTCTTCACTTCAAAGAAAGGTATTAAATCAGGTCCGGTTCAACCATTTTGGTGGCCTAAAGCGAACAAAAAATTTGAGGCCCATTTCAATAAATGTCATGTCATAAACCCTCCTCCTTTATCCGAGCTTGGAACCGGTAATAATAAACTAAAAGGTTTTTGTTTTTTTTTTAAATAATTTTGTACTTGTATAAAATGCGTAGATGAAGTTAATTTTCTAGCTTTTGTAGAAACAAACTCTTTAATAAATCTAGACCATCGATATCTAAGCTAACATCATGTTTTAAAGATTTTTTAAGATCAACACAATGTTGTTTTGAACTGTTATCATTGAATGATTTTAATTTTTTTATACTAAATAGAAAATCAAAAATACTTTGAAACTTTTTAAATTGGTCAAAACTACTTTTAATTGAAGAAATAGTTTGATCTACTATATATAAAAAGTAATCAATTTTAAATAAATTAATAGGAGTTTTTATAGTTTCATTATCAACATTTTCATCAAATCGTTTATTCCTACGATTGATACGTCTTTCACGAAAAATAGGTTCTATATTCATTTTTATAGCTAACTCTTTGGCTTTAATTATAGCATTTTCAAATCACTCTTTTCTATATTCGTCAAAGTAACAAATAAGCTTACCTAGTTGATCTACAGCATTATCAATACACATTTTTTTCTTGCAAGTTCTTACTATCGGAATTAATAGCTAACAAAACATCATACCAAATAACCATTCCTACTAAAAATTCAAAGTTTTCAAATTCATATATAGCTAAGAATTTAGCGTCACTTTTAATTTTTGGATCAACACAATCATCATATAAAACCAAAAGTGCATCTCTTATTTCCGGTGGTTGGTTTCTAATTGCCTTAGACACTTTCTAACCTATTTTCCCAACATGTTTGCGATAATAGTTTAAGTGTTAAAGTTGGTATATGATCTTTTAGTATTTTCCACCTTTTAGTTGATGACGAAAATATTGTGTATATACGTTGTATCACTCCAAAAAAATCACTAGCTTTAGTACACGAATTAGCCATATCACAAAGCACTAGATTTAAACTATGACAACCACACGAAGTATAAAATGCTTTAGGATTAACATCTAGCAATCGTTTTTACACACCCTGATGCTTTCCTTTCATGTTTAAGCCCTAAATCCCTTCAGATGGTTTCAAGCGCATTTCCTATTTCTCGTTCATGCTTCAGCGAATTTATCCCTTCATTAGTATATTGCAGGCCAATCGTGTTCAATTATTCCACTTATCCATTAAGCTTTTAAGCCCAACCCAAACCTAACAAGTATGTATATATAAAAAAACTTAAGGCCCAAAATCACAGATATGTGTGTGTGTATATATATATATATATATATATATATATATATATATATATATATATATATATATATATATATATATATATATATATATATAACTAGATTAGAAACCCGTGTATTACACGGGTTGAATAAATGCAATGAATAAATGCAATGTTATATACTTAGTAATAAATATTTACATATTACATATTTATGACATATTACATTGTTTTTAATACAAATTTTAGAAATATTATATAGTTACTTTTTAAAAATGTTTTATAAAAATAATGAAATACATGTTCAATTTCTAAAAAAAATTATTAAAAACTTTGGAAACATCATATATTTTTTTAAACAAAAAAGAATTATAAAAAAAATATAAAATCATTATTATTTAATAGGAGAGAGAGGTGGAAAATAAAAAATTATTAAAAAACAATTAAAAAAACTTATGCAATTAATAGGAGAGAGATGCGGAAAAATTTGTCTCACCAAACCTTTATTTATTATATAGTATAGATTTTTTTTGAAGTTTTTAACGAAAGTGGTATGATTGAAAAAAAATATTTACTTAATAGGTGTGGTTTTAAAAATATTTACTTAATAGGTGTGGTTTTAAAAATATTTACCAAATGGGTGTTATTAGAAAAAAATATTTACCAAATAGGTGTAGTTATAACTCATCATAATTTTTCTATTTATTTTTTGTTTTTAAAATACCCATTATACTTCATTTTTATATTTTTTTAATCAAACCACTATTTTTTTAAACAACCTATACTTATTTCTTTTCCAATTCAATTTTTTCCGGTCTAACAAGTTATTCTTTTTATTTGATTGTTTCTTATAATCTTTATCGTTAATAGTTGTTTGTCGTTATTTTATTTGTGTATCTCTTTTATTACCTTAAATCTTTTTCTCTAAATACCTTTGCAAAAATTTTTCGGTAATATTCAAATGACGTTATACATCGTCTATATTTTTAGGTTTACATTTTTGTTTTGATTATTGTTATAATTCATATTTTAGGCTCAAAACTAGTTAAATAAATGACACTTTGAAAACTAAAAATATTAATAACTGGTTAAAAAGAATATAAATTTGTTTTTTTAATAAAAATAATTCACGTGAATTAAAAACAATCTAATGATTGATAAAAAAAACTATAAAAGGTTGGTTAAAAATAAAAAGAAAGTAACATGTTTGGTAAATAGTTTTTTCAATAACACTCGTTTAGTAAATACTTTTAAAATCACACTTATTTGGTAAATAGTTTTTTTAATCACATTACTTTTACTAAAAACTCTTTTTTTAGACTCTTAAAATTTGATGACCTAAAGATAGAGTTTATTTGATTTACCCAAAGGCCGAACCTAAATTAAATGTTATTCTACATCGCGAACGAAAAAACACTATATTTTGGAGCGTTGCATAAAAAATTTGTAGGTAAAACCTATTCTAAAACTGAAACCGCCTCAAAAAACACAAAACCGCGTGCATAAAACTTTTTTTAAAACCTATTCTAAAACAAAAATCACTTCAAAAAAATACAAAACCGCCCAAAAGAACCCTCTTAACATTATTTGGAGCCCTAAAAAATCACCCTTAAAAAACCAAAGCTTAAAAATCTCATTTAACCTCCACCCCCCAATTCTTCTAAAATCCTTAAAACCTCTAAAACACCAACCGTCCCCCCTTCCACCACACCAACCAAATCTCCGATGGAAACGCCACCGTCGATCGCTTCTATCCTGAATTTCTCTGACAGTTTCGCTTAACACAGCTAGTGTGAATAAAGTTGCCGTCGTCGGATTTGGTTTCGCCGCCACTTTGGTTCCGTAGAGATCTCGTGATTTTGTGGTGATTTTGTTTGGTTCCTTTGTGATTCTTGAGAAGATAACTAATCCAAATCCCCTAGATCTGCTAGTGTCCCCTTTCCTTATTGTGTTTTTTTTACTTTGAAATGTAGCGGTTGTTGGTTCAGGCCCTAATTTCACACCACAAAACACACACTAAAAAAACAAAGCAAGTCACAAACATATTTTTTTTAAACGACAAACATTGAATGTTGTGACGTCGCACCCCCGTTAAATGGTAGAGCCTCTTCTAACTCCGGCCGATATGTTGTTTTAACCGGGCCCATTTGGCGCCAGAGTTGGAGTCTTAAAGGAAAAATCACACCCAATACGGCCCTTCCGGGCTTGAGGGAGAGCCGAGGCTCGAACCCTGGATTGGCGTGGGTTATCAACATAAGAGTTAGGCGTCATTTGTATGCCTCGGAAATTAATAGGGGTGGCAGGGATCTCTTGAGGCTTCAAGTCTTATCTCAACCACTACACCACAACTTATTTGGCAACTCACGAACAGTTAACTGCTTTAAAAACTCTATTGCCACTTTCATTCATACTCACAAACTAACTTAAATACACACCTCACGTAAACAAATAGAAACACAAATAACAAACTCATATAAACCAGTAACACTAGTCCATGGCTTAGACCCACTACGTTTGACTCTAACAAACCATAATTAACATGTGACCAAATAAATCTACTGCTGACCCATTATGCTAACCTGTATCCATGACTTGTTATGCTGACACGTATCATGACCGATCAAGATTTACCGTACAACGGCGGTTCACTAATCATACACAAAGCTGAGGATGAAGCTCGCCATCAATGGTGGACAACGGTGAATGTGGAGGATTCAGACATAATCAACTGATTTATTTTTTAAATCCGACAACTGGTTTTTATGATTTATTTTAGAATTAATTACACGGATGACCCCTGTGGTTTACCCACATTTTACTTATGGCCCCTAGGAATAGGAAACTACAAGTTTAACCCAATAGTTTGCACGATTGTAACACCCATTGCCTCTGGTGGTGGAGAAAGTGGAAGTTTGGGGATGAAGAAAGGGGATGTTTGAGATAGGTTTATGATTTGAAATCTTTGTTTTTTTATTTTTTTAATGTAAAGAGTATTTTGGTCATTTTACACTCACTTAACTGATAAACTTAACGGACATCCAACCCATGAGCCATGAGTGTTACAATCGTGTAAACTATTGGGTCAAACTTGTAGTTTCCCATTCCTATGGGCTATAAGTGAAATACGGGTAAACCACATGGGTCATCCATGTAATTAATTCTTTATTTTATATGACTTTAATCTTTTGGGGCGGTATTAGACTTTTTTTTAAACCGCGCCAAAAAATTAGAATGACTTTTTTTGAAACCGCGCCAAAAAACCAAAATCACCGCCTCAAAAAATGGCTTTTGTACTAGTTAAAAATATCTCTCATCATCGTTACCACCGTTAACTTGTCGCTGACACAAATAGGTGTGCAAATGAATCGAACATTCAATGAATTGATCATGAATCGCTTGGTAGAATGTTCATTTATGTTATTTCATTTAATTAAACGAACGAACATGAACACATACCTCGTTCATTCATTTACATTCATTAATGTTTCTTTATGTTCTTTCGTTTACGTTTTTTTATGTTTGTTCATTTACGTTTATTTATGTTCTGTCGTTTATACTGTTCACTTATATTTATTTAAATACTAGGTTATAGACCCGTGTATTACAATATATTGCATAATATAAAACTAAAATTTAAATAACGTGTAAAAGATACTTACAATAATGTGTATAAAACAAATTAACATAATTCTACAATCCGATTAAAAAAATTTACATAAAAATTAACTCAATTTTAACCTCACTATAATCAACAAAAATATTGTTTTCTTGCAAGTATGCTTCAGTCATTCCAAAAGAGCTATCTTTCTTAAACCCCACTTTGTCTAAACCATTAAAAAAATTGATTCAGAAACAAAAGATCATTAACACACAACATTTGCAATGTGACCAGGCTATGCATTTCAAACCTAGGATACAATCATAACCCAGTTTTTTTTTTAAATTAAATCAAATTATGTCAAAAATAGTCAATGGAATAATAAACAAGATAACAAAGAACAATTCAAGATTCATGAATTAAGTAACACATGAAAAATACTAAATTTTAAAGCAATACGGTATAACTAACTTATTAAGGTTAACAAATCCCAGATCATAACTAGGCATAAAAACAAAAGAATCTTGAATTGATCATCAAACATTCATGAAGCAGCAATCAGATATTATATCAGCTAGCATCATAGTTTTCAGAGAGAGATGCTTACAAATAAGAAAAGGGAAAGAAATTGATTAATGGAAGATGGGTGTGAATATAAGTATGACCCTAAATATACACAAAAACACAGATAGATACATTTTTACTAACGGTATAAACTTGTATAATATATTATTGTGAGCATACAGTCACGGATCAAATATTCGACAATCGTTTTACTATGTTTGTACTTGAACGCTTGGGTTTGCTGGCTAGTCTGGACTTTATAGGGGATGGCCACAGTGGGATAGACGACGTGAACATGCCTAGGTGTGTTGGTACACCGAAAGCATCACTGGTCGCTAGCTGTTGCCGCTCGCCTGATGAGTCCAAGGCAGGACGAAACCAGTAGACCCTATCATAAGCGGGACGTATTGGCTGGCCCTGGGGCAACCCAGGGCGTCACACGGGGCCTCGAGAGATGACCCCGTGACAAAGTGGTATCAGAGCAGGTCGACCCTCGGATACTTTGGAACGTGACTTATCCCAGTTGTGCGTTTACCGGCCGGCATGGTTATGCAATGGTGGTAGGAGAAGGCCAAATGGGGAGCGCTTCGACGATGGTCTTTGTACGTCGCGAGTATGGGATCGTGAGCGCCACCCTAGTCCAGTTAACATTGAAGCTCGTCCTGATCAAGTTCAGCAACTGCGGTCTAGCAGAGCCGCAAAATGAAGATGGAAGTCTGCTACTCAAGTGGTAATTGGTAATCAGAAACAAAGTAAATAACAAAAGATTATTTGGCTAACTCCCAAACTTTTATTAGATCAAGAAAACTTCACAAAAACTTGATTACAATCCATAATACCCAAACTTGGTATTTATAGCTAACCTAAACTTGTTAGACTACAAATAGGATTGCTAATTAATTAAACAATTAATTAATTAGAGATTACAACCAACGTGTTATAACCCAACTATGATACTTAACAAATTTTAACCTACTCGTCAAAACTAGTCCCTTCATATTCACCTACTCGTGAATACAGGTCGAATAATTTCCAACAGCTACAACCTCCAGGTCCCCATACTGGAAATTAGGCGAACATCGGCGCCACTTAAATCAATCCGATGCACTAAACTGAACGGTCAAGACGAAGATCTTTGTTGCTGAACTACCAGGTTTCCTTCTTACCAAAGTGAATCATGCTCAATCATTAGGGTGAAACATTGTCCTATGGCTGCAAACAAGTATGGGATTGCAGGCATGCACCAGGACGTGCATGAAATGGTGGTGGGAGAGTGTCACGGACCAAATATTCGATGATTGTTTTGTTATGTTTGTACTTGAACGCTTGGGTTTGCTGGCTAGTCTGAACTTCATTGGGGACGGCCACAATGGGATAGATGACGTGAACATGCCTAGATGTGTTGGTACACCGAAAGAATCACTGGTCGTGAGCTGTTGCCGCTCGCCTGATGAGTCTAAGGCAGGACGAAACCAGTTGACCCTATCATAAGCGAGACGGATTGGCTAGCCTTGGGGCAACCCAGGGCGCCACACGGGGCCTCGAGAGATGACCCCGTGACAATACGTTTTCTTAACCTTAAGCGGGTCTTGGAATACGTTCAGATTCAATATCATACTTCAAAACTACCTAACAAAACTTCAGCAATACAGTTACATTACATTACTTGTAGTAGCAAGCAAATAAGATGTGATGTGACTTCTCTCCCTAACAGCGGGTATAAACTCCTTGAAGCATTGTACATCACATGTATTCACGACGACACATCAAACTTGTTGAAATTTTAAAGCAATTGAAAATTCAAAGTAGGAAAAGCTGATTGAGCCCTTGGATTAATCAGATTTAACTTATCATTACCATATAAATGAAATGATACCTTTGGATTAATGAACAAAAAGAGCACTGACATCAAGAAAGAGGCAGAGGGAGAGGAGTTGGAGTCCATCTAAAGATCTTAAACAAAGCCTTTTATCTTAAACGGGTCAAATAAAAGGAATTAGCTAAACGTATAACGGGTCTAATGGCTATTCATATGTTTAGAGTATTAAATAACTACGTTAAAATCCCGTGTATTACACGGATTGAATAAATATAATATTATATATTAAGTAATACAAATTTTATTTTTTAAAAACATGTGTTTTACATGGGTTGAACAAACCGTGAAATACAATATAATTTGTTAACACATACATTCGTCAAAATATGTTAGAAGATTTATTCATTAATATAGTATATAGATTAATATTTCTTTAAAAATGTATTATTATTAAAAATAGAAGTGTATTTAATAAGAGAGAGACGAAAAAAAATGATGAGAATGAATGTGAAGATGACACGTGACATGAAAAACCTTTATTTATTATATAGTATAGATATTGTATTTGAAATCATAATTAACAAAATGAAAATTCCTAAAAATATATAAAAAAAAGCTTGGGCCGGAACCAACCAATTAAATAAATATTAAAAAGTAAGATTTAAATATGTGTAATTGTTACTGTAGAAACTTTACAACCTAGACATGCATTATGTACAAGCCAAAGATGCATTGAACACCAAATAGCTGCCTAGACATGAATGTGTGTAGCTTTTTGCTTTTTCTTTTTTTCTTTTTTCTCATGTTAATTTAATTTAAAAAATAGCTGCAAGAATTGAAAACCAAATGATGGATTTCATGAGTTGGTCTCAGCGATTTAGCCTTACGCACCGGATACGGGTTCAAAGCCCGCTACAGACCCCTCGGCCGAGTTTAATGAATTTCATGTTTTTTTCTTGCGTTTTGAATTTTTTTTTCATGAGTTTTAATTTATAACCGTAAATCTTATTTGTTTTTCCCGCGGAGAGTGAGTTTACGTAAAGGTTTTACTTTATTTTATAAGTTTTCGATGACGTTAATTTCCATCGCAATGCGTAGAGCCTCTTTACGCGCTTATTTCAACACACGTTTTGTTTGGATCGTAACTGAATCATCACAACGTGCCACCCGCTGCAACGCACGGGCTATTATTCTAGTTTACATTAATTTGATATTCTTGAACTGCCTAATGAAAACAATTGATTTGTAATAGGTATTAAAAGAGGTGGGTATTAATATTTCTCATGTGAATTCAATTCTCTGCTGATGGCTCGTGGGAAGTTTATGTTTTAAAATCATTAAAACCAATTTTAAATCAGTTTGATATCTTTATTTACTTTTAAAATGTTGGATATAAGAATCACGATGTTTTAGGCTTTAGTTTAGATATTTACGGTTACTTTAATTGGCGTTCGTTCATTTATTTTCGTGAACCGTTCGTTTTGAATATTAATTAACGGACATAAACAAACACCAACACGTTCATGTTCTTAATGAACGAACACGAACAAGAAATTATGTTCGCTTAAACAGTCATCACAAACAAAAAAACGTATCCACTAAAGTCATCAATTTTATGAAATCATATATGTTAGGCTTTAGGCGTGTTCATTATTCAGTTTGACACCGACTAATTTGAACCGAATAGAAACAAAAAAAACTAGAAAGAATTCTTATCAGATTAACCCGAATAACAATTCGGTTTCCCATTGGTTAAAACCGAATAACTCGTATTAATTGATCAATCGATGTACAATACTTTAAATAATTAAACTTTCTACTTAATAACAAATTTATACCACATTAACTTATCTTTATATAATTGTAGTGGATTATGATAAAAGTTAAATAAGTTAAAATAATAAATTAATTTAAAAATTCTTTTTTAGCCAAATCAAATTAATTTGTTCAAATTCGGTTTATTGTGCACAAAAGCAAAAATTGAACCGAATACTTATTCGGTTATTCGGTTCAGTTGGTTTCGGTTACAACAGGAATAAAATTCAAAACATAATAACCCGAAAATCAAGCGATAAGAACACCCTACTAGTTTTAGCAACATGCATTTTTCCCTCACAAAACTTATTACATAATGGATACTCTTTTAATGCTATACTGATCAATGGGATTGATTCAATAAAAGCTTGTTTGAGTTGAATCATGTAAATTATAAAATGGTGGTGACAGTGACGGATCCAGGATTTTTTGTTAGCGGGTGCAAAAACTTGAAAGGTTAAGACGGTAAAAAATAGACCGGTTAAAATGAGACAAATAATGATAATTTATTTGGCTAAATATTTAAAAATAACCAACTAAAGCAATGGAAATTCGTTTACTAAGCTTTTAGGATCCTATGACGACGACTACACGAGGCCTCGAGTGGGCGAGTAACTTAATAAAAATCTGCTATTGACGGGAGACACGAGATCAGTAAGTATTATTTTAAAACTAAAAATCATTCTTAAATTAAAAAAAAAAAATCAATAGCAAGCATCATTCTTAAATAATATATAAAAAAAAAATCCAATGTAGGTAAAAAATTGAGTGAATGGACCGCCTAAAGAAAATAAGACAATAGCAATTGAAAATATTAGTTTGATTCCATTATTTGCAGATTGCATAAGCTCTTTGTTCTTAAAAACAACCTGCAAGTTTTGTGGTTCACATGATTACAAAGAAACTAGTAACTCAACATGAGAAATTGAGAGGGGTGTGATTTATACGTTTTATTGAATAAAGTTACACTTGAATTTTACTAATAGGAGATGATTAACGGCGCCAGTTTCGAAAAGATAAAAGTAAAACTCACCAGCGACTGTGACAAGAAACAATTTTGAACCCTAGAATCAATTTGCGAATCGGAGTTTCTAATTTGTCGATTTCCCGTTTCATTTTTCATTTAACTATTCACATCACTTATGGGGGCACAATTTGGGCTTTTTAGGGGGCATAATCTAGGCTTCTGTGGGGGCCTGAGTATTTTTCCGTAGGTGGCTTCAAAAATTGTCTAACCTTTTTAACCTTGTTGGGCTAGTTTCAGTGGGTGCCTATGCATCCCTTGACATATACATGCATCCGCCCCTGGGTGGTGATGGTTGTGGTAAAAAGTTTGAATATTCAATGGTACCTGAATAATTGAAGATGATAACTTATAGTTTAGTTATCTGAATTAGTAGTAGCTTAATCGTTTATGTATCTAAAAAGAACTTTGAAATCGAAGAATTTTCGTAAAACATTCAAGTACGTGTAATAAAAAAAAATTAAAGTTAACTATTAAGCTAACGCAACTCTTCTTTGTTTAAGTAATGATTAACCAAAGAGTTTATAATTGACGAAACCAATCACGTCTAGTTCTAATCCTTCCATCCACTTGAACCTAAGTCTTAATTTCAATCACATCACTCGTATTATACATGCCAACATATCAAACATTATTTCATTTCAACATGACCAGATTTGCAAAGACTTTGCTGCACATGATCAGATTACGAATGTAGTTCAATTGTATATAACATTTAGTTAAGTTAGTTAGTTGAAATATGTTTTTATATAAATAGTTCTCAGTTGTATTTCAGGTTTCAGTGAATGAAATCAGAAAAATTCCCCATTTTCGTGTTCTAGAAAATTTACATGGTATCAGAGCAGGAATCTCTGCTCGTTTGATTGTTCTTCTGATTTCTTCTCCAATCCGATTCATCAGAACTATCGATCCGACTATCACCGGAATCTCGATGATTTGGTTTTCTGTTTCGATCCTCATTCTTGATTCAACGATTTGATTCATTCATCTTTTCGTTTTCAGTGTTTTCGCTTTCTTCTCAGTTTCTTCTAAAATTGTGTTTTCTTCTGCTTTCGATTTGTCCTTTTGACCTAATTTTATTTATGATCACGAATCATGGTTGAAACAAATAGTAACCCAGACAGTTCTACAATCGATTCTTCAAGTCCTTTGTATCTTCATCATTTTGAACATCTTGGAATGATACTTATTTCCTAGACTTTTGATGGAACTGCATTTGGATCATGGAAGAGAGCAATGTCTATCGCACTCTCAATGAAAAACAAATTAGGTTTTGTTACTGGCAGTGTTACAAATTCTTCTGTACATCAAGATATTTGGTAGTGATGTAATGATATGGTAATCTCATGGATTATAAACACCATGTCAAGATTTATTAGCGAGAGCGTGTTATATGTGCAAACTACATCTCAACTCTTGAAGGAATTGAATTAACGATATGTACAATTAAATGGAGCAAAATTGTATAAGTTACAAGAGAGCCTTTGTTTGGAACGAATGATAATAATGACTCGTCAAACATTTATTAGATGGCTAGGTTTATGATATGCGGATGAGACTGAAGTTGGTATTTCAAGGACGCGTTAATAATTCTGATTAACTTGTAAATATCGTGTAGGTTAGCTTAAGTATATAATTTACGAACGACCAAATTTATATAATAACCTAAGGTTTATAAGTCATATATACTTATAAAAACTCAATAGAATTCATAAACTTTGGGGTTTTGACTACAAAAGTGACTTTTTAGGTAACTTTTCCTTTACTAAATACTTAAATTAACTAAAATACCTTTAGATCAGAAACTCTACTAGTGTTTATGAGGTCATAAACGCGTTTAATTTAAGTGGATTACAGTCGGATTAAGCTTGGTTTGACTCTGGATAGTCAAATATGTTTAAAATTCGAATTCTGACCGCTTAAACTGTTAAATTACTCTGTTATATGGATTTGGAAATGACCGCCGATCACTCGAGTATAAAAGGTAAGTACATTGATTCTAGATTCGATCGAATTGGAGACTAATTGCAAGAAATTCGGATATGTTGACTATCAAAAGTCAAAATATGGAGTAGGGTCCAATTTGAGGTGAAGAGGTTCAATTTTAAAGGTGGGGGGTTTAAAATCGTGAGTCCAAGATTCCAAGGATTCAACTAGGTTTATTTATTTTAATTCTTTTGTAATTTTATATAAATTGATTTCTCCTTTATAAACTTTATAAAGCTAATTATATTATAAATTTTAAAAATATTTATTTAAAAATGTTGAATATATATATATATATTTTATATAAATTGATTTCTCCTTTATAAACTTTATAAAGCTAATTATATTATAAATTTTAAAAATATTTATTTAAAAATGTTGAATATATATATATATATATTTGCCTAAAAACTAAACCAACATTAATATGTGGTTTAATTAATAATTTCAAATGTATAAATGTATTTGCATACATAATTTTATAAATAAGTATACATATATATGTATATAACTATATGGTATATAAAAAAGAGTGGAAATTATATGATTAAAGTCTATAAGTTATCTTTTGAGACAATTCATTTAGTACGGTATATATATGTATGATAAGAGTTTACACGTTTCATCATCTTAATATATAAGGTTATTATAGCAAAAAAGGTTTCCCCATATACATGTGTATATATATTTTATCTATAAACATACTTACATGTGTTATAGAGAAATAATATTTGATGCAGGGTTTGAAAAAATATATGTAAGTAATGTGATATGATGAGTTTGAACAAGTATGGGACTTCATGTGTTCATTATTGAACATAATAAAATGAATTAAGAAAAAATATGGTTTGAAAAATAATGGATGCTACATTGTCGATGTGGAGCTTTCCTTCCCCGCTTGCTATCGCAGTGGACCACCGCGAGACCACCCCTTTCTGGTTTCCTCCCTTGCGTCGCTCTCTTGCTGCCGTCGAGTACCCACCTAGGCCGAATGGCCTAGGGTTTTGCTATAAGATGGTTTTTAAACCTTTCGAGGTTTCGTTTCAGGTCCTCCTAAACCCTTTTTGACGCGTTTCTGCCTCGATCCTTGCAATAACGGCTAACCAGGTCTTCCTATTTTGATAAATAGGGTCGTCACGCGACATTACTTTTAATCCATGTCATTTAAGGAGACTCGGTTTTCTTCCTCGATCCGACCCGTTATTCTACGAAATTCCGGGATGTTACATGTGAGAATTAGGCTCTAGCGGTGTACCGTTCACACATTTGTATTAGTTATACCATCGGATTAGTTAACATAACATTATCATATATCAAGCGGATTCGAAGCCCAAAGCAATACTCGTTGTGACCTGATTATTCTCGAGCTATTACTTTCCTGTTATTTACTTTTTTGTTACACACTTCACACACACTTTGCATTTTCTGTTATTTACTTTACCGTCATTTACTTTTCTGTTTCACAAACACACAAAATCCACTCACTAATTAAACCGGCTAGGGGTGAGCAAAAAACCGAAATAACCGAAAAAACCGCACCGAAAAAACCAAACCGAACTAAAACCGACGGTTTTGGTTTTGTATTTTTTGAAAACTGAAAAATACGGTTTGGTTTTGGTTTTGTATCTTTTGAAAACCGAAAAAACCGAACCGAACATATACATATGCTTAAATTATATATTATATGCATTCACATTTCATAATATATAGTATATTATGTTGTGTGCTTGTATGTTAAAAGTGTATTACACGTATTTGCATTTATAGTAGATTATTATTTATATTTATTGAATTCATAGATTGAAATGTTTTTTTTATGTTGAGTATTTTTTAAGAAACTAGTAATTTTTGTACACTACAACAGTATCACCTTATCTCGACGATTTTTTTTAACCCTATAGCGACGACTTGTCATCGGGATAGCATATACCGACGATATGTCGTCGGTATAGATGTCGTTGGTATTACCTCGTACCAATAGCCAAGATTGTCGTCGGTATAGGTGTCGTTGGCATAGGTGTTGTCGGCATAGGTCAGCCTATACCGACGACTTGTCGTCGGTATAGGGTCTATTTAAATAATTTAAAAAGAAAACCTATACTGACGACATGTCGTCGGTATAGAGTCAAGCCCTGTACGGATGACTTGTCGTCGGCATAGGGTCAACCTATACCGATGATATGTCGTCGGTATAGGGTTTTTTCATTTTTTTTATAATTTTTGAAAAAGGCCTATACCGAAGACAGTCGGTATAGGTCTTTCTGTTTTTTTTTAATATTTTTTCAGAAATATTAAATTTCTAAAAACAAAAACCTGCAAATAATTAAATATAAATCATTAAAACATTCAAATCCGATAAAAACTAATATCCGAAATATAAAACAAACATACAAATTGTTCGACCCACAAACTTGTCCGACAAATCCAACATTCAAAACACATAAATTACCAAATTGTTCAAGACAAACACCACACCAACAACAAAGGCAAAGGCTCAACAACTCCAAGCTAGTTATCATCGCTACTAGTTCGCCGTTCCCACATTCGACGCATTTGATCCATTTGTCGTTGCATTTCAAGAATTTGTTGATTATGCTCACGACATTCTTCTTATAGTTGTTGATTTTGCCGTCGCTGTTCTTCCTCTCGTTGGGCTTCGCGTTGTTGTTGTTTTTGGAATTGTTGTTGAAGACTAGCCACACGTTGATCAACGTATTGCCAATGTGGTTGTGGAGGGGGAGTACCTAACACATCCGGTGTGGGATTAATCACCACACAACCATCACCCCGGATATGGCCACGCCGATGACCCAATGCACGCTCCATGCATGCAAACTCATCGACAGCGGATGAGTGACCACCAGATTCAGCAGTGGATCTTGTATACTCCTCTTGGATTCGGTCCTGCATTAAATAATGTAATAAACAATCACTTGACTATTTTACTAAAATTCGACAGCATAACTGCTGTAAAATGGATAACCAACCTTTTAAAATATAAGTCATAGACGGCCCAAATTCACAAATTACAATCAACCAACACTAATAACAACAAATACTATTAATACTAGCAAACATATTCAACAATTGGTTTCGAGTTGGATGTTCTAAGTCTATTAAAATGTGTTTGGGTCATTTTGACCTGTTTAAAGTTACAGTTGGATGTTCCAAGTATATTAAAGTGTGTTTGGGTCATTTTGACCCGTTTAAGTTAAAGTATTTTGTTTTAAGTCTATTAAAGTGTGTTTGTGTCATTTTGACACTTTAAAGTCAAACTTGGATGTTTTAACAACAAAATCATTTCACTTACATAATCTGTTGATGCTAACTCATTGGACCAACCCGTCCCTTCTTTATAATGGGTCGATCTGAACACGTCAATAAGGCCGGTCCCCTGTGAAAAAAAAAAATAATATCACTAAGAATTAATAAGCATGTTTCTATAATAATAACAAATGTATTTCATACCTCCATGTGTCGGCGTTGAGCGTATGATTTGCTGTCATGGAAACTTGGGTAGCGTTGTTGTGCTCGGTTTTGTTTGTTCTTCTCTGAGCGGTTTCTATAGCTCGCACTTAAAAACAACTCATTAATCAAAATATCTCAAGTTTCTTGATCAACATCTTGTGGTGGATTACTCCTCGCCGCCTCCAAATCATCGTATCCCCCATTCTCGTCGAAATGAAATTTCAACTCTCCTTTGCGGTCTTTATAAGCCCTCTGACACTCGGCAGTGATTCCGAGTTCAACGCCTCGCCCCTTGTCAGTGTTTCTCCAGTAGTCCAGATTAAAATAATCCTACAAATGAAAAGTAATTAGAAAAAATTTAATAGTTATGAAATTGTAAGTAATTATAAAACGTCTATACTTACTAGTAGAGTGGGATATACGGCCTGTTTCTTCTCATTTGGAACCTTGGCTGTCACACCCCAACAAGGCGGAAGTATGGGATGTAACCGGTATATCGCATTGAACACAAGTACAAAAGAAACTTAAAGGAAAATTGTGCATTACATTTAACCATACTACATGCTTCTAACAAAAGTACAAATGCAAGTAAAATCTCTAAAACAGTACAAAGTGTCTAAATGCCTGACTACAACCAAAGTATATAATCATAACTAGAAACAATAGTTCTAATCCAAAAGCGTGCCCTCATAAAAATCTTTTCTTCAATTCTGTTTACCTGAAAGCATGTTTCGAAAACGGGTCAACTATATAAATAGTTGGTGAGTTCGCAGGTTTTACGACTCTATAAAAAGTTTCAGATAAAAAAATCCAAAGTGATCAAAAATCCATTGATCGAGTACACATGTATTAGACAACATATTACCATGAGCCGCAATCAAAGCCTCGACAAAAAAAATAAAGTACCCCATACGGAAGTCTAATGCAAACAACCACCTAAAAAAAATTGGCTAACTTTGCGCCCAAGTGACCCTACAAGTCTGGTTGGCGCGACCAAACCATGAGCGGGGGTGTCAACCCAAGTAGTACTACTCAAAATTCCTAACGGCTACGCTCAGCTAATTGATTGCCTAAAAATTTGGGGACTTTAAGGCATTATAAAAAAAAATAACTAATGTAATCAATATATCATGTAACATGTGACAAAAAAAATGAAACTGCTTTCCCCCAAAAACAGTAAAACAGTAAGTAAAAAGGGGGTCGCGAAACTCACCTGGACAATGCGGGCGAGTGATGCGACACAGTCGACAAAAACCGATAAAATCCTAGTCCTAACAGGGTCCTACTAGTCAAGTGGACACAAACGATGCATTCAGGACTCCTAAAGGTTGTGACCAAGTCAACAAAACAAAAAGTGGCTATGTAATCGGTTACATACCCAAAACCTGTGCACGTGTTTACGAACCGCTAAGAATTGTAAAACCGACTTTTATATGAATTAATAACCTTAAAAGTTTAAGTTTTAGATTTTAATAAATAACATCAGTAGTTAAAAAGTCACATTTGATAAAATCTCATGTCACAGTTTCGTATGATCAAAAACGCGGTTACGCGTGTAAAGTCGGGTTTACAGTTTGAAAATCAGATTCGTCCGAAATTAGGGTTTTAGTGTGATATTAGCACCCAATTTAAAAGTCAAATTTTATGTTTTAAATGGGGTTATACTTCTGCCCAAAATCCCTTAGAATTTTTATAAAATTAATTTTATATAAACATTTCCCAAAATCAATAACTTTTTATAAAATTTAAATGGACCATAATTTCAAAACCATACTTAGACATAAATTTACTGCTTAAAATTTATACAAAATGATCATATATATAAATAAAAATTTCTGACAAATTTTCATATTTTTTTAATATCCAGATTATTTAATATGAATTTAATATTGTTAGAATTTTACAAATTCAGGAAAAATAGCTAAACACATCAAAAATTTACCAAATTTTTACCATATTAGTTTTAAGTCAATATAAGATCCCATACCAAGTTTCAAGTCCTGATTTTATCCATAAGTATACAAACCATAAATCGTCCATTTCAACTTTATAAATACTAAACGTATACTTAAACAACTCCAATTTTCATAAAATTTGGACAGGAATCTTAGTTCATCATACAACTATCATTGTCCAATTTCCAGAATTTTTCAATACTCATAACTATTTTTCCCAAATTTCCATGCATTAAACTTGTGTGAATTTTAATAAATAATCTATAAAGAGTTAGATAACCAAATTTTCCATATACTCATTTTAAAACATATTCTACTGATTAAAACCAATTTTTGGGTGCTAGATCAACAATTTTTAAAAATTCATCAAAACAATTGTCGTATAAAAATAAATATATTAGTTTCATTATTTGTTTCACATGAAACAGGGTTTGGTGTATAACCTAATAACCACTTAAAATACCAAATATCTCAATACTAAATATTTTTGGGTTCAATTCCCAACCAATGACTAATAAAACTATTCTAACATAAAATCAAAGCTTAACGGGTAAAGTTTATACCTTCCGTATAAATGGTACGCGTACGCGGAACCTCCAGTATCACATGCAATACGAACCAAAAACACCATTAGGATCGTTTTTATCTCCCGAGCATTCCCACGTGCTCAAAATTGACATGCAATGCCGTTTCGATGGCCATGCAACCCGATCAATTTCCTGTTTTCGATCCTAGAAACTGTTACAATCTGTTCGTATTCAAAAATATACTTCCCAAACCTGATCAGAATTTCCTTCGGTGAAAAATTCATATATGTGCTAAGAAACTACTGTCCAAAAATCGCCACGATCCAACGGTCGGATATCCGGAGATCGACGATTCTTTGAGACCCAGTTTTTCAAATCCGAAAATCCGATCAGTCAAATTCGAGGGTATGAAAAGCATACCTAGAGAGCACTGATCAAAAATTCCTCTGGTAGAGTTTTTCCACTATGTGTTGACAAGATCATATCCAAAATTCATGCATTTCTAACTGTCGGATTTCCGGAGATCGTCCGATCTTTAAGACTGCGCATGCATAAAACTTTTTGGACAGATTTTAAAAACTCTTTTTAACGAATTTAAGCAAGTATTTAGACAAATCTGAGCTTACCATTGCGTTCGTAGCATCGAGAAATGGTTCTAGGAGAAAAACGGGCTTCGGCCGCTACCGGCCACCGCACCGGACCACCGCAGACCGCCGTCGCCCGCCACCGGACCACCGCCGGACCACCACCAGCTCCAGCCCTCTCTCTCTCTAATTTCTTTCAATGATTTATCAAATGAGAAGAAATGAGGGTAGTGGGGTATTTATATCCCTCGTGGTCTCCGACCGCGTGCCGGTTTCTCGCTTAAACGAACCCGATAAAAAAATAGAGGCGTTATTTTTTTTTCTTTCAAAAATAACTCGTTAGAATTTAATATTTTCTCTCAACTCCTTGCGTCTCGTAAATATATATCCTTTCGGATTTAAATTGAATTTTACGAAACTGCTCGACTCGGGTGTTAACACGTATAGACCTGAACTTGATCAACCTTTTGACATTATAACACCAAAATAAATCTTGCTATTATCTTCCGTTCACTAACGAGTTCCTTTCCTATGAAAGTATATTTCAACATAATAATAATACTATCATTATACGAACTCTTCGAACACAGGTGTTGACCGTAAAAGTCACGGTTGTCACATTCTCCCCCAGTTAACAGAATTTCGTCCCGAAATTCAACTGGTATAATAGTTGACAAGTTCTTTTTCGTAACTTGATTCATGTATGATCATCAAGGGAAATCTAGTTTTCTAGATATAGCATGGAGATTTGACAAATCGAGATGTAAGAATAACCGAGAGTAGGTTACATCTAGTTAGGCTCAAAAGCAAATTGAATAATAATGAGAGAAAAATCCTTCGAATTCCAAAGAATCTATAGATAATTGATTTACTGAATCAGTCAAACGGTACACTGTTGATGTTATTCGGAAGATTAAGAAATCCGCCAAAGGATTGATCTACACAGGTATACAAAGTTGGTACAAATCTAGAATGATGTTATGTTACAAAATCCCGGTGATTTAGTATCCTTTTATAAGCAAGGAAAAGTATCATTCTGTTTGTTTCCATTAAGGAATACTATTATAAATAGTAACCATAAAATTTTAACAAGGGAGTTGCTATTAAGGTTCAAAGAATCGGTAGAATCACCACGACTCATTGGAATAAAAATGTATCACAGCGATAACAAATATCATAGGTTATAAAGGATGGTCATATCATGTACTTAGAATACAGAGAGATAACACCTCGTTAAAATGAAACTTGTCGTCAATACGAACTTTCTTAGGTTGTATAATTACGGATTCGTAGGTTAAACACCTTTTGAGACTCGATATACGATAAGCATCGTATATACCATTAAGCTCCTGAGGTAGTTTCAATTTGTACACAACAAGACCAATCAAATGATTATTACCAACCTCAACACAACAAAATGGTGTTCAACCTTTGTGTCAAAACAGAGCTTCCAATGGTGCTCATTTAATGGTAATGTGATCACTGTTAGTGTAAGGAAATCGGACCAAAGGTAAAAGAGTATCCAAATTACCACCAAATTCTATCACACAAGCCATGAGCATATCCTCCAAGGTATGAATAGTTCGTTCACTTAGACCGTCAGTTTGAGGATAGTAAGTGGTGCTCATATCTTAGCGCGTTCTCAAAGCTTTTGTAGTGTCTGCTAGAAATGGGATGTAAAGCGACTATCCGTATCAAAGATAAAGGAAACAGGCACTCCATGCTTGTTACAATTTCACCACAATACAGTCGAGCTAGCTTTCTACCTAGAACTCCTCTCGGATAAGTAGGAAATGTGCAGAGCTCGTTAATTGGTTAATAATGTCCCAAAATGAATTATAGCCACCCAATGTTCTAGGTAGGCCTAGTAACGAAATCTATTGAAATTTGTTCCAACATCCCTTTGTGGAATCTCAGGTTGTTGTATGTACTTATTGTTAGTAATAGTAATTACTCATAATGGTCGCGTCATAAGGCGACACAACATGGTTGGTGTGTATACAACATAACCGTATAAGTAGATACAAGGGAATTTTGAAAATCACCATGACAAAAGGACGAGATTCACACTTCTTGTACTAGAATTGAAGAGTGATGATTAGTCATTAGAGAGTGAATTAATAACGAGTAATCCGAGCTTACAGGTTTACAAAGCAAGTATATAATGAGTATCAATATGATTGTACCAAACTCGAGTCGTTAAACCAAAGATTAACAAACATAGAAGATTATACTAAGATTCTGTCGATATAAATTTGCTAAGAGTCAAATTTACTCAATCCTATGAAGTGTTATAGCAAATGAGTCATCATCATAAAATAGATGTCAGCGATGACCCGGTGCTATGTAACCTCACCACAAAGCATTAGGATTCGGTACTAACTCGCGTGTTAGTCTCGATATAATATAACCGTGTTTGATGATTTTTAACTAAAGGATCGTATACATATTGCCCAAGGTTAGTAATGAGTTATACTAAAAATCAAATCTCCACAAGATCTAGATATAGAAAGTGACTAATGATCTAGGACGATCTAATCAAGTAGATTAGTTAAAAGACTAGGTGCCAGTTCATTAGTTGGACATTGAATTAACTAACACCAGAAATCGAATTTGGTTAACGGTTAGAAATGGAATTCTGAAATTTTAACAAGAAGTCCATATTAAAATATGGTCTACTCCTCACATCGAGTCAGCCAAATTTGATAGGATAATATTAGACGTCTGCATCTTTCTTGATGTGCATTGAAATGATTCAGAAATAATCCACTATTCAGCTAGATGAGGAAATAAACAGTCATATTGTGGAAATAATCTCATAAAAATAGCGTCCCCCGAAAATGATTATGAGCTCGCTAATCCACAAAATGGGTAGACTTTGATATAATATCATTGTCAATTTAGCATGGGGTTTAATTCTTATAAAGTAGACGTCAGAAAATAGGGGAGGATCAAGTAAAACTTCAGGAATTTTCCAAATGTGAGGATGTCATGCTCATAGGTCCTTTAAAGATAATGCAATCTCAAGTGGATCTTCAAGAGAGCAGAGTCAACTATGATTCGTCACTTGTTCCTCTTCCTAGTAACGTACAACTTTAATCGGTTAAGAATTCGTAGAACACAAAAATAAATTCAAAATTGCTCTACTATGATTTAGGACACATCTTTCAAATGATAAGGTTTTCAAATTTCAACTTATGTCCTCGCTTTTCCATTAAATTCGATGGAAATGGACCATAAGGTTTCAAAGTTTGTCCTTAGATCTCGCGTTGAAGGGGGTCAAATAGATTATCTGCCAATAACTGGTAGTATAGTATGCCTGCAACTTTCTTGGCTTTCGAACGGTACCGTTATGACTTACCGTTTCGTATTTCACCCATACTGGTTATAGCCTTAAAATTCTTTGCATAAGAGTTTAAGCCATAAATTTGATGGAATGAGCGTTTAATGTCATAGATTCATATTCCTTAGAGCACGTGTTAAGAAGTTGTTTCTAAACAGTAGTTGCTCTAAGGCTTTCTAATTACACGAGGCTGAGAATAAGGGATACGTATACGTCTCTACCTAGTTGGAAATCAAAAAGTCAATCAACAAAATGACATTTGAGAGGGAACAAGTACAAAAAGGATATGAGACTATCCTATTCGGATCTATAAGAACAGTATACGTAGAGTAACAAATAGCGATAATCACCATAAATAAACTTTGAATGATTACTAATAAAATTTTTGGTACACAAAGAATCATTTCAATATAAAGTTTCATTTTCTCCATCAAAATGGTTTTCAATAAGACATCGAAGCGCCAGGAGAAACAAGATTTGCAAAACATATGTAGCAATGTTCACAAAAAAGGGCATTAGTTTCATACTAAGCCACAGCTATCCCAAAATAAAAAGTTTTTGTAAATCCAACTAAAAGAATCCTGGGCACAAGCCGCTCGGTGTCCATAGTAGAACTACAAATGATAAAAATAAACACGACAATGAACGTCGTAAAGATGGCTCCTCCCAAGTAAACAAGTTTCTCAAGTTAAGTTTCCACAATATAAGCGTCGCGGTTAAGAGAATCGGGATTGAGTGTACCAAATTACCATAGTGAGTGCAGAGCACTTGCAATGGAAATTTCAAGTAGGTGTAAGACTGAATTATTAAAAATATTTATCAGGAGTATACTGAGAATGACAAACACCGAAATAAGGATTTATACGAACGATCGTATAGAAAGGTTATATTGTCTAAGAAAAAGAAGCTTATATTTCTTTAATGAATTTCTCCATCATATTGTTACTCCATCGATATTAGAGTGCATTTGGATTATAAGATAAAATACGAGATTATACTGAGACCTCCGATGATAGTCGTACACTTACTCCAAGTGTCGAGCGTTGTAAAGTCCCATACTGAATTTACGTGGACAGTAAAATCTCAAGGGATATGATTTAGCAAGTAAAATAGATGAGAGAAAATCTTCATTGCTCAAGATTCAGTAAGGAGTTGATTAGATCAAATTAGAATTTCTCTTGTTCCTTCAGAACTGCGAGAACGTTACATGAAGATCTATTAGGGGAGTCAGAAATGTCGAGGTCTGATTCACGCTAGACCGAGAGTCGTCACATGCGTTGATAAACATATAACAAAATTGAAATGAGAAAATCTTTAGCTGGATCTAAAAAATGAAGCAATACTTAACAAATAATTGCCAAATCCGGTCCAAATACCGAGGTAAAACAACTGAGAACAGATCTATTCAGTGTCTCGGTCTAAATTGTCATGCACAATAAAACTTGATAAGAGTTTTGGATCCATTAAGATTCAAAGTTAAAAGAGACAATATAAATTCCCATGTCACCTGAGGTAGCCTATCGCATCATTCGATGTATTCGGCTCAACCCTAAGGTTACGATAGTTTCGATCAATATTCGGATGACTGGGAATCGGGACTAGAAATACAGATTAATCATGGACATTAACTCGGACAGTAAGACTCACTAGAGTTCTCATGCACTGCAGATTATGATTACGTGTGCACCCGTAATGATAATTTACTTTACATGGTCCCTATAGTGTTTCCATTATCCCAAGCTCTCAGCTAAAAAAAAGAAACTGAAATGTTCATTGGATCACGTCAACGTGTTGCACTTTCGCGTAAGAGTGTGGATGTTCTATCTATCACTTTTAATTATTTGTATCAATACTCATGGATCTGCAGACTAAGGCTGTTGTTGGATGGAGGTAATGATAGAGAGGAACAACCAGAGTCCTCTAATAAAATAAAAAGTGTGTGGTGGAAGTCAGGCAGTAATAATAGGGTAGAGATTCCTAAATCAGAGTCGAGCAAGTCATGCTACAAATTTGTACATATACGTGGATCCGATGATCCAACATAACAAAAAGTCAATGGGTCTCCTGACCCGTAGAGTTCTCTCCCGTTTAGTCCTGCTTCTCCACCTCGGGTTCCCTTTAGATCGAGCAATTATGGCTGCCATATCTCATGGCGAAAGTTCTAGCCATCCAATCCATCAGATCACCAAAGCAAGTATATACTGCACAAAGTGAAAAAAATATATGTTAAATAAGAAAGTCGACTCTAGAACTAGAGTAGATGCAAGTGCGGTGTAGGTACAGGTACAACTCGAGGTAACACCAAGACAGATAGAGGCGGATATAGATTACCGCAAACGTAACTGGAATCATCAAAGAGTACGCGTAGTGCCGTGACAACGACATGATTATGACGAAGCAATGTGTCGTAGATAAGCAAGAGGTAGTATGAAATGCACATATAATTCCTACGGTTCAATGCAATAAACTTAGAGTTATAGTCTAGGTCTAGTCTCGGGTAAACCTAATTCTCTATAACCAGTGCTCTGATACCAAGTCTGTCACACCCCAACAAGGCGGAAGTATGGGATGTAACCGGTATATCGCATTGAACACAAGTACAAGAGAAACTTAAAGGAAAATTGTGCATTACATTTAACCATACTACATACTTCTAACAAAAGTACAAATACAAGTAAAATCTCAAAAACAGTACAAAGTGTCTAAATGCCTGACTACAACCAAAGTATATAATCATAACTAGAAACAATAGTTCTAATCCAAAAGCGTGCCCTCATAAAAATCTTTTCTTCAATTCTGTTTACCTGAAAGAATGTTTCGAAAACGGGTCAACTATATAAATAGTTGGTGAGTTCGCAGATTTTACGACTCTATAAAAAGTTTCAGATAAAAAAATCCAAAGTGATCAAAAATCCATTGATCGAGTACACATGTATTAGACAACATATTACCATGAGCCGCAATCAAAGCCTCGAAAAAAAAAATAAAGTACCCCATACGGAAGTCTAATGCAAACAACTGCCTAAAAAAATTTGGCTAACTTTGCGCCCAAGTGACCCTACAAGTCTGGTTGGCATGACCAAACCATGAGCGGGGGTGTTAACCCAAGTAGTACTACTCAAAATTCCCAACGGCTACGCTCAGCTAATTGATTGCCTAAAAATTTGGGGACTTTAAGGCATTATAAAAAAAAATAACTCATGTAATCAATGTATCATGTAACATGTGAGAAAAAAATGAAACAGCTTTCCCCTAAAAACAGTAAAACAGTATGTAAAAAGGGGGCCGCGAAACTCACCTGGACAATGCGGGCGAGTGATGCGACACAGTCGACAAAAACCGATAAAATCCGAGTCCTAACAGGGTCCTACTAGTCAAGTGGACACAAACGATGCATTCAGGACTCCTAAAGGTTGTGACCAAGTCAACAAAACAAAAAGTGGCTATGTAATCGGTTACATACCCAAAACCTGTGCACGTGTTTACGAACCGTTAAGAATTGTAAAACCGGCTTTTATATGAATTAATAACCTTAAAAGTTTAAGTTTTAGATTTTAATAAATAACATCAGTAGTTAAAAAGTCACATTTGATAAAATCTCATGTCACAGTTTCGTATGATCAAAAACGCAGTTACGCGTGTAAAGTCCGGTTTACAGTTTGAAATTCAGATTCGTCCGAAATTAGGGTTTTAGTGTGATATTAGCACCCAATTTAAAAGTCAAATTTTATGTTTTAAATGGGGTTATACTTCTGCCCAAAATCCCTTAGAATTTTTATAAAATTAATTTTATATAAAAATTTTCCAAAATCAATAACTTTTTATAAAATTTAAATGGACCATAATTCCTAAACCATACTTAGACATATATTTACTGTTTAAAATTTATACAAACTGATCATATATATAAATAAAAATTTCTGACAAATTTTCATATTTTTTTAATATCCATATTATTTAATATGAATTTAATATTGTTAGAAATTTACATATTCGGGAAAAATAGCTAAACACATCAAAACTTTACCAAATTTTTACCTAATTAGTTTTAAGTCAATATAAGATCCCATACCAAGTTTCAAATCCTGATTTTATCCATAAGTATACAAACCATAAATCGTCCGTTTAAACTTTATAAATACTAAAAGTATACTTAAACAACTCCAATTTTCATAAAATTTGGACAGGAGTCTTAGTTCATCATACAACTATCACTGTCCAATTTTCAGAATTTTTCAATACTCATAAGTAGTTTTCCCAAATTTCCTAGCATTAAACTTGTGTGAATTTTAATAAATAATCTATAAAGAGTTAGATAACCAAATTTTCCAGATACTCATTTTAAAACATATAAACCAATTTTTGGGTGCTAGATCAACAATTTTTAAAAATTCATCAAAACAATTGTCGTATAAAAATAAATATATTAGTTTCATTATTTGTTTCACGTGAAACAGGGTTTGGTGTATAACCTAATAACCACTTAAAATATCAAATATCTCAATACTAAATATTTTTGGGTTCAATTCTCAACCAATGACTAATAAAACTATTCTAACATAAAATCAAAGCTTAACGGGTAAAGTTTATACTTTCCGTATAAATGGTTCGCGTACGCGGAACCTCCCGTATCACATGCAATATGAACCAAAAACACCATTAGGATCATTTTTATCTCCCGAGCATTCCCACGTGCTCAAAATTGACATGCAATGCCGTTTCGATGGCCATGCAACCCGATCAATTTCCTGTTTTCGATCTTAGAAACTGTTACAATCTGTTCGTATTCAAAAATATACTTCCCAAATCTGATCGGAATTTCCTTCAGTGAAAACATTCATATATGTTCTAAGAAACTACTGTCCAAAACTCGTCACGATCTAACGGTCGGATCTCCGGGGATCGACGATTCTTTGAGACCAAGTTTTTCAAATCCGAAAATCTGATCAGTCAAATTCGAGGGTATGAAAAGCATACCTAGAGAGCTCTGATCAAACATTCCTCCGGTGAGATTTTGCCTCTATGTGTTGACAAGATCATATCCAAAATTCATGCATTTCTAACGGTCGGATTTCCGGGGATCTTCCGATCTTTAAGACTGCGCATACATAAAACTTTTTGGATAGATTTTAAAAACTCTTTTTAACGAATTTAAGCAAGGATTTAGACAAATCTGAGCTTACCATTGCGTTCGTAGCGTCGAGAAATGGTTCTAGGAGAAAAACGGGCTTCGGCCGCTACCAGCAACCGCACCGAACTACCGTGAACCGCCGTCGGCCGCCACCGGACCACCGTGTAATATCCAAGATTTCCGACGAAATATTTTTTTTCAAAATCTGTTATAAATATAAATATTTAGAACCTATATTTATCTAATTTATATAACTATGCTTATGTAATTATAATTGAGGCTTATTTTAATATATATATATATATATATATATATATATATATATATATATATATGTAAAATATGCTTGATTCTTAAAAACTTTATAAACTTATAATTATATAAATAAAAATAATTCATAAACTTATTCTAAAATACTTAGACTCGTAAGCCATAAATCTTAGAAATTATGTTATGAATTTATAAAATAATAAAAGGCAATAAAACTTACATAACTTATTTAGTTTATTTTTTTTTTAAAAAAAAAATATTATTGTTTTATAAATTTCAGGGACCAAAACTGCCATTTTCTGAAACTGGTTTTAACCTAAAACTTAACTTTTAAGCGTAAAACGATAAAACTACAAACTTCATGGACTTGTTCTGTAATAAACCCAAACTTCCGAGACTGAATCCAGTCACGAGTTCGAGTCCCGTAGAAGCCGGTTTTCATCCCCTTTCATCGAAAACGCGTTTTCCGTCCAGGTTCGTTGTACCTCGGGCGTCGCCTTCCACATGCGACCGAAACCCAAGTCATTCCGAAACCCAATTTCGGTTATAATGACCGCGTGAGTCGAATTCAATTCCGTCTCGTTCATCCGCCAACTCCCTAACCAATTCGACATTTAAACCTCAAATCGCCTATAAATACCAGTCACGATCGACTAGCAACATCACCCTCTAACTACACAGACCCTCAATTTGGTCGTTCATCACCTACATTGCTCGATTCTTCGTCTCGACAGCCGACGGTCACCTTCAACCCGTTCTCACTCGTTTCAACATCGTTTAAGGTAATTCTTGTGACTATATTACTCGCATTCATGTATAGATCAAAAGCCCTCTGTTTAATTTCATTAACAGAGGGCAAATCGAATCGAAATTGGGCGATCAGATTCTAGGGTTCATATCGGATTTGGGGGTGATTCGGGAGTATGTTTGCCTTTTTCTTTTTCCATGTATTATACTAACGAGACCCGTAGTCGGGCGGTTAGTGTGCGTGTGTGTGCCTCGACCCGGTCAGTGACCCGGGTTCGAGCCTGGGTAAACCGGTTTTGCCCTTTTTATTTTTTTTAACCTTTTTAAAACAAGCTTTAAACCTTTTTATTATTTTTATAAAATATGTTACATTTTTATACACTTAAAAACAGAATCTTGTTTACGTTTTATAATCTGGAACTATTTTAATTAAATAAAACTTGTAATAAATAATTCTTTAAAAATAGTTTTAAACACTTAAAACTATAAAAATACTTTTAAAACTTTATAAAACTTATATTTTAAACAGGAATTATATTAATAATCAGAAACTATAAAATTATTTTATACTTTCTGAAATAAACATATTATTTAGTTTAAACATTAAACTTTAGTTTAACATTTAAAATTCAAGATTTATTTATTTAAATAAAATAAACATGCGTATTTTATATTAGAAAATCATAAAGTTATAAATTTATAAACATTATAAATAGATAACTTTAATTATTTATAAACTTATAAACCTTACTCGAATATTTAACGTTAAAATTATAGACTTATAAACTTTGAAACTTATAGATTAAAATATAAAACTTTACGAGAAATGCTATTGGACACTTTAATTAAACTATAACTATACTTCATTTGTTTTCATTTTTAACATTATAAAAAGTACTAATTACTTAAATGTTTGAAGAAATCGTAAATGGTTTGTATTCATTATTTCCAATTGAATGATTATTTATTCTTGATAATTATGTATTCTTAAAATGATTATCATAAAACCCTAATCATTATTCGTTAAATAATTATTATTAAAATGGCTATTTGTTTTCCCTAAATGACTATTGATAAACTTAAATCTAGTTTATCTTTTATTATCATTTTACTTCTAGATATTTAGAAGACTATTCTAATTGTAATCACCTAACTTGTGTAATTAATGGTGGTAAGATTTTAATAATTACTTTTATTAAACTTTGATATTCAAATATTGAAAAAAACTCTATTTTAGAGACTTACATAAACTTTATAAACACCAATCATTCACGTCTCCTATTTGAAACCCTAGTCGATCTTGAAATCCTAGATCCTTACCATAGACTTATAGGATCATACATAAATCTTTAAACTTGCATACTTAGTCTTACCGTGAGGATATTCTCCCTCCAAGTTTTGCAAATAATTATCCGTGTCGGATACTATTCATCATCCAAGTGAGTATACTTAGCCCCTTTTTCCTTTCTATACTTTTGGGGTGAAACTTGTTCAAAACTTTAAACTTATACAATTCTTGTACAACTATGACTAGATGCTTATTCTTATGTTAAACTTGAGACTTGTATGCTTAGATTAAACTTAAAACTAGCACATTCATTAGCTTTGATCAAGCCGATAGTAACAATGATAGATCTATTGTATTTGACCAATCCACCTTGATTGATTGACCCCTTCGGGGGGGGGGGGGAGCCCTTGGTGATTGTTACTAAACTAATCTTTAAACTTGAGACTTATAAGGGTAACCTGCGGGTTATGCCTAAACTTGGTTGGAGGTTTGAAGTGCACAATGTTTAAGATACTTGTTTTCTCATACTGACATTATAGAATGCATATATCATAGTGAATTGTAATTCTTTCCAAATACTTGTTAAACTTTGTCAAAACCTTTGTATCTCACCAACTATTTTGTAGTTGACAGATTCTTTCACATGTTTCAGGTTCTACATCATGAGGCTTATTTATGATCACATAGGATGATTTGGACATAGACTACTTATAAATTAAACGTTGTATTTCTTGATATGTTCCTTGCATTGAATCTTAAATTACTATTTAATGAAATATCGAAACTTTAATAGTCAACCTTGTGCTATTGAACAACCGTGTCAACCCCGACGTATAATCCGCCGTCGGTTGGGGTGTGACAGGTTGGTATCTGAGCCTTGGTTATAGGGAATTAGGTTATTAGACACATGACCTAGACTATAACTTAGGAGACCCAAACATGAGTTATCTCATGTCCTTTACTAGGAATTCTCTCCTCATTCTATTCTTAAATCTTATACGTGAACGCTTGGAGATTCTACGTTTCTACTTACCTACGTGCTACAAGAGTCTACTACGTCGAGGATACATTCTTAGGCTTTAAGTCTAATCCACCACTAAACTCTCGTCAAGAATATTTAAGTTCTAGATAATGTGTGAGAACTTGTGCGGACCGGAAGGGTGGATACCTGTATTCTGGGAAATTCTGTCAAGGAAAGCATTTCGTATAAATCCAAATCAACCGTTAGACCCGTATGCTTTCCTGGGAATTCTTGGGATGAGTATCCACTTATAGGAATGCATGACTTCTCTAAACATTAGTGAGCTTAGATCTCTCTTGATATGCCAAAATACTTACTTAGTGATATGCACTAAAAGAGTATCATCTCAAATACTATACACTTCATAAATTCATGATTCAAAAACTTTCCTCTATAACCCTTATTCTACGATTCTTAAGTCCCATCTTGTCACATGACATCATACTTACTCGTCATGACCTGAAGGAGTTACCTTCAAGGAGAAATTCTTACGAGATTATACTTAAAAACTACATACATAAACTTATATTTATAGATACTACCCAATAAACTTCGTGATCGTTGTAATACAACCCTTAAAACTATGTATTACTCTACAAATTCTCCTATTTTATGAATATAACACTTAAAGGGAAACCCTTGTGTTTCGTCTTATTTTCATCGCCCAACCAAACTAATCTAAATAACTCACTCAAACTTTTGCCACACTTTTATACATCTCAAAGTGTTTATACATCTTTAAACTTCATGATCCTTGTAATACCAGCACATTTAAAACTATGTATTGACATACAAGTCCTTTTTACAAACTTCATTATTTTATAAACTTGGCACATAAGGGGAAACCCTTATGTCTCATTTCATTTTTTTTTCGTCACTCAAGCAAACTTCATTTTATGACTAACTCAAAACTTTGTTACACTTTTAATCTCAAAACCTTCATACGTCCTTAAAACTTACACATCACTGTTTCTTGTAAACAAAAAAACTTAACGTCTTTTAAACCTAAAATACACTAACAAAAGGATTAGTAACCTGATCGTTTTCCCGCAAGGGAAGAAGCCTACTATGGAATAGACAAGCTCCACGTTTGAGACTCTAAGCCCACAATGAACCTCGACATAGTACCATAAAACCCAAACATCGATGACAATAACTAAAAAGTTGTAGACTCATGGGGAAATCCTGGCTAGGAAAATAGGGTACATAAGTGAGTCCTCGTGACCCACCCCTTTCTTCCGGGAATTTTCCTCGTTAGCCCATCAACTTCCAATTAAAACTATTTTTGAAAATATTACTGTGATAACTCAGTATTACGTATAAAACTTTTGAATATATTTAACCAACTTACTTACAACCTTTCTTTCTACCCTCTCTCTTGCTAGGTAATGGACTCACACTCACACTCTTCACCAGTGTATCGTCCGGGAGGAGAGTCCGACCGTGAAGAGAGCAGCGAGTTGCCGGTGTACCAGCCAAGTCCCTACCCTAATGCTAGGGCAAGAGCTGAGCTCAACACCAATTGGATCAGAAACCCTAGGACATCACCACCGAGAAATCCTTATCAACCACCTCATCTTCACCACCGGTTCTCATCACCACCAAGGGACCCGTACCTAGCACCTACCCCTACCCTAAGGGCTAGGCATGCCGGAGTACGTGCCGTGGCAATGGGGATCCCGGTGCCTAACATTCCTAGGTTTCTGGAAACCGAAGAATTTATGAGGAGGCAGATAGGGCATAGGGCACAGCACGACCTGTTAAACCAAAGGATCAACGACCTGGCCAATCAAATCTGGATCCAGGAAGAAAAGATCGTAACTTTGGAGGAAGACAGAGAAATCCTCGAGCACCGCACCGAGACCACTAGGGCAGAGGCTAGGTTTGCCATCTGGGTAACACTAGTAGTTCTTGTGGTAGTACTTGTCTGCTTTTTAGTGGAAAGTTACCTAAGGCGTGCATGAAACCCCTATTTTCCTTAATTTTAATTTTCCGTTTAAAGACGAATGTCTTATGTAAGGGCTAGAAGTCCCAATTTTGAAACGTTTAATGAAAGTTATTTTGAAATTTCATCTTGTCATCATTTACTAGTTTAACTTTCCTTTTCATCACTACAAACTTAACACTTCTTACCCAAACACTTCCGTCAAGAGTATCTCACGTTAATACTTGAGATAATTAACAACGTTGCATTAAACTATAAAAAAAAAATCCTAAGTGACACACGCATACTTGAAGAATAAACTTTGAACAAACCTCCTAATTCGTAAGCACTCTTTTAAAAACAACTCGACTTACGAACCATTGCCGTAATCAACTATGATCATTACCCCTCATATAGACTTCACACTTCTAAACTTGACCAACTTTTCGTTTGACAATCATACATACCTTTTCATAAGTCTTACTTATACTATTTATCAATGTCCAACTCGTCATTTTAAACGTCCTAATTACACTCTATATAAAAGAAAACTATACCTGCTGTTGTGAAACAAGATAAATCATTTGTAAACACACTATCATAAACCTTATCAAAACTTTTCCCTTTACCCTATGCTAGGAAACTTTCCTCATTCAACCGTTGTCACGTAAAAGATTTGCTATGAATCACAACGGAGACTAAAAGCTTAAATGCACGTTATTAAAAACATTAAACTTCGTATACACAACTATAAGGTCAGAGACTTTTGAGTCATGTAAAACTTGTGCAAATACTCAATCCCGTATTCTTAAAACTAAAACATGATCAATAAAGAATCATGTAAAGCTTAATACTGAAACTTGAAACTCAACTGACTTATCCTATTTTCAAACTCATACTTGGATTCTTAGTCTTGAAAACTTTGTGTGTCCATCTTAACTAAACCCTATAAGACTTGATAAACGTACATTCCATATATACGAGAAAACTTCACTCTGATACTAGACACTAGCAGGAAGGAGAACATTACTCCCTTTAGCAGAGTACATCCTCTGACTCCTATCTAAACCAAACATCAGGATCCACTAATCTTCTGGATAACTCGAATCTTCTGTGAGAAAGCGTATAACGGTTAACCTTGTTCCAAACGCTGTCCCTCACCTCTCTTAAATACTAGAGTATTTAGGTAACCGTTTTATACTCAAAACGTAATCGTATACTTCTATACACTGAGGCTGAACTAAGAGACTTTAAACTATCCGATGTTTAATGTATTCTTGTTCAAACAAAATTTAAACTATTTTTATGTTTGACGTATTCTTGTTTAAACACAATTTAAACTATTCTATGTTTGATATATTCTTGTTCAAACATAATTTAAACTATTCTATGTTTGACGTATTCTTGTTCAAACATGATGAACGTATGAGACTTTAAGCTACTCCATGTTTGACGTATGCTTGTTCAAACATGATGAACGTATAAGACTTTTAAACTACTCAAGGTTTGATGTATTCTTGATCAAACCCGAGGGAAAGTGTAAAGACTTTAAACTACTCAATGATTGAAGTATTCTTAATCAGTCACGAGGAAACTTTGAAACTTTAAATCTTGTCACATTCTTCTCTCTTTAATCATTGAATGACGTTTTTCTCTAAGGGACCCGTTAATCAATGATCACTCTTACGTGGAAACACTAGTCGTGAGTTAAATAAATTCTTGTACTCTTTCTTGATCCACACCCAAACGGAAGGACCTATGCGGACTATGCGACTATTTAAATGCTTGCGGGTGCACACGTAAGTATGAAAATCAGCGTATGGAAAGACATAGTAAACTCTGTCGTGTGCTACGATCTAAGACTTATCGTAAAAGGGAGCCACGGAACTTAGGTACCGTAGCAATCCTTAGACGTATTAGTCTACAAACTCAAATTCTTAAACTATCATCGAATCCATCCTGAGTGATACATCTCACTGTAAATCTTGGATAGAAATTCAACAGTCACCCTCTCCAATGCTTTTGAAAACGAATCTTCATCTATCTGAATAAAACTATATACTTCTTAGTGAAACTCTTGGCAACCGTATGCTTTGAAACTTAGAAACCTAAGCAAACTTTTTCTCATTATCCTTGTGCGTATCAAAGACTTAAATCCTGAACTAAACCCTTCTACCTTAATTTCGGGACGAAATTTCCTAAAGTAGGGGAGACTGTAATATCCAAGATTTTCAACGAAATATTTTTTTCCAAAATCCGTTATAAATATAAATATTTAGAACCTATATTTATCTAATTTATATAACTATGCTTATGTAATTATAATTGAGGCTTATTTTAAATATATATATATATATATATATATATATATATATATATATATATATATATATATGTAAAATATGCTTGATTCTTAAAAACTTTAAAAACTTATAATTATATAAATAAAAATAATTCATAAACTTATTCTAAAATACTTAGACTCGTAAGCCATAAATCTTAGAAATTATTTTATGAATTTATAAAATAATAAAAGGCAATAAAACTTACAAAACTTATTTAGTTTATTTATAAAAAAAAACATATTATTGTTTTATAAATTTCAGGGACCAAAACTGCCATTTTCTGAAACTGGTTTTAAACTAAAACTTAACTTTTAACGTAAAACGATAAAACTACAAACTTCAGGGACTTGTTCTGTAATAAACCCAAACTTTCGAGACTGAATCCAGTCGCGAGTTCGAGTCCCGTAGAAACCGGTTTTCATCCCCTTTCATCGAAAACGCGTTTTCCGTCCACGTTCGTTGTACCTCGGGCGTCGCCTTCCGCATGCGACCGAAACCCAAGTCATTCCGAAACCCAATTTCGGTTATAATGACCGCGTGAGTTGAATTCAATTCCGTCCCGTTCATCCGCCAACTCCCCAACCAATTCGACATTTAAACCTCAAATCGCCTATAAATACCAGTCGCGATCGACTAGCAACATCACCCTCTAACTACACACACCCTCAATTTGGTCGTTCATCACCTACATTGCTAGATTCTTCGTCTCGACAGCCGACGGTCACCTTCAACCCGTTCTCACTCGTTTCAACATCGTTTAAGGTAATTCTTGTGACCATATTGCTCGCATTCGTGTATAGATCAAAAGCCCTCTGTTTAAGTTCATTAACATAGGGCAAATCGAATCGAAATTGGGCGATCAGATTCTAGGGTTCATATCGGATTTGGGGGTGATTCGGGAGTATGTTTATCTTTTTCTTTTTCCGTGTATTACACTAACGAGACCCGTAGTCGGGCGGTTAGTGTGCGTGTGTGTGCCTCGACCCGGTCAGTGACTCGGGTTCGAGCCTAGGTAAACAGGTTTTGCCCTTTTTATTTTTTTTAACCTTTTTAAAACAAGCTTTAAACCTTTTTATTATTTTTATAAAATCTATTACATTTTTATACACTTAAAAACAGAATCTTGTTTACGTTTTATAATCTGGAACTATTTTAATTAAATAAAACTTGTAATAAATAATTCTTTAAAAATAGTTTTAAACACTTAAAACTATAAAAATACTTTTAAAACTTATATTTTAAACAGGAATTATGTTAATAATCAGAAACTATAAAATTATTTTATACTTTCTGAAATAAACATATTATTTAGTTTAAACATTAAACTTTAGTTTAACATTTAAAATTCAAGATTTATTTATTTATTTATTTAAATAAAATAAACATGCGTATTTTATATTAGAAAATCATAAAGTTATAAATTTATAAACATTATAAATAGATAACTTTAATTATTTATAAACTTATAAACCTTACTCGAATATTTAACGTTAAAATTATAGACTTATAAACTTTGAAACTTATAGATTAAAATATAAAACTTTACGAGAAATGCTATTGGACACTTTAATTAAACTATAACTATACTTAATTTGTTTTCATTTTTAACATTATAAAAAGTACTAATTACTTAAATGTTTGAAGAAATCGTAAATGGTTTATATTCATTATTTCCAATTGAATGATTATTTATTCTTGATAATTATGTATTCTTAAAATGATTATCATAAAACCCTAATCATTATTCGTTAAATAATTATTATTAAAATGGCTATTTGTTTTTCCTAAATGACTATTGATAAACTTAAATCTAGTTTATCTTTTTTTATCATTTTACTTCTAGATATTTAGAAGACTATTCTAATTGTAATCACCTAACTTGTGTAATTAATGGTGGTAAGATTTTAATAATTACTTTTATTAAACTTTGATATTCAAATATTGAAAAAAACTCTATTTTAGAGACTTACATAAACTTTATAAACACCAATCATTCACGTCTCCTATTTGAAACCCTAGTCGATCTTGAAATCCTAGATCCTTACCATAGACTTATAGGATCATACTTAAATCTTTAAACTTGCATACTTAGGCTTACCGTGAGGATATTCTCCCTCCAAGTCTTGCAAATAATTATCCGTGTCGGATACTATTCATCATCCAAGTGAGTATACTTAGCCCCTTTTTCCTTTCTATACTTTTGGGGTGAAACATGTTCAAAACTTTAAACTTATACAATTCTTGTACAACTATGACTAGATGCTTATTCTTATGTTAAACTTGAGACTTGTATGCTTAGATTAAACTTAAAACTAGCACATTTATTAGCTTTGATCAAGCTGATAGTAACAATGATAGATCTATTATATTTGACCAATCCACCTTGATTGATTGACCCCTTTGGGGGGGAGCCCTTGGTGATTGTCACTAAACTAAACTTTAAACTTGAGACTTATAAGGGTAACCTGCGGGTTATGCCTAAACTTGGTTGGAGGTTTGAAGTGCACAATGTTTAAGATACTTGTTTTCTCATACTGACATTATAGAATGCATATATCATAGTGAATTGTAATTCTTTTCAAATACTTGTTAAACTGTGTCAAAACCTTTGTATCTCACCAACTATTTTGTAGTTGACAGATTCTTTCACATGTTTCAGGTTCTACATCATGAGGCTTATTTGTGATCACATAGGATGCTTTGGACCTAGACTACTTATAAATTAAACGTTGTATTTCTTTATATTTTCCTTGTATTGAATCTTAAATTACTATTTAATGAAATATCGAAACTTTAATAGTCAACCTTGTGCTATTGAACAACCGTGTCCGCCCCGACGTATAATCCGCCGTCGGTTGGGGTGTGACACACCGCCGGACCACCACCAGCTCCAGCCCTCTCTCTCTCTAATTTCTTTCAATGATTTATCAAATGAGAAAGAAATTAGGGTAGTGGGGTATTTATTTCCCTCATGGTCTCTGATCGCGTGCCGGTTTCTCGCTTAAACGAACCCGATAAAAAAATAGAGGCGTTATTTTTTTTTTCAAAAATAACTCGTTAGAATTTAATATTTTCTCTCGAGTCCTTGCGTCTCGTAAATATATATCCTTTCGGATTTAAATTGAATTTTACGAAACTGCTCGACTCGGGTGTTAACACGTACAGACTTGAACTTGATCAACTTTTTGACATTATAACACCAAAATAAATCTTGCTATTATCTTCCGTTCACTAACGAGTTCCTTTCGTATGAAAGTATATTTCAACATAATAATAATACTATTATTATACGAACTCGTCGAACACAGGTGTTGACCGTAAAAGTCACGGTTGTCACATTGGCCCAGTTAGTATAATATGGCGGAGCAACCTTTTCAACCTCCAAGGAGATAGCACGGATAAAATCAGAAGCGTTCGGACCCACGAACTTGTAGCCACTGGCATGAAGTTCAACATCAATGGGAAGAGGCTTCGTCCCATTTTCCTCAAATTTCTTATATAATTTGAGGTTTTTGCCTTCAGAACACCTTTTTTGTGAGGCACTACCTACATTGACATATGAAAGTTAGGCAATTATAAAGACATCTATTAAACACTAACAAGTAACTTACCAACAGATCCACTCGCACAACCCGAGTCTAAGTTATACGGACCCCCATATCCACCGTCTCCACCATCACCACCGTGTGATTGCGTCGTCGTTGCCATTATTTCTACAACAAAAATAATTAGTAAGTATAAATAATTAATAATTAACAAAGACAAATATAAATACATTTATTAAACACTAATACTACATTTTTAACATACATTCAATCAGAATCATCACTACAATAACGTGTGTCAACATCATCATCATCTTCTTCTTTTTCGTCGTCATTTATTTTATCTGAATTGTATGCATCTTCTTCATCTTCTACATCATCATTAATAAAACTTTCATCGAGATCAATCGAGGCAACATGACTTGGGTCACCACCCTCATTTAAAGTTGTACGCATGGGCAAGTAGCCTAAGTCGACAACCAAGTTACCAAAAAATGATTGAGTTTCCCGTGTAATAGATTGATTGCCTGCATGGGGAATCAGGGCAACATGACTTGATTCACCATCTTCGCATCCGGTGTCGACAACCAAAGTATAATCATTTATTGAGTGTCGTGCAATATATCTATCTCATTAACAACACTAGGATGATCCCAAAGCTTCGGATGGTGAACGTTCTCAACAACCCTCCATTGGCCAGTGGTTCGTGAAGGATCTTGAAGATAGAACACTTGTTTAGCCTGTGTGACTAATATATATTGGACATCATCATACCATTCTTTGCCAACATACCATTCACGGCCGATGTCAATTATGATAGTATTGTTTTGCTTAATTAATCTTTTACCTCTTGTGTCGAACCATATACAACGTAATAGTACAACCGAGTAACCATCAATGTAGTTCAACTCTATGATCTCCTCTAGTTGACCATAAAATGGAGTATCGTCTTCTCCTATTGTAACCACACCACTGTTCTGAGTAGTGCGTCGGGAATCACGATTTTGTACCACAAATCTAACACCATTGAATATGCAAGCAGTGTAAGAATATACGTACAAGGGACCATGTGCCAATGCCCTTAATTCTTTATTATTGGGTGTGGAAGATGAAGATGAAAATACATTTGCTTCATAAAATGGAGTATTGTCTTCTCCTATTGTAACCACACCAATGTTCTGAGTAGTGCGACGGGAATCACGATTTTGTACCACAAATCTAACACCATTGACTATGCAAGCAGTGTAAGAATATGCGTACAAGGGACCATGTGTTCAAATCCTATCGACACGCATTACAACAACGTCTACACGGGCAAAATGCTCTACCTCGACTATCGACATGGTTCTTGGTCGTCTCTATAAAGTTGCGAAGACCGCTTAAGAAAACCGGAGAATTCCGATTTCCCAGTGTAACCTAGCTTTTATCAATTGCCATATCTTGTGTCATAAACATACACATATACGTGCATGTAATAAATGATATAAATGAATGTATATGATTTGATCGGTACTCTAAGGCGGTGGATCCTAACCCACTTTTTGAATATTCTATCTCATATGTATACATTTTATCGAGTTGACTATTTAAGAAAAAATCACCAGCATTTCCCCTTAACTCCCCAAGTATGCAGATAAACCGCAAACTCGAAGGAGTAAGGAGAAATAGCTACCAATTTTATCTTAAATGTCAACCCGTTAAAATGAATACATATCCTAAATGAGATAGAATATTCAAAAAGCAGTCACGAAGGGGCCAATCCAAAATTTATTTCTATTATATAAATTTTGGACGGGTATATTTTAAAGGGTTATCCTAAATAAACATACTGGTGTACACAAAGACGTGAATAAATGACATTAGGGGTGTAAGCCTTTTTCTTATTTATTTTATAAAATTATAAAATATATATTTTTTTAATATATAACTAATAGTATTTATAAAATTATGATAAACGACCCGTTTACACCATAAATGAAATAAATAATTAACTACACAAAGGTAAAAAAAAAGTCGGGATACATACTTTAAATAAGTTCAATGAAACACAAATATAATGTTATTCCCACCTCGTCAACGCAACGAGTTCCGATCATGTAACAAAATTAAATAAAGTTACATATACATACACACTTATATATATACATACACAATTATATAGATACAAATCATAAAAAATAGATACACACAATTATATACATAAACATACAAACATATATATACATACATACACACAATTATATACATGAACATACATAAAAAAAAATATATACCTACAAACATACATACATCCGTTGAACATAAACAAACATACATATAAAAATACATATATAAGCATATGAATAAATACCCTCTTATATACCTACACATCACAATTACATACATACATAAATAAAAACTCAATTACATAATTACAAACATATATATACAAACATACATACACATATATACATTCATATTAACTAATCATCATAAACACAAATTACACATATACATACAAACTAATCATCCAAACTAATGATCATAAACACAAATTACACACATACATACACATACATACAAACTAAACATTCAAACTAATCATCATAAACACAAATTACACACATACATACAAACTAATCATCGTAAACACAAATTACACACATACATACACATACATACAAACTAAACATTCAAACTAATGATCATAAACACAAATTACATACATACATACACATACATACAAACTAAACATTCAAACTAATCATCATAAATACAAATTACACACATATATACAAACACTAATTTACATAAACTAAATTATATAAAATAATCACACATCTAAACCAAATGACATAAACTAATCGTAATTTAATAATTTCATCATACATACAAATATACATACTCATACATACATAACACATACATACAATAGGGGTGTAACCCTTTTTCATCATAAAATTACATAAATAAATATGTATAAATGCCCTAATTTTATCATAAAATTAAATAAATATTTATAAAATCGCACATCTAAACCATATACATACATACATACAAATAAACACAAACATATACATACAAACATACATCTAAACCTAATTTGTTGAAAAATTACTAACTAAGTTTGCAAATTAGCTTCAAATAGCTTTGAATCCTCCAAAAATGGTTAAAGATTCAAACACCTAACAAAAATCAGAGAAATTAAGCCAAAAACCCAAAAATATTGATTTTCTTTTCAAGATTGAAACATAGATGTTAACTCACCTCAAAACCCGAGAGATTGGTGAAGATTGCTCCACAAAATACCCAAAAATCGTGAAATCGCCGGAGGGAGAGAGAGTTGGAGTGATTTGGGGTTTTTTTTGGTGGAAATGGGAAGCAGAAAGCTGTTTCCTGGGTTAATTTGCGCCGAGACCTATACCGACGACATGTCGTCGGTATAGGCTAGCATGTCAGCGCTATAGGTTGCCTGTACCGACGACATGTCGTCGGTATAGGCTTCGTAGGGTTTTGACCAGTCAATAAAGTAAAAAAGCCTATGTCGACGACATGTCGTCGGTATAGGGCATTCCAGAATTTTTTTAATTTAAAAAAAAAATTTGACCGACGAAAAATTATTATATTAAAAAAAGAAAAAGAAAATCAAAATTACCCTATACTGACGACGGTATAGGTTTTCCCCAATAATTCATTGGGCGCCATGTTTTCCCTCCATCTGGCTCAACCCTGTACCGACGACATGTCGTCGGTATAGGGTCTCCTCACTCAAATTTGGGATTAGCCTATCTCGACGACATGTCGTCGGTATAGGGTGACTTATCCCGACGACAAGTGTCGTTGATATAGGCGGCGTCGACACAGGGTGAATTCCTTGTAGTGGTAGTCTAAAATATTTAGTCTCAAATGTGTGATAATCATTAGTTAATAAAAATAATTTAGGTCCAAAATTTCAAACCAAGTTCATTATTTATTTGGCTACTTTTTTTTACTCTAAAAAATTCAAGCCCAATTGGTTTTAAAACAGAAAAAACCGAAACCGAACCGAAAACCGAAAAAAACGAAACCGAATGGTTTTAAAAAACCCAAAACCGAACTTTCGGTTTTCGGTTTGGTTTTACCCCAAAACCGACCCATGCACACCCCTAAAACCGGTTAAACGATAACAAAAGTTAATTATTGAAACTCGACTGTGTTCAATTTTTCGTGCTAGTTAAAACTGTTGCGTTTTTGTAAAGACTAAGCATGCTCTTATATAGTCCATGGATGATGGACTATCTTCCGGCACATCCTACGAAGAGCGCGCCTACGATGCATCGGTTCGTTCGCAATAGTTTTTGGCTAGCGACGAAGACGAGTAAAAATAAAACGATGAAGACGACGAATAAAATAAAAATAAAAAAATTAAGTTTAATATTGTATTTCTTTAGTTATATAACTATTAAAAATAAATAAAAATTAATGTTTTTTAATTATTTAAAAAAAATTATATATTGCGTTGATTTACACAACTTTCTTTACTGTACTCCGATTTTATACGTAGAAGAAACTTATCATTGGCGTCAAACACCAACCATCGTTTCAAAATTAATTATTTATCCAATTGACGCGATCAACTCCTTACATGGAATGTATAACAGCGTGCTTAGTCATTACATAAACGTAACAGATTTAAGTCGCATAGGTGAAATATGTGATTAAAGCAAATAGCAACGAAAACGATAGATCACATGACTAATTACATGACCTACATTATCTTTCTTTTGGGTTCAAATGGCTCATTACTACAAAGTCAACAAGTCAACAAAAGTTGAATATGAAGTTTGATACCTACTTCACCAATAGGGTAGCTCAAATGCATTTAATCAGGTTGACTTTAGCACAAGAATCAGTCAACACTCATTGGGGTAATTGAGATTCAAAAATATCACCTTTGATGGTTCTTGGTTCGGTCATTTCACCGACACTCTTTATATCTTCAACATTTAACAAGGTTTCTAAACTCTCTCAGTTTATTTTCATTTTTTCTTTTAATAACTGATAACTTATACACTCTTTAATTTTAATTCTAAATCTATAATTTTTGTCCATCATTTGACTTGAACCTTCAACTATCTAGGAAGGAACACGTTTCCTACACATATTGGTATCACTGGACAGCGTATGTCCTTTGATCTCAACTATAAATATAAATTTTTACTTGTTTAAAATATGACTAGAATATTATTGGATATCTTGACGTCAACAGAACAATATTTGAACGATGAATAAGCTTAGTAACAACAACAACAATAATAACAAATGAACACATAAATTTAACATGATTCAGTTGATTTATGTTATTAGAGTACATCATCAATCAAACTAGAGAAACTTTTTTATTTATTTCAAGTTTTGTATTTATAATTTATAAAACTGTTTATATAACATTCGAGTCATTATTAATGACTTATTCCGTAAAACTTAACCGAGATCAAAAGGTACCTATATTTCATTCTAGCTATTCTAATTTTAACAGGACCTAACAAACACCTGAGCCCTAGGCGCCTTTGTAACGGCAAACAAATGCTTCCGACTATCACAAAGTCCGTGACTCGAACACATAGAAGTACTATGATTGATATTTTTAAAGAATTAAGTGAATGTTGCCATTAATTTAAGTGCATATATTGGTCGTTAACTCTTAAAGAACATCTTATTTCTACCATAACTGCGTTTTATTTAATTATATTTGTTAGCAAAGTACTGAGAGGATCGACTAAGCTTTTAACTAAAGGTCAGATGACAAGAGTTGATAAGAAAAGAAGGTCAGATGGAAGAAGTCTTCCATAGAACATGGCAGATATAAAAGCGATAACAACATCGCCTTAAATGCACATATATCATCCATCTATACATTTCTTATCTTCATATCCAACCAACTAAAATTACAAATTTAATAAACTTAATTCTTTTTATTACGGTGATCACAAGATTAAAAATACAATTAATTTAAATAACTGTCAACTCTTGACCATTTTATAACTTAGTAAATACGTTGAACTTCATATTTTCAATTGGATAATATTAAATTTTTCTTTAATTAATATCATTGCCGTTCAAAAAAAATATATAATATCAAAATATTTAGGTGATTTGTGTCTTTTAATACAACAAATCACTCAATTATAAATATATTCTTTTAACATACACCCATTTAAAAGTGTGTGTAGAATTAATAAGTGGTAATTGGTCATCCCAAATGAGTTTAAAGTGATACAGAGTGGAAATTTATAATGACATGATGTGTGAGGAGTTTTAAGTATTTACGAGTTAAGAGTCCTTTTTTTTGATATCCCCATCAGTTGGCTCATATCCCCAACGACTCAACGCGTTGGCAAACAATAAATCAACCCTAACCCTAATGAAGGCATTCATTGCTACGTAGTTGTGTGCAAGTGGATATGAGCCTACATGCCTATATAATCCAAGTTTCTGAAACACTACATACACCAAAGTTTAAGTAATTGAGTCATATAGAATGAAGTTATCTCAGAAATGGGTTTGCACGTTGCTTCTTATTATCAGCATTGTGGTTCAAATGAGTGTAATTACTCATGGAGATGAAAGAATCGAGACTGCGGGATGGGGTCGTGACAGATGTCGATACAGCCGGAGAGGATGTGGACGTTTTGGAGGTCGGAGGGGTGGAGGACTTGGCGGAGGTGGTGGATTTGGTGGAGGTGGTGGAGGAGGGCTAGGTGGCGGTGGAGGAGTTGGAGGTGGAGGTGGATTAGGTGGTGGAGGCGGACTAGGCGGTGGAGGTGGTGGCGGATTAGGTGGTGGAGGCGGTGGCGGATTAGGTGGTGGAGGCGGTGGCGGATTAGGTGGTGGAGGTGGAATTGGAGGGGGTTCAGGTAAAGGTGGTGGATTTGGAGCTGGTGGGGGAGTAGGTGGCGGTGTAGGAGGTGGTGGCATTGGTGGAGGTGGTGGTGGTGGAAGTGGGGGAGGCGGTGGTCTAGGTGGAGGGTCAGGTAAGGGTGGTGGGTTTGGAGCAGGAGGCGGAGTAGGTGGTGGTGCAGGAGGTGGTGGCATTGGTGGAGGCGGTGGAGGAGGAAGTGGTGGAGGTGGTGGTATAGGGGGAGGGTTGGGTAAGGGTGGTGGGTTTGGAGCCGGAGGTGGAGTAGGTGGTGGTGCAGGAGGTGGTGGTATTGGTGGAGGTGGTGGTGGAGGAAGTGGTGGAGGTGGTGGATTAGGGGGAGGGTCAGGAAGTGGTGGCGGGTTTGGAGCTGGAGGAGGAGTTGGTGGCGGTGGTGCTGGAGGTATTGGTGTTGGTGGTGGTGGCGGTGGAGGTAGTGGGGGAGGAGGTGGTGTAGGAGGAGGTTCAGGAAGCGGAGGTGGATTTGGAGCCGGTGGAGGAGTTGGTGGTGGTGCAGGAGGTATAGGTGTCGGTGGTGGTGGTGGTGGAGGTAGCGGTGGAGGTGGTGGTATAGGTGGAGGTTCAGGTCAAGGTGGAGGATTTGGTGCTGGAGGTGGTGTTGGAGGAGGAGGTGCAGGAGGCCTAGGGGGAGGTGGCGGTGGTGGTGCTGGTGGAGGCGGTGGGCTAGGTGGTGGAGGGGGTTTGGGAAGTGGCGGTGGACTTGGTGGAGGTTTGGGAAGTGGAGGTGGGCTTGGTGGTGGTCGTGGTGGCGGAGTGGGAATAGGTGTAGGCATTGGAGTGGGAGTAGGAGTGGGCGGTGGTGGCGGTGGTGTTGGAACAGGTAGCGGCTTCGGTGGTGGAGGAAACTAAAAGTTTCTTTCGATAGTGTAAAATTATATTTTGTATGTGGATTTAAATGAAATGTATGTAAGATTTTAAATATAATGCTTGCATGTATCTCATATCATTCTATAATAACTTTTAAATATTAAAGATGTGAGTCTAGATTTAATATTCATAGAACTAGAACGTATTAAATTATTTGCGGATAATAAAATGTATATAACATATAAATTTATTTAAGATAATCACATTTAAAAAGTCAAGCATGCACATTGATTGTCAACATTTAAAAACTGTCATTTATATAGTAAAAATTGTGGTCGGCTGTTAGCCTAGAATTGCAAAGGAAAGTAAAGGGAAAACAGGTTTAACAGTCGTTAGATTGTTAACGACTTATAGGATATTTCAATATAGCCCTTTATAAGAATACACAATTGAAATACTATGCTAAACTATCATTTAAAGTGCCCCTCCCTAACGACATTTTTATCCTCAAACATGGAAATGAGGAATCAAAGCTAGAATTCATCCAAAAACTCCCAGGTAGCATTTGTAATGGTCACGTCACACAAATGGACAAGAATCTTCAGTCATCTTGTTTCCTTGTCGAACTAGTTGTTTATTGAGAACAACTCGTGGTTGTAGATGAAAATGAGGAGTTGCCGGTAGTGGTCAGACCTGATGATGAGCACCATGAGCTTATTTGAGAAGGGAAACATGAAAAGTTGGATGGATGGATGACTCTAGTGGTAAATCCAAATTGTAAGCGACGGTCCCAATCTTTTCATGAATCAGATATGGACCATAGAAACGAAGAACCAACTTCTAATGGCTATGAAACTTTAAGGATTTCTTCACAAAAAGGTTGAAGATTATACGAAGACCCAATCACCCTGTTTGAAGGTGCGCTAGTAAAAACCTGAGCAACAATATGTGGATGTCCTATTATAATGAAATGCCCATATTTAATAAGTCAGCCTACTACTACTAAAATAGTACTTTTCCCATTCACTTTTTAAGCATTCTCGATAGCTTATTTATCTTTATTCTTATAATTACATTAAAAATTACTATTTTTTCTCTCTCATTTTCAATTAAATAATACATTTTATAACTTTATCATTACTTTTTCTCTCTCCTTCACTCAAAACCATTTTCATAAAATATTAAAAAATTTATACAGGTGAACAATTTTTTCACAAAAATACAAAAAAATTATACATTTTCTCTCTCATTCACTCTTAACCACTTTAAACCACTCAAAAAAATATTCAAAACTCGCTAACAAAAATATAAAGAACCTGTTGTGAATGCTCTTAGGGATTAATAAGGGTTCTAACAATCCCGGTATAGCAATAGTTTCATACTTTACTCTTTGACAATTAGAACATTCTTTGATGTATTTCTGCACATCCTTGGAGTAGCCTATCCAATATACTAGTTCTTTAAGCCCGACTAATGTAGTTTATAACCTTAGTGCCTCATATAGGAGAAGAATGGCATATTTGAATAATGCCAGTCTTAAAAGAGCATCTTGGCCAATCAAAAACATGTTTTTCCTCCTTAGGGCATTCCCATCTCATTGTTTGTGTTTGATGTCTTTACCTTGCTTGATATAGGGTATTATTTAAGGCTGACGTTTATCAAAATAATCAAGATTTATACGCAAGTCAAAGATGCAATTGCAAGACAAAAATTCCAAACAACAGGTCACGTGTTTGGAACACAACCTTTATTTATTATAGAGTATAGATTAATAGAAATATTAAAACACAACGGCTTAGGAACAGTGTTTTTTGTTTTTTCTAAACTCTTTTTCTGTTTATAAAAGAATGAAATATGTTTTTTTCTGAACTCTTTTTCTGTTTATAAAAGAATGAAATATGAACTAGATAAACAAATGTCTCTTTTGGTGTAGTGGTAGTACAATTTGTTTTGCTTTTCAACGTGAGAACTAGTAATACAAGAAGGCTGAATCGATAAGTGAGCACCAGCAGTAGCAATTTTTCGCGGATCGTTTGCTTTCAACGTGAGCACTAGCAATACAGGAAGGTCAATTTTATTATTGTTCTACAGGAATCGATCGGAGGTCAGTCACAATTGAATAGTAATCGTGAACGGTGGGCCTGCGATCGGAGGTAATAGTTGTGAGACCGGCGTTGGTTTGGCGGTGTTTTTTGGCGATCAACTTTAGTTGCGATAGGCGGTATCGCGACTAGGGTTTGACGAGACTAGATCAAAATTCATCTATACCGGTTATGTACCAAAGGAAACTGAAAAAAACATGGGTGATAAAGAAACCCCGAAGATAAGCGGTGGGAGTGGGAACACGACAACGTTCCAATGTCCCATGCTTAACCCTACCAACTATATTGCATGGTGATATGTCATCATTTATACATACATAATAATCCCGCATTATGGTACTAAATTGAATAATAACCTTGCAATTTGTGCTTAAAATACAAATATTTGATAATTGCAGGTTATTCGGTGTTAAAAATACAAATCAAGCTAAATCCTATAAAAAACACAAAGAATTCAAGCTTCTAAAAGGTTTATTCCCGGAGCATTGACCCCCAAGAAGTTAAAATTGGTAAACAATAGTCAACAAGAAGCTACAAGACAAAGCTGGGGAGAAAAAGGTGGGTTGCACGGCCGTGCATCCCAATGCACGGTCGTGCATTGCCCAACTTTGCTCCCCACGGCCCAGTACCCTGTCCTCTGTACCCTATTTGATTCCCTGAGCCTTTGTACGACTGTGCAACCTAATACACGGTCGTGCATTGCACATTTTGAGGCCTATAAATAGGAGGCTTGGGTTCTTCATTTCACACACCAATCCAGAGAGAAATTACACCCAAGAAGAGAGCATTCTCGTAGTTAGAGTAGAGGGGCCTTTCCTCCTTGTTCCACAATAGGGGAGCCTACGAAACTCATCATTACGCTAGTCGTTATGGCCATTCGTGGCTAAAACTTATTTTTATTGCTATGGTGAAGATGATGTTTGTTGCATGTTAATGTTTAAGTTATTAATGAAGTGGTATGTTTATGTCTTTAACTAATTCGTCCTAAAAACCATCTCTTGATAAGCTTTTATTATTGTCTAAATCCGTTTTTATATTTGTGAGTGTCTTGATTTTAAAGAGTAAGATCGTAAAACCCTTTTTAATCAAACTTCATTTGAAACTCGTACGTCTTTATACGAGCAGAGATTGATAAGCCAAGGCTTGGTCTATACTTCTAAGATCGTACGTCTTTATACGAGATTACTATGCTACCAAGAATTGGAGAACTCATGTTGGGAACGATACATCTTTATATTTGGTCCCATTGTTACACCGCCTCCCGGTGAGCAAAAAATATAATCACCTATCTAACTTAATATAAAGCATTTTGAGTCCGATGTATTTATCCAACCCGGAGATGACCATTCGATGGGTTAAGGGTAAATGTTGTGCCTAACGGGAGGCACTACCACTTTTTAAAGAATATAATTTGCAAATCAAATGTCGTGAGGACGAGGCTCTAGCGGTGACCCGGGTCACAAGTTTGTAATAGTCATATCACTGAATTAGTTAACTTAACATTATCACGTACCAAGCTGATTCGAATCCCGAAGCAATACATCTCGTAATCTTATCATTTTTGCCTTGTTTACTTTTCTGCTATTTACTATTCTGCTAGCTACATTTCTGTTACACACTTCACGCACATTTTTACTTTTATGTTATTTACTTTACCGTCATTTACTTTTCTGCTTCACAAGCACTCAAAACCCACATACTAACTAATTCGGCTAAACGATAACAAAAGGTGAGTATTGGAACTCGACCGTGTCCATTGGTTTGATACTTGGTTCTTATCTGACTATATTACGCTGCGATAGGTACACTTGCCTATTGTGTGTGTTTTAAGTTAACGTAATTATCATTTTATTTTATAAATTTAAAACCTGATCTCGTGAAATCAATTAATCTAAAAATATATTTATTTATATTTTTATACTTAATTCACAAACGCACATCACATGGGCTATGCGGATGAAAGTGATCATGAACGTACATAGGGTTAAAGAGGCAAGATGTGATATTCCGGGTTTTTATTCACGCGTTTATATTATATATCATGTAAACATTTTCTATTGAATGAAATGCAAGTGTTTTTACTTAATATTAATTAATTAGGTCTTACCGGGTTTAGCAGAGTCCACCCAATATGCAACTTATGAAGGTAATTTTAGAAATTTCCGAGACATAACCATACTCGTACGCGTTGGTGATAAAATTTAATAAAATGAACCCCTCGAAAACGTCCTCTTTATTTTAATATTAGAGAATACCTATCTATATGGAAACTAATTCTAAAATTTTACACGATCTCGTATTATGGCAAAAAAAATTACTACACTTAAATATATATATATATATATATATATATATATATATATATATATGTACATACCTGACCCGTCCCGACACTTAACGACGTTTGAAAACCGAAAACACGCGGGTATTGCACCGGACTTGGACTAGCGGGTAACACACAACACCACACTACCTACCCTACCCCCTCCCCCTCGTGCACTCTCCTTTACGGCCGAACACCCTTGGGCTCTCCCACCTTTTTGGTTTTTGCTCCATGATCCCTAACATGGTGGTCTCCTTGGAGACAAGATTGTCCCTCTAAAACATATGGACTAGAGTGTATTACCCATTTGGGTGAGTATAAATAGAAGAAGCCATGCAAGTCAAACCCACACCACAACCCACCCTCCCTTTCCTCTCTCTCAGAAAGAGCCACCACCACCTCCCTTCTCCTTTGCCCTCACTCTCTCGGCAGCCCTCAACCCCCACCACCCCTTACGGTTTACGGGTTAGACCAAACGCCACCACCTTGTCTTACGGGATCACGGTTTAAGAGCAAACACCATTTGCGGACTCCGGGTCTCAAGAACTCAAGGCTTTCTAGTGATCTCGAATCATAACCGGGTGTTACGGGTTATCAAACGTTGATTTCGGGTCTCACGTCATCTCCGTCACCTTCTCTCTCGACTGTTTACGTGAGCACATTCATACTATTTTTTATTTTATTTAACTTAGTTGGTGATATTTATAAGACACGATTTTTCCCCGCTCGTATTTTGAATATTGTATAAAAGACGGGTTTAACGAAAAAGGTGATGGTTAAAATCATAGATAATAATCATTATTATTACTATGATGATTATTTTACCCTAAATATTATTATTATCATTATGTCAATCATCATGTTTATTAAGATTAGTATAATTATTATACTAAGTATTAATGGTTTGACTTTGTTATGAATATCATTATTTTACCTACTATATTTAAATTAGAAATAATTACATATGTTCTTTTACATATACACATATTATTTTTGGCCTTCGACCCAAACTTTTTCTCCTGTTTTTATTTTAATTATTTATTTTAACTTTTTTTAATATTCTTTTTATACAATAAAAACTAAAACGAGTCGGTTTACTCGTTCGTTTATTTTAAAATCGATTAAACAAATTTTTATACATATTTAACCCACCCAAATTTTTATAAAATAATAAACACTGCATTTTTAAAATTGTTAAAATGGTTTTAACTTACAAAAAAATAAATATATATAATAATGATAATATAAATAAATAAATAGAAACTTTTATAAATACATAATAACTACTTATTTAAAAATGTAATATTTTAACAATATAAATATTTTTATAAGTTAAAGTTTTACAAAATCATTATCATTTTTCTACCATATTTTATACAAATAAATATTAAGGAATATTATTATAAAACCTATACACATTTAAATACGAATACACACATATATAAACATACAATAATACCTATTTATCCACATAGGGTCCCATCGCGCTTAGGTTTCAACGTCCTTATCACCCGCACTCGTGGATTATCATATCCGCTAGCCAGGTGAGTTACATAGCCCCTATTTTACACTTTTACACATTTTGGGGTGAAACATTATACATGCTACTCACATTGTTTATACGTGTTATACATGTGGACTATATGCTTATTATCTTGGATGTACATACATTTAAACACAAGAAAACCAACAGTAATATTAATAGATCTATTGTGCCTGACCAGCTCACCCGGTTAGGGTGTTTATTACTGCCTACTAGGATATAGGCACGTGTTATATTCAAACATACCGGATATAGTGGGTAACTATATTCAAACATACCGGACTTAGCTGTTGTGCTATATTCAAGCGCGTCAATCAAGGTTTGAATTGTGATTAGTTAAATGATACACCATATATATACTATGTTTAACAAGATAAACAATGAGTTGCAAAACGTTTTTATCTACTACTTATCGGAACTACAAAACCTATGTACTCACCAACTTTTTAGTTGACACTTGATTTAAATAATGTTTCAGGTTTGGATATGTTATTGCTTGCCGAATATTCTTCCACTTAAGAACTATGGACCTAGTTAAATAAATCAATGTTTTGAACTAGACTAGATTATTTGAAATGTATTGTATTTGGATCTTTGTTGTCTTTAAATCTAATTAATGAATTATGCAACATTTTAGTTATCATGTGCTTTTGAACAATCATTCCATTGTCCGCCTCGATGATTCCGCCATCGGTCGGGGTGTGACAGATTGGTATCAGAGCCATGGTTATAGGGAATTAGGTTATTAGACACAATGACCTAGACTATAACCCTAGGACTCCCTTTTATGTGTTATGTGCTAAATGATTAATTGTTATGTGAATTATTTGTAGTTAGGTATTATTTGAATTTTCCCAAGTTTGGTACATGAGACTTATACTTACAAGGCTTAAATACATACTTTACATACACATATGACAAACAAACTTATGCATACAAATACACTACCCATCCTTACCCATACTCTTTCCTAATCCATATTAATTGCAACATTCCTACACATTTTATACTCATAGACTCTCAAGTCTATTAAAATCTTGAAAATCTCGTCAACGACTTAATTTCTTGAAACCAGTAAAGGACATGTGCAATCTGGAAGGGTGACACCTGTACATTGGGTTTTCTGTCTAGGAAAGCATTTCGTATAAATCCAAATAAACGAACCCGTATGCTTTCCTGGGAATTCCTGAAGTGAGTGTTTACCTATAGGCTAAAGCATGTCTCCTTGAAAGTTTTGAGGAATTATTTAACGTTGATAAGTCAATGTATTCGCAAGGATACGATCCGAACTTAAACTCAAAATTTGGGGACGTTATAGCAAGATAGGAAGAACTAGACGAACATGCAAAGCAAATCATTATTACGGGTGCACACGTAATAACAATTTGTAGTGCATGCAAGTCCCGACAATTCCTATTACGCGAATAATGATCTATTTTATCATGTTCTATCCGGAATAGATGGCTTAGTTTCCCCCATCAACTTTGAATAAATACACATGCACTGGCACGCGTCATGATGAATCCCGCTTTTCTGCTTACATTATTTCCCGCTATAACTCATATATATACATCTTATCTAAAATATCATTGTCTTTTCTTATGGTGTTAGAATGCCTCCTTGACGTGCAAACTCTAGCACTTCCAACCCGGATCTTGCTACTCTTCTTGTCCAGCTGGTGGGGCAAATGACCCAAGCCAATAACAACAGTGACGGGTCTCACAACATCCAAGGAAACGGTGGTACCAACCCCCCTCAATACACGTTTAAGCACTTTAACTCATGCAACCCTACAAAATTTTACGGGACTGAAGGTGCTACCGGTCTACTACAATGGTTTGAAAGCATGGAAAGCACGTTCTTAAACAGTGACTATCCCGATAATCTTCGGGTTCGCTATGCCACGAGTGTACTTCAAAAGAGAGCCCTCACCTGGTGGAACGGTGAGAAACGCACTCGTGGTGTTGAGGTTGCTACATCTTTATCATGGGATGATCTGAAGAAAGCCATGACTGATGAATTCTGTCCTCGAAATGAAATAAGGAAGCTCGAGACTGAGTTTTGGGATCTTGCCCAAGACAGCGGGGATAATCTGGCTTACACCACCCGATTTCAAGAGCTGAGCCTATTGGTGCCTCATATGATCACTCCCCTTGCTCGTGAAATTGAAAAGTACATAGGCGGGCTGCCTATGCAAATTCAAGATGCTGTGTTAGGAAGCAATCCTCCTACACTTGAAGCTGCTATCCGTCTATCCGCTACACTATCCGACAACCATGTCAAGGCCGGAACCTTATCAAGAAAGGGTTCCAAGAAGGTTGTTTCTACTCTTGCGGCTATCAAAGATGTAAAACATGAGTCTTCTAACCGCAACAAGAAACGAAAGGGTCGAAACTTCACAGCCGTAACTCCCGCTGTACCTGCTATTCAAGCGGTCCCTTTGGGTCAAAACCCGAAACCTTATCTGGGTCCAAATCCCCAATGCCAGACCTGCAAGTACCATCATCCTGCCAACTTACCATGCCGATTGTGTTCAAGCTGCGGAAGATATGGACACGTGGTCACTACTTGCCGTACCCGTCCTCCCGTCCACCAAGCTGCTCCAACCAACCGTCCAATCTATCCGGCACCTCTCAATGGTTGGGCATGTTACGAATGTGGAGATCCAAACCATTTTCGTGACCGATGCCCAAAAATTCATCATCAAGGTGGTCCCCAAGGACGAGCGTTTAATATAAACGCCAATGAGGCACAAGCAAACAACGACGTGATAAACGGTACGTTTCTCGTAAACAATCATTATGCATCCATTTTATTTGATACCGGTGCCGATAGGAGTTTTGTGTCTCTCACCTTTGAATCTCGACTTGCTAAACAAAGAATGAAACTTGACAATTCTTATTCCGTGGAGATAGCAAACGGAAAATCTATTACTATAAATTCTGTTATCCGCAACTGCAATCTCGAGCTTAATAATCATGAATTCTATGTTGATCTCCTTCCAATGCAATTGGGAAGCTTTGATATTATAATTGGCATGGACTGGTTATCCAAGCACCATGCCGAGGTTATTTGCTACGAAAAGTGCATTCGTATACCTTTCCCTTCGGGCGACACGTTAGTTATTTTCGGTGAAAAACCATGTCATGGTCTTCAACTCATGTCTTGCACATTGGCACAAAAGTACCTACGGAAAAAGTACGTTGCCTTCTTGGCCCACGTAGTTGACACGAAAGACAAGGGTAAGAAATTGCAAGATATTCCGATCATTCGAGACTTTCCCGAAGTATTCCCCGAGGATTTACCCGGCCTTCCTCCTCCTAGACAAGTAGAGTTTCGTATTGACCTTGTGCCTGGAGCAACTCCCGTGGCAAAAGCTCCCTATCGTCTTGCACCTTCCGAGATGCAAGAGCTCGCAAGTCAATTACAAGAACTCTCATCTAAAGGATTCATCCGCCTAAGCCATTCACCTTGGGGTGCTCCCGTGCTGTTCGTAAAGAAAAAGGATGGATCGTTTAGAATGTGCATTGATTATCGTGAACTCAACAAGCTTACAATCAAGAACCGTTATCCTTTACCCCGTATCGACGATCTTTTCGATCAACTTCAAGGTTCAACATGTTTCTCCAAGATTGACCTTCGTTCCGGATACCATCAACTTCGTGTTCTCGATGAAGACATTCCAAAGACTGCCTTTCGAACTAGATATGGTCACTACGAGTTCATGGTCATGCCATTTGGCTTGACTAATGCACCTGCGGTTTTCATGGATCTCATGAACCGTGTATGCAAACCTTATTTGGACAAGTTCGTGATCGTTTTCATTGACGACATTCTCATCTATTCTAAAACGAAAGCGGAGCATGAACAACATCTTCGTTTGATTTTGGAGCTCTTGAAGAAAGAACAACTATACGCCAAGTTCTCCAAGTGTGAATTCTGGCTAAAGGAGGTTCAATTTTTTTGACACATAGTCAACGATAAAGGGATTCATGTGGACCCGGAAAAAATCAAAGCGGTAAAGAATTGGAGTACTCCTAAGACTCCTACCGAGATTCGTTCATTCCTTGGACTAGCAGGTTACTATCGTCGCTTCATCTCAAATTTTTCCAAGATTGCGGTTCCGCTCACTGCCTTGACTCATAATGGTAAATCTTACGAGTGGGGACCCGAGCAAGAGGAAGCTTTTCGAACTCTCAAGCACAAGCTCTGCAATGCTCCTATTCTAACTCTTCCTAGTGGTAATGACGACTTTGTCGTTTATTGTGATGCATCTAACCAAGGTCTTGGTTGTGTTCTAATGCAACGTGGCCAAGTAATTGCATACGCATCACGTCAGCTCAAAATCCATGAGAAGAACTATACGACCCATGATCTCGAGCTTGGTGCTGTCGTTTTCGCCTTGAAAATTTGGAGACACTATCTTTATGGCACCAAATGCGTGGTTTTCACCGACCACAAAAGTCTCTAACATATTTTCAATCAAAAAGAGCTTAATATGAGGCAACGGCGATGGGTCGAACTTCTTAACGACTACGACTGCGAGATTCGCTACCACCCTGGCAAAGCAAACGTTGTAGTCGACGCTTTGAGTCGTAAAGAACGTATCATGCTTCATAGTGTTCGTATTCATAACAATATCCAAGCTCGCATTCTCCAAGCACAACACACCTCGGTTACCGAGGGAAACATGTATCAAGAAATGGCATGTGGTGTAGAACTCTTGCTAGAAACCAAAGCCAACGGTCTATTGTATTACTTGGACTGTATCTGGGTTCCCGATCGCGACGACCTTCGTATTTTTTTGATGAACGAGTCCCACAAAACTCGATATTTGGTACATCCCGGAGCTGATAAGATGTACATGGGTCTTCGTCAGCAATATTGGTGGCCCGGCATGAAAAAGGATATTGCCCTCTTTGTGGCAAAATGCCTAACTTGTTTTAAAGTGAAGGCCGAACACCAAAAGCCTTCCGGACTCCTCGAACAACCTGAAATTCCCATGTGGAAGTGGGAGAACCTTGCTATGGACTTCATCACCAAACTCTCACGCACTTCCAGTGGGCACGATAGTATCTTGGTTATTATCGATCGACTCACAAAGTCTGCTCATTTCTTGCCTATTCGTGAGGACTATCGAGTTGAGAAATTGGCTCGGATCTACATTGATGAGATCGTAAGTCGTCACGGAATCCCATTGAACATCATCTCCGATCGTGATTCGCGTTTCACTTCCCGATTTTGGCAATCATTACAATCGGCGCTTGGTACTCGTTTGGACTTAAGCACGGCTTACCATCCCCAAACCAATGGACAAACCGAGCGGACAATCCAAACTCTCGAGGATATGCTTAGAGCTTGTGTCATTGACTTTGGCGGCAATTGGAATTCTCACCTACCACTGATCGAATTTTCCTACAACAACAACCACCACACAAGTATTAACATGGCACCGTTTGAAGCTCTTTATGGACGAAAATGTCGTTCACCGATTTGTTGGAACGAAATTGGTGAAGCACAAATCACCGGTCCCGAGCTTATCCAAGAGACCACCGATAAAATCTCTCTTATTCGTGACAACATTCGAGTAGCAAGGAGTCGGCAAAAGAGCTACGCCGATAAACGACGAAAACCCTTGGAATTTCAAGTTGGGGATATGGTTCTTCTAAAGGTATTACCTTGGAAAGGCGTAGTCCAATTTGGAAAGAAAGGAAAACTTGCACCTCGATATGTGGGTCCATTCAAGATACTCGAAAGGGTAGGGAAAGTGGCCTACAAACTCGATCTTCCTTCAGAGCTTAGCAACGTTCATCCGACTTTTCACGTATCTAATTTGAAAAAGTGCCAAGCCGACGAGAATCTCCACATCCCTCTTGATGAAGTGCGTATTGATGAAAAAATGCACTTTGTTGAAAAACCCATAGAAATAGTGGACCGTGAAGTCAAGAAACTCAAACGTAGTCGCATCCCCATTGTCAAAATCCGTTGGGAGTCTAAACGTGGACCCGAGTTCACTTGGGAACGTGAAGACCAAATGAAGAGCAAATATCCGCATCTTTTTTCATAGCCTCCATTAGTTGAATTTCGGGGCGAAATTCCTTTAACATGGGGAGACTATGACATTCCGGGTTTTTATTCACGCGTTTATATTATATGTCATGTAAACATTTTCTATTGAATGAAATGCAAGTGTTTTTACTTAATATTAATTAATTAGGTCTTACCGGGTTTAGCAGAGTCCACCCAATATGCAACTTATGAAGGTAATTTTAGAAATTTTCAAGACATAACCATACTCGTACGCGTTGGTGATAAAATTTAATAAAATGAACCCCTTGAAAACGTCCTCTTTATTTTAATATTAGAGAATACCTATCTATATGGAAACTAATTCTAAAATTTTACACGATCTCGTATTATGGCAAAAAAAAATACTAAACTTATATATATATATATATATATATATATATACATACCTGACCCGTCCCGACACTTAACGACATTTGAAAACCGACAACACGCGGGTATTGCACCGGACTTGGACTAGCGGGTAACACCCAACACCACACTACCTACCCTACCCCCTCCCCCTCGTGCACTCTCCTTTAGGGCCGAACACCCTTGGGCTCTCCCACCTTTTTGGTTTTTGCTCCATGATCCCCAACATGGTGGTCTCCTTGGAGACAAGATTGTCCCTCTAAAACATATGGACTAGAGTGTATTACCCATTTGGGTGAGTATAAATAGAAGAAGCCATGCAAGTCAAACCCACACCACAACCCACCCTCCCTTTCCTCTCTCTCAGAAAGAGCCACCACCACCTCCCTTCTCCTTTGCCCTCACTCTCTCGGCAGCCCTCAACCCCCACCACCCCTTACGGTTTACGGGTTAGACCAAACGCCACCACCTTGTCTTACGGGATCACGGTTTAAGAGTAAACACCACTTGCGGACTCCGGGTCTCAAGAACTCAAGGCTTTCTAGTGATCTCGAATGATAACCGGGTGTTACGGGTTATCAAACGTTGATTTCGGGTCTCACGTCATCTCCGTCACCTTCTCTCTCGACTGTTTACGTGAGCACATTCATACTATTTTTTATTTTATTTAACTTAGTTGGTGATATTTATAAGACACGGTTTTTCCCCGCTCGTATTTTGAATATTGTATAAAAGACGGGTTTAACGAAAAAGGTGATGGTTAAAATCATAGATAATAATCATTATTATTACTATGATGATTATTTTACCCTAAATATTATTATTATCATTATGTCAATCATCATGTTTATTAAGATTAGTATAATTATTATACTAAGTATTAATGGTTTGACTTTGTTATGAATATCATTATTTTACCTGCTATATTTAAATTAGAAATAATTACATATGTTCTTTTACATATACACATATTATTTTTGGCCTTCGGCTCAAACTTTTTCTCCTGTTTTTATTTTAATTATTTATTTTAACTTATTTTAATATTCTTTTTATACAATAAAAACTAAAACGAGTCGGTTTACTTGTTCGTTTATTTTAAAATCGATTAAACAAATTTTTATACATATTTAACCCACCCAAATTTTTATAAAATAATAAACACTTCATTTTTAAAATTGTTAAAATGGTTTTAACTTACAAAAAAATATATATATAATAATGATAATATAAATAAATAAATAGAAACTTTTATAAATACATAATAACTACTTATTTAAAAATGTAATATTTTAACAATATCAATATTTTTATAAGTTAAAGTTTTACAAAATCATTATCCTTTTTCTACCATATTTTATACAAATAAATATTAAGGAATATTATTATAAAACCTATACACATTTAAATACGAATACGCACATATATAAACATACAATAATACCTATTTATCCACATAGGGTCCCATCGCGCTTAGGTTTCAACGTCCTTATCACCCGCACTCGTGGATTATCATATCCGCTAGCCAGGTGAGTTACATAGCTCCTATTTTACACTTTTGCACATTTTGGGGTGAAACATTATACATGCTACTCACATTGTTTATACGTGTTATACATGTGGACTATATGCTTATTATCTTGGATGTACATACATTTAAACACAAGAAAACCAACATTAATATTAATAGATCTATTGTGCCTGACCAGCCCACCCGGTTAGGGTGTTTATTACTGCCTACTCGGATATAGCCGCGTGTTATATTCAAACATACCGGATATAGTGGGTAACTATATTCAAACATACCGGACTTAGCTGTTGTGCTATGTTCAAGCGCGTCAATCAAGGTTTGAATTGTGATTAAATAAATGATACACCATATATATACTATGTTTAACAAGATAAATAATGAGTTGCAAAACGTTTTTATCTACTACTTATCGGAACTACAAAACCTATGTACTCACCAACTTTTTAGTTGACACTTGATTTAAATAATGTTTCAGGTTTGGATATATGATTGCTTGCCGAAGATTCTTCCACTTAAGAATTATGGACCTAGTTAAATAAATCAATGTTTTGAACTAGACTAGGTTATTTGAAATATATTGTATTTGGATCTTTGTTGTCTTTAAATCTAATTAATGAATTATGCAACATTTTAGTTATTTGAACAATCATTCCATTGTCCGCCTCGATGATTCCGCCATCGGTCGGGGTGTGACACAAGATTGCAAACACTCATGTCCGAGTTTGATGGACTGAGGATGAAGGAGACGGAGACTATAGACGAGTTTGTGGCGAAGCTCTCTGGTTCGGCATCAAAGGCGGCGGCTTTAGGAGAGGTGAATGAGGAATCAAAGTTTGTGAAGAAGTTCCTTAAAAGCCTACCCCGGAGCAAGTACATTCAGATTGTGGCTTCGATTGAACAAGTCTTAGATCTCACTATCAGATTTAAAGATGTTGTGGGACGACTGAAAGCGTATGAGGAACTGGTTAAGGAAGAAGAGGAGGAGACCGAGACCCAAGGTAAGCTTATGTTTCACAAATCTAAATTTTCAGGTTCTGGTAATCAGTACACAAACCGAGATCATGAGAACGAAGTAAGAAGACAAGGTCGAGATGATGATCAAGATGATGGATCAAAGAACTCGGGTCAAAGGAGAACTAATGATCGCCAAAAGGAAAAGAAGGATATATCACATGTTCAGTGTTATCGTTGTGATAAATTCGATCACTTCACGTCAAATTGCCCGGATCGTATAAAGAAGCAGGAAGAAGAAGCTGTGAGGAAACATGAAGAGGCCAACCTGGTCGAAGTTAAGGATCCCACTTTGTTTATGATGAGATGTGATCAAGAGAAGGTTTTCCTTGTTGAAGAAAAGGTAATACCAAAATGTTTTGAGACCGAGTCGATGGAGAAAGACAGTTGGTATCTCGACAACGGAGCATCGAATCACATAACGGGTAATCATGCTTATTTTTATGAGTTGAATGAACAAGTCGCGGGAAAGGTGAAATTCGAAGATGGATCTTGTATTGACATTCGGGGAAAGGGGTCAGTATTGCTAGAAGGGGAAATGGGGGAGTGGCGCTTGTTGACCGATGTTTACTACATCCCGAGACTACGTTGCAACATCATAAGTCTTGGTCAAGCAACGGAAGTTGGATGGGACATCTGCATGAAACATGATTTGCTAACCATTCATGATGATACATGTAAGCTTTTGATTACGGTGACAGGGACCAAGAACCGATTATACAATATTCATATCAAGATAGCAAGTCCCGGTATACAAGTTAGCATTGGGGTGGAGAACTTTTCGGGTAGGGATCTTCAAAGGGTTGGACTGAAAGATGATAAGAAAACTACGAGTCAGATTCCAATCAAAGATCCAAGTTCCAAAGTTCAAAGTCAAAGGAAGAAAGTTCAGGAATCCAAAGGAAAAGTCAAGCAAGAGATTCAAGCCCAAGGAAGGACGTGCAGTTATCACAAGAAGCATGTGTTTGTTCAAGCTGAGTGGAGCCCGAAGAACAATGCAAGAGATCAAGAAGTACCTCGGGAGAATCAAAACAAATATGACAAGACTGAAGTTGAAGACACACCTATTTCAAGTCGGAAATTAGGGGGTGATTCGGATACAACAATTGGGGGGTGATTGTTGGCTCAATTGTTGTTTGGCCCATGAATCAAGCCCAACCCAAGTGTTAGGGGGTTTTAATGGGTTACTTAATGACCAAGTTAGGGTTATTAGGTTTTAGCATTATAAATAGATGTTACCGGGTTAGGGTTTCATAATGAGAGTGAGAGAGATATTGTAATCAGTTTTTTGAGTTATATTTTCTGGTTATAATAAATTTTTTGGAGAGTTATTCAAATTATCGTTTGTTTCGGTTGAGTTATAATCGATTATATCCTTGAACCCACGTATATACTAATGAGTATTAACATATCGTTTTTTTTTCTCGATGTTAATACCGATATACGTATCATCGAAACTGAGCTTTACAGATTTTATCTACATTGTTTAGAAGTTCTAAACAATGTAGATAAAATCTGTAAAGCTTGGTTTCGACCCATCTTTTTTTAAAACCTTTTTTTTAAAAGGTTTCAGTTCTGTGTGGGCTGTGGCTTCCGGAAGGAATTGACTGGTCGGTTACCACTTACCAGTTACCACCATTATGTGCAAAGGAATTGGAAACCTAAAATCATGGAGCGTTTTTCAATAATGACGATTCGAGAAATTTTTTTTTGGTTTTTTTATACATTCCCTGTTGATAATAATCTTGTTCAGGCACTACTATAAGAAGGTGAAAGCCACTAATAAAAATATGCAAGTGTCTAATGATTGGTTCTGGAAAAGATACGATTAGTTCATTTAATGTACATATCTATCTATGATATTTTTTTTTCGAAATTATTTGCTTTTTTTATTCTACACTAGCTTATAACCCGTGTAATACACACGGGTAAATATCAATACATAAAATTCTTAAATTTTTATGTATATATTTTACAAGTGTAAGAATCTATTACATATACTAAGGATAAAAAATAAAATTCAAAATATGTAAAAATTAATATATAATTTAGTTTAGAAAATACGTTAATTACTATTTAATTTAATTTGACTCTTATTTACTATTTGATTGAAAATAAAAGTTACATAATTAGATTTCAAAATTTCTTATGATAAGGGATAATTTAAAATAAATGTGTTTTATTAGTATAATTTAATATTCTTTTTAAATATATATTATTATTAAAAGATATAGTTGCATTTAATAAGAGAGAGAGGCGGGAAAAAAATAATGAGAATAAATATGGAGTCGACACGCGACATTAAAAAACCTTTATTTGTTAGATAGTATAGATTTGTTTGTACACATTAGGGGCGTTTAGTTAGGCTCATAATTGTAAACTATAAAATAATCTTACTTCTTTGTAGAAGTTGCAGTAGTATGGAAAGATTCAGATGATGAATTTGTTTCACTACCAATGAAGAAATTCAAAACATGCGATTCTAAGGAAAATGAACAAGAAAAAGTTTTTATACTTTACATATGTGACAAGAACACATGACATAAACACGTCAAAGGGGTTTGTTATTTCTGGGATAAACAGAAGTTTGTTTAGTCATATTTGCTAATGTATCGTACTTTTTGTTATGTGATGAATCTTAACTGACCCGAATAATCAAACCGATCCAAAAAAATTTATGTACTACCCTATGAAATTGGAGCATCTAAAAACAGTGAACCCCATGGAATTTTTTTTGGATCCGCCACTGTTTAGAACCGAAACGCCATTATTTACGACCCATCTTTTTGATCGTTTAACGCGCTACAACGTGCGAGTTTCTAAATTAACTTTGTACAATATAAAGTTTTCTTAAGAATTTAAAATTTTGTTTGTCATTAAACGAATCTTTTTTAACGGTTTCGTTTTTTTATCTAAACTCTCTATTACTGTTTTGGGCTATAATTTTATAAATTTGTTTCGTACTGTTAAAAATATGTCACGTATTGTTATTTTTTTGAAACTCGTGCGTTACAAATTTTATCTACGTTGTTCATAATCCATTTGTCTCCGCGCGACCTGCCCGGATACTTTTTACTAGTTGTTATTACTTCAAAGTTTACAAACAATCTTCATATTTCTTCATGCTCATACTACACCAAGAACCAGGGGCGTCCCTGAGATTTCGAGGGACATGTGCGACTAAAGAAAACGGGCCCCTAAAAATCTAAGATATAAAATTAAATATATGAAAAAAAAACATTAATTAATATGATGAAAATTGTAACAACACTAGATTTGATTTTTATTAAAAAAAAACAATTCAAAAACCTCCCTTTATTGAATTCATCCGATTGAATTTTGGCGTATGTTTTGTTTATTAGGTAAAATTGTTAATTTGGACATGACACAATGATGGACTAATTGTTAATGGGATTTTAAACTCAATTTATTTGACCCATGAGTTAATTGTAATTTTTTTTTTAAACTTAGTTTATATTAAATATATTTTTATATATAATTTTGGGCCCCAGAAAAAACCGAGCCATGCCAAGAACACACATACAACTAGATCACGATGCATGGATAATCTCAGTGTGGGCTCACAAAGTGATGTTAGTTTTAGGCTGCCATGAATTTCATTAAATTAACAGAAGGATAGATTTGGGTCAGATTTTCCTTGAATTAATCTCAAGTAATACGGATTATTTACGGTTCATACGGTTATGATCACGGTTGACACAAGTTACGGGTTTGATTTTAGAAGTTACGAATTTAATTTCTGGTAATTCAGAAATTGCTTCAACTAAGTTCGGTGTAGTTTGGTTTTAGTTTAGATTAAGTTCTCGGGTATTTCGGATTTCATTTGCGGTGTTACTAATTTGTTGCCCGAGTCGATTTCTAGATACACGAACGTGATTAATATTAGTTTGAGAATGTTTGAAATCGTTTCAGTTACATTCTCAATTAATACGAAAACAGTTTTTAATTGACTTGGAATTATTTTTAGGTGTTTTGAACTTGTTTTCGGTTGCCTTCGGTTCGGGAAATTTAAAAGTGATATGAATTCACAGATATATGAATTCTCAATCGAATTCATGGCTTCCAGTGGATGAGAACATCAAATAAAATATGAATCCAGAGACTGCTTCATTGAAGGAGTGATACGAGAAGCTCTAATTGAATGAGAAACACTTTGATCAACACCTAGGAGTGATCAAAGGAAGTTATGTATACGATTCCACCTGGATTTGTTTATGTATTGAATGACATTTGGTCGCTTGCAAAATGGATCAATCAAAGAAACATGATTCATAACTGACCAAAGATGACAAGCAAAAGAAGCCATCTACTTCAAAGTTAACAGAGAGTGAAAATCAATCTTCAATCTCCATATCTACAACGACACACAATCATGCACTGAGAGCTGAAATCAAAGAAGAACCTATGAATGATCTCACTGCCCTTCCACCTTAGGTAAAATACAAACTCTGCTCTATACAGACGTGCGTAGATGAAGTATCCAGATACAGGTTCCAAAATCAAACTCTGATTGATTAAACAAATCATATGAAAGCTATGTATGACCAAATGGTCAGTTATGAGAAACTATAGAGAAATATCTTTGGAAACTCATGTTCTAATAACAACTAAAGATAATACCAACATAATTCTGGAATTGGATTTCAAACTCATGGTTGACAACATGAATATTGATAAGAAGATCGTTGAGGGTATTGTTGATGCTCACCTGCATCAAATGGCAAATTCTAGAATTGATTTCATGTTGTTCCTCCTCCATATTCTAGATCTGGAAGATATTCCAATATGCCAAAACCTCACGTTCCAACTGAGTTTGTTCCTAAAGCACTAATTAATAATTATATTACTTCTTCTGACTCTGAGTCAGTCTCAAGAACAAACTTGTCAAAATCAAAATGTTCAGCTGGTTAACATTGAAAAGAATATTGTAGTTACACGTTCTTCATCAAGGGCCTCAACATCATAATCTTCATCATCATGTTGTGACAATTTTTCTCAACACAACAGTCAAAGAAAGTTCTCAAGAGTTGAATCTTTTTTTGCTTGTGTAAAACCAGGACATTTAGCTAATAAATGCATCCATTCCTTCACAAATAAAACAAAAGGCTGAACAAAGCATTCTGTATGTTCAAATCTCAAGTAAACCCAATGTGATTCCAAGATCACGAACTGTGTTTGTTTCAAACACCAAGAGTTTATGTAGAAGTATTTCAAGTAAACACAAGCCTTTTGTTCCAAAGTTTGTTGTTTCAAAGTTGAAACCCACCAAAGTTTTGAAATCCAAAGGTGCTAAACAAAAATTTGAAAAACCTAAACAAGTCTAGAGAGTAAAAACTGTACAACAACCAAACATTTCTACTGATAAACCAATGAAACAATCTATCGATGCAACTGATTTTGATTATCAAGAAATTACTATTTTTGATTCTCAATGACATCCCAAAATCATCATTGTTTGGGTTCCACTCTCTGAACTGATTTGTTGATGAGTGTAGGAACAGCCCAAGAGGCCTGTCAGTAACCCTAGTTGTTGATAGTGGTTGTTCCATATACAACTTTGAGGAAGTAACATCACAGGTCAATGGTATGGTATCATATATTCCCGTTATGTTGCACAATCACCAACTTTAATGACACATTCACCGTAAATTTTCTTGAAAAAGAATTCGTTTAGTGTAGAAGACTTTGCCTTGGTAAATTTTTTTTATGTGTTTTGTTCTTGTTTTAAAAAAATGTTTATACAAAAACCAAAATTTAGGGGGAGAGTATAGGAAAAGAAAAGAAAATTACAAAAAGAATTATTTTAGGTTACATTCGTGGTTTATCAACATGAAATATCAAAAAGATTGTATGTTTGTACAGTTTGAGAAACGAAAAACTGAGAAAATTGATTTAACTATATAAGAAATGATAGGAACTAGACTGCTAATTCTAGCACATGAATAAAGTATAACAATGAAAGGTAGGCTCGATATGTAATATGTCAATAGGCTTAGCATCTAATTTGAAAAATTTGCTAAGTGATAAAACTTTCCATTTATAGATCTTGTCATACACACACCAGCTACCATAAATATATAAATTTTCCATTTATAGATCTATATACATTTATCTAAAATAAAACGATAAGCAATGACATGCAAAATACAAAAAAGACATGCAATAACATGCAATAAGTGAAAAAGAGCAAAAATACATCCAATATAATGCAATAGGAATAAATGAAAAAGATATGCAATGTCATATATTAAAAAGATATGCCAGTGTTGCATACATACATGCGCCAAAAAACTATTGTATAGTAAATTTTTTTTAATTGAGTAGGCTAAAAATAAATAAACTTATTTTAATATAAGCAGGCTTAATAGTATTACCCGTTTGATAAATATAAAATTAAATACCCATTTAAACAAGCTCAATTGTCCATTTGGTTGTAACCCATTTAGGCATTTACCCAATTTTCATTTCCCCAAATCTACAATTTGATTAACATCAATTTTTTTTAACTGAACGTCCCTTTCCATCCACATTCACATTCTGACATGTGGGCACTTGGCTACTAAACGAGAGAACTGAGAAGGCGCAGAACTCCATGGAACGGTCTTCTGAGTTGAACGAGTGTCGAGAGAAGGAGAACTCAGAAGCAACAATCTCATTTTCATCCAACTTGACGACTTCCATCCAATTTTAACATGAGTCAACGTTAGTTGTTCTTCATTCTTAAACCTTTAAAATTGATATTAGATGTAATATGTGATTAGTTATCGATTTTAACTTTGATTTTCCTTTAGTAAAACTGGTGTGTAGACTTAATTATATTTATACTTTAATGAAATTATGTGTAGACTTGATTATACTTCAGTGAAATTGTGTGTAGACTTTATAGTTAATGGAAATTGAATTTTAGAGTTTATGCAACCGAATCTACCCGAAAATTATGATATTGTATTTTATTATGTGACCCGACTCGACCCGAACCCATCGGGTTGTTAGAAATCCTAGTACCAAAAAACACTGATCTTAACTGAAGATTAAAAAAATATCCCCGTTGCAAGATAAACCATGACTTTAATTTTTTTACATCGTTTGATGATTGGTGTTTTTGTAGATTTTGGTATTAATAGTTTGTGTTTTACACGTTTGTTCTGTTACATGTTTTCTCGTTATCGCACTCGCATGATCGCATCGCACGTAGAAGATAGGGTCTGGGTCTGGGTCTGGGCCTGATTCTAAAATAGCCTGATCCTTACCAAGTTGGTAAACCCGGTTCGAGAAAAAGCCCAATCCTTCAAGGATTTCTTTAGGGCCGTCCTTTTTTCTCTCTCTTTAAATACTTTGTTTTTTTTTTTAATTATTAGGGGTGTTTGGGATTGGTTTGTTTAAATTGTTTAATACGTAGGTACCGATGTCACAAACTTTCCTATTTTAATAATTTTTGTGACATCATAGGTAATATGCAAAAATCAATTTCAAAACGTCATATTCTAAATCAAGTTAATTAAATAAATTATTTATTTCACAATAAGCATGTTAACAATCATCATTCTTTATTTCGTCTTTTGTCCAAAAACATGGATCTAGATGTCACCTTATAAATGAACACCTCAATTTTTTTTACAAGTCAAACAATCATCACTCCATGACACCAAATTCACTACTATTCCTTTATTTTCTTGTACCCTTTTTCATATGGTCTCAATTTCATCCCACTCTTTCTCAACAAACCAACATCAACCAATACGTTCAAAATCGGTCCCATCGCGTAAACTCGACCGATGTCCTGGTTTCGGCTTGTGTCAGCCGTCTTTTTCCTGTCAATACGGTTCTTCTAAAGGATGTGTATAGGGAAAAACTGGTCTCGAAACGTAAACGGTCTCCAAAACTATTTAGAAAACGGTCTAGGCACTAGTACAAAACCATAGCTTTTGGGGCGGTGAATTCTATTATTAAAGGCGGTTCTACCCGCCCCAAACAATAGCGCATCAAAAAATGAGTATCTTATCTTTAAGGGCGGTTCCTGGGTTTAAGGGCGGTTCTATATTTAATTAAAAATAAATCCAAATTGCAAAACCCACCATCTTTAAGGGCGGTTCTATTTTTTATTTTAAAAAAATCCAAATTGCAAAACCCACCATCGCGGTTCGTTTCCATCATATTTAATAAAGAAAAAATAAAAAATCCAAATTGCATAAACCAATTGCAGGCATTATATTTAATAAAAATAAATAAATAAAAAAATAGATATTGCAGGCCAATTGCATAAACTAAATTCCAAAATATAAATCTAATTGCAGAAACCAAATTCTATGTTTAGAGAAACCAAATTCCAAATTGCATCAAGCTATCCTAAATCAACCGATACAGAAACCAAAAAAGAAATGAAAAAACACAAGTACTAAAGATTTAAATAATAACACCTAATTTTCTATAAAACTATTCAAGTAAACTTCTAAATAATAATACGTAAGACATGTATGCCTGATTTGCAAACATAGGTAGTAGGTGAACGAGTAACCCGTATATCTCGTTTTGTGTAGCAGTGCATTTGGTATTCCAAATCTAAAAACAAATATATAGAAAAAGTTAGATTTATAATATATATTTAGTGTAACATACAAAATATATAAATAAATATAAATTACTTACCCGGTCGAGAAAAGTTTGTCGAAACACAAAGAAAAATTCAAACATATATTGTATCACCATGTAGTCACACTCATATCCTTCTTTTTGTTGTTTAACCTACAATTAATTATTTAGATATTAAAGAAATCATATAACTAAGAAATATAAAACATACCTCAACCATTGTCTTTAGAATATAAACATATATATATATATACACTAAAGTGAATTGATTAATTACCATATAGTCGATAAAATCATATGTATCAAGATTAGATAGCATTTCTAGATGAGCTTGATCGGCTTCGAGCGAATAGTCAAACTAAGAAATATAAAAAATTGTTATATATAAATACAAATCAAATTAAAGGAATATAAAATACCTGTGATTCATAAATTGGCTCGGCGTTCACAATCTACAATCAAACAAAAAATAATACAGTAAATACGAATATAAATATAGATAAACTAATATATAGTTTTTTAAACAATCAAATATACCTTAATTGCGCTTCTTGGAATATAAATACAGTAAATACGATTATAAATATAGTTAATAATAATAATTTCATCGGTGTGTGTCTGTTGAGGGAGGGGTATTTTCTTGAAATCAGGCATGATATTATCCATTTGTACTTTCAAGTAACCCTCGTGTTTACCTCTATTAGACATATATATATATGGACGAGGAAGAAGAAGGAATAAGATGTAATTTCATTTGATTAAATGATATTAACTTTATATATAACCAAATCTCACGACTAGTAGAGAGATCAATATCTAAACATAACTGCAAGACAATTAAACGATTAACATCTCATAGAATTACCTATGTGTATATCTACCTTGCATAAGCAACTGTTACTTTCATTCACAATGTAATTTAAAACTGTTACCATGAGTTCCTAATTATCTAAGGTATTGCAGCTATTATAAATCTTTTTCAACATATCCATGTCATTAGCTTTCATGAAAAAAGGTTTTAATCACATTGGACATATAAGAACAACATACTTGTAAAATAGCATGCATAATCAGTGGTAAAGATATATGAGACAAACTAAAATTCAACATCGTTTAACAGTTCAACTTAATGAAACAATAAAGCAGAACTAATATATTCACTTTTAACTTTTGCATTTTGAGTTAGCAACTAATGTTTAAATGAGAAGATAATGGCTAGTAATCAAAACTCTACATGCTATCCAATGTTTATAATTTATTAGCAGAAGGTTTAAAACTTAACCCTATCACAGAATGTTTAGCACCTAACCACTATCAAATCCAATGTTGATGACAACAAAACACAATGTTTAAAACAGCAACACAAATTCTAATCTAATGTATAACAGTAAAGCGCGTAACTCGTATCATTTATAATGTTTATAACACTAAAACAAAATACTTTAAAGAGCAAAACATATTCTAATCTAATGTATAATATCAAAACACTTATCCCCTTTCAGTTCTAATGATTATAACAGGAAACCACATGTTTAACAGAATACTTAAATCAACAAAACACAATGTTTATTCAGCAAAATAGATACAACAAAATAGCAAAACACATGTTCATTCATTTCCTCCAAGAGAGTTATCAAAAAGAGCTTACCTGAAGAAGAAACCAGAGATGGCAAAACAAATGCCCTGTGAGTTAAAGAAAAAACTTGTGCTTTGCAAATACCTCAAATCAACCAAAATTGAAGAAGAAACCAAAAATTGAAGAATACACCACCATTTACAGAAGTAGAATAGCAATTAAAGCACCCAGAAATAGTGATAAAATGGAGGCCCCTGTTTTTTGGGGGTCCTAAGCCCTAGCTTCACCCACCTTCTCGATTGAGCCGCCCATGGTGCCGGGACGACGGTAGGCAACCAGAAGCCGTAGATGAATCGCAGAAAATGGGAGGTTACAGATGGAGGTTTTTAATTTTGCGATGGTGGATTGGTGGTTATGAGAGGTACTAGGGTTGTGTTTAAGATATGTATTTAATTTTGGATTGTGCTATACCCCTTCCGGTGGTTTGTTTTTGATTTTTATATTAGATTAAATAATATCATATTTACAAACCGCCCCAAAATATAAGTTCTTGATTTTTGAATTGAATTAAATAATATTATTGTCTTTTGAGGCGGTGGGGCTGGAAACCGCCTCAAAAAACATTCACAACCGCCCTAAAATAGAAGATTTGTACTAGTGAGGGCTAGATCTAGGTCCGGGTCGAAGAAGGTTAGCGGGTCACGCAAACCGTTACCTTATCACTTCTCAGTGGGAGTACGTCTTGCTTTTATATATTTTTTGAAGTTATTCTTATGGGGTGCAAAAAAGACGTTACAAAAGAGGGATGTGAAAACAAATGGTGTGATACACACAAGTTACTCTGATAAAAAAGTAAAAGAAGAATAAGTTTATAAATCTATGTCTCTTAGTGTTTGTAAGCCCACCAAATGTTAAACAAATAAACTATATATATTGATTCATGACAATCTCTATATATTACCGAGTGGCGTATTAAAACATTTTTAGTAGTGTGACTGTTTAAAAGTGTTTAATAAATTGGTTTCACTTGAGTGTCGGGTATCTGGATAATAGAGGTGTTAAACTGATCGTGTTCGTGGATTGTTGGGTTGAACATGACATGTACCCGGAAATTTGACTAAACATGAAAATCGTGTCAGATATGTGGATCTAAACACAACACGACTATTCACGGGTTAGCGGGTAGAACACGACACGAATCCAAATACAAGCCGTTTAACCCAGTTCTTTTATTTTGTTTTTTTCACTTTAAATTTAAAAAATTATCTTAGAAAAATGCAAATATTTATTAAAAAAGTTACGTTTAAATGATAGTTTGTGTTAATTTCTCTTTTAGTTTTTAAATTTTATTTTAAGTTATAGCATAAGAATATATTCAAAAAAAATAAATGGCTCTACATGAACCCAGCCTGTTTAGCTAAATGTGTACATGAGTTCAAAACTGAAAATGACTTGAACTCATTTAGACTAAATTTAAATCGATGAATTTCTTGTTAATTAGGTCCATATGATGTTTTTGTGTCATGTAATAAAAACCAATGAATTTCTTGTTTTTTGTGTCATGTAATAAATTCACATCCCAATTAGCTTTGATATAAAATCAAGGATTGTATATAATCTATAAATAAAATATAAATTGTAAGTAATTACCTGCGCTCCACAACCGATTTTAAATAAAATTTATATGAAAACACAGTTAAAAATTTGAAAAAAAAAAGAAAATTGAACAGTTTGTCGTTAACATTCAATGGGCCTATGGCTATATGTAAACTAAAACTAAATCGTGAAAATTTAAAAACAAAAATAACAATTAAAGAATGTCACGTGGCTTGGTTTTGAATTAAATTTACATCGAACGTACCACGGCTCAGTTAAACAAAGTTCATAACAAATAAGTATGTCATTACAGATTCAAAGTTTTATAAAACATTATATTTTAAAAATTATAAAAGGAAAACAAAATATGCTCAAAGTTAATTATAATATTAATATAATTATTAAAAAATAGAGTAAATTTCGTTTTGAGTCTTTGTTGTTTGCTTAAAAAATTGCTTTGAATCCAATGGTTTTAATTGGACTTTTTGAGTCCCTGTAGTTTCACATTCTTCTCAATTAAAGCCCGAACACTAACACCGTTAGGATGATTCTGTTAACTTAATCTAAATTAATGAAAATACCCTTAATACTAAAAAAAACTAAATTTGATCTCAAACCCATCCCCATCACTTGTTCACCATCCACTCTCTCTCTATTCTTTTTCTCTCACTTCTTCACCTACTCCACAGGACAGACCAAAGCCACCGGCGCGCCAGTCAAACCAACGCAACCGGCCAGACTTGGGTTACCCACCACCACATCTTCTCGTGAACAAAAAAGCTGATGGTTTCTTCGATCTGCCATAGAAAAACCACCTGAGAACATGAGTCGTTATGGGGTACCGGCGGCGACAGTGGTCTGATTTGGGTGATGGTTGCCGGATTTGGTCTGATTTGGGTCGGATTTGGAACCGATGGTTGCCGGATCTGGGGTGCAGTCATAGAGATAGGCTTACGGTTTCTTCGATTTGGGGCAATTTTTAGGGTTTTCGTGATCATCAGAAGTGATTCCATCGGAAAGGAGTCAAATGTTTTCCTTGTTTATCATGCCTTGTCCTTTCGCCTTTCAGTTGCCCCCAAACAGAATGGTATGGTTTAGAAGGAGAAGAATGAAAGAGGAGGTTGGAGCAATTTTCTCAAAAATTCAAATCAAAGCAAACTTACAGACTCAATTAAATAAGAGCAACATTGAAAACAAACTACCCACTACTCTAATGACCCATACTCTCCTAAAATTATCGTGATTGTTGAAATTCTATCTATTCTATATTTCAATTGTAATATTAATATCAGGGGTCGCCGGACATGCGCCGGTGGTGTTGCCGGAGATGCGCGTGGGGGCCGAAGAAAACCAGGAACATGATATATGGTTTTAAAGTAATCAAAATAATTAAATAGTAATATTAGTGCTAGAGGTATTTTAGTCTTTTTAAAAAAGTTAACAGAGAAAACTAGATGCCTTTTAAGAGTTAGGACTCAAAAAGTTTAATTAAAACCATTGGATTCAAAACGATTTTTTAAGCAAACCACAGGTATTCAAAACGAAATTTACTCTAAAAAATAAAACCAAGAATTATATATTTTTTTATTTTATCTTTTGAATTATTACAGAAACTAGGTTAAAATCTCGTATATTACACGGGTTGATAAAATATAATATTATATATTTAGTAATAAAAAATTTTATATTTTAAAAAACTCGTATGTTACATTGATTGATAAAATGTAATGTTATATACTCAGTAATAAAAAGTTTATATATTTAAAAACATGTATATTACAGGTTTGAATGTATTAAGTTCTATTTAATATAATTTGACATACATCACTATTTAATTAAAAACAAAAGTTACATAATTAAATTTCAAAGTTTCTTAAAATTATAAGAGATAATTTAAAATAAATATGTTTTATTAGTATAATTGATATTTTTCTTTAAATATAAATCATTATTAAAAAAATGCATTTAATAAGAGAGAGATGCGAGAAAAAAAATAATGAGAAGAGATGTGGACGCGACACGTATCATAAATAATTTTCCTTTATTATATAGTATAGATACAAAATAATTAATTTGAAATGGTTTGTAATGGGGGGAGTGGTATCAAAACCACACGTGGTCATGATTGAGAAAAAGCCAAAAAATAGTACAAATGTTGCTCCTGGATTTCGAACCTGGGCATTTGGTTTAATAATGAAATGCCTAAACCAAAACATCTATCAATCTATTGGTTTCATGCTTAAATTAACTATAAATTAAAGAAAATTTGGTAATAAACTAGAGAGTAAATGCAATCCTTTTAATTATATTTATCAAATTTCAGTTTACGTTCTTAAAACAAAGAAAATTACAGAAATCGTCCATTATATTTAAATTTGTTAACATTTGAAAATAGATAATAAGGGTTCTCGATTAAACATTAAGTAAACTCATTCGAAATAGATAAAAATATGATTTGGATTTGCTATGGTCATTGAATTACTAAGTTCTGTGACCTCTTGTAGAAATCCAATGCTCAGAGAGAAAGCAAACAAAATTCGCTTAAAACTAATTGTAATATTAAAAATAATTGTGTAACAAAATGAAAAAAAAACCCAAAAATTATATATATTTTTATTTTTTTCTTTTGAGTTATTTCATAAATATAAAACTAATTGAAATATTTTAGTTTAAATTTAAACCGTATTCAATTAAACTTAGTATTGTAAATCAGTAATCCAGTGTATAGGAGTTTTAACAGGTGCGATAATGATGGATGGATGGATGGATGAGATAATGATAACAATCAAAACCACACGTGTTGGTAATCAAGAAAAAACCTAAAAAAGGTACATTAGAACTAGGTGACCTATTTGAATTTGATAGTTGGCTCAAAAAGGATTTGATGGATAATTTTCGGTTTTATTTGGATTTTGGACACAAGTTGTACATGTCTACTAAAAATATGATGTAATGGAACAAGACATTGACAACAAAAGATGAAACCACATTTGAAAAACTTGACAAAAAAGGAGATTTAAGAATCGGTAGCAAGTGAAATACTTGCTTCAACTTGATTTATATTTAAATGAGATTTATTAGTCTTTAGAAGAGTTAGGAATAGTTGCACAACCACCCGATTGGAGTAAAATACACGCCCCATATCCCCCATAATATCTATTCATAAAGATTTTTATTTGTTTAAATATAGAACACTATTTACAATTTGCTAATATATTATATATAATATTACTGTAACACCATACAGAAATCTCAGATCAGGCGTGGATAAAAGAGATGATTTTATAAGTAGTGTCTCGCCTCAATTATCATCAATGCGTTTTGGACGCAATCGTTGCAGGTAATAGGAGAACTTCATAGTAACGTGTGCCCAGGTGGGACTGGTATCAAGATGGGTGATCTATTGAAAAGTTTTCACTCAGGCAAACAAAAACAAATTCGTGAGCTCATTGTGGGCAAAAAGGATAATATTTATGGTACGAGAGCCCGGATGTTACAGTATCAATCAGTAAAAATACAAGATTTTATTATTTGTTTTATTTAATATACAGAGAGAGAAAAAATTGGCCGCTCAGCATGTTAGGTTTTAGATGTCGTGACGAATAAATCCTAATATTTTTGCGGGTTAGGATCCAGGACCATGTTGGTGATCCTCGCACTCTATTATCGTCAGATTCTAATAATTTCATGAAATGAGATTTAGTGTTTTCTAGTCTTTGTGTTTTCTATTTGGTTATGCATGCAAGCATGCTTAAAAACATGAAATCTAGTTCACACACTTACTTTAAAAACTCTTTGAAAATTAAGCAACGCACGAACCTATATTGCGATTGCGGTTCCTAGTAATACAACAAAAGAGTGTGAAATCGTTAGTTTGGATTAGAGGTGCTCAAAAGAACCGGAACCGAATCCGATCCGATCCGATCCGATGGATTATCCGAAACCGGATCCGGCTAGAACCGGTTTTTTTGGAACCAGACCGGATTTTTTGAGAATCGCCGGATCCAGAACCGGTTCCAAGGTTTTGTCCGGACCGGATAAAAATCGGACAAAATGGAACCGGACAAAATCGGACACAAAAAAAATCCGGAAAAAACCGGTTCCAATCGGATAAAACCGGATCCGATCCGGATCCGATCCGGAACCGGTTCCAAATAGGTTCCACCTCTCCACTCCCAAAACCGGATCCGATCCGGAACCGGTTCCCTTGGGTCCGGTTCTTGACCAACGTTGACGGAACCGGTCCGGATCCGATCCGGATCCGGTTCCGGAAAAAAACCGGTTTATGCACCTCTAGTTTGGATGAAGATGGAAGAAAATAAAGTGACATGTACGGACGTATACAAGTCGGGTCGTATCTGAGCTTGTCTAGGCTCGTTTAAGTTAGGATAGCTCAACAAGATCTTAAACTCAGCTGTTCCAAACTCCATGTCCTAAGATCAACTTATATATCATTTATTTATTAATTATTTAAATATCAGGATTTTACTGGTTGTTAATGTTGTTGCAATTAGTTAATTATCTTATTCATATACGTATATAATTATTTTTATACATATTTATAATATAACTATATATAAATAAAATTATATATATTATTTAGTTATTTTTTATTGAATATAATAATATATGTTATAATTATAGATTTATTATATTAAATTAGACTATCATATTTACTTAAATAACACTCGTTTAGGCATGCTCCCGTAGTCAACTTCGACATATAAAACCTAGGCTCAAGCTCGTTTATTAAATAAGTTTAATTTAAGAATGAATAGTGTTACATCTTGGTTTGATTCGAGCTTTTTGATAAGTCAATCTCGAGTAGCTCATATACAGCTTGGTTCGTTACAATCCAGTGACACATAAAACATTATCTTTTAGAAATGTTTCAAATAATATTTTAATTATGCAATGGTGTTAATGCCGTTAAGGCTAGACACTTGTTATGCAAGTTTTGTACCATTTATTTATAGTTATTAGAAAACTTCTTTTAAATGTAAAGAATTGTATTCAAAGAACATGAAATCTACCTTCAATGTTAAAAAGATTCGATTAATATCAATATATCAGTAAAAATTATGAAATAAATTAATTACATGTTAAAAATAAAATTAATTCAAAAACGGTGCCGCTTTATATCAAAGACTACATTTAGTCATTTACAGCTATTGGTCAGCAACTACCATTGGTGGTGGTATCTACGAACCTAATGAACAACTCATAATCTTCCTCGCCACTCATGATTCAATCCACCTCCACCTACCGCCACCTGTCACCGCCCTACTCGTTGCTTTTCCGTCGTTCATTCTGATCGTCACCCATTCGCTTTCCCACTTTTCACATCTCCAATTTGGCATCTCTGACTTGTCTGCCAACTGTTTGATTCTTTGCCTCACTGACTTCGATAAACTATCTGATAGGGCAAACTCATCACCCACCGACGAAGAACACGATGATTCTTCCATCCAATTCCAAACGTCTTGATCAAGTATACTTGTCGGTGAATCTCTTCCGATCTTTTCGCAACCAATTTGCATAAATTTTTCATCGATTTTGCGAACGTACGGGTGCTCGAGAAGCCGTTTAGCGGTCCACCTCTGTCTCGGATCCCGGATCAAACACTTCCTCACAAAATCCCTTGCTTGTCCCGAAATCTCATCTGGGATTTCCGGGATTTCCTCGGAAAATGCAATTCTATAAAGAATTGCTACTGGGTCATCAGCATTTGGCCACGGGGAAACACCCGCGGCCATTTCAATGAATGTGCATCCAAGCGCCCATATATCCGCCGCAAACCCCTGCTCTTCACCTCGTGCAACTTCCGGCGCCATGAACATTGGCGTCCCACAAATGGGGCCCGCCTGATCGGCCCATTTCGCGCAACCAAAATCGCCGATTTTCACACCACCGTCTTCTTGTACCAAAATGTTTCCCCCTTTAATGTCACAATGCACCACTTTATTAGAATGAATGTAATCTAACCCTTGAACAATTTGTCTCGTGTAGCTTGCGATTTCCGAATTGGTTAACCGTTCACCGTTTCGTTTATTAACTTGATCAGTAATCGAGCCACCTGACATGTAATCGATAAAGATATTGTAAACGAACTTATTCCGTTCTCTAGTAATGTCACACCCTTTGTAACTCACCACATAAGGACTCTTCAAGATTGACAAAAAAATTTGTTCCTTTCGCAAGCTCTCCGATCGTGAGAACTCCGCGGATTTGACCGCGAAGGCATCACCGGAGGTGGAGGTGGCGGCGGAGACGGTGGCGGAGGAACCACGGCCAAGAACAGGGCCTCTAGTCCACTCCATGTTGGTTTTCTTGAAAGAGGAGTTGTTTTGTTGGTTAGTTTTTATGGGTTTTGTGGTTTATATATAGTCACATAGTGGTGTGTAAAATGTTTATTTATGGAATAAAAATATATTTTTAATTGGAAAAAGAAAAGGGGTTGTAGTTTTCTTGTTGAAAAGGTGTAAGAAGTTGTAGGGATCTGGTTGGATGGCAAGTGTATAGGTGGCATGTAATTCTTTCTAGAGTTGACGATATCTTTAACGGAAGTTTGATGACGTGGCGATAGTAGGGAGTGACAACCTTTTGGGCAGGCCAAGACGGCAGCTACGTGGCAGGGACACTTGTCATCAAATTGGAGATATAATCCCTAACTTGTGGGATTTTGTTTCACAAGTAGATTAAAAATTTAAAATGTTACATTCGGTACTCGTCTAGTGTTAGAGGATTTCTTTGTAAAAGATTTTCTTTGGTATAGGTTATGGTTCGAGTCTTGATAAAGGGTCTCGACGAGAAGAATTTTGTCAGCACATCCAAAGTCTAGCCATCTAGGTATTTAAAATTTGTATCTATTTCATCTAAAATTTGATAATTTTTTGTTAAATGACGGCATTTTATAACCCACAACTAACAACTAGTTGGACGGGTTAAAATAAATAATTAATATTTTTTTAGTATTCATTCGTACGTTATCTAAAAATTTGGTGAGCGCGTAAATTTGATGATTAAATAGAGACGTGAAATGGTCGTGTGATTAAATTTGAAAAGACGGGATAGTTAGATGGATAAATGTTGAGATGTAGGTTATATGATGTGATGATGATAAGATTAGGTAAATATTTATTATAGAGTTTGAAACCAAACCCAAAACTTAGGGTTGGATGCCCTGTTTTGTATGTGTGTTGTTGACTTTGAAAACCAAAGATTTTGGGGGGTTTATGTGGTAAGGTAGGAGAAGTTTGGAGGCAATGGGTTGAACCACTAAAGTGGTTGGCATCAAATATGCCACTTTTTGGTAGAATATCCTCTCAAACTTTGAGTAATTTAACTTATACTTTTGTCCAAAAATGAAGTCTTGGAGCATATACTCTTCCAATTCATGGGTAAAGTTTCAAGTTAAAAAAATTTTATTCCTAATTTGTGATTAGTTGTGCAATAACTTTTATCGAAATTCTACCATGGGCTAAATAAGCCAAAGAGTTTATTGTTCACGAATGCAACATTATAATCAATTTAAACAACGCGTCAATTAGGACTTTTTTTATGTCATGCGGGCGTAAAGTAATGCCATTACACTTGATGTCTACAATCAAGCTTTTTTTTTCTTACATACAAATACATATACATACGACGCTCTGTACATTTGTTAATCTAGAGGTGTGAATTTCTAACATTACATGGATCTAACACGAAATTCATATGTTTGAGTTTAGTCTAACGTGTTTGAGTAGAACACAAGAACATGTCAAGCTAAACGGGTCGATCTTGTGTCAACCAGCATTTTAACAGGTTAACACATTTATTTTTATAATTTTTTAAATGGTATTTCATTTCAAACTGAAATTAGATGAGTATTATGTAAATCGGTGAATGTGTTTTGTGTACTTCTGAACTTATTTAAACATTTGTATTTTTACTAAATTTATAACTTTAGGAAATGAAAAATGTTCAAGTTAAAGATGTCATGCATGTGTCAACTCATAAATATAAAAGTCCTTTCAAGTTCGAACCGAACACGAAATATAATTTAATGTAATTTTTTCTGGTTTGCGTCAGATTTAACCTACCTACCTACCTACCTGTAAATACGATCCGTTTAACACCCATATTTCAACAAAGAGTATACCATAAACTACATGAATATGACATTGTGTTGTGTTGTGATGATCTTATTGCATCATTCAACATCTTCTAGAAAAAAGAAGGTTTGATTTTTTATAACTTGTAAATGAAGTTTTGGTTAAAATGATTTGGTTAGTGGATAATAGATTGGTGGTTATAACTTCTAAATCAAGATTATTGTAAATAACGGTCCCCTAAGGTTGGAAAATTATAATCTTCAACTTTGAAAGCGCTTGCCGGTGAAGTTAGCTCGGTTTGTTGGACGGACGTAAAGCATATATTTTAGAGGATGCAAATATATGCGTGTCCCATAAGATATTTTTCTACATTTTATTATTTATTTATATATTTTATTTTATTTGATTGTTGTATCTTTAGTCACACTCCACGCACGTGTCCATTTACCTCAATGATCTTCAATTTATTTTTAAGCAAAACTTTCTTTTTTTCTTCTTTTAATAATGATGTCATTATATATGTTTAAGTCAATTAGTTTACAAGTATAATATATAGAAGACTATAACATTTTTATAGAAAAAAGGAAAAAAAAATTACATTTTTAATAGAAAAACATAATTAAAAAAGAAAAACAATAAGAGTATAAAAACATTGCATGTTTAGGGGGATAAAAGTATCAAATGGCCTTCACATGAAGCTCACGTGATCTGACTTCACAATAAAAACAAACAGAAGTTATCTTAAATGACGAAACATTTACAAATTGTTTACATAAAAGACGGTCAGTGTGTTTTTTAAAAATAAAGGATGACAGGTGCAAGTTCATATAAATATAAATGATGTTTTCTGTAATTTGGTCTTTTCATAATGATTTTTGGTAGTGAAACTTCAAATAAAAGGTAAATATATAATAAGTATTTTCTAAAAACAACCCATTAAGTTAGTATTTAATCATGCACTTAGACAACATTTAAAAGAGCCTACAATTTATACAATTGGTGGGGTTTGAACTTTAAAGTAAGGTGTAGTGGAATAATTAAAATTTAAAATGCATACATTAATTGGATGAGTAGACAAAGCAAGAGGGTCTACCAACTTTTAACACGAGCAAAAGTCAAATCAACCATACTAATCAATCTGGTTAAAGACCACCTCACACTTCACATAAGTTAATTGTGAATTTGATGTGAATGATTATTTATTATAAAATTTAGACCGCTTATCATATACCGTTATTTTAATGTGTGTATAGTTTAAGACTATGTGTAGTGGGACAACGCCTCATCTACAATTCTCATCGTCCCACCTCAACTTTAAACTCACAAAGCGCCTCATGCCCGTTAAACCCACAACACCCTCTCCATGGCGCCCTGATAACGTCTCTATGGCGCGGTATTTGACGCCCCTATTGGGTGAGTTGGCAAGTGGTGCCAATCCACTACACTTGTTCTAATGTAAAACTTTTGGCATATGATTAATTTTATGATGTAGAATCGTTCACTTTGATAAAAAAAATGTTCATTAAATATTTGTATTTTTTATTTACATATTAATTGCCTTTCAAATGCAAACAAATAGGGTCCAATAAAATGAAATTATTTTTCTATTACAAGAGGTATAATTCAAAAGTTAATCTATAATCATAATCGGCTTAAATAACTAAAACATACGCTTTATACCAAACCAAATTGTTTAAATCATGCCTACTAAACTAAACCACTCAAGTTGCTACCACACCCAAAATCTCAAATCATAAAGCATTACAATTTACCTTGGGGCTTGTGGCCAACATGAATTAAGAAATTTGTCTTTAAAAAAAATAAAGCATTACAATTTACAACCCCTACGCTTAAAAAAAAGTTTGGCCTAACAAACAAGTCGGCTACCCTACAATAAATGGCATTGATGATAAGAAACTTGATGAATGAAACCAACATCAAAGAGTAGTGAGAGCCCGGCGATGAAGGATCAACCTGCCCACGCAGGTTCGATCCCGAGCCAAACCGGGTTTTAGTCCGGAGTGCGTTACGTTAGCGGGTCTTGGCCCGTGTAGCGGCGCAACTGTTGTCAAGTGGCAGCAGGCTCCATGGTTTCCCGGTGATAGCTTAGCCTCTCGTTCTGAACCCGCGGGCCCGGTTCAGACAACGTAGTGATCAGGTTGAGAGGTGCGGGTCTCCGATTAGGAGACGCGACTGCCACTTAAAAATGAAAGTCGCCTATCAAAAAAAAAAAAAAAAGAGTAGTGAGAGCCATGAAAGAAGTGGTTAGGCATCATACCCATAAATATCCCAACACCAATGTTGCTACCTTCACAATTAGCCCATTATAGTTGTGTAATATTAACAATATAATTAGAACAACATGAAATCTCCTCTAACATAGTTGGGTTATCGACGGTTGTGATCGTTGAACTGTGCAAGTTGTCGACGACTAAGGAGAGAAAAAAGAAAAAACGCGGCATCTGGGTGATTGGGTTTTTATTTTACTATATAATTTTTGTTTTTAATGGAATAGTAAACTCGACATTTAATTATTTTAGTATTAAGTTTTAGAGTTAACTAGTGTGAAGAAATAATAACGTGCCAAAGTTTTAAATCATCAGGATTAAAGGTAATGCTGAGAGACAAATTAAAAAAAAATAGTTTGAATGAAAACGGTTTACTCTTCAATCTGTATGTAATCAGGGTTGTCAACTATAATTTGGTTCGAAATAAAAAAAAATAAATAAATAAAGAATGGTTGTCAAAAGATAATCAGTAACAATTTTTTTTTTGTTTTTTTACAATAGCTTCTTTAGTCAACCTTTTTTTATCTTTTATTTTTAACATCAGTAAAATTTTAAATATATAAAAGAAAACGAGCCAACATGAGGCTGGGCAGGCAAATAAAGGCAAACACAACTAGAAAAAACAATGCCAACGACCTATCAACTAGTGTAGGCGCTCGTCCACTCTCCTACAACGATACTACTTTTTTTTTTCGAAAGACAAGATTTAATAGAAACCGGGGGAACCCCCAACCGATAGATACAAAGGAATCAAAACATACAAAAGAACCAAAACATACAAGGCATCAAAACATAATTACAAGATATTGAAGCTAATCCAGTCTTTCCAAGTGAGATTCGTAAGGCTTGAACGACTCTTGAACCAAATGAATCCTAAAATCTTTATGCATGTAATTATATCTTCCATCTTAGGTAATTTGTTTTTAAAGAGAAACCCATTCTTTTCCCTCCATATGCACCAACACGTGATAAAGATAATGCCTTCAAAGACTTTTTTTTTTCACCTTATCCGAGAAAACTGTTTTGTGAAGCTCAAGGGAATTTAAAACTAAAAACAATTCCCACGACCATACAACGAGGGAAGATGGAGGTGTTCCTGTGAGCGTGAGTGCCTCACGGTCCCTCTTTCAAATCATACCGGATTCTCTACGGAAAAAATGTTATGAAAATAAATTCTATGAGTACGCTTGTAATTAATTTGTTTTAGTTACAATTAATGGTATCATGTCAATGTCATAATGACATGGTTAAAATTGCAAACGAAAAAGGTGGAAATACGTGATAGAAAAATATGACACGTAGTGTGTAGTTTGGGTGAGTGAGGTGGGACCGTGTACCTTCATTATAATCACGTTTTATAAATAGTTAGTTAAAATTAAAAGGGTACAATTTGGCCCCATGTCATGATGATGTAATTATATTTATATGTGGCCGTGGTGTAAATATAATATTCTAAAACGTTTATTTTGTTACTTATCATCAAATTTTCAAAGAATGTTCATTTCTCATCATCAATCATGATTTGTGAGGATGTTATCTAGTTTTATCTATATAGATACTAGGTTAAAACTTATGTATTTACATGGGATGAATAAATATAATTTGTTATAAGATAATATTTTTTATGAAGATTTGTATGTTTGATGTTATTAATCATCTGTGAAATAAGAAATAATTGAAGTTTTCTTATGATTTAGTAATTTTTAATAAAATATTATAATATATGTTAGATATTTAATTATTTAACATCATTATTATTTAAACTATGACTCATTAGCTAATAAATATAAACTAACAGTTTGGCTGATGATAATCCAAACTTTCACTTTTGTTGTCAATTACAGTCCCAGTGGCAAAATCATCATATAATTACACTATGATTTCGTTTGTACGTTTCTCAATTTCATTTAAAACCATCATTTTGAGCGAAAATAAGTGTAAATCGAGTACAAATCTATGATGATTCTGTTACTGAAACTACCATTGACAACAAAAGTGAAAGTTGAGATTATCACCAGCCAAATTGCTAGTTTGGATTATTGTCAACCAATGAGTCATAGTTTGAATTATTAAAAAACCAATTTGCCTTTTTACTATATATACTTTATTCATGATTGAATGGTTTAGGTGGTTATGACATGTGTTGATTGACAGTTTTTTTATTTCTAACAATTTTTTGTTTGTATAAAGGATTAAATGAAGAAGGTTAAACACAAAAAGCCTCCTGGAGTCCTGGCCCAACGGCAAGGCTAAGACCCGTGCTCCCCATCCATCCAGGTTTGAACCTTCGGGGTGGAATTTTAATTTTCTTTTTGTTATTTTTTAGTCAAGTGTTTTTTGTTTATCTTTTTGAACGTTATCGCTTATATTTTGGTTCGAGTCCGTGACCCCAGCCACATAGCTCTGGCATCAAATGCTAGTTAAGTACATTTTGAATTGTTTTTGCATAATATAGGGTTTTATTTATAATGTTGCCTATGTTAGAAACATGGTCTTTTTCATTAAATTCAAACTATGTTTTACGAACAAGATAGAAAATACTTGAATCATTTTTATACCAGGTCCTATGCAATCTGTTGGAATATTTCTGAAATTATCAAATAAATCAGAAGTTTTTAATACCAATTGAACGAGAGCAACCTTATGTTTGTCTCCTAAAACCATTCATCTTACAAGAATCAACTAAAAGAACATTTTATGCAAAACAAAAAGCTTAAACTAAATGTCTATGATATGTTAACGTCCTACTTTGTATATCTCATATTTATCTTGTGTGCATTATAGAGTTATAATATACGCGCTATGTTGTACACTACAATCTATCTGGTGAGACATGTAGGAAATACAAAATGAAACAGCCAAATTTCACACAAACATTATGCAAACACAAAAGACTGAAACAAACACCGCGTTTTAACCTTTTACTTGTTCCACAAGTAATATATGCCAGCAAACTTTTAAGGTTTATATATGTGTGATAAATTTATTGCTACCTTTACAGAAAACAAGCAGGTTGTCGATGAAATAGAGAAAGGTCTCAAACAGCTTCTGCAAACCCAACTCGCAATTTACCATAGTCGAACACCGTATGGTATTTGCCCATGAAAATATCTCCCAAAATCCTGCATCAAAATACCCGTATTATTTTAGGTAGAGTTGGCATTTTTCACCTGTTTACTTATTAACAGTATGTTCTATCTTAAACGGGTCAAATGGATAAATTAAAAATTAGATATGAAGGAAATACGTCAAGCGGGTCAAAAGTTACCCAAAATGTATTCTTCTTATATCATTTTACTTAAAAAAGGTTAAGATTATTACAATAAAAAAGATAAAATTACTTACTTTCACCTTTTTTTATCATTAAACGTAAAGTAGGAAAAATGTTCTTTGTTTCCCTTGTAGGTAACAAACATTCAGTTTTCTACAATTGTATGTAACAAGTATTAAACCCGCGAGCGTTGCGGCATGCTAGACCGCAGAAAAATTTTATGCAACACTGGTATTAACACCTCAAAAAAAATTAATGTACGGAAAAACTGGTTTTAACCCCTCGTAAAAAACTAACGTCCAAGTCTTAAAAGTTAAAGATCAAAAATTAATATACGGAACAAAATTATTAAGGAAACTAAAAAGAAATTATTAAGGAAATTAAAAAAAAAAAATAACGCTGAGGGGTTTGCTGACATGAGCTACCAATCCAGAAAATGGGGGTGGGGACTGGTGATCGAACCCGGGTCTTTTACAATAACATGGTAAAAGAATTGAATTAATGTTACAATGGGAAAAGTAAGTAGAATTTTGGTGCAATAAAACCCTAAAACATAGAAATAGTGTTTTGGGTCAACCCAGCCCGTATCAAAGTAAACAGTTTTGACCCATTACCCAAACCACTCATTTTCCCGACTCTAATTTTAGGTGTAAAACCGATCAAAAAGTAAAGGTAAACTGTGTGCGCGCACACACATAAAATGACTCAAACCCAAATAAAGCTTGTTAATTTTGTAAAAGTGATAACATGGTGGCAACAAGAGCTGAGTGACTGTACCATAGGGGCCCACGAGGAGGTGCCACATCAAGAGCAGTAAATCCACTGATGCATTGTGCTGCAGCTCCTTCACCAACTTTCAGGACATACTATTCCATCATGCGAGATTTAACAATGATATTATAATTAAATAAGGCTATAAATATTGACCCTCAATCGAAAAGCCAAATGATTAACGCAGTTAAAGGGAAAAAATATGAATCGGACTAATATTGTACGTTACCTGTTCGGGTGAGAGGTCAAAAGTTTTACCACCAATGGTAAACGCAATACTAGGCATGGATGAAAGACTGTTGCAGTCAACTCCAGACTCTCCCATTGGACTGGGCAACTTCTCACACAGCTGAGAAATAAATTTAAAAATCTTGTCTAGTTTGCCCATGATATCATCAATCATAATTTTTTTTCTTTTTTATTCTTTCCATTAGTGGTGGCAAAATGAGCATAATCTTTTGAATCAAATGATTTTTTTTTTGGAGGGGAAGGGGGGATTATGCATATAAAAACAAACTTTGGGTGTCTTTTTTTCTTTTAAGCATAAAGCTGAATGACCCATTCATATGTAAATGGGTCGAAATTACCACCCTCTATTTTTAATTCATATACATCTTTTTTGATGCACTTCACCTGATCAACATAGTTAATTATTTGATCTTCAGTCTCATTTCGCTTGATCTGGTTTTGCATCCAAACAACTGCCATCTCACAGATACTACACATCTCATCATGTGCACCAGATGATTTTCCATTATTCTTGTCAACCACACTCTCAATTATCATGCTGTCAAAACAAAGAAGTTAGCTACTTGTGATATAAATGTGCTCCATTCTCGTTTATTTATATACTATAATGAATTAATGATTACGACTACCAACATAATTTATGATAAAACTAGAGTACCCAAAAGTACAGAAGTGTGAAACTGACCTGGTATCATGAGAACCATCAAAGGAGCATAACTTCATTTGAGAACAGATTTTTTCAGGTTGTGTCTACAGAACATCAAAAAGAATGGTGCAGTAAGTTCCCAAGACATCCTCCGTAAAATTTAAACATTTAATTACTTATTATTATGCTATTCAAATTATAATAAAAATTTATAGTAAACTAAAAACAAGAATTTTATATTTTAAAAATAAAAGTTCTACAACTGAATTTTTTGAGGAATCAAAAAAAGAAGGTATTTTCTTGCTAAAAAGCAAGTTAAATGAGTTCTTCAACGCAAATGAATATAGAAATGTAATAATTTGTATTAATGTTACATGTATAAATAACTTAGCTAATAAACAAGATTAATATATTATACACAAATCATAGAATTACACATATATTATTTGGAGAAAACAATTTTAATAATTGGGCTCAAGGGAGTGCATCTCTAGCACCATTTACCAAATGTAAATATTTATTATATAAAAAATGAAAGCAATAACATCCAGAAACAAGAGAACTAAGTGTCAGTACCTCAGATAGTAGCATCTCAATTATAGTTTTTCCATACTGATCGACCAATGTCTTGCATTGTTGGCTCATAACCCCAGCAGCACCAATGGCTTGATTGATTTGAGTAATAACAGCCTTAAAGAGTTGGATATTATCATAGGAAAATGTTAGTCTCAGGTAGCAGATGAAAGCTGATTAACTAATTAGACATTTAAACTGTGAACCACAGTAGATATATTGTAATCAACTGATCAGTGAGGAGCATATAGACATTGATGTATCATAGTGTTTCATTACAACCAGAGAAACAGAGATGGTGTATTCTATTTTCGCTTCTACTTTGGCAGGACAAAAGGGTCAAAAGTGACTCAAAAGCATTAAATAGTAACCAAGTTTCAATATTGTCTCACTAAAGTCACTAAAAACTTTTTCCAGCTGCAAAAACCCCTCAAGTTTCACTACCATTGTAAAAATTTTCATAACAACTTAAAACTGAGTGACACAAACACTTAATGAAACTTGATTACTATTTAGTGACTTCTTTTTTCAAGTTAACTATTACCTTAGGTTAAAACTTGAAAAGAAAAACTAAACAGTAACCAGTTAAGAAAATACTAATCTATAAATCTGACATATTTTGACGAGCGTATGTGTTAACAGATTATATTGTATTCCACGGGTTTATTCAATCCGTGTAAAACACGAGTTTTTAAAAAATAAAATTTTTATTACTTAATATATAATATTATATTTATTCAACCTACACGGGATTTTAACCTAGTTTTGATAATACATCCAAATAGTAGTTCAGCCGACTTATTATGTTTAGAAGGTCAGTTATTGAGGGGGAAAAGTTAAGAAAAGTGGCGACAACAGATTGTTTACTTTGACAGATGAAAGAAAGTAGGTCACAGGTATCAACATTGCATAGGCAATCAGTTCAGCCCCAGAATAAAAAAAACCCGAACTCCATTTCGGTAGTCTGTTGACGTAAAAAGGTATCAATCGTCCTAAAGAGGCCCGTTAAAATAGATATATATGGTTCTATGTAAATGGTCATTCCAACAAACAGGATAAATTTCAATTCATTCTATTATAATGTTCATACTCTATTCGACCAAGGGTGAAGCACAACACAGAAGTACACAAACAGACTGCATAACTAGAATATTACTCCAGTTTACTTGTATCAAGGCTTATAATTGCATATAAACATATGCATACCGTTGGACCAGCCAACAAAGAAGTTCCAGAATCAGCAATTGCTGCACAACCATTGTTGCAAAATCCTGAAATGAAAATGATGTCAGAAACCATAAAAAAATCATAACTTCAATAATGGTTTTAAAGGACTAATACACAGCGTATCTAAGCCAAAAAAAAAAGATAAAAACAAATGCTTCAAAATTACCTGTTGTTTCACCACCAATCAGGACATCACCCATATCGAACTATCACAAGATACGCAACCAAATCAAATTTGTGTTTATGAAGAACCATCAAAACGAAATAAAAAAATATAAATAAAAGAAGACTCGCCTGCCAATAGCCTTTTTGAGTTACAGGGACATATGTGTGTTCACCCTTGAAATGATTAGTATCAACCCCACCAAACACAAGTTCACCTCCTTCATCCTCGTCAGTATTGCGATTAAGCCAAAATGAAAATACAGGTTCTTGAACTAGACCTTGCTTAACCATATTGTACCTAAAATGATATGCAAAATAAAAAAGAAAAAAAGTTGATTATGAAACTTAAAACAGAAGAATCAAGAAAAATGTATACACAGGACACCCAAGTATTCAATAGTTTTCATTATGGCTACCTAACTATTAAAACAATTTTATAGGCCACCAAAGTATCAATTTGGTTTCATTTATGCCAATTCCAGGCCTCCAACAAATAAAAACTTGGTCAAAAATTGTAGGAGGATAGGAAAAACCCTTGAAGTTGAAGCTTTTGTCACATCTAGAGTTGTAAAAATGCCCCTAAATCTACTCAAAAGAATCAAGTTTAGATGGATTGTCGAAAACGTATTTGAATCAATTCACTGGTATTTCTACCATATTTAAAATTCTAGAAGTTACAAAAGATTTAAATTTAGGGACATTTTATCACCTTACAATTTACCATAAGTTTTTTTTCCAGGAATCGACATAATCGAAACCAAATATACCATCAAACTTTTGTTTACATTATCCTAAGAATGAATGTTCATAACAGGAGACGAATCGACTATTACCAAACAGGAACAGCATCCCCAACAGAGATTTCTTGAAATCCAAGGCCAAGTATACCATCAAACTTGGCTGCCAAGAAAGTGATACCAGGCTCTTTAGTTGCCTCTATAAAATCCTGAAAATGGTGGCATGTGAAGATGAAGATACTAGATGAAAACATTGCATTTATTACATTTAGATACACAGCTTTTTAAAGACCTGCTCTGTAACAACAAGGTCACCAAGTTTGACAGAATCTTTGCTAAAGAAACCAGAGATAGAGCCAGTTCCATATTGAATTGCAGCAGATTTCCCTGAATGAGACATGAATATATTAATAATCGCAAGCCCTCATACAACACACTGGAAACCTGAGCTTATACAAATCACAGTGCCTGAGTTCAAGGATCAAAGTATGACTGCATGCTCATGTTTTATGTTGATCAAACAACATTGAAGCTACACATTTGACGGTCAAATACAAGTTGATTCTCTTGAACACTAATCCTACCTAAGGTCAATCATAAGCAACCCTCTCATCTTATACTCGTCTCTTTTTAACATTTTTTTCTTATTCTTGGAGAAGAGGAATATGAAAGACCAAGTACATAAAGGAATCAGAAATGGAAAACATACCATTTTTCTCATAGGAACTTGAGTGGCTAGACTTGTACTTTGAGTGAAAAAGGCAAGCGACCTGCATCCATATTAAGAATGTTCAGCACCTGACAGAACTTAACATCCATCGAGTCAAAACAGACAGCAAAAGTAAGATTGTGTGTGTGCGTGTGCATTGATGTGAGAGCGAGAGAAAGGTTTTATTATGAATTCAAAACAACAAGAGAAACTCACTGAGAAGTAGCACTTTGCAGAAGGCACCCACAGATTAGAACTACCAGTGTCAAAAATCACAGTGAACTTTTGAGGTGGAGTACCAATACCAATCTCACCATAATACTGAGCATCCATGTAATTGTTTAGGGCAATCATATCACTATCTGAATCCCTAAAATTACCGCGAACACCATAATTTCTTCTAGCACTAGAGCCAGCATGTCCACCAACTTGGTTCAATTGGTTGATTTTCCTCTTTTTAAGTCCAACTTTAACCAATCCCCCATTCGGACCCGAATATGCAGTAGGTGACAGAAGGAACCAAAGAAACAACAAAAGCAAGCTCGATTTGAACAGAGCACCCATCTCTAGCACTGCAACTGAAGACTTTAATTTAAAGTTCCCTCTTAAATTACTGATTATCAGCATCAGACAACATCAAATATTGCAGAATGAGTCAGATAATGTAACTCTAATATCATATGATCATCATATTTCATTTCACAATGAAGCCTAAAGAAAAAATAGACAGCAACAATAACAAATGTGCCCAGTAAAATCCCACCCATAGCAAGGCTATTGGTAGGGTCTGGGGAGGGTGGGATGTAAGCAAACCTTACTTCTACCCTTGGGGATAGAGAAGCCGCTTCCAAAGAAACCATCAGCTCCAAAACAGATAGCATACAAACGAACAATACTAAAAATATAGGGACCGAAAACTACCAATAAGAAAAGAAACGATGAAAGGATATGTAGCCATAGAAATAGTATCATGAAGCAGCACACAGACATGCATACAATAAGACCCATTTGTACCCTCCACTACAAGTCCTTAACCTTAATCCTATGTTTCCACGAACTCATATCCTCAGAGAGGTGCAACTCTAGCAAATTCTACCTAATCCTCTCATCCCATGTCATTTTTGTCCTCAGAGAGGGACCTCCCCTCTACGTTGAGGGTTTCCACGACGGAGTCATCTGTCTCCTCTTCAAATGCCTAGATACTCCTAACCTATCTCTAAAAACCTCATTTCTTATCCGGTCTAACCTTGTGTACCCACACATCCACCTTAGTGTTGGGTTTGTAGGCCTTTTTGGGGCGCAGAAGAGGGCAACGGGTCAGGGGCAGCCGGCCCTAACCCTGGTTGCTACTCCTATTCTAATTAGGCCCATATTAGGCTTAACTTGGGGAACAAGTTTGATTTAACCCTAAATTAGTCTCTATATAAACATGATTTGTACTTGTAATTTTTCATCACCTCAGATATAAAGATATCCTAGTTGCCACCCGTTGACGTAGGTCAGTTTAGACCGAACCACGTTACATCCTTGTGTTTGTTTATTGCTTTCGTGTATGTGTGTGTGTGTGTGTTCGCATGTGATCGGTCCTAATTCGAGCAACACTTAGCATCCTCATCTCTTCTACCTCCATCTTTTGTGCATGTACCGATCGAACTGCAACCCTATAAAACTTCCCCTTTAACCTAGTTGGGAAGTTCTTGTCACACAGTACCCCTGAGGCTGTCCTCCACCTACACCCGTCTGCCTGAACTTGGTGTGCTACATCACTATCTATGTCCCCATCATTTTGTACAACGATCCTAAATACTTAAAACTTAGTTGACTATGAAATCACTTGCCTTCAATGGTAATTTGGGCGTCATCCACGTCGTCTGCACCGCTGAAGTCATAGTAGAGGTACTCCGTCTTCGAACGACTGTTCCTTAAATCTTTGCTCTCTAAAACTGCATGCCACTCCTCTAACCGCACATTCAGGATTTGTCTACTCTCCGCAAGTAACATGATATCATCCGCAAAAAGCATACACCAAGGAATGGTCTCCTGAATCGACTTTGACGACTCATACCGCGGACCTACGGTGGAGGCCTACCTCCATAGAGAAGGGATCGGTATCCCCCACCGGCGCGCGTACCCTAGTTTCAGTCCTATCATACATATCCCTAATTATTTCTATCTATTTACCGGGAAATCCTCAATTCCTCAACCCTTCAGACTATCCTAAATCAGTCTATGTGGCACGCTATCTTACGCCATTTCCAAGTCAATGAACAATAAAGATCCCGTTTCTTCTCTATATATTTTTCCATCTATCTCCCTAGAATATGTATCGCTTTTGTAGTTGACCGCTTTGGCATGAAACCAAACCTGTTTTCCTTAACTTGCGTTTCTCTTCTCATTCTAGTCTCAATTACTCTCTCCCATAGTTTCATAGTTTGGTCTAGTAGCTTAATCCCTCAATAACTCTCAGTTTCCACAACATTGCACGTCTCCTTTTTTTCTAAAGAAAACATAGACGAACACCGAAAAACCTGTTGCATCTTCACAATTTCCAATTGCATATTTAGCAAAAAAACAGTAATCAAATAAAAAACTTATGCTTTTACTTTAATAACTAAATTACACATTTAATACTTTAATAATGTAACCCCGCTTTACTAAAGTCAATCACCAGCCACTATCTAATCATCATCATGTGTGATTTAGAGATCGCTCCAAGAGAATTCAAACGATCGCAAACGCATCAGACTAAAAAAACCCTCCATACCACAATCAAATCCCTCCGACAACACGAATCTCACAGATGGAATTCAATTGTCAACTAAATGGATCATATTAACAATTAACAACTTAATCACTAAATCAAATCAACAATAAATGTAAAAGAACCGAAGTACACAGTATTTACTCAAATTTTCATCGGCGATCAAAACGATCACTAGGAATTAGTATCAGTTCACACAAATTAAACAAAATAAATAAGCAATCACAGCAATATGTGAGTGAGATTCATACACTAATAGTAGAAATCGAGTGATCGGAGACGATCGGTAACAGCAGAAGAGTCCCAACCCGCGGGAGATGAACAATGTGGAAAGCGTGTATATTAAGAAATGCGTTGGACAGAGGTGCAGAATAAGGCAGTTGCTACAGAGTGCACTTTAGTTGTTCCCTTTTTGTATGTGTATGTTCATGTAGGACCCTTTCAGTTTATATATGTTGTCAATTAGAGCCCAATTATTTGCATTTTTTTTTCAAATTAATCACACCATTGTTGTATTTCTTTATCGAGTCCAAGTCTCATGTAACCAATGTTTTAAAAACCGGTTCAAATCGGCCAGTAATACCGGTTGAACCGGGTCTTGGTCACTAATCCGGTAAGTTTGAGCCTGGTAAATTAGAAAAACGGTATGTTAGTTAAACCGTCGGTATTACCGGTAATACCGGGTTATACCGTTGTACCGGTTTTAGTTACAAGTAAAATTTTATATTTAAACTTAAAAACAATTGTTTGCCGGGATACACACAAAGTCACAAACAAAAGGCTTGTTGATCAATTACTTTACCTACAATCCAATTTATAAAAAAAATTAATTGATATGCTTCTCTTCAGAAAATAGCGGCTCATGTAAAACTATGTTTAACTATCATCATTCTGTTTGTCGTTAAAAACATTTAAGTGATAAAACTTCTTAATTAATATTGTAGGAAACGAAAATAGTTATGCTCTTGTTGATGAGGATAACGATAATAGTTAATTTTTATCTTTTAAGCAATCATGAAGTTAATACATTAAACACTTCAATGACATTAAACAATTATGCACTTTTATTTAAAAAAACTTTTTTGAAAAATTGAGTGCTTTTGGGTTATCTTTTGATTATGGATTAACTTTTGGAGTAATTTTTATCATGGAATCATATATTTTTGGGTTATTTTTTGAGTTAGAGTTGTATTTTTATGAAATTATAGATTTACTAGTCAACCCGGTTGAACTACCCGATACAACCGGTTGAACCATTTTTTAGTCTAATCCGATAAAATTTAAAAACCGGTTTTTTAAAACATTGCATGTAACTAGCTTGCGAATCTAATAACCAATACAATATAGTAAAAAAGTTTTTTCATGTTATGTGTCGCCTCCACATTCATTCTTATCATTTTTTTCCTAACTGTTTCTCCTATTAAATACACCTTTATCTTTTAATAATAATATATTTTTAAAGAAAATAATAATTATACTAATAAAACTTATTTATTTTAAATTATCACTTATTATAAGAAAGTTTAAAATCTAATCATATCATTTTTATTTACAATCAAATAGTAAATGAAAGTCAAATTACAATAAATAGTAATTAACGTATTTTTGAAACACAATTATATATTAAATTTTACATATTTTAAATTTTGTTTTATATCTTTAGTATATGTAATACATATTTAGGCCTGTAAAATATACCTATAAAAATTTAAGAATTTTATGTATTGATATTTTTCATCCCCTGTGTATTACACGGGGTCTAAGCTAGTTTTATATTATATAAATGTAATAGTATTTAGAATTAATTACATGAATGACTCATTTGGTTTACACGGATTTTACTAATTGCCCATAGGATTGAGAAACTACAAGTTCAGTCTAATAATTTACACATTTGTAACCAGGGGCGGATGGAAAAAAGGGTGAGTGGTGGGGAATAAGGATGAGCATTTGGTACCGAGTACCCATACAATACAGAACCGGTACCATATTGATAGATTCAGTACTGGTACAGGTACCCACTTTTTCATAAATTCGGTACTGGTACTGATACTATCTATAGATGAACATGTTGTAATGAGTACCTGTACCGTACCGATAAATTCGGTACCGATACCTGTCCCACTTTTCCATAAATTCGGTACCGGTACCGATACGATACCGATCTCATCATGTAAGACCTTAAACCAGGCACCCTACAGTTGGGTCACATCACAGTTTACTATTTTAAAATTACTTAACTATTTATAAAACATGCAACGGAAATCTTAACTCAAAACGGTACATGTATTTTAAAATTGTTATTATTCTTTACCTTACCATACGAATGCCTTCACACCGACACGAGTAATCTCGCTCCCAAAGCCAAGATACGTCGTCACATGAACTCACCTACAAAACAATCTAACGTACATACAAAGTCAGCTACATTGAGTGAGTTCTTGCAATTTACCTTAAACGAAAACCTTCTCGTCATAAACGTATTTTGTTTAAACTCAAGACCTTCATGCCGGTTATAAAATAATTTGCCATTTATTAACATATCAGTAACCCATGTTACCTAAAACATTACAACTCCCTAGAGTGTACAACAACCCACGACTCAACCTATAACCATAGCCCGTAAGTCTCACCGAAATGGATCAAACTTACTAAATTACCAACTTGTGACCTACCACACATATCAACACGAAGACCGTTTGTAAGGCCCCAAACCCGGGAGGCCCCACTTGTTGGATTTACTCATTCACAGACAGTTCTTAAACATGAATATCAAATAACGCAGCGGAAAACTTCATTCATTCATCATAATTAAAACTTGTTCATACATGCGGAAGCGTAAACATAGTTTAAAACATATTTACATCATAACTAAACATAACGGGATGCCAGTCTTCATGATCAGCCGGGTAACTCTTTTCGCTTGCCAAGCATCGCCGTCCATCCTCATAACCTGTCTTAACCTGAATGTGCACACTAAAAACGTCAGCTACGCTGGTGAGTTCTAGTTTTAACATAAAACCTTAACTTCAAATAAATTGCCAAAAACATCACTTCATACTTCATTTAATAAAAAGCGTACGTAAAATAATGCAATAACAAACATAACACTTCATAAGTCAACGAACATATCGAATTTGCGCCTTCTCGTAACCGTCAAATCCAAACGTTACATACTGGTTGAATAACCTAAGGATCACCACCACTAGGCCCATCATCACCGTACTGTCCTTCGGGTGAGGAACTCCTAAGGCCCGATACTTAGGTAATCCAACCCTTCAAGCACGGCGTCCCAAAGGATAGCGCGTACCAAACTTCAAGCACTGCGCCCCGTCGGGCGCAAGTACCAAACTTCAAGCACGACTACCCCGTAAGGTAAATCGTACCAACTTCAAGGATCACGATAATCCCCTTGACGACCGTCATCGCCCCAGTTGTACAACAGTTGGCCAGCCACAGAGGCCCCTAAAAGGTAAAGGCCCATAACATCCTTCCCATCCCTTAACCTTCATTCCCTAAGGAATATTGGCAGATTCGTTCGTTTGTGACTTTCGTAAACCTTCGCTTCTTTTACTTCAAAAACTTCAGTTAAAGCATTCGTACGTTTTATTAAAAACATTCTCTTCGTTAAAACACTTCGTAAACTTCTTTTGGCAAAATATTTTATAAACACTTCCTTCATAAACATCATTTTATAAAACGTTACATACTTCCTTCATAAACATCATTTTATAAAACGTTACATACAACCTTCGTAAACATCATTTTATAAAACGTTACATACAACCTTCGTAAATATCGTTTCATAAACATCGTTTCATAAACATCGTTTTATAAAATCATCACGTGTGCACACCAGCCCAAAAACATTATTAAAACATTTAAAAGAGGGCTTCTAGAACTCACCTTATAAGCTAGTCTCGGTTGTCCTAAACAAAGGTCCAACAACTTCACTTCCGATCTGAATTGATTAGTTAAATACACATCAGACCAATACCGACTCTAACGGTTTAACCCTTCTAAACATACTGACTTCACTTAATCAGTTCTGATGTCTGCACATATCGAAACTAGGTAGTTTCGATGGAGTCTGCACATATCGAAACTAGGTAGTTTCTATGGACCTGCACATATAGAAACTTGTAGTTTCGATGGACCTGCACATATCGAAACTTGTAGTTTCGATGGACCTGCACATATCGAAACTTGTAGTTTCGATGGACCTGCACATATCGAAACTTGTAGTTTCGATGGACCTGCTCATATCGAAACTTGTAGTATCGAAACTAGTAGTTTCGATGGGGTCTGCACAGATTGTCTTCCCAAAAATCCGAAGCTTTTGCATGCGAGTCTGATCGAGTCAGTATCTCAACTTTTCTTAGATCAAAACGTTCGGTTTTCATTCTAGATGCTATACCTAAGCTCATTTTTAAGTTCCATCCGCAAAATCGTTGCTTTTTTAGCCAAAACCCGAAAATCCCAAAAACGAACAAAAACTCAGATTTAGGCAAGATCCTTACCTGTATCGAGATTCTGATCCGGAGGTTCTTCTCACGAGTGCAAGAGACACGAGCGGTTGCAATCTTGTGCGATTCCGACACTTTTTCTCTCTCTACGGTTTTTCTCTCTCTAGAATTGCAAATGAGAGAAACATGTGGTGACCTTGGCTATTTATAGGGGAGACCTCCCCAAGCCCGGTTCGCGGCTGACCCGGCCCGACTTCGGCCCGCTTGAACTCGTAAACTTTATTTCTCGACATTTTGGGATGTTACAAGTCTACCCCCCTTATAATAGGTTTCGTCCCCGAAACCTATCACAAGTCAAATAATTGAGGGTACGACTCCCTCATTTCCGCCTCCGTTTCCCATGTAGTCTCTGATCCCTTTCGGTGCCTCCATTGGACTTTAACCAATGAAATAACTTTATTACGCAAACGCTTCTCCTTTCGGTCTAAGATAGCCACGGGTTCCTCGATGTAATTAAGGCTGTTGTCGACCTCGATGTCAGTAAGTGGTACGTGAGCCGATTCATCCGCCAAACACTTTCGCAAGTGTGATACATGGAAGGTAGGATGAATCCCACTTAACTCATCAGGCAACTCCAACCGATAAGCGACTTCCCCAACCCGTGCCATTATCCTGAACGGTCCGACAAACCTCGGACTTAACTTTCCTCTCTTCCTGAATCGTATGATTCCCTTCCAGGGCGACACTTTCAACATTACTCTGTCCCCAACATCAAACTCGATAGGCCTTCGTCGTCTATCCACATAGGATTTCTGGCGATTTTGTGCGGCCTTCATTCGAGCTTTGATTTGATCAAACCTTTTCGACGTTTCTTTTATGACTTCCAGACTTCCTAACTCCTTTTGTCCAATCTCACCCCAACAAACCGGGGTCCTGCATCTTCTACCATACAACATTTCGTAAGGCGGCATGCCTATAGTCGTGTGATGACTATTATTGTAGGAGAATTCGGCTAACGACAGATGACTGTCCCAACTGCCACCGAAGTCGATAATACAAGCACGGAGCATATCCTCCAATGTCTGAATGGTCCTTTCGGACTGACCATCCGTTTGCGGGTGGTATGCGGTGCTGATATTAAGCCTCGTGCCCATCGCTTCGTGAAATCTTTTCCAGAACCTCGATGTGAATCGTGTGTCCCGGTCGGATACTATCGTCAAAGGCATCCCATGCCGTGATACTACTTCGTTAATAAATACTTCCGCTAACCTTTCCGACGAGAACGTCTCGCGAATAGGTAGGAAATGAGCACTCTTTGTTAATCGGTCCACAAATTACCCAAATGGCGTCATGACCTTTAGCTGTGCGAGGTAGCTTGGTTATGAAGTCCATGGTAATGTGTTCCCACTTCCATTCTGGTATATCAAGTGGTTGAATCTTTCCATACGGTTTCTGGTGTTCAGCCTTTACTTGCGAGCAAGTCAAGCACTTGCTTACATACTTCGTTACATCACATTTCATTCCAGGCCACCAGTAGTCCTTCTTCAGGTCTTGGTACATTTTGTTGGTACCGGGATGGATAGAGTAACGAGACTTATGAGCCTCATCCAAGATTTTGGTTCTAAGCTCGCCACCCATAGGTATCCATACCCGTCCATAACGTGTTCTAACACCAAGGGTGTTATATTCCAACTTGTCCTGTTGGCCAACCATCCTTTCCTTCTTTATGTTTTCTTCTTTAAGTGCCTCATCTTGAGCTTTTTCGATCTCGCTCATCACATCCGATGTTACCACCAACTGGCAAGCTTTCACTCTAATAGGAGTAGGCACATCCTTTCGGCTTAGAGCGTCAGCCACCACGTTTGCCTTTCCAGGATGGTACATTATTTCACAGTCATAGTCCTTCAGGAGTTCCAACCATCTCCTCTGCCTCATATTAAGCTCTTTTTGTTCGAAGAAGTACTTCAAACTTTTGTGGTCGGAGTAAACAGTAAACTTTACCCCGTACAGGTAGTGCCTCCAGATTTTTAATGCAAATACGACAGCAGCAAGTTCCAAATCGTGAGTCGGATAGTTGACTTCGTGAACTTTCAACTGCCGCGACGCATATGCAATCACTCTACCACGCTGCATCAACACACACCCCAATCCCTGACCCGAAGCGTCAGAGTATACCACCAAATCTTCACTGCCCTCGGGAAGGGCCAAGACTGGAGCTTGTGTTAGCTTCTCTTTCAATTCCTTAAACGCCTCATCCTGGGTCGAACCCCATTCGTACTTTACTTCCTTCCGAGTCAACTTTGTTAATGGCGAAGCTATTTTCGAGAAATCCTGAATGAATCTCCGATAGTAGCCTGCCAATCCTAAGAAACTGCGGATTTCAGTTGGCGTCTTAGGAATGTCCCATTCACTTACCGTTACTATCTTTGCTGGGTCAACCATAATGTCGTTCGGGCTAATAACGTGACCTAGGAACTGGACTTCCCTAAGCCAGAATGCACATTTGGAGAACTTAGCATACAACTTCTCATTCTTCAGAGCTTCCAATACTTCCTTCAAGTGACACGCGTGATCACCCTCATTCTTGGAGTAGATAAGGATATCATCGATGAACACGATTACCGATCGATCCAGCATCGGTCGACACACCCTATTCATTAAATCCATGAACGCTGCGGGGGCGTTCGTCAATCCGAAAGACATTACGCGGAACTCAAAATGTCCATAACGCGTGCGAAATGCAGTTTTCGGTATGTCTTCATCCCTCACCTTCAACTGATAGTACCCGGACCGAAGGTCGATTTTCGAGAACCAACTTGCGCCTTGTAATTGGTCAAACAGGTCATCGATCCTTGGTAAAGGGTACTTGTTCTTCACCGTTCGTTTATTCAACTCGCGATAATCGATACACATTCTCATCGAACCATCTTTCTTCTTTACAAACAACACCGGAGCACCCCACGGCGAGATGATCGGTTGAATAAATCCTTTCTCAAGTAACTCGTCTAGTTGAACCATAAGTTCCTTCATCTCCACTGGTGCTAGTCGATATGGAGCCTTAGCCACGGGCTGGGCATCTGGTACTAAGTCAATTCGGAACTCAATTTCTCTATCGGGTGGTATCCCAGGCAAATCCTCTGGAAACACCTCCGGGTACTCGCGTACCACGGGTACATCGTCTAGTTCCTTCACTTCCTTACACTTGTCAATCACATACACCAGATAAGCCTCGCATCCGCGCCTCAAGTAATTTGTTGCCTTAATCATTGAGATGACGTTTGGCATCTGGGCGTCACGATCTCCAAAAACCTCGACTTTGCTACCATCCGGAGCCTTGAGTTGGATTATCTTTCGTTTACATATAATTTGCGCTTCATTGGCAGTTAGCCAATCCATACCCAACACAACATCGAACCCTTCCAAAACCATAACGAACAATCTGACAGGGAATCTATGACCTTCTATCTTTATTGTGGAGTTGTCAACTACATCGGTTACTATTGCAGTTCTACCCTCAGCGGTTTCTACGCTAAAGGCCCTTTCTAACTTACTGATAGTGTACTTCACGCGTTTACAAAAACTCGCAGATATAAAACTCTTACTGGCACCCGAATCAAATAACACAGAAACCAAAGTGTTTTCAAGGATGAATGTACCTGACGCCACATCGGGATCCTTCCTAGCCTGATCCTGCGTCAGTGCGTACGCCCGCGTCTTCGCACGAGATCCCTCTCCCTTCTTTTCCGGGCCTTTTCCCTTCCCGGTTTCCCCCATCCTGGGCTTGGTGCATTCCCGACTCATATGACCACTTTCCCCACAATTGTAGCATTTGTAGCCTTGCGGGCATTCACGGGAGTAATGTCCGGTCTTGCCGCATTTAAAGCACAGATTCGATCCTAATCGACATTCGCCTGCGTGTCTTACCCCACATTTCCCACACACTGTCATCTCGCCTACCCTGGCCTGCTTGTCCCGAGCCCCAAACAACTTCCCACCCGATCGTTTAGCGGGAAAACTCAACTTCTTCTTAGGTTCTTCAATGGCAACAACATTCAGCGCCAGATCATCAAATACTACGCCGCTCAGTTCTACTACCGAATCATAGGTAGTAGGGGCGTTTGCCTTGACATAGGTGCGGACCTGGTCCGGCAACCCTTGAATGTAACATGAAATCTTTCTTTCCTCCGTCGTGACAAGATGTGGCACGAGACGTGCCAGTTCATTAAATCGGGTTGTGTACTGCCGGTGCGTCATGCTCCCGGCCTTCAAACCCAGAAATTCCCTCTCTACCTTCTCAATCTCGTTCCTTGGGCAGAAATTCTTTATCACCAAAGTTTTCAAGTCAGCCCACACCATCGCATCCACAATCTCGCTCCCTTTTGCCTGACGTATACCTTCCCACCAATGGGATGCTTCCTCCCTCAAGGAGTTAGCAGCAAATTTTACAACTTGATCCGTTCGACACTCGCTCAGACGAATGGCAGCTTTCATACGGATCACCCAGTCAAATGTAGCCACCGCGTCTTTCTTTCCAGTGAGGACCGGTGGGTCACATGCCTTAAAGGACTTATAGTCGCATCCGCGAGCAGGCGGTGCGTTGTCGGTCTCATTGTTCTGAGCACCAATTGCCGCACTAGACCCGCCCGCCGCATTGACCTGCTTCAATGCTTCTGCCAACAGACCTGGCAGAGAAGTCTTCATCAATTCTGTAAACTCTCTAGCTATGGCTGCTCTCACTTCTAGTTCAAAAGTGAAAGGTTGTTCTTCTACCAGTGTATGTTCAGTTCCATGCACACTGACCGCCGGTTCAGTGTGAACACTTCCTTCTTCACTATTCTCTTGGCGCGCAGGGATCCTGCCACGCACACCATTCCGACCGCCGGTACGACCACCGGTATGGCCACCACGCCTTCCGTTTCCTCTCCTCGCCATTTCGTTCTATAAGACAAGAAATCCAATGTCATCACGCTAGTTAACAAATAAAATTCAATAAGTACTGTAAGATGTTAATATACACTGGCCATATGTAATTAACCATTACACTACCTTTCGATTTCTATTTGACCACCTTTATGATTTCATCAGAACACAAGTCCTTACCTAACCCTTTCTAAGGCATACTATATACGTAATTATGTATACTACCTTCATACCTGATGCTGTGGCTCGAGTTACCCGTACTGGCATCCGCTTTCGGTCCCATTCACAGTTTAAGTTCAGACACTAGGAGTGTCCGAATCTCTCAAACTATTGCTCTGATACCAACTTGTAAGGCCCCAAACCCGGGAGTCCCCACTTGTTGGATTTACTCATTCACAGACAGTTCTTAAACATGAATATCAAATAACGCAGCGGAAAACTTCATTCATTCATCATAATTAAAACTTGTTCATACATGCGGAAGCGTAAACATAGTTTAAAACATATTTACATCATAACTAAACATAACGGGATGCCAGTCTTCATGATCAGCCGGGTAACTCTTTTCGCTTGCCAAGCATCGCCGTCCATCCTCATAACCTGTCTTAACCTGAATGTGCACACTAAAAACGTCAGCTACGCTGGTGAGTTCTAGTTTTAACATAAAACCTTAACTTCAAATAAATTGCCAAAAACATCACTTCATACTTCATTTAATAAAAAGCGTACGTAAAATAATGCAATAACAAACATAACACTTCATAAGTCAACGAACATATCGAATTTGCGCCTTCTCGTAACCGTCAAATCCAAACGTTACATACTGGTTGAATAACCTAAGGATCACCACCACTAGGCCCATCATCACCGTACTGTCCTTCGGGTGAGGAACTCCTAGGGCCCGATACTTAGGTAATCCAACCCTTCAAGCACGGCGTCCCAAAGGATAGCGCGTACCAAACTTCAAGCACTGCGCCCCGTCGGGCGCAAGTACCAAACTTCAAGCACGACTACCCCGTAAGGTAAATCGTACCAACTTCAAGGATCACGATAATCCCCTTGACGACCGTCATCGCCCTAGTTGTACAACAGTTGGCCAGCCACAGAGGCCCCTAAAAGGTAAAGGCCCATAACATCCTTCCCATCCCTTAACCTTCATTCCCTAAGGAATATTGGCAGATTCGTTCGTTTGTGACTTTCGTAAACCTTCGCTTCTTTTACTTCAAAAACTTCAGTTAAAGCATTCGTACGTTTTATTAAAAACATTCTCTTCGTTAAAACACTTCGTAAACTTCTTTTGGTAAAATATTTTATAAACACTTCCTTCATAAACATCATTTTATAAAACGTTACATACTTCCTTCATAAACATCATTTTATAAAACGTTACATACAACCTTCGTAAACATCATTTTATAAAACGTTACATACAACCTTCGTAAATATCGTTTCATAAACATCGTTTCATAAACATCGTTTTATAAAATCATCACGTGTGCACACCAGCCCAAAAACATTATTAAAACATTTAAAAGAGGGCTTCTAGAACTCACCTTATAAGCTAGTCTCGGTTGTCCTAAACAAAGGTCCAACAACTTCACTTCCGATCTGAATTGATTAGTTAAATACACATCAGACCAATACCGACTCTAACGGTTTAACCCTTCTAAACATACTGACTTCACTTAATCAGTTCTGATGTCTGCACATATCGAAACTAGGTAGTTTCGATGGAGTCTGCACATATCGAAACTATGTAGTTTCGATGGACCTGCACATATCGAAACTTGTAGTATCGATGGACCTGCACATATCGAAACTTGTAGTTTCGATGGACCTGCACATATCGAAACTTGTAGTTTCGATGGACCTACACATATCGAAACTTGTAGTTTCGATGGACCTGCTCATATCGAAACTTGTAGTATCGAAACTAGTAGTTTCGATGGGGTCTGCACAGATTGTCTTCCCAAAAATCCGAAGCTTTTGCATGCGAGTCTGATCGAGTCAGTATCTCAACTTTTCTTAGATCAAAACGTTCGGTTTTCATTCTAGATGCTATACCTAAGCTCATTTTTAAGTTCCATCCGCAAAATCGTTGCCTTTTTAGCCAAAACCCGAAAATCCCAAAAACGAACAAAAACTCAGATTTAGGCAAGATCCTTACCTGTATCGAGATTCTGATCCGGAGGTTCTTCTCACGAGTGCAAGAGACACGAGCGGTTGCAATCTTGTGCGATTCCGACACTTTTTCTCTCTCTACGGTTTTTCTCTCTCTAGAATTGCAAATGAGAGAAACATGTGGTGACCTTGGCTATTTATAGGGGAGACCTCCCCAAGCCCGGTTCACGGCTGACCCAGCCCGACTTCGGCCCGCTTGAACTCGTAAACTTTATTTCTCGACATTTTGGGATGTTACACCGTTTAACACAACCGACTCCATAACATAGACCTGACATGTAACATTTCTGACTTTCATGTATTTATTCCAGTACAACTAATCATGTTTGAAATCTAATCTAGTGCAATGGTTACCTTATTCGTACAAACAAGTTAAACCCTAAGGTCAAAGCAAATTAACGAATTTTATTTTTACACTTGTATACATTTTTAAAACACTATATATATATATGTATATATATGAGATGTATGTATATTTTTTTATATATATCACACAAGTACATGCACACATATATACCATTATCCATAGTTAGATACAATTAACAAAGAATTTCACTTTGGTTTGAACCCTAAACCATTCTAATTGAACCCACACCTTCCAATTTTGACCATTTGGACTCAGTTGACTTTCAAAAAGTCAAAACACCCCAATCCTTGACAATCCAAGGCTGCCATCGACCGAATTCATGATTAATTGGACTCCTCATAGTTACACAGGCAAAAATTGATCAAACCTAGGCCCAATCATCAAGCCAATTCAAGCATTAATGCGGCCAATTCGAATTTTGAAAGAATTTGACTTGGATAGTCAAACCCGTGTCAATCCACATTCAATTACAGAAATTTACGCGTCCCAATCCCGAGATGCACTCACCAGTCAATCTCGAGTGTACCTGGACCATTATCAGGACCCAATTCACTCCCAAATCGGTGAATTTACGCGTAATCAGTCGTCCACAACCATTACGGTCAAGTCGAAATCAATTCGGCCATTACAGGAGAAATTAAACGAATTCAATCCTCCTCCCACCCTCGTATACGTCCACCCAAACTCTCTCATCCTACAATCGAGCCGCGCATCACTGCAAGGAGCTTGTCGAGCACCAAGATCAGCCGAACACTTGATCATGTCATCCTCATTCATTCCTACGCCAATTCAGGTACCAATTAGGTCAATCGATTTGTAATTCCCTGGTTATTGAAAGCCCTCTACCAATTCGTGATGGCGGAAGGTATCGAGGTCGATTGGGATTAGGGTTCTTGGCGGGTCGATGTGTATTCGAATTTGGGTTTCATTTTAACTTCATGTTTTAATTAATCAGAATCGGTAATTAACCAGCGAAACCACCTGGTCCGGCCGGTAAGTCACTGCGCCGCCGAACTAGGTGGCGTGGGTTCGAAACCCACCAACCTAGCCTTTTTGCGCGAAACCTAAAACCCAGGCCGGCTCCCCTGATCTTACATGTTAATAACAATTCGAAACACGTAAATTACAAGGACCTGGCCCTTGGTCGAGTGGTTGGTTCACCCGGCCTACACCATACAGACCCGGGTTCAAGTCCCAGTGGTCTATTTATTTTTTTAAAATTGTTTTTAAAGCTCCAAAAATTTTATAAAAATTATTTTTATAAATCATATAATATTTTTAACAGAATAAAACCAGATTCATAAATTTTCAATATAAATTCATTTTATTATGAATTTATGTCTAAAAATTGTATACTAAATATTTAAAACAAAAAAATTAGATATTTAAATTAATATTTTTACACAACTTTATATTTACATATCTTTAAACATAAATACAATTTACACAACTTTATATTTACATATCTTTAAACATAAATAAATAAAGTAGAAATTATTTATTTAAATTATACATCAATATTTTTACATAACTTTATAAATGAATAAATAAAGGAAGATTATTTATTTAATTGATACCTTAAACATAATTTTCACACCATTTTTCTAACTAAATAAATAAATAAATAAAAATTGTTTAAATTATTTAGTTATTTAAACCCATATTCATAAATATTATTTACACAACTTTATATCTACGCATCCTTATAATTAAATAAGTAAAGTAAAAAAATTATTTATTTAATTTATTTTTAATATAATACACCCACTATTTTTATAACTAAATAAATAAATAACAACTATTTAATTTTATTTAGTTATTCAAAACCCAAACCCTAACTTCAATCATTTCAAACGTTCGTTTTATAAAAACACCCATTCAAGTATAAATACAATAACCTACACACTTCCTTTCAAACTGCAACTCAAACCCTTTTGTACACACATCCAATTAAATCCTAGACTTAGACCTAGACCTAGACTATTGTACACACTATTAATTCAATATACATTACACACTAGGTTAACGTGGTGAGTTGCAAGGATCACTTTGCTATCTAGCATCGCGTGTTAACTACGTCTTTGCATCAAGTGAGTTTACATAGCCCCTTTTTTTTTATCATTTTCGTACATTTTGGGGTGAAACATGTTGTGCATTAAAAACTATTTGCAATTACAATATACAATTCTACATTATGACTATTTGTGTAATTTGTGCTTTTGTGCTTGAATGCTATGAGTTGAACTACATATATATGACATACTCGTACAATCATTAACTCAGTACAAGCCAACGGTTAACATTGATAGATCTATTGTGTCTGACAAACCCACCCGGGTAGGGTGTTTGTTACCGACTTTACATTAGGGTAACCTGCGTGTTATACCTCAGTCACAAGGTTTGATTGTACACCTAGTTTCGACTATAGATTCTTCATAAAATGCCTTACTTACCATATGTCATAAGAATTGTACAAATCCTTTGAAAACTACATGAGATATCTAACCCTATGTTTGCTCACCAACTATTTATAGTTGACACTCTCATTTTAAACATGTTTCATGTTGAGTTATTTGAAGTACAAGGTCATCACTTAGGAGCTTATGGACTTAGTGACAAATAAACTAGAATTTGTTAGCTTTTGATTGTTTGATCAATATGTATTGTACATTTAAATCATTTTAATAAAAATTTTGTAATTTAGTTGATCATGAGCTTTTGAACAGTCTACATGTCCCGCCCCGACATTTTCCGCCGTCGGTTGGGGTGTGACAGATTGGTATCAGAGCCTTGGTTATAGGGAATTAGGTTATTAGACACTTTTGACCTAGACTATAACCTTAGGACACCCATACTATGCCATGCTATTACATGTTACATGATTACTTCTTATGTGAATATTTTACATGTTATACTAAGTAATTACACTACATAATGCAATACTTAATAGACTATGTGTCACACTACTTACTAACTTCTATGCTTATGTTCAATGCTATCTACATGTTACCTATTTGATTCATTTAAATGTATCCTAAGTTTTAACACACACTTATACACACTTAGTTTTTCATGCACCCTTAAACTCACACATATAATGTCACCACCTCTTGTGATCTAAATTTAAATCATTGGGCCTAATGCCCATTAATAATAAACAAGAAGCCCACTTACCCTCCAAGAAGAAGAAGCCTACTACGATATATAAGCCTCACTTTCGGGCCTCAAAGCCCAGTCCACAACAATTCTCATCATGACCATGAGCCCAACAATAGTGCTATTAATACATGATGGTTGGAAGAGTGTGTAGGCTCATGAGGGATTCTGGCTTAAGAAAGACAGGGTACTTAAGTGTGTCTTAGTGACCCACCCCTCTTTCCTAGGAATTCTCCTCAGGGATGCATTGCTTATAGGTCAAGTGTATTTCTAAAATACTAATGTGAAGACTCGGTGTTATGACTAGTCAAACTCTAAACCTATGAGAACTCCTATATTTAACACTCATCATTTCATTATCACTTACAACCTTTTCATTGTTTCTCCGCTAGACATGGACTCCTACCTTCCTTCCTCCCCGGTTTACCGTCCTAGAGCAGAGTCTGATTGGGAAGAAGACATCAGGACACCCGTGCATCGGTCACCAACACCCGCCAGCTGCTAGACCAAGGTTTGATGTAAGGGCAAATTGGATTAGGAACACCGACCCAAGACTTCGAACATCTGGATCACCCTCACCCAGAAACCCGTATCAGACACCCAATCTCCACAATCAGTTACCACCCCCACTAAGAGACCCATATCCAATGCCCGACCCGTACCATCCTAACCCTTGGGTAAGGCATACCATGGCACCCACTAGTGCTATGGGAAGTCCAACTAATGACATTCACCCATATGCAAGGACCTCAGAGTTTGAGAAGCAAAGGATGGAGCACGAGGTAATGCACGACCTGCAAGGACAAAGAGTGGATAGCCTAGTAAACCAATTAGGGTACCAAAAGGAGTTAATCTCCATCCTCGAAAAAGAAATACTAGAGAATCGCACGATAACAGCTAGAGCTGAAGCCATATCGGCTACCCGAGTGACCATAGCGGTGCTCGTCTTGAGAATTATCTCCCTTCTAGTGGAAAGCTACAAGGGACGTTAACAGAAATTTTTTGTCTTTAAATTTTCAGTTTGAAAACCATTTCCCTATGTTTTGAGTAATGTTTAACATTTCAGCATCTAATAAATTTGATATATTCCAAATCTAAAGTTATTATTCATTGATTTGACACGTTGAGTGTGAATTACACCCATCCTATTTTCATCCAGATTCTCCAAGTATCACCTTCTTCATTTACCACAATTTAGTACACTACCGGCAATCTCCTTCGTAAACAAATCATACTATTACTTGATTTAAACAAGCTCATTATTTATTTATTTTTTTGTTTTTGTTTTTGTTCAAACCAAACGTTTATCAAACTTTTAGAGAGTATCAGAATTATAATTTTTTTTTCATAAACATTTTCACTGTGTAAGGGAACTTAACACAACCTATTTTGTAAAAATATTATTTTGAAATGATAAATAATTATGATTCTCCTAATTAAAGTAATTATTTCTATACCCTGGCTAAATCAATATACAACTACTTGTTTAGCCAATAATTCCTCTTAAAATATTCTCCTTATAATAATTGAAAATTTTAATTAAAATATTTTTCCTATAAATTGCTTATTTATTTAGATTAGTTTCATTAGTTTATATATCTACAACCAAGAACAATTTACAAATTCCCTATTTTCAAACAAAGATCAATTATTTGTAAACACATTTCCCTGAGTGTTTTCAAAACCTCCTCGTTACCTTTCACTTGTCGCTTCAAGAAACGATCCATACCACGTAGACGTTAACCATCCCCACAAACCTCAACAAGATTTAAAGAGCTAAAACCTGACTACCACATTATACATGAACGCTAAACAACACGCTTCTCCACAACACTTGATCACATACAAAACTCGTTAGCATATGCCACACCCGAAACTCAATAACTTACGTATGCACATTTACAATATACACAACACGATCACCTAATACATGAAGCTTAGTTATTCTCAATATATCCAATGCTACACTGACTACATAATACATAAAACTTGATTATTTGCAACACACGCTCTACTAAATTGATCACGGAATACACGAAGCATAGTTGTTTGCAATATACATACACTAAATTGATCACATAATACATAAACAATTGATTGTTTGATACACAATACTTGATTGATCACATGGAACATGAAACTTATTTTGGTTACTTGATACTAAGTTGTTAACACCATACATGAAATTCATTTCTTACAATACACATGATACTATGTTGCTTACATTACACATGAGAACTTATACATGATGCTAAGTTGTTTACGTTACACATGAAACCTATTTGATTACTAGCTACATAACACTAGATCATACATGAGACTTGTCTGTTTACATTATACATGAAACTAGGTTACTTACAATTGTTGCAACTGATTGATCACAATATACATGAAGCATGGTCATACACTTTGTTCACCAAACTTGAAAACTATAACACATTGAAGCTACTCAGGGTTTGACGTATACTTGTTCAAACACGAAGAAGCTGTAACACTTTAAAACAACTCGGTGTTTGACGTATTCTTGTTCAAACGCGAGCAAACTATGGGACTTTAAGTTATACTACCATATTTCTCTTTAGTTGACAACTGACCTGCCTACTAGGAACATTGTTACTTATTAGCAAATTTTATGTGAAAACAATAGACATGAACTAAGTGAAATTGTGCCCCTCTTGACCCACACACAATGGAAGGATCTATACGGACCATGCGATGATTTGAGTAATTACGGGTGCACACGGAATTATAAAAATCAGCGCATGGAAAACATAGTGAATTATGTTGTGTGTTATGACATAAAACCTATCGTGATATATAGTAACGAAACTAATGTGATATGACAAGGGCATGGTGGATACGCCGCTGGTACTTCCTATATATAAGTGTTTTCTGTCATGTTGTAAAAAGTAGCGTTACTCGTGTCACGTGAAGTTTTATATTATTTTAACCTTGACCAATATCTGTGAAATCTTTACCTAATGATACATTTTGAACATATTATACTACATCCTAAACAAGCCTTGATCATCAAATTCCCATCACTTTCATTTCAAGGGATGCGTTTCATCTTGGAGTCCAAAATATTCTTCGACGGTTTTCCCCTTAATTCTCTTGAAACTGCATCCACTATCATCATTCGTACATGCGCTTGAGAAACAGACCTGTGTCTTGTCACCAGATATACTCCTTAAACTAACAGTCAAAATTCATTTGGGAATCCAAAACCCTAATCTCTCTCCTGCTTCATAAATCCTCAACTAGTTATATTTCGGAACGAAATTCCCTCAACATGGGGATACTGTAACATTTCTGACTTTCTTGTCTTTATTCCAGTACAACTAATCATGTTTGAAATCCAATCTAGTGCAATGGTTACCTTATTCGTACAAACAAGTTAAACCCTAAGTTCAAAGCAAATTAACGAATTTTATTTTTACACTTGTATACATTTTTAAAACACTATATATATATATGTATATATATAGATGTATGTATATTTTTTTATATATATCACACAAGTACATGCACACATATATACCATTATCCATAGTTAGATACAATTAACAAAGAATTTCACTTTGGTTTGAACCCTAAACCATTCTAATTAAACCCACACCTTCCAATTTTGACCATTTGGACTCAGTTGACTTTCAAAAAGTCAAAACACCCCAATCCTTGACAATCCAAGGCTGCCATCAACCGAATTAATGATTAATTGGACTCCTCATAGTTACACAGGCAAAAATCGATCAAACCCAGGCCCAATCATCAAGCCAATTCAAGCATTAATGCGGCCAATTCGAATTTTGAAAGAATTTGACTTGGATAGTCAAACCCGTGTCAATCCACATTCAATTACAGAAATTTACGCGTCCCAATCCCGCGATTCACTCACCAGTCAATCTCGAGTGTACCTGGACCATTATCAGGACCCAATTCACTCCCAAATCGTTGAATTTACGCGTAATCAGTCGTCCGCAACCATTACGGTCAAGTCAAAATCAATTCGGCCATTACAGGAGGAATTAAACGAATTCAATCCTCCTCCCACCCTCGTATACGTCCACCCAAACTATCTCATCCTACAATCGAGCCGCGCATCACTGCAAGGAGCTTGTCGAGAACCAAGATCAGCCGAACACTTGATCATGTCGTCCTCATTCATTCCTACGCTAATTCAGGTACCAATTAGGTCAATCGATTTGTAATTCCCTGGTTATCGAAAGCCCTCTGCCAATTCGTGATGGCAGAAGGTATCGAGGTCGATTGGGTTTAGGGTTCTTGGCGGGTCGATGTGTATTCGAATTTGGGTTTCATTTTAACTTCATGTTTTAATTAATCAGAATCGGTAATCAACCAGCGAAACCACCTGGTCCGGCCGGTAAGTCACTGCGCCGCCGAACTAGGTGGCGTGGGTTCGAAACCCACCAACCTAGCCTTTTTGCGCGAAACCTAAAACCCAGGCCGACTCCCCTGATCTTACATGTTAATAACAATTCGAAACACGTAAATTACAAGGACCTGGCCCTTGGTCGAGTGGTTGGTTCACCCGGCCCACACCATACAGACCCGGGTTCGAGTCCCAGTGGTCTATTTATTTTTTTAAAATTGTTTTTAAAGCTCCAAAAATTTTATAAAAATTATTTTTATAAATCATATAATACTTTTAACAGAATAAAACCAGATTCATAAATTTTCAATATAAATTCATTTTATTATGAATTTATGTCTAAAAATTATATATTAAATATTTAAAACAAAAAAATTAGATATTTAAATTAATTTCCAAATAAAAACAATTTATTTTATAAAGTTTATAAAATATTAACTTTATTTAAAACAAACAAGTATACATAAATTTATTTATTATAATCCACAATAAAAAGTAATTGTTGGATTTTTATACATAAATACAATTTACACAACTTTATATTTACAAATCTTTAAACATAAATAAATAAAGTAGAAATTATTTATTTAAATTATACATCAATATTTTTACATAACTTTATAAATGAATAAATAAAGAAAGATAATTTATTTAATTGATACCTTAAACATAATTTTCACACCATTTTTCTAACTAACTAAATAAATAAATAAAAATTGTTTAAATTATTTAGTTATTTAAACCCATATTCATAAATATTATTTACACAACTTTATATCTACGCATCCTTATAATTTAATAAGGAAAGTAAAAAAATTATTTATTTAATTTATTTTTAATATAATACACCCACTATTTTTATAACTAAATAAATAAATAACAACTATTTAATTTTATTTAGTTATTCAAAACCCAAACTTCAATCATTTCAAACGTTCGTTTTATAAAAACACCCATTCAAGTATAAATACAATAACCTACACACTTCCTTTCAAACTGCAACTCAAACCCTTTTGTACACACATCCAATTAAATCCTAGACTTAGACCTAGACTATTGTACACACTATTAATTCAATATACATTACACACTAGGTTAACGTGGTGAGTTGCAAGGATCACTTTGCTATCTAGCCTCGCGTGTTAACTACGTCTTTGCATCAAGTGAGTTTACATAGCCCTTTTTTTTTTATCATTTTTGTACATTTTGGGGTGAAACATGTTGTGCATTAAAAACTATTTGCAATTACAATATACAATTCTACATTATGACTATTTTTGTAATTTGTGCTTTTGTGCTCGAATGCTATGAGTTGAACTACATATACATGACATACTCGTACAATCATTAACTCAGTACAAGCCAACGGTTAACATTGATAGATCTATTGTGTCTGACAAACCCACCCGGGTAGGGTGTTTGTTACCGACTTTACATTAGGGTAACCTGCGTGTTATACCTCAGTCACAAGGTTTGATTGTACACCTAGTTTCGACTATAGATTCTCCATAAAATGCCTTACTTACCATATGTCATAAGAATTGTACAAATCCTTTGAAAACTACATGAGATATCTAACCCTATGTTTGCTCACCAACTATTTATAGTTGACCCTCTCATTTTAAACATGTTTCAGGTTGAGTTATTTGAAGTACAAGGTCATCACTTAGGAGCTTATGGACTTAGTGACAAATAAACTAGAATTTGTTAGCTTTTGATTGTTTGATCAATATGTATTGTACATTTAAATTATTTTAATAAAAATTTTGTAATTTAGTTGATCATGAGCTTTTGAACAGTTTACATGTCCCGCCCCGACATTTTTCGCCGTCGGTTGGGGTGTGACATGACAAGCCCTAGACAAGACTCTCACAAGGTATATTAAAACACCCATCATAAACATGACTTCACGGTTTTCAAGACCAAGCATACAGGATAATATTACTATCACATCATTGCCTCATCACTAAGGCCTATCAAGATTTAGCATGCAACAAATCTAACACATAACAACCTTCAAAGGATTTCAACGGTTTCATCGCTATCACCCTCGTCAGGGTATTCATAACTCTCCGAGCACCCGAATGGGTCTCAACCCTGCCCCCCAAAGCGCCTCGTCACATCACACAATGACTACCACTACATCTATACGATGACTGCCACGTCACCCACATGGTGATAACTCCGAAGGACCGACTCCTTCACATCACCGTTTGTCATATTACACGGACAACGATGCTAGCACGCACCGCTGACATTACATAAGCATGTACTACAACTCACCATCCTTACACAGACCACTTACGTGTGTAACCAAACACACACCCTAGACATACCCACATAACGTCCAGACACATCACCCCACTTATCCCAAATGAGTTATTATACGACACACCAGTGTCGTACCAACTTCTAACCCACGCAACCTAAGGACACCACATTGACCATTAGATTCGTTTATAAATAGTTAACTTGTAAAACTCGACATGTATTGTGACAATCCGAACTTTTCAGGTTAACTTCGTTAGTCAAATTCAGTTAAATCCTAACTCAGTTAACTCAATTCTAAAACCAAGGGATAAATTCTGTCAAAGTTGAAGTTGCAAGGGCTGGTTTTGTAAATAACCAGAAACCCTAATAGGCACAGTCACGCCATGCTTTGGTACGGTCGCGCCAAGTGCTTTGGTACGGTCGCGCCTCTTGCCGGTTGAAACGTAAATGCAGCCTTTAATCGCAAATCCGTTCAAATATCAAGTTGTAACGTATAATCTCTAACGACAGATCATCATTCGTTAGTCAAATTCAGTTAAATCCTAACTCAGTTAACTCAATTCTAAAACCAAGGGATAAATTCTGTCAAAGTTGAAGTTGCAAGGGCTGGTTTTGTAAATAACCAGAAACCCTAATAGGCACAGTCACGCCATGCTTTGGTACGGTCGCGCCAAGTGCTTTGGTACGGTCGCGCCTCTTGCCGGTTGAAACGTAAATGCAGCCTTTAATCGCAAATCCGTTCGAATATCAAGTTGTAACGTATAATCTCTAACGACAGATCATCATTGAGCCATTATTCAGCACTTTAACACTCGTAATGGCCGAATTCAACTCCATTATGGCCTTTAATCCTATAACCGTCGATCCTATCACCATATATCTCAAATACGATCGATTGAGAGCAGCTTTACACAAACAAACTACTCTCACATCTTGCACGAACCTCCCAGAAGCTTTTGCACATTCCTATTTGGACGGAGAAGCAGCCGGGGTCGTCGGAGATTAAGATCCTCGTAGCCGCAAATCATTCTAGTCGATCTCTATCAATTCGTTAGTGTTTGAGGTAATTAAAAACACCCTTATCTTCGTTTTAGTGTCTAGATTGAAAGCCCTATGATTTTAACAAGTAACCTTATCCAGATTGTTCAAATTGATCTCGTGTTCATACCTAGGGTTTTCATTATTCAATCGGGAAATTAGTCGATCTAGAATCGATGTTTTTGAAATCATAGCATATCATCATATTCGTAATTACTTGATTAACAGAACCCCCATATCATTTTTGTTCAATCGCGATCGAAACCAAACGGATTTGGACTTATTGACTTATTCTATTGAACACTGTGACTGTGTATCCAGTTGACACGGTCGTGCCTCGTACTCTAACCTGGTCGTGCCTCGTACTCTAACCTGGTCATGCCTCGTACTCAGACATGGTCGTGCCTAGTGGTCAGGTTTTGTTGTCTTCTGTTTGATCAACACGGTCGCGCCCCTGACCAGCACGGTCGCGCCCCTGTCCCTAACACGGTCGTGCCTTGCCTTAGACGCGGTCGTGTGTGAATAAACATTTTGTCAGAATGTTTGATTAATATATTATGTTTTCAAAACGATAATTATTATATTATACTAATATGTTTTAAATCGAAAAACCACCCGTAGGCTCGGGTTTAGTCTTGTAACTCGTATTTGTTATTTAAAAGCTCGTTTATAAAATAATATATTATTTCAAATCCTTGATCTCAATTAAAAACGATATATATATTTTTATGTTATTATTGTTACGTTTATAAACTTCGTGTAACATTTTAAACTAATAAATAATATAATTATCTATATTATTTGCACTCGTTATTATTCTTGAATAAAAATAATAGAATTATTATTTTAGTTGCTTAATTGTTTATTGTGATATTTTGTGAAATCTAAAAATAATATATAAATTATATTATTTTCTTAGGCCATTAGTTTAATGGTACAAACGTTTGAACATATTTATTATATATTATTATTTGAATCCTTCGACACGAAGCGTATTAGAAATCTGTATTCCCGTGGACAATTTCGTCTACTCGTTGATCTTTAGAACGTTTCTTTTAGGGCGTTCCTCATTCCGTGTCGTCGTCACAATTCCCATTTTTATCCCTAATAATTATGTTGTAATTCTAGGGCATTCGTGAGCCGTGTCGGGCTAAAGCTTGAGATTTCAATCTCATACTTGTGTGATTACTTCCTACGCAATCAGGTGAGTTTTCACGGCCGGCCCCTTTTTACTGTTTTATCTTGGGGGAGAAAACATGTCGCAACTATTTTTGGAATATTGTATTCATATGTTATCAATGTTAAAGCTAAGCGTAACACGCTATCACTAAAAGTCCTCAACACACATCGGACCGTTAATATGGATCTTAGCGAGGTAATGTTTAGTAGTACTACTGGGTTTGACAAATCCCACCCGCGTTAGTCGCGCTAACTCGATTTGAGGTTGAACGGGTGAAATGTTAGCCTACTCACATCGCCAGAGTTGATAGACCTGGCTGGAGGCATCTGTGCGCTTAAGTTAAACATGAAACGTAGGTTAGCTACCTATAGATACATATTGAATGAACAATAATCTGGTAAACGTTTATTTATATATTGAAACCTGTGAACTCACCAACCTCGTGTTGACATCTTTTCTTACATGTTTTCTCGGGTCGCTAAGATAAGGCACAGGAGCACATATAGGACATGCATGTAGTCCTACTATTGAATTATGTTTTAAAATTTCGTTTGGACTATTTTAATTTATGTTTGGACTGGACTTTTTGGGCGCGTTTGTTTTGCGCATTTACTTTCTTTAGTCGCTTCCGCAATTACTCTGATTGATATGATATTTTCATTTGAGTCCCATATAGAATCGTTCAAAGTAACTAATGACTGAGATCCTGGTTTGTCACTTTCCAAATGGTAAAACTCCGTTAGTTGAATTTGGGGGTGTGACAGGTATAGCCCATTTCTCGTAACACATTAATTCATATGATAAACTATGTAAGTATGTACGAAAGCCCCAAAAACAAGTAAAAAGAGGATTAAAAACTCAATGGTTGCGAAGATCCAAATCACGTGCTGCAACCCGTCCGTTCATGCTTGAAACTGAACCTATCAAACGTATGATCACATAATCAGAATACGTTCTAAACGTATGTCGGATAACGCATAAAAATATAAACCCCACTTTCCGTCTCAACTACTCATCATTTCGATCATCGAACACTAGCTCCACGAATACACGGATTAGATCGTTTATGACCCATAGAACCCGTGTACCCGAGCGGGGTTCCCATGCATACACGTACTGTCACACCCCCAAAATCCTCTAACGAAGTTTTACCGCTAGGCGTGTGACAAACCAGGATATCGGTCATTAGTTACATCAAACGACACTATATGAGTATAAACAAAACCATTAAATATTCAGAGTTAAATGCGGAAGCGTAAACGTTAATATTAAACCCAAAGTAATTACACGCAACAAAGCGTCAATTAATGTAATGATAGATAATAATCATTATTCCTTTATTGATAAAACCAATGCGACTCCATGATGCATCCTAGTCCTGATGTGTACCATAGTGACCTGAGAAAACATGCTTAAGTGTCAACACAAGGTTGGTGAGTTCATAGGTTTGTAAGTAAATAAATTGTTTGAGTGTTTGTAGGATCCGCATACATAAGTCACACCTATTGTAGCTAGACAATGTACAAGTTACTTTAAGCGTTCACTATCGAAGCTGACTGTTTGTGTTTGAATGCCTTCCGCCATTGCTAACATCAGCAATGGCAAGTGTTTTGGACAATTTACACCCGTTCGACCTCCAATCGTGCTAGCGCGGCTAGCCCGGGTGGGGTTTGTCAAACCCAGTAGTACTGCTCAAATTTCCTCGCTATATACTTATATTAACGGTTCGAGGGTGTAAGGACTTAGCATGTTATGTTTGTGCTTAAGTACACAAGTGGTGGTGATATATTATGTGATCCATGTTTGTTTGTGTGCATGTTTCTCCCCAACGGGAAAACAAGTATCAGGATGTTTGTTTGTGTGCGTGTTTCTCCCCAACGGGAAAACAAGTAAAATGATGTTTGTTTGTATGCATGTTTCTCCCCCAACATGAAAACAAGTAAAAGGGGCCGTGAAACTCACCTGAGTTGCGTAAGCGTAGGTAATTAGCACCACACAAGGATGCAACAAAACCACAAATAGTTTGCTAGCGGACAATCTACAAATGTCCTAGAATACGATTTACGACTGTTAGGACACGTAAGAGTTTGTGACGACGATACGGAATAGGACATATGTCCTAAAATATACATAGGAATAATGGATAGGTGTTTGTCATCGGGATTTGAGAATCCTTTGCTTAATATTTATAATCAATGTGGTACGTTCAAAGCGTCACCAAAACGGAGTATTTATATACAATAAACGTTTGTGTGTTTGTATGAATTACATAATAACTTTAGGATAATAATATAAATGATTATATTATTTTAATGTGGGATTAATACTAAAAAGAGTTATAAATCCAATCTCGAGTCTACGGGTTTTTTCGGGGTTAAAACGTTCTAATATATCGTTATAATAATATAGGGTTTTAAAAATATAATTTAAAATTAATCATTCATTTCAAGAATCCCTTTACACACGACCGTGTCTAGGTAGGGGGGGGGGGGGCGCGACCGTGCCACTGTCAAGGGCGCGACCGTGCCATGGTCAAGGGCGCGACCATGCCATGGTCAAGGGCGGAACCGTGCCTAGCCAGAAAGGCACAACCAGGTCTGAGCATGAGGCACGACCGTGCCAGGGTTTGGCACGACTGTGTCTCCCGGTTCTCAGTCTCAGTGTTCCTCCCGTATTCGCGATCCGAACCAAATTAGTCCCAAATCCTTCAGATTTTGATCGTGATTGACCAAAAGGATATGGGGGTTTTATTCATCAGTGTCATGCGAATCTGTGGGTGTGTTTAATTGTAAAAACAAGTTTTGAATCGTTTAATTCCTGTTTGAAAAGTCGAAACCCTAGATTTGAATCACAAATCAATTGATCTATTTCGATAAGATAAATGGTTAAATTCATTGGGCTTTTACTGAGTTAATGATTGCGAATCCAACCATATAGATTAATTTCATTGAAATCGAGTTAGTCCAGTGTTTGGTTAAATCCGACTTTGCGATGAACCCTAGATTTGGGTTGAGTTCAATTCGATGATGCAAGCCCCAATTAGGTTAGGGCTTTTGATCTATAGATTTAGACGAGACTGAGAGTGTGTTTAATTACCAGAATGGAGTTCGGATTGATGGTGTTTAACTAAAATGTGTTCCGACTTCAAATGGTTTTGTCCCCGGTGATTCCGGCGCTTCTCTGACCAAACTAGTGTGTGAAAAAGACTCAGAGAAGTTCGATTATCGTGCGCAAATTGTTTTCTTTCAAGAATACTAGGCCAAATGATCGAATTTGTTAACTCTTGTGCTTGTTTCGACGGTTACGGGTTCAATGCCCATAATGAGGTTTAATTCGATTGTTAATGGTGTTAAAGCGTTTGATAATGACCCAATGGTGATCGACATCATCAATGTCGTGCGTTATAACTCTGTATTCTAACAGGTTTGCGATTAAAGACTGTATTTGCGTTTCAACTGGGCAAGAGGCGACCGTGCCAACTTGCATTTTTGGTAAATTACAAAACCAATCCCTGTAGTTTCATGTGATTGTGTTTGGGGTTTTGACAGGACTAGTCCTTGTAGTTAGTGAGATAACAAAGTTTAGGTTAATGAGGTTAACCAGAATTTGTCAGGTGTCACACGTACCCCATGCAAACCCTAGTCGACCACCGTTGCTGTCATCCTCTCCTCCACCGTGCATCACCATGCATGTTTCCATCGTCTTCTTCATCGTGACAAAACACTTATCGATCACAACAGCCCCGTCACACCACCGAACCATATCCACTCCTGAGACAACCACCACTGTGGCCACCATTGCAGTCCATGATCACATGTCGAAGGCTAATAAAAAAACATAGTTAAAAAGTTAGCTACTTTAGACTGTAGTACGGAAAGTAAGGTTGTCGAATCCAAGGGAATTCGTGGAGAATGCTATTTAACTATTACTTAGTAACTACGCAGAAAACTAACTCAAACTTTGAAGGTTGATTTTGAAAAACGGTTTCTAAAGCAACAATTTTTAATTGAGTAGAAAGTGATTAAGAGAAAGGGATCGCTCCAGGGTTCATATTACACACGTTAATAATAAACTTAGTAAATACTTGTTGAACTTCACATAGACATGAATTGTAAGACACCAATAATTGACAAATAGATAAAAACCCAAAAATTTGATTGTGCTGATTTACTATTAGAAAACTGAATAATTGACACAAGATAAATCCATAGTTAGTTATATATCAAATTCAGAACATAAAGCGTAATAAATTCAATGGTTCACGATTAGGAAACCGAGTAACTGATGAAGACACCAAATCCCAAGAACCAAATTATTTAATCAATAAAGGAAAACAAAAGATTGTCATTAACAGAACGATTGAATAAAAAATCTAATCCAACAAAGTATAAACCCAGAAAATCATCAAACACAAGTAATCCTACACCCGGGAACAACCACGAGTAAGTTAGCTACGCATAAACGACATTATACCTTCAAAACTTGTTTTGATGTTACAAAACATCAACCAATTGATTAGAAAGCTTTAAGAACTCTCAAGATCGCCCTCTGGTTGTCCAAGAAGCTCCCCAATGATGAATGATGCATCTGTTAGGGTTTAGGATTGCATATATGGCTAGAAATATCAAAAATCCCTAATTTCTCTCTTGATAGCATAAGCTACGATGAGGAGGGCGTAAGCTACGCTCCTGTACTTTACCCTACACCCTTTTCACTTGTGCTACGCTCCTCAAATGCTCAGCAGCAAACGCTCTACAATGTAGTCTACGCCGGGGAAGGCGTAGGCACGCTCCCATGGCATTTTTGTTTCTTTGTTTTTTTTTCAATACCAACTTCATACTCAATAGCTTTTGCCTCTTTTCCAACATTCCACCTTCTAATCTACCTTCCTTAAGCATGTTTCGCTCCAATCTCCCGCAACAACAAACATACTCAAAGTACACATATTCCACATGTAATTCAATTAAGATCATGAAATTATGCATAAAAACTTCTATCCAAACACACACCCATCACATCCCCACACTTATCCTTTGTTGTCCTCAATCAAACCTCTCTTTTTCTTTCCATACAATCATCCTTATCAAACACACTTTACTAATTCCTAACCAATCCCTAGTAAAGATCCAAAGTCATACCCCACTTGTAACAACTTCATATTTTCAATTCCAACTCAAAACTCTCTATCTAACTGGACCTAGCAAACCTTTAAGCTTCCCTTACACATACCGTTACACTTCTCACACTATACCCACACTGTACATGAATCAAAAGGACTTTACCACACGAGTTTTAAAAAATAAAATGGGTTAAAAAAGGTGGGTGATAATATGGGTTTACAAAAAGAAAGAGATAAAGGCTTAAGCTTGTCTTCTAAAAGATAATTAGGGTAGGGATAACACATAACAGGTTCAAAACAAGGGTATAGTCCTAATGTCTTTATCATTTTCATGCAACAATCTTGTTCATGCTTGAAATGTATCATATACGTTGAATTAGTAAAATGTACCAATGTAAAGACATGCATGAAAGGTCCACCCTCGAGCTTGTTACCCCCCGGTTAGACAATCTACCAATTTTCCAATAAATACAGAAGAGTACGACCATGACTCCGGACCTAGACCAATATGTTAGCAGGTAAAAAAGATGGTTATTTACATTGAAAAGTTTGATCTTCAAGCACAATTCAAAATTTTCTCAATTTTCCATTATTTTGACTTTATTTTCCCATCCCCACATTTAAACTTTATATTGTCCCCAATGTATATTAAAAATAAAAATTGTGTGGTTCAAGTTTTCTCTATTGATGATATTAACAAGTACTTTGATGATGCTACGACACCATCACAGCCGGCATGGCACTCGCCAATCGTACTCCTCAAGCCGCTCCTTGCCGGTATGCCGTCGTCGCTCCCTTTTGTATGTTTTTTATCGTCGCAGACTTTGGTCCGTCGCTTATTGGACTACGGTCTCTACTATTGCCGCCGACTTCGGTCCGCCGCTCATTGAACCACGGTTCATTCCTACTGCTGCTGACTTTGGTCCACCGCTTATTGGACATTCGTCCTCCGCCGCGCCGCCTGAAGGACTACGATCTGCCGCCGCAATGCTAGTTAGTTAGGTTTCTACCCCGCCTCGCATGCCGCCGCATTGCACACCTTTTGAAGGATTACGGGATCTGTCATTGAAGACTATGGATGGTAAAATCATGCAAAATATATATTTGTTAGGAAAAGTTTAGACTTATGAGTCGATCGAAGCAGATTTATCTTATTATTATTGTTTTATGTCGTAGATTCATCAAAGTAGTTGCTAATACTATCAGATTAGGGTTTATTAGTAAGAATTCACGGACCCATTATGTTAGTTAAGGTTTTGTAACCCAATCTTTCAATAAAATTCAATTCAATCTTTCACCATCTGATAACTAGTTAACGCAAGTTTGGACTAAACGTGGGTGCACCACCATGGTCTTTTTTTATGTAGTTAATAAAATAATGAAATTAAAAAACACTAGACATTTTTAATCTTATATTTCACTTTATTCTTCGTTTGCATTTGTACACATAAAGTACGCTTCATTTCATTTATTTCTTGTACTCTATTTGCTAAAACTATGATGGCATCAGATATTGATGTAATTCTTGCAAGTGACAATTGTAATATATACTCGTGTCTAACGGGAGAGGAGAAATATTTGACTAGTTGGTTTGACCAGGTCCTCCGGAGCTAATTGGACCCCGTGCTGGAGGTCTTCTTATAATTCCCTGCGTAACATCGTCTAACAAAAGTTAATTTCAAATACTTATGAAATTCAAAAAAAGGGGTATAAAAAGTGTTGGATGTCAAGCCAATCCGACAAGTCTTCTTTTACTAGTTCCACTCGTTACCCAACCGCCATTTTACTCTATGTAAACGGCGCTTGTTTATTAAATGAGTTCTAACTTAGGCTTGAGCTTGTTTAACTGTTTAAGCTCGGTTCTATCCGAGCTTTTAGCGAGTCGATCTCAAGTATCTCATCATCAGCTTTATTAATGGTGTAGCACAAGGCAGATGTATACAAATTGTGTAACTTGAATATTTTGTCCAGTTTACTTATGCCAAAGCTTATAATTGCATAAAACGTATTCGTATGTACTGTTGGACCAACCAACAAAGAAGTTACAGAATCAACCTCAACAAACACAAGTTCACCTCCTTCATCCTCGTCGCCAATGCGATTAAGCCAACATGAAAATGCAGGTTCTGGAACCAGACCTTGTTGCACCATATTGTACCTAAATGATATGCAAAATAAAATAAAAAAAAATAGAAAAAGAGTCAATTATGATTTATAAATTTTCAAACAAAAGAATTAGGGGAAAATGTATACATAGGACACCCAAGTATTCAAATGTTTCATTACAGCTACCAAACTTTTAAAACAAGGGAAAACACCACAGAATAGTAACCAAGTTTTAAAAGTGTTTCAACTAGGTCATTCACCATAGTATACCCGAGGATGTATACCGTGTAAAATGCGTATTGAGTAACCAAATTGGTTACTATTCTACAAAGTTACCCCTTAAAACAATTTACATACCAACCAAGCATCAGTTTGGTTTTATTTATGCCGATTACAAAAAAAAAAAAAAATTGATGGAAAACCGTAAAATGATAAAATATACTTGGATTAAAGTTTCTGCCACATATAGAGTTGCAAAAATTGCAAAAATACCCTTACGTTTACTCAAAACATCAAGTCAAGATGGATTGTCAAAAACCTATTTTAGTAAATTCGATGGTATTTTTCATATTTACAAATCAATTTTTCACAAAATATTTTCCTAGAATCGACATAAACGAGACCAACACAACATATGAAACTTGAGTTACCTCTAAAGTTTTAACATATGGAGTGAACTTTTGTATACGTTATCCCAAAAATAAAATTTCTGTTACAGCAGACGAGTCAACTATTACCAAACGTGAACAACATCAGCAACAGAGATTTCTTGAAACCCAAGGCCAGGTGTACCATCAAACTTGGCTGCCAAGAAAGTGAAACCAGGCTCTTCTGTGGCCTCTATAAATTCCTGAAAATGGTGACATGTCAAGATGAAAAAATTGCATTTATTACATTGAAATGCACAGTTTATCAAAACACCTGCTCTTTAACAACAAGATCACCAAGTTTGACATAATCCATGCTAAAGAAACAAGAGATAGAGCCAGTTCCATCGAATCAAAAGACAGCAAAAAATATATAATTAAGGAATTACGATACAAATACATTTTTAATATTTTAAAAAAATAAGAAAACTAAATACATAACATAAAAAAAAAATATGCTTGATATATGTTGTATTTATAACACTTTATAAGAAATACGATAAAATTTTTGATACAAAATATAATTTGCGATTACGATCAGAATCCGTTTTATTATTTTTAAAAAATAAGAAAGCTAAACATTCACGTTATTCGTGTTATTGGGTATCAGGTTAACCGGGTCGGTTATTCGGGTTTTTGTTGCTATAAATTCTACCCCCCCGACCTGTATAACACTAATCGGATTATTCGGGTTACTCGGGTTCGAGTGAGGTTAATCGGGTTCTGGAAAAATCGACACCTCTACTTTGTGTATTACACTAAATATATATTTATATCTCACTTTTTCTATTTTTTTTAAGATTTGGAATGACAAATAGTATGTCACCCAAGCGGAAATCGACACGTTACTTGGAAACGTCATGCCACAATTTTTTAATGCAATATTTTTTATAGCGGTCCTACAACGGCTTCAAAAAATAGTTTCAACCGCCTAAAAAAAGATTTTGTACTAGTGAGTGCACGCGTGTGCGAATCTAAAACATGAAAAGAGAAACTCACTGAGAAATAGCAATTTGCAGAAGGCATCCACAGATTAGAACTACCAATCTCACCATAAGGACCCGAATACATAGTCCGTGACAGAAGAAACAACAAAAGCAAGCTCGATTTGAATAGAATACCCATCTCGAGCACTGCAATTAAAGTTCATCTATTAGCCAACATCAAACATTGCAGAATGATTAAGATATAATCATATGATCATCATATTTCATTTCACAATGAAACCCAAGAACAAATTGACCAAAAAACCAGTTCTATTTATTTACCCCAAATTAGGATTAGTTCTATATTCATACAGCAGAAGAGGTTGCGTGTATGTAAAGCAATTCGTTAGATAGAAGCAAGGAACGCTTGGGGTGCTTTCTTTTGATAAGGCATTGCAGCCTCTTCTGTTTTCTTTAATTTGCATTTACGCTTGATTTCAGTTTCTTTTTATTGGCATTTTTTTCTTAGTTCCCTGTATATAATTTTGAGTAGGGCTCTAAACGAACCAAATTGTTCATGAACAATTCAGTTGGAAATTCATTTCTTTAATGAAGGAACGAATATGAACACAGTTTTATATTCATTAAGTTAAACGAACAAACACAAATGTATGCCTCGTCTGTTTATTTAATTTAGATATTTACGTTTACTTTTAATTAGTGTTTGTTTATATATGTTTTGAGGGATTTAATATTGACTTAGTTAATAATAAAAGTTAAAGGGTCTCTTTTGAAAGTTTTATAAATTAGGTTTTATTTCTTGAAGAACAAGTTAGAATAATATTATAAATATGGGTTTAGGTTATTATATTATTTGTCCATTTTTCTTGATTGTTTGTTCGTTTTGTAAGTTCGTTTGGTAATAAGAAAAGAGTCGCGGGTTTGTCCCCCCAATATCTCGTGTTCGTGCTTACTTGATATGATTGTTTGAACTATCCGTGCCAACAATTGGTATCAGAGCCGAAGGTTCATAACACACGGGTTGTTGCTCTGAAGAGACGATAGCAAGAAGATTCTTTTTTTTATTTAATAAAAGTAAGTGTTAGACATTTTTTCATGGCTGGTGATAAAGAAGAGAACTCAGCCTCAGGAACAGTGAAAGAATCGATGGGTAACCTCGACCAACTACGCAGCATGGTTGGTTATGGTGAAGATCGTCTTGGGTGCGAACGGTTTGACAAATGCGATTGATAAAGAAAAAGGGACCGAAATTGAAGAAAGAAAGAAGTTTATGGCCTTGGGTGTCATCTTCCAAACTCTACCGGAAGATGTAATGCTACAGATGGCCAAGTATTCAGAACCGAAAGATGTTTGGGAAGCGCTAAGAGTTCGTTATCTTGGTGCAGAAAGAACTCAGAAAACTCGTCTTCAAATGCTAAGAAGCGAGTTTGATGGATTGAAGATGGGTGAGACAGAAAGCATTGATGAATATGCATCAAAGATGGGTGGAGTACAGTCTAAGTACAAGAGTTTGGGAGAAACACTTGAAGAAGAGGCTGTGGTAAGGAAATTCTTGAACTTTGTGCCTGATAAATATTTACCTATTGTTTCTTCGATCAAACAATTCGCCGAAATCGACACAATGACGTTCGAAGATGTGGTTGGACGTTTGAAGGCATATGAAGAAAGAAATAAGTTCAAGAATGTGAGTGAAAGTTCATCCCAAAGGCAACTCTTATTCACCCAAAACTGGAAAGAAAGTTGAAAACTACCAAGGACATGGTAGTAGTCGTGGAAGATTTAATGGATGAGGAAGAAGGTATCTAAGATGGAATAATGAAAGTGAGACTGATGAAGACGAACAGGGTCAAGATCAAAGGAAAAAGAACCCTGAAGAATGGCAAGATAGAAGGAAGAATCTGAGGTGCTACAATTGTGATAAGATTGGGCACTATTCAAGTGAATGCAAAGTTCGTAGTAAATATAGAGAAGATAAAGATAAAGTAGAAGTGAATTTAACAAAGACAGAAGAGGAAGGTGCTCGTGATCTTGCTTTGTTCATGGAAGTTTGTTCGACAAAGAAAGTAAGTTTGAATGAAGAACGGGTTATCCCAGGGATGTTTGAAAATGATGGAAAATATGAAGGAATGTGGCACTTAGACAATGGTGCAAGTAATCACATGTCAGGAAAGAAAGAATTCTTCACTACCTTGGATGAACAAATTTCGGGTCGTAACATTTGGTGATGGGTCCGTGATTGAAACAAAAGGTAAAGGAAGTGTAACTGTGATAAGTAAGAATGGCGAAAAGAAAACGTTTTGTGATGTTTTCTACATGCCTAAGTTGAAGGTCGATCTTCTAAGCTTAGGACAGTTGGATGAAGAAGGACATAAGATAGAAATATTCAATGGGATATTGAAGCTACATGATCAGAAAGGAAGATTGTTGATGAAGGTTCAGAGAAATCTGAATAGAATGTATAAAATCAAGCTTAAGGTATGTTCTAATCCTAAAAGCTTTGAAGATGAAAAGAAGAAATCGACTGTGAAAGTGAAGGAAAGTCCGTTTCAGTTTGGAACAATTCCAAAAGATTTATTTGGAAATCTTGAACATGAAAAAGAAAAGGAGCAAGTCAAGAATAGAATGGTTGATGATATTTCAAAGTTAAGTACAAAAGGAGAGAAAGCTAAGTTTGAAGAACCAGTGAAGCAAGTATGCTATAGTCAGTTGAAGAGGAGGAACATAAACAAGAAAAACAATATTTCAAGATTAAGGGGGTGAATGAGGGATTTAATATTGAATTAGTTAATAATAAAAGTTATAGGGTTTGTTTTGAAAGTTTTATAAATTAGGTTTTATTTCTTAGAGAACAAGTTAGAATAATATTAAAAATAGGGGTCTAGGTTATTATGTTATTTGTCCCTTTTCCTTGATTGTTTGTTCGTTTTGTAAGTTCGTTTGGTAATAAGAAAAGAGTCGCGGGTTTGTCCCCCCAATATCTCGTGTTTGTGTTTACTTGATATGATTGTTTGAACCATCCGGGCCAACATGTTTGTGTTCGTGAACCGCCTGTTTAGAATATTAATGAACGAACATAAAAAACACGTTCATTTTCTTAATGAACGAACACTAATAAGAAAATTTATTCATTTATGTGTTTGTACATTTGTTCGGTTAAAGTTAAACGAACAAACACGAACACGCCTTGTTCGTGTTCGCTCTGTTCATTTACATGCCTAATTTTGAGTATAAACTTAAATCATATTGTAAGACTAGGAAATTTTTGTAGGAAATTGTTCGTATAAATAATTAAAACAATTCAATAATTCTAATTACAATACAAAAAGAAGTTAAAGCAGTAAATTACAATACATGTTACAACTGAAATAAATGAAAAATACAAAGAATATGGAAGAAGTAGAGAGTTGTGGATGAGGATTCGTATTCAACACGGGTCCCTTAAAACAAATTTTGAGTCTCTCAATAGAACTCGTTTGTTTCCCAGTGTACAACAGCTGAAGCAGTATATACTGTCGTGGAGGACCTAGCACCCGAAAGAATACATTGAGAGAGAAGAGTAAGAGGAACAGAAGCTTGATTGGTATTGCTGGTGTTGCAGGTGTTTTTTCAACCAAGGAGCACCTTAGTATTTATAGGGGAAAGAAACAATTCAAAAGGCTAAAATGAAAATAATTTTCATTAAACGTCTTCAATGCATTTTATTATGTTTTAATTCTTCAAATCGTAACAGACTTCTGTTTCAAGATTCTGTGTATAAGAAGTTGTGGAACTGAACTTGTTTACTCATGAGTCACTAGTCATGCTAACCAGATTTCCTCCTCCTGAGTAGAATCACCTTCTTGAGTAAACTGGCCGTGCTGACCAAATTTACTCTTTCAGAGTAGAGTTGGTTCTCCTAAGTAGAATTGATCATGCTGACCAGACTTACTCTTCCTGAGTAGATTTGGTCATGTTGCCAAGATTTACTCTTCCGGAGTAGGCTTGGCTCTCTTGAGTAGATTTGGTCATGCTGACCAGATTTACTTTTTCGGAGTAGACTTGGCTCTCCTAAGTAAACTGGTCATGATGACCAAAATTACTCTTCCAAAGTAGATTTGGTCATGCTGACCAGATTTACTCTTCCGAAGTAGGCTTGGCTCTCTTGAGTAGATTTGGTCATGTTGACCATATTTACACTTCTGGATTAGACTTAGCTCTCCAAATTAAATTGGTCATGATGACCATATTTACTCTTCCTGAGTAGATTTGGTTATGCTGACTAGATTTACTCTTCCGGAGTAGGCCTGGCTCTCCTAAGTAGATTTGGTCATGCTGACCAAATTTACCCTTCTGGAGTAGACTTTGATTGATGTCGTTTGGTCGGTCAAAAACAATGCTTAAACACCTTAACTAATAAGGGTAAGTAGAATATCGTATCCACGGGTAGTATGTGGAAAGTGTTACTTTGTTACAATATTCAAAGACAGAAAACAATACAACTGATTTGGATTTGGGTTTTAAAACAATAATGAGAGAGGTAATCCTCTCCGGGGTTCGGGAATGCAAACACAAGTTCCTTCAAGATAATTAGCAAGCAATTACATAAACATAATCATACGGTTCAATTGAATTCAGTGATAATATGAGAACCCATTGTAAATAAAACTTATTCTCACACAACCATCAATGATCATCCAACTATAATCCAACCCCCAAGTTGTCCCCGATGTAAAGAAACCCGAGACTATTGAGACTTGAACAACAATTCAAAATCAATCAATGAAGTTTAAAGCATTCAATCGATAAATGAAATCATATGGCTTAACATGCCAATCAAGATTACAAACAAAAGCTAATCATTCAGGAAATTAAAAGTGTTCACAAACCCTAGACCCAAAGAGGATTACAAGAGATTTAGCTACTCATACTCATAACAATAATCAAAACTAGTGTACTAGGACTTACAATCATGAAAGATTAAGAACAATCGACCTAAGGATGGTGGAAATCGCCTTCTTAGAGCTCTGGACCGGCTATGGTCGAAGATAATGGATAATGGGGGCTGCTGTGGATTAAAACCTGATTTAGGTTAAGTTTTCTGTAAAAACGGATCTTAGCGTGTCGCGAACATCCTTGCCCAAGTCCTTCACGTTGGGTGATGGACAAAACAGTCAGGGCGCCTCTTTACTTCTTCACGTGTCGCGAAGACTGAAGCCAGGTGGCGCGAAGACCATAAAATCCAGAAAATTAACTTTTGACTTTTTAATCTCTCGTGCTTCGCATCCGACTGCTTCGCTTCCATTTGCCGCTTATTTAGCATACAAAACCTGGGAGGTAGACACAACCACAAACACGCATAAAACCGCACAAGGTGTGACAACTGCGACTTTTACGATCAACACATGTGTTCGACGAGTTCGTATTATAATAATAGTATTATTATGTTGAAGTATACTTTCATACGAAAAGAACTCGTTAGTGAACGAAAGATAATAGCAATATTTATTTTGGTGTTATAATGTCAAAAAGTTGACCAAGTTCAGGTCTCTACGTGTTAACACCCGAGTTGAGTGGTTTCGTAAAAAATTAATTTAAATAATAAATTAGCGAGAGAGAGGGTAGAAGGTTGGGTAAAATAACGTCTCTATTTTTATCGAGACGCAAGGACTCGTAGGAAATTAATAAATTATAATAAGTTATTTTTGGGTAAAATAACGTCTCTATTTTTATCGAGTTCGTTTAAGCGAGAGACCCACACGCGATCGGAGACTACGGGGTAAAAACCCACCCCCATATATATCCCCACCTCCACCATTTCTCTCATTTTCAAGAAAAAAAAATAGAGAGAAGTTAGTGAGAGAGAGGGTAGAAGGTTGGATATTTTCCGGCAGGTGGCCGGAGATGGTCCGGTGGTGGCCGAAGCCCGTTTTTGACATGGAACCATTTCTCGACGTCGTGAACGCAATGGTAAGATCCGATTGACCTAAATCTAAGCTTAAACTCGATAAAAACAACTTTTAAAATCTGGACATAAAGTTTTGGTTTGCATGTTTGCAAAGAACCGACTGGTACGCAAAAACCAACGGTCCGATTGTCTTTATTTTTCCACAGAGTGTTTAAAACTCATAGACGATAAAATTTGAGTTGTTTATGTACAGTTTTTGAACCCATTTTCGCAACTATTTTAGGTTCGGATATGAAAAACTCAGTTGTAAAGAACCGGTTGTTGCCATAGATCCGACTGTCAGATCGAGGTGCAACTTTTGGTGAACCTTTCTAACACATATATCTTTGATCTCACAGAAGGAAATTACGATCAGAAGTTGGGAAGATGTGTTTCTGAACAGATCAGTTTGAGCAGAATATTGGTGACGAAAATAGGGTATTTAAACGAGTTGCTTGTAGGTCTAGAGGTGTTGCATGGACGATCCGAGACCAGGGAAATGTTCGTGATGCAAAAACGAACACGTTGGTATACTTCGGTCTCATTGTATGTGAATCCAAGTAGATTGTGTACACGAACCGAACGAACGGATGGGTATGAACACTACTCTTTTCTTACTTTGCATGTATGATCAAAGTTGATTTTTAAAAGTGTGTGTTAGCTTCCATTGGCATTTTTAATTTGAATACTATATGATAAGATTAAGATCTGAAAAATTTAAGCTTCTAACTCAAAATGGCTGACTTATTAGAATATTTGCAAGATAAATTATGTTTTAATGGTCAAATTTGGGGAAATATACCTACCGATGTTGAAAAATTCTTAAAAACATAAAACATATGTATTTTGATGTAAGAGAATTTCTATAGAAATTTCGTGAATTATTTGAAGGTGTAACTATTTATAAAATTTTATTTATGTTTAAAGGCATGCAAATAAGGAAAACTACTTTTGTATGTTTTCTGGATTTGAAATTTGTACAGACGCTTCATACTGAGGAAATATTATTTTTCTGAAATTGTCATTAATTTTTGAATTGTTTTACTATTTTTTCCGAATTTATATGTATTATGTAATAAAATAACTATAGTAAATATTCTGTATATGAGAAAAATATGAATCTTGGTCAGAAATTGTATTTCATATATATAAGCTTGGATTCTAAGTTTTGAGCATTTATAATTTGTAGATGTATGTTTCTTTAATTTTTGCCTTATTTGAAGTGATAAAAGTGTATTTTTTTTAATGATGTTTAGTAGTAAAATAACTATAGAAAATAACCTGGAGTTGGGAAAATTATGAAAAATTTTCATAAATTGTTTCTTATATAAAATAATTTATACTTAAAGAATTGGCCAATAACAAAACGTTTTGATATGTTTTTATGTTTTTGATGATATATAAAATGTGATTTTCTTTGGTTTTAGGTATAAAACTTTATTTATATAAATAAACTTGTTTTGGAGCAGAATATTTTATAAATATTTTGATGTTTTGATAGATTGATAAAGTGGAAGCTAATCTGACACAAAAAGTTATTTTTAAAACGTATGTTTATATCCGTAACCGCATATACACACGAAATGACTTTTTGGACGAATAAACTCGTGACTTTGGAAAGTATTTAAACACTTATATATACTGAAGTATAAACTTTGAATAAATTATGAAAACTTTAAACTTTAAAGTCATGAAAAGATATAACGGGTTTTCTTAATAAACGGTTTAAACACGCGTATGCATGGGTTTTTGCGTATGCAACCGATTACATAGCCACGTTTAGTTTTGTTGACTTGGTGACAACCTTTAGGAGTTCTAAATGCATTTTTTGTGTCCAATTGACTAGTAGGACCTTGTTAGGACTCGGATTTTATCAGTTTTTGTCGACTGTGTCACATCACTCGCTTGCATGGTCCAAGTGAGTTTTCGCGGCCCCTATTTACTTACTATTTTACTGTTTTTGGGGAAAATTGTTTCTTTATTTATTTTTGTCACATGTTATAGGATACATAAATAAATGAGTTATATTTTTTTTCAATGCCTTAAAGTCCCCAATTTTGGGAATTTTGAGTAGTGCTACTTAGGTTGACACCCCCGCTCATGGTTGGTCACGCCAACCGGACTTGTAGGGTCACTTGGGCGCAAAGTTTGCCAATTTTTAGGCGGTTGTTTGTATTAGACTTCCGTATGGGGTACTTTATTTTATTTTGTCGAGGCTTTGATTGCGGCTCATGGTAATATGCTATCGAATACATGTGGACTTAACTATTAGAATTTTATCATAAACTTTTTGTTGTGTCGTAAACCTGCGAACTTACCAACTATTTATATAGTTGACCAGTTTTCGAAACATGCTTTCAGGTAAATAAAATTGAAGAGATTTTTATGGGGGCTCGCTTTTGGATTAGAATTATTTTTTTTTAGTTTTGAATATGTACTTGGTTTAGCCAGACATTTTAGATACATTGTTCCGATTTGGGATTTTTGTTTTTGTACTTTTGTTAGAAGCATTTAGTATGGTTCAATGTAATGCAAAATTTTCCTTTTAGTTTCTCTTGTACTTGTGTTCAATCCGATATACCGGTTACATCTCGTATTTCCGCCTTGGCGGGGTGTGACACAAGGATACATACAAAGATAACTCAAACGCACGCAAAGCGGCATGTAAACTGGGGTTATTAACCCCTACATCGCATCCCCACGCTTACTCTTTACGTCCCGAAAAAGAATTATGCATTGGAATCATAATTGGACCCTGCTCTTAAAATGTCATACCATTAAAACATAATCACGCATTGATTACAACAATTGGTATTTCTATCCGACTAAACCCAACCACCGATCTATTGAGGCCCCGATTCTGTGATCTACTATCATATTCATTACCAAGCAATAGTTTGTCTTTGGGTCTCAGACTCAGGAAGCTACAACTTAGTCTAATCCCATCTCAAGGTCATGTTGAGGCACGGGTTAAACAATATAGATTTCCCACCACCATCGACACCAATTTACAAGTTTTTGGAAATTATGGAATTATGGATCGATGGATGCATATTTTTGAGCTTTTATTATTATTTTATGAATGAACCTAACAAGTGGTGTTTCAATCACACTGAAACACGATATATGACACGTAGGCTACAGTTCTTAAGCAATGAAGTACATAAGCTTCGAAACATGGGTGTATGCTTCAAGTTACCATCCCGAAGGGAAACACATAATCCTAACTTAGTCATCCAATATTGATCACTTAAGTCCCGCCCATGGGTGTATCCTACAAGTCACCATCCCGGAGGGTAACACGTAGGCGAAACTTAAGCTTTCAACTGATTTAATTAAGCTCATGCAAAATGGATAATAGATGCGGGCACCATCAACTTTCAGATTATTTTCATAAAAAGAAAGTGATGTGCCAAGTAATTTTAAAAACTTATAAACTTTTGCTTATAGTGGTACCTATCACCCTATATTGACAGTTTCGACCTTGCTGACACCCCTAAGATGAGAACCCACAAGGCATCCTGAATTAATTATCAATTAAACCTAGATACACTATCAGGATATTTAAGCTCTTTAAATCGGTTGGGACTACCAAAACATTACATATCAGACACGCTTTCTATTATTTATTCAATTTAATCACACGCAAGCGTAGCTCCAATTGTACCTATCATTTTCCATGTAACTGCACAAATTCTAATCCAAAGACCTTTTTGAATTTTTTTTAATTTTTATGGATTTTCAAAAATTTTAAACTATACAGATTCAACGCACACTCAGACGACAGTCTCCCTCCCCACACTTAAGCGCTACATTGCCCCCATTGTAGGAAGAGAGACGTAAACGAAAAGAACGCACAAAACAAAGGACTTGACGGATATGCGATCGTGCTCCACAGATGCAAGCGGGTAGCCATGTACAAGAATCAAGCGGAAGTCGGAAGTCATCACCGGAATGGAGATTGAGTACGGGCAAGTAATTCTAAATCTGCAAAATTAAGCTCAAAGCACACCAACGAGCATATATCGACTCAATGACAAGACTCAAATAAAAGAAAAGACAAAATGGACCCACACAATTTTTTTCCCCGCGTGTCGCGAGAAGATGTGGAGTGGTCTTCGTGTGGCGCGAAGACCTGGCATTACTACCGGACAACTAAACCTTCGCGTGTCGCGAAGACTCAGATCGAGATCTTCGCGTGGTGCGAAGATCAGATTTTACTCCCGGACAGCCAATTCTTCGCGTGGTGCGAAGAATGAAGCTAGGATTTTCGCATGGAGCGAAGACCCTTCGGTGACAGAAATCAGAGTTTTTGCCTTAGAAAAATTTTCAAACTTCAAAACTCAAAATTTTCCAACTTTCTCCAAAACTTGTTCCAACACTTTACTTAAGTACTTACATACCTGGAACGTGATTCCCTATCATTTCTCTTGCCAAAATCGACACGAAAACCTACAAAATATTGAAAAACTACATAAACATACCGAAAACATCAAAAATTACAAAACTCTACAAATGGTTCCCTTCCTCCCCCCCCCCCTAAGAACTTGTGCATTGCCTCCAATGGCACATAGATGAGACCAAAACACTTCAAAGGCTTCCCCACACTTGGTCAAAAGCACAAAAACAAAGAATTAAAGAAATAAAATCATAACTCACTTTCATAGGCATCACGAGTGCATTTAGTGAATGCACCAAGCCATTTAAACCCCTCGGTAGCCCGAGTGGACGAGTTTAGTGTCACACCCCCAAATTTATTCACTTAATAAATAAATAAATAAATCAAGGTTACAACGATTGGTAACGTTACACAACAGCGGAAGCTAAAGTAAAGACTTCTTTATATATTGAACACCATCACAAATACTAAATTAAGCTATTGCAATGTCCTAGAACCATATGGGTCAAAACCGTCTTGAGGTTTGACGACCTTGCTTCTTTGGCTTCTAGGGTTTAGTCCAAATGTCTAACCTATTCCAACCATGCCATAGCTATATGTTACCTGAAAAACATACTTAAAAGTGTCAACACAAAGGTTGGTGAGTTCACAGTTTTGATCGTTATAATCTAAAGTGTTTTTCTTTGAAAACGTTGTTAGTGTGCACATGGTAATAATATAAAAATGGTTTTCGTTTAGAACATCGATAAAATGTACATGACCATATGGTAAAACCGTTTTTCTCAAAAACATGTGATGACCTCATGGTTATAAAACGAGTAATTTTCCCATTGAAAATATATCCAATTGTACGCAAAGTGTTCCAAGTGTATATGATAAACAAGCACGTAATGTTGACCTATTTGTAAACTAGCTAGCTTTACAAATAATATGTTCATACATGAGGCATAACCAAACCATGACAATTGTTCTTCGCCCCATTTGTTATCCGGTGCTATGCGGCCATAAATCCTCCAGATTGTGGGTAGCGCGACTAACCATGACCGGGGGATGTCACTTCCCATAGTACTATTCATAGGACCATAGGCTACAGTTAATGGTTACTAAATTGTTCTAGGGGACTTTTAGCGTGCTTCAAAATTGTTCGTACTCATGCAAACATAAAGGTCGGGTCTTGCTCTTTTGTTACCGTATGAAAATGTTTGTAAATGTGTTTCATGTTTTCTTAAATGTATCAAACATTTATTTTTCGTGCTTTCAAATGTTGTAAGTAATTGTGTCACACTAGTTAAACCAAAATGTTCGTGTTGTCAAATATGTAAGCAAATAGGTTTCATATTTTCAAATATGTTATGTAAGTATGTTTCTCCCCTGATGTTTATAAAAACATTAAAAAGCTAAAGAGGGGCCGTGAAACTCACCTCGAGTCTTGAGTAATGTGATAATAGGCTAGAAACGCACTAGAACGTCCTACTTGGATGGCACAAGTAGATAATTATTTCTTGAGTTCATAGAACTTAACTCTATGCATGAAACATTGGTGATGGATGTAGGCACGTCAAAGACTTATGTTTCGGGTTTTAATAATAGTTCATGTTCTCGGATTTTAGACAAGATGATGCGTGTTTATGATTTAGTACACTTATATTTATGTATATGCATACGCATATGTTGATAATAGACTTTTATAAATACATAAACTTTCATAAGTGATTGTTGTTTATATATATATTTTTAGTAACACCTTTCACGTTCATATGTTGATGATAATCGTTCGTATGTTTTCATGAGTCATAGGACACTACCTCGGGTCTTGCCAGGTAAGTCACACATGATCGTATAACTTCACGAACATGTATCCTTCAACATAACACATGAATGGAATGAAGGGTTTATGAAGAACACCATCATCCAAGTGTTATTTTATGCGATAGTTATATATATATATATATATATATATGTAATTTATATTTGATGTGTCCTTGTCTTGTTCAAGGTCCTTCTAGTTTAGTATTTTGCGTATGAATATGTATGTGTATAAATATATGTATTCAAACATGATTCAGGAAGAAATAGAGCAAAACTCATCAAGACTTTTATGTTTTATTTTGTTCTTAAAAACTCAGATTTTTCTGGCGTACTTCGAGTAGACTTTTAGATGGTTTTAGAAAACTAAATGACTTGGGGTTTTCTTCTAAAATCACCAAAGTAGATGTGAAAAAGAATTACTAGATTTGGAGTTGTGTAGGTACTTTAAAACAAGAAAATGGGAAGATATGTCCAGATTCGACCTGCACTGAGCGGCCATTTTGCGCAGGTTGTTTGGGTGTCGAATACTCCATGTATTCGAGTGATTCCAGTTGGGTTCTTCCTTCTTACCATAGAGGTTAATTCCAGAAAAAGAATGGACAGATTTGGCGTAGAAACGAGATAGATATGGCCTTGCAAAGTTGGTCAAAAAGCTGTTGAATGTTGAGTTACGGGATTTTTGTTTATTCTTTTGTTTTAGGGGGCTAATTAGAACTGAAAGAGAGGGAGGAGTAGAGTGTGTTTGTTTGGGTGTTGTGTGAGCAATTCTAATCGTTGTATGCCTTGCTATTTATAGCACTTGGGTGTCCCCATCATGGGTTGAAAGGTCAAGCTTCATTAATGGGTCAATCTTTAACATGTGAATGAAGCATGTGGCTAAACCTTCAAAGTGGTGATGGTGGGGGCTTGTGGCAGCCGAAATCAAGGGGAGGAGAGGAGGACAAGAGGATGGGGACAAATGGATAGTTGAGTGTGTCATACATAGTTTTTAGTGTATGGTTTTAAGTATGTGCAAGTTTATTTTTATAAAACAATTGGGCTTTTATAAAAGTATGGATATGTTGGTCAAGTTTTATAAACATGGAGTCTCATAAAAGAATACCCTCAACTAATTAGTTTTATACAAGTTACATGTATTGTGTATAATAGTTTTTGTGGTCTTGGATGTAAAAATGTATGTTCCTTTATTTTTACAAAAATAATCATACATTTCAACGTAATTGTATTAGATGGTCCAAAAATAATGAAGTGGGATATTATGAAGTATGTGTTGTCTCTAATATATATGTGTACATACTTGTATAAATAAATGATAGTTCGGTTTATAAAATAGTGACGAATTGACCCGAACTAATAAAATAGTACGTTTGGAATAATAATACGCGTCGTCATGAATTAACATGAGGTTCTTGTATTATATCTTGTATCATGGACTTGCATCGTTTGTATGCCACTTGGTATATTATTTACGTTGCCTCATCACCAATGACCATAGAGTTTTAGCGTTAATCTTTGTTTTCTCATCAAATTAGATTGTATCGTTCACAAAAATTTATGTAGGTTCACATAATCCACATAGAATCGTAAATTTGTAACGAGTCGTTAAATGAAGTTGAGTGATTAGTCTGAGATTCGAAATACAAAATTTTGGCCCCTAATGGGCTTGGATCACTATTGGGCCTCGAATGGACTTGTATTTCTATTGGGCCTTATTTGGCCTAGTTGGGTTTAGCCTAACAACTAGGTTTTAGATTCTGGAATTTTTGCAGGTGTCAGATTCTCCCATCCTTAAAGAAATTTCGTTCTCGAAATTTACTATGCATAGGGTTTTGTATCCTTGCTCCACTTTTGGATCCTTAGGGAGAATGTTGGACTATTTCAAAAAGTAGTCGGTAATGTAGATGAAGTGGATGTCCCATTGACTAACGATGACAAATGCGTAAGGATTTGTGATATCATCATATCATGTAGTAGTGTATGCTACTGTTGAGTATATATTATATCAAATGAGTAGATTTAGAAACTCCTTTAATTATGTCTCCATGTGAATGACGTTAGCTATATACCACGAAGTGATAATGTCATTTCTAGAGTCCCATAAACTAAGAGATCACAATCGGTGGGGTCCTTTTCGTATAATGAATAGGTCATTAAAAGTATGATTATTCGGTGTGAATTAGAATAGGGAGTTTTCACGAATCAAGTAAGCAACTCACACACCAAAGTAAACCATCAAGTTTTAGAAGTCGAATAATTTCTTTACATGATCATTCTCATCATAGTGTAACTACATGATATTTATCATTATTAATATATGACGAAAAGCATTCATGCATGCGGATTTCCGAAAGTGTACGAGCGCATACCCTTTATTCATATCCGGGTTTTCTCATGAAAGCAAACCATGATGGAATCTAAAGGAAAGTTTACCGCAATTTCCATAAAGATATGTCAAGTAGTTTTGATGAAATGTTCAGGCCTTAGTTCCAATATCATGTACCCAATATCAGGTACCTAACTGTTTCTTGCAATCCGTTAATGCCTTGATGCAGTCAATCTTTTCAGAATGAAAGATTCTGACTTGTTTTTCATCTATGGAATCCGTAAGTAGAATAGGATGGTTCTATTGAGTTCCAGAGAATAACCTCCTCGTATGTTATTTTCTTTGTTTAACCCAGAATGGTTTAAAGGAGCCATCTTTAGTGGTCTGAGTAGAGAATGAGGCAGCTTTAAGTTTTAACGAGACACGATCTCCTGTGTTTGACTTTGATCTTGTCAAATCTCGCTATTGGTAATTGTATCACGCGCGTTATTCATAAATCGGTGTAGATTGATTTCTTCATGAAATAGATGTCGAACCATAATTCGAGATTACAAAATCCCACGGTAGTCTTGTATCGTCAAGATTTCAATGGTTCATCTATCGTTAAGATAAAGTAGGTGAGAGTGTCGAAGTATTTGAGGATAGTATTTTTGACTTGGCTTATCACATTCTAAAGATAAATAAACCTTCATGGGTGTTCAGAAAAGTGAGAAAGGGGTTTCTAACCAGTTTTGAGAGTTAGCAATACAGTTCCATTATTATCAGTTTGTTGTAATCGGATAGCAACGATAATATAGAAATGAAACTATATGTTTGTTCATCTTATGCTTTTCGAAAGCATTTGTCAGCAACTGTTATTATAGTATGTCTGTAACTTCACTAACACCCGAATGGTATTTTAGTGGTTTATCATTACGTATCCCACTCATATTGGCGATAGCCTTAAAGTCCTTACCGCAAGGGTTCAATTTATGAAATTGAGGAAATGGGTGTTAAATGTGGAAGTTTTGTATTTTCGTAGGGCATGTGTTAAAAGGTCGTTTCCAAACAATAAATGCTATAGAGTTTTTTTTGTTTTTTGTTTTTTGTTATTAATTATTGGAGGCTGGGCATAAGAGGTGCGGACATGTCTCTCCTGTAGGCTGAAATCAAAGATTCAACCAACAAAATGATCAATAAGGGAATGTAAGTACAAAAGAATGTAAGATTATCCATTTGTCTCAGGTCAGGTTTCCACGCTACCTTATAGGTGTCACGTGGGGAAGATTCAAAATAAGTTTCCATTCCATTAGTGCACAACTATTGCTGAAATTTTCAATAAGTGTGATATTGAATTGTAAGATAGATCTAGAGATTACACCGTGATTCCCCACAATAATCATGCAATTACTGTGAATGTTGATTGCTGCAAGGAGTAACATGAGATTTTTGTGACATGTAAAAAAACATGTCAAGAGATAGGAATGAATGGATGAGCGAAAACCTTCTTTGGTTAGGATCCACCAAAGGCCGGTTAAATCCAATTTGAGTTTCTCTAGTTCCTCCAGAACCGTTAGAATGTTTATCTAACCGAGGGGTTCGAATTGTTAGGGTTCGATCATTAATCGGGTGACGGTGAGTTAAAATTAGGATTACGGATTAATCATGAACATTAACTCGGACAGTAAGACTCACTAGAGTTCTCATGCACCACAAATTATGATTACGTGTGCACCCGTAATGATAATTTACCTTGCATGGTCCCTATAGTGTTTCTCCCATCCCAAGCTCTTAGTTAAAAGGGGTGTGAAGTGTTCATTTGATGGTGTCATCGTGTTGCACTCTCGCGCAAGAGCGTGTATGTTCTATCGGATTACTCTTTGTCATGCGTACCCATACTCATGTATATTCCGGCTAAGGTTTTTACTGGATGGAGTTAACGACATAGACAAACAATTGGTGTCTTTTAGGACGTGTGCGGTGGACTTCGGGCAATGGGTTAGAGTAGAGATTCTCAAATTAGTGTCGAGCAACTCATGCTCCAAGTGTGTTTGTACGCGTAGATCCACATGATCCTAGTGAGTTCATGGGTCTCCTACCCAGTAAAGTTCTCTCCCATTTAGTCCTGAATATCCAACTCGGGTTCCCTTTCGATCGGGTAGTTCCGTTTTTCATATCTCATGCCGAAGGTCTTTGTCATCCAATCCAACAATTCACGTAAGAGGGTATGCATACCACGCCGTTTGAAGACTACATATGTCAGATGAGAAAACTATCTCCACAGCTGGAGTAGTTGTAAGTGTGGTGCAAGTACTAGTATGGATTCAAGTATGAGTTCGGCCTGTTGTGATACCAAGATTGGAAATTGGCAGTTACTACCATCGTCGTCCTAATTCAGCTCGTAACTCGCTCTTCTAGGGCTACAGTGCGTTGAGTGCCCGTCATCCTTGCTTTGTAATCCGAATAGTGACACTTTGTTGAATGACGTTATAGACGTCTACTAGTTCCCTATTTTTGTATGAGTTAAGTGATCGTTACACGAGCCATGTAATTGTATTAAGTATTAGTGTAGCTAATGTCACCCTAGTGTAACTACATACACTAATTGTCTACTAAAGTTGTTCGACAATGGTTGGAATTTCTATGCTCAAGGTCTTGGGTGTTCTTAGTGTGATGTAAGTTTTAAAAATCTTGGTCCCTAAATGAGTCTGGTTAGAGCCTAGGTGACACTAAGGAAACCTAATTCGCTAAAACCATTAGCTCTGATACCAATCTGTCACACTCCCAAATTTATTCACTTAATAAATAAATAAATCAAGGTTGCAACGATTGGTAACGTTAGCCAACAACGGAAGCAAAAGTAAAGACTTCTTTATATATTGAACACCATCACAAATACTAAATTAAACTATTGCAATGTCCTAGAACCATATGGGTCAAAACCGTCTTGAGGTTTGACGACCTTGCTTCTTCGGCTTCTAGGGTTTAGTCCAAATGTCTAACCTATTCCAACCATGCCATAGCTATATGTTACCTGAAAAACATACATAAAAGTGTCAACACAAAGGTTGGTGAGTTCACAGATTTGATCGTTATAATGTAAAGTGATTTTCCTTGAAAACATTGTTAGTGTGCACATGGCAATAATACAAAAATGGTTTTCCTTTAGAACATCGATAAAATGCACATGACTAGATGGTAAAACCGTTTTTCTCGAAAACATGTGATGACCTCATAGTTATAAAACTCGTAATTTTCCCATTGAAAATATATCCAATTGTACGCAAAGTGTTCCAAGTGTATATGATGAACAAGCACGTAATGTTGACCTATTTGTAAACTAGCTAGCTTTATAAATAATATGTTCATACATGAGGCGTAACCAAACCATGACAATTGTTCTTCGCCCCTCTCGTTTGTTATCCGGTGCTATGCGGCCATAAATCCTTCAGATTGTGGTTAGCGCGACTAACCATGACCGGGGGACGTCACTTCCCTTAGTACTATTCATAGGTCCCTAGGCTACAGTTAATGATTACAAAATTGTTCTAGGGGACTTTTAGCGAGCTCTAAAATTGTTCGTACTCATGCAAACATAAAGGTCGGGTCTTGCTCTCTTGTTACCATATGAAAATGTTTGTAAATGTGTTTCATGTTTTATCAAATGTATCAAATATTTATTTTTCGTGCTTTCAAATGTTGTAAGTAATTGTGTCACACGAGTTAAACCAAAATGTTCGCATTGTCAAACATGTAAGCAAATAGGTTTCATATTTTCAAATATGTTATCTAAGTATGTTTCTCCCCCGATGTTTATAAAAACATTAAAAAGCTAAAGAGGGGCCGTGACACTCACCTCAAGTCTTGAGTAATGTGATAATAGGCTAGAAGTACACTAGAACGTCCTACTTTGATGCTACGCATATGTTGATAATAGACTTTTATAAATGCATAAACTTCCATATGTGATTGTTGTTTTTATATATATTTTTAGTAACACCTTTCACATTCATATGTTGATGATAATCGTTCGTATGTTTTCTTGAATCATAGGACACTATCTCGGGTCTTGCCAGGTAAGTCACACATTATCATATAACTTCACGAACATGTATCCTTCAACATAACACATGAATGGAATGAAGGGTTTATGAAGAACACCATCATCCAAGTGTTATTTTATGCGATAGTATATATATATGTGTAATTTATATTTTATGTGTTCTTGTCTTGTTCAAGGTCCTTCTAGTTTAGTATTTTGTGTATGAATATGTATGTGTATAAATATATGTATTCAAACATGATTTAGGAAAAAATAAAGCAAAACTCATCAAGACTTTTATGTTTTATTTTGTTGTTGAAAACTCAGATTTTTTTGGCGTACTTCGAGTAGACTTTTAGATGGTTTTAGAAGATCAAATGACTTGGGGTTTTCTTCTAAAATCAATTTTATTGAAACCAGAAGAGATGTGAAAAAGAATTACTAGATTTGGAGTTGTGTAGGTACCTCAAAACAAGAAAATGGAAGATATGTCCAGATTCGACCTGCACTGAGCGGCCATCTGGCGCAGGCTGTTTGTCGAATACTACATGGATTCGAGTGATTCCACTTGGGTTCTTCCTTCTTACCATAGAACTTAATTCCAGAAAAAGAATGGACAGATTTGGCTAAGAAACGGGAGAGATATGGCCTTGCAAAGTTGGCAAAAGCTGCTGAATGTTGAGTTATGGGATTTTTGTTTATTCTTTTGTTTTTGGGGGCTGATTAGAACCGAGAGAGGGAGGAGTAGAGTGTGTTTGTTGGGTGTTGTTTGAGCAATTCTAATCCTTGTATGCCTTGCTATTTATAGCACTTGGGTGTCCCCTTCATGGGTTGAAAGGTAATGTTTAACATGTGAATGAAGCATATGGCTAAACCTTCAAAGTGGTGATGGTGGGGGTTTGTGGCAACCGAAATCAAGGGGAGGAGAGGAGGACAATAGGATGGGGACAAATGGATAGTTGGGTGTGTCATACATAGTTTTTAGTGTATGGTTTTAAGCATGTGCAAGTTTATTTTTTTAAAACACTTGAGCTTTTATAAAAGTATGGATAAGTTGGTCAAGTGTTATAAACATGGAGCCTCATAAAAGAATACCTTCAACTAATTAGTTTTATACAAGTTACATGTATTGTGTATAATAGTTTTAGTGGTCTTGGATGTAAAAATACATGTTCCTTTATTTTTACAAAAATAATCATACATTTCATCGTAATTGTATTAGATGGTCCAAAAATAATGAAGTGGGATATTATGAAGTATGTGTTGTCTCTAATATATATATGTACGTACTTGTATAAGTGAATGATAGTTCGGTTTATAAAATAGTGAAGAATTGACCCGAAATAATAAAATAGTACGTTTGAAATAATAATATGCGTTGTGATGACTTAACATGAGGTTCTTGTATTATATCTTGTATCATGGACTTGTATCGTTTTTATGCCACTTGGTATATTATTTACGTTGCGTCATCACCAATGACCATAGAGTTTTAGCGTTAATCATTGTTTTCTCATCAAATTAGATTGTACCATTCACAGAAATTTGTGTAGGTTCACATAATCCACATAGAATCGTAAATTTGTAACGAGTTGTTAAATGAAGTCGAGTGATTAGTTTTAGATTCGAAATACAACATTTGGGCCCCTAATAACCCGCAAATTCAAATACAAAATTTGGGCCCCTACCCATCTTTTGGCAATTTATACAAGTTTTAGCAAATTCAAAGGCATCTTTAAAGATAGTGGGCCAAAATAACCTGCAAGATAAGATCCTATGCCCTGCTTTCTGGCCACTAAAATGGCCACCACACGCAGATGCATGTGCAAGCTGCAACACTGCTTCCAGCAGTCTATTGGGATTTCAGATTCAGGAATACAACGCCTAATGAGTTGGTCCGCTCCCACCTTGAACAAATCCGGTTCATCCCAGATATACTGGTTGACCTTTGTCATGAATTTGTTCTTCTTCTTCTTGGTCCGGTCTTCAAGGATAGTACATGTAACTAAATAATTAGCAATACCTGCATACCAAGGATCAGAAAAAGAAATAGACATTAAACACTCATCAGGGAACCACTCATTTATCTCAGGAGTGACATCCTCCTCATCCCTTTGAATCCATGAAAGATGGCCAGCCACAAAATTCTCACATCCCTTCTTGTCCCAGATCTCCAGATCAAATTCCTGCGATAAAAGGACCCACCTGATCAACCTAGGCTTGGCATCCTTCTTTACCATAAAATGTCGGACAACTGCATGATAAGAATACACAATTACTTTGCTACCCCAAATATAAGACCTGAATTTGTCTAAGGCATAGACAACAGCAAGCAACTCCTTCTCTGTTGTGGTGTAATTCAATGAGGGTCTTGCTTGCATATTAAATGACAACAGGTGTTTTGTCTACCTTTTGACCCAAAGCAGCCCCAAGTACATAATCACTAGCATCACACATATTTCAAACGGAAGATTCCAGTCCGGTGATTGCAAAATTGGGGCTTGTACCAATTGATCTTTTAAAACATGAAAAGCATCTAAACATTCTTTATCAAATTCAAAAGGCACATCTTTGATAAGTAAGTTACATAAAGGTTTTGTGATGACACTAAATCCCTTAATAAACCTACGGTAAAACCCTGCATGCCCTAGAAAAGAGCGCACACCCTTTACATTCATAGGGGGAGGTAATGTTGAAATAACACTAATTTTTGCTTTGTCTACCTCAATCCCCCGACTTGACACCACATGACCCAAAACAATACCCTCTTGAACCATGAAATGGCTCTTTTCCCAGCTTAAAACCAAATTAGTTTCTACACATCGTTGTAAAACCTTAGATAATTCATGTAAACAAACTTCAAAAGATGAGCCAAAAACTGAAAAATCATCCATAAAGACCTCAAGCGACTCCTCGACCATGTCCGAGAAAATACTCATCATACACCTTTGAAAGGTGGTCGGGGCGTTGCACAACCCAAATGGCATCCGCCTAAAGGCAAAGGTACCATAAGGGCATTGGTCTTTTCCTGATCATCTGGATGGATGCCTATTTAGTTATAACCCGAGTAACCATCTAGAAAGCAATAAAATTTCTGACATGATAGCTTCTCTATGATTTGGTCAATAAATGGCAAAGGAAAGTGATCCTTTGACGTGGCAGCAGTCAGTTTCCTGTAATCAATACACACACGCCACCCGGTTACCGGCGAGTGGCAATTTGCTCACCTTCATCACATGTTACTACCTGAATACCTGCTTTCTTGGGCACAGTTTGAGTTGGACTCACCCATGGACTGTCAGAAATGGGGTAGATGATCCCGGCGTCCAACCACTCCAAGACCTCCTTCTTGACAACTTCCCGCATGTTGGGATTCAATCAGCGTTGTGTATCCCGTGAAGGTCTGGCATCTATGTCTATGATGATCTTGTGCATCACAAAGGAGGGACTGACACCCTTCAAATCAGTAATGGTCCAACCAATTGCCGCCTTGTAATCCTGAAGCACCTTCAGTAGTGCCTCCTCCTGCTCATCATCCAGGTTGGATGCAATGATGACAGGCAGAGTCTCACCTCCCCCAGAAATGTATATTTTAAGTTTTTGGGGAGGTCCTTCAACTCTACCTTTGGGGGGCTGACAAGTGATCATTTCAGCCTCGAGCCACTCTCTGTTGGTAGACTTTCCACATGATGTGTCTATGGAGGTCTACCGTCTCTCACTGCTAAAGCTTCAACAAGCTTTTCCTCTTCCTTCAATCCAAGCTCCAGTTCCTGTTCAACCCTGTCACAAACAAAACACTCCTATGTGGATTCATCCTCAGAATGAGGGTAGCATCCTTCTATGATGTCTGCCATAAAGCATTCATCTTTTGGCAGAGGGTTAGATTCATTTGAAAAAATATTTAAACGGACCTCCTTATTATGGCTGCGAATTGGGGGGCAGTGGTTTGACTTATTATGGATGCGCCTTCAGGAAGCATGCTGAATGATGGAGGCGTGTCTTCATGGTGACTTTCATTCTGTAACTCCTCATCAATAGCTCGGACAACTAACTTCCAATCCTCAGTGATTTCTTCCTCTTCATCTACTGAGTCTGGCAAGTCATGAACTTGAACGAAAGCATGTCTGAATAGAGAACTTTGAAAGGCTGTCTGCTCTTGTATCCATTCGTCGAGGTTGTCAGCATCGTCTTCCACAGCAACTATCTCCCCCTTTTTGGTTGCATCAGTGCACAGAGTCTGGTCAGTTTGAGTGCCCACTGAGACAAGGGAGGGAGTAGTCACTGGAGGGAATTGATGAGCTTTATGCATAGAGACTTGGTGCCTTAGTTTTGACACTTCGGCCTCTAGCATTTCCACCCTGGCCGTCAATTCCAAGTTATGAAGTTTCAGTCTATCCTCATCCATAATTGTGGAATCCTTGGATCCAGATGGGGCCTTAGGCCTAGCCTCTACATCCCCATCACCCTGGTTTTCTTGGCACATGGGATTCCTCTCAGTGAAGAGTGTTTCAAAGGAAACATCCTGACTGTGAGTTGTCGTGGTTAGGGTTTTAATGATGTTATCACTGTCCTCCTGGTCAGTTGATGTACCAGGAGTAGTGACAGCCCTTTCCACATTCACTCTATCAGTACTCCCAGAGTGAACCTTCTTGGGTAATGAACTTGGGATAGGTGCACTAGCAGCCAAGTCAATCAATACCTCCGAGATAGTGGTTGTTGGAGAAGGTATATCATCTTGACAAGGTGCCTCTGCACTTAAGTTCAGAGAAGAAAAATAATGGAATGGCTCAGTGGGTTGTTCTATGGATATGGGATGTGATCCTGATCCTAATAAAGAAGCTTCCAAGGAAGTCTCTCTAATGATGTGGCTACCCCTTTTGATATTCTCATCAGAATTTTGGGATTCTGAATGAGGGATTTTAGGTTGGGATTGGGCCTTTGAGACAAGAAGAGAAGGAGGCTTCTTGCTTATTTTTCTAGTATATTTTGCCACAATTGGGGCCCTTTGTTCCAGTTGAACGATTACATCCAAAACAGGTGTAAGTAATTTATGTGCCAGTGCATCCTTAGTAGTATGCACAGGGGTTCGAACAGTGGAAGCAGATTGTTGTTCACGATGTGAAGAGGAGGGTGTGGGATCAGTATCATATGGGATTGCTGAACTGTCACCCTGGGTACTTTGTATGTTCATCATTGTAGATAACAATGGAACATTGACCCCTGAGAACTTTTTGGAAACAGTTCTCATACTTTGAAAAATGTTACTTTTATGACCCAGTATAAGATAGATTTTTGCAGGTTTTGAAAGCTCTTTTAATTCATTGTTAAAAACCTCCTGCAAGAACCTTGGGTACATATAAAATTGCTGCTTTGCACCCTTTTGAAGGTTGTATCTTAAACCTTTAAAAATGAGATGTGCAAAGTTGAATCCTTGGCCAGTAACCATACCGTGAACAACAGAGGCAAGTGCATAGCTCACTTGATGCCATCCACTTCTCTTCTGAGATATGCATTGTAGAAGAGTGTGGCATAGATACTTCCATGGGGGGCCCATCAGCGCCTTTTCGATTATGTACTCGTTCTGATTTCCAGTGTACCCTATGGATACAAAGGTCCTCATGTATTCTTCTTTTGAGTATGAAATGGCGGCCCCCTCATCTTGAAGCTTGAGGTGTTTTCTGAGAGTAGCTTCAGTGAAGATGATATCTTTGCCGTCTATCGTGGCTTGGATTTGGGGAATCCCCTGTTCGGTAGAGTAGATGGCGGTGTTTCAAAAATCCTCCATATGAGGGATGTATATGGTAGGGTTGACGGTTAGTGCAAAATATATCTTTGATCGAGAAAGAAAATCGATCATATCATCGAACCTTCGGACTTCTTTCCTTTAACCAGGTATGCAGTGAGATTGAGGTAGGGAGAAAACTTGTAATTAAGATGGTTTATGTCGACCTCTGCCATTTTGTTGGGTTTGGAGGGAAAGAGGAAGGTTTTTTGAAGGGTGGTTAAGGATGGAAAGCTTTGAATGATGTGGAGGCTTAAGAGAAAGAGATGGGAGTTAGGGTTAAATTGAATGTGAAGAGGTGGTGAAGAAATTTGTTTTGTGTTATAATGCAGAGGAGGGAAAAAGCAAAATGACTTGTACATCACAACCTTTTTCACGATTTACTGTTATAGCTGTAATACACTAAAGCAGTCATGGTAAAGACTGAAGGTAATTTTTACAGCAGGTAAAGGTTAATTTGGACTTATATTTACCCATCAGCAGGAAACTTGGTTGCTGTGGATGGTTAAGCCTATCCGCTACAAGCTTGGTTGCTGCGGATGGTTAAGTCTGTCAGCAGCAAACTCAATTGCTGCTGATGGATGCAATGATCTGCAGCAAGGATGTTGCTGCTGACAGCCTTAAAGCTATCCGCATGAAACTTGTTCCCGCTGATAACTTAAAGCAGTCAGTGGCAAATTTTTTCCTGCTGATGATTAAGCCTGTCAGCAGCTAAAAGACGAAAGTGTTGTTGACTTATAACTTTTATTTACAACAAGGGACAAACACATTTACAAAACAAAATTTTAGAGACAGATTTTAATCAAAGTTCATCATACCAATAGATTCAACTAAATATCTAAATCTAGTTTCATCAAACGGTTTTGTGAACAAATCAGCATATTGCTCATTTGTATGAACTTTGGTTAAAATAATTGTCTTTTTCTCATCTTGATCTCTTATGAAGTGATACCTGATGTCAATGTGCTTTGTCTTGGAGTGCTGCACCGGATTTTTTGTGATTGATATAGCACTCATGTTGTCAATGTGAATGGGAGTTGCCATGAAAGTCATCCCATAATCCAGCATTTGATTTTGTATCCAGATGACTTGTGCACAACAACTTGAAGCTGCAATGTATTCTGCTTCTGCTGTAGAAGTTGAAACACATGTTTGCTTCTTGCACTACCATGAAATCAGTCTCCCTCCCAGAAACTGACATCCCCCTGATGTGGACTTTTTGTCCAAGTTGCATCCCCCATAATCACTGTCAGTGTATGCATACATATCCTCCTTTTGAGTCACTTCCAAAGGCAACATATCCTCCATTGAAATGTATGAAGTTGGAGAGGATGGATCTGTTGCCTGTCATGTGCCTGGAACAACCACTGTCTACCACCCAGGTGTTATTCTTGTGACATGGTTGTCCCTGCACATGAGAGAGATCTAGTGAGTGGGAGGAATCCAAGTGCTTGCATCCTTGTAAAAAAGGGTTCTCGGATTATCAGTATCATCATGTGTGCATTCAACGGAACCAATGATGATTCTTGGAGGAATTTTGGCTTTCCAATGTTGAATTGGTGGTTTTCCAGCTCTCTTTGCTTTGTCAGCAGCAGATGTTGCAACTGAGGACTTTGGCTTATCAGCAGTAATCTTGGTTGCTGCTGAAGACTTGTCTTCGGGTCGCTTGGGCTTTAATTGATCAGCAACATTTTTGTTGGCTGCTGATGGTTTAACTTGGGCAGCAGCAATCTTGGTTGCTGATGAAGGCTTTTTCTTTGGTTGCTTGAGTCTTACTTGATCAACAACAGTTTTGTTTGCTGTTGATGGTTTAACTTCCGTAGTATGCCTACCCTTCTTCATCTTGTTGATAGGCTTTTGTTGAAGAGGAATTTGATGAAGAACCTGTTTGAGAGGATTAAACTTACAATTTGCAGCAAAGTGGTCTGATTCAGCACAGATGATGCAGGATTGTTGAGGTCTTGGCATATGCTTTCTTGGTGGGGATAGTGTGTTTCTGAACTGAGTTGCTTTGGCTTCAAAGATTCTTACCTTTTTGTTCTTGTTTGTTTTCTCAAAAGCGTGTTGCTTTAGTTTTCTTTGTTGTTGAAGGTAATAGAAGCAGGTGTTGGCAGTATGATTGTATTTCCCACACATAAAGCATGATTTCGCCAGTTTGTCCCTTTGAAAGTACACATAGTCCTTTCTTTTGAACAAGTCTTTGAAGTTCCAGAGGTGAGCTTTGTTGTGCTCAAAGGTGGCTTCTTCCAATGTCTTTTGAACATATGGAGCTCTCTCTCCAGGCGCATAACATATGTCAAACACCTTCCTTTGTTGGATTGATTTGGATTGAGGCTTTGAGTTGGTGGAGGTTGAAGACTGTCCCTTTTCAACAGTTAGCTTTCTTTCTTCTGGATGATAGCTGATTCTGATTTGTTTGGTTGGTTGAGATACTGGTAATGTTTTTGAAGGGATGAAAGGGCTTGGATTGTTGGCTTTAATAACTTCACAGGTAGGTGGTGATGAAACTTTATTGGTTTCAGTGGAGTCTGAGCATGTTGACTCAGACTCGGATGAAGTAGTGCATTCTTGCACAGGGGTTTCTTGGACAACAGGGTCAAGATTTTGGTTGGCCATGTCAAGGTTGGAAAGATTGAAACTTGGTTCATGAATGGCTACATAGTCAGCTGGTGGAGGAATAGCATTGTAGGGTTGTTCAGCTTGAAATCCAAGACCATCAGTTACCTTTTCATGAATTTGAGCATCCAAAAGTCTTTGAAGCTTTTTGGATGCAAACTCAAATTTTTCCACATGGACCTTTTGGTCTGCTAATTCGGCCCTTGTAGCTTTTAACTTAACTAGAAGGTCATCAATTTGAGTTTCAAGGTTTGTTTGTTCATGTTTTAATGATGAAATTTTTTTCTTTAAACAATCAATCTTTTCCTTGTAACTATTTTCAACCTTTTTAAATTAAGATTTCATTTGGTGAAATTCTTCATTTTGATCTATGAGATTCTGGTTATGTTTCCTGTATCCAAGGAACTTATCAATACAAGCTTGAGTACACAGATTTTCATATACCTGAGGTGGTACCTCTGATGTGTCTGCCATGAGAGCTTGATTGTTGGCAGGAGTATCCTCATACTGGAAGCTCCAGTCAAAGTCAGTAGTTCCAACAGCTGCACAAGCTGCAGTTTGTGCAGGAGGATAATAGTTGCTTGAACTAGGACCTGAGTGGTCAGAGTGGAGGGCAGACGAGGTGGTGGTGGATGTTGAGGCTGTTTGGTAGCTTGAGATTCTTTCCTTGGCCTGAATCGTCTCTAATTCATAGGTCTTTAGCATACCAAAAAGCTCAGTCATCTGTAGAGTCTTCAGATTCTCAGTTCTTCTGATGGACATTGTGTAGAGTGTCCAGCAACTAGGTAGAGACCCGATGAACTTCTTGAGAATGTCTTCATTCTCCAGCTTCACTTTTAAGCATTGCAGCTCACCTACAAGATTAGTATATCTGTTAAATAAAACAGTTAGAGACTCACCTTCCTTCCGGACGAAGTTTTCATATTGCTGCTTAGGATGTCTCTTCTGTTTTCTTTTACTTCCTCTGAACCAGCAAACATCTTCTCAAGAGCCTCCCATAGGTCCTTTGCGGTTTTGTATCCTCTGAAGTTGTGAAAAACTTCATTTGGTAAGCACATGTAGATGGCTCCCAAGGCCTTGAAATCTACCTCCATTTTCTTGATGTCTTCATCAGAGTATTTGGAGGATTCTTTGGGAACCAGTGTACCTCCGGAATCAGCGGAGGCCACCATGGGTATGTATGGTCCATCTTTTATGGATTTCCACATCTCATATTCTTGATAGCAGAAGAAGCTTTCCATTCTGTTCTTCCACATATCATAGTCTTCTCTAGACACCAGTCTTGATGGTTTGCTGATGCTTCCAGTATCTTCAACTTCATTGTTTTGTGCCATTTTTGATTTCTGATAATGGGTGACTTTAGCAAAGAGATAGTTTTGAATAGAACCAGAGAATGATTAAACAAGTGTGAGTTTGTTTAATCTGTGAGCCAAAAATCTGACACCACTTGTAGGATCGGTGAATACTAGATGGTTCTATTCTAGTTGAGATTGGCGAAAACAATCACAACTAAGCAATGTAAACAAATAAACAAGAAGAATACTGATAAATGCAATTTGTATTAAGCTTCAAAGATTACAAGATTACAGATAAAACTCTTAAGCAAAAAGCACTAGTATACAATGACTCTAAGTAATACTTATATAGTAACTTAGAATCAAGACAGACCCTTGATTCTAAGGATCAGATCTAACACAAGCCGTTGATCTTGTATTAAAGCTATTCTACATGTAACGACAATAAATATTACAAAAGTTATCTTTACTCAAACGTCTTCTTAGGCATCATTGCTTGAGTCCTTGGAAGAAGAGCGTCGTTGTCTTTTATTGTCTTGCACCAGTAACATTCTTTCTGCATGGAGTGTGTCAGTGTTGCAGCAGAAAGTTGTCAGTGGTAATGGTTGCTTTATCGAAGACAGTCAGCTTCAACGTTTGATCTTCAGAGGGAATGGCTATCAGCAGCAATGTTGTTGATCAGCAGCAAGACACAACTGTCCACAGCTGCTGATGATTTGCCTATCAGCAGCAACTTTGGTCTTCAGCAGATAAGGCTATCCACAACAGATTTGTTCTTCAGCAGAAGAATAAGTATCCGCTGCAGATAAGCTTATGCGCAGCAGTTTATCGATCTACAGCAAACTCTGAGGTCCACAGCAGTTGTACTTAGAGAATTTTGTAGCCATCAGTCTGTATTTCTACAGAGTCCATGTCCCCCGATGGTGTTGCACATTACATCATAGGCACTCAGATGCAAGTATGGCTCTTCTGTCCCCAGACCATGATACTTAGGCAAATTCCGAATTGCTTGGGAACGCACTTCAAATGACCTCCCATGTTGTTGTGGAATAACAACTGGAAATGGATTATAAGAAATGGATGGTCTGAAGTGGCTCTCAATCCCTCTAACAGGGCCCCTGTCATTCCTCCTTGGAATGCCTCCTTTATTGTCAACAGGAGGAATTGCATTCCTAGGACCCGGTCTTCTTTGCCTGTTTACAAGCTGCTATTGTGGGGGGATCGGTGAAGGAACGTCATGCTGTGGTGGTTGCTGTGGCAACCTCTGATCAAACTGATGCTCATTCGGCCTTTCAAACCGAACACCTGTATCCTGTCTCCTATATACTGGTCTCCTAACCCTCTGTGTCTCCCTTCGGACATCATCATGAGTATCATCTTCATACCCCCCAAACTCATCATCAAACCCATCTGTCTCATCCTCATAATCTAGACCTGAAGTGTATGGATGGAAACCGGGTTGGGGTGTGGAATGGAATGTGGACGGCTTTGTCATAGGTGGTTGTGAAGTTGGTGGTGGGAAGGGATCGGTCACTATCCTCACATATGGTGAACAATAGTGAGATTCGGGTTTGAACTCAAAGGGTTAGCTGACTTGTGGTAGGGTTGGCCAAAGTTTGGTAATGATGGAATTTGGCTAGTGGATGGGTTGAAATTTCCATCTGTTCTAGGTGGAGGAATAGATAATGAGAACATGCCCGAAGTGGCCTGCTGTTCTGGTGGTAATGGATTTGTAGGAGGTAATTCAGGTTGCTTCCCCTTATCCGGTTTATTCTCCATGTGAGTTGGAGAAGACACTACCCTGTTAGTTTTATGGAAAACCTTGTTCTGTCTGGCAGTCTTCTCAATTTCTGGATCAAAGAGCAATGGAGATGATTTGTTGGAGTATCTTGTATGATGCATACAACTGATAAATCACCTGCACAACACAAACAAGAAAACCCGTGTTACACTGAACAAAACAAAATAAAATAATAGAAAAGTAAATAAGAAATTTTTGATTTTTGTGAGATGTAGCAAACAATAACAAATTAACAATAAGCGCACTAACTACTCGGCAACGGCGCCATTTTGATCTATGTTGTTTGGTCGGTCAAAAACAATGCTTAAACACCTTAACTAGTAAGGGTAAGTAGAGTATCGTATCCACGAGGAGTATGTGGAAAGTGTTACATTGTTACAATATTCAAAGACAGAAAACAATACAATTGATTTGGATTTGGGTTTTAAAACAGTAATGAGAGAGGTAATCATCTCCGGGGTTCGGGAATGCAAACACAAGTTCCTTCAAGATAATTAACAAGCAATTACATAGACATAATCATACGGTTCAATTGAATTCTGTGATAATATGAGAACCCGTTGTAAATAAAACTACATAACCATCAATGATCAACCAACTATAATCCAACCCCCAAGTTGTCCCCGATGTAAAGAAACCCAGGACTATTGAGACTTGAACAACAATTCGAAATCAATCAATGCAGTTTAAAGCATTCAATCGATAAATGAAATCATATGGCTTAACATGCCAATCAAGATTACAAACCAAAGCTAATCATTCAGGAAATTAAAAGTGTTCACAAACCCTAGACCCAAAGAGGATTACAAGAGATTTAGCTACTCATACTCATAACAATAATCAAAACTAGTGTATTAGGACTTACAATCATGAAAGATTAAGAACAATCGACCTAAGGATGGTGGAAATTGCTTTCTTAGAGCTCTGGAACGGCATAGCCGAAGATAATGGATAATGGGGGCTGCTGTGGATTAAAACCTGATTTAAGTTAAGTTTTCTGTAAAAACAGATCTTCGCGTGTCGCGAACATCCTTGCACAAGTCCTTCGCGTGGCGCGAAGGACAAAACAGTTGGGGTGCCTCTTTACTTCTTCGCGTGTCGCGAAGACTGAAGCCCACGTCTTCGCGTGGCGTGAAGACCATAAAATCCAGGAAATTGACTTTTGACTTTTTAATCTCTCTTGATTCGCATCCGACTGCTTCGTTTCCATTTTCCGCTCATTTAGCACACAAAACTTGAGAGGTAGACACAACCACAAACACGCATAAAACCGCACAAGGATACATACAAAGATAACTAAAACGCACGCAAAGCGGCATGTAAACTGGGGTTATTAACCCCTACATCAGACTTGGCTCTCCCGAGTAAATTGGTCATGCTGACTAGAAATACTCTTCTTGAGCTAACCTCGCACCGACCTTCAAAAATACTAAGTCGGCTCTCAATCGGCAGTGCCAAGTGTGCCATCAAAATGCCCAACACCCACGTCACATGTAAAACAACGCACCCTCTCCACCCCCTTTGTTTCTACCCAAATATGAAAAAAGTATAACACTAATAATAAACTGTATATTAGAATTTACACTTGACTTGGAAGGTTTCAGTAACAAAAACCGAGAGTATTCAACACTCCGAATTGGATCTTTGAAGTTCTTGGAATTGAAGATGAACTCAAAATAATATTGACACCATTTAAGCTCGAAGAGCACATATTTAACTTCTTAGTGTATGTGCATATTTAATTTTATATTAAAGTGAACCGATTTGAGTAAAACAATCAATTAGAAGAACTAGGGTTAGTCAACACAGATTTCTATTAATCAAAAAGAAGGAGATGAGAATTACATAGAGAAATTGAGATGAGAAGTAAAACAAATCACACACAAGCTAATTCATATCCTACACTCTCCTTCAAACCTTGCTTATAACGGTTAACTTTTTGGGCTTTTACTACACTTGAACTGGGCTGCTTGATTGGGTCCATTGTGATGTTATATATATCTGGGATTGGGTCAGTAGAGTCCATAACATATATCATAATGCTGACCAAGTGTATGTATGTGCACGTGCATTATCGGTGGCATCCCGACTAGGAAGACATGGTCAACGCAAAATTGACCGAAATGATGGCTTTTTAGTACAATGACTTGTTGAGGGATGCATGCGTAAATATCATAAAAGCGGCAATGGCTACATGACAAGGGATTTTGAGACCAAACATGATCGTTCCATGCCCTCCAACGTGGATATATCAGTGCTTGTATGACACGATATGATCGAGACGGTACTTTTTATTTTCATTTTAGTTTAATATATATTATATTATTAATTTATTGTGATAATTGTGGGACACCAAAAAATAGAAGACGAAGACGAAAGGTGCTAGTAAGAAACTAAGAATCCTAACATAGTGTGGTGAGAAGTCGTTCCAGCACACGAGGGCGTCCATTAGCATGTTACAACATCATAGGAGAAGTTTTTGTTTTAAATTCTCCAATATTTGAACTTGTTTAACAACTAACAACTTAAATTATTATTGTAGACCAAGGAGTATTGACGCAAACCTAAGATGGCCGATCTTTTTGTGAGGATGCACACATACAAGTCGATGGGGCGATCGATGTTTGTACCGTTTTCTCCTTATCTGAGGACCCAAGTAGTGTTGGTATGTTTTTTTTTTAATTAAAAGCAATGACACTATATATATGATTTACTCATTGTTAGTGTTAGTGTGCTGCCATTTTTGAGCAGACGTTAAGATATTTGTTAGTTAACACATTCAAATTGGATATTGTTATATTGATATCAGTTTTCCAGACGATTTTTTCGTAAACTAGCACTTTCAATTTTCTATTGCATTTAGACTGTTTTGGTTGGTAGCCATCATTTCAATTTATATGTATATTGCTAGAGAATGGTTTTTATGACATTGATGAAGTGTTTTCAATCCGTGTATTGCATATTTGGGCAATTGCCTTTCAAAAGCTTTTCTTAACTTTCCATGTAACCAGACATGAAATTATTGCTAATACGACACTGAATAAAGGTGTGGACTACGTTGGGATGGAATAAAAGAATAAAAGTTGGGTTCTATCTAATTTTGAGCTATCAAATTTTATTCCACTAGTCATTTTTTTATGTTACTTATGAGGCAAGTTTCTTGTTCTTCTATCGTATCGGATTGCATGTAGTTTCTTTCTTTCATGGTTTAAATTGTTATATTGTTAAATTTTTTCCAAGTCCCTTTATAAGTGGTTGGTTCTCCGTTTATAAAGAGAGAATTTTAAAGAAATATCTATATCTATACTATATAATAAAGGAAAACCATTGGGGACACATGTCACTCTCTGGTTACTCCTCACATTTATTTTTTCGCCTCTCTCTCCTATTAAATATTAGATTTTCTATTTCTCACTCCTATTAAATAATAATTTCTATATTAATAAATCTAATTACGGATACTTATTATTTAATTATAAATAGTTATTTTATCATCAATCAAATGAACTTAATATGAACTAACATTTATCAATTAAATTAAAAAATTAATACTCGGTTGAAAAAAAAAGTGTTTTAAAAAGTAATTTAACAGACCTTATAACTGTCACGACAAATTACATTTTTTAAAACATATTTTGACGAGTGTGTTTTGTTAACAAATTACATTATATTTTATTCAACCGGTGTAATATACTGGTTTATTCAACCCGTGTATTACACGGGTTTTTAAAAATATAACATTTTTATTACTAAATATATAACTTTTATTTATTTAACCAGTGTAATACACGAGATTTTAACCTAGTTTAGATAATATAGACGTTAGTGTTACATCCATTTTTTTAGGTAAAATTGCCTTGAAAGTTAAACGATCTATTGAAAGTTAAACGATCTATTGAAAGTATTAACCTAAATAATAGTTTGGGTCAAAATTGTAAATGTTAGAAAGTATGTTTAAAGTCAAATGTGTATTTGCAGGAAGTTTAAGGGTTTGTATGTAAATATATCTAAATTAAACGGTTGTGTCGTTTGGTAAACGACGCGTCTGTAGATTAGGGTTAAATAACCCCACAAACAACCGTACATGGTGTCGATACTATGTGTATGTATGAACAAAATTCTCTCTGCAATTCAATAGAAAGATTATCACAATAGTTGTGTTCTTCATCAATTTGCACTCTTGATTACCCATCAGCGGTATCAGAGCACACGTTTTCAAGTCTGGGATTAAGAAGAAACCATCGATTAAGGAGAAAATCGAATCTGTGGAGGAATCGATCATCAGTAATAATCGATCAAAGAGGTAGTGTTTTTCAATTCTATAACCATCAATCAGAAGGAATAAAGCAAGAAGGAACAAGGACGGTTGGCTATTACGAATTAGAATCGTTGTTCTTAAGGATTAACCGACCAGGGAGAAGCAAGTTGAAATCCTGTTCGTTTTTTAATTCCTTCATAGAACTAGAGTTATTAAGGAGGCGTCAATTGGGAATACTTCGGAATCATCGATCAACGGGAAGAAGTGAAAGATATTTGATTTTTGAAAATTGTTGGTTTGAAAGGGCAGAAATAAATTGGGGGATTTTTTAATCAATCATTGTGATTGGTTGCTTGGACTTGTGCGCAAGAAGGAAACAAGAAGCAAAATCCATTTGTTTATTGTTGAGAAGAAATCAAAAGGAAACCAACTGTTTTGGTGGTGATCGGGTTTTACGCAGAGAAGACAAGCATTACAAAAGTCAAACAAAAGTAGGAAGGGCTCAAAAACTTCAATTGAAAGTAAGAAGGAAAACCTGTGTGGAAAGTAAGAAGAAAACCTGTGTGGTACAACCAAACCTGCTAGGGCAAGGATAAAGCAAGTTCGAAAGTATGACATGCAAGGAAAATAAGAAAGTAGAAGGTACATCCGGTCTAACCCGTGAGCAAGGAAACATATCCCTTCAATGCCCAAAATTGACGAAAACTAATTACACTATGTGGGCGGTGTTGATGGAAACGATATTGAAGGCCTATGGCCTTTGGGAAACAATTGGTGGTAAGGACGAAGGATATGAGAAGAAGATCAATACAACAAAAGCAATGATCCTCCAATCATTTCCAGAAGATGTCCTATTGCAAGTTGCACAATATCCAAGTGAAAAGGAAGTATGGGAATCGATTAAAGTTCGATACCTCGGAGCAGACCTCGTTCAGAAGGCACGTCTACAAACACTAAGAAGAGAATTAGAGGCCATGAGTATGAAAGAAAATGAAACAGTTAATGACTTCTCGGGAAAGTTAAGTAGTATACGGGCTAAGTTTAAAACCCTCGGTGAAACTCTTAAGGACAAAACAATTGTTAGAAAACTACTTAACTCGGTTCCAAAGAAGTTTCTACCAATCGTGGCAACTATCGAGCAGTATTCAGAAGTTGATAAGATGCTTTTTAAAGAATCAGTAGGAAGGATAACGGCCTTTGAAGAACGTCTCAAAAGCCAAGACGAACTGGAGAATAATCAAGGAAAGCTCCTGGTGGTAAATGCAAGTAGTTCTGAATGTTGGCATCACGGTAAAGGACGTGGAACACAAAGCCATGGTAGAGGACGTGGAAGGGTTTCTTTCAGAGGAGGAAGAGGATGTGGAACAAGTACTGATCGTGGAAACAAATACAGGAGCAATGTTTTGTGTTATGAATGTCGTGACTATGGTCACTATGCAAACGAATGCGCCAAATGGAAGGATAACAAGAAAGGATAAGATCAAGAGGTGCATCTCGTGAGTGATGACGAACCAACGTTGTTGTAAGAGCAAGTGAAGCAATAAGACCCTCGTTAAACTATATTTAGTTTAAGGGGGAGTATTGAAAGTATTAACCTAAATAATAGTTTGGGTCAAAATTGTAAATGTTAGAAAGTATGTTTAGAGTCAAATGTGTATTTGTAGGAAGTTTAAGGGTTTGTATGTAAATATGTTTAAGTTAAACGGTTGTGTCGTTTGGTAAACGACGCGTCTGTAGATTAGGGTTAAATAACCCCACAAACAGCCGTACATGGTGTCGATACTGTGTGTATGTATGAACAAAATTCTCTCTGCAATTCAATAGAAAGATTATCACAATAGTTGTGTTCTTCATCAATTTGGACTCTTGATTACCCATCACCATCCTAAGTATTCCCGCGATGCCCTTGAACTGAAAAGAACAGATGACTTAAGTGTTTGTGAATAGTTGTCTTAAACAAGTGCTTTCCAAATTAAGGAAATTGTATTGGAATCACTAGGAGAGTGAAAATGAACTTGACAATTCTCCAATGTGTTTTAACTCACATCGGTAACCCAAATCCACCGTTTTCTTAGTGACAATTTGAGCTTAATTAGAGTTTACACATATATAGCTCATTTTCATATGTTGGGAGATTATACCAGCATGATTGCACACATTTTAGAACTTGTGCATATTATACAATTCAAGATCATGACTAGGATTGTACGCAGAAATGATAAAGGCATTAGGATAAACCCCCTTTTTTAAGCTTTTTTCGTTTGTCCTACCCAAACCTTAACCCTTAGTACACCATTTTAAGCATGAACCTTTCAATTGTTTAACCCACGTTACACTTCATTAAGCCTTTTTATTTTTAACCCATGTGTTAACAGTCTGGTCTAAGTATGTTAGTTCGTATAAGTAGTTTATGTGATCAACAAAGTATTAGCTGAATATGTTTTGAAAAAAAAGAAACACAAAAACAAAGTTGAAAGAAACACAAAAACAAAGTTGGAAGAAAAAAAGTGTGTGGATCAAACAGTAGCTTAGTTTATATTTTGAGTTTTTAGCCAGACTAGACTGATTGTTACCACCAAAGCCACGTTTAAATTCCCTATTCATTGCCCTTACTAGAGCTTAAGACCTCTTAATTTGTGTATGTGTATTAGTGTTTGGTGGAGAATTGATTTATGTCTTAGTATTTGGTGGAGAATTGATTTATGTACAAGCCTGTGTGTCATGGTCTGGCTTTGAGAGTCTAATATTTGCTAGCACACTTTATGCCAGGAACAGAAAACAACCGAGTAGAGAGACTATTGTTAGGGGTGTGAGTTACATAGTTGAATCTTATGGTGAGTTGAGCTTGGTTAGATGATTCCTTGTTTTTAAAATGTACCACCTATAGAAGATGTAAGCCTTATGTGTTAGTTGCAAATTAGGGACGAGAATAACATTGGGCCGATAAGAACAAGTTACGTAATTGAGTGTAGAGAGTTTGCTTAGAGCTTGCTTACACACATTTCCCTATCATTTGAGCAATATTTATAGCAAATCAGGTAAGGATAGATACATAATCGTGTTATATATGGATTTGCAGGTTTTGATGCAAAATGAAGGAATTTGTGAAGATAGGAAGCTGTTGGAAGAGATTTGAAGAAGAAAAGTCAGTGATGAGTCGGTCGTATTAGTACGGCTCGTACATGGTTCAAGCGCGAAGGCCCGTTTAATGAACGTACGGCCCGTACATGGCCCTACTGCTCGTATGTCGTCCAGCACAGAAACCCTATTTTGTGACTTTTTAAGCAAAGTGAACACTACAAAATTGGGAATCGCGATTTAAATGTTGAGAACGACTTGTTAGAGTCAGGAGTGAAGATTCGAAGGTCCAGAAGCTTGAATATTGAAGATTCAACCATTCGGTTTGCGTTTAACCCGTAGATCGATTCGGTTTACTTCCACATGGCCCTACCACCACATAAGTTAGATCCGAGCTTGAAACCGTAACTGGTAATCGACAAATCAGAGATAAAACTTGTTAACCGTGTAAACTACCTTGGAATTAGATCCGAATAAAAGGGTTTTCTTAGTTTAATTGGTAATAGGTTGTAAATCGCTAGGGTAACAGAATAACAACACCTGGTATGATCATGGGTGACTTGTCATACGTAAACCTACCAACAATTTTATCATCACCATCTCTAGAGTTGTGTTCCTTCTGGGTTACTTCAAAGACGGTTTTTGATAAACCCATAAGCTTTAACATCACACTTAAAAACCCGAATAACCATGCTGTTATAGCAGTCACTCTCCCCATTCTCTGTAAATTCCACCATGTGCGTAGTGATACACCTAGACGTTTACACTCCCCTAAAACATAAACATTATAAATCACAAAAACACCAACAGGGATGTTAAATGCTCGTTCGTTGATTTTGGGCAAGAAATGTGAGTCTGTGATGATACAATATGCTGTAAGAAATGCATAACATAGCTTAGGAACGGACCGGACTCCCAATAAATATTACAATAGTAAGCAAGGGCTTGTCGAAACCAAAGGTTTCCTTTTATAGTAAGAAGTAACGGGTTTCTATGGGTGAATAAGACCTCAAGAAGCTCGTTGGCCCATCTTTTTTGTTGGGTCAATGAACTCGGGTATGTTGGTAGTGCACAACCAAGAAAAGTAGGTGGGTCGGGTGAGCAAATAACGGATTTCCATCCTCTATCATGGATGATGATTCTTGTGATCATATCTTATGTTGCAGATCCATAAAGTCATCCAACTTGGAAACAAACTCATGGAATTTATTAAATAATATTTTAATCATAATATTTTACTATCTTTAAACCCTATTTTGTTTGACTTTATGCAAGTATGACCCGATCCAACCCAACCTGACCAGTTTGAAATGAACCGTATGACCCAATACCTGAACTACCCATTTATCTAACTATACTCTATAATTATCATTTTTCATTATTATCTTTTTACCTATGGTGGTCTTGGATATGCGTTTTGAATGAGATTATTCGATATTGAATAAAGAGGATCAAATAAGTTTTACTTCTCCTAAAAAAACTATTGTTGTTGGAATTTTATATATATATATATATATATATATAATATATATATTATCCAAACATCAAGAAACTAATTATTTTGACTTAAAGGTAGAGATCTCCACTACTAGAAATATGGGCATTCGTGACCAAATATTTGTCACCGTTAACGACGGTCGCAAAATTAGCTACCGACTTGCCACCGATCCAGATTTGCCATCGGTGCGGCGGTGGCAAAAACGTTTTGGGCTTTTATTGACGAAATAATTTACATCTGTTTTGGGCTTCACCTTTTTCTTTCATCCTCCTCCGCCACTTTTACATTTTCAATACTTTGCTCGCACGCTAACCTGCTCCACCACTTTCACATGTAGCTTTACCAGATCCGCCACCAACCTTCCATTTTACAGGATTCGATGGTGTCGAAATCCATAGAGTAAACGGTATCGAACGAAATCAGTATTAGGTCCGCTTGTGATTCTAGACCTAATCTCACCTCATCTACGGTGATTTCAGATCTCTTTCTCACTGTGTGATTACCGTAACTGGTAATCGACAAATCAGAGATAAAACTTGTTAACCGCGTAAACTACCTTGGAATTAGATCCGAATAAAAGGGTCTTTGAACTTGTTCGGGTTTTCTTAGTTTAATTGGTAATAGGTTGTAAATAGCTAGGGTAACAGAATAACAACACCTGGTATGAATCTGATCATGGGTGACTTGTCATACGTAAACCTACCAACATTTTTATCATCACCATCATTAGAGTTGTGTTCCTTTTGGGTTACTTCAAAGACGGTTTTTGATAAACCCATAAGCTTTAGCATCACACTTAAAACCCGAATAACCATGCTGTTATAGCAGTCACTCTCCCCGTTCTCTGTAAATTCCACCATGTGCGTAGTGATACACCTAGACGTTTACACTCCCCTAAAACATAAACTTTATAAATCACAAAACCACTAACAGGGATGTTAAATGCCCGTTCGTTGATTTTGGGCAAGAAATGTGAGTCTGTGATGATACAATATGCTGGAAGAAATGCATAACATAGCTCAAGAACGGACCGGACTCCCAATAAATATATACAATAGTAAGCAAGGGCTTGTCGAAACCAAAGGTTTCCTTTTATAGTAAGAAGTAACATGTTTTTATTGGTGAATAAGACCTCAAGAAGCTCGTTGGCCCATCTTTTTTGTTGGGTCAATGAACTCGGGTATGTTGGTAGTGCACAACCAAGAAAAGTAGGTGGGTCGGGTGAGCAAATGACGGATTTCCATCCTCTATCATCAAGGATGATTCTTGTGAGCATATCTTCTGCTGCAGATCCATAAAGCCCTACCACCACATAAGTTAGATCCGAGCTTGAAACCGTAACTGGTAATCGACAAATCAGAGATAAAACTTGTTAACCGTGTAAACTACCTTGGAATTAGATCCGAATAAAAGGGTTTTCTTAGTTTAATTGGTAATAGGTTGTAAATCGCTAGGGTAACAGAATAACAACACCTGGTATGATCATGGGTGACTTGTCATACGTAAACCTACCAACAATTTTATCATCACCATCTCTAGAGTTGTGTTCCTTCTGGGTTACTTCAAAGACGGTTTTTGATAAACCCATAAGCTTTAGCATCACACTTAAAAACCCGAATAACCATGCTGTTATAGCAGTCACTCTCCCCATTCTCTGTAAATTCCACCATGTGCGTAGTGATACACCTAGACGTTTACACTCCCCTAAAACATAAACATTATAAATCACAAAAACACCAACAGGGATGTTAAATGCTCGTTCGTTGATTTTGGGCAAGAAATGTGAGTCTGTGATGATACAATATGCTGTAAGAAATGCATAACATAGCTTAGGAACGGACCGGACTCCCAATAAATATTACAATAGTAAGCAAGGGCTTGTCGAAACCAAAGGTTTCCTTTTATAGTAAGAAGTAACGGGTTTCTATGGGTGAATAAGACCTCAAGAAGCTCGTTGGCCCATCTTTTTTGTTGGGTCAATGAACTCGGGTATGTTGGTAGTGCACAACCAAGAAAAGTAGGTGGGTCGGGTGAGCAAATAACGGATTTCCATCCTCTATCATGGATGATGATTCTTGTGATCATATCTTATGTTGCAGATCCATAAAGCCATCCAACTCATGGAATCTATCAAATAATATTTTAGTCATAATATTTTACTATCTTTAAACCCTATTTTGTTTGACTTTATGCAAGTATGACCCGATCCAACCCAACCTGACCAATTTGAAATGAACCGTATGACCCAATAACTGAACTACTCATTTATCTAACTATACTCTATAATTATCATTTTTCTTTATTATCTTTTCACCTAAGGGGGTCTTGGATATGCGTTTTGAATGAGATTATTCGATATTGAATAATGAGGATCAAATAAGTTTTACTTCTCCTAAAAAAAACTACTGTTTTTGGAACTTTTATATATATATATATATATATTATATATATATATATATGATGATCCAAACATCAAGAAACCAACTATTTTGGCTTAAAGGTAGAGATCTCCGCTAATAGAAAACATATGAGAGATGTATTAAGGTGAACACTACTAGAAAAATGGGTATTTGTGACCAAACATTTGTCACCGTTAACGACGGTCGCAAAATTAGCTACCGACTTGCCACGCATCCAGATTTGCCACAGGTGCGGGCGGGGCAAAAACGTTTGGCGAAATAATTTACATCTGTTTTGCCTTCCCTTCGCTTCGTCTTTCATCCTCCTCCGCCACATTCACATTTTCAATACTTTTGTCGCACGCTAACCTGCTCCACCACTTTCACATGTAGCTCTACCAGATCCGCCACCAACCTTCCATTTTACATGATTCGATGGAGTCGAAATCCACGGAGTAAACGGTATCGAACGAAATCAGTATTAGGTCCGCTTGTGATTCTAGACCTTATCTCACCTCATCTACGGTGATTTCAGATCTCTTTCTCACTGTGTGCTTTTGATTTCGTGTAAATTAGGGTTAGGATTAGTATTTTGTTGCTCATAAGCTATAGAGTTTGTAAATTTGGGATATTCATGTTTCTGTTGAAAAAAAATTACAAGTAACGATAATTTCTTCAACGATTGATGTCATTGGTGCTTATTTCCAGTAATTACGGTTTCGTATTTCTGACTTTTGTTAGGAATCGTTCAGCATTGGAACATTGTGATATAGGTCGAATTTTGCTTCAGCAGAAACATGATACATGCTTAGTTTTGATTTTTATCTTCTGGTATAATCTAGCACGATTTTTTTATGATCTGTTGTTTCATTCTATTTTGTTGCGTTATGAACACGCAGCAACCGTTCACAGTCCACTCACAACACTTTTTTTAGTGATTACCTTTTTTTTAATCTGCTGTTTCATGCTTAGTTGTTTGATCAACTTAAAATTTGCCATGTTCAACGTTGTTTAGGCGTTCAATTGCATATACTTAGCTCTTTAATAGGGGAAAGATAGTTAAACTTTTGATATCAGGTCTACTGCAAGCTGGAAAACAGGTTCTGATTTGGATTTTCTTAGTTAAGTTTGCTAGTAGATACAATACGCTTGAAGTTTATTATCAAATTGCTACAAGTTATGTTTGTAAATCTTGTTGAAAACTTCATAGGTATAGGTATGTTGATGGTTAGTTGGATAAGAAATATTCCAGAAAAGATGTTAAAATCAGATGGTAAGATGTTTGGCAAAGTAACTAATCACCCCTAATAGTAAGATGCTTATGAGATTTTTCTAAAATAATCTTTTTCTCCTTCTAGTTGATACCTGATGACATGGAGTTTCAGACGGGGGGATATGCCTAATTACACAACTTCAAATGGATCCGTATGAATCAATAGTTAGTTACTACTTTCTATTTATAACTTCAGATGGATCCGTCCGAATCAATACTAATTTATTGAGTGTAATCTATTTGTGATTATCAATTTCACTTGGACAATTTGATTTCTTTTTGGTTAACTTTGCTTTTTAGGTAAATGCTTAATCTATAAGGAAACAAACATTGTTCTAATCTTGTTGCATCTATCCATAAACACATTTATCATGTGAATAGTTATACTTTAAAGTTTCCTTATACTTTTTAGATTGCTGAATTGGATTGGTATAAAATTGTTAGTTGGGTGCAAGAGTTATTGTATTGACCAGGTTCAGTTGACCTTTAGTTATATGTTGGTTGTGTCTGTCTGATTATATTATATAATGTCAGGGACCTCATTTTGTTCTTTTATACTTCCTTCCTTCCTTCCATGTAAAGCTTCTTTAAAAAAGTTTCATTCTATAAAAAAGACCGAAAATATTAATAATGTTCTCAACCCGATAAAAATTAATGCCTTTTGTATTGCATTCAGGAACACCTTGTAAAAAATTTCCAATGGGTTTGTTTATGATGCCATATTTGGAGACCAGGACAAGCCAGCTCTGGTGACGTATCCTGATTTAGCTCGAAATCGTAAGTGATGGCTTTTTCGTAATTAATATTGAGTTTTTTTTACAGATATACTTGTGCTTGCTTTGAACTTTGCCTTTTCACCTACATATGAATCAAATACTTCATCCATCATTAATGATGCATTTGTTTTCCTGTTTGGCAGATATGTCTTGTTTCCAAGGGCTTTTCTTATTCTCTGAAGCATCTTTGCTACTATTTCATAATTTACACATTTACCATATTAGCCCCTGGCCACGAGGTCGGTAATCAGTAACTTCAGCTTTTTATTATAATTTTTCTATGACAAATGTACTTGTATATCTTCAACTGCATACCATCTTATATGGTGTACATCCTTAAGAGCTTTTGCAGTTGGGAGCTGCTGCAATGTTTTATAACTATTCAACATTATCTGTTGACGACTTAGATGATCAAGTTGCTGATGTTCTTGAGTACTTTTGGTAAACTTTATTATATCTTGGTTCCTGTCATGAGTGTACTTCATTTTAAAAATTTGCTGATATGGCTCCTCACCCATGTCAGACATCTTCTTAATATTGCTTAGAGGTGGTAGTTTTGACCAATTTACTTATTAACTAGGTTAAAATCCCATGTATTACACGGCTTAAATAAATAAAATGTTATATATTTAGTAATAAAAATTTTATATTTTTAAAAACCCGTGTAATACACGGGTTGAATAAACCAGTATATTACCTCGTTTGAATAAAATATAATGTAATTTGTTAACAAATACATTTGTCAAAATATGTTTTTAAAAAATATAATTTGTCGTGACAGTTATAAGGTCTGTTAAACATTTTTTTTTCAACTGAGTATTAGTTTTTTAATTTAATTGATAAATGTTAGTTTATATTAAGTTCATTTGATTGATGATATAATAACTATTTATAATTAAATAATAAGTATTCGTAATTAGATTTATTAATATAAAGATTATTATTTAATAGGAGAAAGAAATAGAAAATCTAATATTTAATAAGAGAGAGACGCGGGAAAATAAAGATGAGGAGTAACCAGAGAGTGACACGTGTCCTGAAGAGATTTTCATTTATTAGAGTAGTAAGATGGGTCATTGGAGTTAGGTTTCTATCTCAAATAGGTCAAATGAGTAAAATAAGATATTTAGCTTAGAAGGAAGCAGGTCAAACAGGTAAAATAAGAAATAAAATCTTTTAAATAAATTTATTTAAATTTGAGTTATTTATATAAAAAAAAATATTTGGGCAAAGGGCGCTTATCCGACCCTACCAAAATTACTAGCAGATTATTGTTCATGGATGAAGCAACTGCTTCGATTGATTGACAAACAGATGCTGTAATTCAGAAAATTATGAAGAGTAGAAAACAATAAAGTAGAGGAAAGATATTTGTTCTTCTGTTGTGTTAAAAAAGAAAGTACCGATCCCTCTATCTAAGGTCCTATATCTTTAGGTCATTTAACAATTTAAGTCTGTCCCGTTTACTTGAAGTTATAGTTTTTTCAAAATGTTGTGGTTGCTTGATGCACTTGTGAACCTTGTAGGTTGAAAGTCGAGCTCATAGACGTGGTCAAACTAATGCAGTTCATGTAAAAAACCATTTTAATTCTGTCATTAACAAAAAAAACATATGTAATTGAATTTTTTTAGCACACATAGTAAGACTAAGGACTTGTACCGATAGTGTCCAATTTATAAGTCTTTCATTTTATTCATTATAGGATAAATATTATTGTTATTACATATGACATGGATAAGGTTCAGTTAAATACATCAATTAAATTTGTAGTTGTGTATTCGCATGTGAAAAACCCTTGGCCAAATGTTGATGCTCATAGTGGGGTGTTGCTTAATATTTACGATTTAACTGAAGCAAGGTATGCAAAACTTATTACTGTTCGCTTGCTCCATTTTTGTCTAAGTTCACTACAAGTGAAAAAATGGTGGGTTGAAATGGGTTGGGGCCGGGTTGACCCGGGGCACTTTTTGTTCAGATGATTAGTTTTTCTATTAAACAATCAACGTATCAAATATAATTAATTGGTTCAGATAAGCAGCAATCGATTATCTAGTCCAAAACTTCCAGGTTCCATAAGTTCCTCTCTTTTTTACATTTTATGATTTTTGGTCAATAGAGTCAAATGACAATTTCATGTCTTTTTTACGGCAGAGGAGAATGTTTCTAAAGGATAGCAATCAGAGATATGGCGTTTCAGCATCTTGTGTTGGTATGCATTTTTATTTCTGGGTTCAAAATCAACATTTAAGCTATATTGATTGCACCAATTGACATTTATTTTTGCTAAATGACAAGGACATCTGTAAGGAAAAGGACTGCAGGTGAATGGGTCAACCAGATTTCTGCATCCTACATGGAAAGAAGGGGTGAGTCCACTCGCCATGAACATTGTGAAACATAACTTTTTAGCCTTTTCATGAACACTGTTTTTTACATTTATACAGGTCCGTGTGGAAGCTTCAACATAGGGTTCATTAAATCTTCAATAGTTTAGTAACGAAATACATTTATCTTGTTTAATTCATTTTAACTTTGTATCAATTTTATCTTGATTTCATATAAACTTTACTATCAAAAGTTAGGTTCTAAGTGTAATATCCAGGATTTTCCGAACATATTTAAAACTTGAGAACTTATTCTTAGATAAAAATTTACTTAAGTTTAAATTAATTATACTTGAGCTATATATATATATATATGTATTTATTAAGAAAATATGTTAAATGCTTGAAACTTTATAAGTTTATAATTATTATTATGAAAATAATATAATAAACAAATATTAAAGTCTTGAAACTTATAAACTTAAAACTTAGAAATTATTTTATAGAATTAAAATAATGAAACTTATAAAATTTTAAAGGGAATTTTATAAAACAAAACATATATATTTGTTTTTTTTAATTGGCCTAGGGACCAAAACAGTCCATTTTTAAAACTTATTTTAAATTGAAATCTAAGTTTTAACATAAAATAACAAAAGCTGGAAACTTCAGGGACTTGTTGTGTAATTCGGCCACCCAGAATCCAAACCAGTCACAGGCTCGAACCTCGCTTCAACCGGTTTTCATCCTCGAATTATGATAAAACGCGTTTCCGGCTAAGTTCAATGTACCTCGAGCTTCTACTCGAGCGTGTGACTGTAACCCAAGATGATTCAATGCTCAATTTCAACTTTATCAGCCACATGGTTCGACTTTAAACCCGTCGCATACAACCACCATCTCCTCAACTGTTCAGGCATTAAACGTTGAAATTGGCTATAAATATCGAACCAAACATCTCAGCGACATCACATTTCAACTCTCTAAACTCTTATTTTCCTCGATTCGTACCTGTATTTGTCGATCAAACGCTGGGACAGCCGACTTCAAACTCGAACTGGTTCTCCCTCTTTTCGATATCAATTCAGGTAATTCGAATGCCCACAATCTTCGTTTTCATTCAAGGAACAAAAGCCCTCTGTCAATTTGCAATGACAGAGGGTTAATCTATACGTATTCGGGGATATTCGATTCTAGGGTTCATAAGGAAAAGAGGGGCGATTTGGGAATGTGTTTATCAATTTGATTTTCTGAGTAAAACCTTAACGAGGCCCGTAGTCGGGTGGTTTGTGCGCTTGAGTGTGGACTTGGGTGGCTCGGGTTCGAATCTGGCCATCCAAAGTTTTTATGTTTTGATTTTTTTAAGCCTTTTTACTCAGTTTTAATTATTTAAACTTTATAAACACAAGCGTTCCCGTCTCCCATTTGGAACCCTAGTTAATCTTAGCATCCCAGATTCGTTGCCATAGACTTATAGGATCAAACCTGAAACTTTAGACTTGTGATTCGTAGGTTTGTTGTGAGGATATTCTCCTCAAATTATTGCTACACTTAATCCTTGTTGGACACTCTTGCATCATTCCAATTGAGTATACTTAGGCCCTTTTTGTTTTATTTTGGTTTATAAACTTGGGGTGGAACATGTATCAAGCTTTATACTTATACAATTCAAACACAACTATGATTATATGCTTTCTATGTGTTAATATGCTTTTGAGACATGCATGCTTAAATTAAACTTAAAACTAGTATGTTCATTAACTTTGGCCGAGCCTACAGTGACAATGATAGATCTATTGTATTTGACCAATCCACCTAGATTGATTGACCATTCGGGGGAGCCCATGGTGATTGTTACTGGAATTTAAACTTTAAACTTTTAAGGGTAACCTTCGGGTTATGCCTAAACTTGGTTGGAGGATTGATATGCACAATGTTTAAACTTGTTTGTTCTCACACTTATACTATAGAATGCATGACATAGTGAATTGTAAAACTTTTCAAAGACTTTGTTAAACTGTGTCAAAACCTTCGTATCTCACCAACTATTTTTAGTTGACAGTTTACTCAACATGTTTCAGGTACAACAGCATGAGACTTATTTGTGATCACATAGGATGCTTTGGACCTAGCATACTTATTAAATAAACATTGTATTCTTGTTATGTATTATTTCATTCTTTGTATTGAACCTTTGACAATCATTAATGAAATATTTAAATTTTAATAGTCAACCTTGTGCTTTTTGAACAACCGCGTCCGCCCCAACGTATAATCCGTCGTCGGTTGGGGTGTGACACTAAGCTCTTAAATCCTTCTTCATCATCCATGAATTGTGTTTTGATTTTACTAGTTTATTGGAAGATTTAAGAGTTGATTATTCTTGTTGTAAGCTCTTATGAGCTGCAAACATGTCGATATCACCATCTTCATCAGAGAACTAGAAACATAAGACAAGTTTTCTAATTTTAAAATCACTAAAGAAAGCTATGAATCAGTTGAAAGCTTAGAACATGTTCCACAAGTAGAAAATGTTAGTTATATGTTGTCTGGAAATACTGATTTCATATCTGAAGTTCATTTAGTATGAAATTGGTTTTTGGCATTTAAAATAAGGTTATGAGCAGATTATGATTCACAAATCCAATTATTTGTTGACTTATGTATTCTTGCTACATTTGACTCATTGAACCAAACTTTCAAATTATAGTTGCCGGATGGTGCATTCACAAATTCAGATTATGATTCCTACTTTTTAGCAAGCATGGTGCATTCTTCTCAGTTATAGTGTTAAACTCACGATGAAATGAAAGAAAGGGCAATCTCATAATTTGTTTAAATTTTTTTAGAGATATATTATCTATATATATATTTCTCATGGGAATGAATAGTGATTTTTTTTTCCTTTCACGAGGATGAATAGTAGTTTTTTTTTTCTTACAAAGTTTTTTTTTATAAACTGGCCACTAAAGTTTAAAATAAACTTTAATTTTCTTTTCTTTTTTACTCAAAACTTTGGTTTTTATAGATTTGCCACATAAGTTCAATAAACTTTCGTTCGTTAACTTTTTTCAAAATACAGGTGCGCCGTTTTTTTTTTTGTCAACGTTCCGATATAAATTTGTTTTAAAACGGAGTTGTATTCAAAATCGATTTTTTTTATCGTTGCCTGTATCGAGTGCCGTTACCGTTGTGGTACCATGACGAACCGAACCTATTATGGGCGAACAACATCATTATCGATATTGGTATTATCGATTCGCCTTATGGTTTTCGACGAACCGAACCGGTAATTTTTTTAATTTGTTTTCCCCTTTTTTATTATTTAGTTTTATGTTTCCTTTCTATTAACATTATTTTTACCGTTGTGTCTATGCTTTCGTTTAAATTTTATTAACGATGGGCCCGACAACGTTATCTATGATAACTTTTTATTTTTATTTTTTTTTTCATGGGGATGAATAGTAGTTTTTTTTTTTCTTACAAAAGTTTTTTTTTATAAACTGGCCACTAAAGTTCAAAATAAGCTTTAATTTTCTTTTCTTTTTTACTCAAAACTTTGGTTTTTATAGATTTGCCACATAAGTTCAATAAACTTTCGTTCGTTAACTTTTTTCAAAATACAGGTGCGCCGTTTTTTTTTGTCAACGTTCCGATATAAATTTGTTTTAAAACGGAGTTGTATTCAAAATCGATTTTTTTTATCGTTGCCTGTATCGAGTGCCGTTACCGTTGTAGTACCATGACGAACCGAACCTATTATGGGCGAACAACATCATTATCGATATTGGTATTATCGATTCGCCTTATGGTTTTCGACGAACCGAACCGGTAATTTTTTTAATTTGTTTTCCCTTTTTTATTATTTAGTTTTATGTTTCCTTTCTATTAACATTATTTTTACCGTTGTGCCTATGCTTTCGTTTAAATTTTATTAACGATGGGCCCGACAACGTTATCTATGATAAACTTTCGTTCGTTATGTTTTATATATTTATTTCCCATGTGGATGAATAGTGTTTTTTTTTTCATGGGGATGAATAGTAGTTTTTTTATTTTTTATTTTTTTTTCTTATAAAAGTTTTTTTTTATAAAATGGCCACTAAAGTTCAAAATAAGCTTTAATTTTCTTTTTTTTTTTACTCAAAACTTTGGTTTTTATAGATTTGCCACATAAGTTCAATAAACTTTCGTTCGTTAACTTTTTTCAAAATACAGGTGCGCCGTTTTTTTTTTGTCAACGTTCCGATATAAATTTGTTTTAAAACGGAGTTGTATTCAAAATCGATTTTTTTATCGTTGCCTGTATCGAGTGCCGTTACCGTTGTGGTACCATGACGGACCGAACCTATTATGGGCGAACAACATCATTATCGATACTGGTATTATCGATTCGCTTTATGGTTTTCGACGAACCGAACCGGTAATTTTTTTAATTTGTTTTCCTCTTTTTTATTATTTAGTTTTATGTTTCCTTTCTATTAAAATTATTTTTACCGTTGTGCCTATGCTTTCGTTTAAATTTTATTAACGATGGGCCCGACAACGTTATCTATGATAACTTTCGTTCGTTATGTTTTTTTAAATAACGGAATGCGCCGTTTTCTTAACAATTTCTTTTGTCAACGTTCTGGTTTAAATTTTATTGAAGACAAAGTTGTATTCAACTTCAAGTGTTTTTGGGTATCGTACGTTATAACGAGTCTGTGATTCCACGCAAACGAGTCAAACCAATAACAAACAGACTCCCGCCGCGAAGCGCGGGGGGTAAAACACATGGAGGAGAATAGTAATGTGTACAAGATGCAATGCAGCATGTACAACTCTTGCTTATGGCTTTTATGCGTGTGAGCATCCCCTTTTTACGCCCATTTCATCTTTCCCCTTTCACACCAGAACAAATTAGGGTTTCCCTCATTCACCATCGTTTCACCATACGACCTATTACTAGCGGTGAGTGAACACCACCGGCTCTTCCACCGCTAATATTAGTTTTTTTTTTTTTTTTTCATGGGGATGAATAGTAGTTTTTTTTTTCTTACAAAAGTTTTTTTTATAAACTGGCCACTAAAGTTCAAAATAAGCTTTAATTTTCTTTTCTTTTTTACTCGAAACTTTGTTTTTTTATAGATTTGCCACATAAGTTCCATAAACTTTCGTTCGTTAATTTTTTTCAAAATACAGGTGTGCCGTTTTTTTTTTGTCAACGTTCCGATATAAATTTGTTTTAAAACGGAGTTGTATTCAAAATCGATTTTTTTTATCGTTGCCTGTATCGAGTGCCGTTACCGTTGTGGTACCATGACGAACCGAACCTATTATGGGCGAACAACATCATTATCGATATTGGTATTATCGATTCGCCTTATAGTTTTCGACGAACCGAACCGGTAATTTTTTTAATTTGTTTTCCCCTTTTTTTATTATTTAGTTTTATGTTTCCTTTCTATTAACATTATTTTTACCGTTGTGCCTATGCTTTCGTTTAAATTTTATTAACGATGGGCCCGATAACGTTATCTATGATAACTTTCGTTCGTTATGTTTTATATATTTATTTCCCATGTGGATGAATAGTGTTTTTTTTTTCATGGGGATGAATAGTAGTTTTTTTATTTTTTATTTTTTTTTCTTATAAAAGTTTTTTTTATAAACTGGCCACTAAAGTTCAAAATAAGCTTTAATTTTCTTTTCTTTTTTACTCAAAACTTTGGTTTTTATAGATTTGCCGCATAAGTTCAATAAACTTTCGTTCGTTAACTTTTTTCAAAATACAGGTGCGCCGTTTTTTTTTGTCAACGTTCCGATATAAATTTGTTTTTAAACGGAGTTGTATTCAAAATCGATTTTTTTTATCGTTGCCTGTATCGAGTGCCGTTACCGTTGTGGTACCATGACGGACCGAACCTATTATGGGCGAACAACATCATTATCGATACTGGTATTATCGATTCGCCTTATGGTTTTCGACGAACCGAACCGATAATTTTTTTAATTTGTTTTCCCCTTTTTTATTATTTAGTTTTATGTTTCCTTTCTATTAAAATTATTTTTACCGTTGTGTCTATGCTTTCGTTTAAATTTTATTAACGATGGGCCCGACAACGTTATCTATGATAACTTTCGTTCGTTATGTTTTTTTAAATAACGGAATGCGCCGTTTTCTTAACAATTTCTTTTGTCAACGTTCTGGTTTAAATTTTATTGAAGACAAAGTTGTATTCAACTTCAAGTGTTTTTGGGTATCGTACGTTATAACGAGTCTGTGATTCCACGCAAACGAGTCAAACCAATAACAAACAGACTCCCGCCGCGAAGCGCGGGGGGTAAAACACATGGAGGAGAATAGTAATGTGTACAAGATGCAATGCAGCATGTACAACTCTTGCTTATGGCTTTTATGCGTGTGAGCATCCCTTTTTACGCCCATATCTTCTTTCCCCTTTCACACCAGACCAAATTAGGGTTTCCCTCATTCACCATCGTTTCACCATACGACCCATTACTAGCGGTGAGTGAACACCACCGGCTCTTCCACCGCTAATAGTAGTTTTTTTTTTCATGGGATGAATAGTAGTTTTTTTTTTCTTACAAAAGTTTTTTTTTATAAACTGGCCACTAAAGTTCAAAATAAGCTTTAATTTTCTTTTCTTTTTTACTCGAAACTTTGTTTTTTTATAGATTTGCCACATAAGTTTAATAAACTTTCGTTCGTTAATTTTTTTCAAAATACAGGTGCGCCGTTTTTTTTTGTCAACGTTCCGATATAAATTTGTTTTAAAACGGAGTTGTATTCAAAATCGATTTTTTTTATCGTTGCCTGTATCGAGTGCCGTTACCGTTGTGGTACCATGACGAACCGAACCTATTATGGGCGAACAACATCATTATCGATATTTGTATTATCGATTCGCCTTATGGTTTTCGACGAAACGAACCGGTAATTTTTTTAATTTGTTTTCCCCTTTTTTATTATTTAGTTTTATGTTTCCTTTCTATTAACATTATTTTTACCGTTGTGCTTATGCTTTCGTTTAAATTTTATTAACAATGGGCCCGACAACGTTATCTATGATAACTTTCGTTCGTTATGTTTTTTTAAATAACGGAATGCGCCGTTTTCTTAACAATTTCTTTTGTCAACGTTCTGGTTTAAATTTTATTGAAGACAGTTTTATTCAACTTCAAGTGTTTTTGGGTATCGTACGTTATAACGAATCTGTGATTCCACGCAAACGAGCCAAACCAATAACAACCAGACTCCCGCCGCGAAGCGCGGGGGGTAAAAACTAGTTTGTTTAATTATTGTATATTTTGTTTAGAAATTTATGAATTTGTATAGTAGTTTGAATATATATTTATTTTATGAGATTTTTGATACATTTGAATTGATTTGTATTTGAATATTTCTATGAATTTAAATAGATTTGTAAAGAATTTATTTATTTTTAATTATGTATCGAATTTGCGACTGAATTGCGACAAAAAATGGTCGCAAAAAAAGGCGGTGGTAAATCGGTGGCAAACTGAAGCGGTGGCAAATCGGTAGCAAACTGAAGCAGTGGCAACTGAGCGGTGCAAATCGGTAGCAAACTGAAGCGGTCGCAAATCGATGGCAATTGAGTGGTTGCAAAGCGGTCGCAAAAGAAGGTGGTCGCAAAATTTGCAACGGTTTTTATCTTGGCAAATTCGGTCGCAAAATGTAGTAGAGGTCCCAATTCGATAGCAACAGGGCAATTGCGACCTTTTTGCCACCGAAAGTGCGGTCGTAAATATCCAGTTTTCTAGTAGTGGAAGTACTGGAAGGATACTAGCAACCCAAAACTTGACCCGGACTTGTGGCCACAAGCCGTCGGGTGCAAGAATAAAGAAAAAAATTATGGATTAAGCAATGTCGGAGGCCAGTTAAGCCTGATCACGGATACACCTTCCACACCGTGTAGCAGTAGTACGTATGTACTTGAGGTATGTTTGTTTTCTTTTATTAAAAAAATGTCCAGCATAATCCTGTGATATAATGGGTGGAACGGGTCACAATGTGTTTAAAAGAAACCGTTTTTTCTCTGATTTTAGATATTTTCATTTCATTTTTATATAATGTTGATGACAATCTGCTGCGATTTAAGAGAAGTTTTTTTTTTTTTTTATGTTTCGTACTAGCAACACATAAGGTTATTTCCTTTAAGGATTTAGGGGTATGTTGCTACGAAAAACTTGAAGCTGTTATTTATGAAGATATAATCAATTACATGTGTTATGTGTTTATGATCAACATGTTTGTTCTTGTTTATTTACTTATCAACCTTCTGCCTTTTTTTTATTAACAGGATTTTTATGTTCATGTGAAGTTTTATTGCTGCCATTCTCAGCCCATATAAACTCAAAATAGCCCAAACATATCAGATAAATACCGAGGGTTATCTGTTTGGGTTTGTTTTATTTTGGTTATAACGGGTCCTAATGGGTCATGTTCTTTTATAACGGGTCCTAATGGGTCATGCTTTGTTATAACGGGTCCTAATGGGTCATGCTTTGTTATAACGGGTCCTAATGGGTCATGCTTTGTTATAACGGGTCATAATGAGCCATGTTTGGTAACAACGGGTCTAAATGAGTTATATTTGAGCTTTTGTATTTAACTGCAAATTTAAATACATGTTTATTATTTATAGATACAAAAGTTGAATGGAATCATAGAGTAGCTTGCGAAAGAAAAAGAAGAAGATACCGAAAGAATGAACGGTGTCATCGAGGAGTTGCTAAAAGAAAAAGATAAAGATAAAGAAAGGTTGAACGAACTTATTGAGAATTTGGTGAAGGAAAAAGAAATGGATACTGTGGAGAAACAAACCATATTCGATAGGACGACCAATTTTGAAGCATTGTTAAAACTTGTTTCCCAAAACATCCAACCACCTAGTTAAACATATAAACACTTTATTTGAATGTTTGGGAATCTATTATTTTTTGATAACTCGGATATTTGACCTTTTTTGTAAATTTTAATTAAAGTGTTTTGTGCTATTTAGAATTTGTGAATGGTTAATAGTTGAAAATCTAAAAATTAATAGGAGATTTCAAATATAAAAACTATAAAAACAAGAAAAAAATTTGTATAAAAAAGCATTGTGGTAGCAAATTGGTCGCAAGCTGGAAACAAATTGCAGTCGCAACCCGGTCGCAGATTGCGGTAGTAATATTTCGGTCGATAGGTGGTTACCGGTCGCAATTTTTGCGACTCCATTCCCGGTCGCCAATTTTGCGACTGCTTTTCCGGTTGCAAACTTTGCGACCACATTGACAGTCGCTAATGTTGCGACCACATTGCTGGTCGTAAAACGCCGGTCACAATTCCGGTCGCAAATTTAGATTACCGAAGGAGTTTTTTGCGACCACTTTTCCCGTCGTTAAAAGCGTTTTGCGACATGAAATGAGTCGCAATTGGTCAGTTTCTAGTAGTCATTTGTACTAGAATTAGAAGGACAAAACATCAATAGCAGAAGCTTACAGAAATTAAATATATGTACATAATAATTTGCGAGCTGATTCCCAAACGGGTCATCCTTTAACCCATCATAAAAAGCTTGAGGGACTTGAACAAAGCCACAATCTTGATCATTCTGGTAACCAAACGCAATACATATTGCATGAAGAAAAACTTATGGATTGTTTACATACATATCACAATCTAGATTTGAGTATTAGGGGTGCATTTGTCATTACTCGACCAATAAACGAACTTGTTTTCATGAAGAAAAACAAGTTTCAAGCCCACCACGTCTAGAGGTGCACAAAAAAACCGTTTTTTTTTACCCGGTCTAAACCGGCAAACCGGTTTGGGATAAACCGGTTTGGAGCAAACCGGTTCGGGTTAGGCTAAAACCGTCGGTTTGAAACCGGTTTGAAGCATTCTGGAGGTGATTGGGTTGGGGACCGGTTTGTGTGAACCGGTTCGATAAATCGGTTTTTAAACCGGTTTGGACCGGACTTCAAAAAATAGCCGTTAGAAAACGGCTATATAGCCGTTGGGGTCGATTTTAGCCTTTTTTTGGCCCCATTTGCACTCTTAAAACACTATAAATAGGTGGGGGGTGTTTAGGGTTGATCACACATCTCTTTACACTCTCTAATATCTAAAACCGCTCTTTAACCGCTCAAAAACGCTTTCTAAACTCTCTCTAAACTTTAATTTCCGAACTTTCCAAATATTAATAAACGTCGAACTTTATGTTTTATATTTGTTATATATATATTTTTTTTGATTTTATATTAAAAATATAAAATTTATTTGAATTTTTTTTTTAATAAAAACCGGTTTATAGGGCAAACCGGTTTGTAACCAACCCTAACCGGTTTGACCAGTTAGACATTTCCACCTCCAAAACCGGTTTAACCCGAACCGGTTTAGGTCTAAACCGGTTTTGACTTTTCGAACCGGTTTGGGTTAAAAAACCGATTTGTACACCTCTAGTAAAGGAAAACTCAAATAAACCACTGGACCAATAAATGAACTTGTTTTCATTTTCCACCATGTTTTTATTGGGTCACTATATTAAAAAAATATTGGGTCAACCAAAAATCTAATAACACACGTTTTATATAAAATTTAAAGGTCACTGGGTTTGGTTGACCCGACCCTTGCTTACCACCTCTGCCCCTATACAGGGTGTATAACATTTTTTCGTCATCTATATGACCATGTGACGTCAATAGGTGTATCTATAATAGATGCCTTAAGTTAACTACATTCTAGATGATGAACTACATTCTAGAAGATGAAAAGACGGTCATGATTGCTAACTTGTAGTATAATCGAGCGGCTTAGTTCTGAACTTCGTAACGTAAAAAAAACATGTCGTGACACTATATTTGGAAATCATAAAAAAGTCATGTTATTATAAAAATTAATGTTAAGAAAAACGAAAACGACCTTTAAAAATCTTTTAACGAAAAGATAAAATATAATAAAACCGTCTCCCACCCATATATATTATTAAAAGAAAACTTATTTTGTTATTAAAATTAATTAAAATACAAAAGCATTAAAAATGATTTACGTAAGTAAAAAAAATGTCTGCGTGTTGCGATGGTTCAGTCTTAAATAATATTTACATCAAAACGTAGATAAAAATGAGTGAATCACAACAGTATATTAGGAATTTTATAAAACATTATATTTAAAAAGAAAAAAATTTGTTACATCGATCAAAAACCATACAAAATAGTACTTGTAACGACTCCAATAATACTGATAAGGGTACCGATCTTGTTCGATTGGTATTAGTTCTGTCCGTAACGTTACCGGTACGATACTAAAAGAAAACCTTATCACGAATATAACTCTATTTTCAATAAAATTTATACCATAATGTCAAGAAAAATAAACTAAGCACGGTACGTACTAAGTTTAAAAAAAAGTTAATAAAATAAAGTTATCAAAGGAAAATCAAATTTATAAAAAATTAAATAGGCAAAAAACATGCATCACATATAGAGAGATACACGAAAATTCTGTAACAAAAACCTTTATTTATTATAGAGTATAGATATAGTATGGGAGAGATGAATTCGAAACTTCAGAGAAAAAAAAAACTTAGGCATGCAAACGCAAAAGCAGACCTTTTGGTAATCACAATACTCGAATGTAATCTTGAAACTCAGATGTAGTGTAATTGTTTTCCTTAGGGGTAATTGTCGGTCAAATGTACAATGATAGCAAAGCAAGCTATCTTTTACAAATTTAATTATTTTATGCAATCAAACAAACCTACACTATCACTTCAGAGTTGCCAATTTTGATCCACCGATAAGACTTTTCTCACATTTTTGTGTCATTGGTGACATCAAAATTTCAGCCCTTTTCTATCACTTCTTTTCAGGTCGTAGCTGTTGTTTTAAAAAGCTTTGTAGTGTTATTATTTGCCACGAGAACTTGATGTAGATGTGGCGTTAACAACAACAAATGCTTTTTTTAATACAATTTTTTTACACCTAATATATACTATTTTTTTTTTATAAAAATTAAATTAAATTAAATAAATATTAAAAGGTAAGTTTTGAATGTGAGGAGAATTTACTATTCAAAATTTACAAGTTGAATGTATAAACCTTTGTTGCATGGTTTGGCTATTTTTTTTTTCCAAAATCCACTTATGTTTTAAATACTAGCTCTAGGGAAATTTTAACAAATGCTTGCTTTGGCACAGTGGTTGTCGTGTTTGTCGGAATTCATACGGTGCGGGTTTAAATCTCGCAACCCATCCATGGTCGGTTTTAATGCTTTCCTAGGCCGTTTTCATACCATTTTCTTTTTTCTTTTATTTTTAGTTTTAATTTTTAGTTACAAATATTAAACGCTCTTCTCACACGAGGTTTTGAGGACGTAAACTTCTTCCACGGTTTGACGTGACGCAACCGCGTTTACTTTGATTTAAATTTTTTAACAAATGGGTTGGTTGTTTGCTATTGATTTAGTTCCGGCCGCAATGCGCCGGGTCACAATTTCTAGTTTTTTAAATTTAAATATCACATAACTTGGTAGTTATCATGAATTAAACACACATCACTTTTATGAAGGACAAACGTACACCATACCACTAGAACACTAGATCATGGGTATCTAAATACCATTTAAGTTTACACATGTAAGAATTTATATTGATGTATCATTTTATGAAGACAAACACCGTACTACTAAACTATCCGATCGAATTAAAGGCTCTTAGCAGCAAATGGGATTATAGTAATTCTTGGACATGGCAATGATAGCTGGATGATCTGAGCGGTGGACATCACAAAAAAATGCAAATTCGGAATCACGTTCACATGTGAATGGTCTCTGAGCTATAAGCTCCATCTTCTTGTAAAGATCGGCACATTCGTTCTGTAATCACACGCAGATAAAAGAGCATGTAAATTATTATTATTATTATTGAGAGGCTTAAAATGAAAATACAAAAAGACGAGGGACGCCGGTGCAAATTAAAGACATTATTTCAACTTTTAAAAAGTTTCAAATGGTTACCTTCATCTTTTTCCATTCATGTTGGAACTCCAAAGAGTCATCTTCTAACACGTTGGAGTTGGAAGTGAAGTACCGAAATGGATCTCTAACTTGAATATTATACTTTTTGCAAAAAGGTAACCAAAGTTTTGCAAATTTTGTTGTATCAACAAGTGAATAATACGTAAGTGGCGAGCACGCATCATCAGAAAGATAAAGAGCATGGCCGGCCCTGGGGTAGGCCGAGCCGAACCTCCAGCCAGGGCCCATTTTTTTAAGGGCCTAAAATTTTATATATATGTTATATATATATATATATATAAATTTTATATAACGATTTTTTTATATATTGGGACCTTTTTATAAAAACATAAAAAATATTGGGCCCTTTTTTTTATAATGGTTGAGCTCTCTTTAATCTTTATAATGTAATGGTTGGACTCTAATCCGTTTAATCTTTATAATGTAAATATATAATGGTTGATTGATTGGGCCCTAATACAGTAATCCATTTAATATTTATAATGTAAATATGTAATGGTTTGACCCTAATCTTTATAAAGAAATTAGAAACTATCAGAGCGTTTTTTTTATGTTTATTGCTATAACGTTAATCGTCGTTTAAAAAAAATTTAGTTTATATATTTTGTTCTCGGGGGCCTTTTTTTCCGTCTCGGCCGGGGCACTTAAATCCTCAGGAACGGCCCTGATAAAGAGATACCTTGTCTCTCGGATATCTACCGCTAACAAGGATAATACATTGTTCATTGTTATGACACATGGTTCTAGGATGGGATCCGTAGTGGTGACAAAGATATCTACAGCCGGAAAATCGAATTCGTTTACCCTGAAAGGCATTAAGCCACATAAATACGTGAAAAAAATATATAAACCTGTTATTTTCCGAACCAAAAACAGTCACGAAATAAACATACACGCTTAAATGCGCTAAAACTAAGAACAGTAAAGGTTACAAAGTTTTAGGTCAATTTTAACTTTTGAAGAGTCGATCAGGGTATGTTTCGTGGAACATTGATTCCATTTTGTACACATACCAAGAATCCATATGAAAGTGAACCATGACCCCGCGAGCAACCATGAGATATAGTGGTTTTGGTCTTTGAGAAAAACGACCCTGTAAAGAAGCATGGAGATGAGAAAACAAAGAATTACGAGCTCTATGGCTCAGGTCGTCTTGCTGTCATAGACTATTCTTTCTTGTAGAGGGAGACAGGTTGAGTTTTGAGTGTTTATAGCCATAGTGCACCAAAGCTATAAAGAATGGTTTTTAGAAGAGTTATGTTGTTGGTATGTCAAGTTGTGTTGAAATTAGTTTTTATAGAGGATTTCAAAGAGTCAAAAGGAAGTACTAAAAATGTGACCAAACTACAAAAATGAGTGGTAGAGTAGGGTAGTGCTGGGTAGGGGTGGCAATTCCTTACACGACCTGAACTTGGCACGAAAATAATCAGATTTTGGGTTAGTTATTTCAACCCGTTTAAAAAACGGGTCATCTTAGGGTTTAACCTCTATAATAAACGGGTTGACATGTTAACCCATTTTTAAAGAAGTATATTATAATTTGATTTTTGTTTTTTCCCATTCTATTTTTTTTAAATAGCAGCATAAGACTTAAAACATTTTGTTTGAGTTGGACAGTCAACATTTTACAAGTTCTAACTTTCAATTCATATTCATAAGATTTTCAAGACGAATCTTCATGTTCCTATGTGATTCTCTAATAGTCTAATTCACAATTAATCTCAACTATTGTATCATTAATTTTAGAATTTAACTTTGATTTCATTTAGATTTGGAAAACTGTAAACAATTTGAATTTTGTGCTCGAGCTAATTTAATTTCAATTTTGAAATTTGTGACTTTTATTTTAATATTTATATGGTTAGTCGTAATAATGTTATTTTTTCTTAAAACACTATATTATCTATTGTCGTACTTATACTCATCATTAAACATGTTACCGTTAACCCGTTTACAACCGGACAAGTCGCTTATAATGCGTTAACTTGTTTGACTCATTAACTTAAACGGGCCATCTTTGACCCGCCAACCTGTCGACCCGCTACCCGCTAACCCGACACGATTGACACCACTAATACTGGTTTTTACCTTCTTAACTCATTAATATATGAATTTAACATATACTAATTTAATATGTATATCACTCTATAAACATCTAAATATTACACATGATTGGAGTATTAAATTAATTAATTAAATATATTAAAAATTACAATTGAGAAATTATAATACTGTAAATAAAAGAATTATTGGATTTTAATAATCTCATTTTTAAAAACCCACCAGAGCCAATTTCAAAAACCCACCACAAGACCACTGCTAGTTTGACTAGATTTTTCGGCGGTTTGTAGATGTCCATGTCATGTAAAAATCTAATGACGTTTAGTTTTTAACGGGGTCCAATGTAAGAAAATAGTTTGAAAGTGTGAACCGATGGTAAAAATATTCTCAGTTGCGATTATTATTGACCAATTGATAAAAAGTGAGATTATTAAAATCCAAAAATCCTAACTAAAATAATCTATATTTATATCTATATCTATACATACTAATAAATAAAGGGTTAGGAGTGCAACATGTCATTCCCATGTTCATCCTCAATTTTTTTCCTCGCCTCTCTCTCTTATTTAATGATACAAGTTTATATAAAAAAAATTATAACTTTTGTTTCTCGCCTCTCTCCTATTAAATAATACTGATTTTTATAACTATTTTTGTAAAACATTGTTTAATTAAAAAATATATTTGTTCATAAAACATTTTTAGAATTTGAACATTTATTTCATTCTTTTTATACAACATTTTTGAAAAATAACTATATAACGTTTCTAAAATTTATATTAAAAAATTATGTAATATGTCAAAAATATGTAATATTAGATTTTTATTACTAAGTATATATAACATTGCATTTATTCACCATGTATAATATAAAGGGTTTCCAACCTATATTATAATAAACGAATTACTATACTTGCTACGTGTCGACTTCTGATTAAATCTAGCCTTTTTGTTTTTCGCATTTCTCTCCAATTAAATAATGCTGATATTAAATAATTAAATATCTAACATATATTATGATATTTTATTAAATCATAAGAAATTTTTAATTATTTCTTATTTCACAGATAACTAATAAAATCAAATATACAAATTTTCACAAAAAATACTGTTTTATAACAAGTTGCATTTATTCAACCCATGGAAAACATGGGCTTTAACCTAGTACATTTATATAGTTAAGCTTTTAGTTTACCTTCTTAACTCAATAATATATGAATTTAAAAAAAATCAATACAATTTTTATAATATATATATATATATATGTATATATAACTTTTAAAAATTTTATGCCCCTAAAAAACTATCAAATATACCTTCTCCACGCGACGGCACATGCCACTGATCCACCTCTGTCAGTACTTATGTGTATGTGTAGAGATTTACATGACAACCAAATAAAATTAAGAAGATAAGCACCACTGAACTCAACATTAAGAAAACATAAGTTTTTTGGCCGTCGTGCAACGGGATGAAGGTGCAAGATGGTTTGTTCCCTTGCAAGATTGGAAGGCCGTTGCTGGGTGTGAAATTCCTTGGGGGCGTCGTTAGCCGAGATGCGGGTTTCATCAGTAATTTGGCTGTCAAAAGAGCATCTTCTGCGGTGGAATTGATGAGATGCCTCCCACACTTGCGGGACCCTCAATGCGAGCTCTTTTTGCTACGTTCGTGTATGGGAGTCGAAAAGTTGCTGTTCGGTCTCAGAACATGCCAGCCTATGTATGTGGGGGAAGCTGTTTCTGTTTTTGACAAGGGTCTCTGAGGGGCGATCGAAGATATCGTGGTTTGGGGGGGGGGGGGGTTTGGGGACTTTCAATGGAGGTTGGCATCATTTCCGATCCGTTTTGGAGGTTTGGGATTATGTTCGGCAGAGGATGTTTCTATGTATGCTTTTGTTGCCTCGAGAGCACAATCTTGAAGTTTGTAGGACCACATTCTTCAAGGTTGTGATATTGTTGGTTTAGACTCTGATTATGAGTGTGCGATGGATCGCTTGCACATGTCCCTACTCGATTTCAATCTTAGCGATTTCTCTAATAAGAACTCTGATTATGGGTTTGATTTATCCCCGCGCAAAAAAGCGGTGTTTAAATGTCTTCGGGCTCCACGGGCTCAAGACTTCCTGACAGTCATCCCCATTGAAGGGTTGGGCCAACATATGTCGGTTGTAGAATACCGGACTATCCTTAAGTACCAGCTGATGATCCCTCTGTTTTTTACTGATGAATCCTGCCTGGTTTGCCGCAAGGTTTGTTTGGATTCTTTTGGCGAGCATGCGGTCCATTGTAAGGAGCTACCTGGTTTTAAATACAGGCATGATTTAGTTAGGGATGTCCTATGTGATGTTCTTAAACGCGCATGGATTTCTACCAAAAAGGAAGCCCCCGTGAACTTTCTGACAAATCCGCTTGAAGGGAGGTCTACTCTACGGCAAGCTGACATTCTTGTGTTTGGGTGGGTAGGGGTAAACACGCTTGTGTGGACCTTACAGGAGTGTCCCCTCTTATGGGGCTCAGGGACAATGGGTTTGTTGCGGGCCGGTCTGTGTTTAAAGCGGAATCAGGCAAAGTTGCTAAACACGAGAAAGATTGTTTAGATAATCAACACGTGTTTATCCCTTTTGCCTTTGATACACTCGGTTTCCTGGCACCGGAGGCAATGAAATTTCTTAATAGGATTCAGCGGGTCGTGCATAGTAATATTTCGGCCCCTAAGACTCAAAGCTTTGTGTTTAGTAGGATCGGTTTTGCTATTCAAAAGGGGCTTGCGACGCAGCTTGTTGCCGGTTTACCGGCCATTGTATTGTAATCTATCATTTGTGACTAAAATGAGACATTAGGGATAAAAAAAGATTCCTATTTGTGACACCCCCAAATTCCACTAACGGAGTTTTACCGTTTTGGGAAGTGACAAACCAGGATCTCAGTCATTAGTTACATTGAACGACATTACATGGGACTCAAATGAAAATATCATAACATTCAGAGTTTAATGCGGAAGAGTAAAGAAAATAAATGAGCAAAACACACGCGCCCAAAAAGTCCAAAAGTCCAAATCAAACACAATTCAAAATAGTCCAAACAGTTTAATAAGACATAAATCAAAAGGAGAATCCCATGCATGTCCTATGTGTGCACCTACGCCTTATCTTAGCTACCTGAGAAAACATGTAAGAAAAGATGTCAACGCGAGGTTGGTGAGTTCACAGGTTTCAGTATATAAATAAACGTTTACCAGATTTATTGTACAATCAACATATATATCAACAGGTAGCTAACCCATGTTCATGTTTGCTATTACGCTCGCAACCGTAAACTGACTGTTTGTATTGCCTCCCACCAGGTTTATCAACCATAGTGCATGTTTAGGTCAATATTGCACCCGTCCGATATCCAATCGAGTTAGCGCGACTAACGTGGGTGAGGTTTGTCAAACCCAGTAGTACTACCCAACATACCTCGCTATATTCATATTTAAACAGTTCAATGTGAGGACTTTCATGATAGAGTGTACGCATAGTCATAACAATTGATATAATATGAAGTACAAAAATCAAAAAGAGTTTGCATCTTGCTTTCTCCCCCAGTTTAAAATAGTAAAAGGGGCCGTGGAGACTCACCTGCGTTGTGTAGTAGGTAGTATCACACAAGTATGAGATTGAAACCACATGTGTTAGCCCGAAACAGATCACGTATGCCCTAGAATATAAACATAACAATTAGGGACACAATGGGATTTTTGACGACGACACGGAAAGTTAGAACGTCTTAACGCATTCTAAGGAAATTTAAGAGTGAACGAACGTGTCTACGGGAATAAAGATTTTTATTACCAAATTTACGATCGAAGCGTTACGTATCCTATGTTAATAACGAATAATAATTAAACAAATACATATATTCGTACGTTCGAGTCGTTTACAAAGATTAGGAAAATAATATAATTTAATATATTATTCTTAGGTTCGCAGGATTAACCAAATAATCATTTGTATGAAAAATAATAAATATATTACTTTTAATCGGATATATAAACGTGGGTAAATAATATAACAGATTATATTATTTAAAATTTTAAAGCGTCACACGAATTAATTAAACGAGTCGAAATAATATAAAACTATATATTATTTTATACTAGGAGTCAAATAACATAAATATATTATTTTTATTTGATAATAACATAAATATATTTTTTTTAAAAGTGGAAAATAATATAAAAATGGGTTATAAAACCAAACCCGAGCCTACGGGTGGTTTCCCGGGCTAAAACACATTAATATAATATTATAATAATATAGGGTTTGATTTTTAATAATTAAATAATACAAGAAAAATGTTTAAAAATAAAACAGTGTGGAGAGACTCGAACCCGGGTCTCTCCCACACAAGCACACACACATAACCAGTCCCGCCTGCTAGGGTCATCGCATTAGGATCCGGGTTTAAATGATTTTATCAAAGAGTTCTAGTGTATCCCTCTCCCAACCCCACTGGCGATCGAATCCGGTCCCAAACATCGAATCTGATTGCGAACAAGGTTTGGATTCATAGGGGTTTTGTTGACCGAGGAATTTCGAACCTGTGGGTGAGTTTAATCGTAAAATCGACAAGTTTAAGGTCGTTAATTATGTGAATTAAGAACCGTAACCCTAGGTTTGAACACAAGATCAAATCGATGGATTTTGATAATGAAAATGTTTGGGATCATAGGGTTATCATTAAATAGAGGATTGTGAATCTACTCATGTGAATTAATTGAATTGAAACCGTCTGTTGATTAGGATTCGATTAAACCCAGATCGCGAAGAACTCTAGAATCAATTCGGGTTCAATTTGATGACATAAGCCCTGGATTTCATAGGGCTTTCAATCCAGCCATTGAGACGACACTAAGGATGTGTTCAATTTTATTATTTGATATCGTATTGATAGGAACGAAATCCGTATGAACCCTAGGTTTCGATTGAGTTAAATCCAATAATGTGAACCCCAATTAGGTTAGGGCTATTGCTCCATAGACTGAAACGAAAGTGATGAGGTAAGAAATTACCAGAATGTGGTTTGGATTGATAGCGTCCGACTAAAACGAGTGTCGTCGGCAACGGGGTTGATCTCCGGCGATTATGATTATGTCTCCGACCAAATCAACGTGTGCAGAAGCTTCAGAGAGTTGCGTCAATCGTGTGCAGAGACTCAATTCATGAATTGGTATACGAAAACGATGAATTTGATGGTATTTGGCAATGGAGTCGACGGTTACGGGGTTAATAGCCATTAATGGATTAATTCGACGTAATGATAATGATCAAAGCTCTAATGGTGGTCGTTAATGACACCAACGTGCATAACGGTTACGAATTGCAACGAATTCAGGTGTGGAGTTCGAATTTGAATCAAGAATCATGAGATTTGACTTTCTAAAAGTCAACAAAACACAATTGTCCTGATTTTGACTTTTTAAGTCAACGGATTAGGTTTAGAGTAATATCAACTTTGGTCCTTGTGGTTTTAGATGTGTTTGGGTTTAAAAAATGACAGAAATAGTCACTGGAGTTTAATTTAAGTTATTTAGGTTAACTTTTAAGTGGATTTACTAACGAGGTTAACTCTAAAGTCCGGATTGTCACATCATCCCTTAGTTGAAAGAATTTTCGTCCCGAAAATTAAATAGTACCTTTAGAATTTAAGCGGAGTGCTTGAATAGATTAGGATATTTGCGCATCATTTGATCCTCGCGCTCCCACGTGAATTCCGGTCCGCGCTTCGAGTTCCAACGCACTCTGACAATAGGGATTTTACTGTGTTTTAACGGTTTGACCTCCCTATCCATGATTTCGACTGGTTCTTCGATGAAACGTAGCTGTTCATCAATGTGTAGTTCCTCTGGAGGAACCGCGAATGACTCGTCTGCAAGATATTTCTTCAAGTTTGAGACGTGAAAGACGTTGTGTACACCACTAAGTCCTTCAGGTAGGTCCAGTTGATACGCTACTGGACCAACTCTCTTCACTATCTTGAATGGTCCAACATAACGAGGATTCAGCTCGCCCCGTTTCCCAAAACGAATAACACCCTTCCATGGTGAGACTTTTAACAAGACCATATCCCCTACTTGAAATTCTAACGGTTTATGACGCTTATCGGCATAGCTCTTTTGACGATCACGAGCTGCTGCCATACGGTTTCTAATTTGAACGATTTTCTCAGAAGTTTCAAGTACGAGTTTAGGACCTGTAAGTTGACTATCCCCAACCTCGGCCCAACAAATAGAAGAACGACATTTCCATCCATATAATGCTTCAAATGGAGCTGCCTTGATGCTAGTGTGATAAATGTTGTTGTAGGAGAACTCCACCAACGGTAGGTGAGACTCCCAAGTGTTACCGAAGTCAATCACACAAGCTCGTAGCATATCCTCTAGAGTTTGAATTGTACGCTCCGTTTGGCCATCAGTTTGAGGATGGTATGCTGTGCTCATATCTAGACGCATGCCTAAAGCTTTATGTAACGATTGCCAGAAACGAGAGGTGAATCGTGCGTCACGATCCGAAATGATAGAGATTGGCACCCCGTGCCGAGAGACTACTTATTTTAAGTAAACACGAGTAAGCTTATCCATTTTTTCGGTTTCCTTGATTGCTAAGAAGTGAGCGGACTTTGTTAAACGGTCAACGATTACCCAAATGGTATCACATCCGGTAGGAGTTCATGGCAATTTTGTGATAAAGTCCATGGATATCTCCTCCCATTTCCACATGGGAATCTCTGGTTGCTGGAGAAGACTAGAAGGCTTTTGATATTCAATTTTGACCTTCGCACAAGTCAGACACTTGCTCACATAGGTGGCTATATCGTCCTTCATCTTTGGCCACCAATACAGCACCTTTAGGTCATGATACATCTTGTCAGAATCTGGATGAATAGAGTAACGAGATTTATGAGCTTCATCCACGACCAGTTCCCTTAAATTTCCAAATATTGGAACCCATATTCGCTCAGCGAAGTAGCGAATACCGTCCGATTTGACCTCGAGTTGTGCCTCCATACCGCGTGTACCTTCTAGCGGTAGGTTTTCCTCGTTCAGAGCTTCAAGTTGAGCATTACGGATTTTGTCAGGTAATCCGGGGTTAATGGTAAGCTGTAATGCTCGAACTCGTTTGGGCTTGGTTTCCTTTCTACTTAGGGCATCAGCTACAACATTAGCCTTACCCGGATGATACCGGATCACACGGTCATAATCATTCAAGAGCTCGACCCAACGACGCTGTCTCATGTTCAACTCTTTCTGCTCGAAGATATGCTGAAGACTCTTATGATCAGTATAGATAGTGCACTTGGTACCGTACAAGTAGTGTCTCCATATCTTAAGTGCGAAAACTACGGCTCCTAACTCTAGATCATGAGTGGTGTAGTTTTTCTCGTGAATCTTTAGTTGACGCGAAGCATATGCGATCCCCTTTTCTCGTTGCATTAGAACACAGCCCAGACTTTGAATGGATGCGTCACAATACACCACATAATCATATGTACCCTCCCGAAGAGCTATAATAGGTGCACTGCAAAGTTTCTACTTAAGATGTTGGAATGCTGACTCTTGGTTATCGCCCAAGTTATAGGCTTTACCCTTTTGAGTTAAGGTAGTGAGAGGTTGTGCGATCTTAGAGAATCCCTCCATGAATCGACTGTACTATCCAGCCAATCCCAGAAATTGTCGCACCTTAGTCGGAGTCGTCGGTGCTGACCAAATCTTGATGGCTTCAATCTTTGATGGATCGACATGTATTCCTTTCTCGTTAACCACATGTCCTAAGAATTGAACTTCCCGGATCCAGAATTCACACTTGGAAAACTTAGCATATAGCTGCTCCTGCTTAAGTATTTCCAAAATTAGGCGTAGATGTTCCTCATGTTCCTCCTTGTTCTTGGAATAAATGAGAATGTCGTCGATGAAAACGATGACAAATTGATCAAGGTATGGCTTACACACACGATTCATGAGGTCCATGAATACCGCGGGTGTGTTGGTTAATCCGAAAGGCATGACCATAAATTCATAGTGGTCGTACCTTGTCCTGAAAGCAGTTTTAGAGATATCTTCATCTTGGACTCTCAATTGATGGTAACCGGACCTAAGATCTATCTTGGAATAGAAACTTGATCCTTGGAGTTGATCAAAGAGATCATCTATACGAGGCAAAGGATAACGATTCTTGATTGTGACTTTATTCAGTTCACGGTAGTCGATACACATACGAAAAGTTCCGTCCTTCTTCTTGACAAACAGGACCTGAGCTCCCCATGGTGATGAGCTAGGTCGGATGAAACCTTTATCCAACAATTCCTGTAACTGAGTAGATAGCTCTTGCAATTCACTAGGTGCCAGTCTATAAGGTGCCCGAGCGATCGATGCCGCTCCGGGTGCTAGATCGATTTGAAATTCAACTTGACGGTGTGGTGGCAGACCAGGCAAATCTTCGGGAAATACTTCCAGAAAATGACGAACGATGGGAATATCATCAATCTTCTTCATGCGAACAATTTTCTCACGACAGATGATTTCAGCTTGGTTTTTAGATAACCAATCCATGCCGACAATTACATCAAAACTACCAAGCGTGGCCGGCATAAGGTCGATATCACATTTATGACTAGCTAGTTCAAGCTTACAACCCTTAAGGATATGGGTTGCTTCAATTATTTGGCCATCAGCTATCTCTATTATATACTTAGCTTCTAACAGAGTTGGAGTTCCTTTTATCATATCACTAAGTTTCTTAGATATAAAACTCCTATCAGCACTAGTGTCAAAAAGGACAGAAGCAAAGTAATTATTTAAGAGAAACTTACCGGTGACCACATTATGATCATAACGAGCTTCTCCAGATCCTAGCACGAAGGCTCTTCCCTTCGCACCATTTCCCTCCGTTCTTGCCGTTGTTGCCACCATTGTTGTTGCCTTGATTTCAGTTTCCGTTACCATTGTTACCTTGATTATTGCCGTTACCGTTACCATTCCCATTTCCATTCCCATCTCCACCCCTCTTTGACTGTGGACAATCCCTCTGAATATGTCCCTCCTTACTGCACTGAAAACATCCTCTTGTAAATCCTTGCAGTCGAAATGGTTGTTTATTCGGAAGTGCAACCCTACAGTCTTTCGCAGCGTGGCCCATCTTACCACATCGCTGGCAACGCTGTCGGTCACAAGTGCCGGTGTGGTGATAGCCACATTTGTTTCACTTGGGATGTCTCCCAGCATATTCCCCTTGACTCGGACCTGAAGAAGTCGTTTGATTAAAGTTCTTAGCAGGCTCAAACTTTCGCTGCTGTTGCTGGGGTTGATTGAACTGGGGTCCTTTGGAGTTGGAGTGAGTGTTGGAGTGGTGATCAAACTTGCGTTTATGATTGTCGATGGAATTTGAGACCGAACCTCTCGGGGGTAAAGTCCCTTGAGTCACCACCTGATCGGTTAGTTTGTGGGCTAGTCTGATCGTCTGTTGGATGGTAGTAGGGTTGGATGAAGTAACCATACTTTGAATTTGTGGCACTAGACCTCCAATATACAACTCAATCCTCTTGTAGTCTGGAGTCACCATATGTGGGCACATGGTAGCAAGCTCATGGGAGCGAGTGGTATACAGCTCAATTTCAGAACCTTCCATTTTCAGGTTCCAAAATTCACCTTCCAACTTCTGAATTTCATCGCGAGGACAGTACTCCTCCTTCATCATTGTCTTAAACTCCTCCCACGGGAGTCCATTTGCCATGGCCAGACCCAACATCTGGACCTGGGCGTTCCACCACGTGAGAGTCGGGCCCTCCAAAGTTCCAGCGGCGAACTTGACCTGATTGGCCACTGGGCAGTTGCACATGGCAATCACCAATTCTACCTTTTCGAACCACCAGAGTAGTTCGACAGCTCCTTCTCTCCACTAAAAGTGTGGGGCTTACAGTCCATAAATGTTTTGAAGGTGCAGGCTGGTTGCTGATTCTGTTGACCTGGATTTAAAAATAGGGTTGGGATTATAGAGCGTAGGAAAGGTGCTTTAAGAGATGGATTGACCTCATTAGTCAATAGCTAAAGTATTTACCTGCAACATTCTGTGCTACGAGAGCCTCTGCCATACTATCGTTGATTAGTGCCGCCAGCTCAGCTGCTGTCATGTTGATGGTACCTCGGCCACCAGCAGGACCTCCACGTTTTCTTCCCGACATAACTCTTCACATTCACAAATACAAAACAATGAGAAATATATCGCATATTAAACATTATTTATGTACAAGTAGAGAAATACAACATCTAACATATTGAAAATTAAATAAATTGTAAGGCTACAAAATAAATAACTCAAACATTAAACTTCTCATGCTTTTATTGAATGGGAACAACCTTACCCATCTAGGTTTGAAAAGAGAAATAACATAAATGAAACATGAATGAAAAGGAAAGATAGAATAGAAATATCATCAAACATCCTCGTCATCGGAAGAAACGTATGATTGTGCATCGTCGATCTCCACCGGTTCCTCCTCGAGTGGCTCCCCCTCTAAGGGCTCGTCCTCGAAGGGCTCCTCCTCGAAAGGTTCCTCCTCGTCTTCCGAAATCGGAATGTCCTCCGGAAATAGGGCTGCTTGTAGTTGGGCTTCTAAGTGAGTCACTCTCTCCCAAAGTCCTTCAGCAGCACGGTCTGCTACTTGAAGCTGGGCTTCCAGATTAGTCATTCTCTCCAGAATCCCTCCTATATCCTGGTCTGAGGTGTCCATCGTCGTCTCCAAATGTGTAACCCGATCCACCAAAAGGTTATGGACTTGGTCTGTTGCTGCTAGCTCAGCAGTCAAAAGCTCAATTCCTAACTTGTTTTCTTCAACTTGCGGCTCTCTCTCTAGAATGCCCGGTATCTCATTAGTGGAATCCTTCATCTCCTTTAACTCCTTAGTTATAATAAATACAAAAGCTGCAAAAGCTTGTTCCATGGTACATGCCAAGCTAGGTAAGGTAGCGGATGAGGAAGTAGAACCAAAGTAGGGCGATGGAACAATTCCCATCTCGATCCACCTTTGGATCATCTTCGGATATGCACTCCAATTAAGTGTCGTGTTCCTTGCTTGTGCATTACTTGGTTCACCATGTTCCACCGAGTTGTCACTAGAATTAGTCCGACGCCTTTTGGGCTCCGGGGACGATACGGTAGGTGCCTTAGGTGATGGTGGTGGAGTTGACGACATGATCATGTAATATAATATATACGTGCCAAACATTCAAGGTTTATGACATGTAACTAATGTGTGAGGTTATAGTCTAGTATGCAATCCTAGTTCTCTATAACCAATAGCTCTGATACCAATCTGTCACACCCCCAAATTCCACTAACGGAGTTTTACCGTTTTGGGAAGTGACAAACCAGGATCTCAGTCATTAGTTACATTGAATGACTCTACATGGGACTCAAATGAAAATATCATAACATTCAGAGTTTAATGCGGAAGCGTAAAGAAAATAAATGCACAAAACACACGCGTCCAAAAAGTCCAAAAGTCCAAATCAAACACAATTCAAAATAGTCCAAACAGTTTAATAAGACATAAATCAAAAGGATAATCCCATGCATGTCCTATGTGTGCACATGTGCCTTATCTTAGCAACCTGAGAAAACATGTAAGAAAAGATGTCAACGCGAGGTTGGTGAGTTCACATGTTTCAGTATATAAATAAATGTTTACCAGATTTATTGTACAATCAACATATATATCGACATGTAGCTAACCCATGTTCATGTTTGCTATTACGCTCGCAACCGTAAACTGACTGTTTGTATTGCCTCCCACCAGGTCTATCAACCATAGTGCACGTTTAGGTCAATATTTCACCCGTTCGATATCCAATCGAGTTAGCGCGACTAACGCGTGTGAGGTTTGTCAAACCCAGTAGTACTACCCAACATACCTCGCTATATTCATATTTAAACGGTTCGATGTGAGGAATTTCATGATAGAGTGTACGCATAGTCATAACAAGTGATATAATATGAAGTACAAAAATCAAAAAGAGTTTGCAACATGCTTTCTACCCCAGTTTAAAATAGTAAAAGGGGCTGTGAGGACTCACCTGCGTTGTGTAGTAGGTAGTATCACACAAGTATGAGATTGAAACCACAAGTGTTAGCCCGAAACAGATCACGTATGCCCTAGAATATAAACATAACAATTAGGGACACAATGAGATTTGTGACGACTACACGGAAGGTTAGAACGTCTTAACGCATTCTAAGGAAATTTAAGAGTAGACCAATGTGTCTACGGGAATAAAGATTTTTATTACCAAATTTACGATCGAAGCGTTACGTGTCGTATGTTAATAACGAATAATAATTAAACAAATACATATATTCGTACGTTCGAGTCGTTTACAAAGATTAGAAAAATAATATAATTTAATATATTATTCTTAGGTTCGCAAGATTAACCAAATAATCATGTGTATGAAAAATAATAAATATATTATTTTTAATCGGATATATAAACGTGGGTAAATAATATAACAGATTATATTATTTTAAAATTTTAAAACGTCACACGAATTAATTAAATGAGGCGAAATAATCTAAAACTATATATTATTTTATACTAAGAGTCACGGTTTGAAAATAAAATAAATATATTATTTTTATTTGATAATAACATAAATATATTATTTTTAAAAGTGGAAAATAATATAAAAATGGATTATAAAACCAAACCCGAGCCTACGGGTGGTTTCCCGGTCTAGAACGCATTAGGATCCGGGTTTAAATGATTTTATCAAAGAGTTCTAGTGTATCCCTCTCCCAACACCACTCGCAATCGAATCCAGTCCCAAACACCGAATCTGTAACATCCCAAATTACACACCTTAATAAGTTTAGGGTTTAAAACATAAGTTCTACAAGTAAAAGGAGCAAATGGAAAATAATTATAAAAATTAAAAACCCTACCCTAAACCCTCCCAGCCGTCATTCCCATCTCCCTTTTTCTGTGTTCCTTCGTCGATTTCAAAACCAAGACCAAACACCCCCAATTTGATTCTCCTTCTTCCTTGGCACCTGCAACTCGAACCCACATACAATATCACCTCCGATTTAAACCCTAAACCGACCAATTAGCCATTAAAGCTTGCACGGTTCAACTGGAAAGGCTCAACTCTGTTTCAAAGCACAAGAGACGGCGACGTACAACGACTCACGACTTAGGGTTATGCACACTGGTGGTGGCAGTTCAGTCGGAGAAGGGGAGAGAGAGACAGCATTGGTGGCCGACTGCTGAGGAGCATCCCGACGACAAAAGTAAGCGGAGGAACTGCTGCCATGGCTCTAGCAGCAGCGTGGGTGCTCGTTTGCAACCGATAGCGGTGGTGGTTCTTAACGATGAGTTCCTTATTTCCTGATTACGGCGGCGAATGCATGTGAGCTGCTGCCATGGCTCGGCAGCAACAGTGGGTAACGGGAAGACGGAGATGGTGATGCGGGTTTAGATGGCGGCGTGATTAAGGCAGCTGTAACTTCATGGTAATGGTTCGAGAGGTGGTTCAACAGCAGCGGTAGTTTCGGGGATGATGGTAAGCTTCACGATGACGACCGGGTGGGAAACAGGATGGAAACGGGTCTTCCGGCAACCATCACGGCAGCAGAATTAAGAGGGTAAGCTGCTGCCATAGCTCCGGCAGCAGCGGGGTGTCCCTAGTAGCCTGGTTACGGATGCGGCGATGATGTTGGTATTGGAAACAACCTCGCGGTGGTGGCGATATGATGGTCTCAGGTAGTTTCGGTGATGAATATTATAGTTTCGATGATGATGATTATGTTATTAGTTTCGATGATGATGAGTATGATATGGTAGTTTCGATGATGAATATGTGAAGTGGTTAACGTTAGTTTGATGATGATGATATGATGATGGTGATGGTTAGATGATGGTGATGAGTAGGTGATGATGATGATGATGGATAAGGTTCGGTCAGGTCTCGGTTATAACTTACGGGTCCGTGTTCAAGAAGGTATATCCTTTAAACTCGTAGAATGATAATTATCATTTTTTGTTCATCATATTTGAGGAGAACGCATGGAGATGATTTATTTGATAAAACGATAACCGATAAAAGATTTATTATTTTTATATATAGAAAGAGATCGAAGCTAGAAGTTGGAACACGATTCGTTGTGGATTATGATTTACTGATTTGGTAAAGAAAATGGACAATTATTATTGTCGGGTTTTAGATAAAAACAAACGGGACCTTGTCCAAATTTCGTTAAAATTAAATAAGAATATTTTACGACTTAAACGTCCTCCTTGCGTATCGGGAAAGGACCCAGTTCAGGTGAACCTAGTATGTTCGCCTCGAGCATAAGTAGCGAACTTAACATATTCTCTTAAGCTAAGTATGGCGAGCTTACCTAAGTTCGCCTAACCCTAAGGATATAAACGAAGTGTCGGTTAGGTCAGTTACCTTAACTTATACGAATGGCTTATAACAGATTTTGTGTGACACCTAGAGACGTATACTGACCGGTGATAGTATCTCAGGACCCGCCTACCAGGTGAGTTCTATGTGCCCCCTTCTATGTTATGTGCAAATCATTTTAAATGTTTTGGGGCTGAAGTGTATACACTAAATGATTAAATGTTATAAATGTCAATGTGATCATACGTATATATATAAATACTTATATATGAAAATGAATTATGAATAAAGAAAGAAGCGTATGATTTTAAAGAATGAATGAAAGAAGGACATAACGTAAAAGAATGAAATCTTGCTTTATATTGCATATATATTGCATGTTATGAATGAATGTAAACGTTATAAACCCTTCTATGACAACGGCTACTTCGGTAGACGGACGACCACGTGACTATTTTGCAACCGGGACAAAAACGTTCCTTCGCAAGCTAGGACGTATGAAAAGGTATTAATGGACGGTCGAAGCACATGCCTTAACTAATGTAGAACGGTTGCATACATAATGGTCGCGTGGGAAACGGATGCCCTAGGGCAGACGGAAAAAAATGACGGACTACGACGGTAGGACGGTAAAGAGCGGACGGACAAAGGTTGCCGGACGGATTTAATGATATGACGGACGGTTTTCTAGAGCCGGACGGTAATGAAATGGGCTACGACGGTAGTTCTGACTGCGATGTCTTCGTGACATTCGCGACAAGTATGATGGGTTGATCTCCCTTAAGATTATGGCCAATAAGTGTTCTCTCAAAGAAAGTATGTATGTACTTATGTATATACCCTCAATGAATGTTATGTGATAAAATAAAGTAAGGAATATTTAAAGGTACGAATATACATATACACGTTATATTCATGAAAAGATAAGTATTAATTATGAATGTCTTTAAACTAGAACTCACCAGCGTTAGCTGACTTTTAGTATACATTTCAGGTTAGGGAAGAAAGGGTCGTGCGATGGCGTGAAGGTTACCCGGCACAAGACTGACATCCCACTTTTGTTTGTTAAGAATATGTTATGTTTTATTTGTAAAGACTTCCGCTGTTATGATTATGTAACTGAATGATGAATGTTTTAACTTAAGTTCAGTATTTATGACTATGTTTATGAGTAAATCCAACAAGTGAGGTTACCCGGGAAAGGGGCCTTACAGAATCTGATTATGAACAAGATTTGGATTCATAGGGGTTTTGTTGATCGAGGAGTTTCGAACCTGTGGGTGAGTTTAATCGTAAAATCGACAAGTTTAAGGTCGTTAATTATGTGAATTAAGAACCGTAACCCTAGGTTTGAACACAAGATCAAATCGATCGATTTTGATAATGAAAATGTTTGGGATCATAGGGTTATCATTAAACGGAGGATTGTGAAACTACTCATATGAATTAATTGAATTGAAACCATGTGTAGATTAGGATTCGATTAAACCCAGATCGCGATGAACTCTAGAATCAATTCGGGTTCAATTTGATGATATAAGCCCTGGATTTCATAGGGCTTTCAATCCAGGCATTGAGACGACACTAAGGATGTGTTCAATTTTATTATTTGATATCGGATTGATAGGAACGAAATCCGTATGAACCCTAGGTTTTGATTGAGTTAAATCCGATAATCTGAACACCAATTAGGTTAGGGCTATTGCTCCATAGACTGAAACGAAAGTGATGATGTAAGAAACTACCAGAATGCGGTTCGGATTGATAGCGTCCGACTAAAACGAGTGTCGTCTGCAACGGTGTTGATCTCCGGCGATTATGATTGTGTCTCCAACCAAATCAATGTGTGTAGAAGCTTCAGAGAGTTGCGTCAATCGTGTGCAGAGACTTAATTCATGAATTGGTATATGAAAACGATGAATTTGATTGTATTTGGCAGTGAAGTCGACGGTTACGGGGTTAATAGCCATTAATGGATTAATTCGACGTAATGATAATGATTAAAGCTCTTATGGTGGTCGTTAATGACACCAACGTGCATAACGGTTACGAATTGCAACGAATTCAGGTGTGGAGTTCGAATTTGAATCAAGAATCATGAGATTTGACTTTCCAAAAGTCAACAGAACACAATTGTCCTGATTTTGACCTTTTAAGTTAACGGATTAGGTTTAGAGTAATATCATCTTTGGTCCTTGTGGTTCTAGATGTGTTTGGGTTTGAGAAATGACAGAAATAGTCCCTGGAGTTTAATTTAAGTTATTTAGGTCAACTTTTAAGTGGATTTACTAACGAGGTTAACTCTAAAGTCCGGATTATCACATCATTCCCTAGTTGAAAGAATTTTCCTCTCGAAAATTAAACAAAATAAAAATTTTTTTCCGGATGTCACATATATACATATATATAGAAAAAGATTAAATGTAAACCACATTTAAGTGTGTAAACCAAAAAATCAAATTCTGACCACATATTTATTATATTTAATATGATGTTTGACTTTTAAGGATTGGATTAAAATAAGATGAAAGGTGTGGAGTTCAAATTTGAATCAAGAATCATGAGATTTGACTTTCTAAAAGTCAACAGAACACAATTGTCCAGATTTTGACCTTTTAAGTCAACGAATTAGGTTTAGAGTAATATCATCTTTGGTCCTTGTGGTTTTAGATGTGTTTGGGTTTGAGAAATGACAGAAATAGTCCCTGGAGTTTAATTTAAGTTATTTAGGTTAACGTTTAACTGGATTTACTAACGAGATTAACTCTAAAGTCCGGATTGTCACATCATCCCCTAGTTGAAAGAATTTTCGTCCCGAAAATTAAACAAAATAAAAAAAATTTCCAGATGTCACATATATATAGAAAAAAGATTAAATGTAAACCACATTTAAATGTGTAAACCAAAAAATCAAATTCTGGCCACATATTTTTTATATTTAATATGATGTTTGACTTTTAAGGATTGGATTAAAATAAGATGAAATTAAACGTGTGGTCAGAATTTGGTTTTTTGGTTTACAAGTTTACAAATGATTCTCACCCTATACATATATATATACTGGGGAAGGTTTCACTAAGAAGTGGTTTTTCGCTAAGAAATCCTAAGAAGTGGGTCAAGGAAGGTTCCACTAAGAAGTGGTTTTTCGCTAAGAAATCCTAAGAAGTGGGTCAAACAAACTACGATTAAGCTCATTCCAGCGGCGTTGGAACCGTCTTATCGAACCCTAACCTAGATCCAAAAACCTAAACCCTCCTCCACTCGCACCCCCAAAACCTAAACCCCCCTCCAACCCCACCCCGAAAAGCCTAAAACCACCACCCCACCCCCCAAAAACCTAAACCCACTAACCCCCACCCCTAAAAACCTAAACCCACCCTTACACGCACCCACCCCTAAAAACCTAAACCCCACCCTACCCCCTCCCTAAAGTAAAATATGGTAGAGTGCAACGATACGGTTTCAACGCCGCTGGAATGAGCTCAATCGGAGTTCGTTTGATATCGTTTTCTTAATGTTTTTGTCATTTCTTAGATTTCTTAGCGAAAAACAACTTCTTATTTAAACCTCCCCTCATATATATATACATAGTATAGGGTTCCACTAGGAAGGGAAAAAGGTGTAGAAAAGATTTTGAGCCACAAGATTATTGGGTTTTGTTGTTTAGATTGAGGCGGTGGCAAAAGGGTAAATAATTGCAAACTAGATTCCATCAGGAGGGGTAGAAAGGAAATATCCAGCCAAAAAACCCCACATGCTAGTCACATATCATTTCTCCCATTTTTTTAAACATTCATAACTTTTTTATACGTCACTATTTAAAAAACAAATGCCATAAAATCGAGCATTTTTTTTATCTTTTCAACGTGTATGGTATTAATATATATATAAAAAACCCGATGAAGTGGGTGTTGCATTAAACTGGTCATTTTTATGGTGTACATGGTGTTTTTATGGCGTTTTTTTTCTTTTCTATACTACACAACAAAATTCGTCCACCGACTGCAGCGATTACCCACAGAAACGTAAATATAATTATGTCTGGTGTTGTAACATTTAAACTTCAATGTTTAAGTCTATACATGGTGTTTAAATCTGCATATGGTATTGTTTAAGTCTGTACATGGTGTTTAAGTCTATACATTTGTGTGTAAGTCTATACATGGTGTTTAAGTCAGTACACGATGTTTAAGTCTATACATTTGTGTGTAATTATGTACATGGTGTTTAAGTCTGTACATGGTGTTTAAGTCTATACATTTGTGTGTAAGTCTGAACATGGTGTTTAAGTCTGTACATGGTGTTTTAACATTTAAACTTAATTGTTTAAGTCTATACATGGTGTTTTAAACTTAAACGTCAATTTACACATGATGTTTTACATGTTTATTGCGTTTTATGGTTATGACGTTTTAAGTATGTACATGGTGTTTTTACTGTTTATATTGTGTTTTAACATTTTATACATAATGTTTTACAATTAAACGTCAATCTACCCATGGTGTACAGTTTATGTCATTTAAAATTTCGGACTTGACCACATTTGATTCGGAGTGGATTACAAGTATTAGGAAAAATGTTTTCTACGTGGTGTGTTTAAAAAGCCATATGTAAAACACCATCCCAGGTGTAAAACACTATCAACAGAATCTAAAACGCCATGTGTAGAACACCATGCCTAGGTGTAAAACACCATGACCAGAATCTAAAACACCATGACCAGAATCTAAAACACCATGATCAATCTAAAACCCCATGTACAAAACACCCAATTCATTTAAAAAAAATAATTTTTACGTGTCCAATCTAAAACACCATGTGTAAAACGTCATATGTAAAACACCATCAACAGAATGTTAAACATGCAGTTCAAAAACACCATAAAACGACGATTTTATATATATATATATATATATATATATATATATATATATATATATATATATATATATATATGGACTTGTTCAATTGAGAACCATCATTTTGGCGAGAACCAAAAGAACCATACATTCTTACACAAATGCATACGTGCATCCTTACTTTATATATGCACAAATGCATATATGCATCCTTATATTTGTGTAGAAATACATGGTTCTTTTGGTTCTCGCCAAGCCAAAATGATGGTTCTTAATTGAACATGTCCCTATATATATATACTAGGTTAAATTCCCGTGTATTACACAGGTTAAATAAATAAAATGTTATATATTTAGTAATATATATTTTTAAAAACCCATGTAATACACGGCTTGAATAAACCAGTATATTACATCGGTTGAATAAAATATAATGTAATTTGTTAACAAACACATTTGTGAAAATATGTTTTTAAAAAATTTAATTTGTCGTGTGTAACATCCCAAAAATAGTAAATAAATAAATAATAACGCGAGCGGGATTGAATCGTCGAAAACTAAAGAGGAAAATGGATGGGCTTGGGCTCGGCTCCAACAGGCCAAGGGAAGCCCATGTATATAAGGACGAAGGCAGCCCTCACTCTCCTTGACCACCCCATTTGTGCAAATTTAGAGAGAGAAAGGAGAGCTTGGGTCTAGAGAGAGAAAGCTCGGGAATCATCACTCCACATCGCAGGAACGTTTAGCAACAAAGAGGAAACGAAAACAGGTAACTTTCGTGCTCGAATCTGAGTTTTTTGTTAAGAAATGGGTTTTAGGGTTCTAATGGGTTTCGAATCAAAAGATCACATTTTTACGTATGGAATCGCATAAAAAGCATGTATCTAGCTTCATGGAAGCTAGATACAAGTTCTGAATGTAAAAAGATCGAAGCTTGAATAAAAAACAATGAAGTTGATGAAAATCTGATGCGTCGCCCGAAAAGTCGGATGAATGGGCCGAAAACTATTTTCGACCGAAAAGTGTTTCGAACATCTAAGATTTCGATCAGAACATTTAGACCGAAAAGTGACTTCGGACATCTATGATTTCGATCAGAACATTTAGGTCGAAAAGTGTCTTCGACATCATAGATTTCGGTCAGAACATTTCAGTCGAAAAAGTGATTCGAACCCCAAAGACTTCGGGCAGTACATTTCGACCAAAAAGTGTTTTTGTATAAGGAGTTTTCGATCAAAAGAATACGGGGAATAAAGAATCTTTCCAAGTGGTTAGTTTTCGGTCGGAATAGATTTCGATTGGAATAGATTTCGGGCATAGGGTTTCGACCAAAGGACATGTTATTAATTTAACTAGTTGTAATCCTTAACATATTCCTTAGCATCCACCTATCTTGAAGTTATTATCAAGTGAGCTAAACTATAAGACAATCATTTGAGTTCTATGTGCCCCCTCTATGTTATGTGCAAATCATTTTAAATGTTTTGGGGCTGAAGTGTATACACTAAATGAATAAGGGTATGAATGCCAATGTGAGCATACGTGATATATACATATATATATATATATATATATATATTAAAATGAATGAAGAATAAAGAATGAAACGTATGATTATAAGGAATGAATGAAAGAATGACATAACGTAAATGAATGAAATCTTGCTTTATATTATATATATTGCATGTTATGAATGTATGTAAATGTTATGGACGCTTCAATGACAATGGCTACTTCGGTAGACTGACGAACACGCGACTATTTTGAAACCGGGACAAGTACATTCCTTCATCAGCTAGGATGTACGAAAGGCATTAATGGACGGTCAAAGAAATCGCCTTATAAAGGAAGAACGGTTGCATAAATAATAGTTCGCATGGGAAACGGATGCCTTAGGGCAGACGAGCGAATATGACGGACTACGACGGCAGGACGGTTAAGACGGACGGCCGAAGGTTTGCCAAACGGTTTAATGGCGGACAGTTTCTAGGACCGGACGAGTAAAGGGACTATGATGGTGGCTTAATGGTGTATGTCTTTGTGACATACGTAGTAAAAGACAGGTTGATCACCCTTTTGTGTATGACCAATGAACGTTAATGAAAGAAAAGGTGAATACATATTTATGTAGTCGCATATGAATGATAAAAGAAGGCAAAGGATGCGTTAATGTGTATTTACACACACACACACATATATATACTTATAAAGAAATGATGTTTGTACATAATTGCTTTAAACTAGAACTCACCAGCGTTAGCTGACTTTTAGTATACATTTCACGTAACAAAAGGAAGGGTCGTGCGAAGGCGTGATGGTTACCCGACATGTGACTGACATCCCCCTTTAATTTATGTTAAGACAATGTTTAAGTTTAAATGTTAAGACTTCCGCTGTTATGTACACAAATGATGAATGCTTCAGCTGTGTTTCGAATGTTTTTAATTTATAATTCAGTATCAATGAATATGTTTATGAGTAAATCCAACAAGTGAGACTACCCGGGAAAAGGGGTCTTACAAGTTGGTATCAGAGCCATAGTTTGAGAGATTCAGACATCCGTAAATGTCTGGACTCAAGCTGATTATGGGACCAACGTACGGATGTCAGTATGGGTAGCCAACACTAATGCCAGCACGGTAAGTAAGTACTAAAGTTAATACCTGTAGATAGGAATAGATACCTTAACTTAGAACAAATAGATACCAATGTCACAACTGAATTGAGGAGTTTTGAAACCGAAAAGCAATGTAAATTAGTAATCACAAGCCGGTCACTGTAATTAAAAATTTACCTTGCTCGTACTGTTCTAAACTATGATCTGAAGGAATGACATTGATGTATTCCCTTTACACCTATTAGGAAACTAGAAACTATGGTTGGTAGAGGAAGAACTGGACGCCGAGGTGGTCGTACTGGCCGAGTCGGTAAGCCTCCATTAAATCAAAGACGTGAGGAAGAAGAGAGTGTGCACGAGGAACACACTGAGAGTGTGCAGGAAACTAATGTGACCTCAACTGGGGAGGGCAATCAAGGGTCTCTACAGCTGGAACCCGAAGTTAGGGATGCTATTGCCCGCGAGGTTGTACTCACTTTGAAGAATGTATTGCCTGACCTACTATCCGAGGCACTGAAGAAAAGCAAAGAGTAGGATGAAAGAAACCACGAGGAGAAAGTATATGACAACGATGGGGATGAAGTGAAGGTTGTAGGATCGTGAGATTACAAGGTGATTCTATTCTAGTTGATATTGGCGGAAACAATAACAACCAACAAAGTAAACAAGTAAACAGCAAGAATACTGATAAATGCACTGTTGTATTAAACTTCTGAGATTACAAGTTTACAAGTAAAACACTGTCAAGAAGCACTATTAAGTATAAGCACAAGCACTTTTTAAAAGACACACTTACTATGAAGTGTTTACACAGTATTTATAGTAACTTAGAATCAAGACAGACCCTTGATTCTAAGGATCAGATCTAACACAAGCCGTTGATCTTGTTTATTAATCTAAATTACACGCAAAGGCTAATCTAGATAACTTTATTGAAACGTCTTCTTAGGCATCATTGTTTGCATGCTTGGAGACGCGCGTCCTTGTCCTTTATTGGTTGCACCATTGAGGTTCCTTCTGCTTGGAGTGTGGCAGTAGCTTTTATAGAAAGGTGTCAGAGGCGCTTCACATGGACAGTCAGCTGCAACGTTTGGTCTTCAGTTAGTAAGGCTATCAGCAGCATAGATGAGAATAATGCTGCTGATAAGCCCATCAGCAGCAACAAGTGTTGAATGCTGCTGATAAGCCTAGCAGCAGCAACAAGTGTTGAATGCTGCTGATAAGCCTATCAGCAGCCATATGTGATGAATGCTGCTGATAAGCCTATCAGCAGCCATATGTGATGAATACTGCTGATAAGCCTATCAGCAGCATTTGTACTTAGAATAATTTGGTAGCAATCAGTCATTGGTTCTACAAACTCCCCATAGACTGATGCAACCAAAATTCTTCTAATCACTTTGCTGCTGAAGCTTTTGCATGTGGCTGACTATCCTTTCAACCTCATAGCCTCTTGGATCCTTGCTGGGATTGTTCAGTGGAAGTTCAGACAAAGTCTTGATGTCTTTGTGTGGCATTTTGTAGATTGCTTTGCATGAACATCTCATCTGCTGCTTCTTTACATCAATCAGAGTGAACTCATTCAGATCAGCATTGTAGGACCAAGATACAAATGGAGAGTGGGACTTGAGTGGTTTGATGTTCATGACCACATCTTTGCTAGGGTTGAAGTAGTGTCTGATTGCTAGCATAAGATGTTTCCCACTCTCATTTGCAGGCTCATGAGCTTCACCCAGCTCCAAAATTCTTCGTAGGTCTGAATCTGGTAGTTGCAGAACCTCATCAACAAACCTGTATGTAGATCTTCTTCTTTCAGTTCTCCCCCTGAAGATCTCAAACCTTTGACCCTGTGGATTGTAGACCCATTCAACTATGTCCCTTGAGTCTTCAGGTTCAGATGAGGGTTTGGATTTCTTCAAGGGAGGTTGTTGATGAGTGGGAGCTGGGTGGGATGATTTGGACTTTTTGGGTGGAGGAGTGGAAGGTTTGGGGAGGAGAGTGGAAGGATGATGGACTGAGGAAGAGGTAGGTGAGGGAGAAGGCTTGGGTTTCTTTGTCTTTGGTTTTTCTTCTTCTTTGATAAGTACCCTTTTCTTGGAGCCCTTCTACCCTAGTCTTTCTTCCTCATCCTTTTTAACTTTGAAGTAGAGGGCTTGCAGGTTCATGAAATTCATAGGACCTAGCCTCTTTCCACTATCTCCTCTGGCCTTAAGGAAGTCAATCATGACCTTCCTCTCTTCATGGGTCCGTTTATTGAATGCAATGGTCTTTTTGGACTGTTGTTTGGATTTTTCTTCTTCTTCAGCCTTTTTCTTCTTTGCCAACTGACCTTGCTGACCCATGAAGGCTCTGTAGACTTCTTTAGTTGAGAGTTTCTCAAGGTAGTCTGCATCCTCACCTTGAGAGACTGGAGTCTTTATCCACTCCTCCCTCATTTCTTTAGCTAGTTCAGAATCGGTTATTTTGAACTTAGCTTCTTCTTTCTTCTTCTTCTCCAATTCTTCTTCTTCTTTATTGAATTGTTCCTGCAGTTGAAGAGCAAGAGCTGCATCTTCTTCAATCCGGTCAACTGCAGGAATCTTTCTTTTTAGTTCATCCAGCTGTTTGGCATACAGCTGGATGGTTTGTTCTCTTAGGAGAATGGCTGTTTTTCTTTCTTGAGCTTTTTTCATGTCAGCCATCTCCTCTTCTTCTCTTTTTCTTCTTTTTTCTTCCCTCTCTCTTTTCTCTTTAAGCAATCTCTCTTCATCTTCCTCTATTATGACCCCCTTCCCTTTGTTTATAGTGGGTGCCTCTGCTTCAGCTTCACTGACCACAACAGCAGATGATGATGCTGCTATTGGGATCTCTGCCTCAGCTTCATTGGCAAGTTGAGGGATTGACAAGGGATGATCACTTTCTTCATCAAGTTGATACTCAGGACCTTCTATTTTCCTCAGTTGATCCCTAAGAGAAGATCTTGTGCCAGATGCTGCAGATGTGGCTTCAACTTGTGGAGTATCTGAGTTGGAGTCAGCATCAGAAGTTGACACAGTCTCTTCTTGAGGAATCAGTCCTTCTTTTTCAAGATGGGCTTTGATGATGACCATCATTGCCTGGCTCTCCAGTGAGTTAATATTGCAGATGTTGGCTCTGAGCTGAAAAATCTTGAATAGGAAGTCTGAGGGTAGCTGAAGGATGTTCCTGGTGTTGATGATGAGAGAGGAGCCGTTGCTAAGCAGGAGAGTGTGGTCAAGGGACTTAGTGCTCACCCAACCTAGCACGTCCAAGTCCTTGACCAGGAAGGCATACAGGAATCTTCGAAGGCCCAGAACTTCTTCTTCATTGAGAAGACTGCTCCTTGTTATTTCAAGATTGCTAGGAGTCAGTCTCCTTTCTGCGGCCGCCGAGGATTCAGGATAGGCTACCCGATGTGCTGCTTGTAGGAATCTTTGGAACCTGGGTAGATTATCCTCCATCAGGTCATGGAACCTGCCAATGGCAAGTTCTGCTGAGAGGTCTGTTGAGGTGTTGATGCAGTTAGTTAAATGCAGATGTAGGACTTGGAGGGTATTGAGAGAGTTCCAGTTCAGCTCTTCTACTCCGCTGAACTCCCATCCAATCTAAAACCTCTCAGATGATCCATCATACCCCCAAGCTAGAATGGAGTCAAATTCTAGCTTCTTTGATGATCTGAATAGTTGGGGGGTTGAGGATTGACCAATGATGGCTGCTGCTTCAGGGAAGATGCTGAATGGTGTATTAGTTTGTTCTGTGTCTTCAGTACCATTCAGCATTTCATCGACAGCCCTGACGACCAACTTCCAGTCTTCAGATGTTTCTTCGTCTTCATTATCTGGGACTGGCAAGTCATGTACTTGGACAAAAGCTGGCTTGAATTGTGAGCTTTGAAGTACAAATTGCTCTTGAATCCAGTCGTCAAGACTGTCTGTATCTTCTTCCATAGAAACCATCTCCCCCTTTTTTGTTGCATTAGTAGACAGGTAGGCATCAGTTTGGGTGCATACTGATACAAGAGAGGGAGTGGCTAAAGATGGGCATTGATGGGCTTCATGCATAGAGACTTGGTGTCTTAGTTTGGACACTTCAGCCTCCAGCATAGCCACCCTGGCCGTCAATTCCAAGTTATGAAGTTTCAGTCTGTCCTCATCCACAGTTGTGGAATCCTTGGACCCAGATGGGGCCGTAGGCCGAGCCTCAGCATCCCCATCACCCGCGGTTTCTTGGCGCCTGGGATTCCTCTCAGTGAGGGGAGTTTCCAAGGAAACACCCTCACCATGAGTTGCCGTGGTTGAGGTCTTAAAGATGTTGTCACTGTCTTCCTGGTCAGATGATGGACCAGCAGTAGTGACAGCCTCTTCCACATCCACTCCATCATAACTCCCAGAGTGGACCTTCAGGGTAGATGACTTGGGTTGGGTGTGTTGGAAGCAAGATCAATCAGTACCTCCGAGATAGTGGTAGTTGGAGAAGGTACATCATCTTGATCAGGTTCCTCAACATTTAAGTTCAGAAGTGAAAGGAAGTGCTCAGGGGGCTGTTCTACGGATCTGGGAAGTTATCCTAATCCTAATAGAGAGACTTCCGAAGGAGTCTCCCTAACAGTGTGGCTTTCCCTTATGATATTCTCACTAGAATGTTGTGATTCTGAGTGAGGGATGTTGGCTTGGGTTTGGGCCTTGGAGGCAAGAGAAGAAGGAGTTCTCTTGCCCCTTTTCCTTGTATACTTGGCTGCAACCGGGGCCCTGTGTTCCGATTGAGCAATCAAACTGTGGGTGAGTAATGTATGTGCCTGTGCATCCTCAGTAGAATGCACAGGGGTTCGATCAAGGGAAACAGTAGTTTGAGTTTGTGGCAGTGAGGTGGAGGGTGTGGGATCAGTATCAGCTGGGTTTGCTGAACTGTCACCCTGGGCACTGTGCGTGTTCAACATTGTAGACAACAGTGGAACATCGGCCCCTGAGAACTTTGATGAAACTGTTCTCATGCTTTGAAAAATATTGTTCTTATGTCCCAAAATTGAGTAGATTATTGCAGTTTTTGAAAGATCTTGGTGCTCAATGTTGAACACTTCCTGCAAGAATCTGGGGTACATGAAGAACTGTGATTTCACCCCTTCTTGAAGGTTGTATCTCAAACCTTCAAGAATGAGGTGGGAAAAATTGAAACCTTCCCCAGTTATCATACCGTGAATTGCCGACGCAAGTCCGGAGCTGAGTTGGTTCCAGCCACTCCTCTTCTGGGATATGCATTAGAGAAGAGTGTGGCAGAGATACTTCCATTTGGGACCCATGAGTGCCTTCTCTATCGTATACTCTGTTTGATTCCCAGTGTACCCTATGGATACAAAGGTCCTCATGTATACGTCTCTTGGGTAAGAGGTGGCGTCCCCTTCATCTTTAAGCTTGAGGTGTTGGCGGAGCTTTGCTTCAGTTATGATTATCTCTTTGCCGTCTACTGTTCCTTTGATTTGGGGAGTGCCCTTTTCAGTAGAATACACGGCTGAGCTCCAAAAATCTTCCATGTGGGAAGTGTAGATGGTTGGGTTGACTGTTAGGGCATGGAGGATTTTGGACCGACAAAGGAAGTCGATCATATCATCGAAACCTTCGGATTTCTTGCCTTTTATTAGGTATGCGGTGAGGTTGTGATATGGGGAAAACTTGTTGTTTGGGTTGTTTATGTCTGCGCCTGCCATTGTTATGGATTTGGAGGGAAAAGAGAAGGGTGTTTGAATGGTGGTTGATTATGGAGGGCTTTGAATGCTGTGGGGACGGGAGAGAAAGTGATGGAAGGTTAGGGTTTGAAATTGAAAATGAAGAGGTGGTGGGAACGTTTGAGATTGTGATATAACGGCAGACGAGGAAAAAGCAACTTCACTTGTACAGTACAACCTGTTTTACTTTTCATTGTTACAGCTGTAAAGCACTCGAACAGTCATGGTAAAGACTGAGAGTAGTTTTTACCGCAGGTAAAAGTTAATGTAGACTTGTTTTACCCACCAGTAGCAAACTTGGTTGCTGCTGATGGTGAGCTATCCGCTGCAAACTTGGTTGCTGCGGATAGTTAAGTCTTTCAGCAGCAGATTTGGTTGCTGCTGACTGTTGTATTCATTCCGCAGCAAAAAGGTTGCTGCTGACCGCCTTAAGGCTATCCGCAGGAAACTTGTTCCTGCTGATAACTTAAAGCGATCAGTGGCAAAGGCTTTGCTGCTGAAGAGTAAGTCTGTCAGCAGTGAAAAAGTGCTGCTGACTATAACCTTTTATTAAGAACAAAAACATAGACATATTTACAAGGAAAGATAAACAATTTGAGACATGTCTTATTCAAAGTTCATCATGCCAATTGATTCAACTAGATATCGAAATCTTGCTTCATCAAAAGGTTTAGTGAACAAATCAGCATATTGCTCATTTGTGTGAACCTTGAATAGGACAATTCTCTTTTTCTCAGCTTGATCCCTGATAAAGTGATACCTGATGTCGATGTGCTTAGTCTTGGAATGCTGCACTGGATTATTCGTGATAGAGATAGCACTCATGTTGTCAATGTGAATTGGAGTCTGCATGAAGATCATTCCATAGTCAAGCATTTGATTTTGGATCCAGATGACCTGTGCACAGCAGCTTGAAGCTGCAATGTATTCTGCTTCAGCTGTTGAAGTAGAGACACATGTTTGCTTTTTGCATTGCCATGAGATGAGCCTTCCTCCAAGAAATTGACATCCCCCAGATGTGGACTTTTTGTCCAAGTTACAACCCCCATAGTCACTGTCAGTGTAGGCATAGAGATTGACATTTCCATTCTTTGGATACCATAGCCCAAGTTTTGGAGCTCCCTTTAGGTATCTAAGGATCCTTTTGACAGCTTGAAGATGAGACACTTTTGGAGCAGCTTGAAATCTTGCGCAGAGACAAACTGCAAACATGATATCTGGTCTTGAGGCAGTGAGATACATGAGAGAACCTATCATTGCTCTGTACTGATGTTGATCAGTGTCTTGTCCTTCTTTATCCGGAGATAATTGATGGTGCACTTGCATAGGAGTTCTTGCAGCAGAACAGTCAGCCATCTTGAACCTTTCCAAGATGCTTTTGACATACTTGGATTGACTTATGAAGATTCCATTTGGTACTTGTTTGACTTGAAGTCCTAAAAAGAAATTTAGTTCACCCATTGAACTCATTTCAAATTTGGAATGCATCAGAACTTCAAAGTCTTTGCAGAGCTTCTTTCTTGTAGATCCAAAGATGATGTCATCAACATAAATCTGGACCAACAAAATTTCTCCCCCTTCATCTTTGATGAATAATGTCTGATCAATGGCCCCCCTTCTGAAGTTGTTGCTAAGTAGATATCCAGATAAAGTTTCGTACCAGGCTCTTGGGGCTTGGTGTAAGCCATAGAGAGCTTTGTCCAGTTTTAAGACCTTATTTGGATGTGCAGGATCCACAAAGCCTGGAGGCTGTTTGACATAGACTTCTTCACCAATCTTCCCATACAAAAAGGCACTCTTCACATCCATTTGATAGATCATAAAGTTTTTGGATGCTGCATATGCCAGAAAGATTCTGATGGCTTCCAGACGGGCAACAGGAGCAAAGACTTCATCATAGTCAATGCCTTCTTCTTGAGTGTAACCTTGAGCTACCAGTCTGGCTTTGTTTTTGACCACGATGCCCCTTTCATCTTGCTTGTTTCTGAAGACCCATCTTGTTCCAATGGCTGTTTGACCAGGTGGAAGATCAACAAGCTTCCAAACATCTTGTCTTTTGAATTGCAGCAATTCTTCCTGCATTGCTTCAATCCAGCTGTTGTGTTTGAGAGCTTCATCAATCTTCTTGGGTTCCACCTGAGATAGAAAGCAAGAGAACAAACAAATGTTGGCTTCATGAGACTTACTTCTTGTCTGGATACCTGTCTGTATTTGGACAATGATGTTTTCCAGAGGATGCTCTTTGTTTATTCTCTGTGCTGGTATCACTTCCAGCCGTATTCCCTCTTCAAGATTACTTTGGTTTAGATCAGGATTGTCTTCAGTTGTGAGGAGAGGAGCTTGGAGGTTCTGATCATTGTGTTCCACAGTGTCAGCAGTATTAGCATCAGAGGCCTCTTCAGCATGGGTTGAGCAGGCTTCATTAAAGATTTCTTGGTCAGAGAGATTGCTGCTTGTGGTGTTGGAAGTACTGGCTTCACCTGTACCGGCTTCAATAGCTTCTGCCAATGATGGAGGATCAATGGATGGCCTTTTCATCGTGATGTAGGGACTGGGAAAATCCAGTCTGTAGTCAGTAGAAGAGGTTGAGGCAGAAGATGTTGATTTTGAAGAAGAACACTCCATATTTGAGAAAATGAGAGGCTCGAATATCTGGGTGAAGGAGTCTATATCAAAGAGCCAGTTAGGACCTTTGCCTTGTTCACAGACAACATGTTCCCTGCATTCCACATTAGCAGATTCTTCCACAATCCGAGTCCTAGAATTGAACACTCGGTAGGCCTTTGATTGAGAGGAGTAGCCCACAAAGTAACCGTCATCAGACTTTGCACCGAATTTAGGAAGAACTCCATGTGTGATGAGGATGGTACATGGACATCCAAAGGGCTTCAGGAAGCCAATGTAGGGAACTCTTTTGAGCCATAATTCATAGGGTGTTTTCTGGAGAGGCTTAACAATAAGGACTCTATTCTGCACATAACAGGCTGTGCTTACTGCTTCTGCCCAGAAAGTAAGGGGCAGTTTTGAGTCAGCCATCATAGATCTTGCTGATTCAATCAGAGTCCTATTTCTTCTTTCAGCAAGCCCATTTTGTTGAGGGGTTCTTGGAGCACTGTATTGCCTTTCAATGCCCTTGCTCTCACAGAAACTGTTCAAGGTGTGATTTTTGAACTCTGTTCCCTGATCACACCTTATGATCTTTACCTTCAGATTGCTTTGATTCTCTACCTTAAGAATATAGGATTTGAGAATCTCAGCAGTTTCATCTTTTGTTCTTAGGAAGAATACCCATGAGAATCTGGAGAAGTCATCAGTTATCACCAGACAGTAGGACTTTTTGCCCATTGACATGACATTCGTAGGACCAAAGAGATCCATATGCAGTAGCTGGAGAGGGGTGTCATTTGTGTTCAATGTCTTGGGTTTGTGGGAACTTTTGTGTTGTTTTCCCTTCAAGCAGGCAATGCAGTGATCGTCTAGCTGGAATTCTTTGTCAGGAAGCCCTCTGACAAGATTGTCCTTCACTAATTTATTGATTGTTTTGATGTTAACATGGCTTAACCTCCTGTGCCAAAGAGCGGATTCATCAACTGATGCCTTTGACAGAAAACATGAAATACTACCGGATGGAGTGGCTTCATTCATGTCAAGCACATATAAGTTGTCCTTTCTACGAGCAGTTAGGAGAATCTTCTCTGGAGGGGGTTTAGATAGACCAGGAGCTAACACAAAACATTCTTTGTCAGTGACGAGCATCCAATGCTTTTGATCACATACTTGGGAAACACTCATGAGATTGAAGTCAAGTTCTTTAACATAGTTGACTCTTTCAATACTCATCCTTTCATTGGACACAGTTCCTTGTCCAGTGATAGATCCACCCTTTGAGTCACTCCCAAAGGCAACATATCCTCCATTGAAATGTCTGAAGTTAGAGAGGATGGACCTGTTGCCTGTCATGTGCCTGGAACAGCCGCTATCTACCACCCAAGTATTGTGTTTGTTGCCTGGCTGTCCCTGCACATGGAAGATATCTAATTAGTGGGAGGATCATTGTAGCATGCAACATTGTAGAAGATCGTTGCTAATTTGCCATTTTCAGCGTGCTTGCAGTCAATGGAACCAATAGTTATGCTTGGAGATTGTTTGGCCTTCCATTGCTGTGTTGGTGGTTTTCTAGCTTTCTTTGCATTGTCGGTAGAAGATGTTGTTGCTGACAATTTTGGCTTATCCGCAACTGATTTTGCTGCTGAGGGCTTTGCTGGAGCAGTAGCAGTTTTTGCTTTGTCAGCATCAGATACTTTTGCTGCTGATGCCTTTGTTTTTGATTTTGCTTTGTCAGCAGAAGAGACTTTTGCTGCTGGAGGCTTTGCCTTTTGTTTCCTGGACTTTACTCTATCAGCAGCGATTTTGTTTGCTGCTGATGGGTTGAGCACAAATGAACGATTTGCAGCTTGGTTAAAAGGGTTGAACTTGCATGTTGCAGCAAAGTGGTTTGATTCCCCACATATGATGCAAGTTTGTTGAGGTTTCTGCATCTTCACTCTTTGAGGGGATAGAGATTCTCTGAACTTTGTTGCCTTGGCATCATAGCTTCTCACCTGTTTATTTCTGTTTGTTTTCTCAAAGGCATGCTGCTTTGAGTTTCTTTGGTGTTCACGGTAGTGAAAGCAGGTGCTGGCAGTGTGATTGTATTTGCCACACACAAAGCATGATACTGCTATCTTGTCCCTGTGAGAGTCCACATGGTTCTTATTTTGAAACAAATCTTTGAAGTTCCAGGGATGAGCTTTGTTATGTTCAAAGGTGGCTTCTTCTAGTGTCCTTTGAACATATGGACCTTTTTCTCCAGGTGTATGAGAAATATCAAACGCTTTTGACTTTGACTGATATTTGGTGTTGGTGAAACCTGATGTCTCTCCCTTTTCAATGATTAGCTTTCTTCCACCTGGAGGATAGCTAATCTTGATTTGTTTGAATGGGATGGGAGCTGGAATGGTTGGAGTAACAACAGGACAACCGGCTTCAGAGAAAGGAGCAGATGGGACTTCACTAGTTTCACAGTGGTCTGAGCAGGTTGACTCAGATTCTGAAGAGGTGGAGCAGTCTTCCACAAAACATGCATCCATTGAAGGATCAAGGTTTCTGTTTGCCATGTCAAGGTTTGCAGTATTGAAGCTTGGTTGGTGAATGGCAACATAATCAGCAGGAGGAAGAACTGTCTGGTACTCGTCACTGTGATATCCAAGTCCAGTTTTTACCCTTTCATGGACTTGAATATCTAAAAATCTTTGTAACTTTTTAGATGAAAATTCATATTTTTCAACATGAACTTTCTGTTCAGCCAGTTCAGCTCTGGTAGCTTTAAGTTTTACTAATAGATCATCAATCTGAGTTTCTAGATTGGTTTGTTCATGTTTTAATGAAGAAATCTCTTTCTTAAGGCAGTTAATTTTTTCTTTATAAGTATCTTCGACCTTTTTGAATTCAGACTTCATTTGATGAAACTCTTCATTTTGATCTATCAGATTTTGGTTATGCTTTCTATAACCTAAAACTTTGTCAATGCAAGCTTGAGAGCAAAGATGTTCAAATACCTGAGGTGGTATCTCTGCATTGTCTGCCATAAGTGCTTGGTTGGAGGCAGGAACATCTTCATATTGAAAACTCCAGTCAAAGTCTGAAGTTCCAACATTTGCACAGGCTACAGTCTGTGCTGGAGTAGTTCCTTGCTGCTGCTGCCTGGGCTGACCTTGGTAACCTTGTCTTTGATGGCTGGCACCCTGATTGGCTTTAGGTGCCTTGCACTCCCTAGCAAAGTGACCCATTTGGTTACAGTTGTAACATCGGATCTTGCTTTTATCAAGCCCAACTCTGGTGTTTGAGTTGTTGCTTGGAACTGATCTCCCGGTTCTAGAATAAAACCTTTTTGCTCTGAGGGAGAGCATGGCATATGAGTGCTGAATATCCATTTCTTCAAGATCATCTGGATGAAAGCATTCCAGATCCTCCTTTATGAAGTACATGCTGCTTGAGTTGTCAGAGACAAAAGTAGTAGAGGTTGGCTGTTGAGGAGGTGCCTCAAGAAGAAATGGTGATGAGTTGGATTGTGAAGCAGTTAGTGTTTGAGGATGAGTAACAATGGGAGGATAGTAGTTGCTTGCACTAGGACCAGAATGATCAGAGTGAAGCGCTGAGGTGGTGGTAGAGGAAGTGGTAGCTGATTGATAGCTGGAGCTCCTTTCTTTAGCTTGACTCATTTCTAATTCATAGGTTTTGAGCATGCCAAAGAGCTCAGTCATCTGAAGAGTCTTCAGATTCTCTGTTCTTCTGATGGACACTGTATATAATGTCCAACAACTAGGAAGAGATCTTATGAACTTCTTGAGAATGTCTTCATTCTCCAACTTGACCTTGGAGCACTGCAGTTCTCCAACCAGGTACGTGTACCTGTTATATAAAACTGTTAGTGACTCACCTTCTTTCCAGACGAAGTTTTCATACTGTTGCTTGAGAATGTCACGTCTGTTCTCCTTGACCTCCTCAGATCCAGCAAACATCTTTTCCAGGGCTCCCCATAATTCCTTAGCAGTTTTGTGAGCCTTGAAATTGTGAAAGACTTCATTTAGAAGGCACATTTGGATAGCTCCTAATGCCTTGAAGTCCACCTCCATTTTCTTGATGTCTTCTTCAGAATACTTGGAGGGTTCCTTAGGAACTAGTGGTCCTCCGGAGTCAGCAGAGGCCACCATGGGAACATAAGGTCCATCCTTTATGGATTTCCACATTCCGTATTCATGGTAGCAGAAGAAGCTTTCCATACGGTTCTTCCACATATCATAGTCCTCCCTAGACACCAACCTCGGTGGTCGGTTGATACTGCTGATGTCTTCAGATCCATGACTTTGTGCCATTTTGTTTTGTGTGACTTGATCAAGAAAAGAGTTTTGAATAGAATCAGAAAGTGATTAAACAAATGTTAGTTTGTTTAATCTTGAGCCAAAGCTCTGATACCACTTGTAGGATCGTGAGATTACAAGGTGATTCTATTCTAGTTGATATTGGCGGAAACAATAACAACCAACAAAGTAAACAAGTAAACAGCAAGAATACTGATAAATGCACTGTTGTATTAAACTTCTGAGATTACAAGTTTACAAGTAAAACACTATCAAGAAGCACTATTAAGTATAAGCACAAGCACTTTTTAAAAGACACACTTACTATGAAGTGTTTACACAGTATTTATAGTAACTTAGAATCAAGACAGACCCTTGATTCTAAGGATCAGATCTAACACAAGCCGTTGATCTTGTTTATTAATCTAAATTACACGCAAAGGCTAATCTAGATAACTTTATTGAAACGTCTTCTTAGGCATCATTGTTTGCATGCTTGGAGACGCGCGTCCTTGTCCATTATTGGTTGCACCATTGAGGTTCCTTCTGCTTGGAGTGTGGCAGTAGCTTTTACAGAAAGGTGTCAGAGGCGCTTCACATGGACAGTCAGCTGCAACGTTTGGTCTTCAGTTAGTAAGGCTATCAGCAGCAGAGATGAGAATAATGCTGCTGATAAGCCCATCAGCAGCAACAAGTGTTGAATGCTGCTGATAAGCCTATCAGCAGCAACAAGTGTTGAATGCTGCTGATAAGCCTATCAGCAGCCATATGTGATGAATGCTGCTGATAAGCCTATCAGCAGCATTTGTACTTAGAATAATTTGGTAGCAATCAGTCTTTGGTTCTACAAAGGTGGGATTGAACACTCGAGGGTATACTTACAAAGGTTTCAAGGACGGTGACCCACCCAAGTTTGATGGGAACAAGGATTTAGTGGCTACGTTTGAATGGATTGAGAGGATGAACGGCGTAATCAACATCAGTGAGTGCCGACCTGACCAGGCCGTTAAGTATGTTGCTCATTCTTTCACCAACGAAGCACTAAGTTGGTGGAGAAACATTCAGAGGACAAAGTCGCCATATGCTCTTGGTAGAATGACATGGGAAGACCCGAAGAAGCTGATAATACAAAAGTTCTATCCCCAGAACGAAATTGATCGGTTGTAAAATGAATGCCTAAACTTCAAGGCTGGCTGCAAGACTCACCGCCAATATACTTCTAGGTTCAATGAACTGGCTCAACTAGTATCCCACCTGGTAGAAACTGAAGATCGTCTGATCAAATACTATGTTAAGGGTCTGCCATAGCGGGCCCGTGTCCATGTGAAAGCTAACCTACCCTCGACCTTTGAGTCGGTAGTGAATCTGAGCGGAATCGTCTACGACGATTACGCCAATGAAGACCCGGCACCTGAGACACAAAAAAGAAAGTGGGAGAACCCGTCTACGGGAATCAGAAAATGTACTGTAGCAACTGAGATTAAGAAACCAAGGTCAGATGAGTATGAAACTTGCAAGGAATGTGGGAGATAACATCTTGGAGAGTTCCGCGTTGGCACCACCATGTGCTACAAGTGCGGGAGGCTGGGGCACTTCTCCAAAGAATGCTTGAAGGACGTCAAGTGTCAAGTATGTGGAACATTTGGGCATCTGACGAAGAATTACAGGAAGGCCGGACAATCTGGTTCGGGGAAGGAGATGGCAGATGAAAAGGAATAGCCAAAAGCTAGGACCCGGGCTTATACCTTAACTGAGGAAGAAACAAGAGGAAACCCTGATGTCGTGTTAGGTACGTTCCTAGTTAATGATGAACATGCTGCAATTCTGTTTGATTCTGGTGCTAGTAAAAAATTTATATCAAATGCCTTTAGTAGTAAATTAGATTGCACTATCAACACCATAGTGAGGGTTTTTAGCGTACAAACCGTTGTTGGTAAAAATTCAGCGGTACTCTAAGTGACAGAAGATTGCGTAATAGAAATAGAGGGCCATAAGTTTCCTTCCAGATTATTCCTTCTGGCCTTAGGAGGATTTGATATAGTATTGGGCAAGGATTGGTTAGCTTCCAACGAATCTCAAATCATATGTAAACGAAAGATGATTCACCTCAAAACTACTAACGGCAGTCCGATTAAGGTTTACGGGGATTGGAATGGTACGATGCCAAACGTCATCTGGATGATCAAGGCCGAAAGTTACATGACGCGTGGTTGCGAAGCTTATCTGGAATATGTTATTGACGATAGAATGAAAACGAAAGAGCTCAAAGATGTACCTGTGGTGTGCAACTTTCCAGAAGTGTTCCCAGAGGACCTACCTGGCTTGCCACCCGATCGAGAAATAGAATTTTAGATTGACTTACTACCAGAAGCTGAGCCCATTGCTAAAGCACCCTACCGATTGGCTCCGTCAGAAATAAAAGAATTAATGACACAAGTAGAAGAACTAACTGAGAAGGGATTTATCAGACCGAGCATCTCACCATGGGGTGCTCCGATATTATTTGTAAAGAAGAAGGACGACAGCGTACACATGTGCATCGACTACCGTGAATTAAACAAACGAACACCGAAGAACAAATACCCGCTACCTAGAATAGACGATCTCTTTGATCAACTACAAGGTGCGAGTTGGTTCTCAAAGATCGATCTTAGGTCGGGATATCATCCATTGAAAGTGAGGGAGGAAGATGTACCAAAAACCGCGTTTCATACGCGTTATGGACATTATGAATTCCTCGTGATGTCCTTCGGACTAACCAACGCACCCACGGCGTTTATGGATTTATTGAACAGAGTGTGACGACCTATGCTAGATCGGTCAGTGATAGTTTTCATAGATGATATCCTCATCTATTCAAAGAACGAGGGTGATCACCATTGTCACCTAAGAGAAGTATTAGAAGTTTTGAAACAAGAAAAGTTGTATGCAAAATTCTCCAAATGCACATTCTAGCTCAAGAAAGTGCAATTCCTAGGTCATGTTATAAACCCAAACGGCATTATGGTAGATCCTGCAAAGATCGTAACAGTTAAAGAATGGAGCGTCCCGAAAACACCAACAGAAATACGAAGTTTCTTGGTACTTGTAGGTTACTATCGGAGATTCATTCAGGATTTCTCGAGAATAGCCTCGCCATTGACAAAGCTAACGTGTAAAGAAATGAAGTTTGAATGGGGTCCAACCCAAAACAATGCATTCTAGGAATTGAAAACACGATTAACCCAAGCTCCAATCTTGACTTTACCCGAGGGAAACGAAGGCTTGGTAGTCTACTCTGATGCTTCGGATCAAGGATTGGGTTGTGTACTTATGCAATGAGGAAAAGTAATTGCTTACGCATCATGACAGTTAAAGATCCACGAGGTTAACTACCCGACTCATGATCTAGAATTGGCAGCGGTAGTTTTCGCATTAAAGATATGGAGACACTATCTGTACGAGGTTATGTAGAACCAAAGACTGATTGCTACCAAATTATTCTAAGTACAAATGTTGATGATAGGCTTATCAGCAGCATTCAACACATATGGCTGCTGATAGGCTTATCAGCATCATTCAACACATGTTGCTGCTGATAGGCTTATCAGCAGCATTCAACACTTGTTGCTGCTGATAGGCTTATCAGCAGCGTTCAACACAAGTTGCTGCTGATAGGCTTATCAGCAGCATTATTCTCATTCTTGCTGCTGATAGCTATGTTCCTTGAAGACAAATCGTTGTAGCTGACTATCCATGCCAAGCTTCACTGACAACTTTCTGCAAAAGCAACTGACACACTCAAAGCAGAAGGAACCTCAATGGTGCAACCAATGACGGACGACAATGCTCTTCCCCGAGCATGCAAACAGTGATGAATAAAGTAAACGCTTCAATAAAGTTAGCTAGTTTAGCTTTAACGTGTATTATTAGCTTTTGTATAAAAGATCAACGGTCTGTGTTCGATCTGATCCTTAGAATCAAGGGTCTGTCTTGATTCTAAGTTAGTATAAATACTGCGTAAACACTTCATTGTAAGTGTGCTTCTTCACAGAGTTTTCATTTGTAATCGTTTATTCACTAAGCTTAATACAACAGTGATCTTACTAGTATTCTTTCTGTTTGTTCGATTACATTTGTGTAGTTGTTATTGTTTCCGCCAATTTCAACTAAGAATATAACCATCTTGTAATTTCACGATCCTACAAGTGGTATCAGAGCTTTGGCTCAGATTAAACAAACTCACACTTGTTTAATCACTTCTGGTTCTATTCTAAACTCTCTCTTTGATCAAGTCACCCAAAATCACAAAACAAAAATGGCACAAAGCAATGGTTTTGAAGACATCGACAGCATCAACCGACCACCAAGGTTGGTATCTGGAGAAGACTACGACATGTGGAAAAATCGCATGGAAAGCTTCTTCTGCTATCAGGAGTACGGAATGTGGAAATCCACCAGGGATGGACCATACACTCCCATGGTGGCATCGGCGACTCTGGAGAACCAACAGTTCCAAAGGATCCCTCCAAGTACTCAGAAGAGGATATCAAGAAAATGGAGGTAGACTTCAAGGCACTAGGAGCTATCCAAATGTGCCTTCCGAATGAAGTCTTTCATAACTTCAGAAGTTACAAAACAGCTAAGGAGCTGTGGGAGGCCCTCGAAAAGATGTTTGCTGGATCTGAGGAAATTAAGGAAAACAGAAGAGACAACCTCAAGCCGCAGTACGAAAACTTCATCTGGAAGGAAGGTGAGTCTCTAACTGTTTTATATAACAGATATACTTATCTTGTAGGTGAGTTGCAGTGCTCAAAAGTGAAGTTGGAGAATGAAGACATTCTTAAAAAATTCATCAGATCTCTACCTAGTTGCTGGACACTCTACACAGTGTCCATCAGAAGAACTAAGAATCTGAAGACTCTTCAGATGACTGAGCTATTTAGTATGCTCAAAACCTATGAATTAGAAATGATTCAGGCCAAGGAAAGGAGCTCAAGCTACCAAACAGCCTCCACATCCAACACCACCTCATCTGTTTTTCACTCTGAGCACTCAGGCCCCAGTACTAACAATTACTATCCTCCCATAGTCACACATCCTCAAACTCCCACCTCTAAAACAAACACATCACCATTTCTCCTTGAAGCTCCTTCTCAAGCCTCAACCACTGCTGCTTTTGTTTCTGAAAACTCAAGCAACATGTACTTTATCAAGGAGGATCTTGAGTGCTTCCATCCAGATGATCTAGAAGAAATGGATATACAGCACTCGTATGCCATGCTCTCCATAAGAGCAAAACGGTTCTACTCTAGAACCGGAAGACCCATTCCAAGCAACAGCTCAAACACCAGAGTTGGCTTGGATAAAAGCAAATTAAAATGTTACAACTGTAACCAACTGGGTCATTTTGCTAGAGAATGCAAGGCACCTAGGGCAAACCCAACAGCTCACCAAACCCAACCAAGACATCAACAGCAACAAGCTACTCCTCCAGCTCAAACTGTAGCTTGTGCAGCTGTTGGAACATCTGACTTTGACTGGAGCTTCCAGTATGAAGACCTGCCTACTAACAACCAAGCTCTTATGGTAGACACAACTGAGATACCGCCCCAGGTATATGAACATCTATGTTCCCAAGCCTGTATTGATAAGGTTTTAGGCTACAGAAAGCACAATCAAAACCTAATAGATCAAAATGAAGAGTTTCACCAAATGAAATCTGAATTCAAATAGGTCGAAGACAGTTACAAAGAAAAAATTAACTGCCTAAAGAAAGAGATTTCATCATTAAAACATGATAAACCAATCTTGAAACTCAGATTGATGATCTACTGGCCAGATTAAAAGCTACCAGAGCAGAATTGGCAGAACAAAAGGTTCATGTCGACAAATATGAATTTGCATCCAAAAAGCTGCAAAGACTTTTGGATGCTCAAATTCATGAAAAGGTAAAAACTGGTGTGGGGTATCATGCTGAACAATATCAAGCTGTTGCACCTCCTGCTGACTACGTGACCATTCATGCACCAAGCTTCAATCTGGCAAAACTTGATATGGCCAACAGAAATCTTGATCCTTCTAAGGATGAATCTTTGGCACAAGAATACACTACCTCATCAGAGTCTGATTCAACTTATTCAGACTCCACTGAAGCAAGTAAAGCTTCATCTCCTCCTACTCCTCCAGCCACTCTGACTAAAAATGAAGTCCATTCAGCACAAGTACCAGCCATGTCAGTACCAGTACCTACACCTTTCAAACAAATCAAAATTAGCTATCCTCCAGAAGGAAGGAAGCTAAACACTGAAAAGGGCCAGTCCTCAACTTCAGTCCAACCAAGGAAGGTGTTCGACATATGTCATGCGCCTGGAGAGAGGGTTCCATATGTTCAAAAGACATTAGAAGAAGCTACATTTGAGCACAACAAAGCTCACCCTGGGAACTTCAAAGACCTTTTCAAAAGAAAGGATTATGTGTATCTTTCAAGGGATAAACTGGCAAAATCATGTTTTGTCTGTGGAAAATATAACCACACTGCCAGCACCTGCTTCTACTACCTACAGCAGCAAAGAAACCTCAAGCAACATGCTTTTGAGAAGACAAAGAAGAACAAACAGGTAAGAAGTTTTGAAGCTAAAACAACTCAATTCAGAAAATCTCTTTCTCCACCAAGGGAGCAGTTGTCAAAACCTCAACAATCTTGCATCATCTGTGGAGAATCAGACCACTTTGCTGCAAACTGTAAGTTTAACCCTTTCAACTAGATTCTTCATCAAGCCCCTCAAAGAAAAAGGGTAAAGAAGGATCAACATACATCGGTTGTTAGTCCATTTAAGCCCAAGAAAATGAAGCAGAAGCTTTCAGCAGCAACCAAATCTGCTGCTGATAACCTAACAAAGTCCGCAGCAAAATCTGCTGCTGATAAGGCAAAGCTATCAGCAGCAAAAGTGTCCACTGCTGATAAGGCAAGATCCAAGGCAAAGCCTTCAACAGCAACAAAGTCTGCAGCTGCTCCATTAAAATCATCAGATACAACGTCTGCTGCTGAAAAGACAAAGAAAGCTGGAAAACCACCAACTCAACAATGGAAGGTAAAGAAAACACCAAGCATCATCATCGGTTAAGCTGAATGCATCTATCTTCTGTTGTAAATATGTCTGTCTAATGTTGTAAATAAAAGTTATAAGTCAGCAGCATCCTTTTTGGCTACTAACAGGTCTGATCCTCTGCAGCAAAGGATTTGCCTCTGACTGCCTTAAGTTATCAGCAGGAACAAGTTTCCTGCAGATAGCTTTAAGGCCATTAGCACCAACATCCCTGCTACAGATCATTGCATCTATCAGTAGCAATTAAATTTGCTGCTAACAGACTTAACCTTCAGCAGCAACCAAAGTTGCAGCGGACATGCTTATTCATCCACAGCAACCAAGTTTGCTGCTGATGAGTAAACTTAAGTCCAAATTAACATTTACCCGCTGTAAAAGAAATTAACGTCAGTCTTTACCATGACTGTCTCGGTGTATTACAGCTGTAACAATGAAAAGTAAATAAGGTTGTACTGTACAAGTCATTCTGCTTTTTCTCTCATCTGCCGCTATAAGAACAAATCAAATTTTCCTTACCACCTCTTCACATTCAATTCAACCCTAACCAACCATCACTTTCACCCTAAGTCCCCACCACATTCAAAGCTCTCTTTATTCTTCATACTCTCAAGTCTCCACCATATTCAAATCATCCCTCCAAAATCAAACGACTATGGCAGATATCAACAACCCAGATGATAAGTTCTCCACATACCATAACCTAACATCATACCTTACCAAAGGAAAGAAATCCGATGGTTTTGACGATATGATCGATTTCTTATGTCGATCAAAGATCTACTTTGCCCTCACCACCAACCCTACCATATATATCCCTCATATGGAGGATTTCTGGAGTACCGCCGTTTACTCAACCGAACAGGGGATTCCCCAAATCAAAGCCAAAGTAGACGGCAAGAATATCACCATCTTGGAAGCTACACTCAGAAAACATCTTAAGCTTCAAGATGAGGGAGCAGCCATCTCATACTCGAAGGACGAATACATGAGGACCTTTATCTCCATTGGATACACTGGAAATCAAACCGAGTATACGATCGAGAAGGCGTTGATGGGCCCTCCATGGAAGTATCTCTGCCACACTCTTCTCCAATGCATATCTCAGAAGAGGAGTGGATGGCATCAGGTGAGCTCTGCACTGGCCTCCGCCTTCCATGGTATGGTCACTAACCAAGGCTTCAACTTTGCACATCTCATTTTTTAGGGTTTGCGATATAACCTTCAAGAGGGTGCAAAACAACAATTTTTCATGTACCCAAGATTCCTGCAGGAAGTTTTCAATCAAGAACTAAAAGATCTTTCAAAACCTTCAAGAATCTACATCATGTTGGGTCATAAAAATAACATTTTTCAAAGCATGAGAACTGTTTCCAAAAAGTTCTCAGGGGTCAACGTTCCATTGTTATCTACAATGCTGAACGTCCAAAGTACCCCGGGTGACAGTTCAGCAATCCCGGCTGATACTGATCCCACACCCTCCACCTCACATCCTGAACAACAATCTGCATCCACCGTTCGAACCCCTGTGCATACTACTAAGGATGCACAGGCATAAAAATTACTTACACCTCTTTTGGATGTTATTGTTCAACCGGAACACAGAGCCCCGGTTGCAACAACATATACTAGAAAAGGGGCAAGAGAACTCCTTCTTCTCTTGCCTCCAAGGCCCAAACCCAACCTAACAGCCCTCACTCAGAATCACAACATTCTGGTGAGAATATCATAAGGGAAAGCCACATTATTAGGGAGACTCCTTCGGATGTCTCTCTATTAGGATCAGGATCACTTCCCGGATCCGTAGAACAGCCCCCTGAGCACTTCCTTTCTCTTCTGAACTTAAGTGTTGAGGAACCTGATCAAGATGATGTACCTTCTCCAACTACCACTATCTCGGAGGTACTGATTGATCTTGCTTCCAACACACCCAACCCAAGTTCATCTACCTTGAAGGTCCACTCTCGGAGTTATGAAAGAGTGGATGTGGAAGAGGCTGTCACTACTGTTGGCCCGTCAAATGACCAGGAGGACAGTGACAACAGTATTAAGACCTCAACCACGGCAACTCACAGTGAGGATGTTTCTTTGGAAACTCCCCTCACTGAGAGGAATCCCAGGCGCCAAGAAACCATGGGTGATGGGGATGAAGAGGCTAGGCCTAAGGCCCCATCTGGGTCCAAGGATTCCACAAATGTGGATGAGGACAGACTGAAACTTCATAACTTGGAATTGACGGCCAGGGTGGCTATGCTAGAGGCTGAAGTGTCCAAACTAAGACACCAAGTCTCTATGCATGAAGCCCATCAATGCCCAACTTTAGCCACTCCCTCTCTTGTATCAGTAGGCACCCAAACTGATGCTTACCTGTCTACTGATGCAACCAAAAAGGGGGAGATGGTCTCAATGGAAGAAGACACAGACAGTTTTGACGACTGGATTCAAGAGCAGGTTGTAAATCAAAGCTCATTATTCAAGCCGGCTTTTGTACAAGTTCATGACTTGCCAGTCTCAGATAACGAAGAAGAAGAGACATCTGAAGACTGGAAGTTGGTCGTCAGGGCTGTTGATGAAATGCTAAATGATGCTGAAGACACAGAACAAACAAATACATCATTCAACATTCTTCCTGAAGCAGCAGCCATCATAAGTCAATCCATTACCCCCCAACTCTTTCAAACTACACAGAAGCTAGAATTTGACTCCATTCTAGCTTGGGGGTATGATGGATCAGCTGAGAGATTTTGGATTGGATGGGAGTTTAGTGGTGTAGAAGAGCTAAACTAGAACTCTCTCAATGCCCTCCAAGTCCTACAACTGCATTTAACTAACTGCATCAACACTTCATCAGATCTCTCAGCAGAACTTGCCATTGGCAGGTTCCATGACTTGATGGAGGATAAACTACCCCACTTCAAAAGACTAATACAAACAGCAAAACGGGTAGCTTATCCTGAATCTTCGGTAGCAGCAGAAAGAAGACCGACTCTTAGAAGACTTGACATTATAAGGAGTAGTCTTCTCACTAACGAAGAAATTTGATGCTTATGAAGATTTATGTACTCCTTCATTGTCAAAGACTTAGATGTGCTGGGATGGACAAGCACTAAGTCTCTTGACCACACCTTCTTACTAAGCAACGGCTCCTCTCTCACCATCAATACCAGGAACATCTTGTCACTTCCTACAGATTTTCTCTACAAGATCTTTCAACTCAGGGCAAATATCTGCAATGTCAACTCACTTGAAAGCCAGGCAATGATAGCTACTGTCAGAGCCAAACTTGAACAAGTAGGAAGAATTACTGAGGCAGCATATGTGTCAAACTCTGACACTGATACTGACTCAGCTTCCCCTCGAGTAGACATCTGTACTGCAGCATATGAGTCAAGATCAACTATCAAAGAAATGCTGAAAGAAGTCACAAGTCCTGAGTGCAAATCGAATGAGGCCAATGACCTTCCCATGTTCACATCCCAAATTGCCAATGAAGCTGAGGCAGAGATCCCAATAGCAGCACCATCATCTGCTGTTGTGGTCAGTGAAGTTGAAGCAGAGGCATCCAATGTAAACAAAGGAAATGGAATCATGACAGATGAAGATGAAGAGAGGTTGCTAAAAGAGAAAAGAGAGAGGAAAGAGAAAAGAAGAAGAAGAGAAGAAGAGGAGATGGCTGACATTACAAAGGCTCAAGAAAGAAAAACAATCATTCTCCTAAGAGAACAAACCATCCAGCTGTATGCTAGACAACTGGATGAACTGAAAAGAAAGATTCCTGCAGTTAACCAGATTGAAGAAGATGCAGCTCTTGCTCTTCAACTGCAGGAACAATTCAACAGAGAAAAGGAAGAATTGGAGAAGAAGAAGAAGAAAGAAGAAGCTAAGTTCAGAATAACCGATTCTGAACTAGCTAAAGAAATGAGGGAGGAGTGGGTAAAGACTCTAGTCTCTCAAGGTGAGGATGCAGACTACCTTGAGAAACTATCAAATAAAGAAGTCTACAGAGCCTACATGGGTCAGCAAGGTCAATTGGCAAAGAAGAAACAGGCTGAAGAAGAAGAAAAAGTCAAACAACAGTCCAAAAAGACCATTTCCTTTAATAAACGGACCCATGAAGAAAGGAAGGTCATGATTGACTTCCTTAAGGATAGAGGAGAGAATGGAAAGAGGCTAGGTCCTATGAACTTCATGAACCTACAAGCCCTCTACTTCAAAGTTAAAAAGGATGAGGAAGAAAGAGTGGGCAAAAAGGGCTCCAAGAAAAGGGTACCTATTCAGGAAGAAGGAGAAACAAAAGCAAAGAAACCCAAGCCTTCTCCCTCACCTACCTCTTCCTCAGTCCAGCAACTTTCCACTCTCCTCCCCAAACCTTCCACTCCTCCACCCAAAAAGTCCAAACCATCTCACCCAGCCCCCACTCATCAACAGCCTCCCTTGAAGAAATCCCTAAACCAGAAGACTCAAGACACATAGTTGATTGGGTCTATAATCCACAGGATCAAAGGTTAGAGATCTTCAGGGGGAGAACTGAAAGAAGAATATCTAACTACAGATCTGTTGATGAAATTCTGCAATTGCCAGATTCAGATCTTGGCAGAATTCTGGAGCTAGGTGAAGCTCATGAGCCTGCATATGAGAGTGGGAAACTTCTTGTGCTAGCAATCAAACACTACTTCAACCCTAGCAAAGATGTGATCATTGACATCAAACCACTCAAGTCCCACTCTCCATTTGTAAGTTGGTCCTATAATGCTGATTTGGACGGGTTCACCTTAACTGATGTAAGGAAGCAGAAGATGAGATGTTCAAGCAAAACAATCTACAAAATGCCAAATAAAGACATCAAGACTCTGTCTGCACTTCCACTGAACAATCCCAACAAGGATCCAAGAGGCTATGAGGTTGAAAGGATAGTCAGCCACATGCAAAAGCTTCAGTAGCAAAGTGATTAGAAGAATTTTTGTTGCATCAGTCTAGGGGGAGTTTGTAGAACCAAAGACTGATTGCTACCAAATTATTCTAGGTACAAATGCTGCTGATAGGCTTATCAGCAGCATTCAACACATATGGCTGCTGATAGGCTTATCAGCAGCATTCAACACATGTTGCTGCTGATAGGCTTATCAGCAACATTCAACACTTGTTGCTGCTGATAGGCTTATCAGCAGCGTTCAACACAAGTTGCTGATAGGCTTATCAGCAGCATTATTCTCATTCTTGCTGCTGATAGCTATGTTCCTTGAAGACAAATCGTTGCAGCTGACTATCCATGCCAAGCGTCACTGACAACTTTCTGCAAAAGCAACTGACACACTCAAAGCAGAAGGAACCTCAATGGTGCAACCAATGACGGACGACAATGCTCTTCCCCGAGCATGCAAACAGTGATGAATAAAGTAAACGCTTCAATAAAGTTAGCTAGTTTAGCTTTAACGTGTATTATTAGCTTTTGTATAAAAGATCAACGGTCTGTGTTCGATCTGATCCTTAGAATCAAGGGTCTGTCTTGATTCTAAGTTAGTATAAATACTGAGTAAACACTTCATTGTAAGTGTGCTTCTTCACAGAGTTTTCATTTGTAATCGTTTATTCACTAAGCTTAATACAACAGTGATCTTACTAGTATTCTTTCTGTCTGTTCGATTACATTTGTGTAGTTGTTATTGTTTCCTCCAATTTCAACTAAGAATATAACCATCTTGTAATTTCATGATCCTACAAGTTAAATATACCATTTTCTCCGATCAGAAGAACCTCAAGTACTTTTTCGAACAAAAGGAATTAAACATGAGGCAAAGAAGATGGTTATAGATACTAAAGGACTATGATTGCAAGATATTGTTTAGAACCAAAGACTGATTGCTACCAAATTATTCTAAGTACAAATGCTGCTGATAGGCTTATCAGCAGCATTCATCACATATGGTTGCTGATAGGCTTATCAGCAGCATTCAGCACATATTGCTGCTGATAGGCTTATCAGCAGCATTCAACACTTGTTGCTGCTGATAGGTTTATCAGCAGCGTTCAACACAAGTTGCTGCTGATAGGCATATCAGCAGCATTATTCTCATCTCTGCTGCTGATAGCTTTATTCTCTGAAGACCAAACGTTGCAGCTGACTATCCATGTGAAGCGCCTCTGACACCTTTCTGCCAAAGCAACTGCTACACTCCAAGCAGAAGGAACCTCACTGGTGCAACAAATAAAGGACAATAACGCGCTTCTCCAAGCATGCAAACAATGATGCCTAAGAAGACGTTTCAGTAAAGTTAACTAGATTAGCCTTTACGTGTAATTTAGATTAATAAACAAGATCAACGGCTTGTGTTAGATCTGATCCTTAGAATCAAGGGTCTGTCTTGATTCTAAGTTACTATAAATACTGTGTAAACACTTCATTGTAAGCGTGCTTGCTGTGCTTTCATAGTGCTTCTTGATAGTGTTTTACTTGTAAACTTGTAATCTCAGAAGTCTAATACAACAATGCATTTATCAGTATTCTTGCTGTTTACTTGTTTACTTCGTTGGTTGTTATTGTTTTCGCCAATATCAACTAAAATAGAATCACCTTGTAATCTTACGATCCTACAAGTGGTATCAGAGCATATTCACGGTATGATAACTGGGGCGGGTTTCAATTTTTCCCACCTCATTCTTGAAGGTTTGAGATACAACCTTCAAGAAGGGGTGAAATCACAGTTCTTCATGTACCTAAGATTCTTGCAGGAAGTGTTCAACATTGAGCACCAAGATCTTTCAAAAACTGCAAGAATCTACTCAATTTTGGGACATAAGAACAATATTTTTCAAAGTATGAGAACAGTTTCATCAAAGTTCTCAGGGGCCGATGTTCCATTGTTGTCTACAATGTTGAACACGCACAGTGCCCAGGGTGACAGTTCAGCAAACCCAGCTGATACTGATCCCACACCCTCCACCTCACTGCCACAAACTCAAACTGCTGCTTCCCTTGATCGAACCCCTGTGCATTCTACTGAGGATGTACAGGCACATAATTTACTCAACTACAGTTTGATTGCTCAACCGGAACACAGGGCCCCGGTTGCAGCCAAATATACAAGGAAGAGGGGCAAGAGAACTCCTTCTTCTCTTGCCTCCAAGGCCCAAACCCAAGCCAACATCCCTCACTCAGAATCACAACATTCTAGTGAGAATATCATAAGGGAAAGCCACACTGTTAGGGAGACTCCTTCGGAAGTCTCTCTATTAGGATTAGGATCACTTCCCGGATCCATAGAACAGCCCCTTGAGCCATTCCTATCTTCTTTGGACTTAAGTGTTGAGGAACCTGACCAAAGTGATGTACCTTCTCCAACTACCACTATCAAGGAGGTACTGATTAGTCTTGCTTCCGAAACACCCAACCCAAGTTCTTCACCCTTGAAGGTCCACTCTAGGAGTACTGAAAGAGTGGATGTGGAAGAGGCTGTCACTACTACTGGTCTATCAAATGACCAGGAGGACAGTGACAACATCTTTAAGTATCACACCCCCAAAATCCACTAACGGAGTTTTACCGTTTAGGAGCGTGACATAACAGGATCTCAGTCATTAGTTACGTTGAACGACTCTATATGAGTTTAATAAAAACTACTAGTATTGCTCATAGTCACGATGCAACACTAGTAATGAAAATACCGATTTAATGTAAGACTTGCGGAAGCGAAAAGTTAAATGAAAAACATGCGCCAAAACAGTTGCGCCAAAATAAACAATTCAAAGATAATTAAAATAAATAATTCTTGAGTTTGCAAATGATAGACTTCGTATGCATGCATGCCTTAGCTCGTGCTTGTACCTTAATTACCTGAGAAAACATGCTAAAACGTGTCACCACTAGGTTGGTGAGTTCACAGGTTTCAATGTTTGTAAAGTTTACTAGATAATACCGTATTCAATTATATCATAGGTAGCTAACCTAGTACATGTTACTAAAGCGTTTCGACACCGAAGCTGACTGTTTGTATGTTTGAACTGCCTTCCACCATGACTATCACAATCAATGGTAAATGTTTAGGTAAATGTTATACCCGTTCGACTACCTGTCGTGTTAGCGCGACTAACGCGGGTGGGGCTTGTCAGTGCCCAGTAGTACTACTCAAGATTTCCTCGCTTACCCATATACTAACGGTTCGATAAGTAAGGACTTTCGTGATATGTTTGCGCTTAGTACACAAGTGATATAAAAGAAACGTAAGATCTAAATGTTCGTACCCATGTTTTCTCCCCCAAGTTTAAAACGTAAGAAAAGGGGCCGTGAAACTCACCTTAGAGTATGTGCGTAAGAAAGCGAATCTAAAATGCTTAACGACTAACTGCCACCTATAAACACCGGTTTATAAGTGTATGTTCGTGCTAGTTGATACAAACCCTAAGTATCCAAACAATCCCATTGTTTAAGTGTTTGAAAAGAGTTTACAAGTTTGACTCATGTTTGACCCATGTTTGACCAAGTTTGACTATGTTTGACCAAGTTTGACTAAGTTTGACCAAGTTTGACCCGACGACCCGTTGGTGACCCGATTAATGATTTAACGTTTGTTCAGTACAATACTTCTATATTATACACAAATGATCATGCTGTAACACTTAGAAACAAATCCTAATTGTTCAAATCAAACAAGCATGATTTCCGAAAATAGAAAGTTTCCAAAAATAGCAGGTTTCCAAAAATAGCAGGTTTCTATAAATAGAAAGTATGTTCGGGATTTGTGTCTCGTGAAATCATCATTGTTAATATGCTTGTAAGACTACTATAACATGTTCAAGATCATCATATCACATAACCATTGCATAGAACTTAACATGTATATCACAATTCCAAGTAAAGTTTCCATCTTTAGTAACCTACGACTAGCATGCGTGATTTCAAACACCTAACACGTTACAACAGGTTATTATGTCCTATCTATCATGTACCAATCATCAACCATATCAAGCATGTATAAATAACAAGTGTTAACCATTTTTAACAATTAAAGTTTCCTTATTTGGAAAGTTTGTAAAACCGGGTTATGCATTCAAAATCTGATTTCACAATTCATCTAACCATGTATCAACTAGCTCATCATCCTCACCATGTCTAGCATGCAAGTTAGAAAACCTAAAAAGTTTCCTTTTTTTAGTAACTTGTCCATTACACGCTCAAATCCCAAAATTAACACATCAAATCGATTCTAAATCTTTCAACTAATATAATTACAACTATACAAATCATAATCCACGTCTAGCATGCGATTCCTATTCTTCACATAATAAAAAATATTCAATTTTTAACAAGTTACTAACCACACGGATCTAGGGTTTTGCAAATAACCATAAAATCAACAAATACATGCAAAACAATAACAAAGTTAACATTTTTATTATAAAATTTCATGTTTGGATGAACTAGGGTTTGATATAAAATTTAGGGATCAAAAAGTGACGGAATTTAACGAAACGACTTACGTAGAAACGTTAGGAATGTCGAGAGGAGTCCAAATACGCGTTCAATTGCGAGATCGGAGATCGAATCGATGGTGCTTTGGGGTGTTCTTGCTTCGGTCGACTTGAGGGTGAGTGGGGTGAGGTCGCGACGATAGTGGGGTGGGGGTTAGGGTTTATGTTTATCTTTTTTTTTTTTAAACTTATCCTTATCTAATAGTTAATGGGTTTTAAGATGGGCTTTTAGCTTAATTAAAGCCCATAAGCTCTAATTAATTAATTACTAACTCAATTAATAATTAAGACATTCTATTTTTATTTTTATAAAAACACTAACTTTTATAAAAATACTAAATACGATTTACACACGATAAACACGTACGAAAACGATAATATTCACATAATTCACGAAATCACATAAAATCACATAAGTTTCATAATTTATATTAAATATAAATTATTAAATGTTCATAATGTTAATTTCGATTAATCACCAACGTTCCGGGTTAGACTCGAGTGCGATTCGATGTGTGCGAACTAACTGACACATTTAATTAATCCTAATTAAATGCAATGTACGTGCGACTAACTGAGATAACTGAGTTTGTAACGAAAAATGTTTGAACTAACGAGGTTTGAGTTAACGGAGTTAACCTGAAAATGTCGGATGTCACATTAAGACCTCAACCACGGCAACTCATGGTGAGGGTGTTTCCCTGGAAACTCCCCTCACTGAGAGGAATCCCAGGCGCCAAGAAACCTCGGGCGATGGGGATGCTGAGGCTCGGCCTACGGCCCCATCTGGGTCCAAGGATTCCACAACTGTGGATGAGGACAGACTGAAACTTCATAACTTGGAATTGACGGCCAGGGTGGCTATGCTAGAGGCTGAAGTGTCCAAACTAAGACACCAAGTCTCTATGCATGAAGCCCATCAATGCCCAACTTTAGCCACTCCCTCTCTTGTATCAGTAGGCACCCAAACTGATGCTTACCTGTCTACTGATGCAACCAAAAAGGGGGAGATGGTCTCTATGGAAGAAGATACAGACAGTCTTGACGACTGGATTCAAGAGCAGGTTGTACTTCAGAGCTCACTATTTAAGCCGGCTTTTGTACAAATTCATGACTTGCCAGTCTCAGATAACGAAGAAAAAGGGACATTTGAAGACTGGAAGTTGGTCGTCAGGGCTGTTGATGAAATGCTGAATGATGCTGAAGACACAAAACAAACAAATACATAATTCAGCATCCTTCCTGAATCAGCAGCCATCATTGGTCAATCCTCAACCCCCCAACTATTCAGATCATCAAAGAAGCTAGAATTTGACTCCATTCTAGCTTGGGGGTATGATGGATCAGCTGAGAGGTTTTGGATTGGATGGGAGTTCAGCGGAGTAGAAGAGCTGAACTGGAACTCTCTCAATGCCCTCCAAGTCCTACAGCTATACGTATCAAACTGCATCAACAACTCAGCAGATCTTTCAGCAGAACTTACCATTGGCAGGTTCTATGACCTGATGGAGGATAATCTACCCAGGCTCCAAAGATTCCTACAAGCAGCACATCGGGTAGCTTATCCTGAATCCTCGGCGGCCGCAGAAAGGAGACTGACTCCTAGCAATCTTGAAATAACAAGGAGCAGTCTTCTCATTGAAGAAGAAGTTCTGGGCCTTCGAAGATTCCTGTATGCCTTCCTGGTCAAGGACTTGGACTTGCTAGGTTGGGTGAGCACTAAGTCCCTTGACCACACTCTTCTGCTCAGCAACGGCTCCTCTCTCATCATCAACACCAGGAACATCCTTCAGCTGCCCTCAGACTTCCTATTCAAGATTTTTCAGCTCAGTGCCAACATCTGCAATATTAACTCATTAGAGAGCCAGGCAATGATGGTCACCATCAAAGCCCATCTTGAAAAAGAAGGACCGATTCCTCAGGAAGAGTCTGTGTCAACTTCTGATACTGACTCCAACTCAGATACTCCAAAAGTTGAAGCCACATCTGTAGCATCTGGCACAAGATCTTCACTTAGGGATCAACTGAGGGAAATAGAAGGTCCTGAGTATCAACTTGATGAAGACAGTGATCGTCCCTTGTCAATTCCTCAATTTGCCAATGAAGCTGAGGCAGAGATCCCAATAGCAGCATCATCATCTGCTGTTGTGATCAGTGAAGCTGAAGCAGAGGCATCCAATGTAAACAAATGAAAGGGAATCATGACTGATGAAGATGAAGAGAGGTTGCTAAAAGAGAAAAGAGAGAGGGAATAGAAAAGAAGAAGAAGAGAAGAAGAGGAGATGGCTGACATGAAAAAGGCTCAAGAAAGAAAAACAGCCATTCTCCTAAGAGAACAAACCATCCAGCTGTATGCTAAACAGCTGGATGAACTAAAAAGAAAGATTCCTGCAGTTGACCGGATTGAAGAAGATGCAGCTCTTGCTCTTCAACTACAGGAACAATTCAATAGAGAAGAGGAAGAATTGGAGAAGAAGAAGAAAGAAGAAGCTAAGTTCAGAATAACCGATTCTGAACTAGCTAAAGAAATGAGGGAGGAGTGGATAAAGACTCTAGTCTCTCAAGGTGAGGATGCAGACTACCTTGAGAAACTATCAACTAAAGAAGTCTACAGAGCCTTCATGGGTCAGCAAGGACAGTTGGCAAAGAAGAAAAAGGCTGAAGAAGAAGAAGAAAAAGCCAAACAACAGTCCAAAAAGACCATTGCCTTTAATAAACGGACCCATGAAGAAAGGAAGGTCATGATTGACTTCCTTAAGGCTAGAGGAGACAGTGGAAAGAGGCTAGGTCCCATGAATTTCATGAACCTGCAAGCCCTCTACTTCAAAGTTAAAAAGGATGAGGAAGAAAGACTAGGGAAGAAAGACTCCAAGAAAAGGGTACTTATCAAAGAAGAAGAAAAACCAAAGACAAAGAAACCCAAGCCTTCTCCCTCACCTACCTCTTCCTCAGTCCATCATCCTTCCACTCTCCTCCCCAAACCTTCCACTCCTCCACCCAACAAGTCCAAATCATCCTACCCAGCTCCCACTCATCAACAGCCTCCCTTGAAGAAATCCAAATCCTCATCTGAACCTGAAGACTCAAGAAACATAGTTGAATGGGCCTATAATCAACAGGATCAAAGGTTTGAGATCTTCAGGGGGAGAACTGAAAGAAGAAGATCTACATACAGGTCTGTTGATGAGGTTCTGCAACTACCAGATTCAGACCTAAGAAGAATTTTGGAGCTGGGTGAAGCTCATGAGCCTGCAAATGAGAGTAGGAAACATCTTATGCTAGCAATCAGACATTACTTCAACCCTAGCAAAGATGTGGTCATGAATATCAAACCACTCAAGTCCCACTCTCCATTTGTATCTTGGTCCTACAATGCTGTTTTGGATGAGTTCACTCTGATTGATGTAAAGAAGCAGCAGATGAGATGTTCAAGCAAAGTAATCTACAAAATGCCACACAAAGACATCAAGACTCTGTCTGAACTTTCACTGAACAATCCCAGCAAGGATCCAAGAGGCTATGAGGTTGAAAGGATAGTCAGCCACATGCAAAAGCTTCAGCAGCAAAGTAATTAGAAGAATTTTGGTTGCATCAGTCTAGGGGGAGTTTGTAGAACCAAAGACTGATTGCTACCAAATTATTCTAAGTACAAAAGCTGCTGATAGGCTTATCAGCAACATTCATCACATATGGCTGCTGATAGGCTTATCAGCAGCATTCAGCACATATTGCTGCTGATAGGCTTATCAGCAGCATTCAACACCTGTTGCTGCTGATAGGTTTATCAGCAGCGTTCAACACAAGTTGCTGCTGATAGGCATATCAGCAACATTATTCTCATCTCTGCTGCTGATAGCTTTATTCTCTGAAGACCAAACGTTGCAGCTGACTATCCATGTGAAGCGCCTCTGACACCTTTCTGCCAAAGCAACTGCCACACTCCAAGCAGAAGGAACCTCACTGGTGCAACCAATAAAGGACAATAACGCGCTTCTCCAAGCATGCAAACAATGATGCCTAAGAAGACGTTTCAGTAAAGTTAACTAGATTAGCCTTTGCGTGTAATTTAGATTAATAAACAAGATCAACGGCTTGTGTTAGATCTGATCCTTAGAATCAAGGGTCTGTCTTGATTCTAAGTTACTATAAATACTGTGTAAACACTTCATTGTAAGCGTGCTTGCTGTGCTTTCATAGTGCTTCTTGATAGTGTTTTACTTGTAAACTTGTAATCTCAGAAGTCTAATACAACAGTGCATTTATCAGTATTCTTGTTGTTTACTTGTTTACTTTGTTGGTTGTTATTGTTTCCGCCAATATCAAATAGAATAGAATCACCTTGTAATCTTACGATCCTACATATTGTACCATCCAGGCAAGGCAAATGGCTGACACCTTAAGTAGAAAGGAAGAGTCGGCACCTATCCGGATTAAGGCATGTCAACTAATTATAACACCAGATTTGATGAACGAAATAGCAAAAGCACAAGACGAAGCATTGATATAGAGGAATGTTAAACGAGAAAGAATAGTAGTACAACAAAGGAATCTGGATACTAATGCATACGGAGTACAAACACGGTTTGGCCGGATATGGATACCCAAGATTGGTGAACTTAGAGCCAAAATCCTCGATGAGGCCCATAAGTCTCGCTATTCTATCCACCCCGGGACGAACAAGATGTATCAAGACTTGAAGAAAGAGTACCGGTGGCATGGCATGAAGAATGATGTGAGTGAATACGTGAACAAGTGCCTCACATGTTCACTAGTCAAGACTGAACACCAGAAACCATGCGGCAAAATGCAACCCCTACCGATACCGGAATGGAAATGGGAAGATATCACAATTTACCAAGCCACCGTGAACAACTAAAGGCAATGCCACCATTTGGGTGATCGTCAATGCTTGATGAAAAGTGATCACTTCTTACCAATATGTGAGGCTTCTTCATCAGAGAATCTAGCAGAGTTGTTCATCAACGAAATTGTGAGTAGACATGGTATGCCAGTGTCAATTGTGTCCGACAGGGACACTCGATTCACGTCAAGATTTTGGAAGAAGTTCAATGAGGCAATGGGCACTAGACTAAATATCAGCACCGCTTACCATCCTCAAACCGATGGTCAATCGTAAAGGACCATTCAGACATTGGAGGACATGCTCCGGACATGTATCATTGATTTCGGTGGAAGCTGGGATAGCCACCAACCTCTGGCTGAGTTTTCGTATAACAACAGTTATCACTCAACCATTGGAATGCCGCCATTTGAGATGATGTATGGAAGGCGATGTAGAACCCCGATCTGTTGGGGGGAAATTGGACAAAAAGATTTTGCAAGTCTCGAAGTGGTCAAAGCTACTTCGGAGAAGTTCGACCGGATAAAAGCTCGAATGAATGCCTCTAAAGACAGACAGAAATCGTACGCGGATAAGAGAAGAAGAGATCTTGAGTTCCAAGTGGGGGACATGGTACTGTTAAAAGTATCGCCATGGAAAGGGATCATCTGATTCAGAAATCGTGGCAAGCTAAGTCCAAGATTTTTCGGACCCTTCAAAATCTTAGCAAGAGTTGGTCATGTTGCTTATAGACTTGACCTACCAAATGAGCACAGTGGAATTCACCCTACATTCCACGTGTCGCACTTACGCAAGTGCCTTGCTGATGATACGGCTCACATACCCTATGGCGAGATTGAGGTATATAATAGTCTAAATTATGTAGAGGAACCAATAGCCATTCTTGACCGAGCTGAGAAACAACTACGCAATAAGTCGATTCCTTTAGTCAAAGTACAATGTAAGCACATAAAAGGGTCAGAAGCTAGATGGGAGAAAGAAGACGAAACGAGGGGACTATACTCTCAGCTGTTTAATGTATAATTGGTTTCGAGGATGAAGCCTCTTTAAGGAGGGTAGACTTGTAGCATCCCAAAAATAGTCAATAAATAAATAGTAACGCGAGCGGGATTGAATCGCCGAAAACTAAAGAGGAAAATGGATGGGCTTGGGCTCGGCTCTAACAGGCCAAGGGAAACCCATGTATATAAGGATCAAGGCAGCTTTCACTCTCCTTCACCACCCCATTTGTGCAAATTTAGAAAGAGAAAGGAGAGCTTGGGTCTAGAGAGAGAAAGCTTGGGAATCAAGCTTAAAGTCTCGGGAATCATCACTCCACATCACAGGAACGTTTAGCAACAAAGAGGAAACGAAAACAGGTAACTTTCGTGCTCGAATTTGAGTTTTTAGTTAAGAAATGGGTTTAGGGTTGTAATGGGTTTCGAATCAAAAGATCACATTTTTACGTGGAATCACATAAAAAACATGTATCTAGCTTCATTAAAGCTAGATACAAGTTCTGAACATAAAAATATCGAAGCTTGAATAAAAAACGATGAAGTTGATGAAAATCTGATGCGTCGCCCGAAAAGTCAGATGAATGGGCCGAAAACTATTTTCGACCGAAAAGTGTTTCTAACATCTAAGATTTCGATCAGAACATTTCGACCGAAAAGTGACTTCAGACATCTATGATTTCAATCAGAACATTTCGGTCGAAAAGTGTCTTGGACATCATAGATTTCGGTCAGAACATTTCGGTCGAAAATATGATTCGAACCCCAAAGATTTCGGGCAATACATTTTGACCGAAAAGTGTTTTTGGACAAGGAGTTTTCGATCAAAAGACTATGGGAAATAAAGAATCTTTCCAAGTGGTTAGTTTTCGGTCGGAATAGATTTCGATCGGAAGAGATTTTGGGCATAGGGTTTCGACCAAAGGACCTGTTATTAATTTAACTAGTTGTAATCCTTAACAGATTCCTTAACATCCACCTACCTTGAAGATATTATCAAGTGAGCTAAACTATAAAACAATCAGGTGAGTTCTATGTGCCCCCTCTATGTTATGTGCAAATCATTTTAAATATTTTGGGGCTGAAGTGTATACACTAAATGAATAAGGGTATGAATGCCATTGTGATCATACGTGATATATACATATATTAAAATGTATGATGAACAAAGAATGAAACGTATGATTATAAGAAATGAATGAAAGAATGATATAACGTAAATGAATGAAATGTTGCTTTATATTATATATATATTACATGTTATGAATGTATGTAAACGTTATGGACGCTTCGATGACAACGGCTACATTGGTTGACGGACGACCACGCGACTATTTTGCAACCGGGACAAGTACGTTCCTTCATCAGCTATGACGTACGAAAGGCATTAATGGACGGTCGAAGCAATTGCCTTATAAAGGAAGAACAGTTGCATAAATAACATTTCACGTGGGAAACGGATGCCTTAGGGCAGACGAGCGAATATGACGAGCGAATATGACGGACTACGACGGTAGGACGGTTAAGACGGGCGGCCGTAGGTTTGCCGGACGGTTTAATGGCGGACGGTTTCTAGGACCGGACGAGTAAATGGGCTACGACGGTAGCTTAATGGCTTATGTCTTTGTGACATACGTAGTAAAAGACAGGTTGATCACCCTTATGTGTATGACTAATGAATGTTAATGAAAGAAAAGGTGAATACATAATTATGTACTCGCATATGAATGATAAAATAAGGCAAAGGATGTGTTAAAGTGTATTTATATATATATACACACACTTATAAAGAAATGATGTTTGTACCTAATTGCTTTAAACTATAACTTACCAGCGTTAACTGACTTTTAGTATACATTTCAGGTAACAAAAGAAAGGGTCGTGCGAGGCGTGATGGTTACCCGACATGTGACTGACATCCCCCTTTAATTTATGTTAAGACAATGTTTAAGTTTTAAATGTTAAGACTTCTGCTGTTATGTACATGAATGATGAATACTTCTGATTCGTTTTGAATGTTTTTAATTTATAATTTAGTATCAATGACTATGTTTATGAGTAAATCCAACAAGTGAGACTACCTGGGAAAAGGGGTCTTACATCGTGACCGTGATAAGGTCTGTTAAGTTAGTTTTTAAAACATTTTATTTCAACTGAGTATTAATTTTTTAATTTAATTGATAAATGTTAGTTCACATTAAGTTCATTTGATTGATGATATAATAACTATTTATAATTAAATAATAAGTATTTGTAATTAGATTTATTAATATAAATATTATTATTTAATAGGACAGAGAAATAAAAAATCTAATATTTAATAGGAGAGAGGCGGGAAAATAAAGATGAGGAGTAACCTGAGAGTGACACGTAACCTGAAAAGATTTTTATTTATTAGAGTCATAAGATATATATATATATATAGGGTTGAGTTCATAAGACAACTCACTTTAATGAGAGAACTAAAGAACCACTAATAAAAGAAGGGTGAAATTTTAAAGAGTAAGGGTAAAATTGGAACTTAAAATATATAAATCTTTAAAAAGTTTTATATTTTGCATACATTATTATTTTTTAAAACAAATTGCACCATTAAATCAAGAATTTCTTTATCTTTCTTTTGAGTATAAATAACGTTATAAACAGTAAGAATTAACTCGTCGTTTTTTTCCTTACTATTTTCAATATTGCATATGTGTAGTATCACCCCAAAAACCTAATACACCCCCAAAAACCTAAACCCTCATCTACCCCCACCCAAAAACCTAAACCCACATCACACCCCAACCCTACCCCACCCAAAAACCTAAACCCTCCACACCCACCCCCAAAAACCTAAATCCCCCACACACTCCCACCACCAAAAACCTAAATCCCCCACACACTCCCACCCAAAAACCTAAACCCCCCACCCACCCCCACCCAAAAACCTAAACCCCCCACCCACCCCCACCCAAAAACCTAAACACCACACCCACCCCCTACCTTCAAAAACCTAACCCTAAACGTAATACTGCATATGTGTAGTATCACCCCAAAAACCTAACACACACCCAAAAACCTAAACCCCTCACCCCACCCCCAAGAAACCTAAACCCCCAACCCACCCCCTCCAAAAACCTAACATAAAAGCTAAACTAAACCCAAAAGCTAAATCGACTATTTTTTCAAGTTTTTTTTTGTTTTTTTATAGGGGACGACGTGGGAAAAAAAGTTTCCGAACCAATTTTTTAGTTTTTTATTTGTATTTTGAGTTATGATTTATTATTATTTTTTTGACCTTTAAAGAGGAGTTCTCTAGTTTTCTCCCTAAATGTTAGTTTTCTTATGAACTTCACCCTATATGTATATATATATATATATATGTATATATCAATATCATACTCGTTGAAAGAAAAAAAAAACGCTTGTTATTATGGTGCAATTTTTTTAAAAAAAATAATGACACATAAAAAAGTTATGAACATTTAAAAAAAGATAGGGGGAATATGCATGTGACTTGCATGTGCATTTTCCTTGTTATGTGAGTAGCATGTGGATAATGGTTTACGTTTTTCCCTTTTTCTTTTGAATCTTTCTTGGATACATGGTACTTTATGGTGACTTCCTACACTTTTTAGACTCCTTAGAGCATGGGGTATACCGGTGTGATTGTGGTGTGGTGTGATAATAAAATGCACGTCACGTGGCGCCACATCACTATCCTCATTATCACACCACCCATCCCTTGGCAAGGGGTATACCCGTGTGAATATGGGGGTGTGATAATTAAATGAGTATGTGAGTGTAGTATTTGTGAGAGAGAAGGTAACAAACATGAATGCTTGTTCTTTTTTCCCTTGAAAAAACCCACGAGAGATCCTCACGACGTGATTTTTTTTAGGGGCGGTGTGGCTTTGGCTTCACGGCATGATTCCTATTGCCACATAGGATCACGCCACCCATCACGTGGGTATAACAGACGACCTTAGAATATCCCTCCCCTAAAGTGTAAATTCCCCAAAGATCAAGGGTTTAAATTTAAGGAAATGGAAAATAGAGGCAATAGCGGACCGCTACCAAGCCTGTAAGGTCCGCTAGCTATAATCAACCCGGATAAAGAGAAGTTGACACATGTATGATGACTCGACAGAGAGGATTGGGTAGCGGGCCACTACCCAGAACCTTAGTGGTTCGCTACATAGGTATCACGTTGGACAGCTAGCCAGGGGCGGTAGCGGACCGCTGTCGCCTAGCTTAGTGGTTCGCTACAGGTTACGAAGGCAGCCTATAAATAAATGGCAATTGTCGTTTAAAATGAGAACAACAACAATCAAACCACCACCATCACACACACTAGCACGATTCCCGAGAAATTAGAACGACGGTTAGGAGTGTAACAATCTGAAATTTTTAGGATTTACATCGTTAGTAAATTCCATTAAATCCTAACCCCGTTAACTAAATCCGGTTAAATCTTAACTTATTTAACAAAATCCAACCCCAGGGACTAATTCTGTCAAACTCTAAACTCTAATTCACATAAAATTGCAGGGACTAGTTCTCCCAAGTCCCAAAACCCAATCTGTTAACCTACAAAGTCAAAATCAGGAGCAATCTGGCTTTGTTGACTTTTTGAAAGTTAAATTCGCAACATTTGATTTCAAATTAAAACTCCTTAATCGATTTTTGTTTGATTCTGTAACTGATTTCGAACGTCCATGACAATAACAGTTGTAACCACTAAATTAATCTCAAATCATTGTCGAATTAAACCGAATGATGACCATTAAAGTCGTAACCGTGGACCCCTTTATCATATGTCATCAAATTCGCAAAACTCTTGTATTACTTTCACAAATTGAGCGTACAATCACCTTAGTCGCACATGTTAGAAGTTATCCCACACATTACTTTGACTGGAATCGCTATAGAAAGCGTCGGGGGCCGAGATCGCCTAAGTTGGAACTCAAGTTGGTCGAGCACCTTCAATTCTCATCGCATTTTGGTAACTAAACATTCCCCCACCTTCGTTTTTACTTGTAAACTGAAAGCCCTATGATAATTCGAGCAATTAGCATCGAATTAAACCCAATCCAGAATCTAGGGTTCGTTCTAAAATTGATTTGGGGCTTTTGATTCTAAACTCGGTCTTAGTTCAATTAATTCATATGTTTTGACTCGCAATCATCTACTCTTTGAAAGCCCCATATCAATTGATTAAATCATCATCGAATTTTTCATAATCCGAATTCTAGGGTTTGTTCATATTCAAGTTTGGGGATTTTGATCTTAACGATTATCTCAATCAAATTAAACTATACTAATAGATTCGCAAGGTTCTGGTTTGCAAAAGCCCCATGATTCCATTGCTTGTTCACATCCAATTTTATCAATTTGATTTGGTGTTCTTAACCTAGGGTTTCGGTTCTTAAATCAAGAGTTAATCGAATTTAAACTTGTTGTTTTTGAATTAAAACCACCCTCAGACTCGAATTGGATCGATTAACGAAACCCCTATGTTCCTTTGCTAAATCAGAATCAAAATCTTGAGTTGTTGTTTGGATTTGGGATTGGTCACGATTTAGGGGAGGAAACTCGGGACTAGGACTGATCAAAATCACTTCTGTTTGAATCTTGTTGCGATTACCCTAGCGGGTGGGACTGGTTAAGTCAGTGTGCTTGTGTGAAAGAGACCCGGGTTCGAGTCTCTCTACACAGTTTTATTTTTAAAACATTTTATAGCCATTATTTTTGTATGTAATCAATTCCGTATATTATAATAATGTTATGCTAATATGTTTAAACCAAAAAAACTACTCGTGGACTCGGGATTCATGTTATAAACCCTCTTTGTTACGTATTTCATATTTTTATAATAATATGTATATATTATTATTTAACCTTCAACTCCGAATAAATTAATATAAACTGTATTATTTTTCAAACCGTAACTCCTATTAAAATTATATATTTATATATATTGTTTTTGACACGTTTCTCGGTATTGTGAAACATTTTAAATGTATAAATAATAAAATTATTTATATCGTCTAATCGTAATCATATTCTCGAATAAAAAGAATACGTTATTATTTTTATCACTTCAATGGTATCGTAGTAGCTGTGGTTTAAAAATAATATAATAATAATAATATTTTTTTCTAAAGCATTACTTAATGTCGAAGACGATTGAAAATATTTATTTATTTATTGTAATTATCTTTTTCATCGTGTATCATAACCACAAAACTTATTTATCCTAGAAATTTGTATTCCTGTAGACACGTTCGTCTACTCATGGTCATTAGAACGTTTCTCTTAGGACGTTTCTCATTCCGTGTCATCGTCACAATCCCCATTTTATCCCTAATAATTACGTTGTAATTCTAGGGCATTCGTGAGCCGTGTCGGGCTAATGCTTGAGATTTCAATCTCAAACTTATGTGATTACTTCCTACGCAATCAACTGAGTTTTCACAGCCCCTTTTACTGTTTTATCTTGGGGGAGAAAACATGTCGCAAACTATTTCTGAATATTGTATTCATATGTTATCAATGTTAAAGCTAAGCGTAACACGCTATCACAGAAAGTTCTCAACACACGTCGAACCGTTAATATGGATCTTAGCGAGGTAATGTTTAGTGGTACTACTAGGTTTGACAAATCCCACCCACGTTAGTCGCGCTAACTCGATTTGAGGTCGAATGGTTGAAATGTTAACCTACTCACATCGCCAGTTGATAGAACTGGTAGGCGGAAAATAAACAAATAGTCAGCTTCGGTTGCGAGCGCTTTAGTAAACATGAAACGTAGGTTAGCTACCTAGAGATACATATTGAATGAACAGTAATCTGGTAAACGTTGATTTATATATTGAAACCTGTGAACTCACACACCTCGTGTTGACATCTTTTCTTACACGTTTTCTCAGGTCGCTAAGATAAGACATGCATGGAGTCCTACTATTGAATTATGTTTTATTATTTCGTTTGGATTGTTTTGAATTATTTTTGGACTGGACTTTTTGGCCGTGTTTGTTTTGCGCATTTACTTTCTTTATACGCTTCCGCATTTACTTTGATTGATGTGACAGATTGGTATCAGAGCCATTGGTTATGGATAAATAACCTCACACATTAGTTACATGTCTTAGACGTTTGGATTTTGGCACTTATATATTACGTTGCAGGACCATGTCGTCAACCCCACCACCATCACCTAAGGCACCAGGACATGATGCACCTATCCTACCATCCCTGGAGCCCAAAAGGCGCCGAACCAGTTCTAATGACAATTCGGTTGAGCAGGGTGAGCGGAGTAGCGCGCGAGCACGGAATACATCACACAATTGGGATTCATATCCCAAAATGATCCAAAGATGGATCGACATGGGAAATGTCCCATCACCCTATTTTGGTTCCTCTTCTTCATCATCTACTTTACCTAGTTTGCCATGTACCATGGGAAATGTCCCATCACAAGCTTTTGCGGCTTTTTTATTTTTCATGACTAGGGAATTAGGAATTGTAAAAGATACTACTGATGATATACCCGGTATTCTACAACGGAAGTTACAAGTAGAAGAGAATAAGGAACAGATTGAGCATCTGAATGCTGAGCTAGCAGCGACGGACCAGGTCCATGACCGTCTAGTGGATAGGGTGCAACATTTGGAAACGATGGTGGACACCTCAAACCATGTTGCCGAAGGGATTCTGGAGAGAGTGGGCCATCTGGAGGCCCAAATGCACGCAGCACTTTGGCCGAAGAATATCCCACTTTCTGACGATGATGAGGAGCCGTTTGAGGATGAGCCCTTAGAGGGGGAGCCACCCGAGGAGGAACCGGTCGAGATTGATGATGCACTATCATGTATTTCCTTCGATGACGAGGATGTTTGACGATTATTCTATCTTATCTTTCCTTTCATTTATGCTTTGATTATGTTCTTTCTATTTCAAACCTAAATGGGTAAGGTTGTTCCCATTCAATAAAAGCATGAGAAGTTTGATGTTTTGTGTTATTTATTTTGTAGCTTTACAGTTTATTTAATTTTGAAATATTAGATGTTGCGTTATCATTTCCTTACTTGTACATAAATAATGTTTGATATGCGGTATATTCTCATTGTTTTGTATTTGTGAATGTGAAGTATCATGTCGGGAAGAGGACGTGGAGGTCGTGCTGGTGGCCGAGGTACCATCAACATGACAGCAGCTGAGCTGGCGGAACTAATCAATGATAGTGTGGCTGAGGCTTTAGCAGCACAGAATGTTGTAGGTAAATGCTATAACCATTGACTAGTGAGGTCAATTCACCTCTTAAAGCGCATTTCCCAATCTTTATAATCTCGATCCTATATTATGTTTCTAAATCCAGGTCAACAGAATCAGCAACCAGCATGTACATTCAAGGACTGTAAGCCCCACACTTTTAATGGAGCTGAGGGAGCTATCGGACTACTCCAATGGTTCGGGAAAGTGGAGTCGGTATTTGCCATGTGCAACTGTCCCGTGGTGAATCAGGTCAAGTTTGCATCTGGTACTTTGGAGGGCCCGACTCTTACATGGTGAAACGCTCAGGTCCAAATGTTGGGTTTAGCTATGGCTAATGCACTTCCGTGGGAGGAATTCAAGACGTTAATGAAGGAGGAGTACTGTCCTCGGGATGAGATCCAGAAGCTGGAAGGGGAATTCTAGAACCTGAAAATGGAAGGTTCTGAAATTGAACTTTATAGCACTCACTCCATGAGCTTGCTACCATGTGGATTAAAAAAGGATTGAGCGGTACATTGGAGGTTTAGTGCCTCAGATTCAGAGCATGGTCACCTCATCCAACCCTACTACCATCCAGCAGACCATCAGACCTGCCCATAAGTTAACCGACCAGGCGGTGACTCAAGGGACTCTACCCCCGAGGGGTTCGGTCTCTAAATCCACCGACAATCATAAGCGCAATTTTGATCACAACTCCAAATCTCACTCCAAGTCTAAGGGACCCCATTTTAATCAACCTTAGCAGCAGCAGCGTAAGTTTGAGCGTGCTAAGAACTTCAATCAGACGACCTATTCTGGTCAAAATCAAGGTGGATATGCAGGGAAATCCCCTAAGTGCAACAAATGCAACTTCCATCATTATGGGGCTTGTAACCGTTGTCAGCGGTGTGGTAAGATTGGCCATGCTGCCAAGGATTGTAGGGGTGAGTTGCAAGTTAAGCAGCCTTTTCAACAGCTGGGTCTACAAAGGGTTCCTTTGAGTGTGGGAAGGAGGGACACTTTCGGAAGAATTGTCCTCAGATAAAGAAGGGAGGTAATGGTAATCACAACCCTAATCAAAACAAAAACAATGGCAATAACAACGGTAATAATGGAGGGAATGGTGCAAAGAGACGAGCCTTCGTACTAGGATCTGGAGAAGCTCGATAGGATCATAATGTGGTCACCGGTAAGTTCCTCTTAAACAATTACTTTGCTTCTGTCCTTTTTGACACTGGTGTTGATAGGAGTTTTATATCTAAGAAGCTTAGTGATATGATAAAAGAAACTCCAACTCTGATAGAAGCTAAGTACGTAATAGAAATAGCCGATGGCCAAATAATTGAAACAACCCACATTCTTAAGGGTTGTAAGCTTGAGTTGGTTGGTCATAAACTTGATATCGACCTTATGCCGGTCACACTTGGTAGTTTCGATGTAATTGTCGGCCTGGATTGGTTATCTAAAAACCAATCTGAGATCATCTGTCGTGAGAAAATCGTTTGCATTCCTCTCCCGAGTGGAGAAACTCTTTTCGTTCAGGGAGAAAAAGGTTGGTGCAGTCATGGGCATCATATCCTTCATGAAAGCACATAAATGTCTTCGAAAAGGGCATACTTCTATTCTGGCTCTCGTCGCCGAGAAGCCATCTGAGGAGAAAAAGATTGAAGATATTCAGATTGTTTGCGACATCCGAAAGTATTCCCCGAGGATTTCCCTGGTCTGCCACCTCACCGCAAGTTGAATTCCAAATCGATCTAGCACCCGAAACATCGCCGATCGCTCGGGCACCTTATAGACTAGCACCTAGTGAATTGCAAGAGCTATCTACTCAGCTGCAAGAATTGTTAGATAAAGGTTTCATCCGACCTAGCTCATCGCCATGGGGAGCTTCAGTCTTGTTTGTTAAGAAGAAGGACGGGACCTTCCGTATATGTATCGACTACCGTGAACTGAATAAAGTCACATCAAGAATCGCTATCCTCTGCATCGTATAGATTATATCTTTGATCAACTCCAAGGATCAAGTTTCTATTCCAAGATAGATCTTAGATCTGGTTACCACCAATTGAGAGTCCGAGATGAGGATATCTCCAAGACTGCTTTCAGGACAAGGTACGACCACTATGAGTTTAGGGTCATGCCTTTCGGATTAACCAACGCACCCGTGGTGTTCATGGACCTCATGAACCGTGTGTGTAAGTCATACCTTGATCAATTTGTCATCGTTTTCATCGACGACATCCTCATTTATTCCAAGAACAAGGAGGAACATGAGGAACATCTACGCTTAATTCTGGAATTACTAAAGCAGGAGCAGCTGTATGCTAAGTTTTCCAAGTGTGAATTCTGGATTCGGGAAGTTCAAATATTAGGACATGTGGTTAATGAGAAGGGAATACATGTCGATCCATCGAAGATTGAAGCCATCAAGAATTGGGCAGCACCGACGACTCCGACGGAGGTGCGACAATTTCTGGGATTGGCTGGTTACTATCGTCGATTCATCGAAAGATTTTCTAAGATTCACAACCTCTCACTACCTTAACTCAGAAGGGTAAAGCCTATAACCGGGGCGACACTAGGAGTCAGCATTCCAACTCGTTAAACAGAAACTTTGCAGTGCACCTGTTCTAGCTCTTTCAGAGGGAACGAATGATTTTGTGGTGTATTGCGATGCATCTATTCAGGTTCTGGGTTGTGTATTAATGCAACGAGAAAAAGTGATCGCATATGCTTCGCATCAACTAAATATTCACGAGAAAAACTACACCACTCATGACCTAGAGTTGGGAGCCATAGTTTTGGCGCATAAGATATGGAGACATTACTTGTACGATACCAAGTGCACTATCTACACCAATCACAAGAGTCTCCAGCATATCTTCGAGCAGAAAGAGCTGAACATGAGACAGCGTCGTTGGGTCGAGCTCTTGAATGATTATGACTGTGCGATCCGGTATCATCCGGGTAGAGCTAATGTTGTAGTTGATGCCCTAAGTCGAAAGGAAACCAAGCCTAAACGAGTTCGAGCATTACAACTTACTATTCACACCGGATTACCTGAAAAAATTCGTAGTGCTCAGCTCGAAGCCCCGAAGGAGGAAAACCTACCGCTGGAAGCCACACGTGGTATGGAAGCACAAATCGAGGTCAAATCTGTTGGCATTCGCTACTTCGCCGAGCGAATATGGGTTCCAGTATTCAGGAACTTAAGGGAACTAGTCATGGATGAAGCTCATAAATCTCGTTACTCCATTCATCCAGGTTCCGACAAGATGTACCATGACTTAAAGGTGATGTATTGGTGGCCAAAGATGAAGGTCAAGGTTGAATATCAAAAGCCTTCCGGTCTACTCCAGCAACCGGAGATTCCCATGTGGAAATGGGAGTAGATATCCATGGACTTTATCACAAAATTGCCATGAACTCTTACCGGATGTGATACCATTTGGGTAATCGTTGATCGTTTAACAAAGTCCCCTCACGTCTTAACAATCAAGGAAACAGATAAAATGGAGAAGCTTACTTGTATTTATTTGAAAGAAGTAGTCTCTCGGCACGGAGTGCTAATCTCTATCATTTCGGATCGTGATGCACGATTCACCTCCCGTTTCTGGAAATCGTTACACAAAGCTTTAGGCACGCGTCTAGATATTAGCACAGCGTACCATCCTCAAACTGATGGCCAGACAGAGCATACAATTCAAACCCTGGAGGATATGCTACGAGCTTGTGTGATTGATTTCAGTAACACTTAGGAGTCTCACCTACCTCTGGTGGAGTTCTCCTACAACAACAGTTATCACACTAGCATCAAGGCAGCTCCATTTGAGGCATTATATGGACGGAAATGTCGTTCTCCTATTTGTTGGGCCGAGGTTGGGGATGGTCAACTTACGGGTCCTGAACTTGTACTTGAAACTTCTGAGAAAATTGTTCAAATTAGAAGTCGTATGGCAGCATCTCGTGATCGTCAAAAGAGCTATGCCGATAAGCGTCGTAAACTGTTGGAATTTCAAGTAGGGGATATGGTCTTGTTAAAATTCTCACCTTGGAAGGGTGTCATTCATTTTGGGAAACGAGGCAAACTGAGTCATCGTTATGTTGGACCATTCAAGATAGTGAAGAAAATTGGCCCAGTAGCGTATTAACTTGACCTACCTGAAGGACTTAGTGGTGTACACAACGTCTTTCATGTCTCGAACTTGAAAAAATGTCTAGCAGACGAGTCACTCGCAGTTCCTCTTAAGGAACTACACATCGATGAACAGTTGCGTTTCATCGAAGATCCCGTGGAAATCATGGATAAGGAAGTCAAAACGCTTAAGCGCAGTAAAATCCTTATTGTCAGAGTTCGTTGGAACTAGAAACGCGGATCGGAATTCACGTGGGAGCGTGAGGATTTGATGATGTGCAAGTATCCTCATCTATTCAAGCACTCCACGTCAAACTCCTAAGGTACTATTCTAATTTTCGGGATGAAAAATTCTTTCAACTAGGAGATAATATGACATCCGGAATTTTTTATTTTATTTTAATTTTCGGGACGAAAATTCTTTCAACTAAGGGATGATGTGACAATCCAAAATTTTTAGGATTTACTTCGTTAGTAAATTCCGTTAAATCCTAACCCCGTTAACTAAATCCGATTAAATCTTAACTTATTTAACAAAATCCAACCCCATGGATTAATTCTGTCAAACTCTAAACTCTAATTCATACAAAATTGCACGGACTAGTTCTGCCAAGTCCCAAAACCCAATCTGTTGACCTACAAACTCAAAATCAGGAGCAATCTGGCTTTGTTGACTTTTTGAAAGTCAAATTCACAACTTTTGATTACAAATTCAATCTCCTTAATCGATTTTTGTTTGATTCTGTAACTGATTTCGAACGTCCACGACATTAACAGTCGTAACCACTGAATTAATCTCAAATCATTGTCGAATTAAACCGAATGATGACCATTAAAGCCGTAACCGTCAACCCCTTTATCATATGTCATCAAATTCGCAGAAATCTTGTATTACTTTCACAAATTGAGCGTACAATCACCTTAGTCGCACCTGTTAGAAGCTATCCCACACATTACTTTGACTGGAATCACTGTAGAAAGCGTCGGAGGACGAGATCGCCGAAGTCGGAACTCAAGTTGGTCGAGCACCTTCAATTCTCATCGCATTTTGGTAATTAAACATTCCCTCACCTTCGTTTTTACTTGTAAACTGAAAGCCCTATGATAATTCGAGCAATTAGCATCGAATTGAACCCGATCCAGAATCTGGGGTTCGTTCTAAAATTAATTTGGGGCTTTTGATTCTAAACTCGGTCTTAGTTCAATTAATTCATATGTTTTGACTCGCAATCATCTACTCTTTGAAAGCCCCATATCAACTGATTCAATCATCATCGAATTTTTCATAATCCGAATTCTAGGGTTTGTTCATATTCAAGTTTGGGGGGTTTTGATCTTAACGATTATCTCAATCAAATTAAACTATACTAATAGATTCGCAAGGTTCTGGTTTGCAAAAGCCCCATGATTCCAATGCTTTTTAACATCAAATTTATCAATTTGATTTGGTGTTCTTAACCTAGGGTTTCGATTCTTAAATCAAGAGTTAATCGAATTTAAACCTGTTGTTTTTTAAATTAAAACCACCCTCAAACTTGAATTGGATCGATTAACGAAACTCGTATGTTCCTTTGCTAAATCAGAATCGAAATCTTGAGTTGTTGTTTGGATTTGGGATTGGTCGCGATTTAGGGGGAGACTCGGGACTAGAACTGATCAAAATCACTTCTGTTTGAATCTTGTTGCGATTACCCTAGCGGGTGGGACTGGTTAAGTCAGTGTGCTTGTGTGGGAGAGACCCGGGTTCGAGTCTCTCCACTCAGTTTTGTTTTTAAAACATTTTCTAGCCATTATTTTTATATGTAATCAAATCCCTATATTATTATAATGTTATGCTAATAAGTTGAAACCGTAAAAACTACCCATGGACTCGGGATTGATGTTATAAACCCTCTTTGTTACGTATTTCATATTTTTATAATAATATGAGTATATTATTATTTAACCTTCAACTCCATATAAAATAATGCGAGTTTATCACTTCAGTGGTATCGTAGTAACTATGCGAGTTTAAAAATAATATAATATAATATTATTTTTTTTCTAAATCATTACTTAATGTCGAAGACGATTGGAAATATTTATTTATTTATTGTAATTATCGTTTTCGTCGCGTATCATAACCACTCTAATTTTATATCCTAGAAATCCGTATTCCCGTTGTAACATCCTGAGTTTTAGGGCGCGAAAGAATTCACGAGAATTAAAAATTTTAAATAAGAAAAGGGAAGCGGGCTTGGGCCGGGGTGTACGGGCCGAAAGAGGCAAGGGTTTGGGCCCTTATAAGCCTCAAGACTAGCCCAAAACCCTCACTTCCAACACATTTTCGGATTCTAGAGAGAGAAAGTGAGAGAGAGCCTAGAGAGAGAAAGTCCCAGTTTTCGGATTTGAGCTTCAAGGATCATTAGCAAGAGTCTCTTGAGTGTTTAGCAACGAAAAGGAAGTGATTACAGGTAACCGATTCTCCTAGATCTGAGTTTTTGTTCGTTTTTGAGGTTTTTTCGGGTTTTGGGTGAAAAGGTTTTGTTTGAACGGATGAAACTGAAAGATGAGCATAGATTTGAGTTCCTTAATGGAAAACGAACGTTTTGAATGCAAACAGGTTCGGGATCTTGACGTGATCAGACCCGAATGCGAAAGTTAGGGTTTTTGACGAAGAACAGGTCGTGCGTACATATCAAGTGCGCACAGAGCAGGTCCTGCGCACTTGCTAAGTGGACAGGAAGAGGAACCTGCGCACTTGCTAAGTGCGCAGGAAGAGGAACCTGCGCACTTGCTAAGTGCGCAGGAAGCAGGGTCTGCGCACTTGCTAAGTGCGCAGGCATCAGGCTGGTAAAGTCAGTATAGTCGCCTAATTCAGAATGGTTAAACCATTTAGCGTTGAGTTAAGTCTGATACGTGTCAATTGTCATGATTGTTCAGATTGTGTGAGATACAGTAGACAATTGCAGCTAAGATACCAAGTGAGTTCTAATCCCCTTTTTGCCTTCTTTAGGGGTGGTGTGCATACTTAGTGTAAAGCGTTTATTATATTTTATATATTATAAACTGAAGGGAAAAGCTATGTTTTAGTGAAAAGTTTAAAAGAGGCAAAAGTACATTTTTTTAAAGTATGATTATATTATTGGTAAGCGTTTATTATATTTTACATATACATAAACAAAGGCATAATATAAGTGCTAGTATGTTTTCAGTAAAGCAAGATATATTATTTGGCAAGCGTTTACTATATTTATTATACATAAACAAAGGCATAATATATGTGTTAGTATTTTCAAGTAAGAAAGATATATCATTTGTCAAGCGTTTACTATATTTATTATACATAAACAAAGGCATGATATATGTGTTAAGCTATGTTTAGTAAAGCATAATATATGTGATAGTATTTTCAAGTAAGCAAGATATATCATTTGGCAAACGTTTACTATATTTTGATATACATAAACAAAGGCATGATATATGTGTTAAGATATATTTCAGTAAAAGTAAAGGTATTTATGGCAAGCGTTTACTATATTTTTATATACATAAACAAAGGCATAATACATGTTAAGTTATGAACAAGATTTACAGAAAGTTTTATGAACAGTAAAGTGAACAGTTTTCCTTCGGGAATGTGTACCAGCTATAAAGGTCCTTGGGACAGATGTTACTTGTACAAGATGTCAGATATGGGATCTACCCATTAGTAAGAACCTTTGGGTTCGTTAACGGTTGTACAACTGGGATGAGTGACGGCGGTTGCTCGGGAGGTCCACGCAACCTCCCCGTAGTGTTAAGCGGTATTGTCGGTTCATGGTCGTTGATCATGGGGGCATTGACCAGGGTATTGTCGGTTCATGGTCATTGATCATGGGGGCATTGACCAGGTACTCGTCGGTTCATGGTCGTTGACTATGGGGGCGGTACAGTAGTGACAAGAGAATTGACGGATAAGCGGTATTGTCGGTTCATGGTCGTTGATCATAGGGGCATTGACCAGGTACTAGTCGGTTCAAGGTCGTTGACCATGGGGGGCGGTACAGTAGTGACAAGGGAGTTGACGGTTTTATTATATGTTTTAAACTGTTTGAAAAGTAAAGTATGTAAAGTTTAGCCTTATTGGCAGTATATATGTTTTAGTAAATCTTTTGTATAATTGATTTAAAGTAAATGTTAGAACTCACTCAGCGTTGCTGATTTTTAGTATGCACATCAGTTAAGTGTAGGTGGCAGTAGATGGAAGTGGATGCTTGGCTTGGCGAGAAGAGTTACCCGAAGATCAGCATCTGGCATCCTGTTTATGTTTCTTTTGTTTATGTTGATTAAGACAAGTTTCAGTTGTATTTGACAAGTTATGTTTAGACATGTTATGTTTCCGCTGCGTATGTTGAGATTTTAAATCGTTTCTGCTGTGATAATATATGTCTTATGTTTAAGTGCTATGTGTTGATGAGTAAATCCAATAAGTGAGGCTTCCCGGGTTTGGGGCCTCACAAGTTGGTATCAGAGCCATAGTTTGAGAGATTTGGACATCCCCGATGTCCAGACTTAAACTGAGAATGGGACCAAGTAGCGGATGCCATTACGGGTAACTCAAGCCAAAGCATCAGAAGCGTATAGTAAGTAAAGTTTACCTTTTAGAGTGTCAAAGATAAGAATAGAGGCTTTAGTGCAACCATGAAAGCGAATAAATAGAAAACAAGATGTGATGTAATGGTTAATTGCAGATGGACAGTGTATATTAACATCTTACCTTACTTATTGTGTTCTACATATTCCCTAGCATGATGAAATTAAATCCTTTTGTTCTCTATCTTCAGTTAGAAATGGCTAGACGTGGAGGAACTAGAGGAGGTGGAGGAGGAAGACGTGGTGGGCGTACAGGCCGCCACGGTGGAGCTAGAACTAACCAAGAGATTGAGGGGAGTGTTCACACTACCCATACTGATACGGTAGTCAGTCAGCACAATGTTGAGCACACGGCAGGAGATGATCAGACATTCGAGTTCGAGCCGGCCGTACAAGAAGCTCTTGGCCGTGAATTTACCCGACTGTTGAAGGAAACCTTACCGGCCATACTAGATGAAGCCTTGAGGAAGGCCAAGGAGAACCCCAACACAACTGAAGAGCCTGTGGTGCTTCCAACAATGGGAGGACCAAATCTAGTAGAAAATGTTGCACCGCCTGCTCACGGCTGCGACTATAAGACGTTTCGGGGTTGTGATCCACCCGTGCTTACTGGGGAGAAGGAAGCATCAGATACCTTAGATTGGATTAACGGAATGGAGTCGACCATTCGTCTTAGTGAATGTCGACCGGAACAAGCAGTCATGTTCGCTGCAAAGTCATTGAAAGGGGAAGCAGCACACTGGTGGGAAACTGTGAAACAGGCTAAGGGTGACCAAGCGGTCGGATTGATGAGGTGGAGTGACCTGAAAGCGTTGGTAACTGAAAAGTTTTGTCCTAAGAATGAGGTCCACAAGGTGGAAAGGGAATTCTTGACTCTGCAAGCCGGACTCATGACTCACCGGCAATATACTTCAAAGTACAATGAGTTGGCGCGTCTGCTGCCCCATCTAGTGACGACTGAGGAAAGGAGAATTCACTACTATGTCCAAGGATTGCCACCAAAGATCCGTACCTTTGTCAAGACCAACACACCGAGTACCTTTGAGTCGGTGGTTGTCTTGAGCGGAGTTGTGTACGATGACATCGCCTCTGAAGTCATTGCTGAAGCACCCAAGAAACAAGCAGCTAAGCACACTGCTGAGGAACTCCAGGGTTCTAACGATAGGAGGGCAATGGCAGAAGCTGAGGGTCTATGCGGGAAATATGAAAGGAGACATGGAGGTGAGTGTAAGGCGGGTCAGGTGGGATGTTTCAGGTGTGGCAAGTTTGGACACCAATCATGAGACTGCCCGGAAAGGCCAAGATGCCACAATTGTGGGGGATAGGGACACGTGAGCCGAGATTGTAGGAAACCCAAGGAAACGGAAGTGGGGGGATCTGGAAAGGGAAAGGGTGCAGAGTAGGAACCTTACATGAACAGAGCCAAGGCGAGGGTCTACCAGATGACTCAGTAAGGTACATTGCAAGCTCTTATTTGTGATTTGGCAAGTTTATGTTATTATTTCCTTACTAAATTAGTTAGCCCCATTAGTCTAGGTGTCTTAGAATTTGAGATCGACCAAAGTTAAGCTCCCAGTGTTAGTTAATCACAATAGCCTTCATGACCAAGCTGCCTTGTATAGCTACGGTTTATGCCACCCATTCTGTGATTAGCTATAAGTTTAGCTTATGGCGGGTTTCGAGGACGAAACCTATTGTAAGGAGGGTAGACTTGTAACATCCTGAGTTTTAGGGCGCGAAAGAATTCACGAGAATTAAAAATTTTAAATAAGAAAAGGGAAGCGGGCTTGGGCCGGGGTGTACGGGCCGAAAGAGGCAAGGGTTTAGGCCCTTATAAGCCTCAAGACTAGCCCAAAACCCTCACTTCCAACACATTTTCGGATTCTAGAGAGAGAAAGTGAGAGAGAGCCTATAGAGAGAAAGTCCCGGTTTTCGGATTTGAGCTTCAAGGATCATTAGCAAGAGTCTCTTGAGTGTTTAGCAACGAAAAGGAAGTGATTACAGGTAACCGATTCTCCTAGATCTGAGTTTTTGTTCATTTTTGGGGTTTTTTCGGGTTTTGGGTGAAAAGGTTATGTTTGAACGGATGAAACTGAAAGATGAGCATAGATTTGAGTTCCTTAATGGAAAATGAATGTTTTGAAGGCAAACAGGTTCGGGATCTTGACATGATCAGACCCGAATGCGAAAGTTAGGGTTTTTGGCAAAGAACAGGTCGTGCGTACTTATCAAATGCACACAGAGCAGGTCCTGCGCACTTGCTAAGTGCGCAGGAAGAGGAACCTGCGCACTTGCTAAGTGCGCAGGAAGAGGAACCTGCACACTTGCTAAGTGTGCAGGAAGCAGGGTCTGCGCACTTGCTAAGTGCGCAGGCATCAGGCTGGTAAAGTCAGTATAGTCACCTAAATCAGAATGGTTAAACCATTTAGCGTTGAGTTAAGTCTGATACGTGTCAATTGTCATGATTGTTCAGATTGTGTGAGATACAGTAGACAATTGCAGCTAAGATACCAGGTGAGTTCTAATCCCCTTTTTGTCTTCTTTAGGGGTGGTGTGCATACTTAGTGTAAAGCGTTTATTATATTTTATATATTATAAACTGAAGGGAAAAGCTATGTTTTAGTGAAAAGTTTAAAAGAGGCAAAAGTACATTTTTTTAAAGTATGATTATATTATTGGCAAGCGTTTATTATATTTTACATATACATAAACAAAGACATAATATAAGTGCTAGTATGTTTTCAGTAAAGCAAGATATATTATTTGGCAAGCCTTTACTATATTTATTATACATAAACAAAGGCATAATATATGTGTTAGTATTTTCAAGTAAGCAAGATATATCATTTGGCAAGCGTTTACTATATTTATTATACATAAACAAAGGCATGATATATGTGTTAAGCTATGTTTAGTAAAGCATAATATATGTGATAGTATTTTCAAGTAAGCAAGATATATCATTTGGCAAGCGTTTACTATATTTTGATATACATAAACAAAGGCATGATATATATGTTAAGATATATTTCAGTAAAAGCAAAGGTATTTATGGCAAGCGTTTACTATATTTTTATATACATAAACAAAGGCATAATACATGTTAAGTTATGAACAAGATTACAGAAAGTTTTATGAACAGTAAAGTGAACAGTTTTCCTTCGGGAATGTGTACCAGCTATAAAGGTCCTTGGGACAGATGTTACTTGTACAAGATGTCGTTCTACCCATTAGTAAGAACCTTCGGGTTCGTTAACGGTTGTACAACTGGGATGAGTGACGGCGGTTGCTCAGGAGGTCCACGCAACCTCCCCGTAGTGTTAAGCGGTATTGTCGGTTCATGGTCGTTGATCATGGGGGCATTGACCAGGGTATTGTCGGTTCATGGTCGTTGATCATGGGGGCATTGACCAGGTACTCGTCGATTCATGGTCGTTGACTATGGGGGCGGTACAGTAGTGACAAGAGAATTGACGGATAAGCGGTATTGTCGGTTCATGGTCGTTGATCATGGGGGCATTGACCAGGTACTAGTCGGTTCATGGTCGTTGACCATGGGGGGCGGTACAGTAGTGACAAGGGAATTGACGGTTTATTATATGTTTTAAACTGTTTGAAAAGTAAAGTATGTAAAGTTTAGCCTTATTGGCAGTATATATGTTTTAGTAAATCTTTTGTATAATTGATTTAAAGTAAACGTTAGAACTCACTCAGCGTTGCTGATTTTTAGTATGCACATCAGTTAAGTGTAGGTGGCAGTAGATGGAAGTGGATGCTTGGCTTGGCGAGAAGAGTTACCCGAAGATCAGCATCTGGCATCCTGTTTATGTTTCTTTTGTTTATGTTGATTAAGACAAGTTTCAGTTGTATTTGACAAGTTATGTTTAGACATGTTATGTTTCCGCTGCGTATGTTGAGATTTTAAATCGTTTCTGCTGTGATAATGTATGTCTTATGTTTAAGTACTATGTGTTGATGAGTAAATCCAATAAGTGAGGCTTCCCGGGTTTGGGGCCTCACACCCGTAGACACGTTCGTCTACTCATGGTCATTAGAACGTTTCTCTTAGGACGTTTCTCATTCCGTGTCATCGTCACAATCCTCATTTTATCTCTAATAATTATGTGTAATTCTAGGGCATTCGTGAGCCGTATCGGGCTAACGCTTGAGATTTCAATATCATACTTGTGTGATTACTTCCTACGCAATCAGGTGAGTTTTCACGGCCCTTTTTACTTTATCTTGGGCGAGAAAACATGTCGCAAACTATTTCTAAATATTGTATTCATATGTTATCAATGTTAAAGCTAAGCGTAACACGCTATCACTGAAAGTTCTCAACACACATCGAACCGTTAATATGGATCTTAGCGAGGTAATGTTTAGTAGTACTACTAGGTTTGACAAATCCCACCCACGTTAGTCGCGCTAACTCAATTTGAGGTTGAACGGGTGAAATGTTAGCCTACTCACATCGCCAGAGTTGATAAAACTGGTAGGAGGCAAATAAACAAACAATCAGCTTTGGTTGCGAGCGCTTTAGTAAGCATGAAACGTAGGTTAGCTACCTATAGATACATATTGAATGAACATTAATCTGGTAAACGTTTATTTATATATTGAAACCTGTGAACTCACCAACCTCGTGTTGACATCTTTTCTTACATGTTTTCTCAGGTCGCTAAGATAAGGCACATGTACACATATAGGACATGCATGGAGTCCTACTATTGAATTATGTTTTATTATTTCGTTTGGACTGTTTTGAATTATGTTTGGACTGGACTTTTTGGGCGCGTTTGTTTTAAGCATTTATTTCTTTATACACTTCCGCATTTACTTTTATTGATGTGATATTTTCATTTTAGTCTCATATAGTGTCATTCAATGTAACTAATGACTGAGATCCTGGTTTGTCACTTCCCAAACGGTAAAACTCCGTTAGTTGAAATTGGGGGTGTGACAGATTGGTATCAGAGCCATTGGTTATAGAGAAATAACCTCACACATTAGTTACATGTCATAGACGGATTTTGGAACTTATATATTACGTTACATGACCATGTCGTCAACCCCACCACCATCACCTAAGGCACCAGGACATGATGCACCTATCCTACCATCCTCGGAGCCCAAAAGGCGCCAGACTAGTTCTAGTGACAATTCGGTTGAGCAGGGTGAGCCGAGTAGCGCGCGAGCAAGGAATACATCACACAATTGGGATTCATACCCCAAAATGATCCAAAGATGGATCGAGATGGGAAATGTCCCATCACCCTATTTTGGTTCCTCTTCTTCATCATCTACTTTACCTAGCTTGTCATGTACCATGGAACAAGCTTTTAGGGCTTTTGTATTTTTCATGACTAGGGAATTAAGAATTGTGAAAGATACTATTGATGAGATACCCGGTATTCTACAACGGGAGTTACAAGTAGAAGAGAATAAGGAACAGATTGAGCATCTGACCGCTGAGCTAGCAGCGACGGACCAAGTCCATGACCGTCTATTGGATAGGGTGCAACATTTGGAAACGAGGGTGGACACCTCGAACCATGCTGCTGAAGGGATTCCGGAGAGAGTGGCCCATCTGGAGGCCCAAATGCAGGCAGCACTTTGGCTGGAGAATATCCCACTTTCTGACAACGACGAGGAGCCGTTTGAGGATGAGCCCTTAGAGGGGGAGCCACCCGAGGAGGAGCCGGTCGAGATTGATGATGCACTATCATGTATTTCCTCCGATGACGAGGATGTTTGACGATTATTCTATCTTATCTTTCCTTTCATTTATGCTAATTACTACCACGAGCCAATTTCAAAGCCACCACGAGACCACTGCTAGCTTGGCTTGACTTTTCGACGTTTTGCAGATGTCCACGTCATATAAACTCTAACGGCTTTAGGTTCTTTTAACGATGGGTCCAATGTAAAAAAAATAGTTTGAAAGTAGGGACCGGTGGTAAGAATATTCTCAGTTGGGATTATTATTGGCCAATTGGTAAAAGGTGATATTATTATAATCTAATAATCCTATTTATTATATATGTGAGCAGCCTGAAGAACACAGATCTGCGGAGAAATATTCAAACAGTCCGGATCGAGAGGGGGAATCTCTGGATTCGGTATCACTCTCGAATCAGAAATGGTAGAGACGGGTGCGGGAATCATATACACGAACAAACATATATGAAAATGAAAAAGAACAGCTAATTGAAAGCATAAAAACGTATGATTCTTTGATTGAAATGAAAAGAAGCTCATCATACACTAATAATTAGTCTCACCCCAGGGTGAGCTTCCCATGGGCTGGTGATTCCCTTTACAGACACACTCTCACTCCTAATTCTATTCTGCTATATATAGGAGGCCAAACACATGTGCGTTGTTTTCCAAGCCACCGTCAAATGGGCCTGAAAAACAGGTATTGAAACTACTTAGTTTCGATTGAAAAAATATTCAACCAAAACTAGTAGTTTCGATACTGTAGTTTCAATTGACAGCATCAGTCTCAATTCTATACCCAACAATATAGTATAGATTAAGCTAAATATATATAGAAGTTGGCCTCTTGCTTGGTAAAATAGTTATACAAACTATATTTTGAGATGCTAAATTTGGGTAGCTAGGTCACGTTTTTGTCTTTTGGTTGTATAAGACGTGTTGTGTGTAATTAAACTTATTTTTGTTATCCCTATACAAACTTGCTTAATTACACATATACCTAACACAAAATCAAAATCACATATACCCCCTTAATTACAAACTTGTTTAAGTACATATATATTCAACCAAAAATCAAAATTACATATATTCCATTTCCTAATCATAATAATATCAAATTTACCAATTTAATTTATTTTATTAAAAGTAATCTATAGAATGTTTATTTTACCCTTATTTTTACTAAAACTATAAAATTCCATGTTTATGTTGGGTTTTTAATGTAGTTCTTTTGATTTTGGTTTAACTATTTATGTAATTAACCAAGTTTGTATGAGAATATATGTAATTTTAATTTTAAATTGAATATATATATATATATATATACTATATAATAAATAAAGGTTTTTTTCATGCCACATGTCGCCTCCATATTTATTGACATCATTTTTTTTCCGCATCTCTCTTTTATTAAATACACTTTGATATTTTAATAATAATATATTTTTAAAGAAAATGATAATAATATACTAATAAAATACAACTATTTTAAATTATCACTTATTATAAGAAATTTTGAAATCTAATTATGTAACTTTTATTTTCAATCAAATATCAATGAAACTCAAATTAAATTAAATAATAATTAACATTTTTTTAGAAACCCAATTATATACTAATTTTTACATATTTTAAATTTTGTTTTATATCCTTGATATATTTAATAAATTTTTACACATCTTACTACTCTAATAAATGAAAATCTCTTATGCACACGTGTCACTCTCTGATTACTTCTCATATTTATTTTCTCGCCTCTGTCTCTTATTAAATATTAGATTTTTTATTTCTCTCCTATTAAATAATAATCTTTATATTAATAAATCTAATTACGAATACTTATTATTTAATTATAAATAGTTATTATATCATCAATCAAATGAACTTAATATGAACTAGCATTTATCAATTAAATTAAAAAATTAATACTCAGTTGAAAAAAATGTTTTAAAAACTAACTTAAAAGACTTTATAAGTGTCACGACAAATTACATTTTTTTAAAACATATTTTGACAAATTTGTTTGTTAACAAATTACATTATATTTTATTCAACCGATGTAATATATCGGTTTCAACCCGTGTATTACACGGGTTTTTTAAAATATAATTTTTTTATTACTAAACATATAGCATTTTATTTATTTAACCTGTGTAATACACGAGATTTTAACCTATTGTAAAATAAGTACATAAAAATTTAAGAATTTTATTTATCGATATTTTTCATCCCATGTGTACTATACGAGATATATATGTGTGTGTATTTTCTTTTTTTAATATTCCACATTGTTGTTAATAAACTTTTTTTTTCTTGAATATATTGTTTAAAACACGGCATTGAGTAGGTAAACCCTAGCTAGTTAAAGATGAATACTGTTCAAATAAACTCATTTTTTTCAAATAAACATATGCATGATAATTGATAACATCTTGTTGATTATAATCAAATTAATTTGCTTCTAAGTTATGATATAACATTAATTTACAGTGCTGGGTAGTTAATTAGAAGAGTAAAGTGTCATTTTTGTTTTTATGGTTTGGTCATTTTAGCCATTTTCATTCAAAAAGTTTTTTTTAGCTTTTTCGTCACTGACCTTTCATAATCTATACATTTTCATCTAATTGACTAACCCCATTAAATAATTACATTTAAAGCAGGGGTATTTTCGTCTTTTTAAAACTTTTTATTATTCTCATTTATTATTTCCTTTTTCCCCTCCCCATTGTAGTCTCTTGATAATAATTTCGGCTACAATAAGAATTCTGTAACGACATATATTCACCCAAACACTACAAAAAACAACACCAATTTAGGGTTTTGAAAAGGGATGAGGAGAGGTAGAAGTAAATAAAAAAAGAGAATAAAAAAGAAATTTTGAAAAGACGAAAATGTCTCCGGTTTAACGGTAATAATTTAACAGGGTTAGTCAATTGGATGAAAATGGATAGATTTTGAAAGATAAGGGACGTAAAAGCAAAAAAAAAAAACTTTTTACATGAAAATGAATAAAATATCAAACCACATAGACAAAAATTAGACTTTAATCTAATTAGGATGTCCATAAGATGGTGAAAAAGGTGTCTAATCAACTTGCACACTAAAAAAGCATTTATTCTTTAAAGTTAAAAAAAATAAAAACATCATAATAAAAGACAAAAACATTATGATATATTCACTTTTTTATTTATTTTTAAGTTAACTATGTGATACGATTTGATATAATATAATGTAATATGATATGATTTATTATTTTACTTATCTTATGGGAACATGACATGAATTCACGCTTTGGTGAAGGAGATATATATGGTGAAATCAAGTCTAAACAAATAGCAAAGAGAGGGTTTTAAATAATTTACTTAAAATGTATATATTTATGTTAGTATCACGTGTTAATGAGTTAAAACTTAAAAAGGTAAATTAAAAACTTAAATATATAAATATACTATCTTAGAACTCGCGTATTACATATGTGGTGAAAAATATCAATATAAAAAATTCTTAAATCTTTATATAAATATATTTTTCAGGTGTAAAAATGTATTACATATATTAAAGATAAAAAAAATTCAAACTATGTAAAAGTTAATATATAATTGGGTTTCCAAAATAGTTTAATTACTATTTAATGTAATTTAACTTTCATTTACTATTTCATTAAAAATAAAAGTTACATAATTAGATTTCAAAATTTCCTATAATAATGGATAATTTAAAATAAATATGTTTTATTAGTATAATTAGTATTTTATTTAAAAATATATTATTATTAATACATAGGTGTATTTAATAAGAAAGAAAGTCGGGAAAAAAATGACGAGAATGAATATGTAGACGACACGTGGGATAAATTTTTTTTATTTATTAGATAGTATAGATATAGATTATTTTTAGTTGCAGGATTATATTTTGTCAAATGTAATATATATATATATATATATATATATATATATATATATATATAGGGAAGAGTTCAAATGCTAACCAACTTTTTATGTGATAACCATACTAACCACTATAAAACAATCACATAATTTATAAATTATTTTTTCTTTTAGTTGTTAAATATTTTTTGAACATATATCTTGAATATAAATACGAAATAAGGAGTCTTACATATACGTATCACATAATTTTACATATACGTATCAATAACAAAAATGATAATTGTTACATATACGTATCCCTATGTTTTAGAATGGTTATCACATAAATATTGGTTAGCATTTGAACCATACCCTATATATATATATATATATTTGAAAACAGATAATTGATATTAAAATAGATAAGGACGATTACAATAAACTGACATGTAAATAAGCAACAAGATGCGCAGCAACCACCTTTTGGATAGCAAAATCGATTATATTAAAAACAAAGTTTTGGGACTTAGGGGTCGAAATATTACTATGCACTACCCGTTGAACTCTTTTAACAAATTCCACAGCTTCCGAGACCATGAAACCAAATGTATCAAAAGCACATCGGACACGTGTTTATTCTCTACCAAATGTAAAATAATTAGTGATGGAAAATAAGACGATGATGTAACATTTCATTATCTCTAAACAATATTAGTTTTAATTTGTTGAAGATTAAAATATAAATAAAAAAATACATCAAATTCTTAAAGAATTATTTAACATTTTTATTAAATTATGTAGAATTGAAGAATTCACGTCACTTCAAATTTGAAAACTGAAAGGTGAAAATGTGAAATAGGTATGTAGTTTTGGTCTAGTTTCTTTTTTATACCCCCACCCTACCCTACCCCTCAATTTTGTATTTTGGTCATATTTTTGTTAATTCCTTTTGAATCCTCCGAATCCTCTATAAAAACTAATTTCAACACAACTTGACATACCAACAACATACATAGACTTCCAAAAGGACATTCCTTATAGCTTTGGTGAAGTATGGCTATAAACACCCAAGACTCAACTTGTCTCCCTCTTCAAGAAAAAATAGTCTATCACAGCAAGACGGCCCGATTCATAGAGCTCGTAATTCTTTCTTTTCTTCTCTCCCTGCTTGTTTATCGGGTCATTTCTTTCAAAGACCAAAGCCACTATATCCCATGGTTGCTCGCTCTTCTGTGTGAGTCGTGGTTCACTTTCATATGGATTCTTAGTATGTCTACCAAATGGAATCAATGCACCACCAAAACATACCCCGATCGACTCATGAAAAGGTAAAGTTCAGATTAAACTTTGTAATCTTGGGTGTTCTTATTTTAGCTCATTTAAACATATGTTTAATTCTTGATTGGTTTATCATATGAAAAATAAAAAACTACATGTATATTTATGATTTTGTAATAAATCAAAAGTTTATAATTTTCTTTCATGTGTTTACGTGGCCACATGTGTTCTAGGGCAAACGAATTTGAGTTTCCAGCTGTAGATGTCTTTGTCACCACTGCGGATCCCATCCTAGAACCATGTATCATAACAATGAACACTGTATTATCCTTGTTGGCAGTAGATTATCCGGCACAAAAGTTAGCTCTTTATCTTTCTGATGACGCATGTTCACCACTTACGTATTATTCATTGGTTGAGACAACAAACTTTGCAAAACTTTGGGTACCCTTTTGCAAAAAGTATAATATCCAAGTTAGAGCTCCATTTCGGTATTTCACTTCCAACTCAACCCTTTTAGATGATGATTCTTTGGAGTTCCAACGTGAATGGAAAATGATGAAGGTAATAATTTGAAACCTTTTTCTTTTATTAGCAATACCTCTCTCATCTTTTTGTTTTTCTTATTTTAAGCCCATCTTTCTATTTACTTATTTATAGGGCATTTACATATTTTCCTATTATTTATTATATATTTACTCTAGTTAAAAAGTTAATTACATATTTTTCTCTTCTAACACACAAGTTAAAAAGGTCAATCACATATTTCCCTTTCATAAAGTGTATACAAAATGAGAAATATGTAATTGATTTTAAAAGTTAGGTAAATATGTAATTAATAGTCTTAATAAGAAGATATATGAAAAAAATCCCTTTATTTATTTATTACTAGTTTAGACCCCGTGTAATACACACGGGGTGAAAAATATCAATACATAAATTTCTCAAATTTTATTTATGTATTTTACACGTGTAAAAATATATTACTATACATATACTAAGGATATAAAACAAAATTCAAAATATGTAAAAAATAATATATAATTGAGTTTCAAAATACGTCAATTACTATTTAATGTAATTTGACTTTCATTACTATTTGATTGAAAATAAAATTTACATAATTAGATTTCAAATTTTTTTATAATAAAAGATAATTTAAAATAAATGTGTTTTATTAGTATAATTAGTAATTTATTAAAAGATATGGGTGCATTTAATAAGAGATGTAGAAAAATAATGATAAGATTGAATATGGTGGCGACACGTGGCATGCAAAAACCTTTATTCATTATATAGTATATATTATTTATTAATTTTTTTTACTATTATTATTATTTAGTTGGGGTTGTTCCAGTATGCATTAAAAGCATGATTATAACAAGTTTGTGTAGTTTTTCAGAAATTTCTAAAGTTTTAAATGATTAAATCAAGAAATATCTATAAAGTACGTAGAAAGTTGTTATAATAAAAATGGATTTTCAAATATAAATTAAGAGCTAATTAACTATTTATAAATTTAATTATTTCGTAAAGAGTAAGTCTTTATTTTTCATTAAGGTAAATTGGTTTTTAATAATCTAAATTACGACTCATTGACTGATAATAATTAAAACTAATAGTTTAGCTGTTGATAAACTCAACTTTCACTTTTATTGTCAATGACAGTCTCAGTGGCATAGTAATCATAAATTTACACTTATTTTCGCTAAAAAATGACGATTTTAAATGATATGGGTGAAAAAGAAACGTACAAACGAAATCGAGTGTAAATATATGATGATTATGCTATTGGAACTGTTATTGATAACAAAAGTGAAATTTGAGATTATCACCCGTCAAACTGTTAGTTTAGATTATTATCACCTAATATTTTATAATTTAGATTATTAAAAACTAATTTGCCTTTGATTAATAATATAAATTCTATAAAGTATTCGAAAATTATAATTAAATTCGTTTTAGAATTCAAATTGGACTCTTGCTCCTTGGGTTGGGTCCCTATGTTATATTAGTAGATGTTGATGGAGGTTTCTTTGTGACCAGATTTGGTTAGGTCAATAAATGGTTGGCTGACAAATTTACATGCTCTTTTATGTTCGTGTGATTACAGAACGAATATGACGATCTTTATAAGAAGATGGAGCTTGCATCTCAGAGGCCATTCACATGTGATCGTAATTCCGATTTTGCTGATTTTTGCGATGTCCACCGCTCAGATCATCCAGCTATCATCAAGGTAACATGTTTTTTTACTTATAGTGGGTTTTCTCCTAAAGGTCATAAAAATAATCAAGTGGATAAGTGACCTGTCACTGATCTTAATTATCGTCAAAAAAATAAATACATAAATAAATAAAATAAACTCCCAAATGAGACAAAAATGTCAGGCATGTCTTATCGGTGGATGAAAAATGGCGACTGTGATGTGTTAACGTAGGTTTGTTTGATTGCATAAGGACATTTAGTAATGTCCAGGTGTTTGTTAAGCTAATGAAAGAAACATGTAATATATTTAAATATCTAGAGGCAAATGCGGTTCATCTTCTAGAGTTTAGTTTTATAAATATAAAAAATATAAAATGTTACGTCATTATACAGACTGTATAGATGGAAAGAAAAGTTTATACATTTCGTATAGCATATAATTAACATCTGGTAGTGATGTATGCCATTAGTAAATTTGCTTCTGTGTTGGCCAGGAAGCTATACCGCCCGTGTAGCTTTCTGTCATAACGTCTGTATAAGAGAAATACACTACTCATCTGGTTGGTGTCTTGCAGCATCCCTCACTTAAAAATCTTATTGATATGAGCAATTGAAAGTGTTCTACCTAGAATTTATAGTAGGGTTATTATTTTTTGTTTCCATTTTATAAGATTTGGACGCTGTTGTAGGTTATCTCAGAGAACAAGGGCCTACCCCATGTAATATACATTTCAAGAGAGAAAAACCCCAAACATCATCATTATTACAAAGCTGGAGCTATGAATGTTTTGGTTAGTACACTTTCTTTTCATTTACAATAAACTTGTTTATATATATATGGGAAGCCTAAAATAAAAATTAGTTTTTCGTTAAGCAATCTAAGAAATGACTAAAACACTAAGAAACAATATCAAACGAACTCCGATTAAGCTCATTTCAGCGATGTTGGAGCCGTCTCGTGAAATCTACCATCTTAGCTTTTAAAGTTTAACTTTTAAGGTTTAGATTTTACGTTTGAATTTTAGGTGTTTAGCCTTATGGTTTAGCTAGAACCTTTCTCTCTCTCTCTCTCTCTATATATATATATATATAGGGGAGGGATCAAGAGATAACCACAAGGTTAGGCGAAAACCAAGAAAACCACATCATTTTAGCCAATTTTTTTATTTACATATACGTAATCGTAATTTTTTTGTTTTATGTTTACATATACGTAACACTATGTGTGAATATTTTTTGGTAAAAATGTTTAATATTACATTGATACTCTTATAAATAAATAAAAATAAAACAAAACAAAAAATAAAAAATATTATATAATTGGGTAAAATTGGTTTTTTAGTGGTTTTCTTGGTTTTCGCCTAACTTGTGGTTTTCTCTGGAACCCTCCCCTATATATATATATATATATATATATATATATATATATATATATATATATGCCATAATTTTGATAAGAACCAAAAGAACCATGCATTCCTACACAAATGCATACATGCATCCTATGCATTTGTGTAGAAATGCATACTTCTTTTGGTTAAAAAGTGTAAAAAAAGTATCTTTAAAACCCCACCAAAAATCTAAAACCCCCCACCCTAAAAGAACATCGTTTTTCTTAATCCTTGAATCGTATGTTTTTCATAGCGTTTTAACCTTTTGACCATGGCGTTTTATTATTTGAACGTTAATTTTCAACATGGTGTTTTTGATCTAGGCTCCCAGTAACACATGACGTTTTAGCTTTTCGACAATGATCTTTTATCATTTGGACGTTAACTTTAAACATGGGCGTCAATTTCAACATGTTCTACACTTCGGCGTCAATTTCAACATGTCGTTTTGTTTGGGCATAGTGTTTTACACATGGACGTCAATTTTCAACATGACATTTTATCTTTTGAACATGGCGTCATGACACGTGTTTTCACCCATTTCCCCTTTTTTTAGGGGTGCACGCAAATTTTTCTTGTGGACGCATTTGCTCTTTTCCCTTTGACCACGTGTTGCGCTCTGGTGTCTTCTTAGACTTTCTAAGGTTTTCCTCCTTTTTAGCCTAAGCCTCTCCTATATATAAGTGTACTAGGTTAAAAACCTCGTGTATTGCATGGGTTGAATTAATGTAATATTATATATACTTAATAATAAATATTTACATATTACATATTTATGACGTATTATATAGTTTTTAAATACACATTTTAAAACATCATATACCTTTTAAAAATGTTTTATAAAAACAATGAAAGAAATGTTTAATTTCTAAAAATGTTATATGAACGAACATATATTTTTTAAATAAAAACGTTTTATAAAAATAATTATAGAAATCATTATTAGTTAACAGGAAAGAGAGGCGGGAAAAAAAGTCAGGATTATATAGGAGAGTGACAAGTGTCTTATAAAAATCTTTATTTATTATAAAGTATAGATTATTTATTAAAAAAAAACGTTTAATGAGCAAAAAGATAATATTAATATCCATCTTGATATGTCAGTCTATCTGATGAGCAGGCTAGAGTGTCAGGAATAATGACAAATGCACCCCTAATGCTGAATGTAGATTGTGATATGTACGCAAACAATCCACAAGTTTTTCTTCATGCAATGTGTATTATATTTGGTTACAAGAATGATCAAGATTGCGGCTTCATTCAAGTCCCTCAAGCTTTTTATGATGGATTGAAGGACGACCCGTTTGGGAATCAACTCGCTAATTATTATGTGCGTATATTTAGTTTCTTTAAGCTTCTGTCACATGAAAATAATTCTAGAGAGTTTTAATTAGTTTTAACCTTTTTTGTGACATTTATATCAGTATCTTATGAATGGAATATCAGCAATTCAAGGGCCTCTCTATGGAGGAACAAATTGTTTTCATAGACGAAAAATTATCTATGGTTTATCTGCAAATGATAAAATAAAAAATGGTATGCTAATTAAAACTTGTTTAATGTTCCTCTTTTATTTGTTGAATTGTATATTCTTGTTTAACTTTTCACACTTTTCTTTTGTAAAATAGGAAATATAATAAATGAAGATCTACATCAAGTCTTTGGAAAATCCTTTGAATTGAGAGAAACAGTTGCCCAGATAATATCAGGATCAAACATAAAAATAGAAAATCAAAAGACTCCCTCTAGTTTAATTGAGGAAGCATTCTATGTTGCCGGTTGCAGCTACGAGTATGGTACACTCTGGGGCAAAAAGGTAAAAGGATAGTAATGAATAATGATAATTAATTATAGACTATTTCGATAAATGGTTAGATTGGGTTGGGTTGGGTCGGGTCAACCAAGAAACACCTTTGTCTTCCCTTTTCTTTAATTTTACAAACATTTAATATGTTTAAGTGATGATTATTATTAATATTATATATGGAAAAGTTGTGTGGGTCTGGAGGTCATACTCACCCGGAAAAACAACTTTTTCTTTCATACTCTTAAACTTCATATATAAACTTCAAATAAATATATATATATATATATAGAGGAGGGTTAAGCTACAAATGGTTAAAACCTTACAAAGTATAGGAAGGAACCAGAACACGACACGTGTATAATGGGGGGAAAAAGGAGGGAAATGACAATTGGGTCAAAAGTCTTTAAACAAAGAAAGGAATCTGCACATGCAAGTCACATGTAATTTTCCCCATTTTTTTAAAACGTCCATAACTTTTTTATACGTAATTATTTTTTTTTTAAATTTCACCATAAAATCGAGCGTCCTTTTATCTTTCCAACGAGTATGGTATTGCTATATTTAAAAAAAAAACACCAACTGGGTGTTGTTTGAAATTGAGAGTCTTTATGCTGTTTTAAAGAGTTTTATGTTTATGGTTTTGAAATTTAAGGTAAAGTGTAAAATACCATAACAAAAGCAAAACGTCATAAATATAAACACGTCAAAACAACATGACTAAAAAATCCAAAAATTACCATTTTGAAATTTGTCATTGTGAAAATGTCATGACAAAAAAAAAACTAAAACGCCATATTCAAATTGACATCTAGTTGTAAAACACCATGACAAAAAAAACTCTTTGTTAAAAAACACCATGACTAGAAAAACTCAATATTGAAAAACACTCAGTTGAAAACACCATAGATGTGTGTTGTTTGAAATTGGGAGTTTTTATGGTGTTTTATGGAGTTTTATGTTTATGGTGTTGAAATTTTAAGCTAAAGTGTAAAACACCATAACAGAAACAAAACACCATAAACATAAACACGTCAAAACATGACTAAAAAAGCAAAAAATTACCATGTTGAAAATTTTCTTTTGTGAAAACGCCATTACCAAAAAAGCTAAAATGCCATGTTCAAATTGGCTCACATGTGAAAAATACCATGACTAAAAAAACTCAATGTTGGAAAGCACCATGAGTATAAAAACTCAATGTTAAAAACACCATAGATGTAAACACCATGTTGAAAAAAACTCACTTTAATTCGAACACAGCCTTAATCAAGTTTATGTTTATGGTGTTGAAATTTTAATCTAAAAGTGTAAAACACCATGGCTGAAGCAAAACACCATAAACATAAACACGTCAAAACACAATGACCAAAAAGCCAAAAAAGACCATGTTGAAATTTTTCATTGTGAAAACACCATGATCAAAAAAACTAAAACGCCATTTTCAAATTGGCCCCCAGGTGTAAAACACCATAACCTTTAAAACTCCATGTTGAAAAACACCATGAATAGAAAAAAAAAACGCAGTGTTAAAAAATACTCAGTTGAAAACATCATAGATGTAAAACACCATAGATATAAAACAGCATAGATGTAAAACACCATGTTAAAAAAACCCACTTTAATGTAATTTAAACAAAAACGATTTAAAAGAATATATAACACCATAGATGTAAAACACCACAGATGTTTGTTGAAAAACACCATGACTAGAAAAAAAACTAATGCTAAAAAATACTCAGTTGAAAACACCATAGATGTAAAACACCATAGATGTAAAACACCATATATGTAAAACACCACATATGTAAAACACCACAGATGTAAAACACCGTGTTGAAAAAAAAAACCCACTTTAATGTAATTTAAACAAAAACGATTTAAAAGAATATATATATATATATATATATATATATATATAGCAATAGCATACTTGTTGGAAGGATAAAAAACGTTCGATTTTATGGTGAAATTTTAAAAAAAAAATAATGACGTATAAAAAAGTTATGGACGTTTTAAAAAAGTGATGGAAATGGCACGTGACTTGCATGTGCAAGATTTGGGGTTGGATCTTCCTATTCTACCCCTTCAGGTGGTTTCCAAGTTTTAACTATTTACCAAAATGCAATCGTGTTAATCTCCACCACAAATGACTATGATCTAATGGCTTAGATTCCTTCCTAGACTTTGTATGGTTTTATCCCTTTCTAGCCTAACCTCTACCTATATATATATATATATATATATATATATATATATATATATATATATATATATATATATAGTATGAGGTTAGATTAGAAAGGGGAAAAATGTGTAGAAAGTATAGGAAGGAATCTCAGTCATAAGATATTTGTGTTTTGTGGCTGAGATTCACACTGTGGTATTTTGATAAATAAATGCAACTTAGAAATAATACGAAAGGGATCAGGATGGTAGAATGGTAAGATTTAACCAAAAAGACTCACATGCAAGTCACATGCAACTTCCCCCCTAATTTTTGTCTACAACTTTTTTATACGTTATTATTATTTTTTTAAAAATTCACCAAAAAATCGAGCGCTTTTTATCTTTAATATGAGTATGATATTGCTATGCTTTGTTTAGAAAAAAAAACATTTTTTTTAAACTATGGAGTTTTACTTGAACACCATGGGTTTAAAGTATGATGTTTTTCTGGTTATGGTGTTTTACACATATTGATCAATTTCAACATGGTGTTTTTTTTATTGTCATGGTGTTTTCAAGTAAGTGTTTTTCAACATAATGTTTTTATGGATATGCTGTTTTACACATTTGAGGTCCATTTTAACATGACATTTTAGTTTTTTATGGTCATGGTGTTTTCAACTTGAGCGTCAACTTTCATCATAGCATTTAAGATTTTTGATTATGATGTTTTACACCATAACTTTAAACTCATGGTGTTTAGATAAAACACCATAACTTTAAACACATTGTGTTCAAATAAAACACCATAACTTTAAACAAATCGTGTTCAAGTAAAACATCATACTTTATGAGTTTTTACTTGAATTGTTTCAATCAATTTTTATCGAACCCGTGTATAAAAATGGGTTTGAACATATGACCAGGCACATATCAAACTTTTATTAAATTTTTTAAGGCATATATAATATGTAGGTTCTATATGTGTGTGCTCGTGGAGATACTAGAGAGAGTAAAAATTATTTTTATATTGGTTTAATGCAACAAAAGTGGCTCATCAATGTTATAAAAGGGATGATCAATTTTGCTATATTTTTTTTGGAAAAAAAGCGTCTTTTTTCAACTATGGTGTTTTTTTGGTCATGGTGTTTTACACATATGGGATCAATTGAAAATGATGTTTTAGTTTTATTTGTCATGGTGTTTTTCAACATAGTGTTTTTCTTGATATGGTGTTTTACACATGCGGGGTCCATTTTAACAAGGCGTTTTAGTGTTTTGGTTATGGTGTTTTCAACTTGAGTGTCGACTTTCAACATAGCGTTTTAAAATTTTGGTCATGATGTTTTATACCATAACTTAAAACCCATGTTGTTGAGGTAAAACACCATAACTTTAAACGCATGGTGTTTAGGTAAAACACCATACTTTGAACCCATGGTGTTCAGGTAAAACACCATACTTTAAAACCATGATGTTAAAGTAAAACATCATAACTTTAAACTCATGTTGTTCGGATAAAACACCATACTTTTTGTAGTTAAAAATCTCAACATGGTGTTTTTTTTGTCATGGTGTTTTACAAATGGAGAGTCAATTTCAACATGGTGTTTTAGTTTTTTTGGTAATGATGTTTTCAACTTGGGCGTCAACTTTCAATATAGCGTTTTAGATTTTTTGGTCATGGTGTTTTCAACTTGGGCGTCAACTTTCAACATAGCGTTTTAGTTTTTTGGTCATGATGTTTTACACCATAAATTTTAAACTCATGGTGTTCAGGTAAAACACCATAACTTTAAACCCATATTGTTTAGGTAAAACACCATAAATTTAAACCCATAGTGTTCAGGTGAAACTCCATTATTTAAACACACGTGAACACCATATTTAAAAAAAAAGACATTTAAAAAAAAATATAGCATTATCATTCTCATATTAAAGATAAAAAAGCGTACGATTTTATGGTGAACTTTAAAAAAAAATAATAACTTATAAAAAATTTATGAATGTTTAAAAAATGAGGGGGGAGTTGCATGTGACATGCATGTGTTGGGTCACTTATACCATTTTACATCTATACCCTTCTCTCAATTTATCAATCATCTCCACGTGGTGTTCCCTGGTTCCTTCCTACACTTTCTACATTTTTCCCCTTTCTAGCATAACTCTCCCCTATATATATATATATATATATATATATATATATATATATATATATATACACACACACACACACATATATACACTATATAATAAATAAAGGTTTCCCAATGCCACGTATCACATCCATATTTATCCTCATAAAATTTTTCCCGCCTATCTCTTATAATAAATAAACTTTCATATTTTCAATAATAATATATTTTTAAATAAATTATTAGTTATACTAATAAAACACATTTATTTTAAATTATCTCATATTATAAGAAACAATGAAATGTAATTATTTAGCTTATGTTTTTAATCAAATTATAAACGAAAGTCAAATTAAATTGAATATATATTTAATAAATTTTTAAACTCAATTTTATATTAATTTTTACATATTTTTTTGATTTTGTTTTCTATTGTTATTATATGTAATACATTTTCAACTATAAGATACATAAATACAGATTTAAGAATTTTATATATTGATATTTTTCATCCTGTGTAGTACACAGGTTCTAAACTAGTATATATATATATATATATAGGGGAGGGTTCAAGAGAAAACCACATAGTTAGGCGAAAACCGAGAAAATCACTAAAAAAACAAATTTTAACCAATAGTATAATATTTATTTTTTATTTTATTTTTTATAAAAGTATCAATGAAATATTACACATTTTTACCAAAAAATCATTTAAATATTGGCTTACGTAACGTAATCCATACTGTTACGTATACGTAAACATAAAACAAAAAAATTACGGTTAAGTATACGCAACCCATAGTATTACACACTATTTTAGTGGTTTTCTCAGTTTTCCCATAACTTTGTGGTTTTCTCTTGATCCTTCCTTTATATATATATATATGGGAAGGTTCCACTAAAAAGTCGTTTTTCGCTAAGAAATGCTAAGAAGCAGATCAAACGAACTCCGATTAAGCTCATTTCAGCGACGTTGGAACCGTCTCATTGAATCTTAACACGCCCACAAAACCTAAACCTCTCCTCCACTCGCACCCCCAAAAACCTAAACCCCCCCCCCACAACCCCCAAAAACCTAAACCCCTACCCCACCGCCTAGAAACCTAAACCCCTCCCCACCCACCCAAAAACCTAAACCCTCCCTCCCAATCCCCAAAAAAATCTAAACCTAAGGCTAAATTCAACGTTATAATCTAAACCATAAAAGCTAAATTCTAAAAGCTAAGATTGTAGAGTTCGACGAGACGGTTCCAACGCCGCTGGAATGAGCTCAATTGGAGTTTGTTTGATATCATTTCTTAAGTTTTTTGTCAATTTTTAGGCTTTGTAGTGAAATATAATTTCTTATTTGAACCTCCCCTATATATATATATAGGGGATGGTTATAATAAAAACCCAATTGAGATAAAGAAACCCTGTTTTATATATGTAAAAAGAAAAAAAAAATATTTTGGGATGTATTCTACATTCAATTTGATCACTTTTGTTGAAAAAAATATAAAAAAGCGCCGAGAAGTTTTCTTTTTATTTTTTAAAAAACCCGACGTTTATTACATATGTAAACGTTGATTTTGATTAACCTTTACATATTTTTTATTTCTTTTTTTATTCGGCGTTTTTTTTATTTTATATTTATGCGAATAGGCTTGTATTTGTATAAATATTCAATCCCAAATTAAAAAAAAATTGCTTAGATTTTTCTAGGGTTTAGTGGGTTTTTTTTAACTCAAGAAGGTTTCCATTCTATACTTTCCCTATATATACATACACACACACACATATATATATATATATATATGTGTGTGTGTGTGTGTGGGGAGGTTCAAATAATAAGTGAATTTTCGCTAAAAAACCTAAGAAATGATTTCTTTTTAAATTGAAATCGGGTCAAACGAACTCCAATTAATCTCATTCCAATGGCGTTGAAACTGACTCGTTAAGGTTTTTAGTGGGTGGGGTTGGGGTTTTGGTTTCTGGGGGGTGGGGGATTTAGGTTTTGGGGGGGGGGTAGGTTTAGGTTTTGGGGGGTTGGGGTTGGAGGATTTAGGTTTTTGGGGGGTGGGTTGGTTAGATTTTTGAGTTTAGTTTTTAGGATTTAGGTTTAGCATTTAGATTTTAGGGTTTAGCTTTAAGGGTTTAGCTTTAGGGTTTAGCTCTAAGCTTTATTTCGACGAGCCGGTTCTAACGCAGTTGAATTTAGTTAAATCGAAATTCGTTTGACCTAGAGAAAATTCTCTTTTTAGCGCGGGACTTTCATATATGTGTGTGTGTTGAATATAAATGGTATATGTGACAAAATGTGTGGGTCAGGTATGAGTATGGGTTCAGGTCAAACTGGCAAAGTTGGGTCTTGCTGACCCATAGACCTTTATTTATAATTTTTAATATACGTATAATTAATGGTTTAAATATGTATATAAGAAACTATCTTATTAAAATGATAATTAGGAGGTTTTATGCACTTTGAGTACACTGTTAGCCTTGACCCTTTTGACCCATTGAACTTGGTTCCCATTTTTTGTCAATTTATTAAACTATACACGTTTGACCCGTTAAATTAAAAAATTACTTAAATCAACATGTATAAACGTGTCAAAATTGTCATATCTGATAAACATATAATAACCGGTACATTAAGACAACCTAAGTATTCTAACTTTTTATCATTAAAACCACATTTATTTTTGTTTATACCACTTCCCAACAAAAAATATGATAAAATATTATAAAATGACAAAAACAACCTTAGCTTAAAATAATATAAACAATAAAAATAACATTAGAAATGAAATGCCCATTATACTTGCATTAAATTAACCAAAATAGGCTTTAAAGATAGTAAAATATTATGATGACAATATTATTCAACAAATTCTATAATTTTATTTTAAGGTTGGTTGGCTTTATGGGTCTGCGGCAGAAGATATGCTCACAGGAATCAACATCCACGGTAGAGGATGGAAATCCGTTATTTGCTCACCCGATCCGCCTGGTTTTCTTGGTTGTGCACCACCAACATACCCGAGTTCATTGACGCAACAAAAAAGATGGGCCATCGGGCTTCTTGAGATCTTATTCACCGATAAAAACCCGTTACTTCTTACGATAAAAGCAAAACTTTGGTTTCGACAAGCCCTTGCTTACTATTGGATATGTTTATGGGGAGTCCGATCCATTCCAGAGATATGTTACGCATTTCTGCCAGCATATTGTATCATCACGGGCTCACATTTCTTGCCCAAAATCAACGAACGGGCTTTTTTCATCCCTGTTGGTGTTTTTATGATTTTCAATGTTTATGTTTTCTGGGAGTGTAAACGTCTAGGTGTATCACTACGCACATGGTGGAATTTACAGAGAATGGGGAGAGTGACAACTATGACAGCATGGTTATTCGGGTTTTTAAGCGTTATGCTAAAACTTATGGGTTTATCAAAAATCGTCTTTGAAGTAACCCAAAAGGAACACAAGTCTAATGATAGTGATGATAAAAATGATGGTAGGTTTATGTATGACAAGTCACCCGTAATCATACCAGGTATTGTTGTTTTATTGGTCAACATGATTGCATTAGTCAATAGTGTGTTAAGACTATTAAAGGTTAACAATAGTGAAATTTGGATGGAGGTATTGGGATTAGGGTTAGGAGAGATGTTCTGTAGTGTGTGGATGTTACTATGCTTTTGGGAGTTCTTGAAAGGGTTGTTTAGGAATGGGAAATATGGGATTCCATCATTGACGATTTGGAAATCGGGAGTTTTGACTTTGTTCTTCGTGCACGTATGTAGAAAATCTTCTCAGCCGTTTTAGATAATTTGTTACATCATCTATGTATGAATGTTGTTCTCGAAATGTAACTTTGCTTCTATGAATAAAAAGTTGGATTCTTGGAGTATCACATCTATATAAAGCTAGATTCTTGGAGTATCACATATATATGAAGCTAAAGACATGACAAAACGTTACATTTAAACACTAAACACGTTTAGATATGAATATAAAACTAACGAGAATCATTTCTGGATAGCTTGTTGATTATTGGGTAGTCTAACAGTTTTGCATCTAATGATTTGTAGTTTAGATTTTATACATTCCTAGATAATTTTAATGATTCATGGAATAAGTGGATTCATGAAATTGTTTCGTGATTTTGTTCGGTATAGAGCTAAAACTTAATCATACGTGTACACATCTATATCTATATCTATACTATATAATAAATAAATGTTTCTAATGCCATGTGTCGCCTTCACATTCATTCTCATCATTTTGTTTCTCGCATCTCTTTCTTATTAAATACACCTCTATCTTTTCAATAATAATATATTTTTAAAAAATTATTAATTATACTAATAAAACACATTTATTTTACATTATCTTTTATTATAAGAAACTTTGAAATCTAATTAGCTAGCTTATGTTTTCAATCAAATAGTAAATGAATGTCAAATTATATTGAATAGTAATTGATGTATTTTCGAAACCCTATTATATATTATTTTTTGCATATTTTTGGATTTTGTTTTCTATTGTTAGTATATGTAATATATTTTTCCACCTATAAGACATATATAAAGTTTTAAAAATTTTATGTATTGATATTTTTTTCACCCTGTGTAAAGGTGATCCAAAATGAGGGGCAAAACTTAGCTTGAACTAGTATGTGGAGTTACTAAATTATGAATCCACTGATAAATTTTCCTACAACATTTAGTGACAATTATGTTGTGATCAACAACATATTATGTCACTGAAACTTAGGTTGTTGTTAACAATTCCTTATAACTCCTCCATGAGATAGGTTTGTCTGCTAACATAAGGATACACCCCAAAGTTGACATTTTGTTTTCTTTGAATACAACAAAACCAGAATAAGTGTAGTCAACCATTCTTCACTTCTTCTTTAAATTATAGTCTCTCGTTTATTAACGATATTGCAACATTCTATTAAATGCTTTACAATAATCTAGACTAGTCTAGTGTTTAGCAGTGTGAGCAATATCTAAACAAGTATAGACTTTAACCTTCATAAGGCTTCTAATTAATGAAGCATAAGGAAATAATTTTCATTTATCCTGTTAGCTCTAAAGTAGAACAATTTAAATATTAAATGTGTAAGGATCCGCTTAGTGTAAAGCTTATGGGACGAAACTAATGTCCCATTGGGTCTATGTCGATGTAATTTGATACCTATCACATAAGAGACATCTCTGGGATCCATCATGTTAAAATATGAGTAATCAATGCTTTGACTTATGTAACATATACTTGTTAAAAGAATGTCATCTATATAAGGACAAGTTTGCATGAGGTAGGTGTACAAATTCACTTAGTTGTTGATGAAAAGAGTTGCATTATGATATGAATAAACCCATACATGGATTTTATTTATTTACATAATAAGTGTTCTTAACCTTCAGTTTAGAAATTTTAGGTCATTTTATGAACATGTATGTCAATGTTAGGGAAAGTTGTTTTAATGTCCATTTAATGTAGCATTAAGTTATTATAAGCTACTAGAAAAGTAATGATCCTCAAAGAAAACTTTTATAAAACATGTAAGAAGGTTCTTTGATAATTTATTCCTTCTTGAGTGTAACCTTTAGCAATCAATCGTGCGTTTCCATTCGGATTTAGTTTAGTTATGAACACCCTCTAGGTAATTCTACCAAATCCCAAATGTTATTTTAATTCATGGAGTCAGTCTTGCTAATAGTAGCTTTATTCCATTTAGAAGACTGATTGATGCTAATGGCTTAATAAGAAGAAGTAGGATCGGTAAACTTTCCAGCATCCATTTCAAATTCAGTCAGGTAGGATACATAATCATCAAAGTTAGTAGGCCTTTTAAACCTAGATGACCTACTGAGTTGATTATTGGGTTTATTAGGAGTTTCAAGTTTATAGATTAGCTCTTGGTAGGTGCTTTCATTTTCAGGTATATTATGAGCAACATTAGTTTATAAGTGTGTAGGAGTTGATGCAGTATGATGTACAAGAGGTGTAACCAGGAGTTAAATTTAACGAGTCTTTCCCCTGCCTCTTGTACTCATGGTAAGTTATGATAAGAACTTTTACTACGCCCACTGACCTTATAAAGTTTAAGTAATTCAGCATGCTTACGGTCAAAAGTGTATCTAAAATTTGAAGACCAGTAGATTCTAATAGAGAAACAACTTAATGATGTTTATGTTAGTTTCTTTTGTTAAGGATTACTTTAGTTTTGTTAAGAAATCTAGGTTTGCCCACATAGTAGCATCTATGAGACTTTGTTAGGAGTAGTATTAGATTCCAAGGAGACAAGTTGTGATGGAGCAGTGTTGTGTGCAGGAGGTGCAATTTGAGGTAAGACCAATTTGTCACTCTCCCACCTTTTGCAACTTTCGCAAGCTAATATTAGGACACTCGGTGCTCCCACTGATCTTTGAGGTCTCTAGGAACTACACATGACAAGTTTTAATGATGCACGTGATGTGGAACCTTTTATATATTTTAGACGATTTCCTTATCGTCCAAATTTCATAAGAAATTTCATAAACAAATTTAGAAGGAATTCTAACCAGTGTATATGAAATGATATCTTTAAAGCTTTGGGTCATAGGAAACAAACTAGATACAAGTAAATATTCTTCTAAATGATAAATGAATTATGTCTGAATATTCCATTTGGGATAACATCTGGTGGACCCTCACTTATTCTCTTAGTCATTTGATATTTAGGGCGTTTAACACATGATTTAAAGTCACTGAGAATGAGACTTGGTAACAATTCATCCTACATTGACCTGGTCATGATTTCTCATAAAATTTGGTCTTAATGGATGAAGTGCATAGGTCTCATTTATCTTTTGTTAAATTTTCATTTTCATGATGACAAAAGTTGTGAAAGTTTATTGTATCAGCTAGTTCTATGTCATATAGGTTTCAATCCAGATAATGATAACTAATAATATGAGAGTTTAAGTTACTGATGACTTTGTTTTGGCCATGCAAACCTCATAACTGTCAAAGTGTAACTTTATTATTGATCCTAAATTCCGAGTATTCTCTAGAATATGTAAGGTATCATAAAGCCTAATAAAAAGATCAATTATTTCATGGTTCTATGTAGCCTTAACATTTAAATCCACCACTAACTTCTCTTCTTAATTATTAGTTGAATTATGCTAAGGAAACGTATAGAACTATACTCAACGCATCATGTGTTGATTGGAATACTAATATTAGCGAACTCAAAAATCATTAATTAGTGACTACTTTATATTAGCCAGATAGTCCCTTTGCTTATGGATGGTCTCATTGATTATGTCTATGATCGCGGTGTCAAGGCTAATAAAAAATATTTATTAAAACCACTTCTTAGCTACTTAGACTGTAGACAAAGAAGTAGGGTTATCGAATCAACAGGGAACACGTGGAGAAGGCTATTCAAGTTAAAACTATTCAATTACTACTAAAGTCCCACACTTTATTAATTAAAAGACTTGGAATTAACAAAGCACTTAAGTTGATTTGTAAAACAATTGGAGAAAGACGGACCACTCCGGGATTCAGATTTAGCAAAGCATACGCACAATTTCAGTTTCAAATCAGATCAGAGATTATATAGACATAACCTTGTTTAAATTGTTTAACCCAACCACACAATAAACAATTCAATCACAAAATCGGATTATTCCTAGTGCAAGAAAACCAAGAAACGACGATAGATGCGATAAATCGAAAACTTGAATTTGTTCATAAATCAAACACATAATTGAACTCAAAGAACTTAATAGGTTCACAAAACTTCAATCAAATACTGATCATCTACTGAAATCATACACATACAAGCAGAAATCGTTCACCCGAAGGGATCACGAAAGCGTTTAGCCGCTAATGATTGTCGAAAACATTAAAGGTTTAAACTTTAAACTAACAAGCATGAAAACTAAGAACAATTGGCCTAGAAAACTGTGGAATCGCCTTATGGAAGCTTTGGGACGGCAAGGAAGAAGGTTATTCGAGAATGGGAGTCACAATGGCTTTCTAATTGAAATTAGGTTTAATTTGCCGTAATTTCCTTTCTTTGCGTGTCGCGAACTTCCCAGACCAAGTCTTCGCGTGGCGCGAAGAACAAAATAGCCGTGGCCCATCTTCAAGCCCCTTGCATGTCGCGAACTTTTTCACCAGGATCTTCGCGTGGGGCGAAGATCAAACTATTCAAGATTTTGACTTTTGATTTGACTTTAACTTTCTTTGACCTATCGGGCTTCGTGCCTTCGTTAATCTCTTCGTATACTTCCACTCTTTAAAAACATTTAACCTGTAACACACCAAACTATAAAATACCCATAAAACTGACTCGATAAACACAATTAAACTACTAAACTATACAAAAACCGACTCTTATACATGGGATATTTAACCCTACATCACATCCCCACACTTGACCTTTTTCGTCTCGAAAAAGAATAATGCAATGGAATCATAACCATGGAACTTGCAACTTTACTTTCATTTTATACAGCACAGACTTTCATAACATGTTAATTGTAACAATCGGTATTTCTGTCCGATTAAACCCAACCACCGACTCACGAGCCCCCAATTATGTGATATATATATTATACATTACCAAGCAAGCAGTCTGTAGGTCCTTAGCAGAACTATAGACACAGATTTGCGGAGAAATTCTTCACACAGTCCGGATCGAGAGGCGGAATCTCTGGATCTGGTATCACTCTCGAATCAGAAATGGTAGAGACGGGTGCGGGAATCACATACACAAACAGAAACATATGAAAATGAAAAGAACAGATAATTGAAAGCATAAAACGTATGATTCTTTGATTGAAATGAAAATAAACGCTCGATCATACACTAACAATTAGTCTCACCCCAGGGTGAGCTCCCCCTGGGGTGGTGATTCCCTCTACAGACACACACTCACTCCTAGGACATAATCTGCTATATATAGGAGGCCAAGCACATGCGCCTTGTTTTCCAAGCCACCGCCCAATGGGCCTGAAAAACAGGTATCGAAACTACCTAGTTTCGATTGAACAAATGTTCAACCGAAACTAGTAGTTTCGATACTGTAATTTCGATTGACAGCATCAGTCTCAAAATTATACCCAACACAGTCAATCTATGGGTCTCACACTCAGAAAGCTACGACTCAGCGTAGTCCCATATCAAGGTCATGTTTAGGCGTGGGTTAAACCTTATAGATTTCCCACCATTATAAACACGAATCTACAAGTTTTGAAAATAAAATGAATTATGTATCGATGAAAGAATGATACGAGCTTGTATTAACACTTATGAATAAACCTAACCTAGTGGTGTTTCAATCACGCTGGAACATGATATATGACACGTAGGCTTTAGTTTTTAAGCAATGAAGTATATAAGCTTCGGAACATGGGTGTATCCTTCAAGTCACCATCCCAAAGGGAAACACGTGAACCTAACTTAGTCATCCAATATTGATCACTTAAGTCCCGCCCATGGGTGTATCAACCAAGTTACTATCCCGGAGGGTAACACGTAGGCATAACCTAAGATCTCAAAATAATTAATTAAAGCTCATTAAATGATGGATTATGGAATGAGGGCGCCACCAACTTTCGGATTTATTTTCATAAAAAGAAAGCAGTGTGCCAATTAATTTTAAAAACTTATAAATTCTTGTTTATAAAGGTACCTATCACCCTATATTGACAGTTTCGGCCTTACCGATACTCCTAAGATGAGAACCCACAAGATATCCTGAATTAATTGTTTATTTAATTAGATTCATTATCAGGATGTTTAAGCTCTTAAATCGGTTGGGCCTACCAAAACGTTACAAATTAGACATGTTTGATCATCTTTATTATTCAATTACATTACACACGCAAATTCCCGATTGTACTATCATATTCCATTTAGTTGCAAACATTCTAATCCAAAGTCATTTTTTCAAATCCTTTAATTTTTATGTATTTACGACTCAAAACTCACTCAAAATTAAAAGACTCAAAACTCAGACCTGGACTAGGTCTCCCCTCCCCACAATTAAACTCTGCATTGTCCTCAATGTAGGAAGAGCAACTCAAAACGAAAATAAAATACAAAAAGTAAAACTTAGCTGGAAAGACGATCGTATAACATTTCATTCGCGATCGTGCCCCATGGATACAAGTGGGTTACCTTGTACATAAGAATCAAGAAAAAGTCGGACTATCATCCCCCAAATGGAGATTGAGTACAAGAAATTGAAATCCACACTTGCAAAAGAAGCTCGAAACAAACCCACAAGCAATCATATCGACTCAATAGAATGACTCAAAGAAAAATAAAAGACCCGACGTACTTGAACGACTAAAAAAATAAAAAATAAAAAAAATAAAAAATTATGGTTTCTTGGTCCTTCGAGTGTCGCGAAAACCAGGAAGGACTTCTTCGCGTGTCGCGAAGACCCACTGGTCATCTGGGTTATCATGTTTGTTCTTCGCATGTCGCGAAGAATGTTCCTTGGAAGTTCGCGTGGCGCGAAAACACATTGGTGACAGAAAGATTAGAAAATTTTCAACTTCTCCAAAAACTCATTCCAACACTTAGAATATATGCATACATACATGTAATACCTTTCCTTATGGTTTTTAACACCCAAATTGCCACGAAACCCTGCAAAAACATAGAAAAGACGCAAAACTATACCGAAAAACAGGAAAAACTCAAAATTTTGTACAGACTCTACAACGACATCCTACCCCCACGGGTTTGTGTATTGCCCTCAATCACACTCTATCCAACCATAATCTCCCCAGAGATGTCCCCACACTTGGCCAATTGCATACAATTGCATACAATTAACTAAAGTAAAGAAATAACAACCTAACTCACTTTCGTAGGAATCACGATTGCATTTAGCATATGCAACAAGCCTTTTAAACCCATCGGTTGCCCGAGTGGACGATTTTATTCTCGTGAGGGTTTCTAGGGAACACACCCACAACGTTCATTTAACTAGACAGGAAATTAAAGTTAACTAACCTTAGGTTGCCTTCTAGTAGCTCTAAGTTTAACGTCTTCAGCCGGACACGGTGTACCTCATTATGGTTATGGTGGTTGGAACACGAAGTCCTTATCAAATGCTCTTGCACATGCCATTTGGTAGTCATTCCCGTTCAGGTTCAAGTTCTGCATTGCTTCTTCATCCTTCAGCACCAAAGGACCACTGGTTTCATATGAGTTATTGAAGAATTTAGGAGGTTTCTTTGACCCCCTTGGTGCCCTTGATGATCCTGCTCCACATCTGGTGTGATTATTTCCACTTTCCACCTGAGGTTCCCATGGTGGCTTTTCCACTTGACTTCCAACCTCCCCACACTTGGGGTATTCTTCACTTCTGACCTGTAAAGCACAACACTTTTATCCTTGCCACCCTCATCCACATTGGGTCGAGGGGGACATTTGTTAGTAACACCTGTTTTAGGACGTTTAACTTTGTAAAAATATGTGAAAGTAAGAGAACAAATGTGTAAGTTAAACTCCCTGTTACCGAATGATATGCTGATTGTGTTGTCTCTGCAGTTGATAAAAGAATTAGCAGTTTCCAAGAATGATCTGCCCTGGATTACCCTATGTTGCTTCTCCTTCATAGCCTGTTCATAATCAACCACTAGAAAATCTTCAGGATAATAGAATTCCCCTACCTTCACTGCAACACCTCTAGTCATTCCTCGAGCCCGTTTCCTTTCCAAATCAGCTAACACCACTATAGTGCCAACTTATTCTAATAGGCCAAGGTCACATTGATCATATAATTTTCTTGGTAGGATGCTGACACTTAACCTGTAACCCTCCTACTTCAACGGGGATAATGGGCTCTTCCTGCTCATCTTCATCCTCCAACTCACTATCTTCATTGACTTCTTGGGTACTCACTGCACTAACATATGCATTCTTTGTCCCAGAGGATCTTGCTCCTTGATGTTATGGGTTTAGTTTAGTATCACTTGGGAGTTGACTCGGAGCTCGCCCTACTACTTCTGACAATTTCTCAGCTAGTTGACCCATTTGTCGTTCAAATGACTCATTGGTTTTTATCTGGATCTCTTTGTTTTGCTCAATCCTTTTTAAGGACTCCAGTATGGATGCAAGCTGTGGGTCACCGCCAACTGTAGGTTTGTTCTATTGGTTCTGTTGGTAGTTTCTCTGTTGATATCCCCTATGTTGGTACCCCTGATTACCTGAATTTCTTTGGTACCCGCCTGGATTGTAACTTTGTTGGCGGTTCTGGTACTGCTGCTGACTGCACATCAGGAACCTGAAAGTTAGGATTCATTTGATTATTTGCATTACGATACCTGAAATTAGGATGATTTCTGAGTCCCGGATGGTAGTGTGTTGCATTCATGTCCGTCTTCCTATCACCTCCAATCTGATTCACTTCTTCCGACTTTCCCTGCTCTCTTGGACAGCTCTGCATAGAATGGCTTAGATCACCATAACCATCACACACTAGGTATCCTTGTGAGACATTGGACACCTCTCTTCCACTAGGCCTACCAAGCCTTGCTATTTGAATTTCCATGGCACCCAAACACTTTTGCGTTTCATAATCCACTACTTTCGAAGTTCTTCCCGTCTTTGCTCTTCTACTGGCATTAGCTTGCCTCTTTGATGTTATTTCCATCTTCTCCAAAATATCCCTGTCAACATCCACATGATTCTCGAAGAATGAACCTGCACTGGTGGCATTGACATCTCTCACATCCTCAGGTAATACCCATCATAGAAGGCATGTATGAGCTCCCACTTTTGTATCCCATGATGTGGGCAGTTTCGAAGCAACTCCTTGAATCTTTTAAATGCCTCATAGAAAGGCTCCCCTGATTGTTTCTTGAAATCCCTTATAGCAGCTCGGGCCTCATTGGTTTTATGAGGTGGAAAATATTAATCAAGAAACTACTGTTGTAACTCTGCCCAGGTAGGCAATGCTTATAGATGGCAAAGATAAAAACCATTGTTTTACCCGATCTTTTAGTGAAAACTGGAAAAGCACGAGTTTCACCTCATCATTAGTGAACCCCTGACCACCTATGGTCCCACAAGTAGCCTCATATTCAAACCGATGTGTATACGGCTCTTCAGTAGCTCTCCTATAGAAATGTGGGAGGATTCCAAGACAACCCGGACGGATCTCGAATCCATTCCCCTATGAACTGGTGGAATGACGGGGGAAGCATTTAAAGCCAACGCGGGGCGGAAGTGACTGTCCCCCCTTGATCATGTCTCTGTGGTTGTATGTTTCTAGGCTGTCTGTACCTGTTTTCTCATTCCAAATTACCCATATAACACTGATGATGGTTCCTTAGTGGAAACCCATAATCTGCTGTCGGTGGTGGTTGAACCCATCCATCTATGTTCTGCCCCTGATTTTAGGGAGGGAATGCCTCCTGATGGTTTAAATCATACCACTCTTCCTCTTCGTTCCAATTATCATGTTGAGAACCGTGCTGTGGATGGTGGCTTTTCATCTTCATAGTTAGAGTAGCTCGGGTAGCTTTCATGTGGTTGGTATGGTTGATTTCGGAATACGGGTTGAGGTAATGGTTGTTGGAATCTGGTTGGTGGTTGATTTTGGTTCTGGTTTTGTGGAGGAGGTGGTTGGTTTTGATTTGATAGAATTGGTGGTTGTTTGTTTTGAGGTGGGTTTGGTTGGTTTTGTGGTTGGTTAGGAAATAGAAGATCTGGTAGAGGTGGAATAGGTGGGTTTTGTTCCCCACCTTGATTTGGATCTTAATTCATGGGTTGATTATGTGACATCCTTACCGAAGGACTGTCGAGCTTTTCTAGTATTGTTTGGACTGTTCCTTGAAGTTTCTATTTTCTTTTGCTGTTTTCTCTATCTCTAGATCAAACAATAATGGTGAAGTTCTTCCTGAGCGCCTAGTATGCATAAAACTGTCCCTACACACGTAAGCACAAAATTAGTAGTACTGAACAAAATAAATAAAAAATAGCACTTTGCGCACAAGTTCCCTGGCAACGGTGCCATTTTGATAGCGGTGTCAAGGCTAATAAAAAATATTTATAAAAACCACTTCTTAGCTACTTAGACTGTAGACAGGGAAGTAGGGTTATCGAATCCACAGGGGACACGTGGTGAATGCTATTCAAGTTAAAACTATTCAACTACTACTAAAGTCCTACACTTTATTAATTAAAAGACTTGGAATTATCAAAAGCACTTAAGTTGATTTGTAAAACAATTGGAGAAAGACGGACCACTCCGGGATTCAGATTTAGCAAAGTATATGCACAATTTCAGTTTCAAATCAGATCAGAGATTATATAGATATAACCTTGTTTAAATTGTTTAACCCAACCACACAATAATCAATTCAATCACAAAATCGGAATATTCCCGATGCAAGAAAACCAAGAAACGACGATAGATGCGATAAATCGAAAACATGCAATTGTTCATAAATCAAACACACAATTGAATTCAAAGAACTTAATAGGTTTACAAAACTTCAATACAATACTGATCATCTACTGAAATTATACACATACAAGCAGAAATCGTTCACCCGGAGGGATCACCAAAGCGTTTAGCCGCTCATGATTGTCGAAAACATTAAAGGTTTATACTTAAAACTTACAAGCATGAAAACTAAGAACTATTGGCCTAGAAAACTCTGGAATCGCCTTAGGGAAGCTCTGGGACGGCTAGGAAAAAGGTTATTCGAGAATGGGAGTCACAATGGCTTTATAATTGAAATTAGATTTAATTTTCCATAATTCCCTTTCTTTGCGTGTTGCGAACTTCCCAAGCCAAGTCTTCGCGTGGCGCAAAGAATAAATTAGCCGCGGCCCATCTTCAAGCCCCTCGCGTGTCGCAAAAACCAACTTTTTAGGATTTTGACTTTTGATTTGACTTTGACTTTCTTTGACCTCTCGGGATTCGTGCCTTCGTTAATCTCTTCGTATACTTCCACCCTTTAACCACATTTAACCTGTAACACACAAAACTACAAATATACCCATAGTATGTATGTTGCTATAACTACACTCATTTTCCTTTTCTACTTCTGAGTGTTATAGTAGATTTTTAAGGCAACTAGTTGTACTAGTGGAAAAATTATTATGTGTGCACTGTAAAACTTTACTAATTTCCATGTATAAGCCCTTAGTTTATGTAACTTGTCAGTATATATTATAATGTGTTCACTGATGTCAGTTAATCATTTATTTAGAATTAGAATATTTGCATGCGTCTTAGAAATTATTTTGAGTCTTCCATTTTCATAGAGAATAGATTAGTCTTAGGAAATTCAGAATCTGGAAAAGCTCCCCTGATATCAATCATGAAAAAAAGTTCTTGATTATCATAAGAGACATTGAGTTTGACTTATCCTATTTCTTATGCTCTAGTTTTCTTCTATAGTATTTTTATCAGAAAGAGCAAATAGTGTTTTCCACGAATTCCTTGTGGGTTCAATAACCTTACTTTCCGTACTACAATATAAAGTAGCTAAGGATCGGTTTTTAATTATATTTTTGATTAGCCTTCGACACGCGATCAAAATGACGCCGTTGCTGGGGAATACGTGCTACAATATAAAGTAGTTTCTGCATTTTTTCTAAGAAATAACCAAATAGTGTTTTCCATGAATTCATTGTGGGTTCAACAACCTTACTTTCCAAACTACAATATAAAGTAGCTAAGGATCAATTTTTAATTATATTTTTGATAAGCCTTTGACACGCGATCAAAATGACGCCGTTGTTGGGGAATACGTGCGCAAAGTGCTATCTTTGATTTACCTTGTTTAGTGTAATACTATTTTGGTGTGTTTACTTGTGCAGGGCTACACGTTTTTGCATACACGGTGTTCAGGAAGAATATCCCCATACTTATTTGATCCAGAACATCGCTACTCTTATTTGATCCAAAAATAGAAAAGGCAGCAAAAGCCAACAGAAAGCTCAAGGGAACCATTCAAACCATTCTTGAGAAGCTCAACAGCCCAAGTGTCTGAATGTTGCAAGAAAATTAAATTAATCAAGACCCCAATCAAGTTAGGGCACCGATCCCATCAATTCCATCCCTACCAGATCTTCTATTCCCAAATCAACCATAAAATCTACCACAAAACCAACAACCGAGACCAAAGCAAGTACCACCTGTCACACCCTGAAATTCCACAGCGGGTTACCCGCGGGTTGTGACTGTCAAGGATCATCAGTCCCGGTCATTTCGAACGACCTCTAGCTGGTTTTCGAAAAGACATTCCGTTTGAACATCATACAAAATTAAATAGTAATACAGAGTTTGAAAATGCGGAATGTAAAGTGCGGAAGCAAAAGTAATGTTGCAAAATACAGAAGCATGACAAATTAGGTTCCCATAAACCTAAGCTTCTAAATGAAAAAATGCCGTGGGACTCTTGGAGTGCAATCCTAGTCCGTGTATGAATGCTTAGCGACCTGAGATAAACATGCTTAAAGTGTCAACACAGGGTTGGTGAGTTCACAGGTTTAAGTAACAGAAACAGAAATGAAAATAGTGTAACAGTACGCATGTATACTATTGATTCGATTGTTGATCAGACAATAAACATTAACTATATAAGCAACACCGAAACCGAAACTCAACGAAGGAATGCAGAAACTAGCATTTTGCCTCTTACGTGCCCAGCACGCAATGGATTAGGTCAATTATGCACCCGTTTGACTCCCAGTCAGAGTTAGCGCGACTAACCCGGGTGGGGGTTGTTAAACCCAATAGTACTATTCATGAATCACCTCGCTTTGTGTAATAATTAACGGTTCGAATATGAGAGGACTTTATGTGCGGGAAATGCACCCACTTATATAAATTAAAGCGAAATCAAAGTAATTGTCATACGACCAAGTAAGAAAATGGTTTAGCATGTATCTCCCCCAAATAGAAAAGTAAGTAAAATGGGGCCGTGAAAACTCACCTGGAAATGCGGTGAATGAGAAATGGGAGTAACGAGAGGAGTCGAGTAACTCCGGGTAACCGACCTAACCAAGCCAAAACTTAGGTATGTTGAAGATATTGACTTGAATAAGCTTGAATCCTTCTTGAATCACTTTGAAATGGACTTGTAATGCATGAAATGGATGAAGAAAGTTTGAGAGAAATGGGGGCTAGGGTGGGGGTTGGCGGCCGTGAGAAAGAGAGGAGAGGGAGAGAGAAGTGTGTAGGTTTAGGGTTTTCAAATGAGGGTTAAGGGTGTTTAGGAGAGTTTTAGTAAAAAGGGTGTTGGGCTTTCTTGAGTTTTAAGGCTTTTTACAAATCAAATGGGCTACTAATAGATTTTTAATTAGTAAAAAAGCTGAATTATTTGGCCCAAATTATAAATCCATCATTTTTATAAAATCTAATTTAGTGTTGTTGGCACATATCGCGTATCTGCTTAAAAGCGTTAATTTAAAAGTTGCTCTAAAAATTCCAGAAAAATTCATATAAGCATGGAATATTAAATCACAGTATTACATATAATTTTTACACACCAATTATATGTCTAAGTATTATTTCTAAAATTCACAAATGTTCGTGTGACAGGACGCGTGTGTGACCCAGTAATCCGTCCGATTACCGATGCATGAAATGAAATGAAACGAATGGACTTATTAAACGAAATACGTACTTAATTACTCTATAATTAAGTATGATGCAAGTGAAATCACATGAATTCAAGTAATAGTCGGGTATGGATATTAACCTGAATTTGCCGGGTGTCACATACTCCCCCTGTTAAAAGGAATTTCGTCCCGAAATTCAGTTCGCGTCACTGATAGACGGTGTAGTTTTGAACAAGTGAGGGTATTTACGCTTGAATTGATCCTCGCGCTCCCAAGTGAACTCTGGTCCGCGTCTAGAATTCCAACGAACCTTAACTATGGGAATGCGGCTTTGTTTTAACTGTTTGACCTCGCGGTCCATGATCTCGACTGGTTCTTCGACGAAGTGAAGCTGATCGTCTATTTGAATTTCCTCCAATGGTATGACTAGTGTCTCGTCTGACAAGCACTTCTTCAGATTTGACACGTGAAACACGTCATGAACGCCACTGAGGGTTTCTGGTAGGTTGAGTTTGTATGCAACAGGACCAATCCTTTTCAGAATCTCGAAAGGTCCAATGTAACGAGGATTAAGCTTTCCACGCTTGCCGAAACGTATCACTCCTTTCCATGGCGAGACTTTCAGTAGTACCTTGTCTCCCACTTGAAATTCTAATGGTTTGCGTCTCACGTCAGCGTAACTCTTTTGACGATCACGCGCGGCCTTGATACGTTCGCGTATCTGTACAATCTTCTCTGTAGTTTCATGAATAACTTCTGGACCTGTGAGTTGGCTATCTCCCACTTCTGTCCAGCAAATCGGCGATCTACATTTTCGTCCGTAAAGTGCTTCGAATGGTGCGGCCTTAATGCTAGTGTGGTAGTTGTTGTTGTATGAAAATTCGACCAACGGTAGCTGGGCATCCCATCCGTTCCCGAAGTCAACCACACAAGCTCTGAGCATGTCCTCCAGGGTCTGGATGGTCCTTTCACTTTGACCGTCCGTCTGGGGGTGGTATGCAGTACTCATATCTAGCCGAGTACCCAAGGCTTTCTGCAAGGATTGCCAGAATCGGGATATGAATCGACTATCCCTATCTGAAATGATGGAGATTGGCACTCCATGTCTTGTGACTACTTCCTTCAAGTAAGTTCTGGTTAGTTTCTCCATCTTGTCCGTTTCTTTAATGGGAAGGAAGTGCGCAGATTTGGTTAGTCTGTCGACAATTACCCAGATTGTGTCACAGCCATTAGAGGCCCTGGGCAATTTCGTGATGAAGTCCATTGAAATCTGTTCCCACTTCCACTGTGGGATCTCTGGTTGTTGGAGTAACCCTGATGGTTTCTGATACTCTACCTTGACCTTAGCACAGGTCAAGCATTTACTGACGTAGGTAGCAATTTCGGCTTTCATGTTAGGCCACCAATAATGTTCCTTGAGGTCATGGTACATCTTGTCAGCACCGGGGTGGATCGAGTACCTGGACTTGTGTGCCTCGTCCATCACCAGATCCCTTAGATCCCCAAAGCTTGGTACCCAAATCCGATCCATGAAATAACGGATGTCATCGGATTTGACCTCAAATTGCTTGTCCATACCACGTAAGGACTCATGGCATAGGTTTACTTCCTTGATTGCTTCGAGTTGGGCGTCGCGGATTTGCATGGGTAAGTTCGTGTGGATGGTCAACTGTAACGCCCGCACTCGTCGCGGTTTGGGTTGATCCTTCCTGCTCAAGGCATCAGCCACGACGTTTGCCTTTCCAGGATGGTAACGGATAGCGCAGTCGTAGTCGTTTAGCAATTCGACCCATCGACGTTGCCTCATGTTAAGTTCCTTCTGATCGAAGATGTGTTGAAGGCTTTTGTGATCGGTGAAAATTGTGCACTTCGTGCCATACAAGTAGTGCCTCCAGATCTTGAGTGCAAATACTACCGCTCCCAGCTCCAAATCGTGGGTAGTGTAGTTTTTCTCGTGCACTTTCAGTTGTCGAGAAGCATAGGCTATGACCTTCTCCCTTTGCATTAACACGCACCCGAGCCCTTGATGTGACGCATCGCAGTACACCACGAAATCGTCTGTTCCTTCTGGTAACGATAGGATCGGCGCGCTGCAAAGTTTCTGTTTGAGTAATTGAAAAACGGTTTCTGTCTTGTCATTCCATTCGTATTTCTTATCCTTGCGTGTCAGTGTGGTGAGAGGTTGGGCTATCTTAGAGAAATTTTCGATGAATCGTCGATAGTAGCCCGCAAGGCCTAAGAACTGTCGTACCTCAGTCGGAGTCTTAGGTGCTTCCCAATTCTTAATCGCCTCGATTTTGGATGGGTCAACATGTATGCCTTTCTCGTTGACCACGTGTCCAAGGAACTGTACTTCGCGAATCCAGAAGTCGCATTTCGAGAACTTGGCGTACAATTTCTCGGCTTTCAGCAACTCCATAATTAACTTCAAATGCTCGGCATGTTCCTCTTTGTTCTGTGAGTATATCAAGATATCGTCTATGAACACAATCACAAACTTGTCCAAGTAGGGCTTGCACACTCGGTTCATGAGGTCCATGAATACCGCCGGTGCATTGGTTAACCCAAATGGCATGACCATGAACTCGTAGTGACCGTAACGAGTTCAGAAGGCGGGCTTTGGAATATCGTCTTCCTGAATCCTTAGCTGGTGGTATCCCGACCGTAGATCGATCTTTGAGTAATAGCTCGACCCTTGCAATTGGTCGAACAGGTCATCGATCCTTTGTAGTGGATATCGGTTCTTGATAGTTACCTTGTTCAGTTCTCTGTAGTCGATACACATACGGAACGATCCGTCTTTCTTCTTAACGAACAAGACTGGTGCTCCCCAAGGCGAGAATCTTGGTCTGATGAAGCCTTTGTCTAACAGTTCCTGTAATTGGTTAGACAATTCCTGCATTTCCGATGGCGCCAGTCGGTAAGGTGACCTTGCTATCGGAGCAGCTCCGGGTGTGAGATCAATCCGAAACTCGACTTGTCGCTGCTGTGGAAGTCCGGGCAAGTCGTCGGGAAATACTTCCGGATAGTCTCGGACGATCGGTATGTCTTTAATCTTATTTTCTTCTTCTTTCTTTTCCGTCACGTGTGCTAGGATCGCGTGATAACCCTTCCGCAAGTACTTTCGGGCTTTCATGCAGGTAATGATCCTTAACGTAGCACCACTCTGTTCTCCTTGAATGGTCAGTGTTTCTCCGTCCGACAGTGGAATGCGGACTTTCTTCTCGTGACAGACGATTTCGGCTCGGTTCTTGGACAACCAGTCCATACCGACTACTATGTCGAAGCTTCCCAACGTCACTGGCAATAGGTCTATAGTGAAGGGATGATCGGCTAGTGTTAAGACACAACCTGGGATTACTTGTTCTGTCTCTATTAGCTTACCATCTGCTAGCTCTACCGTGTATAAGTAATCTAAGGCGATGGGAGTAATCCCAAGTAATGAGCTAAACTTAGTGGATACAAAAATCTTATCGGCACCCGTGTCAAATAAGATAGAAGCATAGCAGTTGTTTACGAGAAACGTACCAGTAACAATGTTGGGATCCTGCCTAGCCTCGCCGGCTCCAATGATAAATGCTCTGCCCCGAGTGTTTGTATTTCCAGGTTTCCGGTTCTTTGGGCAGTCTTTGCGGAAATGTCCGGGATCACCGCACCCGAAACATCCGCGGTTTCCCCTGCCAGCCGGGGCTTGTTCAACTGATCGGCAGCTCTGGGCAGTGTGTCCAAAACGTTTACACTTCTGGCATCGAGAATCTTCACAAGTACCATTGTGGTGAAACTGGCACTTGTTGCACTTAGGTAGGGTTCCAGTGTATGTCCCTCTTGGCCTTTTATCCGGTTGGTTAGCCACAAACACCCGGGCCGGTTCCTGCTTCTTCTGGTTACTCGGCACATAGGATTTGGCAGGAGCATTTTCCCACTTTCTCTTGTTGTCAAAGGTTTTCACAAAACTTTCTTTCTTGTTGAACAGTCCCTGACGGACTGCCTGATCTGTAAGATTATGAGCCAGCCTCACTGTGTTGTGGATAATTGTGGGTTCTGCTGAAGTAACCATGCTTTGTATTTGAGGTGCCAAACCCCAAATGTACCGCTCAATTCGTTTGTACTCCGGTGTAACCATGTGCGGTAGTAGTCTTGCTAAATCGTGGAATCTTGCGGTATATCCCGCGATGTCAGCACCCTCCATCCTTAGGTTCCAAAACTCCTGTTCCAACTTTTGGAGTTCGTTACGAGGACAGTACTCCTCTTTCAACATTTCCTTGAATTCCTCCCAAGGAATGGCGTTTGCATTATCCAGGCCCAGAGTTTGGATATAAGAGTTCCACCAGGAGAGGGCTTGGCCCTCGAGAGTCCCAGCTCTGTACATGACTCTGTTCTCCATTGTGCATTGGCTCATACTGAAGACCGATTCGATCTTTTCTATCCATCGTAGCAGTCCCACTGCTCCTTCCGTCCCGGTAAATGTATGCGGATTGCAATCCATAAAGGATTTGTAGGTGCAAGCCTTTGTTCCATGCCCAGTTCCTCTGCTCTCGCCGTGGCCTCCCGACCCTCCACTGGATCGATTGGCTTCGTGGTTAGCGAGTGCATCTGCCACGCGTTGGGCGATAAGGGCTTCAATTTGGGCAGTGGTCATGGAATTGGTGCCTTCTCCTGGGTTGTGGGGTGTCCTCCGCGGCCTTTTCCTTCGCGGCCTCGATCCGGTCTCGTACTATCAGTAGTGCCTGGTCTGTCAGTGCCAACTCATCCTGGAGGGATGATATGTCAGCGTCATGTAACCTGCTGCGCGTCGCAAGTATCGGTAGTACCTCCCGGGTAGGCCGGAGCCAATAGGGTGGTGGATAGGATGGTCCAGTTGACTCTCCCGTAGATGAAGTGTCCGATGATGCAATCCGGGCCCTTTTGGCCGATGGTCCAGCAATGTCAGGGGAGTGGGCTGGTCGCTTTCCTCTGCGAATGTTCTTCTTCCGAGCTGTGAGTTTGGTCTTTGCTCCCACCGGTGCAAGTAATGGTGATGGCGGCGTCGGGTCCGCCAGACGAGGTGGTGAAGGTAGTATGGAGCCGTCGTCGGACGATGAGTCCCCGTGTAGTACGGAGTGGGGCACCGTCTCGCCCGAGTCGCTCCCCTCGCCGGCGTCTCCGTCACCTCCGGGGGCTGGTGCGTCGTCTTCCTCCTCCTCTAGATCCTCCTCCGGGTCCTCCTCAGGATCCTCTTCAGAATCCAACTCTACAAAATCCACTGAGTCATGTGTCTGCTCCTCATCCGTGGATGAGTGGGGTGATGAAGGTGGGATGAGTGGCTCCACTGATGATGATGGGGTAGCTGGGGTGTACTCCTCAGAGTCCGAGATCACAATGGGGTCCGATGAGGTCGACATCCTGTAACAAGTCAATATCCAGTAATCCATTGTATTCATGTATGAAAATGCATGTATGATGTGATGTGAACTATGTGAGCCTACAGTTATAGTCTAAGTATACTAAATGCAACTTAGTTCTCTATAACCAGGGCTCTGATACCAATCTGTCACACCCTGAAATTCCACAGCGGGTTACCCGCGGGTTGTGACTGTCAAGGATCATCAGTCCCGGTCATTTCGAACGACCTCTAGCTGGTTTTCGAAAAGACATTCCGTTTGAACATCATACAAAATTAAATAGTATTACAGAGTTTGAAAATGCGGAATGTAAAGTGCGGAAGCAAAAGTAATGTTGCAAAATACAGAAGCATGACAAATTAGGTTCCCATAAACCTAAGCTTCTAAATGAAAAAATGCCGTGGGACTCTTGGAGTGCAATCCTAGTCCGTGTATGAATGCTTAGCGACCTGAGATAAACATGCTTAAAGTGTCAACACAGGGTTGGTGAGTTCACAGGTTTAAGTAACAGAAACAGAAATGAAAACAGTGTAACAGTACGCATGTATACTATTGATTCGATTGTTGATCAGACAATAAACATTAACTATATAAGCAACACCGAAACCGAAGCTCAACGAAGGAATGCAGAAACTAGCATTTTGCCTCTTACGTGCCCAGCACGTATTGGATTAGGTCAATTATGCACCCGTTTGACTCCCAGTCAGAGTTAGCGCGACTAACCCGGGTGGGGGTTGTTAAACCCAATAGTACTATTCATGAATCACCTCGCTTTGTGTAATAATTAACGGTTCGAATATGAGAGGACTTTATGTGCGGGAAATGCACCCACTTATATAAATTAAAGCGAAATCAAAGTAATTGTCATACGACCAAGTAAGAAAATGGTTTAGCATGTATCTCCCCCAAATAGAAAAGTAAGTAAAATGGGGCCGTGAAAACTCACCTGGAAATGCGGTGAATGAGAAATGGGAGTAACGAGAGGAGTCGAGTAACTCCGGGTAACCGACCTAACCGAGCCAAAACTTAGGTATGTTGAAGATATTGACTTGAATAAGCTTGAATCCTTCTTGAATCACTTTGAAATGGACTTGTAATGCATGAAATGGATGAAGAAAGTTTGAGAGAAATGGGGGCTAGGGTGGGGGTTGGCGGCCGTGAGAAAGAGAGGAGAGGGAGAGAGAAGTGTGTAGGTTTAGGGTTTTCAAATGAGGGTTAAGGGTGTTTAGGAGAGTTTTAGTAAAAAGGGTGTTGGGCTTTCTTGAGTTTTAAGGCTTTTTACAAATCAAATGGGCTACTAATAGATTTTTAATTAGTAAAAAAGCTGAATTATTTGGCCCAAATTATAAATCCATCATTTTTATAAAATCTAATTTAGTGTTGTTGGCACATATCGCGTATCTGCTTAAAAGCGTTAATTTAAAAGTTGCTCTAAAAATTCCGGAAAAATTCATATAAGCATGGAATATTAAATCACAGTATTACATATAATTTTTACACACCAATTATATGTCTAAGTATTATTTCTAAAATTCACAAATGTTCGTGTGACAGGACGCGTGTGTGACCCAGTAATCCGTCCGATTACCGATGCATGAAATGAAATGAAACGAATGGACTTATTAAACGAAATACGTACTTAATTACTCTATAATTAAGTATGATGCAAGTGAAATCACGTGAATTCAAGTAATAGTCGGGTATGGATATTAACCTGAATTTGCCGGGTGTCACACCACCCAACAACCTCCACAAAATCAACCACCATGACCAGCACCACTATTTCGTAACCACCAATACCCTCCTAGAAACACCAACCCAAGCCACTCAAAGTATGATGATTATGAGTTGTGGTCACCGGGACACAGTCATCATCCAAAGCATGGCTCTCAGCATGAGAAGTGGGAAGATGAAGAATGGTATGGTTCACAACATCAGGAGGCATCCCCTCCCAGAAATCAGAGGTATGATAGAGTTGATGGATGGGTGCAACCACCAGTTCAAGACGAAGATGACTATCATTATGGTGGAGGACATGGGGTCGATTGGGAAATTATCAAGGTAATCCAAGAAATGTGAGATGAGAAGACCGTTTCCAACCACCGCTTGCCAACCAATGAAACATGAGGGGTGATCCCCATAGGTATAGGGGCCGAGAATGACGTAACTTTGGGTACCGACCAGCTAATCAAGGGGTGGATAGTCGTTTCCGCCCGACCATTGCTGTGAACTTTTCCCAAGTTATACCACCAGTTTTCAGGGGAAGAGCCTTTGAGATCCGACCAAGCTGTTTGGGAATCATTTCCGATTTCTATGGACGGCTACTAAAGAACCATACCACCACCTAGCTGAATACGAGGCCACATGTGGTACTATTGGGGGGCAGGGGTTCTCACCTGAAGAAGTGAAACTGATACTCTTCCGGTTTTCCCTGAAAGACAAAGCCAAACAATGGTTCCTTACCTTGCCAGCAGGAAGCATTGCCACTTGGGCAGAGATGCAACAACAGTTCTTGGATGAGTATTACCTACCACATTAAACCAATGCAGCTCACATAGCTATAAGGGAATTTCAACAGCAACATGGGGAACCATTCTATGAGACATTCAAATGGTTCAAAGAGTTTTTGAGGTTGTGCCCACATCATGGCATAGGAGAATGGGAGTTGATTCAAAAGTTTTATGATAGGATGTCACCGGAAGATGTGAGAGATGTGACTTACACCAGCAAATGGCACATTTGTCTCCAATCATGAGGCTGACGATTGGGAAATTATGTAGAAATTGAGTGTAACATCCAAGAGGCAGGAGCATACACGCAGAAGAGCAAAAACTGTATGCGCAACAACCAATGTCACACCCCAACCGACGGCGTAATACGTCGGGGCTGGACATGTAGACTGTTCATAAGCTCATGGTTTACTAAAGTTGTAATAATTAAACAACCAATTTTATTTCATAGATCAAATAATCAAATGCAACATTTCAAGAATTAAAAATATATGAATATTTTTTATTAAAATTAAAACTAGGTCCTCAATCTTAAATGAAGCAACTTGATCTTAACTCAAACATTCGTACCTGAAACATGATAAAAACTAGGTCAACTAAAAAGTTGGTGAGCATACATAGGTTTTGATGCCACAGATAAAGCTCAAATGTTTTATACAATTCATACGATACATGGTATATAAAGCATTCATGGAGAATCTATAGTTAAACTAGGTGCACAATCAAACCTTATGACTGAGGCGTAACACGCAGGTTACCCTAATGTAATTGTCATAACAAACACCATACCCGGGTGGGTTTGTCTGACTCAATAGATCTATCAATGTTAACTGTTGGCTTGTACTGAGTTAATGATTGTACGAGTGTGTCATGTATATGTAGTCTTAACTCATAGCATTCAAGCATAAAGCACAAATAACACATATCATCATATTATTGAATTGTATATGAGAAATTGCAAAGAGTTTCAAAGTGTAATCATGTTTCACCCCAAAAAGTGCAAAAGGTAAAAAGGGGCTAAGTAAAACTCATTTGTATAAACTGTGTAGATAATACGAGCAAGTATGAAGCACAAGTGATTCTCAAGATCACAAGTTAACCTAGAGCGAAGAGTATGAACTTGGAATAATAGTGTGCACAAAGTTTAAGTCATGATCTAATGTTCATTAGGTTTTGGTATGAGTGGATTTGTAAAAAGAGTTGTGATATTTTATGTAAAGGATGTATGTAGGTTGATACTTGTATTTAAATAAAAGTTTGATATAAAAATATAAGTTCAAAGTGTATATAAATTTTAAATGAATAGAATAATTGTGTTAGGGTTTTTAGTTTAAATAATTTTAAATAAATAAATTCCTTTTATTTATTTAAAATAATGTGTATTTAAAAGTAGTGTGATATTAAAATAAATAAATTTATTTTATTTATTTTTTTATAACAATGTGTAAAAAAATATATATATTGAGAAAATTATATATTTCAAAACCTTAATAATTATCAAAATGATAATGTGATTTAAAAATCTCTTCATATTTTATATAAATTTTGGTATTTAACAATCTTTATTTTACAATTAAACTTAAAATAAATTTTAAATGATTTTCTTTATAAAATAAGATTTTTAGACATTTAAGTGTTTACAAATAATGGTTCATGTTCATATGAAATTAAAGAGGGCTTTTGATCTCCAAGTAGAAACGAAGCTATTGACATCGAATTTACCTTTTTTGGTTGTGTATCGAGTGCCGACGACTCGGTCAGTAGCCCTACTGTTCTTGGTGCTTGATCGGGGTACAGAGATGAAATGAGATGTGATTAATGGTTCACAGTGTTTCTAATAGACTATGTGAAGGTGTATGAGTGATTTAATTCGTTTAATGTTATCTTAATTGCTTGATTGGATTTGGCATTGCCGATGACAGCTACAGGGAATGAATTACGTGTTAATTCACTTAATTGAGAATGGATTGGGTCATGTTTTAAGGTGTGGGTACATGTGAGTCCATCAAGGCGTGATTTACGGGCTGTAACCGTGTTAAATTTTATGATTTGGAGTTTGAATTTGGTTTAGTTTGACTCAGAATAGTCAAACCTCTTTGAAACTCAAAATATGTCGCGAAGATTTGATACATTGAAATGTAATTTGGGTTTAGGAGTGGTCTAACATCGATTAAGTGTATATGGAAAGTGCCTAATAGTCAATTCACTTGTTTTCGGTATTGAATTGTAAGGATTTCTTAGGCTGTTTGACTTTTAGAAGTCAAACTGAGTCAAAATAGGTAAATGGGTCAAAATTGAGATTAAGGGGTTCAAATTTAAAAGGTTTGGTTTCAAATTGAGGGTTCAAATGCCTAGAGGGTTCAAACTGGTTTATTCAAATTGTAATTATATATGTATATATATTTGCAACTTGGTTTTTGTTTAAAATCTATAAAACTTTACTAATCATATTTAAAAATGGCTTATTTAAAATGTTGAATATATATATATATATAAATATATTGTATAAAACTTAAACCAATAATATTACGAGGTTTAATTACTAATTTCAAATGTATAAATGTATTTGCACACATAATTTTATAATTATTTTTACATATATATATACATACATACATACATACATACATATATATATATATATATATGATAAAAGTTTACACATTTCATCTTAAAACATAAGGTCATTATAGTAAGGGGGTATCCCATATATATATATATATATATAGTCATACTTACATGTGTTATAGGGAAAATATTATATGATTTATGGTTTGAAAAGAAAGGGATTGATATATGTGCAAAACAATAAGTAATGTGACATGATGAGTTTGAACAAGTACTGGACTTCGTGTGCATAAATAAACGAATAATGAAAAATTATAGTCTCAAAATCATGAATGTTACAGTATACCCCCATTGAGGGAATTTTGTCCCGAAATTCAACCGATTGAGGCTACCGAATCAGGAAAAAGTTGAGGTACTTGAACTTCATTTGATCTTTACATTCCCAAGTAAACTCAGGGCCACACTTAGATTTTTCAATGAACTTTGAAAGTTGGGTCGAGGAGTACGATTGGTAACAAGGTTTAGGTGTGTTTCTCAAGATCAGGTATGAATGGTGATAACGAATTTTGTTCAAAAGAATAAAGGAGAAAACTGTCGAAGAATATTTTGGACTCCAAAGATGAAATGCATTACTTGAAATGGGAGCGATGGGAGTTTGATGATCAAGGTTTATTTTGGATGTAGTCTAATATGTTCAAGTATTGTCAGTGGACAAGAGATTACACAAACATCAGTCAAGGTCAAAATAACATGAAACTTCATGTGACACGAACAACGCTACTCCTGATAATATAACAGGAACACTTACATACAGGAAATACCAGCGGCGTATCCACCATGTTCTTATCATATCGCAATAGTTTCGTTATTAAATACCACGATAGGTTTTATGTCCTAACGCACTACAGAATTTACTATATTTTTCATGCGCTGATTTTTATAATTACGTGTGCACCCGTAATTACTCGAATTGTCGTATGGTCCGTATAGATCCTTCATTTGTGCACGGGTCAAGAGAGGGCACTAAATTACTTAGTTTATGTGTATTGTTTTGATGTATGAGCTGCTAATAAATAACTGTGTCCCTATATAGTAAGGTCAATCAGGAAACTAAAGAGTAATAATGTAGTGTAACTTAAAGTTCCATTGCTTACTCGTGTTTGAACAAGTATACGTCAAACCCCGAGTAGTTTCAAAATGTTACAGCTTCCTCGTGTATGAACAAGAATACGTCAAACCTCGAGTAGCTTCAAAGTGTTATAGTTTTCAACTTTAATGAATAAAGTGTATGATCATGCCTTGCGTATAATGTGTTCAATCAATTGCAACAATTGTAAACAATTTAGTTTCATGTGTATCGTGAACAACTAAGTCTCATGTATCATGTGATCAATCTTATATCATGTATATTGTAAATCGACTAAGTTTTATGTACTATGTGACCATTCCAGTATCATGTATATTACAAACAACAGGTATCATGCAATTCAATCTTCTATTATGCATGATGTGAAAAACTAAGTTTCATGTGCTGTAAGACCCCAACCCAGGCATCCTACAGCTGATTCTCATAACGGTTCATTCTCATTTAAAATACATTTATTATTACTCAAATTACAGCAGAAGTCTTTCTAAGAACATTTATTGATATTTAATGTTATTAAGTTTACCTTACGAATGCCTGCACACCGATCCGAGTAACACCGCTTCCAAGCCAAGATACGTCAACCCTACGTTTACCTGTAAAACAATCTAACGTACACACAAAGTCAGCTATGCTGAGTGACTTATAATAGTTTAATTTAAACAAAAAGCTTCACATCATATTCATTAGTTTATTCCACTTAGGACCCTCTGGTCCTTAATTAAATAGTTTTACGATTCATTAACGATTAGTTAACCCCCTGTTATCCCACTCATCCCATGACCGTTAATCCCCCATGATTCGTCCCGTAATTAGTAATAATACTTGCAATAATACACCCCTAGTCTTGCCGACATAGGTATTTACCCGTACTCTAGAACATGTATTTACCCGACGCTTTACTACGCCAATAGAACCCTAGACTAAACTTACCCGACCTTAATCAAGGCTCCTACTTTTCAACTGACACAACAGTTGTGCACATCACGATCCCTTCATCACAGATAATCTAACTAAATAATAATAACATTCACACGTCACGATAGCGTTACCGCCTTAATATTATCACAATCACAATAAATATAGCTCAACGTATGCATGCAATTCAGCACACATGTAATCATATGAAGACATAAGCACTTACCTCATTACTGCACCCTCGTCAGGGCGTTCGATGCACCCTGAGCTCATCATTAACCTGCCAAATAAATGTCATTTAGACAAAGATGCAAACACGTCACCCCAATATACAGCACATAATATCACACATCATATACATGACTCGTTAACTACACCTGTACCTTACACATGACACCGGAACAATATATATATATATATACACTCCACATAAAATCATAGGCATTTAGCTTAAAGCCCGACTCCCCTTGATCCACACCTAACACGTCACACATTCATAACTCATTTAATTTTATAAACACGTAAGATTATAATCTGAAACTCTTAGCCCGTTAAATAGATTAAGCTTGTCTCTTAAGTATGTATGATAGCCCCAAAAACATTGAAACATTTAAAGAAGTGGGGTATTAGAAACTCACCGATTGAGAGGCAGATCCAAATCCTTACTCTACAACCCGCACATTCACGTCCGAAACACAAACCTGTCAAGCGTATGATTTCTGATCAAAATACGTTCAATCCGTATATCGAATAACGTATAAATATAAACCCCGCACCTCACTATATCCACTAGTCATTTAAACCAATGAACCCTCGCTCCACAGGTACACGGGTCAGACCGTTCTTGACCCGCTTAGAACCCGCATGCACGCATACGTACACGTTCCATGCGAAAATCATTATCTAATTGGTCACACGTACACGAGCCAGGATCCCCATGCACGTCCAACTTCCTTCATGCAAACCCTAAGCTCGAAAAACCCTAGCGGGGTGTAACCCGACTTCATCTTCTTCCTCGTCCATTCCCTTGAACCACCACCACAATATCATCCTTATTGTCACTTTGTCCGCTTTGTACCGAAGTCTCTAGCGTCATCAACTCGATCTCGCGTGACTAGTTCCAATCAAGCGTCCGCGTAACGCTTTTATCGTCATCTCTCTCCGCGGCACCCCTCGGCCCCGTGCTCCGCATTCCCTAGATATATGTAAAGGTATCTCATAAGAGCACCTCTCTGATCGTCTCGAATGACGTCAAAACTCCTCATATCGCCTCGATGTATCGTCGTTGAGAAATCGTAAAGATAGAAATGCTATACTTAAACGCACCGATCATCCGTCCTATGCACAAATAAGCGTGTACTACAAGGACACACCGACACAACGTAACTACAGAACATGCAATGTTCTACATATGTATTAATAACCCAACCTTCTAACTCGCACAAAGTACACACATATCTGTCTAAACCTAAACAAATCTACGTGTTGTACATTATGACAATGTCATTTATAGACACACAAACTCCTGACCTCTACCTCCTATTCATTATAACAATATCCCTTACCACCCGTCATCGCATATCCTCGCAGATTTTTACCATTCGTGCCCCATATGGGTCGTACCAAAGTTTCAAGATGACGCACTACTTAGTCTAGACACAAGACATCACTCTACACATTCATACGCATAATATTTATAATCCTAATTTCCCACAGGACCTCGTCCTGAACATTTACACCTACTAAAGATGTATAATCATAACTCCCCATAGGACCCTGTCCTGACTACTTACACAAGGCACAACACACCTATTACACTTCAAACCATCACCTAGGCATTAACACATAGGTGACACTATCATACAAACGATGACACATACAAATTTAAAATTCATGTCTATACAAGTCTACTCACACCATCTAATCAACCATGTCCTAGTATCACAACAAAATCACATTTAGTGCTAACTCGCATTATTCAAAATGCGATCACACAATTACATTATACCGCACGTATTCCACTATTGCAAACACAATCATATGCTGTCACAAACACAAGTATCACTAATTAATTTCAAATCACCATGCGGTAAGACTCAGAATAATGTCAAAATCAAGTAACCAATAGTTGAATTAAGCATCACCCCACGTAAACGTCTAATCAGTCATAACGTCAAATTACCCCAAAATCTCTCGTGAAAACGTCACACTAACCAATCATAAAGCAATCAAGCATCCCGAACACTGCCCGCCAAATCACTCATAGACCACGTTAGGTGTATCTGGCATGTTCTTCTCTCGTTCCTCCTGAAATAAAACTCTTTTAACCAACGCAAGTGGTCGATCTCTGAACCGTGCAGGTCCACATCTTGGAGGAAAATCATGTACAACTGGCACTGCTCCCCTTTTCCACCCTGTCTTTCCAATCATAGCTCCACGCGGTATGTCGCCGATCGCAGTTTTCATCACACTTGGCACGAGAAGCGCCAACACTACTCCCATTTCACTAGCAGTTTCACCTGCAACAGTCGTCGTCTTGAATGGTCGTTCTGCATTTCCCCCAAGCAAGAGCATCACGCCTGACCGATGTCGTATGCTTCGTCTTAACCACCTAATCCTACTCAAGATAGAACGCTAGAGTGATTACTATGGTCACAAATTCAGAATATAAGAGTAATCATAGACTGCCAAATCACGGTGATCAAATGCAATTTGGTGGTCCACATCACTTCTCAGATTCTAAACCTCTCCCATCATATCCACACTAACTTTCTACCTTCACGCACACCAGATGCACATGCATCCCACACAACTAACATAGCACATAGCAATATTCTAACAAATTATCATATTCATCACAAATGCACACCACACTTGGTTACACACAAAATCACTAACCATGCTAACACACCAAATCATTTCACATAACGCAATTAATGCTAATCCATATAAACTAACTCACAAAACATGATTTCATAAAATCACACCACACAATTTCACATAGTGTTGCCGAAATAGGTCGTACTTACTCTGCTAAGAACTCGTACTCTATAATACGTATTTACCCGACGCTTTACTAAGCCAACAGAACCCTATGTAACGAACCAAAATTCGGGTTTCATTTTCAAATAAATAAAATATTTTAGTAAATATTATGGTGAAAATAATATTTTGGAAATAAGTTTATACTAGTTTTTAACTAGTTTTGGAATGAAACGGGTGAAATGAAAGTTGAGGGGCCAAAAGTGTAACATGGAAAATCTGCCATATTGACTTGGAGAAGTCAAAATTGAACCCATTTTGGGTTTGAGATCATTTGTGTTCAAGAGGAGAAAAAGGAGAAACCTCAATTGAAGCTCAAATCATACATTTGAAGCTTGTTTGGTGAAGGTTTTGGCTCACACATCACCTTCCTAACATCAAGTAAGTGATAATCTTCCATTTGATTTCACCATGAATGTGTTAGTTGATGGGTTTTGTAGAAATCGGAAAATTGTGTATACATGTGATAAATTGGTGTTAGATTGCGATAATCTAGCTAAACTAAAGGTAAAGGGTGGTGATTAACATTCTAGAACCCTTTGATTTTGAAAAGTTAGGGTTCATATGGTGAAAATTGGGGGTGTTTGGATCATGATGCTAGATTGTTGAATTAGTGATGATTAAATGTTTAGGTGGTATTAGACACTGGAACAAACACCAAATTGACCTAATAAAAGTTAGTGAATGAGAAATTAGTGTCAAGGTATTGGAAAAGAAACTCAAGTTGATGAGTTTGTATTGAAAGATGGTGTTTGGTTATGGGGATAACCCAAACGGGTCAGTTTGGGTTGGAAATGAAAATTGAGTTGTGGACTCAATTATTTTGTGTTGGTGATGAATGTTTGATTACTAAATTAGGTGTATATGTTTAGGTAATCAAATTGTGAACCGAGAAGGAGGTACTGGATCTTCCAACTCAAAAGGTAAGTGCCTTTGCACTTACTTAGTAATGTTGATAAATGTGTGGTGTATGTGATATATATGCATACTATAAGTTGAAATGAATGTGTATGGCTATTGCTTGAATGTAGTGTGTGTGAAATTGTATTAATTTGACTTTAGTGGTAGAAGGTCAAACTAATATGATGGAATTGGTGTAATTGACTTATGTGGTAAATAGTCAAACTAGTATGTGAATGTGGTGATATTGGTGTAAATGACTTATGTGGGAAATAGTCAAACTAAAATGTGAATATGGTGATATTGGTGTAAATGACTTATGTGGTAAATAGTCAAGCTAATATGTAAATGTAGTGAATTTGGTGTAATTGACTTATGTGGAAAACAGTCAATCTAATATGTAAATGTAGTGAATTTGGTGTAATTGACTTATGTGGAAAATAATCAATCTAATATGTAAATGTGGTGAATTTGGTGAAATTGACTTATGTGGTAAATGGTCAATCTAATATGTAAATGTGGTGAATTTGGTGTAATTGACTTATGTGGTATATAGTCAAACAAAATGTGATAATTTGGTGAAATGGTGGATTGAAGTGTGGAATACTTCAAAAGGTGGACTTGGAGTCAAATACTCCAAGTGCGGGTAAGACGAGTTGTGGTACTCGCACCAAGATGTAGTAAACCCAATAAGAAGTGTGGAATACTTCAAAGGGTGGACTTTGAGTCAAATACTCCAAGTGCGGGTAAGACGAGTTGTGGTACTCGCACCAAGAGGTAGTAAACCCAATAAGAAGTGTGGAATACTTCAAAGGGTGGACTTAGAGTCAAATACTCCAAGTGCGGGTAAGACGAGTTGTGGTCCTAGCACCAAGAGGTCGTGAACGTAATTAGAAGTGTGGAATACTTCAAATGGGTGAATGGGTGGTGGTAAATGAATGTAATATGAAAAGAATGAGACTTGTAGTGGAAATGCAAGTGTTAAGAACCTTAATTGACCAAATGGGTGCAAACAGGTCAAATGGGTGTAAGGGGTGAAAACAAGTGTAAATACTTGTTGAATGTGTTTATCATCATTAATAACGGTGATATGTTTATGTGGTTATGTAGGGAAAGGTCCGATGTAGGTCAAAGTCAAGTCCAAGGCGTGGAGGGTTCTCGTATGCATATTGAGTGTTTTTGGGATTTGATGGAAAATCCATTAAATGTGGTGTAATTTGACAATTGAATTTGTGTTTTGGTAAATATTTTTGGTGATAAATGTTTTGAACCAAAACCAACGTGTTGGTAAAATTTTGGTGTCAAGTTGAATTGAAAATGTTGGAAATTTGGCTAAGTATGGAACTAGGCAGGTAAAAGTAAACTTTTTGTTTACTGGGCTTTTTCGTGGTACGCGAAAGACTGAGGAAGGTCTTTCGCGACACGCGAAGATTTGTAGGCCAGGCAGCCAAATTTTGGAGTCTTCGCGGTACGTGAAGAAATGGTGGGGGTTCTTCGCGGTACGCTAATAACCATTCTCCCGGACAATTTTCTTTGGGATTCCCTCGCGGTACGCGAAAGGGCTACCCTGGTTCTTCGCGGCACGCGAAGGGTAAAAAAAGTATTTCTAGGATAAAAGCTTCCGCGTGCGATTAAATATTTTATTAATTGGTTTTCCAATTAAGGGTGTTACACCCTAGACGTCAACTTACCCAACCTTAATCAAGGCTCCTACTTTTCAACTGACAAAACAGTTGTACACATCACATCACGATCCCGACATCACAGATAATCTAAGTAAACAATAATAACATTCACACGTCACGATAGCGTTACCGCCTTAATATCATCACAATCACAATAAATATAGCTCAACGTATGCATGCAATTTAGCACACATGTAATTATATATACACATAAGCACTTACCTCAGTACCGCATGCTCGTCAGGGTTGCCCTCGCCAGGGTGTTCGATGCACCCTGAGCTCATCATTAACCTGCCAAATAAATGTCACCGTTGGTGTCTTCCCGAAGGATCTCATCCTTCACAAATCCCATTTGCAATGTCATATAGAAAACGATGCAAACACGTCACCCCAATATACAGCACATAAAATCACACATCATATACATGACTCGTTAACTACACCTGTACCTTACACATGACACAAGAACAGTATATATATTCTCCACATAAAATCATAGGCATTTAGCTTAAAGACCGACTCCCCGTGATCCACACCTAACACGTCACACATTCATAACTCATATCTATAGCTAGCACATTCTCATGGACACACCATAGACCCTATGACTCCTTAATACTCATTTAATTTTATAAACATGTCAGATTAGATTCTGAAACTCTTAGCCCGTTAAATAGATTAAGCTTGTCTCTTAAGCATGTACGATAGCCCCAAAAACGTTGAAAACATTTAAAGAAGTGGGGGATTAGAAACTCACCAATTGAGAGGCAGATCCATATCCTTACTCTTTAACCCGCACGTTCACGCCCGAAACACAAACCTGTCAAGCATATGATTTCTGATCAAAATACGTTCAATACGTATATCGAATAACGTATAAATATAAACCTCGCATCTCACTATATCCACTTGTCATTTAAACCAATGAACCCTCGCTCCACAGGTACACGGGTCGGACAGTTCTTGACCCGCTTAGAACCCGCATGCACTCATATATACATGTTCCATACGAAAATCATTACCTAATTGGTCACACGTACACGAGCCAGGATCCCCATGCACGTCTGACTCCCTCCATGCAAACCTTAAGCTCGAAAAACCCTAGTTGGGTGTAACACAACTTCATCTTTTTCCTCGTATATTACCTTGAACCACCACCACAATGTAGCACCACCATGCATCCCCCATCTCGTACCGCCATCACGTAACGTCACCTCGAGTCATCCTTGCGTTCCTGACACCTTCCCAGCCATGAAAATCCCTTGTCGGGTTCTCTTTTCATGTCAAAACACCAGTATCACTCTCCTTCTATCGTCTGCCATCGTGCGATACAATCACAGCAGCCTCCGACTGCCGTCGAGCACCATTACCTGCTGTCAACATCGTCTCCAGCTAACCCCAAGGCCACCGACACTTCCCGTGTTGCCATCTTCATTTTTCAGCGGTTTCTGACGCCACCACCACAGCCACCTTATTCCCTCTGTCTCCCTTTCACTTCTCTCCCTCTCTCAGCCATCGGCTTCCCTTCTCTCCTCCCCCGCCGTCGTCTACAGCCGTGGACACCACTGTCCCTACTCACCCTACCACTTCGCATAACTAGACAATCCACCCCTTAATCGATTTCTTCCTTTACGCACTTAAACAAACATAAAATTAGAGTATCGAGAATTACCTTGACTAGTAGTGAATTTCCCCTCTTGAACGGTAGTGAATCCTCGTCTCCCGATCGCCCTCTACCTCTCGCTGCATTCCTGCCGTCGTACGTCTCCCCCTAGGCCGAATTATGGCCTAGGGTTTCCACCAACGTTACAATCCAATTCCCGTGTTTTCCCTTTTTGTACATTTTGATCCTAAACTGCGTTTAAATGGTTAACTATTTCACTTGCAGGAGTTAAACGTGACTTTGGTGGAAAACCACGCCTCCCGCTACTCTTTAATAAAGATTCGGGTCGCCCATTTCCCGTCCCTTTAGCTTTATGAAATTATGGGATGTTACATGTGCTCAACCTGGTATTATGTATATTGCAAAGACTAAGTTTTTTTTATGTGATCCATCTAGTATTGTGTATTTTGTGAACGTGCATACATAAGTTATTTAATCTCATGAGTGACGTTTATTAACGAGTTTTGTACGTGATTGAGTGTTGCGGACAAGTGTGTTGTTTGGTGTTCATCTATAGTGTGGGTAGTTGGGTTTTAGCTTTTTAATTCTCGTTGAGGTTTATACGGAGGGTTAACGTCTACATGAAATGATTTATCTCTTTGACGTGGCGAGTACACTCATATATTACCGAAGGTGCAAGATAACGAGGAGGTTCTGAAATTATTCTAAGTAACGTACTTACGAATAACTTATTTTACTTGTAAATAAATAAGTTATTGTAATTTATTTTTGTTTGTAGATAAGATGTTGAAAATAATGAGTTGAATAAATATATGATTGGTTAATTATATAAAAACCTTTTTATTTGATTTTTAATTATTATAAAGAGACTATCTCAAGAGAAAATAGTGGCTAAAATAACTTAAGCCATGATTTATAATGGCTAAACAAGTAGTTGTAAGTTAATTTAGCCAAGTAAAAGTCGCACTTCATAAATCGGGTTGTATTAAATTTAGAAAATGTTTTTTGAAAACTAATATCCCAGTCATATCTACAAACTTAGGGTTTGATAAATAAAATACCGATGTTTAAATCAAATAATAAGGTGGTTTGTTTACGAAGAAGGTTCTTAGGTACGTGTACTAATTTACAATGAAGGAGAGGATGATGTTTGGGGGTTTTCTGATGAAAATATGACAGATGCACTTCTCTCTCGTAATGTCAAATCAATGAGTAATAGCGTTTGAGTTGTAATATAAAACTTATTATTAAAAGCGGAAATGTTGAACATTTATTCCAAAACATAAGGAAAAGGTTCTAAAACTGAAATTTAAAGACAAGAAATAGAAATTTCTGCTAACGTCTCAAATAGCTCTCCACCAGGAAGCAGATAAGCACCAAGACGAACATCGCTATGGTTACTCGGACAGCAAATCTGGCCTCAGCTCTAGCTGTTCCGTACGTGCCTTAAGTATTTCCCTGTCCTCTTCCAGAGTTGAAATTTTCTCCTCCTGACACCACACTTGATCCACTAGGCTATCTATTCTTAGTCCTATCAGGTCATGTTTTATTCTGTGTTTCAATCCTTGTCTCACAAACTCTAAGGTTCACACGTATTGTTGGATGGCATCAAATGGGACTCCCATAGCATTAGTGGGTGCCATAGTATGCCTTGCCCTTTGGTTAGGATGATATGGGCCGTGTGCTATGTAGGGGTCTTTAAGAGGGGATGGTAACTGGTTGTGTAGGTGAGGTGCCTGATAAGGGTTTTGTAAGAGCCCAAACCGAGCATCCTACATTTGGTTCTCATAACGGGCCATTCTCCTTAAAAAGACGCATTTATTACTAATCAAACTACAGCGGAAGTCTTTCTAAATTATTTTATTGTTATTTAATTTTATTAAATTACCTCACGAATGTCTGCACACCGATCCGAGTAACACCACTCCCAAGCCAAGATACGTCAACGCTACGCTTACCTGCAAAACAATCTAGTGTACACATAAAGTCAGCTACGCTGAGTGAGTTCTAGTAGTTTAATTTGAACAGAAACCATCACGTCATGTTTATTAGTTTATTTCACTCAGGGCCCTCCGGTCCTCATAAAATAGTTTTACAATTCATTAACGAATAGTTAACCCCCTGTTATCCCACGGCATCCCATAACCGTTCATTACCCGGGACTCAGCCCATACTTCCAATAATACCAATAATAATGATAATATTCTCACCTCATTGACATTGACTTAATTTACCATACTAATAACTCATACCCAAGAACAAGCATCAACCCGACACTTGGCTAACACAACAAACTCTAGACATTAACACACCCGGTCTTAACCAAGACTCTCACAATTAACTGACACGGCACTTATACTCGTCACATCATAATTCCGACACAACTGTCAATTTAACTTTACATACCACAACGATAACATCTACACTTCACAATTCCTGTTTGATGTGCCATAATGACACGATGAAAACATACACCGACGAACACACAACACAACATAGTAGCAATTACATGACTCGTTAACTATACTTGCACCTCACGCATAACCCTAGAACATCATATTTCTCACACAACATATCATAAGCATTTAATGTACTACACGACTCTTTCCGTGCAGCCTTTAACACGACACGCCTTAATAACCCATACCCGTAACTCACACATTTCCATGATCCCACCATAGACCCTACGATCACTTATCAATTATTTTATATTCAAAACTCATCGGGTTAGAACCCGAAGTCCTTAACATATTTAATAGAGTAAACTTATTTCATAAGTGTGTACGATAGCCCAAAAACGTTTAAAAACATTTAAAAGAGGGGATTAGAAACTCACCGGTTGCAAAGCTTTTCTTCTGAAGTCGCATACCCGTAAACTCGTAGTCCAACGCGAACCTGTCATCAAATGAACAACCCAGATCAATCCTATTACCGCAATAACACTAACGTGTCTATTCTGGACCAGCATCTACAAGCTCGTTCTAAGTCGTCCCAAACCATACAACCGACGCGCTCGCTCGCGTTAAAAAACCCTTAAATTAACATTACCGAAAAACGTTCCCGAAAGTCGTTCCCCACATTTTTCCCATTGTAACCTTTCTGATTTTCATATTTTTCTTATTTATTTTATGCCGTGCAATAAAAGACGATTCCGATTCCAACCTTACATTCATTGTTCATGTGCAATAACAAGCATACACGCATCTATTATATTACAATATTAACTAAAACCATCTTACAAACCTCGAGGACCAAACTTGACCAAAACTCAAAACAACATCAATATTACAAAACTGCAAGGACTAGTCTTGAAACTTCCAAAAAACCTACACAAGCACGGTCGTGCTTAGTCCTAAGCACGGTCGCGCTTGTGCCATGACCACGGTCGTGCTTATCATTAAGCACGGTCGCGCCTCTTTTACAGTTTGACTCTGAAAAGGTCAAACCGACTCAAATCTAGTCCAAAAATAGAATTCAAACGAGTTTTAGAAACCGCGGGACTTGTAGAAGAAGTTACTCAACCTTTTGCGACGTAGACCCGATCCAAACACGCATACAATCGTCTGAATTCGCGTACCTTTAGACCGACCTTCCTTTTTAAATCAAATCCTGTAATTTGAGCAAGAATAAAACGAATTAAGTTAATCCAATACCTACCCGCGACTTATATAAGCCTCCTTAAACCCTGAATCCATCATTACATCGTCCCTATCTCGTCTGTCAATCAAGAAAAGCCGCGAAGTCTCACCGTAGCCGTCTGCACTGGTTGCCCATTCAAAACAGGTTAGTAATAGGTCATTAGGATCGTCTCTCCAAGCTAATCGGAAGCCCTAACTTAATTCGTAACCGCATTACACGATTTTACCGAATTGAATCTGAGTTTTGATAAATAAATGGTTTTAATCAAACTACACGCTAGACGTGTTATAAATCCAATTAAATAGTATGGTAGGATTCGCAAACACTCTCTCAATGAAAACCCTAAGTTTCTAATCAGTTTTATTACAAGAACTAGAATAATTGCTTCTGAAATTGACTAGACACGGTCGCGCTAACCTATGAGCACGGTCGTGCCTGACCAAGCACAGTCGTGCCCGAGAAAGGCCCGGTCGTGTTTATCGAACAAACCAAGTCCTGACCTAGTCAAGCCCTAGACGCGGTCGTGCCGGGTACGAGCACGGTCGTGTCTTATGAACAGACTCTTGTTGTGACTTATGACCAACCACGGGCGCGTTACCGACCAAGCACGGTCGTGCCGGATACGAGCACGGTCGTGTTCCCCTTAACAGAATCTTTATTTTTATTCTTTTAATTTGATAAAATATATTACAGTTTATATAATTATTTTTATAAACTAATTACTGGAATACCTATATTCCTTACACTTGTTTCCAAACCAACGTTTATTTATTTAAAACTTATACAAATAAATATATATAATATTCTAAATAAATAAATAGTATTTTAAACCCTACACGTTTAAACTTAAACAAATCCGCTTCCGACATCGAATAACGCAACTCAATAATACGTAATCATATATTGTTCATTAGGTCGAATCTAGCAATCCACAACACACCGCTGTTTTCCATTTGCTTGTGCAACCTACACTCTGCATAACACGTGAGTTACATAGCCCCTCTTTTACTCTATTTTACAAACTTTTGGGGTGGAACATGCGTTCTATTTACATGTTTTCAATTATACACATATACAGTTCCATCCTATGCATATACAATTTTGCGCTTTGTGCTTGAGTACTAGGTGTGTAGACCAATTATTATGCTCTTCATGTACAATCAGTAACTATCAGCCGACAGTAAACAGTGGTAGATCTACTGAGTCTGACAAACCCACCCAGGTAGGGTGACTGTTACTGACAACACTATTTTGCGTGCAAGTTACAAAGGTTTGATTGTATAGGTCACCCGATAGTTTCTCTCCATAATTGCCTTAATTGACATGTTGTATTGAACTGTATGCACACAACACGTTTTTGCTATCACACGAATAAACCTATGTATTCTCACCAACTTTTTAGTTGACCCTGTTTTATCCATGTTTCAGGTACCAATGTTTGAAGTAATCAAGATATGCTACACATAGGATTTTTGGACCTAGAATTCAAATAAACCAGTTTATTCTATGTAATTTACATTTTTGTTTTATGGATTGGTTGTGTTTTGATTGAACTTATTGATTGCAATGAAAACAATTATTAAATATTCAAACTTTAGCAAACCATGAGCAATGAACAGTCTGCACGCTTCACGCCCCGACGTTTCCGCCGTCGGTTGGGGTGTGACACCCATATCTCAAAATACTCCCCAACAATGAATATAAAGTCCTATGGGGTCATAACTTTGCGTACAAGCCGTTCTAAGCGGCTTTGTACGAAACGACTGAGCACCACGCGAGAGGAAAACCTGTTTTGTTAATATCTCTACCATACGAGCACCGCTTCGCGCAATCCACCTATCCATGCGTTCGTCCCGATACACCTGACCTCAGAAAAATATTGGTCTCAGCCACCACCGCCACCGCTGCTGCCAGTACGCATAGTCGTCTTTCAGCATGTTCGATTTTGCGCGTCAATATACGAGTATCTTAAAACCGACCCAAATGAACTCCGTTTTAGGCGAATTATATGTCCACACGTCCGTATCGCCGAACCCTTTGAGACGAACCAGTTTCCGTCACCGAAAACCATCGCCTCCATCACCGGAAAACCAAATAGTAGGCGGAATACGCCCTCTTCGTGCGTCTGTATTCGCACTACTCGTATCCCTATCAAACGAACTCGGAATTGGACAAATAATATATACATGCGACCGTGTCGCCAAAACCTTTCTCCTTCTACCATTACCGCCGACCGCCGCTACCGGTGCCTCCGCCGGAATCGTGAACAGTGGCCAGATTCCTCGCCGCATTTCTTGTCTTTACCCGATTCCTTCATCAATGGCCTCCAATTCGCCCCCTATTGGCCTTAACTTTGAGTTTAAGCAACCCTAATACCACAAACGATTATTATTACAATGAATCATAGATTCGACACCCTACGGATGATGATAAACGCGTAAGTACCTTGATTCGGACTTGAAACGTGACGAACGAATCTCTCTTCCCCTCTCCTTGTTCTCGGCAGTCGCATGATGAAAATGGGGGTGTCCCCCTTTGCGTAACACCCTAATGGGTGTTATTCTCGGACCGGGCTTGGCCCTTGCGCACCACCGATCTTCCCTCGTAGTTTTTATAAAAACCCTCCTTAAAGTTTCACTAGAAACTCGTTAACCCCCTTGTATGTTATTTACACATAGAGATATTTCACTACTCTTGAGTAGCTCTTTAATACTCTACACAATCTTTTACAATGATTACTAGACCCGTTTTTTATCCGAAAAACCGGGATGTTACAGGTTTCTTGTGTCAAACATTGATCTAGTAACCGGGGTGTTGGTGACCGATAGACTTGTTATCCGATTTCTTCTTCCTGATCATACTCGGCTTCGGGAGAGTATACTTGGGAGGGAGGAGAGTAGGAGTCCATATCTGGCAAAAAAGGGAAAAGATTGTAAGCGGTATTAAAATACTAACCGTTAAATATAGGAGTGTTCATAAATTCAGAGTTTGACTAGTCACAACACTGAGCCTTCATAGTAGCATTTTAGAAGTGACACTTGACCTATAAGTAGTGGATCCATGAAGATAATTCCTAGGAAAGAGGGGTTGGTCACAAGGGACACACTTAAGTACCTTTTCTTTCCTTAGCTAGAATCTCTCATGGGTCTACACACACTCTTCCAGCCATCATGCACTAATAACACTATTTTTTGGGCTCATGGTTATGATGAGTATCATTATGGATTGGGCTTTGAGACCCAAATGTGTGGTTTATTTACTCTAGCAGGCTTCCTCTTCTTGAAGGGTAAGTGGGCTCCTTAGTTTCTTATTAATGGACATTAGGCCCAGTGGTTTAAGTTTTGTTCACAAACGATGATTTTTAAATGTGTGCAAGATTGAGGGTGCATGAATAATTTAGGTGTGAATAAGTGTGTGGTAACACTTAATGAGCACAAGAGTTACCAAGTAGAATGTAGATAGCAATGTTTATAAGCACAAGAGTTACCAAGTAGTGTAGAACATAGACTGTCATGTATTGTATCATGCGATGTAATACTTAGCATAACATGTAAAAATAATCACACAAAGTAGTAAACATGTAACATTTACCATGTACATATAGCATCGCATAAGATAGGTGTCCTAAGGTTATAGTCTAGGTCAAAGGTATCTAATAACCTGATTTCCTATAACCAAGGCTCTGATACCAATCTGTCACACCCAACCGACGGCGGAATACGTCGAGGCGGGACATGTAGACTGTTCATAAGCTCATGGTTTACTAAAGTTGCAATAATTAAACAACCAATTTCATTTCATAGATCAAATAATCAAATCCAACATTTCAAGAATTAAAAATACATGAATATCTTTATTAAATTTAAAACTAGGTCCTCAATCTTAAATGAAGCAACTTGATATTAACTCAAACACTCGTAATAGAAACATGATAAAAACGAGGTCAACTAAAAAGTTGGTAAGCATACATAGGTTATGACGCCACAAATAAAGTTTAAATGTTTTATACAATTCATACGATACATGGTATATAATACATTTATGGAGAATCTACAATTAAACTAGGTGCACAATCAAACCTTGTGACTGAGGCGTAACACGCAGGTTATCCTAATGTAATTGTCGGTAACAAACACCCTACCCGGGTGGGTTTGTCAAACTCAATAGATCTATCAATGTTAACCGTTGACTTGTACTGAGTTAATGATTGTACGAGTGTGTCATGTATATGTAGTTTTAACTCATAGCATAAAGCACAAATAACACATCATCATATTATTGAATTGTATATGAGTAATTGTAAAGAGTTTCAAAGTGTAATCATGTTTTACCCCAAAAAGTGTAAAATGTAAAAAGGGGCTATTTAAAACTCACTTGCATAAACTGTGTATATAATATGAGCAAGTATGAAGCATAAGTGATTCTCAAAATCACAAGTTAACCGAGAGCGAAGAGTATGAACTTGGATTAATAGTGTGCACAAAGTCTATGTCATGATCTAATGTTCATCGGGTTTTGGTATAAGTGAATGGTGAGTAAATATTTAAAGCAATATTTATCGGAGATTGAGATAATTAATTATCTGATTAATTAATTATTTACAGGGAATAAATATTTAGTCAGTTAAATATTTAATGATTAGATTTTTACTGATTGTATATAATTAGTAAAATCTAAGGGTTTAATAATTAATGGTTAATTATTGTTGGGGTATTAACTGTTAAAACTTTTGACAAAATTTAAAAACGATGAGATAAATAAATTGATTATTTTTTCTCGGAAAGGTAGTTAACTAAAAAAGTGTTTTATTTAAAAGTAAAAACAAGTTTTAAATTTAAATAGTTTATTTAAAACAATTTTAAATTAATTAAAGACTGGATTAGTTTAAAATCAGTTTGCGACAAATGACCAATTTAGATTAATAGGGTATTTGAAATTGGATCGTGTGGAGTATTGAAAGTAGGGGTGTTCAAAGTTGGATATCCGAAAATTCGGATATCCGAATTTTGGATATCCGAAATTTTCGGATAGTGGATTTCACTAACCGAATCCGAATCCGAAATTTCGGATATCCGAAAATTCGGATACGATTCGGATTCGGATAGTGAAACGGATATCCGAAAATATAAAAAAAATAAAAAAATTAATAAAAATAATATTTTTAAATTACAAAAACAATTAAAAACCTTAAAAAACATTAGAAAATATAAATATAAAAATATATAAATATAATATATCGGGTTTTGATTCAAATTTTCTTATTTTTAAATAATAAAAACAATTAAAAAAATATATAAATATAATATTTCGGATATTCGGATATCCGAACTATCCGAAATATCCGAAAATCACTATCCGAATTTCGGATATCCGAAATTTCAGATATCCGAATTTTCAGATAATTCGGATTCGGATTTTCGGATAATTCGGGTTCGGTTTCAGATTCGGATTTTTTTGAACACCCCTAATTGAAAGTGTTTCACAAACTAATAATTAGTAAAATTGGTTTACTAAAACTGCGCGACTTGTATCATGCTACTCGTTGACCAAAATGATTTTGACCCGAAATGGTAATGTTAAAAAAAACATTGAAAAAATCCCAATATATATAAAATCGATATTTCGGCGCAACCCTTAATTGTAACACTTCAACTAATCTATCCGAACCCCCAGTGTTAGTGAATTACAACATTTGGGCGTACGGTTTTAGTTGAAGGTAGAACCGCGATTCCTGAGTCACTTAGGTCGGGTATAAAGTTACAATTGAAGGACAAATATCACTGAAGTCATTTAAGTGGGCGTAGTTAAGGGAAACGTATCCAAAGCTTGACATTACTCGTCATGACCCTCAAACCGAGAGTTGTATAGTTGATACAATCGATAATCGTGACTTACCCATCTAGCTATGCCAGTTGAGAGTGCTCAGCCATTCACTTAGACATGGGGAACCGGGATCTAATTCCTATATACATTAATTTTTGCAATTGGGTCATAAAATTTTAATCAGGAAACTATGCATGAAAATACTAAAACTTTTATTTTTGAATTTTGTAGATGTCTAACGAATCTAATAAAAATACCTCATCCTCCCTAAATCTATCCTTGAGAAAGATAAGCATAACAACTCAAACTTCATGGACTGGTACAGAAACTTAAAAATTGTTATTAAGGCTGAAAACAAACTTTATGTTCTCGAAGAACCAATCCCAGAAGAACCAGCTGTTGCTACGGGCCAAGCCTGTCAGACCTAGAATAAGCATGTTGATAACTCTATCAAAGTCTCTTGCTTGATACTGGCGTCTATGATTCCAGAACTTCAAAAGAATCTGGTAGACATGCCAAGATACGACATGATTAGGCAACTGCAGGAAATGTTCCGGTAGCAGGCCCGTCATGAACGCTTTGAGGTGATAATGGAAGTCCCGGTTCGGTGCGTGACGGATCTCTAGACTCGCGGTACGACACGGTGATACCGTGCGGAATCCATGATCAACGTGCAACGTGTAACTCAATCAACAACACGGTGTAAATAATCTTGTTTGTATTTCCACCACAAATCTCAGTTTACAAGTTCTCTCAGTTTCTGTACTGTTATGATCTAGGCTATTAAAACTGACAAGTAAACCTCTATTTATAGGGAAACCACAAAGACCACAGGCGAACTTGTGAAGTTATCCCTTAACAAGCTTAGGCAAACTTAGCATGTTCGCCTATCAAGTTAGCTCTAAGTTCCTTAGGCGAACTTGACAGCTTTGCTAACTTACAACATAGAATTTCAGCGACAGTTACAAAACATGCACCAACAGACTCCTCTTTAACTGTTGCTTACAATTCTAACACATTACAAGCAAAGACTCTAAGACTAAGACATAGAATCTTCAAGCTCGTTGTCACCAGAAATAGTTCCAACAGACTCCCCCTTGACAACAACTTCAGAAGATTGTCATCAGTTCTCAAACAGATTATAGTCTTTGTCTTGTACATCTGCACACTCTTTCTTTCTTTCTTTCTAGAAGAAAACTTGGGAGAAGGACCCCTTGTCAACTTCTATCTGCAAATTTTCACTTATGGCAAAGAAGAACAACCGAGTGTAACCAGCAAGTAAAATTTCCATGGAAGCTGGAAAAACAAAATCTTTTTGGTTTTTCTCTATACAAACTAAAATGTAAAATACAAAATCACATCTTTTTGGTCGAACATTACGAGTAAGAAGATCATATCAGTATTAACAATGCATCAACCATACATTTTGGATAAACATCCCTAAACATTCTAAGGGTATCCTATCCAGATTCATTCATTCTTTTCATTCAATTTTCAATCAATCATTTCGCTCAAAATTCTACCAGTTCTAAAAGAATATCATCATGAATCAACATATAAGATCAAATCATTTAAGTTTCAACCAAAACATGTAATGATATGAGAAGAACTTCAAAAAAGATGGGATCAGATCATAACATGCTTATAATAAATTACATACGAATTTGCAACACATAACATGTCAATCTAAGTTGTCAATATTATAACATTTGAAACCATCAGTATCTTTGTCCCATGTTCTTGTGAATTAAGTTACCATTTATTTTGTAATACAACGTGTACCCCACAAATATGCCAACAGAAAAAAAATATGCATTATCTTCAAGACATATAAGATCATTGCAAGATAATTTTCAATCTCCAGGATGAAATTATACCGTTAAACACAGGAAAATATCAAGCAGAGAATCAGAATGATTCAGAATCGAATGATTCAAATGTCTTGGTTTGGATGAAGTATCATGATTCATAGTAACAGAAAAGATTGTACCAATAGAATTCTTCAACATAAGATTGATCAAGGAATCAATTGATTCAATGACATAGGGTAATGTGATCCAAGTGTTATCTGGATATATTCAATGGAACCAGGATAAGGATCTAAGGGCTAGTATATATTCCAACAAATGTTGTCAGAAACATATCATAGTTCAACATCACATTGCATGTTTTTTAGGGCATGGGCAGTGAAGTGAACTGAAAAATTGTGTTTAACGACATAACCGATACTGGTATCATGAAGTAATTTAGATCTTATATTCTTTATCTGATAATGATATTTTACACACACACCCGACATACCATGGGTTCAAATCACAGTTGTCACAAAGTTCATTATGTTGTCACACTACTAATGGACCAAAGATACTCATAGCCTATTGAAAATTCAGACTACATACAAGTATCTAAATTAAAATATAAGCATCAAGCCATAAAATTTTGTTCAACATAAGCAGTTATGAAGCTATCATTTCCTAAACTGTGCAGTCTAAGAAATTCTGATCAAAACATTTATCACAAGTATATTAGATATGCATCATAAAGGCCAACTAAGGTCATGTGTGATTGAACATCTATTGATGTACTATAATTTCTCTTTATAACTTCAAGTAAAACTTCCATGAAAACATTTTAAGAAAAACATTTTACTTGGTCACTTGGAAATTAAGCAATTAAATCAATTAAAATTCAAACCGATGTAATCGAATGCCTTTGCCTTTGTCACCAACACAATTCTGTACTCCCCCTCAACTAGTCAAATGGTTGCATCAATGACTTTATGCTCACCATCATCATCCTAAGTTTCAGTTTGTCTTTTGGACTTGATCAAACACTTTCCAAAAATGAACATAGTCGTTGAATCAAATAGACTTATCAGTTATCAAACAACTCGTTGCTCCTACAGATGTCATTCCCTGTCATGTGTTATGAATAACCACTATTAACAAACCAAATGGAATTAATAGTCATTCCCTGTCATGTGTCATGTCAAATTGTATTAATAGTCCCTCTTGGTTAATCCTGCACATTAAACAAGAAGCATTAGTCTGAAATGGAAACCCAAGCCATGGTAGTCCTGGGTCGTCCAGTTGTGTCAAAATAAATGACTTCACGCAATTCACAGTCCAATCTCTCCTCAATATTTGGAGATTGTTCCATTGAATCAGAAATAGAAACTTTTCTTTTCCAAACACTCTTCTGTGTATGAAGTTCCTTCCTCTTGAAAAGTGAAGTGTTTGAACATTCTGGTTCATTTGAAATATTTTGAGATTGTGAAATGTCTTGTTGTTCTAACAATTTTCTCAATCTTCTGTTTCTTCTCCGTCTCTGAGGTCGAGAGAGCCGAACCTTCGATTGTTAATTATGAGACTTTGTACCAACAGAACTTGTCACAATTGGTCTAGTCTTTGGTGTTTCAGAAGACTGGATCTTTGAAGGACAATTCACACAAATGTGACCTACTACACCACAAGGAAAACAACTTCTCCTATCAATAGACTTCCTTTCATAAGGAGCTTTAGGAGTCATATCTCTTGAACCTTTAGAACTAGACACTTCAGTTTGATTCACATATTTTGTTGACTGAATTTGTGACTTTGGTTTCACTGGTACATATGAAAGTCTTACATCAGGTTTAGAAACATCGGGTTTCTTCATAAGAACAGATTTCACCACTGGCTTTGCTGGCGGTTTAACAAAAGGTCTTCCGAACTTGGGATCTTCTAGACGCTTTCCCACATTCTTATCTGGATAATTTATCAAGATATGGCCAACAACCCCGCAATGAAAACATGTCCGTCTTTCTTTGTAAACTCTGACATACTTCTGTCTCGGAACTCTTGTTGTACTGGATGATGTACACTGGGAAGTAGTGCTAGATACTTGAAAAACCTTAGGTTTTTTCTGAATCAACCTTATTTTTAATAAATCAAGAGTTGAAGTTTTCTAAATCTTATTATTTTCTTGAAAATCAAAACCACTGCTCACAAATTTTTTTACTGGTTTAATTTGTGGTTGTTCAATATATTCATCTGGTTCAGTCAAATGCACCGATCTCTGTGACTTTCTTAACCACAACTGGTTCATCAACCTTGCAGTCTTTCACTATTCCTTCAGATTTATTTGGATCAAATGTTTCATCAGCACTTGAATCATCATAAACCATGTCCTCTCCTGTAATAGGATTTACCTTGAGGATGGTTTTTGGCTCCAGATCATCATCTGTCACACTCTCCACAGTACGAGAAGTGTAATTTCCATTGAAAGGTGGACAATATCCAACACCTCCTCCAATATCTTTGTCATCAAACGAAGGACATGAACCAACACCACCAACTACTTTATTACCTGAAGCTTTCTCATTATAATATTCCAACAGAAAACTGGAATTCTTATAACCTTCGAGCTTTCTCAATAATTTGGTGACCTCACTCTGTGACTTGGAAAGTTCATTTATCTCTTTCTCATATTTAGAATATGCCACATCAATGTGAAAAGCTTGTTCATTTACTTTTATCTGTAAAATCTTGATATCATCTTTCAATGATTCAATTCTTTCATTTAAAAGCTTTTCATTTTCTTTCAAAACTTGATTTGTTGTGTATATTGCCTTCATGTCACAGATCAGATTTGTGTTGTCATCACACAATCTTACAATTTTGAAATCTGAATCAATGCATTTAGAACAAGTAACAACCTTATATTCCTGTTTCGAATCAGTCATGGAAGCATTTGCTTCAGATAACATCTCAGCAATTTTCTCAGTCACTTTCCCAGCAGCTCCATCATCAAGCAGTTCTTTAGTTGAAAACTTTGGCTCAACATTCTGAATGATAGATTCTTCAGTTTCAGCAACACTCCCAGAAACACTCAAGTCACTATCTGAAGAACTAATATCAGAACCACCTCAGTTTTTATCTCTGAAGAAGAAGAGTGAAAACTTTCTCTATCACTTGATTCTGAAAAACAGTCACTCTCAGAATCACTCTTGTCACTAACTTTAGTCACATCACCTTCTTCATAAGCATAAACTATACCAATCAATTCTGCTAAAGACATATCGGTTAAATCCACATTTTTCTTGATGAGCACTGAGTATTTCTCAAACTTAGGTGGAAGAGCATCCAACAACTTCTCATTCACCTTAGTATTAGTGTAAGAAACATCACATTTTACCAACTCTCTCAAAAGATGGTAGTATCTGGAAACGATATCATCAACAGTTTCATCCTCCAAATACTTGAAAAATATGAATTGTTTCTCCAACAAATCTCTTCTACTCTTCGAAAAATTGGTCATCTCGAGAATTTGTGTAAACACCCAAAAAAAAAATTTCCCTCCAAAAAACTCTTTTTAGGAAAGAAAAAATTTAAAAATTATAATATTCTAAAAAATGACTACAAAGAAGTATATAAATGTCTCCTCACAAAATTTCACAAGAAAAACTTTCCCTCCAAAAAACTCTTTTTTAACACTAGCGAACTTGGGAACCTGAGGGAACTTAGTAAGTTCGCCTAAAACTGCCTGAGCGAACTTATTAAGTTCTCCTGAACTTCACTGAGTGAACTTGTTAAGTTCGCCTGGTTTCGCCTGTAACTGATCAGACAAGTTCGCCTAAAACGCTGAAATCTCAGGAAGAACACCAATACGAACTAACTCTGCTGAAAATCATGATTTCTAATCAATATGATTGAATTAGACAATTCTAAACCGTAGGATTGTGTAGAAACTGATTAGGAACAATCCTATCAGATCAATTTCTTCAAACAAATCCAAAATCAATCGAAATTGATCAAAAATCTTCCATTTTTGTTAAGAAATGAAAATGAGGAAAAATCCTTCAAATTATCTTCAAATTCAGTGATATTTGATGTTGATTGTACACGAAAACATCATGAATCTTCTGCTAATCAAGAGAAAAGGATCTGATACCACTTTTAAGTCCCGGTTCGGTGCGTGACGGATCTCTAGACTCGCGGCACGACACAGTGATAACGTGCGGAATCCAAGATCAACGTGCAACGTGTAACTCAATCAACAACACGGTGTAAATAATCTTGTTTGTATTTCCACCACAAATCTCAGTTTACAAGTTCTCTCAGTTTCTGTACTGTTCTGATCTAGGCTATTAAAACTGACAAGTAAACCTCTATTTATAGGGAAACCACAAATACCACAGGCAAACTTGTGAAGTTCGCCATTAAAAAGCTTAGGCGAACTATAAAGTTCGCTCTAAGTTCCTTAGGCGAACTTGACAGCTTTGCTAACTTACAACATAGAATTTCAGCGACAGTTACAAAACATGCACCAACAGACTCCTCCTTAACTGTTGCTTACAATTCTAACACATTACAAGCAAATACTCTAAGCTAAGACATAGAATCTTCAAGCTCGTTGTCACCAGAAATAGTTCCAACAGATAAGATCACTAATAAGTTGCCGCATGCAAGAAGGTTCTTCTGTCAGTACCCATGTGTTGAAAATGAAGGGATATATTGATTATCTAGCACGTCTTGAATCCAATTTAAGTAATGAATTGGTCGTGGATATAATCCTAAAACTCACTGTCAAAATCATGTGATGAGTTCACTCTTAATTACAATATGAATGCTTAGGACAAGACCATCCTGGAGTTACATATGATGCTAAAGACTATCGAGATGAATATATCGACTGCTGCTAAGTCTTGTCCAGTGTTGATGATCAAAGAAGGTTGAGTCAAGAAAACTGAATCCAAGGGAAAAGGCAAAAAAAGCTTCAAGATCAAGGGCAAAGGCAAAGTTGTTGCCAAGAAACCTCTGAAGGATGTCAAATGTTTTTATTGTGATGAAGTCAGACACTTGAGGAGGAACTACCCAAAATATCTGGCCGAGTTGAAGCAGAAGAAGTCTATTGAAGTCTATTGGAGGACAATCCTCAGGTATGTTTGTTATTGAGATCTTCTCTCTGTCTAGCAAATCTTGGGTGTTTGACATTAGATGTGGTTATCACACTTGGAATTGTCACACCCCGCCTCAGGCACCCCATAGACGTGTGCGAGCCTGATCAGTACATGTTCTTTGATTTTTGAGTTTTCGTAAAAATACAGCGGAAGTCTTTTCGAAAGGATCGTTTCATCATTTGTCTCAACCTCAAGGGTTGTATTTGTAAATACAAAAACCCAGTTGGAAAACAAAAGTCTCATATTTACTTTCATAAACACAGGGATTTAAATACCCTTTTTATTTTATTACAAAACCAAGTTGAAATCAAATACATTTCTTGTCTCTTATGGACAAGTTTCAAACCATGGGAAATAGACATCTGGGGTTGATCAATTCCCCGATTCTATCTCCTCTTTCTTTGTTTAGGATTTCCTATATGTTGGAGCACGTTTGTGTGACAGACACTCTGGATGTTGTCTTATGCTTTTGAACATTAATTTCTATACTTGTAAATGTATTTAGTATCTGTATCTATTGGTTTATCGAGTTGTAAACGTATATGTAGGTCTTGTACTTGGTTTGTCTTTGTAAAGTGTTGTGCGCACTTAACAAGTGCGCAGGTAATAAATCCTGCGTACTTAGCAAGTACGCATGAACAAAGGCTGCGTACTTGCCAAGTACGCAGGATTTAAGCCCTGCGCACTTGTCAAGTACGCAGGCAACATGTCTTAGTATATATAGCCAGGTTGTGATAGAATTATGTACGCACTCATTCTCTGTAACCGGCTGTGATTATCAGTAATCGAAGTTTGAAGTATTTTGTGTTTGTTGTCGGTTTACTTTGTTGTGTTGTCTGATACTCCACCTATTCACGGGCATTCCGCACCCGGTTCGACTAGTCACACACGCTAGCACGTAACGATCCGAGACACCCGGGGACCTACAAGTGGTATCAGAGCATTGGCTCTTGATTTTGAGTGTTGTGAGTGTGCTAGGAGCATTTTCGACACAATCTACAACGTTTTTACAAGCAAAAGTTACCTATTTTGGTGATTTTTGTGATAAAACAGAGGTAGCTCTTGAGAGCTACTTTAGACACAAAAATCACTCAAAATCCGACATTTTGTTGTTTGTTTGAGTGTTTTAATCACCAAGGGGATTGTTAGAAACAAGTTTCTAACCTTTTGGCTTGATCAATTTGTTCAAAACTTTAATTTTTGAAGATTTAAGCATATTTCGGCGATCGGAAAAAGTTGGTGGAGCAGGTGGATAAAGTGAACTGCGTACTTACCATTTTTGGCAAAAAGTACACTGTTGTTGCGTACTTGTTAAGTACGCAAGACCAACTTTGTGCGTAGTTAAGTTTCCTTCCTGCGTGTGCGCAAGAACAAATTACTAAGTGCGCAAGGCTAGATCCAAGTGTGCAAGTTGTGCTGATTTTCTGATTTTTGTGTAAGTGTTACACTATGGCAAACCTTCAGAACCTCAGTAGCCTGTTTAACTATGAGAACGAGATTGGTACTCCTCAGAAACCACCAAAGCTTCTTAATGTAAATGATTATTCGATTTGGAAAGCACGCTTTGAAGAGTACATCTCATACACTGATTCATCGTTATGGATACCTATTCTTGAGGGATATAAGCATCCAACTTATGTGTTTCTTGAAGAAACTGTTCCTAAACCTATCTCCAAGCTAGAAGAAGAAGAAAAGAAAGTATATGACCGTGAAAAGAAGGCTCATGGGTTTATTACTATGGCATTGTCTAGAGATATTTTTCATAGCTTCAGGGGCTATGATAATTCTAAAGATCTTTGGAAGACCATTTAGAAGAGGTTTGAGGGGAACATTGACATCAAGAAGAGCAAGAGAGAGATTCTGAGGAAACAATACGAGTGTTTCAGGTACTTGGAGAATGAATCAACTGATGAACTTATTTCTTGATTCTATCATCTCCAGACTGAGCTGAAGTCTTATGAGCTCAAGTATCCTGCTGATGAGTTGGTGGAAAAGTTTCTGGATGCCTTACCAACTAAATTTGACATGTATATCATTCTGTTGAGAGAAAACTCAAAATTCTATGAGATGACTGTTGAGTAAGTGATAGGCAAGGTTCAAGCACATGATATGAACCTAAGAAAGAAGGAAAGTTCCGAACGACCTCAAATACAAGATCCCTCCATGTATTTTTGGGTGAATTCTACTGCAAAATCGTCTGGTACTGGAATTGTCTTGTACCTCGGGAGTCCTCAAGAAGAGGAAAACTTGAATGGTGGTGGTAATCATACTGGTTTTACTACATAAGGATCAGTTCAACACCATCAATCCTCATCAAGAAACACTACATCTACCTATTCAGCCAACCAAACTGCTATAGCCAAAATTGCTGAAGATCATGTGGCCTTGTTCTCGTCGTGTATGCTTACCTACTAGAACTTCATTGGTGGGAAGCTGACGGATCCTAAGACCACCGAGGAAGACTTCAATAAGGTGGATCTAGATGACCTGGAGGACATGGTATTCAGTGGAATATGGCCATGATATTAAGAAGGGCGAAGCGTTTCCTGAACCGAACTGGCAGGAAGTTCATTGGTGGGTATTCAAATGCCAAGGTTGGATTTGATAAATCCAAAGCTAAGTGCTACAAATGTCAAAACTTTGAACATTTTGCAAGGGAATGTTAGAAGGATAAATCACCAAGCCAGGGAAGCAGCTCAGGAAACCACCGAGGATTCAATAATCAGAACAACCGCAATCAGAGTCAAGGTGGAACGTCCAGTGCTCTAGTGGTTCAGCAGGGCAAAAACTTTGATTGTGGTGTTCATCTAGCTGTTGACATTATTTCACAGACTCAGATGGGTCTCATGGCTAAGATTATTGAAATGATGGAAGCAAAAGAAAGGGAAGCTTATGTAGCTGACCAGAGAGAATCTACTCCTGCACTTGCCCTCATGGCTATTGGAGAGGCATCTAGCACTTCAACTGAGGTAGATTTTAATTCCTTTGATATCATTTCATGTTCAAAATGTTTAGGATTGAAGGAAGAGAATGCTCGACTTCAAGACAAATTCGAACCCCTTCGTATTGCAGTGTTAAGTTACAAAGAAAATGAAAAACGCTTTAAAGAATCAATTGAAACTCTTAAGAAAGAAAGACATAATTTTTCAATTAAAATCAGTGAACAATAGTTTCATTTGGACATTTCATACAAGGGGTTATAGAAAAAGAATACTGAAATTGCCAAACTGAAAAATGAGATCCTGCAGTTAAGTGGCAAGATTGAGAATTTGAAAAACTCTCGTTTTGTGGTGGAACACTACAAATCTGTAGTGAGGCAAGTGAATGGTTTGGGTTTAGGTACCAATGCCATTCCTCCACCAGTAAGCGGGAAGTTTGTTAACGGGTTGATTAACATTGACTTGTCATGTCTTGATGAATTCTCAAGTCAAGATGATTCATCAATCAAGGATGAGTCCTCATGTAAGGTTAGCTCATCATCCGAGGATGAGTTCTTCTCGGATGAAGGCTTTGAGAACGCTAATCTTGAGGGTGTAGTCTCATAAGAGTTGCTTGGTGAGCAAAAGGTTCTGAAAAACATTATCACTAATCGTGATAATTGCATTTTAACTGAACCTGACACTGTGGAATCAAATGATAAACTGAAGTTAATGCTTTATGGAGGTTTCAAAACCATTAAGCAAACCAAGAAAGAAACTTTTATTAATCACTTGAGTAGAAACTACTAGAAAAACATTGATAAATACTATACTCAAGGTGATAAACCTAAGTCAGATCAAGTGCAGGGTATTAGTTATGTTCACCAAACAACCAATAGCACTCCAAAAGCTAAATCATCTGCATTCATAAGCAGAGAACCTTACAGGAGGACTTACAAAGAAAAGAAGACTTGCTTTCACTGTGGTATGGTCGGTCACATTCTTATGAACTGTCCTGATAAGAACCAAGGGAAACGGCCAGTTGTTCATCAACAAGTTGTTTCTCCCAGGACACCATTGTAGGATCGGTGAATACAAGATGGTTCTATTCTAGTTGAGATTGGCGGAAACAATCACAACTATGCAATATAAACATGTAAACACAAAGAATACTAATAAATGCAAATTGTATTAAGCTTCAATGGTTACAAGATTACAATGAAAACTCTAAAAAAGCACACTTGTACAATGAACAGATACACTACTTATGTAGTAACTTAGAATCAAGACAGACCCTTGATTCTAAGGATCAGATCAAACACAAGCCGTTGATCTTGTATACTAGAAGCTATACTACAAGTTAAGACAACAAAGACTACAAAAGTTAACTTTAATCAAACGTCTTCTTAGGCATCATTGCTTGGATACTTGGAAGGAGAGCGTTGTCTTTTATTGTCTGCACCGGTAACATTCTTTCTGCATGTGATGTGTCAGAGTTGCAGCAGAAAATTGTCAGTAGTAAAGTTGATGCTTTTGATATGCCAATCAGCATCAACGATTAATCTTCAGCAGATATGGCTATCAGCAGCATAGTTTATGATCTGCAGCAAGACTCAACTATCCAAAGCTGCTGATGATTTGCCTATCAGCAGCATCAAGTGTTTGATATTGCTAAGAAGCCTATCAGCAGCAACTCTGGACTTCAGCAGATAAGGCTGTCCGCAGCAGAGTTGTTCATTAGTAGGAGAACAACTATCAGTAGCAAACAAGCTTATCCGCAGCAGCTTGTTAGTCAGCAACAAAATTGTGCAGTCTGCGGCAGTTGTACTTAGAGAATTTTGTATCCATCAGTCTTTATATCTACAAACTCCCCCTAGACTTATCCTACCAAAACTTTCTTACTGCTGTTGTTGCTGAAGCTTTTGCATGTGTGCAACAATCCTTGCTACCTCATAGCCTCTAGGGTCCTTGCTGGGATTGTCAAGAGGAAGCTCAGACAGAGACTTGATGTCCTTGCTTGGCATCTTAAAATGGCCTTGCTAGAACATCTCACCTGCTGACCTCTGACAGCTGTTATAGTGAATTCATCCTTGTCAGCATTGTAAGACCAGCTAGTGAATGAAAAGTGGGATTGGAGAGGTTTAGCATCAATGACTACATCTTTGCTAAGGTTGAAATGATGTTTGATCACTAGTAACAGATGTCTTCCACTTTCATTTTCAGGCTCATGAGCTTCACCCAACTCCATTATTCTTCTAAGATCATAATCTGGGAGCTACATCACCTCATCAACAATTTTATAGATTGACCTTTTTATTTCTTCCCTCCCCCTGAATACTTCAAACCATTGATCTTGATTACTGTAGAACCAAACAACAATTTCTCTTGAATCTTCTGGTTTGGTAATAGGTTTGGTTTTCTTCTTGGGGGGCTGTTGATGAGGAGGAGCTGGGTGGGAGGATTTGGACTCTTTGTGTGGAGAGGAGGGAGAGTGAAAGGTTGTTGGATAGATGAAGGAGTGGATGAGGGAGTAGGCTTGGGTTTCTTTTGTTTTCTGTCATCAGTTTGAGTATTTACCCTTTTCTTTGAGCCTGTCTTCCCCAATGTTTCTTCCTCTTCCTTCTTTACTTTGAAATACAAGGCTTGCTGATTCATAAAACTCATTGGACCTAGCCTCTTTCCACTCTCTCCTCTAGCCTTCAGGAAGTCCATCATGTCCTTTCTTCATGGGTCCTTATGTTAAATGCAATGGTCTTTTTGGACTTTTGTTTGGCTTTTTCTTCTTCTTCAGCTCTTTTCTTATTTGCCAATTGACCTTGCTGACCCATGAAAGCTCTATAGATTTCTTTATTTGACAATTTCTCAAGGTAGTCTGCATCCTCACCTTGAGAAATCAGACCTTCTGTCCACTCATCTATCATTTCTTTGGCTAGTTCAGAGTCAGTTATCCTGAACTTAGCCTCTTCTTTTCTTTTCTTTTCTCTTTCTTCTTCTTCTTTATTGAGTTGTTCATGTAGCTGAAGAACTAGAGCTTCATCTTCTTGTAATTGTGTAGCTGCAGGAACTTTAACTTTCAAAGCATCCAGTTGCCTAGCATGCAACATGATCTGTTGTTCCATGGGGAGAATGGCAACTTTCCTTTCTTGAATCTCTCTAATCTCAGACATCTCCTCTTCTTCTCTTTCTCTTCTCAAAAGCATGTTGCTTGAGGTTTCTTTGATGTTGAAGGTAGTAGAGGCATGTGCTGGCAGTGTGATTGTATTTGCCACAAACAAAACATGATTTAGCCAGTTTGTCCCTTTGGAAGTACACATAATCTTTTCTTTTGAACTAGTCTAAAATTCCAGGGGTGAACTTTGTTGTGCTAAAAAGTGGATTCCTCCAATGTCTTTTGAACATATGGAGCTCTCTCTCCAGGCGCATGACATATGTGAAACACCTTCCTTGGTTGGGTGGATTTAGATTGAGGATTTGGGTTGAAGACTGTCCTTTTCAACAGTTAGCTTTCTTCTTTCTGGAGGATAGCTGATTTTGATTTGTTTGGTGAGTTGAGATACTGATACTATTTTTGAAGGGATGAAGGGGCTTGGACTGTTGGTTAGAATGACTTCAGAGGCAGGTAGTGATGGAGCTTTATTGGTTTTAGTGGAGTCTGAGCATGTGGACTCAGACTCAGATGAAGTAGTGCATTCCTACACAGATGTTTCTTGGACAGCAGGATCAAGATTTCGGTTGGCCAGATCAAGATTAGAAAGATTGAAACTTGGTTCATGAATGGCTACATAGTCAGCAGGTGGAGGAACAACATTGTAGGGTTTTTCAGCTTGAAACCCAACTCCAGCAGTTACCCTTTAATGAATTTGAGCATCCAAAAGTCTTTGCAGCTCTTTGGATGCAAACTCATTTTTTTCCACATGGACATTTTGGTCTGCTAATTCAGCCCTTGTAGCCTTTAACTTAACCAGAAGATCATTAACCTGAGTTTCAAGGTTTGTTTGTTAATGTTTTAATGATGAAATCTCTTTCTTTAAACAGTTAATCTTTTCTTTGTAACTGTTTTCAACCTTTTTAAATTCATATTTCATTTGGTGAAACTCTTCATTTTGATCTATGAGATTCTGGTTATGTTTTCTTTATCTAAGAACCTTATCAATACAAGCCTGAGTACAAAGATTTTCATATACCTGAGGTGGTATCTCTGATGTGTCTGCCATGAGAGCTTGATTGTTGGTAGGAAGATCCTCAACTGGAAGCTCCAGTCAAACTCAACAGTTCTAACAACTGCACACGTTGCAGTTTGAGTAGGAGGGGTAGCTTGTTGCTGTCTTGGCTGAGCTTGGCTTTTTTGACCTTGATGAGCTTGCCTTGGCTGGGCAACTACTGGATTTGCCTTTGGTGACTTGCATTCTCTAGCAAAGTGACCAAGTTGGTTACAATTGTAACATTTCAGTTTGCTTTTGTCCAAGCCAACTCTGGTGTTGGAGTTGTTGCTTGGAATGGGTCTTCCTATTCTAGAGTAGAACCTTTTTGCTCTTAGAGAGAGCATGGCATAGGAGTGCTGTATATCCATTTCTTCTAGATCATCTGGATGAAAACATTCCAGATCTTCCTTGATAAAGGACATATTACTTGAGTTGCAGAGACAAAGGCAACAGAAGTTGATGTTTGAGGTGGGGCTTCAAGAAGAAATGGTGAGTTGTTTGATTGTGAGGTTGGAGTCTGGGGATGAGTGATAATGGGAGGGTAGTAGTTGCTTGAACTAGGAACTGAGTGGTCAGAATGAAGTGTAGAGGAAGTGGTGGTGGATGATGAGGCTATTGAGTAACTTGAGCTTCTCTCTTTGGCTTGAATCATTTCTAATTCATAGGTCTTCAGCATGCCAAACAGCTCAGTCATCTGTAGAGTCTTTAAATTTTTAGTTCTTCTGATTGACACCGTGTAAAGTGTCCAGCAGCTTGGCACGGACCTGATGAACTTCTTGAGAATGTCTTCATTCTCCAGCCTCACTTTTGAGCACTGTAGCTCTCCCACAAGATAGGTGTACCTGTTGTACAACATAGTAAGAGACTCACCTTCCTTCCAGACAAAGTTCTCATATTGTTGCTTCAGAATGTCTCTTCTATTTTCTTTCACTTCTTCTGACCCAGCAAACATCTTCTCAAAAGCCTCCCATATTCCTTGGCAGTCTTATATTCTCTGAAGTTGTGAAAGACTTCATTTGGCAAGCACATCTGAATGGCTCCCAAGGCTTTGAAGTCTACCTTCATCTTCTTGATGTCTTCATCTAAATACTTTGAGGGTTCTTTGGGGACTGATGGACATCCCGAATCAGCAGAGGCCACCATGGGTACATATGGTCCATCTTTAATGGATATCCGCATCCCATACTCTTGATAGTAGAAGAAACTTTCCATCCTGTTCTTCCACATATCATAGTCTTCTCCAGACACCAGTCTTGGTGGTCTGTTGATACTTCCAGTATCATCAAAACCATTGTTTTGTGCCATTTCTGGATTTGTGATATGTGGTGTTTTAGCAAATAGATAGTAGTGAATAGAACCAGAGAGTGATTAAAAAAGTGTGAGTTTGTTTAATCTGAGAGCCAAAGCTCTGATACCACTTGTAGGATCGGTGAATACAAGATGGTTCTATTCTAGTTGAGATTGGTGGAAACAATCACAACTATGCAATGTAAACAAGTAAACACAAAGAATATTGATAAATGCAAATTGTATTAAGCTTCAATGGTTACAAGATTACAAAGAAAACTCTAAGAAATCACGCTTGTATAATGAACAGATACACTACTTATATAGTAACTTAGAATCAAGACAGACCCTTGATTCTAAGGATCAGATCAAACACAAGCCGTTGATCTTGTATACTAGAAGCTATACTACAAGTTAAGACAACAAAGACTACAAAAGTTAACTTTAATCAAACGTCTTCTTAGGCATCATTGCTTAGATACTTGGAAGGAGAGCGTTTTCTTTTATTGTCTGCACCAGTAACATTCTTTCTGCATGTGATGTGTCAGAGTTGCAGCAGAAAATAATCAGTAGTAAAGTTGATGCTTTTGATATGCCAATCAACATCAACGATTAATCTTCAGCAGATATGGCTATCAGCAGCATAGTTGATGATCTGTAGCAAGACTCAACTATCCAAAGCTGCCAATGATTTGCCTATCAGCATCATCAAGTGTTTGATGTTGCTGAGAAGCCTATCAGCAGCAACTCTGGACTTCAGCAGATAAGGCTGTCCGCAGCAGAGTTGTTCATCAGCAGGAGAACAACTATCAGTAGCAAACAAGCTTATCCGCAGCAGTTTATTGGTCAGCAGCAAAATTGTGGAGTCCGCAGCAGTTGTACTTAGAGAATTTTGAAGCCATCAGTCTTTATATCTACAACCATCAGTGAAGCAACCCCATATTCTCAAATCAAATATGGTGAAACCACCAGTGAAACCTATGATGAAGCTAAAGACACCATATGAGGCTAAACCATCTGTTCCAAAACGGGAGAAGCAACCTGCTAAACCCAGTGTATCTACCCCTGGTAGTACACAATCTGGTGAGAAATCTGTGGTGAAACTGTCAAAGCCACAGAGAAGAAGAAGGAACAAGAGGTTAAGAAAACTTGAACAACAGCTAGCTGGTGGTCAACAAGGTGAAGCTTCCACGAGTTCACCCAAGGTTGAGACTAGCAAGCCTGATGTTCAGAAGGCTAAAAAGAAAAGGTCCTGGGCCAAGAAAACCAAAAATTCTCTACCTGCTAAGCCTAAATCTTCTAAGGATTCACCCATTTTTGATAGCCATGATTGCGAGTTAATTGAGGTTGTATACTTTGAGAAAGACGGACGACCCAAGACCACTATGGCTTGGGTCTCCAAATTTAACTAATTTGCTTGTGACTCATGTAGGGACATCCGAAGAGAACTATTTCTAACCGTTGGTATGTAGATAGTGGAGGCTCCCGGCACATGAGAGGCAACATAGCCCCGCTTCAAGATGTTAAACCATTCAGAGGCGGCTATGTGGCCTTTGCGGGAGAGAAAGGCGACAGTATCACTTGTCAAGGCGTGGTTACTAATGAATGTATTAGCTTTGACAACGTCAACTACTGATAGCAGCTGAAGCATAACATGTTGAGTGTTTCTCAGATGTGAGATAAAGAGTACTCGGTTATGTTTGGAAAGTCTGAGTGCTTGATTCTCAAGCCTGGTTTTGAGGTTCCTACGGAGTGGATTCTGATGAGAGCACCAAGAACAAACGACACCTATCAGATCGATATGAGCGTGGCGACAACAACCTCATCAGTTGCTACTTGTTTGCTTAAAAAATCGACATAGCTTGACTCAATCTTGTGGTATAGGAAACTCGGACACATTTCTTATCGAAAAATGAATCATCTTGTCCAAAACGGTTTGGTAACCGGGGGTTCCTAAGCTGAGATTTGACGTTACAGATAAGTGTATGCCTTGTAAAAAGGGCAAAGAGCACCTGAAATCTCACAAGCCCAAGCTCCAAAACTCCATTGATACCCCTTTGGAACTCCTTCACATGGATTTGTTTGGACCCATAAGTATCAGGAGTATTGGAGGTAAGTCATACTGTCTAGTTGTAACTTCTTATTTCTCTCGTTTTTCTTGGGTGCATTTCTTAGGTACAAAGGACGAGACTGCTGAAATTCTTCAATACCTGATCTTGAGCCTGGAATATTTATGCAAGCTGAAGGTTAGAAGAATAAGGAGTGATAATGGAACGGAGTTCAAGAATAACATGATGGAGCTTTTCTGTCTCAAGAAGGGTATTCGTCATGAATTTAGGGTATCGTACACACCTCATCAGAATGGAGTTGTAGAAAGGAGGAACAGAACTTTGATCGAGACTGCAAGGATAATGCTGTTAGATGCCAAGCTTCCTGTAACCATCTGGGTAAAAGCAGTAAATACAACTTGTCACGTTTTGAACAGAGTTTTGGTGGTTAAGAGGCACAACAAAACATGTTATGAGCTGATCAACCATCAACCTCCAAATCTTGACTACCTAGTCCCTTTTGGTAGTCCATGTTCCTTATTGTTACAGTACAAGGATCGCAAATCCATATTTCATGCAAAAGCGGTAGAATGAATCTTCTTAGGATATGTTGCCATTCACCCTGCAAGAGAGTGTACAATATAGGAACATGCTCAGTTGATGAATGGTTCAAAGTGGATTGCAAAAAACTCAGTACTCCACCAGAGCCTACAGGTCCAGCGTGGGGATTCGATTATGATGCTCTATTCAAGTCTTTTAACCTTCCTGATCTATCTTCCGAAGATGCCGCCCATTTGTACGAATTCTTTAATGGCGGTGATGACTCCAATTTCTCAACTCGTGCCATTGTACCAATTGTAACTCCGGATTCCAATGTTGCATCTGCATCTGGAACTCGTGCAAGTGATGATGATGAAGTGGTTGATGTTGATAGAAATGACACTCCATCTAATCCTAACTCTCGTGTAGGAAATGAAGCTCTAGTTGATCCAATCAACATTGAATCGTCTTCATCTGGTTCACAGGATACGGGAGAGTTAAGTACGAATCTTGATACAAATTTCCAGGAACCGCATGTACCAGAGATGAGAGTGCATAAGAATCATCCAATGGACAATATTATTGGTGATACTAATGCTGGTGTTCAAACTCGTCATAGGACCATTTCCGAGAACACGAGTTTATATGCTGAGATACTTGACACTTATATCATGGAAACATGTTTGCATGCTGCATTCGTATCCCAATTGGAGCTAAAGAGTGTGAAAGAGGCTCTCGCTGACAACTGCTGGATTGAGGCTATGCAAGATGAATTGTCTCAATTCCAAAAGTTGCATGTGTGGGATTTAGTTGACCTTCCGAAAGGAATGCATCTAATTGGAACCAGATGGGTGTTCATATGCAAAACGGACGATCGACATGTTGTAGTGAAGAATAAAGCAAGGCTGGTTGTTCATGGTTTTTATCAACAAAAGGGCCTGAATTACACTGAAGTATATGCCCCAGTTGATAGACTTGAAGCCATTTGACTGTTTCCGGCTTATGCCTCCTTTGTTGGCCTCAAGGTCTATCAACTTGATGTGAAGAGTTCTTTCCTCTACGGCAAAGTGCATGAAGAGGTCTATGTCACTTAAACCACCCGACTTTGAAGATCTGCATAATATTGATAAAGTGTATAAACTGGATAAAGCACTTTATGGTCCTCATCATGCACCTCGGGCATGGTATGAGACTCTATCAAAGCATTTATTGTCCAATGGTTTCGTTTGTGGAAAAATTGACTCGACCCTCTTCATACGGAAAGCAGGAGGTGATATTCTACTTGTGCAAGTGTACGTTGACGACATTATCTTTGGGTCTACCGATGAAGAGATGTGTAGGGAATTCGAAAGGGTGATGAAGTCCAAGTTTGAAATGAGAACATGGGTGAACTGTCATTTTTCTTGGGTCTGCAAGTCAGTCAAAGGGGAGATGGCGTTTATCTACATCAAACTAAGTATGTATAAGACTATTTGTCAAAATACAAAATGAATGATTGAAGTACTTATGGCACACCAATTCCAGTCAATCACGTTTTGCATCCAGACAAAGATGGAAAGGATGTGGATTGTAAATTGTACCGTGGGATGATCGGATCTCTTATGTATCTCACAGCTTCAAGACCTGACATAATGTTTGCCGTCTGCTTGTGCTCGAGGTTTCATTCACAACCGAAGGAATCTATATGATAGCTGTGAAGAGAATCTTCAGATACCTGAAAGGGAAACCCGATTGGGTCTTTGGTACTCCAAGCAGCAGTCGTTTGAATTCAAAGCTTACACTGATTCTGACTATGTCGGTTGTAATCTCGATATAAAATCAACCTCAGGTGGATGTCAATTCTTGGGAGACAGGCTGGTCTCCTGGCAGTACAAGAAGCAGTCAAGGGTTTCTGTCTCAACATGTGAAGCAGAGTACATTGCTGCCACAAGCTGTTGTTCTCAGATATTGTGGATCCAGCAGCAATTGAGAGACTATGGCTTAAACTACACTAGAACCCCCTTATTCATTGAAAATAATGCCACCATGTCCATCACAAATAACCCGGTGAAACATTCCAAAACTAAACACATTGAGATTCGTCACCACTTCATCCGTGATTGTGCTGAAAAGCACGTAATTGAACGTGTAAAAGTTCACACGGATGACAACTTTGCTGACCTTTTCACCAAGGCATTTGATCAAACTCGTTTTGAACATCTCGTCAACATGATAGGAAAGTTCAATCCGGAGTGAAAACTTGTTTTTCAAATCAAACCATTTTCTTGGAAGTTAACTTTTATTTTGTTTTAAGTTTGTACAGTTTGCTTATCTTTCAAATTATCTCAGAAAAACCAAACAAAATAGAAAACCAAGAAAATTTCAAAGTCATTTGAAGAAAAGAGGAAATGATAGCACATCAGTAATGATCTAAACGTCTTAGATTGCACATATGGGAAATGATTTTGTCATGCTTTCTTGATTGATTGTCTGATTTGTTAATATGAATATTTACAAGTACATTGAATTGTCGGTAGGCTGTAAGCGTCTTTGAATCACTAGTAGTGTGAAACTAAATCAATAGTGCAACTGTGATTTGAACCCATGTTTGCTAGTGTGTGTGTTTAAAAGAATGCAAAAGATCACTATAAGATATAGGATGTAAGATATTGGCAAGTATTTTCTTATGAGACCAGTTTCTGTTGAAGCACTTTTGTGTGACAAACACTTTTGATATTGTCTTAGCTTTTTGTACTTGTCTTGTGTATATTTGTCTTTGTATGTTAGTGTCTGTATGTATTAGTTATCGAGTTGTAATTACTAATGTATGTACTAGTCGTCTGTTTTCTCTAAGTGTTTTGCGCACTTAGAAAGTACGCAGTAATTACTTCCTGCGTACTTAGAAAGTACGCAAGAACACTCTGTGTACTTGCTAAGTATGCAGGAACAATTTGTCATGCACACTTGTTAACTGCGCAGAGATCAGGTCTAGTATAAATAGAATGGTTTGACAGAAGTTATGTACGCACTCATTTATAACATCTCTGTAACCTACAAGTTTTATAATAGACGAAGTTTGAAAGTGTTTTCGTTGTCGGTTTACTTTGTGTTACTTGATTCTCCACCTGGTCACTGGCATTCCTCACCCGGTTGGACTAGTCACACACCTACACGTAACGATCCGAGACACTCGGGGACCTACAAGTGGTATCAGAGCATTGCTCTTGATTTCGAGTGTTGTGAGTGTGTTAGGAGAATCTTCTACACAATCTACAGAGATTTTGCAAGCAAAAGTGTGTTTTTTTGTTGATTTTTGTGATAAAATAGGGGTAGCTCTTGAGCACTATTTTAGAAGCAAAAATCACTCAAAAACCGACCTTTGGAAAAAGAATCGAATCATTTCAGTTAACCTTATGAATCTGTCCAAACCTTTCAGCTTTGACCCGTTTTCTTGTATCGACCTTTTGGGGTATAAAAACTCCATCAAAAATCACGAAATCACCTGAGATGGATAGAGGACTCTTTAAACTTAATTTTAGACTCAAGAAACATCAGTTTTGGTTTAGTTTTGACTAGACTACGACCCTCCAAAGTGGAATAAAAATTCTGCCAGCACGTTTTTGTTTTGAATGGTGACCTTTCTTTTAAAATAAACACTACTTGGGTGAACTTACACATAAAACAACTAGTGTACTTAATAAGATCAAGACTTAGGATATGAACACTCACTTAAAGCAAGCAAAGAGAAGGATGAAATTGTGTAGGAAGCTTGAACTCTTGAAAATACCCTCGAAACACCTTGAAACTTCAACGATCTAGCTTAACTGAATGAGTGGATTATTCTTGATTTTTGAAAGAGTAAAGTTGTGTGTGCATGTGTATATGTCATATATATGGAGAAAGAGAGATGGAGTGGAGTGTTGGGCTACACTATTATCATTACATGGTGAGGCTTGAAAGGATGGATTTGATGTTGGCATGATCTATACTCAAGGAAGCATGGTCTTCTTATGACACAAGCATGCAAGTGGTGAGGTGATGCTAGGTGGGTGGGACCCCTCTTGGTTTCAGCCGAATGGGCAAGAAGGGTGGGGGGTTGGGTGTTGCATTTAACCAAATCATTGCAAGGGATGGTTGACATGATGGATTGACCTTTGCTTGCACATCTAGTTGATAGGGTATGGGTCTATGACAACAATGATGAAGATAAGTGGGTTAAGTAAGGTGGGTGGGTGACCCCACCATTCTTGGCCGAAGGGTTAAGGGATGGGGGTTGGGTGTTGTCACATCTCATAGTTACAATCCAAGTCCTAGTTAGGTTGGTTCTTTGGTGGTGTAAACCTTCTAGGTGATCACGTGGTCTAATACCCGGTGTACGACTTTTTATGATCAAGTATCCTTATGTATTTTTGTGTATTTTGACTTGTTTATTAGATTTCTAGTTAATCCCGACCTAGTCATTACTTTAACTAAATCACACGTGTTTACACATAAAATAACATAACGACATGTTACAATTATTTATATGTCAACTTTTAAGAGTTTAGTCACCAATATTTGTTTCTTTATATTAAGGTGTGTCTCTAGACTTTACTGGAATAAAATCCTTGTTAATTACCAACGACTGTACTGTGCGGGTTATATCTGTTTACTTTTCTAGAAATTCTTAAAATTTACTATTTTGATATAATTTCCTTTGCTAGACTCTTTGACTTTACTTAGTCAAAATAAAACTTCAGGAAATATATATTATGAAAGTGTATTTATGAAATATAGATATTGACCTGAAATGCTGGGTGTCACATGTTAAGTCGTGCGTACTTAACAAGCACGCAAGACATAAGTCATGCGTACTTGCTAAGTACGCAAGACCTAAACTCTGCGTACATACCAAGTACGCAGGAAGGGAATTTCTGAAATTTTCTATGACTTGATTTTCAGTTCTTTGTGAATGTACTATACTTAGTCATGTGTATTCAATTCCAATGAGTCTTCTTGCTCTTATTGTGTTTACTGTTTGTTTTTGCAGTGATGGCTCGTGCATTTACAAGTGAGTTCAATATGCTGGCACTTACTAAACCAGAATGGAAGGGTGCTGCACTTGAGTACCGGGAGATCATTGATTTCTTGAACCGCTCAAACATAAGCTATGCTATCTCAGCAGACCCTATTGTATCAAGACCATGCTTGGAGTAGTTCTGGGATACAGCAGATCATGACTGCACGGTAACCCCTAATGTCATTCGGGCTACTGTGGCAGGTCATGATATTGCCATTTCTGAGGACATAATCAGGCGGGTCTTACAGTTTTGAGATCTTGCAACCGACCCAATCTCCTATCCTGATTACTTTTTGGATGGATGTTAGAGACAACGTATGGGATACATCGGTGTGCAGGATTACTTATCTTACAAGAATCAGTGGAGGTACTTTGCCCACATTATGATCGTGTGCATGTCTTCCAGGAAGGCGGGGAAGGATGCCATGGGTCATGATAAAGCAGCTGCTATGGTTGGGTTGTCTCTCAACAAGGGCTACAACTTCTCCCGCTATATCTACAAAGCACTAATTGATCAGATCAATATGGCGTAGAGTTTTACGTTCTTGTTATACCCCAGATTTGTGCAACTCTTGATAAATGATGTGTTGCCTAATCTACCTGCTATTGGGGAGAGACTACAAGTAAAGCGGGTGGCCAAGAGAGTTTTCTTACAATTTCTAACGCCAGGTAGTGTAGAACCGACCCATGTGCATACTCCACTCTTTGGTCACCTGATCGATGAAGCTTATGTGGCGCCTGCAGATTAGAGATGGTTTAGTGCAGAGTCTGAGCCTGAACTCAGTGAACACAGTGATGAATAACAAGTAGAGGAGGAAGTTGAAAGTGAGGATGAAGTTTCTGAAGAAGGAGGAGACGAAGAAGCAGGAAGTGGTGGTGCTGAAGAATCCGACTCCGAGGCGACTGAGTCTGATTCATCTGATTCTGATGATGCACCATGTAGGTCCCTCGGGTGTGGCGGATCGTCACATGCAAGTGGGTCTACTAGTCGGACCGGGTGCGGAATACCCGTGACTAGGTGGAGAGTCTTACGAAACAAAGTAAACCGACAAGATAATCACTATAAACGTTCGTCTATTATAAACACTTGAAGGTTACAGAGAGAAGTTCTGAGATTACAAAGTTCTGCGTATTTGCTAATCTGACTGTGTACTTATCTACTGTCAACCATTCCTATTTATACACGACCTAATGCCTGCGTACTTAGCAAGTGCGCAGGGCAATTTGTTCATGCGTACTTAGCAAGTACGCAAAGGTATTCTTGCGTACTTGCTAAGTACGCAGGAACTACCTCCTGCGCACATACAAGTGCGCAAAACACTTAGAGAAATCTGCAACAGACACAGGTGACCCTTCCTGAGTCATCTTCTAAGAGAAAAAGACAACAGAGTACTAGCAGTGAGTACGAACCCGATTCTGATTCGGATGCTGCTATATAGAGACGCGGAAGAGAAAGTATAAATAAGCGTCGGGGTGATAGGAAACACCAAGCTATCCTTCATGAGGTAGAAGTCAGTGCTCAGACGCATGTAACTGTGACGACTGCGAGTACTGATTCAACTTCTACTTCACCTTCACAACAGCTTTACACGCGACAGAGGAGGAGGCCATGTGTAACACTTGATATGGCTATAACTTCTATCATAGAGGAGGTTCCTGTGATAGTGACCCTCCCTGTACAATTTGTCCAGGTGGCGGTGATGACTCCAATTCTGACCGAGTCTGTCACCATGACCCCAACCACCATCCCTACCTCAATCCCCACAACCACTCTCCAACACATCAGTGAACCATTTCCTGAGTTTGATTTTACTCATGGATTTAATTTTGATGAAATCTTCACCTACCCAACTCATCAAGCCGAAGCATCGTCATCTAAGGGTCCTGATCCTAGAGATGCTAGGATCACTACTCTAGAGACTCAAGTCGCTGGATTACTTGAAATAGTACGGAAATCACGTGAAGAATATGACAAGCAACTGGGCCAGATAAACTAGCTGATTGATGAAGTAGACGCTTTGAAGAAACAGCGGGCGGCTGATGAAAGGAAGCATAAGGAGCATGATGCTATGGTTAAACTGGTCTGTGATATGGCCAAGACGCTTGCTGCTCAGGGGGAGAGATTGAAGGAATTGTTGGAGAAGAAACCACCTAAGCCTAGCAGTGAAGAGGCTTGTCACTTAGTTGATATAACTAAGAGTGATGACCAGGACAAGGATCCTGAAGTCAGACCGAGTGGAAGCGAGCAGCAATCGTCGGCTTTGGCGATTGTTCCCATTTCTGTCGTGCCTATAGCTGAGGGGGAGTCTTCTCGGAGTGAAGGTGGAGGTGATGCTTCAGGTGGTGATAAATGAAAGTCTATGGCTGACGTATTGAAAGATCTATCTGACGACGTGTCGGACGATGTAATCTTATTATTATAGCCAGGCTATTCCAAAGAAGCACAGATCGATGCTCTCTGCAAACTGGAAGAGGGGGAGATCGAGTCTGGTGATGACTGGGATGAGGAGGATGAGGATGTTGTCATTGAAGTTCCCAAGGGTGACGGGGAAGGAGAATATGAGTTTGAGGATGGAGAGATTTTTGAAGCTCCATACTTTGAAACTAATCTTGACACAGGTTCAGTTGAGCCTATAAGTACTGCTGAGGCGTCAACTGAAGGCTCTCCTACCGACCCTACACATGTGGATCCAGAGGCGCAGAAAAGCAAACACACGCTTGCAAGTTCTTCAAAGGATCTGGCTCTTGTCTGGCAGAAGACATCAATCATAGACAAACAAGGAGCGACAATTTTGATCTAAGCTGTGAGGTTCGAGGATGACAAGAAGCTGTTTGCAAACAAGCGAGCTAGGGGGTTCAATACTTGAAGCCAACCAGTGAAGCTTTCAGCTCCTTGCCAAAGCACGACCACGTGAACCTAGCAAATCGAGAGCTGTTGGGTCACTCAAATCATGCAGTAGCGATGGGTTTGTGGTAGGTTTTGCAGTGAGAGGGAAGATATGGGAAGTTCAAAGTTTTTAAGCGTCAAGTGCCTAAGCGATTCAGGGATAAGAATGTTAGACATCCAGTGACTCATAAAAGCTTAAAGAAACCGGTATACAAGCCAGTGCTGTGTGAAACCAGGATTCCCCTGAGCAAGTTATCTCAGGATATCCTCGGTAACATATGGTACTGGTACGTTGATCCAAAAATGGGCGAGGCGGTGGTGATTGGAAAGGTGTGGTCCGAGAATGGAGCTTAGTGCCAAGGGAACTGATCAGAGAGTTTGATGAAATCTGTTTCATCAATTTCTCTGTGAAAGATCTGGAGGCGCTAGCTGACAAGTACTACATGTATACGGACAAGTGGACAAAGTTCCTTGCTTCTAAATATGACAAGGTGGTCAAGTTCTACCTTGCTTACAAGAAGAAGATGGAAGCTAAAGTTGGGGGGCTGTGAACACATAAGACAATCCAGAGTTGTTGTCAAGGGTGAGTTTGTTGAAGCACTTTTGTGTGAGAAACACTCTGGATATTGTCTTAGCTTTTTGTACATGTCTTTTGTATATTTGTCTTTGTAAGTTAGTGTCTATATGTATTAGTTATCGAGTTGTATTTACTAATGTATGTACTAGTCATCTGTTTTCTCTAAGTGCGCACTTAGCAAGTGCGTAGGAATTACTTCCTGCGTACTTAGGAAGTACGCAAGAACACTTTGCGTACTTGCTAAGTACGCAAGAACAATTTGTCATGGGCACTTGTTAAGTGCGCAGAGATCAGGTCTAGTATAAATAGAATGGTTTGACAGAAGTTGTAGTCATACGCACCCATTTGTAACATATATCTGTAACCTACAAGTTTTATAATAGATGAAGTTTGAAAGTGTTTTTGCTATCGGTTTACTTTGTGTTACTTGATTCTCCACCTAGTCACGGGCATTCCGCACCCGGTTGGACTAGTCACACACCCACACGTAACGATCCGAGACACCCGGGGACCTACATTTTCGGGTTAGGTCGTTAGCCCAATTACTGCGGTTCGTTTCACTGCCCATACTCACAAGTATGTAAAGAGGGAGTGAACCAAGATATGTCTTGACATTAACCGTTAAGCATTTATTCACCCTTGAATTATTCCTGATTCATTGAAATCAAATCCAGATGAAAGTTGGAACTCCTTACCTAAATCATCAGTCACCATATTCATTATCCTTAATCATCATACTGATATTCACAGATGAAACCCTATGAAACCAGAACATATGAATCACTCGATTCTAAATCTTATGAGTCCTGATAATCCTTATGGATTCTGCTTGATTTTTCTGTGCTAACTGATGTAACTTCATTCTGGAAATTTTGAAAATCATTGGGAAAATCTTAAATGCCTTGAGATAGTGCACATTTAAATTCATGTAGCATAACTGTGGGGTACACGTTGTATACTTATAATGAACACATTAATATACAAGAACGTGATGCTAAGATGCTTATGGATTCAAATCTTATAATATTGTCAACTTGAATTACTTGTTTATATTGCTTATTACGTATGCATAAGTTCCATGACATGATCATATATTCTTTGATGTTTATATTGTATCAGTTTTGCTTTTAATAGCCTGATATGATCATCTGCTTATGACTTTGACCAAAAAGAGATAGTGTGTATATACTTGTATATCTTCATTCAGAAAAAGATCAAAAAGATTTTAAGTTTATGAACAGTTCAATGTTTCCGTACAGTTTATCCAAAATTTAAGAAAAACCAAAAATATTTTAAGTTTATGAACAGTTCAATGTTTCTGTATAGTTTATCCAAAATTTAAGAAAAACCATAAGGGTTTCTTGTACTTAATAAGTACGCAGGAATTAAACCTTGCGTACTTATAAGTACGCAAGACTTAAGTCATGCGTACTTGCTAAGTACGCAGGAGTTAAGTCCTGCGTACATGTTAAGTACGCATGACCCGTATGTGTGGCGTATATATACCAGTGTTAGAACATTTTCATCAGTTCATATCATCTCAAACGAACTACACTGTGATATACCTCGGCTCATTTTTCCTCAAAAATTTGTGTGTTTCCAAACGAGTTTTTTCGTCCCGATTTTAGTTTCATCTTCATCTAACTAACACTTAGTGAGATTCTCAGATGATTTCATCCACAAAATCGACATTTTTGGACCGATTCTTAAACATGAAAAAGCTAGGGTTTTGATGATGAAATTTTGATAGTTTTTTGTTGTTCTTGACCCAAATTAAGACCTAAAACATGTTTAAAAGCATTAATCAAAGCTCCAACACCTCATAATCATCCTTAGCATGTTCTGATTTTGATTTTGACCCCTGGGGTTACCGTAGGTTTGGTTTGAACCAGGGCTAGGTCAATATAACCGAGGGTTAGCATGTTTGTGATGTTGGTATTGGTCCCATGGGTCTTACATTTGCTTTTCGACTCTGTGGAGACCCAAATCAACATCACAAACTCTCATTCACTGATTCTGGAATTTATGTCTAATTTGAACAAGTGTTATAACTTGCACACTTAGCAAGTACGCAACAGATAACTCATGCGTACTTGTTAAGTACGCAAGGCATAAACCCTGCGTACTTGTTAAGTATGCATGAAGGGTCAGCTTGAAAAATCTCTAAGTCTGGAAATTCAGTCTATGTGAATGTGTTATACCTAGTCATGTCTGTTAAATTCCAATGAGTCTATTTGTTCTTATAGTGTTCATTGTGTGTTCTTATAGTGATGGCTCATGCATTTACCAGTGAGTTCAATCTTATTGCTCTCTCAAATCCAGAATGGAAGGGTGCTACACTTCAGTACAAAAATATTGTGGACTTTCTGAACCGTTCCAATATCAGCTATGCCATTTCTACTGATCCAATCTTGTCAAGACCTTATCTGGAACAGTTCTGGGAGACAGCTGATCATGACTGTATGGTAACACCAAACGTCATAAGGGCTACTGTAGCGGGTCATGATATAGCTATTTCTGAAGACACCATTGGGAGTGTCCTACAGTTCAAAGATCTAACAACTGACCCAGTTACTTATCCATATTACTTTCTGGATGGGTGCTGCAGACAAAGTTTGGGATACGTTAGTGCTAGAGATTCATGATCATGTGCATCTCTTCACAAAAAGCAGGAAAGGATGCAATCGGTCATGACCTACGGCTGCAATGGTTGGGTTGTCTCTCAAAAAGGGCTACAACTTCTCCAAATACATCTACAAAGCTATAACCGATTAGATCAATACGGTGGAGAAGTTTAGATTCCTGTTGTACCCATGGTTCATTCAACTTCTGGTTAATGATGCTTTGCCAAATCTACCGGCAATTGGTGAAAGATTGCAAGTCAAGACGGTGGCAAAGAGAGTGTTTTCTCAATTCCTTACGCCAGGCAGTGTGGAACCTACACATGTGCACACTCCTCTATTTGGCCACCTTATCAATAAAGCATATGTGGCCCCTCCAGATCTTAGATGGTTTAGTGCTGAGTCTTAGCCTGAACCGAGTGAACACTCAAATGAACAAGTAGAGGAGGAAGTAGAAGGAGATGAAGAGTCTGAGAATGATGATTCTGAACAAGACGGTGATGAAGAACAAGAAGGAAGAGATGGTGTTGAGGAGTCAGATTCTAAAGACACTGAGTCTGATTTTGATGATGCACCAGATCAATCACACCCCAAGAAGTTGACAAAGGTTTCCCTTCCCGAGTCATCTTCCAAAAGACAAAGAAAATAGAGTTCAGGGAGCGAATATGAACCCGATTATGATTCGGATGCTGAATTACAGAGACAGAGAAGAGAAAGAAATGTAAAGTGTCGGGGGGATAGGACATTTGCGGGTATCCTTAGAGAAGTTGAAGTTCATGTGTCAAGACAGCCAATCACTAAGGCCGTGAGCACTGCCTCAACCTCTATCTCAACCTCAACTCAGCTATACCAGAGGAGGGAGCAGCCAAGTGTTACTGTTGAAGTGGCTGCCACTACTACCACAGAGGAGGTTCCTGTGATAGTATCCCTCCCGTTACAATCTGTTCACCAGGTGATGGTGTCGAGTCCAATTCAGACGGAGTCGATTACCATCACCCTAACCACCTTTGAAACCACAACCATCCCAACCACTATCCCCACTACCACCCTTCAACCACTTAATGAACCCTTCTCATATGGTGATTTCACCCATGGGTTCAATTTTGAAGAAATCTTCACCTTTCCCCATCATACAGCCGAAGCCTCTACATCTAAGGAACCTGATCCACGGGATGCAAGGATTGCTACTCTTGAGACTCAAGTTGCTGGTTTGCTTGAGACGGTATGGAAGTCAAGGGAGGAATGTGACAGACAACAAAGACAGATTAATTCTTTGGTTGATGAAGTAACGGCGTTGAAGTAACAGAGGGCTGCTGATGAGTTGCAGCGTAAAGAGCATGAAATAATTGTTAAATTGGTCTGTGATATGACCAAAACGCTTGCTGCTCAGGGGGAGAAGTTTCAAGAGTTACTGAAGGAGAAGGAGGAGCCTACTAAGCCGAGTAATGATAAGGCTTGTAACCTAGTCGACCTGACTAAGGATGATGACACAGACAAGGATCCTGAAGCCAGTGCCAGTGGAAGTAAGCATCAAGCGTTAGTGATTGTTCCCATTTCTGTTGTGCCTATGGCTGAGGGGGAGTCCACTCAATACGAAGGTGATGTGTCAGGTAGTGGAGGTACTAAAGGAAAGTCTCCGGCTGATGTTCTATACGATCTATCTGATGAGGTCGTCTTAATTATTGAGCCAGACTATTCCAAGGAAGCAAAGATCGATGCTCTCTACAATCTTGAGGAAGGAGAGATCGAGTCTGATGATGAGTGGGATGTGGAAGATGAAGATGTTGTGATGGAGTTTCCAAAGGGGGATGGTGAAGGAGTTTACGAGCTTGAGGATGGAGAGATATTTGAAGCTCCAGCCTTTGAAGCTACTTCTAACACAGGTTCAGTCGAGCCTAAATTTGTTGCTGAGGCTAGTGGTGCAGCAACCTCTACTGAAGCCTCTCCCACCGGTCCCCAACTTGTTGATCCTGAGGCATTGAAGAGTAAATATCCTTGCGGATGGTTTACTAAGGATCAAGCTCATGTCTGGCAAAAGACATTCATAACAGACAAGCATGGAGCTACAAGTATGATCTTGTCTGTCAAGTTCGACGACGACAAGAATTTGTTCGCCATCAAGCGAGCAGGTGGGGTTCAGTATTTGAAACCTACCAGCGAGGCGTTCAGCTTTTTGCCGAAGTACGATCTAGTGAACTTGGCAAACCGTGAGCTGCTTGGTGACACCATTCATGCAGTGGCGAAGGGTTTTTGGGTTACACTACAGCGAGAGGGTAGATTAGGAAACTTTGAGGTATTCAAGCCTCAAATGCCCAAAAGAGTCCGGGATAAGACTGTCAAACATCCTGTGACTAACCGAAGCCTAAAGAAGCTGGTTTACAAGCCAGTACTGTGTGAAACCAAGATTCCCCTGAGCAAGTTATCTCAGGATATTCTTGCCAACATATGGTACTGGTACGTGGACCCAAAGACGGGCGAGGCGGTGGTGATTGGAAGAGTGAGGTCCCCAAGTGGAAGCTTGGTACCGAAAGAACTGACGAAATCACTTTCATCAACTTCTCGTGAAAGATCCGACGGCTCTCAATGAAAAATATCGCATCTACACGGACTAGTGGACGAAGCATCAAGATACGACAAGCTAGTCAAGTTATGTCTTGACTAGAAGCTGAAGATGGGAAGCTAGAGCTGCGGGAGGTTGAAGACCGAAGACAATCCAAAGCTGTTGTCAAGGGGGGGTTTGTTGGAGCACCTTTGTGTGACATACACTCTGGATGTTGTCTTCTGCTTTTGAACTTTAATTTATGTACTTGTAAATGTATTTAGTATCTGTATGTATTGGTTTATCGAGTTGTAAACATATATGTAGGTACTTGTACTTGGTTTGTCTTTGTAAAGTGTTGTGCGCACTTAACAAGTGCACAGTATATAGATCCTGCGTACTTAGCAAGTACGCATGAACAAAGGCTGCGTACTTGCTAAGTACGTAGGATTTAAGCCCTGCGCACTTGTCAAGTGCATAGGAAACAGGCCTTAGTATATATAGCCACGTTCTGTAACCGGCTGTGATTATCAATAGACGAAGTTTGAAGTATTTCGTGTTTGTTGTCAGTTTACTTTGTTGTATTGTCTGATACTCCACCTAGTCACGGGCGTTTCGCACCCAGTCCGACTAGTCACACACGCTCGCACGTAACGATCTGAGACACCCGGGGACCTACACTATACACGAGGCCTGAGAATCCAACGTGTAAGTTATCCTTTTCACAGGCCAGATCTTGATGTTTGCTTCTCGCATTTTCTTTTCTAGGGCCAAATCTTAAGTCTGCCCATAACCCATTCTCATCATATTTTATTCATTACCTGAAAAACATTTTGAAAATGAAACGTCAGAGCGAACGCTGTTGAATACAATATCTTGACAGAAAATCATTTGGCACAAACAAGTATTAATTTCATAACCACAACTTTATGTTCAATGTACACATTCAGCAGGCCCATGTCCTGACTGTATACACCACTGTATACACCGGTAGTATGTCTATATAACAATGGGGGCTTATGCCACCTCATTTGTTAAAAACGGTAAGTACCGGCCGCCATCCGAGACTTTCACCCGTGACCCGTGTATCCCTTGCAAGTTCTACGTATACCTATGGCCCAAATACTTACCCGTAAATGAACGTTGAGCATTATTCCCTTAACATTTATTTAGTCATTTTCATAAATAAAATGTTTGACACATTTTTTTCAGAAAGATAAATTATTCACCTTTATAGTGGGAGTGAGCCTCTAAAATCGAAAGCTTAATGTCTAGATTCTAAGCTTGATTCCTCAAGTGTAACAACACTTCTATGAGCGTTTCTTCTTAATCCGAGCGTTAAGATGAGCGGGAGTTGGACCGGGATCGTCGGGAGTGGGCTATGGATCACCTGGAATGATTTTTGGACGTTGTAAATGGTTGTGGGATGAGGAAAATAGAATGAGACTGATTGGCTATTTTTTGGATGTCATCCGGGTCCATTTCGGACCGATATGGCTAGGGAGGTCGGTTCGACAACTGCCCAAACCCACGTCAGTCTTACACGTCTCTTCTTGATTTGACCGGACATATTTGGCGGCCGTATTGGACCGATATGTGGACCATGTCGGTCCGATATCGAGACCCGTGTCCCATCATTAGGGCTGAGTCATTGGACATGTGTCAAAACCACAAATTGCGGCTGAGAGGAGGTTGTCAGACTATTATGGTTTGATGTCGGTCCGATAACCGACTAAGCAACCTATTGCGAACAGATATTGTATTGGTCGTTGTTCCGATATCTGACCCTATTTCATTGCCGATGGATATGATCCTAGATGTCGGTCTACTATTGGACTAAGTTCAGCATCGGTCCGATATCAAATCTTAGTTTCACTTCGGACTGATATGATACTCTATGTCAGTAATATTTTTCACTTTCAACCCTAAACTTTGGTATTTTAAAATACACAAGCCCTTAGAGTTTCTAACCATGGCATTTCTTGGACATTTTTGTATCAGGTGTTTGATGTCGTCCAGACGGTCTATAAAAACTAACAATAAAACCTAACCTAGACTCCTACGTAATAAAAGTAATACCCTCTAACTAAACCGCACTGACCGACAAGTGAACCTATCGAGTGTAGCACAACTTAATGGTAAACCGGATTATCGGACCCTAGAGACACTGAATACCAAACTAGACTCTGACTCGGACTAAAAATGATTTGGTATGGGGGTTTACTACACTACTGGATTAACTAATAATGTAGAAAACTAAGGTTGACTTAAACTATCAAGGCAACGAACAAAGGTGATATCAAGATATGGGAAGAACACTACCTAGGTTGGAATCCTACTAGCAAAGTACAACTTCTACCGATTCTAGAACTATGATGGATCTGGGTTTCTAAGGATGAAAAATAAAGACAGCCTAGTGGATCCCTAATCACTCTCAGGGTGTCACCAACTAAACCACCTAAAGTGTACTAAACTCACCAGATTGTTGGATCATTTCTCAGGTATTTCCAACTATGATCTAGTACCCTAATGAACGGATTAACTCTCAGTCTCACCGCCACCAATACACTCAAGGAATGCACGGGGTAATCCTAGAATAACAACTATGATTCAGAATAGCAACAATCACTAGACACCTAAACCAACTTCCACTCAGATAGTTGACACTCGGATTCCTAATGACGAAGACTAACCAACTACTTATCATCTCTCGGGTATTGAACTAGGACACACACTCAACTCTAATCAGTACTCAATGACAATTCCTATGGTCACTACGTCTAGCAAACTACCGAATTCACAAACCCTAAGATCTATGACCTAGATACGCTAATTAAACATGGCAGACAACCACAATCAACGTAAAGAATTGAAAGCAATCAGACAATCAGAATTAAAGCATGCATATACATCATAATCATCATACTAGGATCGTTTACAAAATCATTAAACCAACATTAAATCCAAAAGCCTATAAAATCGCAACTTCAACAAGTATTCATCGAATGACCTAGGGAGTATATGAGTTTAGCCTAGGATCATTTTTAAAGTAACCATAAAAGAAGTATCGAACACAAACATAGTCTCAAACACATAAATTAAACTCAAAGATTCATTCTTGAAACCTTGAAGGTTTAATTGACAAACCCGGAATCCAAAAGCTCAAAACTTTCACTTGATTTCCGTTCCAATCTCTCAAAATCGCCTCTGGACTCCTCTTAGACGGAAAGAATACAAACTCCTTTGATAATGGGATTACAATTCTATTAAAACCAAAACTAGGGTTTTTATCGAAATACGGGGCCCTTGCGTACCGCGAAATAACATGGCCAGTCCCTCACGTACCGCGAGGGACAAATTAGTCGCACCCGGTTTTTCTTTCCCTCACGTACCGCGAGAGATGGACTTCTGATCTTTGCGTAGCGCGAAGAGTAGATTTTTCCCATTTTTCACTTCTGTTTCTTCAGGCTTTATTCTCGTGCTCGATTTCTTCCGGTTTTCACTTGTAATCATCACGAGCACCTGAGAACATAACAAAGACTAAATTGTATACAAAAACGACTCAAAACGAATATAAAACTAATTAAAATGACACGAAACATGGCGAAAGTACATGTGTGCTTTGCAACATTTCAAACATCCCCACACTTAACCTTTTTTCGTCCTCACGCATTAAAAAGTTGTACGTCATCGTTAAACATCAATTACCAATTAGTTAAACATACTCACGTGTTAAAAAGTTGTACGTCACCGAGTGTCTCGGATCTTTACTTGCGAGTGTGTGACTAGTCGAACAGGGTGCGGAATACCCGTGACTAGTTGGAGTATCAAGCAACACAAAGTAAACCGACAACAACAATAACACGAAATACTTCAAACTTCGTCTATTGATAATCACATTCGGTTACAGAATGAATGCGTACATAAGTTCTGTCAAGACCAGTTATATATACTAGACATGTTATATGCGCACTCAACAAGTGCGCAGGAATTAAGTCCTCCGTACTTAGCAAGTACGCAGCCTTTGTGCATGCATACTTGCTAAGTACGCAGGAACAATATCATGCGCACATGCTAAGTGCGCACAACACTAAACAAAGACAAACCAAGTAAAAGTACCTACATATATGTTTACAACTCGATAAACCAATACATACAGAAACTAAAATACAAGTACAAATACAGAAAGTAAAGTACAAAAGCATAAGACAACATCCAGAGTGTCTGTCACACAAACGTGCTCCAACAAACTCCCCCTTGACAATAGCTCTGGATTGTCTTCAGTCTTCAACCTCCTACAGCGCTAGCTTCCCATCTTCAGCTTGTAGTCAAGACAGAACTTGACTAGCTTGTCGTACCTTGATGCTTGAAGCTTTGTCCAGTCGTCCGTGTAGATGCAGTGTCTCTCATTGAGAGTCATCAGATCTTTCACAGAGAAGTTGATGAAGGTGATTTCATCAAAAACCCTGATCAGTTCCTTTGGCTCCAAGCATCCACTCGCGGACTTCACCCTTCCCATCACCACCGCCTCGCCTGTCTTTGGATCTACATACCAGTACCATATGCTGCCAAGGATATCCTGAGATAACTTGCTCAACGGTATCTTGGTTTCACATAGCACTGGCTTGTAAACCAGCTTCTTTAGGCTTCTGTTAGTCATGGGATGTTTGATAGTCTTATCCCGGACTCTCTTGGGCATTTGAGGCTTGAACACCTCGAAGTTTCCAGATCTTCCCTCTCGCTGTAGTGTACCCCACAAACCTATTGCTATTGCACGCTTAGAATTACCCAGCAGCTCTCGGTTTGCAAGATTCACCAGATCGTACTTTGGTAGGGAACTGAACGCCTCACTTGTTGGTTTCAATTACTGTACCCCACCAGCTCTTTTGATGGCGAACAACTTCTTGTCGTCATCGAACTTGACAGACAAGATCATACCTGTAGCTCCATGTTTGTCTATAATGGATGTCTTTTGCCAGACAGGAGGTTGATCCTTAGTAAACCATCCACAAGGATATTTATTCTTCCAAGCCTCAGGATCAACAGGTTGGGGACCGGTGGGAGAGGCTTCAGTCGAGGTTGCTGCACAACTAGCCTCAACAACGATTTCAGGCTCGACTGAACCTGTGTTAGTAGTAAATTCAAAGGTTGGAGCTTCAAAAATCTCTCCATCCTCAAGCTCATATACTCCTTCACCGTCTCCCTTTGGAAACTCCACCACAACATCTTCATCCTCCACATCCCACATATCATCAGACTCGATCTCTCTTTCTTCTAAGTTGGTGAGAGCATCGATCTGAGCTTTCTTGAAATTGTCTGGCTCTGTCATAAGTAAAACCTCATCAGATAGGTCATAGAGCACATCAGCCGGAGACTTTCCTTTATTACCTCCACTACCAAATGCATCACCTTGACCAGACTCCCCCTCAGCCATAGGCATAGCAAAGAGAGGAACAAAAGCTAGCACTTGTTGCTCACTACTTCCACTAGGACCAGCTCAGAATCCTTATTCGTGTCATCATCCTTAGTCAGATCGACTAGGTGAGAAGCCTCATCAGCACTAGGCTTGTATGGCATCTCCTTCTGCTTCAACGGTTCCTTAATCTTCTCCTCCTGAGCAGCAAGAGCGTTTGTCAAGTCACAAACAAACTTGACCATCACCTCATCCTCTTTTCTTTGAAGATCATCAGCCTTCTTCTGGTTCCTTAGAAAGGCTACTTCATCAATCAAAGAATTAATCTGACCTTGTTGTTTGTCAGACTCCTCCCTTGACTTCCATACCGTTTCAAGTAGACTGGCTACCTGAGTCTCCAGGGTAGCAATCCTAGCATCATGAGGATCAGGATCCCAAGATGTAGAGGCTTCAGCGGTATGATGGGGAAAGGTGAAGATTTCATCAAAGTCGAACCCATAAGTGAAATCACCAAATGAAAAGGGTTCGCTGAATGGTTGAAGGGTGTTAGTGGGGATAGTGGTTGGGATGGTTGTGGTTTCAAGGGTGGCTGGGGTGATGGTAACCGGCTCCGTTTGAATTGGACTCGACACCATCTGTGACAGTAGTAGCAAACGGCTGCTCCCTCCTCTGGTATAGCTGGGTTGAGGTTGAGATAGAGGTTGATGCAGTGGTCACGGCCTCAGTGATTGGCTTTCGTGATACACAAACTTCAACATCTCTAAGGACACCCATAAATGGCCTACCCCCCCTGATGCTTTACACTTCTTTCTCTTCTCTGTCTTTGTAATTCAACATCTGAATCAGAATCGGGTTCATATTCGCTGCTGGTAGTTTCCTGTCTATATCTTTTGGGAGATAACTCGGGAAGGGAAACCTTTGTCAACTTCCTAAGGTGTGATTTATCTGGTGCATCATCAGAGACAAATGAAACAGATTCAGTGGCTTCAGAATCTGACTCTTCAGCACCATCTCCTCCTTCCTGTTCTTCATCACCACCATCACTAGAATCCTCACTATCGGATTCATCATCCCCTTTTTCTTCCTCCTCTACTTGTTCATCTGAGTGTTCACTCAGTTCAGGCTCAGACTCGGCACTAAACCATCTTAGATCTGGAGGGGCCACATACGCTTCATTGATTAAGTGGCCAAAGAGAGGAATATGCTCAGGGGTAGGAGCTACACTGCCTGGCGTTATAAATTGTGAGAACACTCTCTTTGCGACCCTCTTGACTTGAAGTCTCTCCCCAATTTCCGGTAGTTTTGGAAAAGCATCATTGATCAAAAGTTACACAAATATGGGGTACAACAGGAATCTAAACCTTTCCGCGGTATTAATCTGTTAGGTGATCTCCTTGTAGATATACTTGGAAAAGTTGTAGCCCTTGTTTAGAGAAAGTCCAACCATGGCTGCTGCTAAGTCATGACCCATGGCATCCTTGCCTGCTTTCCTTGAAGAGATGCACATAATCATGATGTGGGCAAAGTGTTAGAGCATAAATTTGTATCTGTAGCAAAAATTAGACGTGTATATGTAGCGAACAGGTTGAGTTCGCCTAAGGGAATGTTTAGGAGAACTTAATAAACGAACTTACTAAGTTCGCCTATAGAGTTATGGGCGAATTTGTTAAGTTCGCCTACAGACTCAGTTTGCCTATAAATAGGACATTAAGTTGTTCATTTGTAGCAAGCAATGCTAGAGTTAGCATACACGGAGAGGGAGTGATTCTCTGTGTGAAGTGAGTCACAATCCCTAGGTAGAGCTCACCTAGGGATTGTAATTAGAGCTTAAACGTAGAGATATACTTCTTCGGTATTGTAATCTATGTTGACGAGTTTGTTATCGATTATATATACGAATCGATTTTGTTTCATCTCTGTTCTGTATTCGGTTTTATGTTTGATTCACTTCGTGCTTCCGTCTCAATGCGAATCATCGAGTAATTCGTTGTGATCGTGATCATCTTGCTCGTTAGAAGACGTCACAGCGACTTTCTCAAAGTACCTCCATTGATCTAGTAGCCACATCTTCTTGTACGAAGAATAATCTCTAGCCCTGACATATCCCATTCGCTGCCTCTAGCACCCATCCACAAAGTAATCAGGATAAGTGACTGGGTCGGTTGCTAGATCCCTGAACTATAGGACTCGTCTAATGGTGTCTTCAGAGATAGCAATATCATGGCCCGCTATAGTATCCCTAATGACATTTGAGGTTACCGTACAGTCATGATCTGCTGTTTCCCACAACTGTTCCAGATAAGGTCTTGAGACAATAGGGTCCGTAGAGATAGCATAGTTTATCTTCGAATGATTCAGAAAATCAACTGTCTCCCGGTATTGTAGAGCAGCACCCTTCCATTCAGGTTGAGTTAAAGCCAGTAGGTTGAACTCACTTGTAAATGCACAAGCCATCACTGCAAGAACACAAAATGAACACTATAATAACAAATAGACTCATTGTAATTGAACAAATATGACTAACTATAACACATTCACAAAGACCGAAATTCCAGACTTAGACAATTTTCAAGTTGACACTTCCTGCGTACTTAACAAGTACACAGGGTTTATGTATTGCGTACTTGACAAGTACGCAGGACGTATCTCTTGCGTACTTGACAAGTGCACAAGATATAACACTTGTTCAACTCAGTCCAAATTTTCAGAATCCATGAATGATGGTTTTTTATATGGGTTATGGTCGCCACAGGGTCGAAAATCAAATGCAAGACCTATGGGACCAAATCCAACTTCAAACCCTTGCTAAACCTCGGTCATATTGACCTATCTTTGGTTTGACGTAACCCATGGCTAAACCAAGAGATCAAAATCAATGCAAGATAAGACCAATTCTGAGATGATTAGGTTTTGATTAATGATTTTTTACATGTTTTAGGTCTTAATTTAGGTGAAGAACAACCAAAATGTGTCGAAAATCCAAAACTGAAACCCTAGGTTCTTAAGTTCGTGAAATCGGTCCAAATCACACGATTTTGTGGATGATATTGTCTGAAAATCTCACCAAAGATTGTTTATGTGAAGATGAAACAATGATCGGGACGAAAAATCGGTTTAGGAACACACGAAATTTTGAGCTAAATCGAGTCGTGGGTATTCAACAGTGTTTGTGGTTTTGAATGATATGAACTGAGGAGAAAATGACTAGCACCCGCTTATATACCCCACACACAGATGCCTTACGTACTTGTTAAGTGCGCAGGAATTAACTCCTGCATACTTAACAAGTACGCATGACTTATGTCTTGCGCACTTGCTAAGTACGAAAGGTTTAATGCTTGCGCACTTAACAAGTACGCAGAGACCAATGTTTACTCAAAAATTTCAACTCAAATTATGAAAAATGTCAAGTTAAATAGAGAACCGGATATGAAAGTTCAATCTAGAGGGTTCAAAAACAAATCAAGGAAGTTAGACACAAATATTTTTGGCTTTTCTTGAATTTTTGATAAACTGTATAGAAAATTAAAATGTTCATAAACTTAAAATCTTTTTGATCTTTTTCTGAATAAAGATATACAAATATATACATACAATCTCTTTTTGATCACAGTCATGAGCAAAGGATCATATCAGCCTATTAGATGCAAAAATGATACAATATAAACATCAAAGAATATGGGATCATGCCATGAATTACTATTTATGCATACGTAATAAGAAATATAAACAAGTAATTCAAATTTGCAATATTATAAGATTTGAAACCATAAGCATCTTAGTATCACGTTCTTGTGTGTTAAGGTATTAATTATAGGTATACAATGTGTACCCCATTGTTATGCTAACTAAATTTAAATTTGCACTACCTCAAGGCATCTAAGATTTTTCCAAAGATTTTCTTAATTTCCAGAATGAAGTTACATCAGTTAGCACAGAAAAATCAAGCAGAATCCATAAGGATTATCAGGACTCATAAGATTCTGAATCGAGTGATTCATATGTCTTGGTTTCATAAGATTTCTTCTATGAATATCGAAATATGATTCAGGATAATGAGTATGGTGTCTAAGGATCTAGGTAAGGGGATCCAACTTTTACCTAGATTTGATTTCAATGAATCAGGAATGATTCAAGGGTGAATATATGCTCAACGTTTAATGTCAAGACATATCTTGATTCAATCTCTCATTGCATACTTGTGAGTATGGGCAGTGAGACAAACCGCAGTAATTGTGCTAATGACCTAACCCGAAACTGATCTCATAAGAAAATACTTGCCAAAATCTTACATCCTATATCTGATAGTGATCTTTTGTAATCTTTTACACACACACACAAGCAAGCATGGGTTCAAATCACAGTTGTATTATTAATTTAGTTTCCACACTACTAATGATTCAAAGACGCTTATAGCCTACTGACAATTCAAAGTACTTGAGAATATACAGATTAGCAAGTCAAACAAAGCAATCAAATTAGTAAACATGACGCAATCATTTCCCATATGTGCAATCTAAGACGTTTAGATCATTATTGTGTGCTATCATTTCCTCTTTTCCTCAAATGACTTTGAAATTTTCTTGGTTTTCTATTTTGTTTGGGTTTTCTTAGATAAGTTAAAGAAAAATACAGACTATACAAACTTAAAAGAAATAAAAGTTAACTTCCAACAAAATGTTTTAATTTTGAAAACAAGTTTTCACTCAGGATTGAACATTCCTATCATGTTGACAAGATGTTCAAAACAGGTTCGATCAAACGCCTTAGTGAAAAGGTCAGCAAAGTTGTCACCCATGTGAACTTTTACAAGTTCAATTAAGTGTTATTCAGCATAATCACGGATAAAGTGGTGATGAATCTCAATATGTTTAGTTTTGGAATGTTTCACCAGGTTATTTATGATGGACATGGTGGCGTTGTTGTCAATGAACGGGGGGTTCCAGTGTAGTTTAAGCCATAGTCTCTCAATTGCTGCTGGATCCACAATATTTGAGAACAACGACTTGCGGCAGCAATATACTCTGCTTCACATGTTGAGACAGAAACCGTTGACTGCTTCTTGCACTGCCAGGAGACCAGCCTGTCTCACAAGAATTGACATCCACCTGAAGTTGATTTTCTATCAAAATTACAACCGCCATAGTCAGAATCAGTGTAAGCTTTGAGGTCAAACGACTGCTGGTTGGAGTACCAAAGACCCAATCGAGGTTTCCCTTTCAGGTATCTGAAGATTCTCTTCACAGCAATCATATGAGATTCCTTCGGTTGTGACTGAAACCTCGAGCACAAGCACACAGCAAACATTATGTCGGGTCTTGAAGTTGGGAGATACATAAGAGATCCGATCATCCCACGGTATAATTTACAGTCTACATCCTTTGCATCTTTATCTGGTTGCAAACCGTGTATGACTGGGATTGGTGTGCCATAAGTACTACAATAATTCATTTTGTATTTTGACAAAATGTCATGTACATACTTAGTTTGATGTAGATAAATGTCATTCTCTCTTTGACTGACTTGTAGACCCAAGAAAAATGACAGTTCACCCATATTGCTCATTTCAAACTTGGACTTCATTACCCTTTCGAATTCCCTACACATCTCTTCATTGGTAGACCCAAAGATAATGTCAGCAACATAAACTTGCACAAGTAGAATATCACCTCCTGCTTTCTGCATGAAGAGGGTCGAGTTAATTTGTCCATGATCGAAACCATTGGACAATAGATGTTTTGATAAAGTCTCATACCATGCCCGAGGTGCTTGAAAAAACAGTCGAATGGCTTCAATTCTAGCAACTGGGGCATACACCTCAGTGTAATCCAGGCCCTCTTGTTGATAAAAACCCTTAACAACCAACCTTGCTTTATTCTTCACTACAACGTGTCGATCGTCCGTCTTGAATTTGAACACCCATCTGGTTCCAATCGGATGCATGCCTTTCGGAAGGTCAACTAAATCCCACACACGCAACTTTTGGAATTGAGACAACTCATCTTGCATAGCCTCAATCCAGCAGCTGTCAGCGAGAGCCTCTTTCACATTCTTTGGCTCCAATTGTGATACGAATGCAGCATGCAAACATGTTTCCATGATACCAGTATCAAGCATCTCAGCATACAGACTCGTGTTCTCGGCAATGGTTCTATGACTAGTTTAAACACCGCCATTCAAACAAGTTTTGTTGTGCCTTTTAACCACCAAAACTCTATTCAAGACGTGAGAAGTTGTATTTACTTCTTCTGCCCAGAATGTTATAGGAAGCTTGGCATCTGGTAGCATTGTCCTAGTCGTCTCGATCAAAGTTCTGTTCTTCCTTTTTGCAACTCCGTTCTGCTAAAGTGTGTACGGGGCACTAAATTCATGACGAATACCCTTCTTGAGACAGAAAAGCTCCATCAAATTATTCTTGAACTCAGTTTCGTTATCACTCCTTATTCTTCTAACCTTCATCTTGCATAAACATTCCAGGCTCAAGATCAGGTATTGAAGAATTTCAGCAGTCTCGTCCTTTGTACCTAAGAAATGCACCCAAGAAAAACGTTATAAGTCATCAGTTACAACTAGACAGTATGACTTTCCTCCAATACTCATGATACTTATGGGTCCAAACAAATCCATGTGAAGGAGTTCCAAAGGGGTATCAATAGAGTTTTGGAGCTTGGGCTTGTGAGATTTCCGGTGTTGTTTGCCCTTTTTACAAGGCATACAGTCATCTACAACGGCAAATCTTAGCTTAGGAACCCCGGTTACCAAACTGTTTCGGACAAGATGATTCATTTTTTGATAAGAAATGTGTCCGAGTTTCCAATGCCACAAGATTGAGTCAACCTTCGCTTTTGTAAGCAAACAAGTAGCAACTGATGAGGTGGTTGTCGCCACGCTCATATCGATCTGATAGGTGTCGTTTGTTCTTGGTGCTCTCATCAGAATCCACTCCGCGGGAACTTCAAAACCAGGCTTGAGAATCAAGTATTCAGACTTATCAAACATAATCGAGTACTATTTGTCGCACATCTGAGAAACACTCAACAGGTTATGCTTCAGCTGCTCGCAGTAGCTGACGTTGTCGAAGCTAATACGTCCATTTGTAACCACGCCTTGACAAGTGATACTGCCGCCTTTTTCTCCTGCGAAGGCAACATAGCCGCCTCTGAATGGTTTAACATCCTGAAGCAATGCCATGTTTCTTGTCATGCGCCGGGAGCATCCACTATCTACATACCAAAGGTTAGAAATAGTTCCCTTCGGATGTCCCTGCATGAGTCACAAGCAAGTTAGTTAGATTTGGAGACCCAAGCCATAGTGGTCTTGGGTCATCCGTCTTTCTCAAAATAAACAACCTCTATTAACTAGCAATCATGACTATAAAAAATGGGTGAATCCGTAGAAGATTTAGGATCAGAAGATTTAGAACTTTTTGTTTTATTGTTCCAGGATCTTTTCTTTTTCTTTACTGGAACATTAGGCTTGCAATCATCAACAGCAGGTGAACTGTAGAAGCTTCACCTAGTTGACTACTCGTCATCTGTTCCGGCTTTCTCAAACTTTTGTTCCTTCTTCTTCTTTGTGGATTCGAAAGTTTCACCATAGACTTTTCACTAGTTGGTGTACTACCAGGGGTAGATACACTAGGTTTAGCAGGCTGCTTCTCCCATTTTGGAACATATGTTATAGCCTCCGACATTTTCTTAGGCTTCACCATAGGTTTCACTGGTGGTTTCACCACATCTGATTTGGGTTTCACATGTTGCTTCACTGATGGTGTCCTAGGGGAAGCAGCTTGTTGTGGAAACATTGGCCGTTTCCCTTGGTTCTTATCGGGATAGTTCACCAGAATGTGATTGACCGTACCACAATGAAAGCAAGTCCAATTATCTTTGTAAACCCTTTTGTAAGGCTTTCTGCTTTTGGAAGCAGATGACTCAGCTTTTGGAGTGCCGATGGTTGTTTGATGAACATAACTAGGACCTTGATTATAATATTTGTCGATGTTTTTTCTGAAAACTTTTACCCAAGTCATCAAGATCCGCGACTGGCTTTATGGTTTTGAAACCTCCATAAAGTATTAACTTGAGTTTATCATTTGATTCAACAGTGTCAGGTTTAGTTAAAATACAATTATCACGATCAGTGACAATGTTTTTCACAACTTTATGTTCACCAATCAATTCCTCTGAGACAGCACCCTCAGAATTGGTGTTCTTAGAGCCTTCATCAGAGAAAAACTCATCAGAAGCTGAGTCATCCATACTAAAAGATTCATCCTTGCTTGATGAATCATCTTAACTTGAGGATTCATCAAGACATGACAAGTCAATGTCACTCAGCACATTGACAAACTTCCCGCTTACTGGTGGAGGAATAGCATTGGTACCTAAACCAAGACCACTCACTTGCCTCACTACAGAATCGTAGTGTTCCACCACAAAACAAGAGTTTTTCAACTTCTCAATCTTGCCACTTAACTACAGGATCTCATTTTGTTGTTTGGCAATTTCAATGCTCTTTTTCTCCAACCCCTTGTATGCAACGTCCAAATGAAACTGTTGTTCACTGATTTTAATTGAAAAATCATGTGAGTTTCAATTGATTCTTTAAAGCGTTTTTCATTTTTCTTATAACTTAACGTTGTACTACGAAGGGGACTTTGTCTTGAAGTCGAGCATTCTCTTCCTTCAAGCCTGAACATTTGGAACATGAAATTACAGCAAAAGAATTGGAATCTACCTCAGTTGACGGGCTTGATGCCTCTCCAATAGCCATGAGGGCAACAGCAGATATAGACTCACTTTGGTCAGCTCCAGATGCTTCCCGCTCTTCTGCTTCCATCATTTCAACAATCTCTGCCATCAATCCCATTTGGGTTTGAGCAAGTGTGGCATCCTCCAAATGAAGACCCCAATCAAAGTTATCATCCCGTTGAACTACAAGAGCACTGGACGTTCCACCTTGACTTCGATTACGGTTATTCTGATTGTTGAATCCTTGGTGATTTCCTGAGCTACCTGCCTGACTCGGTCTGGTGAAATCCGAAGCTGGTGCTTTATCCTTTTGACATTCCCTTACGAAATGTCCAAAGTTATTGCATTTGTAGCACTTAGCATTGGATTTATCAAAGCCAACCTTGGCATTTGAATGCCCACCAATGAACTTCCTACCAGTTCGGTTCAGGAAACACTTTGCCCTTCTTAAGATATATTCCATTGAATATCCATGTCCTCCATGTCATCTGGATCCACCTGATTGAAGTCTTCTTCAATGGTCTTTAGATCTGTAAGCTTTCCACCAATGAAGTTCTCACAGGCAAGCATACATGAAGAGAACAGGTCCACATGATCTTCAGCAATTTTGGAAATAGTAGATTGGTTGGCTGAAGAAGTGAAAGTAGTGTTTCTTGATGAGGATTGCTGGTGTTGACCAGATCCTGATGCAATAAAACTAGTATGATTACCACCACCATTCAAGTTTTCTTCTTCTTGAGGACTCCCAAGGTACAAGACAATTCCAGAACCAGACGGTTTTACAGTTGAGTTCACCCCAAAATACATGGAAGGATCTTGTATTTGTGGTCATCCGGAACTTTCCTTCTTTCTCAGGTTCATATCGTGTGCCTGAACCTTTCCTACCGCTTCTTCAATAGTCATCTCATAGAACTTAGGGTTCTCTCTCAGCAATATGGTATAAATGTCAAACTTGGGTGGCAAGGCATCCAGAAACTTCTCCACCAACTCATCAGCAGGATACTTAAGATCATATGATTTCAGCTCAGTGTGAAGATGCTAGAATCTAGAAATAAGTTTATCAGTAGATTCGTTCTCCAAATACCTGAAACACTCATACTGTTTCCTCAAGAGGTCTCTCTTACTCTTCTTGACATCACTTTTCCCCTCAAACCTCTTCTGAATTGCTTTCCATAGATCTTTATAATTATCATAACCCCTGAAGCTATGAAAAAGATCTCTAGACAATGCCATTCTAATAGACCCATGAGCCTTCTTTTCACGGTCATATACTTTCTTTTCTTCTTAGTCTAGTTTGGAAATAGGTTTAGGAACAGTTTCTTCAAGAAACACATAAGTTGGATGTTTATATCAACGTACGAGATATACTCCTCAAAGTGTGCTTTTCAGTTCGAAAAATCATTTACATTAAGCAGCTTTGGTGGTTTCTAAGGAGTCCCAATCTCTTTGTCATAGTTAAACAGGCTATTTCAGCCATGGTGTAACACTTAGACAAAAATCAGAAAAACAGCACAACTTACGCACTTAGAAACTGGCCATGCGCACTTGAGATATTGCTCTTGCGCACTTAAGATTTGCTCTTGCGTACTTAACAAGTACGCAGGAGTAAAAAGAAAGTACGCAAGAAGAACACTAAGTACGTAGCAAGAATGGTCTTGCGTACTTAACAAGTACTCAGGAAGACAGTACTTTTTAGCCAAAAAAGGTAAGTACGCAGTTCACTTTTTCTACCTGCTCCACTAACTTTTTTCGATGGCCGAAATATGCTCAAATCTTCAAAAATTAAAGTTTTTGAACAAATTGATCAATGCAAAAGGTTAAAAACTTGTTTCTAACAAACCCTTGGAGATTAAAACACTTAAACAAACAACAAAAAGGTCAAATTTTGAGAAATTTTGCCTCTAAAACAGCGCTCTTGGAGCTACCTCTGTTTTATAACAAAATACCCCAAAATTGGTCACTTTTTTCTTGTAAAAGGCTGTAGATTGTGTCAAAAATGCTCCTAACACACTCACAACACTTGAAATCAAGAGCCAATACTCTGATACCACTTGTAGGTCCCCGGGTGTCTCGGATCATTACGTGCGAGTGTGTGACTAGTCGAACAGGGTGCAGAATACCCGTGACTAGTTGGAGTATCAAGCAACACAAAGTAAATTGAAAACAACAACATGAAATACTTCAAACTTCGTCTATTGATAATCACATTCGGTTACAGAATGAATGCATACATAAGTTATGTCAAGACCAGCTATATATACTAGACCTACTACCTACACACTTAACAAGTGCGCAGCAATTAACTCTTGCGTACTTAGCAAGTACGTAGCCTTTGTGCATGCGTACTTGCTAAGTACGCAGGAACAATATCCTTCGCACATGCTAAGTGCGCACAGCACTAAACAAAGACAAACCAGGTACAAATACCTACATATATGTTTACAACTCGATAAACCAATACATACAGATACTAAAATACAAGTACAAATATAGAAATTAAAGTACAAAAGCATAAGACAACATCCAGAGTGTCGGTCACAAAAACGTGCTCCAACAAAAGCAACAATCAGTATTTATGTCCGATTAAACCCAAGCACCAACTATCTGGCCCCCATGATGTGTTCTAATTCCATTTTATACAACAATCATTCTATCTATGTGACTCACACTTAGAAGCTACAGCTCTATCTAATCACGTCCCACGGTCATGTTTAGGCACGGGTTAAACCATGTAGATTTCCCACCATGTTAAACTAAGATTTAAAGGTTTTCAGAAAGCAATAGATTATGGATCGAATGGATGGAAATGAGCATTAATTAAAGCATAAGAAATTTCTTTATGAGGTGTCTCAACCAAGTCACTATCCTAGAAGCTAACACAAAGACTAGATTCTAAACATTTAAGAACATAAATCTCACTTAGAGGTGTATTCTCCAAGTCGCCATCCCAGAGGGAAACACATAAGCAAGACTCAATTTTTAAATTGATTAAGCTCATAGTTATAGAATTATGATTTTATAGAATGGGCGCCACCAAAACTCGGATTTATTCTCATAAAAAGAGAGTGTTGTGCCATGAATATTTCAAAAACCTCTAAATTTTAACTTAACGTGGTACCTATCACCCTATGTTGACAGTTTCAGTATCACCATTACCCTAAGATGAGTACCCATAAGATATCATGATTTTATTATGTGGTTAATCGTAAGTAACACTCACATGTTATTTAAGCTATTCAATTCGGCTGTGTCTACCAAAACATCACTAATTGTTTTCAATTATTTATGTCATTTAAACAAAACAAGTAGGTCAAGTTGTACTATCATTTTCCATTTATTATGCAAACTTTTATTTTCAAAGGACATTTTTCAAATTTTTCAATTTTTTTTATTTTTATAAAAGATACAAACTAGTTAGACTTGACACTCATAAACATCCCCACACTTGAAAGACACATTGTCCTCAATGTGAAGCAAAAACTCACTAAAAATAAAAAAAAATAAAAAAAACAGGAAACGACTTAGCTGGATATGATAGACACTCAAATGTGCAGCTTCGTTCTTCCTCGTGTGCACTGTATAGCATTTCGGTCGTGGTTGCACACACTGTTGGGTTGCCTTTACAAAGTGATAGAAGCATTCGTCCCGCCCGAATGGAGATTGAGTACAGACAGAACGAAGAATACCTGCAAAATAAACCTCACAACAAACCCGCAGCATTAATCTGATTCAAATAAAAGACTCACTAAGACTCCGAATAGATATGCAAGGACGCGTGCCCGATGGTGGCAAACACATAGCCATGAATGTCACGGTAAGGTGCATCATCGGTTACGAATGGTTTCTCGTTTCCCATAGTCGGTGGTCGGTGAATGATATGATGTGGATTATGGATGGATGGTATGGTGGATGGATGATGTGATAGATAATAGATGATGATTATGGTGGTGATATGATGGTAGGGCAGAAGGTGGTGGATGGATGGTAGTGGTTACAGAAAACGGGTATGGGAAACCAGGGGAAAGAAAGGAAAAAAGGCAAAACCAGGTAGTCCCTGCGTACCGCGAAAACCAAAGCCCAACTCCTCGCGTACCGCGAGGATTTAAAAATCAAGTCGGCCTATTCTTTAGTCTCTCGCGTACCGCGAGAAACCACAGTCTAAACCTCGCGTACCGCGAGGGACCCCTGGTGACAGAAAGTTAAGAAATTTTTCATGTTTTATACTTAGAATATTTTTGGCTTCTTAAAATCCTTTTTCACCCAAATTCCTTAAAAACTCATTCTATGCATAAAAACATATGTAGACATACCTGAAACCTCGGTTCCGATGATTTCCCGTGCCAAATCAAGCGTGAATCCCTGCAAGACACGACACAAACAAAACACACGTACCGAAAACCACAGAAAATGGCCCTGATGGACCACGTAAGCATACAAACTCTACATCCCGGGCACTTGCCCGAGAATCAAACAAGCCTATCAGGAGGCTTATCCTTGATCCTAACCGGTATCGCTTTCATCCTACGCGGCCTCCCAGTCCTCCATAGCAACCATGCACACACCAGCACCGTATACCCCTTGTATCTGTTACCCCTATCTTTCCACCACAGCTTAAACCTGCCCGGTCCAAAAATAATGTACAACAAATAGCCAAGTAAATTGTCACCCTCAACGTCCCCACACTTGGGGTTAGCACTCTATCTAGGTTACCTAAATCAATTAACTCTCGGGTTCTCTTACGAGGTGGCCTAGACCTAGGGTGGTCGGAACTAGGGGTTAACTCAACACTCACCCTCTCATAATGAACAACTGTGACTTGGTAGAAGCTCAGATAAGGGTGGTTCTACAGGTGTGGACTCTAATATTTCAACCCTTGCTAATATGTCATTTAAACTGAACTCATCATCGCTAGCATTTAGGAATGAGGACCCTACTAATTTCTTCTCAAACTCCTCTAACCAATCCGGGGGCTCCTCCTTCATCCTTTCTACATTTCCATCAACAACATTCGCTATTGGAGTAGAGTCCCCATAATCGTCTATGGAGGCATCAAGCATGCACACAGAGTGGCTATGCTCACCAACATCCTTCACAGACATAGTAGCATCGAATATAACTGACTCATCCCCCACATTAAGTGTGAGTTTCCCATCAAAGACATCAATCACTGCCTTGGCATTGCGCAAGAAAGGGCGGCCTAAGATGAGTGGGACTCCATCGTCTACTTTCCTATCTAGAATGACAAAATCCATGGGGAAAACAAATTTGCCTACTTTCACTAACAGATTCTCCACAATTCCCCGTGGATACTTGACTGAACGGTAAGCCAAGAAAATGCTCATGCACGTCGACTGTAGTTCGCCTAGGTCTAGCTACTTTTATAAGGAATAGGGCATCAGATTGATGTTAGCACCCAGATCGGCCAATGCATGGTGTACAGGCAAACTGCCAAGGAGACATGGGATCGTGAAACGACCCGAATCTCCCAGTTTCTCTGGCAACATGTTCTGCACCACCGTAGAACATTGCCCACTAAGTGAGACTTTAGAGACCTCCTCGAGCTTCTTCTTGTTGGAAAGAAGATCTTTAAGGAACTTTCCATACTTTGGCATGCGCTGGAGGGTCTCTATCAGTGTAAGATTGACCTTTAGTTGTTTGAACAAATCAAGGAAGTGATTGTGATCCTGGCTTGCTTGAATGGCAGCAAACGTGCTGGGTAGGGAACACGAGTCAGGTCAATCTTGGGGGTCTGCATCTCCGCCCCCTTCTTCTTCTCCTCTGCCTCCTCGGCAGGAACCTCTACTGCTATCTCCTCGTCTACCTACTCCTCGGACATCCTGGTATCGATCTCCATGAATCTAGCCCTCCAGCCAATCTTCTTGACCTCTTTAGGTGACGGAATGTTGTACTTGCTGGAGTGGGAGTCATCCTCTGCAACCTATTTCTCCTCCACACTCCTAACACGGCCATTACTGAAGCGTTGGAGCTTGAAAATGGGCCTCCCAGCTGATCCTTCAAGCTCTTAGCGATGTCCTCAACCGTACGTTGCAAATTATGGAATGCCGATTGCTGATTCTTCAGTAAATGTCGTGGCTATCCAATCTATGCCTAGCATCCCTGTCCTGCTGGACTAAGTTGGCAAGCAGCTGTATCTGGGTCTCAAGCATCTCTTTGATCGAAGTCGTGTCGACACTGCTTCCCGTGCTAGGTCCTATCTCTTCTCCTCTATTCTGCTGAAACTGCAGATGGCTATTAAACCCTGGTGGGTTATGTCCAGATCTCCATCCCAAGCCAAATGAAATTTGATTGTTATACCCTCGGTTCTAGTACTGGTTGCCACCATAGCTCCCCACCTCTTGATTATTCACTAGGCAATCAAGGGTGTCGTGGCCTCCCTTACACACTTAACACCGCTGAGCACTGAGCTTCATCTCCTTTATCTCGTTGGCCATTTAGGCGAGTGCAACAGCCATGCCAGAGTCAGGGTTGACCTGATGCACACCTCTCGAGGCTGAGGTGGATGATCTAGCACTAGGAATGGAAGTCCTAGTAGATGGATACTGTTGTTCGGCCTGAGCGAAGCTCTCGAACATTTCTTCGCACTCAGATGGCTCGAGTTTCTCCATGATATGGCCTCCCGTGGCTGTATTGAACATCTGCTGCTTCTTGAAGGTGAGACCATTGTAGAATTTCTCCACTATCGCCTAGTATGAAAGGCCATTATTGGGACATTAGCTCAACAGCTTGTTTAACTGCTCCCAGGCCAAATGATAAGGCTCCTCGGGATCCATCCAGAAGGAGTGGATTTGATCCCTGAGGCAAGCGAACTTGGAAGGTGGATAATACTTCTTGTATAACTTGGCTTGAAGATCCTCCCAAGTGGTAATAGAGTTGTCAGGAAGGGTGTCAAGCCAAGCAGATGCACGCCCAGAGAGAGAGAATGGGAATAAACGCAAGTAGATAGCGTCTTCAGATACACTCGTGATATTAAAGGTATCACATATACGAACAAAGCGGGACAGGGGCCATGGAACCGAGTGGCATGAGTTATCGTACTCATGATATGTGATGGGATCTGCCAGGAATTGGCATTTGGAATAACGGGGCGGGTGATTGGAGATCTCGCGCCCGTGACCCCATCAGTGGCCCTCTGGTGTACTGTACGCCTCATTGGAGGATCATCGTCACCCATGGTAGGAAATGGAATAGGTCTAATAGGACGTACTATGTTTTCGCACAGCTACTTCAAACGCTCCCGAAAGTCGCGGGCGCGCTCGTGTAGCTCTCGCTCGGGCTCCAAGAAAGCAGAAAAAGATGGTGATCCCTGTGAGCTAGTGTTGTGCATAAACATGAAGACTCAATAGGAAAAATAAATAGAAACTCAAGAACAGAAAGACTCGATTCTAAGTCAGACACACAGATAAACAAAGAAGACAAGCACGTAAGCACAGAAGATAAGCACACAGAACAGACTCAAAGAGAAGCAAATAAACCAAAAATCAAACAAAGAACTAGTCAAAGCTAATATTGCTATTGACAAGTGTCCCCGGCAACGGCGCCAAAAACTTGATGTCGTCCAGACGGTCTATAAAAACTAACAAAAAAACCTAACCTAAACTCCTAAGTAATAAAAGAAATAGCATCTAACTAAACCGCACTGACAGGAAAGTGAACCTATCTAGTGTAGCACAGATTAATGGTAAACTGGATTATCGAACCCTAGAGACATTGAATACCAAACTAGACTCTGACTCGGACTAAAGATGATTTGGGTTGGGGGTTTTGTAGGATCGGTGATTACAAGATGGTTCTTGTTCTAGTTGAGATTAGCGGAAATAATCACAACTATGCAGTGTAAACAGGTAAACAATGCTAATACTGATAAATGCAAAGTGTATTAATCTTCAATGTTTACAAGATTAAAGAGAAAATCTAAGGAAGCACACTTGTACAAATGAAGATACAATGCATATAATGGAACTTAGAATCAAGAAAGACCCTTGATTCTAAGGATCAGATCAAACACAAGACGTTGATCTTTGACAGTTACAAGTTGCACTGCAATTGGTATACAACTAAAAGACAAGTTGCTGCAAACAGTTCTGTTCAGGTCAAAAGTCTTCTTAGGAATCTTTGCAGGAGACTTATGAAGTGGTAGCTTTGTCTTTAATCATCTGCACCAATAACATTCCTTCTGCTGATAGGTGTGTCAGTGTTACAGCAGAGGTGTCAGTAGCAAAGTCAAATTTGCTGATGATTTGCCTATCAGCAGCATAAAGTGTTTGTTGATGTTGAGAAGCCTATCAGCAGCAACTTTGGACTTCAGCAGATAAGACTATCCACAGCATAGTTGTTCATCCGCAGGAGAACATACTATCTGCAGCACTTAGGCTTATCCGCAGCAACTTGTATGTCAGTAGCAAAATTGTGGAGTCCGCAGCAGTTGTACTTAGAGAATTTTGTTGCCATCAGTCTTTATCTCTACAAACTGCCCCTAGACTGATGCTACCAAAACTCTCTTACTGTCTTTGTTGATGCACTTTCCTGTGACAACACTCTGGATAGAGTCTTAGTTTGTATTTCTAATGTCTGTAATTTGTCTTTGTATGTAAGAGTCGTTATGTAATAGTTTATCGAGTTGTATTTACTTTTACATAATGTTTGTTGTTTTTCTGCTAAGTGTTTTGCGCACTTACATGTGCGCAGGAGAAAGCTCTTGCGTACTTAGCAAGTACGCAAGAACACCTCTGCGTACTTGTTAAGTACGCAAGAGCAATTGGTCCTGCGCACTTGCTAAGTGCGCAGGCATCAGGTCTGTATATATAGGATAGGTTCACAGAAGCTAAGTACGCAGGAACATTTGTTTAGACGAACTCAGTTCTGCTAAGTACGCAGCTTGTATTCTCTCTGTAACCGTCGAGTGTTTATAATACAAAGAACGTTTATTGTGACTCTCGTGTTTGGTTTACTTTGTTTAGTAAGACTCTCCACCTAGTCACGGGTATTCCGCAACCCGGTTTGACTAGTAGACCACTTGCATGTGACGATCCGACACACACGAAGGGACCTTCAAGTGGTATCAAAGCATTGCTCTTGAATTCGAGTGTTGTAAGTGAGTTTGGAGACGTTTTACTGAGTTTTACAAGCAAAAGGAGGTATTTTTGTTGATTTTTATGATAAAAAAGGGGTAGCTCTTGAGCACTTTTTTAGAAGCAAAAATCTCTCAAAAACCGATTTTTGTTGTGTATTTGTGTGTTTTGAGCATCAAAGGTTGGTTAGAAACTTATTTCTGATCCTTTGGCTCGATTGCATTGATCATTAGCCTACTTTTCACTATCTCCGGCGATTTTCAGGTGACCGGAAAAAGTTGGTGAGAGTTGCTGAAAAGGTGTCCTGCGTACTTACCATTTTTGGTAAAAAGTACAGTTTTCTGCGTACTTACTAACTACGCAAGAGTTATCTCCTGCGTACTTACAAGTGCGCAAGACTGAACTTGTGCGAACTTAAGATATATCCTGCGTACTTAATATTTCCTCCTGCGTACTTAACAAGTACGCAAGAGTAAGTCTTAACTACGCAAGACCATTTCTCAAGTGCGCAAGGCCAAAACCAAGTGCGCAACAGTGTCTGTTTTTTCTGATTTTTGACCAAGTAATTCACTATGTCGAACCTTCAGAATCTTGGAAACATGTTAAATTATGATAATGAGATCGGTACACCTCAGAAACCGCCTAAACTATTAAATGTAAACGATTATTCCAATTGGAAGGCGCGTTTTGAGCACTACATTTCATACACCGACTCATCATTATGGATACCAATCCTTGAGGGATATAAGCATCCCACACACATCTATCTTGATGAAGAGGTGCCAAATCCCATCTCTAAGCTTGATGAAGAACAAAAGAAAGCTTATGATCGGGAAAAGAAGGCTCTTGGCTCAATCACTATGTCATTAACTCGGGAATTGTTTCACAGTTTCCGAGGCTATGACACCTCCAAGGATCTTTGGAAAGCACTTCAGAAAAGATTTGAGGGGAACAGTGACATTAAGAAGAGTAAGCGGGATCTTCTCCGGAAGCAGTATGAATGCTTCAATTTCATGGAAAATGAATCGTTAGATGATCTCATTTCTAGATTCTATCATTTACAAATGGAGTTGAAAGCTTTTGAACTGAAATATCCCGATGAAGAACTGGTGGAAAAATTTCTTGATGCTTTGCCACCAAAGTTTGAGATGTATACAACCCTGATGAGGGAAAATCCTAAATTCTATGAGTTAACAGTAGATGAGGCTATTGGTAAGATTCAAGCTCATAACATGAATCTTATGAAGAATGAGAGGTCGGGAAGACCTCAGATACAGGACCCTTCCATGTATCATGGGACGACTTCCACTTCAAAATCATCGGGCTCTGGAATTACCCTCTTTACTGGACACTCTAATGAAGAAGACCACTCAAATGGGTGTGGTGGTCATGCTTGTTATGCATCCGGATCAGGGTTGGGAACCAATCATCAACACACCTCAAGAAATCCTCAAGCTACGTCTTCAGCTAACCATTCTGCAATAGCCAAAATAGCTGAAGATCACGTAGCATTGTTTTCATTGCGTATGAGAATTTCATAGGCGGCAAGCTAACGGATCCCCAAACTATTGAAGAAGACTTTAACCAAGTGGATCCTGATGATATTGAGGACATGCATATTCAATTGAATATGGCCATGCTTTTGAGGAGGGCCAAGCGTTTCCTGAACAGAACAGGAAGAAAGTTCATTGGTGGACATTCTAATGCCAAGGTTGGATTTGATAAATCCAAGGCCAAATGCTACAAGTGTCTGAACTATGGACACTTTGCTCGTGAGTGTCAAAAAGACCGAGCACCGGCCTCTGGTTTCACCAGACCTAGCCAGGGAAACAGCCACGGCCACAACAACACTACCCACCACAATCAACATCAAGGTGGTTCGTCAAATGCACTGGTAGCTCAGCATGATGAAAACTTTGATTGGGGTGTTCATCTAGAGGATGCCATCATTGCTCAAACACAGGTTGGTCTCATGGCTGAGATCATGGAGCTGATGGAGGCTGAGAGAAAAGAAGCTGAGGAGAAGGAAGCTTCTGTAGCTGTTGAAAAGGAGTCTACCACTGCCGTTGCTCTCATGGCCATTGGAGAAGCACAGAGTTCATCTTCTGAGGTAGATTCTAACTCTTTCTTTGTTATTTCTTGTTCTAAATGTCTAGAGCTAAAGCATGAAATTTCTAAGCTCCAAGACAAAATCGAACCCCTAACTATGGCAGCTCATAATTACAAAGCAAACGAAAAACGTTTTAAAGAGTCTGTTGAAAAGTTGAAAAAAGAAAAATGTGAATATTCTTTACAAATAAGTGAGCAACAAGTTCACTTGGATATTGCGTATAGGGGGTTAGAAAAACGGAACAATGAAATCAACAAACTGCAAAATGAGATCCTGTAGTTAAAATGTACAAATGGGAAGTTGAAAACTCTCGCTTTGTGGTGGAGCACTACGAATCAGTAGTGAGGAAAATGAAGGGTATAGGTCTTGGTACCAATGCCATTCCTCCACCAATAAGTGGGAAGTTTGTCAATAGCTTGATAGACATTGATCTCACCTGTCTAGATGAGTCCTCTGATAAGGATGATTCCCCTAAAAAGGATGAATCCTCAAGTAAGGCTAACTCCAAATCTAGTGAGGAGTATGTTACTGCTTCTGAAGATGGGTCGGTTGACACTTGCCCTGAAGGAGTAGTCTCTGAGGAGTTGTTGACTGAACAGAAAGTCCACAAAAACATTATCACTAATGGTGATAACTGCATTTTAACTGAACCTGATATCATTGAAACAAATGATAAACTTAAGGTAATGCTTTACGGGGGTTATAAAAATATTAACCAAGTTAAGAAAGAGGCTTTTTCAGCTCATTATGGGCTTGGTTACAAAGAGAATTTGCAAAAGTATTATACCCCCAAAAACCAAACTGAAAAAGGTCAGACTTCTGTTCATAAACCAACTCCTCCTGCTCATAATGGAGAGTTATCTAAGGCCAGGTCTAATGAGCCTTACAAGAGAACTTATGTAGACAAGAGGAACTATTTTCACTGTGGCTTGGTTGGTCACATTGTTGTGAACTGTCCTTCTAAGAACCAAGGGAAACAGCATGTTGTTTCACAGCCTGCTGTTATCCCCAGGTCGCCACCAGTGAAACCATCTCCCAAAAGTCCAAAGCAGAATGTGGTGAAACCACCAGTACAACCTATGGGAAAACCTAAGATTAAATCTGAGGCCAAACCATCTATTGCAAGAAAGGTAAAGCAACCTGCTGTACCTCGTGTGTCTACATCTGGTAGTACACGCACTGGTGAGAAATCTGTGGCTAGACTCTCTAAGCCACAAAGAAGAAGAAGGAATAAGAGGTTGAGAAAGCTGGAACAGCTGACTAAGACTCAATCAAGTGAAGCTTCCACAAGTTCACCGGCTGTGGTTGAGCCAAAGTCTACTGTTCTGGTTAAGAATCAAAAGAGATCCTGGAACAAGAAAGTTAAAGGTTCTCAATCTCCTGTTCCAAATTCATCCAAAGATTCACCAATTTTGAACAGTCATCATGACTGTGAGTTGAAAGAAGTAGTTTATTTTGAGAAGGATGGACGACCCAAGACCACAATGGCTTGGGTCTCCAAATCTAACTAATTCTTTTGTTACTCGTGCAGGGACGTCCGAAGGGTACTATCTCTAACCGTTGGTATGTAGATAGTGGATGCTCCCGGCACATGACAGGAAACATGGCCTTGCTTCAAAACGTTAAACCATTCAGAGGCGGCTATGTGGCCTTTGCCGGAGAAAAAGGCGGCAGTATCACGTGTCAAGGCGTGGTTTCGAACGGTTGTGTCAGCTTTGACAATGTCAACTTCTGCGAGCAGCTGAAGCATAACCTGTTGAGTGTCTCCCAAATGTGTGACAAGGAGTACTCGGTGATGTTTGACAAGTCAGAATGTCTGATTCTCAAACCCGGTTTTGAGGTTCCCGAAGACTGGATTCTGATGAGAGCACCAAGATCAAACGACACTTATCAGATCGATATGAGTGTGGCAACAACCACCTCATCAATTGCTACTTGTTTGCTTACAAAAGCGACAGAACTTGACTCCATCTTGTGGCATAGGAAACTCGGACATATTTCTTATCGTAAAATGAATCATCTTGTCCGAAACGGTTTGGTAACCGGGGTTCCTAAGTTGAGGTTTACCGTTGCAGATGACTGTATGCCGTGTAAAAAGGGCAAACAGCAACGGAAATCTCACAAGCCCAAGCTCCAAAACTCTATCGATACCCCTTTGGAGCTATTACACAGATCTGTTTGGCCCCATAAGTATCAGGAGTATTGGAGGTAAGTCGTTTTGTCTAGTTGTAACTGATGATTTCTCACGTTTTTCTTGGGTGCATTTTTTAGGTACAAAAGACGAGACTGCTGATATTCTTCAATACCTGATCCTGAGCTTGGAATCTCTTTGCAAGCTGAAAGTTAGAAGAATAAGGAGTGACAACGGAACTGAGTTCAAGAATAATTTGATGGAACTTTTCTGTCTCAAGAGAGGGATCCGTCACGAATTCAGCGCGCCGTACACACCTCAGCAGAATGGAGTTGCTGAACGGAAGAACAGAACACTGATCGAGACTGCAAGGACTATGCTGTCAGATGCAAAGCTTCCTGTCACTTTCTGGGCAGAAGCAGTTAATACAGCTTGTCACGTCTTAAACAGGGTTATGGTTGTGAAAAGGCACAACAAGAAATGTTATGAGTTGATCAACAATCGACTTCCCAATCTAGATTACCTAGTTCCTTTTGGTAGTCCTTGTTCCTTGTTGCTACAGTATAAAGACCGTCAGTCTAAATTTCATGCGAAAGCGGTGGAAGGCATCTTCTTAGGATATGTTGCCAATTCGCCCTGCAAGAGAGTGTACAACATAGGAACTCGTACTGTCGAGGAATGGTTTGAAGTGGACTGTAGTAAACACAGCACTCCACCAGAACCAAAAGGTCCAGCTTGGGGTTTTGATTATGATGAGCTATTCAAGTCTTTCAATCTTCCTGACTTATCTGCAGAAGACGCCGCAAATGTTTATGATTTATTGAGTGGCGACAATGACTCCAGTTTTTCTACTCGTGCTGCTGCACCAATTATAACTCCTGATTCCAATGCTGAATCTGCATTTGGAACTCATGACATTAATGACAGTGAAGATGTTCTTGTTGATGGAGATGACGCTCCAGCCAATCCTAACACAACTGTAGGAAATGAAGCTCCAGCTGATCCAATAAACATTGAATCTTCTTCCTCTGGAACACAGGAAATAGGGGAGTTAAGCACGAATCTAGATCCAGAAATTCAAGAACCGATTGTACCGGAGACGAGGGTGCATAGGAATCATCCAATCGACAACATTATTGGTGATCCTTATGCCGGTGTTCAGACTCGTCATAGAACCATCACTGAGAACACCAGTCTCTACACAGAGATATTTGACACTGGTGTCATGGAAACATGTCTGCATGCTGCATTTGTGTCCCAGTTAGAGCCGAAGAATGTGAAGGAAGCTCTCACTGACAACTGCTAGATTGAGGCGATGCAAGATGAACTGTCTCAATTCCAAAAGTTGCACGTGTGGGATTTAGTTGACTTGCCAAAAGGCTTTCAGCCAATTGGTACCAGATGGGTGTTTAAATGCAAGACGGATGATCGTCATGTAGTTGTGAAGAACAAAGCAAGGTTGGTTGTTCAGGGTTTTTATCAACAAGAGGGCTTGGATTACAATGAAGTATATGCCCCAGTTGCTAGAATTGAGGCCATTCGACTGTTCTTGGCTTATGCCACATATGTCGGCTTCAAGGTCTATCAACTTGATGTGAAGAGTGCTTTCCTTTATGGTAAGGTGCATGAAGAAGTCTACGTCACTCAACCTCCCGGTTTTGAAGATCCGCATAATATCAATAAAGTGTACAAGCTCGACAAAGCACTTTATGGTCTTCATCAAGCACCGCGGGCATGGTATGAGACATTATCTAAGCATTTACTGTCTAATGGTTTCGATCGTGGACAGATTGACTCGACTCTCTTCATACGGAAAGCAGGAGGTGACATTCTTCTTGTGCAAGTATATGTCGACGACATTATCTTTGGGTCGACCAATGAAGGGATGTGTAGGAAATTCGAGAAGGTGATGAAGTCCAAGATCGAAATGAGGAATATGGGTGAACTGTCATTCTTTCTAGGTCTGCAAGTCAGTCAAAGAGAGAATGGTATTTATCTACATCAAACTAAGTACGTGCAGGACATCTTGTCAAAATACAAGATGAGTGATAGCACTACTTATGGCACACCAATCCCAGTCAATCATGGTTTGCATCCCGACAGAGATGGAAAGGATGTGGACAGCAGGTTGTACCATGGGATGATCGGATCACTTATGTATCTCACAGCTTCAAGACCCGATATAATGTTTGCTGTATGTTTGTGCTCAAGGTTTCAGTCTCAACCGAATGAGTCACATATGATAGCTGTGAAGAGAATTTTCAGATATCTGAAAGGGAAACCCCGATTAGGTCTTTGGTACTCTAAGCAGCAGTCATTCGACTTCAAAGCCTACACTGATTCAGATTATGGCGGTTGTAACCTTGACAGAAAGTCAACTTCTGGTGGATGTCAATTCTTAGGAGACAGGCTGGTCTCCTGGCAGTGCAAGAAGCAGTCAACGGTTTCTGTCTCAACTTGTGAAGCAGAATACATTGCTGTAGCGAGCGGTTGTTCTCAGATACTGTGGATTCAGTAGCAGTTGAGAGACTATGGCTTAAACTTCACTGGAACTCCTCTATTCATTGACAACAATGCCACCATGTCCATCACAAATAACCCGGTGAAACACTCCAAAACTAAACATATAGAGATTCGCCATCATTTCATCCGTGATTGTGCTGAAAAGCATTTAATTGAACTTGTAAAAGTTCACACGGATGACAATCTTGCTGACCTTTTCACAAAGGCATTTGATCGATCCCGTTTTGAGCATCTTGTCAACTTGATAGGAATTTTCAATCCTGAGTGAAAACTAAGTTTTCTTAAATCATTTCAATTCATGGAAGTTAAATTTTCAATTCTTTTAAATTTTCTGTATAGTTCTTTTAGTTTTAAAATATTTTACAAAAATCAAAAAAAAAATAGAAAATGGAGAAAATTTCAAAGTTAACTTGAGAAAAGAGGAAATGACAGTACATCAGAAATGATCTAAACTTCATAGACTGCTCATATGGGAAATGATTGCGTCATGCTTACTTATCTGTTTAAAATTGTTATGTTTTTAATCTGTTTATTTACAAGTAATTTGAATTGTCAGTAGGCTGTATGCGTCTTTGAATCACTAGTAGTGTGGAAACTAAATCTAAATTACAACTGTGATTTGAACCCATGTTTGCAAGCGTGTGTGAGTAAAAGATTAGAATAGATCACTATCAGATAAAGGATGTTAGATTTTGACAATAATTTTCTTTTGAGATCAGTTTCGGGTTATGTTGTTAGCACAATTAATGCGGTTCATCTCACTGCCCATACTCACAAGTATGCAAGGAGAGATTGAATCAAGACATGTCTCTACATTAACCGTTGAGCATGTATTTACCCTTGAATCATTCCTGGTTCATTGAAATCAAATCCAGATAAAAGTTAGATCCCCTTACCTTATAATCAAACACCATGTTCATTATCCCGAATCATCATACCGATATTCAAAGAAGAAAATCACATGAAACCAAGACAAAAGAATCACTCGATTCTGAATCTTATGATTCCTGATAATCCTTATGGATTTTGCTTGATTTTTCTGTGCTAATTGATGTAACTTCATTCTGAAAATTATGAAAATCATTGGAAAAATCTTAGATGCCTTGAAGATAGTGCAAAATATCATAGCATATCAGTGGGGTACACGTTGTATATATTATAATTAATACCTTAATACACAAGAACGTGATACAAATATGCTTATAGTTTCAAATCTTATAATATTGTCAACTTGAATTACTTGTTTATATGCTTATTACGTATGAATAAAGAGTAATACATGACATGATCCCATATTCTTTGATGTTTATATTGTATCGTTTTTGCTATAAGTTAGCCTGATATGATCCTCTGCTCGTACCTTTGATCAAAAATAGCTTGTGTAAATGATTGTATATATCTATCTTGAAAAGAACAAAAAGATTTGAAGTTTTTAAGTTTATGCATAGTTCAACTTTATTCAGAAAAGCCAAAAATATTTGTACTTAACCTTCCTGAATTGATTTTGAATCCTCTTGATTAAATATTTTTATCTTGTTCGTTATTTGACTTGCAAATCTTCATAATTTGAGTTGAAAGTGTGCGCACATAAGAGTCTCTGCGTACTTGATAAGTGTGCATGAAGTAAACCCTGCGTACTTAACAAGTACGCAAGACTTAAGTCATGCGTACTTTGTAAGTACGCAGGAGTTAAGTCCTGCGTACTTAGTACGTACGCACGACCAATATGTGTTGGGTATAAATACAGGACTTAGAAAATTTTTTAGGGTTTATCACTTTCAAACGTTTTCTCCTGTGATATTCCCTCCGACCATTTTCCTCAAAAATTTCGAGTTTTCCAACCGGATTTTTCATCCCAATCACATTGTCATCTTCGTATTTCATCTCAGTGGTGAGATTATAGGCCAATTCCATCCATCGATTCTTGACATTTGGACCGATTTTTGACTTAGAAAATATTAGGTTAAATCCGATACATTTTGGGGTGAAATGGGGTTGTTTGGGTAACTTATTGACATTAATTTGCTAATACACGCCTAATCGATCCTCTATTCATTCTCTTAGTCATCGTCTGATCCGTCGATTGAAGTTGAACAGTCAATGGGTCGTTCGACTGACCTAGGTCAAAATTGCTCGTAGTGTAGTGTTTTGTGGTGTTAATAATGGTACCATAGGTTGGAATCCCTAATTCCGACCTAGTGGCGACCTAATCAACACACGCTTTGAACGATTTTAAAATTCTGAATTTTTTGCTAAGGGTTGTTCTTGCGCACTTAGCAAGTACGCAAGAAGTAATTCTTGTGTACTTGTTAAGTACGTAAGAGGAAAAACCTACGCACTTGCTAAGTGCGCAGGACCAACACTTAGAAATTTTTTCTAAGTCTGAAAAATTTTTCAAAGTGTAACTACTATACTGTGTCATGTGTGTCTACTTCCAGTGTTATAAGTTGTTCTGAATATGTTTTCTGTGTGTGTTTGCAGGCTATGGCTCGTGCATTCACTGACGAATTCAACCTAGTGGCTAACACGGAACAAGAATGGAAAGGCGCAGCCTTGCAATACAGGGAGATTGTGGATTTTCTCAACAGATCAAGAATAAGTTACGCAATCTCAGCAAACCCAACAGTCTCAAGACCTTACCTGGAGCAATTCTGGGAGACTGCAGAGCACGATTGCACGGTGTCCCCTAATGTCATAAGGGCAACCGTTGACGGTCGGGCTATTGCTATCTCCGAGGATACAATCAGGAGAGTACTGCGGTTCGGAGACCTTGCTACCGACCCGACATCCTATCCAGATTACTACGTGGATGGGTGTTGGAGGCATAGAATGGGTTATGTCGGGGCAAGGGACTATGCTTCTTACAAGAAGATGTGGGTATTGGATCAATGGAATTATTTTGCCCACATCATGATCGTGTGCATCTCATCCAGGAAAGCGGGGAAAGATGCCATGGGTCATGACCTTGCAGCGGCCATGGTGGGCCTGTCTCTCAATCGGGGCTACAACTTCTCTTGCTATATTTTCAAAGCAATTAATGACCAGATAAATACAGCAGAGAGGTTTAGGTTCCTTTTATACCCGAGGTTTGTGCAACTACTGATCAATGATGCACTGCCTAACCTACGCGCTATCGGGGAGAGACTGCAGGTAAAAAGGGTGGACAAGAGAGTCTTTGCACAGTTTTTAAAGCCAGGCAGTGTAGAACCTACCCCTGAGCATACTGAACTCTTCGGCCACCTGATTAATGAAGCATACGTCGCTCCGGAGGACTGGAACTTGTATAGTCCCAACTCGGGACCAGAGATGAGTGATCACTCTAATGAAGAACAAGATGAAGAGAATGAGGATGATGAAGGAGATGTTGGTGGTGCAGAGGAATCCGATTCGGAGGCAACAGAATCAGATTCTTCTGATTCCGATGACGCACCATCACAGGTACATCCGAGAAGGTCGGCACAGGTAACCCTGCCTGAGTCGTCTTCAAAAAGAAAACGATAAAGCTCGATCAGCGAATATGAGCCGGCTTTCGACTCTGACGCTGCTCTACAAAGACGAAGGCGAGAGAAAGCCAACAAGAAAAGGGGAGATAGGCAAGAGGTTGCTATCCCCAGGGTTGAAGAGATTCAGATTGTGCAGCCAGTACAAGTTGAGGCTGCCCGTCCAGAGTCAGAATCTTCCACGCCAGCACGGCAACTGTTTACAAGGAGGAGAAGGCCACTGGTACAAGCAGATGTGGCAGTCACGGCGGTCACATAGGTGATTCCTGTGATGGTGACCCTCCCTACTCCAACCGTCCAGGTGACGGTGACTGCTCCACTTCTCACGGAGTCAGTCACCATCACCCCAACCATAACTCCCATCATTTCATCCCCCATCCCAACACCCACCAAAGAGCCGTCAGGTCAACCCTTCAACTATGATGATTTCTCACAAGGGTTTGACTTTGACACAATCTTCTCCTCTCCCATCCATAATGCCGAAGCCTCATCATCTAGGCATCCTGATCCGAATGAGGCAAGGATCGCTGTGCTAGAGACCCAAGTTGCTGAACTGTTGAAGACCATTCAAAAGTCAAAGGAGGAGTCTGATGCTCAACAAGCACAGATTAATTCCCTGGCCGATGAAGTTAGGATTCTCCACAGCCAGAGAACAGGGACAAATGAGCAATTGAAGAATGTCATGGCACAGAATGAACTGTTAATGAAGACTAAAGAAATGATTCTAGGCCACAGAACTTCACTTGAGCTGAGGATGGACTTGCAGAGAAAAGAGCACGAAGCGATGGTCAAATTAGTTGGTGAACTAACCGCGGAGCTAGGTGCTCAGGGGGAGAAGGAGACAGAGAAAGAGAAAGACAAAGACAAAGACAAAGACAAAGAAAAGAAATCCACCGGTGCCGAGTCTTGTCATCCAGTCGATCTGACTAAGGATGATGATAAAGACAAGGATCCTGAAGTCGGTCCTAGTGGAGGTGAGCACCTAGCTTTGGCGATTGTGCCCATCTCTTCTGTTCCATTGGCTGAGGGGGAGTCTAATCAGCAAGAGGGTGGTGATACCTCAGGTGGTGGTGGCGGAGATAAAGGGAAGTCAGCGGCTGACGTGCTCAAGGACTTATCTGATGATGAGATCCTCTACTTAGAGCCTGACTATTCCAAAGAGGCACAGATCGATGCTCTCCTTAATCTGGAAGAAGGAGAGATTGACTCTGGTGATGACTGGAACGATGATGATGATGATGTGATAATCGAGATTCCCAAGGGCGACGAGGAACTAGAGTACGAGTTAGAGGATGGTGAGATCTTTGAAATACCATCGCTCGAATCTCTACTCGAAACAGACACAGGCTCAGTTGACATGGCAAGTAATGTTGAAGCTACAACTAAAGCCTCCCCAGTCGACCCTACACCTGTGGACCCCGAGGCACCAAAAGAGAAAGACATGCCTTCTGCATCTACAAAGGGTCCAGCTCCCGTGAGGCAAAAGACGTCTATCACAGACAAGCACGGAGCGACAGGTATGATCTTGGCTGTTAGGTTCGAGGAGGACAAGCAGCTGTTCGCCATCAAAAGATCTGGTGGAGTTCAATACTTGAAACCCACCAGTGAGGCGTTCAACTCTTTGCCCAAGTACGACCTTGTGAACCTCGCAAACCGTGACCTGCTGAGTCACTCGAGTAATGCAGTAGCAATGGGTTTGTGGGTTACACTACAGCAGGAAGCAAGATCAGGGAAATTTGAATACCTCAAGCCTCAGGTGCCCAGAAGAGTCAAGGATAAGCACGCTGTGCATCCTGTGACTAAGAAACCCTTAAAGAGATTGGTATACAAGCCAGTGCGATGTGAAACTAAGATTCCCCTGAGCAAGTTACCTCAGGATATTCTTGGTGACATGTGGTACTGGTACGTTGATCCAAAAACGGGCGAGGCTGTGGTTATGGGTAAAGGTAAGTTAGATAGTGGAAACACAGTACCAAAGGAAGTGATCAGGGTTTTTGATGAAGTCTGCTTCATCAATTTCTCTGTGAACGATCTGGAGGTACTAGCAGACAAGTTCTGCATCCACACTGACGAATGGACAAAGCTTCTCTCGGCCAAATACGACAAGTTAATCAAGTTTTGCCTTGATTACAAGAAGAAGATGGAAGCTAAGGAACAAGTGTTGTGAAGACTGAAGAATGAAGACTGAAGACGGTGAAGATCCCGAGCTGTTGTCAAGGGGGAGTTTGTTGATGCGCTTTCCTGTGACAACACTCTGGATAGAGTCTTAGTGTGTATTTCTAATGTCTGTAATTTGTCTTTGTATGTAAGAGTCGTTATGTAATAGTTTATCGAGTTGTATTTACTTTTACATAATGTTTGTTGTTTTTCTGCTAAGTGTTTTGCGCACTTACATGTGCGCAGGAGAAAGCTCCTGCGTACTTAGCAAGTACGCAAGAACACCTCTGCGTACTTGTTAAGTACGCAAGAGCAATTGGTCCTGCGCACTTGCTAAGTGCGCAGGCATCAGGTCTGTATAAATAGGATAGGTTCACAGAAGCTAAGTACGCAGGAACATTTGTTTAGACGAACTCAGTTCTGCTAAGTACGCAGCTTGTATTCTCTCTGTAACCGTCGAGTGTTTATAATACAAAGAACGTTTATTGTGACTCTCGTGTTTGGTTTACTTTGTTTAGTAAGACTCTCCACCTAGTCACGGGTATTCCGCAACCCGGTTTGACTAGTAGACCACTTGCATGTGACGATCCGACACACACGAAGGGACCTTCAGTCTTTGTTGCTGAAGTTTTTGCATGTGAGCAACTATCCTTGCTGTCTCACAGCCTCTGGGGTCCTTGCTTGGATTGTCAAGAGGAAGTTCAGATAGAGACTTCATGTCCTTGCTTGGCATACTGAAGATGGCCTTTCTTGAACATCTCATCTTCTTTCCTCTGACATCTATCAAAGTGTACTCATCCTGAGCAGCATTGTAGGACCAACCGACGAGTGGAAAGTGGGACTGGAGAGGTTTAGCATCAATAATTACATCTTTGCTAGGATTGAAGTGATGTTTGATCACTAGCAACAGATGCCTCCCACTTTCATTCTCAGGCTCATGAGCTTCACCCAGCTCCATCATTCTTTGGAGATCAAAATCTGGAAGCTGCATCACCTCATCAACAGATGTATAGATTTATCATTTTACTTCTTCCCTTCCCCTGAAGACTTCAAACCATTGGTCTTGATTGTTGTAAAACCATACTACAATCTCTCTTGAGTCTTCTGGTGTAGTCGTAGGTTTGGTTTCTTTTTGGGAGGCTGTTGATGAGGAGGAGCTGGGTGAGAGGATTTGGACTCTTTGGGTGAAGAGGAGGGACGTCTAGGAGGGAGAGTGAAAGGATGTTGGACAGAGTAAGGAGTGGATGAGAGAGTATGCTTGGGTTTCTTTTTTTTTTCTTTATGCAGTTTGAGTGTCTACCCTTCTTTTTGAGCCTATCTTCCCCAGTCTCTCTTCCTCTTCCTTCTTTACTTTGATATAGAGGGCTTGTAGGTTCATCAAACTCATGGGACCCAGCCTCTTACCATTCTCACCTCTAGCCTTTACGAAGTCCATTATGACCTTTCTTTCTTCATGGGATCTGACATTAAATGCAATGGTCTTCCTGGTTTTCTGTTTGGCTTTTTCTTCTTCTTTAGCCATTTTCTTATTTGCCAGTTGACCTTGCTGTCCCATGAAAGCTCTGTATATTTCTTTATTTGATAATTTCTCAAGGTAGTCTGCATCCTTACCTTGAGAAATTAGAGCTTCAGTCCACTCCTCTCTCAATTCTTTTGCTAATTCAAAATCAGTGATTCTGAATTTAGCTTCTTCTTTTCTTTTCTCTCCCTTCTTCTTTATTGAATTGTTCCTGCAGCTGAAGAGCTAAAGCTTCATATTCTTTTATTTGAGTGGTTGTAGAAACTTTAACTTTTAATTTATCCAGTTGCCTAGCATGTAACTGGATTTGCTGTTCTTGGAGGAGTATGGCAGCTTTCCTTTCTTGAGCCTTTTTGTGCTGAGCCATCTCCTCCTCTTCTCTTTCTCTTCTTCTCTTCTCCTTTTCTTTCTTCTCTTTCTCTATATTCTCTTCTTCAGTCATGATGCCCTTTCCTTTATCTTTGTTAGATGCCTCTGCTTCAGCTTCATGGATCACAACAGTAGATGTGAGAGATGCTGTTGAGACCTCAGCTTTAGCTTCATTGGTAATTTGAGGAACAGACAAAAGGGAAGGAACTTCTTTATTTTCATCCATCTCCCATTCCTTTCCAGATTCAGCCTTATATCTCTTTAATCTTCTGTTCAGCCATTCTTTTTTATTCTTCTTCTGTGTTTAATTTGACAGTTAGAGAAGAAGGAAGGGATAGGACTGAATCAGAGTCATCCATTGCAATCCATCCTTCCTTCTCAAGAAATTTTTTAACAATTTGGATCATTTCTTGGCTTCTTCTTGAGTTGATGTTGCAGATATGTGATTTGAGCTCAAATACTTTGTAGAGGAAATCTGGGTTGAGGAGAAGAATTTCTTGAATGTCGTTGATGATAAAGGATGAACCATCACACAAAAGAAATTTGAAGCCTGATGGCTCAAGTTCTGACCATCCATACACCTCCAATCCCCTGACAACTTCATTGTACAAGAATCTTCTCAAGCATAGAACTTGTTCTTCTATCAAAGCCCTGCTCCTTATCAAATCAAATCTTTGAGCTTGTCTTTGTTCAGCTGCTCTTGAAGACTCTGTAATGTTTGGAGACATTTCATCTTCCATAAAGGCATGAAATGCAGAAAGACCTTTGGCTATTTGTTTCTGATTCTTATGTTTAGGATAAGCCACCATGTTTGCTTCTTCTAGAAACCACTCAAACCAGGGCATGTTGTCTTCCATCAGGTCATAGAATCTTTCAATGGCAAGTTCGGCAGGAAGATCAGTTGAATTATTGATGCATTTTGTGAGATAGAGATCCAAGATGTGAAAGGGATTTAGATTATTCCAGTTGAACTCTTCAATTTTACCAGATTCCCATCCAATCCAAAATCTTTCTGATAGACCATCATATCCCCAAGATAGAATTGAGTTAAATTCCGGATTTTGTGCAATTAATGGGAAATGAGGGGATATGACATGTCTTGAGATGTTGGCTGCAGCTGGAAGTATATTGACTGAGTGAGGCACATCTTCATCTTCATTGTTTATCTTCATCTCCTTAGGAAACACTTCATCTACAGCCCTGGCAACTAACTTCAGTAATCAGAGATCTCTTCCTCTTCATCTTCTAAGTCTGGCAAGTCAAGAACTTGAACAAAAGTGGGCTTGAATAGTGTACTTTGAAAGCCTGCCTGCTCTTGAATCCATTCATCAAGACTATCTCTGTCATCTTCAACAGTAACTATCTCCTCCTTTTTGGTTGCATCAGTGCATAGGGTTTGGTCTATTTGGGTTCCCACTGATACAAGGGAAGGAGAAGTCACACTTGGGCATTGATGGGCTTCATGCATAGAGACTTGGTGTCTTAATTTGGACACTTCAGCCTCTAGTATGGCTACATTGGCCGTCAATTCCAATTTTTTAAGTTCCAGTATGTGCTCCTCCACAGTTGTGGAATCCTTGGAACTAGATGGGGCCTTAGGCCTAGCCTCTGCATCCCCATCACCCTAGTTTTCTTGGCGCCTGGGATTCCTCTCGGTGAAGAGTGTTTCAAAAGAAACATCCTCACTGTGAGTTTCCATGGTTGGGGACTTAGTGATGTTATCACTGTCCTCCTGGTCAATTGATGGACCAGTAGTAGTGATAGCCCCTTCCACATTCACTTTATCATCATTCCCAGAGTGAACCTTCTCAGGTGATGAACTTGGGCTGGGTACTTTGGTAACCAAGTAAATCAGTACCTTCGAGATAGTGGCAGTTGGAGAAGGTACATCATCTTGACTAGGTGCCTCTACACTTAAGTTCAGTGAAGAAATAGAGAGAGAGGGCTCAGAGGGTTGTTCTATGGATTCGGGATGTGATCATGATCCTAATAGAGGGACTTCCAAGGATGTCTCCCTAATGATGTGGCTATCCCTTTTGATATTCTCATCGGAATGTTGGGATTCTGAATGAGGGCTTTTGGGTTGGGATTGGGCCTGAGAGACAAGAATATAAGTAGTCTTCATGCTCTTTCTCTTTCGGGTATAGCTTGCCTCAACCGGGGCCCTGTGTTCCAGTTGGGCTTGAAGAACTTGGGTAAGTATTTGTTGTGCATGTGCACCCTCAATAGGCTGCACAGGGGTTTGATCAAGGGAGACTGTTTTATGTTCAGGATGTGAAGTGGAGGGTATGGGATCAGTATCAGCTGGGACTACTGAACTGTCACCCTGGGGGCTTTGTATGTTCAACATTGTAGATAACAATGGAACATTGACCCCTGAGAACTTTTTGGAAACTGTTCTTATACTTTGAAAAATGTTATTTTTATGACCCAACATCAAGTAGATTCTTGCAGGTTTTGAAAGATCTTTTAGTTCATGATTAAAAACGTCCTACAAGAACCGTTGGTACATAAAAACCTTGCCCTGTGACCATACCATGAAAGGCGGAGGCAAGAGCATAACTGAGTTGATGACATCCACTCCTCTTCTGAGAGATACATTTTAAAAGAGTGTGACATAAGAACTTCCAAGGAATGCCCATCAGTGTCGTCTCAATCGTGTAATCGTCCTGATTTCCAGTGTACCTATGGATACAAAGGACCTCATGTATTCATTCTTTGTATATGAGTTGGCGGCACCCTCATCTTGAAGTTTGAGATGTTTTTTGAGAGTGGCTTCTGTGATGGTGATGTCTTTTCCGTGTATCGTGGCTTTTATTTGGGGAGTCCTCTATTCGGTAGAGTAGACGGTCGAGTTGCAGAAATCCTCCATGTGAGGTATATAGATTGTTGGGTTGACAGTGAGTGCAAAGTGGATTTTCGATCGACATAGGAAGTCAATCATGTCGTCGAACCTTTCGGATTTCTTCCCTTTGACAAGATATGTCGTTATATTATGATAGGTTGAGAACTTATCATCACGATTGTTGATGTCGACTTCTGCCATTATGGTTAGATTTGGAGGGAAAGAGGAAGCTTTTGAAAGGTGGTTAAGTATGGGAAAGCTTTGAATGCTTGAGAGAAAATGGTGAGGGTTAGGTCGGAATTGATTGTGAAGTGGTGAAGAATGAATTTTGATTTGTGTTATAACGGCAAAAGAGGGAAAAAGAAAAATTACTTGTACAGTACAACCCATTTACTTTTCATTGTTTTACAGCTGTAACACACTGTAGCAGTCATGGTAAAGACTGAAAGTAGTTTTTACTGCGGGTTAAAGTTAATTTGGACTTACTTTACCCATCAGCAGCGAACTTGGTTGCTGCGGATGGTTAAGCCTATCAACTGCAAACTTGGTTGCTGCTGATGGATAAGTCTTTCAACAGCAAACTCGATTACTGCTGATGGATGTAATGGTCCGCAGCAAAAATCTTGCTGCTAATTGCCTTAAAGCTATCTGCAGGAAACTTGTTCCTGCTGATAACTTAAGGCAGTCAGTGGTAAATTTTTTGTTGCTGATGATTAAACCTGTCAGCAGCAAAAATGTTTGCTGCTGACTGTTAACTTTTTATTTACAACAAAAGACAAACACATTTTATTCAAAAAAATATTTGGAGACAAATTTTAATCAAAGTTCATCATGCCAATTGATTCAACTAAATATCTAAATCTAGCTTCATCAAAAGGTTTTGTAAACAAGTCAGCATATTGCTCATAGGTATGAACTTTGGTTAAAATAATTCTCTTATTCTCAGCTTGATCTTTTATGAAGTGATACCTGATGTCAATGTGCTTTGTCTTGGAGTGCTACACCGGATTGTTTGTAATTGATATAACACTCATGTTGTCAATGTGAATGGGAGTTGCCATGAAAGTCATCCCATAATCCAGCATTTGATTTTGTATCCAGATGACTTGTGCAAAGCAACTTGAAGCTGCAATGTATTCTGCTTCTGTTATAGAAGTTGATACACATGTTTGCTTTTTGAACTGCCATGAAATCAGTCTTCCTACCAGAAACTGACATCCCCCTGATGTGGACTTCTTTTCCAAGTTGCATCCTCCATAGTCACTGTCAGTGTATGCATACAAATTGAACTTGTCATTTTTAGAATACCATAGCCCAAGTCTTGGGGCTCCCTTTAGGTATCTAAAAATTCTCTTTACAGCTTGAAGATGTGTATTCTATGGAGCTGCTTGGAATCTTGCACAAATGCATACTGCAAACATGATATCTGGCCTTGAGGCAGTTAGATACATGAGTAATCCTATCATTGCATGGTATTGATGTTGATACAGGAGTTGATGGTGCACTTGCATAGGAGTTCTTGCAGCAGAGCAGTCAACCAGCTTGAATCTTTCCAAAATGCTCTTGACATATTTGGATTGGCTGATGAATATTCCATTTGGAACTTGTTTGACTTGGAGACCCAAGAAGAAATTTAGTTCACCCCTTGAACTCATTTCAAACTTTGAGTGCATCAGGACCTCAAAGTCTTTACACAGCTTCTTCCTTGTTGATCTAATGATGATGTCATCAACATAGATTTGTACAAGTAGTATTTCTCCCTCTTCATCTTTGATAAACAAGGTCTGATCAATAACACCTCTTCTAAAATTGTTGCTGAGTAGATATCCGGACAAAGTTTCATACCATGCTCTTGGAGCTTGATGTAAGCCATAGAGAGCTTTGTCTAGTTTGAACACTTTGTCAAGATGAGCAGGATCTGCAAAGCCTGGTGGCTGTCTGACATAGACTTCCTCACCAATCTTCCCAAACATATAGGCACTCTTGACATCCATTTGATAAACAGTAAAGCTCTTGGATGCAGCATAAGCTAAAAAGATTCGGATGGCCTCCAGTCTGGCAACAGGAGCAAAGACTTCATAAGAGTCAACTCCCTCTTCCTGAGTGTAGCCCTGAGCTACAAGTCTGGCTTTGTTCTTGACTATAATGCCTCTCTCATCTTGCTTGTTCCTAAATAACCATTTTATGCCAATAGCAGTTGACCAGGTGGAAGATCAACCAGTGTCCACACTTCTTGTCTTTTGAATTGCAGCAACTCTTCCTACATTGCTTCAATCCAACTACAATGTTTCAAAGCTTCATCTATCTTTTTTGGTTCTACTTGAGATAGAAAGCACGAATACAGACATATATTGGCCTCATGATTTTTGCTTCTTGTTTGAACTCCTTGCTGAACTTGGCCAATTATATTTTCCAATGGATGTTCTTTATTAATTCTCAGTGCTGGAACAACATCCAACTGTATTCCTTGCTCAAGATTGCTTTGATTTTGATCAGGAAGATCTTCATTCACTGTGGAGGAGTCTTCAATATCACAATAGCATCCGCAGCAGATGCTTCTACTCCAACAGTATCTTCTTGATCAGCAGCAGATGCCTCTACTCCATCGGTGGAGATGTCATGAGTATCGACTACATTTTGATTTTCCTGCTCAGAGAAACGGCTGCTTGTGACATTTGATAGGCTGGTTCTTGCTTCACCGGCTTCAATAGCTTCCACAACATATGGAGGATCAATGGATGGTCTTTTGATTCTTATAGAGGGACTATTGAATTCCAATCTGTAATCAGTTGATGATGTGGAAGCCGGTTCTTTGGAAGATGTAGACTCCATGTTTGAGAAGATGATGGGCTCAAATACTTGGGAGAAGGAGTCTATATCAAAGAGCCAGTATGGTCCTTTACCCTTTTCACAAGCAATGTGTTCCCTACATTCCACATTTGCTGATTCTTCCACAATTCTTGTTCTTTAGTTGAATACTATGTAGGCCTTGGATTGAGAGGAATAGCCCATAAAGTATCCTTCATCTGATTTGGCACCAAATTTAGGAAGAACCCCATGTGTGATGAGAATGGTACATGGACATCCAAAGGGTTTTAGAAATCCAATGTAGGGAACTCTTTTGAACCATAGTTCATAAGGTGTTTTGTTGAAAGGCTTGACAATGAGAACTCTATTCTGCACATAACAAGTTGTGCTTACTGCTTCTGCCCAGAATGTGAGAGGCAGTTTTGAGTCAGCCAACATTGATCTTGATGATTCAATTAGAGTTATGTTTCTCCTTTCAGCAACCCCATTTTGTTGAGGAGTTATTGGAGCACTTCATTGTCTTTCTATGCCCTTGCTCTCACAAAAGCAGTTCAAAGTGTGGTTTTTGAACTCTGTACCTTGATCACACCTTATGACTTTGACTTTTTGATTGCTTTGATTCTCTACCCTAAGAATGTAGGATTTGAGAATCTCAGCAGTTTCATCTTTTGTTCTCAAGAAGTATACCCATGAGAATCTGGTATAGTCATCAGTTATCACCAGACAGCATGACTTCTTGCCCATTGAATTGACATTTGTAGGACCAAAAAGATCCATATGTAGCAGTTGTAGTGGAGTGTCATTTGTATTCAATGTCTTGGGATAGTGAGAACTCTTGTGTTGCTTCCCCTTCAGGCATGCTATGTGAAAGCGTGTGTGAATATAGTATATAAAAATATAAATAAATATATTTTTAGATTAATTGATTTCACGAGATCAGGTTTTAAATTTATAAAGTAAAATGATAATTACGTTAACTTAAAACACACACAATAGGCAAGTGTATCTATCGCAGCGTAATATAGTTAGGTAAGAACCAAGTATAGAACCAATGGACACGGTCGAGTTCCAATACTCAACTTTTGTTATCGTTTAGCCAGATTAATTAGTAGGTGGGTTTTGTATGCTTGTGAAGCAGAAAAGTAAATGACGGTAAAGTAAATAACATAAAAGTAAAAATGTGCGTGAAGTGTGTAACAGAAATGTAACTAGCAGAATAGTAAATAGCAGAAAAGTAAATAAAGCGAAAATGATCAGATTACGAGATGTATTGCTTCGGGATTCGAATCAGCTTGGTACGTGATAATGTTAAGTTAACTAATTCAGTGGTATGACTACCACAAACTTGTGACCCGGGTCACTGCTAGAGCCTCGTTCTCACGACATTTGATTTGCAAATTATAATCTTTAAAAAGTGGTAGTGCCTCCCGTTAGGGAAAACATTTACCCTCAACCCATCGAATGGTCATCTCCGGGTTGGATAAAGACGTCGGACTCAAAATGCTTTATATTAAGTTAAATAGGTGATTATATTTTGCTCACTAGGAGGCGTTGTAACAATAGGACCAAGTATAAAGACGTACCGTTCCCAACATGAGTTACCAATTCTTGGTCGCATAATAATCTTGTATAAAGACGTATGATCTGAGAAGTATAGACCAAGCATTGGCTTATCAATATCTGCTCGTATAAAAACGTACGAGTTTCAAAGGAAGTTTGATTAAAAAGGGTTTTACGATCTTACTCTTTAAAATCAAGACACTCACAAATATAAAGACGGATTTAGACAATAATAAAAGCCCATCAAAAGATGGTTTTTGAGGACGAATTAGTTAAAGACATAAACATACCACTTCATTAATAAGTTAAACATTGACATGCACCAAACATCATCCTCACCCTAGCAATACAAAGATGTTTTAGCCACGAATGGCCATAACGACTAGCGTAATGATGAGTTTTGTAGGATCCCCTATTGTGGAACAAGGAGGAAGAGCCCCTCTACTCTCTACTCTAACTAAGAGAATGCTCTCTTCGTGAGTGTAATTTCTCTCTGGATTGGTGTGTGGAATGAAGAACCCAAGCCTCCTATTTATAGGCCTCAAAATATGCAATGCATGGTCGTGCAAAGGCCAGGGAATCAAACAGGGCACAGAGGACATGGTACCGGGCCATGGGGAGCAGATATGGGCAAAGCACGACCGTGCATTGGGATGCACGACCGTGCAACCCACCTTTTCTCCCCAGCTTTGTCTTGTAGCTTCTTGTTGACTATTGTTGACCAATTTTGACTTCTTGGGGGTCAATGCTCCGGGAATGAACCTTCTAGAAGCTTGAATTTTTGGTGTTCTTGATAGGATTTAGCTTGATTTGTATTTTTAACATCGAATAACTTGCAATTATCAAATATTTGTATTTTAAGCACAAATTGCAAGGTTATTATTCAATTTAGTACCATAATGCGGGATTATTATGTATGTAAAATATGTATAAATTATGACATATCATAACACCCCACACTTAAACTTTGTTTGTCCTCAAGCAAACTCATGCATGATCACACCCATAACTAAAAACTTTACAATGGTAATGAAATTTCAACTAGTGTTGACGCCGGGATAACTCTTGAGTTGCTTATTCTATTTTTGTGTTTTTCTTGTTTTAAGATGATGGAATCCATGACAAGCCTACTAGAACATTGATTATGAAAAAACTCCTCACTACTCACAATGTTCACTCAACTCTAGGGTTATATATATGAATAAAGTAAGCTAAGTGGGACACTCGAGTTCGAATTGAATTATGCAATGGTCATAAGCTTGTATGCAAAACAAGTCTCCACCAATTAACTAAGTAGTATGCATGAATCAAGAGGACTTTAAAGGGTTTTAATGTGGCTAAAGTAAAACTAAGGGTGAAAATGAAAATCTTTTTGAATTTTTAGGGGTTTTAAAGGGTTTTGAAGGGCTGCAGCTATCGCGAAACACTCAGCTACGGCCTCATGGCTTAAAATGGTAAATACTAAAAGTTCCCTCTACAGTACTCAGATCGTGAGGGTATAACTAATCTGAGGGCTCGTTTATGGTCAGATTGCCAAGACCAAGATCTCTCATCAGGTTCAACTCATCCCTTATTGCGTAATACACATTACTGCTTTTTCGTACGGGTCCTTCGGCTAGTCGCCTAACAGCACCTACTTCCATTAGGTATGTATACTCGCTTTGGGAATGAGTTTGATTCTTGCTGCACTTTCCATCGTGGCTCCAGTTGCCACACTTTCTACATCTGTCGTATCTTTTGGCTCCTCTTTTGGCGGCACTTTTTGACAAACCGCAAAATGGTGGCAATTGTTCTTGCTTTCGGCACCATTTTCTTTCATCACTAGTTGCTTCAAAAATATTTTCTCGGAGTTCGGTTGGTAATCCAGGCTTTGCAAAATGAAGGCAGGAAAGCAAATTGAAATCAAAAGAATGCATGTCCAGTTCTTTTAGGTCTCCTGGTAAAAGACCAACTTTTTTTTATATCAAGACAACTTCTTTAGCATTCCTCCTTTCTCAATTTCCTTGAAATAATATTTCCTTGAATTTTCCTGCAGATAGTTCGGATAATTTCCTAATGCATCCACCATTTATATATTTCAATTCTTCTGAGTAGGGCAGTTTCTTTCCAAAATTTTCCCGATAAACTTGTAATGATAACATAAGATAATTTTCCCATTTCGAAGACAGTTAGCCAATAATCGGTGCTTGCGAAAAGCTGGTTGGGTGATAAGTATTAAAAGAAAAGACTAAAGCTCAGAGGGCTATCTAGGCGGATAATATTTTTGTGGTTTTTGGGATAATAAGGGTGATAACGATCCTAGGTGCCTCAATCATTTTCATACTTTCACTAGTTCATGGTCTTGATATGTATAAGTCATACAAGTTCTAATTATGCATAAAATTCAATCGAATAAACACTCAATATACCAAACGAAAGAGCATACAAAAATAATGATAATAATGCTCATGAAAAGGCTCAGATTATTCTCACATGGAAATGGATGGGATAGGGTTTAGTGATTTGTTATGCATAATTTTTGTTTGTTTCTACTTGCCATGTCTTCATTTTATTTAATTAGGTGCAAACTCCAAGAGGTTTTGTTTAAAAAGGGTTTAAATATTTTTTTTGAAAATTTTTGGGTTTTATAAAAGGTAAGTTTTTGTAATGTTTTAGTCAAATGGGTAGAAAATAACAAGTTAAATTTTACTACTTTGAGGTTAACAGTCCTGAATCTCTAATTCCTCACCCCACACTTAAAACTGTGCATTGCCCTCAATATACAAATGCTTGTAATGAATTGCTATGCAAGAATTTAAATGCATGGAGTTTTAAGAGAAAATAAACTGGTACTCCCCCGATCAATTCGGTGTATAACCTAAGGCCAAAGCTTATTGTTGTTGTCAGGCTGTGCCTATCAGCTTCTTGTCAACGTGTTGCTTCAAAGACTTCATCGAATTTCTCCAAAATTTGATGTGGCTTCTGGCTCCAGGCTCGTAGAGTTGGAGTGTAACTCCTCAAAGTAGAGAGATGGTCTGGTGATGTTATTCTACCTGAAACATAAAAGAAAACATAAAAACAAACAAGAAAAATAAAAGGTAGTAGTTAAGCTACTAAGGTCCTAATATCGAGAAGGCATACCTAGGGGCTGAATGAATTAGAAACTTAAATTTCGAGAAACCAAACCTGAGGTCCATGCTTTCTGCCGTATACACCAACTTCTCAATTTATTCATGATCATCGGGTTGCCTCCCGGAAGCGATACGTTTATTTATGGGTCTTTAGCCCGACCCGTACGTGTTGCATCAGTCTTTTTTCAGGTGGGAGTGAACAACCTCCCCTGTGTCTCATGCTTCTTCGTTCAGTTTCGGTAATTTATCGAAATACTCATCGATCCAGTTAGTGTTATCAAGATCTTTGGTGAGATCTATTGCTGTAAGATCCGGTGCCTTTGGCTTGGTAAGATCAGGTGCTTTTCATTTTTTCAAGTCCCTAGCTTTCTTTAGTTGATAGTCCAGATTGGAGTCGATAAAGTGAGATATTTCAAGCAGATCACTTGACATGCATTCATATCCTCCGATATTGTAGATTACTGGTTGTTTACCAATACGGAGCGTTAAAATTCCTTCATTCATCTCGATGATGGCTCTGGCGGTGGCTAAGAATGGGCGACCCAAGATTAGTGGTACGGAGAAATCTTGTCCCATTTCTAAAACCATAAAGTCGGCAGGGAAGACAAACTTGCCAACTTTCACCAATAAATTCTCCATGACTCCTACAGGTGTTTTGACCGATCCATCTGCGAGTTCAATGGTTGCAATAACAAGTCGCGGTTGCCCAATGTCGAGCTTTTGAAACATAGTGTAGGGCATGTGGATCCTCATCGGGTAATCCGTTAAATGTGCATGATGACTGGATCATGTGGATGACATGAGATTTGATCTCAAAGTTGTTAGCGTCGATGGTTGGTCTTGTGATACTAGACCCCAACGCATCTAGTGACGGTCTTGCAAATTCGGCGATAGTGCGGTTTTCTACGGCCATTTTTCTAGCACGGTTTTCTCGAACTCGGTGGTGAAAAAAACTTTCAAGTTCTGATAAAGGTTGATATAAACCAATAGTATAACTTTGGATCATACACTACCTGCAACAAAGTCTGAAAGAAAAGTAGAAGGAAAATAAAACGATAATTCGTTAACTTGAATTTTTCTTGAAATCACCGTGTCCCCGGCAAAGGCGCCAAAAATTTGATAGCGTGTGTGAATATAGTATATAAAAATATAAATAAATATATTTTTAGATTAATTGATTTCACGAGATCAGGTTTTAAGTTTATAAAGTAAAATGATAATTACGTTAACTTAAAACACACACGATAGGCAAGTATACCTATCGCAGCGTAATATAGTTAGGTAAGAACCAAGTATCGAACCAATGGACACGGTCGAGTTCCAATACTCAACTTTTGTTATCGTTTAGTCGGATTAATTAGTATGTGGGTTTTGTATGCTTGTGAAGCAGAAAAGTAAATAACGGTAAAGTAAATAACATAAAAGTAAAAATGTGCGTGAAGTGTGTAACAGAAATGTAACTAGCAGAATAGTAAATAGCAGAAAAATAAATAAAGCAAAAATGATCAGATTACGAGATGTATTGCTTCGGGATTCGAATCAGCTTGGTAAGTGATAATGTTAAGTTAACTAATTCAGTAGTATGACTACTACAAACTTGTGACCCTGGTCACCGCTAGAGCCTCGTCCTCACGACATTTGATTTGCAAATTATAATCTTTAAAAATTAATAGTGCCTCCCGTTAGGGATAATATTTATCCTCAACCCATCGAATGGTCATCTCCGGGTTGGATAAAGACGTCGGACTCAAAATGCTTTATATTAAATTAAATAGGTGATTATATTTTGCTCACCGGGAGGCGGTGTAACAATGGGACCAATTATAAAGACGTACTATTCCCAACATGAGTTTACCAATCTTGGTCGCATAATAATCTCGTATAAAGACGTACGATCTTAGAAGTATAGACCAAGCCTTGGCTTATCAATCTCTACTCGTATAAATACTTACGAGTTTCAAAGGAAGTTTGATTAAAAAGGGTTTTACGATCTTACTCTTTAAAATCAAGACACTCACAAATATAAAGACGGATTTAGACAATAATAAAAGCCCATCAAAAGATGATTTTTTACGACGAATTAGTTAAAGACATAAACATACCACTTCATTAATAAGTTAAACATTTACATGCACCAAACATCATCTTCACCCAAGCAATACAAAGAATTTTTATCCCCGAATCGCCATAACGACTAACGTAATGATGAGTTTCATAGGCTCCCCTATTGTGGAACAAGGAGGAAGAGCCCCTCTACTCTCTACTCTAACTATGAGAATGCTCTCTTCTTGAGTGTAATTTCTCTCTGGATTGGTGTGTGGAATGAAGAACCCAAGCCTCCTATTTATAGGCCTCAAAATGTGCAATGCACGGCCGTACATTGGGTTGCACGGTCGTGCAAAGGCTAGGGAATCAAACAGGGCACAGAGGACACGGTACCGGGCCATGGGGAGCAGAGATAGGCAATGCACGACCGTGCATTGGGATACATGGCCGTGCAACCTCCCTTTTCTCCAGAGCTTTGTCTTGTAGCTTTTGTTGACTATTGTTGACCAATTTTGACTTCTTGGGGGTCAATGCTCCGGAATGAACCTTCTAGAAGCTTGAATTCTTGGTGTTCTTGATAGGATTTAGCTTGATTTGTATTTTTAACACCGAATAACCTGCAATTCTCAAATATTTGTATTTTAAGCAAAAATTGCAAGGTTATTATTCAATTTAGTACCATAATGCGGGATTATTATGTTTGTAAAATATGTATAAATGATGACATATCACTATGAAATAATCTTCAAGTTGGAATTCCTTGTAAGGAAGACCTCTGACAAGATTTCCCTTCACCAACTTGTTGATGGTTTTTACATTAACATGGGTTAATCTTCTATGCCAGAGAGCTGATTCATCAACTGATGCCTTGGACAGACAACAAGATACACTGCCAGATCCAGAGCTTTGTCTTGTAGCTTTTGTTGACTATTGTTGACCAACTTTGACTTCTTGGGGGTCAATGCTCCGGAATGAACCTTCTAGAAGCTTGAATTCTTGGTGTTCTTGATAGGATTTAGCTTGATTTGTATTTTTAACACCGAATAACCTGCAATTCTCAAATATTTGTATTTTAAGCAAAAATTGCAAGGTTATTATTCAATTTAGTACCATAATGCGGGATTATTATGTTTGTAAAATATGTATAAATTATGACATATCACTATGAAATAATCTTCAAGTTGGAATTCCTTGTAAGGAAGACCTCTGACAAGATTTCCCTTCACCAACTTGTTGATGGTTTTTACATTAACATGGGATAATCTTCTATGCCAGAGAGCTGATTCATCAACTGATGCCTTGGACAGACAACATACACTGCCAGATGGAGTGACCTCATTCATGTCAAGCACATATAGGTTGTCTTTTCTTCGGGCAGTTAATAAAATCTTCTCTGGAGGAGGTTTGCTTAACCCAGGGGAGAGCACAAAGCATTCTTTGTCTGTGAAAAGCATCCAATGCTTTTGAACACAGATCTGAGACACACTCATGAGATTGAATTCCAATTCTTTGACAAAGTTTACCCTTTCAATAATCATTCTTTCATTGGACACAGTTCCTTGTCCAGTTATAGATCTTCCTTTGAATCACTCCCAAAAACAGCATATCCTCCAATTAAATGTCTGAAATTGGAGAGGATGGACCTGTTGCCAGTCATGTGCCTGGAACAACCACTGTCTACAACCCAGGTGTTATCCTTGTGACCTGGTTGTCCCTGCACATGAGAGAGATCTAGTTAGAGGGAGGAACCCAAGAACTTACAGACTTGGGAGAGAGTGTCTTTGGACCAATAGCATCAGTATGCTTGCATTCAATGGACCCAATGATGATGCTTTGAGAGATCGAAGCTGTGGACTTGGCTTTCCATTGTTGGGATCGTTTTCCAGATCTTTTTACTCTGTCAGCAGCTGATGTTGCTTTGGCTGCTGATGGTTTTGATTGATCAGCAGCAAACTTTGCTGCTGAACACTTTGGCTTATCAGCAGCAAGCTTGGTTGCTGCTATGGATTTACATGATCATTAGCAGACTTGGTTACTACTAAAGGCTTGGTTCTTGGCTTCTTTAGCTTCACATGATCAGCAGCATTTTTGCTGGCTGCTGATGGTTCAACAGATACATGCTTCTCCTGCTTTACCTTTCTATTAAAAGTGGGTTTCTCTGTGGGAGTTCTTCTATAGATTGGCTTCTATTTTGGAGTAGCTTGAACTGCCATGGAGGCTGGTTAAAAGATCTGGTTGAAATGATTGAATTTACAATCTGTAGCAAAGTGGTCTGATTCACCACATATGATGCAGGATTGTTGAGGTTTTTGAAGCTACTTTCTTGGAGGAGAGAGAGACTTTCTGAACTGAGTTGTCTTGGCTTCATAACTTCTTATCTACTTGTTTTTGTTTGTCTTCTCAAAAGCATTCTGCTTGAGGTTTCTTTGGTGCTGAAGGTAGTAGAAGCATGTGCTGGTAGTGTGATTGTATTTGCCATAAACAAAACAGGATTTAGCTGATTTATCCCTTTGAAAGTATACATAATCTTTTCTTTTGAATAGATCTTTTAAGTTCTAGGGATGAGATTTGTTATGTTCAAAAGTGGCTTCCTCCAATGTTTTCTGAACATATGGAGGTCTCTCTCCAGGTGCATGACAAATGTCAAACACCTTCCTGGGTTGATTGGATTTTGATTGGAGATTGGTGGACGTTGAAGATTGTCCCTTTTCAATATTTAACTTTCTTCCTTCTGGAGGATAGCAAATTTTGATTTGTTTGGTGGGTGGAGGTATTGGTATTGAGGGAATGAAGGGGCTTGGTCCGTTGTTTTGGATCACTTTGCCAGACTTGGTGGTTTGGAGAATTACTTCATTTGTGGGAAGTAATGAGCTTCACTTGTTTCAGTTAAGTCTGAGCATGTGGACTCCGACTCAGATGAGGTAGTGCATTCTTGCACAAATGGTTCTTCCTTTGAAGGATCAAGATCTCGGTTTTCCAGGTCAAGATTAGAGAGATTGAAGTTTGGTTCATGGATGGCTACATAGTCAGCATGTGGTGCAATAGTTTTGTACTGGTCAGCATGGTACCCCAGACCAGTCTTTACTTTGTCATGAACTTAGACATCTAAAAGTCTTTGCAGCTTTTTGGATGAAAATTCATATTTCTCAGCATGAACCTTATGTTCTGCCAATTCTGCTCTGGTAGCTTTTAACTTAACCAATAGATCATCAATCTGAGTTTCAAGATTTGTTTGTTCATGTTTTAATGATGAAATCTCTTTCTTTAGGCAGTTAATCTTTTCTTTATAACTGTTTTCAACCTTTTTAAATTCATATTTCATTTAGTGAAACTCTTCATTTTGATCTATAAGGTTTTGGTTATGCTTTATGTAACCTAGAACCTTATCAATACAAGCTTGAGAACAGAGGTGTTCATATACCTGAGGTGGTATCTCTGTAGTGTCTGCCATAAGTGCTTGGTTATTGGCAGGAAGATCCTCATACTGAAAGCTCCAGTCAAACTCAGTTGTTCCAACAGCTGCACAGGCTGCAGTCTGAGCATGAGGGGTGTTGCCTTGATTTGCTTAGCCTTAATGAGCTTGTCTTGGCTGAGCAGCAGCTAGATTTTCATTTGGTGCCTTGCATTCTCTGGGAAAGTGACCAAGTTGGTTGCAGTTGTAACATCTAAGCTTGCTCTTGTCCAACCCTACTCTAGTGTTAGAGTTGCTGCTTGGAATGGGTCTTCCAGCTCTAGAGTAGAACCGTTTAGCTCTGAGAGAGAACATGGCATAAGAGTGTTGTATGTCCATTTCTTCTAAATCGTCTGGATGGAAACACTCCAGATCTTCTTTGATATATGACATGTTACTTGGGTTCTCAGAAACAAAGCAGCAGAAGTAGTTTGAGGTGGGGCTTCAAGGAGAAATGGTGAGTTATTTGATTGTGAGTTTGGAGTTTGAGGATGGGTAACAATGGGAGGATAGTAGTTGCTAGAACTAGGAACTGAATGGTCAGAGTGTAGTGCTGAAAAAGTGGTGGTGGATGAAGAGGCTGTTGAATAACCTGAGCTTCACTCTTTGGCTTGAATCATTTCTAATTCATAAGTTTTCAGCATGCCAAACAGCTCAGTCATCTGCATAGTCTTTAGATTTTCTGTTCTTCTGATTGACACTGTGTAGAGTGTCCAGCAGCTTGGCAGAGATTTGATAAACTTTTTGAGAATGTCTTCATTCTCTAGCTTCACTTTAGAGCATTGGAGCTCTCCCACAAGATAGGTGTAACTGTTGCACAGAACAGTAAGGGACTCACATTCCTTCTTGACAAAATTTTCATATTGTTGCTTCAAGATATCTCTTCTATTTTCCTTCACTTCTTATGACCCAGCAAACATCTTCTAAAGAGCTTCCCATAGCTCCTTAGCAGTCTTGTATTCTCTGAAGTTGTGGAAAACTTTGTTTGGCAAGCACATCTTAATGGCTCCCAAAGCTTTAAAATCTACCTCCATCTTCTTGATGTCTTCCTCTGAGTACTTTGAAGCTTCTTTAGGTACTGATGGACCTCCGGAATCAGCAGAGGCCACCATGGGTACATATGGACCATCTTTTATGGAATATCATTGATATCAGAAGAAGCTTTTCATCATGTTCTTCTACATATCATAGTCTTCTCCATACACCAGTCTTGGTGGTCTGTTGATGCTTCCATTATCATCGAAACCATTGTTTTGTGTCATTTCTAAGTAAGTGTTGTTTATCAAAGAGATAGTAATGAACAGAACCAGAGAGTGATTAAACAAGTGTGAGTTTGTTTAATCTGAGATCCAAAGCTTTGATACCACTTGTAGGATCGGTGATTACAAGATGGTTCTTGTTCTAGTTGAGATTAGCGGAAATAATCACAACTATGCAGTGTAAACAGGCAAACAAAGCTAATATTGATAAATGCAAAGTGTAGTAATCTTCAATGTTTATAAGATTACAGAGAAAACTCTAAGGAAGAACACTTGTACAAATGAAGATACAATCCATATAAAGGAACTTAGAATCAAGACAGACCCTTGATTCTAAGGATCAGATCAAACACAAGCCGTTGATCTTTGACAGTTACAAGTTGCAATACAATTGGTAGACAACTAAAAGACAAGCTGTTGCAAACAGTTCTGTTCAGGTCAAAAGTCTTCTTAGGAATATTTGCATGAGACTTCTGAAGTGGTAGCTTTGTCTTTAAACATCTGCACCAATAACATTCCTTCTGCTGATAGGTGTGTCAGTGTTGCAGCAGAGGTGTCAGTAGCAAAGTCAAAGCTGCTGATGATTTGCCTATCAGCAGCATCAAGTGTTTGATGCTGCTGAGAAGCCTATCAGTAGCAACTTTGGACTTCAGCATATAAGACTATCCACAGCATAGTTGTTCATCCGCAGGAGAACATACTATCTGTAGCACTTAGGCTTATCCGCAACAACTTGTATGTCAGCAGCAAAATTGTGGAGCCCGCAGTAGTTGTACATAGAGAATTTTTTAGCCATCAGTCTTTATCTCTACAGGTTTACAACACTACTAGATTAACTAAGAATGCAGAAAACTAAGGTTGACTCAAACTATCAAGGCAATGAACAAAGGTGAAATCAAGATATGGGAAGAACACTACCTAGGTCGGAATCCTACTTGCAAAGTACAACTTCTACCGGTTCTGGAACTATGATGGATCTGGGTTTCTAAGGATGACAACTAAAGACAACCTAGTGGATCTCTAATCACTCTCAGGGTGTCACCAACTAAGCCACCTAAAGTGTAATAAACTCACCAGATTGTTGGATCACTTCTCAGGTATTTCCAACTATGATCTACTACCCTAATGAACGGATTACCTCTTTGTCTCACTGCCACCAATACACTCAAGGAATGCACGGGGTAATCCTAGAATAACAACTATGATTCAGAATAGCAACAATCACTAGACACCTAAACCAACTTCCTCTCAGACAGTTGACACTCGGATTCCTAATGACGAAGACTAACCGACTAATTCTCACCTCTCAGGTATTCAACTAGGACACACACTCAACTCTAATCAGTACTCAATGACAATTCCTATAGATACTACGTCTAGCAAAGTACCGCAATCACAAACCCTTAGATCTATGACCTAGATACGCTAATTAAACATGGCAGATAACCACAATCAACGCAAGGAATTGAAATCAATCACACAATCAGAATTAAAGCATGCATATACATCATAATCATCATACTAGGATCGTTTACAAAATCATTAAACCAACATTAAATCCAAAAACCGATAAAAATCATAACTTCAACAAGTATTCATCGAATGACCTAGGCAGTATATGAGTTTAGCCTAGGATCATGTCTAAAACAACCATAACAGAAGTATCGAACACAAACATAGTCTCAAACATAGAAATTAAACTCAAAGATTCAATCTTGAAAACCTAGAATGTTTAATTGACAAACCCGGAATCCAAAAGCTTGAAACTTTCACTTGATTTCCCTTCCAAGCTCTCAAAATTGCCTCTGGACTCCTCTTAGACGGCAAGAATAAGAACCCCTTTGATAATTGGAATACAATTCTATTAAAACCAAAACTAGGGTTTTTATCGGAATACAGGGCCCTCGCGTACCGCGAAATAACATGGACAGTCCCTCGCGTACTACGAGGGACAAATTAGTCACGCCCGGTTCTTCTTTCCCTCGCGTACCGCGAGATATTGACTTCTGATCTTCGCGTAGCGCGAAGAGTAGATTTTTCCCATTTTTTCACTTTTGTTCTCTTCGGGCTTCATTCTCGTGCTCGATTTCTTTCGGTTTTCACTTGTAATCATCACGAGCACCTGAGAACATAAAAAAGACTCAATTGTACACAAAAACGACTCAAAACAAATATAAAACTAATTAAAATGACACGAAACATGGCGGAAATACATGTGTGTTTTGCAACACATCAGTGTTACAGTAATGATTTGTAGGGACTAAGGACGGTTAGGAGGCTGAAGCAAGGCGACCTGGATCTCCATCTGGGAAATAGACAAAAGGTTCATGTGAAGGATGTAGGAGAATACACTTATTTACTTCCTTCGGGATTAGAACTTGTTTTGAACAATATTTATTTTATTCCTAATTTGACTAGGAATATTGTTTCAGTATCTGCTTTGTGAGAACAAGGATTTATTTATGCTTTTGACAATGATTTCATTTCTGCATATTGTTGGGATATCGTGCACCGGTTTTAACAATTAAAACAAACTTTATAAAATCAGATTTACAATAACGAAAGCGTTTACAAAAGCATTGGATAACAAAGATCAGATCTTTATCCGACAATGATCCGATTACACAACGTTTAGACAATAATATTATATAAATAAACACAACCATAGGGTGTTTAGGGTTTATACATTTGACGAATTACCTGGTCGTAACACTCGGGTACAAAGAACGTCACGCTATATGACAACAATTAACTCGTCACATGAACTCGTCTAACGAAACACACTTAATCCGGCTAGCGGGTGGAACCCGGTTCGCAAAACACGGCTCGCGCGAACAAGTATGCCGATCGAATAGGGATATGGCGGTGGTGGCGCAGGAGCGGCGACGGTAGCGGCGTCTGGGCTCGGTGGTCCACAGTGGCAGCAGGGGGCCGTCGACGGAGGTGAGTTGCAAAAACCGGTTTTTCTGGTTCTCCTTTTTTGCGCAAATATGGAGGTGGCAAAGCATGGAATTATGGTTTTAGTAAAATGATATATTTATAGTAAATCAAATTACACTTAAAACCCCTGAATATTTAACCTTTAAATATTAATTTATTAACGTTTAATCAGTTCCGGTCCCTGTGGTTTATAGTTACACTAATCATAAATAAAACTTGCGTAAAGACCGATCACTTTACATTTAAAAGTTAAACGTAAAATCCCGACTATATATATATATCACTAATATGTATATAACCTCATTTCGTCTATCGTTAGATTTAATTATTCAGAATAATTAAATACGGCGTAATTAATAAATATCTCTCTACATATTTAATCCACCGAATTCTAAATTCTTGTTTCATGTAATAACGTTTAACAATTAAACGATATGCTTTGTTATTTTCCCAAAGTGTAACTCTTCGGATCATACCTCGATAGCAACGTTGATATTAATGATGATCGGACATCTAATATCCAATAATCTCCCACTTGGACGATTCATCGACTAATCGAGTCCACGTAGATGGTGGTGGATGCCTAGCTGCATCTCACTGCCCCTAACAAGGTATGACGCATTTACAATCGTCAACTAATTCCTTACGTTCAAGTAACCTTTACTTAACCAAGCATGATAGCCATGGTAACCATATCTATGTGTCCTTTCTATTTAAGTCAATCGTTGAACATGAGACATGGATACAAGTCACTTCTCATATGTGGTTCAGCTATTCTTGTTCTCATTCTCCAACTCAAAAATGGTTTAAACAAACTACTCTTTAGTTTGTGCGTGGCCATGTGATTTATACCAGTTTGAATCAACGAGGGTGCTAGAATGTCCAGATCCTAATCAAAGGATAACAGAATTCCTTTGGCCACGTACAACTCTCACTTAACTTTGGATTATTCCTTATCATATCCTTATTACTTCCTGTTAAATTACAGCGTTAGATAAGAATAAAGAACAAACTTCAGTCAGAGTTAGTTCTAGTGTGTGCCTCGGGTCGAGGATCAATAAACCTTACCATTTTCAAAAATTCTCAAGACCTTGATCCATGAAGATAATTTTGAACCAAGTTACGTTCAATAATCATTCTATAATGATTATATGTGAATATGATGTCCAACCGTTTGGACTTTCATTCCCAATAAACCAATCATCCAATTCACAATAGTCTTTCGTTCAAATTGATTCCCATGAATCCGATCGACTACGAACATTTAGAATACAATATGCAAGGATTTCTAAAACGTACAAAATGTCAAACCATACAAACATCTGTTTATATTGCACTTAACCGTTAAGTCAATATAAAACACTAATGTTTCTATATATTGTTTGAAAGCACCCAATACTAACAAATCAAACTCAAGACTGGTATGTCTAACACCTATCAACATGTTCCTCATATGCAAATTGAGGCATAGGTTTAGTGAATGGGTCGGTTAAATATTGATTTTTATGAATTTCGTTTTATCACGATGTCTCTAAGTTTCATGATCCCATTAATGAATATTGACGGTGGAAAATCCAATTTTGGAACTCCTTTCCTCCAAACTATTAGAAGTTATCTGAACCCCTTTCAGAATACTATCTTCTAATGTTCCATGTCACAATATCTCATGGTTGTGGAATTGTTATTGATGGAGATTTTCTATCAGATAACGCTGATGTATCGTCTAATCATTCTTAATGATCGTCTTATGGTTTTTATATCTTAACCTTTTAAGATCGTTGTGTTTGACTGACAAGTTGTCATAATTAATTATGATCTTGTTTCAAGAACCTTTCATGATAGTCAAATTTGGTACTCTTAGTATCTTATCTAATAAGATAGCATTGTCTCGTTATAACACTTTATGGTAACCATTATGTGCTTCTCAAGCATTATCCCTTTCTTCTCTCATAATTAAATTTCAAAGTTCTTTCATCGTATGAAAAATATGGACAAAGCCCAATATCTTTCAGATGAAACTACATGAATTATTTCACTTTAATCCTATCCCAATGATTAGGGGTAACAAATAATGTTAACAGTTACTATTTGTCTTTACTAATTTGTCACACAAAAATATTTAAAACAACTTTATTAATGTCAATAGATTGTTGTGGTTCTTACTTTGGAATTTTTTTTCTTTATATATCTTATATATGGATGCAATCAATGCAAGCTTTGAATTTAATCTCTAAAGATACTCTATCTTTCAATCATATGTTAAAAACTCGTGATTTTAGCAATGTATCACTATACATTCTATAATAACACTTACCTCCCTTTTGTGGTTTTCTGTGTATCTCTATACACTCCTCTTAATAATGTGTCTCTTACACATTTTCATTGTTTTAGGTACTTACTCTCATTGGCCTTTGCATCTATCACATTGAATCCTTTTGAATTGCTCTTATCAATTTCAATGATTCAACAGTCTCAGACATATCCAGACCTTTATAATTTCTTTGAAGCTACTCTATTACAAGAACATTTGAGTATTCATAATACATGTTTATTTAATGATTGAGATTAAATTGTAGGAGAAAAAGTTGTTGGAATGGTATTTTAGTCTTGGCCACTTTTGTTGACTTTTTATCAAGTTCCTCCCCTCCCCCTCATTTTTAAACGTTCATAACTTTTACATACGACATTATTTTTTCAAAAAAATTACACCATAAAAACGAGCATTTTTTTTTATTTATAAAACGATTATAGTGCCGTTATAAATAAAAATGAAAAAAAATTTACGTTTTCTAGCTCATTGTGTAATACTTCATTGTGTAATACAAGTTCAATGTGTAATACAAGTTCATTGTGTTATATGTATTTATCATTGTGTTTTACGTTTTTCAACTCATTGTGTTATTAGTCAGGCCATTGTATAATACAAGTTCATCATGTAATACAAGTTCATTGTAATACAAGTTCAATGTGTAATACAAGTTCATTATGTTATATGTATTTATCATAGTGTTTTACGTTTTTCAGCTCATTGTGTAATTAGTCAGGTCATTGTGTAATACAAGTTTATCATGTAATACAAGTTCATTATGTAATACAAGTTCATTGTGTAATACCATGTCTGGTCATTGTGTAATACAAGTTCATTGTGTAATACAAGTTCATTGTGTAATACAAGTTCTTTGTGTAATACAAGTTCATTGTGTTACATGTATTTATCATTGTGTTTTACGTTTTTCAGCTCATTGTGTAATTAGTCAGGTCTTTGTGTAATACAAGTTCATCGTGTAATACAAGTTCATCGTGTAATACAAGTTCATTGTGTAATACAAGTTCAATGTATAATACAAGTTCATTGTGTTATATGTATTTATCATTGTGTTTTACGTTTTTCGGCTCATTGTGTAATTAGTCAGGTCATTGTGTAATACAAGTTTATCGTGTAATACAAGTTCATTGTGTAATACCACGTCTGGTCATTGTGTAATTAGTCAGGTCACTGTGTAATACAAGTTCATTGTGTAATACAAGTTTATTGTATAATTAGTCATGTCATTGTGTAATACAAGTTCATTGTGTAATATCACGTCTGTTCATTGTGTAATACAAGTTCATTGTGTAATTAGTCAGGTCATTGTGTAATACAAGTTCATTGTGTAATACCACACAACGACCATTATGCCCTCCCTTTAAAAACAATAAAAGGACACATGTCAAGCTCATAATGCTTCTTACCCTTCTTATTTTTAAAACCTTTTTTACTATAACTTAACCCTATACATATATATATATATATATATATATATATATATATATATGCTAGGTTATTTCTAAACCTATATATATATATACTATATAAAAAATAAAGGTTTTTTACTGCCATGTGTCGCCTCCATATTCATTCTCATCATTTTTTTCCCGCCTCTCTCTCTTACTTAATGCAATTCTATCATTTAATAATAATATATATTTAAAAAATACTAATTATACTAATAAAACATATTTATTTTAAATTATCCTTTATTATAAGAAACTTTAAAATTTAATTATATAACTTTTATTTCAATCAAATAGTAATGAAAGTTAAATTAAATTAAATAGTCATTAACGTATTTTCGAAACCATATTATAAATTATTTTTTACATATTTTGAGTTTGTTTCTATATTTAGAATATGTAATACTAGCTTAGAATCTGTGTACTACACAGGATGAAAAAATATCAATATATAAAATTCTTAAATCTCTATATGTATCTTATATGAGGAAAAATGTATTACATATACTAACAATACAAAACAAAACCAAAAAATATGTAAAACTTAATATATGATTGAGTTTAAAAAATACATAAAATATTATTCAATGTAATTTGACTTTCATGTATTATTTGATTGAAAACATAACCTAGATAATTACATTTTAAAGTTTTTTATAATATGAGATAATTTAATATAAATGTATTTTATTAGTATAATTAATAATTTATTTCAAAATATATTATTATTGAAATATGGAAGTGTATTTATTATAAGAGAGTGACGGAAAAATTTTTGTAAGAATTAATATGGAGGCGACACGTGTCATTAAGAAACTTTTATTTATTATATAGTATAGATATTTTTACACATGTAAAATATAAACATAAAGATTAAAAAATTATATATTGATATTTTTTTGTTTTCACCCGGTGTGTAGATACGAGATCTAAACTAGTATATATATATATATATAGGGGCATGTTCTTTTGAGAACCAATCATATGTTGAGAACCGTGAGAACCACACAAAAAGTGTACATATCGCTTTAGTGAAAAAAGTAAAATTCAACAACAATGTTTTATTTATTTATTCCCACTCTTAGTTTGAGTTTATCTCCTCTCTCCTGAATTTTTTTTAAGAAAAGTATAAAAATATGCATATATGCATTCATTTGTGCATATAGTGTGAGTGCATATATGCATTTAAAAAAACGATTATAAATTCAAGATCTTTTAAAACCAAACCTTAAACATATTGAAATGTACATGAATTCTTGTCAATTTATATTATAAATAGAGCAAGAGTTACTGCGATTCTCACGGTTCTTAACATATTGTTGGTTCTCAAAAGAACATACCCCTATATATATATATATATATATATATATACTAGTTTATTTTCAAAGAAAATGAATTCCTATATTAAAAATCATATTTTTGTGTTTATAACATTTAAATATAATATACAGATTTACTAGATTTTATAAAAAATTGTAAAATTTAATAATTCTATGTTTTATAAAAGTTCAGGGTTAATTATGTAAATTCTAAAACTTTAAAAACAAGGTTTGAGCATAAAATATTAACTATTAAAACTACGTGTTTGTAATCACTAATTACTCTAACCTATCTAAATTATTACTCAAGTTAATGTTATTTTTTTACTATATCTATGTGATAACCTCGAAGATGGTGTTCCAAATGAGTGAGAAAATGACAACGTAGTTCAACAAGCTTCAAATGTGAATGCAGTTCAAGAAGCTAGTGCAAATGCAGGTAATAAATAAATACTCAACTTATGTAAAATAATTCATGTACTATTTAAATATAACTACCTGTTGTACCTGTTCAAGAGTCAAGCCAATCCAAGAAGAACATATTGTCAAAAGAGTTTACAAAGTGTATATAAACGAAGAGAGAAGAAATTTAGAGGTAAGAAAGTTGAGAATAAATAGAGATCATGGATTGGGAAATTAAGCAGCTCAAACGAAGTCGTATTCTATTTATTAAAGTTTGATGGGAACCCAAATGTGGCCTAGAGTTTAGTTGGGTATGTGAGGCTCAAATGAAGGCTAAATACCCATATCTATTTCCTGGACCCTCTTCCTAAACAATTTCGATACGAAATTTCCTAAAGTATGGGAGACTGTAATCCCCAATAATTTCCGGCCTTTATTTTTTACTTTCCCTGCACTTGTAATTTCATTATTGTGTGACTTGCACCTACCCGTTTCAATAAAAGTTATCATATTTATCCATATCATTCCACGAACATATATATGCATGCATTATGTACCATTGTTCATAAATTTATGGTAGCTAACTCGTTAGGGATATTTAAATTTTCGTTTTTGTAATTTTCAATCCTTTTGACCGCCAGCTGACACGTTAGAGTTTTTATAAAGAAAAAAAAAGACTTTTATTTAGCTACGAAAATATTACTTGGACTCGAACCATTACTAGGTTAAAATGTCCGATCAAGACCCTTTGAGTGAGAAAATCAAAACTAACACAATAAACCTCATCGGTTAGAATATTATTTTGCATCACTTCTTTAGTATTTTTTATGTATATAGCATACAAATTTGAATGTCTTATTAGTCTATTGTTGTCTATATATGTTTGTTAGTAGACTACTTTTTGTATTTGAACAATGCCTGGGAAAAAAGTTGTGGAAATTTTTCAGATTACAATAGCCTAGCGAGCCAGGCATTATGTCTAGCGAGCCAAGCATTTTGCTTAACGAGTCAAACAAAGAAGATTAACGAGCCAAGGGTTTCAACGAGTCAGGGTTTTTACTTAACGAGTCTGCTGACTCGTTAGGGATATTCAAACGAGTCAGGCCTGGCTCATTTGGTCTGATAGTTGCATAAATTTTAAATTTTGGTCTTTGTAATTTTCAGTCCTTTTGACCCAAAATGACCGGAACAATTCATACTGCATAAATAAATATAAGACGATGACGGCCCCTCATGATTGTACTTGATTTTTGCTTAAGGGTGAGTTTTTTTAACCGGAGCTACCCGAACCCGAATTAGAGAATACCCGAAAAAACCATTTCTTGGACTCGAACCATTACTCGGTTAAAATGTCGGATCAAGACCCTCTGAATGAGAAAATCAAAATTAACACAATAAACCCCATCGGTTAGAATATTATTTTGCATCACTTATTTAGTATTTTTTTATGTATATAGCATACACATTTGAATATGTTATTAGTCTATTGTTGTCTATATCAGCGTACCCCTAGCCCGAACGTATAACCACTAGTCATTCTAGACACTTTCTTAGATCACCATTCATTTACGTTAAATGGAACCCGCCTTTCGTCTCAAGCGTCAGGTCTTACGTATTATAACCAACAAGCCAGAGCCCTAGTCCCATTACAATGTTTCATCTGTAACACGTGTATGCATACGTGACTCTATGGTCTGAATGGTATATGTATTCACCTTGACAGAGTCTCGACTTAGGAATCTTCTTATGCGACCAATGGTTGTATTAGTTCATTCAACTCATATCATAATCAAAACAATTTTCAATTTTGAAATCATTTAAAAAAAAATACAAGTATTCACCTTGACAGAGTCTCGACTTAGGAATCTTCTAGAGTGAGAATCCTAGTGGGCAGTGTCTCTACTTAATCGTCAAGCTTGGATTCTCAAAATGAATGTTCCCTAGCTTTTCATGTATCTCTAGGATGATCTGGCACCTCGAGAACTTAAACGTACGAGCGGGAATGGTTTTGGGAAAGTGGGATATTAGATAAATGTAGGTCCATATTTCACTTGAAATCACTGATTTGATCGATTACACACACACATGCGGAAACTATGTGTATGGTGGTGAAACAGATGATAGAAACAGTGTTGGTGAGAATAACCGGCTAACCACACTATGAATCAACACGCAAATGGTATGAAAATGTAAGAACAAAGTGCATAAACAACTGCAAATTGTATTGATTCAAGAACAATGTGAAAGTGAAAGTTCAGGGTTACAGCCGCTACTCATACCCTAAACATTCTCAAACTAGGCTATTTATAGTAGTGACAGGTATCGAAACTATGTTCAATCGAAACTACTAGTTTCGATTGACCATTTACAAGTGATACACAGACTGTCGAAACTACCGTCTATCGAAACTACTAGTTTCGATTGAACAAACTCAATCGAAACTAAGTAGTTTCGATGGCCCAGACTTAGCTAATAAAGCAGTAAATTACAGAAAACTGAAATTACATTTAATGAAATGACATAAAGTAAACTAGTCTAAAACTGTTTAAACATACAATAAATGACAACAGCTTATACATAAGATATGACTCTACAATCTCCCCCTAAGCTGTTGCATTACTGTCTTCAGCTCTTCATCAAGCAGCTGGTCCTTCAGTTGTCCTCGGTATAAAAGGTTTAACATGGAGAGATACAACCCGTTGGTAGGCCTTGGCATCAGTTTCATCTTCATCATTGTATGCCTGAATGTGATTCTGGAATAGTATCTCCAGATCTTCAGGCTGAAATTTCAACAACTCGATAGGCTTAAAGATGGTGATGTCTTCCTTGCCCTCACATTCTATTACTGCACTGCCAATGATTGGGTCATAGTACCACTTTCTGAAAGTTTGCAGCTGGACAGGTACAGATTTTGGAATGGTGATGGTCTTGTGAATTTGGGCAGGCTTGTACCTCAAGAACATATATGGCTTGTTAGTCTTAAGATGAAACCTAGTCTTTGAGATTTTCTTTTGAGTTTTCCTAGGCTTCATTCCCTTGAAGTCATTATTGACTTGAGAATGCAGAAATTTCTCAAAGTCATAAGCCATCATAACCTTCCCAGGGTATTGAAGGGGAAGTTTGGCTAAATCCCTGAGGTCATAGAAAGGAAGGGCCTGGAAGTCAGTCATATTTTTAAAGTGCTGAACTCCCCCTCTATATCTTCTTATAATAAAGAGCTTCCTTTCAACATCATACTTCTAGCCAATTGGAGGCCTCTTTAGTTCCTGATGCTCTGCTATCCATTCATATGTTTTAGGAGTTTCCTCCTGAATTATTTTCTTAAACCAAGACTTTCTTGAAATTGGAGGTTCAGGAGCAACAAAGGGTGGATCTTGTGCTGGACTGGATTCGGAGACTGTAGTGGTTGGTTCAGGAGTGACTGTTTTGATAAGATTAACCTGAACATCTTCTTCGCCTTTTTCTTCATCAGATAAGGTTTGAATTTCCTCTCCTTCTTCCGTAAAGTATCTAGTTCTCTCAGTCTCCTTTTCTTCGGTGGTTAGAATTTCTAGATAAATATCATTATACCCATAGTTTTCAATGTCATCTAAAAGGGCATTCAGCTCATCATCAGATGGGATGTCTTCTTCATCCAGAATCACAGTCTCTATTTCAGTAGAAGTCCCCTTCCCTTTCTTCCTAGCATCTCTTCTCTCACTTGCTGAGGGAAGGTCTAATACTGGTTCTTCAACCTTGACTTCAACTGCCTCCTTTGTTTTCTCAGCAAGGCCAGTAAAGATAGTTAGTGCAGACTCTGGATTAGTCACAAGGGCAGGAGATAAGGGTTCAACTACAGATGTGGTCTCCCCCTGAGCTGTTGAAGTGGTTGGTTGTTGTTGCATAGGTTTTATTATTGAGGCTTTGAGCTGCTCCACTGCTTCAGCTAAAACCTTGAATTCTTCTTTTTGCTTTGAGATTAGTCTTTGTTGTGTTTCAAGTTGAGTTTGTTGAATCTCAATCTGGGTATGTAAAACCCCAACTTCCAGCTTCAGGTCTTTAACCTCTTCCTGGACATCATGCAAATTAGATTTTAATCCTTCAATTTCTTCATCTTTCTTTTGAATCTTAACTTGCATTTTCTTCAGTTCAAGGCTTAAAGTTTTAACTCTTGGTGCAGGAGAGGTTGAATCATGAGGTGGTGATGTGGGAGTAGTATGGATGGGTGATTGTTGTGGAGATGGTAGTGGAATGGGTTGTGGAGTGACTTGTGGAGTAGGTTGTGGAGTAGCTAATAGAGAATCTGATTAGGATGACAAATCTTCTAAGCCAGACTTGATCTTCTTTGCCCTAGGCTCTTCTTCCTCAAAATCAGAACCTGACTCAACTTGTCGTTTGGAGGAAGATGCAAGATGCTTTGTTCTATCATCTGAATCAGACTTGTAGTAGTCAGATCCATAAATTCCTGCATCCAGAGTTCCACTTGATTATGCAACTTCCTCCTCACCTTCATGCATACCAGCTTCAACATTAACTGCTGGCTCTTGGATTATCTGTATTTGTTCAACAAAAGGAGCCTCTATCACAGGCTCAAGAATGGGTTGTTCTTCTTCTTGAACATTAGGGACGTTTATCTCAATCTCAGCTTCATCAATAGGTTGATTACCTTGATCTTGTTCAACTTCCATCTCTTCTTCATCAGATGATAAGATCTCTTCTTCTAGATCAGGGTCAATATCAGGAATAAATTCTTCTTCTTCACCAATAATATGACCAAACAGGGGAACGTCAGCTATAGCCCTGTTGGTTCTCTTGTTTGTACTTCTCATATAGCTGAGAGTCTTGGCAATCATATGGTCGAACACAAAGGTGTTCCCAACTTGTTGCAGCTCAGGATGAAGATGATTGATGATAATCTGTAGAAATCTTGGATATGCCAGAAATTTCTCCTTCACGGCTCCTGTCAGGTTGTCCTTAACTGTCTGAAGATGAAGCCAGAAAAATTGTAATATCTTCCCTTGACTAACCCCAAAATTGCTGAGCCCAGAGTGCTGTTTGCTGAATCAAAACCTCCTTTTCTGATTGATAGGCAGTGAATAAACACGTGCACTATGTATCTCCAGTGGCTTGGTAAGGAGTTCTTGATTATCTGACCACTTTTGAATTCTTCTGGATGACCCAATCTTCTGAAGCATTCTTTAACATAGAAGATTGGAAATTCAATGGGTGCATCTGGATTGTCATTAAACTGCAGCACCTCTCTAACTATAGCTTCAGAAAATAAGACTTCTTGGCCAAGCACAGTTGCTCTGATGTGCTCCACATTTTCAACTGTGATGATCTCTACAGTCTCCCAAAATTCTCTTATAGATGCCTCAAACACCGGCAGGTTGTTGCTTATGGCAATGCTGATGTTGGAGTTTGCTAAGAAGTTTAAGACATGAATGAACTCTGCAGCTTTTGGATCATTGGCATTAAGGAATGCACAGACATTGTGTCTCTTTACGAATAAGAGATCCATACCTGTAAAATTCATCAATTTTGCATAATAAGTTAAGTTTCTGAATATACTTAATCGAAACAAGATGTACCAACACTTAGAAAAAATTTGAAAACCTTACTGTCGAAACAACTAGTTTCGATTGAGATGAACTTTATCGAAACAAGTAGTTTCGATAGAGGCAATAAGCTTTGATCACACTTAGAGAATTTCTGAAATCAACACTGTCGAAACAACTAGTTTCGATGGAGATGAACTTATCGAAACTAACTAGTTTCGATCAGAGATATTAGGGCAAGTTTGGGTGTCGAAACTAGTAGTTTCGATGAAAAACTTTTTGAGAAATTTTGAAAGTGTTGAACTCCTTTATCGAAACCCTTTGATTCGTGATACTCAGACTAATGTAAACAAAATAAAGAAGGGTTTAGAGTGGCCTGTAAGTGACGGAACTTCATCTTACCAAATGTGAGACTGTTATCTGCAAGGATAGACATTAATCGTGAGTTCAAAGATGATAGAGATGTATGCAAACACGGATAAGCACAAAAAAAATGACTGTTATTATGAAGATTTAGTCGAACAAATTTTAAACTTCGAAACCCTAGGTCCGTCGATTTGCAAAAATCATCCAAATGAAGTAGTGAGAAGATACCTGATGATGAAGACGATGGTGACAACGGGGAAATCAGGTGATTAATGCTGATATCTTGCAACTCAGACCGATGGCTTAAGAGATTTTGTGAATGACAGAGAAGGCGAAGAGGTTTTTGAAAAAGACGGGTGAAAATCAGTATGAAGGGAGGGATAGATTATGAAGGCATTTAATTTACGTAACACAGATGACCAAAGTGCCCCTGTCGAAACAACTAGTTTCGATAGTTTAAAGTAGTTTCGATATGTGCAACTAGTTTCGATAGTTCAAAGAAGTTTCGATATGTACAACTAGTTTCGATAGTTCAAAGTAGTTTCGATATGTACAACTAGTTTCGATAGGTCAAAGTAGTTTCGATATGTACAACTAGTTTCGATAGGTCAAAGTAGTTTCGATATGTACAACTAGTTTCGATAGGTCAAAGTAGTTTCGATATGTACAACTAGTTTCGATAGGTCAAAGTAGTTTCGATATGTACAACTAGTTTCGATAGGTCAAAGTAGTTTCGATATGCATAAAGTAGTTTCGATATGTCAAAGTAGTTTCGATATGCACAAAGAACAGAAATAAAACTAACATATATACACTGTTAAAACAGACTTACTATAGAAATGAAATTATACACAAGATATTTACACTTATCTTCTTGAAAAAGATCCAACATGAGATCAGATCTGGTCAGTCTCTTGAAACACTTCCTTTTGCAATTCACTACTGTGAGTCCCTGAAGATAGCTGATATTTGTGCAAAGTAAACCCGAACATTTGTTTGTACTAAGATTTCATGTGATTGGAAGGTACCATTTAAGCAATATACAACGTGTACCCCACATATTAAAATAAAATGATTTTGAAAAACCTATCAATCTTCAAGAAGTACCCATCTTCATCCTATCATCTCTTTCTGATTAACCAAGGTACCGTCTTAGTAATGTCAAAGTACCACCAAAATAAAATAAGATATCCAAGTGGATTTAGAAAAATAAAATAAAATATATCCAAGTAGATATTAAAAAGGTACGAACATTCTAGATCTTTGCGTAAGCAAAACAGAAGAAGTCGTAAAATTATCCAAGCGGATAATGTTGAACACCCGAGATCTTTGCGTAAGCAAAACAGACGGGGTCAAATCATCCAAGTGGATGGGAAAAGGATGAGCACCCGAGATCTTTGCGTAAGCAAAACATACGGGGTCATCGGTGGTAAATATCGTTATATTGACGGTCACTTGGCGTATGAATAGGAATCCAACACGTAAGCCTGTATCTGATTGAATTGGTTTTCTTAGATATAAAAATGGGTTAGATGTTTCAATAATGGGTTCAAACACACAAGTATGAGATATGTATTAAGGTTTTCACACTACTTACAAGTTTTAACCATATGTCGGGCCTACCAGCTATACCTCAGTAAACACCATCGCTTTTGGTCTATTCCATGTCCAAAAGATGAGATCAGACACTATCATTTCTCAAAGGTCAGATTCAATTTTTTTGTTTTTTCTGCAATTCAAAACCACTTGAAGATTATATATACAGCAATTCTTTTCAATATTATATTTCTCCCCTAAAAGATTTGTGTAGAAACTGTACATAAAAATAAAATCTTTTTGGAATTTCCTTTGTTAATTAATCAATATTTAGAAAAAGAAACTACTATTCACACAATTTACTGAAAGTTAATCATTCCAAGCATCTCCACCAGTTGGGCAAATCTGGTAGAGTCAAAAGCCTTTGTGAAGATCTCTGCGGTTTGTTTATTAGTTTTGACTTCAACAATTTGAATATACTTCTTTTCCACACAGTCACGGATAAAGTGATGTTTGATTTCAATGTGTTTTGTTTTGAAATGCTGAACGGGGTTTTTGGTGATATGGGGAACGGCAGTGTTGTCACACAGAATGGGTGTCTCATGGAATGTGATCCCATAGTCAAGCATCTGATGGTGTATCCATCTGACTTGGGAACAACAGAAGGCTGCGGCAATGTTTTTCGGCTTCGGCGGTGGATTGGGAAACGGTGGATTGTTTCTTACATTGCCATGAGACAAGGCGGTTGCCAAGGAATTGACAACCTCCAGAAGTGGATTTTCGGTCTAAGTTGCAACCCCCGTAGTCTGAATCTGAATAAGCCACAAGATCAAACAAGTCAGTTTTAGGATACCACAGACCCAATTTTGGCTTATACCTTAAATATCTTAAAATACGTTTGACAGCAGATAAATGAGAGAGTTTAGGATTAGCCTGAAAACGTGCACACAAGCATACTGCAAACATGATGTCGGGTCTGCTGGCCGTGAGATACATGAGAGAGCCTATCATAGAACGATAGAGATGCTGATCAACGCTTTCACCATCCACATCAGGAGTCAAACAATGACGAACTTCCACAGGAGTTTTTACAGGGTGGGAATCAGCCATTTTGAACTTGGTCAAAATTTCTTTCACGTATTTTTCTTGATGGATAAGGATTCCTGACTCAGAATGATCAACTTGTAGTCCCAAAAAGAATTTCATCTCCCCCATGGAGCTCATTTCAAATTTAGATCGCATCACTTCTTCAAATTCTTTGCAGAGACGGGGATTTGTAGATCCAAAAATGATATCATCCACATAAATTTGCACCATGATTGTATCCTTTTCATCCTTCCGTTTGAACAAATTTTGGTCAATTGCTCCTCGTGTGAAACCATTCTCAAGCAGATGCTTTGATAAGGTTTCATACCATGCACGAGGTGCTTGGTGAAGACCGTACAATGCTTTGTCTAACTTGTAAACATGGTCTGGAAAATTAGGATCAATGAAACCCGGCGGCTGCTTGACATATACTTCCTCTTGAACTTTGTCATACAAAAATGCGCTTTTGACATCCATTTGATGGACGGTGAAGTCCATGTAGGCTGCATAGGCGAGAAACATTCTGATGGCTTCCAAGCGAGCCACTGGTGCAAAGACTTCCTCATAGTCAATCCCTTCTTCTTGATAGAAACCTTGAACCACCAGACGAGCTTTATTTCGAATCACAGTGCCGCCTTCATCCTTTTTGTTGCGAAAAACCCAACGAGTACCGATTGGAACTTTGTTCTTGGGAAGATCTACCAAATTCCACACATGCAGCTTTGAGAATTGCTGTAGCTCTTCCTGCATTGCTTCCACCCAGCTGTTTTCTAGTAGAGCTGATTTGATGTTCTTTGGTTCAGCTTGAGAAATGAAGCAAGAAAACATGTTGTTTTCAAATGCTTCACAGGCACTTCGGGTACTAACACCCACATTGAGTGGTCCAATGATGTTATTGGTGGGATGAATCTTGTGAATTCGCAGTTGAGGAATTTCATCTTCTTCCACGACTTCTTCCAAATTGGTAAGATTTTCAGCAGGAGAATCGACAATATCATTAATAGGATCTTCAACAGGTGATTGTGGTGCAACATCTACTATTGGAATGGAGTTGTCTTCAACAGTTTCACTTGTTGCACCAGAACCGGAAGACTCCATATCAGATTCAGCATTAGCAACCATAGGAATTTCAACCTGAGCAGATGAGGAAGAGCCTTGATCATTTATGTTCCCTAGATTATTCACAGAGAAGTAAGGATTATCATGAGTTGATTCAATAGAGAAATCAGGAAGATTAAATGACTTAAAAACTGAATCGACGTCAAAGAGCCAATTGGGACCGTCTCCTGCGTCCGTATGATTGTTTTCATGCCAATTGATATCAATGGACTCCAGCACTATCCTTTTCTTCTTATGGTAGACACGAAAAGCACGTTGATTGGATGAGTAACCAACAAAATAGCATTCATCAGCTTTGGCTTCAAACTTGTTGAGCTGATCTGAAGTGTTCAGCATTGTGCACACACACCCAAATTTTATGAAGAAATCGATAACTGGCTTGCGCTTGTACATGATCTCATAAGGTGTCTTGTTGCAACTTTTAGTGATAAGAACCCGATTTTGCACAAAACAATCAGTGTTGACCGCCTCATCCCAGAAAGTCACAGGAAGCTTAGAGTCAACAATCATAGTTCGTGCAGCTGCAATTAAAGTGCGGTTTCTTCTTTCAGCTACACCGTTTTGTTGAGAAGTACGAGGTGCACTAAATTGTCGAGAAATTCCTTTGCTTTCACAGAAGGAATCGAGAGTTGCATTTTTAAATTATGTTCCATGATCACTGCGGATAGTCTTCACACTTAGATTGAAGAGGTTCTCAATTTGAAGTAGATAGGTTTTTAAAATCTCTGGCGTCTCATCTTTCTTGGCTAGGAAAAACACCCAAGTGAATAGAGAAAAATCATCTGTTACCACCAGACAGTATGACTTTCGTCCAAGACTCATGACACTCACTGGACCAAAAAGATCCATGTGAAGCAATTGGAGAGGAGAGTCAATGGAATTTGTGGTTTTAGGATTATGTGAAGATTTGTGATGTTTTCCCTTCGAACATGAGATACAGTGTGTCCATAGGAGTGAAATCTTTGAGAGGTAATCCAGTGACAAGGTTGCCTCGAACCAGTCGGTTCATTGTTTTGAAATTGACATGTCCCAACCTCTTATGCCACAGGAAAGATTCTTCTTCGGAAGCCTTTGAGAGAAAACACGATTCAATGCCCGATGGGTTGTTCATATCCAAGCTATATGTGTTGTATCTTCTGGGAGCACGCATGAGAATAAGTTCTTCCGGAATCACCACTCCCGGCTTCAAGATAAGACATTCTTTTGAATTGAATAAAGCACAAAAGTCCTTGTCACAAATCTGAGAAACACTCATCAGATTGTATTTTAACTGAGGAACAAAGTTGACAAATTCCAGCATATTTACTCCATTTGATACTGTTCCTTATCCTTCAATCTTTCCTCCTCTTGGGTTTCCAGCAAAAGCAACATACTCTCCATCAATTTGATGATAATCTTGCAACAAGTTAAAGTGCCCAGTCATATGTCTTGAACATCCACTATCTACATGTCAGATGTTATCGCCGGTTCTTCTTGATTGACCCTATACACAACGAACCATTTATACGACTTGACCAAAATTGTTTCAATCAAGAGATTTTAGTGTCAGGATATGACATCTCATTGGAATCAGAATTACAATCATCCTTTGATGAAGCACGGTCATCAAATAGAACATTATTTTTAATTTTTCAAGTTCGTTTCAAATAATTTTTAGCATTTTTAATTCTTTTACGCCTAGATTTCCTACTGTGAGAAGACTTAGGCAACACATATGAATTTAATGAACTTTTGGAAGGCGATTCTTCATTAGAAGTTGTGGTTGTCAATTTACAGCTTTTTGAAACATGATTTGAGGCACCACAACTAAAACAAACGTTTTCACAAGATATCTTAGCCTGATAATAGTCATCACAAGATGAAGATGATTGTGATGTTGAGGAATCTGAACATGAGACGGTTCTCGCATCAATAACTTTGTCTTGAAGACGATGTGCTTCCTTTAATCTGAAAAAGTCCATGTTGCTCATGGTTTCACGTGGTACATCATTCACAATAATTCCTGCACTTTTAAACTTGGTAACACATGGCATATCATTCAAAGATTTAGGAACAAAAGGCAAAGCATTTTTAAATTTAGAAACATTACATCCCAAACCCGTATGCTCAGCAGGCATAGAATCAAAATACAAGTTTTCAACGTGTTCACAAATGACACGGACATATTATTACATTCATCCGACTCAAGTTCTTTTAAAATAGTTCTTTCATTGGTACTCTCATCACAATCATCTTCAGAATTTACATAATTTGATTCTGCACAAGAAGCAAAACTGTCAGAATCAGAGGACGTAATATAATCATCAGGAGATAATGTGCAAACAAAAGGTGTGGAAACATGTGGAGTTGGCATATCAGCAAATCTCCCTGATTTAGAATAAGGAGGTGGATGAGAGTTATACCCAAGACCTTCTGTGCCTTTTCTATTAAATTGTTTATCAATTATTCCAAACAGAATTTTCTGATCCATATCCATGTGGTCAACCTGTAATTTGGCTTTTTCTGCCTTTTCGACTCTTTCTGTTAAAATCGTGTTGTTAATAGTTTGAGTATTAATTTGCACAATTAAAGAGCGATTTTCACCATAAATGTCACAAATTTTCTTTAAGTAAAGTTTCTCATCTTTGGCCAAGAGTCATACATCACCTTAATGTGATCTCGTTCATCAATCAAGGCTTGATTGATGAATCTGTATTTTTGAATTTCATTCAAGCAAGATCTAGAATTACATAGTTTAGAAATAACCTCAGCAGGCACAGCAGTGAGATCCTCAGCAGGTTCAATCATGACACACTTGCTCTTGTCCTCTACATCAGCCATCAAGGCTTTATCAGCAGCTTCCTCAGCTTGTTCTCCCCAATGATAGTGTCCATCAGATTGACACACAAGAGCTGTGGAACTTGAAGATGTGTTTGTCTTTGGAGGATTGGCAGCTTGTTTTCCAGAGGAAATATTCTTTTCTTGCTGATCCCTAGAGGACGGCTCCTTGCAGTTTCTGGCAAAGTGACCCAGCTGATCACAATTGTAGCATCTCACCTTCTTGATATCAAACCCAAGTGTCTTTCCCTGCTTGAATCTGTCTATGCCAGTCCTTTTGATGAATCTTTTGGCTCTTAAGGTCAACATGGCCATGCACCAATCAATGTCCATTTTCTCCAAATCATCAGGATTAATCTGCTCCAAGTCATCAGGTTGAAAGCTAACCGGTGTTAGATTTCCAGAAATCAGTGCATCATAGCACGACATGAAAGCAGTCATGATTAGGACATAATCATCAGGAATCATGGTGACAGTCTTTTGAGGAGCAGAGGAGCTGGCAGAATTAATTGCAGCAGCTGAAGGAGGGACATCAGTCTGAAAGTATGGGCTACCGGATGAGCTTGATCCAGCAATAAGAGCTGTGTTTCCAGACTGATTTGATGGGGTGACTGCTCCCTTCTTAATCTCAATTTCATAAGATTCAAGAATGCTATAGACTTCCTGTTGAGACAGAGCACTCAGATTCTCAGTCTTTTTTATCATGATTCGATACATATTCCATTCCTCAAGAAGAGAATCTAGGAGTTTCTTGTTTAGATCAAGAGTAGGGTACTCAACTCCCATTACTTTTAACCTTGATACAATGCTTGAGAAACGGTTGATCAAATCAGATATTGATTCTCCCCTTACACTGCTGAACATCGCATATTGTTTCTTGATCAGATCTCTTTTGCTTTCCCTGACATCCTCACTTCCCTCATATCTTGTGCACAAAGCAGCCCATAAGTTTTTAGCAGTTGTGTACTCAGCAAAGATGTTGAAAATATCCATAGGAAGAGCCATGGCAATAGTCCCGTAGGCCTTGTTGTCTCGGGCAATCAAGGCAAGATCTTTCTCATCATACTCAGATGCTAACTTAGGACGTTGAACATCAGCAGTGGTAGTTACCGGCTTGTGGGGACCATCGGTGATAGAACTCAACAATGTATAATCGTGAAATTGAAAGAAAAGCTTCATCTTTTTAGTCCAGTCATTAAATTCTCTTGTGGACACAAGAGCAGGTGGTCTATTTCCACCAGAATGTTCTGTTGAACTTGAAGTGGCCATAATATTCAAAATCGAAACTAAAACAGTAACTAGTTTCGATTGAACAACTTTTATCGAAACAACTAGTTTCGATAGGACAAGTTTTATCGAAACAACTAGTTTCGATAGGACAACTTTTATCGAAACAACTAGTTTCGATACTGAAAATTTCACAGGCAAGTTTCGATAACCACAGTTTCTACAGAGATAAGACAAAAATCTAGTTTCGATAGTACCTTCTCCCAACAAAATGTAGACAAGAAGTTTCGATGATCAACAAAAATCAGAAATTGTCCCCTGTAGTTTCGATGCCTTCTTCTCCAAGCTCAGAAATACTCCATTGATGACAAGCTCCAGAAATCAATAGTGCGGAAATGACAAACCAATCCAGCGAAAATCTTCGTCTAACACTCCTGATTACTAATCCAACCTTCGATTCTTGAAATCACGAACAAAAATCCTTGAAAAACGATAAAACAGTACGTCTGAGATGTTATTTGCAGATTCCAACAAAAACCTCAAAATACCTCACAAATCACCTAGAATCAATCACAAAACCTATAATACTCAAAAAACACTAGAGCATAATGCTCTGATACCAATTGTAGGTCTAGATTTCACTTGAAATCACTGATTTGATCGATTACACACACACACAGGCGGAAACTGTGTGTACGGTGGTGAAACAGATGATAGAAACAGTGTTGGTGAGAATAACCGGCTAACCACACTATGAATCAACACGCAAATGGTATGAAAATGTAAGAACACAGTGCATAAACAACTGCAAATTGTATTGATTCAAGAACAATGTGGAAGAGAAAGTTCAGGGTTACAGCCGCTACTCACACCCTAAACATTCTCAAACTAGGCTATTTATAGTAGTGACAGGTATCGAAACTATGTTCAATCGAAACTACTAGTTTCGATTGACCATTTACAAGTGATACACAGACTGTGGAAACTACTAGTTTCGATTGAACAAACTCAATCGAAACTAAGTAGTTTCGATGGCCCAGACTTAGCTAATAAAGCAGTAAATTACAGAAAACTGAAATTACATTTAATGAAATTACATTTAATGAAATGACATAAAGTAAACTAGTCTAAAATTGTTTAAACATACAATAAATGACAATAGCTTATACATAAGATATGACTCTACAATAAAAGCTCTAGAATTTGATTTTTGTGTCTGAGAATTGCCTAAGCCCGTACTTGCTATTTCTAGTGAAATTTGGCTGCTGTGACGGATGGTTACAGCTGGTGACGGTCCGTCACCGCTGGGTCATAACAGACCGTTACCGATGGTGACAGTCCGTCAAAAAACTAGGGTTGCAGAGTCAGATGACACGCATCAGCTTCTGGTGATTTTGCGGCGTGACGGTCCGTCATAGTTTTACACGTGTCATTTTCTGGTGATTTTGCGGCGTGGCACGTCATCATTACACGCATGGCCAACCCGTAACGGACCGTTACCATCTATGACGGTCTGTTACGTCCGAAAATTGAGTTTTTGACTTTTTAGCCCTTGATCTTTTATGTTATTACACTTGTAACCCTTTAACTTATATTTTTATTATATTTGACACAAAAATTTTATGAATGTTATAATAACTGATATTAATTAACTAACATATTGTTCTTGCTTAAGGCGACAAAAGTGCGACCCGAGTTTGGCGAGATGTACATGAAGACCCACTCTAGGGAAGATCCATATACGAGTGAGCGGGTCTGGCCTTATTTGAAGCCCTGTGAGTATCTGTTTGTTTTAACCTAATAAAAAACCATTATTTTATATGATTATGTGTTTCTTTTTTATAAATTAACGCTTCTATTTTGTTTCGTTATACTATAGGACGATTATAACTTATGACATGATGAGGCATCATATACCGACACACATGTAGATCCAACCACCCTATGGTTTGAGAGTACTAGAGGCGGTCGCAAGGGCCGTATATTTGGGATCGATACCACCACTAATCCATATTATACCCTTACAAGATCGTATGACACGCACAACACAGAGAGAATACATCCCCATTCCACGCCCGGTATGTATACTGTCGATATTAATTTGTTGTATTTATAATTAGAATATACTAATTAATAGCATACCGTTAATGTGTTTAACATGTGTAGGATCCCGCCTTAGAATACCAAATTGTTGACCAACATCATATTATCACTAATTTGTCGGCAGAGGTACATCTGCTTTGCGGAGCTCGTCAGAATGCTAATGTGTCCGATCCCACCGACAATCCTAGAAATTAGGTAGTTTTTTTTTAGATATTGTGGTATTTGTATTGTTGTTTTTGATATTTTTATTGCTAGTTTTCGTATTTGTATCGCTGGAAAAACAAAAATATAAATTTTATTAATTTTTTTTAAATCAGCGACGGAAATCTGTCGGACTTTAAATGTAAGTATTTGTTTTTTTATATAAAAATTCATTGCTAATCAAATGTGAAAATTGGCCGTAGAAACGTCGAACTTGGTCGGAGAAAAATCTGTCGGTAATCCATGGGAAACTAGCGACGGAATTCCGTCGGTGAAGTTAATTCCTACATGCTTTTTTTCTATGGACTATATCACTGACGGAAGCTTGACAGTATGCACAGAGAACTAACCATCAGTGAAAGTTCAGTTTTCTTGTAATGGATAGTAACTTAATAATGTTAAACATGTTTTAAGAATGTGTACCAATAGTTAATTGTTATATAGAGTTTTTGACTAAAATGTTATTGTTAAGAATTTATGACGGGTATTATTATTACTATTATTATTATTAATATTATTATTATTATTATAACCCCACCCTCCCCTGTTTTTGTATTTTGGTCACACTTCAATACTTCTTTCGACTCTTGGAAATCCTCTAATAAAACTCATTTCAACACAACTTGACATGCCAACAAAACAACAAAACACGATCTTGATTGTTTTATTGTTTGAAAATTAAAACTACATATATATTTATATTTTTACGATAAAATTAATAGTTTATCATCTCTTTCTCGTGTTTATGTGGCTAAATGTGTTTTAGGGCAAACGAATTTGAGTTTCTGGCCGTAGATATGTTTGTCACCACTGCAGACCCCATCCTAGAACCATGTATCATAACGATGAACACTGTGTTATCCTTGTTGGCGGTACATTATCCAACAAACAAGTTAGCTCTTTATCTTTCTGATGATGCGTGCTCCCCACTTACGTATTATTCACTTGTTGAGACAACAAAATTTGCAAAACTATGGGTACCCTTTTGCAAAAAGTTTAATATCCAGGTTAGAGCTCCATTTCGGTACTTCACTTCCAACTCCACCGTGTTAGAAGAGGAGTCTTTGGAATTCAAGCAAGAATGGAAAAAATATGAAGGTAGTAGATTAAAACTTTTTAAGTCAAAATTTTGTCTTTAGTTTGCACCCATTTCTAGGGGTGTTCATTATTCGAATCTCATTCGAATAAACCGAAATTCGATTCGAACAGAATTCGAATAAAAATGTCGATTTCAAATTTTGGGTTATTCATTCGATTCGAATAAATAAGTCGAATTCAAATCTAAGTGGAATTCTAAAATCTCCAATTCGATTCGAATAACCCGAATTCATATATTATATAATTTTTAATTTTTAAATTATATAATACGTTTTTTTTAAAATAGATTTGGTTTAGGCTTCTATCTTCAAAGTACTTGTGGGCTTTCTTTAAAGTTTTTTATAGGATTCAAAATTCAAATCCACAAACCTTTACCTGTCATCGATTTCTCAAAGACGGCCTTTTTTTCGTTTGGACATTTAGGACTATTTTTAAGTTGTTTAAGGCTGCGTTTTTTAGTTGTGTAATGTTGTTGGGGTTGTTTTAAACCCTCTTGAATTATGGTATTGTTGACACGACTAAATATTTGTAATTTTTTATGTTTTTTTTCAAAAAAAATTAATAATTCGGTTTATTTGAATGGATTCGAATTCGATCCGATTCGAATAAGCTTATTCGAATTGGTTTAAGTGATTCTTATTCGAATTCGAATTGAGAAAAAAATTTCCAAATTCGAATAATTCGATTCGAATAAACCGAATAACCTGATTCGATTTGTTTGAACAACCGCCTCCATCATCTTTTTGTTTTTGCTTTTAAGCCCCTCAATTACTATTATTATTGTTATTATTAGTAGTAGTAGTAGTAGCAGCAGCAATAACAGGATCGGTTTTGCTAATCAAAAGGGGTTATGGCGCAGCTTGTTGCTCGTTTACCTGTCACTTTATTGTAATCGGCATTTCTTTATAATAAAAACGAAGATCTTTTAAAAATAATAATAAAGCTATTAACTATTTTATAAGTTTTTAGTTATTTTATTAAGAATATTATTTATTAATATTATTTATTTTTAATTACTAATATATATTCTATAAACTATTTCAAAACAAAAAAAAATAGTTTCAGAATTCAAGTTGAACTCGTTCTCCTTGGGAATGGGTCCCGATGTGATTTTCTTAGATGTGTGATCTTTTGTCTGGTATGATTGTAGAAGGAATATGGTGATCTTTACAAAAAGAGAGGTTGAAACTCAGAGGCCGTTCACATGTGAACATAATTCGGATTTTTCTGTTTTCTGTGATGTCCACCGTTCTGATCATCCTGCTATCATCAAGGTACCATTTCCTCTTGATAGAAAATCTTTGATAGAATTCCAAATGAGACAAAAATGTCAAAAAACTGTCAGGCTCTAGCTTTTGGTTGGTTCAAAAATGGCGACTTTGATGTGATAACGTAGGTTTGTTTGATTGTGTGTCACGACATGTAGTGGTGGTATGTCTGTGTCAAAGATAAGTTACCAAAATTGTTGTGGACCATGATACTCTAAGCGGTGTTTGTTATTACACCTTACAGGTCTCATTCATCTCATATTCTCATTCCCCTAAATGGGGATGAAATTTAAGGACTCATTGTGTCATTCGAGATGATGGGAAAAACTTAACGTGAGTCGTTAGGGCGAATCCCCGTCTCTAGCCTTAAATACTAAAGAAACTATAATAATATGAAGAATTAAAATAAAAACTAATCTAATCTAAACGACGGAGAAAGTATAAAGATATCACATTCTAATTCCTTTCTCAACCAAAACATTAGAAGACAATGCATGTTAATACGCTTACCACATGTTCTTTGACATTACCCACTAAATCACAATTAACCACCCGCTATATACAAAAATATTATTTTAATATTGTGATCCTTGGTATTCTTAACAAATAACACACACATATTTTAGACATTTTGATCGTGGACTAGAGGAAATTTCTATAGGTTAGTAGCATTAAGATGAGTGGCTTCGTAGCAAGTCTCCACCTAGACAACTAAAACCAAAGATGTGAGCTCTCGATGATCAAATTGAATCATATTACTTGGTATTAGGGTTGGGTGTTACATGTTTGTAAAGCTAAACAAACAAAAGAATAAAAACAATAACATAAAGAATTACTAAAAGATTATAGTACAAATTAGCCTTAAAATGGTCATTTCATGTCTAGAATGTAGTTCTTTTCACCCAGCCTCGAGGTTAAGTGATAGTCTTATGACTTTTTAACTGGGAGGTCATCCTGGGTGGTGTAGGGTCGAGTCAACACACTTATGTTCTCCGGGTGAAAGGGTGATCCGTTTTACAAGACGATCCCGGGTGTATATGCCTTTACTGTTTAAAAAACAAGAATGTAGTTTCCTTATTAATTTTTTTCCCATTTTACAAGATTTGAAAATTGTTGTAGGTTATATCAGAGACCACAGACCTACCCCATGTAATATACATCTCAAGAGAGAAAAACCCCAAACATCTTCATCATTACAAAGCTGGTGCTATGAATGTTTGGGTTAGTACACTTTATTTTATTTTTTTTACTTAAACTTGTTCCAAAATATTTATAACCGTGTGATTTATTTGAATTCGTTTAACTAGCAAAAATATGTATTATTAATATGCATCTTGATATGTCAATCTATCTTTTTAAAATGATGAGCAGGCTAGAGTGTCAGGAGTAATGACAAATGCACCCCTGATGCTGAATGTAGATTGTGATATGTATGCAAACAATCCACAAGTTTTTCTTCATGCAATGTGTATTGTATTTGGTTACTCATTCAAGTCCCTCAAGCTTTTTATGATGGATTGAAGGACGACCCGTTTGGGAATCAGCTCGCTAATTTTTATGTGCGTATAATTAATTTCTTTAAGATTTTGTTCTTCTATGTCTAGTGAGTTTTAATTAGTTTTAATATTTTTGTCTTATTTATATCAGTATCTTATAAATGGAATAGCAGCAATTCAAGGGCCTTTCTATGGAGGAACTAACTGTTTTCATAGACGAAAGGTTATCTATGGTAACCACGAATGATAAAATAAAAACGGGTATGATCCCCTTTATTTGTTGGATTGTGTATTCATGTTTAGCTCTTCATATTTTTCTTTTGTTAAATACGAAATATAAGAAATGAAGATCTACATCAAGTCTTTGGAAAATCATTTGAATTGAGAGAATCAGCTGCTCAGATGTTATCAGGATCAAACACAAAAACAGAAAATCGAAAGAGCCCCTCTAGTTTAATTGAGGACGCAATCCATGTTGCAGGCTGTAGCTACGAGTATGGTGCATATTGGGGCAAAAAGGTAACCGGATAGTAATGAATAATGATAAGTAGTTGAATACATGCGCTTCGCAGTGGGTGTCAGGTCTTCTAATTCACTTATAATATGTTCGGCTTGTCATAGTACCACAACAGTAACGACACTTGATATAGGGTGCGGTACCAAAAAACTCGATTTTGAATAAAAACTCCGTTTTCAAATAGGTTTATATCGGAACGTTAACAAAAAAAATATAGCCACGCAATCTGTTCTTTGAAAAAAGTTAACGAAAAAAATTAATATAAAATTAAACGGGTTATAATCGTATATTTTATATATAGCACATATGGTGAAAACGAAAAGAAAATTTTTTTGCATGACGGGGCCGCATTTGAGCGGAATTGCAACCGTTCAATGTGGCTATCATTTAATCTATTGTGTAATTTGTTGAAATATAATTCCTTAATCTGTGTGGGTTAAAGTTTAGGGGTCGTAATTTAATTACTAGAAACTATGTTTTAGTTTGTATTTACGTGTATGTAAAGTTTAAGGGCTAGTTTGTTAAAAACCAAACTTGGTAACCATCGGGGATACATGTGCCATAAAAGTTCTCGCACATGGCGGTTACAAATAGTGGTTACTAGGGAAATTATAAATAGGTTGAAAAGTCAAAGTCTTAGAATCGAATCTTCAATCAACGATTCACGATTCAATTAGGAAGTTATTGTGTTCATTCAATCCGCATTCAATTTACCAGTAGTGGTATCAGAGCACATGTTGCAAGTCTGGGAAGGAGAACCCGGTTGAATTAAAAAGCAAGAGCAAGAGAACCGAACCTTAGTGGTTCATTAGCGAGCAAGAAACTCGAACCCTTAATGGTTCATTAGTGAGCAAGAAAAACCCGAACCTTTACGGTTCATTAGTAAGCAAGATCGAACCTTTTGGTTCTAATAGCAAGTAAGAGAAATCTAGTTTTTCAAATCAAGCAAGCAAGAAATTCCCGTGTGGTAAAAGCAAGCAAGAAAGTACCGTGTGGCAAAGCATGCAAAAAAGTCTCGTGTGGCAAAAGCAAGAAAGAAAGCCTCATGTGGCAAAGCAAGCAAGAAAGTACCGTGTGGCATGCAAGAAAGTACCGTGTGGCAAAGCAAGCAAGAAAGTCTCGTGTGGCAAAGTAAGCAAGAAAGTCCCGTGTGGCAAAGAAAGCAAGAAACTCTTGTGTAGAAAAAGCAAGCAAGAAAGTCTTGTGTGGCAAAGCAAGTAAGAAATCTATGTGTGGCAAAGCAAGTAAGAAAGTCTCGTGTGGCAAAAGCAAGCAAGAAAAGTCAAACTTTGGTTAAAGCAAGCATGCAAGGAACTGATCACCCGATCATAAGCAAGTTAGCAAGATCAAATCATAAAAGTGAGTAAGAAGCCTTGTATGGTATGAACAAAGCGAGCAAGAATATGATTAGCAAGTGGGTCAGAAGAATTGGCTAGCAAGTGGGCCAGAAGCATGTAACAAGCAAGAACCAAAACTTTTGTGGTTAGATCAATCAAGCATGACTGGAGAATGAAGATGTTGAAAGAAATTAGGATGGAATATTGAATATAATTCCTTAATCCATGTGGGTTAAAGTCTAGAGGTCGTAGTGTAATTAATAGAAACTATGTTTTAGTTTGTATTTTCATGTATGTAAAGTCTAGGGGCTAGTTTGTTAGAAACCAAACTTGGTAACCACTACGGACACATGGCGCAATATTGTGGAAGAAGAAAGGGTGCCATAAGAGTTCTCTCACATGGTGGTTACAAATAGCGGTTATTAGAGAAACTATAAATAGGTTGCAAAGTCAAAGTCATGTAATCGATTCTTCAATCAACGATTCACAATTCAACTAGAAAGTTGTTGTGCTCATTTGATTCGCGTTCAATTTACCAACATAATTATAGATAGTATAGTTGGATAAATGGGCAGTTCAGGTATTAAGTCATATGGTTCAGTTCAAACTGGTCAGTTTTGATTGGGTCGGGTCGGGTCGACGAGCAAACACCTTTGTCTTTCCTTTTCTTGATTCTTACAAACATTTAATGATCCACGTATGATGATTACTAAGAGTACGGGTTACACTCATACTTGGGAGAGCCAAATGAGAGTACATTTTCTGCCACGTGGGTGTCATATCAGCGTGATAAGTTCCTCACTTAGGTCTTACTTGGCAAAGAAATACCCAAGTAAGTGAAAGACCACATATTTGACCATGGGAGACCCACACCGACAATGAGGGACCCACCCAACACCCATAATCCCTGCCCTTTCTCCCGTGAAGTCTCTCACATGCACTCCCTCACCCCCGGCCCCACTCCATATTGTTCCCTTGAGACTCACGACGTGAAATCCCTCACGAAGGGGGGGGAGTAACCGTGAGGATATACCACATACCCTAATAGTATAAGTAAAAAAATGAACGGGTCTTTCATACTCTTGAATTTCATAATAAATATAAATATATATGTGTGTGTGTGTGTTAGAGTAGATATGTGGCAAAATAAACAGGTTCGGTATAAAGTATGGATTCAGGTCAAACCAGTCAGAGTTGAACAGTAAGGTACTACTCTGAAATGCTTAATGTACTTACATATAATTAATGTTTTAAATATGTATATAAAAAACTATGTAAATGGGTTGAACAGTAAGGTACTACTCTGAAATGCTTAATGTACAACTCATTTATGTTGTAAACGTGTCCCGTTCATGAGCAGTCGGTTAAACAGATGCGTGTAACCTAGAGGGGATACGTGGTGTCTCTTTCACATTCATATGAGGCAGAAAAATTAGGGCTTGTTATAATTATGTGGTTAAAGAGGTTTTATACACCTTGAGTGAGTCGTGACCCTCTTGACCCATTGAACATGTTTCCATTTTAGTGAATTATTGATTCTTACACATTTGACTTGCAAAGGAAAAAAAATATAACACAAATTAACCTGACTACTTATAGAGTTGTTTGAAATTCCCATATTTGATAAACAGATAATAAATGATCAGCTACTTTAATTAAGATCACCATTTCGACTTTTTTTCATTAAAACCACCTAAGTACTTTTATTTTGTTTATACGGGTTCCAACAAAGTGCCATAAAATTATAAAATGAAAAAGTGCCCTTAACTTAAAAAAATCAATAACACAAATTAACATAAGATGTGAAATACCAATTAAACCTTTTTAAATCTCTTTAGATGAGAGAATGAAGGAATTATTGGTATTCCAATCAAATTATTATTATTTTTTATTACTATTATATATATATATATATATATATATATATATATATATTATTTTAATTATTTGAAGTTAAAATTCATTTTTTTCATTTCACAATATATTTTCTAGCACAAAATTCGATGACGTTTGGTATAAATAGAAACAAATACACACTTTGGTGAACTTAATAAAAATTGTTGAATACCGGGTAGTCTTTGTTTAAGCATCAATATCGGTTAGTAAAGTCGGTACACTAAGGGAGGTACGGTTGATCTCAAAGGGACGGTTTGGTGGAGATCAAAAAACTAAGGATTTAATGTGAAAGTTGGACAAAACTTGTTAAACAAGTTCAGAAGGTTTTGAGCAACAGTTTAGGGACTTGCTTTGTTTTCAAATTTGTTTTAGTTTCCAAGTTCAAATAGGATAGGTAGCTTATTTAAAGTCTTGTATGTTCTTTATTTTAATTTGTCATTCGATAAAGAAAACCCGATCAATTGAGATCAGACCAAAGCGTTTTACGTTTCTTAAATCCCTAGTTTAACAAACTGGCATCAGAGTTTGTAAAGCTCATTGATTCCTAAGGACCTGCTATTCCAATCTCCAGCCAAGAAACTGCAATCCGTGTGTCGGGGTCAGCAAGCGAAGAAAAGAGACGAGGGAAACTAGTCTGTTTCTCTATCCATAAGAAACAGAAAAGGAAGGCAATCAAGAACCGATAACATGGCAGATTTCTAGGTTGTATGAGGTGTTAAAAAGTCGAACAACACCAACTGCAACACGTGGTCTACGTGCTTGTTGTCATACCTTCAAGGGTAAGACTTATGGGAAGTCGTTAATGGGGCCGAAACTCAGGTTCCAATGAATGATACGAATGGAGCCGTCCATAAGTGGAGAGTCAAAGCCAATAAACCATGTTCGTTTCTGAAAACCACCGTAGAGGAAGAGTTACTCGATCGTCTTCAAGGCGTGGATTATCCAAAACAGGCATGGGACACGTTCGTCGACCTGTTTTCAAATGCTTGAAAGCGAGTTGATGTCCACTGGCTAGGGAGAACTCACCGTTTCACAATTCTTTCGGAAGGTAAAGAATCTATGTCGGGAGATCGGTGAACTAGATATTCAATCTCGGGTTGGGGAAGCTAGGATGAAACGTATCATCACTCACGGCCTGAGACCGAAGTACCGAACGTTTGTCACGGCCATACAAGGATGGCCCACTCAACCATCCTTGGTTGAGTTCGAGAACTTGCTTGTCAGGCAGGAGGCTATGGCTAGACAACTTGTAGGGCCTTCAATGAAGAAAGAAGATGAAGCCTTTTACGTGCAGAAAAGAAAAGGGAGAACACAGTTTGTCAAGTCGCCAAACCAAAAATTCGATCGTAACAAACGGTCTAGTTGGAACAAGTCCAAACCAACGGAAAAGGAAGAACAATCAACTGAAGGCAAAGGGAAATTAAGTCCAAACGATCCCCACATAACTTCGGAACAATGGGTCATATGGCCAAGGACTGCAAGTCAGAGCCAAAGGATGAAGGTAATGTATTCGAGGTCGAAGATGGTTGGGAAGTTGAAGCCAACGTTGCCCAAGAGCTTGAAGTGTTAGCTCTAAAAACCGGAGTAGAAGAGAGAACCAAATGTCTAGACGAATGGATAGTCGACTCCGGTTGTTCAAATCACATGACCGGAGAGAAAGCTAAGTTATCTAACCCTTCCAAATACCTTGGAAACAATGTAGTAGTAATTGCAGATAACTCACGTCATAATATATCAAATATAGGTAATGTTATTTTTTCAGCCAAAGGAGATAAGGAAGACCTTATGCTTGTTCCCGGTATGAAGAAAAACCTAATCTCAGTCCCGTAAATTACCAACTCGGGTCGATACATATTGTTTGGGCCAGATGATGTAAGGGTGTACGAACACTTTGAAACCCCATCCATTCATGTTCTTAAAGAAAGGAGGAAGGAGACATTGTATGTGCTTTCGGCTAAAAAGATTAAATTGTTTACTTGTGGCATCAAAGATTTGGGCATGTGGGGTATGATAAGCTTGGACTTATGGGGGAAAATCAGTTAGTGGCCGGTCTACCTAATCTTGAGGTAAACCGTGAAGAGGTTTGTCCTGGATGCCAATTTGGCAAAGCACACCAATTGCCATTTGACAAAGAAAGCTACAAAACCCACTAGCCCCTTGAGCTGGTACATTCGGATGTATGTGAACCAATGAAACATAAGTCCCTCGGTGGCATGGAGTGCCTAATTAGATTCATTTATGAACATATACGATTCCCTTATGAAGCATAAAAGTGAAGCCCTTAAGCAATTTAAAGAATTTGATGTCAAAGTCGAACATATAACAAGGAACACTATTAAGGTTGTTCGGTCTAACAATGAGGAGAACACACAAGCCAAGAATTCAATGAATATATGAAGAAGCACAAGATCGGAAGACAGCTGACCTACTCTAACACACCACAACAGAACGGGGTGTCCGAGCGTAAGAACCATCACGTGCAGAAAGTATCAGGGTGTTGGTTAGGCAACAAGAATAATCCTGGTCGGTTTTAGGTAGAATCGATGAAATAAACGGCTTATGTGATTAATTGAACTCCACAAGGCATGGGTTAAAAATCACCGTTCGAGTTATTGTTTAATAAAAAGCCTATTGTAGACCACCGAGAGGCCTTCGGGGGGGTGTGTGTGTGTGTTACGTATTTGTGCCAAGTCATCTTAGGAAAAAGCTAGATGAAAAGGAAGTTCGGTGCAAATTCGTTGGCTATGATGAACAACGAAAAGGATGGAAGTTTTCTGAACAAACCACGGGAAAATTCTATGTCTCGCGGCACGTGGTATTCGACGAGAATTCGTCTTGGTGGTCTAAAGAACATCAACCACTACCGAATACCAAGAGCTTAAAGGAAAAACTTTAGTTCATAAGTGTAACTCTTGAAATTAGTTCAGAAAATGATACGGGAGCCAGTGAAGAACCCAACCAGCCATAAAGCCAAAGTGAACCGTTCGTACAGCAACAAAGTCAGAATAATGAAGAAGGGCAAGACGATCATCTCGTCACCGTAAAGAGAACTCCCGGTATGCAAATATGGCTATTGTTGTGGAGGAGACTGAAGAACTAAACTCGTTTAACAAAACATGCAACAAAGCCGAATGGTTCGAGGTAATGGAAAATGAGATTAAAGATTTAGTTCAAAATCATACCTGGGAATTAGTCCCAAAGGCAGAAAAAGTCAGGCCTGTAACGTGTCGGTGGGTTTACAAAATAAAGAAACGAGCAGACGGCTCGATCGAAAGATATAAGGCACGTCTCATAGCTCAAGGTTTTCACAATACTATGGCCTTGACTACGATATGACGTTCAGTCCGGTTGCCAAGCTAACAACCGTACGAGTTCTAATTGCCATTGCAGCAAGTAAAGGTTGGAACTTGTGGCAAATGGACTTAACAACGCATTCCTATATGGTGACTCAGATCGAGCAGTTTATATGGAGCAGCCAGTAGGTTTCGAAGATAGAACTCATCCTGAGTATGTGTGTAAACTGAAAAAAGGCCTATGTGGGCTGAAACAATATCCAAGGGCTTGGTACGAAAACTTTCTGAGTTTCTAGAGTATAAATGAGTTTGTGGGAACAACAGTCAATGCAAGTTTGTTCGTGAAAGTAAGAGGAACAAAAGTGGGAATAGCACTCGTGTACGTCAATGACCTGATCATCATGGGAGACTTATTCGATGAAATCTCCCAACTCAAACAAAATCTGAACATAAGGTTCTGTATGAAAGAATTAGGGCAACTATAACACTTCCTTGGATTAGAGTTAGAGTATGGGAAAGAAAGTATAGTATTGCACCAACGAAAATATTCTAGTGACATGCTTACCAAATTCGGCATGTGGGAGTCAAAATCTGCAGTAACTCCAATTGATGTAAAGGTTAAGCTACATCCTGACGATAGACATGTAGTTGAGGATAAAACAGAATATAGATGGATCGTGGGAAGCCTTTTATATCTAACCTTAACAAGACCTGATATAGCTTTCATTGTTGGAGTTCTAAGCCTATGTATGCAACACCCAAGGAGACCACATCTATTCGCCTCTAAACGTGTGTTAAGATACGTTACAGGAACATTTGGCTTAGGTGTAGTGTTCAAGAGGGAGCGACGGGTTGAGTTGCGATGTTATTGTGATGCGGACTACGAGGGTGATCCAAGTAGTCGTCGATCCACAACCGGTTATGTTTTTTTTCTAATCGGGTCATGTGTCGTACCATGGTGTAGCAAAAGACAGCCTATGATGTCTTTATCTACCACGGAAGCCAAGTATAGGGCAGCAGCCGTAGCAGCCCAAGAGTTGGTCTGGTTAGTTCGGTTAATGAAGGTTCTGAATGAAGAAGTTAGCCAAGGGATAGAGCATAAGTATGACAACAAATCAGGCACAAATAGTTGAAAATCGAACGTTTCATGCACACAAAAAATACGTTGAAGTGCACTACCACTTTGTTCGAGAAACGGTGCTCAAAGGAGAAATAGTGTTGATGTATGTGGATACAAGCAAACAGCTAGCAGATATGTTGACGAAGGGGCTGACTAAAGTAAAGCTTGAACATGTGTGTCTATGTTTGGGAATGAAGCGACTTGGTATTGAGAGGGAGTGTAAAAGTATCAATACTGGTTAGTAAAGTCGGTACACTAAGGGAGGTACGGTTGATCTCGAAGGGGTAGTTTGGAGGAGATCAAAAGACTAAGGACTTAATGTGAAAGTTGGACAAAACTTGCCTAACAAGTTCAGAAGGTTTCAAGCAATAGTTTAGGGATTTGATTTTTTTTCAAGTTTGTTTTAGTTTCCAAGTTCAAATAGAATAGGTTTCTTATTTAAAGTCTTGTATGTTATTTATTTTAGTTTGTCATTCAATAAACAAAACTCGATCAATTGAGATCAGACCAAAGCATTTTACTTTTCTTGAATCCTCGGTTTAACAGTCTTTACATACATTATCCCTACACTAAATAAACTTAAATAAGCATAAACATAGTAAAATCTTCTAATTACTATATTATTTAATAAATTCCATAAATTTATTTTTCAGGTCGGTTGAATTTATGGATCTACAGTAGAAGATATTCTTACAGGACTCAACATCCATGGTAGAGGATGGAAATCCGTCATTTGCTCATCAGACCCACCTCTTTTCTTGATTGTTCACCATCAGCATACCAAAGTTCAATAACCCAACAAAAAAGATGGGCCATTGGGTTTCTTGAGCTCTTATTCAACGATAAAAACCCGTTAGTTCTTACTATAAAAGGAAACCTTTGGTTTCGACAAGCCCTTGGTTACTATTGGATATGTTTATGGGGAGTTCGATCCATTCCTGAGCTATGTTATGCATTTCTTCCCGCATATTGTATCATCACAGGCTCACATTTCTTGCCCAAAATCAACGAACAGGCTTTTATTATCCATATGGGTATTTTCATGATTTACAATGTTTATGTTTTATGGGAGTGTAAACGTATAGGAGTATCACTACGTATGTGGTGGAATTTACAGAGAATGGGAAGTGTGACTTCTATGACAACATGGTTATTCGGGCTTTTAGGTGTGATTCTAAAGTTCACGGGTTTATCAAAAAACGTTTTTGAAGTAACACAAAAGGAACACAAGTCAGATAGTGGTGATGGTGATGGTGATGGTGATGGTGATGGTGATAGTGATGACAAAAATGTTGGTAGGTTTACGAATGACAAGTCACCCGTGATCATACCAAGTGTTGTCATTTTATTGGTCAACATGACCGCATTAGTCAATGGTGTGTTAAGACTAGTAAAGGTTGACTATAGTGAAATTTGGATGGAGATATTAGGATTAGGGTTAGGAGAGATGTTTTGTAGTGTCTAAGTCTTACTATGCTTTTGGGAGTACTTGAAAGGGTTGTTTGGGAACGGGAAATATGGGATTCCATCATCGACGATTTGAAAATCGGGAGTTTTGGCGTTGTTCTTCATGCACGTATGTAGAAGATCTACTCAACCGTTTTAGATAATCTGATACTTGATTTATGTATGAATGGTGTAGTTCTTGTATCAGAATGCAACGTTGTTGTTTCTATAAATAGAAAGTTGAATTCTTACATGAAGCTAAAAATATTTAAAAAAATTCTTACATTTAAACACAAAACATTTTTGGATATGAATATAAAAGTGACGAGAATCATTTCTAGATACCATGTTGATTGGTGTAGTCAACGATTTTACATCTAATGCTCTGTAGTTCAGATTTTATTTTATACATTCCAAAATAATTTTAACGTTTCGTGAAATAAGTGAATTCATAAAAAAATCTGCATAGAGCTAAAATTTTATCAAATGTACTTGAACTCTGATATTATTTTTGGTATTATATTTTGTTTTCACATATATAATATTTATATATATGATACTACTTAGAACCCGTGTAATACGTATGAGATGAAAAATATTAATACATAAAATTCTAAAATCTTTATTTGTTCTTTACAGGTGTAAAAAAAATATATTACATATAATCTATACTATATAATAAACGAAAACAATGAGGGACACGTGTCACTCTCTGGTTACTCATCACCTTTATTTTTCCGCCTCTCTCTCTTATTAAATATTAAATTTTCTATTTCTCTCTCCTATTAAATAATAATCTTTATATTTATAAATCTAATTACGGATACTTATTATTTAATTATAAATAATTATTATATCATCAATCAAATGAACTTAATATGAACTAACATTTATCAATTAAATAAAAAATAATAATACTCAGTTGAAAAAAAATGTTTTAAAAACTAACTTAACAGACCTTATAATTGTCACGACAAATTACATTTTTTTTAAAAACATATTTTGACGAGTGTATTTGTTAACAAGTTACATTTTATTTTATTCAACCGACGTAATATGCTGGTTTATTCAACCCGTGTATTACACGGGTTTTTAAAAATATAAAAAATTTATAACTAAATATATAACATTTTATTTATTCAACCCGTGTAATACACTGGATTTTAACCTAGTAAGGATATAAAACATAATTTCAAATATGTAAAATTGGTTTCCAAAATACGTTAATTATTATTTAATGTAATTTGACTTTCATTTACTATTTGATTGAAAATAAAAGTAACATAATTAGATTTTAAAGTTTTTTATAATAAAATATAATCTAAAATAAATATGTTTTATTAGTATAAATAATATTTTCTTTAAAATATATTATTATTAAAATATATAGGTTTTTGGTATTATGTTTTGTTTTCACATATATAGTATTTAGAATTTGATTCGAATATATACATGATACTACTTAGAACCCGTGTAATACGTACGAGGTGAAAAATATCAATACATAAAATTCTAAAATCTTTATCTATATTTTACAGATGTAAAAAAAATATATTACATATAATAAAGATATAAAACAAAATTTCAAATATGTAAAATTGATTTCGAAAATACATTAATTATTATTTAATATAATTTGACTTTCATTTACTATTTGATTGAAAATAAAAGTAACATAATTAGATTTTAAAGTTTTTTATAATAAAAGATAATTTAAAATATATATGTTTTATTAGTATAATTAGTATTTTATTTAAAATATATTATTATTAAAATATATAGGTGTTTTGGCATTATGTTTTGTTTTCACATATATAATATTTAGAATTTGATTCGAATATATACATGATACTACTTAGAACCCGTGTAATACGTACGAGGTGAAAAATATTAATACATAAAATTAGGGGCGGATCTACGCCTAGGGCAGGGGTACCTGTCGGTACCCCTCAACTTTCGACGCGCAGTGAGAATTTTTTGTTTTTTTTTACCGTTTTATGTATCCAGATACCCCTGAACGAATGGACAGATACCCATAAAATTCTAAAATCTTTATCTATATTTTACAGATATAAAAAAATATATTACATATAATAAGGATAAAAAAACAAAACTTAAAGTATGTAAAACTGGTTTCGAAAATACGTTAATTTTTATTTAATATAAATTGACTTTCATTTACTATTTGATTGAAATAAAAGTAACATAATTAAATTTCAAAGTTTTATATAATGAAAGATAATATAAAATAAATATGTTTTATTAGTATAATTAGTATTTTTCTTTAAAATATATTATTATTAAAAGATATATGTGTATTTAATAGGAGAGATAGGCAGGAAAAAATGATAAGAATGGTAATATAGATTTAGAAAAACTTTTAGGGATAAATATGGACCCAATGTGAAAACAAAAAATAATCTCCCACCACAAAATCATCTCGATGATTCAATCGCCAGCGAGATAGGTTGATACCTTTCTCAAGTAGAATTCGTTGTTTATGTAGATGAGTTAAGTTCATGGCCTCATTCAACATAGTGTGCTGATGAATTATAACATAATGCTTAATATCATCCCTAAACACAAACACAAAACAACGGACCAAAAATTGGAGGTGCACAAATTGATTAACCGGTTTCTGAGCTATCAGTTAATGACCGAACCGTTATTGATCAAAACTGGTTATTCCAGTTACCGTTAAGGTTAGTAACCGGTTAGGGAGGTCCAGAATCATAACCTATTAAATTGGTTAGGTTAATATGGACCGGTTAAGAAAACCGGGTTTTTTACATAACTAAAAAAAATTCAAAACATAATATTGTTATATTTAATTTTAAATTTTTACACTTAACAAAACATAATATCGTTAAAAATAGATAAAATCGTGAATACATTTTATTTATTTATTTTATCACTAGCTTAGAACCCGTGTCTAAACACAGGGTGAAAATTTTCAATACAAAAAATTCTTAAATCTTTTGCATATATATTACATGTGTAAAAATGTATTACACATACTAGGATAGAAAACGAAATTCAAAATGGGTAAAAATTAATATATAATTGGGTTTCAAAAATACATTAATTACTATTTAATTTAATTTGACTTTAATTTATTATTTAATTAAAAACAAAAGTTATGTAATTAGATTTTAAAGTTTCTTATCAAAAGAGATAACTTGTTATTAGTATATATGTGTTTTATTATTATAACTAGGCTAGAATCTCGTGTATTACACGAGATTGTATATTAAAAAGAATAAAACTTATAATTTTGTAAATAAGTCATAACTTGTCAGACTATTATGATCGCCTCGAGATATATCAAGTGAAAATGTGTGTGTATATAACAAATTAGTATTTTTTTTAATTAGTTATATTTTGATTTCCTATTATATATTCTTATTTAATATAATTGGTATTCTTTTTTAATAATACATTTATAATATCATTATTATTTAATAAGATAAATGCATATTTATTAAGAGAGAGAGGCGGGAAAATCAATGTGAGAATGCATGAGGAAGTGACAAGTGGCATCCCTAAACCTTTATTTATTAGTATGTATAGATATAGATTAGTATTTTCTTTAAAAATATATTGTTATTAAAAGATAGAGATGTATTTAGTAAGAGAGAGACGGAAAAAAAATGATGAGAATAGTCAAGACGTGACATGAAAAAATCTTTATGTATTATATAGTAAATTAGTGTTTGCGTCCATGTGGTTTATACGATTTAACACAATGCGTCTCTAACACGAATATTTAACGCTTTAAATACCTATGAGATACAATATGTAACACTTTGAGTCTATGAACCTAACTTTGTTAAAAAATTATGTTAAGTTTTTAAACGACCAGTGGTAAAATAGTCATTTGTAATTTTATATAACCCTAATATCACATTGAGTCCCCCACCCCATTTTATATAACTCTATATCATATGGACGCAAACAAATATTAAATGTTTTTAAAAAGTTGTGCAGTTTGATCACTTGAGACTCGCGGGCTTAATTGTTATTTGGAAACTTGTCTAGGTATTTGAATTTGCTCAACTTAATTTGCTACAATCAGGGCCATATGTAAAACAAAACTATTATTGAAAAATCTTTTTTTCGGCGTAACCATTAGAATCTATTATGAAAAAAATCATGGGACATGTCAATATCCTGCTAACCAACATAAAACCCCCTTAAAAAAAAATCTTTGAGATATATAACCAAAAGATCAATTTTGCGTCTTTATCTAATTTTGCGATTTACGCTTGTAGTTACCATTTTTTTTTGTGTTAATCATACATAGGAGGAAGATCTCTACACTACAAAGATTGTTCTTTATCTTTTGAAAAAAGAAACCGTTCCTATGTGCCTTCGATGCATGGACGTGGGTGACGAGGACGCAAAATTGGTGTGTTTATTTATTTATTGCTTCTTTACATCAAAATTTAATTCATCTTTAACTTTATCCTATTAATTATGATTTATTATTTTTTAATCGTTTTTAGAGAATCATGTTAAATGCGTCATGTCATTTGTGTTATTGACCGGTTTATATTTAAACGCGTTAAACGCTTCGTGTCATGTCTTTTGTGTTATTGAATCTATATCTATATCTATACTATCTAATAAACAAAGGTTTTTAATGTCACGTGTCGCCTCCATATTCATTCTTATCATTTTTTTCCCGCTTCTCTCTCCTATTAAATATACCTCTATCTTTTAATAATAATATATTTTTAAAGAAAATAATATTATACTAATAAAACACATTTGTTTTAGAGTAAACTACACTTTGCACCCATGTGATTTAGGGTCGCTGACACTTTGTAACCCTGTTTTAAAATATAGTAAACTTCAGTTTTTGTCCCTGAGGTTTGCACAAAACTTCAGGTTTCGTCCCTCTATAACACATTTCATCCCTGACGTTTAATGTTTTAACACTTTGCGTCCCTGGTCCTTAACTCCGTTAAGTTTTCTGTTAGTTTTTGTGCAAATTTACTAATATATCCCTCACCCCTCCTTTAACCATCAGACCCAAGAAGTAATTTTAACTCCATTTTTTACACTCCACATTTTTACACTCGTCAAACAACTGCATGCCGGTGGTGGCGCTGACCGGAGAACCCTAGATGGGGTGTCGTCGAAAAACATCATCCTCATTCCGTTTCCGCTGTCATCAGGTTTCACCTCAGCCTCCGCCACCGTTGCTACGGCAGAACCCTAGATGGGGTGTCGCAAAAAAACTCATCCCGTCACCATCTCCGTCGTTTAACATCATCATCGTCACTACATAGGCCACCCGACGCCGCCTGCTACCTTATCTCCACCTCTGTCTCTGCTTCGTGGAATACCTAACCATCGTCGCCGCCATTTCTGTTGGAGCCACCAAGACCCATCGTCGGTCAGGGGGGAGGTGGTGCAGGAGAGCCGGTGGCCGAAGGGGGGTCGCGCCAGAGGAAAGTGTCATTCATGTTATTGAGTCCAATATACATTTTATTGAGTCTGATGAAGAAGAAGGGGTGAGGGGTATATTAGTAAATTTGCACAAAAACTAACAGGAAACTTAACGGAGTTAAGGACAAGGGACGGAAACTGTTAAAACATAAAACGTTAGGGATGAAATGTGTTATAGAGGGACAAAACCTGAATTTTTGTGCAAACCTCAGGGACGAAAACTGAAGTTTACTCTTTAAAATAAGTGCAATTTGCCCCCCTGTAGTTTGGTTTCTCTATCTCTTTGCACCCCTACCGTTATCTTTTCTAATAAAAAGACAATAATACCCCGGACCTCACGCCAAATTTACCAAAGATAAACACGGAATGAATAATCCAACCACATACTCATAAAGAAGCATCCCATGACCGGTGGAAGCTAAATCTACACTGAAATTCTGTACCCTAATTTATAGTTCCATTATATGCAAATTGGTAACAAATAATATCTAGTTTACAAGGCAAACTACTAATTTTCTCCAAACGCAAACAAATTAGAACGATTACTAACAGAAGATCGAAACATCATACCTCGAAATCACTCCGATGAACGCCAGGGACCTCAAGAGCCTCAACACCGAACTAATCAATCCGCGGACCAGTGCGGATCAATTTCTGGTATAAACTATCTTCATCCTCTGAATCCATATCATTGTGTAACCTAAAATCATCGTTATCCTCGAAATCGATCTCTGATTCCTCCTCGTCTTGGAACACCCAGCGATGAGACTCCATTTAATCCATGGAACTCAATCCTCCGTTTCCCTTACTTCTACTCCCCCTCTCCGATCCGCTTTCCGCCATTTCTAATTCCGTTTCAAATCAACGACGATGCTCCGACTGTTGTTCGTGTTCCATTAAGCGTCAATTTTCATTGTAAATAAATCGATTAATTCGAAACCCTAACGAGAAGGTTGTGGTGTGTGATGAATTTAATTTGTAGACGGTGTTGCCGGATGGTGCAGGTGTGGTGGCCGGAGGGGATGGTGCAGGTGTGGTGGCCGGAGCAGACGGGAAGGGTGAAGGTGAGGGGTGCAAAGTGATAAAGAAACCAAACCACAATGGTGCACATTATGTTAGGTTTTGCTTTTTGGGTGAAAAGACTTTTATACCCCTAACGGAGTTGAAAGATAACGCTGATAACGGCAGGGGTGCAAAGAGAGATAAACCAAACCACAGGGGGGGGATTGCACTTCTTTTAAAACATGGTTGCAAACCATAGGAGTGCAAATTGCAGTTTACTCTTTGTTTTAAATCACCCTTTATTATAAGAAACTTTGAAGTTTAATTATGTAAGCTTTATTTTCAATCAAATAATATATGAAAGTCAAATTACATTAAATAGTAATTAACGTATTTTCGAAACACAATTATATGTCATTTACATATTTTGAATTTTATTTTCTATCATTACTATATGTAATACATTTTTACACATGTAAAATATATACATAAAGATTTAAGAATTTTATGTATCCCGTGTGTAGTACACGGGTTCTAAACTAGTTATTTATTTATGATGGTGTTATAAACATGTTTTATTAAATATGTCCTTGTTACAGCATTCTCATAAGCTTCCTTATCATCATCTCTATAATTACACTAAAAATTATTATCTTTTCTCTCTCCTTTAAATTAAATAATAATTTTTATACCTTTATCATTACATTTTCTCTCTGCTACACTCACAACCGCTTTCAAAAAATAATATAAGTGAATGTTGTGAATGCTTTAGTATTTTAAACCACTGTCTAAAATATGCAAAACTCACTCACAAACATATACAGAACATGCTGTGAATGCTCTTAGGGTATGTGGTATACCCTCACGGGTACCCCCCGTGAGGGATTTCATGCTGTGAAAACCCAAGGAACACCGCCCCCCTATGGCGTGAGGGGGGGCGTGAGCGGCTCCCCGTGAGTTCCTTCACGCAGCTGGTGCTCCTCTTTTGACCGTTGAAGCCTGACTAAGTTTAAAGAAATAACCGTTGCCAACTCCATCTTCATCCTCATCTAAGTAGTTGCAGGTTTGAATATATAGAAAAAGGGAAGAAGATGATGGAACTCATGGTACTTGTTGACTTCTTGTTCATTTTCAATTAAGAGATTGTACAATATAACCACTGGCTTTGGTCCAGTGGTAAGACAATGAAGGATTGAACGAAGCCACGCAAGTTCAAACCCAAGCCAACCCGGGTTTTAGACCGGAGTGCGTTACGCTAGCGGGTCTTGGCCTGTGCAGCGACGCAACTGCTATCAAGGGGCAGTAGGCTCCATGGTTTCCCGGGGAACGCCTAACCCCTCGCTCTGAACCCGCGGGCCCAGTTCAAACAACGTAGTGATCAGGTATTGAGGGGTGATGAGTCTCCGACTTGTCGGAGATGCGACTTCCACTCAAAAATGAAAGTCGACGTTCAAAAAAAAAGGAGATTGTACAATATATTATTTTATATATTGAGATAGTGTACAATATATTATTTTATATATAAATGGGTTGGATGGTACTTGTTATTTTACATATAATTGAGATATTGTACAATATATTATTTTATATATATACAATATATTTTTTTATCTGTGTTATTTTAATTTATGTTTTTAATGAAATTTAAATATATGTTTTATTTTAAAAAAATAATATTAAAACAATTGTTGCATTTAATGATCACTAGTGTTTCACTCACTTGCCAAGTGAGACCCAAGTGAAAAACCATCAAACTTACGTGGTAGAAAAGTTACTCTCACTTGGGAATGCCAAGAGAGAGTATACCTCATACTCTTAGTATTTAAAATTATGTTTTTGGGATTTAAAATTGATTGGTAATTAATCAGGTGGCAACCTCTGTGATTCGTAAAATCTTGAAGCAACAAGAAGGGAAGACTTATTGGCGTGTCAATGATGGGTCTGTCAAAAGTAGATGATGAGTTCACCATAAAACCTTCTACCGATTTGGTCAACAATATATTAACGTGCTACTCTCTGAAATCCCAAGGTAAAATTTAAAAGACTAAAATACTCTTATTATGTTACTTGTGGTTTGTGGTTTGTTGTAAACATAGACAGATAGACCCTTTTGCTCTCTCTTTTTCATGTTGACATATTGAGGTTCATCTTGAATGTTTTGAATTTTTCCTTCTATTGTTTCTGGTCTTGTGAAATAGGCGAAATTTGGAAACGAGTAGGTCCAGGTCGTGTACCCTTAAGTAGAGGTGCACAAATCGGTTTTGCAAACCGAACTGGTTGAAAAAACCAAACCGAAACCGGTTTGGTTAACGAAAGTCAAAACCTGTTCGGTTTGAGAGGGGGGTTTTGACCAATTTCAGATCGGTTTTTAACCGGTTTGAAACCAGTTTTTGAGGGGTTTGGATCGGTTAGATTCTGCTTAAACTAGTTTCAATCTATAGGTTTACAAACCGGTTTAACAATAGCTTTGGATCGGTTTGAAAACTTGTTTGAGATCCTAAACCGGTTTTTTTGTGCACCTCTACTCTTAAGAGCATCCACAATAGATGTTTGTGGGATGTCAACCCCTCTCTTAGCAGTGCTTCTGATACGAACCCTCCTGTTAAAGTCTATTCACGCAGAAAGAGGGCCTAACCAATTGGGCTAAGTAACAGCCCGGATCCAATAGATCCGGTGACCCAATTAGGGTATTTGATGGGCTAAAACTAATCTACGGTTGATGTTAGTGGAGGAGCTAAATTAGAGGAGCAGTTAGCATAACAGTTTACGTTTTCTTCTTTATTAGCAGATCTAATCTTTTTTGTTTGGGGTCGATGTTTATTATAAATATTAGGGTTCTAAACCTTGTATTTGGAGATAACCCATTCTCGAAATTGGGCACTATCTGTACTAGTTTTTCAGTTTAATCAAATCATCCAACTTTGGGTTCTATCATTGGTTCCATTGCCGGGAAATTTCTGCAATCGAGAAATTGCAATTCAATTACAGTCGCCATATTCAAGCGCCAACTAATTACGGAGATGGATCAGCGATGGCGCAACCCAATTAGCGGTAATTGCGTCGAATCCAGATCCCATGCTAAAACGAGATGGAGCAGCAATGACAGTACATTGAATTCATATCAAATCGTTGCCCAATTAGCAGCAATTTTGGCCCGATTAGACTCCATACTAGCCTTGAAGGAAGATATTGCAAGGATCAAGGCTTGGATGGCTAACAAGGAACAGGAGTCGACTCAGATTCTGTCATCGGAACTGGAAGAATTGCCGATCCGGTTAAGGAACCCTATCTACTCACCCAAAACAAACAGTTCTTCCTAGCGAAACCGGGCAAAGCATTGAGCATAAGGTAGAAGATGAAAGGGTCGAATTCGTTCGTTTTCAGTCTGAATTAAAGTAAGAGACAGAGAAAACTAGGCAAGAAAGGGAATTGGTTGTGATGGAAAGGGGAAATTTGAAGCGAGAGAAGGGGAAATCAGAAAAAGACAAGGCAGAGGTTATATCAGGAGTTGTGTTACCTTATACCCGACGTAACCCATTAGCAAAAAGTAGCAGCTCCAACCCGGTGTTTAAATCACTTATGGTGAAATCCGGAGGTGGGTTAGAGATGTACGAAGAGGGTGATATTTTCTAGAACAAAGATGTAAAAGCAGACTTGAAACGCAGGGATTTGAACTTTTCCAACTTGAGGACAAGTCGTATTTCCGTGGGGGATGTATTGATACGAACCCTCCTGTTAAAGTCTATTCACGCAGAAAGAGGGCCTAACCAATTGGGCTAAGTAACAACCCAGATCCAACAGATCCAGTGACCCAATTAGGGTATTTTGATGGGCTAAAACTAATCTACGGTTGATGTTAGCGGAGGAGCTAAATTAGAGGAGCAGTTAGCATAACAGTTTACGTTTTCTTCTTTATTAGCAGATCTAATCTTTTTTGTTTGGGGTCGATGTTTATTATAAAAATTAGGGTTCTAAACCTTGTATTTGGAGATCACCCATTCTCGAAATTGGGCATTATCTGTACTAGTTTTTAGTTTAATCAAAGCATCCAACTTTGGGTTCTATCAGCTTCCCTACGGACTTTCTTGCAGATAGACTGGTCATTGAAAATGTAACTTTTGACAGGGGTTGGATTTACCGGAAACTTTTAGGATTATGTAACATTAAAACATATCAAAATTTATCTTCGCCATCTATATACACTATTCTCTCTATAATCCAGCTCAAAGGTATACATAGTACAACAAGAGGACTAATAATGCAATTAAACCATATAATATTAGACTCAAAAACCTAATGCCCAATTTCAAATGTACACATGGATGATGGATCTAACCTTGAACTTTAGATATGAGTTGGATCAAGATCATCTGGTCTTCGAGGGGATCGAAAGCTCGTTCTTAAGCACGAATGGCAAGTCATGCATCTGTGACAACAGCATCTGTACATCATTTTCGGGTCTTGTTGCATTAGGGGTAATTTCATCATTATTTGGTCCCTCGACGCTATTTCCAGCTTCAGTATTAGCATTCCTAGATATTTAGGTATATGTATGTTAAAATGATAATAATGAATTGTTATAAAAATTATGATTTGAACCATGATGTAATAATCTGGCTTATAATATTATGATTTGATATTGCAAGAATCGGAAGCAAATTTATTTTTTTCATTTTAAAAGACTTGAAGATACTATTCAGATACTTCTGAAAAGATATAGAAGTAAAAGACTACTATGATTTGAAATTTGATAATATGATATAAAGATCCAGCTTTTAATATGATTGGAAATTTCTTTTCTTATTTTTATTTTTTCAAACTTGAAGAAACTATTCAGATAAAAGTAAAATAGTGTTTATGATTCAAAAGTTGATTATATGATGTAAAAAATATAAAAATCCCGCTTTTCATAGATGGTTCGAAATTTAAATAACCGACAACAAGTTTCTGTTTTTATTTTTATTTTCAAACCTGAAACAACACTATAGATACTACTGAAAAGATACTAAAAAATTGGGTTTTACATGCTTGCTGTAGATATTTCTGAAAATATATCATACCCTGCTTGAGTATCACTTGGATTTTTATCGCCAGAAAATATATCTGACTGCAATAATTTGCCAAAATCCACTTGTGAATCATCTGTAGATGGAAACAAATTTAATTCTGAAATCTTTTCACTACTACCAGCTCTCTCATTACTATTTTCTTTCCGAGAATCTTGATTACCAGTCGAGCTTGTGAAATCATTCCATTCATCAAACCCGTCATTATCTTGAAACCAGTCAGTGACCTCTGAATGGTGTTTGTCTGATTTAATAAGATATGAATTTCCAGACCAAAAAGTGACAGGATCAATCTGTGGTTTAATATCAAATAAATTACCATCTTTAATGATATCCACGTTTTTGCAACTACTGTTTTGCCAATTACCATCACTAAACCAGTCTTCATCCACGTGTTTGAAATTTATATCATTCAAATCACCAGATAAACCATCTTTAGCTTGAACAATTGAATTCATGTCAGAAAAAAGATCTTGAAACGGATCATAGTCATCAATTGGTTTTTGGTTGATTTCCTTCTGCCCAAAAATCATATCCATGTGGGCAGACAGGTCAGCATCAGCACCTAAATGCGGGTCAACTGATTCAAAATTCTCATTATCCATTTTGCTATCTGCAAATTGAAATTCTGAATCTGAATTCCAATCAGATGTAAACCTTTCTTGATCTCCAAATGTCTTATTTTGATCTGCTTTGATGGAAACTGGTTGTTCTTCGGGTACACCAGACACTACATCTATCTTTGACTCTGTAAAAAAGTCAAAATTGGGTGTACCGAGATTCTCATTTTCCATTTTGGTATCTGCAAATTGAAATTCTGCATTCCAATCAGATGTAAAACTTTCTTGATCTTCAAAGATCTTATTTTGATCCGCTTTGCTAGAAACTGGTTGTTCTTCGGGTACATCAGGCACTACAAGATTTGAAGAACTGTCATTTTGATCTTCAAAGATCTTATTTTGATCTTCAAAGATCTTATTTTGATCCCTCTCTTTGACTCTGCAAAGAAGTCAAAATTGGTTGTACCAAGATTTGAAGAACTGTTATGTTCAGAGGTTTTGATGTCGAAATTATTTTTGGGTTTTTTAGGGTCACCCCGCCTTGAAATTTTCAAACCTAAAAGCTCAGATAAAGTTAATTCATCCTCTGCAGGACTCTGTCCTCCATTTATTCCATTTTCTTCAGCCAAAGAACCAACTCGTTCCTAAAAGTAAATTAACTTGTATGTGAAGGGCATTGATGGAAATTACGCAAAATAAAAAATGATCATCGAAACAACATGTAATCATAAACTTCAAGACATCATCAAAAGTGTTGTCCTAAGTTAGTACTCAAATCCACCAAGATGAGACGATCAATATTCCTTAACAGGAAAATAACAAGATACACGCTCATCATTCAACTAAATCTACCTTACGTGAAACTGAGATCAGAAATTGCAAAAACAGCAATGTGAATTCAATTTAGACTTCGATTTCAACAATAAAGTATCACAAACTCAGACAATAAAAGGCATTACTGGAAAACCACCAAATAGCCCTGTTGACCAACAAAAATACAAAAATGGCCATCGACTTTTTTTCCCATAGGAAAAAGCGTCATACCTCTAAGCATGTGGCTCACAACCCTTTGTACGTGTACCAGGCGCACAAGTACATATATGCATGCACCCACTTTTTTACTAATGCGGTCAAATGGCTCCAACCAGTTAAAGTTAGCCACGTGTCATCTTTGATGATTTTAATTATAAAAGGGTGCATTTGTCTCTTTATCACCTTCATTTCATTCTGTATTTTCTCTTCTATTTCTATTTCCCTCTCAATAAACTCCACTCTCTAAATTTTAAAAACATCAAGTTAATATTGTAATTTGTGCTCACCTAGGCGACGTCTTGCGTCCATCAAGGTGCACAGGGGCAAATTCCAGCCAAATTCTGCAAAAAAGTGGTCTGAACAGGCCCGACACAGATAAAAACTGGTCTTGATCATCTAAAATTGGCCTAAAACCAGCCTAAAACAGCTAAATGTGGCCTGGAATACATGTGCACCTTGCTTGCCTCGAGCCTTTGACTACTATGGAGTAACTACCATCCAATTGTTTACGTATCTACCAGCATCACGAGACGACGCTCATTAACCAACTAATCTACCATACTCGAAACTGAGAGCAGAAATTGCAAAATATGACAATGTGAATTCAATTTCGACTTCGATTTAAACAATCAAGTAGTACAACCTCAAGGAATAACTAAGGAATGTTCATGACATCATGTAAAAATATCATAAAGGTGAAATTGCAACAATGTATTAAAACAGTGAAGAATTGCAATGAACTGAACGTATAAGTGAAGAGAAAAACCCTAACCGATCCATTGAAGTTCAATGATTGAAGTAACCAGTTATAAGCATGGGTGGAATTGAAGGAGATAGGATTGAGATCATTCTTCTGGTATTCCCCACAGTAAATGCAAATCAGTGACTGTAAGCCTCTCAGGAGCTTACCTTGACAAAATTTGCATCTCAGGTACGACGGAGACGGGTCTAAGGTGGGGACAGAAGGTAGGTTTGTGTGTTTCCAGTCAAACGATGATACTCCGACGGCTTCTCGGAATCCGATCTGAGCTTTATTCAGGAGATCAGTCGCTACATCCAACTCCATTGCTTCGTTCATCAACATCTGCGACTCATTTTTTTTGTTACAGATATCGGAATTTAGGGTTATGTAAATTTGATTTTCAATTTTTAAATTGTTGTTAACTTATATAATTTTACCCTTCGAAACATAGCATAACTCGAATTCTTGCGTCGCACGGCATGTAGTGATCTTAAACGGTCGAGACGGGTACAAAAGATATACAGTTAGGTATATAAAAAAATATATAAGGTTATGGCTGCTCGTTTAACCCTGAAAGAAAATGTTAAAAAAAACAAAAGAAAAAAAATGTTTGAGCGTTGAAACTAACGTACTTAATTACATAAAAGTAACGTACGAATTTGAGGCGTATCGATTTTGAAGATTGAACCACAGATATAAAAATGTATTATGGCTCTCACATTACGTCTAATAATTAAAAAATATTAATAAAATATAAAAATGAGTTTTGAAAAGTATAGGAAATGAGTAGCCAGACCAGATTCAGGATATTTAAATTCTTTGTTTTCATTTATCTATATAAAAGGTTAGTTTGATAATATATATATATATATATATATATATATGTTACTGTTACGAATGTTGCCTTTTAAATAGGTTTATAATATTAAAAACAAATATGACTAACTAGGATAACTAAGACAAATTGTTGATTATTGTTTGACGCTGATACCATAAGATAGTCTTTATGACTTTGAGGTCACTGGTTCAAGTCGTGGAAACATCCACATGTACAAAGTGTGGGATGGGGTAAAGTTGCGTATATCATATCACGAAGTGATCCTACCCCTCCCCATACCCTGCATATATGTGGGAACTAAGTAAAGCGTCAGGTACAGCCTTTTACCATAATATGGTCTTTTAATCTCCTTTAATGTCCAAGTTATGACGGAGATTATCATAAGTATGGTTTTCTTTCGTACTTTCTCTCAAATATAGATGAGAGAATAATAAGTAAGTGAATTATGAATTGGACATGCAGAATAATTAGTAAGGAATGTCTCCGTATTTACAGATTTACATAAAGAGGGAATATTGTCAATCTTCATGGATGAGCCATAATGTAAATGTCAATAAATTGATAATTGCATCAACTTATACATAAGGGCTTGTTGGTTGATTATCACAACTTAATGATTAAATTAACTTATCAAATAGTCAACAAGGCCATATCATTAAATAACCATTTAGCCAATTGACTATTGATTAAGAATAAGTTGGTCATGAGTTAGTTCAGTTGCTACGTCAAAACTTCATAATAAAGCTAATGTAAAAGAGACGCGTTCAAGAATGTTGCATTCAACATGAGACCCATGCCAATTATACATTAGCGCTCTTTTGAATCTTATGGCTACATAATCCAATTAGCCATTAATTATGAGTTAAATCTATAGTTTGTCTAAAAATTGTTTAAAGTGGACCTTACAACAATACGAGGGGAAAGAAAAAGCAACTCATAGAAAAATAGTGCAACTGAACAAGATGCTCATAAGGCATAAATACTTAAACTTATATCCCATGGAATAGAGGACGTTATTCCTAAAATAATAGCAGTAATTGAGACAAATAAAGTTGTGAATGAAAAAGAAAAGGAGACTTATGTACAAGGTTCTCATACAAAAAGAGCATAAGACTATTATATACAGACTTACAGAACAGGCGGAGATCATTCTATGTACAATAATCATGGTTCAAGATCTAAAAGGATGAACGAAGATCGTCACAGCTCTTATGATAATAGTGCCAAATATATTTATGAACTGTCATTTAAAAGGGAGAAGCACTCGGGATGTTCTTACAAAACATTCCAGGCCTGCAGGCCTTATGAGTTTGAAGGAAAAGAGGATATTGTGGTCACATTAAGGTGGCTTGAAAAGATTGAATCTGTCCATGTAATCAGCAAGTGTGTTGAAGAGGACAAAGTCTTATATGCTTCCAGTCTATTCAAATATCAAGCCCTAGAATAGTGGAATACCATTATTTCAGCCAAAGGACGAGAACAAACACATGTTCTGGATTGGCAAGTATTTCAAGGAAAGGTAGAAAGAAAGTTTTGCCCTCTAAATGAGATAGAGCAAACTGAAAATAAATTCTTGAACCTTCAGATGGTGGGAACCAACCACCGGGAGTATACTACAAAATTATTTGAGTATGCTGCCTGGTACCCCACCTGGCCACTCCATAATCCAATCTTATCAAAAGTTACATATGGGGATTGGCTAATGAAATTAGAGATATCGTTAAAATATCTAAACCTATATCTATAGATGGAGCCATGACAAACGGGGTGATAAGAACCAGAGACGAGAACAGAAAGAAGGAAGGCACCCAAATGGCAAAAAACGAGTATAGGAGAAATGATGGTCGTTTTAGTTCAAGAGATACTCGTTCCCTAGTTACAGAATGTAGAATCTATAAGTAGAGACATTTGGGGAAATGAAACTTTAGACCCTATTGCAATTATTGTAAACTTTCAGGTAATATAACTAAAGGTTGCTTCAAAAAGAAGCCTATTATTTGTTACGGTTGCAGGGAGCCAGAGCATATCAAGACAGATGTCCAAAGCAAAAGAGATAGAGAAGAAAGTCAGGGTTCTTTTTATACAAATTTAACTGAAAAAAACAAATGATGTTAGTGGTTTAATTGAGAAAAACTAAAAGTAATAAATTAAAAAAAAAACAAAATTAAACTAATGAACTAAAAGGGTTATTTGAGTGACACAAGGTTAACTAAAATCGTATTTAACTTCTTTTTAACAGTTTTTTTTAATGCGAACATTGAATGTTGTGACGCCGCAACCCCCCACTCATATGGGAGAGTCTCGTTCAACTCCGGTCAATATGTTGTCTTAACCGGGCTCACTTGATGTCAGAGTTGGAGAGCTTCCAAGGAAAAATCCCACCTAATACGGCCTCTTCCGGGCTTGAGGGAGAGCCGAGACTCGAACCCTGGATCGGCTTGGGTAAAACCCAGGTGCATCAGCCTAAGAAAGTCTCATTTGTGATGCCGCAAAAATTAATGATGGTGACAGAGATTGAACTCAGATCTCTTAAAACTTCTGGTCTTATATCAACCTATACACTACAATATCTTACACTTCTTTTTAAAGAGCTACAAGAGTGAATCGAGATTTGTAAAATCGCAGCGAAAAGATGAAATTTACCATTCTATTCATCACTAAAATATTCTTGTGTCGGTGACCGATTGAAGAGAGAGGGAACAAGTTCAGACCGAAACCATCCACTTATTTTCTCACACGCCTTTCTTCAAGATCACCTCCACATATATACATACACTTTAACTCTATACACATATACATATAAAGAGAAGCAGATGGCATTGGATAGGGGCGGATCTTGTAACCCGGCCGTGGTGAAGGTCGGAATTACATTTTTAGGAGTGTGTCTATTGGGTTATTTAGTGGGTCCACCTTTATACTGGCATGTTCTAGAAGCCGTCAGCCGCTCCTCCTCCGCCGTGTCTTGCCCTACCTGCAACTGCGATTGTGATTCTCAGCCCCTTCTCTCCATTCCTCAAGGTATACTTTACCAATTTTTGGTATCACTAATTATTTGTCAGATTTAGATCTCATTATTGCACCTGGTTTGAAATAAATGGATCTCAATACCCTTTTAGTAATAACATTTAGATCTTAGACGTTCCATGACTTTATAGATCAAACAGGTTACTTTTTAACCTTAAATAGTTGGATTTAATAATATGAAATTTTTTTAACTTTTTATTTTTTCTGAAAGAAAAACATCATCAAACTTGATAACAAGATTGCATCTAAATAGCACTCCGTAGGATTTGAACTCATAACCTTTTGGTTGGGGAATACACTGCTTTACCACCCGGATGTACCTTAGGACAATATATGTATGTTAGGTATTTTAAGGGGGTGTTTGGGATTGCATAAAAAAACTATCGATATACGGTTTGGGAACAGGTATTGGTTTCCAGATTGTGTATCTGATTATACTTGAGTGAAATAAGCAGTTTCCAAACGCCTTATTTCAAAAGGCAATAAGTAGATACGCAGTGTCTGGGATTGCTTATGTAAACACTTTTGAGTGTTTACATGAAGAAACTTGTTTATGCTTAGGGTGAAATATGTTATATTCTATAGACGGTTTTCCTTGATGGATTCAAAATTACGAGTTTACCCTTAGGGCGAAATAACTTGTTTTCAGTTGGTTGAGTATCTGCATCTACTTATAAGCATAAGTGGTTTAATAAGCATCCCTAAACATTCCCTAATTGGAATCCATTGGGTAGAGGATCTTGTTACGGCTTTAGAGAACTTCAAAATCTGTTAACTGCTTCTCGTATCAAATGTGAGAACCGTTAAACTTTAATGTTGTGATGACTTGTTGATCTTTTCAACTTGGCTTTATTTATTAGACACATGATGCTGATAATTGGTTTGTGTTTCTTGCAGCACTAAGCAACGGTTCTCTCACAGGTTAGTATCACTGACATCAAATGATTGTTATCTATCATATTTATGTATATTTGGACTATAGGGGTCCGGTCAAAAGGGGTCGAGTGGGGTTGAGCCACCAACAAGTTGTATTGATTTCTTTGAAATTTATATAACTACATAGTAAATATGAATAAATCAATTTAAGAGGTTGAAAACATTTGAATAGCACTTTGCGTGACTTTTAACTCATTCGACCCACTTGACCCGTTTCATTCAGGTAAGTTTTTATGCTTTACCCATTCAACCAAATCAACCTTTTTCAAGTAAATGGGTTGAAATTGCCACCTCTAAATTAGACAAGATGCATTTTTCAGATGTGGAATTTCATCTTTTTAACTCTTCTAGAATGGAAACACAAATAGGGTCTGGGAGTTATTATATTCACTATTGACCAAGAAATCTTGATTTGCGCATCCCATGTATTGCTTAAAACATAAAGATTTCAACAAATCTTATGGTCACAATGATTTGTTTCTATGCAAATCTTGGTTTATTTCTGTCTGGTTTCCTTCTTGTAATTTGAAATTTTTTACCAAGTCAATTTTGAATTTTTGACCCAAGTGATATGATGACCCGAGTCAATTTGGGGTGAGTTATATCTCAAACGGGTCAATCAAAGGAAGGGAACAAGGTAAATGGATCTAACATGTTAAAATTCACCAAAGTCTATATAACTTTCTAAACCCTTTATGCTCAAAGGTTTGGATACTGTGATGCGTTAATTACTGGACATAAAAGTGTTTGTGGATCAACCCAACTCGGCCCGTTTTGTTCTATACTAAAACTGATTGTTTTAAACAAACTCATTTTGACCGAACCCGTCCTGGCCAGTTTCACTATGTTAAGACAGTGTGAAACATAAAGCTTTATTATATGTTTATTTTATAGTATATTTTCGTACATATGAGATATTATCTTTCTAACTGCTGAACATATCTCAATCAGATTGTGCAAAGCATGATCCTGAAGTGAATGGAGAAACAGAAAAGAATTTTGCAGAGCTTTTATCTGAAGAACTAAAGCTACGTGAAGCCGAAGCTTTAGAAAGCCAACAACGTGCTGACATGGCACTTCTCGAGGCCAAGAAGCTGACATCACAATATCAGAAAGAAGCTGACAAGTGTAATTCAGGGATGGAAACGTGTGAAGAAGCGCGTGAAAAAGCCGAAGCAGCTCTACTTGCACAAAAACAGCAAAGTGAAATGTGGGAATCGAGGGCCCGACAACGAGGGTGGAAAGAAGGCGGCAGTAAGGCGGTAAACACCGCGTGATATTAGGTATGTGAGTGTCACAAATGCATAGTGATTTTTGATGTTTTGAGATCAAGTTCTCTTATTATATACCTATTTTGTTACTTATAACTTGAAATCTTATTGTTGTTCCAATGATGAAACTGAAATATTAGAATGCTTAGGTTTGTGCATTTGAATACACTTACTTTCATCCTATTCGAGACATTTGAATGGTTTCCTGTTTAGTTATTAATTTAAGACTAAATTACAATTTTTTGTCTTTTATGTTTTACCAAATTATGGAATGGGTCCTTTAAAAAAAGACTTTCACTCTCTGTCCTTTATTTGAAAAGTTAGCACGGTTCTTGTCCTTTTCACTAACTGCCATCCAAAAACTCAGTTAAGTGATCTCACATGATTCTCACGTGAGGGTAGGGTAGTAATTTCACTAGCCCATTAAATCAGATTTTACCTTCTTATATTCATCTTCTTCCCCAAACCCCTATTTCACTTTTTAGGGTTTAACCATTGGAACCAGAACCCTGCAAATGACTCCATCGAGTATAAAAATTCCAAAATCAATGATCGTGTTTTGTTGGTGTGGTAAGGTAGTGGTCATAAAAACTTATGTTCTTCTGATACATCTCGTTGACGGCCTCCAATAAATTAACACATCTTCACTTCCAAGTTGTAAGTCCATCGAATCATACTCTTCAAACTCTAGATTCCGATATGGGTATCGTGGAGGTGTTAAAATCGATTGATTTAGAACAAGAATCATTCCCATCATATGCAGATTTCGCAGCTCTTCCTGTGTTTGTAATCTTCTTCCCAACTGTCCGATTTTCCTAGACAAATTAATTTTTGAGGCATTTTTTTTATGATTTTGTGTTTATCTAGTGATTTGGGTTTGCTTTTTGGACTGAAATTAGATTGATTTTTTTGGTATTCTTGAAGATTGTTTCAACGAGTTTATTCTGTGGTGGTAAACAAGAAGGTTGCAAAATTATTTTGCTTTCAGATTCAATGTTTTTGATTTAAATATGATAAGAAAGTCTTTGCTTTATCTGTTCTTAGTGTAGGTTTTATAGACTTGAATTCCTAGATAACCCTTTGAATCGATATAAATCAAGTCGGTTAGTTTTTCCGGTGGAGAAACCACCGGCTTCCGCCAGATTTAGTCATCGGAAAGGAGATTTCATTTTCTTGGCCACCAAGTTCTTAAACAGTCGTAGAGGAGAATATGGTGGTGGTGTTGCCGGAGAGGAGAACGAGAACGACGACGTCGATTGCAGGCGACACGGTGGTGGTGGTGGTGGCGCTGTGGTGATGGGGTTATTGACTTACCGGCGTGACTTGTGGTGATAAGTGGTGGATCAATTTGGGGTTCTTATGGTTAACCTTTTTTAATAATTATGATATTATTACAAAAATTGTCCTTAGATGCAAATAGACAAAAATGTCCTCATGTGCCACATGAGGTGACTTAACTGGAAAACATAACGTCAGTTAGTGAAAAGGACAAGAAACGAGGTAACTTTTCAAATAAAGGATAATGAGTGAAAGTCAAAACTTTAAAAGACTCATTCCATAATATTGACAAACATAAAAGACAAAAATTATAATTTAGTTTTAATTTAACTACAGGGCAATTGCATATATCTCTCTTTAAACTTATAAAATTACATATTTCCTCAAATCATGCTTTAAAATCATTGTACATTATGTATTAAAAACTTATGTTTTAAGAAAATATACAATTTTGTAAGTTTAAAAAGAAATATATACAATTCTCACTTTAATTTAAAACTATTTGACTCAATACACGACCTATGGACTTTTGTCCCCTTTAATCTATGGGTGACACGTCCTTAAAATAATCAATTTTTAAGTTATTATTTCTAACTTGTTTAATAAACAAGTCGTTTTTTGGTTAACTTGTTTAACCTATTTTATTAAACGGGACGTATTTGGGTTGGCACATTTAATCAAATAGGTCAATAATTTAAAATTAAAATAAAAACAATATTTTTTCTATAAGGTCAACTCGTTTAATACATCTACAAACCCATCAACGTTTTGTATAGGATACATGAATTTTAGCGTGTTTTGGTAAAAGTTGATGCCTTTGACACTAATATATATACGGAATTCATTAATTCAATCATGGTATCACTTTATTCATAGAATACAATAGTAAACGGTTATCAATGATGTTTTTTTTATCCACAATAGTTGCACACTTAAAAAACATAAAAATAAAAATAAATAGTAAAAACAAATTTTAACGGTAATTTTAACGGTCTTGATCTTCCTCCAACTATTCGTTCTTAGATTTCGGTTTCTCAACAGCCGAAAACGAAGCACCGGTTATCGTAACCGAATCATACCTCATAAACAAATGTGCTAGAAACAACGACGTCGTAAGGGTAACGAAATCTTTTCCCGGGCATTGTTTGTTTGATGCACTTGGCATCCCAGTCTGTGGCCCGTTTGACCAGTACAAATAAGTCAACAACTCTTTACCCTTCTCGCCCGTAAACCGGTCCGGAACAAACGTTTCCGGGTCATCAAACACCTTTGGATCTCTCATCACCAAAGGTTGGTACCCGCAAAGGAGCTCGCCTTTTTTAATTTTAAAAGTTGAGTCATGAGAACTCAGCTCAAAATCCTTCCGGGCCCGCCCGTACTGTAATGGTACGGGCGGGTTCAATCTGAGTGTCTCATAGACAAAGGATTGAACCAGGTCCATTTCTTGAACGGACCTCAGGCTCAAACCTGACTCAGACCCTGCTTTTTCTCTCACTTCCTTACGTAACTTTTCTTGTATCCCGGTTTTATCGGACTCTAAAGAGGATAATAAACTTGGGAAAAGGATTGAGAACCCGCCAAACGCATTGAAGCCGAAGATGAAAAGGAGATTATGGACCGTGTCCTCTTTACTGAGTTTGAACTCGGTTTGACCTCGTGAAATTACTTCTTTGCCCTCTTTTTCGACGAATTCGTATAGTTTGTTATAGTCGCGACTCACTAAGAAGTAAGGGTAAGGGAAGGAATGTAGGAATATTTCCACTAAGGGTTGCAAGATGTTGATTGGGACTGTGGGTAGGAGCTGAACCGCAAGCCAGCGGTCCATCCGGCTGTAACCGTTGTCGGCTATGTCCGGTGAGTTAGCCGGGTCCGCACCTGCTATACACAGGGACGAGAAGGCAAAGATGAATTTTTGAATGGGTACGAGGTAGCTGACTGGACCAGAAGGGAGTTGAGACTCGATGGTGTCCCACATTGTGTCTAGTACGGTTGTTAGGGTTGGGACCCAAATGGTTGAGCTTCGTTTCAGTGTGTCCATTGCAAAGTTCTTGATCTGCCATTTTAAATGTGAGTTAAACCATAATTACAAAATAATATATTTATGAATATTAATTTAACAGTTAATTGCATAAATGGCCTGTGTGGGTTAATCAAATTGCATGTTTGATCCACAAGTTTTAAAAATTATAATTTTAGCCACTGGTTACGCCTTTAGCCTCTGGTGTTAACACTATTTAGTTTTTTTTACTGGTTTTAACTTATTTTTACGGTTAAGTTTGTAATCGTAGATCACGTGGATGACACATAGGCTAATTTCCATTAAAAAACTAACTACTGTTAACACCATGGGCTAAAGGCGCAACCAGTCCCAAAAGTTTTGGCTAAATTTGCAATTTTTAAAACTTAAAGGCCAAAAATGTAATTTGATCAAACCACATAGACCATTTATGCAATTAATTTAATGATGAAGAAGAAGAATAATCAATAAGAAAAAGTTGAAAGACTATTATTAATAGTCTTGTCTTGTTAATTGTTAAAAAAAATTAACGTTTGATCGAGCATGTAATTAAAAAGATGAATTTTAAATAACGGGTTAAAATGGATAGAAATGAGTCGATTAAACATTACTAATTCATCATTTTCTAACATACTAGTTAAACAATCATACATAATCATTTGTATAACAATGGATTATATGAAAACCTGAATCTGACTAGAAAACTAAAACTACGAAATATACGGGACAAGTAACGGATCGAGTACTCAAGTACAGTAACGGATATAAGATTAGTTATAAGACTTTCCGTGTGTGATACAAGTATGACATTAGGTGATATCCTTCGAATACACAAAACAGGTACCATACCCGTTTATAGGAATCAAACATATTAATATAACAAACAATATTAAAAAAGTATAATAAATAATATTTTAAATTTGTTAGAGTTGTTAAATACTTTAAAAAAATGTTAAGAGTTTAGAATTGAGTATTTAATATTTGACGTTGGCTTTTAAGATGAGTTTATATTAGGTTTATGGTGGTGGAAATCTAACCGATAACTTTTGATGGGCCCAGATTTAATAAACACAACCATAAAAAAAATAATTTGATGTCAATCACTGGCTTTAACTCTTTCATTAGTATAAACTTAATTCGACACACAAAACCGAATACACAATCCTATATTTATACTAGACGTGATGTAATCCTAACCTAACGAAAACTTAATTAAATAATATATTAAATCAAAATTTATAAACCAGTTCTAATACGAACTTTGTCAAACTGATAAACATAAATATTAGAGCTCCACATGTATGATTCTTCGTTTATGTATAGAGGATTATTATTGTATATTTGTTATTGTTCATTTACCTATTTGTATATTGCTTTTCTATATAAACTCCTTTCCATCGTGTATGGAGATACTAAGAGCCTTACAATTCAATATGGTATCAAGAGCCTAAAGTGATCCTTCATTTCCCCTCCCTTCCCACTTCAGTTTCTCTCCCTCTGCCCTTCCTCTCCTCGTAACCTTCTTCTTCCTTCTCTATGGCCTCATCATCTGATATGCCCATCAACACCCTATTGCATATGATCACCATCAAATTAACCTCTTCCAACTACTTATTATGGAAAAATCAAATGATACCCATCCTTACCTTCCAAAATCTTTTTTCACACGTTGATGGCTCCTCCCTCCTCCACCCGCCACCATAACCTCCGGCGAAAAATCTGCCTCCAACCCTGCTTATGCCATCTGGTTGTCTAACGACCAACGCACCATAATCATACTTCATGCCTCTCTATCGGAAGAGGCTGTCACCACCATCGTTGGCCTCTCCTCGGCCCGTTTAATCTGGACTGCTTTAGAAACAGCCTATGGTCACCCCTCTATTGATTGAATGCACAATCTCAGGGATCAACGTCGTCTTCTGTAAAACGGAACCAAACCGGTGGCTAAGTTTGGTCGCCTGCTCAAATCCCTTTGTGACCAACTAGCTGCTATCAACTATCAGGTGGATGAATCCGATCGGCTACACTGGTTTTTGTGCGGTCTCGGTCCTACTTTTGAGAACTTCTCGACCACCATGCACCATGCAAAACCCACCCCAACCTGGTCTGACCTTCTGGCTCAAGCAGAAAATCGCGAAATGTTTATGTTTAACCTTCATGGCCCTTCACCATCACCGGTTGCTTTTTTCGCTCAGCACACTCATCCAAATTTTTCCCCGCGTGACAGAAGTGGATGGTTCTCTCGTTATTCTGGTCCTTCCGGTCATAGGGGTGGTCGCACTTGTGGCCGCCGAAACCGCACTACCAGCTTTGTCGCTGTGATGACCATTATGCCACGGCTTGCCCAACACTTTACACATTTGCTTCCCATGTCATACATATACCACCAACTGAAGAAAACCTGGCCACTGCCTTCCTCTCTCAATGCCACGTCTCATCTCCTAGCAGCCCCGGGGCCACGGATCATATGACCCCCAACACCAACTCCGTGCTCAACCTTCCCTTACTTCAGGTACTGAATCTGTGATCTTTGGTAATGGTCACTCACTTCCTATCTCCCATATTGGTCAGTCCTCGCTATCTCACAACCTTCATTTAAAGGATGTTTTGGTTGTCCCACATTTATCTAAACCGCTATTGTCCATAACAAACTTACTCGAGATAATTTTGTTGATGTATTATTATCTTACCCATCATTTTCTATTCAGGACCGGCTAACGAAACAGGTTCTAGCCCAAGGCAGATGTGAGGATGGCCTGTACGTTCTCCGATCGGATCATAGTGCTCTTTTTGCATCCACTTCTACTCCCAAAGCGTCTTTTGAAACTTGGCACTCACGCTTAGGGCATGTTCATTTTAATACTATTGTAACCTTACAAAAACTTGGTCAATTATATGTTTCCGCTTTATTACCTAAACCGGGGCTTTGCTCCTCGTGTCAAGTTGCCAAAAGTCAACGATTTCCATTTGAGGCTAATAATAAACGGTCCTTAAACCCATTAGACCTTATACACTGTGATTTATGGGGACCTTCACCGGTTGCTTCTAGTGATAACTATCGTTACTATATTGTATTTGTTGATGATCACACTCGCTTTTGTTGGTTCTATCCACTTCGCTTAAAATCTGATTTTGCCACTATTCTAGATAAATTCAAAAAACTTGTCCAAAACCAATTTTCTAGAAAAATTAAAGTGTTTCAAAGCGAGGGTGGTACTGAATTTGTGAACCACAAAGTCCGACTATTGTTTGAAAATAATGGCACATTTCATAAAGTATCATGTCCCTATACTCCGCAACAAAACGGACGGACCGAAAGAAAACACCGTTAAATTGTTGAAACCGGGCTCGCTATGTTATTCTATGCCAATCTCCCAACCAACTTTGGGTCGAAGCATTCTCTTCGACAGTGTTCATAATCAACGGGTTACCATCCTTGGTTCTTGAGGGAAAATCCCCCTTTGAACTCCTATACTCTCAAACCCCTACCTACAATACTTTTAGGTCCTTCGGATGTCGGGTTTACCCTTACCTCCGACCCTATTCCGAACACAAACTTGCCCCCTCGCAGCATACCTTGTGTTTTTATTGGATATAGCTCCATGCACAAATGTGACAATCGTGGTTTTTCAGGTCCTTACCGTTTCTCAATTTTTTATAAGTTATATTTTTTTTAAAATATTATGATTTTATATATTTTTAGTGTTTCTAGGAATACTACCTTAGACAAACACTAAGGTCCGAACTAGAAAACCCGGTTAAGTGCATACACTGCGTATACTGCGAACGCGTTAAATAAACGGTAAAGATTAAATTCTTGAAAATAATTTTTATATTTATATTTTAGTTAAGAATGATATTTTATAACATTATATGTGCTAACTTTTGTGATTCTTTATTTAACTAGCGATCATAGGTGGTTCTTCCGTTAAAAACCCGGTATAACTTTTTAAATTTTTTTTGAGTTTTTATTTTTTAAAATTTTCTAAAATTCATTATTTTGGATACTAGAATTTTATGTTTGGATAAAAATATTTATTAGAGTATATAGGGGTGTAATTTATATAAAAAATGAGTATATTTTATAAAAATTTCTTTTAAAATACAAGACTTGTCTTCCACCTATAAATACCCATCTCCAACATTTGATTTCTCTTCCACCTCCACACAAAAATCATGAATACCCCCCCCCCTGCAACCAAACACTCCAAATCTCATTCCAAACTCATAAACAACCAATTCCAAGCTTTAATTCTTGGTTCCATTGGGTTGATGAGCTTTGTTCTAGTGATTTGAGGTATAATCATGTGTTTTAACACTTTAAATTTCTGTTTTTTTTATCTTGCATGTGTTCTCAAGAACACACACACTCACTTTGATTTTCAAGTTTTGTTCTTTTTATGAGTTTTAAGCTTGATTCTTGTGATTTTAACAAGGATTTGTGGATGAAAACTAGTTATAAACATGCATAATGAGTTATCTAGTAAAAATCTTGCAAAAACTTTGATGTTCAAGAGTATGAACACTTGATATTCATCATTTGAGTTTTCTTGGATTTTTGATGGTTTTGACTCTTTAATCATGGAATTGAACCACATTGTGATTGTGGTTGTTAAATTAAAGAATCACAGGAGAAAAGTAACATATTTTACCTTCATTTGCTGATTAGAAGGTATATTTTTTGTTTGAACTTGTTTGAATGTTTAAAGATTCAAGAACATTCATGTTCTTGGTGGATTTTTAAAAATGGTTTATTTAGCACCCTAATTTGTTTCTATACAGTAGAATATGTTTTAAAATGAGTATCTAGAAAATTTGGTTATCTAACTCTTTATAGATTATTTATTAAAATTCACACAAGTTTAATACATGGAAATTTGGGAAAAATATTTCTGAGCATTGAAAAATTCTGGAAATTGGAAAGTGATTGTTATATTATGAACTACGATTCATGTCCAAATTTCATGAAAATTGGAGTTTTTTAAGTATGCGTTTAGTATTTATAAATTTTAAACGGATGATTTAGGGTTTGTATACTTCTGGATAAAATCAGGACTTGAAACTTGGTATGGGATCTTATATTGAATTAAAACTAATATGGTAAAAATTTGGTGAAGTTTTGATGTGTTTAACTATTTTCCCGAATTTGTAAAGTTTTAACAATATTAAATTTATATTAAATAATCTGGATATTGGAAAAATAGGAAAATTGGTCAGAAACTTTTATTTATATATATGATATAAATTTCAAGCAGTAAATTTATGTCTAAGTATGGTTTTGGAATTATTGTTCATTTAATTTTTTTTTTAAAGTTATTAATTTTGGAAATTTTTGTATAAAATTGATTTTATCAAAATTATAGGGGACTTTTAAATTTGGTGCTAATATCACACTAAAACCCTAATTTCGGACGAATCTGATTTTCAAACCGTAAACCGGACTTTACGTGCGTAATCGCGTTTTTGATCAAACGAAACCGTGACATGAGATTTTATCAAATGTGACTTTTTAACTACTGATGTTGTTTATTAAAATCTAAAACTTAAAGTTTTAAGGTTATTAATTCATATAAAAGTCGGTTTTACAATTCTTAACGGTTCATACGCACGTGCACGGGTTTTGACTATGCAGTTGACTACATAGCCACTTTTGAATTTTGTTGACTTAGCCACACATATTAGGTTTCCTAAATACATTTTGTGTCTACTTGTTAGTAGGACTCGGTTAGGATACCACCGTTGGCTGTTTCACTGTTTTACCGCACTTTTTCGCGTTTCACTCTCAGGTGAGTTTCGCGGCCCCCTTTTAAATGTTTACTGTTTTACGAGGGAAAATCTGTTTCACTACATGTTGTTACTTGGGATTAGGGTTACTTGGGATTAGGGTTACCTGGGTTTACTTTTAGATGCATTAAGTCCCCAATTTAACGCAATCAATTAGCTTGAATAGCCGATGGGAATAATGAATAGTACTATTTGGGTCGACACCCCCGCCCAGGTTTGGTCGCGCCAACCAGACTTGTAGGGTCATTTGGGCGCATACTTAGCCATAGTAGGTGTTCGCATTTAACACCTGGATACATGGGCAACAACTAGTCTGACGGTTTTGATTGTGGCTCAGGGTAACTAAAATCTTAACACATGTACTTTATCATCTGTGGATGGTTACTTTTACATTTTGAAATTCATTTACTTGTTTTATTGAGTCGTAAAACATGCGTACTCACCAACTATTTTTATAGTTGACCGTTTTTGAAACATGTTTTTCAGGTAAACAGAATTGAAGCAAATGACTAGTTTGGTGAATTGCTTTTGGGGACTTTCTTTTGGATTATGACTTGGTTGTTGGTTTTGTATTCTGCATTTGGGATGTTTGGTTTATGTAGACAACCTGAATTTGTATTTTGGTTTTCGTGGTTTGTTTGACACTTTACTTTCTTAGGTATGTTTATAGTGGTTCTTTGAAATTTGCAGTGTACCCATTAGCATTCTCTTGCGCCTAAGTGTTCGATGCACCGCTCTCGTCTCACCTCCGTGTTTCCGCCTTCGGCGGGGTGTGACAACAAAGGATATCGATGCCTTGATCCCACTACTTCTCGAGTATTAATCTCTCGTCATGCTCGATTTGATGAAAACCTTTTTCCATTTGCCAAAACCACCCATAATAATACACCGCTACCTCCTGATCTCACCACCTTCCTTGACAATATACCACCACACCACACTCTTTCAAACCCTCCACAACCAGCAACAACATCCCCTCCTTGCCCCAATACCTCAACCATCCCATGCAATTTATGCACTGATACTCCTGCAAGCTCCACTCAAACCCAAATTTTACCTAACACCCCTTCAGCCACTCCCCCTAACACTCCTCCAACATCACCCACAACCAACCTTAACCCACCACAAGTTACGTCACCCATACCAGCCGTAATCCCATCTCCACCACCACCTCCCCCTTTACCATCCCATCCGATGACAACTAGAGCCAAAGCCGGGATCTTTAAACCCCGATACATCGCTGACCTTACCCACACACATAATCACCCACTTCATCATGCCATCTTCTCTGTAAATGATCCCAAAAGCCACACCACTGCTGTTAAAGAACCTAAATGGGTTGACGCTATGAAACAGGAACTTGATTGTGACACCCTAGAAAAAAAATTATTTTAATTTTCGGGACGAAAATTCTTTCAACTAGGGCATGATGTGACAATCTGACTTTTCAAGCTAACTCGGTTAGAATTTCCGTTAAATTTTTTGTTAAAACCTAACCCCGTTAACTCAAATCTCTAACCCCAGGGACTAATTCTGTCAATAATTGAATTAAAACCACATGGACTAGTTATGTAAATACATGAAATATGTTCTATTGACTTCTCAAAGTCAAAATTGATTGAACTTGGTTCTTGTTGACTTCAGAAAGTCAAACTCGCAAGCTTGAGATCAAATTTGAATTCCACAACTGAAATTCGCCCGATTCTGTAACGGATCACATCATTATGATCAGTTTCGACATCATCAAGTCCTTAATCATCGACATTACATGCGAATTAATTCCAATTATTAGTAATCAAACCCGTAACCGCCGACTTCACTCCTATTATTCACCAATTCGCAATCATTCGATCGTATACGCTGAAATTGAACACTCTCAAACCTAAATTGCACCTGTTAGAACCTGTTGCACACTCAAATTTGGCCGGAATCGCTGCAGTGGTCGCCGGGGATCGAAGTCGTCGCCGTCGGCACTCGTTTTAGTCGAATCCCATCAATCCGACATCCAATCTGGTAATCTCTTATACTTGTAGCTTCATTTCTTCATCCAGATCAAAAACCCTATCATGTATAGGGCTTACAACATCGAATTTAGTATTCACGTTTTGATTGAACCCTAACCTAACCGTGATCTTAATGCAACTAAATGGCATGGTTAGCTTCGCAATCATGTACTCATCGAAAACCCTCTGTCAATTTAATCTCTCAGCATCGAATTTTTCAAGATCCAATACCTAGGGTTTTTTCATATACGGATTTGGGGGTTTTGACTCTAAACTCGACCTCAATGAAATTAAAGTGTATGGTTAGATTCGCAATGTCCAGTTTAGTAAAAGCCCCATATTTTCGTTCAGTTTTATCATACAATTTAATCAATTTGATTTTGAGTTCTTGTTCTAGGGTTTTGATTCTTAAAACTAAGATTAAACGAACTTAAACTTGTTAGATTTGAAATTAAACATGTCCCCAGATTCGCAAACACTCGATTAACGAAACCCCTATACCCTTGGTTCAAATCTCAAACGAAATCGATGGGTTTGAGACTTGATTTGGTTTGAACTCGCCTAAAAAGGGGGGGTCACAGCGGGTGAATGATCAAAACCATTTTTGTCCAGAACTTGTTGCGATTGCCCTAGCGGGTGGGATTGGTTAAGGCTGTTGGCTCATGGGGAGGAGATCCGGGTTCGATCCTCCTCCCCTGTTTCTTTTTAAATTACTATTGTTGTTAAAATTTTAGATTTAAAAACAAATTCCACTATTATTATAAATATTATATTAAAATGTTTAAACCGGAAAAACCACCATTGGACTCGGGATTGTTTTTATAAACCAATTTTATTAATATTCTTACTCTTATATTAATATATTTAACTTACGGTTTTGAATAAAATAATATATATTATATTATTTTAAAACCGTGACTTTTGTTAAAATAATATATTATTTTTCACCTCGTTTCTAGATTCTGTGAAACGTTTCAAATCTAATAAATAACATAACTATTTATGCTAATTACTCACGTTTATATTCTCGAATAAAAATAATAAATTTATTATTTTTGTCATGCAATTTAATTATTTATGTTACTTAGCTAAACTTAGAAATAATATAATAAATTATATTATTTTCCTAGACTTATAGTTAATGACAAAACGCTCGAATGTATTTATTATGTATTATTTGTCATTCATCGTGAAACGTATTCATCATAATTAAGAATTCTCCTTCCCGTGGACACGTTCGTCTACTCTTAATCATTGGAGCGTTTCTTTATGACGTTCAACCTTCCGTATTGTCGTCACATATTTCATTGTATCCCTAATTGTTATGTGTATAATTATAGGGCATACGTAAGCCGTTGCAGGCTAACACTCGTGGTTCCAATCTTATTCTAGTGTGAACCTACCTACGCCGTTCAGGTGAGTTTTCACGGCCCTTTTTACTGTTTTACAACTGGGGGAGAAAACATGGCGTAAACATTTTTTATTATGTAATTCATATATATTATCACTTGTTTAACTATGCGTACACATCTATCACTAAGTCCTCACATCGGACCGTTATTATGAACATAGCGAGGTAAGTTGAGTAGTACTACTGGGTTTGACAAACCTCACCCGCATTAGTCGCGCTAATCCGACTGGATGTCGAACGGGTGCATTCTTGACCTAAACATGCACCATGGTTGATAGGCCTGGTGGGAGGCAAAAACATAAACAGTCAGCTGTCGGTTGCGAGCGTATTAGTTAACATGCTTATGGGTTAGCTACCTATTGATTTATATATTGAATGTACATTAACCTATTGAACTTTGTTGCAAATTGAAACCTGTGAACTCACCAAACTCGTGTTGACATTTTCTTACATGTTTTCTCAGGTCGCTTAAGATAAGGCACCGGTGCACGCATAGGGCATGCATGGAGTCTTATGATTAAATTATAAATCATTGTTTTGTACTTTGTTTTGGACTTTGTTTGGACTGAACACTTTGGGACTTTTCTTGGGCGCATTTGTTTTGCGCATTTACTTTCGTTTTACGCTTTCGCACTTACTTTTATCATTTATGATATATTTTCATTTTAGTCCCATATTGTGTCGTTCAATGTAACAAATGACTGAGATCCTGGTTTGTCACTTCCTAAACGGTAAAACTCTGTTAGTTGAAATTGGGGGTGTGACATTGATGCTCTACACAACAATCATACGTGGTCCTTGGTACCTCGCCCATCGCATCGTCCCGTTGTGGGCTCCAAATGGATCTTCCGAACCAAGTTTCACTCTGATGGTTCCATTAAGCGCCACAAGGCCCGGCTAGTAGCTCAGGGCTTTAGTCAAACTGCAGGACTTGACTACTCGCACACTTTTAGCCCAGTAATCAAGGCCTCCACTGTTCGTATCATCATTACCTTGGCCGTTCTAAACAAGTGGACACTTCACCAATTGGAGGTTAACAATGCTTTTTTACATGGAAAATTAAATGAGTGTGTGTACATGGAACAACCACCCGAGTGCATAAATCCCGAATACCCTAACTATGTTTGCAAATTAAACAAGGCCATTTATGGCCTCAAACAAGCCCCAAGTGCTTGGTTTCACTAGTTAAGCACATTTTTAATCACTAATGGCTTTGTATGCGGCAGGGCGGATACATCTCTGTTCGTTTTTAAACGAGATACTTGCATCATGTATCTCCTAGTTTATGTGAACGACTTAATTCTCGCAGGTAACCAAGCAGATGTTCTCAACACTTTCATATCCCGCCTAAACAAGGAATTTGCCATAAAAGACCCGGGGACGCTAAATTACTTTCTCGGCCTTGAGGTGACTTACACCAATACCGGCTTATTTCTCAACCAATCCAAATATGCCAAGGAAATTCTGGATCGGGCACACATGGCAAACACCAAACCTGTCCAAACTCCACTAGCTACCAATATCACCCTAACCTCAATCGGTGAACCTTACCCTGACCCCACCAATTATCGATCCCTAGTTGGTGCTTTGCAATACCTCACCATCACCCGACCTGGCATCTCCTATGTTGTCAACCAAGTGAGCCAGTTCCTACATGCTCCCACTATTGACCACTTCTCATGTGTCAAACGCATCCTTCGTTACATACAGGGCACCTTGACATATGGGCTTACCTTTTCCTCACCTCCTCACACGTCTCTACTTGGCTACTCCGATGCTGACTGGGCCCGCTGTCTTGAGACTCGTCGCTCCACATATGGATACTCAATATTTTTGGGAGGAAATCTTGTATCATGGTGTGCTAAGAAACAACTAACTGTTTCCCTCTCCAGTTGTGAGTCCGAATACCGAGCTATGGCCAACACAGCGGTTGAACTTATTTGGGTATCTCACCTTCTCAAAGAACTCCATGCTCTCCCGGACACTCGCCCCACCCTCCTATGTGACAATCAGAGTGCTTTGTTTATCACCCAAAACCCCACATATGGATACTCAATCTTTTTGGGAGGAAATCTTGTATCATGGTGTGCTAAGAAACAACCAACTGTTTCCCGCTCCAGTTGTGAATCCGAATACCGAGCTATGGCCAACACAGCGGTTGAACGTATTTGGGTATCTCACCTTCTCAAAGAACTCCATGCTCTCCCGGACACTCGCCCCACCCTCCTATGTGACAATAAGAGTGCTTTGTTTATCACCCAAAACCCAATCTCCCACAAACGTATGAAACATATTGAACTTGACTACCACTTTATACGGGAACTTGTCTCTACCGGAAAACTCCACACAAAATTTATTCCTACCAAGCTTCAGGTGGCCGATATCTTCACAAAGAGTCTCCCAAGACCTCGGTTTGAATTCTTCCGCAACATGCTTCGTCTTGGACCGCCATCGTCAAGCTTGCGGGGTGGCATTAGAGCTCCACATTTATGATTCTTCATTTATGTATAGAGGATTATTATTGTATATTTGTTATTGTTCATGTACCTATTTGTATATTTGTATATTGCTTTTCTATATAAACTCCTCTCCATCATGTATGGAGATATAGAGAGCCTTACGATTCAATAATAAAACAAAAGAGATAATGATTAAAATCAAACTCTAACTAAATTTTAAACAAACTTTATATTTTTCTTCAAACACATCCGACCGGTTTTACCGAATTAGGATTAACTCTTTCAACTTTTAGCCACCTAATATTATAATTATATAAATAACGATCCTCGATACATGTGGAAAAACACGTGGATAATCGTTACTATATGAATCCCATGGAAGATAATATGAGTTTGTGCATAATTATGTTTCAAACATCAGTTTAATAATATCAAACCTACACTTTGTTTGAATTTTAAATTTCATGTGAATAAAAAATAAGATCTCGAAATCCAAACAACCATTGTCACTATCATACACAACTTTTCTATGTCCTAACTTTTGCATTGACACTTTTTTTTTAACGACTTTCATTTTTTAGTGGCAGTCGCATCTCCGACAAGTCGGATACCCATCACCCCTCAATACCTGACCACTACGTTGTCTGAACCGGGCCCGCGGGTTCAGAGCGAGGGGTTAGGCGTTCCCTAGGAAACCATGGAGCCCGCTGCCACTTGACAGCAGTTGCGCCGCTACACGGGCCAAGACCCGCTAGCGTAACGCACTCCGGACTAAAACCCGGGTTGTCTCGGGTTTGAACTTGCGTGGCTTCGTTCAATCCTTCATTGCCTTTTTGCATTGACACCTATCATGCCTTAAAGTTCATGTGAACATGTTTAAAGCTAGTTGATGTTGTTTATAAATTATTCAAAAATTAGTTACGGACTTTTAGAGTTACAGGTATCAATCACGTACAAGTTCGAATGAAATGAAAAAAAAATTAAAAATGTTATATTAAGTGTAAAGGTAAAATCGGTGAATGAGGAAATATTTTTAAAAAATTTATTTCTGTTTCCTTTTTTGAAAAATTTAAAATCACAAATCTTTTTCGGTTTCTTTTTCAATTTATTTCCATTCTCTGTTTGTAAAGAACTCGAAAACATGGCGTAAATAATTACGTGAATATATTTTTTATTAAAAAAATATTCATGATTTCTTTAGTTAGACGAAGAGGAAATGTGATTATGTGAAGGCGTATGCCGTAGATATTTATGCAGAATGTAACAGATCAGACATTGTAGGCCACTATTGATTACGTATAATTTCGTCTATATCGTCTTCAAATTGAACAAATTCAGTTGTAACAGTAACTAACAATAACTCAGATCGAAAACTGAAGTGAAAACCGTTAAAACAGAAACGTACGTACCTGCTCGTGTTGAGGTTCAGACGTATCGAGATAAGCACAAACACGCCGATCGCCGGTGAATCTAGTGCTAGGCATCCAATCGCCGACGAGTATGTTCTTCTTCTCTACTAATTCCATATCAAACATATGAGCAAACGATTTGCAATCTAGAACCGCAACGACGTTCGGATTAGCTAAAAACAGAGGAAAGCTCGGCGGAACGTTCGTACGGAACACCGTGCTCTGATTCTTCTCTATCCGCTTCCTGAAAAACGTTTCAGGCCCTTGAAACCAGGAGTAGTTAAGCCGGTCAGCTAGCGGTCCTAACAGCGGCAATCCGTAGCTGCCGGGGATTTCACGGACCGGCGGAGGAGAGGAGGAGGAGGAGGAGGAAGAGGAAGTAATGTTGTTGTTTGCCATGTAATTTGCCGCCAATTTGGAAGACAGGGTTGAAATTTGGGGTTTAATACTGGATCGTAGAATAGTAGAAGGAGAAGAAGAAAGGTACATAGCGCGTGCGAGAGAAATGTGTTTATTGTGCTTTCGAAATTGAATTTAAGGACGATCGATTTCATAGCGTGGTCCCTTCTAAGGCTTACAAGTCCGTACTTTTGTTCTCTAGAATGTTACATTTGAAATAATTTCACTCGGTAAAACACGTTAAAGGGGTTGCGGATCATATGTTAATGGGGGCACGTAAGCTCGCTCGCTCACATCTTTATTCGATTCGAAGTACCTTCCACGTTTGGACCATTTTTTAGGAATTGAATCCTTTTCAGACAAGCAGCCGGACATCTAGGACGGAATTGACCACATCGAAAGCATACTAAGAGTGTTTCCCTAAAAGCGGGGCTTCCCTATTAGACTAGGACGGAATTGATCACGATCCAATTGGAAGGATACCTCTACACCTCTCTTTCTCTTTAGCCTAGAGTGGAGGTTCAAGATGAGAAAAAGCAAATTGGGAGTTATGCCAAAAATATCAAGTTTTCTCAAACTTTGGAGATTAAGACACAACTTGTTAACCGTTTACCTGTCATTTTATTATTAATTTAAAAGCATGTGAAAGTTATTTGGGAAAAAAAACATGTTAACTGTATGAGGTCCTGTGTCACATATAGGTCATTAGGTCAATGGTAATAACTTATTACTAATAAGATCTATTTGTAGCATATGATATAAGTTGTTTGTTGAGCAACATAAATTTCGAGCCCATATTAATAGTGGTGCATAAATCGGGTATTTTTAAGAAACGGTTTCGTGTATTTTTAAGAACCGGTTTTGGATAGAACCGGTTTCGGGTATTTTTAGAACCGGTTTTGACTAGAAATATTAGAACCTATCCAGACCCTACGAGTAGGGTCGGTTCCGGTTGAGGTCCATAAGAACCGGTTTCGGGAAGAACTGGTTCCGGTTCCCGTTTTTTTGTTCACCTCTACGTATTAAACTTAAATGTAAACAAACATATATTTAGAGGTGCACAAATCGGGTATTCTCAAGAACCGGTCCGGTTCTTGGTTGAAAAACCATATGTACCCGGTTCCGGGTATTCAAGAACCGGTTCCAGTAATTTAAGGCGGGTATTTCAAGAACCTATTTCCTGGTATTCAAAAACTTAGTTAAACATTTAAATACATTAATTAAACATATAAATAACTAACTTCAAAAGTCCAATAACATTAAAAACATAAAATGTTACAAAATAGATAAATGTTTAAAACATAAAGTCATAAAACATAGAAAAATTATATAAAAAAACTAGATTGTTTTCAGAACCGGATATGGTTTTAGAATTTAGGGTTAGAGGTGCACACTTCGGGTATTCTCAAGAACCGGTTCCGGTTCTTACAAGTTCCGGTTCCGGGTATTTGGGCGGTTTTCCGGTTCCGGGTTTTTTTTTTGCACCTCTACATATATTGAGTTGATATTTTTAACATATATTAATAGTATTTTAAGCCATATACTTCTTATGGCCCAACATTTCTCATGTCTACGATAGACATAAGATTTAACTAAGATATCATAATAATAAAGTAAGAGAGCGGGATTCCTAGATTTGACTAAGATGTCACAAATATAAACTAAGAGAGCGGGATTCCTAGACATGTGTCGTGAAAAAAAATTTCATATAAACTATATGACAGTTGAGAAACTTTGTACTAAAAGTAATCAATTTTGTGAAAAGTAATTAAATAAAGCAATGCTATTGTAACAAATCATTTAAAAGTTGTGTGAATGTGGTGATGTTTCAATATGTTTAAAAGTGATTTTGTCTTACTAAATAATTAGGATAAGATAATTAGTTCTAACAAAACGAACTACATAACTTATGTTATTTTAAATTTCTAACAAAACGAACTATATAACTTTGTTATTGTTTAAAAAATTCTAATTCTCTAAAGATTAACATAACATGTAACTACCGCATAAATTGAACATACGACTTAAACAAAATAGAAGTGCGTGTATATATAATTTTGCATGTACTTACAACTAATCTTGATTTTAAATTTCTGATTAGTTAAAATCAAAATAACGAAATAGAATGAGTTAGAATTCAGTACAAGAAACCTATTTATTCAAGATAAATGTAGAATAACCGAGATTATCACTTTAAAAACGCACACCCAACCGAATTCAATAACTTGTTCATACAACAACCTCAGTGTTACAACATCATGTTAAACGCGCTATAAGAAATATAGCATGACAAAGTCATATTCCATTTCCAATCTTCAATTCTACGGTAAAACACAAAAACTACACAAAAGAGTTTAACTTTTTTCATGTTTAACCAATTTACAACTATTTCACACCTATAAAATGAAGATTAAACAAACTATGCCGGTAGGTTTATTGAGAGGTCATCCAAGTCAGCACATCCGATTATGCTCAAACCGTGTTCGTTAGCCAGATGCAGCACACAAATGAAACACAAGTGAGGGGAGATGTTATCAATAGATGCAGCTGCCGGTTTCTTTTTATCGGCTGGGAAAGATGTCAGCAAGTGCTTAAAAGACAATGTCTTAGTTTCCTGCATAATGCATGCATGATATTAGTTGTATCCCTATGGGTCAAACTTGTGAGTTGACTATTTTGGTTCTAACAATCATGATTAAGGGTGACAATCACAGACAGACACAAAAATAATCAGGTTTTGATTGTCATTTCTAACTCGTTCAATAAAGATGTCGTGTTCAGTTTGACTTCTTTAATCCATTTAATTAAGCGGGTTGTGCTCATTTAATTAAACAAATGTCACCCTTATACAGGATCCAGTTTCATATAAATCTTTCAAAAAGTTTAAAATTTTATATTAACATATATACCCTGTTAAAAGACAAAAATGTCATATTTACCCATTGCAGTGAAAACAATGTTATTCTTGTAAATTGTCTCATCGCGCAATGATCTCTTGGTGTATTCAATGAAATAAGATGTTACAAGTAAATAATTTTATTTTATTTAGTATGAAATGGCTTAACATGACATGTCTTTGTATTTAAAAGGGTGTGTGTACATAAAAGTTTGAACTTTTAAAAAGATATATATGAAATTGTGCAGAGATAGAAAAAAGAGCTCACATGTGTTTCTTGCATAGATGACCAAAGAGTCTCTTTGAGTGCTTGAACATCAACTTGTTTAGATGTTTTGTCATACTCAACTTCAATCTTATTTACCTATTTTACATATTAAATGTAAAAGAAACTATTAGGTCCAAATGGTAATAGTTAGTGCTTATTAGGATAATGTATAAATTGGTCACCCGAGTATTTCAAAGGTTACATTAAGGTCCCCATATATCAAAACGATACTATGCACCAATCAAGCATCCATTTTGGTTCGTTTATGCTAAAAACGGTCAAAAAAATTGTTGGAAGATGCAAAAGCCCTTAAGTTTTGAATCAGAAAAATACCGTGGATAAGGTGTTAACATGTTAAAGGTTAAATTTCTGTAAAAGACTAGGGCGCTTTAATCAATACCATGTAAAGAGAAACATTGATTACCTAATCGACTTCAAGCATACTTCCAAAAAACATACTACTCTATGGGGCATTTTTTGACAATTTGCATGCCACTCGAGTATCAATTTGGTTTCGTTTATATCAATTACTTGCCAAAACTTAATGCATGACAAAGATGCCCTAAACTTTACAAAAAGACATAAATACCCTTATGAAGTGTAAAAGTTTTATAGGTTTAAAAAGTTGTTTGAAGAAAATTGGGTCTTCTTGATTCCATGTGACATGTAGTATAGTAATCACTGCAACCGCGTCCAATCAAACACATACTACTATAAAGGGCATTTTTGTCATTTTACATGCCTCAAGTATCAGTTTCGTTCAGTTTATGCCAGTTCTGACCAAAAACTTGCCTGACAACAAAATGCCTAAAATTTTCAAAAGACATAAATGCCCATCATGAAGTCTAACCATGGTAAACAAATACCGCGATTACCTTGTATATCTGTCGCATAATTACAAAAAAAACACACACACACACATACAACTCTATGTTAGTGGCATTTTTGTCATTGTACAAATCAGTTTTTGTGGACTGAAATATTTTTTGTGGATAATTACAAAACCTTGTATATCTGTCGCATAATTACAAAACCATATTTAATACTTTTGTGGACTGAAATATTTTTTCAAACTTGGGTGGGTTTCATGTGAACTTTTAAATACCTGGGTGGCCTACGCGGCTTACGCATAATCCTAAGTTATTGTGATTAGTTTAATAAATGAATCATGTCAAATTTTTTTCTTATGAAATTAAAAAAAAACAAACCTGACGGGGCTGAGAGACAAGTGTGGTAGAGTCATCAACATCACTATTATAAGTATTTCCATCATCAAATTGGCCACAGTCATCATCCCAAGATGGAAAGGTTTCATTATTACTTTCTCCTTGTTGACCACTTTCATCTGAAAAATCAAATGCATTGACCATCTTATTTACCAATTAACCTATGCGAGTTGCATACAACCTTTTATAGAAAATTAGCATGCAAGTAACAAGTGATATAAGAAGCTTCAACCAATCTCACTAAAACAAACACGATAAACATTTTTTGAAATGAGCAACTTCTGCTTATTCGAAACAACTTTTGGGATTGCTTAGTTAAATAGCTTGTGCTTATAAATAGAAGAAAATAACCAGCTTACTAGAAACAACTAATTTCACTCTATGGGTAAACTTGTTATGTCAAATACATCAAAGATAACCTATCTCATACTACAGTACTACTTACTGAAAACAACTTCCATTCAAAATTAAGAATATAAGCAAAAGCACTTTTCTTCATCCTAACACTCAAAAGTGTTTTTGTTATGCTTATAAGCAGAAGTAAATTATCAGTTTATTGAAAGCAGCTTATTTCACTTGAAGGGTAAACTTGTAATTCTGAATCCACCAAGAATAATCAGTTTGAAGTAAGCACTCTCAGAATGCTTAATGGAAGCAACTTACTTCACCCAAACGTGCTTATATGCTTTTAATAAAACACAATAAGCAGATGAACTGTTGAAATAAACAAAATCCCAACTCCCAAGCAACCCCTAACATGGCAATCGGATCTCCCTATTTTTACATGATTTAAGATATATAGATTAATGGAGTAACTAACAAAAATTTATTCAAGAAATCAACATACCAGAATACCTCCTTCCTTTCTTCCCAAGGCACTATACAGAAAATAAAAACACCGTTAAAGAATTATGGTCAGATACATTAAATAATAATTTAAATTAGCAGCCATCAAAATCTTGTAACTTTACCATAACATTTGGAAGAAGAAATATCTTCACAAGATCTTCTGGTTGATAATGGCAATCCTCCGGAAGTGTTGTGTTGCATGGTTCTTTATTTGCAGGCAATAATAGAGTTTTAGGGTTTTTAGGGGGGGCAAAGATACTACACGTTTCTTTATCCAAGTCTAAGGATTTAGTAAATTCTATATCAGGTTCAGCTTGTTTCTTATTTCTTTTAGGCATTTTTGGTGATCCAGTTTCCTTAGCAGGATCTTCTAAACCTACAAAAAATTAAATAAAAAATACAAGAAAACATAATTAAATCCTGAAAATGGGAGCAAAATATAGTGACAATCTCAAGCCATTTACTTATGTTTATCTTAAATGGAGTAAATGAAAAATAGCTAACAGGATTAGATTATTGTTGTACTAATATTGTGAACAGCAGAACAGCCTCCTAAAATATTTTATTCGATTAAAACTGTAGTAGTTTTGTTTTTGAAAATCATAATTAACTTAATAATAATTCAATAAAGATTTAAAGATAAACATTTGCAAGTCGGCCAGCCAAGCCCGGCCCATTTGGACATTTACTAAAAATGACCCATTTCGACCTAAAACTATTTTGACCCGTTACTTGACATGCATCTTACCTTTAGTCTTTCGATACTTCCAGTGATCAGGGCCCGCCCAGGCGTTTTGTTTTCCGGTTAAGCCAAGGCTTAGAAACAGGAAACTGTCAACTGTTGTGGATCTATCATCCACATCACCATTATGAGAAACATACGGCTCGTTTTCCTACATACAAAACTTAATCAGTTGGTTGCTTACTTCCCTTTTTCTCTTGAAAACTACTTTAGAAATAACAATGGTTCGATTTGAGTTATATTAGACTCTAATGGGTCAAGAAGGCTAAAAGTGTATTTTAAATTTATCCATAAAACCTCCTACGTCCAAAAGATTAGGTTATTACCAGAATATTTAAATTTTGTAGTCATGTTTGACAGACTAATTATTTATAAAGTAAAAAAGTTGGACAAATGGCGCTTCATGTCAACCCAATTAGACACCGTTACCCAAGTCCCAACCCACCCAACTTGCCCATTTTGCCACCTACATGGAGAGTAATCAAGCACATCAAACCAACCAAAAAAAATGTTTTCTGTCAACCCAGTCCAACCAGTTTTGACTGAAAGTTACATGTCAATACACAGACCCATTTTGACCACTACCCAACCCGTTTGACTCACTCATTTTACCACATCTAATAAGAATAATCAAGCACCTTAGACTAACATACAAAAAGTGTTTCAGGCTAATCAATCCGGCCCCTTTCAACCCGCGCAAAAATTACCTATTTTGACCCGCCTGACTCACGTATTTTGGCTCATCCAGGTACAACAAACAAGCACCTCAAACAAATAGACAAAAAGTGTTTTGGACCCACCGATTCGACCATCTTCGGTCAAAACCAAAAATGACGCATTTTGACCCAAAACAATTTTTACTGTTACCCACCCGCTTGACTCACCTCATGATGAACTGGAACAAAAAGATCATCCTCTCCTTCATAGGAGCATTCATCATTCACATTTGTCTGGCTGTCATTAATGAAGTCCCAGGTTTCTGAGTTATCATGTCCACCATCATTAAATTCATTGTCATCATAAGCTTCATTATCTGGTTCTACAGATTTTTGGGAAGAAGAAAAAGTATCTGCTGGTCTTTTATTATCTTCATCAAACAGATTGACTATGTCCTTAAGACTTGGGGAGATTTCAAGTTGCTTTACAAAATTTGATACCATTTGTTCAATACAGTCTACAATGGAAACAAGAAAAAATAACAGTTAATAAAAATGCAACTTGCAAACATATAATGTTTATCTCTAACGAGTGGTTAAGTTGGATGTTCTCTTGGTTTTTTTCTTGGAGTCCTTCGTGTGTGGTGTTCTTTAGATTCGATGTTTCAACACTTGTTTGGAGTTGGTTGATTTGTCGTCCTCGCTTAAGGCCATCTGTGTCTTAGGCTGTTTTTAGTCGTTTAATAATATTTTGCCATTCCAAAAACTAAAAAAAAAACAAATGAGTAAGACTATAAACAAACCCAACTTCGTTCGGGTGGAAGTTCGTTTGTGTTTGTGTATTTAATAAACAAACAAAGTCAACGAACATGAATGACTTTTGTTGTTCATTTAATTAAACGAACACAAACCCATTTGGCTCATCTCGTACTTCATTTACGTTTGTTTATGTTCGTTTGTATATATAACTATATGTATGTATTCGTTTGTTTTCGTTTAGCGTAGTAACGAGCAAACATAAACGACCACAAACAACTTTATTTCCTTAACGAACAAGAAAAACTGTTTGTTTCGTGTTCAGTTAAAGTTAAACGAGCACTTGTTCATTCGGTTCTTTACAACCCTACAAATGAGTAAATGAGCCAAATGGGTCAAAATTCACCTAAAAAGTAACTTTAATTCAAAAACTAGATTCTAACAAAAATAATTATTTTGACCTATTTATTTATCAATGGGTCGAATTGGGTTATTTTTATATCTAACATGTCAAATTAGTAAATGAGTCAAAAGTCACCCAAAGTGTATCTTCTATACTAATAAATAAGGATCTCAGGGAACAAGTGCCACTCTCTGGCGTCTCCTCACCCTTATTTTCCCGCTTCTCTCTCCTATTAAATAATAATGATATTAATAGAATATATTTTTAGATATTTAATATAAATTTAATTATAGATTAACTAAATAAATTTAATATGAAATTAATTATGGATAGTTATAATTTCTTGTAACGAACCAAAATCCGGGTTTCGTTATAAATAAATAAATATTCTAATAAATATTATGGTGAAAATAATATATTAGAAATAAGTTGAAACAAGTGGGTTTCAAGTTAGTAATGTGGTTATATTAGTTTTTAACTAATTTTAGAATGAAAATGGGTGACATGAAAGTTGAGGGACCAAAGGTGTAACATGGCAAATCTGCCATTTTGACTAAGTGGAAGTCAAGATTGAGCTCATTCTTGAGCTTGGGTCGTTCATTCCAAAGAGAGAAAAAGAGAAAACGGGTTTGAAGCTTGGATCAAGCATTTGAAGCTCGATTTGTGAAGGTTTTGGCTCACACATCACTCTCCTAACATCAAGTAAGTGATTCCCTTCCTTTGAATTCGCTTTGAATGTGTTAGATGATGGGTTTTGTAGAAATCCGAAAAATTGAGTATACATGTGGTGAATTAGTGTTAGATTGTGGATAATCTAACTAAACTAAAGTTAAAGAGTGGTGATTAACATCCTAGAACCCTTTGATTTTGATTTTGAAAAGTTAGGGTTCATATGGTGAAAATTGGGGGTGTTTGGATCATGAAGCTAGAATGATGAATAATAGACACTTGAACAAACACCAAATTGACCTAATAAAAGTTATTGAATGAGAAATTAGTGTCAAGGTATTGGAAAGGAAACTCAAGTAGATGAGTTTGTAATAAAAGAGGGTGTTTAGTTATGGGGATAACCCAAACGGGTCAGTTTGGGTTGGAAATGAAAATTAAGTTGTGGACTCAATTGTATTGTGATTTTGATGAATGATAGATTACTAAACTAGGTGTATATGTTTAGGTAATCATTTTGCAAAGCTAGAAGGTGGTGCGGGATCTTCTAAATCTAAAGGTAAGTGCCTATGCACTTACTTAGTAATGTAGATAAATGTGTGGTGTATGTGTTATGAATACATACTATAGTTTATATGAATGATTATGCCTATTTCTTGAATGTAATATGTATGAATTGTATAAATTGACTTTAGTGGTAGAAGGTCAAACTATATGATGGAAATATGTGTAAATAGGCTATGTGGTTAATAGCCAAAATGTAATTGTGCAATGTGGTGTAAATGATGTAATTGGCTTATGTGGTTAATAGTCAAAATGTAAATGTGCAATGTGGTATAAATGGTGAAATTGACTTATGTGGTTAATAGTCAAAATGTAAATGTGCAAATGTGGTGATAATGGTGCAATTGACTTATGGGGTAAATAGTCAAACAAAATCGTGCAATGTGGAGTATTTTAGTGAAATTGATATATGTGGAATATAGTCAATCATAATGTAATGTTTTGGTGTAATGGTGGATAGAAGTGTGGAATACTTCAAAAGGTGGACTTGGAGTCAAATACTCGAAGTGTGGGTAAGACGAGTTGTGGTACTCGCTCCAAGAGGTTGTAAACCAAAAGAAGTGTGGAATACTTCAAAAAGGGTGGACTTGGAGTCAAATACTCCAAGTGTGGGTAAGACGAGTTGTGGTACTCTCACTAAGAGGTTGTAAAACCATGAAGAAGTGTGGAATACTTCAAATGGGTGATGACACAAGAATGACAAATGAAACTTGTAGTGGAAATGCAAGTGTTATGAACCTTAAATGACAAAATGGGTGTAAACGGGTCAAATGGGTCAAAACAAGTGGAAATACTTGTTGAATGTGTTTATAGTCATTACTAACGGTGATTTATATATGTGGATATGTAGGGAAAGCTCCGATGTAGGTTCAAGTCAAGTCCAAGGCGTGGAGAGCTTGGTTTAAAAAAGCGCTAGGCGAGGCGAGGCGTTTCGGTGAATATATTTGTGGTATATATGTTTTGAAACCAAAACCCAAGTGTAGGTAAATTTTAGTGTCAAGTTGAATTGAAAAATGGTGGAAATTTGGCTAAGTGTTGGTACTGAGTAAACTTTCTGTTTACTCAGGTCCATCGCGGACGCGAGGGAGGGGATGAAGTCTCTCGTGCCACGCGAGAGATTCCTGCGGATAGGCTAAATCGGGGTCTCTCGCGGTACGCGAGGATGGGGAGGAGGGCCTTCACGTTATGCGAAGAACCCTTCCTGCGGATGGTGTAATTGTGAATCCATCGCGGTACGCGAAGGGAGCTCCCAAGTCCTTCGCGGTACGCGAAGGTGTAAAAAAAAACAAAACTAGGACAAAACCTTCCGTGTGCGTATAAATGTTTTATTAATTGGTTTTCCAATTAACGGTGTTACATTTCTGATGTTACTTATCAATTTCAAAAAACAAATTTGTATTATGGATGGTTATTATATCATCAAAATTGTTTTTATATTTTAATCAACTCCATTATTTTAATCAACTAGATTAATAATTCGTTTCAGTTTTTATCTAAATCATCATTGCTAAATACTATTTAATTTTTTTCTTTATTCGACCCGGTAATACACGGGTTTTCTAACCTAGTTTTTGAAACATAAAACCTCCTAAATCATTTAATTCAAAAGTTACTTCACTTTGACATAATATATGACAATTTCAACCCATTAACTTATCAAGGAGTCAAATTGGGTAAATCTTATACCTAGGAGACCAAATGAGTAAATTAATCAAACAGTCACAAGCCACCCAAAGTGTGTATTAATGCATAAATCATTTCATTCAAATATTTGATTATAGCTGAAAATAATATATGGCAATTTCAGCCATTTACTTACTAGTGGATTGAATTGGGTATTTTTTATATCCAACATGTCAAATGGGTCAAAAGTGGCCCAAAGTGTGATTTTATAGCATAATATCACCTATTTTATTCAAAAATTTGATTATAATTGACAAAATACATATTTTGTGATCATATTTGACATACTATTTTTTTATAAAAATGTGAAAAAGAAAATTTAGACAAAAGTTGTCAATCCAACAATCCTGTTATCAAAAAGGTACAATTTTGACATGTATCAACCTGTACCAAAAGGTACCATTTTGACCCGTTATCCAACCTGTCTAACCCACCCATTTTTGCCACTTGTACACGGAAGAAACAAACCTCTAGCATGAGAAATATCGATAGTATTTGTTTTATCATGGTCACTTGAGCATGACATGCACTTCCCAGGTACTTCAAGTGAATCAAAAACCATTCGGCATCCACCATAAACTCCCAGGTTATTCAGCAAAAGACCTTTTGATCCACCTTCATCAAACTGGGCAGTTGTTTGATGATACAGAGGATCAACAGCAAACGCAACTAAAAAATGAAGAAATTAACTTACATTAAGGTAAAAATGTAAATTTTGGATAAAGAGAAGATATAGGTGGCACCCCTACCATCAAACTTCTTCACATTAAGAGCCTCAAAGGATGATTCCAGTGTTGTTAAAGGAGATAACTACAAATATATCATAATATATGATTAGTTCATATCCATCAAATGATAAATAAGAAATGATACAGTTTAAAAAAACCTTGTGTTCCTTCTTCTCCTCCTTCGTAGTGCCCTCTACTTGTGCGTTGTCTGTACTGTCATCCTCTACAACATCTGTTTTAACAGCACAACGCCACAACATATAATATAAATTGCCAAGTTTGTTGGTTCATGACACAGATTGGCACATATATTGTTAATTTTCATAGTTCTAACAATCCCCCACCTACTCAACCCTGTCCCTCTCCTTACACTCTTGTTTCTGATTTTACAAGATATTTTTTGTTTATTTATTTTAAATATAACAGTATTTTATAATGATAAATATTTATAAGGTTCCATCATAAAATTTATCCACATTTAAGAAACTGATGTCAGGAATCATTCATACTTCAAATTGTCAGTTGTCACAACACAACTACTATTCAATTAACCATTTATGATTTAAAACATTATTATTTATAAATTATGATTATATTAAATAAAATATATTTTCATGAAGTAACTGAAATTTAAAAAGCTTGCCTTTTTTACATTATTTTCATCACGTAAAACATGACTTGTCTTAAAACATTTCGCAATATAACTGAATCAAATTTTAACTGAAACAAATTTGTCAGCATTTATAAAAATTGTTTATACAAAAAAGAATGTTCTACAACATTTGACATTATAAAGCAATTCAAGTTTACATGTATGTGTCATGTTCTAAAACATTTTTGAAATGGACTCACATTACAAAATTTATTGATAGAAGTACTCATGTTTTGAAATTTGTCATTATAAAAGACTCGTGTTTTATATAATATGTTTTCATAATAATATAGTCACCTTAAAAAACTATCACTAACTAAGATATTTTAAATAAGCAAAAAAAATCTTATAGGCATCAAAAAACTTTTCCATCACAAAACATTCGCTAATTTCAAAATGTAATAGCTTTTGATTTGAACCCTCCAAATGGGACCAAAATCTAAGATCACAAAAGCATTTCAATTTGGTTGGACAAGTAACCATTAAAAAAAACTTGCAGCAAGAACATATGACATGATGATAGAGGTGACACGATGGATGGGTCAGGTAGGATGGGTAACATGTCAAACCATTTTTGGGGGTGACCCAAAATAATTTTTTGTCCATTTCTTTATTATTTTAATGAATAATGAATGCATTAAATATGATTGCAATAACAATCTTAATTTGATAAAACGGTTTAGAAAATTGTACAAGTTGAAAATACGCTTTGAGCTACTCTCAAACCATTTGAACCCTTCAACCTGTTTGAGATTAAAATAGCCCATCCATAAGTGCAAAGTAACACAGCTAACCTTGTTCAGCATCCTGTGCAACTCGACTAATCCCTCCAAGAACCTTATATGCCTCTGAATGTACTGAATCCACCCTCATTGAGTATATTCGAACTCCAGCTTCAAGAGTACAACTTGCCTTTACTTGCAAAAATATAGCATTATGACATTAATGATGAGTGTCCCAAGATTTAACAATTGGGCACAACGGTGGCATATAAACAGGTCAGGCAAGTTAGGTAGTGTGTCATTTTTGTGTGGTACATGTCAGGTTGGTTTGACCAAAATACTTCTTGTCTAAAGGTTTATAAATAATTTTTGTTTTAAGTATGATTAAATTATATTATTTCAATAATAATCTGAACTTCGTTATAAAATAAATAAGAGGTTTTATACATTAAAGATACACTTTGAATAGAGTGTTCTTAAGTCAGGAGATTTATACTTATGTACTTTGATGACACATTAGTTAGGACATTATAAACTCATATGCAAAGCTTTATGTGAAGAAAGAGTTAAGTTCAAAGTATTCAAGCTAAAATGTATGATTTCCAAAGCACAAGTTTACTGAGATTTGTAATATTGAAAAGAAACTCTAAAGAATTCATGATAATACCACAAAAATAACAAATTAACCCTAATTTGAACCATATGTCATGTCCCATACCTTCTGGAAATTGGTCTCCACATCATTCTCTTCTTCCACCTTAATAATGTCGCAAAGATGATCTATCAGATTCAGCTCCCACGTATTCTTCTGATTAATTTTCTACACTCCACAAAAAAGGTAAATTAATAAGTAAATCTGTAAGCGTACAATTACAAACAAGTATTACATACATTTTCACTGGCCAATTTGATGCAATTCTGGAGCAATTCCATGATCTGCTCTTGACCTAGACATGGATCGGCGGGAGCAGCATCCGTTTCTTGATGAAATGCGAGGGGCTTCCGGCGGTTCGCTGCAACACGAGCGGCACGTGCCTGAGCACGCTCAAGTTTGTCATCGTTGGAGCCCAAAAATAAAGTTCGGTCCGGCGACAAGACCGGCGCTCTGAGTTTGAGGGCCGGTGTACGATTAGGGCTAAGGATTTCAGCCATTTTTGGAATAAAATCGCTGGATCTTCGAGACTAGGGTTTGAGAGATGAAGATGATTTGGATTTGGTTTTTCAGAAAATTTGGGTCTTTTCCCTCCTTGTAATTTGAATTTGGGAAAGATACGTGCAAATTTTTAACTTTACTAGGTTTGACTTTATTTAGATCTGATCAAAATTAAGGGGGTGTTTGGGGGTGAGGGGGCACCCTCGGGTAGGACTTTGCGGGTTCACGGGTACCATGGCATGGGTACACCGCCGCCGATGCTTCGGGTAAGAGATCGGGTAAGGCTTTGCGTGTATATGTACCCGAGATTGAAGGTTTGAAAGATAGCCTATGCTTTGAAGAAATTTATGGTTGAAATAATTAATGTTGTGTTTGTCGAGTTGATTATGGGAGAAAGTTGTTGAATATTCATGGATGAATGGAGGTTCAAGGTGAGTTTTTGATAGTCATGAGAACCAGCACATACTTTCTTGTATCTTTGAGTAGAATTTAAAGTGATCAAGAATAGAAAATATGTAAAAAAATGAAAAGAATAAATAAATTGGTGGTAACTTTTAATTTTAAAAATATGATTTTTGCATAAAATAAATAACAATGAAGTTGTTTTTATTAAAAATAATAATTTTAATAAAGGATTAATTTAAAAGAAAAAAATTATTTAGGGTATTAGGGTTGTGCCCCCAACACTTGAGGGGATTAGGGTAGTATTTAGGTAAAAGTGAGGTGTCACATCCTCATTATGTATTTTTGTTAGGGTACTTTTTGTGTGAAGGTTGTGCCCCCTTCACCCTTAGAGCATTCACAGCAGTTTCCTTATATTTATGTGAGTGAGTTCCATATATTTTAGGGGGTGGTTTAAAGTAGTTGTGAGTGAAGGAAATAGAAAAGGTATAAGTTTTCTGTATATTTGGGGAAAACGCTGTTCAGCTGCATAATTTTTTTAATATTTTTTGAAAGTGATGTGAGTGGAGAAGAGAGAAAATGTAATAATAAAGGTATAAAAAGTATTTTTTTTTAATTGAAAGAGAGAGAGAAAAAAAAATAGTGATTTTAGTGTAATTATGGAGATGGGGAATAGGGATGCTAATGTGAATGCTCTTATTTAACTCCAAAAGTTCTTTTTTATTAAAAAGACTTATTGACTTATTACTTTTTGAAAAAGAGTTTTTTAAAAACTATTTGGATTAATTTATGTGGTGAAAAAAATTAATAAGTCAATAAGTTGTTTTTTTTAAATGTTTGGCTTGACATATTTATGTAAAATGACCAAAAAAGTAAATTTTATCCTAAAAGTAATAAAGAGAAACAAAAAGTAAGGATTTATTACTTCTTAAAAACTTCTAACCCCTTTTTTAAAAGTTCTTTTGAAAACTCTTTTTAGCATATTCAAACAAACTTATAACTTATTGACTTATTATAAAAGGTAATAAGTCAAATAAGTAGGTTTGAAAAGTAATCTCAAACATCCCCTAAGTTTCATAGAGTCGCGCCCCTCTTCACCTCACTATTTTCCGGCGTTAAACACTGAAACGAGGGGTGAAGGAATGGAGCCAAAGAACCTTTCGTCAAACCCTTACCTGGCGTAAAGGAATGCGAAGACGAGAGAGAGTGAAATAATGTTTTTTTTTTGTTTTTTAGCCAATCACGTGGTGCCACTTTCACTCATATTTTTTAGTTAAACCATTACATTCTTATGAAGTTAAAGTCCCATTGCGTAGGTGTCAATGATATGCCAGTTGTTTTTGCATTTTTTAGTTAACTCACTACACTTAGTCTAACAATTAACACTACGATGAAGATGACTTGGATTATATTTACACCCTAATTTATAAAAGTATACTCTATAAAATATTTGTATTATATTTACACCTAAAATATTGAATTTGAAAAGAAGTAAGAAGAGATGGTTAACCTTCTTATTTACAAAATATGGAATTTAAAAATGAGCACAAAATATTTTGGAAAAACTCAGACATTTATGATTGTTAATAAATAAACTATTAGACATTCAATAAAAGTTTTTAATATAAACAAATTGAAAATATATACACTAGTGATATGGAATTTTTTGTTTTGCAAACTGGAAACATAGAAGCCATTATTATGTTTTTAAATTCATTGATGGTAGCTCTAATGTTATCTTTCTTTTATTTCGTGTCACGTCCCAGTCTTAGACACCGGTTAGTTGTGACGAATGATACAAAACATACAGTGGAAGGTAAAACTACACATCTTTCTATTAACATAATCAAATGTTTTACGACTTTTAACGATTTCATTTCAAAACCGGTTCCTATAAAGGAAGCTAAAATCACATCCTATATGTCTTTCGCCTTTTGACATATCATATGCTCATCACTATTCCACCCGGGATGCCAAGCTAAAGTCATCTGATTATAGATCACTTGAGATGTGCTTAAAAGATTTGAAAATAACTAGGTCAACATAGGTTAGTGAGTTCATAAATAAAATCATGTTCAAAACCATAGTTTAAAACATATCTCATGAAACCCATTAGCAACGACCAATGGCCCCCTTCCAATAGCAACGAATACTGGTTTATAAAAATGCTTTGTAAAACAGGTCTTTGAAACGTCCCATGTGGAACTCATTAGCGACGACTAATGGCTCCACACCCAATAGCACTAACTATTGGTTTATCAGGTAATAATCCCACAACTCCTACCCAATTAATGTAGAGATCTTTTTAATAACCCCATGTTTATTGTGTTAACTCATTAACTTCATTAAAATTAATTCAAAACATTTTTTAGCAACATTATTACACGAACAAAACATCTTTGGGTTGGGTGGGGGTGGGGGTCGGGGAGGGGTAAGTCACCGCGACAGGCGCTGGCGGGTGGTTGGCGACGAATACGGGTGGCGGTGACGGTGATGGGTGGGTGGCAGCATGGCATCGGGTGGTGGTGGTGGCGGGGAAAGCGTCGAACGCAGCAGGACGTCGGGTGGTGATGGTGGTGGGAAGGGTTGCTGTTAGTGGCGGGGCAGCGGTGGGTGAAGGAGTGCAGCGGGAGGCGGCACCAGCGGGGGAGGGGTGGCGAGGGGCGCCGACGCGGCGATGTGGCGGTGGTAGGCGGCGGGGGTGGTGGTAGAGTGGGTGGCGGTGGGTGGTGGCATGACGTTGGTGGGGTGGCTATCTCATTTGTATTATTTTTATGTTAACAAGTTTTATAATACATTTTGACCCATTGACTAATTTGAGGTGACCCAAATTGACCCGTCAACTAAGCTGAGGTTACCCAAATTGACCCGTTCACTAATCTAATATGACCCAAATTGACCAATATACAATTGATTTTTTACCCAAATCAACCCATTCTTTGAAGAATGGGTCAAGATTGTCACCCCTAGTTACCACCTTTTATAAGAAAATTGTTTGAAATGTCTTAACTAATTATTATATTATGTTTAAAATCTAAGTTCATTATAAAATAAATTAAACTAGGTGGTTATACCCGCGCTTCGCGGCGGGTGTCGGATCGATCGTTAATAAAATTAAAATGAAAACGTAGGAGTAACGGTAAAAATAATGTTAATAAAAAAGAAACATAAAAGTAAATAATAAAAAAGGAAAAAAATTAAATATTAACGGTTCGAGTAGTCGAAAACCATAAAACCGAATACCGAGACTGGTTCCTATAATACTAATACCGGCAATGATGTTATTCGCTCATAATAGGTTTAGTTCGTCACGATACCACAACGGTAAAGACACTCGCTAGGGGCTACACTCGATTTTGAATACAACTCCGTTTTTAAAAAAAAGATTATATCGGAATGTTGACAAAAAAAACTAAAAATAGACACGCACTCTGGTTTTTAAAAAAGTTAATGAGTGAAAGTTATTAAAGAAAAACGAAATTACTAAAAAATAAAACGGGTTAAAAACGCATATTATATATAGTATAAGGGGTTCAAATGAAAATAAATAAAAAATACTTTTTTTACCGTTCATTAGGAGCGTCCTTGCACATTATGTTTCGTGAAAAGATTTAGAAACTGAGATGATCCAGTGGCTCATCTATAAATCATTGATTAAAAAACAAAAGACCACAAATATCAACATATCCATTTACAAACAATCGGAAAGGATTACATCATAAATAACGATCGCCACACAAACAATCGCTGTCATGGACACATTTGCCTCAATTCTTCTGATGAACAGCTACTTGATGAATTTCCATTTCTTTCAACATAACTGCCCGTCCACACGAGTCACATGGGGCGGTTCGGGACCCACAAAGAGACTCATGCTCAGAGAGTCCTCTTAACCGGTCTCGTGCATCAACCGCCAATGAACCCGCTTGGACCATGTCCCCACAAAACCGACATGTCACCAGTCGTAAGGCACACTCTGATGACTGGTGTTGCACCTGTAATAAAACAATATTAAGTCCTGAAACAAAACTTATTAAAAGCAATAAAAAGGACTAGAGGTATGCATTCGTAATAGGTCAAATCGGGTCATTTTAAATATGGGCTGAAACGGGCCAAGTCTGAAATTTTTATCTATTTTTAACGAACATTCATTATAAATCTTTGAATAAAATGATTTAGGGGTTTGCATCGACTGTTTGACCCGTTTCCTTTTAGCTAAAAGTTTTGTTTGACCCGTTTCAATTTAGCTAAAAGTTTTGTTTGACCCATTTGAAACAGGTCGAAATAACCAGCTGTAGACAAACAATTATATGACAGTGTTGCTTACCATCTGTGTCTTCTCAAGGACGACCCCACACGGGCAAAGTAACGGTTCATGAAACACTTTCATATGCTTTTCCATCTCAGTACCATGAAAAGCCAGCCCACATTTCCCACAATGCACATGATTCTTAACCTCTTCAGTCCTCAAAACAACACCGCAGCCCGTATGCTGACAAATCACATTATGTCTTCTACAATAAGCCTCATGAAGTGCTATGGTTCTCACAGGTATATAATGTTTGCAATTCCCACACTCCACTGTATCTGCTGCTGATGTTAACACGTGTGAAGAAGATGAAACGGGTTGTTGACCAACGTTTGACTTTGAAGCATCTTTAACGATTACTGAAACATGGTATTTTGTTGTTCCTTTGAACCCGTATACACCGACACTGTAACTACCCGGGCCCAAGGTCTGGTCTTTTGAACCAAGAACCAAACACTTTGAACCCATATCATGGCTAGACCAACCGTGTTGGTGGGTGTTTGGAAACAATAACGGGTGTCGGGAGAGATAAAGATCAGTGTCTCCATTTGCCTCTGAATCCAAATTTACTTCAATCTCAACATCTCCACAGGTAATTCTTTGCCATGTCTCATCATCTATCGAAAATTTGTAATAAGCATATTCTCCTTCGTTTATAACTCGCGATTCAGATTTCCCAAACGCTAGTGGCTTCAACACGTGTTGGTTGGTTTTTTCGGGAAGTGAATCAGGACCCATAATATCGACCTCAATATCGGTTTCAAGAACAGATACGCTTGATGACGGTTTTAGCTCAAGAACACGTAGATGAAAAGTCAACACACCGTGTTTAACCGTCAAAATATCATCTTGAGAAAGAGTTGCGTGTTGGCGAAGGGTTGTTTCAAGAACCGCTTTGTGATTGGGAATATCTGAAAACCCGAGTTCTTCTGATTGAAGTTTTGCATATGTTCCCTTTGCTAACCAAACATATTTAATTTCAATCAAAGGAGTGCTTGGATCTTGTTTGGAGTATAAGTTATTCCAAATGTGAGGTGGGATCCCGACTGAACCTTCGTCTGCAGTGAATTCCAAGACACCGGCATGGGTTGACCCATGAGTTGACCCGTCATCTTGGTGAGCTACTGATAATTGGAAATGGAGAGGGCCTTTGTCAAAAGCACCTTGCTCTGACAACTCGTTGAAACATGAAGGTGGTAGTTTGATTTTATCTCCAGAACTCTCAAATGGTACAGCTTCTAGAACACGGTTAAAAGAAATTCCTCTCCCAGCAAATATATTTTCTTCCATTTGCTGCTCTGCCTGAATGGTAATTAGAAAAAATGAATCATTTTTATAAGTTTTATATATAACTATTCACATGGGAATATACAATAAATATGATACTGATGGAATAAGAAAGGTGAACCCTAAATTAGGTAATGTCGATATACAGACAGAAATAGGATAAAAGATTGACTCTTGAAAAGATTCCACAAAACTGGCTTCCTAATCTTAATTAGGGTTACAATAATAAGGGTTAGCAACTAACTAAGTGAAATCATTTGAGCTTAAAGCATCCTTGTAAAGTTTAAGTCATTATGTTGGTCGATTGCTTATTTAAACGGCTTATCTGCTTATGTTTTTAAAGAAAACTGTTTATACTTATCTGCTTATATTAGTGTTACAGACTGAAACCATTGCAAGGTACGGGATTTGTCCCACATGGGCACACCCTCCAGACTAGTCTTTTGGGATGAGTTGGCTCGGAGTGGTGGCTTGAAGGAAACATCAGTGACCAACGAGGAAGTTGGCTCTCCTTAGGGTTGGATGTTACGGACTGAACCATTGCAAAGTATAACACTTGTCTCACATCAGTGGTATGGGCAACAAACGTGGGGTTTATAGATCAAATGGGCTCCCTCACCCACTAGACTCGTCTTTCCGGATGAGTTCTTTTGTTTGGGCAGCAACAATTAGGGTGAAATAATATTGCTTATTCAAACTCATTATTCTTGGTGATTTTAAAAATTACAAATTTACCCTAGGCCTAGGATAATTAAGCTGTTTTTGACAAGCTGATTAACCATAAATTCTTAATCTGTTCAGATATGCAATCACAAACAATCTCAATTCTCACAGTAGTCTTATTTTATAGACCAAGTTCCTAACCATGAAACCCTAGCTTTTACCCCAAATGCCACAAACCAATCAATTCATTCAATTAGTCTGATTAAAACAATCATCATAAATTACCTTAAGCTGTGCTTCCATGGCGTCGATTCTACGAGATCTCTGAGCAGCCTCGATCGCCTCACGCTGACGAACAGCTTCTTGTTTGGCTCTTCTCTCTCTCTCCAATCGTAATTTCGCCTTCTCTTTTCTATCCTTTTGCTCTTTCTCCAATTTCTCTCTCGCCCTTCTCAACTCGAAATCCATACTTCAATTTGATGATTATCGATCCGTTGCTGTTATTATTGGAAAAATTCTATACGATTTAGATTGCCCTGTTCTCCAAGAAACTTGATCAGTTTTTTTTTTTTCTTCTTGTTGTTTCGAGCAATTATATTATATACATCACATGATTGTGTGGTAATGGATCTAGAAGAATCCATCGGTTTCTTGGTCTTCGATGGAGGCCGGCCCGAATTTCTGGAAGCCCAAATTCATTCGGTTTCTCTAGAAGGAATGACAAGATGATGACGTATCCTAATTCCTAAGTATTTGAGTCATTTTGGATTGGGCTCACTTCAGGTACACGTATGTTATAAAGCTCATGGGTTCAGCCCATTTCCTCCAACAGAGGGGTAAAAAAACCAGTTTGACAAGAACCTCAAACCGTGGGTTTATGATCGGGTTGGGAACCCATTCGTTGAAACCGGTTAAAAGTTGGTAGAAAACCGAAAGTGATTCTTTTTCACTTGCAAACAGAAACCAGTTGGGTAAAAACCAGTTTTGACTTTTGTTGACCTGAACAAGAACCGGTTTGGTGAAAAAAAGTCCGGTTAGTACACCTCTGCCCTCGAAGTTAAATGGATACTTTGATCTCTCGAATTTTTCTCCATCGATTAGTGGTAGAAGTCTCGTTTAATTGAGATGTTTATAGTTCCATCATGGATAATCGGTTAGTCTAACCGATGTGTTCGTAGTTTTACTAGGTTTCATGTTATAATATTACGATTTCTGACTAATGATATATGCCTCATTGTTTTGTATGTTATTTATTTATATGATATAGATTCATGTGTTTGTGTTTCACCTGGTGCGTTTATGTGATGGCTCACTTATCACATCAGACCTATGCTCATGGAACATCGCGTCACGGTGTTGTCAACAAGTCGTGAGATTGTATTTGGTGTTGCTAATTTCAAGAAAATCTAGATGTTCAACGGCTATAAAACTATAAAGTAATTTAATTTAAAATCTTATACATACCCATACTAATTACTAATTTTCACAATTCTCACTTTATATTCTCATACTAGGTTAAAACCTATGTTTTACATGGGTTGAATAAATACAACTTGTTATAAAATAGTATTTTTTATGAAAATTTGTATGTTTTGTGTTATTAGTCATCTGTGAAATAAGAAATAATTGAAAATTTCTTATTATTTAGTATTTTTAATAAAATATTAGAATATATGTTAGATATTTAATTATTTAACATTATCATTATTTAATAGAAGAGAAAGACGAAAAACAAAAATTTAGATTTCATCAGAAGTCGACACATAGCAAGTATAATTATTCATTTACTATAATATAGGTTAGAAACCCTATATATTATACAGGGTGAATAAATACAATGTTATATATACTTAATAATAAAGATCTAATATTACATAATTTTTAATACAAATTTTAGAAACGTTATATAGTTATTTTTTTAAAATGTTTTATAAAAAGAATAAAAGGAATGTTCAAACCATAAAAATGTTTTATGAATAAAGCTATTTTTTGATCAAAAAATGTTTTATAAAAATAGTTATAAAAATCATTATTATTTAACAGAAGAAAGAGATGACAAACAAAAAGTTATATTTTTTTAATAAAAACTTGTATCATTAAATATGAGATAGAGGCGGGAAAAAAATGTTAAAGATGAATATGGGAATGACATGTGGCATCTCAAAACCTTTATTTATTAGTACGTATAGATTACCTCAAACCACTACGTTTTTTTCCCACAAAAAATGGATTCATTTTCATTATCCAAGGCCGATAATATTTTCACGGGCGCAGTCGTAGCCGTGGTCCAATTTGTAGGTCATCACGCTTTAACTTCACCCCCACTAATGAGAAGAGTTCAAATTAACTAGGATAGTGAGGTTGCTAACGATCTTCTGGCACTGATTATTTTTCCGATTAACCCCTATATCATGGTGATTTGTTTAGGCGTCATTTTCACATGAGCCGACACTTATTTTTACGAGTAGCTAACGATTTGGAGCGAGAGGTGCAATTTTTTCAACAACGGTACGATGCACAAGATAAATGGGGGTTTTACCGCTCTACAAAAGTGTATGTCCGCAATTAGTCAAATGGCATATGACACTTGCACCGACTCATAACGGTACGATGCACGAGGTAAACGAGGTTTTACCGCTCTACAAAAGTGTACGTCTGCAGTTCGTCAAATGACATATGACGCTTGCACCAACTCATGGGATGACTATTTGAAAATTTCGGAAAGAACCTCACATGGTAGTATTTACAAACTTTGTGAAGGTGTGATTAAATTAGTATTTTTATCATTATTGTAATTTTAATCATTATTACATTTATTTTAATTATTATTTATTTTGTATAGGTGTGATTAACCTCTATTGTACGAGATATTTGAGGAAACCGACGTGCAGTGACATTCAACAAATATAGTAGTTGCATAAAGCCTAACATGGCTTTACCAGGATGTTTGGTAGCATTGTTTGCACACACTAGGAGTGGGTAAACCAGCCATAATGCTTGAAGTGGTGACATCACATGAATTCCATTTAAGCGGGTAAGGGCTTGGCTTGACCTTGTTTTCTCGGGTCGGATGCAAAAATTGGCAAAGTTCATCATGCATTGGTGGGGTGTTCATAGAAAAGAAGGTGCCGCCCAACGAATAGAGTTAAGTCAAAAGGTATGGTATAAGTAGCCTTTTCAAGCAAGCCTCTGGGATCTACGAGCGAATAAGTCAACTTCATAGTGGATTTATTGTATGAAGAGTGCGTTATGACCCGTGGTCGCCTGCCTCGTGGGGCTCATTTGTTGTGGGCAAACGGGAAACCTGACTCTACGAACCCGAGGAAAGGCTGCACAACAGAGTAGGAGCATTAAGATCAGAGCTTTATGTACTGCTAAAGGATAGCAAGAAAGATCAAAATTCTTGCTTTTTAACTAACGCCCACTCTTTTTTGGTATGTAAGAGTCCTTTCACTACTGACCAGCGAAATCTTTACTCTGGTAAAAATTTCTTCATATCTAATGTTTCGTTCTTTGAGTTTTTAAACCCACATGGTTCATGAACCCAATAAACCCAAATATGAAAATACGAATATATGATGCTTAGAATATTATGAAATAACACGTTCCATATGCTTACTCAAAATTGTTTATTTCACTTACAAATCAAGTGAAGTTTAGATGACCAATCCTAAACACTTTAAAATTTTCTTATTGTTTTATTAAAATATAAAAACCAAATAAACATTTTTAATAAACAATTCCAAATAAACATTTTTAATAAATAATAAACGAGTCGAGCCGAGATCAAACTTGAAAAATTACTCACAATCCGAGCCCGAGCTTCATTAAGTTAAACGAGCTAAGCTTGAGCTTAGGCAAGCTCGGGCTTGGCTCGACTCGTTTACACGCCTAGTTAAACTATCATGACAGACCGTTGTACTACGTAACCTTGTTTAACCTGTTACCTGATCCGTCAATTTACCATCTCTACTGAGTATCAAAGGGGGACAAACTCATGCATCTCATTTGAACAACATTTTTATATCACAGAAACAATATGATACAACAGAAAGGGAAAAAATCCAAACCTAAAGAAAACAAGACACAGAGAGCAAAACCTTAGTTTCTATCCCCAAGCTTCCAAAATCATAACTGTTTCTTTCAAGATCAGATGAAATCCCCCAAGGGTGAAGCATCCAATGAACAACCAAGTCAACTGACCAATGGGTCAATAAATGAAGGTGATAGTAACTCAACTGCCTCCTGTGCATTACTTCACTATGGTGGCGGTGGCGGTGGCGGTGATGGTGACAGTGGCGAGCCTCGAGATAACCGTAGGCTGTGTTTTGGCGGCTGCCATGGCATCTAGGCGGTTCCATGTCGACTGTCGTTTTGTGATGCCTTCTTTCTCTTTGGTTTCATCTTCTTGGTACTTGACCAGACAATCTTGGAATGTTACCTGATCAGCATCTGAAAATATTTTTCTGACATTTAAGGTTAGGCTTTGAACAGCCTGGTTCCAATGACCACGCGTGTTTTTCTCCAAGGCGGGGAAGATAACAGGCAGAATCACTTTGCGGTTTTGAGTTGTTAGATTCCTTATATGCTCGTTATTCCACAAGAACAACGCGCGTTCTGCTACCTGTCACAATATCAGAAGAAACCGTCACATTTTGTCGAATGGACACATAACCGTTTTAACTAATAAAAACACATAACACATAACACATAACTCATAACTTTAAGGTCTGGGTCAAAACAAGCCAGGTAATACTTTACGATAAGTAATCAAAATTTTATAAAAAGGTTAGCTAAAAATGAAACGGGTCAAAAAGGTCAAAATTCATCAAACATGTATAACGTCCTAATTATTTAATTTTAAACAATTATTTCTTTAAATTTACATGGTAATTATATTTAATGCCTACTGCCCTACTAGTTACACAATTATAAAAATAGACAAAGAAAAAATGAACTAATGGGCTGACCCACCCAACCCATTTTAACCTGCATCTAAAAGTTACATGTTTTCACCCAAACCCATTTTAACCTGTTACCCAATCCGCCCACCCAGACCCAACATATTTTGATACAGAGCTTAAAGTTATGTGTTTTGACCCTAACCCATTTTAACCTATTACCCAATCCGCCCATCCAGACCCGGCATGTTTTGACCCAGAGCTTGAAATTACGTGTTTTGACACATACCCATTTTAACATGTTACCCAATCGACCCAACCAGACCCAACATGTTTTGTCCCAGAGATAAAAGTTATTCGTTTTGACCTGAACTGATACTGACCCATTATCCAATCTGCCCGATCCTGACTCTTTTATTTTACCACCTCTGGACTCAACACCAAAGTTATCAACATCAAAAGATGAAGAAAAGTTCCAAACATATACCTGAAAATGTGAACTGTTGAGGCATTGACCGATTCGAAGGAACAAAGGCCCCATAAACTTTTCAAATTCTACAGCTTGTGTAACTTCTAGAATCTCCTCCAATTCACCAAGAAACATGACCTCTTTTGAACTATTAGTTACAGGCCAATACTTTAGCAATCCCTGAATAACCATATCAGCCAATTTACAATCTTTTTCAACAAACTGACAAACACAATACACGAGTTGCTGGTGATACATTGACAAAATTCTAGGCTTATGAAGCGGGATCAACACATGAACAAGAAAAATCTTATGTTCATCCTTCAACGGCAAAGCAAACCCATTAATTATACTCCCCAAAACCTCAAGCAACTGCGCTATCCCATTATGTTTCTCCGTCTCAAAAATAAAACGATAAAAGATATTATTAATCGCCTTCCTGATAAACGGACGATGAACCATGAACTTCCCATAAATCCGGTGCAAGATTGTTTTCAAATACTCTCTTTCCCTTTGATCTTCCGAATCAAAAAGATCAAGCAATTTCAACACGAAGGAATGATTGACGTATCGTTTGGCAATCTTCGCATTTGTTTCCGGCGAAGCCACAAATCTAAGAAGGAATTCATACACAATTTGAAGATGTGGCCATGACGGATCCATACTAAACTCATCATCTTCTTGATCACATAAATCAGGAAGTTTGTTTTCGTGGTTCAAATTAGGTTGAGCCCGAAACAGATTAGCAGCTACCATTTTCGTGATTTCCTGAATCGTAACCTCGTTGAATTTCGAGGTAACCGAGGAAACATAATCGACTAGCTCGAGCAGAGTCTGCTTTTTTACTTCTTTTTCTTGAATGTTCTTCGAGGCATCGTTGAAATCAAACACTACACAACACATATTGAGCTTTTTGATGAACAAATTGTGTTTTTCGGAACTCGATACCACTCGAAAACTAGGTAATGCTTCATAAGAAACAGGTATTGAATCAGTATTTGATTTAGACCTAACAGGGGAATTAGGGTTTGCAACTTTATCAGACGAATTTATGACAGCTAAATCCAATTCGGTGTTCCGTTCATCATTGTGAAACGATTTGGAAGATGATTTCCTCGGGAGCTTATTAAGTATTTGCTTAATCATATCCGCAAGACGGAAAAACCCTAATTCTAAAACGTGAAACCCCTGTTCATTTCTGAAACCTAATTAAGCGATTCAGATATCACAATCTTAACATACCTTTAATAGTCGAAATGGATTGAAAATTGAGGGGGTTTTGACTTCAATTGGATCATGTTGAGCATGAATCGGAACCCTTATGAGTTCATAAGGTTGATGATGAAGGTTGTTAGGGATTGTAAGAACCGTAGAGGAACGGGGGAGAGGGTTCTATGTGATTTCGAATTTTACTTTGAATTCAAATCAAGAGAGAGAAACAATGTTGAGTGTGACCGACAGAAGAGAGAGAAGATGGTGGGATTATTATTAAACAAGATACTAATGATTATTAGGTGACATTTAACGATATTCACCAAGTATAGAGACCGTTGACATGTTATACCAGTTGTATGATATGATGAAAATGATCATATAGGCCATCTAACATGTTAGACTGGTATATCATACGAACAATAATATATCAATTTGATTTATTGATCGTTTTACATCAATGGTATCAGAGTTGTCGTGATCTCTATGGCTGCTCAAACTCTATTTGAAACCGAGTTTCGTCAGCGGGGTGAATGAATCCTTTGCAAGACTCGAGTCCCAATTTCAAAACATCTTTAACGAGCTCTGATCAGTCGGTAAGTCAAATGGCATGGTAAATAGAAAGAATTTAGAGAGAAGTATTTGGAGCAAATTTTTTTCATATTCCTTAATCGAAATTATACTCTTAAAAAGGAAGACATAAACAAGTAACCCCTCTAAACATGGAACATAGAAATCATGGGTAACCCAGTCCCTTCATGGAACCACTAAAACAAAACAAAAATAATTAACTAGAAATGATAAAAAAAAAATGAAACTAACAAAATGGAAACTACTAAATGCAACAAATTGGAAATGCATGTTAGCGTACGTGGTAAATAGGACGGTGCACATAACAAACCTGCATGATATGGTACACTTGATATGAAAGTGAACATCACTGGATTTAAGACCGCTCATATTACGGTTGTACTTATTAAGTAAAATTCCCGACCTTTATTTAACTTATTTTACGTCAACAAACAGGTTTACGGTATTCAAACTTATATAAGATGTCGTTCAACACTTGATAAAGTGTGTTCAACTTTCAAACGAGACAGATGTAAATGTTTCTCTTATCCAAGTCATTATTCAAAAAATGATATTTTTTATTAAATTATTAAAAGATTATAAAATAGATAATATAAATAGAAAAAATATTATCTGTCCCAAGCAAATTATTTATATGTGTAGTTGCTTTAAAAAAACTGGGGAACATGTCCATAAAAGATTAACCACACAATATATTGTTCACTTATTTAATAAAAAAACAAGTAAAGAAGAAGAGTTCTTCTAATATCTTTTTCAGAAATTACAATGATTACAAATTAGTCTCTTACAAGCTTTAACTTTGTTTTCTTTTCTATTTATATCAAGATTGTAATTCAATTTTTCCTTGTATGAGAATCAAGTTCATATCAAATTCTACATATTTTATTTACATATGAAAAAGAAAATTATTATAATGCTTGATTTGAATATTCAACATAACATAATTTGTATTTCAAGTTGGAATTTTCAAATCAGTTGGTAATCGATTCGAATTTAGAGTTTGGTTTTTAAATCAAGTTTGAATTTCTGTTTCTCTAACCTGATCAATTTGAGTTATGTAAAGAGGTTGCTTGTATTGAGACCGTCAGCTCCGAAAAACCTTTTCTTGACACGTAAAGTTTTGTAACCAAATACCGTAGATGGTCGTAAAAATAATCAAAACAGTAGCAAAACAAAAAAAAAGTACTAAAATTAATAGTAGTAAACTACTGATAACACATAATGGTAAGACAAACTACAATAGTGACAAATAAAAGAGCGGAGTGACATAAATAAGGTAGCACAAATCCTCTTGAAAGTATTTATACGCCTCTTAACAAGTCTATATCAAGAGTGATGGGCTTTGTCACACGCATCTATACATCAAGACCATAGTAATGCAAAATTAAGGCTAAGGCAACAAAAAGTATTGGAAATGCCAAATCCTCAAGAAAAAAGAAGGTGAGACAACTCTATACTCTCTCATAAAAGTTTATGACTTTTATTCAATGTCTCCAAAAACTCCAATCTCAATCATATCTTTAGAAAGGTGCAAGTTTAGCAAATTCTGCATAATCTGCTCTTCCCAAGTCAGTTTGGGTATGCCTTTGCTCCTCCTTTCCACTAAGATGGATTTCACAGTTCTTACTAGCCGTCGTCAACTGTCTTCTCTTCATATGCTCAAACCATCTCAATCCTCTTTCTCTTATCTTATCTGAGATACAAGCCACCCATAATTTTCCCGAATAACTTCATTTGTTATTCGATCCATCATCGTGTTTCCACACATCCACCTCAACATTATCATTTCTGGTACCTTCAGCTTTTACGGCAGTGTCTTTTTGATGACCCAACAATCATAAATTCATTTTGATACAAAATTTTTCATGTTTAGCCTTTTACAATAACTACTATTATTGATTCTAATACTCTTCTCTATGTTCATAATATATTTTGATATCTTTGTAATTATGTAATAGTGTAATGCTAGATTTATACTAATTAAAAAAAAGAAATAATTGGATAATCCCGTCCATAGTTCACAAGACATATTCGTAACAACACAAATTTTGACGCTTGTGTCAACCAATTTGGACCCCCACCAACACACACAAAAACAAAACCAAGCGGCGGCTACCTTTTTTTATAACATATATTTTATTTGTAATTTACTAATTTCCATTCTATCTTTGACCAACGAAAAAAAGGAAGCCAAAACTCAAAGTGGATTGAAAAGTCGATTCTTGAATGCTAAACTAGTTTTTTTAATAGCGAGATTTAATTGAAAAAAGAAGGAAGAATAGCAGCTAGACCCACGAAAGACACTATAAAACAAATTACAATCAAGACCAAAACACAACCTTTATGAGTAGTACTTCTTCGATTAAAAATGTGCCAGCTCATGCTTTAGGTTTTTTACCTTTTTTATTTTCACACTTATACTTTATATAATATACGCTTTTAACCCGTTTAATTTTTAATAGTTTCGTTTTTCTTTAATAACTTTCGTCCATTAATTTTTTTCAAACAACGAAGTGCGCGGCTGTTATAAGTTTTTTTTTGTCAACGTTCAGATATAATTTTTTTAAAACAGAGTTGTATACAAAATCAATTTTTTTTGTATTGTAGCCTATAACAAGTGTCGTTACTTTTGTGCTACTGTGACGAATCGACCATATTATGAGTTAACAACATCATTGCTGTTTTTGGAGTTATTGGAACCGGCCTCGATTTTATTCAAAATCAATTTTTTTGTTATCGTAGTCTATATAAAGTGTCGTTACCGTTGTGGTGTTGTGACGAACCGAACCTATTATGAGCGAATTAGACAACCTGACATCTGCCGCGAAGCGCGGGTAATCAAGTAGTTATAATAGAACATTAAAGTTACATCAATACGATCAATCTATGACACATGTTTCACAATATTTTTTATCCATAGATACGACATAATCTTGATCTCCTTAGCCCGTTATATATATATATATATATATAGAGAGAGAGAGATATAGAGAGAGAGGATCAAATAAGAAGTAGGTTTTCGCTAAGAAATGATCAAAACGCTTAGAAACTATATCAAACGAACTCCGATTGAGCTCATTTCAGCGGCGTTGGAACCGTCTCGTCGAACTCTACCATCTTAGATTTTAGGGTTTAGATTTTACGTTTGAATTTTAGGGTTTTAACCTTATGGTTTAGCCTTAGGGTTTAGCTTTTAGGGTTTAGATTTTATGGTTTAGGTTTTTTTGGGGGGTGGGGGTGTTTAGGTTTTTAAGGGTGGGTTTAGGTTTTTTTTTGGGGAGGGGGGGTGGGGGTGGGGGTGGTGGTTTTAGGCTTTTTGGGGTGGGGTTGGAAGGGGGGTTAGGTTTTTGGGGTGCGGTTGGAGGGGGTAGGTTTTCGGGTCCGGATTAGAGTTCGATGAGACGGTTCCAACGCCGCTGGAATGAGCTCAATCGGAGTTCGTTTGACCCACTTCTTAGCGTTTCTTAGCGAAAAACCACTTCTTAGTGGAACCTTCCTCTATATATATCATAGTGTAACAAGAAAAATTGCATGAAACAACTTCTATTTCTTGTCAATTTTTGAAGCCGTGAATGGGAACTCCAGCAATTCTTTGAGCGAACGGTTTGGCGTTGCACAAATTCTAATCCAATTTTGAACAAAGCTCCAAACTCCCTTAGCCACATGACAATGTAACATCAGATGGTCTCTTGAGTCGATAAAGGAACCACAGAACGAGCAAACAATTGAATTACCGCCTATACCTCTCTTAGATAAAGCCTCCAAAGTAGAAATCATATCCATGGATAATCTTCAGCAAAAGAAATTTACCTTTATTGGGACCAAGCATTCCAAATAAAACGGTTCGAACAAACCGTCCCAATATTGTCTTCCATACAAGCCCGCAGATCTTTCATACAAAAAGAGTCGTCTTCCACCAAGCCGAGAATGAAATCATCTAGATCGATTTTTGTTTACCAAAGTCTTGATTGATAAGCAATGTTTTTCTGTGATCCGGTAATGCTTTCCTTGAGCGGGATAGAATGATAAACATGAGAATTAAAGTGAATAGAAGCAATTACCCGGAACCACATTGATGAAGTTTCCATCTTAGCTTTCCACCACCACTTGCCAAGTAAAGAAAGATTCATATCCTTTAGAGATCTGATTCTAAACCGCCCTTTTGTTAGATGCCATTAACAACGACCAAGATACCCAATGAATCTTCTTGTTCGAACTCGAACCCGACCATAAAAAACGCCTTCTATTTTTTCCAAAGCACCAATCATATGCACTGGTGCTTTGAAGAGAGAGAAGTAGCAGACTACTAATAACAGATTTGATTAACGTAATCCTCCATCCAAATTATAGAGCTTTAGTCTTCCAGAGAGATAAGTGTCTTTCAAAAATGTCGACTTTCGATTTCTAATTCCTTATGTGATTCATATTAGTACCGGTGGGCATACCCAAATAGACAAATGGAAAGCTACCAAATTGGAAATTAAGAGTCTCGGTTAAAGTGTTCACTTCATTATCATCCATATTAGCTCCATAAAGTTTGCTTTTATTATAATTAACTGTAAATCCCGAAACAGTCGATGGGTCTTCAAACACACAAACAATATCAATGTCTCACATGTAGTTGACGGAATCTACTCGTGTGGTGATTCAAGATGAAGAATTCAAAGTAAAATCGATTGTATTAATTGACAAAACGAAATTATAGAGAAAAACTATAACCAAAGCCGCTCACTGCTAACCGCTAACCTAACTTAGGTAACGAATACATGTATTTATACTAGACAAAACATTATAAAGCCCATAACACATATGTCTCGGCTCACATAGCATGGCCAAAGACCCAACCCGTGAACCTAGTTCACGATTACAAACCCAAATACACTTCTATTCGGTAACACCAACACTTATATTTATTTGATACGTCAGCGTCACATATATAGACCCAACATTAACTTTAAGGCCCAATGCTAAATAAAAGCATCAAAGAATCCTCGCCAAGTTTTTAAACGTAGAAACCGAGCCCTTTCACATGAAAATTGCATCATCGGCGTAGAAAAGGTGGAACTAATAGGGCCATTATTCGGAATTGAGATACCTTGAATCATCCCCATATCCACCGTTATTTTCATAACCACCTCCAACGCTTCCATTGCAATTACAAAGAAAGAGAGAAAGCGGATCACCTTGCAAAACTCCCTTTTTTTTATTCCAAAACTCCTTAGTAGGTGAACCAATAATTAAAACCGAAGTTCTAGCGGATCTAAGAGTTCACATAATCCAATTGCACCATTTCATTGGGAATTTCATATTATCCAAGATATAAACTCCTAATTGAGAGAATAAAAGCTTTCACAAAATGAACTTTAAAAAATAAAGCTTCATACCTATATTTTTTTATCTAGGAAATCATTTCATTCACAATAAGAGGGCCATCCATAATACTTTTCCTCCTCAACATTGGTTGATTGTGCATTAGAGATAATAAACGATATCACCTTTTTCAACCGGTTTGCAAGGACTAGTGGTGGGTAACAGGTGCAATTGACCTAAAAAAACAACTAAGTAAATTAAATTTCTAAGACGTGGACATTTTATGAATCCATGAATCTATAGAAATAAGTTGCATTTAATTCTAAGACGTGGACATTTTTATGAATCTATGAATAGATAGAACTCTTGATCATTTTGATATAATGGTAGCTTCAAGACTTTCCATAGTGGAGGTCTTGGGTTCGAATCATGGCCATAGCAAAAAAAAGGTATGTGGTCAGGGCAGAGGGTTTACCCAGTTAGGGGGTTCTTCTAGGGGCTACCCTGGACGTTCTAGGTGTTGATTCGAGGAAACCCAATTATCCTAAAATATCTATGTGTAGCCGTTAAAAAAAATTGAATCAATAGAAATAAATAACACCGTAAAATCTATTGGTGATAAGTAAATAAGATGGGTAGATTGTGTGGTAAGTTGTGCAACTTAAATGTTGATCTCGTATATAATGTTGTGCATTGACTTAAATTAATGATATTTGGTAAGAGCGTGAATTTATGACACGACAAGAAAACATGACAGGAACCTAACATGAAATTTTTGGTGTTGGTTTTTTATAAACGGGTTTGGGCTAGTTTCCGGTCGAGCATGTGAATAAGTTAAAACATAAATTTACATAAGATATTATAATTAAGATATAATTCTTTATATACACCTGGATGTTTTAGGGGTTGCCCCGAGAAAACCCAATTATCTTAGAATATCTAGGTGTTACCGTTAAAAATATTGAATCGATAGAAATAAGTAACACCGTAAAATCTATTGGTGATAAGTAAATAAGATGGGTAGATTATGGGGTAAGTTGTGCAACTTAAATGTTGATCTCATATATAATGTTGTGCATTGACTGAAGTCAACGCATATGGTTAAATTAATGATATTTGGTAAGAGCGTAAATTTATGACATGACAAGAAAACATGATAGAAACTTAATATGAAAGAAACCTAACATGAAATTTTTGGTGTTAGTTTTTTTTATAAACGGGTTTGGGCCAATTTCTGGTTGAGCATGTGAACACATTTAGCTAAATAAATCGTGTTCATGTGCCGTTTAACGCAAGAACCACAAAAGTCGTCTTGACGGTTCAAAAAACCAAAGCAGTGGCAAAGTAGTCATCACACCAGAGTTCTTACGACAGAACCGACAACATATCCTTGCTCTGTTACAAGAGGAGGAGAAAGAACGTTAGTTGAAGGACATCCATACCCGTCTAGAGTTCAGAGATGAAGATGATGACGACTCACCAAAGAAAGGCGGCGAAGGAAAAGCCAAACCAAACAACATTGACACTACGCTCCAAGAGATAACCAAGAGAAAGCCGAATTTGGAAGATGATTACAACAAGCCATACAAACCGTTCACAACGCGGTTAAGATCCAAGTTCATCAACAAAATCGTAGAGTTTACTTTTCCCTCGAAACTAAAAATGCCATCAAACGTGGGGAAGTATGATGGTTTGGGGGACCCAGATGACCATCTGGCAATTTTCATAGGGGTGGCCGAGGTGGAGCAATGGTCCATCCCGGTGTGGTGCACATGTTCATGCAAACACTAACGGGAGCAGCAAGGGTATGGTTCGACAGTCTCTCTATCACACCCCCTGCCAGCGGCGGAAACACGGGAGTGCAACGAAATTGAATAAGAGAACACAAGGCAATAAAGACATTTATTATTAAAGTTTCATAATATTAAAAAAACCCAATTACATAAGTCTCAATTTAAACCAAATAACATCTTCAAAAGATAAAACAACTTAAAATAAAATTTCTTGAATTGATGTCTAGAAAAATCGTATGTGATCTTGACTTGACCTATCATGAGCATAATCACATGAAACATGTACGAAAAACAAGTGTCAACTAAAATAGTTGGTGAGAAGTCACAGGTTTAATAAAAGCATATGCTTGGCAAAGATAACAATTCACAATTCAAGATAATCATATAGTATGTAAAATAAAACAAACACATGATTAGCAAATCCAATCTAAAAATAAATAATGAATATGTGGTACAACTCGCAAGTTGCACTAATAACGAATAAGATGTCCAACCAAAAGTAGTCCATAAAGTATGCGCGGTTTCCATCCTATGGCCCATATCTGTACTACTGTTGGCTTAAAAGCTTCAAGTAAAGGATTTGCAAGTTTAACATTTATCATGTTGTATTCATTTACTCACATACATATAAGATTCGTTTGTTTTAGAATTGTTTGAAAAAGTGTTTTAATGCGTGCCAATGCATACATGTTTCCCCCCAAAACAATTTGAATAAAGTGAGGCTATGAAATCTCACCTTGATAACTAGGAGCGATAAGAGACTTGAACAAATAGACGAGGTGAATCACGGACCAGACCCAAAATAAATGAATAAACTATTTTTAGGGTAGGTTCGATGGTTACGAGTGTTAGATAGGCGGTTCAGGTCATAAAGTTAAGAATTAGATGCAAAATAGGGTTTTTAGTCGTTTTTTTAATTTGGACAACAAAGTAGCCGAACAAAAACAGGCTTGTTAAAAATATCAAACGAGGTCCAAAATTTATAAAATTTTACATGTGATTAGTTTAATTCATTCCGAACGAGTTTCATTTAGAAAGTTTTTCCATTTGAGACTCAGATCATAGCCAAAAAAGTCCAAAAAGACAGAAGGTACTGAAAAAGGATTCTGTCCCGTTTTGGCTACTACGGAGTCATACTTTTGAATTAAAAAACGAGCCAATTATGGTTGGAAATTAAATTCTACGAAATACTTCATGGAATTTGAGTTTGCTTACTTTCATTTAATTATGATCAAGTTATGCTCAGTTAAAGTCAGCACCGTTTCTATCCAAAATAAACAGTTGCACTTAAGTGGACCGTTTAGGGTTTTTGAGATTACCGACGCATAAAATAAAATTAGACGGATGTTTATATTTTAATAATACATAATATAACCATATTAGGTTATGCAAAACGTTCATTGTCACCGATCTAACCATGATATTCACATAAGCGTTTTGGAGAATCACCGGATGCAATCGGCATAAACGACGCGAGTAAGCGGATTCTATTTTAAATTAGCGTGTGAGTTCATATAAGTGATAATACATAATTATTAACATGTTTTAAGTTATCAAGAACATACTAAAGCATCGTCATAGACACTTTTGCAATAGTTGTCTTGAGCATTCACAAAATGCGACGTTATAGCCGCCAGTGCAAACATGATCCTTTGTTTGTTAGTTGGTGATGTTGGCTTGATTGGTTAGTGTGACTAAGATTATTAGAGGGTTTTTAAGGATGAGGTTTCACATGATCAAGTGATCATGGATAGAAAATTGAAAAAGATTGAGGGGATGAAGAAAGAATGAATTAAAAGACGGTATTGACCTTCAGCGGGTTACTTACTTGTTTAATCTTCAAATCTTGGAATCCTCTAAGGATTTTCAAAAACATCAAAGGGAGGGCAGGGATTTAGAAATTTATGAGGGTTTGGGAGTGTTTGAGGGAGATTTAGCAAAGAAAACAAACTCCTAAGCCTCCTATTTATACTAATGGTTGAAGGGGTGTAAACATTAAAAGTCTTGGAAAGCAGTTTAGGGTTTTTAGGGTGTGTAAAGGGGGGTGGCCGAAATTTCTTGGCCTTGTGGGCTGCAAAATTCTTCCACGGGTCATGGGTGGCCTTTGACCCATGGTTGATCCAACATATCGGTTTCGCGGTTTTTTTTTATCGTTTTTCGAATATCAAGATTTGTTTAAGGAAAGTTTTGCAAACAAACTTTGTTTTAATTAATGAAATGAATATTTTAAGCATTTAAAACACAAATTAATGTCATGTTAGAAGAATTTGTCGGTTGTGGACGGTACGTAGCTAACGACGGTTTAAAAGGCGAACAGATACATATAGGCACTAACTAACGTACTAGGGCATCAATTTGAATTATGTGACTACTTGAATGAGTTAAATAACTATGTTAGGCACCTATGGTTTATACATTGTGTGACGTTTCGGATTTTTCGTTCTCGCACTTGTATTATAATTATCGTGTAATCATTCTCTATTTTAATAAAGTGTAAGAGTTTTATTTGGTTTTATACAAATAGGTATTTTATTTTACGGATTTAAACTAATTAGAATTTTATAAATTTTAAAACTAATATAAAGTTTTATATAAAAATCTAAATTTAAAAAGTTGTATATTTAATAAAATAACCTATTTAAATAAGATAAATAACTTTTATAAAAATTATTTATAATAATAAAAAAATAAAATAAGTTTATAAAAACATTTTTAAATTAATTTGATTTATAAGAAATTAAATTAATTTATTTAAATAAAAGTTCAGGGGTTGTATTGTAATTAAACAAACTAGAAGGATTTAAAACTGAAATCGACTAAGGGGCTGTTTCTGGTCAATTTAAACTACAAGGGCCCATCCGTATTAATTTTAAGGGCTAATTCGAGTCAAACCAAACTCCAGGGACTAAATCTGTCAATTCTTGATTCGTTTATCCGGTCACCCCCTCCGATGGTCCGGCGGGTAAAGAACTTTCCGGCGACGCCCGACAAGGCTGTTTCTCTGCACCTCGACAGCCGCTAAAGGCTTCTCTGGCTTCGTCTCTCCCACGCGAACAAGACCTCCCGACCAATTGGTCTCCCCAACATAAGGATCGTCTGATCCTGTTGGTGGCCGAGAAACCCACGTTCGAATTCGCGCCCGACAGACCACCTCCACGCGTGTTGAATGTCTGGTTAGTTTCGTCTCGTCCAGACTAGTGTCGGAACGTGCCCAATTGCACGTTTTAACATAGAAATCAAGCTCGGCTATAAATAGCCATGGTCGGCCCTGCACGAGCTCGCTACCCTCCTTCCACCCACTCTCACTCCAAATTGAGGATACCATCACCTTTGTCGACCCTGAGTGAAGCTGTGACCAGGATTTCAGGAGCTAATTCCACACAGAAATCGATTCCCGCTTGTGACTTTTTCAAGTTCAAAGGCTGTGCCGACCAGACCCGTTGCGACTAGGTTCGAGCCTCAAAACGATTCCTCTGTCTTCTATTAATCCCTGGTAAGCAATTCAAATCGAAATCGCGGCATTCGCACGAGAGTTACCGGGCAAACCCAGTGTCCTCGGACACGGTTTGCCGGTCACCGAGGTCCTGCGACCAGACTTGCTGTTGTGTATTTAAATTATTCGATACACACATAACCAGCGATGGGTAGTAGCCCGGCTGGTTATGCGTCTGTGTTTGAGCTACAGGTCGCGGGTTCGAATCCGGTTGGCCTTCGGCCCATTTTTTTTACTTCTGTTTTCATTCTATTTATTTTATTTAATTATTTTAACTTATTTTAATATTCTTTTTATACAATAAAGACTAAAACAAGTCGGTTTACTCATTCATTTATTTCGGAAACTATAAAAAAAAAACTTTTATACCTATTTAATTCACAAAAAATTTATAAAATAATAAATACTATATTTTTATAAATTTATTTAAATAGCTTCAACTTGCAAAAAGAATATATAAAATGATGACAAAAATAAATAAATAAAACTTTTATAAAATTTCATAATAACTACTAAATTAAAAAGAAATGTAATATTTTAACAATATATATATATATTTTTAAGTTAAAGCTATACAAAACCATTATCATTTTATTTCCATATGTTATACAAATAAATATTAAGGAAAATTTTATTAAAGCCTATATACATTTAAATACAAATACACACCTATACGCATACAATAATACCCATTTATCTACATAGGGTATCAACGTGCTTAGGCTTCCACATACTTATCACCTACACGCGTGGAAAAATACCCGCTTGCAAGGTGAGTTACATAGCCCCTATTTTACATTTTTATACGTTTTGGGGTGAAACATTATACATGCTACCCACATTGTTTGTACGTGTTATACATGAGACTATATGCTTATTCTTTGGATGTACATACATTTAAACACAAGACAACCAACTGTAATATTGATAGATCTATTGTGCCTGACCAGCCCACCCGGTTAGGGTGTTTATTACTGCATACTCGGATATAACCGCGTGTTATATTCAAACATATCGGATATAGTGGGTAACTATATTCAAACATACCGGACTTAGCTGTTGTGCTCTGTTCAAGCGCGTCAAACTCGGTTTGAATTGTGATTAAATAAATGATACATCATATATACTATGTTTAACAAGATAAACAATGAGTTGCAAAACGATTTACAACTACTATTTACCGGAATTACTAAACCTATGTACTCACCAACTTTTTAGTTGACACTTTATTTAAATAATGTTTCAGGTTTGGACATGTGACTACTTGCCGAAGATTTCTCCACTTAAGAACTATGGACCTAGTTAAATAAATCAATGTTTTGAACTAGACTAGGTTATTTGGAATGTATCGTATTTGGATCTTGTTGTCTTTAAATTTAATTAATGAATTATGCAACCTTTTAGCTATCATGTGCTTTTGAACAATCATTCTATTGTCCGCCTCGATGATTCCGCCATCGGTCGGGGTGTGACAGATTGGTATCAGAGCCATGGTTATAGGGAATTAGGTTATTAGACACAATGACCTAGACTATAACCCTAGGACTCCCTTTTATGTGTTATGTGCTAAATGATAAATTGCTATGTGAATTATTTGTAGTTAGGTATTATTTGAATTTTCCCGAGTTTGGTACATGAGACTTATACACATACATACAAGACTTTGATACATGATACATACTTTACATACATATTTGACAAACAAACTTATTCAAACAAATACACTACCCATCCTTATCCATACTCTTTCCTAATCCGTATTAATTGCAACAATTCCTACACATTTTATACTCATAGACTCTCAAGTCTATCAAAATCTTATCTCGTCAACGACTTAATTTCTTGAGACCAGTAAAGGACACGTGCAATCTGGAAGGGTGACACCTGTACATTGGGTTTTCTGTCTAGGAAAGCATTTCGTATAAATCCAAATAAACGGACCCGTATGCTTTCCTGGGAATTCTTGAAGTGAGTGTTTACCTATAGGCTAAAGCATGTCTCTTGGAAAGTTTCGGGGAATTATTTAACGTTGATAAGTCAATGTATTTGCAAGGATACAATCCAAACTTAAACTCAAAATTTGGGGACGTTATAGCAATATAGGAAGAACTAGACAAACATGCAAAGCAAATCATTATTACGGGTGCACACGTAATGACGATTTGTAATGCACGCAAGTCCCGGCAATTCCTATTATGCAAATAATGATCTATAACATCATGTCCTACCCGGAATAGATGACTTAGTTTCCCCCATCAACTTAGAATAAATACACATGCACTGGCACGCGTCATGATGAATCCCGTTTTTCTGCTTACATTATTTCCCGCTATAACTCATATATATCCATCTCATCTAAAATATCATTGTCTTTTCTTATGGTGTTAGAATGCCTCCTCGACGTGCAAACTCTAGCACTTCCAACCCGGATCTTGCTACTCTTCTTGCCCAGCTGGTAGGGCAAATGACCCAAGCAAATAACAACAGTGACGGGTCTCACAACATCCAAGGGAACGGTGGTACCAACCCGCCTCACTGCACGTTTAAGCACTTTAACTCGTGCAATCCTACATAATTCTTCGGGACTGAAGGTGCTACCGGCCTACTTCAATGGTTTGAAAGCATGGAAAGCACATTCCTAAACAACGACTGTCCCGATAATCTTCGGGTTCGTTATGCCACAAGTGTACTCCAAAAGAGAGCCCTCACCTGGTGGAACGGTGAGAAACGCACTCGTGGTGCTGAGGTTGCTACATCCTTATCATGGGATGATCTGAAGAAGGCCATGACTGATGAATTTTGTCCTCGGAATGAAATGAGGAAGCTCGAGGATGAGTTTTGGGATCTTGCCCAAGACAGCGGGGATAATCTGGCCTACACCACCCGGTTTCAAGAGCTAAGTCTGCTGGTGCCTCATATGATCACTCCCCTTGCTCGGGGGATTGAAAAATACATAGGCGGCCTGCCTATGCAAATTCAAGATGCTGTGCTAGGAAGCAATCCTCCTACACTTGAAGCTGCTATCCGTTTATCTTCTACACTATCCGACAACCATGTCAAAGCCGGAACCTTAACAAGAAAGGGTTCCAAGAAGGTTGTTTCTACTCTTGCGGCCGTCAAAGATGTAAAACCCGAGTCTTCTAACCGCAACAAGAAACGAAAGGGTCGAAACTTCGCAGCCGTAACTCCCGCTGTGCCTGCTATTCAAGCGGCCCCTTTGGGTCAAAACCCAAAAACTTATCAGGGCCCGAATCCTCAATGCCAGACCTGCAAGTACCATTATCCTGCCAACCTACCATGCCGATTGTGTTCAAGCTGCGGACGATATGGACACGTGGTCACTACTTGTCGTACTCGTCCTCCCGTCCATCAAGCTGCTCTAGCCAACCGCCCAATCTATCCGGCACCTCTCAATGGTCGGGCATGTTACGAATGTGGAGACCCAAACCATTTCCGTGACCGATGCCCAAAACTTCATCATCAAGGTGGTCCTCAAGGACGAGTTTTTAACATAAACGCTAATGAGGCTCAAGCAAACAACGACGTGATAAACGGTACATTTCTCGTAAACAATCATTATGCATCCGTTTTATTTGTTACCGGTGCCGATAGGAGTTTTGTATCTCTTACCTTTGAATCTCGACTTGCTAAACAAAGAACGAAACTTGACAATTCTTATTCCATGGAGATAGCAAACGGAAAATCTATTACTATAAATTCTGTTATCCGCGACTGCAATCTCGAGCTTAATAATCACAAATTCTCTGTTGATCTCCTTCCAATGCAATTGGGAAGGTTCGATATTATAATTGGCATGGACTGGTTATCCAAGCACCATGCCGAGGTTATTTGCTACGAAAAGTGTATTCGTATACCTCTCTCTTCGGGCGACACGTTAGTTATGTTCGGTGAAAAACCATGTCGTGGTCTTCAAATCATGTCTTGCACATTGGCACAAAAGTACTTGCGGAAAAAGTATGTTGCCTTCTTGGCCCACATAGTTGACACGAAAGACAAGGGTAAGAAATTGCAAGACATTCCAATCATCCGAGATTTTCCCGAGGTATTCCCCGAGGATTTACCTGGTCTTCCTCCCACTAGACAAGTGGAGTTTCGTATCGACCTTGTGCCCGGGGCAACTCCCGTGGCAAAACCCCCCTATCGTCTTGCACCTTCCGAGATGCAAGAGCTTGCAAGTCAATTACAAGAACTCTCATCCAAAGGATTCATCCGCCTGAGCCATTCACCTTGGGGTGCTCCCGTACTGTTCGTAAAGAAAAAGAATGGATCGTTTCGAATGTGCATCGATTATCGTGAACTCAACAAGCTTACAATTAAGAACCGTTATCCTTTACCCCGTATCGACGATCTTTTCGATCAGCTTCAAGGTTCAACATGTTTCTCCAAGATTGACCTTCGTTCCGGGTACCATCAACTTCGTTTTCTCGATGAAGACATTCCGAAGACTGCCTTTCGGACTAGGTACGGTCACTACGAGTTCATGGTCATGCCATTCGGTTTGACTAATGCACCTGCGGTCTTCATGGACCTCATGAACCGTGTATGCAAACCTTATTTGGACAAGTTCGTGATCGTTTTCATTGACGACATCCTCATCTATTCTAAAACGAAAGCGGAACATGAACAACATCTTCGTTTGATCTTAGAACTCTTAAAGAAAGAACAACTATACGCCAAGCTCTCCAAGTGTGAATTCTGGCTAAAAGAGGTTCAATTTTTGGGACACATAGTCAACGATAAGGGAATTCATGTGGACCCGACAAAGATCGAGGCGGTAAAGAATTGGAGTACTCCTAAGACTCCTACCGAGATTCGTTCATTCCTTGGACTAGCAGGTTACTATCGTCGTTTCATCTCAAATTTCTCCAAGATTGCGGTCCCGCTCACTGCCTTGACTCACAAAGGTAAGCACTACGAGTGGGGACCCAAGCAAGAGGAAGCTTTCCAAACTCTAAAGCACAAGCTCTGCAATGCTCCTATTCTAACTCTTCCTAGTGGTAATGACGAATTTGTCGTTTATTGTGATGCATCCAACCAAGGTCTTGGTTGTGTTCTTATGCAACGAGGTCAAGTAATTGCATACGCATCACGTCAACTCAAAGTCCATGAGAAGAACTACACGACCCATGATCTCGAGCTTGGTGCTGTCGTTTTCGCCTTGAAAATTTGGAGACACTATCTATATGGCACCAAATGCGTGGTTTTCACCGACCACAAAAGTCTCCAACATATTTTCAATCAAAAAGTGCTTAATATGAGGCAACGACGATGGGTTGAACTTCTAAACGACTACGACTGCGAGATCCGCTACCACCCCGGCAAAGCAAACGTTGTAGCCGACGCCTTGAGTCGTAAAGAACATATCATGCTTCATAGTGTTCATATTCATAACGATATCCAAGCCCGTATTCTCAAAGCACAACACACCTCGGTTACCAAGGGAAACATGTATCAAGAGATGGCATGTGGCGTAGAACTCTTGCTAGAAACCAAAGCCAACGGTCTATTGTATTACTTGGACCGTATCTGGGTTCCCGATCGCGATGATCTTCGTATATTTTTGATGAACGAGTCCCACAAAACTCGATATTCGGTACATCCCGGAGCTGATAAGATGTACATGGGTCTCCGTCAGCAATATTGGTGGCCCAACATGAAAAAGGATATTGCCCTCTTTGTGGCAAAATGCCTAACTTGTTCTAAAGTGAAGGCCGAACACCAGAAGCCTTCCGGTCTCCTCGAACAACCTGAAATTCCCGTGTAGAAGTGGGAGAACCTTGCTATGGATTTCATCACCAAACTCCCACGCACTTCTAGTGGGCACGATAGTATCTGGGTTATTATCGACCGACTTACAAAGTCTGCTCATTTCTTGCCTATTCGTGAGGACTATCGAGTCGAGAAATTGGCTCGGATCTACATTGATGAGATCGTAAGTCGTCACGGAATCCCTTTGAACATCATCTCCGATCGTGATTCGCGTTTTACTTCCCGATTTTGGCAATCATTGCAATCAGCACTTGGTACTCGTTTGGATTTAAGTACGGCTTACCATCCTCAAACTGATGGACAAACCGAACGAACAATCCAAACTCTTGAGGATATGATTAGAGCTTGTGTCATTGACTTTGGTGGCAATTGGGATTCTCACCTACCACTGATTTAATTTTCCTACAACAACAGCTACCACTCAAGCATTAACATGGCACCGTTTGAAGCTCTTTATGGATGGAAATGTCGTTCACCGATTTGTTGGAACGAAATTGGTGAAGCACAAATCACCGGTCCCGAGCTTATCCAAGAAACCACCGATAAAGTCTCTCTTATCCGTGACAACATTCGAGTAGCAAGGAGTCGACAAAAGAGCTATGCCGATAGACGACGAAAACCCTTGGAATTTCAAGTTGGAGATATAGTTCTTCTAAAGGTATCACCTTGGAAATGCGTAGTCCGATTTGGAAAGAAAGGAAAACTTGCACCTCGATATGTGGGTCCATTCAAGATACTCGAAAGGGTAGGAAAAGTGGCCTACAAACTCGATCTTCCTTCAGAACTTAGCAACGTTCATCCAACCTTTCATGTATCAAATTTGAAAAAGTGTCTAGCCGATGAGAATCTCCACATCCCTCTTGACGAAGTGCGTATTGACGAAAAAATGCACTTTGTTGAAAAACCCGTGGAAATCATGGACCGAGAAGTTAAGAAACTCAAGCGTATCCGCATCCCCATTGTCAAGGTCCGTTGGGAATCTAAACGTGGACCCGAGTTCACTTGGGAACGTGAAGACCAAATGAAGACCAAGTATCCGCATCTCTTTTCATAGCCTCCACTAGTTGAATTTCGGGGCGAAATTCCTCTAACATGGGGAGACTGTGACGTTGCGGATTTTTCGTTCTCGCACTTGTATTATAATTATCGTGTAATCATTCTCTATTTTAATAAAGTGTAAGAGTTTTATTTAATTTTATACAAATAGGTATTTTATTTTACGGATTTAAACTAATTAGAATTTTATAAATTTTAAAACTAATATAAAGTTTTATATAAAAAACTAAATTTAAAAAGTTGTATATTTAATAAAATAACCTATTTAAATAAGATAAACAACTTTTATAAAAATTATTTATAATAATAAAAAAATAAAATAAGTTTATAAAAACATTTTTAAATTAATTTGATTTAAAAGAAATTATATTAATTTATTTAAATAAAAGTTCAGGGGTTGTATTGTAATTAAACAAACTAGAAGGATTTAAAACTGAAATCGACTAAGGGGCTGTTTCTGGTCAATTTAAACTACAAGGGCCCATCCGTATTAATTTTAAGGGCTAATTCGAGTCAAACCAAACTCCAGGGACTAAATCTGTCAATTCTCGATTCGTTTATCTGGTCACCCCCTCCGATGGTCCGGTGGGTAAAGAACTTTCCGGCGACGCCCGACAAGGCTGTTTCTCTGCACCTCGACAGCCGCTAAAGGCTTCTCTGGCTTCGTCTCTCCCACGCGAACAAGACCCCCCGACCAATTGGTCTCCCCAACATAAGGATCGTCTGATCCTGTTGGTGGCCGAGAAACCCACGTTCGAATTCGCGCCCGACAGACCACCTCCACGCGTGTTGAATGTCTGGTTAGTTTCGTCTCGTCCAGACTAGTGTCGGAACGTGCCCAATTGCACGTTTTAACATAGAAATCAAGCTCGGCTATAAATAGCCATGGTCGGCCCTGCACGAGCTCGCTACCCTCCTTCCACCCACTCTCACTCCAAATTGAGGATACCATCACGTTTGTCGACCCTGAGTGAAGCTGTGACCAGGATTTCAGGAGCTAATTCCACACAGAAATCGATTCCCGCTTGTGACTTTTTCAAGTTCAAAGGCTGTGCCGACCAGACCCGTTGCGACTAGGTTCGAGCCTCAAAACGATTCCTCTGTCTTCTATTAATCCCTGGTAAGCAATTCAAATCGAAATCGCGGCATTCGCACGAGAGTTACCGGGCAAACCCAGTGTCCTCGGACACGGTTTGCCAGTCACCGAGGTCCTGCGACCAGACTTGCTGTTGTGTATTTAAATTATTCGATACACACATAACCAGCGATGGGTAGTAGCCCGGCTGGTTATGCGTCTGTGTTTGAGCTACAGGTCGCGGGTTCGAATCCAGTTGGCCTTCGGCCCATTTTTTTTACTTCTGTTTTCATTCTATTTATTTTATTTAATTATTTTAACTTATTTTAATATTCTTTTTATACAATAAAGACTAAAACAAGTCGGTTTACTCATTCATTTATTTCGGAAACTATAAAAAAAAAACTTTTATACCTATTTAATTCACAAAAAATTTATAAAATAATAAATACTATATTTTTATAAATTTATTTAAATAGCTTCAACTTGCAAAAAGAATATATAAAATGATGACAAAAATAAATAAATAAAACTTTTATAAAATTTCATAATAACTACTAAATTAAAAAGAAATGTAATATTTTAACAATATATATATATATTTTTAAGTTAAAGCTATACAAAACCATTATCATTTTATTTCCATATGTTATACAAATAAATATTAAGGAAAATTTTATTAAAGCCTATATACATTTAAATACAAATACACACCTATACGCATACAATAATACCCATTTATCTACATAGGGTATCAACGTGCTTAGGCTTCCACATACTTATCACCTACACGCGTGGAAAAATACCCGCTTGCAAGGTGAGTTACATAGCCCCTATTTTACATTTTTATACGTTTTGGGGTGAAACATTATACATGCTACTAACATTGTTTGTACGTGTTATACATGGGACTATATGCTTATTCTTTGGATGTACATACATTTAAACACAAGACAACCAACTGTAATATTGATAGATCTATTGTGCCTGACCAGCCCACCCGGTTAGGGTGTTTATTACTGCAAACTCGGATATAACCGCGTGTTATATTCAAACATATCGGATATAGTGGGTAACTATATTCAAACATACCGGACTTAGCTGTTGTGCTCTGTTCAAGCGCGTCAAACTCGGTTTGAATTGTGATTAAATAAATGATACATCATATATACTATGTTTAACAAGATAAACAATGAGTTGCAAAACGATTTACAACTACTATTTACCGGAATTACTAAACCTATGTACTCACCAACTTTTTAGTTGACACTTTATTTAAATAATGTTTCAGGTTTGGACATGTGACTACTTGCCGAAGATTTCTCCACTTAAGAACTATGGACCTAGTTAAATAAATCAATGTTTTGAACTAGACTAGGTTATTTGGAATGTATCGTATTTGGATCTTGTTGTCTTTAAATTTAATTAATGAATTATGCAACCTTTTAGCTATCATGTGCTTTTGAACAATCATTCTATTGTCCGCCTCGATGATTCCGCCATCGGTCGGGGTGTGACAGATTGCCTTTGATTCAGTAGTGTGTGAGTTTTCGTGTCGGTAAACGAGTTATTATACGGTTTAATGGTCTAAGTTGCAATTTAAGGCAATTCCAAGCGTTACAGTCAACATGTGACCATGTAATAAGTATAATGTGCATGAAATAGGTATGTTTCAAGTATGATGTGAACACGACCTATGATGAGGGTTTAGAGCTTCATTGATTCACGAATATGGTAAGCGTTACAAGTACGCGAAAAGCAGAAATGTTACATTCTCCCCTAACTAGTAGAGATAGTGATAACTAGGAAAGTATAGGTTATGATATACGTTGACTAGGGCTAGTCCTTGATCCAACGCCTAGTCCCATTTCCAATGCACCATCATTGTTTATATATAGGGTGTAACGAAGCTAAACCACCACACTTTTGGCGCCTTGGAAGCGTATTAGCCACCTTTAAAGACTACCACTAACACATATAATGTTGGGTGGCATGATTCGAGTTCAGGAATTTTTTATGGGTAGCTACATCATAGAATTTCACTTCAAAGCAATGTACCTGTAAAGTCACGATTACGTTCGCGACCACAATTGTCAATTTACCTTACACGCGTATGATATGTCCTTCTACTATAACCTATAAAGTGATGATAGTAATGTAGACGGAGGTTACGAATATTATCGAAGGGCAGTGAAAACATGTTGTTCTGAGATTTAAGAATCATGATTAAATAAGTATCTTATGCATATTTTGCAGTAGTGTATAAAGTGGGACATTCGGATAGCAATCCACAAAATGAATCTTGAATAACAATACATCCACACATAGTGCAAGTTTATGAGAAAACATGATTCACTGATAAAAGAAATCAACCTAAGTCTCAAGATAGTGTCATCCAAACAAACATAGAATTCAAGTTTTGACAAAGCAAGGTAACAAATTAAGAAATCAAATAAGTAACATAGTTATCATGTCTCCCCCAGTTAAGGGGATTTCCTCCCAAAGCTTAACCAGTGGGGTTTGCGTTGTCTTGGGTGGTAGGGTATTCCTATGACAAAGGTGCGCACAAGCACTTTGATTGTTGTTAAGCTTGGGACAATAGTGCTTGAAGTGATTGGTTACACCACACTCAAAGCAAGACCTACCATAGGTATTAAAAGGTACCATGGCGTTGTTGGCAGCAGGAGTAGGCATGCAGCAAGAGGTGTCTAGATGCCCATTTCTTCCACACTTGGTGCAATTATGACACGGTTGTGTAGAAGGGTGATGATACTGGCACTTTGCACACATAGGGTAAGGAAGGTCCATCGTATGGCTTCTTGGCAGAAACATGGGAAACTTGGGTAATAGGAGTGGTAGGAGTTACTGTAGCAAAGCCATTGTATGTTTTTTATTTCTTATGACAGTACTCAAGCTCCAACATTACTTCTTCGTTGGTCCTCTTGTCACTTTTGCTAAACAAGATCCCAGACTTAACTAGATCATCCATTAAGGACACAGACAAATGAATAGCAGCTTCAAGTGTTCTGGGGCAACTTCCCATGACGGTACCCCGAATTTGAGGCGAAAGGCCTCCAATGTAATGATTAATTTTCCGAGTCAGGGGTGTAACCCCCATGATTTTTTCCGGCCTTTATTTGTACTATTCTGGTACTTGTATTTCCATTATTCTATGATTTGTACTTCTCTATTTCAATGGAAGCTATCATATTTACCCATCTCATTACATGCACATATACATCCATAAGTACATTGTGTGCAATTGCTTCATTTAAAAAATAACAAAGATTTATATAAGGGATTATATAAATAATTGTTTAAAGTTCCAGAAATATATATAGGGGAAGGTTCAATTAAGAACACTAAATATTGCGAGAACATAAGGAACAAAATGAATCCTTCATTTTTGCAATCTTAAAAAGTTTTGAAATATAAGAAAATGATAGAAATGCAATGTTTATTCATCTCTCAAGAAATATATAAAAAAATATGAACAAATTTTATTTATTTAAACAACCTACCCATATATAATTATGTGTAGGATATATAGGTTATTTTACCTACACATAATCAACACATGTGTAGGTAAACTTTTAAATGTATAAAAACATATTCAAAAAATTGTTTAATGGGTTTTTATGTATATAAACATTCATATTTATATGTATGAAGTACAAATTTTTAAAAATATAAATCATAGATCAAGAAATTAAACGATTTCATTTTGTTCTCTCAATAATTTACTATTCTGTAATATAGGGGGAGGTTCAAATAAGAAGTAGTTTTTCGTTAATAAATCTAAGAAAAGACAAAACGCTAAGAAACGATATATATATATATATATATATATATATATATATATATATATATATATATAGGGAGGTTCAAATAAGAAGTAGTTTTTCGTTAATAAATCTAAGAAAAGACAAAACGCTAAGAAATGATATCAAACGAACTCCGATTGAGCTCATTTCAGCGGCGTTGGAACCGTCTTGTCGAACTCTAACATCTTAGCTTTTATGGTTTAGCTTTTAAGGTTTAGATTTTACATTTTTATGATTTTAGCCTTATGGTTTAGCTTTAGGGTTTAGCTTTTAGGGTTTAGCTTTTTTTTTGGGGGTGGGGGGTTTAGGTTTTTGGGGGTGGGTTTAGGTTTTTGGGGGGTGGGGTGGTGGTTTTAGGCTTTTTAGGGTGGGGTTGGAGGGGGAGGGTTAGGTTTTTGGGGGTGCGGGTGTAGGGGGTTTAGGTTTGGATTAAAGTTCGATGAAACGGTTCCAACGCCGTTGGAATGAGCTCAATCGGAGTTCGTTTGACCCACTTCTTAGCGTTTCTTAGCGAAAAACCACTTATTAGTGGAACCTTCCTCTCTCTCTCTCTATATATATATATATTCCAATTTTAAAGGGTTTTAAAAATAAGAAGGGTAAGAAGGATTCTAGGCTTGACATGTGTCATTTTATTATTTTTAAAAGGAGGGCATAATTATCAATATGTAATATACCAGGTCACTGTGTAATATAAAGTCTGATATTACACAATGACTAGACCTGATATTACACAATGAACATATTACACAATGACTAGACCTTACATTACACAATGACCTGGCATATTTGAGCGAATTACACAATGAGCTGGAAAACGTAAAACAAAATGATGAATACATATAACACAATGATGAAAAATATTTGACAAAATGAGCATATTACACAATGACTTGACATATTTGAGCGAATTACACAATAATGATCAAATTACACAGTGAGCTGGAAAACATAAAACACAATGATGAAAAATATTAGACAAAAATAAGCATATTACACAATGAGAAAAGTACACAATGACCAGACCTTACATTACACAATAACTTGACATATTTGAGCGAATTACACAATGAGCTAGAAAACGTAAAACACAATGATGAAAACATATAACACAATGATGAAAACTATTTGACAAAATGAGCATATTACACAATGAGCTGGAAAACGTAAAACACAATGATAAAAAAATATTTGATAAAATAAGCAAATTACACAATGAGTTGGAAAACGTAAAACACAATGGTGAATACATATTACACAATGATAAAAAAATATTTGACAAAATGAGCATATTACACAATGAGCAAATTACACAATAACCATACCTAACATTACATAATGACCTGACATACCTAACATTACATAATGACCTGACATATTTGAGCGAATTACACATTGATGAGCAAATTACACAATGAGCTAGAAAACGTAAAACACAATGATAAATACATATAACACAATGACGAAAAATATTTGACAAAATGAGCATATTACACAATGACCAAATTACACAATGAGCTGGAAAACGTAAAACACAATGATGAATACATATAACACAATGACAAAAAATATTTGACAAAATGAGCATATTACACAATGACCTGACATATTTGAGTGAATTACACAATAATGAGCAAATTACACAATGAGCTGGAAAACGTAAAACACAATGATGAATACATATAACATAATGATAAAAAATATTTGACAAAATGATGAATACATATAACACAATTATAACACTTGCCCCAAATATGTCCAAGAATTGACAAAAGGTAAAACCCTAGGGACTATAAGTGTAATTATCTTAAAGTTCAGGGTTTAAGTTAAAAAATTAAGGATTTAAGACCTTAGCGGACCGCTAAGGTTATGTCTAACGGTCCGCTAAGAATACCAAGTTAGGTGGCGGTCCGTGAGGACTTGGGTAACGGTCCGCAACGTATTGACTAAGCAATGAACGTAATGCCATGTGTATAGTGACTAATGGTCGTGTGTTGTGACACGCGTACTCGTGGCGGACCGCCACGCTAGGTGGTAACGGTCCGCCAGCCGCAAAGTTCTCAGAATTCGCCACGCGTATGGGTGGCGGACCGCTACGCCTAGCGGTAACGGTCAGCTAGCCGTAATCTTATGTTTGGTCCAATCAGTGATGGACGTGTAGGGCTGATGCCAGTATGGGCGGTGGAGGACCGCCACCTATATGTGTGACGGTCCGCTACGGGCCAGGTTTCACCCCTATAAATACTTGGACGATTTCAATCGTTTTCTCATCATCAAACACGATTCTCACACTCCAAATCAGTTCCAAAACTCTTGTAGACGATCCCCGGCGATCCCGGTTCGATTCCCACTCCTCGTAGTGCTCGGTTTAAGAAGAAACGCTCGTAGAAAGGTCGGAACGCTAGAAAGATCAGGTTAAGAAGCTAGAAGCTAAGCTTTGAACTCTAGAGGCTCATTCCCAACAAAACAAGGTGAATACTTTATCTCTTTTAAACTTGTGTCAAATATTTTATTTGCGAAAATGGCCAAATAAAGGTTAATGAAGTAATGCTCAACGTTCTTCTACGAACAAGCATTTAGGCCATAGGTATACGTAAAACTTGCAAGGGATACACGGGTCTCGGGTGAAATTCCCAGATAACGACCGGTGCATATCTTATAACAAATGAAGGACATGGAGTTCTCGTTGTTATAAGCTATGACGCCAGTGTATACTGTGGTGCGATTGAACAGGACGGGCCTGCTGAGTGTTTAGATTGAACATGAAGTTGTGATTATGTAATTAATACTTATTTGTGCCAAAATGATTTTATGTCAAGATATTGTATTCACCAGCGTTCACGCTGACCTTTAATTTTCAAAATGTTTTCCAGGTTATGATTAAAATATGATAAGAGGTGTTTACGGGCAGACAGAAGATCTGACCCAGAAAAAAGGATGGAATGCACGTAGGATTCTCAGGCCTCGTGTAAAAGTAAATCCTAAAGAAAGGAGATAGGACCAGGGAACTGATCAACCCTGTGTTGGAACTATTTCTAGTGGCTCATCATGTATTTGATTTCAAACTTGTTTTGTAATCAAACGAGAAGGGTATTAAAACCTGTGTTTATAAAGTAGATACAAGGCTTTTGTTTTTCAACTGAGTTTTGGTATTTACAGATACAACCCTTAGGTTTAAAGAATGATGAAACGATCCTTTGAAAAAGACTTCCGTTGTATTTTATAAAACTCTGAAGTCAAGTAACCAAAAGATACCAATCGTGGCTCGCACACGTCGAGGGGGTGCCTGAGGCGGGGTGTGACAGGTTGGTATCAGAGCCACAGGTTTTAGCGAATCAGATACTTGGATCTAGTATCTAAGCTTTAATCATGATGCTTTTAAGATAAGAAAGCAAGGTGACCTTCTGACCGGTATGTAGTCATCTGACAAACGGAAGTGTTCTGTCTAAGGAAAGTGTGATGTATAAATCTCTCCTAGACCCGTCGCTCTTACCTAGGAACATGACTGTTGGAGGTACTACTCTGAAAATATAACCATCCATGTAAGCTTTAGTTAAGATTAAGATACTGGCTTTAGTATCTAAGTCTTACAAATAAAATAAGTACTAGTATGATAAAGATTGCAGATGTCTGGAGGAAATACTGTTCCATATTACGATCCTAATCGTCCTATTAAACAAGAATCCCTAGAATATCATCCGTTAGGTTCACAGCAGAATCCTATCTATTCACCCTACTATGATAACGATCCGTTTGTCGTACTCCCTAACTCTCCCGAATATCACCCACAATCCCAAAACTCTTCCAACCAATGGATGGATGCTGGATCAGACTTTAGTAACTGAAATACTACTGCCCAATCTATGCAAGGAAATGAGGCACAATCTAGTCAAATTCAGTCATCTGAAAAAGATCCTTATGAAGATCCCCAATATCAATCTGCTTCTGAAAACCCTAATGATTATCCTTTCAATAAACCTATCTCAAACATTTCTGATCATCAGTCCTATAACTCTGAATCCCCGGTCATGTATGATCAATATGTATTCCCTGAACCAACATATGATCCTTACCAAGCTTACTTTTCATCATCACCCGAATGTCATCATGTTTATAATGATATGTTAATGGGAATTCGTGATCCTCCTCCTAAATATGGTTATAAATATACTATGCCTTCTTCCCATATTGAATGTTTGGATCGTTCGTCACGCCAAACGGACGAGATAAACAAGAAAAGAATCATGGATAAGAAAAGAACTCAGTTTTACGGGAAGCAAGTATATGCATATGGAAAGGATCTGAAGACCTTGGGGAAGGGATTGATGAAGGATTGAAATCTTATTGTATTTTACTTTTATATTGTAACATATTTTGTGATAATAAAAGTATCTTTTGTTTTTAAATTTTCAGAATGGTTGGAAAGGGCAAAGGTCCTAGTTTCCTTCTAAAATTCACTCCTGCTAGTTACTTCGACCGTAAAACGAATGAAACAACTATAGAATTTAATGAGGAAACTGAAAGTTCTACTTTCAAAAGCCTCGGAGACATAGGAAACCCTAGTGTTCCCTATAATCCTTCTATAAGCTTTCATTCTGCTCCAACTGCTGGAAGCTATAATATCACTCCTGTATATCCTCAAAATTTTCATGAGAGATATGCTAATATTCCTTATCAAAATAAATATGATCCTGAAGAAGATGAACGTGCTGATTCCAATATACCTTATGTTATGTATTATGAGACGATTCATGTTCCTGCTCCGCATAGAAATAAGAATGCATCAGGAAATGAAAGGGAGCAAATGCTGTTAAACCGAATAGCCGAACTGGAAAGAGAAAAAACAGAAGTTGAAGTTCGGAATGCTCTAATAGTTCAGGCTTTAGAAGAAAAGAATTTTAGAAATTTCTGAATATATTTTATGTGTACTATCTTTGTAAAATATTATATCAAATAAAAAGCTATGTTTTACAATTCCTGTTCTTTTGATAGTATGTCGAAACAAACTGGACCATCTCAAAACACGAGGGGAAAAAGGAAGCAAGCAGAAAATGCTGCTGAAAATAATAATTCTCGTGTTGAACTTCAAAAGATGATAACGGAAGGAATCAAGAATTCCTTTTCGGTGATTTTTACAGAACTTGAAAAGAGACAAGCTGACAGAATTTCTGTTCAACCTTCGATTCCTCAATCTTTTCATTCATGACAAATTCGAACAGTGACCCAATCAAAACCTATTACTCTAGAACCAAAGGGTTATGTTTCTCACAAGTCCAAGAAGATTGAAAGAGAAGAATATTACCATAACTCCTCGGAAGACGAGAGTATGGGTAATAATTATGATCACGTAGCAAAGAAAAGAAGGTAGTAGGTTGTACGTACAAGATGTTTCAAGAATGCAAACCTTTTAATTTCTCGGACAAAGAAGGAGGAATTGCCATACCGAGGTGGATTGAAAAAACAGAGTCTGTGCTTGCAATCAGCAAATGTGCTAAGGAGGATAAGGTGTTATATGCCTCCAATCTATTTAAAGATCAAGCTTTAGAATGGTGGAACAACATCATTGCTGCTAAAGGCAGAGAAGCAGCCTATGCTATGGGCTGGAACGCCTTTAGGGCAAAGGTCGAGAAGAAGTATGTTCCCCAGAATGAACGGGAACAAATCGAAGGAAAATATTTAAGTTTGAGATTGAACGGAACGAATCATCAGGAGTATGCCACAAAAATCCTGGAGTATGCTCGCATAGTTCCTCATCTTGCAACACCTGAGCCAAACCTGATCAAACGCTATATCTGGGGTTAATTGGTGAAATCCGTGACATGGTGAAGGTTGCGAATTGTGAAAATATAGATGATGCCATGGACTTAGGAGCATCATTAACTACTAGCCTGATAAGGAATCAAGAAGAAGGAAAGAAGAAGAAGGAGATAACTGGGCAAGTCCCAAGTGGATCTAAGAAATTAAACTTTACTCCTCGAAACAACAATTCTTCCATCCCGGAATGTCCAAAGTGCAGAAGGAGGCACTTGGGACAATGTCGTGCTGGAATTTTCTGTAGTTATTGTAAAATGCCTCGACACAAGACTGAATATTGCTTCAAAAAGAAATCAATTACTTGTTTTGGTTGTGGCGAAACTGGACACATCAAAATCAACTGTCCAAAGCAGAAGAAGACGGATGGAACAGGTCCCAAACCTGCAGCCGGAGTGAAGAAGAATGCACGAGTATTCGTTCTAAACACTCATGAAGCAGCAGGTATGCCCGATGTCATTACGGGTACATTTCTTGTTGATGACATTTATGCTCGAGTTTTATTTGACTCTGGTGCAAACCAAAGTTTTATAGATCATAGATTCTGTAGACTGTTAAATAAAACTCTAGCTAAATTAGACAAGAAATATGTTGTAGAGACTACCAACGGTGACCTCGTCCAAATTTATGAAATCCTCGATAATTGTCATATCACATTATCACTACATGTTATTCCTGCAAAATTATTGCCAATGACTTTGGTATGTTTTGACATAGTCTTAGGAATAGATTGGTTAGCCTCTAACTAAGCCTGTATCCTGTGTGATAAAAAGGCAATAGAACTTCATTCACCGAAAGGGGACATTCTTACGATCAATGGTGATAGCTTATCCAACTCTGTTGAAATAATTTCTATGCTGAAAGCCACAAAGTATTTAAGAAAAGGATGCTTAGCATACCTTGTTTCTATAACTGCCGACACCAAGAAGAAGATCGAAGATGTGCCGGCTGTGGCTGAATTTCTTGATGTCTTTCCTGATGAACTACCTGGAATTCCACCTGAAAGAGAAGTGGAGTTTAGAATAAATCTTGTACCCAGTACAACACCTATTGCTAAAGCCCCGTACAAATTAGCTCCAAATGAGATGGCAGAATTAAAAAAGCAATTAGACGATTTATTGGAGAAAGAATTTATAAGACCAAACTCATCACCCCGGGGAGCCCTAGTTCTATTTGTTAAGAAGAAATACGGATCAATGCGTATGTGCATTGATTATCGTGAGCTAAACAATGTTACAATAAAGAATCGTTATCCACTCCCCCGAATCGATGATCTTTTTGATCAACTCCAAGGAGCTCGTTGCTTTTCTAAGATTGATCTTCAATCTGGTTATCATCAATTGAAATTCCATATATGGTCTTTATGAGTTCACGGTAATGCCGTTCGGACTTATTAATGCACCAACAACATTCATGGATATGATGAATCGAGTCTGCAAACCTTACTTGGACAAATTCATTATCGTATTCATCGACGATATCCTTATCTATTCCAAAAGTAAGGAAGATCACGCCAATCATTTGAAAATCTTACTAGAAATCTTGAGAACAGAAAAGCTATACGCTAAATTCTCAAAATGTGAATTCTGGCTATCAGAAGTTCAATTTCTTGGTCATGTGATCAATGCCAATGGTATTCAAGATGACCCTGTCAAAATTGAAGCCATATCTAAATGGGAAATCCCGAAGTCACCAACTGAAATTCGTAGTTTCCTTGGTTTAGCTGGTTACTATCGGAGATTTATCCAAGATTTCTCTTGAATCGCAGTACCATTAACTTCTCTGACTCGCAATTCAATCAAGTATGAATGGGGTCCTAAAAAATCTGAAGCTTTTGAAACTCTAAAACAGAAACTAACTCAAGCACCCATACTGGCATTGCCAGATGGAAATGAAGGCTTTTTAGTTTACTGTGATGCTCCGCACACCGGTTTTGGTTGTGTGTTAATGCAAGGAAGCAAAGTTATTGCTTATGCTTCTCGTCAATTAAAAACTCATGAAAAGAATTATACGACACATGATTTAGAGCTGGGTGCCATAATTTTCGCCCTGAAATTTTGGGGACACTATTTATATGGAGTCAAATTCACTATCTTTACTGATCACAAAAGCCTAAAGTATATATTCAGTCAGAAGGAACTGAATATGAGACAAAGTCGTTGGATGGAAGTCCTAAATGATTATGATTGTGAGATATGTTATCATGAAGGAAAAGCCAATGTCGTAGCTGATGCTTTGAGCAGAAAAGAACATGAGAAACCTAAACGAGTTCGTGCTTTAAGACTCGATCTCCAAATCGATCTTATTACTCATATTAAGGAATATCATAAACTTGCTTAGCAAGAACCCAACCTTGAGAAGGAAGGATTGGGAGGTATGATCGACCAGTTAATCAAAGGAGATGACGGAATTATTAGAATGAACAAAAGAATCTGGGTTCCTATTTACGAGAATACTCGTGAAGAAATTCTGGAGGAAGCCCATAAATCTAAATACACAATGCACCGAGGGAGCAATAAGATGTACAAAAACCTAAAAGCCAATTATTGGTGGATAGGAATGAAGAAACATATCGCTATCTATGTTGCAAAGTGTTTAACATGTTCTCAAGTGAAAGCTGAACATCTGAAGCCATCTGGTTTGTTACAGCTACTTGAAATTCCAGTCTGGAAATAGGAAATGATAACCATGGACTTTATCACAAAAATTCCCCGAACGAGTCGAGGGAATGATACTATCTGGGTTATCATTGATAGACTTACTAAGTCTGCTCATTTTCTCCCGATAAAAGAAACGTTCAGCACGGATAAGCTGGCACAATTATACGTTAATGAAATAGTAACATTACAAGGCGTGCCACTATCTATCATGTCAGATAGAGATAGTAGATTTACATCTCGATTCTGGCAAAGTTTCCAAAAAGCTCTTGGTACAAAATTGAATCTTAGCACTGCCTACCATCCTCAGATGGATGGGCAGAGCGAAAGAACAATTCAAACTCTTGAAGATATGTTAAGAGCTTGTGTTATTGATCTAGGAGTAAGTTGGGATGACCACTTCCATCTAATGGAATTCTCCTACAATAATAGTTATCATACGAGTATACAGGTCGCTCGTGTTGAAGCCTTATACGGTGGTAAATGTCGAACTCCCATCTGTTGGTCTGAAATAGGAGAAAATAAGTTGTCTGGACCTGAAATAGTACTGGAAACAACTGAAAAAGTTATCCAAATAAAAGATAGATTGAAAACGGCTTGTGATCGTCAAAAGAGTTATGCGGATAAGAGATGAAAGCCGTTAGAATTCAACATCGGTGATAACGTTCTGTTGAAAGTTTCACCCTGGAAAGGCATTGTAAGATTTGGAAAGAAAGGGAAATTAAGTCCTAGATTCGTAGGACCATTCAAATTTCTAAAAAGAGTTGGGCATGTGGCCTATCAACTCGAACTACCAGATGAAATGAATTGAGTACATGATGTATTCCATGTGTCAAATCTGCACAAGTGTTTGGCAGATGAATCTCTGGTAATGCCTCTACAAGATATAGAGGTAGATGAGAAACTAAGATTTTTGGAACAACCTTTGCAAATCGAGGATAGGCAGGAAAAGAGATTGAAAAGAAAGAAATTGATTATTATGAAAGTAAAATGGAACTCCAGACATGGACCTGAGTACACGTGGGAACTGGAGTCTGAAATGAAAAAGAAATATCCACATCTGTTTGAGTAAACTCGAGGACGAGTTTCAAACAAGGTGGGGAGGATGTAACACCTGCCCCAAAAATGTCCAAGAATTGACAAAAGGAAAAACCCTAGGGACTATAAGTGTAATTATCTTAAAGTTCAGGGTTTAAATTGAAAAATTAATGATTTAAGACATTAGCGGACCGCTAAGGTTATGTCTAACGGTCCGCTAAGAATACCAAGTTAGGTGGCGGACCGCCAGGACTTGGGTAACGGCCCGCTTCGTATTGACTAAGCAATGAACCTGGTAATGCCACGTGTATAGTGACTATTGGTCGTGTGTTGTGACACGAGTACTGGTGGCGGATCGCCACGCTAGGTGGTAACGGTCCGCCAGCCGCAAAGTTCTCAGAATTCGCCACGCGCATGGGCGGCGGACCGCCACGCCTAGCGGTAACGGTCCGCTAGCCGCAATATTATGTTTGGTCCAATCAGTGATGGACGTGTAGAGCTAACGCCAGCATGGGCGGTGGTAGACCGCCACCTACATGTGTAACGGTTCGCTATGGTCCAGGTTTCACCCCTATAAATACTTGGACTATTTCAATCATTTTCTCACCATCAAACATGATCCTCACACTCCAAATCAGTTCCAAAACTCCCGTAGGTGATCCCCGACGATCCCGATTCAATTCCCGCTCCTCGTAGTGCTCGGTTTAAGAAGAAACGCTCATAGAAATGTCGGAACGCTAGAAAGATCAGGTTAAGAAGCTAGAAGCTAAGCTTTGAACTCTAGAGGGTCATTCCCAACAAAACAAGGTGAATACTTTATCTCTTGTGTCAAATATTTTATTTGCTAAAATGGCCAAATAAAGGTTAATGAAGTAATGCTCAACGTTCTTCTATGAAGAAGCATTCAGGCCATAAGTATACGTAAAACTTGCAAGGGATACACGGGTCTTGGGTGAAATTCCCGGTGCTTATCTTATAACAAATGAAGGACATAGAGTTCTCGTTGTTATAAGCTATGACGCCAGTGTATACTGTGGTGTGATGCTGAGTGTGTAGATTTAACATGAAGTTGTGATTATGTAATTAATACTTATTTGTGCTAAAATGATTTTATGTCAAGATATTGTATTCACCGGCGTTCACGCTGAAGTTTTATTTTCAAAATGTTTTCCAGGTAATGATTAAAATATGATGAGAGGTGTTTACGGGCAGACATAAGATCTGACCCAGGAAAAAGGATGGAATGCACGTACGATTCTGAGGACTCATGTAAAGGGAAATCCTAAAGAAAAGGAGATAGGACCAGGGAACTGATAAACCCTTTGTTAGAACTATTTCCAGTGGATTATCATGTATTTGATTTCAAACTTGTTTTGTAATTAAATGAGAAGGGTATTGAAACCCCATGTTTATAAAGTAAATACAAGGCTTTTGTTTTCCAACTGAGTTTTGGTATTTACAGATACAACCCTTGGGGTTTAAAGAATGATGAAACGATCATTTGAAAAAGACTTCCGCTGTATTTTATAAAACTCTGAAATTAAGTAACCAAAAGATACCAATCGTGGCACGCACACGTCCAAGGGGTGCCTGAGGCGGGGTGTGACAACAATGATGAAAAACATTTGACATAATAACTAGACCTGACATTACACAATGACCAGACCTGATATTACACAATGACCAGAACTGATATTACACAATGAACCGATATTACACAATGACTTGACGAATTACACAATGATCTGGAAAACGTAAAAAAAAATTTCGTTTTTGTATATAACGACACTATACTCATTTTAAAGATAAAAAAACACACGACCAATAGTCACTATGGTGATGGTCCGCTAGCCGCAATCTTATGTTTGGTCCAATCAGTGATGGACGTGTAGAGCTGACGCCAGCATGGGCGGTGGCGGACCACCACCTACATGTGTAACGGTTCGCTATGGGCCAGGTTTCACCCCTATAAATACTTGGACGATTTCAATCGTTTTCTCACCATCAAACATGATCCTCACACTCCAAATCAGTTCTAAAACTCCCGTAGGTGATCCCGGTTCGATTCCCACTCCTCGTAGTGCTCGGTTTAAGAAGAAACGCTCGTATAAATGTTGGAATGCTAGAAAGATCAGGTTAAGAAGCTAGAAGCTAAGCTTTGAACTCTAGAGGGTCATTCCCAACAAAACATGGTGAATACTTTATCTCTTTTAAACTTGTGTCAATCATTTTATTTGCGAAAATGGCCAAATAAAGGTTAACGAAGTAATGCTCAACGTTCTTCTACGAAGAAGCATTCAAGCCATAGGTATACGTAAAACTTGCAAAGGATACACGGGTCTTGGGTGAAATTACCGGATTGCGTCCGGTGCTTATCTTATAACAAATGAAGGACATGGAGTTCTCGTTGTTATAAGCTATGACGCCAGTGTATACTGTGGTGAAATTGAACATGACGGCCTGCTGAGTGTGTAGATTTAACATGAAGTTGTGATTATGTAATTAATACTTATTTGTGTCAAAATGATTTTATGTCAAGATATTGTATTCACTAGTGTTCACGCTGACGTTTTATTTTCAAAATGTTTTCCAGGTAATGATTAAAATATGATGAGAGGTGTTTACGAGCAGACATAAGATCTGACCCAGGAAAAATGATGGAATGCACGTAGGATTCTGAGGCCTCATGTAAAGGGAAATCCTAAAGAAAAGGAGATAGGACCTCCAGGGAACTGATAAACCCTTTGTTAGAACTATTTCCAATGGATTATCATGTATTTGATTTCAAACTTGTTTTGTAATTAAATGAGAAGGGTATTGAAACCCCATTTTATAAAGTAAATACAAGGCTTTTGTTTTCCAACTGAGTTTTGGTATTTACAGATACAACCCTTGGGGTTTAAAGAATGATGAAACGATTATTTGAAAAAGACTTCTGCTGTATTTTATAAAACTCTGAAATCAAGTAACCAAAAGATACCAATTGTGGCTCGCACACGTCCAGGGGGTGCCTGAGGCGGGGTGTGACAACAATGATGAAAAACATTTGACACAATAACCAGACCTGACATAACACAATGACCAGACCTGACATAACACAATGACCAGAACTGATATTACACAATGAACCGATATTACACAATGACCTGACGAATTACATAATGAGCTGGAAAACGTAATTTTTTTTGTTTTTGTATATAACGACACTATACTCGTTTTAAAGATAAAAAACGCTCGTTTTTGTGGTGTAATGTTTTTTAAAAAATAATGTCGTATGTAAAAGTTATGAACGTTTAAAAAAGAGGGGGGAACTTGATAAAAAGTCAACAAAAGTGGTCAAGACTAAAATACCCTTCCAACAACTTTTTCTTCTACAATTTAATTTCAACCATTAAATCTTTTCTACAATTTGATTTAATGGCCCTAAATCCTTCTCAACTTTCTTAGAATTAGAATCATTTTTAGCTGAACCTTTTCCATATCTATACTACTTAATAAACAAGTAAATTAAGAGGACATTTGTTACAATTTTAGACATCCTCATTCTCATTTTCACGTCTCTCTCTCCTATTAATAATCAACTCTACTAATTTACGCAACAAAATTAATTATTTTTTTCAATTTTTATCTACACATTTTTTAATTTATAATAATTGTGTTTATCATCAATTAATTTGTTCAGACATATTTTTATGAATTCTACAAAACTGAAAACAATTTTATAGCAACTAGGATTCAAATAAAAAGCTTTTAATAATATATTTACGTATTCACATTATTCCATTTTGATGAGTGTATATGTTAATAGATTGAATTATGTTTTTATCAACCCGTGTAATACACGGTTTATTCAACTTGTGTATTACATGAGTTTTAAAACATAAACTTTTTTAATACGAGGTATATAACATTACATTTATTCAACCCGTGTAATACACGGGATTCTAATCTAGTATATATATATACACACACATACAAACATGTTTGTCTAAGGATTGTGAAACCATGGGGCATTAGTACCTGAAACATGATGAAAACAAGGTCAACTAAAAAGTTGGTGAGCATACATAGGTTTTGACACACAACCAAGTTTAAAGTGTTTTATACAATTCATACGATACACGTGTATAAGACATTTATGGAGAATCTATAGTTAAACTAAGTGTGTACAATCAAACCTTGTGACTGAGGCATAACACGCAGGTTACCCTAATGTAAAGTCGGTAACAAACACCCTAACCGGGTGGGTTTGTCAGACACAATAGATCTATCAATGTTAATCGTTGGCTTGTACTGAGTTAATGATTGTACTAATGTCATGTATATGTAGCCTTAACTCATAGCATTCAAGCATAAATCACATAACACATAATATCATATTGTTGAATTGTATTTAAGTCTATGCAAAAAGTTTCAAAAAGTAAACCATGTTTCACCCCAAAAGTACAAAATGAAAAGGGGGGCTATGTAAACTCACCTGTAATAATTGCGTAGATAACACGAGCAGATATGTAGCCCAAATGATTCTCAAATCACAAGTTAACCTAGGGTGAAATTGTATAAACTTGAATTAATGTCGTGCACAAGGTCTAAAGAAAGTCTAGGGTTTCAATGGGTGTGAGTGTGTACAAGGTTATGTCAATTCATGTGAAAAGATATATGTATTTGTATTTTAATAAGAGTTTGATATGAAAATGTGAGTCTCAAAGTGTATAAATTTCAACGAAAATATATTAATCGTCTTAGGGTTTAATTTGAATAACTAAATACATTAAATAAATTCTTTTATTTATTTATTTAATAAAAGTGGTGTAAGACTATATTTGTAATAAATTTATTTTATTTATTTATTTATGAGAGTGTGCCAAAATGAGGTGTAAATATATACATTAGTATATATTAGAAAATTATATTTGTCTGAATATAATTTATCTTAAATAAAGATAACTAATCTAAATAATTAAATGATTTTTAATTTCCAAGTTAACATTTTATTCTGTTAACATGTTTCAGATTTTATAAGGTTCTAAAACTATTTTTATAAAATTTTCCTGAGTCACATTAAGGTCTAAAAAAAACATTGCAGACCACCCGGTTCGAACCCGGGTGGTTCCTGTGTAAGCAAGGCGCATTACCGCTGGACCAGGGGACTATCCCTTGTTACGGTACTGGCTCGATTTGCTAATAATGTAAACCAAACAGGGGGACGGATCTGGCTTTGGGGGCGCGCGCAAAAAGCCGGATATCGTTCCAATGGTGCAGCGTCTTAACCAGTTGGACCGAGGGTTTCGCTGGTCTAAAAGAGATCCCGTTTGATTAAATAGATATTCGAAAGCCAACCCTAATCCAAGAACACGTAAGAACAGGGTAAGAACTCAGATTTTGCTAACATAAATTGGCATGGGGCTATTGATAGGGACCCATTTACGATTCGAACAAACTAACTATTACCTGATATGGTGGGGGCGTAGAGGACGAACGGTTGGAGTTTCAGGCTCGGTGTTCTTCGATCTTGGCAGCGCTTTAGGGGTGCAATGGGGGTCAACTGAGGGTTGGGAGAGTTTGGAATTGGTTGGGCGACCGTGTAGGGATGAGTTAATTCGATTCGTTTTTATCAAAAACGTCTGATTCGGTTTCCCCTTTACGGATGACAGTTGTTCGAACAAAATACGCGTCAATTGAGAGTGAATTGGGTTACGTTCATGGTCTGTATTCATGCGCAATCAGTCTACGAATAATTTACTGTTAAAAACGCGTTTCAATCTCATGGATTCTTTCCTGATTTAGCTTGGTTTGACTCTGTCGAGTCAAACTTGGTTGAATTCGAATTAAACCATGGATTTTGATCGAATCAAGACTTTAATTGGGCGTGGGAATCGATTACTTATGCATGGAAGTCCAAAGTAACAAAATTGGATCGCCAACAGTCTTGAATTGTATGGTTCTTGGGTTATTTGACTTTAAAAGTCAAAATTGATGAAAAGGGTTCAAGTTTCTTTGAATGGGTTAAAAATGAAGGTAAAGGTCCATGTGCAAGAGTGGGGATTTATTTGAATCAAAATGTTCAAGACTAATGTTATTTGCTTTAAATTTTTATTTTCTTTAGTTATATCATTTTTTTTAAATCTAATTGATTATTTATTTACTTAAAAATATTTTATAAAGAAATAAATTCCATTTTTATAAAATAAATAATTGTGTAAATGAATTTTCTAATAAAATATATATACATATATTTACATATTTATCCATAAATAAATACATTTATATATATAAAAATGTGTACTTATATGATTAAAATTTTATAAGTTTCATTTCGATATAAGAAAATTATATATATATATATATACATCTATATAAATATACATGCATATGTTATATATTTAATAGAACTACTATGTATAAGCTAAGTTGAAACGTTAAATTGATACATGTTTAAAATAGTGAATAATGTGAAATATTGTGTTGAACCGTTACGGAATTGAAATGGATTGTGAAATGAAATAAAAATTAGGTCGGAAAAATCATGGATGTTACAGTCTCACCATGTTAAGGGAATTTCGTCCCGAAATTTAATTAATGGAGGCCCTTGAATCAAGAAAGAGGAGAGTTTGGATTCTCAACGATCTTTGATTGTTGGTTTGAGTAGTGCACTTGATAACAAGGTTCGAGTCTGTTTCTCAAGGTCAGGTATGAATGATGATAATGAATTTAGTTTTAAAATGAGCTTAAGGAGAGATCCGTCGAGGAATTTAAAAGGTGAAATACGTTACTTGGAAAAGATTTGATGGAAATTTGATGATCAGGGTTTGATTTAGGTGTAGTCTAGTATGCTCAGAAGTTGTCAGTGGTTAAGAGAGTTCGCAAACATTGGTCTAGGTCAAAACTTCACGTGACCCGAACAACGCTACTTCTGATAATATGATAAAGCACTTATATATAGGAAGTACCATCGGCGTATCCACCATGCCCTTGTCATATCACATTAGTTTCGTTGTTATATATCACGATAGGTTTTAAGTCATAACACACGATAGAATTCACTATGTTTTCCATGCGCTGATTTTTTTATAATTCCGTGTGCACCCGTAATTACTCAAATCATCGCATGGTTCATATAGAACATCCCGTTGTGTGCGGATCAAGAGGGGCACCATTTCACTCCGTTCATGTCTATTGCTTTCACATAAAAGTTGTAAAAAAAGTAACTATGTCCTTAAGCAGGTCAGTTAGCAACTAAAGAGTAATCATATAGTATAACTTAAAGTTTCTTAGCCTACTCGTGTTTGAACAAGAATACGTCGAACACCGAGTTGTATAAAGTGTTACAGCTTCCTCGGGTTTGAACAAGAATACGTCAAACCCCGAGTAGTTTTGATGTGTTATAGCTTACAACTTTGGTGAACAAATTGTATGACCATTCTTTGTGTATAAGGTGCTCAATCATTTGTAACAATTGCAAACAACTTAGTTTCGTGTATAATGTAAACACACAAGTCTCATGTATGATCTAGTGTCACATAGCTTGTAATCAAATAGGTTTCATGTGTAGCGTGAACAACTTAGTATCATGTATTTTGTAAATCAATAAGCTCTCATGTGTAATGTAAATAACATAGAGTCACGTGTATTGTAAGAAATGAAGTTCATATATGGTGTTGACAACTTAGCATCATGCATTTTGTAGCTCAATAAGTTTCATGTTCAATGTAGTCAATCTAGTATTTTGTACCAAGCAAACAATTGTTATGTATCATGTATATTGCAAATAAACTCGTTTCATGTGTTACGTGATCAACCTAGTAAATTGTGATTTGCAAATAAACTAGTTTCATGTATTATGTGATCGTGATGTGTATCTTGTGAACGTGCATACGTAACTTATTGAATTTTGTGTGTGACATATGCTAACGAGTTTTGCATGTGATCAGGTGTTGCGGAGCAGCGTGTTGGTTTATGTTCATGTAGGATGTGGTAGTTAGGTTCTAGCTCGTTAAATCTCGTTGAGGTTTGTAGGGATGATTAACGTTTACGTGAAATGGGTCGTCTCTTGAAGCGACAAGTGAAAGATAACGAGGAGGTTCTGAAAAACATTCAGGGAAATGTGTTTATAAATACTGATCTTTGTTTGAAAATAGAAAGTGGTAAATTGTTCTTGGTTGTAGATATATAATAAGTAGTGAAACAATTTAGTTACATAATTTAAATAAATAGACAGTTTATATGAAAAACTTTTTAAATTTTCAATTATTATAAGGAGAATATTTTTAAGAGAAATTATTGGCTAATCAAGTAATTGTACATTAATTTAGTCGGGTTTTAAAAATAATTACTTTAATTTGGAAAATCATACTTATTTATCAATTTGAAATGATGCTTTTATAAAACAGGTTGTATTGAGTTTTCTCACAAGATGAAAATGTTTATAGAAAATTCATATTTCTGATACTATCTAAAAGTTTGATAAACGTTTTGTTTGAACAGAATAACGAGGTTGTTTAAATCAAATAATAGGATGATTTGTTTACGATGAAGATTGTCGGTGGTGTACTAGATCGTATTGAATGAAGAAGGTGATGCTTGAGAAGTTTTAATGAAAATATGATGGGTGCAATTCACACTCAACGGGTCAAATCAATGAATAGTATTTTTAGAGTTAGAGTATATAAAATTGATTAAATGCTGAAATGTTAAACATTACTCAAAACATAGGGAAATGGTTCTCAAATTGAAAATTTAAAGACAATAAATAATGGAAAATAATTTTTGTTAACGTCTCTTGTAGCTTCCCACTAGAAGGAGAAAAACTCCCAAGACGAGTACCGCTATGGTCACTCGGGTAGCCGATCTGGCTTCAGCTTTAGCTGTCTCCGTGCGATGCTCCAGAATTTATTTTTCGATGATGGAGATTAACTCCTTTTGGTACCCTAATTGGTTTGCTAGGCTATCCATTCTTTGTCCTTGCAAGTCGTGCATTACCCCCTGCTCCATCCTTTGCCTCTCAAATTCTGAGGTCCTTACATAGTGGTGGATGTCATTGGTTGGAATTCCCAAAACACTAGTGGGTGCCGTGGTATGCCTTACCCAAGGGTTAGGATGATACGGGTCGGGCACCAAATACGGGTCTCTTAATGAGGGTGATCTAGGTGTTCGAAGTCTTGGGCCGGTGTTCATAGCCCAATCTGCCCTTACATCAAACCTTGGCCTAGCAGCTGGGGGTGGTGGTGACCGATACACGGGTGACCTGATGTCTTCTTCCCAATCAGACTCTGCTCCGGGACGGTATACCGGGGAGGAAGGAGAGTAGGGGTCCATATCTAGCAGAGAAATAAAGAAAAGGTTGTAAGTGATAATAAAATACTGAGTGTTAAATATAGGAGTTTTCATAGGTTTAGAGTTTGACTAGTCGTAACACCGAGTCTTCACAATACTATTTTAGAAATACACTTGACCTATAAGCGATGCATCCCTGAGGGGAATTCCCAGGAAAGAGGGGTGGGTCACTAAGACACACTTAAGTACCATGTCTTTCCTTAGTCAGAATCCCTCATGGGCCTACACACTCTTCCAGCCATCATGTATTAGTAACACTATTGTTGGGCTCATGGTTATGATGAGAATTGTTGTGGACTGGGCTTTGAGGCCTGAAAGTGAGGTTTGTATATTGTAGTAGGCTTCTTCTTCTTGGAGGGTAAGTGGGCTCCTTAGTTTGTTATTAATGGGCATTAGGCCTAATGGTTTAAGTTTTGTCCATAAAAAGATGATTGTGTCATAGTGTGTAAGGATGAGGGTGTATAAAGATTTAGGTATGGATAAGTGTGTTGTAAAACTTAGTATAACACTTAATGGAATAAAAAAGGTAGCATGTATATAGCAATGTTTATAAGCACATGAGTTATCAAGTAGTGTAGTACATAGATTATCATGTATTGTATGATGCGGTGTAATACTTAGAATAATATGTAAGATAATCACACAAAGTATTAAACATGTAGCACTTAATAATGTGAAAATTATCATATAACTTATATCATGGCACAAGATGGGTGTCCTACGGTTATAGTCTAGGTTATGGGTGTCTAATAACCTAATTCCCTATAACCATGGCTTTGATACCAATCTGTCACACCCCAACCGACGGCGGAATACGTCGGGGCGGGACATGTAGACTGTTCAAAAGCTCAAGGTTTGCTAAAGTTTAAATATTTAAACAACCAGTTTCATATCATAAATAATCATGAATTCAACAATACAAGGAAAATAGAAATACATAAATAGTTTCATTAATTTAGATTCTAGGTCCTCGGTCCTAAGTGAAGCCGTTTGTACTTATTCTCAAGCATTAGTACCTGAAACATGATGAAAACAAGGTCAACTAAAAAGTTGGTGAGCATACATAGGTTTTGACACACAACCAAGTTTAAAGTGTTTTATACAATTCATACGATACACGTGTATAAGACATTTATGGAGAATCTATAGTTAAACTAAGTGTGTACAATCAAACCTTGTGACTGAGGCATAACACGCAGGTTACCCTAATGTAAAGTCGGTAACAAACACCCTAACCGGGTGGGTTTGTCAGACACAATAGATCTATCAATGTTAATCGTTGGCTTGTACGGAGTTAATGATTGTACTAATGTCATGTATATGTAGCCTTAACTCATAGCATTCAAGCATAAAGCACATAACACATAATATCATATTGTTGAATTGTATTTAAGTCTATGCAAAAAGTTTCAAAAAGTAAATCATGTTTCACCCCAAAAGTACAAAATGAAAAGGGGGCTATGTAAACTCACCTGTGATAATTGCGTAGATAACACGAGCAGATATGTAGCCCAAATGATTCTCAAATCACAAGTTAACCTAGGGTGAAATTGTATAAACTTGAATTAATGTCGTGCACAAGGTCTAGAGAAAGTCTAGGGTTTCAATGGGTGTGAGTGTGTACAAGGTTATGTCAATTCATGTGAAAAGATATATGTATTTGTATTTTAATAAGAGTTTGATATGAAAATGTGAGTCTCAAAGTGTATAAATTTCAACGAAAATATATTAATAGTCTTAGGGTTTAATTTGAATAACTAAATACATTAAATAAATTCTTTTATTTATTTATTTAATAAAAGTGGTGTAAGACTATATTTGTAATAAATTTATTTTATTTATTTATTTATGAGAGTGTGCCAAAATGAGGTGTAAATATATACATTAGTATATATTAGAAAATTATATTTGTCTAACTATAATTTATCTTAAATAAAGATAACTAATCTAAATAATTAAATGATTTTTAATTTCCAAGTTAACATTTTATTCTGTTAACATGTTTCAGATTTTATAAAATTTTTCTAAGTCATATTAAGGTCTAAAAAAAAACATTGCAGGCCACCCGGTTCGAACCCGGGTGGTTCATGTGTAAGCAAGGCGCGTTACCGTTGGACCAGGGGACTATCCCTTGTTACGGTACTGGCTCGATTTGCTAATAATGTAAACCAAACAGGGGGCCGGATCTGGCTTTGGGGGCGCGCGCAAAAAGCCGGATATGCGGGTTTCAAACCCGCGCCCCTTGTTCCAATGGTGCAGCGTCTTAACCAGTTGGACCGGGGGTTTCGATGGTCTAAAAGAGATTCCGTTTGATTAAATAGAGATTCGAAAGCCAACCCTAATCCAAGAACACGTAAGAACAGGATAAGAACTCTAATTTGAATCGTGTTCGACAGATTTTGCTAACATAAATTGGCATGGTGCTATTGATAGGGACCCATTTACGATTCGAACGAACTAAGTATTACCTGATATGGTGGGGCGTAGAGGACGAACAGTTGGAGTTTCAGGCTCGGTGTTCTTCGATCTTGGCAGCGCTTTAGGGGTGCAATAGGGGTCAACTGAGAGTTGGGAGAGTTTGGAATTGGTTGTGCGACCGTGTAGGGATGAGTTAATTCGATTCGTTTTATCAAAAACGTCTGATTCGGTTTCCCTTTTACGGATGACAGTTGTTCAAACAAAATACGCGTCAATTGAGAGTGAATTGTGTTACGTTCACGGTCTGTATTCATGCGCAATCAGTCTACGAATAATTTACTGTTAAAAACGCGTTTCAATCTCGCGGATTCTTTCCTGATTTAGCTTGGTTTGACTCTGTCGAGTCAAACTTGGTTGAATTCGAATTAAACCATGGATTTTGATCGAATTAAGACTCTAATTGGGCTTGGGGATCGATTATTTATGTAGGGAAGTCCAAAGTAACCAAATTGGATCGCCAACAGTCTTGAATTGTATGGTTCTTGGGTTATTTGACTTTAAAAGTCAAAACTGATGAAAAGAGTTCAAGTTTCTTTGAATGGGTTAAAAATGAAAGTAAATGTCCATGTGCAAGAGTGGGGGTTTATTTGAATCAAAATGTTCAAGACTAATGTTATTTGCTTTAAATTTTTATTTTCTTTAGTTATCATTTTTTTTAAATCTAATTGATTATTTATTTACTTAAAAATATTTTATAAAGAAATAAATTCCATTTTTATAAAATAAATAATTGTGTAAATGAATTATCTAATAAAATATATACATATATTTACATATTTATCCATAAATAAATACATTTATATATATAAAAAGGTGTACTTATATGATTAAAATTTTATAAGTTTTATTTCGATTTAAGAAATATATATATATATATATATATATATATATATATATATACATCTATATAAATATACATGCATATGTTATATATTTAATAGAACGTACTATGTATAAGCTAAGTTGAAACGTTAAATTGATACATGTTTAAAATAGTGATTAATGTGAAATATTGTGTTGAACCGTTACGGAATTGAAATGGATTGTGAAATGAAATAAAAATTAAGCCGGAAAAATCATGGATGTTACAGATTGGGCCTTGCCTAAGAATTGGATTCAGCTTCGTGCAAGCTTCTTCTTCCTTCTTGTTGTTGGGCTCCAAATTGCCTGGAATGTAGATGACTTCTTCCTCGGGTCGTGAGTAGTGCGGGTTAGTTGTATCCAACAGTAGTTCGAGTTCGTCCTTCTTGCGGCCTTCTTGATCGGGCTTGAGCTCTCCGACGTGTGACAGCGGATCCGAGTCTTGATGAGTATGTGTAACGTGAGGGTTGTGGACGAGATACAGTGAAAATATAGCAATTACATGTGAGCACATAATTCCTAATAATGTGGCACTTAGGTTATAGTCTAGTTTATTGCTAAGAGAACCTAATTCTCTATAACCAAGTCTCTGATACTAATCTGTCACACCCCCGCCAGCGGCGTAAACACGGAAGTGCAACGAAATTGAATAAAAGAACACAAGGCAATAAAGACAATTATTATTAAAGTTTCATAATATTAAAAAAAGCGCAATTATATAAGTCTTAATTTAAACCAAATAACATGTTCAAAAGACAAAACAACTTAAAATAAAATTTCTTCAATTGATATTTAGGTAATCCTATGTGATCTTGACTTGACCTATCACGATTTATTTCAGTGATTTTAATCGTTAATCGTCAATTGAATAAAGATTTATTTTAGTGATTTTATACTTGTTTTAGTTATAACTTCAACCTAACTTCTTAATTAGCACATTAAAATATATAAACCCACTATAATAACTAATTACGCTATAATTAAATCTCTTTAAACTTTTATAAATTTAAGAAATAAAGTGATTTTAAAACTTAAAAGGTTTTGATATACATTGATGTGGTGTGTTAGTAGTATATTTTTAATTAAGATTTTTAACACAGTTATCAAGTTTTAATATTAATAAAATGACTAATACGTTCACTAGCTACACACAATATGCAAGCGGGCCTATCAACATAATATAGTTTAGGTAATAACTAAGTATCAAGCCAAAATGACACAGTAATGTTTCTCAATAATCAGTCATTGCTATCGTCTGACTAAAATAAAAGGTGAAATAGTGGTAGTAAAACAAAATAGAAGAAAATAAGATAAACAAATAATAGAGTTTTTTTAATCAAAACAAGATTTCAGTTAGGTTTGAATCCGGTTGGTGTAATTTTATGCATTTTAAAGTTAAGAGTAAATTTTGATTTTGGTCCTTGTGGTTTGGCCTGTTTAACAAATTTAGTCCAAAAACTAATCTTTTAATATATCAGCCACTGAGGTTGTATTTTTGTAACCATTCCAGCCCATGACACTAACCTTGTTAACTTTTTCTGTTAAGTATAAGGCATTATAGTTATTTTATTTAGGATTATTAGATTTTAATAATCCCACATTTTACCAATTGACCAATAAAAATCCCAACTGAGAATATTCTTACCAACAGTCCCTACTTTCAAACTATTTTCTTACATTGGACCCCCCGTTAAAAATACTTAACACCGTTAGATTTTATATGACGTGGTCTGTAAACCGCTAGAAAGTCGAGCCAAGCTACCAATAGTCTCGTGGTGGCTTTTGAAATTGGCTCTGGTGGTGTTTAACCGGTATCGTTAAACACTACCGTTGTCTCTGTTTGGACTTGTCGGACAAACGAAACCAGTTAAACACCACGAGAGCCAATTTCAAAACCCACCACGAGACCACTGCGAGCTTGGCTCGATTTTCCGGCGGTTTGTAGATGCTACGTCATATAAAATCTAACGGTGTTAAATTTCTTTAACGGAGGGTCCAATGTAAAAAATAGTTTGAAAGTAGGGACTGGTGGTAAAAATATTCTCAGTTAGGATTTTTATTGGTCAATTGGTAAAATGTGGTATTATTAAGAGCATTCACAACCCTTTTGGTATAATTATGTGAGTAAGTTTTGTATATTTTAAGGAATGGTTTAAAGTGGTTATCAGTGGAGGAGAGAGAAAAGATATAAGATTTTTATAAATATAAGAATAAAAGTAGTGGTTTTTAGTATAATTATAAGGATAAGAATAAGAAGAGAGAAAAGTAGAGATAAAAGGTAGAAAAATTAGTGTTTTTTAGTGTAATTATAAGGATAAAGATACGGAATATAAAAAACGGGCTAAGAATGCTTTAAAATTCAATAATCCAATTTACTAAAAAAAATTATGATATTTAGTTAGATTATACTTTTACGAGATAAACAATGCTCCCTATAGAATTGCAAAGTCGGCCCACAACCCGGCCCAAATACACCGGCCCTGTGGCCTTATATATACTCAACGAGGACAATTTGTGCCCTCTCACGCAAAAAAACCAACGATGGAAGAATCACCGGCGACGAACCTCGGCGGCGAGCCTCACCACTACCTAATCACAGCATTCTCAGAGATAACTTCTGCTTCCAAAGAAGAAGCCACCTTCTTCCTCGAATCTCACAACTACGATCTCGATTCCGCCGTCTCCACCTTCTTCGAAACCACCACCGCCACTGCCGGCGATGACGCTCCCGTGTCTGCTCTACCTGGCCGGAACCCTAGCCCTTCGTTTTCTCCGTCGTCCTCCCCGTCTCGTTCCCGATCAGCTTCCCCTCTCCCTTCACTCGGTTTACAACAATCGGCCGGTGAAAATCCGTACAATCTGCGATCTCGGAATACCGGTGCGGATAAGAAGCCGTCAGGTAGTAGGTCTACTGGACGCATTCGGACCTTCGCAGATCTGAATCAACCCGGTGATGACTCAGGGAGTGACTCGGATGAACCTCAGGAGTATTATACCGGTGGTGAAAAGAGGTAATAATGTAGGGTTTCTGTTTTGTTTATTAGGTTTTCAATTATGCTTTAATTGATATGGTGTTTATTTAATTATTTATGAGTGACATAAGAAGTTTGGAGCAAGCTTTAAATTGCTTATTCAAAACAGTCTGTTGGAAAAGCAATAAGCAATCCCAAACACCCCCCTAATGATTGTATATTATGATCATGTTGATCTAATTATGGGTTGTGATAGAATATCTTCTTGGCGCGGTAATGCCTTACAGATTAGGGAGTCAAGACTGTAGAAAAGTATATTATTTGATTAGATTTAAGTGATTTTTAACAAATTTGAAGGTTAAGAAAGGGTACTGATGAACAAAAGTATATGACTTCTGCTAATTACTATAACTTGATCCAGCTTATATTCTGCTTCCTAGTTCCTACACACACACACGAATAGACGATATGGTCTGTCTTACATGATCTAATGCTTATATTTCCGGTACCACTCAACCCTTGTCACATTACTTTTTTTGTATAATAGTTTATTGATATTCAGTTCTTGTTGACATTATTTTGTTTTATTTTGTATAACTGTAACAAATGCACACCATTTTAAATACACATCTGTATCTTATATAAGAATGAGTTGTTCTTTCTGTGTGTGCATTTTAAGAATCTTTAAATAAGTATATTAAAAAATAATCAAAATACATTAATGTATGTAAAGTTAAGTAAGGGAAAAGTTTGCTACTTTGCTAACAGTAGAAAATTAGGAAGGGTAGTTATGCTCGTTAACTAAATGATGACATCATCATTATTAAAATCCAATTAAATTGAGTGACATTTATTCAGGTTAGAGAATTGCTTGTCATATTTATTCTGGTTTATTACATATACATAAAGATGTAATCTGGCATTTGTGAATGATTGCAGTGGCATGCTTGTTCAAGATCCAAGAAAGATGAATGATGTGGAATCTCTGTTTAATCAAGCAAGGCAAGCAGGTGCTGAAGATGGAACTCTTGATCAGTTTCAACCATCTTCTAGTTCTAGAAGCTTCTCTGGAAGAGGAAGACTTTTATCCGGAGAGACGACATCAGCGCCACCTCAGCAATCTGAACCTGAGGTTTTCACACACACCATCACTTTCTGGACCAATGGTTTCACTGTAAATGATGGTCCTTTGAGGAGGCTTGATGATCCCGAAAACGCATCTTTCTTGGAGGTATTATAGTTTTCCATCTCTGGCTCATATACAACATTCTCACTCTATTTAGTTGACCATTTAATCATACAATGAAATAACGAATATTAATTAAAAAAAGTGCTAAATGAGTAAAAAAGTAGCCCACTTCGATGAAATTTTTATTGTGAAACTTATTTTAGTCATGACAACGTTAAAACTTTAGGAAAGTTTGATACAAGCTAACCAATAAACTTTAGGAAAGTTTGATACAAGGTAACCAATGTTAAAAAAAATTGTTCTAAGGTCAATCTTGATCCGAACATTGTATGCTTTGACGATGTTCATTTTTTTCTGTCATGGCACCTGGAAATTGGAATTGACTATGTTAGTTCATTAATTTAAGTGACTTTTTGAAAAAGTTTTATGCTTTGTCTTTTTCTGATGAAAAATAAGTTGGGTACTTATATATGCAATTTACTGTGAAAAAGGTCAAAAATTATCACAATTACTTGCACAACCACTAAGCAATGACTATTTTGTTAATTAATAAAAATAAATAAATGATCATGACTTCAAATTATTTTATTTTCCCTTTTAATATTCTTGGTGATGCAGAGCATAAGGAAGTCTGAGTGTCCGGAAGAACTTAAGCCTGCAACAGGAAGAGCCCCTGTTCATGTTAGTCTTGTGAGGAAGTTGGAGGACTACCCTGTAAGATCTTTTAAAAAAAATTGAATTCTTACCTCTAATTTCTCCTACAAAATTATCTTCATCATGATGATCTCTTTAACGGGTCTTGTTTTGGTTTAGGATTAACCGAAAACGCTTATTTTTACATTTAACACTAATCCTTCTATGAACATATTTCATGTCAAATATGATTACAGAAATTACTCCATTTGTTGAGAAACTCTATGGACTTTCGCTGAATTTATTTTAGAATGATTAAATCCTTTATTTTTTTTTAAATTTAACAAAAAAGTCATTTTTTATGAAGTTTAGGGACTTCATCATATAAAAACTTGTGCTTTGTGATTTTTCTTAAAAAAACAAAATCCATATGCTTTATTCTTAATTTTTTTTAAGATTTGCCTGAAATTATAATCATATTTCAGTGGTAATCTAATATTTTTAGCAATGCAGGTCCAGAAGCACCGCCAGGCTGCCTTTGCGGGGGCGGGTAGAACCCTAGGCACCACCCCTTCTTCAGCGGACACCGCTGCCGCCAGCTCGGCTCCTGCAACCGCTGCTCCAACCCCATTTGAAGGTCTAGTTGTCGACAACACATTACCATCCACCTCTATTCAACTTAGACTGGCCGACGGGACTCGTATGGTTTCACGTTTCAATTTCCACCACACGATAAGTAACATTCGTTCTTTCATTGATGCATCGAGGCCCGGTGGCCCTCGGGCTTATCAGTTGCTGACAATGGGGTTCCCGCCAAAACAGCTTAATGATTTGAACCAGACAATTGAAGAGGCTGGGTTAGCAAATTCGGTTGTGATCCAAAAACTCTAATGTGTTTTTCCAGTGGTGAACAACTGGGTTATTTTGAGACTTGTTATTGAACTGTTACATTATTATTATATTAGGGTTATTTTAATATTTATGTGTTTGTAAGAAACCATGGTAATAATTTAGTGAGATTTACGTTATTGAATGCTTTTTTTTTTGTTATGCATTTGTGGATGAAAAATCGTATAGTCGAATAAATTTCTTATCCTTTTTATAAAGTTTTAAAATATTTTTATTGGCTACTTGAATGATTTTCATGCAGATTATCACATTAGACATTAATGAGGGTGCGTTATGATATTTGGTCTTGATTTATAAAAATATATCATTAGAAAAAGAGGAAGTTATGTCAATTGTTTAACTTATGAGGGAAAAAAAGCTATAACAAATGTCTCATAAAACTATGCATCGTAAGAACAACAAATTGTTACATAAATAGTTTACAATAAAATTTTCTAATAAATTTTCTTCTCACAATCGTGAATAAAAGAAAATAGAAGAAAAAAGTATTAATCTTTTTAGTCATAAACCATGCCTAAAAATTTATAGATGATTTTCAGCACCCAATAGCACACTTGTTACTAGGTAATCTTTTAAGTCATATGGTGTTGACGGTTCAGTTTTAATGGTTTTTAGGTCAAATTGCTAATAACAGTTTATAATTATCGAAACTAAAACCGAACTGTTGAAATTTAAAACTGAACCAAACCAAGCCGTTACTAACGGTTTGATTTCACGGTTTGAACTTTATCCTAAGGCTCTCTATGTCTTTCTGGATGAGTGAACGGGTCTGGTTCTGGGTGGGGGTGGGGGTGGGGGTGGGGGTGGGGAAGAAACTGTGTGTGGGATGAAATTGTTAGGAAAAGATGAGGGATTTAGTTGTTAGTTTCACTTATAAAAATAAAAAGAGACTAGGGCTTTAGCCTACTTTACCAATTTTAATACGATTAAACTCAATTACACAAAATAAATAACTAATTACATAAAATATGAAATATATAGGGGCCAGTTATTGTACAAAGGGTTTTAGCGTACGAAACGTACGAAGTCACCAGCATGCGAGATGCGTTCAGTGGGGTAAATGTGTCCGTGTTATAATAACGCATGGTTAAAAATAATGCATTACCATAATCATGTAATCACGCATGTTATACACATGACCATAATCATGTAATCACGCATGTTATACACATGATCATAATCACGTACTCGCGTAATCATACATGTTATACACATGATTATAATCACGTATGGTATACGCACAACACATCGACCTTTTAAAAAAATCATTTTTTATAAAAGTATAGCAAGATTATACTCAACTTAAAAAGAATAAAATGCTCGATTTTATAGTGTAGTTTTTTTTAAAAATAATGTCGTATAATAAAATTATGCTTGTTTTAAAAAACAATGGGGAACTTGTAAAAAATCAACAAATGTAGGCTATTCTAATTTTATCATTTTCAGAATCTTTTTAAGCTTAAAACAATCACATTTGATTTTAATTGTTGATTTTCTAGATCAACGCTTCAAAATCTTTCCCACACTTCGTACCAAAAAATCCTTTGTATTTAAAACTTCCTCGAAATATATATATATATATATCTATATATTTATCTTTACTATCTAATAAATGACTAACTAGGTGTACACTTATCACATTTCTATGATTCCCCATTCTCATTTTCACGCCGCTCTCTCATATTAATAACCAATTCCACTGTTTTAGACAACTAAATTAATATTTGTTTAATTTTTATCCGATGATTTTTGAATTTAAAATTGTGTTTATCATCAATTAAAAAATTCAATCATATTTAATTAATTCTACAAATTGAAAACAATTTTATAGCAAAATAGTATTGAAATAAAAACTTTTAATCATATATTTTTACTTATTTAAAGTGTTTTAAAATAAAATTAATTTTTTTTTGTCTTAAATCTATTAAAAATGAGGGATATTTTTAACAACAACTGTCCGTGATTTAAGATTTCAGATTTAAGATATAAAATTTGAAATAACGTATAAATATTAATGAATAAATTTATTTATGAATTATAAAAAAATAAAATAAAATAGACAATCGGAAAGAAAACAAAACTTTTATTTATATCTTTTAAGCAATGATGATTATGTCGCAAGATTAGCCCAACATATGAAACTATACGAGACTCTAATTCAGGTTTTATCTAAATAGTTGATCATTTTTTTATAATTAGAATTTTTTTACACCATTTGCTTAAATTAATAAAAAACCACTTTTTAATTTAATTTTTTAGACTGAAGTTAACAGTATCTGAAATCTATATTTAATTGAAGAGGTTGGAAATGATTTTTCAATGTCGGCGAATATATACACCTCAGTGGCACTTTAGGTTTTCCTTGAGCTGAGTTTATATTATTACCTATTTTATCTATTTGCATATGCTTATATTTGTTATACTAGTGTTAGAACCCGTGTATTACATAAAATAAATTATAAAGAAAATACAATTTGAGACTAAAAAAATATGAATACAATTCATAATTCATAAATCAGTAAATATTTCTTTGTATACAACTTTGCATGTTTTGTTTGAAATTTTTCCATCCTTGTCTAAGGCTAAAAATTTTAACCCGTCTCTGCTTTTAACTCTTGAAAGTGCAACATATAATTGATCATGAGTGAAAACCGGTTGCCTCAAGAACAATCCAATCCTTGATAGTGACTGACTCTGACTCTTATTTATTGTCATGGCGAAATAAACCGAGAGTGAAAACTGTCTTCTTTGTATCTTGAAAGAGATTCTTTTGTCTGAAGGCGTCAAATTGATTCTTGGAATAAATATGCGAGTTCCAATATTGCTTCCAGAAATGATCTCCGCCTCGATAACACGATTACCAAGAGATTTGACTTGTAACCTAGTTCCATTACATAACCCATTTTTCTTATCAATATTTCTCAGCAACATTACAGGCACACCTACCTTCAAAACTAAACTATGATTTGGCAATCCTGAAAGTTTAAGACCATTAAGAACATCTAGCGAGTATAAACTTTGTTGAAAATTATCGTTCAACTATTCTGACTGACATATGCTATCTGAACTTATATATTCTTTTTGTTCACCGGGGAACATTGACAAAAAACGATCATTAATCTCCTGCACTACTTCATTTAGGTAAGAATATACGGATAAACAAAGTCAATTAAACCACCAATCTAAATTTAGGTAAGAATCAAAGTTATTAAATTATATTCGACATTTTGAGTATAAAAATTAGACTGAAAATCCATTGAACAAACTTTTAAAAACATATATGGAAATGATAATTGTCGTTTATACGTGTTCTTAATAGAATAATAGAGTTATAATTAAATTACTATAAATAATTACGTATAAAGTAGTTAATTTGTTATAACTGATTGGTTATTCTTTATTTTAAAGTTTGAAAATTCAAATACTCTGTAGGTTATTTGTTAGTAATAATGAAATTAAAGTAGGTAATTACTAAAAAATAATTTAAATCTGGTCAATATTTTACCATTAATATAATTCATTATATATTAACCATTGGATTATGTTTATTTTGGAATGGGATCCTTTAGTTTATAAAAACTTGTAAAAATAGATATATATAAGAATTTAATCAAACAATAATAAATTAAAACGTTTGTATGTGCATGATGTATATTTAAACAATAATATTTAAGAATTCTGAAGCCGAATGTTGGGAGGGAAGTTGTTTCTTTGGGAGGGGTGGTTGTGGACGAGGTTCTCCTTGAACGCGTCTTCTCTCTTCCTATCACGACTGTTAAGAGCATCCCTCATAATTAGGGGTGTTCAAAGTCAGATATCCGAAAATTCCGAATTTCGGATATCCGAAAATTTCGGATAGTGGATTTCACTATCCGAATCCGAATCCGAAATTTCGGATATCCGAAAATTCGGATAGTGAAACGGATATCCGAAAATATAAAAAAAATAATAAAAATAATATTTTTAAATTACAAAAACAATTAAAAACCTTAAAAAACATTAGAAAATATACATATAAATATATATAAATATAATATATCGGGTTTTGATTTAATTTTTCTTATTTTTAAATAATAAAAACAATTAAAAAAAATATATAAATATAATATTTCGGATATTCGGATATCCGAACTATCCGAAATATCCGAAAATCACTATCCGAATCCGAAAATTCGGATATCCGAATTTTCGGATAATTCAGATTCGGATTTTCGGATAATTCGGGTTCGGTTTCGGATTCGGATTTTTTTGAACACCCATACTCATAATTGTCGGATAGCGTTTGCCCAGGCATTAACTGCCGCCCTCGGTAAAGTGGCGTCTATGCCAGACTCTGTTGAGGCATGTGTGAGACTTTTGTTGTTACCGCGTTGCACGTTGCGAGTTTTCAGGCCTTCTAACTGTCAGGAGCGCAGGTCTGGTAATAGGAAGTCTTTGCAATGTCATAGTATTCAACGGTCGCTAGCAGCTTCGCGTGATGGGGATGGTTTCGAGGAGCTCATCCTATCGCTTTTTGCCCAACCTTTGGGGCCGACCACGTGTCGTGTAGAGCTTGTCCCTGGGTCCGATAATTCTATGATGTGCAACAATGTTAAACAATGTTTGCGGAAAGTTGCGAATGGACATTTCACTGCTGCGGTCAAAGTATTATGCTCTTCAGGGGTTGCACCTTTCGGTAATGATACTATGAAAGTGTTGATGGCAAAGCATCCCATCTTACCCCCTCCGGTTATGCATGTTTCCTTACTTTCTGAGCCTCCTCTTGTTGTGGATGATGATGTCATGCTTGAATGCATTAAAGCTTTCCCCAAATGAACCTCTTGTGGGAGGGACGGATTGAGAGCCCAACATATTTTGGATGCTCTTTGTGGAGAGGGGTCTACGATCGCCGTTGAATTGCTCAAGGTTATTTCTGTGGTGGTTAATTTATGTTTCAGGGGGAGATGCCCTAAGGGATTGGCGGAGTTCGTTGCCTCGGCCCCTCTCACACCGCTGCTCAAACCGGACAACGGGATTAGACCTATTGCCGTAGGTGCGATCTGGAGGAGATTGGTCTCTAAGGTGGCCATGAGGGATGTTGGGAAGGAGATGGCTAAATATTTGTGTGACTTTCAATTTGGGGTGGGAGTTCCCAATGGGGCAGAGGCTGTGCTCCATAGCGCGAACAGGTTTTTAAATGAGTTTCACTCAGATTTCTCTAATGCTTTCAACTTAGTGGATAGGACTGCCCTCCTGCAAGAGGTTCGGACCCGATGCCCGTCCATTTCGCTATGAGTGGATTTTTTATATGGGCAGTCGGCTAGGTTATATGTGGGTGATGACCATATTTGGTCTACCACTGGGGTTCAACAGGGGGACCCTTTAGGGCCTTTTCTTTTTGCCTTAGTTTTGCATCCGCTGTTTCATCAGATCAAAGATTGCTGCAAGCTTCTCTTCCATGCTTGGTACCTAGATGATGGTACGATTATCGGAGACGCTAAAGAGGTGGCTAAAGCCCTAGCTATTATCAGGTCTGAGGGGCCCTGTTTGGGCCTTGAACTTAACGTTAAGAAAACGGATGTTTTTTGATCGTCGTGCAATGGGGTGAAGGTACAAGATGGATTGTTCCCTTGTGAGATTGGAAGGCCAATGCTGGGTGTGAAACTCCTTGGGGGCGCCGTTAGCAGAGATGCAGGGTTCATCAGTAATTTGACTGTGAAAAGGGCTTCTTGTGCGGTGGAACTGATGAGCTGTCTCCCACGTTTCCGGGGCCCTCAATGCGAGCTACTTTTGCTTCGCTCGTGTATGGGAGTTGCAAAGCTATTATTCTGCCTTAAAACATGCCAGCCTATGTATGTGGGGGAAGCTGTTTCAATTTTTGACAAGGGCCTCCGTTGTGCGATCGAGGATATCGTGGTTTGTGGTGATGCTTTTTTTTTGGGATTTTCAATGGAGGTTGGCATCACTTCCAACCCGTTTTGGGGGTTTGGGCTTATGTGCGGCTCAGGATGTATCTGCTTATGCATTTATGGCCTCGAGGACACAATCTTGGAGTTTACAGGACCACATTCTTCGGGGTTGTGATATTGATGGGTTAGACTCTGATTATGGGTGTGCGATGGATCGCTTGCGCATGTCTCTTCCTGATTTCGATCTTAGCGGTTTCTTTAATAAGGACACCGCCCCGCCCCCCCTAAAGCCCAACATGCTTTGGCGAATGCCTTATTTAGCATAATCGTCCAGAATTTGGGAGTAAAGTTTGATTTATCGTCTCGCCAAAAAGCGGTGTTTGAATGTCTCCGGGCTCCTCGGGCTCAAGATTTTCTAACAGTTATCCCCATTGAAGGACTGGGCCAGCATATGTCTGCTGTGGAGTACCGGACTATCCTCAAGTATCGGCTAATGATCCCCTTGTTTTCGACTGATGAGCCCTGCCCAGTTTGCCGCTAGGCTTTTTTGAATTCTTTTGGCGAGCATGCGGTCCATTGCAAAGAGTTAACCGGGTTTAAATACATGCATGATTTGATTATGAATGTTCTTTGTGATGTTCTCAAACGGGCATGAATTTCTGATAAAAAAGAGGCTCCCGTGAACTTTCTGACAGATCCGCTTGAAGGGAGGTCTACTCTACGGCCAGCTGATATTCTTGTGTTTGGTTGGGCAGGGAGGAAACACGCTTGTGTGGACCTTACAGGAGTGTCCCCTCTTGTGAGGCTCAGGGACAATGAGGTTGTGGCGGGTCATGCTGCTTTAAAGGCGGAATCAGGCAAAGTTGCTAAACACGAGAAAACTTGTTTAGAGAACCAACACGTGTTTATCCCTTTTGCTTTTGATACTTTTGGGTTCCTAGCACCGGAGGCAGTGAAATTCGTAAACAGGGTTCAACGAGTCGTGCATAGTAATATTTCGACCCTTAAGACCCAAAACTTTGTTTTTAGTAGAATCGGTTTTGCTATTCAAAAGGGGGTTGCAGCGCAACTTGTTGCCCGTTTACCTACCACTTTATTGTAATCGTCCTACTTTTCAACGTGTTATTAATAGAATAATAGAGTTTTAATTAAATTACGTGTTTTAAGTCTCAAATTATACATTGATTTTTTTCAAGAAAATGTTTTATATTCAACCGTGAAGTGTTATTAGCTGTGTACGTTTATTATAAGCATTTTGAAGTTTTTAGTATAATTAAATTAACAATTTTAAAATCATGGAATCTTTAGGTTTTGATTTAAAAAAACGTACACAACACCCGAACTAAAAACCATAACAAACATAATATGTAAATTAAAATCTTGGAAACTTATGGTCGAATACAAATAATTAAAACCGAAAACCAAAGACATTCATAAAATTCAGAAATTAGATATTGTCACCACAAATAACATACTTAAAAAAAAGTTCAAACATAGAGATGGATAAAATAAGTTTAATAATTGATGACACTATACTGATTTTTTAATTTTTGGTATCAGCATTTTGATCTTTGACTCCTCACCTCCATCTTCCTTTTTATAACATGTGTGGGTTTTTGTTGCAGACATAGCCAATTTATCATCAACATCATATATTTCTTTCAAGTTTCTTTTATCAACTTTGTCAGGTTGACAATTGATGTTTTTAGAAATGGACATCAGTGTTAGACTGTCACCGGTACATGATATAGAATCATTGAAAGGAAAATATAAGTAAATATGTTAATAGAAGTAGTGATAAGATATAGTCTCAAATCTGAAATTTGTCTATAAAGTTACCGGACATACTTTGACTGCAACAGAATCCTGAGATTGAAATTCAGACATGTAATTTTATTGAGTCAAAATCAGTGGTCTGTAAATTGAATTTTAAGTATCAAGTATATTTAATTTAAAAACTAGGAATTGTAACTTGTTCATCCATGATAATCATGTCTATTGAGGTTATCTCATTGGGTTTTTCCCAGGAACTCTGCTTTCACATTCTGATTAGACGCACCTTGATAGTAAAGTTGTCTTATAAAACATCAACGACATTTAGCAGAGAAATCTTTTCGGACTCCATCAATCTATACAAACAAAGAGCATTCAATTTCTTTTCATCATATTGTAATATTATAAGATTATACCAAAGCAAAAAATTAAAAACATATTATCTTGGTTTGCAGAGTAATTAAGGACCGAAAGTAAATGATTAGTGCTTTGGTTCAATGAATGGGTGTTCATACTAATAGAGATTTGAAATGTATGTGTCATTAAAATAATTTGTTAATGATATTTTTTCAAATTTAAAACGATTTCAAACATTAAATTTGAAATCTTTACCAAATTAATTTAATTTTCAAAATTTGAGCTTTTAATATGTCTGTTACACTAATAGTGTAAATATGATTTTTGAAATCGTTCACCAATTTTGGAAAATTAACCAAGGTTGCCTTTTTTACATGGTCTTTTGTTAAATTGTAATTAAATTTGAAATCTTTACCAAATTAATGTAACTAAGACAAATTTGAGATTTTAATATGTCTGTTACACTAATAGTGGAAATTTAAATTTTGAATTCGTTCACAAATTTTGAATAATTGACCAATGTTGTCTTTTTTACATGTTTTTTTTAAATTGTAATTAAATTTGAAATCTTTATCAAATTAAATTTTGGCAATAGGTAACTGGCATTTTAAATTTGATGTAAATATGGAAAATGATTTTAATTGACAACCAGATAAATATTTTTCTAAATGATAGTAATCAATACTTAAATTTTTGTAATAATATAAATAAATCTCAATCATGAGACTTATTTTTAGTAATTTCTAATAAAAAAAAGTATTAACTATTGATTGATAAAATTCAAATAACTAATATAATTCGCAAAAGTATACCGTAATTTTCTTTCATTTATTTTCTAATATAAATAGATTAGAAAAATATTCACTTTAACAATTAAATTAGTCATTTAATTGTTAAAGTTTTTCTTTTTTACATCATAATTCTTTTTAAAAAATGGGAATGATTAATTTTGATCAAAGCTTGACTATATTGGATTATTGGTAACTGTTTTAGTAAAATATACATTTTAAAATGTTAAATAATTACATTCATGTTTTTTTTTGTTGGATTGTTGGTAATCGTTTTAGTAAAACTTTTGTAATAAAAACTTGAGGCAATGGCTTTTAAAATTAAAAAAAAATCCGTGTTAACACAATTTTTTGAAAAATAATAAATAAACAGATTTGAATGAGAAAATTACCAAATATGGGGTTGTCGGGTCCTTTACAAATTTGAAGAATGACGGATGTATCTTTAGTATAACCCTGATACAATGGAAATAAAAACTTATTTATAAAAGATTGATATTACACATATATCAACTTTAACATAAATTAATCTATAACTGTAATTTTAAAAGGTGTATGGTAGTCAAAATACACTAATTTCAGGGATGCAAGTTCAAAATACAATAAGAATGTAAGATCGATTCAACATGATTATCATCAAAAACTTAATTTTTCTAAAGATTCACAACCTAACAAATTTGAAAATAGATTAAAAAAATCTCCAGATTTAATGAGATTATCTAAAATAGTTAGAAAAAAAAACAGATCGATGAGTAATATTATCTGCTGGACGGAGCGTAAAAAGTTATCGATGGCTCCAATCGATTGTCCTCTGTTTGCTTTAAAGAATAAGTTGAAAAGAGATTCATAAAATATCCAGATTCAATGAGATTAGACATAATAATTTCATAAAAAGTGATCAATGCGTAAAGGTAAGATCGATGAAGAGTAACAATAACATACCGATTGTTGATTTGATTTTGAAGTTCGGTTGTTGAAGATGAAAGAGAGAGCTCAGGAAGGCGTTAGGGTTTTGTTTTGAAAGGGATTGATATGATAAAGGTCTCACCGAGTTTAATAGGTTTTTATAGGGTTTTAACCGGGTTGTTTTTAACCCGTTTCTCGACCCGCATGTAAACCCGTTTTCTGTCCATATGGTTTTTGGTGGATCTAAAAGGTGAGATGAAATGTGGTGCTGACAAGTGGCACCATGTTTTATTTGTTTATTATATAAGATAGATTTGTTTTGTAGATGTGACAAATTCGAGCTATTTTCTTATGAATGAGCCGATTTGTGTTATGTTTTATCGTATCGTCTATATCTATACTATATAATAAAGGAAAACCACGAGGGACACATGTCATTCTCTGGTTACTTCTCACCCTTATTTTACCGCCTCTCTCTCCTATTAAATATTTTTTTTCGCTTCTCTCACCTATTAAATAATGATTTTAAATAATAATTTTTGTATTAATAAATAAAAAAACCTATTGACACGGGTCACTTTCTGGTTCAGTTTTATCATTTTACCACATCTTTCTCCTCTTGAATAATGATATTAAAAGAAGTTATTTTATTCAATCGATTTATACACCGGTTTATTCAACCCGTGTATTACACGAGTTTTTAAAAATATAAATTTTTTATTACTAAATATATAATATTTTATTTATTCAACCCGTTTAATAAACGGGATTTTAAACTAGTTATTTCTAATAAAAAAATCAACATCATCAATTTTTTTTTATATCAATTGTTCTCTGTTGAAGAAAGGCGGAGCCCTAGTTTGTTGAACATCGCCGCTTATCGGGTCTCCTTCACAACCACGAAACCGATCTCTGTTCATCCTCCGATTCGGTCAGTTCTTGTTACATTCAACGAATATCCTTATTTTAGGGTTTATATTTCTTATGTTCGAACAGGTTTAAATGCCACTGGCTACTGAATTTGATTAACCTTCAATTTTAGTAATTAAATTAGTGTTATTATATCAGTGTAGTAGGCCGTAACTTGTACTTCAGCAGATATGATTTGGATCATAGTTTCTGAAACTAATTATATTTTGATTGAAATTGTTGCCATTTGAATTTATTATTTTAAGCTTGAGATTTGGAGTATTTAATATATTTTTTTTCCAAACAAAGGTTTCACAAACATTATGCATTTTGATCTCTTTCAAATCAAACCTACATACTCGATCAAAGTTTTTTATGTTTTCTTTTAACATAAATTGTTTAGGAAAATAGTATTGTTTGCATGAAGGAAAGTTAATCAACCTCGATCCGACTCATTTGGTAAACGAAATAAATTTTGAATGAAACATTTTGAAACAAGATTTGAGAATTAGGGAAGACTAAAACAAAATTAAATAAACATTTAGAGTGTGATGTAGACCTTGTTCAACACTTAGGTGGATCTTTTCGGCATTAAGAGCTTTACACACTCGATCTAGGTACAAAGCTTCATCCTTTAGATGAATAAGGTTCTATTGTTTCTCTATTCAGTGACCTTTTTACTACTTATTCTTTATTGACTCATTGTTATTGCCTTATTGCTATTGTGTTATCATCATAGCTTAATTGTTATAGCCTTTATGATTCAGTGTTACTGCTTTATTACTACTTTATTGTTATTTTACCATATTGCTACTGCCTTACTGTTGCAACCTTATCATTATGGCCTTACCGTCTCTTTTAGTGACTTACTATGGGTATGCAAGCTATTAAGTATTAACCACCTAAGGGGGTGTATAGGCATGTCATTGTGGCTTGACACCTCTGTAGTAGTGTGATTATTAGTCTATGAAGTTTCTTCGTTTTAGTGTGATAAGGGATTTTAGGGAGTATGTTGGTTAAGCTTAGTTATTGTATTGTTTATTGTTGTGGATGATGGCGTAGTGCCCTCACCCCATTCACCATTGATTGGTACGTGTGAGACTTCAGCCCCGTCTGGAAACCTATTGAATTGAACTTGTTTTATATGTAACATAATAGACGATTATTGTTGCTATTTAGCTTGGATTTTTGTACCACATTGTTTCAAATACATTGAAATTTGAAGCATCCAAGTAGCAGGGGACATATTTTAGCCTTATTTTCATACCAGTTATGTTTATCAAGATTCAAGACCAATATTATATTGATTGGATTTTTCATAAGTAAAATTTTGTAATAGACTTCAATAACTTCATTTTGTTAGTTTATGTATATATTGTGTTTTCTTATTCGAGAATCACTAAATTTAATATATATTTCCCTTGAATATTGTAGTAGGAGTAGGAACTCCCTGTTTCTTGGAAAACGTGGTGTTACATCATCACTTAACCAAAACAATTCTAATCAAATTCAAATTTAAAAAGTTCTCCTGTTAATTTTTGTAAGTAGCAATTCAACTCTTATTGCGGAACCTAGGCGACTACTCTTTCAAACATTATCACAAACATTGTATGATTTGTTATATCTGCATCCAGTTCACTGATTGAAGTTGCAATCAATGACGGTAAACCTGACGCAAAGAATGAATATATTATTAATTAAGCTGTTTTTTATGTGATTTAAGGTGCTCAGAAGACATAAAGATGAGTGCTTTCAAAGCCTACAAAGCATGCGTCCCAATAGCATGGAGTCCCAATCTATACATAACTCTGGTTAGGGGAATTCCAGGAACCAGGAGACTTCATAGACGCACTTTGGAAGCATTGCGTTTAGGAAAGTGCAATCGGACTGTCATGAGATGGAATACTCCTACTGTTAGAGGAATGCTTCAACAGGTTCTCGAACGTGCATTTGTTTTTTTTTTTGGATTTAGTAGATTAAGATTAATCATATAACCTCTAATGTTTTACTTAGGTTAAACGATTGGTTGTTATCGAGACTGAAGAAATGTTCAAGGCACGTAAAGAAAAGGAAGCAGAACATCGCGCTATCCGTCCGCCTTTGGTTGTGAGCCATCTTCCTGCTCCTGCAAGTGATTCATCTCAACAGGCTGCCTAATATTCTATTTTCTGTGTAAGGAATTATCTTATTTTATATTTTTATTGCAACTAGTAATTATTTCATGGATATTACTCTGATTTTACTAAAATGGATCAAAAGTTTTAGTCACCAACTGTTAAAAATATTGTAATTGCCATATGTGAGTTATAGTTTAGTGTGTTTAAATGCAAGTAGAAAATTTACATGACATTGTCATCACTTGTTAGTGTTGATTGATTCAAATTTGCAGGGTTCATTTTGTTCTTGTGATTGTCATTTACCCCTTTTTTATTAATAAATGTAGGGTTTTTTTTTAGTGTTCAAGGTTTATTTAGAGCTGATGTGGCAAGGGCAGTCCTGGTTCTTCTTCTGAGTTCTGCTGTTGATATGGTTCACAGCTCATCCAATTCAGTCGAGGTATGCATAAATCATAATATGGATAAAAGCTGCTTTGTTTTTATGGGCATGTTTGTAAACGTGAAACTTAAAAAAACATGAGGTAGTTTCATATTAATACTTTGCCTAATCTCAAGAAGGTTATCCCTTTCACATTTTTTATGGTCATAAAGTTTTAATATTTTGAACATTTAAAGCGATTGGCTGTCATGGGCCGATATAAGTGGTGCAAGTTGAGTCAATATGAATGTTTATATCATAACTACATCTGAATATTCAAGATTAACACAAATTCTTAGTCACAAAAGTTCAGTGTTGTAAAAATCAGGATTAGTTGCCGATTAATCGGGGGTTTACCGATACCAAAAAGTCAGTAGACAGCCCAAATCGGCCCAACGATTTTTTTTTCATTTATCACTTATTCTTTAATAAAATTACAAGTTTCACTCTTAAAATTATAGTTTTAACAAAATTGACCAAGACGTTGTACATATAGGCTTTTAGGTTGTACATATATATATTTTATATATATATATATATATATATATATATATATATATATATATATATATATATATAGGAGGATCAACTAAGAAATGTAATTTGGCTAAAAAGCCTAAGAAGCAATCTTAGCCATCCATTTCCTAATAAGGATGAGATTTAAGTGGGGAAAAAAGAAGGTTGGAGGGGTATCTTTGTAATAACCATTTTTGTTGACTTTTTTCAAGTTTTCCCTCATTTTTTAAACTTCTATAACTTTTTTATACGACATTATTTTTTGAAAAAAATTACACCATAAAATCGAGCATTTTTTTCTCTTTAATTTGAGTATAATGTTGATATATAAAAAACGATGATTTAAAAAAATCAAATTTTTTGTTGATTTTCGATAAAACAGCACTGATAATGGAATCTGTGCTGTTTTCTAGTAAACAACAACAAACCAGCATATGGAAATATCACAACAACAAACAAATCAGTACAAAATAAAAACAACACAATAACAAAAACAACATAAGCAATTTTACAAAATCATAAATGTGAAATAAAAGTCATCTTAAAAGAAGAATGTAAGTACTTAAGTTTTGACATTCAACAACATAAAAAGAATAATGTACTTTATCTCTGTGTTTTTCGGTAATTATTGTTGTAGGGAAAAGAATGTACCATAAAACACAAGAAAGTGAACTAAAAAAACTTCATGTGAATGCTATGAAACTTGCGCTAGAACCCAAAATCTAATTTGCAAATGTTTTTGTATATAATACAATCTTAAAAACTTTAGTTTTGTTGTGTTGGGTTTTGTTTATTTTTGTGATGGCCTACTTGTGCTGGTTTTGCTTGTGCTGGGTTATGTTTGTGCTGGTTTTAGGATTATAACTTGTCACTTCCAATTGTGTTCTTTGTTTTGTGCTGGTTCGATATACAATCTTAAAAAATTAGTTTTGTTGTGCTGGTTTTGTTTGTGCTGGGTTAGCTAAGAAGAGCAAGTCACAATTAACCGTGTTGTTTTGGTGATGTTTTATAGTAAAACAGCATAATTAGTTGTTATGTTTGGTGTTGTTTTATGATAAAGCAGCACAATTAATAGTGCTGTTTTACAACGCATCACAGTTAATTGTGCTGTTTTACTAGAAACCGGCACATTTACGTAAAGTAGCACAATTTCATTAAGTGTAGATCTTGTTTTTACAAAAAAAATATAGCAATACGATACTCAAATTAAAGGTAAAAAAACGCTCGATTTTATGGTGTAATTTAAAAAAAAAAATAAGGTCGTATGTTATGTACGTTTAAAAAAAGTGGGGGAATTTGAAAAAGGTAAACACTTGTGGGTTTTCCAAGAATGGCCCTCCACCCCTTATTTTTCCTACATTTAAATCTCTACCATTGATCATCTAATTCAATGGATGAGATTACTTCTTAGGCTTTTTAGCCAAATTACACTTCTTAGGGGAACCATACCCTATATATATATAAAGCTTATTTATAGCAAAACTTTTGGTAAATGATTCTAAAAACATATAAGAATTTCAATCCGATTAATTGCTAGTCGGCACCCCCATCGCACGACTAGCTCCTAGCGATTTTTACAACACTGCAAAAGTTACAAATTTCATACATTTGTTTCTAGAACATGACTAATTGATTAAATTATAATATTTACATATCTAAAAAAAACTAATCATTGAAAACACTTATGAACCACAAAATCTTTTAAAATAAAAAGCGGGATCACAGATGGTGCTTAGCTGCACACTTAAATAGCATTTAATATCTAACACCAACATCAAATAAAGGATATACAAACAACTCAAAAATAACATCAAATATCCAACACCAACATGCAATTATACAGAACTATACTCACTAAGCTTCTTCCTTCCCACCAATGGCTGCCTTCTTCACCTCAATATCATAAATCATTCCAATATTTCTTATGTTCCAATTTTCAATATCATTATCCTCACCATTACTACCTCCATTATAATTCTGCACTTTATACCTGTGTCTAGATGCCAGAACCAAAAAAGCCAGAATCGCAAGCAACCAGTAGAAATTCTCCAGTTTACCCTTATTTAAGTTATTTGTTTCCGTTTGTTGCCATGTCAGTCAACGAAACTAACACACTACTCATAAAATAACCCATAGCTAAAACTGCTCAAGAATAGGCCCGTACTCATCGATTTCATCCTTTCGGGTGCTTCTCTAATAAAAAACTCTAGTTGACCCACATAAGCAAAAGCTTCACCTGCACCCACCAAGAAAAATTGTGGGACCAACCAAAAAGCCGAAATTTCCTTCATTTCACTTCGGTGCATTTCTCGCCTTTTTTTCTCAACAATAGCAGAAGCAACCATTCCTATAACAGATAGAACAAGCCCGATTCCAACTCTTTGTAAACTTCTGAGCCCTTTCGGATCATGGTCTTTCGGGCTAAACGAACAATGGCCCGTTCGTTAAGAGATGTAAATAGGAGAATTGATATAAATAGGAAAACCGAAAATGAGCCCGCGGGTATGCTTCAAATTTTCGGTTCATGAGTGTAGCTTGCTCAATAGTGAATGTGTTCATTTGAGAGTAGACTGTCCAGAAGAGTATACATGTTGACCATATTGGGATTAGACTTATGACCATTTTGACTTCTTCAACTTGTGTTACAGTTGAAACTATCCATGGATTATTTCTATTTTCATCAGAATTTGCATAATCAATTAGAATTGCTGCTTTATCAAGAGCCCTGTATCACAATTACATAGAAGAAAATGTTAGTTGGTTTCCATCAAATAATACATAATCAAATAGTTCTGCTTAAACGTGACCCATCTTATATAGTAGTGTTTGCGCACACGCGTGTGAACACATATTAGAGAAAGGATATCTTTTTTTTCGAACAACAAACTCACACACCCACTAAACTACACCTAAATCTACATCATCTGTCCACTATGGGACTTGAACCCTCACCGCTTGGGGGGGGACACCAATCTGACACCTTGGTACCATTGGGCATTTGGGCTACAAGCCCTTTGCTTAGGAAAGGATATCTACATACCTGAATTTGGTTGTGTGTGGAACTTTTGAGTTGCTATACTCATTTAAAAAGCCTGGGTTTGCAGGGTACGGGTGATTCCTATTCTTTATAGCCAAAAACACCACCCTCCATATAACGGTTAACGGGCTGCCTTGCGGTTTCTTGAACCGATACATAGTGGTCCCACAAATCAACACAATAACAGCAATAATCATAGTCCCAGCTGATATCCCATACCCCCCATCCTCTACCCACATTATCTTGTATATAAACTAAAACTGTCACTGCAAAAAGAGACCCGAGGCTGATACAAAAGTAAAACCTATTGAAAAAGTAGACCATTGCCTTTTCCTCTTTAGGGTCAGAAATGTCGAACTGGTCTGACCCGAAACCTGAAACGTTTGACTTTATACCGCCACCACCTAATGCTATGGTGTAAAGTGCCACATAAAGCATCGCGAGTTGACTTCCGCTAGCTTCTATGCAGTGTTGTTTTCTCGGGTTGTCACAATGTGGCGGTTTCATGCTGGGGATTGTTGTTGCTAGTGTCAATAGTGTCACACCCTGTTTCATAATTAAAAAACTTAGGGTTACTTCAAATTTTATTACTTCTTTTACCGTTAATTGCATAGTGCAAGTGTGTAACAAGCCAATGTAAATTGTATCAAGGATTCAAGGGTGATAAAAAAACGCATTGGGTATATATATTTTCCTTTTGTTCTTTAAACTGTTACCTGGCCCATACCAGGCAACCTTAAGACCATCACGTGAGAGGTTAATCAAGCGGCCAGTTATATTGTCTCATAAGTCTAACTAGGGGTATTTACAGCCCGGTTAAGTTGGTTTTGGTAAAATTTGTAAGCTGAACCAACAAACTATGGTTTCGGAAACGACAAATCAAACCAGTTGGATTGGTTGGAACAACTAAACTGGTTCAGTTTGTTATGTTGAACCGAGTTTCTTTTATACTTATTTAAAATCATTAGTTTGTATTAAAATTTTATTCATGAAACTACAAATATATACAAGTGCATATTTTAAAAATGAAAGAAAACTAAACAATGTTAAACGGCCGTTGGGTTTACACATCGATTTTAAACCGTAAACCGTGAACCAAACCGTATAAACCTTAAACCATTTGATTTGATTTGTTTCGTTTAAACGATTCCATCAGTCCGCAAGAAATTTCTCTCACTATATTACTTAGTCATTTTAACATGACACATCTTCAACGATATGCCCGTGGACCGATGTGGAAGAAATAGACAAGCAGGGAGGTCGTAACGAGGAGAGAGGGAGTAAAAAATCTATCTGCAATGGTTGTGAGAGGGACATGGCCGTCCCTCTCCGGTTGGAGATGGTGTAAGAAGAAATGTGAAATCTTCTAATGCTATTGAAATCTAGGTGAACCAGTAAATAGACGGTTATATGGTTACATAATCATCTTATGTATCACAGTTAAAGCAATATCGTCTTATGTATCAGACAGATAAAACAATATCGTCTTATGTATCAGTTAAAGTAATATGTTAGTTAAAACCAAAAGAGTAAAACTTACCACTGCACATACAGATGCAAAGATAGCAATGGTTAGATAACGGCCAAGTTTAGCATCCGCCAAGAATCCTCCGAACAAAGCTAAAATGTCCCATGAAGTTTGTGACCGTGTTTGCAGATTTTGATGACGAAAGATGCAATTCTCCGACCAAATACGTCACCAAATTCATCGATATCTCCATCACACATATTCTTTCCGAGAGCTCGGTTCCTACAAAGATACATATATCAATATCGGTATCAACTTGTGTACAAAATGAACAAACATTTATAACTACCTAAGATGAGCCCGGCTGCAAGCCAGCCTCCGGTTTTCGAGTTGTCAACCGAGTTTCCTCTGAAATCAACTGCATCTTCTTTGTCAGTTTTCGAAATAGCCAAAACCTGTTTAAAAAAGGTATAGAATCAGATCATGAATGATATGAAGATGATTGCATTAAGTTGTTGAAGAAAGGAATTTACCATTTTGAGTGTATGTGTTTTTGTGTGTGTGTATTGATAAATCAGAGATCTTTAATATATAGTAATTTTGTAGGACAAAAGTTAGAGGGTAGGGGAAAAGTAAGATACACGATAAAAGATTTTTCTAGAATAATCTCCCAAATCTTTGGTGAAGTAAGGGGTGATATTTTGAGCTCACTAAGTGGTAGAATTTGGAGTAAAGTGCATTTTCTTGGTGCGTTAACCGGTGGTCCTTTTCTTACAGGTTAAGGGTTCTGGGTTCTAGTCTCGCTGTGGACTGTAAAATAGAATTGTAAGAGTAGTTTAAATGGGTGTGTGAGTTGTTAAAAAATGGTAGGATTTGGATTGATTGATGTTATCAAATCTTGTAGCTTATGATGATTAAAGGTGATGAAAGATGTACATTGTTGGACCCTGTTGCATACCAAATTTGGATCAAATCTTTCTGCCTGGGACAACCATCAAAAATCATTTGCACCTCTGGATTTTCGACATTTTGCATTGGTGTGATTTCATGTATCAATAATACTTTTTGGATTCGATTAAGTCTTAATCTTCATCATTATTTTAAGTTAATGCCCACGTTATTTGGTTAGCGTGTTACTTTTGGTTCAGGGTGTTATAGGATAACAAGGTCAATATCGATTGATGTCAATCGAAAGGCATCATTTGACAACTTATGTCTCACGATATCGTTTTTCATGGTTACATTCTCGGAATCACATAAGCTATAATATAGAAATATACTTGTCAAAGAAAACCAAAACTAATTAGAAAAAAACACATAATCATTAAAATATGTGGTTAGACCTTCGGTATGATTGTGTGGAATGACTCCGTGGAAATGATGTGACACTGTGGTAGCGAGGAACACCACGCCCTTATGGTGTGGTCCACAAGCGTGAGACTTTTTTATGGTATTCTTTACAGGTGTGGAAGTTTATTTTTTTTTTGCATTCTAAAACACATATATTGTTTTTTTTTCTATTTTATCCTTATATATTGTATGTATTTTTAATAAAAATAAGTAATTATTGATTAAATACCTAAAATATTTTTTAAAATAATATTTATAGAAAAATGTAGCTTTTAAAGCCGTTGGTAAATGGTAACAAACAACTCATTTTTTAAAATTGAAATTTAATAACTTAGACCTTTTCTTCATGGGAATGGTTCGAATATATTCAACCATCATTTAGCTTTAAGGATATTCTTGATACGATAAAAAGAAGCTGGGATATGATCTCTTATTTTCTGTGCATTATCTTTATAACATATTTATTATATGATTTTCTTCCTTATTTCGCACTTAAAAACTTTAGAGACAAGTAAGAGTCTCGGGTGATCAGAAGAATGTAAGAATAAGGGATTAGAAGAATCCATAGGGACAACCACTGTGGGATCAGAAGTAGCAGGCATTGATTATAATGAGACTTTTTCTCCTGTCGTTAAAATGACTACTATTCGTAGTCTCATTGCTGTAGCCACCAAATGACATTGGGGTTTATACCAATTGGATGTCAGTAATGTTTTTTTTACATGGGGATCTTGACGAAGACATTTATATGCTTCCTCCTCCTGGAATGCCTTTATCCTCTCCTGATCATGTCCTTAAGTTCAAGAAGTCTCTTTACGGTTTGAAGCAAGCTTCAAGGCAGTGGTATGGCAAGCTTTCTGATGCTCTTAAGACCAAATGTTATATGCGGTCTCCCAATGATTATTCTTTATTCTCTAAGACGATGGAGGATTCTGTTGTTCATGTCGCTGTTATGTTGATGACATTCTTCTTTCTGGTAATAATGATCAAGAGATGTTTGCTTTGAAGACTTTATTACATTCCACGTTCCAGATCAAGGATATTGACACTCTCAACTACTTTCTTGGCATTGAGGTTCTCAAATCTCCTTCTGGTCTTATCATGACTCAACGCAAATTTGTGAAGGATTTGCTGACTGAGTTTCCTACAGACGATGTTTCTTATGTTTCGTCTCCTTTGCCTTTACATTTATAACTCAAGCTCAACGAAGCTCAAGTTCTTGATGATCCTTTGGCCTATCGTCCACTTATCGGTAAACTCAATTATCTCACTCATACTCGACCTGATCTTGCTATTGCGGTTCAGTTTCTCAGCAAGTTTATGAGTGATCCGTGTGTTCCTCATTGTGATGCTGCGTGGCATACTCTTCGGTATGTCAAAGGCACTTGTTCTAAAGGGTTATTCTTTAATGATAATCGTGATATGTCTTTGTCTGCTTATTGTGATTCTGATTGGGTAGCTTGCCCTAATACTAGGCGTTCTGTCGGTGGATATTTCATTTCTCTTGGGGGCAGTCCTATTTCTTAGAAATACAAGAATCAAGCTACTGTTTCTCTTAGTTTTGTTGAAGCTGAATATCGTTCTCTTCGCCGTGTTACACAGGAACTTGCTTGGTTGACTCGATTGTTTATGGAGTTTAGGCTTGATAATCTTACTCTTGTTCCTCTCAAATGTGACAGTCAGACGGCTATTCATATTGCTAAGAATCCAATTTTTCATGAGCGAACTAAGCATATCGAGTTGGATTATCATTTTGTCCGAGAAAAGCTTCAAGCCGGTTTGATTCTGCTTTCTCACACACGGACTTCTGATCAACTTGCTGATTTATTCACAAGGAGTTTGGCTGGTCAACCGCATTCAGATATCATTTCCAAGTTGGGGTTGTATACGCCTCTAACTTGAGGGGGGGGTGTTAGCGAACTTAGTTAAGTTCGCCTGTTACTATAGGTGCGAACTTAACTAAGTTCGCCTGGTTCAGCTTAGTTTGTTAGTTTTTTTGTTTTGTCTATAAATAGCTTCTTTGTAATATTATTCAATTTATCAATCAAATCATTTCAGTTTTACCCCCAATCATTTTCTCTCATTTCATTCTCTCGTTTATCATTATCGCTTGTGTCTAGCGATCATTCTCGATATCATAACAGAAGTTAGGTGGTGTCGTACATTTCAACACCTTCTAAGTTACAAAGTTTTATAAAAGAGACTATTTTAATTATTTATACAGTTTGAGTAGAATTGATATGTTAACAATTACACATGTAAATAATGCATATTTCCCCTCATTTTGATTGTTTTTTGTTACAAATCCTTTGGTTCGGACACTTATTTGTGTTTAATTTGAATATTGCAGCTCTCGGTGGGAACATGGTGATTTTTTGTGAAAAACTCAAGACTTAAAAAAATCCTCAAAAAATGAAAATTTCGGACATGGCCATGTCAAATTCTGACATGGCCATGTGAGCCAACGTTGCTGAGAACACAGCAAGATGCTGATCAGATGGTCCACATGGGCATGTCACTTTCGGACATGGCCATGTGCAAACGTAGATTTGCTTTTTATCTCCAATTCTCCCTCATTTGTAGGGTAATCCAACTTTTTACATCAAACCCTAGTTCTCCCAACCCATTTAGGCGATTTTGGGCAGATCTTGTAAGATTGAAGGCCAAGATTGAAGATCTAACACTTTCAAGAAAGATTTAACCTCACACAACCCACCTCTTCTCATTGTCTTGGTTTGATTACTAGATCTACTATGTTTTCATCCATGTTCTTGAGTTTGGTTGTGGATTTTGTAAGGCTTATGGGCTAAACATCTTGATTCACTTAGATTAGATGAAACTTAGCTAACTTTGATGATGTGTATTTGATTTTTGATGAGTCTATGTTGATGACTTTAACATGTTCTTGAATCTTCTTGAATGATTATGTGTGTTTGTTTGATTTGAGTATATATTCTATCTCGTGGGTATCTTGACCATATCATGTTGGAAAACCGTATGTGTTAAGATATTTATTCATGAATATATGTATGTGTATGTATTCATGGCATTTGACTAGGAATGGTGGATGGGGATTAGAATATATATGATTGTTGTTCAAATGTGCATCCTTGTGTGTATGCTTGGAAAGGCCGTTACACTCGTTGTGAATTCATCATGTCATTGTGTATGCGTTATTATAATTTGCTAGCGTGAATTTGTAGTTCATATATTCGTGATTTGATATTCACAAGTTGAAGAACTTCTTGATTATGTTTTCATTATGTGATTCGGGGTGGTTAATATGTGTTTATCGTATTAGCTTTCCAAAGAGTTATGGGACTAGAAGTCTTTAGCTGGATATTAGTTCATCTTTATATTCAACATAATGCCATCATTGGGTTTGCATAGAATGATTTTAGGTGGTTACTGTGTTAACATCGCTTTAACTTTTCGAAGAGTCATATGATTAGATAACCCTGACGAGAGTCTATTCTATTTCTGTATTACATGTGTATAAAATGATCTCATCATGAATCTGTATATGTTGTTATTATTTGGCTAAGTGGAATCGAAGTCTAAGTGAATATCCTCTCTTGCTTGTTTATCTGTCCCGCCTTCTATCTATCTTTTATGTTTATTTAGTTTAAAAACACAAAAATATCAAATCTTCTATTTTGATCGGCTAGACAGTGACAAAGGTTTATTATCGGGAGCTTGGAGAAGGCCCAGTTGCCGGCTACTTTCCTTAGTACGCTTACAGGCTGCTCCTTATATATAAATTTTAAAAAAAAATAATTTTTTTGCCCCTCGAAATGTTAGGCCCACTACGGATGTGTTACCCGCAGGCCCAATGGACCGGCCCTGCATTTACGTTAACATATAGTGGTGATTTTAGTCGACCATCGATTATTTTCAAATTTTATTTGTACTTCAGAGAAATATTAAAGTTAATAAAAGTTAGATAATTATTATTTAAACATAATATCTTTATCTTTTTACATTTTATTTGTATATGATGGATTACAAATATCTAACTTATTTATTCATATCTTAAATAATGGTGCCAACTAACACATGGTATACATATACTTTTTTTTTAACTTACTCACATACATGATAATCACTATGAAAAAGATAATTGAATATAAATGAAATTAATAAATTACATCAACTCCATCATTATACTTTGTATGGGCTTAAACAAGCTTCTCGGTTATGGTTTCATCATTTTCCCCAAGCTCTTCAAAGTTTCGGCTTTATCTAATTCAAAACTGAGCCCACTACTTACCAGAAATCGGGGAATACAATCATATACACTTTGATTTATGTTGATTACATCATCGTCACTGATAACAACACCACAACTACTGATAAACTCATAAAACAACTTAGCAATGCATTTGCAATGAAAGACCTTGGCGATCTTGACTACTTTCTGGGCGTTGAAATTGTTCACAAAGGTCGGGATATTCTAATGTCTCAACAAAAAATATATCTCCGAACTACTTCAACGAGCTGGTCTTTCATATTCCAAGCTAGTCTCTTCTCTGAAGAGCACTTAACAAATCTCTTGGGGACAACCCTTTGTTTTCTAAACTTGTCCGGTAGCGATAACTTATTGGTGCCCTCTATGTTACTCTCTCCAAGTTGGACATTACCTTTGTAGTCAACATAATGTGCCATATATGCATGCCACTTCAGATAATCACTGGTCTGCGGTCAAACGGAATTCTACGGTATCTAAGGGGCACCAATAGGCCATCCGTAGTGGTTTCACGCCCCTCCACGACAGCGCCACATCAACACAGGAGTTTTCACTAAGGTGCATAGTGGTTTCACGCCCCAAATTTAATTTTTAATCATTAACTAACAATTAACTAAATACCAATAAAATAAAATTAAAGTAATTAAAAAAGTACATTCATTAAAAAAAACTACATTAAAAAAAAACATTTATAAAAAAACTACAATCATAAAAATAAAAAAAACTACTCGTCATCATCCTCATCCTCATCCTCGTCATCATCCTCGTCGTTTATGTTTTGGCGTTCGTATATTTCTTTTTTTCGCCTCTCCGGTAGTTTACGAGCAGCTCCGGTAAGGTGATTGAAGTTCATACTTAGAAACTTGATATCTTGTAGCTGTTGTTTATCTTGTCTAAAAGAAAGTAGTTTTTCAAGATTCTCGTCTAATTTTTCAAAGCGGGTGTCCGGTGTTTGTGAAGAAGCAACCCGTTTACCTTTGTTTCTTTCAGGCGTACGAACCGGTTCTTTCGAAGCTTCAACTTCGTCATCGATATCATTTAGATTAATTCTTGAATTGATACAAGGCGAATAATGGCCGGTAGACGACGTTTTAGTTCGTTTAGACGACGAGGACATCAACGGGACTTGGCCCCACTTAGGAGAATTTCTAATAATCTCCCATGATTTATGGGAAGTAAAAGTCGAACCCACTACAGCTATGTACTCCTCACAAGCTTGTAGTATATATTGTGGTTACTTTGACCACTTTTACGATTGTTGTAGTGTTTGTTGTAAAAGTTGTTAAACTTAGTAAGCTTGCGGTTATAGTCCCGCCATTTACACGAGATCTTGTCCGGGTTCCGGTGTTCGCCCCTCCCCATTGCCTTGTGAAATTCCGCACGAACACGCAACCAAAAATCATTCCCTGTTTGATTATTTCCTAAACAAAAAATATTAGTACAAATTTTATTTAAAATAACATATCAATTTATAAAAAAAATTAAACGCCTAACCAATTTTTGGGTCCTCCGACACGTCTACCCAAGCTTTAGTCAAAACAAATTCTTCTTTCGGCGTCCACCTTTCAACAACACGAGTCGGTTCTTTGGTTGTATCGATGGTTGTTTCTTTCTATGTGAACGTTTCTTCGGTTTAGTAGACGACTGTGTCTCTGGGATGGTAAATTCTTGTGTTTCGTAGACACAGTTGGTTGAAAGTTAGACTGTTGGTTGTGGTCAGCGATGGGGGGCGCAAGAGGGTGGGCGCGAGCCACCGTGGTGGCGAACACCGCAAGGGTGTGGCGTGGCTGGGGGCGCTATTCGGCGCTAGGGGGTGGGCGTGGGTGGGCTAGCGGGAGAAGAGGGTGGGCGTGGCTGGGGAAGGAACAAAAAAAGTGTTTTTGGATAAAGCCCCCGCTCACCTGCACCACAACACCCTCAAGTGCTTCAGCAGGGGCTTTATCCATTGCTTAGTCAGCATCCAGTCAGCGCCACATGGCGTGATATTAGAGGATGAATCCACCCTCAATAAAGCCTCACAACCATCAGTCTTAGCATTTGTTGAAAGTTAAATTCACAAGGAATTTGTTGAAAAATGTTTGGTTCTGGTGACGTACTCGGAACGTAAACATCTTCAACATTTGGATTGAAAAGGTTGCTCGGGTCGTTGAAAGGGTTGTTACGAAGGTTTGAAAAATATGAATTATTTGGGTTCCAAGGATTCATTGTGATGTTTGAATAAAAAAATTAGAAGTTGGTTTGATGATTTAGTGAGTAAAAATGATTGGTATTTATATTAGATTTTAGGTTAAATTATATTTATTTTTTTAAATGGTAATTTTCTTTTTTAAACGGTAATATTACCGTTGGAATGGTGAGAGTGGGTTGGTGAGTGTGATAGTGCCCGCGAAATGCCCCCGCCGCCCCCTCCTTCACGCCTAGGGGTGCGGTGTTCCTGGGCGTGAAAGGCTTAGGTGGCTCACGCCAACCCTCTTCACGCCACCACTACGGATGGAATTAATCATGGTCTACTAATTTGCCACATCTCTGGTGTAAGGCCCCAAAACCGGGAACCTCACAGTCGGTAACATTAAACCATACAAGTCCAAGAAAGACTTCGAATGACAAAGTAAACATCTCAGCGGAAATAGACTTTTAAATCCTAAAACACGCGGTATGAAAACCAAACATATAGTCTAGTAAAATATTTACACATCAAAGAAAAGGAAATGCTAGTGTTTGGGTGCAGATAGCTTCATTGTTATGCTAAGAGTTTCAAGCAATCATTCAAACCTGCACTCAATCAAATATACATGAAAAAATCTGCTAGGTTGAGTAAAGGAGGGTGTTTGGGAGTGTGGTGGGAAAGTGTTTATTGACTTATTGACTTTTTTAAAAAGCCGATAAAGTAAAAAAATTAGCATTTTTTTTTCTGAAAAGCTAATAAGTCAATAAGTCATTCTCAAAAGCCAAGAAATCCTGACTTTTAAAAATGACTTATTGACTTTTTAGCTTTTTGAAAAACCCAATAAGTCAATAAGCACTTTCCAAAAGCACTCCCAAACACCCCCTAAGTTCGGGTTTAATTTAAACGAATCTTGTGAAAATAAGTCTTTCTGGAAGAACCTCATCAATCACGTCGTACATATAACATAGTTAATTCACAAGGTCTTGGTGGTCTAAGAGCCAAATAATCCAAGGAACATGGCTAATACAATTGCAGAATTAACGTGGCTCAAAACTCTCATTTAAAAACTTGGGATAGACACAAAATCTACTCTCACTCTCTGATGTGGTAATCTGGGTGCAACATATCTTGTAGCTAATCCAGCCTTTCATGCTCGAACAAAGCACGTTGAAAGTGATTTTCACTTTGTTTGCGAAAAAGTAGCACAAAGAAAACTATGTGTACAGTTTATATCGACTGATAATCATATTGGAGACATTATCACAAAGTCGTCGGCTCAAAGATTCATGCTCTTAACTCCAAGCTACAGGTCGCTCCATGCCTTTAGCTTACTGGGGAATATTAGATCATGCTTTAATTAATGATAGTAGAATGTAGTATTATGTAAATAGGTTATCAAATATAACCCTTTTATAACCCTATTCTAATTACAATCATCGATACAATTACATTTACACTCATAAGGTTAATCTAGATGCATCATGCATCAACAATTTTCACATACTAACCATTAAATAAAGAGAGAAAGTTAAAACAATATTTGTAATATAATATTAATTTAATACACACAAGCTTTGCATGAAGTGAACATAAAATTGGGCTTCATCGTTAAACTCAAACCACTAAAATACCATTAAAAACACTATACATACTTTACCGTATAAACACGCTTAAAAAGATGCATGTAAAATTGTATTTTGTAAATAATTTAGTCTCGCAAAAATCCCAACAAGTGGTGCCGTGTTATATGTACATGCTTCTGTTTGCATGTAATTTCCTCTTTGATCAAAAAACTCATCGTTGTGATCGGGTCCACCCACCAAGGCCCCAACCACAATATTTGGGTTCGGGTCCTTCGACCCATACCAATTGTCATAACCTTGAGTGCACCCAATGAACCCCTTGTTCTCCCTATAGGACACAATTGATGCACCTCTATGGTGAACCCTTGTAGGGAACCTTGGTCCAAAGCCCACTAGATAACTCATATTCATTGGGTTTGCGCCTAAAATATAATCCACTTGGGATTTTAAAAATTGAAGAAGCTCTTGAGGGGTTACATCTCCTCCATGACATTTGAGCTTCCTATGTTTAGATTTATGGAGTAAATCAGAGTATATCATTGTCAAAAATGACCCTGAAGAAACGTATTGCATGTTGTTCCATTGTCTAATGTATATTAGCCCGCCGCGGGTAAAACCGGCATTGTTCTTGGTACCGTTGTTTTTGTTTAGACATGAACAAATGTAGTACTCGGCTTTTGATTGGTATTGTTGTAGAATGCTTTTGTGCTTCATATGTTTTTCGTCGGTAAGCAACTGCATAAAAAGGACAATTCATTTGTCAAAAAACGTTTTCGCACTAAAAAAAGGGTATAAATTTATATAAACTTAAACTAAAGATCAAACCTTTAAAACAAAAATATATTTTTTTAAATGTCTCTCATTATAACATGAAAATCACACATCAATCATGGAGGAAACAAAAAGAAAGTGATCATTCCCACTAAGACTATATGGCATATGGGTTTGTCCATTAAAGGGTCCACTCTCACTTCAATCAAATTATTATATGGTTTTAGTCGGTTATTTCAAAACTATTTAATTCTTTTAATAGTTACTATAAAACACGTAAACTCGACCCGTTTGGTTAAATCATCTACCGTTGATGTTGTTGGTTCTGTTACAAGTTAATGAATGTGACACAGACAAAACTAAAGTAAAATCGATCAAAACCAATTAAAAAGCCACTCTCGTTACTAATAGGCCGGTTGTGTAGACTACAACAACCGGCTGCTGGTGAACACTCCAAGCGGTTCAAATGCCGGTTTACATTGTATAAAACCTTTGGAGGCCTAAAATTTTAATTTATGAACCCACCACTCATATTTGAATAATATTCTATTTATAGCTAAACATAATCTGAAGATAAAAATCAAACTCATCTTACTTTTAAGAAAATAGCTTTATAATGTTGAGCTTTGACTAATGTGATTCATCTATGATGAGATGTTAAGATTTTTGTAGGCACATTATAGGTTCTTAAAAAGTTATAATGTTTGATTTAATATGTAATTTAATAAGATGCTTAATTATTATTAGTTTAATGAGTGGATTGTTCTTTAATATAAACAATTAAAAAATAAAATAATTTAAAAAACTTGAAATAAAAAATGTGATATCGAATATTTAAAAAAACTATATGTTTTGATTCAATTCAAATATCTTTTGGTACGTTATTGAAGAGATGATAATGTGTAACATATAACAGATGTCACGCTCAGATCATCCTACATCACTAGTAGCAACGTTCAGATAATCACATGCTGCTAGTGACATTCGGGTAACTTATAATTTTACAAGTGTTTCACTTTATATAGCATACTATCTTAAAATCTTCTACAGGTTAAATAAATAAAATATTATATACTTAAAAAAAAATTTATATTTTTAAAAACCCGTGACAAAAGTTGAATAAATCGGTATATTACATCGGTTGAACTATTTATAATTAAATAATAAGTATCCGTAATTAGCTGTATATTAAAAATCTAAAAATAGTTTTTTTTTAATATGATTATTGAATATGAGAGAGGGAGAGTCATGAAAAAAATAATACAAATGAACCAGAAAGTGACACGTGTCCATATAATTTTATTTGTTAATATAAAGATTATTATTCGATATTATTATTTAATAAGAGAAAGAAACAGAAAAATTAATATTTAATAGGAGAGAGAGATGGGAAAATAAACATGAGGGGTAACCAGAGAGTGACATGTGTCCTCCATGATTTTTCTTTATTATATAGTATAGATTCTTTTGTATTGATTTACACACGTATTAAATACTTAATATAAATATAATTATGGATACTTATTATTTAATTATTGATAGTTATTGTATCATTAACTAAATTAATTTAGTATGAATTAACAATGATTAATTACAAAAAAAAATGAATACCCAATAAAAAAATGTTTTAAAATTTAACTTAACAAAATTTATGTATCTCACGTCAAAGTATTTTTTTTAAAACATATTTTGACAAGTGTATGTGTCAACATATTACATTAAATTTTATTCAACTCGTGTAATACACGGCTTTTTCAAGATATATTTTCTTTATTACTAAATATATAACATTACATTTATTCAACACGTGTAATACACAAGATTCTAACGTAATAATAGATTAAATACAAATGTGAATTTTAGATTACCACATTAAGTATTAATAATCTATCTTATATTATAATACATTTGATGATGATGGGGTTATCTTTTTAAGTTAATTTTTAAGAGTTTAATGGAGTAAAATTGTCTTTTCTTAATTATGTGATTAAATTAAAAAAAAATATAATCTAATTATAAACAATCATTTTTCTATGTAACTAAATTCTCATAATCGTTTTTATTTTATATATTTTATTTTATATAATTTATTTTATAAACTTTTATTGAACCTACAAATCTATATTACACTTCAGCAATTAATTGTTCAAGGCTTTATTAGTGTATATGTTAGTGTGTTGTGTTCCCCGCCACATCGCACATGCACCCCTCTAATCTATACTATCTAATAAATAAAGGTTTTTCATGTCACATGTCGCATTCATATCCACTCTCATCATTTTTTCGCGCATCTCTCTTCTATTAAATACATTTCCATATTTTAATATTAATAATATATTTAAAAAAATACTAATTTTACTAATAAAACATATTTATTTAAATTATCATTTTGAAATCTAATTATTTAACTTTTATTTTCAATCAAGTAGTAAATGAAAGTCAAATTATATTAAATAGTAATTAACGCATTTTCAAAACTCAATTATATATTAATTTTTACATATTTTGAATTTGTTTTTTATCCTTAGTATATGTATACATTTTTACATCTGTAAAAAATATATATAAAGATTTAAGAATTATACAAATGATATTTTTCACCCCGTGTGTAATACACGGGGTCTAAGCTAGTATATTATATAAATAAAAGTATTTATAAAAACATATGACTATTACGTATTATTAAGTTGTACTCTTTCTGTTTTTCTTTGAAGAGCAAATTCACACACCATTTTATTTAATATAAGACTTGAACTCTTAACTTTTTTGGAAAAAGACACATTTTTGTTAACATCTTGATACTATTGGGCTACAAACCATTTGATTTTTTTGGAAAGTAGACACCATGATCCTTTAGAAAGATAGATGTTATCTAAATCAGGTCCAACTACCCCCACCAATCCGGATCGAACCCCCAATGCAGGAGGAAACCCACAACTGAGAAAACCTCCTGGCTTAACCTAAATAACTGCTTCAGATAAGACTCGAATCCAAAACCTCTATTATAAAAAATCTTGAGGCTACCATTATACTAAATGACCATCGCATACAACATTCGGTAGTAGTCTTTATTTGAGCGAAGATTTTTAATGATGAAAAAGGTGTGTGGAAATGTAAAAGAATGCATGGTAGATAGGAGAATAAAGAGGTGAAGCAAGAATACCACATCTCTTTGACATTTGTCAAACACAAAAGCATCAACCCCATGTGCCCATGGGCCATGACCCTTCAAAATAATTAACCCACATATGACATATCTACTACTGTTGCCCTCCTAATAAATGAGTTGCATTCCATCATTTTATACCGAATTTCTAATCACGTTGGCTTCACGGGTTAAAATTCAATAAAACAATACATTTAAAACCATGTACCATGGACCAGACTCATATAACCCGCTAATCTAAACGGGTCAAACACGCTGATAGGTTACAATCACGTTATAAAAGAGTTAAACGGAACACAAAGGGATTGAAGTTATCATTTCTAGAGTTCTCTATTAAAATTTATTCAATCAACCATAATCATATTTACATCATATCTCATTAAAATTCAATCCCACAATGAGTATCCATTAAGTTAATCGTAATAAATCTTTTAAAGTAAGTGTTTATATAACCATGAACAAGAAATTTTAACTGCAAATGTCACAAGTGAAAAAAATCTATACTTGTTTTATGTTTCCACTGACGACAATTCAAAAATAGAGTTAATTACAGTTTTCTTCGGTGAAAATCTTGGTTTCAGTCCCTATACCTTATTTTTTTAATCTATGGATATTTTGATTATTTTTAATAAATTTAACATAGTTAATTGTCCTCTATTACATGGACCAATTATGTTACGTTTATACATGATTTGAAGACTGACAGTATAATTTTAAAAAATTAAGAACTCAATTTAAAATTTAAACATACCACATAAACCATCGACGTACTTAACTCAAATAAAAAACATAAAACTTTTACCGGACCGATTACCCTTTTTATTCCACCAATATTGTTTTAACATTTTTAAGCAGTTTTAAATTATTGTTGTCATTTCAATCAAAAAAATTGACTATGGCTACACCCATTAAAAACATGCTGATTTCGCGTGGGGTGGGGGACTCACGACCCGACCCAACTCGTAGGGGCGGAATTACCTTATGCCGAGGGGTACTTATCGGTATCCCTCAACTTTCGACGCGTAGTGAATTTTTTTCTTTACCGTTTTATGTTTACCGATACCCTTAAACGAAATTTTTGATGCCCCTGAATTGTTTTTCCCGGATCCGTCACTGGCGGCTCGTTAAAATAAAAAATAAAAATGAGCAAAAAGTGGTGTGTGTGACGAGTGCGAGTGGGTGGATGTAAATTAGAGAACGTACCTGAGACACAAGCAGTTGAACACCGGCGTATTTAACATCCCAGCTGAATTCGGTGATGGACCACCCAACGCCACCGAATAAATCGGCATTATCGATGACATAACTCAAGTAACGGTGGTTGTCGGTGGCTTTGTACAACCATATCGCCGCCCACAGCAGTTCGTCCTTGTACCCACTCACTGATGTGTAGTAATTCTTTACCACTCCAATACTTGCATCGTATTTCCCTCTAAATTTATCCCCAAATTCAAATAACTACAAAAAAAAATACACAAAATCCAATGTTTTAAAAACCAGTTTAAACCGGCCGGTAATACCGGGTCTCGGCCACTAGCCCGGTAAGTTTGAGCCCGGTAAATTGGAAAACCGGTATGTTAGTTGAACCGCCGGTATTACCGGTAATACCGAGTTATACCGTTGTACCGGTTTTAGTTACAAGTAAAATTTTATGTTTATACTTAAAAAAAAAATTGTTTGTCGGGATAAACACAAAATCACAAACAGAATGCTTGTTGATCAATTACATTACTTACAACCCAGATTAGAAAAAAAATCAATTGATATGCTCATCTTCAAAATATAGCGGCCCATGTAATAACTATTTAACCATCATCCTTCTGCTTGTCGTTAAAAACATTTAAGCGATAAAACTTCTTATTTAATATTGTAGGGAATGAAAATAGTTATGCTCTTGTTGATGAGGATGACGATAATGATGAATTTTTATCTTTTAAGCAATCATGAAATTAATACATTCAACACTCCAATGACATAAAATAATTATGCACTTTTATTTTAAAAAACTTTATTGAAAAATTGAGTGATTTTGGATTAACTTTTATCATAGAATCATGTATTTTTGGATTATTTTTTGACTTAGAGTTGTATTTTTATGAAAATTATAGGTTTACTAGTCAACCCAGTTGAACCACCTGGTACAACCCGATACAACCAGTTGAACCATTTCGAAGCCTAATCCGGTAAAATTTAAAAACCGGTTTTTAAACATTGACAAAATCAAAATTTTAATGTTGATACAGAAATTTTATTTATATTGATAATAACAATAAACTTAAAAAACTTTAACAGATATTTTAAATACAAAGTAGACAACGTAAAAATTAAATTTTAATTTTGGGTTAATGTCGTTAAAAAAACTATGTTTTCTTATTTTATAAAAAAAGTCATTTATTAAGACAATTTTGCTATATTAAAGTGAATGAATGAATTTATTTAAACTGTATGTATTTATGAAATTAAAAATAAAAACCAGCTGCTTGCACATTCTTACACATATAAAAGCTTGAACAAATTACAAATTACGTCTTTTAAGTATTGACTAAATTTCAGAATCCGTCCTTTAACTAAGTAAATTACAGAAAACATCTTTTTTGTTTAAAAAACATTGTACGTTACGTCATTTATACTAACAGACGTTAAATTTCACCGCTAAGTTTTTTAATGTGTTAATCTTATAATTTAGCATAAAAAAATTATTTCTAATAATTTCAAATTAATTAGTTTATATTACTTGTGTCATGAAATCTCTAGGTTTTCCGGTTCAAGTGGTAATTTAAATTATCAAATGCATTACTTCAATTAAAACCTTTGTTGCAGTGATATGTTTTTTATAAATTATTTATAAAAAAAAAGAATAATATTTTATGTAGCTAAAATTTATTTGAAAATACCTGTTGAGCATGATGCAATAACAAATGCGAGTAATGTGGGTTTGTTTTTCTGAACACAATGGACGCCGCGGCCATGGCGGCAGCGGTTTCTCCGGCGAGATCCGAGCCGGGATTGTTCTCGTCGATTTTGTACGCTTGTCTTGACGTCGTCATGTCCTCTGGCCGCTGCCAGCAGTAGTGATCGGTGTACCCGTCACCCACCTGTCACGTTATCAATCACAACTTAACAACCATAAGATTACACCATTAACAACTTGTACATTACAAACCGTAACAGCTTGAGTTTTTTCCCTTAACATCAATTATTAGATTTTATATGATAAATACATCAAAACCCAATTTTCGAAACCGATGGACGACGAACCGGTCGCCCTAAAGGTCCATTTGCACGGCAGACCCTTTAAGGGTGCGGAATGTGCGGCCGCATAGGGCCCAGTTTTTCATTGGCCCAAAATTTTTATTATAAGGACTTCAATATCGACCGAAGAAAAAAAAAACCAATCTTCGTTTTAATGATTCTTTTTTGTATATAACTTTACATTTAGGTGTCCATTTTTTCAAGTTGCACAGACACCCGAAAACTCACGGAAGACACTGTACATTGGTTGGGCTAGGTCTAATAATTGGATGACGTCATAAATAATATAAATATTAAAACGATTTATATAGATACAAAATATAAAAATATTTTATGTTTTGATATAAATTTGTAATTTTAATGATATATAAATACTTAATAAATAAAATATGTAATTTGTAATGCTGTTAATAAAAAATTGAGATTTTAAATAAAAAAATTTGAAATCCGGTCGACCAACCAGTTTGGTTCACCTGTCAGATCGGTAATCAACCTGTTCAAACAAAAACGGTTCAAATAGGCATAATCGGACCGTCTCTATGACCCGTCAATCCAGTTCGATTCTAAAAAAACAGCACCGGATTTAAACCCTCAAACTTTTTAGTTCTGAGATACACTGTGATACGTTTTAGTTACCTCGGCCCATAACACATTGGGACTGGTGTGAGCTTTGATGAAATAATCAGTTCCCCACTTTATGGTCTCAACAGCGTGCTCCGACTCTCCGGCGCCGGCAATGTACTCGCCGTATTCAATAATACCCCACGACAGCATTGTGACGGTGAACGCCATAGGTAAACCGAACTTCACATGATCTCCGGCGTCGTAATAACCGCCGACCAAGTCCACCTGTCACCGGAAAATCAACAAAATAAATAAATAAAATCAAAAGCAAACGAAACGAAACGTACGCCTTGCTCAAGGCCGTCGGTGAGGCCGGAATTGTCTCGCCAGGTGACACGTTGGTTGTACGGAATACGGCCGGAGCGTTGAGCTTCGAAGTAAATCAACGATTTGGTGAGGGCGTCGGCGTAATTATGGGATCTGGTGGGGGCAATAATGGAGAAGAGAGATAGAAAGAAGCAGCAATGGTGTGGAATTGAGAATGGTGTCTTCTTATTCTTCATCATTGTCGTCTTCTCCATTAATAGTTAAAGAAGATAAAAAATGAAAATCAGAGATGATGATTCTTCTTCTTCCTCCTAAAGAGATTTTAGGAGTGAAGAAGGGATGTGAGAGAATCAGGAGTCTGTGTCTAGTGGTTCTCATTTTATAAAGTGCCAAAAAGATAAAAATTTCATGACAGAAATAAAGATGGTCTCAAATAATGTTACCGAATTGTTTTTCAAAATTTTATTTTACGGTTTTTAACTATAATATATATATATATATATATATATATATATATATATATATGTTGTGCAAGATCTACATTGTTCATATAAATTTTTGAATAATTATTATTTGAGTCTCTAACGTATCTCTATTTTAACTAGTTGAGTTTTTTTTTAAAATCATCTCTCTCAACCATGACTTTTCATTTTTGAATTCATTTGAGTCCAATTGTCTAACGCCGTTACATTTAACAGTTAATTTTTTTCTTAAAATGACCAAAATACATTCAAGGACTTAAATGGTTAAAAACATATTCTACCCTTTCTCTTCTCATCTCCACCACCACCATAAATACCAAGAGGGGATTTTGGTCATTTCAGGAAAAAAAAAATTAACTGTTAAATCTAACAACGTTAGCCATTCGGACTCAAATGAAGTAAAAAATGAAAAGTCAGGATTCAGAGCGACGATTTTAAACATGAGGTTACATAAATAGCAAAAACACAAAACATTCAATTACTCAAATCAATATTCATATTATAAAAAATAATCTAATATTCTAATAAATAATCTAGATGATAATCAAATAATAAAGTAAAGTTTAAAGAAATGGTTAAAAAAACTTAATTTCCATTCAAGTCGAAAGTCACTTGTTTATATTCACCTTCATTAAATCGTGTTAGATGGTGGGGGGTGGGTTGTTATGACAAGGGGGCTTGATATCCGGGTGATCCCTTCGAACGAGTGTGTTACATAAACTGAAAGGAACAAGACAAAAAAAAGAAAGACTCAAAACAAGACTTAACCTAAACACATAAGTAGCAAATAAGACAAGAACACAATTTACACTCAACTAAAAAGAGAAAATCAAACAAAGAACTAATCCAAGCTAATTTTGCTGTTGCCAAGTGTTCCCGGCAAAAACGTCAAAAACTTGATGTTGCCCAAACGGTCTAAAAAACTATAATAAAACATAATCTAAACATCTAAGTAATACTATGGAAAACCTATGAACTAGACCGCACTAACAGGCAAATGTACCTATCGAATGTAGCTAAGCTTAACGGTAAACCGAATATCGAACCTGACACTGAATAACTAAACTAGATGACATTGAGACGGGATTAGGTAGAGTTGTAGCTTCTAAGTGTGAGACCCCTAGATTGATTGATAAGTTGTATAAATGTGATAATTAAAACACAAACGGGGGCTTGATAGTTGGTGATTGAGTTTAATCGGACAGAAATACTGATTGTTTCTTTTTAACGCATGAGTATATTTGTGCTAATTAATTATAAGATTGTCAGGCTTGTTTTCCAGTTATGATTCCAATGTAGACTTTTTCGGGGACGAAAAAAGGTTAAGTATGGAGATGTTTGATGTGTTGCAAAGAATACATCCTTTATCCTATTGTATTCGTGCGTTTTTAGATATTTTTATATTTGTTTTAGTTTGTATTTGAGTCTATGTTGTGTATTCAGGTGCTCGTGTGAAATATAAATTCGTATGATGAAGGAGTCGAGCATGAGAACAAGTCCCAAGAAAATGAAGCAAAAAGATGGACTTTTGATCCTTCACGGTACGCGAAGAGGGCCCAAGAAAGCCTCGCGCCACGCGAGAGATCCTAATCCGGGCCCCAACTATTTTGGCCTTCGCGGTACACGAAGAGCTGAGATGCTTATGGCGTAGTACGTGAGGAGTAGGAATTCCGTGAAAAGCCCTAAATTGATATTTATAGAATTGTAATCCCATTATGCAAGAGAGTTCGAATACCAGCCGTCGGAAAAGGTGCCTTGGGCGATTTTGAGAGTATGAGGAGGAATTGGAGCTAAAGTTTGGAGCTTTTGGATCCGGGTTTGTTAGACATAGCTTACTCGGTTTTCAATTCTCTTTCGGTTGTCTTTGATTTCTATAACTGATACCATGATTCTGTCTATTACTTTTGTTTTGATGTGTTGGTCCATGTTTCTTGGCAAAACACTTAGTTGCTACCTAGGTTTGTGATGAATACTTATTAAAGTTTAGATTTTTATTCGGTTGATGGATTCGTTTGATGGTTGATGATATTGTAATGAGTTTAGTGCAATGGTTATGACGTTTATGCATGCTTTAATCTGATTTAATGTTGATTATTATCCCCCATTGTTCTTGCTGAATGTCTTTCAGTTATAGATGCATGTTTAGGTTACTTGCTTAATTGTTTGGGACTATGGTGGTATTGCTAGACGTAGTGATCCATAGTGGTAGTAGTTGGTGCTTCATTAGATTGAGTGTTCTTCCTGTCTCGATACCCAAAAGGTGAGATGTAGTCAGTTAGTCTTTTGTATTAGTATTCTGAGTGTAAACTGTCTGAGAGGAAGTTGCTTTAGGTTCTTAGTATTTGTTGCTAGTCTGTCTCATAGCGTGTTGTTATGAGATTACCCAGTGCATTCCTTAGATGTACTGTGACAGTGTGGGTACTTTATTGTTATTGGAGAGACTAAAAGGTAATCCTACATCTGGTGAATGTATTACATCTTTAGAGTTTCCTTTTGGTGACACTCTGAGAGTGATTAGGGATCCACTAGATTGTCTAGAGCTGTTATCCTTAGAAGCCCAGATCCATCATAGTTTCTGTAAAACCGGTAGAAGTCTGAGTCTTGCAAGTAGGATTCCGACCAAGGTAGTGTTTTCTCTATCTTGATATTTTCCCGAGTCCTTTCCGTGATAGTTAGTTATCGTTCATCTGGTTCTCATTTACTCTTCATTAGTATTTAACAAGAAACATGCAAAATAATTTTTTTCCAAGCTGACCTGGGCGTTGCCCTTGGACCTCACTAGGGGCTGCCAGGGGCGTTACCTCTTGGACCCCACTAAGTGTAATGTCCCGGATTTTCCGATGTACCTTTTCCCTAAACGCTTACCGTGTTATTTTAAACTTTAATTCTTATTTTCTTAAATAGTAATTTTTTTATTTAATATGAATCTAAGGAAAACATTCATATATGTATATATATATATGTATGTTTATTATATTTTATCTTTATTAAACAAGATATTATTAAAATTCTTAAAACATATAAGTTTATAATTATATAAATAATTTATAAGCTTATTTCTAAAACCTTTAAACTTACAAATCATAAATCCTAGAAATTATTTCATAAAATAATAAAGGAAATAAAAACTTATAAAACTTACTTAGTTTTTATAAAAATAAAACATAATTTTTTTTATAAAAAGTCCGAGGACCAAAACTGGTTTTAAAACTAAAACTATACTTTTAACCTAAAAAGTTAAACTTCAGAAACATCAGGGACCTGTTCTGCCATAAGCTTAAACTCCCAAGATCCAAACCAGTCAAGGGTTCGAAACCCGCAGACCCCGGTTCCGACCCCTTTTCCTCCGAAAACGCGAATCCCGTCCGGATTCGATGAACCTCGGGTTCATCTCGCGCATGCGACCCCTCCCCAAGGTGCTATGATGGTTGATTTCGACCGAGGCAAAGCGTGATATCGGGATTTATTCCAATCGGCTCAACCACCATCCTCCAACCCGTTCACGCACTTAATGCCCAAATCGGCTATAAATACCGCACTCGACACACCAGAAGCATCACCCCTCAACTCTCAAAACTCTCAATTTGGTCATTCAACACCTACACCGAGCATTTGAATCTAGTGACAGTCGACTTCGGCCTTCAAGCCGTTCTCCTCCGATTCGAAACCGATTAAGGTAATTCTTGAGTCCAATCATCTCGTTTCCATTCTAGCATCGTTTGCCCTCTGTCAATTATCCCAGACAGAGGGATTAACAGGTCGAATTCGGAGAGTTTAGAAACTAGGGTTCATAAGGGGAAGGGGGGCGGTTGAGGATTGTAATTATAAATTTGTTTTTCCATGCTTGAAGGTAACGAGCCCGTAGTCGGGATGGTCTGCGTGTCTGTGTATCGGCGACCCGGTCAGTGACCCGGGTTCGAGCCGGGTTTTGCCCATTTTAATTGTTTTAGTTTTTAAAAAACAGTTTTAAACCCTTAATAAATTTTATAAATTCTGAGATATTTTTATAAACTTAAAAACGATTTTTATTTACACTTTTATATTCTGAAATATTTTTAATTAAATAAAACTTAATCAAACTTATAATAATTAATTCTTAAAAATAGTTTTAAATGCCAAAAATTATAAAAAAAAATACATGTGACACCTTATAAAACTTGTATAAACTCAGAAACTTTAGGTTGTGTTTATTTCCTGAAATAATACAACTTATTTGGTTTTTTTTTTTAAAAAGAAATGATTTATCCTTAATGACTATATATACTTTAAATAAATTCTATAAATCTTAAATCACTAGTTAGTCTTTAAATACTATGTATTTAATAATTATTTTACTCTTAAAATAATTATTAACTTTAATTCTTAACTTAAATAATTTTTTCTAAAACTACAAACTTATTAAGCTATTGAGATCCAAGTCTTACATTCAAAACCTTCCTTTTAAAACTAAATTTAAACTTTATAAACTCAATCAATCCCATCTCATATATGGAACCCTAGTCAAATCTTGAATCCTAGATCCTTTGTCTTAGACTTTTTATTTGAAACTTTAGACTTATAATCCTAGGCTTATTGTGAGGATACTCTCCCTCTCCAAGTCTTACAAACACTAACTCTTGTCGGATACTCTTTCATCAAATACAAGTGAGTATACTTAGCCCCCTTTTTCCTTTCTATACTTTTGGGGTGAAACATGTTCAAAAACATTAAACTTATGCAATTCTTGTACAACTATGATTAGATGCTTATTCTTATGTTAAATTTGAGACTTGTATGCTTAGATTAAACTTAAAACTAGCACATTCATTAACTTTGATCAAGCCTATAGTAACAATGATAGATCTATTGCATTTGACCAATCCACCTTGATTGATTGACCCCTTCGGGGGGGAGGGGGGGGGGGGAGCTCTTGGTGATTGTTACTGAATTAAACTTTAAACTTGAGACTTATAAGGGTAACCTGCGGGTTATGCCTAAACTTGGTTGGAGGGTTGAAGTGCACAATGTTTAAGATACTTGTTCTCATACTTACATTATAGAATGCATATATCATAGTGAATTGTAATTCTTTCCAAATACTTGTTAAACTGCGTCAAAACCTTTGTATCTTACCAACTATTTTGTAGTTGACAGATTCTTTCACATGTTTCAGGTTCTACATCATGAGACTTGTTTGTGATCACATAGGACGCTTTGGACCTAGACTACTTATTAAATAAATGTTGTATACTTGTTATTTCCTTTGTATTGAACCTTTGAATCTATCTATTAATGAAATATTGAAACTTTAATAGTCAACCTTGTGCTATTGAACAACCGCGTCCGCCCCGACGTATAATCCGCCGTCGGTTGGGGTGTGACAGATTGGTATCAGAGCCTTGGTTATAGGGAATTAGGTTATTAGACACATGACCTAGACTATAACTTAGGAGACCCAAACATGAGTTATCTCATGTCCTTTACTAGGAACTTTTCTCCTCATTCTATCCTTAATTCTTATACGTGAACGCTTGGAAATTCTACGATTCTACTTACCTACGTGCTACAAGAGTCTACTACATCGAGGACACGTCCTTAGGCTTAAGGTCTAAGCCACCACTAAACTCTCGTCAAGAATATTTAAGTTCTAGATAATGTGTGAGAACTTGTGCGGACCGGAATGGTGGATACCTGTATTCTGGGAAATTCTGTCAAGGAAAGCATTTCGTATAAATCCAAATCAACCGTTGGACCCGTATGCTTTCCTGGGAATTCTTGGGATGAGTGTCCACTTTTAGGAATGCATGACTTCTCTAAACATTAGTGAGCTTAGATCCCTCTTGATATGTCAAAGTACTCACTTAGTGATGTGCACTAAATGAGTACCATCTCAAATACTTTACGCTTCATAAATTCACGACTCGAAAACTTTCCTCTATAACCTTTATTCTTAAGTCCCGTCTTGTCACATGACATCATGCTTACTCGTCATGACCTAAAGGAGTTACCTTTAAGAAGAAATTCTTACAAGACTATACTTAAAGACTATATACATAAACTTATATTTATACAGATACTACCCAATAAGCTTCATGATCGTTGTAATACAACCCTTAAAACTATGTATTACCCTACAAATTCTTCTATAAAGCTTCATTATTTTATAAATATGACACCTAAGAGGTAACCCTTGTATTTTTACCTTACCTCCTTAGCACTTAACCAAGTTTCATTTGATAACTAACTCAGAAACTTTTGTTACACTTTTATACATCTCAAAACTTTCATATGTCCTTAAACTTCATGATCCTTGTAATACCATCACATTTAAAACCATGTATTATCCTACAAGTCCTTTTACAAACTTCATTACTTTATAAACTTGACACCTAAGGAGAACTCTTGTGTTTTCATTTTATCACTCACAACTTCATTTGATGATTTACTCAAACTTTGTTTCACTTTATTACATCCCGAAACTTTCATACGTCTTTAAAACTTACACATCACCGTTTCTTGTAAAACAAGACTTAACGTCTTTTAAATCTAAAGTACATTAACGAAGGGATTAATAACCTGATCGTTTTCCCCGCAAGAGAAGAAGCCTACCATGGAATAGACAAGTTCCACGTTTAAAGACTCTAAGCCCACAATGAACCTCGACATAGTACCATAAACCCAAACACCGGTGACAACAACTGAGAGAAGTTGTAGGCCCATGAGGAAGTTCTGGCTAGGGAAATAGGGTACTTAAGTGAGTCCTGGTGACCACTCCTTCTTTCGGGAATCCTCCTCGTTAGCCCATCAACCTCCAATAAAAAAAACTATTTTTGAAAGTAATACTGTGATAACTCAGTATTATGAATAAAAACCTTTTGAACATATTAAATCAACTTAGTTACACACTTTAATTTTCCGTTTAAATTGTATTATGTAAGGGCTAGAAGTCCCAATTTGAAGCATTCAACGAAAGTTATTTTGAAATTTATCTTGTTATCACTTACCAGCTTGACTTTCCTTCTAGCACTACAAACTTAACACTTCTTACCCAAACACTTCCGTCAAGAGTAGCTCACGTTAGTACTAGAGATAATTAACAACATGGCATTAAACTATAAAAACCCTAAGTGACACGTATACTTGAAGAATAAACCTTGAATAAACCTTCTGATTCGTAAGCACCCTTTTAAAACAACACGACTTACGAACCACTGTCGTAATCAACTATGATCCTTACCCTTTATATAAGCTTCACACTTCAAAACTTGACCAACTTTTTGTTTGACAATCATACATACCTCTTTGTAAGTCCTACTTATACTACTCATCGTTGTTTAACTCATTATTCTCGAACATCTTAGTTATACACTATATAAAAGAAAGCTACGTATTCTTTTTATGAAACAAGATAAATTTGTAAACATACTATTATTATCAAAACTTTTTCCGTTACCCTATGCTAGGAGACTTTCCTCATCCAACTCTTGTCACGTAAAAGTTTTGCTATAGATCACAACAAGAATTAAGGGCTTAAAAGCACGTTACTAAAACATTAAACTTCGTATACACAAGGTCAGAGACTTTTGAGTCATGTAAAAACTTACACAAATATTCAAAACCGTATCCTTGAAACCAAACACCTTCTAACCCAAAGGGAGTACAACAAAGGATCATGTAAAACTTAATATTGAAACTTGAAATCAACTGACTTATCCTACCTTCAAACTCATACTTGGATTCTTAGTCTTGAAAACTTTTGGGTTCGTCTCAACTAAACCTTATAAGACTTGATAAACGTACATTTCAAATACACAATAAAACTTCATTCTTTATACTAGAAACTAATATGAAGGGGGACACTGCTCTCTTTAGCAGAGTACCTCCCTAGTCTTCCTTACAAAACCAAACATCGGAATCCACCTAACCTTCTGAACGACTCGAATCTTCTGTGAGAGAGCGTATAACGGTTAATCCTGTTCCAACGCTGTCCCACACCTCTCTTAAATACTAGAATATTTAGATAACCGCTTTATACTCAAAGCATAATCGTATACTTCTATGCACTGAAGCTAAACTAAAAGACCTTAAACTATTATATACTTGACGCATTCTTGATCAAACACAATTTAAACTATTCTACGTTTGACGTATTCTTGATCAAATGCAATTTAAACTATTCTACATTTGACGTATTCTTGATCAAACGCAATTTAAACTATTATATGTTTGACGTATTCTTGTTCAAACACGATTTAAACTATTCTATGTTTGACGTATTTTAAACTATTCTATGTTTGACTTATTATTCTATATTCGACGTATTCTTGTTCAAACACAACTTAAACTATTTTATGTTTGACGTATTCTTGTTCAAACACAACTTAAACTACTCCATGTTTGACGTATTCTTGTTCAAACATGATGAACGTATGAGACTCTTAAACTACTCAAGGTTTGATGTATTCTTGATCAAACACGAGGAAAGTGCAAAGACTTTAAACTACCCCATGTTTGACGTATTCTTGTTCAAACATGATGAACGTATAAGACTTTAAACTACTCCATGTTTGACGTATGCTTGTTCAAACATGATGAACGTATGAGACTTTTAAACTACTCAAGGTTTGATGTATTCTTGATCAAACACGAGGAAAGTGCAAAGACTTTAAACTACCCCATGTTTGACGTATTCTTATTCAAACATGATGAACGTATAAGGCTTTAAACTACTCCATGTTTGACGTATGCTTGTTCAAACATGATGAACGTATTAGACTTTTAAACTACTCAAGGTTTGATGTATTCTTGATCAAACACGAGGAAAGTGTAAAGACTTTAAACTACTCGATGATTGAGGTATTCTTGTTCAAACACGGGGAAACTTTGGGACTCTAAATCTTGTCACATTCTTTTCTCTTTATTTATTGAATGACGTTTCTCTCTAAGGGACTCGTTAATCAATGATCACTCTTATGTGGAAACTTTAGTCGCGAGTTAAACAAATTCTTGTACTCTTTCTTGATCCACACACCAACGGAAGGACCTATGCGGACTATGCGACGATTTAAATGCTTGCGGGTGCACACGTAAGTATGAAAATCAACGTATGGGAAGGCATAGTAAACTCTGTCGTGTGCTATGATCTAAGACTTATCGTAAAAGGTAGCCACGGAACTTAGGTACCGTAGCAATCCTTAGACGTATTAGTCTACAAACTCAAATCAATACACTATCATCGAATCCATCCTAAGTGATGCATCTCACTTGAAATCCTGAATGGAAAATTCAGCAGATATTCTCTCGAATGCATTCCTGAAAACGAATCTTCCTATATTTCAAGGAAACTATATGTTTCGTAGAAAAACTTTTGGCAACCCCTGGCCTTGAAAACTTAGAAACTTGAGCGTAATCTTATTCCTGTCATTCCAGTTAGGATTCTAAACGTAACCCGTAGTTACTAAGGGACGTAAAGTATCTTCCTCTTTATCCCTGTGCGTATCATGAACTTAAATCTGGGAAAAACAGAAACTTTCTACTTTAATTTCGAGACGAAATTTCCTAAAGTAGGGGAGACTGTAATGTCCCGGATTTTCCGATGTACCTTTTCCCTAAACGTTTACCGTGTTATTTTAAACTTTAATTCTTATTTTCTTAAATAGTAATTTTTTTATTTAATATGAATCTAAGAAAAACATTCATATATGTATATATATATATATATGTATGTTTATTATATTTTATCTTTATTAAACAGGATATTATTAAAAATCTTAAAACATATATGTTTATAATTATATAAATAATTTATAAGCTTATTTCTAAAACCTTTAAACTTACAAATCATAAATCCTAGAAATTATTTCATAAAATAATAAAGGAAATAAAAACTTATAAAACTTACTTAGTTTTTATAAAAATAAAACATAATTTTTTTATAAAAAGTCCGAGGACCAAAACTGTCAAAGGCTGAAACTGGTTTTAAAACTAAAACTATACTTTTAACCTAAAAAGTTAAACTTCAGAAACATCAGGGACCTGTTCTGCCATAAGCCTAAACTCCCAAGATCCAAACCAGTCAAGGGTTCGAAACCCGCAGACCCCAGTTCCGACCCCTTTTCCTCCGAAAATGCGAATCCCGTCCGGATTCGATGAACATCGGGTTCATCTCGCGCATGCGACCCCTCCCCAAGGTGCTATGATGGTTGATTTCGACCGAGGCAACGCGTAATGTCGGGATTTATTCCAATCGGCTCAACCACCATCCTCCAACCCGTTCGCGCACTTAATGCCCAAATCGGCTATAAATACCGCACTCGACACACCAGAAGCATCACCCCTCAACTCTCCAAACTCTCAATTTGGTCATTCAACACCTACACCGAGCATTTGAATCCAGTGACAGTCGACTTCGGCCTTCAAGCCGTTCTCCTCCGATTCGAAACCGATTAAGGTAATTCTTGAGTCCAATCATCTCGTTTCCATTCTAGCATCGTTTGCCCTCTGTCAATTATCCCAGACAGAGGGATTAACAGGTCGAATTCGGAGAGTTTAGAAACTAGGGTTCATAAGGGGAAGGGGGGCGGTTGAGGATTGTAAATATAAATTTGTTTTTCCATGCTTGAAGGTAGCGAGCCCGTAGTCGAGATGGTCTGCGTGTCTGTGTATCGACGACCCGGTCAGTAACCCAGGTTCGAGCCGGGTTTTGCCCATTTTAATTGTTTTAGTTTTTTTAAAAAACAGTTTTAAACCCTTAATAAATTTTATAAATTCTGAGATATTTTTATAAACTTAAAAGCGATTTTTATTTACACTTTTATATTCTGAAATATTTTTAATTAAATAAAACTTAATCAAACTTATAATAATTAATTCTTAAAAATAGTTTTAAATGCCAAAAATTATAAAAAAAAATACATGTGACACCTTATAAAACTTGTATAAACTCAGAAACTTTAGGTTGTGTTTATTTCCTGAAATAATACAACTTATTTGGTTTTTTTTTTTAAAAAGAAATGATTTATCCTTAATGACTATATATACTTTAAATAAATTCTATAAATCTTAAATCACTAGTTAGTCTTTAAATACTATGTATTTAATAATTATTTTACTCTTAAAATAATTATTAACTTTAATTCTTAACTTAAATAATTTTTTCTAAAACTACAAACTTATTAAGCTATTGAGATCCAAGTCTTACATTCAAAACCTTCCTTTTAAAACTAAATTTAAACTTTATAAACTCAATCAATCCCATCTCATATATGGAACCCTAGTCAAATCTTGAATCCTAGATCCTTTGTCTTAGACTTTTTATTTGAAACTTTAGACTTATAATCCTAGGCTTATTGTGAGGATACTCTCCCTCTCCAAGTCTTACAAACACTAACTCTTGTCGGATACTCTTTCATCAAATACAAGTGAGTATACTTAGCCCCCTTTTTCCTTTCTATACTTTTGGGGTGAAACATGTTCAAAAACATTAAACTTATGCAATTCTTGTACAACTATGATTAGATGCTTATTCTTATGTTAAATTTGAGACTTGTATGCTTAGATTAAACTTAAAACTAGCACATTCATTAACTTTGATCAAGCCTATAGTAACAATGATAGATCTATTGCATTTGACCAATCCACCTTGATTGATTGACCCCTTCGGGGGGGAGGGGGGGGGGGGAGCTCTTGGTGATTGTTACTGAATTAAACTTTAAACTTGAGACTTATAAGGGTAACCTGCGGGTTATGCCTAAACTTGGTTGGAGGGTTGAAGTGCACAATGTTTAAGATACTTGTTCTCATACTTACATTATAGAATGCATATATCATAGTGAATTGTAATTCTTTCCAAATACTTGTTAAACTGCGTCAAAACCTTTGTATCTCACCAACTATTTTGTAGTTGACAGATTCTTTCACATGTTTCAGGTTCTACATCATGAGACTTGTTTGTGATCACATAGGACGCTTTGGACCTAGACTATTTATTAAATAAATGTTGTATATTTGTTATTTCCTTTGTATTGAACCTTTGAATCTATCTATTAATGAAATATTGAAACTTTAATAGTCAACCTTGTGCTATTGAACAACTGCGTCCGCTCCGACGTATAATCCGCCATCGGTTGGGGTGTGACACTAAGGGTTGCCGCCCCTAGGACCCTGCTAACCAGTGGCGTTACCCCTAGACCCCGTTGTTTAGTGGGCTTCGCCCCTTTGACACAACAAAGTCTTAAACACCAGAAGTCATAAGATTATTAAACAAGTATGACTCAACAGTTATCAACTTGTTTGATGTTTTAATATGACTTCTCATTTTGTTATCAAGTAAACTCAAATAAAATAAATAGCTTGATGACACTTAAATTACCGACATATAACACCAAAGTCACTCTAACCTTGCAATTTTTCCTTTTATATGTGTAATACTAGCTTAGAACCCCATGTATTACACACGGGGTGAAATATTATACTTAAAATTCTTAAATTTTTATTTATATATTTTATGGACGTAAAAATGTATTACGTATACTAAGGATAAAAAAATTCAAAATATGTAAAAATTAATATATAATTGAGTTTCAAAAATACGTTAATTACTATTTAATATAATTTGACTTTCATTTCATATTTGATTTTAAATAAAAGTTACGTAATTAGATTTCAAAGTTTATTATAATAAGATAATTCAAATTAAATGTGTTTTATTAGTATTTTTTAAAATATATTATTATTAAAAGATAGAGCTATATTTAATAAGAGAGAGAGAAGAAAAAAAAATGAAGAGAATAAATATGAATGTGACACGTGACATTTAAACCTTTATTTATTATATAGTATATAATAGATATAAACTGTGTCATTAAAATATAAATTGTGTTGATTAACCATGTATTTCTCCGAAAGATGAGTCAAGTATACAAACTGTGTGCGCTTTGTGATGGAGTGGTGTAATCCGATCAAATGCAATGTTTTTTGTGTGGAGGGCGGAGATGGACAAAATCCCGACTAGGGCTGCGCTGAGAAGACGAAATATTCAATTAGATGATGTTTCGTGTCCTTTGTGCAGCGATGGGGAGGAAACAATGGAGCACCTTTTCACATCGTGCATGGTGGCAACAATTATGTGGCAACACATTAGTGCTTGGTGTAGGATCTCGAATTTCTATGTTTTCTCTTTCAAAGATTTGTTGGAGGTTCATGGCTTATCGGGGAAGACGGAAAGGGAGAAGGAGGTCATTCACGGTATTATTATGATTGGGTGTTGGTGTCTTTAGAAGGCGAGGAATGATTGGGTCTTCTCGGATAATCCCGTCAAAGTGGAGAAAATCATTAGTCATATCAAAGCGGTTAAGTTTCTTTGGTTTTCTAATAGATCGAAAACTATATATACTTTGTGAGAAGATTGGTGTAAATTTGTAATTATGTAATTTTTTTGATTTTGGTCGGCCTGTTTTGGGTCGTCGTTCCGGTTCTAATGAAAGTGACTATTCAAAAAAAATTATACAAAGTGTGTCATTAAAACAAGTTGTATTGTATATGATCGGAGTGGTTAATCATATCTAGTTATTATTATTATTATTATTATTATTATTAATATTAATAAGCATACATTTCAAAATAATTCGTGAGTATGTGAACAGTGACTACATCCCATTGGTGTAAATGGCGGCTACTCATGTTAACCGAATATAAGCATACATTTCAAAATGAATTCGTGTGTATTCATTATTATCATTTTTTTTAACTCTTTCTTCTATTAAATACATTTTTTTTAATAATCTTGATACTCTAATAAATTAAAATCTCTTCAGTACACGTATCACTCTCTGGTTATTTATCACATTTATATTCTCGCCTTTCTCTCCTACTAAATATTATATTTTCTATTTCTCTCTCCTATTAAATAATAATCTTTATATTAATAAATCTGATTACAGATACTTCTTATACTTATTATTTAATTATAAATAGTTATTATATCATCAATTAAATGAACTTAATATGAACTAACATTTATCAATTAAATTAAAAAGTTAATACTCACTTAAAAAAAATGTTTTAAAAACTAACTTAACAGACCTAATAACTGTCACGACAAATTACATTTTTTAAAAACATATTTTGACAAATATGTTTGTTAACAAATTACATTATATTTTATTCAACCGATGTAATATACTGCTTTATTCAACCTGTGTATTACACGAGTTTTTAAAAATATAAAATTTTCATTACTAAATTTATAACATTTTATTTATTTAACCCGTGTAATACACGGGATTTAACCTAGTAATATAACAAATAAAGGTTTTAGTAGGACACTTGTCATTCTTCTATGCATACTTATCATTTTTTTCTCGCCCCTCTCACCTATTAATTATACAAATTTTCTTTAATTTTTTTATTATAATTTTTTGTTACCCCTCTTTTTCCTATTAAATAATAATGATTTCTATAACTATTTCTATAAAAAAAAATTATTTAAAAAAATAGGTTTGTTCATAAAAGATTTTTAGAAATTGAACATTTCTTTCGTTTTTTTTATATAATATTTTTAAAAAATAACTATATAATGTTTCTAAAATTTTATTAAAAAATTATGTAATATGTCATAAATATACGATATGTAAATTTTTATTACTAAGTGTATAACATTATATTTATTCAACCCGTGTAATACACGGGGTTTGTAACCTAGTCTATAATATATAAATTATATTTTCATTACTTATTCACTTATACAATATATAAATGCTTTCTTTTATCTTCAAACGTCACTAAAGGTTAAAAGATATTTTACTATTTTTCTTTAACTTAATTTTCTTGATAAAAATCGACAAAACAATTTTCTTTTATTTTTCTTACATCATTTCATTTAGAAAAGAAAACTAAAAAAGATAAATATTTTCTTACAAAAATATTAATTACCTTTATGCCTTCGTACTAGATGTATATCTACATTTAAGCTCAATCTTAACTTTGTATCTTTGACTTACTTTGATTTATTCCATTATTAACTTACATACATTTTGAAATGGAGTTCTGAGGGTGTAAACATTAAAGTGGTCTTATTGGACACGACAAGTTGGACGATGGGCACGTGAGACCTGTCCACTGACTGACTGACTTTAACTTACCTTTTTTTTAGTTTACACATTTTGTTTTCTATAAAAACATTTTCATGAGGAATAAAATCAAAAGGTTCCCTTGGCCCGTGGTTGATCCATGTTCAGAGTTTCATCAACTTCTTCCCACCCATTCGGGTTCGAACCTTAGGGTTGGGGTTTTTTATTTGTATTTTTTGTGTTTTTTAATTTTTTTTGTTATTTGATTTTCCCAACCTTTTATTATTCTTATATTTTAGCTATTCTTTCGTAGTTTTGTTTTTACGTTACAAACCTTAACACTCTCGTTTTGTCACGGTTACCATGATTTATTTCACCGCTGCAAAGCGTGGGGTTCCCCCTAGTTTGAATCAAATGACAAGGTTTCATTACCTTGGTTGCTGGTTATTATTGTTTTTTATGTGTAGGTTTTTTTTTTCTAGTAGAAGCTAACTTCTTTTTTTCAATAGCTTTTATGTAAGTTATTTTTTTAAGTTTTTGTTTTCTTTTAACAACCTTACCTAGAAAATTTTTAGGATAAATTTTTACCACTAACACCCAACCTAACCTTTTTTTCATGTAAAACCCAAAGAAGAGAACCTGATTTTTTTATGTCTTTTTGTATGATATTTATTGTGAACATTTCATCTAATAATAACCAAGTTTTTCTAGTGTTTCATTAAATTCACTCACTCTTTTTTTCTAAAAATACGATCCACTTAAGCTTCAATATTGTTCCATTGTTGTAAAATTTGTTTATAAACGTTAAAACTTTTTCATATATATATATATGTGAATCATGCTACTATTTAATGCCATTGTTTAATGTTTCACTAAAGCTATTAGACCAGTTATGTAATTGTATTAGACTAGAGAATATTATAACCCTAAATTATACAACATTTATCAATACCATATACTATAGAATGTAACATTCTTCTTTGTATATAGAGAGACTATTCTAATTCTAAATTACTAACTTACAATTCACATATTGAAAACCTTCTATGCATATTGTACATGGTGACTGCACAGTTTCCTTAAGTTACATTTACACCGCTGAGAAATTGTATCTTGACCCCTTAAGTTTAAAAAAAATGTATTTTGACCCTTCACGTTTTGCTATATTTACACTTTATGTCTTATACGTTTTTTTTGCAAACTCAAAATTTTTTGTTTAATTTTGTTTTCCTATTATAAACTTTAAAATTTAACGTTTTATAAAATTCCAAATATACCATTAGAACATTTTTATTTATGTCTATATTTCGGTGTAAGTTTAATTTATTACGGAATTGTACGTCATCATGTATAAGTCGTCGATACATAAACGTAAAAGCTGTCAAATCTGATTCAAAGTTTCGATTTTTTTTTATAATTTTTATTTTCTTTTTTTCCTTCAAGTTTTAAAATATGTTTTTTATAAAATCCAAATTTGTACATGCTTATTTTTATCAACGTTAATATATTTAAACGTCGTTTATTTCAGTTGCTACGTTCCTACTTTTATCAACGTTCGGACGTGAAGTTTTCTAACCGTTTTTTTTTAAATAATGTTCCAAATATTATCAACATCCTCGCCGTAATGCACGGCTTTGTGACGATTCCAACTTTTTATATAAAGTTTCGAATTTTATCAACGACGTACATGTTTCGTTCTCCTTAACTTCAATATATGGGTTCCCAATAACGTTTCGACGTTAGCTTTTTTTACGGTTTTGCGCCCCCTTCGCAACACGGGGTGTTATTCTAGTTATAAAACATTTATTAATACAATATACAATTGTGTGGTTTAACTTTTTAATTTATTTAAGAACAACATTCAAAGTAAAATATGAGGGTTTGGGGGGGGGGGGGGGTTTGGATTGGATTAAGGTCGTCGGTGGCGGAATTAGGTGGTAGCGGGCAGTGGTACGGTGGGGCACGCAGAGATGAGATCTGCTAAGATTTCTTTTCTCTTTTGGGTTTGGGTCAATGTTTTTAAACCCGGACCGGCCCGGCCGGTCGGACTGGTCGGACCGGTAACCGTGACCTCCACCGGTCCGGTTACATGCTCTGAGACCGTTTGCTGGTTGAACCGGGCGGTCCAAGCGATTCAGCGGTCGAACCGCGAACCGGTGGTCGAACCGGGTAGTTTAAATTTTTTTTTACTATCTTTTTTATCTTATAGTCCTTCTACTTACTTCTATTTACAATTTTAACCCAATTTGGCTCTTTTCTTTTAACTTATACGCTGCCACAGGTCCTCCAAAACCCTAATCAAAATTAAAATTGAAGATTCAAAAGAATTAAAATTCTTACAGACCTACAACCCTCGTCCTTGACTCAAAATTGTTTAAATGGTTGTATATGTAATATTTGGAATTTTTTATATTTTTCTATATATTTTTATGAATATTTATATTATTTATTGCGTCATCCGGTTCTTGAATTCGGTCCGACCTGTCCGACCGGTCCGACCAGTGAACCTCTAAGACGTCCGATTCGTTGTCCGGACCGGTTCTGAAAACATTGGTTTGGGTCTCCTCTAAATAAGGAAGAGGAGGTCAGGTGGAGCTCACTTGTCTTCCACCGACAACAGTGGTCAAAACTCAAAACCCAACTCCTGAATACCGACAGTAAACCTGATTTTAAGTTTTCACATTTTTCTTCTTTTAAATGTGTGCCACAAGAAAAACTAGTGAGTATAAAAATTTTTATATAAAATCTATACTATATAATAAATAAAGATTTTTTCATGTCACGTAGCGTCTCATGTTTATTCTTATTATTTTTTTTCTGCTACTCTCTCTTATTAAATACATATCTATCTTTTAATAACAATATATTTTTGAAGAAAATAGTTATTATTATACTAATAAAACATATTTATTTTAAATTATTCGTTATTATAATAAACTTTAAAATCTAATTATTTAATTTTTATTTTCAATCAAATAGTAATGAAAGTTAAATTATATTAAATAATAGTGAACGTATTTTTGAAACTCAATTATATATTAGTTTTTACATATTTTGTATTTTTTTATTCTTCGTATATGTAATACCTTTTTACACTTTTTAAAAATATGCATAAAGATTTAAGAATTTTATGTATTGATATTTTTCACCCCGTGTGTAATACATGGGGTCTAAGCTAGTTATTAATATTTTAAAAATTCGACCAGTTGTTAAACCAACTACCAACTGGCCTGCGACTAAGAATTTTTTTATGGGGTCGGAAATTTTCAGGGGTCGGTTGTCTATCGTTAAATATTAGTTTTTTTTTTGTCTGATTCAGGTCGGGTCACATAGTAAAAGAATAAAACCAAAGTAAATTTCAAAAACCATAATGAAAGTACGTCGTTTGTCATTAAAAATACATTATAGAATTTTTTTAAAAAATAGTTATTGGGTGTTCAGATAATTGGGTTTATTAGAAACTTTTTATAAAAAATATGTTTGATTAGTTTATAATAGGCTTATTTTTGTAAAATTTTAACAACTTAAATGAACTTTTCTTAAGGGCCGGTGTTAGAAATTAATGGGCTCGGTGTTAAAATTTTACTAACAAAAATAATCATGGGGTGCGGACAACCCCCATTGAAAGTCCTCTTAGAACACTAAGGTTTGAAAACATCATGCGTTCAAGTATCAACTCCACATGATTAAAGAAATTTTCCTTTCAAAAAACAGGTACGCCAATATATGTGATTCATTAGTTCAAGTGTTCAACTAGTTCTAAAAAACGTGTCGGACAATAAAAAAGAACTCATACATATGTGATTTCAACTGGTTTTACTCTTAACTTTCATTAGTTTCGTCTGGTTACATAAAACTGGTGTAATTATAGTTTTATATTGATACGCCTACAATTACTGGTTTAACTGATGCAATTTTCTTAACACTATAAGTTATGTCTAAACATAGATTAAGATGTGGTAAAATTGAAAAGTGATAAGAAGAAAGAATGTAAATAAACCTCGTGTCAAACAATTAACATATTTGATTACTTTTTAATTAATATATTAGATGTTTATATCATTAATCTGTAAGAAATCATAAGACGTGGACATATTGTAAAAGAAAACGAGAGATCAGAAAATTTAATAATTATTTTGATATGAATACGTTACTTGTTACAAGTAATTGATCATTTTTCAAAGTAAAATTTATCACTTAAATTGTTTTAAACATTTGATATATTTTGGCGTAATATGAAATTAAAATATTTCAAATGAAAATCAACCTGTAATATAATATTCTCACATTTTGATAAAGATAAGATTTGGTGTTTAGAAGATGGGTCTCAAAATATTTTTAAACTTGCATAACCTAAATGCTAACAAGCGTGAATCACTTGAAAAGGTGAATTGCATGGAAAAATAAGATGGTGTTGTTTTTGATAGGGCAACTGAGAATAAGGATGGTGAGACTCCAGAGAAGGGAAAGAAGAAGGCCAAGAAAAGGAAACGAAAGAGACAGAAACAACAAGTTCAGGATGCAGAGCAAGGACTGTTTGCCTTGTTTGTGAAGGCTTGGAGAAAATATGATGATGAGAGGAACTTAAGTGTGGGGAAGGATGACTGCAAACATCCCACCCAGCCACCATAAAAGCAGTAAGGTACAACGCGTCTGGCAGAAGACGTTAAACTTAGCGCTCTTCGAAAGCAACCTAAGGTATGTTTTAATTTCTTGTCTATTTAAATGAACGTTGTGGGTGTGTTCTCTAGAAACCCTCACGAGACTCAACTCATCCACTCGAGCTACCGAAGGGTTTAAAAGGCTTGTTGCATAGGCTAAATGCATCCGTGATTCCTACGAAAGTGGGTTAGGATTTTATTTTTGTTTTGTGTGTTTTTGTGTGTGAACCGGCCAAGTCTGGGGAAGTCTCATGGGTTATTGATCACGTTGTCAAAGTTAATCAAAAACACTTATAAAAACTGCTACTTATCTACCTTAGATTGTAGACAGGGAAGTAGGGTTGTCCAATCCGTAGGGAATCAGTGGAAAATTAAATTGCTTAGATTAGTAATTTAGAATGAAAACACAGATCAAATAAAGATGCAACTCCCTCCAAACTTCAGGTTCTAGGCTTATGTAAAACTCAGTTGTTCAATGGACACCACATAGACATAGTGTTGAAAAATTAGTTAAAATAATAGATGAAGATTGGTTGTTGTCAGCAAACCTATACAACCGGTTTTGTCATAAACCAATATAATTCAACTACTCAATTTATAAGTGCCAAGTTTATCCCCTTTAGTCACGCAACCTTGCAACTAGGTTTTAACATCAACCAAACAAGATTGTAAAACGAGAAAACTCAAAGCACTCAAATATACTGTTTAAATTAACCAATACATCAATCTACTTAGTAATTGTTAGAAACTAAATAGATTCAAAACATAAACAAACTTAATCAAAACATGAAACCTATACGAACCATCTGTCAGGAAGAAGCCACAAGAGTTTTAGCCAATTATAATAAACAAAGAATCAAATACTGTCACTACCAAATTCATTGTTAAAATTAACCGACTAACTAAACTTGATTAAAAAGATAATACAAAACCTTTGTGACTTAGTAATACTCCTCTCAATTTTACCTTCCAAGTAGGGGTGTAAACGAACCGAACCTAACGAAGCCTTGTTCATGTTCGTTCGTTAAGCATTTAACTTGTTCATGAACGGTTCACGAACACTAACCGAACGAACTTTCATGTTCGTATTCGTTCATTAAGGAAATGAATTTCTTCACGAACGAAACCGAACGAAGGATAGTTTGAGACTTTTGATGTCAACCCAAACCATAGGACCTATTTGTGTAATTAACTCTAAATTTTATTTGTATCCTTTTTTTTTGTTAATGAGAGATTTAGTATTAAAAGTTTAGCGAGATTTTTCGCATACAAGTACAAATAGTATCCGTCAATCAGAGCATCTTGATGATGATTTTCATGAAAGTTTATAATCTCCTGATTTTCTAAATGGACTTACATTATCAAGTTTATCAAACCATATATTAGTTTAAATTTCGGTGTTCTAGTTATGCTATTGATAAATATTGATGAAAAAATGGTTTAGGTAACGTAACAAGTCTTTAGGTCAAATCACAAGGTAATCGCGTTATAGAAGCGAAGATTATATTTTGAAGCAATATTGATCATTACAATTTGTCCCTATAATTGAGTTAACATATTCAGACAAAAAATTTTCATTAAAACTTCAAAGAAAAAATATACAATTGTTGTATTTTTGCAATGACCATGAATAAAAGTTTAGGGCAACCATTTTCAAATGTTGGTTTGTATTGAAAAATCCAATGTTTATTTATGATCAGTTGTATGTTGCACTATCAATAATTAAAAGTAGAGATGAACTCAAGCTATTAGTCTTTGGTAAACATGGAAAAATTACCAATACCACGTCAAATTTTACATACAATGAATTATTTTCAAATTTGTAAATAATCATTGTAAGATTTCATTTGACATGTAAAAAGTGCACAACTCATTAAATGAATTTTCATGTATTTTTTTATGTTTTAATAACTTTCATCCATATAATCTTAAAATGTAACAAAATGAAGAAGTTACAAATAAAATATCAAATTTGTATACAAAAAGAATTGTTAAGATATCCTTTAATACAATCTTAACGTTTCACCCCGTGTAACACACGGGTTTAAAGCTAGTACCTAATAAATAAGTAACCGACACCGTGTAACACACGGGTTTAAAGCTAGTACCTAATAAATAAGTAACCGACGCCACTTGTCACAATTATATAAGCACAAGATTGTTTTTTTCACTTATTTTTTCTCAATTGTTTAATATTTTCTTTGTTAATATTTCATTTATTTATTATTTCCTCTCTCAACTATTTATTTTATTTTTTCGTTCATTACTAACAATTTTTAATATTTCATTTATTCAACCGTGTAATATACGGATAATATTTTTTCTACACCTTTATTCCAATAATTAATTTGACACATTTAGACAAACGAATTATATTTAAGTTTCATTACACTCTCTGTTTGTTTTGTCATTACAATAAATAACAATCACAAACAATCACCATTAATGTTTGTTTTGTTATTGAGGCAACCAATTTTCACACAAACACATTGGCAATTATAAATGGCACTTTTCAAAGTTAAAAGTATATACGAGTTAAAAAACTTTTAATCTTAAATAGGGATGGAAAAATTACAAATAGAACATACAATGTTGTATACAAATAAATATTTACAGATTAATAAATTATATTCAACATATTTTTCATTTCACATTGTATCGTTTATTTAGCTTCCGTGTAAGACACGGGTTCTAATACTAGTGTGTGTATATAAACACCCAACCTCCTCACCTTATTATTATATTTTTTACAAGACGAATAAAATTAGTATTGGTAATTTACAATTGGTCATACATGACTTATGATATAAAATGAATCAAATAGTTAGAAAGTTGTCTCAAATGCTATAACTAAATAATGCATAAATCTATACTATATAATAAATAAAGGTTTTTGTATGCCACGTGTCGTCACCATATTTAATCTCATCATTTTTTCCCCGACTCTCTCTCTTATTAAATGCACCCATATCTTTTAATAAATTACTAATTATACTAATAAAACACATTTAATTTAAATTATCCTTTATTATAAAAAAACTTTGAAACCTAATTATGCAATTTTTATTTTCAATCAAATAGTAAATGAAAGTCAAATTACATTAAATAGTAATTGACGTATTTTCGAAACCCACTTATATATTATTTTTTTACATATTTTGAATTTTGTTTTCTATCCTTAATATATGTATAGTAATACATTTTTACACCTGTAAAATACATAAATAAAATTTGAGAAATTCATGTATTAATATTTTTCATCCCGTGTGTATTACACGAGGTCTAAGCTAGTAAATCATATAAAAACACATTTGAGACAACCTCATAACCATTTAACCAGTTAGCTAATCATTTGACATTTTCGTGTTTAACCAATTCTTTTAATGGAAGAAGCATATGATATTAAAAGAACTCAAAATGACTCATCCATAAGTAAACGGGTCAAGTATATCACCTCTCTTTTATCAAAATGAAAAGATATACTCTAAATAGTTGAACAAAACAATTTAGGAAGAAAAATGAATCAAAAACGCATTTGAGACAACTTTATAACCGTTTGGCCCGCTTGGCTAATCATTTGGCCCATTCCTTTTTTAGCCAATATCTTTAATTGTAGCATTCGAGATGAAAGGAACCCAAAATGGCCCGTCTATAAGTAAACGGGTCAAATATCTCACCCTATAAACAAAACAACAATTACAAAGTTCACATTTTTTTCCCTATTATTCACAACCAAAAACAACCCCATCAAAAGGGGGTTTGTTAGTTTGTTGCTTTGATCATTTAGACAAAATAAAAGAAAAAAATAGAAAAAAATGTCGCAAAATAATCAAATTTCAATCAGATTGATTATGTGACGACGAACGAGAAGAACCGACATGTTCACCAGACGAATCATCGGTACATACCTTCCCATTGCTAATGGGTTCACTCCTCCAGCTAGGATTCTTCAAAGATTTTGAAGGAGATGATGAATCAGATGAATTCATCCCACCATATGAGAGCAATGATGGGCCATTCATCGGTAGATTAGTCAATCCGGTGATGTAATTGTATGAATATACCACCAAAGGGTGATTATATTTACAATCCGACCCGTATTTGCACATCCCATATAGACTATAATACAAACATATAGGCTGTCCCTGCATTTTCAACATATCAAAAGTCACTTCACAAGCATAAGTCATAAGGCCCGTTGTTGAAATGGATATTAACTTACGGGCCTTAAAGGGAGCCCAAACGGGCCCAAGGAACTAGCATCCGATTGAACCATTTTTTCCCTTGGGTGATGGTACTTGCAATCTGCTCCGTACTTGCAGGTTCCAGTGCTCATGAAATGACGGCATTTTGGTTCACCGGGCCTCACGGGCAAATGAGAACTCGGTGTTGATGGATAAACATGGTCAACGGAAGTCAAACTGTTGGTCGAGAGTATCGGCCTCTCATTGCCCTAAAGATAGCAACACCAACAAACCAAAATGTAAAATTCATCCCTGATTTAAAGACTTTAAAGGCTCTGCTTCTGCTTATATGAAAGGAGTGTAAACGAGCTGATCCGCTCATGAGTTACTCGAGATCGACTTGCTAAAGACTCAAATCGAGCCGAGCTTAAACGAGCTTGAGCCTGAGATTCACAAATCGAGCTCGAAGAAGCTCGAGTGACTAAATGACCCTCTTATTTATACAACTTTTACTTGATGTATATATGTTATGTTATATAAAAATAAAATAATTAAGTAATTAATAAATAATAAACAAGCCGAACCCGAGCTTTAAATATAAAGCTGTAAACAAGTCGATGTCGATCTCTCTTAATTTAAACGAGACGAGCTTGAGCTCGGCTCAGCTTGTTTATAACCCTAGAAAGCCTTATAGTAATTACAGTAAATAGTTTACTTACAATGTACGGCCCCCACCCTTGGGTGGGACCGGAGGATGGAAGAACAAACGGCAAGTAAGTTCGTGGACTCGAATATGGCCATGGAATCGAACCGCCAACATGGGCCGTTGCACTACCTGGCTCATATGGCAGATGTCCAGAAACGCGTGGGTTCGGTCCATATGGTGTCAGTTGCGGGTGATGGAACTTGCATGCAACTCCAAATTTACACGATCCGGTTCGTAAATAATGAGGACATGACTTTTGTTCCTAAAATGGTAGCATATGTTGTGAAAAACAAATTCTAATTAATCAAAGATTTTAGGGAAAGAAAATGGTACCTGTCGCATAGGTAGCCCAACCGTGTTCAACATGACTGGGCCAGCACCATTTCTATCCTTTGGATGATTATATTTGCATGTTGACCCATATTTGCAACTACCTGTTTTTATAAAATACTGAAACAAGATTCAAAACTTATGAGAAAGCCAACTCATATAGATAATAGATGTACCCTCTACTTGGGCCAGTATTCAGGGCTAGGCCCACATGTGTTTGGCCCATTGGGCTAGGCCCAAATGGACCCTTTTAAAAGTGAGGACGGACACTTGCACACTCCACAAGTGCATCTTTCTAATTTCTATATTTTTTTATTGGATATAATTATTCTCAGTTATATATATATAAGTCATACAAATATATTTTTAATTAAAAAAAGTTTTACAGATATTATATAGATGTTTTTTATTTCTAAAACATAGCAAAATTTAATGATTTCTTATATTAATAATGATTATAATAAAATATAGGATTTGAATCTCACCATAGTAAAAATTAAATAAAACCTGAATAAATAAATAAATGTTAATAACTAAGATATTCTAACTTTTAGATAAGAATAAATCAAGAAAATAACATGACCTGCAATCCTGCATGATTTTGAAGTTTTTTTTTTTTTTTTAACTTTTAACATGAGCTGAATCAAGACATAGTTTATACGATTACTGATGTATTGCAAAATACATGCATTTTACTGTCAATTTTATTCTCACTTTGTGTTTGTTTTGCTTCGGTTTTTTTCTATAACTGCTTGTACTTAATATTTCTATATATTTTGGTTGTTAGGTCACAAAGGAAGCAGATATGATTGAAAACGAAGAAGAATGAGTTTCCGAAACTTTCTGGATTTTTACCCCTGTCGCGTAGCGCGACAGGTGTTGGAATTACCTCGCGTTACGCGAGGATTGTAAAAAGTCAGAAATGCCCTTTTAATGATTTCCCGACTGTTTTGTCCTTTCTGGGGGCCCTCGCGCTACGCGAGGAGTATGCAAGATCCCGTCGCGCTACGCGACGGGTGGTTTTTCACAGAAATTGTTTTAAAACCTAAAAATTAGAAACCCTAAAGGGGTGACACAAGACAGACGACGGCTAAGGGCGATAAGGGCGATTTTACAAGCTTCCGGTTGGCGATTTCAGAGGATACAAGGCAAGGATTGAAGCTAGGGATCACTGGGATCGATTCCCTCGGGTGTTAATCATTCGGTTTTGCGTTCTTTGCTTTATTTCAATTTGTCATGTGTTCTTGGATGATTAGTTTGATGATAAATTATGTGTTTATGAGTATTTTTGGCTAGAATTCTTGGACTACCTAGGTTTTGATGAATATGTATGGTCGAGACAATTAGTTTTCGGTTTTGGAACTTGATTCATGATTGAGCAATAAAGTAACGACTATGGTATTTCTTGTTGCATGTAAACGCGTATTTAGGATTGTTTGATGATTGTTTCCGTTAATCCTCGTGTACTTGAGTGAATGTCTTTCGTACATTAGGTACATGCCAGATCGTCTACTTTGTGTTTTCGATTAGTGGATGGTTGCTAGACGTAGTATTCCTTAGGAACGGAGTCGTGAGGTAATTAATCTAAATATTCAACCAATTTCGATAGCTGTGAGGTGAGAAATTGTCTGTGTGTCGAGCGTGATAAATTGCTAGATTAAAACCTTTGTGAGAAGTTTTACCTAGTTTACCTGTCATGGTTGTTCACCGAATGCAATAGGGAATTCCATAGTTACTCCTTACACGTTTGTGTATTGTGATTTTCGCGCTGTGAGGTAGATTGTCATTTGGGTACTTTAGTGTAGAATTGGAAAACTTGTGAGAGATTTCCATCCAACCGGTAATTTAACGGCTCTTAGGCCTCTTAGTTGTTAACTCTTGAGAAGGGTCAAAGGTTCTCTAAGTTGTGTTGGGAGTGTAGCATTTTAAGATCCCGGTTTCATATCAGTTCCATTACCGTTAACAAATCTGTCAACCGTGCATAGGATTCAAACCTAGGTAGTGCTTTTATTATCATCTGTTTATCGTTGCTAATTGTGTTTGTTAATCTTCATTTGTTTCGTTCACTGTCTTTGTTTATTTTTAATTATTTAATTTCTAGAGTTTTATTAAAACCCCCCCCCCCATTAATTCATCACCTGTTTTCAAATTGTATTGTGTAGATATTTAATCGAGTCTAATTCGTGTTTTTCTTTAGAAGTCTCGTGGGTTCGATATCCGGATTTACTTAAGCTTTACTACATTCGATAGGTTCACTTGCCTGTCGGTAATTTAGTTGTTTAGAGAGTCTAGAGTATTACGTAGTGTTTTATTTAGGTTGTTTTGAGTCATTAAATTCAAACTACTTTGTGTTCATCAAGTTTTTGGCGCCGCTGCCGGGGACTTCATAAAAGATTTGCATAAATCAGTTCGTTTTAATTTATCTGCACATATTTGTATTATTTTTTTTTTTTATTTTTTTTATTTTTTTATTTTATTTTGTTCTTCTTATATTTGTTTCTTTTCTTTCTTTGCAGTTTATGCCACATTTGCGCTCGCAAGGACCAGTACCAGAAATTTCGCTGGATTCGCACACCGATTCCAAGGAATATTCAGAGGAGACGTCAAGCGAGGTAAGTGTTTCACCTTCACCTACTAGTTCTTCCACCAATTCGCCCATTTCTGATTCTACTCCACCATCTAGACCACCCACCCCTTCTAGTCCACCACTCGTTCATCCTGAAATGGCCATCCGTCGAACCGTTCACCAACAATCCACCGAGGGTTTCACGGGAGTTAACAATCCCATCACAGTTCCGAGTATCACTAATGAAAACTCTTGGCAGATACCTTCATACATCATGACTGCAATCAACAACTGCCAATTCCATGGTCGTGATGATGAGGATGCTCCATCACACATTGCCCGCCTTACTCGTATCTGCGGTACTTTCAACCTACAAGGTGCCACTGAGGATGCTATCTTCCTTCAGTTGTTCCCGTTTTCTCTTTCAGGAAGAGCCGCCACTTGGCTGGATTCACACCCTCCTGGAACTTTCACAACTTGGGCTATCCTTCGTGAAGGTTTCCTTAAGAAATACTTCCCACCTGCTAAGGCAGCCCGCCTTCGTGATGAGATCCATTCGTTCCGGATGGCATCTGATGAGCCTTACTATCTTGCCTGGGAGCGTTTTCAGAATCTGATTAGCAGATGCTCCCAACATGGTTTATCTGACTGGGCCCTTGTAGAGAAATTCTACAATGGTCTTACTTATGAGACTCGTGCCCGCTTTGATACTTCTGCAGGAGGCCACCTTATGGGAAAGAGGGATGTAGCCGAGTGCAATGACTTGTTTGAGAGTTTTGCTCAGGCCGAATATGAGCAGCGGTCAGCCAATAAGAATTCCACTCCTATCACTAGTTCATCCTCATCTACGAGGGGTATTCACCATGTTAATATGGACGCTAGTGTGGCTGCTGCACTTGAAGCCTTGTCGAAGGATGTTAAGGAGTTGAAGATGAAGGTTGATAGATGTGAGATCTGTAGGGGCGGTCACGCCACTTCTGAGTGTTTAGTGTTGAATCAAGAGCAAGTAGATTTCGTAGGAGGCCAAAACCGAGTCCCCACTAATCCGTTTGGAAATTCCTACAACTCAAATTGGAGGAATCACCCAAACTTCAATTGACGATCTTCCGGTAATCCCCCTGGTTTCCATTCAAATTTTCCTCAGAACCAGGGGCAGGGTCAGTCTTCTAGTGGAAATTCAGGAAATCCTTCGGTAGGAGGGAGTGGTAACAACATGAGTAAGATAGAGGAGTTGTTGACACAGTTAGTTGCTAAGGATGCTAACACTCAGAAAACTCTGGCAGAACATGACATTCTTCTGAAAAATCAACAATCCGCGTTCCTTGATCTTCAGCGTTCAGTTGGTGACATTGCTAGGCGTTTAGGTGAAAGGCCTCAGGGCCAGTTTTCAGGTAGTACTCAACCCAATCCAAACGCCCAACTAAAAGCAGTCACTACTCGTAGTGGTAGAGGAATAGATATAGATAGGTCACCGGTAGAGATTGAGGATGAAGAGCCGGTAGATGAGGAGATTGAAATGGAGACTCCTGGAGGGGTGCACATGAGGCCAGTCCCAGCAAGTGCAGCACCGGACAGTGAGTCTCCAGTAGAGAAGTCGGTAGAAAAGAAGCCTGTAGGGTTTAAGCCTATTCCCGAGATTGATCATTCCCGTCATCCATACCCTGCTCGTTTAGCTCATCAGAAACATGCTAAGGAGTATGGGCATTTTCTGGACATTTTTAAACAGTTAAAAATAAATCTACCGTTTATTGAGGTCCTTCAGCATATGCCGAAGTATGCGAAATTTTTAAAAGATCTGTTGAAGCGTAAGGATCGGCTGGGAGAGATTTCAAATATCCCCTTGAGTGGGGGTTGTTCGGCGGTGATTCTGAACAAGCTACCGGAGAAATTGACAGACCCGGGTATTTTTACAATCCCGTGTCTGTTTGGTGGTGACATTCAGAGACACGCGTTGGCAGATTCAGGTGCTAGCATCAATCTGATGCCATATTCTCTATACGAGAAGCTAGCCCTCGGCGATCTGACCCCAACGCGCATGACACTTTCTCTTGCTGATCGATCGGTTAAATGCCCACGGGGTATCTTGGAGAACTTGTTAGTTAAGGTTGATAAATTTGTTTTCCCCGTTGATTTCGTGATTCTCGACATGGAGGCCGATGACTCTGTTCCTATCATCTTGGGGCGTCCATTCCTACGTACCGCAAAGGCGATCATTGATGTCTTTGACGGGAAGCTCACTCTTAGAGTAGGTGATGAGAATGTCACGTTTGAGGTTGTTAAGTCAATGAGACATCCGGGTAGTCAAGACGACTTTAGTGATCCGTGCCACTCCGTTTACTTCATAAATTCTTTCATATCACGAGTTGACCGGTGTGTAGATTATGTGTGCGGGGTTGATTTGTTAGTAGATGATAGTGAGGTTGATTTTGTAGAAGCCATTGAGGATAGCATCCCGTTGATTCCGGAGGTTTTGGAGGTTAGTGAGTTGAGAGAGGAGAGTAAGAAACCATCGGTAGAGGCACCTCCACCTTTAGAGCTTAAGGTCTTACCATCCCATTTGGAGTATGCGTTCTGTCACACCCCAACCGGCGGCGGAAACGTCGGGGCGTGAAGCGTGCAGACTGTTCATAGCTCATGGTTTGCTAAGGTTGAAATAATTAAACATGCAGTTTTCATTGAAATCAAACAACAATCCAACAAGTACACGAAACATAACAAAATACATAACAATGTTTATTTTAGAGCCTTTTTAACTAGGTCCTCAAACTAGGTGGAGGCAACTTGTAATCATCTCAATTGTTAGCACCTGAAACATGATTTAAAAACAAGGGTCAACTAAAAAGTTGGTGAGCATACATAAGTTTTGACACACAAATAAGAGTTCAAAAATGTTTATACAATTCCCTGATTCGCATGGTATATAAGACAAATATGGAGAATCTATAGTTATACTAGGTGCACAATCAAACCTTGTGACTGAGGCATAACACGCAGGTTACCCTAATGTAAAGTCGGTAACAAACACCCTACCCGGGTGGGTTTGTCAGACTCAATAGTACTATCCTTGTTTACCGTTGGCTTGTACAGAGTTAATGATTGCACGAGTTGCGTCATGTATGTATAGTAATAACTCATAGCATTCAAGCATATTGCACAAATAATTCATGTAATCAAGTAAGAATTGTACTATGAAAGAGTTGCAATTTGTTTAATGTAAATCATGTCCACCCCAAAGGTGAAAAAGAGTAAAAGTGGGGTTATGTAGACTCACATGTGTTGGAGAGTGTAGATTGCACAACCATGTAAATGTTAAGTGTTTGTGGGTCACGGAGCTTGACCTATCGAGTAAATGTATGACGTGTATTAATGCGGTGTATAAGGTTTAAAGTAACTATAGTGTTTCAGTGTATTGCAAGCGTAAGGATTTGCACTAATGAATTGTATCGTTTAGTTATGTATTTAAAATATAAGGTAGTGTGATATATATATTTAATTGAATGTAATATAAACAGACGAATTCGTTTTATCTACTTATTTTAGAAAACGTCACAAAATATAAAGTAGTTTATATTTATATAAGTTTTATTTGATGTAACTAGGATTTATACAATTGGTTTATAAAAGTCTTTTTCATAATAAAGTGTTTTATAAAATCTTGTTATAACTTTTTATAATTTTAGAAATTTTAAATGAAAATGTATTTTCAATTGGTAAGAATCGGTTTAAAACAATTTAATCGATGAAAATAATTGTTGTGCTTAATAATGGTGAGATTCTGTTTAAACAGTTAAGTTTATAACATAAGTTTTATAAAAATCATCAAATATGAGAAACTGTAAAGATTCAGTTCTGACTGAGCACGACCGTGCTCATCAACGGCACGACCGCGCTCGCCTCCGGGCGTGACCGTGGTGGTCTGGAGCGCGCCCGTGGTCGAGTCAGAAGGCTACAGAGGTTCTGGTCATGGAGCACGACCGTGCTCGTGTCCGGCACGACCGCGTCTAGTGTTTGTTTTTGGTCAAGACTTGTTTGCTCGGTAAGCACGACCGGGCCTTACTCGGACCACGACTGTGCTTGGTTGGGCACGACCGCGCTCAGTGATGAGCGCGACCGTGTCGGGTCTTTTCCAGACTCAATTCGCTCGATTCTTATATTAAACACTTCTGGATTCTTAGGGCTTTCATTAGTGGATGATTGCGAAGCTATCTATATGGTTTAATTGGATTTATTTCGTGTTTAAGTGGTAGTTCGACTAAAAGTGTAGTTTCGTTTTCTAGTTCAAAAATCTGGCCGATTTGAGTGTTTCTACTACGAATTGGCATAGGGCTTTCGTAGTAGGGGGTGATACGAAGCTAGTGGTGCATTACTTACTTTTTATAATAGGGCAATTTAATGCAGTCGGCTACGGGTCGACGGCTTTGCTTCTCGGCGATCAATCGGACGACAGAGGTTGTATGAGTGTCGAGTGAGAGTTCTGGGTGATTGTGTGGATGCATATGAGGGTGTAGGAAGCGTGCAACTGGCTCTATATCGACGAATTCGCGAGTCATGATTGTGGTGGGTATGGGATTAAACAAATCTGTAAATTGGAGTGTAATTGATGCGTGTTGCAGGTTGTATTCAGTCAAGTATGGTCTGACGCGCGAAAACCGGCTTTGACCATTCTTTAAATTTTGCAAAATCTTCGAGTATGGCTGTGATCTGACTTCTGCAGAGTCACGTGGTTTCAGCAGCACGACCGTGCCTGTATTAGGCACGACCGTGCTTAGGTCTTCAGGCGCGACCGTGCTTGCCTAGTTTTGTAGTTTTTGAGTTTTGTCAGTTTTGGTCCTCGGGGCTTGTGAGATAATGGCGTTTTCAGTTGTTATTGTAACATAATGTATTGTATGTGTAATTGCATTACAGTTGTTGCACACGAATTGAAATTGAAATACTCGTTTATTGCATCGAAACGTTTACATGGTAAAAAAAAAAAAAACAGAAATGTTACACGTTCCTAGGAGAGGTTTCCACTCTACCCGTTGTGATTTCTTCTAGGTTGAATGAGGGGGAGAAGAGTCGGTTGCTTGAGGTGTTGAAGACACATAAGCAAGCCATTGCTTGGAGACTCACATATATCCAGGGCATCAGCCCGGCTTATTGCACACATCGGATACTCATGGAGGATGAGTATAAGCCGGTGGTACAACCTCAGAGACGTTTAAATCCCAATATGCAAGAGGTTGTGAAGAAGGAGGTCTTGAAGCTCATGGATGCGGGTCTCATTTATCCCATATCCGACTCGTCTTGGGTGAGCCCGACTCAGGTTGTCCCTAAGAAAGGGGGGGTGACTGTTATGACTAATGAGAAGAACGAGCTCATACCTACCCGCACGGTCACTGGTTGGAGAGTGTGCATCGATTATAGGCGACTTAATGACGCCACTAGGAAGGATCACTTTCCCCTTCCGTTCATTGACCAGATGCTAGAGCGTTTAGCAGGCCAGCAGTTCTACTGCTTCTTGGATGGTTTTTTAGGTTATTTCCAGATCCCCATTGCACCGGAGGATCAGGAAAAGACCATATTTACGTGCCCCTATGGCACTTATGCTTATCGTCGCATGCCATTCGGGTTGTGTAACGCTCCTGCTACATTCCAACGGTGTATGGTAGCTATCTTCCAGGATATGATAGAGTCGTCTATGGAGGTTTTCATGGACGACTTCTCGGTTTATGGTAGCTCGTTCGATCATTGTCTACCGAATCTTGAGAGAATGTTGAGGAGATGTGAGGAGACTAAGTTGATGCTTAATTGGGAGAAGTGTCACTTCATGGTGACTGAGGGGATAGTGTTAGGGCATAAGATCTCTAGAGTGGGAATAGAGGTGGATCAAGCTAAGATTGAAACATTAGTAAACTCCCACCACCCACTAGTGTTAAGTCAATTCGGAGTTTCCTCGGTCATGCGGGTTTCTATAGGCGTTTCATTAAGGATTTCTCTAAAATCACCCGCCCCATGACCCATCTTCTAGAGAAGGATACCCCGTTTGAGTTTGATGAGGAATGCCTTCGGGCATTCGAATTTTTGAAGGAGAAGTTGGTTAGTGCCCCCATTTTAGTTGCCCCCGATTGGAGCTTACCGTTTGAGCTCATGTGTGATGCTAGTGACCAAGTCGTAGGGGCGGTTTTAGGCCAAAGGCGTGAGAAACATTTTCACCCGATATACTACGCTAGTAAGACTCTTAATGATGCTCAAGAAAATTACACCACTACAGAGAAAGAGCTTCTAGCTGTAGTCTTTGCCTTTGATAAGTTCCGGTCCTATCTCGTGCTCTCTAAGACCACAGTTTTTACCGATCACTCGGCATTGCGATACCTTTTCGCAAAGAAGGATGCCAAACCCCGTTTGATTAGATGGATCCTTTTGCTGTCTGAGTTTGATATTGAGATCAAGGATAAGAAGGGCGTGGAGAATGTAGCCGCTGATCATCTTTCCCAATTAGAGGGTCCGGAAAGGAGGGAGATTCGTGAGGAGGCAATTGGAGATAGATTCCCTCATGAATCGGTTGATTTTGTAGAAGCTGAGAAGCAAGGTATGCCATGGTTCACTGATTTGGCAAATTACCTTGCTCATGGAGTAGTTGTCGAGGGGATGACTACTCAACAGAAGAGGAAGTTTTTCCGGGATGCGGGAAAATATGTTTGGGATGACCCGTATCTTTATCGTATAGGGGGTGATAGAGTGCTTAGGAGATGTGTGAGCAAGAAGGAGGGTTTAGAAATCCTTAGGCATTGTCATGAGGGTCTAACGGGAGGTCATCATGGTCACCACACCACCGCCCAAAAAGTTTTTGATTGTGGTTTTGATTGGCCTTCGGTGGTGAAGGATGCCCTTGAGTTTGTTAAACAATGTGACCCGTGTCAACGTACAGGTAATATCTCATCCAAAGATGAAATGCCCCAAAACCCAATTCAAGTTCTTGAAGTTTTTGATGTTTGGGGCATTGATTTCATGGGACCGTTCCCCGTCTCTAGAGGGAACCGGTACATTCTCGTGGCAATTGATTACGTTTCCAAGTGGATAGAGGCACAAGCTTTACCCACTAATGATGCCCGAGGTGTGTTAAGATTTTTGAAGAAACTGTTTAGCCGGTTCGGAACTCCTAGAGCTCTTATTAGTGACCGTGGCACGCACTTTTGTAACACAATGTTAGAAAAGGCTCTTGAACGCTACGGGGTCACTCATCGTTTGTCGACCGCTTACCATCCTCAAACAAGCGGTCAAGTGGAGAATGCGAACCGAGGAGTGAAGAGGATCCTCGAGAAAACGGTTGGGAAAAGCCGGAAGGATTGGTCCGACAAGCTAGACGATGCGTTGTGGGCGTTTAGAACCGCTAACAAAACCCCTTTAGGAACCACACCTTTCATGATCGTCTATGGAAAAGCTTGTCATCTCCCCATTGAGCTTGAGCATAAAGCGCTTTGGGCGCTTAAAACGGTAAACCTTGATCTTACAGAAGCGGTAAGGAGACGATTTTTCCAAATCCATGAGTTGGAAGCCCTTCGTGATGCAGCGTATGCTCGTTCATTGAGCATTAAAGAGAAATCTAAGACGTTGCATGATCGAAGATTGAATGGGTTGAAGGAGTTTAAGAAGGGTGATCGGGTTTTACTTTACAATTCCCGATTGAAGTTGTTTGGGGGAAAGCTAAAATCCAAGTGGACGGGTCCCTATGTAGTGAAGGAGGTATTCCCGTATGGTGCAATCGAATTGCAAAATGATATTGATGGTAGCACGTGGAAGGTTAATGGCCATCGATTGAAGCACTATATCGGAGAAGCGTTGGATGAGAACGAAAGGGAGGAGATCTCCCTTGAAACTCCCGAAAAGATTGATGTTTAGGAGTCTTGGGTGAAATCCCAGGTGTAGAGTTTGTACCATTGTGGTTATTTTTGAGTTCTTTTTTTTGGATCATTTTTTTTAGTCAAGAGAATTATTTGGGAAAATGTGGAAAAATTGGTTAAGGCATGGAAAAGCTCGAAACTTTCTGCCAAAAGACACCTGTCGCGTTACGCGACACTTACATTAAACCCCTCGCGCTACGCGAGTGAAATGCGAAGCTTTTGCCAAATTGTTCACGTCGCGTTACGCGACATTTACATTAAAGACCTCGCGCTACGCGAGGTAGTGTCAGACGCAGATATAAAAAAAAGAAAACCCCCCTTTCTTCCCCAAATCACTTCACCAGTTCTACCCTAGGCGATTACAAAACCCTAACCCCCAAATCCACCTCTTAACCACCACAGCCACCAAGCTTGAAATTTCTGCAGCGGGTTTCCAAGGGTCTTCGGTTTTCTGAACTTTTTGTGTTTTACATTGTCGGTTATCAGGTATGTATCCCAACTTTTTCATCTTGGTTGTTTTCTGTCTTGCTTTGTCATGTTTTAGCTTTAATCTAGTCTTGTGAGGATGTCTATGTGTAGTTTTAGTTTAATGTCTGTTTCGTTTTCAATTTGGGTATGGTTTGTCGGATTTTTGTCGGTTTTGAATATAGATTTGCGTATGAGATGTTTGGATTGTTCACTGATAGTGATGTTTCTGCGGGTTGGTTCACCCAATTTTGTGGGTGACATGAGTTTTGTTGATATTAACATGCTTTTACCAGGTATAATAGCAAAAATTGGTTTTTGAAATCATGTTCGCTTGAACGGAATCAACTATGAAGTTTGTTTTGGCACTTAGGATTTAATTGAGGATAATTAAAGTGACGGGATGGGATAGTTGTATACCATGAGTCTACTTCAGATTCCCTTTTGTTCATTTGGTCTTGTTTGCGTTTGGGATGTTACTTATATGCTTTCAACAGGCATAAGACTATCTCGCCCGTACTAAATCTCCATTCGGGCGGGACTTGGTCTGAAACTCATGTTCTTTTATAAACAATATCTCTGATTTTTCTGTCACGACCGCGAACGAAATGCTATACGGTCGTTATTTTTTTTTTAAATTACTAATGCTCTTCTTGTTTGCTGTTGTTTAACCTTGTTTTTTTTTTAGATATGTCAGAAGGCGAATCTTCAAGGGCAGCAGCAAAAAGAAGGAGAGGGCCAGCTCCTCGACAAAGAGGGGAACCAGAGCCACCTATGCCAGCTCAAAGGCATGGTAGACAGATCAAGTATTCTGAGAATGAAATGATACCTACTAGCAGGGTCAGGAGGATTAGGGAGCATACTTTGCTGAGGTTTGAGTTGGGAACTGGCGAATATGATAGGTTGAACAGGTTTGTTTCTATGGATTTATTGCATCACAGGAACATAGATTGGAATTTGTTGACGGTTTTGGGACAAAGAGACAGGGTCGAGAGATTGTTAGGGCCTAGGTGGATGACTATTCTGGGTTGTGATTGGCCCCAATACAGGGAGTTGACATTAGAGTTTCATGCTACCTTTGTTCATTATGATGATCAGTTTGATGAAGAGGACACAGTGTCCTTTGCTTTGGGTAGACAGGTATACGAGATGACTATTCCACAGTTTGCTTTGGCAACAGGCTTTTATACTGAGAGTGAGGTTCAGAGACCTGAGTTTGTTACCAGTTTGAGAGGTGCTAGCAGGAGGCAGAGAGATTATAGCATCGGTGAGAATGAGCTGAGTGAGTTCTGGACCACGATAGCTGATTCACCCTTTTCCACCAGCATGGTGGAATCCGAGATCAGAGATCCTATTTTGAGGTACATTCATAGGGTGTTAGCTTGTACTGTGGTAGGTAGGTATTCAGGAGAGGAGAAAGTGAATTGGTTGGATCTGTTTTGCTTGTATTGCATGGTTCAGGGCAGGGAACCCAACATTGCATGTGTTTTGGCTCAGTCGTTTGCGAGAGGGCGTAGAGGAGGAGCAAGAGCTAGGTTGGACATGGGGCCTTATGTGTACCGTATTGCTGCTAATTTAGGTGTGTTTGAAAGGTATAATCCGGATTTGATGACAGTGGGGCCGGCTACAACGCCGATTGATCTGCAGGACCTGCGGAAGGCAGGTATTGTTACTAGAGATGATCCTCCACAGTTGGAGGATGTTAGGGCAGGGCACCAGGTTTTCCCACCACATGGGTCGGTGGCAGCTGATACTATGAGGTCCAGCATTCCTACACATCGTCAGAGGCCAGTTTTCAGGAGGGATATGCCGGCTAGGCAATACCCACTTCGTGATCCCATTCCAGACCCGCTCACTTTGGAGTCACTCTGTGATAGGATGGACCAGTATCATGAGCAGGAAATTGATATGTTTAGGACTGGTTATGAGCAGCAGAGGGATCTGATTAGGGGTGGTCAGCGCAGGCAGGAGGATGCTTTGAGGTACATGATGGGTTCTATGAATATTCAGGTACCGGATTTCTTTCAGCCTCCAGGACCGTCAGGTGAACATGCAGGTGGTGATCATGATGAGGACTAGTGTGGGGATCATGATGCTGGTTTTTATTATGTTATGTTTGTTTAACTAATCCTGTTTATTTTGATACAATTTGGGACTGTAATAGTGGGTTATGATAAGGGTTGGTTAAAACACTTGAATTTTGAACTTATCTTTATCTATGTTTGACGTGTTTGGATTATTATGTTTGGTTGAGTTTGTTTGTGGAGGTAGCCGCTTTCGTATGTGTGAGATGAGTTGGAATTGTTTGCTGAGCACATTCGATTTGGAGGGCAGTACTTGATGGAAAAGACTGGCACTTGACAGTCTTGCTTTATTACCAGCTAAGTCTTTTCCGATTTGTATCTTTTAATTTTTTTTTTATTTTGTGTTTTTGCAGTTTTGTTTATTTTGTTTTCCATTCCTGCATTGGGGACAATGCAAATTCTAAGTGTGGGGATAAGAAGATTTGAGTCTTTGTATATTTTTAATTATTGAGTCTAGTTAACTTTGAATGCATTTAGTTAGTTTAAATTTTATCTATTTATTTATATGGTAAAAAAAAAAAAAAATTGTCTAAGAAACTTGATGATTGCATTTAAAAGCAGGAGATGATAGGAAATTGGGCCCTGGTTTTCATTTAATATATATAAGACATTAAAAATCAGATTACACAATTAACTTGGGATATGTCTGGTAGGCCCAACTGACGGTAAAAAGCCCTAGGAGTATTTGTAATACACTGCACCTTAAATCACAACGTCCGTGGGTTCTCATCTTAGGAGAAGCGGTGAAGCCGAAACTGTCGAATAGTATAAGAGGTACCACTGTAGGTTAAAACCCGTATGTATTTAAGATTAGCAGATTAGTTAGCACACCTTACCTTTTTATGAGAATAAATCCGGGACTGGTGGCGCTTTAGGAAATTCCATCGTATCGTTGCGTGAGCTTAAAAAATTAACTTAAGAACGAAGTCTATGTGTTTCCCACTGGGATGGTGACTTGGTGGATACACCCATGGGCTAAGTGCTTTAAATATTATAACCTAAAGCTTATGTGTTGCCCGCTGGGATGGCGACTTGGTTGGCAATACCTCTAAGTTAAGGTTACAATTATGTTATATAAAGCTCAATTGTTGAAATATATATATATATATATATATATATATATATATAAATATTTATGCATCCATCCATCATTAGTTAATTTAAATACATCTGGGTATTGGGTTACAGTGGAAGAAAAATCATGAAACAAATGATTTAATCTGTGCTTCGAAAGCTTGAGATGGGATTAGGTAGAACTGTGGATACCTTAGTGTGAGACCCTAGACCTAGTGTTCACTTGAAGATAACGAAATATGATTGGGGAAAAATCCGTTGGTGGTTGGGTTTAGAAGGACAAACATACCGACAATCGCGGTTTTTGTGTTTTCGTGTCTAATAAGATAACCCATAAAATGTTGAATACCTTGTGCTTGATTATGATCCTGTTTTGCATGAATTTTTCAGGGACGAAAAAAAGGATAAGTGTGGGAGTATTGCAAAATACATGCATTTTACTGTCAATTTTATTCTCACTTTGTGTTTGTTTTGCTTCGGTTTTCTTCTATAACTGCTTGTACTTAATATTTCTATATATTTTGGTTGTTAGGTCACAAAGGAAGCAGATATGATTGAAAACGAAGAAGAATGAGTTTCCGAAACTTTCTGGATTTTTACCCCTGTCGCGTAGCGCGACAGGTGTTGGAATTACCTCGCGTTACGCGAGGATTGTAAAAAGTCAGAAATGCCCTTTTAATGATTTCCCGACTTTTTTGTCCTTTCTGGGGGCCCTCGCGCTACGCGAGGAGTATGCAAGATCCCGTCGCGCTACGCGACAGGTGGTTTTTCGCAGAAATTGTTTTAAAACCTAAAAATTAGAAACCCTAAAGGGGTGACACAAGACAGACGACGGCTAAGGGCGATAAGGGCGATTTTACAAGCTTCCGGTTGGCGATTTCAGAGGATACAAGGCAAGGATTGAAGCTAGGGATCACTGGGATCGATTCCCTCGGGTGTTAATCATTCGGTTTTGCGTTCTTTGCTTTATTTCAATTTGTCATGTGTTCTTGGATGATTAGTTTGATGATAAATTCTGTGTTTATGAGTATTTTTGGCTAGAATTCTTGGACTACCTAGGTTTTGATGAATATGTATGGTCGAGACAATTAGTTTTCGGTTTTGGAACTTGATTCATGATTGAGCAATAAAGTAACGACTATGGTATTTCTTGTTGCATGTAAACGCGTATTTAGGATTGTTTGATGATTGTTTCCGTTAATCCTCGTGTACTTGAGTGAATGTCTTTCGTACATTAGGTACATGCCAGATCGTCTACTTTGTGTTTTCGATTAGTGGATGGTTGCTAGACGTAGTATTCCTTAGGAACGGAGTCGTGAGGTAATTAATCTAAATATTCAACCAATTTCGATAGCTGTGAGGTGAGAAATTGTCTGTGTGTCGAGCGTGATAAATTGCTAGATTAAAACCTTTGTGAGAAGTTTTACCTAGTTTACCTGTCATGGTTGTTCACCGAATGCAATAGGGAATTCCATAGTTACTCCTTACACGTTTGTGTATTGTGATTTTCGCGCTGTGAGGTAGATTGTCATTTGGGTACTTTAGTGTAGAATTGGAAAACTTGTGAGAGATTTCCATCCAACCGGTAATTTAACGGCTCTTAGGCCTCTTAGTTGTTAACTCTTGAGAAGGGTCAAAGGTTCTCTAAGTTGTTTTGGGAGTGTAGCATTTTAAGATCCCGGTTTCATATCAGTTCCATTACCGTTAACAGATCTGTCAACCGTGCATAGGATTCAAACCTAGGTAGTGCTTTTATTATCATCTGTTTATCGTTGCTAATTGTGTTTGTTAATCTTCATTTGTTTCGTTCACTGTCTTTGTTTATTTTTAATTATTTAATTTCTAGAGTTTTATTAAACCCCCCCCCCCCATTAATTCATCACCTGTTTTCAAATTGTATTGTGTAGATATTTAATCGAGTCTAATTCGTGTTTTTCTTTAGAAGTCTCGTGGGTTCGATATCCGGACTTACTTAAGCTTTACTACATTCGATAGGTTCACTTGCCTGTCGGTAGTTTAGTTGTTTAGAGAGTCTAGAGTATTACGTAGTGTTTTATTTAGGTTGTTTTGAGTCATTAAATTCAAACTACTTTGTGTTCATCAATTACCACAATATGTATATATTTATATTAAAAATTTTGGTGACCCAACCCGACAAAGAAAAGTATTTCTTGACATTCAAAGACCGAAACACTACGACACGTGTAAAAAAAATATTTAGGTCCACCACCGTACACCGACATCGTCATGGGGTGATCCCGAGACCCTCTTGATACTAATTGCAACAATAAACATGTATTGTGAACAGAAAGAAACTTACAACACAATCCGGTTCTCCAACTCTTTCTGGAAGCTGATTATCCTATAAATTTGTAAACAAAATAAAAAACAGCCCATTTGTGATCAACAGCTTCTAATTTTAAAAATATTTTATTTAATTTACCTGCCCATTGTAGGTTGGATGATTAAACCTACAATTGTGACCATATCCACACATTCCGGTCCTCAAATAATAGACACAATCGGGGTCTCCAGGCCGATCCGGATAACCCATCAAACCACTTTCTATAATCCCAAATTCCAAATTGTAAATAAAACACGAATTTGAAATGATTTAACAAATTAAGTTGAATGAAAACCTGATGATTAAAAAGGCGAGAAGATGTTGAATGGAAATTGTTGTTGGTTTCTCTCTCCAGGAAAATATGTTTGTTTTGTAGTTTTGAAATTGTGGATCTTTGATCATAAAATTGAAGTGCAATCAAGTAAAGTTTGGTTTTCACGTAAATACTGAAATATTGTCGACTAGTAATTGACGAAACTGTCCCTTGAATCCAGGGACGGTGTTCTGCGAGTAACAGGGTTTTTGGTAATTTAATAACTAACAGGATGGAAATACGTGGGCGGAAAATATGTTATTTATTTTTTATTTTAGAGTAAACTTTATTTTTGTCTATGAAGTTTGAATCAAATTTCAGGTTTCGTCCTCCTGTAATACATATCATCCCTAATGTTTTATATTTTATTAGTTTTCGTCCCTGGTTCTTAACTGCGTTAAAATTTATGTAAGTTTTTATATAAAATTAGTATTATGCTCTTAGCTTCACCACCACCACCAAATTGTTGCCTCACTTTCTTTGACTTTTTATTCCGACCCTCTGACCAGTTTCGATACACGGCCCATATATAGCCTCCTTTTGGGTATATTTTAACACACCCTCCTTTGTCGACATTCTATCTTCCCAAAAGATGAGAAAAGATGTTGACTTGGTCAACAAAGACAGAATGGGAAACCTTTGAAACTTCCACACGATTTATTAAATCCAAATTATGAGTCGGGTTTCGAGTTCAAGTAAGTAACATGAAGCTGAAACGGTTTCACAGAGATGACCTGACGAATAAGTCAATATCCCGTCTTCTTCATCATAAATAGCCCATATTTGTTTGGGCTTAAAAACTTCCTCAGATCGATCCGTATCAATATCATGAAAATCGGGATCAGGAAACGTTAATGCCATTGAACTACTTTTCTTGAGCATTTTTCCATTCTTTTCAGCCTTCAAAGCAGAAGCCATTTTCATTTGGCCAAAGGTGTCAAATTTTTATTTGAATTTAGCAGATCCTACTAACTTTTCTTTTAGTTTTTGGTGGTGGTAGGTTAAGGGTGAAATGAAGAAGATGGAGCTAAGGGCATATTAGTAATTTCATATAAAAATTAACAGAAATTTTAACGGAGTTAAGGACTAAAGACGGAAACTGTTAAAACATAAAACGTCAGGGATGATATGTGTTAAGGGGGGACGAAACTGAAGTTTGGTTCAAACCTCAGGAACCAAGACTGAAGTTTACTCTTTATTTTAATAACCGTGCTCATGAATTAATCTAATTTTATAAAAATTATTGTTGGAGTTAATTGTTATCAAGTATTATGTTGATATCGCCTATTTAGTCTCTAATTATGAAAAACTATGCTCTAGATTTCTGTTATTCACTCAATCGTAATATGGATGGTTCCTAGAGTTGATATACGTTAGTTTTTTATGCTTAAGTTTTTAAAATGACGTTATGCCACTTGTAATATTAAAAAAAAGGCAAATTTGTTTTTAAGAATCCAAACTAAGACTTATTGGCTAATAATAATCCGAACTAACAGTTTGACTGGTAATAATCTCAACTTTCAGTTTTGCTGACAATAACAGTGTAATCATCATAGATTTACACTCGATGTACACTTATTTTTACTCAAAATGACGATCTTAAATGAAATGGAGAAACGTACAAGCGAAATCAATTGAGAATCGAGGTGGTATGTGAAAATATATGATGATTATGCTACTAAGACTGCAATTGAAAATAAAACTAAAAGTTAAGATTATCACCAGCTAAACTGTTAGTTCTTATTATTATTAGTCAATAAGTCATAGTTTTAATTATTAAAAACCAATTTGCTTTAAAATTTTTTTTAACAAATATGCTACCCACGTAATATTTAACATATATATATTTTGATTAACGTCAAATTTTAAGGTCCATGCACTCTAGGGGTGTGCAAAATAACAAAAAATCAAAAAATGCATAATCGAATTGTGAATTCAGTTTTCGGTTCAATTAACGGATATATAATTTTTTTAATTCGGATTTTGGTTCGGTTAACATATATATATATATATATTTTTAATTCGGTTAACCGAGTAAACCGAATAACTGATAACCATTGGCGTACCCACCCTTTGTGGGTGGGGTCGCCCGACACCGTTGGAAAAAAAATTATTTGTTACACATACCATATAATCCCGAGCTACCCCCATTAAATTTGACACCTACCATGAAATTTGTTTTGACCAAAATGACACCAAAAAATTTAACTTAAAACTTTAAAATTTCACATATATAAACTTAATAATTGTTATAAACTAACCGAACAAATATAAACATCTTATAAACAATTAAGTTCAATAGGTCAGTAATCATTTAACCTAATAACCATTTACTCTAAGTTTTTTTATCCATTTCTAAACAACTAATCCCTCCCCTAGGGCTGTAAACGAATTTAACGAACATAAACGAGTCTGGTTCCTGTTCGTTCGTTTAACTGTAACAAAACAAATGAACGGACACAAACACTTAAATGAACAGTATTATCTAAGTGTTGCTCATTTTATCCTTGATAATATAGGTATTGCTGTTAAAAAAACGGATTTCAATCCGGCAAAAATATTTCAACTCAAAATATTTCGATGACCTAACTCAATCCGGTGAAAAATTTCGATGACCCGGCCTGAGAAAAAATCCCTTTGTATAAACATTCGAATATCGAAAATTTCCGACCCCTATGAAAAAATTTCCTGTGTCCGCCACTGCTGATAACTATATGTGTTGATTTTAGTTTATACATTTTTCTAATTCAATTCATTCGTTTAATTCGATCGATTAGGCAAGTTCACAATACGGTTAGTTCGGTTAACATATAGGTCTAAAAATGTAAAAACTGAACAAATCAAAAATCGACTCGTTGAAGACCCCTAATCCAGTCCAGGGATATGTAATGTTTGAGTGAATATTAGAGGCTAAACATATAAATTCTAGAAGTTATAGACCAAACTTACAATATAGATATATCACACACGGACCCCTTTTGTTACGCTTAGTGAACAGTAGAAATCAAAATTTTAAATTTTTAAAGTTAAAGACCAAACTTACAAAATTAATATATCAGAAGGACCATATGTATAGTTAATTCTTATTGTTATTAGGAATTATCTTGACCATTACAGGGGAGAAGGTATTTGACGTGAAAGTCAAGCGAGAGGGGGGACGGGGAGGGCGACCGTCCAGGGCCCGGTATTTCAAAGGGCCCGTAGTTTTTAAATTATATATATATATATATATTATATATATATATATGTTTTTATAAAAAAAGGTCCAATCTTATTAAAATTAGAAATTCTTGTATTTAATTACTTCAAAATTTAAAAAAGGCCCTATTAGATAATAAGATTAACTGGGCTTGGAAGGGCTGTGAAACAAAAGAAAAGAAGCGACCCGGTGCTACTCCAATCGGCGCAACCTCACAGGAAGGAACGGACGGCAACACAGAGATCGGAAAAAAGGACTCTCAGCGATCGGAATAGGGCTGCACGCGCAGAGATTGGACCGGACCCGGACAACACAGCAACAACGGTTGCGGAACAGCACAACAGCAAGCAGCGATCAGATCGGAATACAAGACTGCAATACGTTTTTTTTAACAGAAGGTATAAAATTTATCATGTATTCATGTTTGATTGGTATTATTACATGTATATTCATGTTTGATTGTTGATTGTCATGTTTGATTATTGTTTTTTTTAACAAAAAAAAAATTGATTGTTTATATTATGATTTTGACTTGATTATAACTTTATTATTATTTTTTATTAAAAATATGCCTCCTAAAACCAAGTACTTATCCGGATATGAAAAACGTAAAAGGAGGAAATTAGAGGAAGAAAAAAGAAAGTCTCAATAAGGGGTTATACGTAAGTTCTTTAAAAAACAACCACAAAATTCTAATGTTGAGAAAGATGAAGCTAATGCTAGTGTAGATGAAGCTAATGTTGTTGAGGAAGATGTCGATCATTTGGCTTTTTGTTTCCTAAAGAGTTGAGGAAACTTGATGAAAAAGATCTCGAATCGTATTGTTATCGCCTTCAAGATGCATTGAAGTATAAAGAAGAATATACTATTGATGCCAATGAATTATACTTGGAGTTGAAGTTGTTTGAGACATTTTTAACTAATCAAATCATTAGCCCTATTGATGCTTTAAACAATCTGAACCGGTTCGGTTTTTTCCTAATGCATTAATTGCATATAGAGAAGTTTTGCAAAGTTAAAGTTGTTGAAGTCCTACATAAGATCGACAATGTCCCAAGAAAGACTTAACGGTTTAGTGATAATATCTATTGAAAGTGATATATTAGAGATTATAAATTATGAAGAGTTGATCGAGAGCTTTGCTTCCAAAAACGCTAGGACAGCCTCCCGATTCACATAAGTAAGTAATCTTGATCATTTTGGTACACTACTTTTGTTTTAGTAATTATTGTTATAACTATTATTGCCGTATTAAGGTTTTTTTTATATAATATAATAATTATATTATAGGGGCCTACTTTTTTTTCACATGTCCAAGGCCCGGAACCTCTTGAGGATTCTCGGGACCGGCTCTGCGTTGAAGCACATAGGTACAAACTTGACGTGGGAAAAACTTTCAGTCCAATTATTATTTTTAAAAACGTGACACATCACACATGCATGATACATAAATAGAAGTTATAGATAGAGAAACGGTGTGAATACAAAATTAAAAAAAGGCAGAACAGATGAGCAACAGGTTGAGCGTCTAGTATAAAAGAGAGTTTACTTTAGATAATCACTTTTTTGTTAAAATAAGTTGTAAGGTTGGAGAACCCCTCAACCGTTAAGTATCCTAAGAAATTAATCAATCGAGACATGACATGTCATGTCACATCATTTTTACCCTAAACTAACCAAATGAGGTGCGACAGTGTTCTCGAATGAACCCATACCCAAACATGCTTTACAACCAAATCTTTCTTCGACTTAATCAACGGCTTCACGAACCTGTCACCCTTATGACGGTGTTCCGTATTACCCGCCCTAATACGAGCTCAAACCCTCCATCCTAAACAATAACATTTAGGTTAATAAATGTTGGTATTTGAATTGAATGAGTTTTTTTTAAATAACTAGAAAATGAGCCCCACGTTCCACTGCGGGAGGCTCTTGCGCCACGCGGTGATAGGCGGACCTTTAAAAGCTGAGACAGTGATATTAACTTGGCTAAACACAAAAGAAATGGGGTTTAGTACATAGAATAAATGTATAAAGTTACGACGAATCGGTTGTGAGCCCCGCGCTCCGCGGCGGGAGGCCCATACGCCACGCGGTGGGAGGCGGTCTTTAAACGGCTGAGACGGTGGTGTTAACGTGGCTAAACATAAAAAGAAATATGGTTAACTACATATGAGTATAAATTTACAGCGAATCGGTTGTGAAAATTTAAACATAGATAAAAAACAGTTATATAACCGAACCGATGTTTTTCAGTCGGTGTCGATCTCATTCTACACGGTACCAGCACGTTACCGTCAGTCGATATAACTCACGAAACATAAAAAATACCATACATTGAATACGACTCTGTTTTTAATGAAATTTATATCTGGGCATCAAGGAAAAAAATTAATTAACAAACTAAAGTTGATATATGGGATAAACTTAAAACTTTAGAAATTTGATAGGGTTAAAGTGACATTTTATAAAGTCGAAGGTGAGTTATGACATTTCAATAAATTGGAGGGGTTAAAATTAAATTATAACAAATTGTAGGGGCTAGAATTTAAATTTAAAAAAGTTTACCGACATTGTGGATTAAGTTTATTTATAATTATAATATTAATATCTTATTTACAAATTAAAACGTATGATTCAAATTTTAAAATCCGAATTACACGGTTAAATAAATAAAATATAAAGATGTTAATAATAATTAATAAGTTGTATTTGATTAATTTTACCATGACACTTTTTAGTTTGAGCAGGTTATTAAATATGATAATTTTTATATATAATTTACCAGGTTAGAAATGAATGTATTACACGAGTTAAATAAATAAAATATTAAATTGTTAATAATCTATACTATTTAATAAACAAGTAAATTATGACACACGTGTCAACTTCTAGTGTATTATTAGCATGATTTTCTCGTGTCTCTCTCCTATTAAATATTATATTAAAATAATATACTTTTAAATATTTAATATCAATCTAATTATGGATTGTTATTATAACATTAAAAAAATAAATTTAATATGGATTACCATTTATCGAGTACATAAAAAATTAATACCAGGTTAAAAAAATGTTTTAAAATTTAACTTAATATAATTTATAAGTGTCACGTTAGACATATTTTGACAAGTGTATGTTTTAAGAAATTACATTATATTTTATTCAACCCGTGTAAAATACGGGTTTTTAAAAACGTAATTTTTTACTACGAATTATATAATATTATATTTATTTAATCCGTGTAATACACGAGATTCTAACCCTAGTAATTAGTAAGTGATAATAATAAATGAAATAGTTGAGAAAAAAATCCTTATTCTAATAAATGATTCCAATAATGGCACGTGTTATCACCATATCTTTTCTCACCAAAATGTTATAATTTTCTCTATTTTAAGTAAGTTTGAATTTTAAAAATTAATTATGTTAATGTTTTTGTTTAAAAAAGAAAATAGTATAAAATTTGAATTCTAATTATTACTTAATGAAGAAAACAAAGAATTTTAATTCTTATTTTACACATTATTTTATTTTTTTACACATCATTATACTTTTATTTTTTTATTAAACAAACACGTGTATCACATGGGTCAATAACCTAGTATTACATTTAACTTTAACGAATGGGTATTTCTGTCAAGACCCCCACCCAGTTCCTACGGTTCAGACGTGCGACCCGTAAACATGTGGTCGCGGGTTCTAAACCCACACTCAACAGTTTTTGGGCGTTTTCACTAGACCAGAGAGCAGTCCCTTGGTCCAGTGGTTAACATCTAAACTTGTCACCGGGCAGACCCGGGTTCGACCCGGGCAAGCCCCATATATTTTTAAAACTATTTTTACAACTCCAATTTAATGTATAAAAATTGTTTTATAAAATCTATACCATTTAGAACAGTTTTGTGCGAAAATTTATAATTTTAAATCGGGAAATGATTATTTTACAAATTGAATTGTTTTAAACCTCTATTTCCAATACGAAAATTATTTAAAAATTATTTTGAATTAAATCAATGAATTAAAAAAACAAAACACTTAAAATACCCATGGTTATATAATTGTGTAAAGATTTTATAAAATACATAATTATTTTTAAAAAGAATTTTCATAAGACAATATTTCATTTAATTATCAATTTACGATTTAAAATTTATTTAAACAAATAAAATTTTCTTGCTAAACATATATAAATACATCTACATTTATATTCCACTTATTAATGAGACACATTATTTTTATAATAACTAAATAAAAATAATTTATTTAAATTTATTATCTTCTTACAAAAAAGGTACATTTAGGGTTAAATTATATTTAATTACCTTACTTTTTGACACACTATTTTAAGAGACTCACCATCTTAAATAAATAAAAGAAAATTATTTATTTAAATTATTTAAACATAAACCTTAAAGACAAACCTTATTAATCATATATACATTGAACTTACATTTTATATTAAGGCTTTATTAAACTCGAACACCAACTTACGCGCACTTATCTCATAAAATATCATAAAAACTTTGTACAATTTCCCACACTCAAATCCCGTTGAACCTTAGACATTGCCTTATACTTTTGTGCACATCATTGATTAGATACATATAATTCAATTTTAAGTCGACATTGTGATTTGCAAATCACTTGTGCATAACAACTATTACAAGTGAGTTTTACATAGCCCATTTTACACTGTTTTATATATTTTGGGGTGAAACATGAACATTATATACAATGATTTGCAAAACTACACAATACAAATCCACTTTACATTCATGTGTGCAATTTGAGCTTTATGTTTGAGTACTAGGTGTGTTAACTACTTTTGTGTGCAATTACATGTACAATCATTAACTATACAAGCTGACGGTAAACAATGATAGATCTATTGAGTCTAACAAACCCACCCAGATTGGGGTGATTGTTACCGACAACACAACTTGCATGCTAGTTACAAATGTTTGATTGTACTACTTGGTTACACAATAGTAACTCTCCATAATTGCCTTATTAATCACGACTTGTATGGATTTGTTTACACACAACACTTTGATGCTATTTAGAGTCAAAAACCTATGTATGCTCACCAACTTTTTAGTTGACCTCGTTTTCATCATGTTTTAGGTACAAAAGTTTGAGTTGATCAAGTTGATTCACTTAGGTTGTGGACCTAGTTAATTGAATCAAATAAATATGTTATGTATTTCAAGAAATTCTTGTATTGTTGAATTTGGTGTTATGAATGAAATGTAACGTTTTATTATATTGAATTTTAGTATCCATGTGCTCATGAACAGTCTACATGTCCCGCCCCGACGTTTTCGCCGTCGGTTGGGGTGTGACAGATTGGTATCAGAGCCTTGGTTATAGGGAATTAGGTTATTAGACACTTTTGACCTAGACTATAACCTTAGGACAACCATACAATGCCATGCTACTACAAGCTACATGATTTCTCCTTGTGTGAATATTCCTACATACTATCATAAGTAAATACACTACCTGATACAATATTTAATAATTTATGTGTCACACTGCGTGATAATTGTTGTGCTATATTTATGCTATCTATTTGATTCATTTAAGTGCTATCCTAAGTTTTAACACACACTTATACACACTTAGCTTTTCATGCACCCTTAAACTCACACCTAAAATGTCACCACCTCTTGAGATCTAAATCTAAACTATTGGGCCTAAATTAATAATAAACAAGAAGCCCACTTACCCTCCAAGAAGGAGAAGCCCACTACAATATATAAGCCTCACTTTCAGGCCTCAAAGCCCAGTCCACAACAATTCTTATCATGACCATGAGCCCAACAATAGTGCTATTAATACATGATGGCTGGAAGAGTGTGTAGGCCCATGAGGGATTCTGGCTAAGGAAAGACAGGGTACTTAAGTGTGTCTTAGTGACCCACCCCTCTTTCATGAGACTTCTCCTCAGGGATGCATTGCTTATAGGTCAAGTGTATTTCTAAAATACTATGTGAAGACTCGGTGTTATGACTAGTCAAACTCTAAACCTATGAGAACTCCTATATTTAACACTTAGTATTTCATTATCACTTACAACCTTTTTCATTGTTTCTCTGCTAGACATGGACTCCTACTCTCCTTCCTCCCTGGTATATCGTCCCGGAGCAGAGTCGGATCGGGAAGAAGACATCAGGTCACCAGTGTATCGATCACCACCACCCCCAGCTGCCAGGCCAAGGTTTGATGTAAGGGCAGATTGGGCTAGGAACACCTGCCCAAGACTTCGAACACCTAGATCACCCCCATTAAGAGACCCGCATCTGGTGCCTGACTCGTATCATCCTAACCCTTGGGTAAGGCATACCATGGCACCCACTAGTGCTATGGGAATTCCAACCAATGACATTCACCAATATGTGAGGACCTCCGAATTTGAGAGGTAAAGGATGGAGTACGAGGTAATGCACGACTTGCAAGGACAAAGAATGGATAGCCTAGCAAACCAATTAGGGTACCAAAAGGAGTTAATCTCCATCCTCGAAAAAGAAATACTGGAGAATCGCACAGAAACGGCTAGAGCCGAAGACAGATCGACTACCCGAGCGACTATCTTCCTTCTAGTGGAAAGCTACCAGAGACATTAGCAGAAATTTCTATTTATTGTCCTTGAATTTTCAGTTTGGGAACCATTTCCCTATGTTTTGAATAATGGTTAACATTCCAGCATTTAATAAATTTTTTATATTCCAACCAATGTTTTGAAACCCGGACCGGACCGGCCGGTCGGACCAGGAACCGGTGGTCTGACCGGTCCGGTTACATGTGTTGAACCGTTTCTGCAGCGAACCGGTGGTCGGACCGAAAACCGGGTGGTCGGACCGGTTGAACCGCTTGACTATTTTTTTTTTAATCTTTTTTAAGTCTCTTGGCTTCTTATTTCGTAGGTAATTGTTAGTTTAAAATTATTGGAATTGACCTGTTGGTGGTTTTTGAAAGGATTAAAAGCTATTTAGACTGATATATTTTTATAATATTTATGACGTCGTCCGGTTCTTAAATCCGGTCCGACTGGTCCGACCAGTGGACCGGTAAGGAGACCGGTTCGACGTCCGGTCCGGTTCTGAAAACATTGATTCCAACTCTAAAGTTATTATTCATTGATTTAACACGTTGAGTGTGAATTACACCCATCATATTTTCATCAAAATTCTCCAAGTATCACCTTCTTCATTCACCACAATTTAGTACACTACCGGCGATCTCCTTCGTAAACAAATCATCTTATTATTTGATTTAAACAACCTCGTTATTTTGTTCAAACAAAATGTTTATCATACTTTTAGATAATACTTGAAATATAAATGTTCTATAAACACTTTCACCATGTAAGGGAACTTAATGCAACATGTTTTTATAAAAACATTATTTCAAATTGAAAAATAATTAGGACTTTTCTCGTTAAATTAATTATTCCAAAACCTTGGCTAAGTTATACTTGTTTAGTCATTGTAAACCATGGGTTAAGTTTTCTAACTACTATTTTCTTGAATATTTTTATAAAGAGGCTTTCATGTAATTATCTATTTACTTATTCAACCCCTCACTTTCACCCTCCTATACATTTACGAACAATTTCTTACTTACAAACAAAATCGGTTATTCGAAAACACATTACTCAGAATATTTTCAGAACCTCCTCACTACCTTGCACCTTCGATAATGTATGAGTGTACTTGCCACTTCAAGAGACGACCCATTTCACGTAGACGTTAACTGATCGACGTCGAAGTACCGATCAAAGATAAAGAGTTTATGTGTTCCTAATTACCTAAGACTAGTTAGGGTAAGCAGGGTGTCGAACCACGAAGAGTTAGTGGTCGGTGAATAACAAGAACTGATTGTAAACCATTTTGCACTTAAAGTTGTTTGATTGATTGTTACTATGATTTAACATACACTTAAAATTAATAAGATTGAAATACAGAATTAAAAAGAATGAGCACAACCAAGTTTCAGTTTTAATTCACAATTAGTAATCTAGGTTCTTTACTAAGTTAGAAGATCACATAGACATAATCTTGATTATAACAATACTTGATGTACAATTGAAGGACCTTCACATGTATGACTAAACTTATAACGAACGATACCGATAAAGTTAATCTATACGAAGTGATCTCTCGCAATTGTCAATACAATGAACATATACATCAGACACACATTCAACCTTTAACGATTACACACCGATGAAGAAGAATACATGAATCAAAATAAGTCATTTCATGTTTTAACACCAAGTATTAGAAACAACCACATGAAGAAGCATCACATTTAACGAAACACAATGAACCTCATGTCTAATTTAGAAAAGAACCCAAATTGAACAAACGAAATTATAAACCTACACCTGGTTATGATCACAAATGATTTAGCTACACATGTTCATGCTTGATGATGATGATATGTTGCGATTATGAGAAGCACTTGATGAAGATTTAATGTTGGAATCCTTTGCCACTAAGTCTCCTTGTCTCCTCTACGTTCTCTAGCCTCCAGGGATCATCCCCTCTCGAAAAGTTTCGGAATACACTTAAAGAACTCCTCCAAAACCGTTCAAAACTTCTCACAACCGTCACTGCCGTAATTTATGCCGGCTGGCCATAAATTACGCCGGGTCAATTCTAAATACGCCAAACGAGCCTGTATACGGAGGTCTTGTATGCCCAACTTTTCTTGCCTGCCGTAAATTACGCCGGGTGGGAGTAATTTATGCCCAATTGCATTCTTCCTTCCTTTGCTTCAGTTTTTGCTGCCAGAATTCTCGATCAACTCGTCCCAGTTGTGTGTGTAATCCCATGTTTGAGCCCTGCATAAATAACACACAAAATGGTAGTTTCTATGCTAGGTTTTCTATATAAATCCATTCATAATATAGCATTTTTGCACCTCGGATTACCCAACACATCACATTCCCCAACTTAAATCTTTTTCGTCCCGAAAAAGGCTTGCAAAGAGATCACAACTAACATGTCAAGTTATCCACATTCATTCAAACTTAGGGGACTATTAACATACTTAAACGTAGTTGTTGATATAATGGTCCTCTTTAAGCTTATCTCTCTTAAGGTCAACCACATGCATGTGCCCATACGTTCACTTTATATTATGGCATCTAGATTCCTTATCTCAAGAAATTTGAACAACTTAAATGAGACATCACCAAGGACTTGTGATTTTCAAGTATCAACTAATACATATCATAACAGTTAACAATACATATGAATGCACCATTATGTGCAAGTGAAGTCTATTAGACAGGAAGTCTGCTCATATCACTCTCTCAACAATTTTCAAGGTTTAGTATTTCACTCATCAATTCAAGAAAATTGGGTTCCATAGGCTTGCATACAGTTTTATTTCTCCACTACAGCTTGTACTCAAGCATATGTCAAATGGTCTTCTCAAGGGTTGTAACGGGGCAAGGTAAATGGTAGGTTAGAAAGGCTCAAGTGGTTCATTAAAATAATTAAGCATGGTAATTTCAACTCTATGTAAAAAAAAAAGAAAAAAACTAACTAATATAAACATATATGTTTTTTTTTTTGCATAGGCATGAAAACTATAAACTATACATTCTATAATTTCAAAAACAAAATCTAAACTTATTACACATGCTTAATTAGGGTTCAAACTTTAAGAAGGCTTCAAATGGCTTGGCTATATAGTTAGGTTGGATCAAACGGCGGATTTAACAATTAGGCCCAACTTGGCTCACTAATGGATATATGTGCAAGTGGGGGAGACAATAGAATGGAATAATGAAAGGTTATACCTAAGTTGCCATTATCATTCATATGCAAGAATACTTGTAATCTTGAACAAACTATACGCAAGTTCTAGATAGCAATTCACTTGAATATTTCCCTCATGAAATGAATAAGACTGATTATAGATGTGACAGTCGTGTATTGGATGAAAATTCTCACTAGGGTTCAAGAACAGACATCACTTCCACATAACAGAGCATTGCTCATGACAGCCTAGTATTATAACTGCAAGATCTAACCGATTAATTGATATGCTTTTATTTCCACACACCTTCACAATTGTCACACGAGCTTCTTTTTCTTATGATAGATAATGAAACCAATTCACTTATATTAGGATGAGGAATCAAGCACTTCAAACTCCAGCTTAGCATTTAACACATGCAATGGTGATTTCAAGAGAGATTCTGTGCAACAACAACCAACCACTTCAACAGCTCAGGGGGAGACCACATCTGTAGTTGAACCCTCATCTCCTGCCCTTGTGACTAACCCAGAGTCTGCACTAACTATCCTTACTGGCCATACTGAGAAGACACATGAGGCAGTTGAAGTCAAGGATGAAGAGCCAGAATTAGACTTTCCCTCAGCAAGTGAGAGAAGAGATGCTAGAAAGAAAAGGAAAGGGACTTCTACTGAAATTGAGACCGTGATTCTGGATGAAGAAGACATCCCATCTGATGATGAGCTGAATGCCCTTTTAGATGAAATTGAAAACTATGGGTATAATGATCTTTATCCAAAATTTTTGACTACCGAAAAAAAGGAAACTGAGAGAACCAGATACTTTACAGAAGAAGGAGAGGAAATTCAAACCTTATCTGATGAAGAAAAAGGCGAAGAAGATGTTCAGGTTAATCTTATCAAAACAGTCACTCCTGAACCAACCACTACAGTCTCCGAATCCAGTCCAGCACAAGATCCACCTTCTGTTGCACCTGAACCTCCAATTTCAAGAAAGTCTTGGTTTAGGAAAACCATTCAGGAGGAAACTCCTAAAACATATGAATGGATAGCTGAGCATCATGAGCTAAAGAGGCCTCCAATTGGCTGGAAATATGATGCAGAAAGGAAGCTCTTTATTATTAGAAGATATAGAGGGGGAGTTCAGCACTTACAAATATGACTGACTTCCAGACACTTCCTTTCTATGACCTCAGGGACTTAGCCAAGCTTCCACTTCAAAACCCTGGGAAGGTCATGATGGCTTATGACTTTGAAAAATTTCTGCATTCTCAAGTCAATAATGATTTCAAGGGAATGAAGCCTAGGAAAACTCAAAAGAAAATCTCAAAGACAAGGTTTCATCCTAAGACTAACAAGCCATATGTGTTCTTGAGGTACAAGCCTGCCCAAACTCACAAGACCATCACCATTCCAAAATCTGTACATGTCCAGCTGCAAACTTTCAGAAAGTGGTACTATGACCCAATCATTGGCAGTGCAGTAATAGAGTGTGAGGGCAAGGAAGACATCACTATCTTTGAGCCTATGAAGTTGTTGAAATTTAAGCCTGAAGATCTGGAGATCCTTTTTCAGAATCATATTCAGGCATACAGTGATGAAGATGAAGCTGATGCTAAGGCCTACCAACGGGTTGTATCTCTCCATGTTAAACCTTTTATACCAAGGACAACTGAAGGACCAGCTGCTTGATGAAGAGCTGAAGACAGTAATGCAACAACTTAGTGGGAGATTGTAGAGTCATACCTTATGTATAAGCTGTTGTCATTTATTGTATGTATAAACAGTTTTAGACTAGTTTACTTTATGTCATTTCATTAAATGTAATTTCAGTTTTCTGTAATTTACTGCTTTATTAGCTAAGTCTGGGCCATCGAAACTACTTAGTTTCGATTGCGTTTGTTCAATCGAAACTAGTAGTTTCGATAGATGGTAGTTTTGACAGTCTGTGTATCACTTGTAAATGGTCAATCGAAACTAGTAGTTTCGATTGAACATAGTTTCGATACCTGTCACTACTATAAATAGCCTAGTTTGAGAATGTTTAGGGCGTGAGTAGCGGCTGTAACCCTGAACCTTCTCTTTCATATTGTTCTTGAATCAATACAATTTGCAGTTGTTTATGCACTGTGTTCTTACATTTTCATACCATTTGCGTGTTGATTCATAGTGTGGTTAGCCGGTTATCTTCACCAACACTGTTTCTATCATCTGTTTCACCAACATACACACAGTTTCCGCCTGTGTGTGTGTGTAATCGATGTGCTCCACATTTTCAACTGTGATGATCTCTGCAGTTTCCCAAAATTCTCTTATAGATGTCTCAAACACCGGCAGGTTGTTGCTGATGGCAAAGCTGATGTTGGAGTTTGCCAGGAAGTTTAAGACACGAGTGAACTCTACAGCTTTTGGATCATTGGTATTAAGGAATGCATAGACATTGTGTCTTTTTACGAATAAGAGATCCATACCTGTAAAATTCATCAGTTTTGCACAATAAGTAAAGTTTCTGAATATACTTAATCGAAACAAGGTATATCAATACTTAGAAAAATTTTGAAGTCCTAACTGTCGAAACAACTAGTTTCGATTTGAGATGAACTTGGTTAATTTAACAAACAACTTTATCGAAACAAGTAGTTTCGATAGAGGCAATAAGCTTTGATCAACACTTAGAAATTTTTTTTAAATCAACACTGTCGAAACAACTAGTTTCGATGGAGATGAACTTTACGAAACTATCTAGTTTCGATCAGAGATACTAGGGCAAGTTTGGGTGTCGAAACTAGTAGTTTCGATTGAAAACCTTGTGAGAATTTTTTTTTTTTGAAAGTGTTGAACCCCTTTATCGAAACTACTTGGTTTTGAAACCCAAACCCCTCTGATTCATTATACTCAGACTAATATAAACAATTTTAAAGAAGGGTTTAGAGTGGCCTGTAAGTGACGGAACTTCATCTTACTGAATGTGAGACGTTATCTGCAAGAATACACATTAATCGTGAGTTCAAAGATGATAGAGATGTATGCAAACACGGATAAGCACAAAAACGAATGTTATTATGAAGATTTCGTCGAACAAATTTTAAACTTTGAAATCCTAGGTCTGCCGATTTGCAAAAAAATCATCCAAAATGAAGTAGTGAGACGTTACCTGATGATGGAGACGATGGTGACAACGGGGGAAAATCAGGTGATTAACGCTGATATCTTGCAACTCAGACCGATGGTTTGAGAGATTTTGTGAATGACAGAGAAGGCGAAGAGGGTTTGAAAAAGACGAGTGAAAATCAGTATGAAGGGAGGGATTGCTTATGAAGGCTTTTAATTTTCGTAAGACAAAAGACAAAAATGCCCCTGTCGAAACAACTAGTTTCGATAGGACAAACTAGTTTCGATAGGACAAACTAGTTTCGATATGAACAACTAGTTTCGATAGTTCAAAGAAGTTTTGATATGCACAAAGTAGTTTCGATATATCAAAGTAGTTTCGATATGCACAAAGTAGTTTCGATAGTTCAAAGAACAGAAATAAGACTAACATATATACACTGTTAAAACAGACTTACTATAGAAATGAAATTATACACAAGATATTTACACTTATCTTCTTGAAAAAGATCCAACATGAGATCAGATCTGGTCAGTCTCTTGAAACACTTCCTTTTGCAATTCACTACTGTGAGTCCCTGAAGATAGCTGATATTTGTGCAAAGTAAACCCGAGCATTTGTTTGTACTAAGATTTCATGTGATTAGAAGGTACCATTTAAGCAATATACAAGGTGTACCCCACATATTAAAATAAAATTATTTTGAAAACCTATCAATCCTCAAGAAGTACCCATCTTCATCCTATCATCTCTTTTTGATTAACCAATGTACCGTCTTAGTAATGTCAAAGTACCACTAAAATAAAATAAGATATCCAAGTGGATTTAGAAAATTAAAATAAAATATATCCAAGTAGATATTAAAAAGGTATGAACATTCTAGATCTTTGCGTAAGCAAAACAGAAGAAGTCGTAAAATTATCCAAGCGGATAGAAAAATGTTGAACACCCGAGATCTTTGCGTAAGCAAAACAGACGGGGTCAAATCATCCAAGTGGATGGGAAAAGGATGAGCACCCGAGATCTTTGCGTAAGCAAAACATACAGGGTCATCGGTGGTAAATATCGTTATATTGACGGTCACTTGGCGTATGAATAGGAATCCAATACGTAAGCCTGTATCTGATTGCATTGGTTTTCTTAGATATAAAAATGGGTTAGATGTTTCAATAATGGGTTCAAACACACAAGTATGAGATATATATTAGGTTTTCACACTACTTACAAGTTTTAACCATATGTCGGGCCTACCAGCTATACCTCAGTAAACACCATCGCTTTTGGTCTATTCCATGTTCAAGAGATGAGATCAGACACTATCATTTCTCAAAGGTCAGATTCAATTTTTCCTGCAATTCAAAACTACTTGAAGATTATATACACAACAATTCTTTTCAACATAAAAATATTATATTTCTCCCCCAAAAGATTTGCGTGGAAACTGTACATAAAAATAAAATCCTTTTGGAATTTTCTTTGTTAATTAATCAAAATTTAGAAAATAAACTACTATTCACACAATTTACTGAAAGTTAATCATTCCAAGCATCTCTACTAGTTGGGCAAATCTGGTAGAGTCAAAAGCCTTTGTGAAGATGTCTGCGGTTTGTTTGTTGGTTTTGACTTCAACGATTTGAATATGTTTCTTTTCAACACAGTCACAAATAAAATGATGTTTAATTTCAATGTGTTTTGTTTTGGAATGCTGAACGGGGTTTTTGGTGATATGGGGAACGACAATGTTGTCACACAGAATGGGTGTCTCATGGAATGTGATCCCATAGTCAAGCATCTGATGTTGTATCCATCTGACTTGGGAACAACAGAGGGCTGCGGCAATGTATTCGGCTTCGGCGGTGGATTGGGAAACGGTGGATTGTTTCTTACATTGCCATGAGACAAGGCGGTTGCCAAGGAATTGACAACCTCCAGAAGTGTATTTTTGGTCTAAGTTGCAACCCCCGTAGTCTGAATCTGAGTAAGCCACAAGATCAAACAAGTCAGTTTTAGGATACCACAGACCCAATTTTGGCTTATACCTTAAATATCTTAAAATACGTTTGACAACAGATAAATGAGAGAGTTTAGGATTAGCCTGAAAACGTGCACACAAGCACACTGCAAACATGATGTCGGGTCTGCTGGCCGTGAGATACATGAGAGATCCTATCATAGAGCGATAGAGATGCTGATCAGCGCTTTCACCATCCACATCAGGAGTCAAACAATGTCGAACTTCCACAGGAGTTTTTACTGGATGGGAATCAACCATTTTGAACTTGGTCAAGATTTCTTTTACGTATTTTTCTTGATGGATAAGGATTCCTGAGTCAGACTGATCAACTTGTAGTCCCAAAAAGAACTTCATTTCCCCATGGAGCTCATTTCAAACTTAGATCGCATCACTTCTTCAAATTCTTTGCAGAGACGGGGATTTGTAGATCCAAAAATGATATCAACCACATAAATTTGCACCATGATTGTATCCTTTTCATCCTTCCGTTTGAACAAAGTTTGGTCAATTGCTCCTCGTGTGAAACCATTCTCAAGCAGATGCTTCGATAAAGTTTCATACCATGCACGAGGTGCTTGGTGAAGACCGTACATTGCTTTATCTAACTTGTAAACACGGTCTGGAAAATTAGGATCAATGAAACCCGGCGGCTGCTTGACATAAACTTCCTCTTGAACTTTGCCATATAAAAATGCGCTTTTTACATCCATTTGATGAACGGTGAAGTCCATGTAGGCTGCATAGGCGAGAAACATTCGGATGGCTTCCAAACGAGCCACTGGTGCAAAGACTTCCTCATAGTCAATCCCTTCTTCTTGATAAAAATCTTGAACCACCAGACGAGCTTTATTTCGAATCACAGTGCCGCCTTCATCCTTTTTGTTGCGAAAAACCCAACGAGTGCCGATTGGAACTTTGTTCTTGGGAAGATCTACCAAATTCCACACATGTAGCTTTGAGAATTGCTGTAGCTCTTCCTGCATTGCTTACATCCAGTTGTTTTCTAGTAGAGCTGCTTTGATGTTCTTTGGTTCAGCTTGAGAAATGAAGCAAGAAAACATGCTGTTTTCAAATGCTTCACAGGCACTTCGGGTACTAACACCCACATTGAGTGGTCCAATGATGTTATTGGTGGGATGAATCTTGTGAATTCGCAGTTGAGGAATTTCTTCTTCTTCCATGACTTCCTCCAAATTGGTAAGATTTTCAGCAGGAGGATCGGCAATATCATTAATAGGATCTTCAGCAGGTGATTGTGGTGCAACATCTACTATTAGAATGGAGTTGTCTTCAACAGTTTCACTTGTTGCACCAGAACCGGAAGACTCCATATCAGATTCAGCATTAGCAACCACAGGAATTTCAACCTGAGCAGATGAGGAAGAGCCTTGATCATTTATGTTCCCTAGATTGTTCACAGAGAAGTAAGGATTAGCATGAGTTGATTCAATAGAGAAATCAGGAAGATTAAATGACTTAAAAACTGAATCGACGTCAAAGAGCCAATTGGGACCGTCTCCTGCGTCTGTATGATTGTTTTCATGTCAATTGATATCAATGGACTCCATCACTATCCTTTTCTTCTTATGGTAGACACGAAAAGCACGTTGATTGGATAAGTAACCAACAAAATAACATTCATCAGCTTTGGCTTCAAACTTGTTGAGCTGATCTGAAGTGTTCAGCATTGTGCACACACACCCAAATTTTCTGAAGAAATCAATAACTGGCTTGCGCTTGTACATGATCTCATAAGGTGTCTTGTTGCAATTTTTAGTGATAAGAACCCAATTTTGCACAAAACATGCAGTGTTGACCGCCTCAGCCCAGAAAGTCACGGGAAGCTTAGAGTCAATAATCATAGTTCATGCAGCTTCAATTAAAGTGCGGTTTCTTCTTTAAGCTACACCGTTTTCTTTCAGCTTCAATTCCTTTGCTTTCACAAAAGGAATCAAGAGTTGCATTTTTGAATTCTGTTCCATGATCACTGCGGATAGTGTTCACACTTAGATTGAAGAGGTTCTTAATTTGAAGCAGATAGGTTTTTAAAATCTATGGCGTCTCATCTTTCTTGGCTAGGAAAAACACCCAAGTGAATCGAGAAAAATCATCTGTTACCACCAGACAGTATGACTTTCGTCCAAGACTAATGACACTCACTGGACCAAAAAGATCCATGTGAAGCAATTGGAGAGGAGAGTCAATGGAATTGGTGGTTTTAGGTTTATGTGAAGATTTGTGTTGTTTTCCCTTGGAACATGAGATATAGTGTTCCATAGGAGTGAAATCTTTGAGAGGTAATCCAGTGACTAGGTTGCCTCGAACCAGTCGGTTCATTTTTTTGAAATTGACATGTCCCAACCTTTTATGCCACAGGAAAGATTCATCTTTGGAAGCCTTTGAGAGAAAACACGATTCAATGCCCGATGGGTTGTTCATATCCAAGCTATATGTGTTGTATCTTCTGGGAGCACACATGAGAATAAGTTCTTCCGGAATCACCACTCCTGGCTTCAAGATAAGACATTCTTTTGAATTGAATAAAGCACAAAAGTCCATGTCACAAATCTGTGAAACACTCATCAGATTGTATTTCAACTGAGGAACAAAGTTGACAAATTCCAGACTATTTACTCCATTTGACACTGTTCCTTGTCCTTCAATATTTCCTCCTATTGGGTTTCCAGCAAAAGCAACATACTCTCCATCAATTTGATGATAATCTTGTAGCAAGTTAAAGTGCCCAGTCATATGTCTTGAACATCCACTATCTACATGCCAGATGTTATCTCCGGTTCTTCTTGATTGACCCTATACACAACGAACCATTTATACGATTTGACCAAAATTGTTTCAATCAAGAGATTTTAGTGTCAGGATATGACCTCTCATTGGAAATAGAATTACAACCATCCTTTGATGAAGCATGGTCATCAAATAGAACATTATTTTTAATTTTCCAAGTTCGTTTTAAATAATTTTTAGCATTTTTAATTCTTTTACGCCTAGATTTCCTACTGTGAGAAGACTTAGGCAACACATATGAATTTAATGAACTTTTGGAAGGCGATTCTTCATTAGAATTTGTGGTTGTCAATTTACAACTTTTTGAAACATGATTTGAGGCACCATAACTAAAACAAACTTTTTCACAAGATATCTTAGCCTGATAATAGTTATCACAAGATGAAGATGATTGTGATGTTGAGGAATCTGAACACGGTTCTCTCATCAATAACTTTGTCTTGAAGACGATGTGCTTCCTTTAATCTGAAAAAGTCCATGTTGCTCATGGTTTCACGTGGTACATCATTCACAATAATTCCTGCACTTTTAAACTTGGTAACACATGGCATAACATTCAAAGATTTAGGAACAAAAGGCAAAGCATTTTTAAATTTAAAAACATCACATCCCAAACCTGTATGCTCAGCAGGCATAGAATCAAAATACAAGTTTTCAACGTGTTCACAAATATTTAGTTTAGACACGGACATATTATTACATTCATCCGACTCAAGTTCTTTTAAAATAGTTCTGTCATTGGTACTCTTATCACAATCATCTTCGGAATTTACACAATTTAATTCTGCACAAGAAGCAAAACTGTCAGAATCAGAGGGCGTAATATAATCATCAGGAGATAATGTGCAAACATAAGGTGTGGAAACATGTGGAGTTGGCATGTCAGCAAATCTCCCTGATTTAGAATAAGGAGGTGGATGAGAGTTATACCCAAGACCTTCTGTGCCTTTTCTATTAAATTGTTTATCAATTATTCCAAACAGAATTTTCTGATCCATATCCATGTGATCAACCTGTAATTTGGCTTTTTCTGCCTTTTGGACTCTTTCAGTTAAAATCGTATTGTTAATAGTTTGAGTATTGAGTTGCACAATTAAAGAACGATTTTCACCAGATATGTCACGAATTTTATTTAAGTAAAGTTTCTCATTTTTGGCAACAGAGTCATACATCACCTTAATGTGATCTCGTTCATCAATCAAGGCTTGATTGATGAATCTGTATTTTTGTATTTCATTTAAGCAAGATCTGGAATTACAAAGTTTAGAAATAACCTCAGCAGGCACAGCAGTGAGATCCTCAGCAGGTTCAATCATGACACACTTGCCCTTGTCCTCCACATCAGCCATCAAGGCTTTATCAGCAGCTTCCTCAGCTTGTTCTCCCCAATGATAGTGTCCATCAGCTTGACACACAAGAGCTGTGGAACTTGAAGATGTGTTTGTCTTTGGAGGATTGGCAGCTTGTTTTCCAGAGGAAATCTTCTTTTCTTGCTGATCCTTGGAGGACGGCTCCTTGTAGTTTCTGGCAAAGTGACCCAGCTGATCACAATTGTAGCATCTCACCTTCTTGATATCAAACCCAAGTGTCTTTCCCTGCTTGAATCTGTCTATGCCAGTCCTTTTGATGAATCTTTTGGCTCTTAACGTCAACATGGCCATGCACTAATCAATGTCTATTTTCTCCAAATCATCAGGATTAATCTGCTCCAATTCATCATGTTGAAAGCTAACCGGTGTTAGATTTCCAGAAATCAGTGCATCATAGCACGACATGAAAGCAGTCATGATTGGGACATAATCATCAGGAATCATTGTGACAGTCTTTTGAGGAGCAGAGGAGCTGGTAGAATTAATTACAGCAGCTGAAGGAGGGACATCAGTCTGAAAGTATGGGCTACCGGATGAGCTTGATCCAGCAATAAGAGCTGTGTTTCCAGACTGATTTGACGGGGTGACTGCTCCCTTCTTAATCTCAATTTCATAAGATTCAAGAATGCTATAGACTTCCTGTTGAGACAGAGCACTCAGATTCTCAGTCTTTTTGATCATGATTCGATACATATTCCATTCCTCAGGAAGAGAATCTAGGAGTTTCTTGTTTAGATCAAGAGTAGGGTACTCAACTCCCATTACTTTCAACCTTGATACAATGCTTGAGAAACGGTTGATCAAATCAGATATTGATTCTCCCCTTACACTGCTGAACATCACATATTGTTTCTTGATCAGATCTCTTTTGCTTTCCCTGACATCCTCACTTCCCTCATATCTAGTGCACAATGCAACCCATAAGTCTTTGGCAGTTGTGTACTCAGCAAAGATGTTGAAAATATCCATAGGAAAAGCCATGGCAATAGTCCCGTAGGCCTTGTTATCTCGGGCAATCAAGGCAAGATCTTTCTCATCATACTCAGATACTAACTTAGGATGTTGGACATCAGCAGTGGTAGTTACGGGCTTGTGGGGACCATCGGTGATAGAACTCAACAAAGTATAATCGTGAAATTGAAAGAAAAGCTTCATCTTCTTAGTCCAATCATCAAATTCTCTTGTGGACACAAGAGCAGGTGGTCTATTTCCCCTAGAATGTTCTGTTGAACTTGAAGTGGCCATAATATTCGGAATCGAAACTAAAACAGTAACTAGTTTCGATTGAACAACTTTTATCGAAACAACTAGTTTCGATAGGAAAACTTCTATCGAAACAACTAGTTTCGATAGGAAAACTTTTATCGAAACAACTAATTTCGATAGGACAACTTTTATCGAAACAACTAGTTTCGATACTGAAAATTTCACAGGCAAGTTTCGATAACCACAGTTTCTATAGAGATAAGACAAAAATCTAGTTTCGATAGTACCTTCTCCCGACAAAATGTAGACAAGAAGTTTCGATGATCAACAGAAATCAGAAACTGTCCCCAGTAGTTTCGATGCCTTCTTCTCCAAGCTCAGAAATACTCCATTGATAATAAGCTCCAGAAATCAATAGTGCATAAATGACAGACCAATCCAGCGAAAACCTTCGTCTAACACTCCTAATCACTAATCCAACCTCCGATTCTGAAAATACGAGCAAAAACCCTTGGAAATCGATGAAACAGTAGCCGTCAATCAATAAACCAGTACTTTCGAGAATAGATGTGCAAAAACTCAAAATAAGCTTCGAATACCCTCAGTAAACACCTAGAATCGATCAATAAACCTGATAACACTCAAAAACACTAGAACATAAAGCTCTGATACCAATTGTAGGTCCAGATTTAACTTGAAATCACTGATTTAATCGATTACACACACACATGCGGAAACTGTGTGTATGTTGGTGAAACAGATGATAGAAACAGTGTTGGTGAAGATAACCGGCTAACCACACTATGAATCAACACGCAAATGGTATGAAAATGTAAGAACACAGTGCATAAACAACTGCAAATTGTATTGATTCAAGAACAATGTGAAAGAGAAGGTTCAGGGTTACAGCCGCTACTCACGCCCTAAACATTCTCAAACTAGGCTATTTATAGTAGTGACAGGTATCGAAACTATGTTCAATCAAAACTACTAGTTTCGATTGACCATTTACAAGTGATACACAGACTGTCGAAACTACCATCTATCGAAACTACTAGTTTCGATTGAACAAACTCAATCGAAACTAAGTAGTTTCGATGGCCCAGACTTAGCTAATAAAGCAGTAAATTACAGAAAACTGAAATTACATTTAATGAAATGACATAAAGTAAACTAGTCTAAAACTGTTTAAACATACAATAAATGACAACAGCTTATACATAAGATATGACTCTACAGATTCACCTACCAACACACTAAAATTTAATCATACTTTAGTCCCCTATAATTATTATTCTTGTTTAAACTTTGACATGTTAGTTTCCTATCATTTCTCATGCACAAACACTCTAACTCAGGGAATCATTGATCACTTCAAAAAATAACTTTCATCATTCTAATAATTTTTAACTTTTTTTTTAATAAATACAAAGGTTTCCCCCCTTCCCCAACTTAGGGGTGCATTGTCCCAATGCACAATGAAAATTATGAGCATGGACCAAGATAACTGTAAGGATGGGAATAAGAAACAAACACAAAAGCAACTAAATAAAAATAATAACTAAAAATAAAAATGCAAACAGGTTGCCTCCCGTGTAGCGCTGTATTTAATGTCTACAGCCTGACAGTACCTGATTTCTTTAAGTGGTGTCATATGTTGGTGAATCTACAATAAAGTTCACCACATCCAATTGCCCTTCAGTATGGTCGACCATGGAGATGAATGGTTTTAACTGATGCCCGTTTACCACTTGCCTTTTCTTACCACCATCTTGAGCTTCAATATCTATTTCACCAAACTTACCAATTCTTATGATGGTGAATGGTCCCAACCATTTGCTTTTCAATTTTCCCGGAAAGAATTTGACTTTAGAGTTGTAGAGCCACACCTTTTGTCCTTCTTGAAATGTCTTCTTTCTCAATTTAGCATCGTGTACCGCCTTCATTTTAGCTTTGTATGTGGAAGAACATTCATAAGCTTCATCACATAACTCTTCAAGTTCACACAATTGTAACTTTCTCTCATGACCTGCATCATCATAATCAACATTCATAGCTTTCACCGCCCATAAAGCACGATGTGCAATCTCAACGGGAAGATGACATCCTTTCCCATAAACCAAGCGGTAAGGAGTTGTTCCAATAGGTGTTTTAAATGCGGTCCGATATGCCCACAAAGCATCATTTAACCTTAAAGACCAATCCTTTCGATCGGGTCGCACCGTTTTTTGTAAAATATCCTTGATTTGCCTATTAGAAACCTCAACTTGCCCACTTGTTTGTGGATGATAAGGAGTAGCAACACGGTGATGAACACCATACTGCTTAAGCAATTTGCCTAATTTGAAATGTTTGAAATGGGATCCACCATCACTAATGATTACCCGTGAGACTCCAAATCTAGTGAAAATGTTTTGTTGGACAAATTTGCAAACCACAGCATGATCATTTGTTTTAGTAGCGATTGCTTCAATCCATTTAGATACATAATCCACCGCTACTAAAACAAATAGATTTCCAAACGAATTCGAAAATGGGCCAATGAAATCAATGCCCCAAACATCAAAAATTTAAACTACAAGAATGGGTTTCATGGGCATCTCATCTCGTTTGGAAATACCACCAACTTGTTGACATTTAGGGCATTGTTTAGCATAATTAAAGGCATCACAAAATAAACTTGGCCAAAATAGACCACATGATAGAACCGGATGACCCGTCTTCTTTCCACTAAAATGCCCACCACATGCATAAGAATGCACATGTGCCAACACACTTTGAATTTCCTCATTTGGCACACATCGACGAATGATTTGGTCCGCTCCCACCTTAAAGAGATCCGGTTCATCCCAAATGTATTGCTTTGCTTGAGCTCTCAAATGTTTCACTTGCCTAAGTTGCCAAGATTCCGGTGTTTTGCCTGTAGCCAAGAAATTAACAATATGAGCATACCAAGGTAAATTAGAAACAGTAAATAAATGCTCATCGAGGAAGGATTCATTGATATCTCTTGAGTGATCCTCCTTTAGTGTCGGTATTCTTGACAAATGATCCGCTACCACATTTTCACATCCTTTCTTGTCTCTCACTTCAAAATCAAACTCTTGCAATAAAAGGATCCACCTAATCAAACGTGGCTTGACATCCTTTTTCTCCATCAAGTATCTCACTGCACTATGGTCAGAATAAATAATCACTTTACTACCCCAAATGTATGACCAGAACTTATCACGTGCATAAACAACTGCTAGTAATTCTTTCTCGGTTGTTGTATAAATAAGTTGAGCTTCTGAAAGAGTTTTGCTAGCATAGTAAATGGCAACTGGCTTTTTATTCACCCTTTGCCCTAGAACAGCCCCAACCGCGTGGTCACTTGCGTCACACATTATTTCAAAAGGTAATGACCAATCAGGTGATTGCAAGATAAGGGCTGCAACTAGATGTTGTTTAAGCACATTGAAAGCCTTAAGACATGCCTCATCAAAGATAAATGGTGCATCTTTTGTTAATAAATTGCACAATGGTTTTGAAATTGCACTAAAATCTTTGATGAAACGGCGATAGAAGCCGGCATGTCCCAAGAAGGATCGAACACCCTTCACATTGGATGGTAGGGGAAGAGTAGAAATGACTTGAACTTTGGCACGATCAACTTCAATTCCTCGATGAGAAATCGCATGCCCAAGTACAATTCCTTCTTGAACCATGAAATGACTCTTCTCCCAACTTAGCACGAGATTCGTTTCGGTGCATCTTTTTAAAACTTTTTCCAACTCATCAAGACATATCTCAAAGGAATGACCAAAAATAGAGAAGTCGTCCATGAAAATCTCCAAAGACTCCCCGACCATATCGGAAAATATGCTCATCATGCACCTTTGGAAGGTGGCGGGGGCGTTACACAAACCGAATGGCATCCGCCTAAATGCGAAAGTACCATACGGACATGTGAACGTTGTCTTTTGTTGATCTTCCGGATGAATTGCTGTTTGGTTATACCCGGAATATCCATCCAAGAAACAGTAGAACTTTTGCCCTGCAAGTTTTTCAATAATTTGATCAATAAATGGCAATGGAAAATGATCTTTAGAAGTAGCAGAATTTAACTTCCTATAATCAATACAAACCCGCCACCCGGTTACCGGCCGGGTAGCAATTTGCTCACCGTTATCCCCATGTACCACTTGAATACCTGCTTTCTTAAGAACAGTTTGGGTAGGACTCACCCACATGCTATCAGAAATTGGGTAGACAATACCCGCATCGAGCCACTTCAAAACTTCTTTCTTGACCACCTCACGCATATTTGGATTCAATCGCCTTTGTGCATCTCAAGATGGCTTGACTCTCTCATCAGTGATGATCTTGTGCATCACTATGGAAGGGCTTATTCCCTTCAAATCCGCTATGGTCCAACCAATAGCTGCCTTGTGCTTCTTCAACACCTTTAGAAGGTCATCTTCTTGATTTATTTTCAGATTTGATGCTATGATGACCGACAATGTTTGCTTCTCACCTAGAAATGCATACTTTAGGTGTTTGGGAAGTTCTTTCAACTCGACCTTGGGAGCTTCTTCTAGAGATGGTTTCAACTTTGAATCAATGTGATCTGGCAAACTCTCCACTTGTAGTGTCCATGGTGGTCTCCCATCTGTGATTTCCATTGCTTCAACCTTGCATTCTTCTTCCATTAACTCTTTGATTTCCTCCAACCTGTACCTGTCATACAAAAAACACTTCTCCATGGTGATGTCTTCATCCCCTTGTGATATATGGGGAGGAACACACCCGTCAATAATGTCCGCCATGAAGCATTCATTATCAACTAGAGAATTAGATGAATTTGTAAAAACATTAAACCTCAATTTCCGGTTGCCAAAAGTCATATCAACCGTCCCATTTCCACAATTTATTTGGGTATTTGCAGTTCTTAAAAACGGTCGACCCAAAATGACATTTGGTTGCCTATCCTTACAATTAGATTCATAATCAAGCACCAGAAAACCAACTGGATAGTAAAAATCTTCCACTTTGACTATAACATCTGTGACCATCCCCCTAGGAAGTTTGAGAGACAAATCTGCCAACACAATGGTGGTGTCGACTCTTTGTAATGGACCAAAATCAGATTGGTCATAAAGACTTCCTGGGAGGATGCTCACACTTGCACCAAGATCTAGGAGTGCCCTATTGATTTTTAAATCACCCACTTGAATTGAAATTAAGGGTGCTCCTGGATCAGACATCTTTGGTGGAAGATTACCAGTTAAAATGGCATTCACATGTGTGGTTACATCAAGCTTTTTGGGAAGCTTAATTTGACGTTTTTGTATGCACAATTCTTTCAAATATTTAGCATAAGATGGAATCTGTTTAATTACATCAAGTAAAGGTAATTTAATTTTAACTTGTTTGAATATCTCCCACATTTCCTCGGATTGTGAGCCCTTTTAACTTGAGGATGCCTTCTTTGATGGTTCTACTAAAGCTAAAGGAAATGGTGTGGATTTGGACTCTACAACCTTCTCCTTAGCAATAATAGAATCACTTTTCAAAACCTTTTCACTAATTGAATTTTCAAAAACTTGTTTTGTTTGGGTTTTGTTCACAATAGATCCCATCTCACTCTCAACATCTGAATCTTCCACCACACCTTCAATGAATTGTGGTGGATGATCATCACCACTTTTATAAACTTTGCCACTCCTAAGTGTACGTACCTCATTGATTTGCACATTTCTTGTGTTCTTAGAACTTGAACCATGTTGAGGATTGACCGTGGTATCACTTGGTAGCTTTCCTTGATCTCGAGTAGCCACACCCTCGGCTAATTGACCCATTTGCTTTGATAAGGCACCAACCGTCTTGTCGGTGATCTCTTGCTTTTGCACCACACCCTTCAACATTCCCATAATCTCATTGAGTTGAGATTTCACCGAATCATCATTGCCTTGTGAAAAATTCCCTTCTAATTGATTTTGATTTTTGGTTTTGTTGATAATTCCTTGTGAAATTTTGTTGTGATGGCCCTTGATTCGATCCACCTTGACCACCTTGATTGAAGTTGTTCTGATTGTAAAAGCCCCTTTGATAATTTCCTTGGAAATTTTGTTGACGAGGTGGTTGTTGTTGTTGTTAACCTCCTTGATTTGCCCCTTGGAAATTTGGATTGAGTTGATTTGAGGCATTACCGTATCTCAAATTAGGATGATTCCTTCAACTAGGGTTGTAGTTGTTAGAATTCATATCAAACGGCTTCTTATCTCCATAGACTTGACTCACCTCTTCTTGCTTTCCTGAATTCATCATACAATTTGGTGCGGTGTGGCCAATATCTCCACAAGTTTCACAAACCTCATACACTTGGGACACATTTGCTGAAGTCCCACTCATTTTCTTGCAAATCATATCCAACTTACATTCCAATGACTCAACTCGATCATTATGGACACGCTCACCTACTGATTTCACTCCTACAGTTAACTTCACTTTCCTACTAGCTGAAGCTTGAGTCTTTGATCCCTTACTTAACCTTTCCAAAAAGTTCCATTCATAATCCTCAGAATGTGTAAGGAATGTACCGCCACTACTAGTGTACACAAATCTACGGTCTTCTGGAATTAATCCATCATAAAAGATCTTGACTAACTCCCATCGAGGAGTATCATGATGAGGACATAATCTTAACATCTCTTTGAACCTTGTGAAAGCTTCATGCAATTCTTCACCAACATGTTAACTAAATGACTTAATAGCATTCCTTGCTTCACTAGTTTTGCTCATCGGATAATATTCGTCTAAAAAGATTTGTTGCATTTCAACCCATGTTCTAATGCTACCCGATGGAAGTAAAGTAAACCATTGTTTAGCTTTATCTTTTAGAGAAAACTGAAAGAGATAAAGCTTGACTTCATCCGTGGTGAACCCTTGACTGCCAACAGTGCTACATATAGCAGAAAATTCCTGAAGATGGGTGTAAGGTTCATCCGATGCAAAACCTCTAAATGATGGGATGATGGCAAGATATTGAGGACGAATCTCAAAATGTTGACCTTGATGTTGTGGTGGTATGATCGGCGATGGATTGTTCATAATTGTAGGACGAAAATGACTATCAACTCCTCGAACATGTTGATAGTTATTGTTGTTGTATCCTCCACCATTTCCACCATTTGGTCCATCGTTGTAATTTCCATCGTTCCACTCATTATATCCTTCATTGTTGTTGTAATCATCCCACTCATTATATCCATCATTGTAATATTCATGATTATTATTGTTATCATAATCATCATAGCCCCCATGTGGGAACTGATCTTGTGGAGCTGCCATATTTGAAGCTTGAATTGAATGAGTATGTGAACTCGAAGATGAACTTGAACTTGATTCGTTTAAATTTACTCCTCGTGATGAAGATGTGAACAAAGCTCTATGAAGTACTCTGTTGTTTCTTGCTGTTCTTTCTATCTCAGGATCAAATGCCAACGGTGACGCTCTACCAGAAAACCTTGTATGCATGCACAAAATGAATTATACCTGCACACTAGTACACCCAGTGAAATAGAGAACAAACAGTAATAACATTTATGATATTTTTGGATTTTTGAATTAATGAAAACACAAATCAACTAAAGCTACACACCAAACGCACAACTCCCCGGCAGCGGCGCCAAAATTTGATCGACGTCGAAGTACCGATCAAAGATAAAGAGTTTATGTGTTCCTAATTACCTAAGACTAGTTAGGGTAAGCAGGGTGTCGAACCACGAAGAGTTAGTGGTCGGTGAATAACAAGAACTGATTGTAAACCATTTTGCACTTAAAGTTGTTTGATTGATTGTTACTATGATTTAACATACACTTAAAATTAATAAGATTGAAATACATAATTAAAAAGAATGAGCACAACCAAGTTTCAGTTTTAATTCACAATTAGTAATCTAGGTTCTTTACTAAGTTAGAAGATCACATAGACATAATCTTGATTATAACAATACTTGATGTACAATTGAAGGACCTTCACATGTATGACTAAACTTATAATGAACGATACCGATAAAGTTAATCTATACGAAGTGCTCTCTAGCAATTGTCAATACAATGAACATATACATCAGACACACATTCAACCTTTAACGATTACACACCGATGAAGAAGAATACATGAATCAAAATAAGTCATTTCATGTTTTAATACCAAGTATTAGAAACAACCACATGAAGAAGCATCACATTTAACGAAACACAATGAACCTCATGTCTAATTCAGAAAAGAACCCAAATTGAACTAACGAAATTATAAACCTACACCTGGTTATGATCACAAATGATTTAGCCACACATGTTCATGCTTGATGATGATGATATGTTGCGATTATGGGAAGCACTTGATGAAGATTTGATATTGGAATCCTTTGTCACTAAGTCTCCTTGTCTCCTCTACGTTCTCTAGCCTCCAGGGATCATCCCCTCTCGAAAAGTTTCGGAATACACTTAAAGAACTCCTCCAAAACCGTTCAAAACTTCTCACAACCGTCACTGGCCGTAATTTATGCCGGCTGGCCATAAATTACGCCGGGTCAATTCTAAATACGCCAAACGAGCCTGTATACGGAGGTCTTGTACGCCCAACTTTTCTTTCCTGCCGTAAATTACGCCGGGTGGGAGTAATTTACGCCCAATTAGCATTCTTCCTTCCTTTGCTTCAGTTTTTGCTGCCAGAATTCTCGATCAACACGTCCCAGTTGTGTGTGTAATCCCATGTTTGCATAAATAACACACAAAATGGTAGTTTCTATGCTAGGTTTTCTATATAAATCCATTCATAATATAGCATTTTTGCACCTCGGATTACCCAACACATCATTAACCACCCCTACAAACCTCAACGAGATTTAAAGAGCTAGAACCTAACTACCACATTTTACCTAAACACCAAACAACACGCTTCTCCGCAACACTTGATCACATACAAAACTCGTTAGCATATGCCACACACGAAACTCAATAACTTACGTATGCATATTTACAATATACACAACACGATCACGTAATGCATGAAACTTAGTTATTATCAATATATCCAATGCTACACTGACTACATAATACATGAAACTTGATTATTTTCAATACACGCTCTACTAGATTGATTACGGAATACATGAAGCATAGTTGTTTGCAATATACATGCACTAAATTGATCACGTGATACATAACAATTGATTGTTTGATACACAACACTTGATTGATCACATTGAACATGAAACTTATTTTGGTTACAAAGTACATGATACTATATGATACTAAGTTGTTAACAACATACATGAAATTCATTTCTTACAATACACATGATACTATGTTGCTTACATTACACATGAGAGATGATACATGATGCTAAGTTGTTTACGTTACACATAAAACCTATTTGATTACAAGCTACATAACACTAGATCATACATGAGACTTGTGTGTTTACTTTATGCACGAAACCAAATTGCTTACACTTGTTGCAATTGATTGATCGCATTATACATAGAAAATGGTCATACACTTTGGTCACCAAAGTTGTAAGCTATAACGCATCGAAGCTACTCGGGGTTTGACGTATTCTTGTTCAAACACGAGGAAACTGAAACACTTTAAAACAACTCTGTGTCTGACGTATTCTTGTTCAAACACGAGTAAGCTATGGAACTTTAAGTTATACTACCATATTACTCTTTAGTTGCTAACCTACTTAAGGACATAGTTACTTTTTAGCAACTCTTATGTGAAAGCAATATACATGAACTGAGTGAAATTGTGCCCCTCTTGACCCGCACACAACGGTAGGATCTATACGGACCATGCGATGATTTGAGTAATTACGGGTGCACACGGAATTATAAAAATCAACGCATGGAAAAACATAGTGAATTTTGTCGTGTGTTGTGACCTAAAACTTATCATGATATGTAACAACGAAACTGATGTGATATGACAAGGGCATGGTGGATACGCCGATGGTACTTCCTATATATAAGTGCCCTATCATATTATCAGAAGCAGCGTTGTTCGTTGCACGTGAAGTTTTGACCCAGACCAATGTTTGTGAAATATTTTATCCACCGACAATTCTTGAGTATATTAGACTACCCCTTAAACAAACCCTAATTATCAAATTCCCATCAAATCCATTCCAAGTAATGCATTTCACCCTTTAGAATCCAAATTATTATTCGACAATCCTCCCTTAAATTGATTTCAAAACTAGATTCATTATCATCATTCATATCCGACCTTGAGTATCAGGCCTAAACCATGTCATCGGTTACATTCCCCAGAATCTAACAGTAAAAACTCATCAAGAATCCAAACCTTCACCTTCCCTGGTTAGTAGCCTTCATTAGTTAAATTTCAGGATAAAATTCCCTTAACATGAGGAGACTGTAACATCCATAATTTTCTGATCCTAATTTAGTTTATTTTAGTTATTACAATAATAACGCTACATTTGAATCCTGTATTTGTTTAAGCACATTTTGTGTGCATATATATATATATGTATAAATATTCTCATTACTATGTATATAATTACATATCTATAATTATTAATTTAAATGCTTGTGTTGGTTTAGCTTTAAACAAGAATATATATATATTCAACATCTTTTAAATGGATCATCTTAAAAATTATTAATATAGTTAGTTTTAATAAATCTTTATAGCTTTTAACAAAATATATGAATATTTACAAAATTTAATAAACTAGTCTTGAACCCTAACCATTTGAAACTCTCCATTTGAACCCCTACACATTTCAATTTGACCCTTAAACCTTCAAATTGACCCTATTCAAAAGCTTTGACCATCTTCCCCGTCAATTTTGACTTTTAAAGTCAAAGCACCCTAAGAACCATACGATTCAAGGCTGTCCCCGTTCCAATCTATGTACTTGGACTTCCCATGCACGAGTAATCGATCATATACCATCCTTAGGCCCATTTAGAGGTTCAATTCAATCAAAACACGCGGCATAATTCGAATTCAAAACAAGTGGCATAATTTGAATTCAAAACAAGTTTGACTCGGCAGAGTCAAACCCAGCTAAATCAGGAAAGAATCCGTGAATTGAGGCGCGTTGATGACAACAAATCATGCGTAGGCTGCTTGCGCATGAATCCCGACCATAAAGCATGACCAAATTCACTCCTAACCAAAGGAATCCACGCGCAAATCACTCTGACAGCTGGTTCTGTCAAAACAAATCGAATCGGTTTTTATGTGAAATCAATACAATTAAATCATCCCCACACTCTCTCAAGCACCTATACGAACTCTCTAAACCTGTAATCAACCTGCATTACACTCTAGAAACCCGATCGTGGCTGCAAGAACTCGAACATGTGCATAACATCCAATTCCCCTCTCTGTACAGTCATTCTAGGTAATCCCTATGTAGTTTAACTCGTTTTGATCTCCAAATCGAAAGCCCCATGATTCCGACCCTTATTACAATCAAATTCTAATCTATTTTTTTTTTCTCAAGAGCAATCTAGGGTTTCGTTTTCTTTGAATCATTTGAGCACACATCAAATGAACACGAAAATCAAATTAAATTACATCATAAAACTCGTAATCTTGTTCTTAACAAAAGCCCTAAACTCTTTTCGATTAAGGTTTGGAATATGGAATCGGGTTTTAGGTTTGGGATGATGATGATAGATCGACTGTTGAGTTTTTTTATTTAACTTTAACGGATGGGTATTTCTGTCAAGACCCCCACCCAGTTCCTCCGGCTCAGACGTGCGGCCCGTAAACATGTGGTCGCGGGTTCTAAACCCACACTCAACGGTTTTTGGGCGTTTTCACTAGACCAGGATCGGACCCCTTTTAAATAGGTGTTTAATTCTTTTCAAATCGAATTCATAACAGGAGCAGTCCCTTGGTCCAGTGGTTAAACATCTAAACTTGTCACCGGGCAGACCCGGGTTCGACCCGGGCAAGCCCCATATATTTTTAAAACTATTTTTACAACTCCAATTTAATGTATAAAAATTGTTTTATAAAAGTCTATACCATTTAGAACAGTTTTGTGTGAAAATTTACAATTTTAAATCAGGAAATGATTATTTTACAAATTGAATTGTTTTAAACCTCTATTTCTAATACGAAAATTATTTAAAAATTATTTTGAATTAAATCAATGAATTAAAAAACAAAATACTTAAAATGCCCATGGTTATATAATTGTGTAAAGATTTTATAAAATACATATTTATTTTTAAAAGAATTTTCATAAGACAATATTTCATTTAATTATCAATTTACGGTTTAAAATTTATTTAAACAAATAAATTTTTCTTGCTAAACATATATAAATACATCTACATTTATGTTCCACTTATTAACGAGACACACTATTTTTATAATAACAAAATAAAAATAATTTATTTAAATTTATTATCTTCTTACAAAAAAGGTACATTTAGGGTTAAATTATATTTAAGAGTAAACTGTCATTTTCGTCCCTGTGGTTTGGTCAAAATTGCCACTTTCATCCAATAGTTTGTTTTTTTGTATCTGGGTCCTCGTGGTTTTAAAATATTGCCATTTTCATCCTCGTGGTTTTAAAATATTGCCACTTTCATCCAGTCAGCTAACACCGTCCGTTTTTCTCAATTAAATGAGGGGTATTTCAGTCCTTTTACATATTTGTTTTATTTCTTCATCTTTTTTACTCTCACTTTTTAATCATAGAAACAAGCGACGGAGGTGTTCCAGTGGTGCTCGTCGGAAACTGGTCAGGAAAAGAGGAAGAAGGCCAGCAGGTGGATGATTAAATTAGAGGTTAAATTGGGGATGATTAAAAAGTGAGAGTAAAAAAGATGAAAAAATAAAACAAATAAGTAAAAGGACTGAAATACCCCTCATTTAACTGAGAAAAACGGACGGTGTTAGCTGACTGGATGAAAGTGGCAATATTTTAAAACCACGAGGATGAAAATGGCAATATTTTAAAACCATGAGGACCCAGATACAAAAAACAAACTATTGGATGAAAGTGGCAATTTTGACCAAACCACAGGGACGAAAATGGCAGTTTACTCTATATTTAATTAACCTACTTTTTAGCATACTACTTTAAGAGACTCACTATCTTAAAAAATAAGAGAAAATTATTTATTTATATTATTTAAACATAAACCCTAAAGACAAACCTTATTAATCATATATACCTTGAACTTACATTTTATATTAAGGTTTTATTAAATTCGAACACCAACTTATGCGCACCAAGTTTCATGAAATATCATAAAAACTTTATACAATTTCCCACACTCAAATCCCGTTGAACCTTAGATATTGCCGTAGACTTTTGTGCACATCATTGATTAGATATATATAATTCAATTTTAGGTCGACATTGTGATTTGCAAATCACTTGTGCATCCTATTGTTCGTGTTATCTACAACAACTATTACAAGTGAGTTTTAAATAGCCCATTTTACACTGTTTTACATATTTTGGGGTGAAACATGAACATTATATACAATGATTTGCAAAACTACACAATACAAATCCACTTTACATTCATGTGTGCAATTTGAGCTTTATATTTGAGTACTAGGTGTGTTAACTACTTTTGTGTGCAATTACATGTACAATCATTAACTATACAAGTCGATAGTAAACAATGATAGATCTATTGAGTCTAACAAACCCACCCAGATTGGGGTGATTGTTACCGACAACACAACTTGCATTCTAGTTACAAAGGTTTGATTGTACTACTTGGTTACACAATAGTAACTCTCTATAATTGTCTTATTAATCATGACTTGTATGGATTTGTTTACACACAACACTTTTATGCTATTTAGAGTCAAAAACCTATGTATGCTCACCAACTTTTTAGTTGACCTCGTTTTCATCATGTTTTAGGTACAAAAGTTTGAGTTGATCAAGTTGATTCACTTAGGTTGTGGACCTAGTTAATTGAATCAAATAAATATGTTATGTATTTCAAGAAATTCTTGTATTGTTAAATTTGGTGTTATGAATGAAATGTAACGTTTTAATATATTGAATTTTAGTCAACCATGTGCTCATGAACAGTCTACATGTCCCGCCCCGATGTTTCCACCGTCGGTTGGGGTGTGACATAAATATTTCTTTGTAAACAACATTTGCTATTTTATTTATAACTTTATCATCTCTATCTAACATAGCAGTTTTACTCATTCTCTATTTTTAACTTTGAATAGTGGCACATACAATTGATAGTGGAAAACATTAAAGGATTATTGAATTTTAATAATATCACATTTTACCAATTGATCAATAATAATCTTAACTGAAAATATTTTTACCACCATTCCCTACTTTCAAACTATTTTCTTACATTGGACCCCCGTTAAAAAAAACCTTAACGCCATTAGATTTTATATGACGTGGACATCTGCAAACCATCGGAAAGTCGAGCCAAACTAGAAGTGATCTCGTGGTTGTTTTAAAATTGGCTATTGTGGTGTTTAACTGGTCTCGTTTTTCCGGCAAGTCAAAACAGAAACAACGATGGTGTTTAACGAGACCAGTTAAACACCACCATATCCAATTTCAAAACCCACCACGAGACAACTACTAGCTTGACTCGACTTACCGGCGGTTTGCAAATGTTCACGTCACATAAAATCTTAACGGCGTTAAGTTTTTTTAAACACGGGAGGGGGGTTCCAATGTAAGAAAATGGTTGTAAAGTAGGGACTGATGATAAGAATATTTTTAGTTGATATTATTGACCAATTGGTAAAAAGTTGGATTATTAAAATCCAATAATCCAACGGTAAATGCTACTTTTTGAATTGACTCAACAAACAAACAAACCAAACTTTGATACTGAAACACATTAAATACTTAGTAATAAACGGAAAAAAATAAAGGAAATAGTTAAAAAGTGAAATATTTTTTTGAAAGACAACTTGGATCACTAACGGACAACTGACATACTCGTTCATCTTCACTACTCAGTATGAAACCCACCATATATGATAAAACCCTCTGACCCAACCTGGACCCTTTTTTTTTGTCACAAGTGGGACTTGAACTCAAGACCTCTTTATTTTAGTGAAGCCTTAGGCATACACCTTTACCACTAGGTTAAGCTAAAGGTTGTTGAAAAATAAAATATTAGATACATGAAATATTAAATAGTTGAGAAGAAATAGTAAAAAGTTGAATAAAGAAAATAATAAATGATGGGTTAAGCCGGTCAATCCGAACACGGCCCATTTAATTGAAAACTCAAAACCTAAATATATTTGTGTCATGTCCGCAATTGCCACTCCTAGTTAGTTTGAATGCTACTTTTTGAAGAAAAATAAGCGGATACCTTTCATTAGAGGTGCACAAAAGAACCGGAACCGGAACCGATCCGATGGATTATCCGAAACCGGATCCGGTGAGAACCGGTTTTTTTAGAACCGGTCCGGATATTATGAGAACCGCCGGTTCCGGGACCGGTTCTGGGTTTTTTGACGGACCGGTTAAAAATCGGATAAAAATCGGATTTTTTGGAACCGGTTTTTTTCGGACATTTTGGAACCGGTTCGGAACCGGTTCTAGCCGTTGGGGTTAAAAAAAACGGCTATATAGCCGTTTTATGGCCGTTTTTTTGTTTTTTTTTTGTTTTTAAGGATTGAAATTTAGTATAAATAGGTATTGGGTGTTTGTGTTAGTTCACCACAACATTCTAGCTCTCAAAACTCAAAAACGCTCTCAAAACGCAAAAAAACGCTCACGTTAAGCAAAAAAAAAAACGCTCTCATGGCTTCCGCTTCCGCAAGCACTCAAAATTCGGTTGGTGGTTCTACTAGCGATGTTACGGTTGTGTCAATACTTCCTTGCTCCCGAAACCAAGAAATATGGGCTTATTTCGATTTATGCGAAATGTCGAACGGCTCGCAAAAGGCTCGTTGCAAACGTTGTGGTAAACTTTTGGCTGCGGCGGGAAATAGCAGTTTAAGGAAACATATTGCTAGTCACGCAAGACACACTCAAGAAGGTGAAAATCAAACTCAAATTGGTAGGGATGGAGGAGTTTGGCAATACAATGTCGAAAGTGTTCGTGAGAGAATGGCACATTTCGTCATTCAAGAAGGCTTGCCTTTTGATCATTTTGATAATCCGCGCTTGACGAGGATGATACAAGAGACGCTTCAACCGAATTACACAAATGTAAGTCGTTCTACTTTGAGAAGAGATTGTTTAAAAATGTGGAAAAGAGCCAAAAAAGAATTAATTTTAGGTTTTGAAAAATTAAATACCGGCATTAACTTAACAACGGACGTTTGGTCCGCTCCACATGGTTTACCCGAATCGTACCTTTGCGTTACCGCACATTGGGTTCAACCGGAGTCGTGGAAAATGATGAAGCGTACGATTGCGTTTGATTATTTTGGATATCCACATACCGGTGAAAACTTATTTTATATTTTAGACTCGGTAATTCAAACTTATAAAATTCAACCGAAAATATTTTCAATATCTTTTGATAACGCTTCAAATAACACAAACGCGGTCGAAAAATTAAAAATAAAATATGAACCGCCTTGTAACGGTGTTTTTTTTCATAGTCGATGTGTTGCACACATCATTAACTTGGTTGTGCAAGACGGTCTAAACGTCCAAGAAATAAGAGACGTAAAAGAAAATTTTAAAGTGATGTTACGTGAAGTTTTTAGCACAAGCAAAAAAAGATATATAAACTATAGAAACTTGTGCCAACAAACGGATTCCATCTTTTTAGGTCCGAATTGGGACGTACCTACTAGATGGAACTCGACTTGGAAAATGTTTGAATCGGCCTTAAGGCAAAGAATTACTTTAAAACATTTCCATGATGAACTTGTGCAAAAGAAACGTTGTTTACAAAAATTTGATAATATAAGTTGGGATATGATCGAGAAACTAACTAATTTGCTTGAGGTTTTTAAAAATGCAACTACATGTTTATCGGAAGTTTATTATCCCACGTCTTCGCTAATACTTCAACAATTATACTTAATATGTAATAAATTAAAAGAGTTTGAATATCACGGCACTATTTTTGAAAAAATGGTAAAACCTATGAAAGCTAAATTTAAAAAATATTTTTCAGAAATGCCGGCCGTTGTTACATGTTCGGCCGCCTTAAACCCAACGATTAATGTAACCGGTGTTGAAACATTAATTGGATCAATATCGGATGATTTAAATATGTTCGAGGAAGACCCAAATTTTGAATCAAATGCAATAAGGGATTTCAATTCGGCTTTTAATAATATGTTTGATTATTATTTACTCAAATATGGTGGAAGTGGTGATCCATCAAACATACGTGAATCAATGGGTTCGGGTTCAACTTCTAGTAGTTCAAGGAACCCGATGCTAAATTTATTTAACACTTTAAGAAACGAAAATACTAAACGAGCTCGTGGAACCACACCAAGTAGCGAGCTTGGGAGATATCAAGCAACCGACTTTATTTCTACTCTAAGATCCGAAGAGTTTGAAAACTTTGATATCTTGAGTTGGTGGCAAGGAAGGGAATCCCAATATCCCGTTCTAGCCGCAATGGCCCGTGACCTACTAACCGTCCAAGCTTCCACGGTAGCTTCGGAATCCGCTTTTTCTCTTAGTGGCAGGGTTTTATCTATTCGAAGAACGAGGCTTACACCGGAATCTATGGAGATGTGTATTTGCTTGAAGGACCATTTGGATGCCGCCGAACGTGTACAACATGTTGCAAAACTAGAAGGCGAGCTTGACGTTGAACAAGAAATACATGAATTCGAAGTAGAACATGGGGCGGCGACTCCACTTTCGGACGAAGAACAAGCTTACGATGAAGCCCAACGTATCTCAAGCGAAGAAGAATGAAAACCGATGTTACAAAGACTACGACGAAGAATATTGAAAACATAATAAATAATTAATGCTTTGTGATTCAATTATGTTTTTTGTATTTTTTTTGTACGAACTATTGTTAAATAACTTTAAAAAATCTACAAAATAAATAAAACATGTATTTTATAGTGTATCTTTGTTAATTTTCAAATTTTTTTTTTCGGAACCGGTGGAACCGGTTTTTTTTAACCGGTCCGGTTCTAAATATCCGAACCGGTCCCAATAGGTTCCAAGTCTCCACACCCGGAACCGGATCCGAACCGGAACCGGTTCTAATGGATCCGGTTATTGACCAACTTTGACGGAACCGGTCCGGATCCGAACCGGATCCGGTTCCAAAAAAAAACCGATTTGTGCACCTCTACCTTTCATGACACCGCTTCTCTTGTACCGGTTTTCTGGATCATTAAAAAAAGGCTTTCATGGATTTTGAAGCGTGCTTTCTTGCATTAGCAGGCCCTTTAGCTTAATGAAGTAAACCGATAACTAACGATTAGAGAGGGCAGGTCGAGAGCTACAATCATGTATTTGTTAAAAAAGAAAACAGATTAATAATATAAAATGTGGTTATTAAAACGTTGATTGCAACCGCTCTTTGAGCACGGAGCTCGAGGTCACCATGGATGATTTTCATTGTTTGAAAATAATCCAGTTTTGGCATTAAGGGTTTTTTTATATAATTCTGAACAACCATTTTCAAAATTATGCTCAGATAGTAAAGGGTTTTCTATAATTCTGAAAAAAGAAAACAATTAGAAAAAAGAACTTTAGATTGAAGCATGAATGCATGATGTAGAGATGATTAAAGAACATGATTCTCATATCTTCTCATCTAGTGGCAACAGCTAGTTCAAATGAGCTCTCCAGTCATATAGACAAGTCATGACCTTCTCATCTAGTGGCAAAAGAACTTTAGCATAAAAATCTTGTTGTCATTAACAGGGGTTGCCAATGAGCTCTCCAGTCATAAGCAAGTCAGGGGGTTTTACGAGCTAGTCGGTTTCCTCTTGGAACGGTTGGCGCCATCCTCGAGCGTCAAACTAACGATGGACGGTTGAAATCCCGTCTGAGGTATGAACATACCTGGGCTATGAAGAGGCATGACACTGAACCCGAATTACCATTTCCGTTCAAAAAAAATTAAAGAAAATTGTTATTTTACTATAAAAGGTGAAAAGAAAACTCACTTGAATGTTCTTGGTGATACTTTAAGCAATAGACCGCTAAAGATTGTTATATAACAGGTCTCCACATAAGAAAGTGATAATTTTTAATTACAATAAGAATAAAAATATAATAACTAAACAAAATAAAATAAAAACTACATGATTGTAACATGGGTAGATGCTTTTCTGTTCAAATTCAAAGATTTATTCAGGAGGTAGTCCAGTATAAGGTTGTTATTGTTTATTCGCCTAGCTTGAGCATAAATGAAAACAAATGGAATATCTAACCTTTATTAGTATTCCAGGTTATTTTAATTATTATTTTTCAGTATTATTTGTTAAGACTTGGTATTTGATTGTGTTTCTGGTTTATTGTCTAAATTATGGGTTAAGGTTAGGATTTAAATAGTTCTCTGTTTTGTTTGAATAACGGAGTTTTTTTTTTATTATTGATTATTGTAAAAAACACCTTTGAGATTTCTTTGAACCATTCGGTTCGATTAAAACTTTTGATTAAATCATTGTTTTTGAGCCATTTGATTGCTTCCGAAACTAAATGAAATATTAATCAACAAGTAATGTTTATGTGAAAAGAATATATATTAGAAGATGAGGTACCTATAGTTTGATTGGATTACTGATGCATGTAGTGTAGTCTCTATTTAGCTAGACCACTTGACACACAATATATATTAATATTGCATGCCCCATACAAATTACTATAACAGAGTAAAATAGCCTCCATCTCTAAGTTCAAGGGCTTCAAAATAGCAAAATATACTATAACAGAGTAACAGACGATCTCAATCTTCAACATCTAGTTCTTTTTATTTTGTTTTTGTTAAAAATGTAGTTGTACAGTCCAATTATCTTAAAGCCGATATTGAGGTTGTATTTTGATGTAATTAAGAAACAAAAATCTACTCCAAACCATGGTTTATGAAAGAAAATACTGCATGATATATACTTAACCCCCATTGAAATCACCTAAGCCCTTTCAAATCTACTCCAAACCATGGTTTATGAAAGAAAATATTGGTGAAGAATGAACCAAAAATTTTTGTTTGAAGCATTAAACCTACCTCCTGCGTTTGAATCCACAAAAGCAGACGACGATGGCTATTAATAGGCATGAAGTAGCTAACCAAGGTGTGACAACCTTTGAAATACCAACCTTTGAAAGAGAGAATGTCTCCAGAGAGACCTCACGAGCAAGAAAAGCATATTAAAACCATAAGAGTTCCTCACAAAGGATCTAAACAACAAACAACAAAAACATTCAATGATATAGTATTAGTCAGCTACCAGTAACGGTAAACAGTTAAAACGTGTACGTGATAAGAAAGTGAAAATAGTACAAGTAACATCAAAGCTACACAAAGTCAAGACAATAACAAGCAAAGGCCACCACAAGTCTAAAGCCAACTAAGCCCCTAAGATAAAGACGAAGCTAATACAAATATGTCCCTCAATCTTTAACTTTAATACTACGCCTTCTCGAAGTTGCATTAAGGAAAATAATGTAACTCTTTTCTTAAAAGTAATAAAATATATTAAAATTATTTGAAATAAAAAAAATAATAAAACTAGATTTAAATGAAAAGGCAACAGTGACAGCTAAATATTTTCTTTTACCCTCACATTTAACTCCATATAAATTACATAAGTGTCTAATTACTTTTAACCAATTAGTATGATTAATAATACTAAATTCTTAAAAGCATTTTGTATTTGATGACCATATCAATATCTATACTATATAATAAATAAAGGTATTTCATGTCACGTATCGTCTCCGTATTCATTCTTATCATTTTTTTCCCGAATCTCTCTCTTATTAAATACACATATATCTTTTAATAATATTATATTTAAAAAATACTAATTATACTAATAAAACATATTTATTTTAAATTATCCCTTATTATGATTTATAAGAAACTTTGAAATATATTTATGTAATATTTATTTCCAAACAAATAGTAAATAAAAGTCAAACTAAATTAAATAATAATTAATGTGTTTTCGAAACCTAATTATATATTAATTTTTACATATTTTGAATTTTGTTTTCTATTTTTAGTATATGTAATACATTTTACACATGTAAAGTATATATACAAAAAAAATTAATAATTTTATGTATTAATATTTTTCACTTATTTGTATTACACGGGTTCTAAGCTATCCCTATATATAAATGGTTTTTTTATTATGCTATCCGTGCAATTGAGAAAAATTATGGAAAATATCAATCGCAGAAAGTTATAAAACTATGAAAATTTACTTTAAATCCACCGACTAAAACCAATTGGGCCTGATACGGGCCTGGATTAGGTGAAGCAGGCCCTAACATGTTCTTCATTTTTTATCGGCAACTTACATTTCGGGGGTGTTTGAGATTACTTTTGAAAACTCCTTATTCCCTTTTTTTTCATCTCCTTTTGATTTACCCAAACAAACTTTTAATTTATTAACTTTTTAAAAAAGTTAATAAGTTAATAAGGGGCTCAAAAAGTAATCCCAAACATGCCACATATTCTTTCGTCACATTTTCTTTCTTACATTTCCGCCATTATTAAGATCAAATGTTGCAAAATTGCCAAGGGGCGACGTTCTTGTTACTCTGAGCTTTTTTTGTGTTACTCCTAAATGTTGTTTTTCACTTTCTCTTCATTTACGCGTAAGAAAAGCTATACATTTATACAAGAGTAAATTACACAAATTGTACTTTAGTTATACCTTAACTTGCACTATCTTTCCTTTAACTTCAATAAGTACATATGTTGTCCTTATTTGAAAATATTTGTACACTATATGTCCTTTACATTAACTGGTGTTATCTTTTTTTGTTAAATATGTGCCTTACACATGAGAGTAAAATGGTCATTTAGGCTCAAAACTGATTGTGGGTCCTAATGTAACTGAAACATTTAGGCTCAAAATCTAAGGAATCTGTAACCCTATACAAATCTAGATTGGATATCCCTTATATGAAGGTTAAGACCTGATATGAAGAGTCGACACAAAATGAAGTCTCGTATGAAGTCAAGAACAATCGTTAATATTAAGGGTGTTCATGGTCCAATTTTAATGGTTTTTATGTCAAACCGTTAGAAAAGGTTTTTGATTATCGAAAACCAAAACCGAACCGTTAAAAGATAAAACCGAACCAAACCTAACTGCTACTAACGGTTTGGTTTCACGGTTTGGACGAAATGTAAGTTCTCAATAATAGGAACACAAACCACATGTATAAAATTAGGTCAAACACAACTCATGAGAAGGGGGAATGGTAGTCAAAAGTTACCTCGGCTACAATAAAGAACTCACCATAGAAGAAGACCCATTGAAGACTGAAAATGGGAACAAAAGCACAAATACAAAGTTTAATGAAATCTTCAGAAAAGTTGAACGTTAACAACAGCCAAAAGAATTTAGTTGAATACAAACCATGAAAACAGCCTCAAGACAATATGTTTTCAAGTAACTTTTGGGGGATGTTTCTTCAAGCTGCATGTGAACACAATAGGTTTTTAAGTAATAAATAGCTCTGATGAATATATTAGGGTTTAAACTTTCAATATAAGAATAACTAATACGAAAAGTAAACTTATTTCATCCAAAGACAACATTAGGGTTTTAATTTATTTGGATTGAGGGAGGATCACGTATACTTGAGGCCTGAGATGAAGCCCAATTTTAATTCATGACATAAGCCCACATGCTAATAGAATTATAGAAGAGTTAAGATTTCACTTAATAGTTAACACGTTTTTTTTATTCAAATCAGCTATAAATACTTAAATATATCTAAGATATAATATTTCGATTAAATAAATATATTTTAATCAAACGGTAAACCAAACCATTCACTACGGTTTGAAACTTTTTATAAAGTCGGTTTCCAGGGTAAACTGCAAACCATTCACTACGGTTTGAAACTTTTGAAACCGAGGACCGTGAAACCAAACTGATGACCAGTTTGGACAATTTCTCGGTTTTAAACCGAACCACGAACACACCTAGTTAACATCCAACTAATTGGATATATAAAGAGTCTCGTACCAAGAGCTAAGAATAGGCGTTAAACACCCCTAGTAAAAGTCAGGATTTTTCTTTATGTTTATTCGGGTTAACCTGATTAACCTTATCTCAAACAGTTTGTCGATTCAAATAAAAAAGCCGGGTTCGGGTTAAGCCTTAACATTTGGGTTGAGTTCGGGTAAAAACAACACCCCTAGAGTCGGTATTTCATGTATTTAATCTCTACTGTAATATAAATTTTATTTAGTTCATTGTAGATTTTTTTTTATTATTTGTAGATTTTAATTTTAAAAAATTATTACTATTTTTCAGAAAATTTAATAATATAAAATCTTTTTGATTTCAAAATTAACTGAAGTACCGCTACCACCGTCTGAATGTTTGTCGGTAATTTTAATAAAACTCCGTCGGTGAACGGTCGGTAATAAAGCCCCTTAGTGATTTCTCGGTAAGTAACCGTCACTATCCGTCGGTAACCTTCAAGTTGAGTGACCTAATAAAAAGTGTCGGTGATTCATTAGTAAATGGCACCGTCGGTGATATGTCTACTCTGTCAATAATCTATCGCAAATTGAGTTACCCACGACTATTTTTTGATGATGATTTACGTTGTCAGTAAAGAGCCAAAAGGATCATCGTCAGAATTGTCCGTCGGTGATAATAGCGGGAGATGATTTTTTATTCATGGTATAAAAGTTGCAATTGTTTTAGGGCACAATAATCTATTCAAATAGGATATAATAGTTAAAAGTAATAGTTCTTGTAACTTCTAATCATATAATTATTCTTGTTTGAACATCTCTCTCCATACATCACTCTCATTTCTATTTTTATGCAATAAAAAGCTATACGTCAATATAAAATTGTTTCTGTCAATTCCATTCAATAAAAGTTGTACATGGATGTAAAAGTTGAAATAATAACATTTATATGGTTGATGCAAAGTGACTTCCCACCAAGAACGTTGTTACATAATTAAAACCTCGAAGAAATCATTATTACATAAAAAGAAAAATAACCAAACATAGTAAGAGATGCAACTCAACTAAGGAAAATAATTATACATAAAATTAGTAGCTCAGGAGGGATAGCAGCAAGAGTGTGTATAACACCACTCTACATCCGAGTTGATTATAAAGAGTATCTTGAACCACACCAAAGACAATCACGGGCTTGCAAGGTCAAGAAAACTCGAACAGCCTTTATGAAGTTAGAAATTATAAACAAAAAATATAAGAAGAATAAGCTCAGGAGGGATACCGCCAATACTGTTATCAAAAACTTGGTGTCTCTTGATTCACATAGTCATCATGTTTAGCTAGATTAGCCACGAGTATTAGAAACAAGATTTGGTGGTTAGCCATGGCTAGGACCAAAAGATTGTAAGGGTTTGGAGAAGAGGGTCTTTAAGGTTGAACATTCATGTGGTTTATGGATGGATGGTGGGTGCAAGCTATTTATATATGGGGTGAGCGTGGATGGGTGGTTAAAAAGGGTTGGGTATAATTGAGTGTATGGTAATAAAAGAGGTTACTGAGGTGTCATTTTCTTCATATAAGGACAGAGACAGGAAGCATAATTAGAGTTTGTTTTCTTGGTTTTTGAGAACTTGGTACCACCATTTTTAGCTTTGACTTTTCTTTTCAATTCCTCACCCACCGCCTCACAAATATTTACTTTTTGCATTTCAAAATACATATTTAAGTTCGGTTATAGTGCTCAAAATAGCATTGTTATTAATAGTTTGGGTGCCTAAAATTGTACGACTAATGAGTCAAGAATGAATTTGTGTAGTAGGTGTTAGAATTATCACTCTAGTGTTAAGAGGCTCATAAAATAATCTATCATTCACCTATACCACTAATAATTTAATAAAGAAGCAACATTTAAATGCACACCATCGTACCATCCCTGAAATTTATACGAGTCTTGTAGATGTTAGGGATGGTAGCCTCTTTAATAATTAATATTTAAGTTTTTTAAATAGTAACATATATTTACTTTTGTCATGAGGTGGTATACATATGTCTTCATTTTAAAATATCGAAAGTATACATAAAACCTTCAACTTTTGCCTAATTATGATATATATGATGACTTACTATGAAAAAAAAAAGTAAAAATTAAAAGCGTCGCATGAAATTTCAAATTATGATACGTAAACTTTCAATGTTTTATTATGATGCAAAAACTTTCTATTTGCATTTCATTATGTTTCATTATGATACTAAACTCCCTTTTTTTACTCTCCAAAATAAGATGTTTTAAATTTCTCCATAAACTGTAAACTCGTGATTTCAACCTACCATTTCAAAAACCAGAATCCTTCTTTCATTTACTTTTCTCAGTAAAATCGAAGTTTTATATTAGTTGCTTTTGTAGAATATTTATAAACATAGGCCAATGGTCTTCAATCTATCTAGAGGTAACATGATTCTGGATGAGTACAAAGTTCACCCAAAATTTCACCTCTATTGTTTCTTAGCTAATTCTTAATGGGGCGTGGTAGGGTGCTACTGATCACATCCTAAACATCATCCTCTGGGCGTGACAACTCAAATTTTGGTAGTGATCATGGGCTATTAGATCATGTTGTAATTAGCAATATTAGAAGATAGTATTATATAAATGTGGTTATTATATATAATCCTCATTTGTAACCCTAATGCTATATACAATTATCAATACAATCATAATTTACACACACTTAAGGGTTTAACTTGGTATTACAGTCACCTTGGCTCTACCAACACCGTCGCATCCTAACCGGATCATACAAAATTACCGGTGGTTGATACCTACTGCTCGTTGCAGCTTTCCATCATTTCTATAAAAAAAATTATGGTTCTTCTTCAACAATATCGTCTCTCTTCTGTCGTGCATCGAACAGCCGAAGCAAGTCTCACTGCCGTCACAGACATCAATTCTGTTGTCACTTCACACTTAAGGGTTTAGCTTGGTATTAGAGTCACCTTGGCTCTAACATCACTGTTGCCTCCTAACCGGATCATACAAAGTTACTTGTGGTTGATACCTACTGCTCGTTGCAGCTTTCCATCGTTTCTGTAAAAAAATGATTGGTTATTCTTCAACAATATCGTCCCTCTGCTGTTGAGGATCGAACAGCCGCAACAAGTCTCACTGCTGTCACAGACATCAATTCTGATGTCACTGCTACTACTCTTCCGCCTTCACCACACAAAGGTTCAAAACCTTAATATGCTTTTTAAGTTTCACCTGAAAGTCACAACACTTTCGGTTACTTACTCACACGAAAGTTATAGAAACTTCACTTGCAAGATTCACCCCAAAGTTACAACTTTCGCCTGGTTTAGTTTTGCCCGAAAGTTATAACTTTCTCACGAAAAATTACAAGTTTCACCCGAAATTAAAGTTTCGCCTCATTTAGTTTCGCCCGAAAGTCATAACTTTCGCATGAAAGTCATAACTTCGAAAGTCACATGTAACGAACCAACTTTCGGGTTTATCCTATGATGTGTTTATTATATTATATAGGGTGTTTATAAATAAAATGAAAGTTGGAGGTTTGTTGCAAAAGTGGAGTTTTACTAGTTTGGGTGAAAAGGGCCAGATTTGAAAGTCCATGGGCTACTTGGTAACTTCCTAAAAATTAGATTTTTTTAAGGTGGGGAGTTTCTCACAAACACATTTGGTGTGTTGTGTGTGTCGTGAATGAACATGGAGCAAGAGGGGGAGAACCAAGATCACAAAATTGATGATTTGCATGTGGAATCTGGATGATTTGGGTTGTTCATCTTCTTCCAAACATCAAAGTAAGCATACTTTCATCTCTAAATCACCATTGAAGGTGTTCTTGATGGGTTATGGTAGAAAACCCGAATTAGGTAAATTGGTGTGTGGATTTTGGTTAAGTATTGTCTATAAACCTTAATCTAGTATTACTAATGTTGGAGAATCATGTTTTACATGATTTTAACACCTAATTTGATGTTTGAAAAATTAGGGTTCTTGAGGTGAAATTGGGGTTTTCGAAATTGAGGTTGTTTTAATGGTAATTGGGGTTGGTAAGTGTTTTTGGTGTGATTAAACACATAACCAAGTAATAACCCTCAATCAATTTGGTGATTTAAGAAATTGGGAGTTCGGGTGAAAGTGGGTGGATGTTTGTGTAGGGTAGTTATAAGTTGTTTAAGGTGTAATTAATCAAGTTTAGAATGGGTGTAATCCATAAGGTCTAGGGTGGGTGTTAGACCTTAATTAAAAATGGTGAGTTGGTGGATTGAAAGTTTGACTATAATGGGTCAAACAGGTCATTTGTGTTGAAAGCTGATATTTGAGTGTTGGGGTGTGATTAAGGTCATGCTAATCAAACTAAGTTAGGGTCTTGATCTTTAGATAATAATGGTGTGTTGGGTATCAATTGGTGATCAATGGATTATTAATTATAAATGGGTTATATAGGTGATCAAGTAGTAAGGAAGCTAGCTTGGAGGATCAAGCGGGATCATCTTTTAACAAAAGTTAAATGCTTTGCACTTACTTAGTAATGATATGTGGTAATTTTACATATTTGATTTACATGTTGTTTGTTCAAATATCTTATATGTGTTTAATTGTATGTTGAAAATTAAAGAAATTGCATATGATGAAAATATGCAAGAGTGGGTGCATGGTGTTTGAAGTCTAAGAACCTCGCCTTGTTGTTTGGTGAATTAAGTTAATAAACTTATATGGTGTATTGGTGTAAAATTGACTTGTATAGTAAAAGTCAAACTTGTATGCATAATGTAGTTTGAAATTGGTGTAGTTGACTATGTGGTATATAGTCAAACTAAAATGTAGACTATGATAAATTAGTGTAGTTAACTATGTGGTATATGAGGCCTAACTTAGTTTGACTTTTGAAGTGGTAAGGGAGAGACCTGGTGTACCTAGTGTCCCAGGTTCAATCCCTGCTCTCCACATTAGTTTCTGCGGCATGCAAATGAGGCCTAACTTAGGCTGATGCACCTGGGTTTTACCAACGCTGATCCAGGGTTCGAGCCTCGGCTCTCCCTCAAGCCCGGAAGGGGCCGTATTGGGTGGGATTTTTCCTTGGATGCTCTCCAACTCTGACGCTAAGTGGGCTCGGTTAAGACAACATATTGGTCGGAGTTGGACGAGATTCTCCCATGTGACGGGGGGTGCGACGTCACAACATTCAATGTTCGCCGTTCAAAAAAAAACTAAGTGGTATATAGTTAAACTAAAAAGTAGAATGTGGTAATTTGGTGCAATTGACTTATGTGATGTATAGTCAAACTAGATGTGGTAAAATGATGTAATTTACTTATGTGGTGTAAAATCAAACTAAATATGGTAATTCGGAGTAATTGACTTATGTGATATATAAGTCAAACCATTGTGTAATAATGGTGAATTGATGTAAATTTACTTAATGTGGTATAAGTCAAACCATTGTGGAATAATTGTGAAATTGGTGTAAATTGACTTATATAGTATTAAAAGTTTCCTATATATGTGTAGGTAAAAAAAAACCTACACATGAATTACACATGTGTATGTATGTATATAAACGAAATTTTTTTCATATTTTTTGTTTGAATTTAATGAAAATAACAAACATTACATTTATATCATTTTCCTATATTTTAAAACTTTTTGAGATTGGAAAGGTAAATGATCATTTTGTTCTCCATGTTCACGTAATATTTAGTGTTCTGATTTGAAGCTTCCCATATATATATATATATATATATATATATATATATATATATATAATTTTGATAATTATATAATAGATTAAAACACAGTGAAGTTGAATAGTTGCAATTCCACTCAACTTGTGGCACGTCGTGTTTTTTTTCACCTCTCACAGTTTTAACCCGTTTATTTTTTTAATAATTTCATTTTTCTTTAATAACTTTCGTTCGTTTTTCGAGTATAAGTAGTATATATTTAAAAATATATTATTGATAAAAGACAGAGATGCATTAAATAAGAGAGAGACGGGAAAATTTTGATAAGAATGAATATGGAAGAGACACGTGGTATGAAAAACCTTTATTTATTATATGGTATAGATAAGATTTTTACCGTTTCGTCTACATTTTCGTTTAAATTTTATTAACGTTCGGCCCGACACCCACTATAGGCGAGTTTTATTCAAAATCTAGTTTTTTTGTATAATATCCTATATCGAGTGACGTTACCGTTGTGGTAATTTCTTTTTTCTTTAATAACTTTTGTTGTTAATTTTTTTTTCAAAAAACAAATTGCGCGGCTGTTTTTTTTATGAGCGTTCTGATATAAATTTATTTGAATACAGATTTTTATTCAAAATCGAGTTTTTTTTATTGTACCCTATATCGAGTGACGTTTCCATTATGATATTGTGATGAAACGAAACTATTATAAACGAATTAAACAATCTCACACACGTCACGAAGTATGGTTTTCAAGTAGTTGTGATAATAAACTACTGGGCTTTGGCCTAGTGGTTAAAGGCAATGAAGACTCAACCTGCCCACGCAGGTTCGAGTCCGAGCCACCCCGGGTTTTAGTCCGGAGTGCGTTTCGCTAGCGGGGTTTGGCCCGTGTAGCGGCGTAACTGTTGTCAAGTGGCAGCAGGTTCCATGGTTTCCCGGTGATAGCCTATGCCCCTCGTACTGAACACGCGGGCCCAGTTCAGACAACGTAGTGGTCAGGTTATGGGGTACGGGTCTCTGATTTAAAGATGTAACTGCCACGTAAAAAATAAAAGTTACCTATAAAAAAAAAATAGTTGTGATAATAAAAGAAGTGGACCCTTCCCTTGGGTAGGCACTCGATTGCTATAAAGAAAACAAAAGGGGGGTGTGGTGGGGGGGGGGGGGGGGAATTGAATTGAAAGATGTATTCTTTGGTTTCCTGACAAAATTCTGATCGCATATACCCCTTCAACCAATTATTATAGCAACTTCACTTAAATAAAACATTTAAATTCAGGTCAAATGGGTATCACCTTCGTGTCTTAAACCAGAGACCATATTTCATCTTAAGGTAATATATTTATTTTTTGCTTCATAAATCTTATGAATAAATGTATTCTTTGGTTTCCTGACAAAATTCTGATCGCATATACCCCTTCAATCAATTATTATACCAACTTCACTTAAATAAAACATTTAAATTCAAGTCAAATGGGTATCACCTTCGTGTCTTAAACCCGAGACCATATTTCATCTTAAGGTAATATATTTATTTTTTGCGTCATAAATCTTATGAATAAATGTTGAAACCAAGAGAGTAATCTTGTGTATTTTTAACAATTATTTATGTGCATATAAGTTGATAATATAGCGTGTTGTTTTTAATAATATGTTATATACTTGCATAATTTTATTAAAATGTCTATAAAAAACTTTTATTTTGTTACTATTTAATGTATTTGTTTTTATCCGACTTATTTTTAGCCCCTCACTATTCAGATCAATCACTAGTAATAGAAATTTTTATTCTTAATTATCATAATAAAAGCTATTCTAATAACGGTATGAATTAAAGATCTCACTAAAATTTATGCCCGGTTGTTAGCAGAACCTTTGGTGACAGTGTTGTGTTTTGCAATGAATGATCGCGAATGACATTGATGTAGATAACCGGCCAATTAGTGTAATTGGCAACGAATGCACAAACAACTGAAAGGTTACTTTATTGGCACACTTGATTTGAGGAAGATAAAGTATCTATTATCATCACATAGGTTTGTGATAAAGGTAGTACGTGCAGGTTTGTCCTTCGCAACAAAAAGAGAAGAAAATTTTTAAAAGAACGTAATTATCATGATAACAATTTTAAGTATGTTATTTCACATGCTAGGAGAATGTTTATTAGAGAAAATATTTTATATGTGAATGAAATTATAAAAACTAATATGAAGAATTGAGAGTCCCTTGTCATCTTTAACATAAAGAGCTTACTTGTCATGATATGCTAAAGAGTGATACATACTCATCAAATCAGGTGTAAGGTGGTTCTTGGCCTAGCCAATCAGGCTAAAAATGAAGAGGCACAATCAGAGGCGGCCTAATAGTGTAGATGGCCAAGCTAGGGCGTGGGGTCACTAGAAAAGTATGACCTTATTTTTTGGACTTTTGGTATGGTCCTTAGCATAAGCGTTTGTAACATTCCAAAAATAAAACGACAGTTAAAATGACGAAATAAACGAACGAGGCATGTTGAGTTGGGCCGGATGGGCCGGCGGGCTGGAAGGGGAGCCTCCCCTATAAATAGCTTAGACCTCCATCATTTCTCTCATTTGTAAGTTCTAGAGAGAGAAACCGTAGAGAGAGAAAGTTGACGGATCGACCCGAGATTTCAGCAATAGCTCGTGAGAAGAACCTCCGGATCAGAAACAAGATTCAGGTAACGATCGGGCCTAAATCTGAGTTTTTGTTCGTTTTTGGGTTTTTCGGGTTTTGTGTGAAAAAGTAATGTTTTCACGGATATAACTGAAAGATAAACATAGATTTGAGTTCCTTAATGGAAAACAAACGTTTTGAATGTAAACAGGTTCGGGATCTTGACGTGATCAGACCTGAATGCGAAAGTTAGGGTTTTGCGAAGAAACAGATCGTGCGTACTTATCAAGTACGCACGGAGCAGGTCCTGCGTACTTATCAAGTACGCAGGAAGAGGGCACTGCGTACTTATCAAGTACGCAGGAAGAGGATCTTGCGTACTTATCAAGTACGCAGGAAGCAGGGTCTGCGCACTTGCTAAGTGCGCAGGCATCAGGTTGTTTAAGTAAAGTTAGTATGTTTAGAATGGTTAAACCGTTAGAGTCAGGATTGGGTTTAATGTGTATTTAACTATCCAACTCAGATCGGAAGTGACGTAGTGGGACCTTTGTTTAGGGCAACCCATATTAGCTTATCAGGTGAGTTCTAGAAGCCCTCTTTTAAATGTTTTATATAATGTTTTCGGGCTGGTGTGCATACATATTGTGACGTTTCGAAATTTCAGCTATAATATATTACCACGTAAAAATTTCAACATTTTATTCCAAATATGCACACGTATATTTAACCAAGTTTATACAAAAGGGTGTGTTTACAAATTTCAACTCATGTGTTTTTAAATTAAAGTCTTAAAAATATATGACAAAGTATATCAATTATTTTTAATAAATTAAATATTTAAAATGATGGTATAAATTTATCATGTATTTATAAACAATTTAGATTCAATAATTACACGTGCATTTGTTCAATTTAATGTGTTAATAATATATAAATTATGTATTTTTAATTTAAATATAAAAAATATATATATTCGAATTATATAAATTTATTTAAATTTTATAAAAATAAATGACTTTGAAAACAAATAAAATGATTTGACAAAAAAATGAGTTGATTTATATAAAATAATTTATTTTAATAAAATGAGTTTATAAAAATATTTAAAATTTAATAAAACAAACCGCTCGAAAACATTCTCTTTATTTTTTTGAATACCAAACTATATAAAAAAACTAATTCTAAGTGTTTTACACATACTCGTATTATGTCAAAACTATTAAACTTATATTTTTTTATATATATACCCGACCCGTACCCTACTGACATATAACGATTATTAATAACCGGGTTACACTTAGCGGGTATCATACCGAACTTGGACTAACGGGTAACACCTAGCACCCTACCCCTACCCCCCCAACCCGTGCGTTTCTCTCCTTTCTCAGCCAAAAGACCACCAAATGAGGTCCTCCATCTCATTTTGCTCCCTTGTCTATTGATTCCCCAACATTTTATTGTATGGAGACAACCTTGTCTTATGGGAACACAAGAACCTTTGTGTATTACACCCTTAAAATGACTATACACACATGCATTAACACCACATAAACCCACACCAACTCATACCATAAACACTCTTGCCCTCACTCTCTCGGCAGCACCTCAACCCCAACACCACCATCCACTGCCAACGCCACCCCCCTCCCCCCCTTCGGTTCCCGACGGCAGCACCACCCTTCACCACCCTTTGCTCTCAAGTGTCATTTAAGCGACTTTACAAGTGTTCAAGCCTTCTACAATCATATTACCTTCTCCTTGATTGCCTTAAGTGAGTGTTTTACTAAAACTTAGTATTGTTTTAAGATTTCATGTTGATTTGTGTTGTAAGTTCACCCAAGTAGTGCTTGTTTCAAAGAGAAAGTCACCTCCTTTAACCAAACAGTAGCTGGCAGATATTTTGGTCGACTTTAGAGGGTCTTATCCTGGTCAAAACTCAACCAAATTGAACGTTTCTTGAGTCTAAGATTAATTTTAAAGAGTCCTCTTTCCAACCTATTTGGGTTCATAATTTTTGGATAAGTTTTGATACCCCAAAAGGGTGATACAAGAAAACGTGTATATTCTGAGTTTTTATGGCAGAATTATTGAGCTAACTTGTTGGATTCATATCTTGTTCAATAATAGTCCAACTAACTTGATTCTTCTTCCTAAAGTTAGGATTTTGTGTTGTCTTTAAAACCCGTGTGGCCTCCCCTCTTGAAACTAACATTTTGATTTCCAGAACAACGAAATTTCAAGGACCTATCCAGAAAACCGAATCTGTTAACATACTTGTGTTGTTTTAAATATTTGAAACCCTTAAACCCATCCAAATATTGTAAGCCCTACATTTTTGTAGACCCGTGACATATAGTTATGTATGTCTAGAACTCCGTAATTTATTAAATTTGTTTAGATAACAAAAATCATGTCTTAAGTAGACTTAAAAACCCGAGTACTTTTCTAAACAACTAGTTTGATATCCAAAGCCTTATTTTTATAGTATATACTTAATTTCAATCCTCAAACCTAATAATGATACGTGAATGTAATGACATGTTTTGGAATACACATCTTAGCATATAAGTATATATAAATGTATTTTGTTATCACCAAACCGTCACCAACGATCGTCGTGTCAAACCACTTGAAAACCTAAAACGGGTTCATGTCAAGCCTAGTTGGGTGAATTGAAAAAATGATCAACACACGGTAGAATCATTACATAGACTTTATGGTGTCTTAAATATTTAGGACACGAGTAGGTCGGGATACACTATTGGACTTTGCTACATACCACATCACTACCTTGTTTGCACAGGTGAGTTACATATCCCCTATTTACATTTTTATACATTTTGGGGTGAAACGTAATCTGTGCTTACTAACATACAATTCAACCTGTGTTTACATGCGTAGATTATTGTGCTTTTGTGCATGGTCACTTGTTATGCTATGGATACTTTTAGGGCAGTTTTAAATTATGTGTAACCCACACAGTCTTGATTCCATGCCTATCACTTTTAGGGTAGCGGTATGCTACGCCTATCACGTTAAACCTTTGTGCTTATATACATAATTACATGCTTACAATTGGTATACACATAGTGAATTCTCCACATTACGTCGTATCATACCATGTCAAACTATGAATTGTATAAACGTTTTTAACTAAACTTTTATTTTATTTAAACATATGTAAACTCACCAACTCTCGTAGTTGACACTTGTTTTGGATTACGTTTCAGGTGAAGATATGTGATTGTGTGACAATGTGTTGAAGGTGCTACACATAAGGCTTTTGGACCTAGTAAAATAATTATGTGTAAAATTCTAGAATAGGGTGTGGTAACTTGAATTGTAATTGAATATTTGATATTTAAATCTTATTAATGAATTATGCAACCTTAGTAGATCATGTGCTTATGAACAATCATTTCATTGTCCGCCTCGATGATTCCGCCATCGGTCGAAGTGTGACACATATGAAATGATGTTTTTACGAAACGATGTTTATGAAACTATGTTTATAAAATGATGCTTATGAAACTATGTTTACGAAAGAAATGATTTGGAATGAACGGTTTATGGAAAGAAAGTTTTATGAATGGAATGTTTATAAAGAAATGGTTTAAACTAAAGGTAAAGGGTTTCGAAAATGAATAAAAGGTTTTATGAAAAGAAAAGAAAAAGAGCAAAGGTTTTCAAGAAGTCATTACAAATCTAATCTGTCGAATGAATGGAATTGACGAACGAAGTCTGGGAATGAAATTCCCAGCCTTGTGGTAGATTATGGACAACGAGCCATAGTTGCCATAAGAACAACAGGGGCAGTGTCTTTGTGGCATGTCAATGGTTTGATGTTGTACAACTGGTAGGGAGTAACGACGGTTACTCAGGGGTTAACGTGACCCTATGTAAGGTTAAATTATGATCCGACGGTGTTATGGCCGTGAGCCATAGCCGTCGATGGAAGTTGTCGGTCTATGGATATGAGAGCCATATGGGCAACTGAATGGGTATTGTCGGTCCTCGTGCAGTTAAGCCTTGGGGGCAATACAAAAGGGAATTGACGGAATGTATGGTATTGTCGGTCTTCGTGCAGTTAAGCCTTAGGGGCAATACCATACTAAATGATGGTACGAATGGTAACACATATTTAGATAGTAATGTGTGACTTAAATGAATGTTAAATGTTTTAAACAAATGATCCGTTCAATGTGTTTATGATGAGGAAAAATGTTTGAAGGTTTTCAATGATGAACGAAAGGCCCTGTTTTCTTATACGTGATGTTACACCCTAATGAATATTTTGAATGATGAACCATTTCTTAAATCGAACGAAAACTAGAACTCACCAGCGTAGCTGAGTTTTTAGTATGCACATTCAGGTTAAGGCAGGTATAGATGATGGACGGTGATGCTTGGCAAGCGAGAAGAGTTACCCGGTTGATCATGAAGACTGGCATCCCGTATGATTAGATTATGATATGTTTATGTAATAGACTATGTGTACGCTTCCGTTGTTAAACAATGTAATGGTTATGTTTTATTGAAGTATTTTTCGCTGCGTTATTTGATAATCAAGTTTAAAAACTGTTTGTGAATGAGTAAATCCAACAAGTGAGGCCTCCCGGGTTTGGGGCCTTTACAAGTTGGTATCATAGCAATGGTTTGAGAGATTCGGACACTCCCAGTGTCTGAACTTAAACTGTGAATGGGACCGAAAGCGGATCCCAGTACGGGTAACTCGAGCCACAGCATCAGGTATGAAGGTAGTATATATTTACACGTGTAGTATGCCTTTGAAAGGGTTAGGTAAGGACTTGTGTTCTGATGGAATCGCAAAGGTGGTTAAATAGAAATCGAAAGGTAGTGTAATGGTTAATTGCAGATGGCCAATGTATATTAACATCTTACAGTACTTATTGAATTTTATTTGTTAACTAGCGTGATGACATTGGATTCTTGTCTTATAGAACAAAATGGCAAGAATAGGAAACGGAAGGCGTGGTGGGGGCCGTACCGGTGGTCGTAACGGCGGTCGCGGCAGGACCCCTGCGCGCCAAGAGTATAGTGAAGAAGGAAGTGTTCGCACTGAACCGGCGGTTGGTGTGCATGGAACCGAGCAGACACAGGTTGAAGAACAACCTTTCACTTTTGAACCAGAAGTGAGAGCAGCCATAGCTCGAGAGTTCACAGACTTGATGAAAGTTTCTTTGCCAGGACTGTTGGCAGAAGCATTAAAAAAGGTTAATGAGACGGGTGGGTCTAACACGGCGGTTGATACCCCGAACACTGAGGCAATCAACGCACCGCTTAACCGTGGTTGCGACTATAAGTCCTTCAAGGCATGTGACCCGCCAGTCTTGACTGGGAAGAAAGACGTGGTAGCTACGTTTGATTGGGTGATTCGTATGGAGGCTGCCATTCGTCTGAGCGAATGTTGAACGGATCAAGTTGTGAAATTTGCTGCTAACTCCTTAAGAGAGGAAGCATCCCATTGGTGGGAAGGTGTGTAACATCCCAAAATGTCGAGAAATAAAGTTAACGAGTTCAAGCGGGCCGAAGTCGGGCCGGGTCAGTCGCGAACCGGGCTTGGGGAGGTCTCCCCTATAAATAGCCAAGGTCACCACATGTTTCTCTCATTTGCAATTCTAGAGAGAGAAAACCATAGAGAGAGAAAGTGTCGGAATCGCACAAGATTGCACCCGCTCGTGTCTCTTGCACTCGTGAGAAGAACCTCCGGATCAGAAGCTCGATTCAGGTAACGATCCGACCTAAATCTGAGTTTTTAGTTCGTTTTTGGGTTTTCGGGTCTTGGGTGAAAATCGGACGTTTTTGTGGATGAAACTGAAAGATAATCATAGAATCGAATTCCTTAATGGAAAACGAACGTTTTGGATGCAACATGTTCGGGATCTTGACATGATCAGACCCGAAATGCGAAAGTTAGGGTTTTCGCGAAGAACAGGTCGTGCGCACTTGCTAAGTGCGCACGGAGCAGGTCCTGCGCACTTGCTAAGTGCGCAGGAGGAGGAACCTGCGCACTTGCTAAGTGCGCAGGAGGCAAGGTCTGCGCACTTGCTAAGTGCGCAGGCAGCAGAGTCTGCGCACTTGCTAAGTGCGCAGGCAGCAGGGTCTGCGCACTTGCTAAGTGCGCAGACATCAGGCTGTTGAGTAGAGATTAGTATGTTTAGAATGGTTAAACCGTTAGAGTCGGTAATGGTCTGATGTGTATGTAACTACTCAATTCAGATCGGAAGTGACGTGGTTGGACCCTTGATTAGGACAACCGAGACTAGCTTATAAGGTGAGTTCTAGAAGCCCTCTTTTAAATGTTTTTATATAATGTTTTCGGGCTGGTGTGTACACGTATGAAATGCTGTTTTATAAAAAAATGATTTTTATGAAACTACGTTTACGAAAGGAAATGATTTGGAACGAAGGATTTATGGAAAGAAAGTTTATGAACGGAATGTTTACGAACGAATGTTATAAAGAAATGGTTTAATGAAAAGGTAAAGGGTTTTGAAAGTGAAGGAAAGGTTTTATGAAAAGAAAACAAAAAGGGGCAAAGGTTTTAAATAAGTCATTACAAATCTAATCTGTCGAATGAATGGAATTGACGAATGAAGTCTGGGAATGTGATTCCCAGCCTTGTGGTAGATTATGGACAGCGAGCCATAGTTACCACAAGAACAACATGGGCAATGTCTTTGTGGCATGTCAATGGTTTTGATGTTGTACAACTGGTATGGGAGTAACGACGGTTACTCGGGTGATGACGATCATCCTAAGCGAACGAGGTAATGGGAAATCAATGACGGCGATACGTAACGGTTGATTTCCAAAGGAAAGATGCGTGTTGGGCAATGACGGCGATACGTAACGGTTGACCCCACGCATTGAAGGGTTGGGCAATGACGGCGATACGTAACGGTTGACCCACGTAGTGTATGGTTGTGGCAATGACGGCGATACGTAACGGTTGCCCACAACATTAAAGGTTCCTACGGGGACATAGTGACGCGTAACGATACAGATTTAGATAATAATGTATGACTTAAATGAATGTTAATGTTTTAAACAAATGATTGTGTTTAAATATGCGAAGGTTTACGAATGAAAGGCCCTGTTTTCTTATACGAATGTTAAACACTATTGAATGTTTGAATGATGAACCATTTCTTAAAACGAACGAAAACTAGAACTCACCAGCGTAGCTGACGTTTTTAAGTGTGCACATTCAGGTTAAGGCAGGTTATGAGGATGAACGGTGATGCTTGGCTAGAGATGAAGAGTTACCCGACTGCTTTTGAAGACTGGCATCCCGTTATGTTTAGTTATGATGTAAATATGTTTTAAACTATGTTTACGCTTCCGCATGTATGAACAACGATTAAGTTATGTTTAAATGAAATTTCCGCTGCGTTATCTGATATTCATGTTTAAGAACTGCTTGTGAATGAGTAAATCCAATAAGTGAGGCCTCCCGGGTTTGGGGCCTTACAAGTTGGTATCAGAGCAATAGTTTGAGAGATTCGGACACTCCCAGTGTCTGAACTTAAACTTTGAATGGGACCGAAAGCGGATGCCAGTACGGGTAACTCGAGCCACAGCACCAGGTATGTAAAGTAGAGTATGTGTATGTAGTATGCCTTAGAAAGGGTTAGGTAAGGACTTGTGTCCTGATGGAATCACAAAGGTGGTCAAATAGAAATCGAAAGGTAGTGTAATGGTTAATTACAGATGGCCAGTGTATATTAACATCTTACAGTACTTATTGAATTTTATTTGTTAACTAGCGTGATGACATTGGATTTCTTGTCTAATAGAACGAAATGGCAAGGAGAGGGAACGGAAGGCGTGGTGGCCGTACCGGTGGTCGTACCGGCGGTCGAAATGGTGGGCATGGCAGGATTCCTGCGCGCCAAGAACACAGTGAAGAAGGAAGTGTTCACACTGAACCGGCGGTTAGTGTGTATGAAGCTGAGCAGACACAGGTTGAAGAGCAACCTTTCACTTTTGAACCAGAAGTGAGAGCAGCAATAGCTCGAGAATTCACAGAATTGATGAAGAATTCTCTACCAGGTCTGTTGGCTGAAGCGTTGAAGCAGGTCAATGGGGCGGGTGGGTCTAGCGCGGCAATTGGTGCTCAGAACAATGAGACCGACAATGCACCGCCTGCTCGCGGATGTGATTATAAGTCCTTTAAGGCATGTGACCCGCCGATACTCACTGGAAAGAAGGACGCGATGGCTACATTTGATTGGGTGATCCGTATGGAAGCTGCTATTCGTCTGAGCGAGTACCGAACGGATCAAGTGGTAAAATTTGCTGCTAACTCCTTGAGGGAGGAAGCATCCCATTGGTGGGAAGGTGTACGTCAAGCAAAAGGGAGCGAGATTGTGGATGCGATGGTGTGGGCTGACTTGAAAACTTTGGTAATCAAGAATTTCTGCCCAAGGAACGAGATTGAAAAGGTGGAGAGAGAATTTCTGGGTTTGAAGGCCGGGAACATGACGCACCGGCAATACACAACCCGATTTAATGAACTGGCACGTCTGGTGCCACACCTTGTCACTACAGAAGAGAGAAAGATTGCCTGTTATATTCAAGGGTTGCCGGACCAGGTCCGCACCTATGTTAAGGCAAACGCCCCTACTACCTATGATTTGGCAGTAGAGCTAAGTGGCGTAGTATTTGACGATCTGGCACTGAATGTTGTTGCCGTTGAAGAGCAAAAGAAGAGACCGAGCTTCTCGAACAAGCGAACTGGGGGAAAAATGTTTGGGGCTCGTGATAAGAGGGCTCGGGTGGGTGAGCCGACTGTTTGTAAGAAGTGTGGAAGGGAGCATCTAGGTGAATGCAGACTGGGATCTAGCTTATGCTATAAGTGTGGCAAGACCGGGCACTACTCTCGAGAATGCCCGCAAGGCTACAAATGCTACAACTGTGGGGATTTCGGCCATATGAGCCGAGAATGTACCAAGCCCAGGATGGGGGAAACCGGGAAAGGAAAGGGCCCGGAAAAGAAGGGAGAAGGATCTCGTGCAAAGACTCGTGCGTACGCACTGACGCAAGAACAAGCCAGGGCGGATCCCGATGTGGCGTCAAGTACATTCGTCCTTGACAACACTCTTGTTTTCTGTGTTATTTGATTCGGGTGCCGGTAAGAGTTTTATATCTGCGTCTTTTTGTAAACGAGTGAAGTACACTGTTAGTAAGTTAGAAAGGGCCTTTAGCGTAGAAACCGCAGAGGGTAGAACTGCGAGAGTGACCGATGTAGTCGACAACTCCACGATAAAAATAGAAGGTCATAGGTTCCCTGTCAGATTGTTTGTTATGGTTTTGGGAGGGTTCGATGTGGTGTTGGGTATGGATTGGCTAACTGCCAATGAAGCGCAAATTATATGTAAACGAAAGATAATCCAACTCAAGGCTCCGGATGGTAGCAAAGTCGAAGTCTTTGGAGATCGTGACGCCCCGATGCCAAACGTCATCTCAATGATTAAGGCAACGAATTACTTGAGGCGCGAATGCGAGGCTTATCTGGTATATGTGATTGACAAGTGTAAGGAAGTGAAGGAACTAGACGATGTACCCGTGGTACGCGAGTACCCGGAGGTGTTTCCAGAGGATTTGCCTGGGATACCACGCGATAGAGAAATTGAGTTTCGAATTGACTTAGTACCAGATGCCCAGCCCGTGGCTAAGGCTCCATATCGACTAGCACCAGTGGAAATGAAGGAACTTATGGTCCAACTAGACGAGTTACTTGAGAAATGATTTATCCAACCGAGCATCTCGCCGTGGGGTGCTCCGGTGTTGTTTGTAAAGAAGAAAGATGGTTCGATGAGAATGTGTATCGATTATCGCGAGTTGAATAAACGAACGGTGAAGAACAAGTACCCTTTACCAAGGATCGATGACCTGTTCGACCAGTTGCAAGGCGCAAGTTGGTTTTCGAAAATCGACCTTCGGTCCGGGTACCATCAGTTGAAGGTGAGGGAAGAAGACATACCGAAAACTGCATTTCGCACGCGTTATGGACATTTCGAGTTCCGCGTAATGTCTTTCGGATTGACGAACGCCCCCGCAGCGTTCATGGATTTAATGAATAGGGTGTGTCGACCGATGCTGGATCGATCGGTAATTGTGTTCATCGATGATATCCTTATCTACTCCAAGAATGAGGGTGATCACGCATGTCACTTAAAGGAAGTGTTGGAAGCTCTAAAGAAGGAGAAGTTGTATGCTAAGTTCTCCAAATGCGCGTTCTGGCTTAGGGAAGTCCAATTCCTAGGTCACGTCATTGGCCCGAACGGCATTATGGTTGACCCAGCAAAGATAGTAATGGTAAGTGAATGGGACATTTCTAAGACGCCAACTGAAATCCGCAGTTTCTTAGGATTGGCGGGCTACTATCGGAGATTCATCCAGGATTTCTCGAAAATAGCTTCGCCATTGACAAAGTTGACTCGGAAAGAAGTAAAGTACGAATGGGGTTCGACCCAAGATGAGGCGTTTAAGAAATTGAAAGAGAAGCTAACACAGGCTCCGGTCTTGGCCCTTCCCGAAGGCAGTGAAGACCTGGTGGTATACTCTGACGCGTCGGGTCAGGGATTGGGGTGTGTGTTGATGCAGCGTGGTAGAGTGATTGCATATGCGTCGCGGCAGTTGAAAGTTCACGAAGTCAACTATCCGACTCACGATTTGGAACTTGCTGCTGTCGTATTTGCATTGAAAATATGGAGGCACTACCTGTACGGGGTAAAGTTTACTATTTACTCCGACCACAAAAGTTTGAAGTACTTCTTCGAACAAAAGGAACTTAATATGAGGCAGAGGATATGGTTGGAACTCCTGAAGGACTATGACTGTGAAATAATGTACCACCCTGGAAAGGCAAACGTGGTGGCTGACGCTCTAAGCCGAAAGGATGTGCCTACTCCTATTAGAGTGAAAGCTTACCAGTTGGTGGTAACATCGGATGTGATGAGAGAAATCGAAAGAGCTCAAGATGAAGCTTTGAAGGAAGAAAATATAAAGGGAGAAAGGATGGTGGGCCAACAGGACAAGTTGGAATATAACACCCTTGGTGTTAGAACACGTTATGGACGGGTATGGATACCTATGGGTGGCGAGCTTAGAACCAAAATCTTGGATGAGGCTCATAAGTCTCGTTACTCTATCCACCCTGGTACCAACAAGATGTACCAAGACCTGAAGAAAGACTACTGGTGGCCTGGAATGAAATGTGATGTGACGAAGTATGTAAGCAAGTGCTTGACTTGCTCGCAAGTAAAGGCTGAACACCAGAAACCGTATGGAAAGATTCAACCACTCGATATACCGGAATGGAAGTGGGAACACATTACCATGGACTTCATAACTAAGCTACCTCGCACAGCTAAAGGTCATGACGCCATTTGGGTAATTGTGGACCGATTAACGAAGAGTGCTCATTTCCTACCTATTCGCGAGGCGTTCTCGTCGGAAAGGTTAGCAGAAGTGTTTATCAACGAAGTAGTAGCACGGCATGGGATGCCTTTGACGATCGTATCTGACCGGGACACACGATTCACATCGAGATTCTGGAAAAGATTTCACGAGGCGATGGGCACGAGGCTTAATATCAGCACAGCATACCACCCACAAACGGATGGTCAGTCCGAAAGGACCATTCAGACTTTGGAGGATATGCTCCGTGCTTGTATTATTGATTTCGGTGGCAGTTGGGACAGCCATCTGCCGTTAGCCGAGTTCTCCTACAACAATAGTCATCACACGACGATAGGCATGCCGCCTTACGAAATGTTGTATGGGAGAAGATGTAGAACCCCGGTTTGTTGGGGTGAGATTGGACAGAAGGAATTAGGAAGTCTCGAAGTCGTAAGAGAGACGTCGGAAAGGTTTGATCAGATCAAAGCTCGAATGAAGGCCGCACAAGATCGTCAGAAATCCTATGCGGATAGACGACGAAGGCCTATCGAGTTTGATGTTGGGGACAGAGTAATGTTGAAAGTGTCCCCCTGGAAGGGAATCATTCGATTCAGAAAGAGAGGAAAGTTAAGTCCGAGGTTTGTCGGACCGTTCAGGATAATGGCACGGGTTGGTGAAGTCGCTTATCTGTTGGAGTTGCCTGATGAGTTAAGTGGGATTCATCCTACCTTCCATGTATCACACTTGCGAAAGTGTTTGGCGGATGAATCGGCTCACGTACCACTTACTGACATCGAGGTCGACAACAGCCTTAATTACATCGAAGAACCCGTGGCTATCTTAGACCGAAAGTAAAAGCGTTTGTGTAATAAAGTTATTCCATTGGTTAAAGTCCAATGGAGGCACCGAAAGGGATCGGAGGCTACATGGGAAACGGAGGCGGAGATGAGGGAGTCGTACCCTCAATTATTTGACTTGTGATAGGTTTCGGGGACGAAACCTATTATAAGGGGGGTAGACTTGTAACATCCCAAAATGTCGAGAAATAAAGTTAACGAGTTCAAGCGGGCCGAAGTCGGGCCGGGTCAGTCGCGAACCGGGCTTGGGGAGGTCTCCCCTATAAATAGCCAAGGTCACCACATGTTTCTCTCATTTGCAATTCTAGAGAGAGAAAACCGTAGAGAGAGAAAGTGTCGGAATCGTACAAGATTGCACCCGCTCGTGTCTCTTGCACTCGTGAGAAGAACCTCCGGATCAGAAGCTCGATTCAGGTAACGATCCGACCTAAATCTGAGTTTTTAGTTCGTTTTTGGGTTTTCGGGTCTTGGGTGAAAATCGGACGTTTTTGTGGATGAAACTGAAAGATAATCATAGAATCGAATTCCTTAATGGAAAACGAACGTTTTGGATGCAACATGTTCGGGATCTTGACATGATCAGACCCGAAATGCGAAAGTTAGGGTTTTCGCGAAGAACAGGTCGTGCGCACTTGCTAAGTGCGCACGGAGCAGGTCCTGCGCACTTGCTAAGTGCGCAGGAGGAGGAACCTGCGCACTTGCTAAGTGCGCAGGAGGCAAGGTCTGCGCACTTGCTAAGTGCGCAGGCAGCAGAGTCTGCGCACTTGCTAAGTGCGCAGGCAGCAGGGTCTGCGCACTTGCTAAGTGCGCAGACATCAGGCTGTTGAGTAGAGATTAGTATGTTTAGAATGGTTAAACCGTTAGAGTCGGTAATGGTCTGATGTGTATGTAACTACTCAATTCAGATCGGAAGTGACGTGGTTGGACCCTTGATTAGGACAACCGAGACTAGCTTATAAGGTGAGTTCTAGAAGCCCTCTTTTAAATGTTTTTATATAATGTTTTCGGGCTGGTGTGTACACGTATGAAATGCTGTTTTATAAAAAAATGATTTTTATGAAACTACGTTTACGAAAGGAAATGATTTGGAACGAAGGATTTATGGAAAGAAAGTTTATGAACGGAATGTTTACGAACGAATGTTATAAAGAAATGGTTTAATGAAAAGGTAAAGGGTTTTGAAAGTGAAGGAAAGGTTTTATGAAAAGAAAACAAAAAGGGGCAAAGGTTTTAAATAAGTCATTACAAATCTAATCTGTCGAATGAATGGAATTGACGAATGAAGTCTGGGAATGTGATTCCCAGCCTTGTGGTAGATTATGGACAGCGAGCCATAGTTACCACAAGAACAACATGGGCAATGTCTTTGTGGCATGTCAATGGTTTTGATGTTGTACAACTGGTATGGGAGTAACGACGGTTACTCGGGTGATGACGATCATCCTAAGCGAACGAGGTAATGGGAAACCAATGACGGCGATACGTAACGGTTGATTTCCAAAGGAAAGATGCGTGTTGGGCAATGACGGCGATACGTAACGGTTGACCCCACGCATTGAAGGGTTGGGCAATGACGGCGATACGTAACGGTTGACCCACGTAGTGTATGGTTGTGGCAATGACGGCGATACGTAACGGTTGCCCACAACATTAAAGGTTCCTACGGGGACATAGTGACGCGTAACGATACAGATTTAGATAATAATGTATGACTTAAATGAATGTTAATGTTTTAAACAAATGATTGTGTTTAAATATGCGAAGGTTTACGAATGAAAGGCCCTGTTTTCTTATACGAATGTTAAACCCTATTGAATGTTTGAATGATGAACCATTTCTTAAAACGAACGAAAACTAGAACTCACCAGCGTAGCTGACGTTTTTAAGTGTGCACATTCAGGTTAAGGCAGGTTATGAGGATGAACGGTGATGCTTGGCTAGAGATGAAGAGTTACCCGACTGCTTTTGAAGACTGGCATCCCGTTATGTTTAGTTATGATGTAAATATGTTTTAAACTATGTTTACGCTTCCGCATGTATGAACAACGATTAAGTTATGTTTAAATGAAATTTCCGCTGCGTTATCTGATATTCATGTTTAAGAACTGCTTGTGAATGAGTAAATCCAATAAGTGAGGCCTCCCGGGTTTGGGGCCTTACAAGGTGTACGTCAAGAAAAAGGGAGCGAAGTTGTGGATGCGATGATGTGGGCTGACTTGAAAACTTTGGTGATCAAGAATTTCTGCCCAAGGAACGAGATTGAGAAGGTAGAGAGGGAATTTTTGGGTTTGAAGGCCGGGAGCATGACGCACCGACAGTACACAACTCGATTCAATGAACTGGCACGTCTGGTGCCACACCTTATCACGACTGAGGAAAGAAATATTTCCTGTTACATTCAAGGGCTGCCGGACCTATGTTAAGGCAAACGCCCCTACGACCTATGATTCGGTAGTAGAAATGAGCGGCGTGGTATTCGATGATCTGGCGCTGAATGTCGTTGCCATTGAGGAACCGAAGAAGAGACCGAGCTTCTCGAACAAGCGAACTGGTGGAAGGATGTTTGGACTCGCGATAAGAGGGTTCGGGTGAATGAGCCGACTATTTGTAAGAAGTGTGGAAGGGAGCATGCAGGTGAATGTAGATTGGGATCTAACTTGTGCTTTAAGTGTGGAAAGACCAGGCACTACTCCCGTGAATGCCCACAACACTTCAAGTGCTATAACTGTGGGGATGCCGGTCATCTGAGTAGGGAATGCCCGAAACCGAGAATGGGTGAAGCCGGGATAGGGAAAGGCCCGGAAAGGAAAGAAGAAAGGCCCCGAGCAAAGACTCGTGCGTACGCACTGACGCAAGACCAAGCCAGGGCAGACCCTGATGTGGCGTCAGGTACGTTCATCCTCGACAACATTTTTGTTTCTGTGTTATTTGATTCGGGTGCAAGTAAGAGTTTTATATCTGTGACTTTTTGTAAACGAGTGAAGTACACTGTCAGTAAGCTACCAAGGGCCTTTAGCGTAGAAACCGCTGAGGGAAGAACTGCGAGAGTGACCGATGTAGTTGACAACTCCACGATAAAAATAGAAGGTCATAGGTTCCCCGTCAGGTTGTTTGTTATGGTTTTGGGTGGGTTCGATATCGTGTTAGGTATGGATTGGCTAACTGCCAATGAATCACAAATTATATGCAAACGAAAGATAATCCGACTCAAGGCTCCGGATGGTAGCAAAGTCGAGGTTTTTGGAGATCGTGACGCCCCGATGCCAAACGTCATCTCGATGATTAAGGCAACAGATTACTTGAGACGCAGATGCGAGGCTTATCTGGTGTACGTGATCGACAAGTGTAAGGAAGTGAAGGAACTAGACGATGTACCCGTGGTACGCGAGTACCCGGAGGTGTTTCCAGAGGATTTTCCTGGGATACCACCTGACAGAGAGATCGAATTTCGAATCGACTTAGTACCAGATGCCCAGCCCGTGGCTAAGGCTCCATATCGACTAGCACCAGTGGATATGAAAGAATTAATGGCACAACTAGACGAGTTACTTGAGAAAGGATTTATCCAACCGAGCATCTCGCCGTGGGGTGCTCCGGTGTTGTTTGTGAAGAAGAAAGACGGTTCGATGAGAATGTGTATTGATTATCGTGAGTTGAACAAACGTACGGTGAAGAACAAGTACCCTTTACCAAGGATCGACGACCTGTTCGATCAATTACAGGGCGCAAGTTGGTTCTCAAAAATCGACCTTCGATCCGGGTACCATCAGTTGAAGGTGAGAGAAGAAGACATACCGAAAACCGCATTTCGCACGCGTTATGGACATTTCGAGTTCCGCGTAATGTCTTTTGGATTGACGAACGCCCCCGCAACTTTCATGGATTTAATGAATAGGATGTGTCGACCGATGCTGGACCGATCGGTAATTGTGTTCATCGATGATATCCTCATCTACTCCAAGAATGAGGGTGATCACGCATGTCACTTAAAGGAGGTGTTGGAGGCTCTGAAGAAGGAAAAGTTGTATGCTAAGTTCTCTAAATGCGCGTTCTGGCTTAGGGAAGTCCAATTCCTAGGTCACGTCATCAACCCGAACGACATTATGGTTGACCCAGCGAAGATAATGACGGTAAGGGAATGGAATATTCCTAAGACGCCAACTAAAATCCGTAGTTTCTTGGGATTGGCAGGCTACTATAAGAGATTCAGCCAGGATTTTTTGAAAATAGCTTCGCCATTGACAAAGTTGACTCGGAAGGAGGTAAAGTACAAATGGGGTTCGACGCAGGATGAGGCGTTTAAGGAATTGAAGGAAAAACTAACCAAAGCCCCAGTCTTAGCCCTTCCCGAGGGCAATGAAGACTTAGTGGTATACTCTGACGCTTCGGGTCAGGGATTGGGATGCGTGTTGATGCAACACGAAAGAGTGATCGCGTATGCGTCACGACAGTTGAAGATTCACGAAGCTAATTATCCAACCCACGATTTGGAACTTGCTGCTGTCGTATTCGCATTGAAAATCTGGAGGCACTACCTGTACGGGGTGAAGTTTACTATTTACTCCGACCACAAAAGTTTGAAGTACTTCTTCGAACAAAGAGAGCTTAATATGAGGCAGAGACGATGGTTGGAACTCCTGAAGGATTATGACTGTGAGATCATGTACCATCCTGGAAAGGAAAACGTGGTGGCTGACGCTCTAAGCCGAAAGGATGTGCCTGCTCCTATTAGAGTGAAAGCTTGCCAGTTAGTGGTAACATCAGATGTGATGAGGGAAATTGAAAGAGCTCAAGATGAAGCACTTAAGGAAGAAAACATTAAGAAGGAAAGGATGGTTGGCCAACAGGACAAGTTGGAATATAACACCCTGGGTGTTAGGACACGTTTTGGGCGGGTATAGATACCTATGAGTGGCGAGCTTAGAACCAAAATCTTGGATGAGGCTCATAAGTCTCGATACTCTATCCATCCTGGCACCAATAAAATGTACCAAGATCTGAGAAAGGAATAATGGTGGCCTAGGATAAAACATGAGGTGGCAAAGTATGTAAGCAAGTGCTTGACTTGCTCACAAGTAAAGGCCGAACACCAGAAACCGTATGGAAAGATTCAACCACTTGATATACCGGAATGGAAGTGGGAACACATTACCATGGACTTCATAACCAAGCTACCTCGCACAGCTAAAGGTCATGATACCATTTGGTAATTGTGGACCGCTTAACGAAGAGTGCTCATTTCCTACCTATTCGCGAGACGTTCTCGTCAGAAAGGTTAGCGGAAGTATTTATTAACGAAGTAGTAGCACGGCATGGGATGCCTTTGACGATCGTATCTGACCGGGACACACGATTCACATCGAGGTTCTGGAAAAGATTTCACGAGGCGATGGGCACGAGGCTTAATATCAGCACGACATACCACCCACAAACGGATGGTCAGTCCGAAAGGACCATTCAGACATTGGAGGATATGCTTCGTGCTTGTATTATCGATTTTGGCGACAGTTGGGACAGTCATCTGCCGTTAGCCGAATTCTCATACAACAATAGTCATCACACGACTATAGGCATGCCGCCTTACGAAATGTTGTATGGGAGGAGATGCAGGACCCCGATTTGTTGGGGTGAGATTGGACAAAAGGAATTAGGGAGTCTTGAAGTAGTAAGAGAAACGTCAGAAAGGTTTGATCAAATCAAAGCACGAATGAAGGCCGCACAAGATCGTCAGAAATCCTATGCGGACAAACGACGAAGGCCTATTGAGTTTGATGTTGGGGACAGAGTAATGTTGAAAATGTCACCCTGGAAGGGAATAATACGATTCAAGAAGAGTGGAAAGTTAAGTCCGAGGTTCGTCGGACCATTCAGGATAATGGCACGGGTTGGTGAAGTCGCTTATCGGCTAGAGTTGCCTGATAAGTTGAGTGGGATTCATCCTACCTTCCATGTATCACACTTGCGAAAGTGTTTGGCGGAGGAATCAGCTCACGTACCACTTACTGACATCGAGGTCGACAATAACCTTAATTACGTCAAAGAACCCGTGGCCATCTTAGACAAGAAGGAGAAGCGTTTGCGTAATAAGATTATCCAATTGATTAAAGTCTAATGGAAACATCGAAAGGGATCGGAAGCCACTTGGGAAACGGAGAAGGAGATGAGGGAGTCGTACCCTCATCTATTTGACTTAGGATAGGTTTCGGGGACGAAACCTATTGTAAGGGGGTAGACTTGTAACATCCCAAAAATAAAACGACAGTTAAAATGACGAAATAAATGAACGAGGCATGTCGGGTTGGGCCGGATGGGCCGGCGGGCTGGAATGTCACACCCCGACCGATGGCGGAATCATCGAGGCGGACAATGGGTGATTGTTCAAAAGCACATGATAGCTAAAATGTTGCATAATTCATTAATCTAATTAAAGGTAACAAATATTCAAGTACAATACAATTCAAATAACCTAATCTATTTCAAAACATTGATTTAATTAACTAGGTCCATAAGTTCTTAAGTGAAAGAATCTTCAGCAAGCAATCACATATCCAAACCTGAAACATTAGTTAAATCAAGTGTCAACTATAAAGTTGGTAAGTACATAGGTTTTGTGGACTCGATAAATAGTAGATAAAAACGTTTTGCAAACTCATTGTTTAACTTGTTAGACATAGCATATATGGTTTAATCCTTCATGTTTATCTAAGTACAAATCAAACCTTGATTGACGCGATTGAACATAGCACAACAGCTAGGCCCGGTATGATTGAATATAGTTATCCACTATATACGATATGTTTGAATATAACACACGGCTATACCCGAGTATGCAGTAATAAACACCCTACCCGGGTGGGCTGGTCAGGCACAATAGATCTATTAATATTACTGTTGGTTCTCTTTGTGTTTACAGTTAATGAATGTACACCCCATTTAATTCACGATGAACAAGCATATAATTCACATGTATAACACGTATAAACAATTTGATGAGTAGCATGAAGTGTATAGGTAATAATGTTTCACCCCAAAGCATGTAAAAAGGTAAAATATGGGCTATGTAACTCACCTTGCTAGCGAATGTTTTAATCCACGTGTGTAGGTGATAAGTATATTGGTATCTAAGTACATTGAAACCCTATGTAGATGAATATGTATTATTGTATGTTTGTATATGTGTATTCGTGTTTAAACGTGTATGGGTTTATAAATAAAAACATTCCTTAAAATTATTTGTATAAAATAATGTAGTAGAAAACTAACGATTTTTGTAAAATTTAACATTTAAAAATATATTTTAATCTTGTTAAAATATTATATTTTTAAATAAGTAGCTACTATGATTATTGCATTTATAAAAATTTCTATTTGTTTATTTATATTATTTATTATTATATATATATTTTTTGTGAGTTAAAACTATTTAAACAAGTTTATAAAAATATTGGGCTTATTATTTTATAAAAATTTGACGGGTTAAATACGTGTAAACAGTCGTTTAAAGGTTTCCAAAATAAACGAACGAGTCTACCGGTTCGTAATAGTTTTTAGTGTGTAGGGAAAATAATAAAATGAGATAAATAAAATAATAAAATAAAATAAAATGAAAAATGGTTGAGCCGGAGGCCAACAAGGATCGAACCCGAGACCTCGGACATAACACACACACGCATAACCAGCCGGGCTATCGCCCATCGCTGGTTATGTGTGGGATGTTTAATTGATAACTACTCAGAGGGTTTGGTCCGGGTTCTCGGCAACTGGCAAACCGGTGTCCGAGAACACTGGTTTTCCCGGTAATCGATGGTCTGAGGCCGAGTTTTCGTTTGGTACAGATGGCCAGACGATGACCGAAGGTAAAGGAACGAATTTGAGGCTTCTTACTTGGTCGCAAAGGGTCGAGACGCCTGGTTCGTTATTCCGAAAATACCAAGAATGGGGAATTACGACTCGGGACGAATTGGGCTCTGAGACTCTGGTCACAGCTTCACACAGAGGCGACGAACACAATGACAGTTTCAATTTGCAGTGAGAGTGAGTGATGAAGGGAGAGTGAGCTCGAGAAGGTCCGGTAATGGCTATTTATAGTCGAACCTGATCCCGATAATGAAACATGAAATTGAGTATGTCTAGACACTCGTCTAGTCAAGCCGAAGCTATCGAGCCGTCTTGCAGGCGTGGAGGTCTCTTGACGAGGCCAATTTCGCGGCGTTGACTTTCGGTCACAAACGCGAGCAGGCTTTTCGTATGTTAAAAAGACAAATTGGTCGGGGGCTTAGGTTCGCGTGGAGACGACGAGGTCAGGGAGCCCCTTTTCGTATGTCGAGGTGCAGGGAAACAAGTGTGTCGGGGTTCGCCGGAAAAGAGCTTGGACCGCCGGACAAGGGAAGAGATGACCGGATTTGTGATTTGGAAGATGGCAAGAATGGTCCCTGGAGTTTGTTTTTGAATTATAATAGTCCCTGCGATTTATACCTGTTAGTCCTTGTGGTTTAGTTTGTCCACAAATAGACCTTTAACTTGTTTTTATTTTAAAACCTTCTAGTTTAAAAAATTTCAAAACAGACCCCTTAACTTTTATAAAAATAAAGTAATTAATTTCTTTTTAATTTAAATTACATTTAAGTGGTTTTATAAACTTATTTTATTATTATATATATATATTTTTATTTTTTTTTATAAAGGTTAATTATTTTATTTAAATAAATTATCTTATTTATTTATATATGAATCTTTTAATTTTAGATTTTTATATAAAATTTTATATAAGTTTAAAACTTATAAAATTTTAATCATTTTAAATCCATAAATTAAAATATATACTTTGTACAATATATATATATATACAAAAATTAAATAAATACTCTTGTATTTCACTGAATAGAAATTGTTTACATGACATATATTATAAGAGTGTGTATAAAAACCCGAAATGTCACATGGAAGGGGAGCCTCCCCTATAAATAGCTTAGACCTCCATCATTTCTCTCATTTGCAAGTTCTAAAGTGAGAAATCGTAGAGAGAGAAAGTTGGCGGATCGACCCGAGATTTCAGCAAACTGTTGCTCTATAGCTCGTGAGAAGAACCTCCGGATCAGAAACTAGATTCAGGTAACGATCGGGCCTAAATCTGAGTTTTTGTTCGTTTTTGGGTTTTTCGGGTTTTGGGTGAAAAAGTAATGTTTTCACGGATATAATTGAAAGATAAACATAGATTTGAGTTCCTTAATGGAAAACAAACGTTTTGAATGTAAACAGGTTCGGGATCTTGACGTGATCAGACCTGAATGCGAAAGTTAGGGTTTTGCGAAGAAACAGATCGTGCGTACTTATCAAGTACGCACGGAGCAGGTCCTGCGTACTTATCAAGTACGCAGGAAGAGGGCACTTCATACTTATCAAGTACGCAGGAAGCAGGGTCTGCGCACTTGCTAAGTGCGCAGGCATCAGGTTGTTTAAGTAAAGTTAGTATGTTTAGAATGGTTAAACCGTTAGAATCAGGATTGGGTTTAATGTGTATTTAACTATCAAACTCAGATCGGAAGTGACGTAGTGGGACCTTTGTTTAGGGCAACCCAGATTAGCTTATCAGGTGAGTTTTAGAAGCCCTCTTTTAAATGTTTTATATAATGTTTTCGGGCTGGTGTGCATACATATGAAATGATGTTTTTACGAAACGATGTTTATGAAACTATGTTTATAAAATGATGCTTATGAAACTATGTTTACGAAATGATATGATTTGGAATGAACGGTTTATGGAAAGAAAGTTTATGAATGGAATGTTTACGAACGAAATGTTTAAAAAGAAATGGTTTAAACTAAAGGTAAAGGGTTTCGAAAATGAATGAAAGGTTTTATGAAAAGAAAAGAAAAAGGGCAAAGGTTTTCAAGAAGTCATTACAAATCTAATATGTCGAATGAATGGAATTGACGAATGAAGTCTGGGAATGAAATTCCCAACCTTGTGGTAGATTATGGACAGCGAGTCATAGTTGCCATAAGAACAACAAGGGCAGTGTCTTTGTGGCATGTCAATGGTTTGATGTTGTACAACTGGTAGGGAGTAACGACGGTTACTCAGGGGTTAACGTGACCCTATGTAAGGTTAAATTATGATCCGACGGTGTTATGGCCGTGAGCCATAGCCGTCGATGGAAGTTGTCGGTCTATGGACATGAGAGCCATAGGGGCAACTGAATGGGTGTTGTCGATCCTCGTGCAGTTAAGCCTTGGGGGCAACACAAAAGGGAATTGACGGAATGTATGGTATTGTCGGTCTTCGTGCAGTTAAGCCTTAGGGGCAATACCATACTAAATGACGGTACGAATGGTAACACAGTTTTAGATAGTAATGTATGACTTAAATGAATGTTAAATGTTTTAAACAAATGATCCGTTCAATGTGTTTATGATGAGGAAAAATGTTTGAAGGTTTTCAATGATGAATGAAAGGCCCTGTTTTCTTATACGTGATGTTAAACCCTAATGAATATTTTGAATGATGAACCATTTCTTAAATCGAACGAAAACTAGAACTCACCAGCGTAGCTGACTTTTTAGTATGCACATTCAGGTTAAGGCAGGTATGGATGATGGACGGTGATGCTTGGCAAGCGAGAAGAGTTACCCGGTTGATCATGAAGACTTGCATCCCGTTATGATTAGATTATGATAAGTTTATGTAATAGACTATGTTACGCTTCCGTTGTTAAACAATGTAATGGTTATGTTTTATTGGAGTATTTTCCGCTGCGTCATTTGATAATCAAGTTTAAGAACTGTTTGTAAATGAGTAAATCCAACAAGTGAGGCCTCCCGGGTTTAGGGCCTTTACAGCGTTCACCTGTAGTGTGAATAAGCGGGATTCTATAATTAGGGTGACCATTGCAATCACTAATGAGGCGATGATAGAGGATTCGAGAATTGGGAAGATCAGTCATCTTCTTCAATCGGTAGTCCTTTCGGTTTCTTCAAATTTCAATTGGTAATTTTTAATTTTTTATAAATCCCTTTGTCTTCTTCAATCGACAGTTTCAATTGATTTCTTGAGACTTCAATCGGTAGTTCTACTCAGGATTACAAATTGGTTCTAGGACTTGCTGATCGATTCTAGGACTACTAACTTCAATCGGTTGAAACAACAGGTTCTAATCATTCTTCAATCAATTTTAGAGTTCCAATCGATTTAGCAGAACTCCAAGATACGACAACAATTGATGACTTACTGTTTCAATCAGGTTTGCAAAATGCAATATGCCAATCTTCAATCTTGTTGTCTAAATTAGGTTTGCAAATTAGCAAAAGTCCAAGATACAACACCAAGTTCAAACCGGATTTGCAATCTCGTTTCATCGTTTGCAAATTAGCAGGTTCGTTTCATTGTTTTCAATCTCACATAGTCACAAATAGTTCTGCTTCATTTGAATTTTAATTTGCTCATTTAGTGATTTAAGTGTTGATAAACTGCTATTTTATTTGCTCATTCATATTTATATAATTAGATTTATTTGTGAATCTGTTAATTTATTACATGACTTTTGGCAACCCCGAATTTTTTTTTTGCTTGAGGCCACCAAAAACGTTGAGCTGCCTTTCGACACAATTATCCACAAACTTGGTTGTTGGTTGAGTACGCATAATGAAGCCATCAAACATCCTCAACCTTTTTGGAAACACATTCATGAACACTTTGTTAACACAATTTATTTATCATTCTTATTAATTTATATTTATAAAAATTATTTTTTAGTTTATAGATCTTATTGATATTGATCGGTTATAACTGGTTCGATGTTTGTTTGTATAGATTATGAACAATAAAAAATTATTTTAAATACAAATTTATACCGCAATGTGGAGGAAACTAATACTTAATCATTAAAATAGTTGATTTTCATTTTCACTTAATACTTTCCAAATTACAACCCAATAACAGTAATTAAAACCTTAATTCCATATTTCCATAATAGAAGGTAACAAAATTATGTTATTGTATATTTCTATAAAATATTTTCAGTAGAACACTTTTAATCTGAATATTTTATGGAAATTCATAATGTTAATTACTATGAAAAACTTTAGATAACTAATGTAATCTATCAAATAATAAAAATCCATACATAACTCTAAAACAAATGAAACGAAGTTTGAAAAGAGATTTACATACGATATTATTTGGTTGTCTAACTCTATTTTAAGTATCTCAAAATATTTAACTCCATCAAGTTCGTTGGAAATTTCCTTTACGTATTTGAAATCACGTGCCTGCTTAAATTCATTTATTCGCCCACTTAATGTCGAATATGAAACGAAGTTTGAAAAGATATTTACATACGATATTATTTGGTTTTAAAATCACTCGTTATAGTATGTTCTGATTAAATATGGGGCTCTTACATGGCGATTTCCCATATTCTCTTCCAATAATAGAACTCGGTCGTGTGATCTGGGTTCGAAGGATGGGTGGAGTTACAAACCGGTTTTGTTTTATAAAGTGGTGATGATAATCTATATCTATACTATATAATAAATAAAGGTTTTTCCCTGCCACGTATCACCTCCACATTCAATCTCATCATTTTTTCCCCGCATCTCTCTCTTATTAAATGCACATTCATCTTTTAACAATAATATATATTTAAAGAAAATATTAATTATCATAATAAAACACATTTATTTTAAATTATCCTTTATAAAACTTTAAAATCTAATTATATAACTTTAATTTTCAATCAAATAACAAATGAAAATCAAATTACATTAATAATCCTTAATGTATTTTTGAAACTCAATTATATATTAGTTTTTACATATTTTGAGTTTTGTTTTCTATCGTTAGTATATGATACATTTTTACACCTATAAAATATACACATAAAGATTTAAAAATTTTATTTATTGATTTTTTGCATCCCGTGTATCTCGTGTGTATACACGGGATCTAAACTAGTTTCTTAATAAATAAAAAATTAACTTACAACTACATATTTAGCAGGTTTTATCTGAGCCGATTTTTAGGAGGTTTTGACCGCTTTCAACTTATAGACTTAAAAACCGGTTTTGTTTTTAGTTCGAGTCGATTTCTAAACCAGCTCCGGTTCACAAACCGATTTTTCCTTTCACAATATATATCCGTTTATCCAGTGACAGAACTAAAACTTTTTTACTATAGGGTCATAATAAAAAAATCTATAGTCAACATAAAAAAAAGTTGTCAATTTACATAAGAAAACTTCGCTAGTGAAGTATTATTCTAAAGACTAAAAACGTTTTTTTTATTAAATTGGAGACTATTTATTATTTTATAAAGCGGTGATGATAATTTCTCATAAATTAAAATATATGAGACTATATAGTATATATAATCGATTAAAAATTGAATTTTGTATCAATTGATTTAATTTAAGTTAACTATTATTTTATTTTTTTTAAATTTGTATGTAAATCTCAAAAGAAAATTAATAATAACAATAACAATTTCACTAACAAGTAAAAAAAGAAAACAACTGATTTTAAAAAGAAACCAACAAACAAAAGAAAATTAATCGATTGAAATTTTTTTATGTTTTATATATACTTAAACTAACACAACTGAGAATACAAAAAGAGAATTTTAAAAAGAAAACAACAAGCTCCATTTAATTTTTTAAACTTTTTGACAAATTTGTTTTCAAGTGATTTTATTTCTTAGAAAAAACTACATTTTTTTCCTTAGCAAAGACTTGTAGCCTAGGAAAAACAATACATGAACTCGGGAAACCACGACAAAAGAAAATGACATTTCTCCTTGTAAAATATAAAAAAAATAATTATTTAACTCGTCACATCATCACATGTTACATTTATTTAAAATAATTTTATTTTAAATGGGTTATTATTGATTATCATTGATGAAAAAAAAATATATGATCTCAAATTGTGTTAAATGCTTAATACTAAAGGGTGTAAATCATGGTTCTCATAGTCTTAATGACGTCGATGGAATGTGACTAGTGTTACAACTATTGCAAGTGTCGTATACAATGTTTAAATACATCAAATTAAATTGACAATCGCCAACATTTATGATTGTTAGTGTCATGAAAGTTCTCACCACGTTGATTATCTAAATTATTTTATTTCTTAAATAGTTATGTTGATGATAAAGTGTTGTATTTCATAATCAAATGATTATAATAGGTACAAATCTTGTAGAATACATGTTTGAAGATTTTAGGAGTAAAGTATGTGTAAAGTAAAGAGAGTGTGTGTTTGGTTAAAATAATCTAATTTATTTTAACATTACTAAAACCTTATTTGGCATGGGCGGTGGCCAATAAGGTTGAAGCCACCGCTACCCACAGTTTATATATATATATATATATATATATATTAACTTTTTCATTGCTTAATCAAAGATATCTTTTGGTGTAGTGCTATCAAAGTTGTTTCTTTGCATATTAGGTCATGGGTTCGAAACCCATTGCTAAAAGATATTATTTTTTGTTATTTTTTCTTTGTTTTTTTTATGTCTTTTGATGTAGTGGTATCAAAGTAGTTTCTTTGCACATTAGGTCATGGGTTCGAAACACATGGCTAAAAAGCATTATTTTTTGTTTTTTTTTCTTTGTTTTTTTGTCTTTTGATTACTATTTTTTATTAATTACGCACAATGTGAGAAACATAATAAATTTATATCTATGGTTCTATTTTCAAAACCAATCTGCCTCAAATTCGTACGTTATTTTTATGTACTTGAGTACGTTAGTGTCAACGTCAAAACATTATTTTTTTTGTTTTTTTACATTTTAGTTCAGAGTTAAACGAGTACGCAAATTTAGTTCCGAAATTTAGTACGCAAACATGCCGCATCATGTGAGCTTAATTACTATATGTTTTAATCAACAAGACCGAATTGCCGCAACTTCGTTTCTTTTATTTACTTAACCACGTTAATGTCACCCTTACAACGTGCGTTGCGAACTTAACAACTATTTTTATGTGCGTTTTGAGTTGGTCTACGTTTCGACGTAAAATTTGTTTAGAAACGAGTTTGGTCAAATATAATGTGTTTTCATTCGATGGTGTAAATTCAAGTTACTCTACATTTTGACGTAAATTTAGTTATGAAATGAGTCGGTTCGATTGTAGCCTATATACTTTATCACGTCGCGTTCGACGCCGCCGCACCGCGCGGCGGGTATAAAAACTAGTTTAACATATGAGTAAGATATTTTTTTTAAAATTTTGTCATACGTATTAAAAAATAATAATATGTTTTTGTAATCAATAGCACTCATGGGTAGAAAACTCCAAATGGGTCTCTACCACATGCTATGTCTATCCTTTTTTTTGCTCTTCAATTTGTCCCTCCCTTTGCAGTTTCCCATTTCATGCAATTCTACGATTTATTGCTCATGTGATGTCAATCTCATATGGCCCTTCACTAATCAATGCCCCTATCTGTATTTTCATGTCACCACTTTAAATCAATTTACCATTCTACCTCTTGCAAGTCGTGAGGTCGATTATAGTTCATATTATGCTATTTTTTTAAGCTTATTTAATAGATATTTTATTAGATTTTATGCTTTTACGTGTAGACAGAAATCATCTCCTTTCCACGGGTCTTCGCAAAGAGTGAAGGGAGTCAAATCGACATAGGTTTAGTTTGAACGGCGTTGTTGATAACTAAGGTAAGCCAGTTAATTATGTTTTCTTTAAGATACGTATAACTAGTGTAGCCCGTGGCCCGCTTTATGGTCTAGTGGCATTGACGATTGTCCCTTGTAAAAACGGTATCGGTTCAAATACTATAAGTGCAGCCTTGTAGGTGGTATTTAGGAGAAAAAGTTGTCATTCAAAAAAAATATAACTAGTGTAACTTTTAGTCAATAGAATATCGATTTTAACTTTGAAATTAAATCAAATTTACTTGCAATTATGATTAAAATAGGGAAATAATAAGTTGTAATTATCATACTTTAAAAGTGATAATATATTCATAATAATTTTGATGCTAATGAAATAGTTTTTACTAGACATGATATATCATAAATGATTCTTATTAAAACATTTGATAAACACTCTTAGAATTTATATATGTTTTGATACAACTATAATTTTGATTTATTTCTCCTTTTTTAAAAATAAAATAAAATGCAATGCAATGCAAATGTGTGAAGTAAATGGTGTTTTCTTGCAAAATAAAAGCAAATCCCAAAAATTGTGCATAATTTGTCTTTTATTGATTTGCATACTTGATGATGGATTGATCGTTCAAGTCACAATCCATATTTCATAAACTATCATCATTACTATTTTGTTGTTATGTCACACCACAAACATTTTATCTCATTTTCGTATTTAAATACTTAATTTTTAAAAATTAACTAAATATTTTTAAATGTCACCCTTCATTAGTGAAAGTTAACTTAAAATATAAGATTAATATTTTTGTTTTAAGTAAATGTAAAAATGAAACATTTAATCAAATATTGAGCTTTAAATAAAATAAACGAAATGTTTGAAATAACATTAGAAAAGCGTGGAGAAATTTGAAGTTTTAATATATTTATGGTATTTTACTGTTTATAACTTTTTTAGTGTATATGGTATTTCGGTGTTTTACCGACTTACTGTTTATAACCTTTTTAGTGTATGTGGTATTCCGGTGTTTTACTGTTTATAACTTTTTTATATTTTCGTAACCATGTTTATGGTTTTCCTAATCGTGTTCTAAATTTAGTTCCTCGTTTTTTGTATAGATATTTCTAATACTTTTAAAATAGAATGTATAAATGAAAATAAAAAATTACATATCCAAATCAAATCAAAATAATTTTTCGTGGATTGATCCATGCATATCTTATTATGGTCTATGTCCTTTCAAAGTGGATATCAAGAAGATGTCTTGTTTTGATCACACAATCACAAATGGTGTTATGTCATTGATGCCACAATTACGTGCATATAGAATCTCACACATGTGTCTTGCTTATGCATTGAAGTAAAAACAAAACAATGGCCAGATTAGACTAAAACATACAATTATGTTATATCGTAATCAAGCTTGTGACGAAAAAGTTACATGCAACAATTTCATAAGTCATACTAGGGAACATGCGACAATGAGTATCAATTTTAGGGTATATAGTAATAATAATAAGCGATTAGTATAAACATACATCATATGTAAAATGTAACTTTGGTGTATTTTCGAGTACTAGTTACTTGCTAGTACCGTTTGTTGTTTGAATGAAAATCTTGCTGATAAAAAAAACTATAAACATACATCAAAGATGATTGACAAGTAGAAAACTGCCAAATACTCGTAGTAGACTGCCAACAAAGTTCCAATGGATGAGATGGTCAAAGCGATATAAACAAATTCAAATTTAAACCCAATATGCGTCAACTTTCTAACAGGGTTAAAGCAAATGAGAATAATTAGTAAAAGTTTACCTACTAAACATGCATAGATAAAGACTAAACGTAATGGTAGCATGAGGGTGGGGGCGTGATGCCGCCTCACCCACCACGGGCGCGAAACATCGCGCCGTGTAACATCCATGATTTTTCAGACCATAATTTTTCTTTATTCCTTTTTATGAACAATAGTTAACGCAAAAAGTCTCGTACTTGTTCAAACTCATCATGTCACATTACTTATTATTTTATACATATCAATTTAATTCTCTTTTTTTAGACCTTGCATCACATACTATTCCTCTATAACACATGTATGTGTGATTTTGAATGTGCATATATATATATATATATATATATATATATATATGGGACGTATCAAATGAAAACTCTTCCCTATTGTGAAAACCCATAAACCCTGCCACAACCACATATCTTAAACAAATATAATAATATGTGGTCCATGTTAAATCTGTATTTTTTCTTTTTAAAATACCCCTAAAAGGGTAAATAGGTAATTTTACTTGATTTATTTAACAAAAACACTCTCTTTCTCTTTCTCCCTACCTTTGTATATTCAGATTTGTATCTCCACCTCTACATATCCTCATATCTGTATATTTAGATCCATGCCTACTAAGAACAAATTCAAAAGCAGGCTTTTTTAAACATGTGTAAAACTCATATACACAAATCAACAAAAAAAAATTACATCCAAATACCCAAATACTTTTACAAATTAGAAAAAAAAACCAACAAAAATCCCTACAACCAATACCTAAATATCTTTACAAATAAGGGGAAAAAGATATGTAAAATCAAAATACATATGTGTATATACAAAATAAATAAGTGTAAAATCAAAATACACATGGACAACTTTCAAACCTGTTTCCTCTTAAGCTACTTTTTTTTTTCGCAGCCCTGTTCAATGTACAAAAACCAATTCATATTTCAAATATTTATATATTTATAAGATGTAATGGTTCACTGTTTATTTACATGGTCTGACATGCAAACACAAGTTTTTGCAAGTGATGGAGGTTAAATTAAGAGCTATAAAAAAAAGGCAAAATAAAATGGCTAACTATGGAAGTCAAATTCTACTCAGATCGGGTCTTCGGTCCCTCAGGTTCTTTTGTACACCATCTAAATATTAAAAGCATCGTAAAACACACATCTGTAAACACTCTTTATACATGTGTAAATTCAGTTTACAAATGTGTAAATGAATCAAAATACACTTGTGTAAATTCAATTTACAATTGTGTAAATTCAATTTACACTTGTGTAATACTTGTGTAAATCCAGTTTACAAATTTTATGTTTATTTTCATTTTAAACCAAAAAAATAACATTAAAAACTAATACCCCCAATCCTCGTGCAAAAGTAACAGTGTTAGTGTCGATATCATAACACCGACATTTAAGTACAAGAAAAGCTTCAAATCAAACCGAGATTTAATGTATAAAATTACTGTTAATTTACGAAATGCAAGCTTTCAGAAACATATTTGTGTTACTCAATTAAAAAGTTCAACAGATCTAGAGCAGTGAAATTTTTTAACAAATCTGGTGTAGTGAAAAAAGGTTAACATTTCTGTAACAAATTTTTTAATACTAAAATTTCTGTAACAATTTAGGAATAACAAAAGAAACAAACCCATCACAAAATCACAGAAAATCCATATAAAACTGAACCTTTTTTTCAAAACGGAGGGCGGCGAGAGATGCACAATGGAGGGCGGTCAGCGTCGCTAGCAATGAGATCTGAGAGTGGGTGCCCTCTGCGTCGGCTTCGCCAATAAAGGACTTACAGATTTAACATTTTTGATATTTTAATTCCCCTAAAAATAACTGGATTTAACATTTTTTTTATATAAATAAAGCTTGCTGCTTGAAAACTAAAAAAAAGATACCTGCAAATTAATGAAAGAAAATGACTTACAGATTGAAGTAAAGGTCTAAAGACTGTTCTTTTTTTGAGTTTTTATTCAACAGAAGAAAGACGTCAACGAGTTTTTCTTAGATCCTTCACACTGCCATTAAACTTTTGAGAATTCTCACCTGCTCTTCGCCTTGGATCACCTCGACGGCGACGGCGACGGCAGCGCTAGCACCTTACAAACCCCCAAAACTATACATCAACGACGTCTTCCGCCGTTGAACGAAAGAAAAAGACAAGAATTGTCAAACGTAAACTGAAGATCGATGGTGAAGACGTATCTTCGTCGTTAAGATGAAGATTCGTATGTTCTTCAAGAGAGAGATACGAAGGTGAGAGCTTAGATTTTAAGGGTTTTCACAATGAGCAAAAGACACATATGCCCTTTTGGATTAAAAAAACCAAAAATAAAAGAAAATAAATGAGTGGACAAGAATGAGTTTAAGGGTTTTCACAATGAGCAAGAGTTTTTATTTGATACGTCCTATATATATATATAGGGGGATGATCAAATAAGAAGTAGGTTTTCGCTAAAAAAATCTAAGAAACGACCAAAACGCTTAGAAACGATATCAAATGAATGATGGGTCCAACGCTCATTTCAGCGGCGTTGGAACCGTCTCGTCGAAATCTACCATCTTAGCTTTTAAGATTTTTATTTTACGTTTGAATTTTAGAGTTTTAGCCTTATGGTTTAGCTTTTAGAGTTTAGATTTTATGGTTTAGGTTTTTTTGGGGGTGGGGTGGGGGGTTTAGGATTTTAGGGGTGGGGGGTGGTGGCTTTAGGCTTTTTGGGGTGGGGTTGGAGGGGGGGTTTACGTTTTTGGGGTGCGGGTGGAGGGGGTTTAGGTTTTTTTGTTCGGATTAGAGTTCGATGATACGGTCCAACGTCGCTGGAATGAGCTCAATCGAAGTTCGTTTGACTCACTTCTTAGCGTTCTTAGCCAAAAACCACTTCTTAGTGGAACCTTCCCATATATATATATATATATATATATATATATATATATATATATATATATATATATATATGCATGATTATTTATAAAATTAGGCATGCAAATACATTTATACATTTGAAGTTAGTAATTAAGCCACGTAATAATATTGGTTTAAGTTTTATACAATATATATATATATATATATATATATATATATATATATATATATATATATATATATATATATATATAGGGGAAGGATCAAGAGAAAACCACAAAGTTAGGCGAAAATCGATAAAACCACTAAAATAGTGTGTAATAGTATGGGTTACGTATACGTAACCGCAATTTTTTTGTTTTATGTTTACGTATACGTAACACTATGAGTTACGTATACGTAAGCCAATATTTAAATGATTTTTTGGTAAAATGTGTAATATTATATTGATACTCTTATAAAAAAATAAAAATAAAAATAAAATAAATTAAAAAATAAATATTGTTATATTATTGGTTAAAATTTGTTTTTTTTTTGTTTTCTCGGTTTTCTCCTAACTATGTGGTTTTCTCTGGAACCCTCCCCTATATATATATATATATATATATATATATATATATTCAACATTTTAAATAAGCCATTTTTAAATATGATTAGTAAAGTTTTATAGCTTTTAAACAAAAAACCAAGTTACAAATATATATACATATATAATTACAATTTGAATAAACTAGTTTGAACCCTCTAAACATTTGAACCCTCAATTTGAACCCAAACCTTTTAAATTTGAACCCCTTAATCTCAATTTTGACCCATTCACCTATTTTGACTCAGTTTGACTTCTAAGAGTCAAACAACCCAAGAAATTCTTACAATTCAATACTGAAATAAAGTGAATTGATTGTTAGGGACTTTCCATATGTACTTAATCGATGTTAGACCACTCCTAAACCTAAATTACATTTCAATTTATCAATCTTCGCGGATTATATCGAGTTTCAAAGAGGTTTGACTATTCTGAGTCAAACTGAACCAAATCACTGCCAAATCAATGAAATTAAACGCGTATATAGCCCGCAAATCACGTGTAGTCTAATCCCTCATGTATCCAGCCCTTTTACTCAACCCAATCCATTCTCAATCAAAGGGATTAACGCGTAATCAGCCCTGACAGTTGTTACTTTCAAACCGCAATTGAATCGTGTAAATAAGATGGAATTGGATGAATTAAATCATCCTCCCACCTTCGCATGAACCCTTAAAAAGTTTCTCAACACTTAATCGGTCTGCAATACACCTCTGTACCTCGATCAAGCACCAAGAACTTCGTCTCTGATCTTCTAGCTGTCAACCTTCGTTACCCAACCAAAACAGGTAAGATTACTATCATTCGATTCGCTTTTGTGTGTATATCATTAGCCCTATACTAATTCATCATGACTGGTCGTATCGGATTAGAATTCGAGCAGGATTCATGACCTGTTCTTGCGGGATTCAAATTTAGCTTTTAATCCAATTAACATTTTTAAACTTTTGGAATCTCTATATGACCGGCGAAACCACCGGTCCGATTGGATAAGTTATTGCGCCATTTGACCCGGTGGCGTGGGTTCGAAACCACAATCCCGACCATTTTGAGATCCCCTTGACCAGACCCAACCCCTGTTGTGTTCCTGTTAGTACCCAATCAACCTGGATTTGTACGCGTCCTAGTCCCTTGGCCCAGCTGTTGAAGTGATGGCCTCTCACAGCAGCCACACGGGTTACTGCTTTATTTTTTTTTTTTTAAACCGTTTTCTTTGTCCTATTTAACTTTTAAAAATTATTTTATAAGCCTAACCTCATGTAAATCTGATTAGTACAATAATTTACAATTTTAATCCTAAAATCACGATTTTGACAAATTAAATTGTTTAAAAATCTCATTTTTTGTTATATATACAAATCATTAGAAATTTATTTTAAATTATTACATTACAAAAACAAAACATTTAAAATTTCTTACCTTATAAACTTGTGACCAAGACTCTTACAAATTCATAATCATTTTTGTAAAAGAATTTTATAAAACAAATTTTATAAATCATTTTCTATTAAATTACATACATTATGGTTTGAAACCCTATTTAAACAACTAAAACCTTTCTAAATATAAATATATATTTACATTTTTCATATTTCTTAAAAGAACATACTATTATTTTATTTGTTTTTACATTTACAATCCACTTAGAGTCTAAATCATAACTAATATAATTTCCTAAGTATATATACTAATATATATTTACACTATATTTTGACACATTTTCATAAATAAGTAAATAAAATAAATTTATTTATTTAAATTAGATTTGAATAAATATAATTGCACACTACGTTATCTAAATAAATAAATAAAAAGAATTTATTTAGTTATTCAAATTAAAACCTAAGTCATTTATTGTCAAATCATATACTTTGAACTTACATTTTTCATTAGAATCCTTATTTAAATACAAACACAAACATATACACATCCCTTATATGATATAACATAAACCCTTGGTACAAGTCCCTACACTCAATCCTGTTAAACCCTAGACATTACTTTAGACCATGTGCATGTTTTGATTCAAGTTCATACATTCCACTCTAGGTTAATTTGGTGATTTGCAAGAATCACTTTTGATACCTATTTACTCGTGCTACCTACACCATCAATACAAGTGAGTTTACATAGTCCCATTTTACATTTTGCACTTTTTGGAGGTGAAACATGATTACACTTTGAACTCTTTGCAATTACTCATATACAATTCACTATTATGATGCTATGTGTTATTTGTGCTTTATGCTTGAATGCTATGAGTTAAGACTACATAAACATGAGACTCGTACAATCATTAACTCAGTACAAGCCAACGGTTAACATTGATAGATCTATTGTGTCTGACAAACTCACCCAGGTAGGGTGTTTATTACCGACTCTACATTAGGGTAACATGCGTGTTATGCCTCACAACAGTCACAAGGTTTGATTGTACACCTAATTTAACTATAGATTTTCTATAAATGCCTTATATACCATGTATCGTATGAATTGTATAAAACATTTTTGAACTATATTTGTGGTGTCAAAACCTATGTATGCTCACCAACTTTTTAGTTGACCTCGTTTTTATCATATTTCATGTACGAATATTTGAGTTAAGATCAAATTGCTTCACTTAAGTTTGAGGACCTAGTATTTAAATTTAATAAACGTATTTATGTAATTTCCATTTCTGTATTGTTGGATTTGATGTTTTGATCTACGGAATGAAATTGGTTGTTTAAATATTTCAACTTTAGTAAACCATGAGCTTTTGAACAGTCTACATGTCTCACTCAAACATGTTCCGTTGTTGGTTGGGGTGTGACACACCGGACCCAGGTGGGTGGAGGCGTGAGTGGTTCAGGGTGGTGTTGGTCATGGGGGTGAGAGCTTGTTGCTGCCTTTGTGTTCCTTGTTGCTGAGTCTTCTGTTATATTTTTTTTTACACCTATTTTAACCCTTCAAATGAAGAAAGTGAAACCCTAGATTAGTTTTAAACTTGAAGAAGTTAATGAGATGGATTTGTGTGAGTTTTGGGCTTAACAATAAACATTTTTATATGGTCTCTTACTCTTTTTTGTAAATCAAAGCCCAATTTAAACAATTGTATTAAATTAAATTATGTGTTTTTATTTATTTGTGATTTAAATAGTATTATTTTTTAATATCAATAATATATATAAAATAATTAAATTAAAAAAATAATAATTATGTAATTATTACAAAACTGGTCACCTTCACCCCACCATTACACACCTAGGTGAAGGTGAGGGTGAGTTCTGCCACTGTCTACGTGGCTCCTACGTGACACAGAGTGTGCTCTCACCTTCACCCTTGCATTACCATAGAATAAGATAGCAAAAGTTTACTTTAAGTATGGAACTAACAACCACCGCTTATACTAGTGCTAAATGTGTAAACCAAGACTTTATTAAAATGGGGAGGTCTTGTAATTGTGATAGGGTACCCTTTACACTATACCCTCTCAATCCAAATTAGTATACTAGCAATTCATTTGGAACATAAGACATGATATCTTTAGTCGTAAAATACGTTTTACAAAACTATCATTACAAGTATTGCGGTTTGAAAAATCTCATGAAACTCACGTGAAAATCTCTTTTAGGGCATGCTGTATGGGTGGCGTGAGCATGGGCGGACCTATCCTCTCAACTTTTTACGAGCAACGTAATATTTTTACGGTTTTATGTATCCGGTTACACCTGCGCAAAAATTACGTTTCCCCTTAGCAAAAATTACGTTACCCCTCAATTTTTTTAAAAGCTAACACTTAATAAAAAGTCCAAAGTTTTATAAAAAAAACCCAGTACTTTTTAAAAAGTCCCTGCATTTGAGGTATTGTTAAAATATTTGGGCTTTTGGGCTTCAGGCAGCCCAAATAAGCCCAAATGGCTTATAAGTTATACCAATCTCAAGCCCAATTCTCAAAACTTGACTTTTGGGCTTTAGCCATCCTATTTTTTAAACCTGTTGGCTGCTGCTCAGCATGAGAAAAGATCAAGAGACAGAGGCTGCTCGACTTGAGAAGAGAGTGATTGGGTTTTGAGGTATTGGGTTTTAATAAAACATTTGGGCTTTAGCTATCCGAAATGTTTTATTAAAACCCAATACATCAAATTCTCAATTCTTAAACCCAACTTACCCAAGCAGCCCGCCAAGAAGAAAGACAGAGAGAGCGGGAACTGTGAGAGCCAGAGACTGACCACTCGACCAGCTGCTCGACCTGAGCTGAGACCGCTGCAATCTGCCCCTCCACGGCTCCGCTGTTCGTCTCGCCAGTCGCATGTTACCAAAAAAAATTGTTTACATGAAAGATCTAATGGTAGGAATGGACCGGGGTGGCTTTGAGGGTGTGCCGGATGAACGATCGCTCAGGGCCAATATTTTGGGGGAGCAATTTTTTTCGCGTTTAGGTACCGTATGTCGATTAATATATTTAAAAAAATCTCGTTTATTAGTTAATTACATGCTCTAAAATCTAGAGAGGACCCGGTATGTTAATAAACATTTTAAAATCCAATTAGGTAATAACATGTTCTAGAAATGACCCAATAAGTTAATAAAAATTTATAAACCCAATAACATGTTATAGAGTGGCAGTGTTAACTCAATTAAGTTTAAATCAAAAAAAAAAACTCAATATGCCAATATCCCCTGCACCATTCGAAGTCGAAGTTAGAAAGCCGCCGGTCGCCCCGCCTCTTGAAAAATCATAATTCACAACCGACAATAGTTTTGGGATGTTCGTAAATCAAAATGGACAATCACTAGGTTTGTAATCGAAAATTTGGTTTAAAATCATTTTTGGTTGCTTGCAAAACTACAATCATCATATTCGTTTTTCGCTAATTAAAATCGTCGATGACAATAACGAGTAGGGCTGTAAACGAACTTAACGTTCAATGAACAGTTCATGAACCGTTCGACGGGAAGTTCGCTTACGTTCATTCGTTTAATAAATGAACGAACATGAACAAGAAATTCCGTTCGATTAACTAAATGAACGAACATAAACAGATGTCTCGTTCGTTCAATTGTGTTCGTGAACGTTCGGTAATCTGTTCGTGAACGTTCGGTAATTTGTTCGTGAATGTTCGGTAAGTTGTTCGTGAACGTTCGTTCATTTACGTTCGTTTATGTTTGTTCATTTTCGTTTCTTTAAGATGTTCATTAAGATTTTTGCATATTTCTATTTTATTTTATCTAAACATTTTATATTCTTTAATTTTTAAATTTTTTTATTACCCTAACAAATTAATTAAGTAAAGTAGGAAATCATATTCCCATTTATGCGTCATTTCCCTATCCACTATGACTCGATTAGGGCTTTTAAGTTCTGAGTTCTAAATAATATAAGATTCACTCAATCCTAAATCATGTAAGCATTATGGTTGACATCAAAATTCCTAAACATCGCTTCGTTCGGCAACGTTCGTGAACTGTTTGTGAACAAACCCATTTCCTTAATGAACGAACACGAACATGAAATTTCATTCGGTTAGTGTTCGTGAACCGTTCGTGAACAAGTACAATGCTTAACAAACGAACACGCACAAGGCTTCGTTCGATTCGTTTACAGCCCTAATCACGAGGTTTGACAATCATTTTTATGTCTAACACCTCACATGCTTAAATCCATTTAATTTTGGTTTAAAATCTAATTTATTTGTTTTAAAATTGAAAATTGTATTGCTTTTATGATTGTGTGTGAAGTGTGAAACTTATTTGATCAAGCTTAAAATTGTTTTTTTTATTGCTTCAGTTTTTGATAAATATTTGAAACTTATTTGATTAGGTTTATTACTTTATAGATCATTTTGCTACAGTAATTTTATTTTGTTAAACTGTGTAAAAAGAACGTTTTATAGTAATTTTGTTTTTATTTTATTTTTATAATAATTATCGTCGAATACGAATATATATATAAGTTTATTTTTTAGGGGTCCATCTTTACTAGTCACACATGGCATCCAAAATCTCATGGACGGCCTTGGCATGTATGATAAATAAAAGATTGAGTTTGTTGGTTATTTTAGTGTCATCAAACCATTTTAGTTAATCGAGCCAAAGTGAAATATAAAAAAACACATTAATATGATTTAGGAGGTGTGAAGTGTAGGCTCGTTCATCAATAGCAACTATAATCAACAGTAAATGTGATGTCGGTGATAATTGTGATCAATAGTAACTTAGGCTATCGGCCACAGCCGGGCAATCATCACTAACTATGCATAAAAAGCAGTTTGGGTGATCAGCAGTAACTAAGTTATTGCTCATATAACTATCATCAGTAGTAACTATTTTATCATTAAAGAAGTTTCTGATCCATAAGTTCCTGCTAACAAAAGTTACTAGTTATGGTAAACGAATAATTGGCAACCGTGTTAACCGCCAACTGAAATATTCTTTCACGAAGAGTTGTGTCATTTCTGTTGGAAATTTTAGGAACAAAATAAGGAAAAAGTTTCTTTCCCAACTTTTGACAAAAAATAAATATACGTAGTAAAGGTTAATATGCTTATATCTTTTTGTGTTTGTGTTATTCTATGTGAAAGCTTGATAACTAATCAAATCGCGTCCAAAACGAAGTCAAGATGAATGAGATATCATTATATCAATATTCAAAGTTTATGTGTTTGAATTTGTTAAAGCTTGGTTAGTTAGTGCTTAAGACCAAAGTTGGTGCCTAGGGACAAATTTGGTGCAAAAGACCAAAGTTAGTGACGAGGACAAAATTTGTTGTCGATGACCATAGTTAGTGCCTGTAGAGTATTCGAAACTCTACAGGGAAAAGAATTAGGAAGATCACTACATTGTATTGATGGATTACGAGATTAAATCATTGATGAGCTTAAAATCTTTCAAGTATAAAGGGCTTTCTCTCTATTTTGTGCCTACCTCTTTCATATGACGTCATTGGTATTTATAGGCTACAAAGGGAATATTTTCACTCTAAAGGTATAACCGAATGATGTTGACATCTTCTCTCTTATTGTTGGAAGGCATTCACACGTTCTTTGTGCCACGGCCACGTCATCATTCTAGGTCTCGCTCTTGCAACTGAATCTTTTTTAGAAGCCTAGCGGGGTCAGGATTGTGAGTTATCAAGCTATATACGAATGGCTGTAAACGAACCGAACATTCAGCAAACAGTTCGTGAACCGTTCGGAGGGAAGTTCGTTTACATTCGTTCGTTTAATAAATGAACGAACATGAACAAGGAATTCCGTCCCATTAACTAAATGAACGAACATGAACAGATGTCTCGTTCATTCAATTGTGTTCGTGAATGTTCGTTTACGTTCGTGTTCGTTCATGTGTCGTTTGTTTATGTTGTTTATTAAAGATTTTTGTATATTTCTCTTTTATTGTATCTAAACTTTTTATATTCTTTAATTTTTATTTTATTTTTTACCCTAAAATTAACCGAGTAAAGTAAATTCGATACATGTACAAAAAACTTGATATTAAAATGTTCATTTCAAAAGACATTAGAGTTGACATCAAAAGTCCCAAACTATCCTTTGTTCGGTTTCGTTTGTGAACCGTTCGTGAACAAATCCATTTCCTTAATGAACGAACACGAACATGAAATTTCGTTCGGTTAGTGTTCGTGAATCGTTCATGAACAAGTTAAATGTTTAACGAACGAACACAAACAAGGCTTCGTTCGGTTCGGTTCGGTTCGGTTCGTTTACAACCCTATATATATGTCTTTAAGTCTCCCTAGTCGGGTTCACATGACTCATTGAACGAGACTAAAAACGGATAGAAAACGGTGTCCACATGGTTTATGTCACTACTAGAAAACATATATATTTCCTACAAAAGTTCCCGACAAAAGAAATTTCCCACAAGTTAGTGACAAATTTTCGACAAAACAAAAACAAAAATGTAACTATACGAACAAAAAAGTGTTTCTGAAAAATTTGTTAAATAAGTTAACTTATTTATTTACTATAATCATCGGAATATTGTTGAAATTACCGATTACCGACAAAAGGATTTTGTCAATAATTCGTCGGGACTTTGTCGAAAAAAACATTTCCTACGAGATTTTTTCCAACAAACACTTTTTTGTCGGAAACTTGTCGCTAACGACCAATTCCGACAATTTTACCACAAAACTGTTGTTGCAAAATTTTCATTTTTTAGTAGTGAGATTTCGTGGGAAATTTGTCGGAACCGGTCGTTAGCGACAAGTTTCCGACAAAAAAATGTTTGTTGGAAAAAAACCCCATAGGAAATGTTTTTCGACAAAGTCCCGACTAATTTTCTGACGAATTAGCGACAAAAGTCTTTCGTCGGTAATTTCCGACAATATTCCGACGATTATAGTAAATAAATAAGTTAAGTTATTTAATAAATTTGTCGGAAAATTGTAGGAAATCGTATAATTACTTTTTTTTTGTTGGAAATTTGTTGCTAACTTGTGAGAAATTTCTTTTGTTGGTAATTTGTCGAAAACTTTTGTAGAAAATATATGTTTTCTAGTAGTGTGTAATAGAACCGGATGTTTGTTTTTTCGCGGCTCCCTTCTCTTTCTTCATTAAATACCTAGCATTTAATGCAACGTGCCGGTTGTACCTGCAAACAATTGTTTTCTTATGGGCTTGTATAATTGACGAGCTGGGCTCCTCACTCATGAGTTGAACTAAAAAGGGCCGTCATTTATTGGCTGCCCGACTTGAAATACATACTGTTGTGTAATGTTAAATATTTTAAAAAAATATTCATTTGTATCATGTAAATTCTGTGTTCTAGTTAGAGGTGCTCAAAAGAACCGGAACCGAATCTGATCCGATGGATTATTCGAAACCGGATCCGTCTGGAACCGGTTTTTTTGGGACCGGACCGGATTTTGTGAGAACTGGCGGATCCAGAACCGGTTCTGGTTTTTTTGACAGACCGGACAAAAATCGGACAAAATGGAACCGGTTTTTTTTGGACAATTTGGAACCGGTTATAGCCGTTGGAAGAAAAAAAAAACGGCTATAGCCGTTTTTTTGTTTTTTTTTTGTTTTTAAGGCTTGAAACTTCGTATAAATAGGTATTGGGTGTATGAGTTAGTTCACCACAACATTCTAGCTCTCAAAACTCAAAAACGCTCACTTTACGCAAAAAAAAAAACGCTCTCATGGCTTCCGCTTCCGCAAGCACTCAAAATTCGGTTGGTGGTTCTACTAGCGATGTCACGGTGGTGTCAATACTTCCTTGCTCCCGAAACCAAGAGATATGGGCTTATTTCGATTTATGTGAAATGTCGAACGGTTCGCAAAAGACTCGTTGCAAACGTTGTGGTAGAATTTTGGGTGCGGCGGGAAATAGCACTTTGAGGAAACATATTGCTAGTCACGCAAAACACACTCAAGGTGAAGATCAAACTCAAATTGGTAGGGATGGAGGAGTTTGGCAATACAATGTCAAGAGGGTTCGTGAGAGAATGAGACATTTCGTCATTCAAGAAGGATTGCCTTTTGATCACTTTGATAATCCGCGCTTGACGAGGATGATACAAGAGACGCTTCAACCGAGTTACACAAATGTAAGTCGTTCTACTTTAAGAAGAGATTGTTTAAAAATGTGGAAAAGAGCTAAAAAAGAATTAATTTTAGGTTTTGAAAATTTAAATACCGTCATTAACTTAACAACGGACGTTTGGTCCGCTCCACATGGTTTACCCGAATCGTACCTTTGCGTTACCGCACATTGGGTTCAACCGGAGTCGTGGCAAATGATGAAGCGTACGATTGCGTTTGATTATTTTGGATATCCACATACCGGTGAAAACTTATTTTATATTTTAGACTCGGTCATTCAAACTTATAAAATTCAACCAAAAATATTTGCAATATCTTTTGATAACGCTTCAAATAACACAAACGCGGTGGAAAAATTAAAAATAAAATATGAACCGCCTTGTAACGGTGTTTTCTTTCATAGTCGATGTGTTGCACACATCATTAACTTGGTTATGCAAGACGGTCTAAACGTCCAAGAAATAAGAGACGTAAAAGAAAATTTTAAAGTGATGTTACGTGAAGTTTTTAGCACAAGCAAAAAAAGATATATAAACTATAGAAACTTGTGCCAACAAACAGATTCCATCTTTTTAGGTCCGAATTGGGACGTACCTACTAGATGGAACTCGACTCGGAAAATGTTTGAATCGGCCTTAAGGCAAAGAGTTACTTTAAAACATTTCCATGATGAACTTGTACAAAAGAAACGTTGTTCATAAAAATTTGATAATATAAGTTGGGATATGATCGAGAAACTAACTAATTTGCTTGACGTTTTTAAAAAAGCAACTACATGATTATCGGAAGTTTATTATCCCACATCTTCGCTAATACTTCACAATTATACTTAATATGTAATAAATTAAAAGAGTTTGAATATCACGGCCCTATTTTTGAAAAAAATGGTAAAATCTATGAAAGCTAAATTTAAAAAATATTTTTCGGAAATACCGGCCGTTGTTACATGTTCGGCCGCCTTAAACCCAACGATTAATGTAACCGGTGTTGAAACATTAATTGGATCAATATCGGATGATTTAAATATGTTCGAGGAAGACCCAAATTTCAAATCAAAGGCAATAAGAGATTTCAATTCGGCTTTTAATAATATGTTTGGTAGAAGTGGTGATCCATCAAACATACGTGAATCAATGGGTTTGGGTTCAAGTTGAAGTAGTTCAAGGAACCCGATGCTAAATTTATTTAACACTTTAAGAAACGAAAATACTAAACGAGCTCGTGAAACCACACCAAGTAGCGAGCTTGGGAGATATCAAGCAACCGACTTTATTTCAACTCTAAGATCCGAAGAGTTTGAAAACTTTGATATCTTGAGTTGGTGGCAAGGAAGGGAATCCCAATATCCCGTTCTAGCCGCAATGGCCCGTGACCTACTAACCGTCCAAGCTTCTACGGTAGCTTTGGAATCTGCTTTTTCTCTTAGTGGCAGAGTTTTATCTATTCGAAGAACGAGGCTTACACCGGAATCTATGGAGATGTGTATTTGCTTGAAGGACCATTTGGATGCCGCCGAACGTGTACAACATGTTGCAAAACTAGAAGGCGAGCTTGACATTGAACAAGAAATACATGAATTCGAAGTAGAACAAGGGGCGGCGAATCCACTTTCGGACGAAGAACAAGCTTATGATGAAGCCCAACGTATCTCAAGCGAAGAAGAATGAAAACCGATGTTACGAAGACTACGACGAAGAAGATTGAAAACATAATAAATAATATATATTTTGTGATTCAATTATGTTTTTTTGTATTTTTTTTACGAACTATTGTTAAATCACTTAAAAAAGCTACAAAATAAATAAAACATGTATTTTATAGTGTATCTTTGTTAATTTTTTTTTAAAAAAAAAATCCGGTGGAACCGGTTTTTTTTGTCCGGTCCGGTTCCATAAATCCGGTCCGGTCCCAATAGGTTCCAAGTCTCCACTCTCTTAACCGGATCCGATCCGGAACCGGTTCTATTGGATTGGATCCGGTTGTTGACCATCGTTGACGGAACCGGTCTGGATCCGGAAAAAAACCGGCTTGTGCACCTCTAGTTCTAGTGTTTAAAAATTGGTTAAAAGCTCTTTGAATTATTTAATCGATCACGTAGCTACAAATGAATATTTGATAGGAATAGATCTATAATTGAAACTCAACTAAAAACTAAAACTTACGTGTGTTTAGAATAGATATAAAAAGAATGAATAGTAAAAGAAATTTACGTAGAATGATCTATTGGTAGGAATAGATGTGGGGCGGTTATGAGGGAGTCTCGGGTGGGCGATCACTATTTTATGGGGTCAACTTTTTTTTCACGTTTAGATGAAGTAGGTTGATTAATATATTTAAAAATAATTATATTTATAGTTTATTAGTTAATTACATATTCTAAAATTTAGATAGAGCCTAATTAGTTAATAGGCATTTTAAAACCCAATTAGACTATAACATATTTTAGAGAGGCCCAGTAAATTAATAAAAAATTTAAAAGTCAATAATATGTTACAGAGGAACCTCATTAACTCAATAAAGTTTAGAACAATAAAACCCAATAGGCCAATACCTCTTGTACCATTCTATGTCAAAGTTTGACAGTCGCTAATCGGCCCCGCCAGTTACAAAATCAGAATTCACAATCAACAATAGTTTTGGGTTGTTCAATGAGTCCCTTACTAACGAAAGATATTGATGATGGTAACCGATAAACAGGCAAACGTTTTAACCGGCGACTGACATATTATTTCATGAAAAGTTGTTTCATTTTTACAAAACGTTTGGTTCCTAACTATAAAACACATGTTTTTTTTGTCTAATTTTGGTTTGCACTTTTCACAATAGAAATTGCATATTCGTTTTCAAATTATACGATTAAAAATTTGAGAGGACCATCGGAATATTTTAATTAGAGGGTGATTAATGCACGGTTTAGAAAGATATTCAGACCCTCTACGAATTATAAAACCTATATAGTTGTTAGAGCATGGAGTATACACATGTGATTATGGTGTGATGTGATAATAAAGTGCACGCCACGTAATGTCACGTCACCATCCTCATTATCACACCACCCATCACTTGACAAGGGGTATACTCGTGTGATTGTAGTGATGTGATAATTAAATGTTTATTTTTTAATTTTTATTTAAATAAAATAAAATACAATATTTCATTAATAAAAATAAAATAAAACTTAATAAATAATAAGAAATAAAACATAATAATGTCTATCCAAATCACCTTCAATACAACGAGTTTAAAATCCAATTGTGTTTATAATGTTTTTTTTTAATTTTAAATAAATTAATTTATTTAATGTATGTATTCCAAACCAAATGTTCCACTACCCCTTCCATTTTGACAACACCTTTTTAAATAAATTAGGGTTTCCAGATTCAACAACACCCACCACCACTCGTTTCCTCCGCCACCACAACCAGGAAAATATAACCCCCAAAACGCTCTCTCCAGAATCAGGTTCATTCCCGTCACGCTCTCAACGGATAGTTTTGCTTGGTGGGAGAGACAAGGACGGAGTGATTTTTTTCACTCCAATGGACGACGGCATGATAAATTAAACGAGGAGGGCGGTGTTCCCATAAGATCACGGCGTGATCAAGGGTGTCATGGGGGATCACGCCACAATGACCTCGGGTATAACGGATGCTCTTAGAATCGTAAGTGACGTATAAACAATGCCGATGAATGAAGAATAACGTAGAGAATAACCCGAGTTCCAAAATCACGAATACTTTATGAGGAAATAGTTATTTCATAATTAAAGACGTGTGAATTAGAAGCTAGGCTAGTTAGATGGTATGAAAGTTTAAGAAAAAGAGAATATGATACGTTAATAACCTCCACGTGTAAATTTCTAAAATAGGTAATTTAAGAATTGTTAGTCTGGCCCAATAGAGCTATTCAAACTAAATGAACGGCCCATGTTATATTTAACCAGCAAAGGCACCAACACTTGAGATTGAGTCTTGAGAAGCTATCAAAATCTTGATGTTATGCGGTTGTATGATCTTAGAAACAAGATAATAACATAGAGATGAGATGAATGATTCTTAAATAAATTTGATTAAAAATTGAATGAATTCAATTATTATATAACGGCTCTTATATAAGCGATTCTAAATTTGACGGGTATGAGTATGATCAGTGACGGATCTATGATTTTTTTTCCAGTGGGTCACTGTTTTTAGATGCTCCAATTTCATAGGGCCGAAAAAAAAAATTTGGTTCGGTTCGGTTCGATTGTTCAGGTCGGCTAAGGTTAATCACACAATAAAAATACGATACAATAATAAAAAAACATCGTCATTAAATAAAATGGTTTTTACGAATTAAAATCAATGTTTTCAACCGAAACTTGTTGAAAGCACTGTTTTTAGAACCAGGTTTAAAAACCGGTATATATTGAATAACAACAATATATTATGGATTTAAAAAAATATTACGTTAGAAATCAAAGAAATTGTTTCTTTGCCTGACATATCGATATTAAAGCGATTAAGAAAGGAGTAAGGACGAGTGTAAAATTATTTGACGTATATATTAAAGCGTTTAAGAAAGAATAAATTGTTTCTTTGTCTGTCTTATATTACATTTTATTAACGTGTATACATATATATATATATATATATATATATATATATATATATATATATATATATATATATATATATAATGTACAACACACCCATCTAATCACCATAAGTATATTGTAACAACTTTTAAGTTAGCTTGTTGTTTCACTTTGGTCCTTAAAATTAGTTTTTATTCCCTTGTGTAATTGGATAGCTAAGACGTGACTTGGTAAATATATGTATATATATATATAGAGAGAGAGGACGTATCAAATGAAAACCCTTAAACCCATTCTTGTCCACTAATTTATTTTCTTTTATTTCTAGTTTTTTTAATCTAAAAAGGGCATGTGTCTTTTGGGCCTCTTTTAAAACCCTAATATATGTCTCTACAACATCTAACAATAAGATTTATTTTTCTCTCTCTACATCTACGCCCTCACCTTCAAAACATCTCTTTCTCTCTCTAAACACACAGATCTGAATACTACGCATACGAAGATGGTCAACGGAAACAGAAGAAAGTCAAGCTCGTTGTTCGTTTGCCCTAATCGGCGAGACCAGATCTGGTCGTCTTCTCCGGAGTCTTCTGGACCAGATCTGGTCGTCTTCTCCGGCGAGATGGTGAAATCCGATTATGACTATTTTTTTGTTGGTTTCTTAGACTCAAAAGACCTTGGCGGCTGAAACTCTAGGGGTTCGATTATGGTAATTTTTGGATTTTTATTATGTTTTTAATGAAATAAGAAAGAATTACATATTTTTGGATTTCTATTCTTGTTGCCCACAGTTCTTGAAGCTTTTCCAAAAAGTATCTTTTTTTTATTTTGTTTTCTTAATTATTGTTTTTCGAGAAATTTGAGAACTAAAAGTTTATATGTTTCTAGTACTATCTTTTAATTTATTGTTTTTGTCCAACTGAAAATATTGTGTTAAAGGAATTTATTTATGAACTTTATCTTTTTTGTCAATTTTATTACACAAGAAAGAATTTCAAGATTTAATTTATGTCTTAGTGTTGCATTTTCTTGAGTTTTTAGTCTGGTTTTCATGTTTGATTGCTGCTTTGGAGGCTGCTAGTAGTTATCTGGTTTTTATTATGTTATATATGTTGTTCTTTTCTAGCTTTTAGGTTAAGTGAAGTTTTGGTTATTTGCAGATCTTTTGGTTCTTTTAAAATTAGGGTTTGTTCACAATATTTTCAGTTGGACAAAAACAGTAAATAAAAAAGATGGTACCCGAAAATTAGCTTGAATGTGGCAATTACTTTTTTTAATTCTTTAAATTGGTTCTGGGGTTATTACATATGTGTAAATAGAATTTACAGATGTGTAAACTGAATATACACATGTGTAAACTGAATTTACATATGTGTAAATTGAATTTACACATTTCTATCTTTGTTTATGGGAGGTTTTTACACATGTTTATTGTTTAAGTTTTACACATATTTGATGTTTACACGCCTTTGATCTTTACATAACGGTGTAAAAGTCAGAAATTTAAATGATTTGTGTTCAAGATCTACATGGTTTGATACACAAGTAAGGGGTTTTTACACATGTTTTGATTTCTACACATGTGTATTTTAGTTTTACATGTTTATTTGATTACAATCAGTTTTGATTTCTACACATGTGTATTTTAGTTTTACATGTTTATTTGATTCTTTTTAAGTGTAAACTGAATTTACACATTTGTAATAGAGTTTTTACCCGTGTGTATTTTGATTTTACACAATGTAATTATTTGTTAAGATATTCGTGTATTTGGATGTAATTTTTTTTTCTTATTTGTGTATATGTTTTTTTTTATTTGTAAACATATTAGGCTATTTAGATGTAGAATTTTTTTTTATTGATTTGTGTATATGGATTTTACACATGTTTAAAAAACATGAATGTAATTATTTGTAAAAATCTGGACTTGGTTTTTAAAGAGATAAACAGGGGAGAGAGAGTGTGTGCATTTTTATTAAAAAAAGTCATGCAAATTTACTTATTTACCCTTGTAGGGTTATTTTAAAAAGGAAAATAAAGAAAAAGTAAAGATTTAATTTGGACCACATATTATTATATTTGTATGTGGTTGTGGGAGGGTTTTTGGGTTTTTACAATAAGGAAGAGTTTTCATTTGATACAACCCATATATATATATATATATATATTTGTGAGATTAGTAATTATCTAGAAAATGACTTGGATAAAACTTTAAAATGTGATCAATATACTTTCAAAAAGCAATATTGATTGTTGTTGTTGCGTTGTTTCCGGTCTCTTTCTAGTGGTATACCAAAAAAAGGAAGCCCGTCACAAGCCCATAACCCAAATCAAATTAAAAGAAAAATGATTAAAAAAACGATAGGGGTTGGATTTGAACCCGCAACCTCTAGGTTATAAATCAAAGCCTAAACCACTGCACCACTTCTTGAACTTTATATAGGGCTTCACCCCAGTTTTTTTACATATCGTTCAATGAAAAATTCAAAACTCGGGGGATTCCGGTGAACCCCGAGACTATTTACACCCACCATTGGTTATGACAAAGTTTTGAAATTATAAATCATAAATTATTTAAACTATACTATAATTATACATGTTAATTATGGCGATAAAAATTTACGCTTTTTAGGTTAAATGGCGAAAAATATGACGAAATGGAGCTTTTATTGACGGATTTCAGGTCTGACAACGAGGCCAAACCATAATAATCCATTTGCCGCATGACCTGTGAACCACGAGACCGTTATGTCTGCTTGTTATGGGCTCCGTAACTCCGCTCCTAGTCCAAGTTATGTCTGTTTAAATTTTGAGTCTTTTCTACCCTGTTTTTCCCTATCAACTGATCTAGATAGGAGTTCGTTAACTCCTGGATCAACTTCTCATCATTGTATCAAGTACATGAACACTGAAACTTAAGGTTGTAAACAGGTTGATGTGTGCTTGATTTCGGTTCATTTCGAATCTTTTATGTTTAAAACTTAGGGTCGGCTTGTTATTTGAACTCGACTTATTTTCTATTTATATTTTTTTTATCTAAACATATGCAATTACTTTTTATATATTTATATGTATAACACAATACATATTATTTAGTTTTCATAACATAATTATTATTATTTTTTTATTTTTTTGAACGGCAGATCTATCCTACTCTTACTCCTAAATTACACTAAATATTTCACCTCATGCCTGTAATTGAACCCAGGACCTCCCATCTAAGAGATAAGAGCCTGTACCAAGTGAGCTAGTCCCACATCGACACATAATTATTTATATACTGATATCTATTATGTAATTATATCTTGTATCATATTGTATCAGTATTATTATATTTACATAAACAATAGGTTGTTTAGTCTCACTAGCACAATTAAGCTCAGTGTATGAATTTTGAATTTGATATCGTTTATTAAATATGTTACAAGCTTGACTTAATTCAAAATTTTAATGAGCCGACCTTAAGTAGCTTAGAAGTAACTTGTTTTGTTTGCACCTTTAACGAGCTACGTACTTATAAAAAGCGATGCAAAAGCCTAACTTGTATGTGCCTTTTATAACCCATAAAGTTGGTTTAATATATCAAAAATCTTTCAAAAGTATAATTACTATAAAGGTATACAAAGAAGAGCAATAACATATGGAACTAACATATGTCAATTCACTTTAAGACATGTCAAATTATTTGTGACCACGTATCAGCCTCCAATCTTTGTGGCGCGCCTTGAACCCGAGACGGGAGAGTGGCGCGCCAACCACTAAGCCAGCCTCCATTCTTTGTCCACTATCCAACTCAATATGTATATACGTACTAAAAGAAAGCTGAAAATTAAAAAAAATAGTAATAAAAAAAGCACTGTATCAGCGACTTGTGCCACTTGCAGCAGGACTTGCACCATTTATGTGGCCCGATCAAATCATGCCACATGGTCAGTCTTGTAGATACCGACCATGATTTTTTTTTATTATATATAGAGTATACTAGGTTAGAATCCCGAGTATTATACGATTTTGTAATGTTATGTATTTAGTATTAAAAAGGTTAAAAAAACACATGTATTATACGAGTTAAATAAACATGTGTATTATACGGTTTGAATAAAATATAATATAATATGTTAACACATACAATCGTCAAGTTATGTATTTAAAAATGAACTTTGTATGATAGTTATAAATTCTGTTAAATTAATTTTTAAAACATTTTTTTCAACTAGTTATTAATTCTTTTATATAATTGATAAATGTTAATTAAGTTAAGTGTACTTAGTTCTTTAAATATATTTTTAGCATAGATAAGTTAACTTAAATTACAATTATAAATACATATAAAAAAATAAGGAATAAAACTTGGAGTTTTTAACACCGCATATTTTTTTTATTATTTGGCATATTGAATTTTTACCATTCAAACCATCCACACATTAAATTCTTTAAAAGTTTTAGAAATCACTTATAAAAAATAATTATTTATCATTACTATTGTTTTTTTTTATAAATTTTAACGAATATAATTTTAAATTGATATGGAAAGTCAGAAATTATAACTATTTATAATTAATTTTATAGAAAATTTATTTGGTTAATAATACAATAACTATCCATAATTAAATATCTAAAGATATTTTCTTTTAATATCATCATTATTTAAAATGAGAGAAAGACAGGAAAATAATTTTTTAGATGGCTTATAATTGTGACATGTGTCTCTAAATTTTTATTTGTTAGGTAGTATAGATATAGATTGTTTGATAATTTGTTTTTATGATTTTGCAGCCTTACCTATAGTTGTAACAGGGTACCCTTTACACTATACTATCTCAATCCAAATAAGTACACTAGCGTACAAACATAACGAAATTCAAAACATAAGACAATATATCTTTAGTCGTAAAATACGTTTTACAAAATTATCTATACAAGTATTGCGGTATGAAAAATCTCATGAAACTCAAGTGAAAATCTTTCTTAGGGCATGCGGTGTGGGTGGCGTGAGGGAGCTGTGAGGGCGTGACCCATGTGAAACGACGCCCCCTTGATGGCATGAGGGGAGGGTGAGGCTTTTCCATTAAAAATCTCACGACTCGTTGATCTCTCTCTCATACACACACAGTGGTAACATGTTTGTCTCTCCCTCTCTCAAAAAAACACACACACACACACATTGGTAATAGGTTTGTATCTCTCTCTCTCTCTCAATCTCTCAAAACACACACACACACACTACAGTCACACCATTCACACAACTCTCACTCACATGGATATATCACATAACAAGTGATAGTGGTGTGAGCAACCCATCCATGTGACGCAACGTCCACATGGCAGAAAAAGTGTCCTTACTTGAGTTTCACTCACTTGGGTATACCCCATTCCCTTATAAACTAAAAGTATAAGTTGTTACCATATGATATTTTAGTCTCTTTTTCTTTTCTTCTAAACAACTAATGTTTAAGACTTTATAAGAGCTGTCATTATCATATCCCATGTTGTAAAAATGAGTGATTAATCGTTAATAAGTAATCTACTTTGTAATTCTAAGCAAATCGTTCAATTAATCGGAAATCATAGGAGCTAATCAGCCGCAGATGCCAGCGAGACTCTCGAAATTCCAACGAGGTTAACTAGTTTCTTTATTAAACTAATTTCTCATATAAAAATATGTATATATATTTATGAAAATTATGTATAAGAATGTGTATACATATAAGTTTGAAAATTTACATAAAAATATTGCAATCCGATTAATAGTTAGTTGATACCCCATCATCCAACAAGCGCCAAACCATTTTTACAACAATATCCTATATCACTTACGTTTATTTCAGACTTCACAAAAATCTTCAAAGTTGAGTCTTTTTCTAAAGGTTTTCTATTTTGATTGGCGTGACTTCTTTTGTCAAGTCTTTTTAAGAGAAATTTATGTAATATTAAAAGGCTGAAATAAAAAATAAAAGTGTAAAAATTGCGATTAGTCGGTGATTAATCGCTAAACGGTAATCTACCTTGTAATTTTGAGCAAATCGGTCAATTAATAAAAAATCGTCGGACCTAATCGGCGAGACTACGACGATACTCTCAAAATTCCAACTAGGCTAACTAATTTCTTTATTAAACTAATTTCTTATATAATACACACACACACACTAGGTTAAAGCCCATGTGTTACATGGGTTGAATAAATACAACGTGTTATAAAACAATATTTTCTATCAAGATTTGTATGTTTGGTGCTATTAGTTATTTGTGAAATAAGAAATAATTAAAATTTTCTTATGATTTAGTAATTTTTAATAAAATATTAGAATATATGTTAGATATTTAATTATTTAACATCATCATTATTTAATTGGAGAGAAAAGCGAAAAACAAAAATATGGATTTCATCAGAAGTCGACACGTAGCAAGTATAGTTATTCATTTATTATAATATAGGTTAGAAACCATGTATATTGATATGTCATCATTTATACATATTTTACATACATAATAATCCCGTATTATGGTACTAAATTGAATAATAACCATGCAATTTGTACTTAAAATACAAATATTTGATAATTGCGGGTTATTCGGTGTTAAAAATACAAATCAAGCTAAATCCTATCAAGAACACCAAGAATTCAAGCTTCTAGAAGGTTCATTCCCGGAGCATTGACCCCCAAGAAGTCAAAATTGGTCAACAATAGTCAACAAGAAGCCACAAGACAAAGCTGGGGAGAATTGGGGGGGGGGGGGGGGGGTTACACGGCCGTGCATCCCAATGCACGATCGTGCATTACCCAACTCTGCTCCCCACGGCCCGGTACCGTGTCCTCTGTACGCTGTTTGATTCCCTGGGTCTTTGCACAACCGTGCAACCCATTGTACGGCCGTACATTGCACATTTTTAGGCCTATAAATAGGAGGCTTGGGTTTTTCATTCCACACACCAATCCAGAGAGAAATTACACTCAAGAAGAGAGCATTCTCGTAGTTAGAGTAGAGACTAGAGGGGCTCTTCCTCCTTGTTTCGCAACAGGGGAGCCTATGAAACTCATCATTACGCTAGTCGTTATGGCCATTCGTGGTTAAAACTTCTTTGTATTGCTAGGGTGAAGATGACGTTTGGTGCATGTTAATGTTTAACTTATTAATGAAGTGGTATGTTTATGTCTTAAACTAATTCGTCCTCAAAAAACCATCTTTTGATGGGCTTTTATTATTGTCTAAATCCGTCTTTATATTTGTGAGTGTCTTGATTTTAAAAAGTAAGATCGTAAAACCCTTTTTAATCAAACTTCTTTTGAAACTCGTACGTCTTTATACGAGCAGAGATTGATAAGCCAAGGCTTGGTCTATACTTCTAAGATCGTACGTCTTTATACGAGATTATTATGCGACCAAGAATTGGTAAACTTATGTTGGGAACGGTACATCTTTATACTTGGTCCCATTGTTACACCGCCTCCCGGTGAGCAAAATATAATCACCTATTTAACTTAATATAAAGCATTTTGAGTCCGATGTCTTTATCCAACCTGGAGATGACCATTCGATGGGTTGAGGGTAAATGTTGTCCCTAACGGGATGCACTACCACTTTTTAAAGAATATAATTTGAAAATCAAATGTCGTGAGGACGAGGCTCTAGCGGTGACCCGGGTCACAAGTTTGTAGTAGTCATACCACTGAATTAGTTAACTTAACATTATCACGTACCAAGCTGATTCGAATCCCGAAGCAATACATCTCGTAATCTGATCATTTTCGCCTTATTTACTTTTTTGCTATTTACTATTCTGCTAGTTACATTTCTGTTACACACTTCACGCACATTTTTTACTTTTATGTTATTTACTTTGCCGCCATTTACTTTTCTGTTTCACAAGCACACAAAACCCACCTACTAATTAATCCGGCTAAACAATAACAAAAGTTGAGTATTGGAACTCGACCGTGTCCATTGGTTCGATACTTGGTTCTTACCTAACTATATTACGCTGCGATAAGTACACTTGCCTATTGTGTGTTTTAAGTTAACGTAATTATCATTTTATTTTAAAATTTTAAAACCCGATCTCGTGAAATCAATTAATCTAAAAATATATTTTTATATCCTATACACACGCTATCATATATTATGCAGGTTGAATAAATGAAGTGTTATATATATACCTAGTAATAAAAATCTAATATTACATATTTTTGACATATTACATAATGTTTTAGTAAAAATTTTAGAAGCGTTATATAGTTATTTTTTAAAAATGTTTTGTAAAAAGAATGAATGAAATGTTCAAACCATAAAATGTTTTATGAATAAAACTATTTTTTAATTAAAAAATGTTTTATAATAATAGTTATAAAAATCATTACTATTTAACAGGAGAGAGAGAGGCGGGAACACAAATTATAATTTTTTTTATAGAAACTTGTATCATTAAATAGCAGAGAGATGCGGGGAAAAAATGTTGAAGATGAATATAATGTTGGAATTTTTAGTGAAAATTTTGATTTTCACAAACTTTGGACACAAATAATTACATTTATATATTAGTTATATAATTACTTATTTATGGGTTGTGTTTAATTATGTGACAGCTTCACAATTAAACAAATCGTGTCCAAACCGGAGCTAAGATGAATGAGATATCGATGCTCGATGTTGAGTGTTTGGAATGAACATTGCTAATCTTAGGTGACTCTAATATAAAGTTTGTTGCATCTTTTGATTAGATGCTATCAAATTTGTCATAAAGCCATATGAGTCTTTTGGTTCTTGAATCAAAAATCTTTTATTATAAAGGTATGATTATGGTTTTTAATTTCATTTAACTTGACATTAACTTGTGGTTGGTTGGTCTTCCAAATTAAGTTTATGGAGCTTTTTGATTAAATACACAATAAATCTTTCATTCATGATTCATTAGAGAAAATGTGGATGAAAAAAAATACAAAGAAAAGAGAGAGTCTAGCAATTATAAGAGAGGAGCACTCTCTAATTGTTTATCCAACACTATCACCGTCTTCATCTTTTTACTACATTTTCTAAATACATAATTTACCCGGTGATAACTCCAGTGCGTGGACATCTCCGGCAGTACACGTACTGTTCCGGTTGTTGTACCCTGTGAGACAGACGCGTACGTCTAAGAGGAGGCGCGAAATCTGTTTTATGGGACCCGTGTTGAACACGAATCCTCAACCAAAACCGTCAACATTTTTGTGTGCTAATTTTTAAAGTGATGGAGCATAGTTGAAGACTCAACGTGGTGAAGACTCAAGTGAAGAATAGTTCAAGAAGGCGTTCGTTGGAGTGGCTAAAGACATCGGTTTAATTAATTTGTCATATACAAATTGTATTTTTATCTATTTTTCCATTCGGTTTTGTGTATGGCATTCTACTATTTATTTCCCATAATTAACGAGAGTATCGTTAATATTATTTTATAATAAAAAGTGACCCAGATTCCTACAATCTTAAAACATAATTTCATGAGATTGTTGAGACAATCTTAAAACCTTTTATAAGGATTTTGGGTTTACGAAATGATTTTAAAATAAAAATATTTTAGAGATTTTCGTATAATCTTATAAATATATATATTTTTGGGAAATATCGTGTGTAGTACTTTTTGCTGTATTTGGATTTATAAAGATTGGAATAAAATCTTAAATCGTATACTATGTTACAAAACGAATGGTTTGATTTAACCGTTTGGTTTTAAAACGATTTTGTAATCGTTTAATTTTTTCTAACATGTGTGTTAGATCGGGTTCATTGGTATAAACCATACGTCTCGTGTAAACGTTAAATTCTCTAACATTCATGTTAGACCGGTTTATATTTTATAAACTATACGTTTTTTGTAAACGTTTTATTTTTTTGTAACATGCGTGTTAGATAACGGTTTATGGTATAAACCAACAGTTTTAAATACGTTTTGTCCAAACGTATTATTTTCTAGCGAGCGTATTAGAAAAGATTTAATGTATAGACATTTTTTTGTAAATGTTTGACAATCTAACATGTGTGTTAGAGAGATGGTTTATGTTTTCTAAGCCATACTTTTTAAAACAATTTTTGTGATCGTTTATTTTATTACATGCGGATTAAAATCGGTTTATTGAGATAAATCACACAAAAAAAATGATTTTTGTAATCGTTTATTTTCCAACAGTTGTGTTAGAACCGGATTAATTTGCATAAACGGAAGCTTTAAAACGGTTGTTATAAGCATTTACGTCTAACAAAATCGGATTAGAAATGGTTTATTTCATATGAACAAATAAAGCTTTAAAAACGACTTTTGTAATCGTTCATGTTTAACAATCATATTGGGATCGGTTTATTGTGTTAAACCTTACATTTTAAACAGATTTGGAATCATTTTATTTTCTAACAAGCGTGTTAGATACCGGTTTTTTAATATAACTATTTTGGAGTTTATGTTGTTGATTTTGTAATCAAAACATAAAATAAATATAGTTTAATTTTTAAACAATTGCAAAGCTAAGAAATGTTTTGAAAGAATAAATGCAAAGAAATGTTTTGAAAGAATAAAACATGTGTTTTGCTTATAAATTGGTTCGTTACTCGTGCGAGAAGCAACATGTATTGAACCATACAATAATCTCGGGGAGACTATTTGATGAAAAACAACTAAATGTTGTTATGAATAGTTCTAACTGTTCAAATAAAACCACTTGCGAGTAGGTTATTATATAAACAACTTTGTTGTTTTGTTTTGGCCAATTTTGCAACCATTCAAGTTTAGAGTTTTTAGATGAAACGAGTAACTTGATATGTGTGTATGTAATTTATGGAGGGAGTACCCCAAGATATGCTACAAGACAATATTATTGAGATGATTTTGGTTTGATAATTTTATCATTGATATATCCGTTTAAATTATTATTAATTAAAATATTATATATTTTATTGATTTTATTTCAAGTGTTTATTTTTGTTTTGTGTTCAGTATCTTCGGATAACACATACATTTTAAACAAATAAATAAATCAATAATCTATGAAAGACGTAAAATATATATTTTATGAAAAATAATGTTAAACCATATGAATATGGGTTAAACGGATAGTGCAAGAAGTGATTTGCACACCTACAACTTGAAGAGTTGTTACCTTGTTCAATGAGATAAGTCAAAATACATAAATATGAGATATGTAACATACTTCATATGAATACATCTGAGTGGTATATTAGTGTAGCGTCCTAACTCGCACACGCGTGCGCGCGTGTGGCGTGGGCGCGATATGGCACGCTGATGGCGTACTTGGCAGTGAGTACACTCGAATCAACAACGAGCCTTTTGAGAGCCGCTTTTGAATCTTGTCCGCGTGCGCGTGGTCTTGAACATAGGTGGCGTGACGCGGGTGGCGGCTGTCCGGGTCTCGTGTGGCGTGGGCGCCTTTAGGAGTCCGGATGGCATGATCCTTAATGGCGGGATCCCGGGGGCACGAGTATGAGTCCCGGGCAAGGCTTGACGTTACCTGAGCACATGGTTGAGTGGAGTGGCCTGGCCGTGTCCGGGTTGTGTGTCACTGTCCATGTGACTTGTCGTGTCCGGGTTACGTGTCAGCGTCCGCGTGACTGGTCGGGTGTCTGTATGGCCTGCCTGTCCGGACCGCGTATCCATGGCTACCTGTTGTGGGGCGCAACCGCATGGTGGCACGAACCAACGACGAGGCGTGACTACCATATGGCATGTCCCTATTGGGGAGCGCAGACCCGCGGGTGCATGGCGCCACAACGAGGCTCATGACCTACAAGTGGCGCGGTCCCGCATATTCACAAGTGTTAATTTTGACATATGAAAGAAATATATGTTAATATAAATCTTTAATGAATCAAGTGAGATTCGTTACGAAAGATTTATCATTTGTTGTTGGAAGTAGTGGAGGTTTTAACCTTCAACTTGGGAGAGTATCCTAAATATACATAATTTCAAGGAAACAACAAGGCAAGTGTGCAAATAACTTAAAGACAAATGAGTTGAATTTCATGTTGTTAAGTATCAATCTAATTGATTTCATCTCAACATAAAAGTGATTGTACACTTGTATATTTCAACCTTTTGTGGGTGATGAATGTGTTCACCAAAGTTACGCGAGTTAAGACTTATGGTTAAGTGCTTATGAACTAACGGTGAAACCTTGGAAATTAAAGGTAAACAAGTTATGTTCCTAACTTGAATGAAGAATAGTCTCATGACTTGTCTAAACTTAGGCATGAATGTTGAAAAGGAATATCGTGATATCCCTTAAGGCTGTGAAGAATCAGAATGATGCATATTCTGTTCACATGCTTGAGTATTGTAGTCTAAAGCATGCTAGACTAATACTAGTTAATTATGATGCTCCGATAAGACAAATTAACTATAAACATTCACTATGTACTTAGACAAGAAATAATTTGTGTATGGAGAAAAAGATTATCTTCATTCAATATAAGGAGATTAATATAACTTATGAAAAACTTGATTAACTATATCATGGTAAATGATGTTATCTAGTTTAATGAGAAGAACTCATACCGACTTAGAATCTTTTTAAGCATGTGACTTATGACAAGGTTAGTTGCACTATTAAGTGTTGGGAGTTTAATTTAAGGCATGTTTTGCTTTAGTTAGCTCGGAAGCTCTTGTGAGCTAATGTAATTTGAGTTGAAAAAATGATGAACTCATTATTACAAAGATGTATATCTTTTCATGAGTGTCTAAATGTCGTCATAAATGAAGTTTGATCAAATTGCAAGAAATGTGGGGGAGAAGCCATTTATGAAACAACCATTTAGGGTATGCTTATGTGAGAAGTTTTCTCAAGCACATGTAAAAAGGGAGAACCTTCCGTTACCACATGTGGATGTTATCGAATACCACTTAAATGTGGGGGTGACTTGCATTTGAATCTCGAAAGTTTGGCAATAAGTATTTGGTAATCCAAATTGATATTGCAAACGCGTAACCAAGTGGAGTTAAAAAAAAAAGTCATAAGAATTCTATATAGTGTAACTAGTTACATGACTCGATGCCAATTGGTTAGAATCTTGCTAGATGTTTGTACCAAAGGCATAGTGGAGATGTGTTCACCTTGAAATGAAAATTGTACCATTCAAAGACAATCATTATAACAAGATGTTATAGTCTTAAAGAGCTTGACAATAGGCTATATTTGCGTGCTAGTTAAGAACACATTATAACAACTGATCTTAGTAGTAATTATCTGTATTGACTTAACGAAGTAATAGATAATGGTTGTTGATCCAACAACCCGAGGGTTGATGAGAGATAGAGTTGTTGAATGAGACTAAAGCCCATGAAAGACGGTATATGAATGAAACCTTACTTAGTCAATAGGAGATCCTTTGATCTAAGTTCAATAGGACAACCGACTCATATATCTAAGGGTCGTCACTGTGGGGGCATAACTAATGTATAAGTTGATATACAAGCTAATATATATCCTCCTAAAACTGTAATGGGAGTGTTAAAACACTTCCTAGTCCATTCCTATGAATCCAGGGAAAATTGTAAGGCTAAGCATAATATGTGGTAAATGATTTGGGTAAATCTCAGTAGCCATAATGCTTTTAATGATTTGAGGACAAATCACCTATGTTAGAGAGAAGTGGGGTCGCTTCGAATGGAATTGGGGGCACAATTCCTAGAGCTCTCGCAGAACCAGGAAAGTGTTCCAGAACCATTATTGGATACAACAGTGAGGGGATGTGCTCGGCTAAGGAGAGTCATGTGTGAAGTATATTGTCGCTTATACAAACAGCCGAATGTTCAAGGACGGAAGGTTCAAAGGGTAACTCCTACCTATCCTATGCAAGACTCAACTGTCGAGGTGTCATTGGTATTTGTGTGTTTTGATCGATCTCCATTCATGTGGGGGATTGTTGGAATTTTTAGTGAAAATTTTGATTTTCACAAACTTATGACACAAATAATTACATTTATATATTAGTTATATAATTACTTATTTATGGGTTGTGTTCAGTTATGTGACAGCTTCACAATTAAACAAACCGTGTCCAAACCGGAGGTAAGATAAATGGGATATCAATGCTCGATGTTAAGTGTTTGGAATGAACATTTCTAATCTTGGGTGGCTCTAATATAAAGTTTGTTGCATCTTTTGATTTGATGCTATTAAATTTGTCATAAAGCCATATGAGTCTTTTGGTTCTTGAATCATAAATCTTTTATTATAAAGGTATGATTATGGTTTTTAATTTCATTTAATTTGACATTAACTTGTGGTTGGTTGGTCTTCCAAATTAAGTTTATGGAGCTTTTTGATTAAATACACAATAAATCTTTGATTCATGATTCATTAGAGAAAATGTGGATGAAAAATAAAATACAAAGAAAAGAGAGAGTCTAGCAATTATAAGAGAGGAGCACTCTTTAATTGTTCATCCAACACTATCACCGTCTTCATCTTTTTCCTACCTTTTCTAAATACATAAGACATCTCCGGCAGTACACGTACTGTTCCGGTTGTTGTACCCTGGGAGACAGACGCGTACGTCTAAGAGGAGGCGCGAAATCTGTTTTAAGGGACTTGTGTTGAACACGAATCCTCAACCAAAACCGTCAACATTTTTGTGTGCTAATTTTTAAAGTGATGGAGCATAGTTGAAGACTCAACGTGGTGAAGACTCAAGTCAAGAATATTTCAAGAATGCGTTCTTTGGAGTGGAAAAAGACATCGGTTTAATTAATTTGTCATATACAAATTGTATTTTTTATCTATTTTTCCATTCGGTTTTGTGTATGGCATTCTACTATTTATTTCTCATGATTAACGAGAGTATCGTTAATATTATTTTATAATAAAAAGTGACCCAGATTCCTACATATAAGAATGACATGTGGCACCTTAAAACCTTTATTTATTAGTATGTATAGATATAGAGGGTTAGGTTATAGTAAAAATGATTTTAAAAATAAGAAGGGTAAGAAGGATTCTATGCTTGACATGTGTCATTTTATTGTTTTTAAAGAGAGGGCATAATGGTCAATGTGTAATACACCATGTCAATTTGTAATACAAGGTCTGATGTTATACAATGATCAGACCTGATTTTACACAGTGAACTGATATTACACAATGAGCATATTACACAATGACCTGGCATATTTGAGCGAATTACACAATGAGCTGGAAAACGTAAAACACAATAATGAAAACATATAACACAATGATGAAAAATATTTGACACAATGAACTTGTATTACACAATGACCTGACTAATTACACAATGAACTTGTATTACACAATGACCTAACTAATTACACAATGAACTTGTATTACACAATGACCAGACGTGGTATTACACAATGAACTTGTATTACACAATGAACTTGTATTACATGATGAACTTGTATTACACAATGACATTACTAACTACACAATGAGCTGGAAAACGTAAAACACAATGATAAATACATATAACACAATGAACTTGTATTACACATTGAACTTGTATTACACAATGAACTTGTATTTTACAATGACCTGACTAATTACACGACCAGACGTGGTATTACACAATGAACTTGTATTACACAATGAACTTGTATTACACGATGAACTTGTATTACACAATGAGCTGAAAAACGTAAAACACAATGATAAATACATATAACACAATGAACTTGTATTACACATTGAACTTGTATTATACAATGAACTTATATTACACGATGAACTTGTATTATACGATAAACTTGTATTACACAATGACCTGACTAATTACACAATGAGCTGAAAAACGTAAAACACAATGATAAATACATATAACACAATGAACTTGTATTACACATTGAACTTGTATTACACAATGAACTTGTATTACACAATGAGCTGGAAAACATTTTTTTTTCTTTTTTGTTTATAACGACACTATACTCGTTTTAAAGATAAAAAAACGCTCGTTTTTATGGTGTAATTTTTTTTTTAAAATAATGTCGTATGTAAAAGTTATGAACGCTTAAAAATGAGGGGGAAAACTTGATAAAAAGTCAACAAAAGTGTCTAAGACTAAAATACCCTTACAACAACTTTTTCTCCTATAATTTAATCTCAACTATTAAATATTTTCTACAATTTGATCTAATGACTCTAAATCCTTCTCACTCTTCTTAGAATTAGAATACTTTTTACTTGAACCTAATCCTATACATACATATATATATTTGAAAATTATGTAATATATATAATTTTTAAAATTTACTCAAATTTTTTTTAATCCAATTAGTTCTGATAAATCGCTAGTCAGTAACCTAACCCATGGTCTGATTAGCACCAAGTGACTTTAATCATATGCTATCACTTACGTTTATTCAAACTTCACAAAAATCTTCAACGTCGAGTCTTTTTCTAAAGGTTTTCTACTTTGATTGGCATGACTTTTTTGTCAAGTCTTTTTTTGAGAGATAATTTATGTATATTAAAAAAAGTGAAATAAAAAAATAAAAGTGTAGAATTCATTTTTAAAACGTTTTCTTTTATTTTATTAAACGTTTTTATTTATATATTTTAAAAATGTTTCATATAACTAAAAAAATTTAAATATAAATTTTATTTTAAAAATTATTTTTATTAATAATAAGATACTTTAAGAAACGGAAAACAAAAAAAAAACGTTTTTTATATTGTTTACAACATTTTTTTATATTGTTTCCTTTTAACTTTTTAAAATGTTTACAGCTTGCTTTAAAAAACCAAAAAAGCCTGGATGATACCTGACAAAATAATAAATAACGAACTTGTGAGTTCTAAAATCAATTTTGAACAAATCATTTGACAAAGGGCGGATATATCATTTTTCAATAATTTGACATATTGTCGAAGGTTTGAATTTCTGCATCACGTAATCGTAAATAGACCATGATACGGGAGCATCCAAATCATTTAACATCCGACCCGTATGGAGAAAGCTTGGAGTGGAGAGCAAGTTAAAGATTCAGAGGACCTTTTAGTTATTTAAAATTATTTGTTTCCAGTTTTTAGGATATCTTGTTACCTATTTAATCTATTAATTATTTAGTATAAATAGGGGGTTAGGGTTTATTGTTTGAGAAACTTTGTTTTGATCAGAAGATTGCAAACGAGACCTTTGAGGCTTATGAGTCTTTTGTTTAGTATTACCGTGATACCAAATGATGCAGTTACGGAAGCAATCAAATGGCTCAAATAAACAATCGATAATCACACGTCTTAAAAGGAACCAAAAGGTTCAAGAACAAAGTTCTTTTTCTATTCAAACTCAAAAACTATCAAAACAGCAACCCTAAATCCTCTATATATAATTATGAATGATAATTTAATAAGAAAACAATTAAAATAAACTAGGAAAATAAAATCAAATAAATAATAAAAAGATAATGTTTTGATCTTTTCCAAAATAACACGCCTCCTGCATCATACTCCCCGTCTTCGAAAAACTCGTCCTCGAGTTTTCTGTAAGCTTGACAACTCTAATCCAAACCACAACCACCTGGATCAAAAGGAAGATCAACCCGCCTAAATAGTTCTACTTCACGAGTCATCTCGCCTGACTCAAGACCTGTACCACCTTTCGTGTTCAATGGTTTGAAAGTTTGAGTTTCCATATTATGATGAAGCTTCCTTCGACTATCAGAGCCAACAAGAACACAACTCATGTCCAACACTATTAGCATGCCCTCCGACATCGTTCTCTTCAAAACATCATAAGTATTATTTATATCTTGGATTCTAGAAGGAATATTCAAACAATGTGCCAATATCTTTGGTGGCTTCCGAACACACCGCAAAAGTTTCATCCCTCCATTTATCTCTTTCCAAACTAACCGACAAGATTGTTGGGTCTTCCAAAAGACTGCCTTGGACCACCGTATCACAACCAGTAGACACCATATCGACGGCAATATCCAACACAACACCACCATTATCGGGCGTTAAAAATTCATAAAAAATAACCGCAGAAACCTCCTCTTCGTTATCACCGTCATCGTTGTTAACTAATTCTTCAAATATATGTTCGTCTTCTTTAACGGTAACTCCAAGACGTTTTTGCACAAACGAACATTCAACTTCATCCGGGTAAGTCCCGTCTTCATCGAATCGGGGTTTTACGTCCGACAAAAAATTCTGATCAGGGACGTCTTAATAGATCAAATCGTGGAACCTGGGCAGGGAATGGTTGAAAGGATGCTCCTCTCTGTCGTCACTTTCGTCCCAGACGATGGTTTTCGACTCGGTTTCCTTAACTCGCCTCTCCCGTTGTAACTCAAGATGTCGGACTCGTTGGCGGAGCCGTTTGATCTCTTGTCGTATTTCAAGATCTCGGGCTCGTTGTTGGAGCCATTTGATCTTAAGATCCCATGGGTCGGGACAAACTCCACCGCTGCCTCTGTCGGCGAATCTGCAAGTTGAAGGTTGGTCTTCTCCACGAGCACGCGAATAGAAAACACTCTTGTCGTTGCCTCCGTCGGTGATTCTACGAGCAAGCAAGTATTCTCCTCCACGCCGAGCCATTTGAGAACCAAAAGCTCTGATACCAAATGATGCAGTTACGAAATCAATCAAATGACTCAAATAAACAATCGAAAATCACACGTCTCAAAAGAAACCAAAAGGTTCAAGAACAAAGTTTTTTTTTCTATTCAAACTCAAAAACTATCAAAACAGCAACCCTAAATCCTCTATATATAATTATGAATGATAATTTAATAAGAAAACAATTAAAACAAACTAGAAAAATAAAATCAAATAAATAATAAAAAGATAATGTTTTGATCTTTTCCAAAATAACACGCCTCCTGCATCTGACCACTTCCTAAACTGTAGTGATTGATTTTTTTTTTCGGCTTCAATTCAGTAACCTATTTGTTTTACACGTTTGAGGAGTGGATTCCTTGCTTACTATTTATCATAATACATATTTATAAAATTCTTAATCTAATAAAAGATTACAAGAATTGTCAAATGTCACAACCACATTCACTCTTACCCGAATTCTCCCGCCCATTCTCACTAATACCCGTTTCATGAAAAATACGCAGGCATGACCCGGCCCTGTACTGCAAAATTGGATCTAATAAAAAGGAATTGACCCGCCCTTCTTCATTTTGTAACCCTACTTTTTCTTTTTAACAGTCGATTCCTTCCTCTACTCTAATTCTGAAATCTGATATGCGGCTTCTTCATCCACCTGCTCAACTACCTTAACTTCCGATAGGTATGTAATATCATAACTTCATCGTTTTTATTTGTCCAAAATCTCTTAGATTTAACATGATTTGTCGATTGTTTTTGACCGATTTTCCCTGAACATTGGATTTTTTTCATCGCCGTTCTTTCTTCATCTCCGTTCTTCAATCGGTTAAGGTTTGTGCTATCAATCCTGTGTGTATTAAGAAACCCTAATTATTTATTTTATCTGTTGATGGATTGAGGCGATGGTGCATTTTTTTAAATCTGTCTTTGATGATGCATCTATGCTTCGGTTGACAGATTTTAAATATATGTTTCTTTAAAATTGAAATGTGCATCAAATTTGCTTACCTGTGTAAAACACCTAAAATTTTAATATGTTTTCTTGAATAAATTGTCTTCTCACATTAATCTTGCTTTGTAACTTTTTACAGGTCTCATTTACCATTTTTTTGGTATCAATACCCTGTCCCTTTCGGTTCTCTTAAACGTTTTTACAAGAGTTAATGAACAAATTAAGATAAAATTACTTTATAATAACGTTTGTTGAGAACTCTATGGTTTCCTTCACACATTGTTCCAAATAATGTTATGCTATGTACATGTTCAGTGTTATCCATGATTTTCTGTTCGTTTTGCCTTCTCATATTTCTTTTTACTTGTTTGTTTGTTGTATATGTGGTGAACTCCTGTTATTGATTTGTACTTCATCTTTAATTATTGTTTAGTTTCTTTATTTCTGTATTATTGTATGTTAATTTCTAAGTTTCGCCTGCATATTTGTATTCGTGAAAAATACTATTTAATGATTACTTAATAAAAATACAAAAATACTAGACTTTGAAACTGATTTGGAAAACAATTGCTAAAGCAACAAACTTTAATTTACTTAAAAGTGATTATGAGAAAACGGATCGCTCCCGGGTTCAGATTACACACGTTAATGATAAAACTGGATAGAAACTTGTTGAACTCCACATAGACATTGATTACAAAACACCAATTATTAATAAATAGTTAAAAACCGGAATATTTGATTGTGTTGATTAACAATTAGAAAACCGAATAATTGACACCTGATGAATAACTACCAATTTTAGAGCATAAGACTCAATATATTAAATGGTTCATGATTAGAAAACCATGATGAATACACAAAATCCCGAGAACCAAATTGTTTAATCAATAAAAAAACTAAAGCGTGCAATTAATTATAGACATGGATTGTAAAACACCAATTATTAATAAATAGGTAAAAGCGGATAGAAACTTGTTGAATACACAAAATTCCAAGAACCAAATTGTTTAATCAATAAAGAAAAAACAAAAGCATGCAATTAATCATACGATTGAATCACAAACTAATCCGACAAAGTTTAAACATCGAAAAATCATAAAACATAAGCAATCATACACCCGGGAATAACCACGGTTAAATTTGGTACGTGTGACCTGCTTACGACAATTTTTAAATATATATGTATTTTTTATTCTTTTATTTACTTTATGACCTAGCCCACTCATGACTCAATAAAACTGCAAGTTTAATCCGTTTGAGCCCTTTAAACTCTTTTTCTTTAGTTGAGCATGTTTAATTATCATGAGTCCAAAATTAATAATGTAACCCAACTAATTCTTCGTTGCGGTAAATTGCCTTCTAATGTCTTTGATATTGACTTTAACCGGTGATTACCAACTATTAAATTGTCTTCCAATGTCTTTGAAACCTACAAAATTCGAATATAAACTAAGTACCAGCTATAAATGATTCAATACAACTCTCAAACTATACAAAAACGCTACGAAATTACAAGGGAAAAGAGGTGTGCTTTGTAACACATCACCGAGGTTCCAAGGATCCGGGTCAGAATCACGACGACCAAAAATCGAGAAAAGGGTAAGGACCAGTTGAAAATCTAGTGTTACACATGTGACAAATGTGATCACTTTGTTTTCGAGTGTCCGGACCGGAAATAGAAGATGCAAGAGGCGAATCTGAATGAAACCGAAGAGGTCAATCCATCCTTGTTCATGATGATGGGCGACCATGAGACCGTTTTTCTAAACGAAGAAAAATTAAACCCAAAACGCTACGAGAACGAGTCCCAAGGTAACATGTGGTACTTTGACAACGGGGTGAGTAATCATATGAATTGGATCAAAGCATTCTTCCCAAAGCTTAATGAGAAGATAATGGAAGTGTCAAGTTTAGGGACGGTTCCCGAGTTAATATTAGTGGCAAATGATCAATTTTACTCGTAGGGAAGACCGGGGAACAATATCTTTTTTTTCCCAAGATCTCAATGAACAATAATGGTAATTCTCTCAATAACACACATCACAAACTTTTATTTACCTAAATCGTATTCTTCCACACACGATTACAGACTCGATATGGGTATATATAACCCTAGTTCTTGAACCGGTGCATCGTATACAAACATACGCACCTTTTCCTAAATCACTTTTACACTTAGGCTATTGACACATACAACCCTTGACTCCTACATATTTACATAATGACTCAAAGTTACTTTTGACTATTTACACTTTTGACCCATTTACTTTATCATTCAAACTTGAAATAACAATTAAGCTAACAATCATCCCCCCTAATTGTTGATCCAAGTTTGAGTCTTCTACTCTTGATCTTTATTGCCTCCTTTGTCTTTAAACTTTGGCTTTCCTCCAATCTGATGGATATCATCATCTTTGTCTTTGTCTCCATGAATCATAGCTTGAAATTTGTCTTCTATGTCTTTAGCTTTTCCTCGAGTGTCAACTTGCACACCATCTTCTTTTACTTGTGTCTTTTCATCCTTTTGAGTTTTGACTGGTTTGCATGTGGATGGAAAAACATGACCTGCTTCTGGTTTCGTCTTCTTGTAACTTGATTCTATATCTTTCTCATTCCTGCTTACAACATATACATTAAATGGCTTATCTTCTTGGACTATATGATTTGTAAGGACTTCATTGCTTTCTTCTTTAAATTGTGCTCCTTTTATCTTCAATTCTTTTATCTCTCTGTTTGCAATATCTCTCAAATTCTTCAAATTCTCTCGCTCTTTCTCTCTTTTCTTCAAACAATTTCTCTCGTTCATTCAGTCGTTTCTCAAACTCTATTTCTCTCTTTCTCAATTTAGTCTCAAACTCTTGTTTCTTTATCTCAAGGTCTTGAAGTATATATGCCTTCCAAGACTCTAATTCTCTCTTTACATCACTGTCAGCTTCTAATCTTAAACATCTCATCTCATTCTCTTCTGTCTCTTTATTAAGATGATGATCTTTGACTTGTCTCTTCTCAACACTAAAACCCTTCCATTCCGGCTCTTCATCATTGAAGTATTGTGATAATGAATACCAAAAATTTCTTTTATTATTTTCTTTCTCTATTGAAAAGGTCTCCTCACTCTCTTCTTTATCTCCAGCAACTACCATTAAGAGTGTCGGCTCTTCATCTTCTTGTATAAGATTTGATTCTTCCTTTCTGTGATCTGGCTCAGGACAGTCCGATGCATAGTGTCCAAGCCTTTGACAATTGTAACATCTCACTTCTCTTAAGTCTCTTGTAAATTTGTTGATCTGATCTCTCGGGTATCTCTTTTCTTTATTATAATCATCATTCTTTCTGATGTCATCACGTGACATTACTCCTTCTCTATTTTCTTGTCTCATTCTACCACGGCCTCTCCCTCGTGATTGATTAAATCTTCCTCGTCCACGATTCTCAAAGCTTTGTCCACGACTCGAGTTATGATGTGTGAACAATAGTTTCTCATGACTATCAACACTGTCAGTGTTGTAAAAATCGCTAGGCGCTGGTCGGGCGGTGGGGTAGGGCCTAGGCCTAGGCGGGATTAATCGGGGCCTAGGCGGGATTAATCGGATTGGAATTTTTATATGTAATTTTTAGTTTTTTATATATATACACATTTTTATAAAAAAATGTTCATTTTTAAATATTTATACAAATATTTGGCTGGAATTTGAAGGGTTTTGCCGGAAAATCCAAGGTTTTTTCGGAAAATCTAAGGTTTTCGCCGGAATTTTAGCCGGAATCTGGCCGCCTAGGCGCGATTTGGACCGCCTAGCGATTTTTGGACCGCCTAGGCCAAAATTAATCCTTAACGAACCGCTTAGCGACTAATCGGCGCCTAGGCGTGATTTTTACAACACTGAGCACTGTCACCTTCCTTGAAATATATCCTTTCTTCAAATGTCTTTAATCTTGCAATAGTTGCATCTAGCGTAGTAGTGTTCAAATCAAAGAACTGTTCGATTGATGCTACTATTTGAATGAACCTTCTTGGTACGGAATTTAGGAGTTTCTGCACTAAGGTTGGTTGATTAAAAGTTGATCCACACGTAGCTGCTCTAGTGACAATGTTAGTCAGTTTCGTGGTAAAGGTATCTATAGTCTTATCTTCTCTCATTTGGAGTTTATCAAATTCAGATTTGATTGATTGTAGTCGTGCTTGCTGCACTTCATCAACTCCGATGAATCTGGTCTTCAATGAATCCCAAACTTCTTTTGAATTCTTGCAACTTGTAACTTGTAAAGTAAGGTCTTCTGGTAAACCTTGATATAGATAAGCTAATGCAGCCCTATCTTTCTTAACATCTACCTCTGCAGACATGTTTCTCTCAATCACTTCCCAAAGTCCATTTGCTTCCATTATCACTTTCATTCTCATTGCCCAAATTGGATAATTCGTGTTGCTTAGCAACGGGCATTGAAAACTGGATAAGGATGGACCTGTTTCTCTATATGTTACCACACACTTATTCTTATCATCATCTCCCATATTTTCTTAGTTTCTCCTTGATATCTTAGGTTCTCTTTCTAATAAGTAAATCTCTAATAATCCAAGCGTTTCAAATGACAATGATTACTAAGATTTTCTTCTAAAACCAAACACTTATTCTAACAGGAATCAAATAACAATTTGAATTCTACCCTAACTCTCTATAGGTATAAAAATAAATTCCAAGTAATTAGAACACAAAACCTAGAATTGTGAAATCCTTCTCTAAATTCTGATTTGGTTAACGTGCTTCCCGGGTTTGACTTCAATTTCGGTCTTCTCGAATTTGACAGGAACAAAAGTACTTCTTGTTTCTTTCTTGGTGGTCTTTGTAAGCAGTAACCAAATATAACAAAAATTGCTCTACCCCTTTTCCTCTGCCTTCCGAACAGCAAATGAAACAAATAATAAATTTGTTTTTCCTTCTGGTCTTGAACGATTCTGTTGACTAGAACAGAAAACGATTCTGATTGCAATTCTTGGTTGATTTAGTCTCTTTCATGGCTTCAACTTGGGTTTCACGTCTTCAAAAATCCGACCACACCGGTCGTTTTGGTGATTCAGAAATCAATCTCCTATTGAATCTTCTTCACGGGTTTCTTTCACGGCTTCGATTCTCTGCAATCCGACCACACCGGTCGATTTCTTCTTCACTGGTCTCTCTCTGTCTCACGCATCTTCTACTTTCTGTAATCCGACCACACCGGTCGTTTCTTCTTCACTGGTCTCGATCTCTTTCTCCCTCACGGCTTCAAGAACAGCCTTGCTCTGATACCACTTTTGCCCAAGATCTCAATGAACAATAATGGCAATTCTCTCAATAACACACAAATCACAAACTTTTATTTACACAAATCGTATTCTTCCACACACGATTACAGACTCGATATGGGTATATATAACCCTAGTTCTTGAACCTGTGCATCGTATACATACGCACCTTTTCCTAAATCAGTTTTACACTTAGGCTATTGACACATACAACCCTTGACTCCTACATATTTACATAATGACTCAAAGTTACTTTGACTATTTACACTTTTAACCCATTTACTTTATCATTCAAACTTGAAATAACAATTAGGCTAACACTTTTGACGGATGTTAATTACATATTGGATCATCGGAGTAATATTATTAGCTTGGGGCAAGCGGAAGAGCACGGTTATGATGTCCATTTGAAAAGAAGCTATCTCATGATACATGACAGATCTGGTAGACTCTTAATGAAAGTGCCAAGAACAAAGAACCGGTTATACAAAATTGCACTTAATATTGGACATCTCATTTGTTTACAAGCTAAGTTGGAGTCTGATGATTGGTTATGGCATGCACAACTCAGGCATGTCAACTTCGAATCAATGAAGATGATGGTGTCTAAAGGGTTTGTGATAGGATCACCGGTTTTTAAGTGTTAGAACCAGTTGTGTTAACCATGTTTGGTCGGTAAGCAATCACGGCTACCATTCCTGGTAGCAAGCAACTTTAGAGATATCGATATGATTCATGGTGATCTATGAGGGCCGATTGCACCATCTACCATAGTCGGAAACAGGTACGTGTTTATTTTGATCGATGACTACTCACGGTACATGTGGTCTTATCTTTTAAAATTGAAAGACGAAGCCTTCGAGCATTTCAAGACATTTAGAGCTATGGTGGAAAAGGCAAATGGTCGCTTGATTAAAGTATTTCGAACCGATCATGGAGGCGAGTTCACCTCGAGTGAATTCAATAATTTTTGTGAAATAGAAGGCGTGGTCAGACACCTAACCGTTCCCCACATACCGACTACCTAACCGTTCCACACACACCGCAACAAGGTGGTGTGGTTGAGCGGGGAAATCGAACTCTAATGGAGATGCCATGGAGTCTTATTATTAGATGACTTATGACATTACTTGAATTTATTGTTATTTAATATTCTCTCATTCTTTATGTGTATAAATTGTAACCTTCTCCTCATTATTTGTATTCAAGTTGATATTAAAACATGGTATCAAGCCTTTCTTGAGTTCTCCCATAACCCCTCCCCTTCACCTTCTTCCCTCAATACTCTCCTTCCTTCTTTCTGCCGTATCCTTCCCCTTCTCCCATGGCCTCCTCATCCGATCCTATCCCTTTGAGTGGACTTGCCCACATGCTCTCCATCAAACTCACCCCTACCAACTATCTCTATTGGAAAACCCAAATGGTACCTCTCCTTACCTATCAACAACTCCTTCACCATGTTGATGGCACCCAAAATCCGCCTACTGCCACCCTAATTCAAGATGCCAAACCCATTGCCAACCCGGCCTACGCTGCGTGGATTGCGGCGGAACAACGGACTATCATTTTCCTCAATGCCTCCCTCACCGAGGAGACCTTATCGGTCATTGTCGGCCTTCCCTCGGCCCGTGATATATGGGTTGCCCTTGAAGCGGCTTATAGTAACTCATCGGTGGAACGGGTTCAAAACCTTCGTGACAACTTAAGGCTAACCCGCAAAGGTGACCGATCGGTTTCTGACTTCGGTCGGGCTTTCAAATCTCTCTGTGACCAGCTAAGCGCTATTGGACACCCCTTTGACCCATCGGATCAACGACATTGGTTCCTATGCGGGCTCGACCCTTCCTTTGAAAGCTTCTCCACATCCCATCGGTACACACAACCACAAGCTACCTTCCCGGAATTACTTGCTCGTGCTGAAAACCATGAGCTTTTTGCCATGTCTTTACATGAATCTAACCCTCCTACTGTTTCCTTTATGGTTCAGCAGACCCATCGTCCGCCCAATCGTCCTCCGCCTCCCCGTGGCTATCACAACTTTAACAATCAACACAATCGCTCGCGTGGTTCAACTAATACTTTCTCTCGTGGCTCTGTGTCATACACCACTCGCAATAGAAAGAATCCTCATTGCCAATTATGCCAAAACTCCGGTCACTATGCCACTCAATGCCCTAAACTCACCTCCTTTGCCACTTCGGCCACCCCACCTGATGACCAATTGGCCCATGCGTTCCATGCATAGTGCCATGTGAACACCCCTCTACCAGATTGGTGTTGTGAATCAGGCGTTTCCGACCATATGACCCCCTCACCTGCTACTCTGACCAACCCAACTTCATCATCAGGTAATGCTAAAGTATATTTTGGTAATGGCCAAACTCTCTCCATATCTCACATGGGTGACAGTAAGCTCTTCAATTCCCTTGACTTAAAAAATGTTTTGGTGGTACCCCATCTCACCAAAAATCTATTATCGGTAAGTAAACTCACCGAAGATAATCTTGTTGATGTTGTTTTCTCACATCCCTACTTTTACATTCAGGATCGACAAACCAAGCAAGCTCTAGCTCGAGGCTGCCGTGAAGACGGCTTATACATTCTACACAATAAACATGAGGCTTTAACCGCCTCATCGTCTTGCCCTAAAGCCTCCTTTGAAGTTTGGCATACCCGTCTTGGGCATGTTGCTTTTGATATAATTTCTATGTTAAAAAATCAAGGACTATTATCATTTACCTCAATTTTACCTAAATCGGGCCTTTATTCCCCGTGTGAACATGCTAAGTCTAAAAGACTTCCTTTTGCTAATAACAATAATCGTGCCTCCGTACCATTGGAACTAATACATTGTGATTTATGGGGTCCATCACCGATTAAGTCGGTTGGAAATTTTCGTTATTATGTGGCATTTGTGGATGATTTCTCTAGATTTACTTGGCTTTATCCTTTACGGGCCAAACATGAATTTTATGATGCTCTCAACGTCTTTATTCCTTTTGTTCAAACACAATTTTCAAGAAAAGTAAAAATATTTCAAAGTGACGGGGGAACAGAGTTTACCAATCATAAGGTACAGACATTATTTGAACAAAACGGTACGTTACATCGCATGTCGTGCCCGTACACACCTCAACAAAATGGAAGGGTCGAACGCAAGCATCGACATATTGTTGAAACCGGGTTGGCTATGTTATTCCATGCCAAACTTCCACCCTCATATTGGGTTGATGCCTTTACATCGGGTGTTTACATTATTAACAGATTACCCTCTACCGTGCTACATGGAAAGTCACCATTCGAATTACTATTTAATCACATACCCACCTATGCCTCACTACGTACCTTTGGATGTCGGGTGTACCCATTCCTACGTGACTATGCCCCGAACAAGCTATCCCCATGTAGCCTACCATGTGTATTTATTGGCTATAGCCCAAAATTTAAAGGCTATAGATGCTTAGACCCGTGCACCAATCGTGTTTATGTCACAAGACATGCCCGATTTGATGAAAAACACTTCCCCTTCAACACCCTAACCACCGCAAACCCAACATATGAACTTGAAGTATCCACTTTTCTTGACCTACCCTTCCATGACACCACTCCTCAAACATCTCCAACACCTCATAATCCCAAACCCACGTCCCTATCTCCTCCATGCACAATCTGCATGGGAGACATCTTCCCAACAACACCCTCGCCACAAACATTTCCCACCTCTCCTTCCACAGTAAACCCACCATCTCTTACAAACCCAATAGATCCACCACTCTCGCCACCCAACTCGCAAACTCCTACCCCACCTAACCCATCACCCACCTCACCCACCACATCCAATTCAACCCCCTTCATTGTCGTACCTAACCCGACTCCACCACCCAACACTAGCCCGACCCCTCCACCACCGCCTCCACCTCCCCCAACCCATCCAATGACCACTTGTGCCAAGTCAGCCAAGCCGACCTTTCGCATACTGTCACCATCCCACTTCACCAAGCCTTTTTTACTAGCTCGGATCCTAAAACCTATACCACTGCCTCCAAAGATGATAAATGGATTCATGCTATGCAATGTGAAATAGATGCCCTTCATCGGAATAAAACGTGGTCACTGGTTCCCCGACCACCAAATCACAAAATTGTGGGATGCAAATGGCTTTACTGTACCAAATTTCATTCGGATGGCACCATTGAACGATATAAAGCCCGTCTTGTGGCTAAGGGCTTTAGCCAAATTCCGGGGCTTGATTACACTAACACCTTCAGTCTTGTTATTAAGGCGACCACGGTTCGTACAGTCTTAACCATAGCTGTCATCAACCAATGGAACTTCACCAGTTGGATGTAAATAATGCATTTTTGGATGGTCATTTAACCGAGAATGTATTTATGGAACAGCCCCCTGGGTTTACCAATTCCCAATTTCCAAACCATGTGTGCAAATTAAACAAAGCCCTCTACGGGCTCAAACAAGCTCCTAGGGCGTGGTTTCAACGCCTAAGTACCTTCCTCATCCACACCGGGTTCACTTACAGTCGTTCTGATCCATCTCTCTTTATATTCAGATGACATGCGTGTGTGATGTATCTTCTCGTCTATGTTGACGACCTCATCCTAACCGGAAACCAACCTAATGCTCTCACTGCCTTTATCACCCGCCTTAACCACGAATTTGCCATTAAAGATTTGGGAGAACTCAATTATTTCCTTGGGCTAGAAATCACTTACACTCAAAATGGTCTATTTTTAAATCAATCTAAATATACTATTGATATTCTAACCCGTGCCAAGATGTTGGATGCCAAACCGGCACCAACACCTTTAAGCACAAATGTTTCATTTGTTTCTACAGGTGACTTGTTTCCTGATGCCACTCACTATCGGTCCATAGTTGGAGCACTTCAGTACTTGACAATTACCCATCCTGACATCTCCTATGCTGTCAACCAAGTCAGCCAGTTCTTACATGCTCCAACTGTCCATCACTATCAAGAAGTTAAGCGCATTCTTGTTACCTCAAGGGCACATTAGCATTTGGTCTTCACTATAGTCGTCCTCAACATACTAATCTCCTTGGTTACTCTGATGCTGACCGGGCAAGATGTGACGTTCCACTTATGGTTACTCAATATTTTTAGGCGGAAGTCTCATTTCCTGGAGTGCAAAGAAGCAACCCACCATTGGCCGCTCAAGTTGTGAATCCGAATACCGCGCCATGGCTAACACTACTGCAGAAATCGTTTGGTTAACTCACCTATTACAGGAACTTCATGCTCTACCACCTGAACGCCCGACTATCTTGTGTGACAATCGGAGTGGTTTATTTCTCACTCAAAATCCTGTTGCTCACAAAAGGGCCAAACACATTGATCTTGACTACCACTTCATCCGAGAACTTGTCTCCTCCGGAAAATTATACACTAAGTTCGTTCCGACCAAGCTCTAGGTTGCTGACATTTTTACCAAAAGTCTTCCAAGTCCTCAATTCATTCACTTTCGTCAAATGCTTCGCCTTGGGCCGCCACCATTCCTCTTGAGGGGGGATATTAGATGACTTATCACATTACTTGAATTTATTGTTATTTAATATTCTCTCATTCTTTATGTCTATAAATTGTAACCTTCTCCTCATTATTTGTATTCAAGTTGATATTAAAACACTTGTGAAAGCTAAGGGGGGTTCCAAACTATATATGGGGAGAAGGGGTGAGACGTGCCACCTATCTCATCAATCGAGTTACTACTCGAGCCTTGAAAAACCAAACCCCATATAAAGCTTACAAGGGGAGAAAACCAAGCGTAAGTCATATTAGAGCATTCATAGTAGGTTCCCTATATTTATGTGATTGAGTTTCCTATATTTTAGGGGGTGGTTTAAAGTGGTTATGAGTGGAGGAGAGAGAAAATGTATAAATTTTCTGTATATTTAGGGGAAACACTGTTCACCTGTATAAATTTTTTAATATTTTTTGAAAGTGGTTGTGAGTGGAGGAGAGAGAAAAGGTAATGAGAAGTGTATAAAAAAATATTATTTAACTGAAAAGTAGAGAGAAAAGATAGTGATTTTAGTGTAATTATGTGGATAGGGATAAGGATGCTACTGTGAATGCTCTTAAAGTGTTTCTTTGTCTTGCATTTGCTAAATTACGCAGACCCCAAGTAAAGAATCTTGATGATCGCTCAAGAAGGTTAGTACATCTCGGAGTAGAACCGGGTTCAAAAGCTTACCGGTTATATGACTCGAATAACCGGAGAATTTTAGTAACTCGGGATGTCATTTTTGACGAAAAGGGGCGTGGAATAACTTTTCTTTCAAAAATGCACAAGAAAAATAATTAGAAACAAGAACTTTTTATGTTTTTTTATGATATTTCTGATGTAGCGACACCCCATCGACGAGTTTAGTGACACCTGACAACAATTATGTTGCTACAACAGCGAAAGAAACAGAGGAGTTTGTGATAGAACCAGTGACAACTTCCGTGACAGAATCAACGAGACTTTTATGAGAAAATCAACGACACATGCAGCATCAACGACAACTTCTGTGACATAGTCAAGTACAGCTTTAGTGACAGATTTTGGCGCTGATTTGGAATCTGAGCCTGAAAATGCTAATCTGACTCTAAGGAGGTCCACAAGACCATGAAAGTAGCAAAATTTCCTCAAATATTATTATGTGGACGGAATACCAAACAAAGCACATGAACTTGGTTATTTGGAGCTACTTTTGATTCAAGGTGATGAGTCGAGATCGTTTAAAGAAGCTAAAGTAAATAAAGAATGGATCAAAGCTATTCGAGCGGAGATCGGTTCAATTTAAAAAGAATGAAACGTGGCTTTTGATTGATCCACCAAGAATGTGATGACTATTGGGCTCAAGTGGGGTTTTAAGATAAAGAGGAAGCCGTATGGCACCATTAACAAGTACAAGGCACACTTAGTTGCATAGGGGTGTGTGCAAGAGCATGGGATGGATTTTAATGAAGTATTTACCCCGGTTGCCCGACTTAAAACGGTACGTTTAATTGTCGCTTTAGCAGCTTCTAAAGGGTGGGAACTACATCACCTTGATGTAAAATCATCCTTTCTTAACAAGAGATACAAGATGATATGTACGTTGAGCAACCGAAAGGTTTCAAGAAGCCAGGTCAAGAACATAAGCTTTACAAGCTTGAAAAAGCTCTTTATGGTTTACGCCAAGGTCTAAGGACGTGAAACACGGAATTAGATAGGATTTTGAAAAGCTTAAAATTTAACCGCTCTCTTCAAGAACAAGTAGTTTACGGAAAAGTTACATCACAAGCCCTTCTCATTATTTGTGTTATGTGGATGATATGATAGTAATGGGAAGCAATATTGACGAGATTATCAAGTTCAAGAAACAAATGTCAAAGACCTTTGATATGAGTGATCTCGGGTTGTTGACCTACTACATGGTACTGAGATATACCAAGGTTCGGGCGGTATTATTCTCAAACAAGAGGGGTATGTAATGAAATTACTAAAGGAGGTGAGTATGTAATAATGTAATTCCACTCATTGTCCTCTTGAACCGGGTTTGAAGATATCAAAGGATGTTGAGGGTAAAGCCGTAAAGACCATGGATTATCGAAAAATAGTTAGATGTTTACGATACCTATCCTTACTCGACCAGATCTCTCTTTTCCGGTTGGAGAAGTGAGCCATTACATGCAGTCAACAAAGGAGTCTCAATATCCTGCCATTAAGCACACACTAAGGTACATACGGGGCACTATTTCTTATGGGATACACTTTGACCGAGGAAGCGAATTGGTTATACAAGGCTTCAACGATAGTAGCCATAACATCGACCCAAATGATGGTCGAAGCACTACGAGTCATGTGTTCTATCTTAGAAATGCACCGGTCACTTGGTGTTCACAAAAGCAAACGACCGTTGCACTTTCCTCATGCGAGGCTAAATTCATGGCAGCCACCGCAGCGGCGTGCCAAGCTTTATTATTATGTGGACGGAACACCAAACCAAGCACATGGACTTGGTTATTTGGAGTTACTTTTGATTCAAGGTGATGAGTCAAGATCGTTTAAAGAAGCTAAAGTAAATAACGAATGGACCAAAGCTATTCGAGCGGAGATCGATTCAATTTAAAAGAATGAAACGTAGATTTTCATTGATCCTCCAAGAATGTGACGACTATTGGGCTCAAGTGGAGTTTTAAGATAAAGAGGAACCCGTATGGCACCGTTAACAAGTACAAGGCACACTTAGTTGCATAGGGGTATGTGCAAGAGCATGGGGTGGATATTGATAAAGTATTTGCCCCGGTTGCCCGACTTGAAATGGTACGTTTAATTGTTGCTTTAACAGCTTCTAAAGGGTGGGAACCACATCACCTTGATGTAAAATCATCCTTTCTTAACAACAGATACAAGATGATATGTATGTTGAGCAACTGGAAGGTTTCAAGAAGCCAGGTCAAGAACATAAGCTTTACAAGCTTGAAAAAGCTCTTTATGGTTTACACCAAAGTCTAAGGGCGTGAAACACGGAATTAGATAGGATTTTGAAAAGCTTGAAATTTAACCGCTCTCTTCAAGAACAAGTAGTTTACGGAAAAGTTACATCACAAGCCCTTCTCATTATTTGTGTTATGTGGATGATATGATAGTAATGGGAAGCAACATTGACGAGATTATCAAGTTCATGCGACAAATGTCAAAGACCTTTGATATGAGTGATCTCGGGTTGTTGACCTACTACATGGGTATTGAGATATACCAAGGTTCGGGCGGTATTATTCTCAAACAAGAGGGGTATGTAATGAAATTACTAAAGGAGGTGAGTATGTAATAATGTAATTTCACTCATTGTCCTCTTGAACCGAGTTTGAAGATATCAAAGGATGTTGAGGGTAACGTCGTAAAGGCCATGTACTATCGAAAAATAGTTAGATGTTTACGATACCTATCCATACTCGATCAGATCTCTATTTTTTGGTTGGAGTAGTGAGCCGTTACATGGAGTCACCAAAGGAGTCTCTTTATCGTGCCATTAAGCACATACTGAGATACATATGGGGCACTATTTCTTATGGGATACACTTTGACCGAGGAAGAGACTTGGCTCTACAAGATGTCAGTGATAGTAGCCATAACATCGACCCAAATGATGGTCGAAGCACTACGGGTTATGTGTTCCATCTTGGAAATACATCGGTCACTTGGTGTTTGCAAAAGCAAATGACCGTTTCACTTTCCTCATGTGAGGCAGAATTCATGGCAGCCACCGCAGCGGCGTGCCAAGCTTTATGGTCATGAGGGCTTATTAGCGAGATCATGATGACATAAAACAAATTGTTGTTTTGTTAGTAGATGCAAGTCCTCGATTGCCTTGATGAAGAACTCCGTGTTTCATGGTTGAAGCAAACAAATACACACTCGACATTACTTTATGGGAGAGTGTGTAAAGAAATTTGACCATGTAACTGGTGTGGTGCAATGGTTGACATCCTTACCAAAGTGCTATCGAAGTTGGAGTTCAAGGAAATTTCAGAGCTCATCGGAGTAAAGAACCTACCCAGTTTGATGTCAACAATTTGGGGTGAATGTTAGCGCCAATTGAAGTTAGCCGGCCCAAAGTGGGTGTAGTTAGGGTTAATTAGATATATTGTTAGCCAAGTCGGGTTAGCATTATAAATATACGTTACCGAGTTAAGGTTTCTAATGTGAGTTATTGCAATTCAGTTTTGATTTTGTGGGTTATAATTAATATGGGTTCTCCAGATATCATTTGTGTTCTTGGACTTGTAGATAAGTTTTTGTTTTTTATCCATTAGAAAAGACTAGATATTCAGATACATGTAAATCGCTAAAGCTTACTTTCCAAAAGAAAAGGCCATAAACAATATAGAGTAAAGTGTTATAAATCTATGTGGTTTGGTTATTTAAGCTACTTTCATCTAAAAAGTATTTTTTTTGTTTTTTCGTTCGTAACTTTTCAAAATTTAGCCATTTTCATTCAATTAACTAAATCCGTCTACATTTTAATGTTAACTCATGGGTAGTTTGGTATTTTCAAAAATCCTTCTTAAATGCTATAGAGAGTAGAAAACAATGTTTTTATTTTGTAAATCTATTTAACTATAAAAATTAATTAATTAATTAATTATACGTTGTAACATCCACCCTCTCATACCACAAAAAATGGGAGTATGTGTGTATATATAAAAATTAATTGCAAGTTTTAGTGTCATTTGACTAAGAAAAAAAAGTTAATAATATATCATAACATCTAGCTTCTCATACCATCAATATTGTCCGTTTGTACACGAGGAACTCACAGATTTGTTTTTGGTTGCTCAGGTGAAAACTTCCCAGGGTCACCCATCTCTAGAGTACTTTCACCTAAGCACACTTAACTGTGTAGTTCTCTATACTTTGTTGAGTTGGTTTGTGCACTCCAATTAAATATCGGCCTACTATCCGTCCACCCAGGTTCGATTCCTAGGGCTGGTGTGTTTTTTCTTTTATTTTTTTTCCTTTTTCATACGTTTTAACGTTTTGATTTACTATATAATGCGTGTCCGTCGCGCAGCACGGGTTTTAATTGCTAGTTATTATGAATCGGTAATATAGAAAACTTTTTTATTGTATTTCACATTTATTTAAATAAATACAAACACACACACACACATACATGGAATTAGAGGTGCACAAATCGGTTTTTTAACCCAAACCGGTTCAAACCGACCCGAACCGGTTTGGTCAACGAAAAGTCAAAACCGGTTTGGACCCAAACCGGTTCGGGTTAAACCGGTTTCAGTGAGGGAAATATGTAAACCGGTCAAACCGGTTCGGGTAGGTTTTAAACCGGTTTGCCCCTTAAACCGGTTTAAACCGGTTTTTATTAAAAAAAAAATCAAATAAATTTTATGTTTTTAATATAAAATCCAAAATAAAATATAACAAAATTAAAACATAAAGTTCAACGTTTATTAATATTTGGATAGTTCGGAAATTAAAAAACATAACAAGATAAAATTGTAAAACATTACAAAAAGTATAACAAATATAAAACATTAAGTTCAACGTTTTATTTTTTGGAATATTGATTGATTATTCTTGTGCGTTGTCTTCGGAACTAGAGCTTCGTAGCCTTGCATCTTCGGCTAGTTCTTCATCCGTGACTGGTTCGGATATTCCAAGATCAACCTCGTTGTTGTGTATGACTTCTTCGGCTTGAATTTCATCTTCGAGAGAAGTTTGGTCTTGTATCCTATCCATCGCATCCAAATGGTCCTTCAAACAAATGCAGATTTCCATCGCTAGGGGTGTGAGTCTAGTCCTTCGTATCGATAATACCCTGCCACTAAAAGAAAACGCAGATTCCGAAGCTACCGTGGAAGCTTGGACGGTTAGTACATCACGGGCCATGGCGGAAAGAATCGGAAACGAAGCTTCGTTTTGTTTCCACCATGCCAAAATATCAAACTCCTCAAAAACGGTAGGAGGCATAAACGCTAAAAAGTTTGTGCCAACATACCTTCCGAGTTCGCTACTTGGGGTGGTACCTCGAGCACGTTTACTAAATTCATTTAACATTTCGTTATATAAATTCAAGTTAACATCTCTCGAGTTACCACTTGATGATGTACCCATTGTATCATGTGGAGTCGGAGTTGTACCATATTTATGTAAATAAATATCAAATAAATCTTGTAAACATTTGTTAAAATATGTTTTTGTGCCTTGTGCAAAATGGATGTCTTCGCTATCCAAATTCAAAGCGTAAGTAATTCTATCAATCAAGGTTTCAACCCCGTAAACATTTATGGTAGGGTTTAACGCGGCGGCGCAAGTTATAACGGGAGGGATTTCTTTAAAATATTTCACTAATTTTTCTTTCATCGGTTCTATCATTTTTGTAAAAAGATCGCTTTTATTTTCAAGCTCAGACAACTTGTTAGCCATTAAATATATTTTTTTTAGTGTTAATGGACTTGTGGGATAATAAACACCGGATAAAAAAGTTGTGGCGGTTTTGAAAACTTCAAGCAATTCGGTTACGTCTTTTAAAATGTTCCAATTTGTAGACGGAAAGTTTTGAATTTTACGACGAGGTTTTGAGGAAAGCATATCATGAAATATTTCTAAAGTTTCTCTTTGTCGTAAAGCGCTATAAAACATAATATAAGTCGAGTTCCATCTTGTCTCGACGTCCCAATTCGGGCCTAAGCAATGATTATTCGTATCACGACAAAATTTAATATAATCATGGTATCTTTTTCTGTTACTAAAAATATCTTTAAGCATTTGTCGAAAACTATATGTTAAGTTTGAAACCTCTTCAATTGCAAGCCCGGCTTGCACCGCCAAGTTAATGATGTGTGCGACACATATACTATGGAAAAAAACGCCGTTGCAAACGGGTTTATATTTAATTTTTAGTTTTTGAACCGCATTTGTATTATTAGATGCATTATCAAAAGACATTGAAAAAAGTTTATTTTGTAATTTAAATTCGTTAATAACACCATCCAATATATAAAATAAATTTTCGCCGGTGTGTGGATATTCAAACAAGTCAAAAGCGATTGTACGCTTCATCATTTGCCACGTATTGGGATCAACCCAATGCGCGGTAACGCAAAGGTACGAATCGGGTATACCATGTGGAGCCGACCAAACATCGGTGGTTAAGTTTACACCGGTTTGCAAATTTTCAAAACCTAAAATTAATTCTTTTTTTGCTTTTTTCCACATTTTTATACAATCTCGTCTAAGGGTTGTGCGACTTACTTGGTGATAACGAGGTTGGAGTGTCTCTTGAATCATCTTTGTCAAGCGCGGATTGTCAAAGTGGTTGAACGGCAATCCTTCTTGAATCACTAACCTCGCCATTCGATCTCGAACAATATTTGGATCAAAGTTCCAAATTCCTCCTTCGCTTGTCATCGAGGCTTGACCTTCACTTGGAATTCCCTTCAATGACGGGCAAGATTTTTCCATATGCGTTTTCAAAGTAGTGTTTGAATCTTTCCCCAAAAACGCACCACACAACTTGCAACGAGCACGTTCCTTTCCGTTTGACAACAAACATAAATCGTAATTGCACCAGATTGCCGGATTTCTCGTTGTTGCTAGAATTTGCACAACGGTAACTTCGTTTGAGGAACCACTAACACCAAAACTTTCCATGTTTTTTTTTGAGTTTAGAGAGAGTTTAGAGAGCGTTTTTGAGCGGTTAAAGAGCGGTTTTAGAGATTAGAGAGTGTAAAGAGAAGTGTGATCAACCCTAAACACCCCCCACCTATTTATAGTGTTTTATGGGTCCAAAAAACTCCAAAAAAACGGCCAAAATCGACCCCAACGGCCATATAGCCGTTGGCCAACGGCTAGAACTCGCCCAACGGTTCAAACCGGTTTGAAAACCGGTTTCCTAACCCGGTTTAGCCAAAACCGGTCCCAACCCGATTTTTTTTCAGAAATCCTCAAACCGGTTTGAAACCGGCGGTTTTTGGGCAACCCGAACCGGTTTGGTCCAAACCGGTTTAACCCAAACCGGTTTGCCGGTTTGAACCGGGTTAAAAAAAAAAACCGGTTTTTTTGTGCACCACTACATGGAATGGATCATTTGAAAACTTCTACATATTTTGAGAACCTGTGAAAAAAAAACACACACACACACACATACATAGGGGAGGATTCCAGAGAAAACCACATAGTTGGGCGAAAACCGAGAAAACAACAAAAAAACTCATTTTTAACCAATAATATAATAATATTTATTTTTTATTTTATTAATATATATTTTTTTTTATAAGAGTATCAATGTAATATTACACACTAGGTTAAAACTCATGTATTACATGAGTTGAATAAATACAAGTTTTAAATTCTAAAATTAGTTTTTAGAATTATAGAAATCAAAAACGAAGTGTAAATTGTAAAACTACTTTTTTATACAATCAGTTTTTATAAAGATTTATAAATTCTAAAAATGTTTTATAAAAAAATAAAGAAGTGTTCAAATTAAAACAATGTTTTTATGAAAAAACCTGTTTTTCTTAATCAAAAACGTTTTATAAATATAATTATAGAAATCATTATTATTTAATAGGAGAGAAAGCCGGGAAACAAAAATTATAAAAAAAATTAAACAAAATTGTGTAATTAATAGGAGAGAGAGACGGGAAAAAATGTTGAGAATACATGTGTGAATGACAAGTGTCCTCCTAAAAGCTTTATTTATTATATAGTATAGATTTTTACCAAAAAATCATTTAAATATTGGCATTTAATATTGGCTTACTTATACGTAACCCATAGTGTTACATATACGTAAACATAAAACAAAAAAAATTGCAGTTACGTATACATAACCCATAGTATTACACATTGTTTTAGCGGTTTTCTTAGTTGTCGCCTAACTTGTGGTTTTCCCTTGAATTTATATATGTGAATTTACATATATTATTAGAATAGAAAATAAAAATAAATTTATATATGTGAATTTACATGTAATCATATATTAAAAAAAACCTACACATGTGTAAGTTTATCACTTACACATATGTATAAAGTTTTTTAAGAATAATTTAGAGAGAACAGATGAATTAATTGGAGAGATAAATCAATTTTTATGTTATACTTTAATAATAAAGGCAGTGAAATAAAAAAAAATGGTTTTAATTAGTTTTTTGACGAGTTCTTGCAAGTTATATATTTACGAGTTCTCAAAAGATTCTAACCCATTACTTATAAATTATAATCATGTAATTACATTGCCTTGTTTTATAATTATATTTATAGAATAATGGTTGAGATCATTATCATCGTAGTCAACTAATCATGTTCAGTTTATCCTTTCTATTTTATAAAGTAATCATGATTTTAAAAAAATAACATCGAATCAAGTAGTTCGACCGGTTAAACATGGAAATTGTTAATAGTTACCACCACAAGACCACCAGTGCAATAGCAAGCATATAGATTGGACTCAACTCCAATTAAACGATTTGAAGTCAACAAGATAAAATCGATAAAAACCAGTTAAGACAGGGGCGATCATGTTGTGCAATCCGGTGTTCATAACATGTCAGGGTCAGTGTTGTCGGTTGAACCAGAAAACCGGTAAAGCTACCCATCTGGCTTTTAGAGTGTAACTCATATAAGTTTGTGTACAACTTAACACAAACAAAGAGTAATAACATTAAGGGTATGTGTAGAGGGCTCACATCTACCGATTGTGTTTAGTGATAACCTTACTAGTGACGTTATAGTGACATGATAGAGCGTGATTCATATTTTAGTGATTCGAGTGCACATATTGCATAACATGTATATATATAGTTCTTTATTTTGGGAGTAAACTGCAATTTGTACCTCTGTGTTTTATACCTGCTGATACTTTGCAACCCTGTTTTAAAAGAAGTGCAATTTGCACCCCTGTGGTTTGGTTTCTCTCTCTCTCTCTCTTTGCACCCTTGCCGTTATCTTTTCTGTTGAAAAGACAATTATGCCCCTGACCTCATCCCATATTTACCTTCTTCTTCAAAAAGATGTTCAAAAAAATTGCAGGAACATCTCCGAGGGAAAAGTATACGTCCGAATTTGATTAAAAGCCTAAGCTGTGAGCTGCGTAGGCACCACCATTTCAAACTCGCTGCAAAACCCTATATGGTTAATTTTTGAAACTTTTCATTAAATTAACAATCTGCTGGTGATCAAAGTAACTGTTATTGAAGGAATTGCATCATGAAATTGAAATAGCTTGAACGCACATAAAACCTAAGTGCCTCGAAGACGTATTTAGAGAATTCGATTAATTAGGAGAAACAAATTGGATGTATATAGTAGGAAGTGAGTTGATTTACTGGAGAGGTGTGGAAATTAGGATGATGAACAGATGACGGAAGAGATGGAAGCAGCGGCTGCTATGGCATTGGAGTTGGAGTCTTGACAGGGGCGTTGGCGGCGGCGTGGGCGTTGGCGGCGGCGTGGGCGTTGGCGGCGGCGTTGGCGTTGTAGTTTCTCTTTCCTGTCGGTTAAGACGACGACGGCGTTGTAGTCTCGACGGGGGGCGGACGACGTTGGTGTCTTGACTGGGGCGGCGGCAGACGGGAACGACGAGGCGAGGGGTGCAAAGTGAGAAAGAAATGAAACCACAATGGTGCATATTAACTTATGTTATGGGTTTTGGGTGAAAAGTCTTTTATACCCCTAATGGTGTTAAAAGATTAACGGTGATTGTAACGGTAGGGACGCAAAAAGAAAAAGAAAATTTAGCAAGGGGTGCAAATTACACTACTTTTAAAACATGGTTATAAAGTGTCAGCGGTAATAAATCACAGCGATGGAAATTGCACTTTACTCTTATTTTGGTTCCAAAATTCTGCTGGCCCACTGCCCACTTGGGTTTAATCATGTGAAGCGGAGTAGAGTATGCGAGTTGATTCGGTTGAAGATGCGGGTCACTTTTTTGTGCCTTTTGTTTAAAGTGGCACTTTCTTTGCTTAGTCACCGGGGATACAAGAACCACCCGAATTACGTGGCGCGCAGCTCCCGTAATTGCAACAAATGACACAAAACAGCATATTCTTCGAATTATCCCCTTTTCAAAAAGCTACAATTATTTATAATGCATTAAACTTGTTCATCATACATCAACAATTGAATCTTAAATTGTTTTGATTGTAAAAGTTTGACTTTATAACATATTATTAATTGGTTTATATTATCTTTTAATATAAACATAAATATATATCATGTATCGTTTCTTTCAATGAAAATGATATAAAAACACGAAGTAGGTTTAACGTATAGGAAACGACAAATTTAAAGAAGAAATGTAGGAATAACTCATATGAATGATTATGTATCGTTCGGATAAGACGTGCCTAACAACAAAGGAACCAATAATAGTGCGGACTAAAGACAAAATAATATTCCGGGCGAAACTGATTAGAGGGGTGAGAAAAGAAATCCGACGAATTAAAAATATATTGGTTCATTGTGGTTTCTATAATCGAGTTTTAAGATTCGATTATGGTTACATGTTTTTTTAAAACTCAAAATTTATATTGCTACTTTTCACAAATAATATATTATATTTCTAACAAAGTTTTGTTATAGCTTTTATAGATGGTATATCAATTTGGTCGTCTTAGGTACCATGCTACGTTGTAATATCCATATTATTTTAAACTCTTAATATTATTTATATTGAATATTGTAGAAGAATTTAAAAAAAATATATAAATGGTAACAAAATACTTAACAGTTAATATTCACAACCAGTATCTACAAATCAAAAGTGGGATGCAAGCTATGAACAAAACATGATCGAAGAAAAAGTATGTAAACACGTATAACAATTTAAACAATCAACGTCTCATTTAATCTATTTTGATGTTCTTTATCTGTCAGTAATGACTTTTGGTGTTTTACATGAATGTATCATGTGGGCACTATATACACCAGTGGCGGAGCTTGAAAATCTAAGAAGCGGGGGCCGAAAAAAATAAGCAGGGGCCGGCTCTATACGTAAAAAAAAATTCGGACAAAAACGGAAAAATTAACACTACTAACGGAAAAAACGGCAGGGGCCGGGGCTCTCCCTAGCCCCTTCATAGCTTCGCCCCTGGTATACACGTTATCTAACTTACATGAATACATATAGAATTTCATCGGTCTTAAACACAAGTGCCACCCACCACTTCTCCCTCCAAACTTTGATTGAATGTCAAAACTTATCTTAAACTTTGTATAATGTCAGTTTAACCCTCTCAAGATACTAAAGTTTCGAGTTTATCTCTGTAGTATGTATATAATCAGATTTTTCCTTAAAAACTGTCTCGTTTTTTTTACGTTGCGGTATAAATAAATAAAAAAACAGAGTCGTATTCAAGATAGCGTATTTTTTAGGTATCATGGGTTATATCGACTGAAGGTGACGCGCCGGTACCATGAAAAATGAGACCGACACTGACAAAAAAACACCGATACTATTATCTAACTGTCTTTTATCTATGTTTCGATCTCCACAGCCGACTCGCTGTAACTTCATACATTTCTTTTATGTATTTAACTACCATTTTTTTGCTTAGCTAAATTAATATGTCACCACGTCAACTGTTTAAGGTAGGACAAAATATATTTAACCACGTTTTCTTTTTGTGCTTAATCACGTTAATATCACCGTTTCAACCGTTTAAAGTCCGATTCCCGTAGCAGAGCGCGGACATAACTTTTAGTTTATACTTCAAAATCAAATAAAAAAATATTAAAAAAGGACATGGCAAGTGACATGGCCATGTGCTTCAAACATAATAAGATATGCATTTGGTCCATTTTGATCCACCAACTCTAAAGGTGGCATATAACTCTTTCCATAGCAGTTGTGTTAAGCCTTTCATTATGGGTTGTGCTGGGGACACTACTGGGTTTTTATTTTACACCTGACCTAGCCGTCACATATAGGTCTACAAGTGACGGTTGTGACCCAAACCATCACGTATTGGCCTAAATATGACGGTATGTCTCTCGTGAGTCCGGAATAAAAAGGACACTGGTGATACGAGGTTGATACGAGGTTGTGCTGTATGTAAAAAGAAAACCCTACCCGTCACGTATAGGCCAATACGTGACGGTTCAGTACGAGGTTGTTTTGACAGAAAGTTAACGTTGACAGTGTTGTCGGGCACCTAACCTAACCGTCACGGTTGGACCTATACGTGACGGTTAGGTATGCAGATTCACCCTATATTAACACAACTCTCACCACTCACTCTCATCACACTAAACCCACCATCCTACACAAACCCGACACTACTATCTTCATCATAATTAAAAAGAACAGAAAGTATAGACGAAAGTGCGTGTTTGAGTTCTTGGTTGTGGTTATTTGCTGTTGGGACTCCGCTGTTTTATTTTGTTTCATGCCTGACACCGATATCGAGTTCGGGAGATCCTTATCAGAAGTCAAAGCTTCCAGATTTGTATGAAGAGCCAACCTTCGAAGATCTGAACCAGGTTTAACAAGTCTTTATTTTATTAAGGGTTCTACTGGGACGGGTAAACTTACGGGTGTGCAAGTCTTTATTTTACATCGGGTATCTAACCGACCATTACGTTTTCAGGAGTATTTCGTATTCGGGAGTCACCCTTTGTGGAGGGGGGGGGAACCCAACCCATTGAATACTTACGGTCAAGAGTCGTCTCAGCAGCAACCATTACCGAATTACATTCAAGAGCCGTACATGTCACTATTTGGACCGACGGATTACGGTCAAGGGTCGTACCGGCCACAACCAGAACCGGATTATGGAAATCTCTCATACCGGTCACAACCAGAACGAGATTACGTACATCTCTCGTGCCGGTCACAACTAGAACCGGATTACGTACATCTCTAATGCCGGTCCCAACCAGAACCGGATTACGTACATCTCTCATGCCGGTCACAACCAGAACCAGATTACGTACATCTCTCCTGCCGATCTCAACCAGAACCGGATTACATACATCTCTCGTACCGGTCACAACCAGAACCGGATTACGGACATCTCTCGTACCGGTCACAACCAGAACCGGATTACGGACATCTCTCGTACCGGTCACAACCAGAACCGGATTATGAACATCTCTCGTACCGGTCACATCCAGAACCTACACACGTGTCGGATAGTTTCCATAGGAATGACACAGATGACAGTGACTCTTCCATTCATTTGAAAGGAAACGATGGGGATGCGGAGAATGCATTGGACGATGATCGCATACGCAAGGCGATAGTTTCATATAAAACAGACAAAGTATGACAACAACTCTTTCGTTCGTTTAAATTGTTTATTTATTTGTTTTATGTACTACGTTTTAAGTCTGACCTTGTAACTCTTTCAATATTTTAATTCTCGTGAGGATTTGGTGGATTGGGCTAAGAAGAGAGGATGCGAGCATGGGTGCGTCATTGTGGTCAGTCGGTCAAGGAAAAAAGATGTGGAACTCGGATGCAATCATGGTGGGGAACCTAAATGCAGGGGCACAGTCGGGCGTACTAGGAGCATAAAAAAATCATGTCCCTTTAAGCTCGTTGGGAGGTACTTCGGAAAGAGTAATAGTTGGAGGTTGGACGTGACAGACGAGACACACAACCACGATCCTACTGTCTTTGAGGAGGGCCATGCGCAACTTAGGAAGATGTCCGCCAGGGAAATTGATCTGGTTGATAGGTTACACCGGTAGCACGTGCGAGCACGTCACATTCTTGCAGCCGTACGGGAAGAGTTTCCCGGTAGCAGATGTGTTGTTCAGGACATATACAATGCCACAGCGAAGATTAGGGCGGAAAGTAAAATAGGCCTGACACCAATGTAGGAACTTAAAAACTTACTGCAATATGAAGAGTTCGTGTATCACACCCGGGAGAATCCCTCCACTAATGTCGTGGAAGATGTTTTCTTTTGTCATCCTACCTCCTATAAAATGTGGCACGCCTTCCAGCACTTGATGTTGGTAGACACATCGTACAAAACCAACATGTACGACATTCCTTTTGTTCAGTTTATTGGTGTGTCGTCGACATCGAAGTCGTTTTGTATTGCGCACACATTTATATCGAGGGAACGACATGACAACTTCACATGGGTCCTTGAGCGGATCAAAGATATGCTCGGTGGTTGTGTGGAACCAAACGTCATTGTCACAGATAGGGACCTAACCCTGATGAGTTCGTGTTACATAGTCTTCCCGGGTGCTACTAAAAACCTATGTAGGTGGCACATCATGGAGAATATCACTAGAAGGCGGAAAGGCCTCAAAGTCAACATTTGGAAAGATTTTTCATACTGGTGGAAGGTTCTGTATGAGTCTCCCACGGACGCGTTGTACGATTATAATTACAGGAAGATGGCAGAAAAATTAAATGAAGACGGTAAACAGGGTAAGATTTTCATACTTAATGTTTCGATAAAATCCATTTTTTCATTTCATAATTTTTTTTCTTTGTTTAAGAGGTCTGGGAATATATTTGTAATAGTTTGTTGGGTCCGTACAAACAAAATTTTGTTTCTTGTTGGATGTACGACCGCCTCAACTTTGGTGAACATACAACTAATAGAGTCGAGGGCCAACACGCCAACTTTAAGAGTTACCTTACAGGATCAACAATACGTTGCACACACTTGTCGGATGTTTCGATAAAGTTGTACGTGGCAAGGAGATTGAAATCTCCAAAACTATCGAGGAGTCCCGCATTAAGATATTAAAGGTCCATCGACTGCAAGTGTTTTCCGGATTACATTATAAGGTGTATATTAGGTTTCTTGAACTTCTTGAAAAAGAGATGGTGATAATGGAAAGGATGCTGGATACAGGAGGTACGTGTGGACACCAGTTGTCCACGTCCATGGGCTTGCCATGTGATTGTCGTTTGGAGGAACACATCAACCAAGGTTATCTATACTTGAAAAACTTTTTTTTACCGTTGTCATATGATTGTCTATTGTTCACTAACTATTTTAATCCAGTCACACTTATTCCACCCGAAGCGGTAGACGCACACTGGAGTAAGCTTGATTTCAAGCTAGCGTACGCCCATGCGCCAGAACCCGACTATGAAAAGAAGTTTTACGACATGAAACAAAAGGTTATGTCGTCGCCCAACCCCCACGTAAAAAAATGTTTGTTTAAGAAAATGTATGAAAGTGTGTTTACAGGCAAAACAAAAAAGAAAGAGCCTGAGGTATGCCAGGACCCTCGTGGTCGTCCAAATCTTAAGCAGAAAAAAGAAAAGCGGACTCCAAGACGTCACAGAAAACTACGCCTGACACCGTGAGACACAGCTCGTATACTTCATTAGAACAAACTATGCCTGAACCGGCGAGGCACAACTCCTATACCCCCAGTCACAGTTTAAGACGCCCAACAACAGTCCTACCCACACTATCACTATCTTCTAAACAACATACACGCAAATGATCATCATCACCCGAAAACCCTAATCCTCGTATCCTAGTTACATTTTCATCAATGAAAACACTTTCCAACTATGAACATCCTCGAACAAATCTTACCGGAGCCACCTTTTGCCGGTGAAAACCACACCGGCATATCTTCTTGTGATCCGTACTTGAAATCCATACCCTTACAATTATTTATCAACGCTTATTTATCAACGTTTTCTTTCGGTGACATTCATGGTTGGTTTCGTTGTTAAGTCTCTAAAATTTCCCATGGAAACTCCATTCTATCTGAGCACATCCTTTTTATTTTAAAATTTATTGACTTTATTGTATTCAAATATCAAGGAAACATGGTGTTTGACATTTTAGTGTTTGACCAGTCTACCTGTGAAAGACGATATCCCGATTCTTAAAATCATGGATAACAATAAATTTGTTCTATTATTTTACAGCTTTTTATATTTGTAACACTAATAATGGAGCATCGACGTCCCTTAAATCCTCACGCACAACTGTTTAAGTCCATTAGCATGATGGAAGTTGGATGGGAAAAACGGTTGTGCGTGAGGATTTAATGGACGTCGATGCTCCATTATTAGTGTTACAAATATAAAAAGCTGTAAAATAATAGAACAAATTTATTGTTATTCATCATTTTAAGAAAATTGGGATATCGTCTTTCACATGTAGTCTGGTCAAACACTAAAATGTGAAACATCATTTTCCATGATGTTTGAATACAATAAAATCAATAATTTTTAAAATAAAAAATATGTGCTCAGATATGATGGAGTTTCCATGGGAAATTTTAGAGACTTAACAAAGAAACCAACCGTGAATGTGACCGAAAGAAAATGTTGATAAATAAGCGTTGATAGATAATTGTAAGGGTATGGATTTCAAGTACATATTAGAAGAAGATATGCCGGTGTGGTTTTCACCGGCAAGAGGTGGCTCTGGTAAGATTTGTTCGAGGATGTTCAAAGTTGGAAAGTGTTTTCATTGATGAAATTGTAACTAGGATACGAAGATTAGGGTTTTCGGGTGATGATGATCATTTGCGTGTATGTTGTTTAGAAGATAGTGATAGTATGGGTAGGGCGGTGGTCCTCGTCTCTGGTGGTAGCGATGGTGTATGAGAGAGACGGTGGTTACGGTGGTGTGTGAGAAAGGTGAAGGTTCTCTGGTTAGTGAAGTCTATATGTAACGGATACACAAAGCAACCGTCACGTATGGACATATCCGTGACCGCTATCCCTTTATTGGGATTTACATAATGGTCACGTGTGGGCCTAACCGTGACCGTTGACCTTTATTGTTATTCACATTTTCCAAAGATGTCTGTCACCCAAATAAACAACCGTCACGTGTGGACCTACCCGTTACTGCTAGCCCTTTATTGGGATTCCCATAACGATCATGTATAGGCCTAACCGTGACCATTGACCTTTATTGGATTCACATTCGCCAGAGATGTCTGTCACCCAAATAAACAACCGTCACGTTTGGGCCTTGCGGTGACGTATATTGGGCCAAATGTCACGTTTGGGCCAAACCATCACCTTTATTACTTTTATTATTATTATTATTATTACGTGCCTTTTACAGGCTAACCGTCACGTATATCCATGATTTTTACATGACAGTTAGGCCTCGCGGTGTATATCTGGCCAAATATCACGTTTGGGCCAAACCATCACCTTTATTATTATTATTATTATTAGGTGCCGTTTATAGGCTAACCGTCACGTATATCCGCGAATTTTACGTGACAGTTAGACCTAACCGTCACCGTTCATGGCTCGCCTTTTGAATTTTAGCTCACCATTCGACCTATCCGTGACCTTTCGATGTGTACGGCTCGGGTTTCATTACAGTTTATGTGCAACCACATACACATATTGATCACAAATCGTCTTCAAATACGTTCGTATACATACATATACTCATATTACATACATGCATGCATGCATACATACATACATCCACACATACATACATGCATGCATGCATGTATGGATTGATGGATGCACACATGTATGTATGTATGTATGGATGTATGTATGCATGCATGCATGTATCTATGTAATATGACTATATGTATGTATATACGAATGTATTTGAAGACGATTTGTGATCAACATAATTATGTAGGTGCACATAAACGATAATGTATGTATGGATGGATGGATGTATGTAGGTATGCATGCATGCATGTATGGATTGATGGATGTATGAATGCATGTATGTATGTATGTATGTATGCATGCATGTATGTATGTATGCATGCATGCATGGATTGATGGATGTATATATGCGTGAATGTATGTATATATGTATGTATGCATGCACGGATTGATGGATGTATGTATGCATGCATGGATTGATGGATGGATGTATGCATGTATGTATGTATGCATGCATGTATGGATTGATGGATGTATGTATGCATGTATGTATGTATGTATGGATTGATGGATGTATGTATGTATGCATGTATGTATGTATGTAATATGACTATATGTATGTATATACGAACGCATTTGAAGACGACAATATAATTATGTATGCATGCATGTATGGATTGATGGATGGATGTATATGTGACATTTCAGGTTTTTATACACACTTTTATAATGTATATCACGTAAACAATTTCTATTCAGTGAAATACAAGTGTATTTATTTAATTTTGTATGTAATGTACAAAGTATGTATTTTTAATTTATGGATTTAAAATAATTAAAATTTTATAAGTTTTAAACTTATATAAAATTTTATGTAAAAAAAAACTAAATTTGAAAGGTTTATATATAAATAAATAAAATAATCTATTTAAATAAAATAATTAACTTTTATAAAAATAAGTTTATAAAACCATTTAAACATAATTTAAATTAAGAGGAAATTTAATTAATTTATTTTATTAAAGTCAAGGGATCTGTTTTGAAAATTATTAAACTAAAAGGTTTTAAAATAAAAATAAGTTAAGGGACTATTCGTGAACAGACTAAACCACAAGGGCTTATTGGTATAAATCTCAGGGACCATTTTAATTCAGAAACAAACTCCAGGGGCCATATTTGCCAAATCCCGATTCGTATTTCCGATCATCTCTTCCATTGTCCGACGGTCCAAGTTCTTTTCCGGCAAACCCCGACACGCTTGTTCCCTGCCCCTCGACAGCCAAAAAAGGGCTCTCTGAGCTCGTCGTCTCCACGCGGACCTAAGCCCCCGACCAATCCGTCTTTTTAGCGTACAAAGAGTCCGCTCACATTTATGATCGAAAGTCAACGCCGCGAGTTGGCCTCGTCAATAGACCTCAACGTCTGCAAGACGGCTCGATAGCTTCGGCTTGTCCAGACGAGTGTCTAGGCATACTCAATTGCATGTTTCACTGTCGGGATCAAGTTCGAGTATAAATAGCCATTACCGGACCTTCTCGAGCTCGTCCCCCCTTCAACACTCACTCTCACTCTCACTTCAAATTGAAACTGTCATTGTTTTCATCTCTTCTGAGCGAAGCTGTGACCAGATTTTTAGAGCCCAATTCATCCCGAGTCGTAATTTCCCATTCTTGATATTTTCGGGACTAACGGTCCAATCATCTTGACCCTTCGCGACCAGGTAAGAACCTCTAATGCATTCCTTTGCTTTCGGTTATCGACTGGCTAACTGTTCCGAGCATCATCTCGGCCTCAGGCCTTCGATTACCGAAGTGCTCTCGGACGTTGGTTTGCCGGTTGCCGAGAACCCAGTGACCAAAAGCTTGAGGGGTTATATATTAAACGCCCCACACATAACCAGCGATGGGCGATAGCCCGACTGGTTATGCGTGTGCGTGTTGTGTCCGAGGTCCCAGGTTCGATCCTTGTTGGCCTCCGGCCCAACCGTTTCTTCATATTTTTTTTTTCTTTCTTTTCTTTTACACACTAAAAAAAATTATTACGGACCCGTTAACTCGTTCGTTTATTTCTAAACCATTAAACGACTTTTTACACGTATTTAACCCATCAAATTTTATAAAATAATAAACCCAATATTTTTATAAACTTGTTTAAATTGTTTTTACTCACGAAAAAAAAATATATATATATATATATAATAAACAAATAATAATTTTTATAAATACAATAAACACAATAGCTACTTATTTAAAAATATAATATTTTAACAAGATTAAAATACATTTTTTAGATGCTAAGTTTTACTAAAATCGTTATCATTCTACTACAATATTTTATAAAAAATTTCAAGGAACGTTTTTATTTATAAACCCATACACGTTTAAACACGAATACACATACACAAACATACATTAATACATATTTATCTACATAGGGTTTCAACGTGCTTAAACACTAATATCCTTATCACCTACACGCGTGGATTAAAACACCGCTAGCAAGGTGAGTTACATAGCCCCTCTTTTACATTTTTATATGCTTTGAGGTGAAACATTATTACATATACAATTCATGCTACTCAAACAATTGTTTACACGCGTTATACATGTGGATTATATGCTTGTTCATTGTGATTATCTTGGGTGTACATTCATTAACTGTAAAAAAAAAGAAAGAGCCAATGGTAATATTGATAGATCTATTGTGCCTGACCAGCCCACCCGGGTAGGGTGTTTATACTCGGGTATAACTGCGTGTTATATTCAAACATATCGGATATAGTGGGTAACTATATTCAATCATACCGGGCATAGCTGTTGTGCTATGTTCAATCGCGTCAATCAAGGTTTGAATTGTACTTAGATAAACATGAAGGATTCAACCATATATGCTATGTTTAACAAGTTAAACAATGAGTTTGCAAAACATATTTATCAACTATTTATCGAGTCCACAAAACCTATGTACTCACCAACTTTATAGTTGACACTTGATTTAACTAATGTTTCAGGTTTGGATATGTGATTGCTTGCTGAAGATTCTTCCACTTAAGAACTTATGGACCTAGTTAATTAAATCAATGTTTTGAAATAGACTAGGTTATTTGACTCATATTGTACTTGAATATTTGTTCTTTTAATTAAATTAATGAATTATGCAACGTTGTAGTTATCATGTGCTTTTGAACAATCACCCATTTTCCGCCTCGATGATTTTCGCCATCGGTCGGGGTGTGACAGATTGGTATCAGAGCCATGGTTATAGGGAATTAGGTTATTAGACACAATGACTTAGACTATAACCCTAGGACTCCCTCTTACGTGTTACGTGCTAAATGTTTATTTGCTATGTGAATTATTTGTAGTTAGGTATTATTTGAATTTCCCCAAGTTTAGTGCATGAGACTTATACACATACATACAAGGCTTTAAACACACAATACATACTTTACATACACATTTGACAAACAAACATATGCAAACAAATACACTACACATCCTTATCCATACTCTTTCCTCATCCATACTATTTGCAACATTCCTACATATTTAATTATACTCATAGACTCACAAGTCTATTATAAATCAAAAAAAAAAAAATCTCGTCAACGACTTAATTTCTTGAAAATCAGTAAAGGACATGTGCAATCCGGAAGGGTGACACCTGTACATTGGGTTTTCTGTCTAAGAAAGCATTTCGTATAAATCCAAATAAACGGACCCGCATGCTTTCCTGGGAATTCCCGAATGAGTGTTTACCAATAGGCTAAAGCATGTCTCCTTGAAAGTTTTGAGAAATTAGTTAACGTTGATAAGTCATTGTATTCGCAAGAATACAATCCGAACCTAAACTCAAAATTTGGCGACATTATAGCAAGATAGGGAGGACTAGATGAACATGCAAAGCAAATTATTATTACGGGTGCACACGTAATAACGAATTGTAGTGCATGCGAATCCCGACGATTCCTATTGCACGAATACTGACCTATGACATCATATCCTATCAGGAATAGATGGCTTATTTCCCCTATCCTTTTGTGTTATAAAACCTTGAATACATATACATACATTAACACGCGGCATTATGAATCTCGCATTTCCGCTTGCATTATTCCCACTATGGCACATATATATCCATTTTATCTATAATATTATAAACTTTTGTCTTTTCTTGTGGTGTTAGAATGCCTCCTCGACGTGCGGTCAATACAAACTCTAGCACTTCCAATCCGGATCTTGCTACTCTCCTTGCCCAACTGGTAGGACAAATGACCCAAGCCAATAACAACAGTGACGGGTCTCACAACATCCAAGGGAACGATGGTGCAAACCCACCTCAGTGCACGTTTAAGCACTTTAACTCATGCAACCCTACAAAATTCTATGGGACTAAAGGTGCTACCGGCCTTCTACAATGGTTTGAAAGCATGGAAAGCACGTTTTTAAACAGTGATTGTCCCGATAATCTTCGAGTTCGCTATGCCACAAGTGTACTTCAAAAGAGAGCCCTCACCTGGTGTAACGGCGAGAAACGCACTCGTGGAGTTGAGGTTGCTACATCTTTATCATGGGACGACCTGAAGAAAGCCATGACCGATGAATTCTGTCCTCGAAACGAAATGAGGAAGCTTGAGACTGAGTTTTGGGATCTTGCCCAAGACAGGGGGGATAATCTGGCTTACACCACCCGATTTCAAGAGCTGAGCCTATTGGTACCTCATATGATCACTCCCCTTGCTCGGGGAATCGAAAAATACATAGGCGGGCTGCCTATGCAAATTCAGGACGCCGTATTGGGAAGCAATCCTCCCACACTTGAAGCTGCTATCCGTCTATCCGCTATGCTATCCGACAACCACGTCAAAGCCGGAACCTTATCAAGAAAGGGTTCCAAGAAGGTTGTTTCTACTCTCGCGACCGTCAAAGATGAAAGGCCCGAGTCATCTAACCGTAACAAGAAACGAAAGGGCCGAAACTTCGCAGCCGTAACTCCCACCGTACCTGCTATTCAAGTGGCACCTTTGGGTCAAAACCCAAAACCTTATGTGGGTCCAAATCCCCAATGTCAGACCTGCAAATACCACCATCCTGCCAACATTCCATGCCGATTATGTTCAAGCTACGGACGATATGGACACGTGGCCACTACTTTTCGTACCCGTCCTCCCGTCCATCAAGCTGCTCAAGCCAACCGTCTCAACTATCCAGCACCTCTCAATGGTCGGGCATGTTACGAATGTGGAGACCCAAACCATTTCCCTGACCGATGCCCAAAACTTCAGCAACAAGGTGGTCCCCTAGGACGAGCATTTAATATAAACGCTAATGAGGCACAAGCAAACAATGACGTGGTAAATGGTACGTTTCTCGTAAACAATCATTATGCATCCGTTTTATTTGATACCGGTGCCGATAGGAGTTTCGTGTCTCTTACCTTTGAATCTTGACTGGCTAAACAAAGAACGAAACTTGACAATTCTTATTCCGTGGAGATAGCAAACGGGAAATCTATTACTATAAATTCTGTTATCCGCGATTGCAATATCGATCTTAATAATCATGTGTTCTCGGTTGATCTCGTTCCAATGCAATTGGGAAGCTTCGATATTATAATTGGCATGGATTGGTTATCCAAGCACCATGCCGAGGTTATCTGCTATGAAAAGTGCATTCGTATACCTCTCCCTTCGGGCGACACATTAGTTATTTTCGGTGAAAAACCGTGTCGTGGTCTTCAACTCATATCTTGCACATTGGCACAAAAGTACTTGCGAAAAAAGTACGTTGCTTTCTTGGCCCACGTAGTTGACACAAAAGACAAGGGTAAGAAATTGCAAGATATTCCGATCATTCGAGACTTTCCCGAGGTATTCCCGGAGGATTTACCCGGTCTTCCTCCCCCTAGACAAGTAGAGTTCCGTATTGACCTTGTGCCCGGAGCAACTCCCGTGGCAAAAGCTCCTTATCGTCTTGCACCTTCCGAGATGCAAGAGCTCGCAAGTCAATTACAAGAGCTCTCATCCGACCAAGCCATTCACCTTGGGGTGCTCCCGTGCTTTTTGTAAAGAAAAAGGATGGATCGTTTCGAATGTGCATTGATTATCGTGAACTCAACAAGCTTACGATCAAGTACCATTATCCTTTGCCCCGTATCGACGATCTTTTAGACCAACTTCAAGGTTCAACATGTTTTTCCAAGATCGACTTTCGTTCCGGATACCATCAACTTCGTGTTCTCGATAAAGACATTCCGAAGACTGCCTTTCAGACTAGATATGGTCACTACGAGTTCATGGTCATGACTTTTGGTTTGACTAATGCACCTGCGGTTTTCATGGATCTCATGAACCGCGTATGCAAACCTTATTTGGACAAGTTCGTGATCGTTTTCATTGATGACATTCTCATCTATTCTAAAACGAAAGCGAAACATGAACAACATCTTCGTTTGATTTTGGAGCTCTTGAAGAAAGAACGACTAAACGCCAAGTTCTCCAAGTGTGAATTCTGGCTAAAGGAAGTTCAATTTTTGGGACACCTAGTTAACAAAAAGGGAATTCATGTGGACCCGGCAAAGATCGAGGCGGTAAAGAATTGGAGTACTCCTAAGACTCCTACTGAGATTCATTCCTTCCTTGGACTAGCGGGTTACTATCGCCGCTTCATCTCGAATTTCTCCAAGATTGCGGTCCCGCTCACTGCCTTGACTCACAAAGGTAAACCTTACGAGTGGGGACCTAAACAAGAAGAAGCTTTTCAAACTCTCAAGCACAAGCTCTGCAATGCTCCTGTTCTAACTCTTCCTAGCGGTAATGACGACTTTGTCGTTTATTGTGATGCATCCAACTGAGGTCTTGGTTGTGTTCTTATGCAACGTGGCCAAGTAATTGCATACGCATCACGTCAGCTCAAAACCCACGAGAAGAACTATACGACCCATGATCTCGAGCTTGGTGCTGTCGTCTTCGTCTTGAAAATTTGGAGACACTATCTTTATGGCACTAAATGCGTGGTTTTCACCGACCACAAAAGTCTCTAACATATTTTCAATCAAAAAGAGCTTAATATGAGGCAACGAAGATGGGTCGAACTTCTTAACGACTACGACTGCGAAATTCGCTACCACATCGGCAAAGCAAATGTTGTAGTCGACGCCTTGAGTCGTAAAGAACGTATTATGCTTCATAGTGTTCATATTCATAGCGATATCCAAGCCCGCATTCTCCAAGCATAACACACCTCGGTTACCGAGGGAAACATGTATCACGAGATGGCATGTGGTGTAGAACTCTTGTTAGAAACTAAAGCCAACAGCCTGTTGTATTACCTGGATCGTATCTGGGTTCCCGATCACGACGACCTTCGTATGTTTTTGATGAACGAGTCCCACAAGACTCGATATTCGGTACATCATAAGATGTACATGGGTCTTCGTCAACAATACTGGTGGCCCGACATGAAAAAGGATATTGCCCTCTTTGTGGCAAAATGCTTAACTTGTTCTAAAGTAAAGGCTGAACACCAGAAGCCTTCCGAACTTCTCGAACAACCTGAAATTCCCATGTGGAAATGGGAGAACCTTGCTATGGACTTCATCACCAAACTCCCACGCACCTCTAGTGGGCACGATAGTAACTGGGTTATTATTGATTGACTCACAAAGTCTGCTCATTTCTTGCCTATTCGTGAGGACTATCGAGTCGGGAAATTGGCTCGGATCTACATTGATGAGATCGTAAGTCGCCACGGAATTCCATTGAACATCATCTCCGATCGTGATTCGCGTTTTACTTCCCGATTTTGGCAATCATTACAATCTGTGCTTGGTACTCGTTTGGATTTAAGCACGGCTTACCATCCTCAAACCGATGGACAAACCGAGCGAACAATCCAAACTCTCGAGGATATGCTTAGAGCTTGTGTCATCGACTTTGGCGGCAATTGGAATTCTCACCTACCACTGATCGAATTTTCCTACAACAACATCTACCACACAAGTATTAACATGGCACCGTTTGAAGCTCTTTATTAGAACGAAATTGGTGAAGCTCAAATCACCGGTCCCGAGCTTATCCAAGAGACCACCGATAAAATCTCTCTTATTCGTGACAACATTCAAGTAGCGAGGAGTCGCAAAAGAGCTATGCCGATAAACGACGAAAACCCTTGGAATTTCAAGTTGGGGATATGGTTCTTCTAAAGGTATCACCTTGGAAAGGCGTAGTCTGATTTGGAAAGAAAGGAAAACTTACACCTCGATATGTGGGTCCATTCAAGATACTCGAAAGGGTTGGAAAAATGGCCTACAAGCTCGATCTTCCTCCAGAGCTCAGCAACTTTCATCCGACTTTTCACGTATCTAATTTGAAAAAGTGCCTAGCCAACGAAAATCTCCACATCCCTCTTGATGAAGTGCGCATTGACGAGAAAATGCACTTTGTTGAGAAACCCGTGGAAATCATGGACCGTGAAGTCAAGAAACTCAAGCGTAGCCGCATCCCCATTGTCAAGGTCCGTTGGGAGTCTAAACGTGGACCTGAGTTCACTTGGGAACGTGAAGACCAAATGAAGACCAAATACCCGCATCTCTTTTCATAGCCTCCACTAGTTGAATTTCGGGGCGAAATTCCTTTAACATAGGGAGACTGTGACATTTCGGGTTTTTATACACACTCTTATAATATATGTCATGTAAACAATTTCTATTCAGTGAAATACAAGGGTATTTATTTAATTTTGTATGTAATATACAAAGTATGTATTTTTAATTTATGGATTTAAAATAATTAAAATTTTATAAGTTTTAAACTTATATAAAATTTATGTAAAAAAAAATCTAAATTTAAAAGGTTTATATATAAATAAATAAAATAATCTATTTAAATAAAATAATTAACTTTTATAAAAATAAGTTTATAAAACCATTTAAACATAATTTAAATTAAGAAGAAATTTAATTAATTTATTTTATTAAAGTCAAGGGATCTGTTTTGAAAATTATTAAACTAAAAGGTTTTAAAATAAAAATAAGTTAATGGACTATTCGTGGACAGACTAAACCATAAGGGCTTATTGGTATAAATCTCAGGGACATTTTAATTCAGAAGCAAACTCCAGGGGCCATATTTGCCAAATCCCGACTCGTATTTCCGATCATCTCTTCCATTGTCCGGCGGTCCAAGTTCTTTTCAGCCAAACCCCGACACGCTTGTTCCCTGCCCCTCGATAGCCGAAAAAGGGCTCTCTGAGCTCATCGTCTCCACGCGGACCTAAGCCCTCGACCAATTCGTCTTTTTAGCATACAAAGAGTCCGCTCACATTTATGATCGAAAGTCAACGCCGCGAGTTGGCCTCGTCAATAGACCTCAACGTCTGCAAGACGGCTCGATAGCTTCGGCTTGTCCAGACGAGTGTCTAGGCATACTCAATTGCATGTTTCACTGTCGAGATCAAGTTCGAGTATAAATAGCCATTACCGGACCTTCTCGAGCTCGTCCCCCCTTCAACACTCGCTCTCACTTCAAATTGAAACTGTCATTGTTTTCGTCTCTTTTGAGCGAGGCTGTGACCAGATTTTCAGAGCCCAATTCATCCCGAGTCGTAATTTCCCATTCTTGATATTTTCGGGACTAACGGTCCAATCATCTTGACCCTTCGCGACCAGGTAAGAACCTCTAATGCATTCCTTTGCTTTCGGTTATCGACTGGCTAACTGTTCCGAGCATCATCTCGGCCTCAGGCCTTCGATTACCGAAGTGCTCTCGGACGTTGGTTTGCCGGTTGCCGAGAACCCAGTGACCAAAAGCTTGAGGGGTTATATATTAAACGCCCCACACATAACCAGCGATGGGCGATAGCCCGACTGGTTATGCGTGTGCGTGTTGTGTCCGAGGTCCCAGGTTCGATCCTTGTTGGCCTCCGGCCCAACCGTTTCTTCATATTTTTTTTTCTTTCTTTTCTTTTACACACTAAAAAAAATTATTACGGACCCGTTAACTCGTTCGTTTATTTCTAAAACATTAAACGACTTTTTACACCTATTTAACCCATCAAATTTTATAAAATAATAAACCCAATATTTTTATAAACCTGTTTAAATCGTTTTAACTCACGAAAAAAAAATATATATATAATAAACAAATAATAATTTTTATAAATACAATAAACACAATAGCTACTTATTTAAAAATATAATATTTTAACAAGATTAAAATACATTTTTTAGATGCTAAGTTTTACTAAAATCGTTATCATTCTACTACAATATTTTATAAAAAATTTCAAGGAACGTTTTTATTTATAAACCCATACACGTTTAAACACGAATACACATACACAAACATACATTAATACATATTTATCTACATAGGGTTTCAACGTGCTTAAACACCAATATCCTTATCACCTACACGCGTGGATTAAAACACCGCTAGCAAGGTGAGTTACATAGCCCCTCTTTTACATTTTTATATGCTTTGAGGTGAAACATTATTACATATACAATTCATGCTACTCAAACAATTGTTTACAAGCGTTATACATGTGGATTATATGCTTGTTCATTGTGATTATCTTGGGTGTACATTCATTAACTGTAAAAAAAAAGAAAGAGCCAATGGTAATATTGATAGATCTATTGTGCCTGACCAGCCCACCCGGGTAGGGTGTTTATACTCGGGTATAACTGCGTGTTATATTCAAACATATCGGATATAGTGGGTAACTATATTCAATCATACCGGGCATAGCTGTTGTGCTATGTTCAATCGCGTCAATCAAGGTTTGAATTGTACTTAGATAAACATGAAGGATTCAACCATATATGCTATGTTTAACAAGTTAAACAATGAGTTTGCAAAACATATTTATCAACTATTTATCGAGTCCACAAAACCTATGTACTCACCAACTTTATAGTTGACACTTGATTTAACTAATGTTTCAGGTTTGGATATGTGATTGCTTGCTGAAGATTCTTCCACTTAAGAACTTATGGACCTAGTTAATTAAATCAATGTTTTGAAATAGACTAGGTTATTTGACTCATATTGTACTTGAATATTTGTTCTTTTAAATAAATTAATGAATTATGCAACGTTTTAGTTATCATGTGCTTTTGAACAATCACCCATTGTCCGCCTCGATGATTTCCGCCATCGGTCGGGGTGTGACAGTATACATGTATGGATGTATGTATATATGCATGCATGCATGTAATATGACTATATGTATGTATATACGAACGTATTTGAAGACGATTTGTGATCAATATGTGTATGTAGGTGCACATAAACGGTAATGAAACCCGACCCGTACACATCAAGCGGTCACGTATAGGTCGAAAGGTGAGCTAAAATTCAAATGGTGAGCTCTAATCCGTGACGGTTAGGTCTATACGCCACTAAAAATAAAAATAACAATAATAATGGTTAAGGTTAGGGCTATTTGGTTCATAAACGTGACGTTTGGACCTAGATGTGACGGTTGTATCAATTTTTTGGTTCATAACTGTCATGTTTGGACCTAGGTGTGACGTTTAGATATTATTTTGGTGACAGACATCTCTAGCAAATGTGAATCTCAATACAGGTAAATGGTGACGTTTAGACCCATACGTGACCGTTATTGGAATCCCAATAAAGGGCTAGTGGTCACGGTTAGTTCCATACGTGACGGTTGCAGCGTATCCGTTAGATATAGACCTCACTACCCACAAAATCGTCACCACTATCAACCACCCATCACCGCTTCCTCGCACTACCACCGTCCACCGCAACCACCGTCCACCGCCACCACCGTCTTCCTCACACCACCGTCTTCCTCCACCACCTTCACCATCTTTCTCACACACCACCTCAACCACCGTCTCTCTCACACACCACTGCAACCACCGAAGACGAGGACCGCCGGAGAAGAAGTCTGTCGGAGACGACTACCGTAACCAGGTAAGTAATTTTACGACCCTAATTTTATCTTTTTCAACAGATTAATAACTTAGATTTGTTAGGTTTGCCTTTAGATCAGTGTAGGTTTATGACGATTTATGGCGGGTTACGACTGTTTACAGTGGTATATGTGTATATATGTGTGTTGTTTACGTGTATGTATGTGTATGTATGTGTGTGTATATGTGTGGTATATGTGTATATATGTGTATTTATGTGTGTGTATATGTGTATGTATGTGTGGTGTATGTGTGTATATGTGTTGTATATGTGTATAAAAAAAAAATAATAATAGTAATAATAATAATACAAGTAATAAACCTAAACCGTAAACCTTAAACGTTAGTTTAACAAACATTTTAATTAATTATAAATACGGATTTATGCGCAGATACGTCTAGTTCCGAGGATGAGCAGGAGTTTATTTTAGGGATTGACGACTACCCGCACCTTCTGTTTGAGGCGGGTACGCTGGCACACCGGCGGTTTATGGCTCTTAGAGGGAGGAAGGTGGAGCCCAACACCGTTTTGTTACGGGAGTGGTTTGATGAGGTTAGTGAGCTAGCGAGGGCCACAACGATTATTGGACAGGATGGCCCGTGGGATAGTCTATTTACTATGGGCTGGCCCGCACACCGAGAGCTTACCCTCGAGGTGTACTCTACATTTGTGTTCCGGCTGCGTGAGCCGGGATTGCCAGAGTTGGACGAGACTGATATTGCAGAGGAACGGGTGCCCGCGGAGGTTATTTTTCGCATGTTCGGGGTTGTGCATCGTATGTCCCATAAACGGTTTGCTGTTGTCAGCAACCTATATACCGAGGAGGAGACTCGGCAGTCGATCTACACCACGGCTATCTACATCGGGGCAGATGACGCACACCGGGTCTGGTGGCCTGCGAGTGGTGACCATGCGTTTGGGGCCGATAGCAGGTTCTGTCACATACGAGACCCTCTTTATCGTTACATGCACCGGCTGATCGCCACGTCCATCGCTGGACATGGCAAGGGCACTGATAGGGTCCCCGCCATAGACCTCTTCTATCATTGGTGTCTGCTCACACACACACCCTGCCACCTCACTCGTGGTCTAATGGATTACTTTTTCGGTTACTATCTCAGGCAGTCACGAGGGGCGTTTGTCGGCAGCAACATCGTGTCGCAGATCGCCAGAGGCCTGGGATACGCTCATGCGATGGAACAACTACCTATGGCTGCGTTTTCCCCGCGCGTGGCGTGTCGAGCCACGACGACCGGGATAAGGATCTACCGGAAATTCCTTGACGGGCAGTGGCGTTTGGTGAGGAGATATGATGTTTTGGAGGCCTGGGTGCCCGAGCTGTTGGTGGACCCCAACCCACTAGGTGCGCATGAAGTCCATCTTGAGCAGCTTGAGGAGGTGGCCGGCGGTCCAGCCGGATGCTGAGCAAGTGCCGCCGCCGCATCCTCTGCGCGTGTACCATGCCCTGCGGATGCCTGCCGCCACACTAGATATGATTCGGGATACTCACGCCAGGGTCACGCGCACCGAGGCTCGGGTCACGCGCACCGAGTAGATGCTGCAGTGGATCATCGACCACACGGTCGTGGACTATCGGGCCGCCGGTAGGCCGTTGTTGAGACCACCACCCCCGCCGTTGGGCGAAGACGGTGCTAGCACGTCCGATGCGGGTGGGTCCGATGCATGTGGTGATGACGAGATGGAGGGGTAGACATATTGTTTAGATAGATTTGTACTTTTGTTTTATATGTACAAACTCATAGTATTTATGTATGCAGTTTTATTTATGATGGTTTTGTTGTGTTTGTGATGGTTGTGTTTATTTGGTTGTTTGTAATGGTTGTATATGATGTTTTTATATGTGGTTTTATTTACGAGTAGTTTAACACGCGAAAAAAACTCTTAGTTTTACATATCAAACCGAAAATAAAAACTAGTTTTATAATAAAAAAGACGTGACCGGATTTTAAAAACTATAACTACCAATTTTTACAAACTCTTAACGTGACAATAACAAAAAACCAAAAGAAAAAAAAAATCGTTATTCACTTTTTACATCTCAAACCGATAATCGAGGTGAACGGATTTTAAAAAGTATAACTACCGATTTTTACAAACTTTTAACGTGATAAAAACAAAAAACCAAAAGAAAAAAATAAGTCGTTATTTACTTTTTTCATCACAAACCGATAATCGAGGTGACCAGATTTTAAAAACTATAAGGGGGTGGGAGTGGACAGCGGCTTCAACGCGGGTAGCCAGCGGGTATGGTGGAACACCGCCGCATCCTCAACGAGTTCCATGGCGGGTAGTGGGCGGGTACTTGTAGCGGGTATATGTACCCGTTCAAATGCCATGTTTTACCCGTTGAAAATCAAGAAAAGGACCGTTGCAATCGACCGTTGAACGGCTAAAATCAAGAAAGGACCGTTAAAAAAAACTTTAAATTATTAATTTATCCCCTATAAATACATAAATCCAATATTCTCAATCCACAAAAAGTACATACCATCTCCTCTATTATTTAAATAAAAATACCATGGATTCCAAAAAGGTTTCTAAACCGAGAAGCGGTTCTAGTCGCAAAAAAGTGTCCAAACCGAGAGGCGGTTCTAGCCAACAACTAACGAGCCAAGAAATTCCCACACAACCGTATACGCCATACCCCGTTTTCCCCAACAACCGTATCCTCAATACACCTATCTCTTACACGATCAAGCAAGTTTTGATCCTTTTGCACCTCGATACCACAACTTACCATTTTTGAAAGAACCCAAACCGGGTACCTCTCACAGTTGGCAAACATTGCATATACATAGTTCTTAAACTTTGAATCAAACATTAAACTAACAGCGGAAGTCTTTACAAAATTCAGAGTCAATTAAAACTTAAAATTTAAACATAGATCAACAATCTAAAACTAGCAAATGGGGATGTCAGTCTTCATCAGCAGCAGCCATCCAGCCATTCACTCCTAAGCCCTCGCGGCATCATTTCTTTTCCTTTCCTTTGCTACCTGATGTGCATACTAAAATAGTCAGCTAACGCTGGTGAGTTCAAGTTTTCTTTAGCTTTATATATATATATATAAAGGATTTTCCCTTTTAAATATACGTATTATATTATACACGTAATACAATGAAATCTTTCTTTATTCTTTAAATACATACACATTAAAATATGTCTTCCTTCTTTAAAATACATACGTATAAAAATCTTTCTTTCTTCTTCTATATTCATACGTATTTACTTTGTACTCTTTTCTTTAAGTCATACATTAATGTCTACAATCTGTTTTGTGCCCCCGAGCGGGCTTCTTCGTTCTTACTTCCCGAAGGAACTCTTTCTCGCGGTTATTGTTCCCTAAGGCTCAACGTCCAAAGGCCGATAACCGACTTTCTGTGCCCCCAAGCGGGCTTCTTCATTCTTTCTTAGCGACCGTCGCCGCTAGAGTAACCGTCGTTACTCATCTTAACCAGTTGCAACATCCTCGTTACAATGCCCTGCCGAGCACTGTCCCGATTTCTCTCATGGTACATCATGGACTTGTCCATGACGCAGCATCGGCTTCGGGTAGCACTAGTCTCAAGGACTATACTACTACCTCAAGACTTGCTACTATGCTTAGAGTAGCACTAGCCTCTAGGACTACGCTACTACTCCAAGTCTTTCGTCGTATAAGCATACTCTTACAGATTAGACAATGTATTTGACTTATTATTCTTCTCTTCGTTTATAAAACATATAGTTAAGTAAACCATTCTTTCTTCTCTTTCTCTTGTTTATAAATCATATAGTTAAATAACCCATTCTTTCTTCTCTTTCTCTTGTTTATAAAACATATAGTTAAATAAACCATTCTTCTTTCTTTCTTTCTTTCAAAACGTTCGGTTTAACAACCGTTATCTTTCTTCCTGTCAAAACATTCGGTTTAACAACCGTTATCTTTCTTTCTTACAAAACGTTTAATTAAATAATATACATTTATTTATAAACGTCTAATTCTTGAGTATGCACACCACCCTAAAACAGTAAAATAGGGATCTTGAACTCACCTGATGGGTGGTCTCAGAAATGCTCTCAATTGGTCACTGAGCGTCACTAGGGTTACTCACGATCTGTATAATAAAGTTATATGCATAAGGTATTGCTCCTAAATGACACTAGACATTACTAAGTATAAACCCCGTAGTTTCGAGTCATACCCTTTCTATCGAAACTAGGTAGTTTCGAGTCATACTTTGCCTATCGAAACTATGTAGTTTCGAGTCATACTTTGTCTATCGAAACTATGTAGTTTCGAGTTATACTTTTGTCTATCGAAACTATGTAGTTTCGAGTGGTACTCTGTCTATCGAAACTATGTAGTTTCGAGTCATACTTTGCCTATCGAAACTATGTAGTTTCGAGTGGTGACTTGTGTAAAATCTTAGTAGTTTAAGTTTAGGGTCTGTATCGAAACTATGTAGTTTCGATGGGTCTGCTACAATCGAAACTCGGTAGTTTCGAGTCATACTTTGTCTATCGAAACTATGTAGTTTCGAGTGGTGACTTGTGTAAAATCTTAGTAGTTTAAGTTTAGGGTCTGTATCGAAACTATGTAGTTTCGATGGGTCTGCTACAATCGAAACTCGGTAGTTTCGAGTCATACTTTGTCTATCGAAACTATGTAGTTTCGATGACTCAGTCATCTTCCCCAAACAGAAACCCTAGATCTGGCCATTTATTCTAATCGATCAAGCTTTGAACTTTTTACGTTCGAAACGTTCCTTTACTTCCCATGAACCCAAATATGTGGTTTGTTTCAAGTTTCACACGTAAAATCTACCTCTTCACTCGATTTTTACCCTTTAACCCGAAAGTTACAAAAACTCAGATTTAGGTATAGCGATTACCTGTTACTGCTTCTTTCCTGTTTCTTTATGCTCCAGAGGTAGTGAGCAACAAATCTTCGAGACTTTGAGCTTGATCCCGATCTTTCTCTCTCTAGACTGAGCTCTCTCTTTCTCTTTCTAGTCTTGCGCAAATGAGAGGATGGGGAGAGGCTGTGTGCAGATGTAGAAGGGTTTCCTTCTAATATCGGCCCATGGGCCGAAATCTGGGCCAAGCCCACTTGTTCTTTTCCTTTTTATTTACTTTCTATTATTTGGGATGTTACAAGTCTACCCTTCTTATTAGAGGTTTCGCCCTCGAAACCTTTCATGGGTCAAACATCTGAGGGTACAACTCCCTCATTTCCGACTCCGTCTCCCACGTGGCTTCTGATCCTTTTCGATGTTTCCATTGAACTTTGACTAGCGGGATAACTTTATTGCGTAGTCGCTTCTCTTTTCTGTCTAGGATTGCTGTGGGCTCCTCAATATAGTTAAGCTTATTGTCTACTTCGATGTCATCGAGTGACACTTGTGCCGATTCGTCAGCTAGGCACTTTCGCAATTGCGAAACGTGAAAAGTAGGGTGGATTCCACTCAATTTTTCAGGCAGTTCTAGTCGATAAGCCACCTTTCCAACTCGTGCCACAATCTTAAATGGTCCGACAAACCTCGGACTTAGTTTCCCTCTTTTTCGGAATCGAATTATTCCCTTCCACGGAGACACCTTCAATAGTACTTTATCTCCAACCTGGAATTCAAGGTCTCTCCTTCTCTTATCAGCGTAAGACTTTTGCCTATCCTTAGCGGCTTTCATTCGCGCTTTGATTTGGTCAAACTTCTCAGAGGTTGCTTTGACTACGTCAAGGCTTGCGAAATCTTTCTGCCCAATTTCGCCCCAACATACGGGCGTTCTACACTTCCTTCCATATAACATCTCATAAGGCGGCATTCCAATGGTCACATGGTAACTGTTGTTGTAAGAAAACTCCGCCAGTGGTAAGTGACTATCCCAACTACCTCCAAAGTCAATGATACATGCCCGCAGCATGTCCTCTAGAGTTTGGATAGTCCTTTCGGACTGGCCATCGGTTTGCGGGTGGTAAGCTGTACTGATATTAAGTCTCGTACCCATTCCCTCATGGAATTGCCTCCAGAACCTTGATGTGAATCTCGTGTCCCGGTCTGACACAATTGACAATGGCATACCGTGTCTGGCCACGATCTCGTTAATGAATAGTTCTGCTAGTTTTTCTGACGAGTAACTCTCACGCATGGGCAAGAAGTGAGCACTCTTCGTCAGTCTATCCACAATTACCCATATAGTATCATGTCCCTTAGCTGTACGCGGTAGCTTGGTTATGAAATCCATGGTAATGTGTTCCCACTTCCATTCAGGAATGAATAGTGGTTGCATCTTTTCGCACGGCTTCTGGTGTTCGGCCTTCACTTGAGAGCAAGTTAGGCATTTGCTCACATAATCGGTTACATCATTTTTCATGCCGGGCCACCAGTATTCCTTCTTCAAATCATGGTACATCTTGTTAGTTCCGGGATGGATAGAGTAACGAGACTTGTGAGCCTCGTCAAGGATTTTGACTCTAAGTTCGCCACCCTTGGGTATCCACATCCTCCCGAACCGAGTTCGTACCCCATAAGCATTGGTTTCTAACTTTTCTTGCTGACCCACTATCCTTTCCCTCTTGACATTTTCCTCTTTCAAGGCTTCATCTTGGGCACGTTCTATTTCTGTCATAAGATCTGGAGTCACGATTAGTTGATAGGATTTCACTTCGATAGGAGTTGTCGCCTCCTTTCGACTCAAGGCGTCGGCCACCACATTCGCCTTTCCGGGGTGGTAAAGGATTTCACAGTCGTAGTCTTTCAATAATTCTAACCATCGCCGCTGCCTCATGTTCAACTCTTTTTGTTCGAAGAAATACTTCAAGCTTTTGTGGTCGGAGTAGATGGTGCATCTGACTCCATAGAGGTAATGTCTCCAAATCTTTAAGGCAAAGACAACGGCCGCGAGTTCAAGGTCGTGAGTCGGGTAGTTGACTTCGTGAGTCTTTAATTGTCGTGATGCATACGCAATCACCTTTCCTCGTTGCATAAGCACACAGCCTAACCCCTGGCCTGAGGCGTCAGAATACACCACTAGGTCCTCGTTACCATCGGGTAGGGTCAGCACCGGTGCTCGGGTTAATCTCTTCTTTAATTCTTCGAAGGCAGTGGTTTGGGCCTGGCCCCATTCATATTTTACGTCCTTACGAGTCAATTTGGTTAGAGGTGAGGCTATCTTAGAGAAGTCTTGTATAAACCTCCGGTAGTAGCCTGCCAAACCTAGAAAACTTCGTACATCCGTTGGTGTTTTCGGAATTTCCCAATTCCACACTGCATCAATCTTTGCTGGGTCTACCATGATGCCTTCAGCGTTAATCACATGACCTAAGAATTGGACTTCCTTTAGCCAGAACGCGCATTTCGTGAACTTAGCATAAAGCTTCTCTGTCTTTAATGTGTCTAGAACTTCTCGCAGGTGACATGCATGATCACCCTTGCTCTTAGAATATACGAGTATATCGTCGATGAAGACTATCACTGACTGGTCTAACATTGGTCGACACACTCTGTTCATCATATCCATGATGGCTGCGGGAGCATTTGTAAGCCCAAAGGACATCACTCGGAACTCGTAGTGTCCATATCGCGTTCGGAATGCGGTTTTAGGTATGTCTTCCTCTCTTACCTTTAGTTGATGATAACCTGACCGCAGGTCGATCTTTGAGAACCATTTGGCGCCCTGTAATTGGTCGAATAGATCGTCGATTCTGGGTAGTGGGTACTTATTCTTCACAGTTCTTTTGTTCAATTCTCTGTAGTCGATGCACATTCTCATGGCACCATCTTTCTTCTTGACAAACAGCACCGGAGCACCCCATGGTGAAATGCTCGGTCTGATAAATCCCTTTTCCAAAAGTTCTTCCAGTTGGGTCATCAGCTCTTTCATCTCAAGTGGCGCTAGCCGGTAAGGTGCTTTGGCAACGGGCTGGGCACCTGGCATTAAATCTATTTGGAATTCTGTCTCCCGATCAGGCGGCAATCCGGGCAGTTCCTCAGGGAACACTTCCGGATAATGGCACACCACGGGTACTTCGCTTAACTCTTTTACTTTTACGTCTTTATCGATCACGTACGCCAAGTAGGCCTCACACCCACGCCTCATATACTTTTCTGCTTTCATTTGTGAGATTACATTAGTCAACGGAATGTCTCGTTCCCCATAAATTACGACCTCGCTGCCGTCAGGAGCGTTGAGCTGAATCACTTTTCGTTTACACACAATCCGAGCTTCATTGGCAGATAACCAATCCATTCCCAGTACTACATCGAATCCTCCCAAGGCTATAACGAATAATCTAACCGGAAATCTATGGCCCTCTATCTTTATGGTAAGATCGTCTACCAACTCTACCACTTTAGTGTTTCTACCCACTGCAGTCTCAACATTAAAGGCTCTTTCTATCTTAGAAGTTTTGTATTTCAGTCTTTTACAGAACGAGGAGGATATAAAACTTTTACTAGCACCTGAATCAAACAGAACAGAAACAAAGGTGTGGCCAAGGATGAACGTACCTGACACCACGTTGGGATCTCCCCTTGCTTCCTCCTGTGTCAGGGCATAGGCTCTGGTTCTTGCTCCCCCTTTCTCAGCCTCCTTTTCCTTCTCATTGTTTGTTGTTCTTGGTTTACGGCAATCCTTGGAGAAATGTCCTGATCCACCACAGTTGTGGCACTTTCTATTGTTTGCAGAACCGGGAGCGTTGGGACATTCACGAGAGATGTGCCCGGTCTTGCCACAACGGTAACATATGTTCAACCCATACTTGCACTCCCCAAGATGTGGCCTATCACATTTGCTACAGTTGACCCTTTCCTCCGGTCTTGGCTTCTTACTTTTTGAGGCAGACCAATCCCCGCCCGAGCGCTTAGTGGCGTTAGACCATTTCTTTTGAGTTTCAGCGGGGGTTACGCCTTCTGCGGCCACATCATCAAAAATCTTTCCACTCATAGCCACCACCGAGTCAAAGTCTCCAGGGGTGTTGGCATTAATGATTGTGCGAACTCTTGGAGGTAGCTTCTGGATATAGCATTTGATCCTTCTTTCTTCTGTGTTCACCAAGTGGGGAACCAGCTGAGTTAACTCATTAAACCTGGAGGTGAACTGTCGATGAGTCAGGCTACCAGCCCTGAGTTCCACGAAGGCTTCTTCCATCTTATCAATCTCATTTTGGGGACAGAACTTCTGAATAACCAGTGTTTTTAGATCTTCCCACTTCATTCTATCAATATCCCTTTCAGACTTAGCTTTCTTCACATTCTCCCACCAGCTCAGTGCCTCGAAGGCGAAAGAATGAGCGGCAAACCCTACCGCTTGGTCAGCACGGCATTCACTCATCTTAATGACTGCAGTCATGCGGTCAATCCAGTAGTATGCGGCAATAGCATCTTTCTTCCCATCAAAAGTTGGCGGATCACAATTTCGAAAGGACTTGTAGTCGCATCCGCGTTTCTCTTCATAGTCAGAGTCCTCACCTTCAGACTCAGGTTCGATCATATTTCTATCTTCGGCCCGTAAGCCCCTTTCTCTCTCCCCTTCCACAGTCTTCAGGGCTTCAGCGAGTGCTGCAGGTAGAGTATTCTTCAGAACTGCAGCCACTTCGTCGGCTATCGCTCTCCTGACAATTGGCTCCAAAACTAAGCCTTCTTCATCCTGTGCTCCGGGGTTACTCGGAGCATCCTCATTAGTAGTATGGATCGACACCGACCCATGAACAGAGGGTTCACTTTCTTCTATTTCAACCCGGTTGACACGGGGCCTGCCCCTACGTCCCGTACCGGCTCCCCCCTTTGCACCTTTCCTTCCAGCCATGACGTTTTCTCACTGCGAACAAGGAGATACTCATGTTGTCCTGATAGGTAATTATTTAGAACACCTTGAGTAATGTAAATTACTAATTACAGAGACCGGTATGAAATTACTAATTTACTTTACTTCCTGGGTTCTGAACATTCCCCGTCAGAGTGACGTTTGTACTCAAGTCCAGAGTTTCTACATCAAGGCACCTTCGCTCTACTTTCTATTCTAAGGTATTTGGTGTCTATGTTTCTAAACTAGGACATGGACTACCTTACTATTCTAAGGCCCTTTACTGTTTACTGTTTCTACAGTCACTAATTACTAAGGCCTTACTGTTCTCCTTTCGTGGCTTGGCTGTTCTGACTGACATCCCATTCTTCTGTCCCATTCTTAGTTCAAGTTCAGACATTTTGGCGAATGTCCGAATCTCTCAAACTATGGCTCTGATACCAACTTGAAAGAACCCAAACCGGGTACCTCTCACAGTTGGCAAACATTGCATATACATAGTTCTTAAACTTTGAATCAAACATTAAACTAACAGCGGAAGTCTTTACAAAATTCAGAGTCAATTAAAACTTAAAATTTAAACATAGATCAACAATCTAAAACTAGCAAATGGGGATGTCAGTCTTCATCAGCAGCAGCCATCCAGCCATTCACTCCTAAGCCCTCGCGGCATCATTTCTTTTCCTTTCCTTTGCTACCTGATGTGCATACTAAAATAGTCAGCTAACGCTGGTGAGTTCAAGTTTTCTTTAGCTTTATATATATATATAAAGGATTTTCCCTTTTAAATATACGTATTATATTATACACGTAATACAATGAAATCTTTCTTTATTCTTTAAATACATACACATTAAAATATGTCTTCCTTCTTTAAAATACATACGTATAAAAATCTTTCTTTCTTCTTCTATATTCATACGTATTTACTTTGTACTCTTTTCTTTAAGTCATACATTAATGTCTACAATCTGTTCTGTGCCCCCGAGCGGGCTTCTTCGTTCTTACTTCCCGAAGGAACTCTTTCTCGCGGTTATTGTTCCCTAAGGCTCAACGTCCAAAGGCCGATAACCGACTTTCTGTGCCCCCAAGCGGGCTTCTTCATTCTTTCTTAGCGACCGTCGCCGCTAGAGTAACCGTCGTTACTCATCTTAACCAGTTGCAACATCCTCGTTACAATGCCCTGCCGAGCACTGTCCCGATTTCTCTCATGGTACATCATGGACTTGTCCATGACGCAGCATCGGCTTCGGGTAGCACTAGTCTCAAGGACTATACTACTACCTCAAGACTTGCTACTATGCTTAGAGTAGCACTAGCCTCTAGGACTACGCTACTACTCCAAGTCTTTCGTCGTATAAGCATACTCTTACAGATTAGACAATGTATTTGACTTATTATTCTTCTCTTCGTTTATAAAACATATAGTTAAGTAAACCATTCTTTCTTCTCTTTCTCTTGTTTATAAATCATATAGTTAAATAACCCATTCTTTCTTCTCTTTCTCTTGTTTATAAAACATATAGTTAAATAAACCATTCTTCTTTCTTTCTTTCTTTCAAAACGTTCGGTTTAACAACCGTTATCTTTCTTCCTGTCAAAACATTCGGTTTAACAACCGTTATCTTTCTTTCTTACAAAACGTTTAATTAAATAATATACATTTATTTATAAACGTCTAATTCTTGAGTATGCACACCACCCTAAAACAGTAAAATAGGGATCTTGAACTCACCTGATGGGTGGTCTCAGAAATGCTCTCAATTGGTCACTGAGCGTCACTAGGGTTACTCACGATCTGTATAATAAAGTTATATGCATAAGGTATTGCTCCTAAATGACACTAGACATTACTAAGTATAAACCCCGTAGTTTCGAGTCATACCCTTTCTATCGAAACTAGGTAGTTTCGAGTCATACTTTGCCTATCGAAACTATGTAGTTTCGAGTCATACTTTGTCTATCGAAACTATGTAGTTTCGAGTTATACTTTTGTCTATCGAAACTATGTAGTTTCGAGTGGTACTCTGTCTATCGAAACTATGTAGTTTCGAGTCATACTTTGCCTATCGAAACTATGTAGTTTCGAGTGGTGACTTGTGTAAAATCTTAGTAGTTTAAGTTTAGGGTCTGTATCGAAACTATGTAGTTTCGATGGGTCTGCTACAATCGAAACTCGGTAGTTTCGAGTCATACTTTGTCTATCGAAACTATGTAGTTTCGAGTGGTGACTTGTGTAAAATCTTAGTAGTTTAAGTTTAGGGTCTGTATCGAAACTATGTAGTTTCGATGGGTCTGCTACAATCGAAACTCGGTAGTTTCGAGTCATACTTTGTCTATCGAAACTATGTAGTTTCGATGACTCAGTCATCTTCCCCAAACAGAAACCCTAGATCTGGCCATTTATTCTAATCGATCAAGCTTTGAACTTTTTACGTTCGAAACGTTCCTTTACTTCCCATGAACCCAAATATGTGGTTTGTTTCAAGTTTCACACGTAAAATTTACCTCTTCACTCGATTTTTACCCTTTAACCCGAAAGTTACAAAAACTCAGATTTAGGTATAGCGATTACCTGTTACTGCTTCTTTCCTGTTTCTTTATGCTCCAGAGGTAGTGAGCAACAAATCTTCGAGACTTTGAGCTTGATCCCGATCTTTCTCTCTCTAGACTGAGCTCTCTCTTTCTCTTTCTAGTCTTGCGCAAATGAGAGGATGGGGAGAGGCTGTGTGCAGATGTAGAAGGGTTTCCTTCTAATATCGGCCCATGGGCCGAAATCTGGGCCAAGCCCACTTGTTCTTTTCCTTTTTATTTACTTTCTATTATTTGGGATGTTACAATTTTGTAAACCCACCCGTCAAGAAGAACGTTCACTTGCCATCTTTGATGATAGTTGCGATTACAATGTTCATGAGGATCCTAGCTTATAACATAATCGAAGAACTTATATATATATATCCAAATATCGAAGATGAGGAAGAAGATGAAGGTGAAAAAGAAGATGAAGTTGAAAAAGAAGATGAGGAGATGGAGGTTGAGGTTGAGGAAGAAGAAGATGAGGCGGTTGAAGTTGACGAACAAACAGCCAAAAAAGGTAAATTCATAAACCGCGCGTCCCGTCAACCGTGGACTCCCACACAAACTGAAGCTTTGTGTAAGGCTTGATGCCATATTTCTGAAGACCCGACGATCGAAAATCAACAAAAGAGAGATCATTTTTGGCAGCGGATACTCGAGCATTACAATAATCTAGTTGGAGGAAGCACCCGAAGTAGACACCAACTTAATTCAAAATGGACTTCATTGAATATAACCATGTGTCACTTCAACGGATGTTGGATTCAAGCGGTATGTATTTTTTTGTACGCTTATTTATTGGTAATATTTTTTTAAAATTAATATATTGTTTATTTAATACTTTGTAGGATCGCCTACGCGCTAGTGGGGCCAACGATTTGGATGTAATGAAGAAAGCGTTAAGTGACTACAAAAAAAAATAAAAAATAACTTTTAGCGAAGTCAAATGTTGGGAGATTGTACGAGTTCATGACAAATGGATCCGTCTACCGTTGATGGGTGAGGAGTTTGATACTCAATCCGATCATAAAAGAAAGTCCGGGAGATGGGTTCAAACGACAGACATTTCACTAGTTGGGCACCCGACCTAAACGAAGATGTGACACCATCAAGACCAACATGAAAACCAAAGAAGTCGTCCGAGTCGCCGTCAAGCAAAGGAAGTTTGGTCGAACAACTTACACGCTTTGTGAATATACGGGAGGATATGATGAATAAATTCGTTAATTCAAGAAAGGGAAAAGACGACGACATACGGTCTTTGCTGAATGAGCCACAAGAGGCCGTCAAGTCTGAACTTATGGACCGGGAATTTAAAATATTTTCGGAATCGCACGACCATCTAACCGGATCGTTGTTGGAAATACCGTTGAATCGGAAAAGAGAAATAGCCGCAAAGTATGGTTGGTCGTGTGATTTTTAATTTTTAGGTGTTTTTTTAAGTTGTTTTAATTAATTGTCTTTTAATTTCTTATGTATTTTTAATTAATTAATTAAAGTTTTAGTTTATTAATTTTATTAGTTTTAAAATTTTTTTTTAAAAGTAGAAGGGTTGTAAGGTAATATGGAGGGTACCACTCCCACCATAGAGGGTAGTTTATCAAAATGATGTGACATCTTGTGATTAGTGGGTTTGAGAGGGTACATTGAAGTGGGAGGGTACCACTCCCACCTCCCTAACTACCGATTTCTCTAAACTCTTAACGTGATTAAAACATGCGTATATAAAAAAAAATAAGTAAGGGGTGACGTTTAGCCCTATACGTGACATATACACCACCAAAACCCTAAAACCCAACTCAACCCTAAAAAAACCACCAACATATCCGACATTCTCTGGCGCGCTAATTCCAAAGTCTGGTGTATAGGGGTGACAGATTGCCCTATACGTGACATTATGTGCCCTATACGCCACATTTAGACCTATACGTGACGTTTAAGACATGTGTAGTTAAAAAATTAGACGGTTTATCTTAAATTTCCCTTCATTATTTGATTTAATCATGTGATATACTTCAACATAGTCCTCCCATACAATTCCAACCACTCATTAACATCATCTTCAATCATTGTGGCTCTTTTGAACTCAAAGATAGGCCATCACAAAGTTTCTTGGTTACATATATATACCATAGTGAAGTATCTAGGACACGTGTTGGAACCACTCCCGCCACGCTTGGTCTTTCTTCCACTCCGTCCAGCCTAATTGTTAGTTTTCAACTCTTGCATCAGGAATCAAAACATAGAGAAAAGGGAGTCGAAAACCGTCACCTCTATGTTATTTTCAACTAGCCTCTTAGAACAGGACACGTGTCGTGTGTTGTGGTCCCCCACCCCATCCTATAAAACTACACATTCCTACAACTATTATAACCGCCAAAACAAAATATCATCTTCATCTTTCACAAACTTCTCCTTAATGCTCCTTGCAATGAAAGTAGACCAAGAACTCAACCAACAGGAACGTGACACCTGTCAAAACATCGAAACCATTCAATCCGTAACCAAGCCGTCAAGTCTAACCGACTCGAACGGCGATGAGCTCTACACACCTCCATTCAATTTCTCAATGGTCCATAATGGCATATTCCGTTCCGGATTCCCCAATACCGTCAATTTCTCTTTTATCAAAACCCTTGGCCTACGGTCCATTGTGTATGTCTCTTTTTGTGTGTAATTTTGTATCAATAGTGATAACTAATTTTTGGTGTTTTGTGCTAATTTTTAGATATTTGTGCCCTGAACCATATCCGGAGCATAACGTTGAATTTTTGGAGGCTAATAAGATTCATTTGTTTCAATTTGGAATTGAAGGAACGAAGGTATGGATTCTATCTCATGATTGCAACTTTCAACAAAGAAGCACACAAGTAATCATCCTAATAATATCTATGCAGGAACCTTTCGTCAACATTCCTCTATTTTCAATTCGTGAAGCATTAAGTGTTGTTCTTGGTATGCAATCTATCTCAGCAAACTAAACATCTCAAAATTTAACCGTCTCAAAATAAATATTGAATTTTCAACTCACACAAAATAAACATGACAATATCATCGAAAAATTCAACCAAGAGTGCAAATTTCAATTTACGATTATAAACCTGGGGCACGACACGTGTACGCTTTTTTTTTTTAGTGAAACACCGGTGTTTTTAAATATTCTGGCGGATATAAAAAATGAAGATAGAAAAGTTCTGGTGAAACGAGGGTGGGTTAAATTTTTTTAAGAAAAGTTATTTAGACTATTAAACCAGACTAAACTTGTTCTATGTAAGATTTCACAACATCATGAACGTATCCAATACCAACCGTAGAAAAATCCCGGTTGCAAGAGGTCCCATGCGCCGTGCCGGAGACCTCACAGCAGCACCTTTCTTCGCGGATACTGAATGATTCGTTGTGTTTATGACAACACCAGCCACACCATAGGCATCCACCGCCAATTCCGAGTCGAGCGTGACTTTGGCTTTCTCGATATTCTTAGCCACGCGTCGCCGTGACTCAACAAGTTGGCGTCTTCGCTGAAATTCTAGCTGCTGGACGATGAAATCCCGGATTTTTTTTTATTATTTTTTAAAGATTTATCTTACCACATGTCCGGCGAATTCACACTCTTGGTTGAAGGTTCCGACGAATTTGTCATGTTTATTTTAGGAATTTTCCCTATTACGTATGGGCTTTTACTCACTATGCTTTGTTGTTTACCAGATGTAGAAAATCACCCCTTGTTGATTCATTGCAAAAGAGGCAAGGTATAAGACTATAAGCTCTTAGATAGGACCTATATCTAGCCTACTTGCCTAAAATATAAGCCTACAAAGTGTACACGTGCTCAAGTACTCGAGATCGGCTTAGTATAAGCTTAAATTGTGCTGAGCCTAACCGAGCTTGAGCCTAAGATGCGGCTTACTTAATAAACGAGTTCAAACCGAGCTTCATGCATCAAGCTTGATTAGTCTCTCGCAAATATAATTTAAGCAGTACATATTATTATAAATAGTACATGTTTGGTTATATTTAATTTTATATCATAATATAATTATAATTATATGTGAAATTTTAAAAAAAATAATAAAATAATTGATACATATTAAATGAGTCGAGCATGAGCTATTGCTTGTAAAATTATTCACGAACCAAACAAAGTTTGAGCTGAACACGAGCCAAGCTCGAGCTTTGCTTGTTCAGCTCAAGCTTTGTTGAGTTGAACGAGAAAAACTTGAGCCTAGGCGAGCTCGAACTCAAATTGTTTACGCTGTGGTTCTACCCTAAAACCGATTTATGAATGGATAAAAGGAACTTGTAGCCATTTAGTTTTTCTTTTTTCGGATGTGGGATTAAGTTTGCATCCAACACACATTAACTATAGATATGTATTTCCTAATTTGACATTAATATTGATTTGTTCAGCACCGAACGGGTTGTCTAGTGGGATGCTTAAGAAAGATTCAAAGATGGTGTTTGACATCAATTTTTGATGAATACCAAAGATTTGCAGCTGCAAAGGCTAGAATTTCAGATCAGAGGTTCATGGAGCTGTTTGATGCTTCTGTTTTCAAAGATGTACTAACATGTCCCTGTTCATGTTCTAAGAGGTAAAACAAAGGGTATTTTTGTCTATTCAATCGGTTGGTCACTCTATGTCATCTAAAATTCTATAATGTGATTAGTTTAATTCTTGAAATGATGAAGCAATATCCAAATATGAAATATCTAATTCTAAAATTTATAGATATGAACAGCATGGTTGGTGGTTTTATTTAAAAACCATTGAAAACGACTGAACCGTCCAAACTGAAGCAAACGAACATGTATGAGATACAAACCGTTACGTTGACGGTTTAATGTTGAGGTCGGGTTTGAAACTTAGAACCGACCATTTGGTCTTTATTATCTATATGTGTGTTTTTCGTTTGTTGAAATATGTAGTTATGTATAAGTATTATAATAATAACCATCTTTGTTATTTCAAATATTTTAATACAAATTAATGATTTTAGAAAAACAAAAACATCGGTCCAGACTGTTAAACCGTCAAAACTAAACTGTTAAATCGTCAAACCGGCAGGTCCAACCGACCCACCCAACTTGTCCGATGCGGTTTGTTGTTTTCCGAAACCATAGTCAACGGTTCTATCCATAATTTTCATTAAAACATGCCAAATCAGACCCTTAATATGATTGAGGGACGGGGGGTTGTCGAGATTGTTTATCTGATTATACTTTTTAATGTAAACAATTTTAATCCGGAAAAATTATTTTATTTACTAATATAAACAGTTTAAATGTACGTTGAGATACTTGAGATCTCAATATTTTGCTTTCAGCAAATTGAAAGGCTAAGATGGGGTAAAATAGATATGTTATTGTTCATAAAGCGAAATTAACTAGAAAACATATGATTACGTCTTTAGAGGAAAATCTCCAAAATGTTATTATTCATTTTCTTGTCCCCCAATCTATCATTTTAACTAATTTCCTACGGAAATATCCCCTCTTACACAGTTAGATTTTCTTAATCACTGTCGGGCGACGGTGTTAAAGGTGACATTTTAGGCGATTTTCCTTTGCTTTAAATTCCCATTTTCTTTGTTTTCCCGTTTGGATGGTTTTTCTTTTCTTGTCGTGATGCCCTAAAAATTTAAGTCAATTTGATCTTTTAAATAACTACATACTATGTTTAATGGAAAGGTAGGTCGACTTTTTCACCAATCAAATTCCTTCCTCAACTTTAGTGAAATAACAAAACTCATCCTTTAACTTTATAAAATGTTACTTTAACCCCTTAAAATTTTAAAGTTTTGAGTTTACCCTCTATATTAAAAAAAGAGTATTTTTTTAGGTATCGTGGGTTATATCGATTGACGGTAACGTGTTGGTATAATGAATAATGAAACTGATACCGACTGAAGAACATCGTTAGCTTTATATAACTTTCTTTTATCTATTTTTCGATCCTCACAACCGAGTCGGCGTAACTTTATACGTTTCTTTTATTTAGTTAACCACGTTTCATTTTGTGCTTAGCCACCTCAGTGTCACCGTCTCAACCGTTTTAGGTCCGCCTTCCGCCGAAGCGCGGACATAGTTCTCTTGTTATATATGAATAAGGAAAAATGATTATATGACATTAAATAGTTACATATAAATGAAATATTATGCAACAATAGTAATGGAGTAAATAAAAAACTTAGAAAAGAAATAACAATTAATAGTTTTATACAAAATGCCAACCCTTGTTTTATCCAAACAAAACAATGTTATTATGTTTCGTTTACCCACGTGCTACATCGTTTTAGATTCTTTGATTACCTTCAAAATTATAGTCGTTGATGTGTATCTAGTTGATATTATTGAACATACTTTGCATATTACATTCATACACCATCTAGGCCTAACTATATTTTCTTTCTATGTAACAGGTAAACAAGGGACATAGAGTGGGGGAAATGTGCTGAGAATGAGATCCATGAAGTTATGTGTTCCTATAATCTTATTGTTAGAGAAAGCAATGTAATAAATTTCTTTTGTGAGTGTACTGCATGTTAAAGATATTTATTTTTCTATAATAGAGAAATGCCTACGCGATACGGCAGTGAACACAACACACTAACACAGACAACGATAAAACGCATAATCACGTATTATTTTTTTTAAATTAAATAAAAAATGTAGCAATACCATACTCAAATTTTAGAGGATAAAATGCTCGATTTTATTGTGTAATTTTAAAAAACAAATTAACATATGAAAAGGTTATGGTTGTTTAAAAATCGTGAGGGAACGTTAGGTTAAAAGTAATGTTTTAAACAGTTGTACTTTGTGATTTAAAACTTGTATTTAAGTAAAACTCTTAAATTTTTATAAAAATTACTTTTCTATCATTCCAATATATATATAATATAATATATAGATAATATAGATTATAAGCTTTCAGATACAAGTAACCCTTAAGATCCTTAGGGAATCCATTAACACAACATGCAACTTGTAGTTTCAACTAGGGGTGTTCAAAAAAATCCGAATCCGAAACCGAACCCGAATTATCCGAAAATCCGAATCCGAATTATCCGAAAATTCGGATATCCGAAATTTCGGATATCTGAAATTCGGATATCCGAATTTTCGGATTCGGATTCGGATAGTGATTTTCGGATATTTCGGATAGTTCGGATATCCGAATATCCGAAATATTATATTTATATATTTTTTTTAATTGTTTTTATTATTTAAAAATAAGAAAATTTGAATCAAAACCCGATATATTATATTTATATATTTTTATATGTATATTTTCTAATGTTTTTTAAGGTTTTTAATTGTTTTTATAATTTAAAAATATTTTTTTTATATATTTTTTTATTTTTTTTATATTTTCGGATATCCGTTTCACTATCCGAATGGATATCCGAAATTTCGGATACGGATTCGGATAGTGAAATTCACTATCCGAAATTTTCGGATATCCGAAATTCGGATATCCGGTTTTGAACACCCCTAGTTTCAACGGTGTTATTTGGTTCCGTGAAACAAAATACTATTCACTTAACAGTAGCTATTGTCACGTGACAGGAGTTGAGCGGTTATTTTCTATTTTATTTTTATCGTATATTTATTTATACATAATAATTGAAAGATTTAAACAATTGGGCTGGATGTGCGGCCCTCACAAGCAACGGAGGGTTCGATTTGCGTTCCTCCCCTCTCTAATTAAACTTTATATTATATATATATATTTATAATTATTTTATTATAATTTTTATATATAACACAATATATATTATTTAGTTATTTTTTTATAATTATATATATAGTCATTATTATTTTATAAATATACATAATATTTTAATTTAATATATATATATATACATATATATATATATATTATAAGCTCGTTTATGCTCGCGAGCCGGCTCGAGCTCGATAAGTGAAGCTCGGGCTCGTTTAATAAACAAGCTTATTTTTAGGCAAGCTCGAGCTCATTTAACCTCGGCTCGATTCAAGCTTTTAGCGATCCGATCTTAAGTAGCTTCGATTCGCGTGCTGATATCAACATCTCCAATGTTGATGTCAACAATTTTTAATATTTTTAATTTCTTTTTTGTGTCTACTTTGTATTTCTTCTATAACTTTTAAAATATGATTTCTACGAAAATTACGAATGTATTGCATCGAATTGTGTTTTTAGTTTATTCGAGGTGTCGAGACACAAACGTACAAACAATCGAAGCTACTTCCAAGTTTCTTTTTTTATTCCTCTTACATGTTATACTTCTTTTTAGTGTTTTTTCCTTACTAAATGGTTTTTTATACGCTAAATTTAGTATTGTCGTAGCGCGCGAGTTTTCTTCTACATTTCAATGTTAATTTTTTTCATGGTTTAATGCCCACCATCGCAACGCGCAAGTTGACGTTTACTAGTTGTGTTACAACTAGGAATGAAACTCGTGCGATGCGGCGCAATTACAAATACGTTACGCATGTTGTGGTGGTGACACTAACGTAGTTAGGTACATAAAATAAATGTGTGGAGTTTTGGCGACTCGGTTCTAGAGATGGAAACATGGACAAAAAATCATTATATAATAGTACTGATGTTCTTCGATCGGTATCGGGTTCATTCTTCACAGTAGCAGCAAGTTACCGTCAGTCGATATATCTACGATACCCAAAAAATACCATATACGACCCGTTTTTAAAAGAATTCATACCGGGACGTCAAGGGAAAAATTACACGGCCGTAAATTATTATTTAAAAAAAAGTTAACGAACGAAAGTTATTGTAGGAAAGTCAAATCAATAAAAAAAAATAATGAGCTAAAAATGTATATTAAAAATATATTACATGGGTAAACTTGAAGTTTCGAAATTTGAGGGGTAGAATTGAATACTTTGTCCAGGGTAAAGTTAAGGGTTAAATTACAAACTTTATTAAGCTGAAGGACCAAGTTGTAAATTATGTTAAGATAAGCGACTAATTTGAAAATTGTGTTCGTGGCTTTTAAGTGGCCTCCGCTCCGACACTGTAAAATAAGGTATTAGTAATATGGTATGATAGTCTTATGTAGTGTCTTGTTCTCGATAAATCTTCTTTGTCCTTAGGCTCTCCACTATTAAAGAAGCAAAAGGCGATGAGACCTTCATTGTTTGTCCTTAGGCTCTCCACCATCTATTGATGTTTCTTATGGAAAATTGATCATCATAACGTACGAGTATAAGCAAAGCTTAGTGATAAAAATTGACTAGCCAATTTACTTCAATTAGTATGAATGATTTGATACATAAGAGGAACATATTAATTTTCTATGCACGAATCAACTATCAAATGTTGGCCTAAGCAAGTCCCCTTTGGCGATCCAGATAGACATGATTTTATACAAATGACCTCGACCGAAGAAAACGTTTGTCGCGTTGGCATTCAAGGGTCATAAAAATGGTTTTCCATGGGTGTGAGATTCATAGTTGTAACTAAAGATACTTACAAGACAAAACGATTTAGTGATTTAGATAGCTTCATTTGAAATTGTTATTGAATTAAAATGATGATTCTCTTATAACTAGATTTTCTAAAGCCATAAGAATCCTCAATTTAAATTGTCCTCCTTTTACACTGTTATTGTTTTGGGCTACATAAAAGCAATCCAATATGAGTTAAGAATATAATATCCCATTTATAGCATTAACAACATAAATTATAATAAACACTAAATGGCCCAATTCTCATGGGTACTTTTGGGTATGGTAAGTTTGATCATTTATAATGAAAACAACCAAATTTCCGGTTACCATTCATTTGGAAACCCTAAATTCATCACTATAAGTTTCCAAATCCTTTTCTAAATATCATATATGTGTTCGTGCTGTCTCTGGTCACATCATATGATTCATTTTATACCTCATCTGTTCGAACTAAAATTTGTGATTATACGTGCTTTTGTTCATACAATTTGTATCAATGCAATTTGGTCTGATTTTATGTTATTGTCCAAAAGATAATTGAATACATAATTTTACTTTGTCGCCAAACTTTTGTGCTTCTAAGTGAATGTTAACTTCCTTTTATTGTAAGCATCTAGATAATTAGTTGTTGTATTCTATTTTGATGAGTTGACTACCTAGGATACAATAAATTATTTTAAATTTTGTGAAACTTTTGAACCAGCCAGTAGTTGTAATCGAACCGAACTTTCAGCGGGAAGTTTGTTTGCGTTTGTTTATTTAATAGATGAGTGAACATGAAGATGGAATTCCATTTGATTAGTTCATCACTTTACAAACTACTTAGTATCTAATAACCAAATTGCAGCAGTGTTAGACATACATAGCATTATTTAATTCTTCATGTACTTAGTTTGTATATTGTTCATTCTTTGGTGTGTATTTTGTAACTGATTTTCCCCTTTATATAAGGCTCTGCTACCCACATCTTGGGCAAGCAATCTTTTCATTATCTCATGGTATCAATCGCCTGATCGATCCTTTCCTTCTCCCCAGCTTTCCATCTTCTGCCCCTCTCTCTTCAGCTTTCCCTCACCACCCATCTTCAACAAACCCTCACCAAACCCACTTCTGGCTTCTTGGCTCGCAGATGATCAGAAGGCTACAATTATTTTGAATGCTTCTCTTTCCGAAGACGCAATGGCTGAAATTCTCGGACTCACCACTGCCCATCAAATCTGGCTTGCTCTTGAGCAAGCGTATAGCAACACCTCCATTGATAGAGTTCAAAACCTCCGGGACCAACTCCGGCAGGCTACCAAGGGAACCTCCTCGGTTTCTGAATTTGGCCAAAAATTTAAAAACATATGTGACCAGTTGTCGGCTGTTGGACAACCGGTGGATGAAGCTGATAAATTACACCGGTTCCTATGTGGTCTCAGTACCTCGTTTGAAACCTTCTCCACAGCGACTCGTCTTACCAAACGATCCCCCACCCTTCGTGATCTACTTGTTCAGGCAGAAAATCATGAAATGCTCATGCGCACTCTTCATGGCAGCCCTAACCCTACTGTGGCTTTTCATTCTGAACAGTCTCGGTTTAACTCTTCCTCTAGAGGCCGTGGGGGTCTGTTCTATCGAGGTAGCTGTTCGGTTGGTCGTGGTCGTGGTCGGAGAACACGAGGATGGGCACTATGCAAATTTGTGTCCCAACCTTGCAATTTTGCTTCTCAATCGGTGCCTTCGGATTCTGATTTGGCTAAGGCATTTCATGCCCAATGTATCTGGTCCTGACTGGTATGTCGACTCGGGGCCACCGACCACATGACGGCTTCTCCGAATAATGTTAACAATGCTTCAACTTATACGGGTGATGCCAAGGTTACCTTCGGGAATGGTAAATTTCTTCCCATTTCACACATTGGTCACACCACGGTTTCTAATAATATTAATCTCAAAGATGTTTTGGTGGTGCCCCATTTAATGAAAAATCTTTTGTCTATTAGTAAGTTAAGGACTGATAATCCTTTGGACGTATTGTTTTCCCAACCATATTTCTATATTCAAGATCGAAGCACGAAACATGTTCTAGCTCAGGGGCGCTGTGAAGATGGCTTATATGTGTTGCACTCCGGTCATAAAGCTTTTTTTTCAGATTCTAGTACTTCCTTGAAAGCTTCGTTTGAACTTTGGCACATGCGGCTGGTACATGTATCTTTTGATACAATTTTAATTTTGAATAAAATGGGATCCTTGTCGGTCATCTCGGTTCTTCCCAAACCGATTATATGTTCCTCTTGCTAGTTGTCTAAAGGACACTGCGTGTCTTTTGAACTTAATGAAAAACGGGCACTTAAACCCTTAGACTTGGTTCATTGTGATTTGTGGGGCCCATCCCCGGTGACATCGGTTGATGAATATCGGTATTATGTCATTTTGTGGATGATTTTTTGCGGTTCACTTGGTTTTATCCACTAAAAACGAAATCCGGATTTTATGCAACATTAACCGCCTTTATGAACTTTATTCAGACTCAATTTTCATAAAAAATTAAGGTGTTCCAAAGTGATGGGGGTACCGAATTTGTGAATCAACATGTTCGGAAAGTGTTTGAAGCAAATGGCACCTTCCACCGGTTATCATGCCCTTATACACCCCAACAAAATGGTTTGGCAATGCTTTTTAATGCACACGTTCCTCCCCCATATTGGGTAGAAGCATTTAGCACGACGGTCTACGTTATTAATCGACTTCCCACAAAGCTTTTAGATGGTAAGTCACCATTTGAACTATTATTTTTTCGCAAGCCGGTCTATAGCAATTTTCGAGCCTTTGCTTGTCGAGTATACCCTTACGTTCGAGACTACTCGGCTAACAAATTGTCACCCCGTAGCATTCTGTGCATATTTATGGGATATAGTTCTCAATACAAAGGCTATAAATGTCTCGACCCGAACACATCCCGAATATATATCACTCGCCACGCTCGATTTGATGAACGCACTTTTCCTGTTGGTTCAGGCCCCTTTGTAAAACACACTCACAACACAAACTGTGTATTATATTTGACTGAAAACTAGATACAAAGGAGCTACGAAAAACCGAGTATACAATTGCTTATATAGGAAATAAAAAAAAAACCAAAAACAATAACCCAATAACCCACGTAACATGCATGCCCCATGATATTCTTCAACTTCCCATTTTATTCTCCAATTTATCCGGTCAAACCTTTACTAAGTCTTCTGCTGCACGTTTGGAGCCAAATCTGACCCGTATCCAAAACTCGCCTGACCCGCTGACCCGTGACCCTTGACCCATGAATAAACCGATTAACCCAACAATCACCCCCTTAATCGGTTGTTCGTTCACGTCATTCTTCACTGCAACGTTCCCGTCAAAACTCGCCTTCACCTTGACCCTTCCCGAACACCCGACCTTCACCTCGGTCACGTCCAAAGTCTTCCCTCAACTCGACCTATCCCGGACACCCCCGGCCCTCACCTCGGCCACGTCCAAAGCCGTCACTCGATCTTGTTCCGAGAGCCTTCTTCCACCGATAAAAGAAACAAGGCTACCGGTCCGCCTCTACCGTCTTCTTTCACCCGCTAAACATGACCCAATTCAAAGCTCCTGCTTGACGAATCCTTCTGGCCCGTTTTTCCCACAACCCGGTTGAACTCCCTTTATCACCCGAACAAGCAGACCCATCTCTTTCTTCTTGGCTAATCGCTGCTGTAACCATAGCCCTTCGATTTCTGCCTCCAATTTGAATCATTAATTCTTTTGTTCTCCTTCTTTGTTTCATTTTTTTCTTTTTCACGTGGACAACTACAACCTCCTTATGTTGTGTCTCCCTTCTCTTCGCTTCTTGGCCCTTTTCTGTCAATCGCACAACCCTGGGTAAGCACCACTAACAGCCACGGACAATCTCCGGTCACCCCGTCGTCCCGAACGGCACTTCCCGACGATAATGGCTGACCCGAACCACCATTCAATCTCCGTATTCTGCTATTGCTAGTCTCATGCTTGTGAACCACACCATCAGGACAAGACCAATTTCCAATAACCCGATTTATGTGTGCAGCAACACCCCCCTGTTGCGACCCGAATCAGTAGCCAAGACCCGCGATCACAATCGAGCCACCTGCGCTTCCGCTGCGACGGCAGCCCCGCACCCGAAGGCTACTTCGGCCGACTCTCAAAACGGCCCTCGCTCAACCTTCGCTCTGATACCAAATGTTGGTTCAGGCCCCTTTGTAAAACACACTCACAACACAAACTGTGTATTCTATTTGATTGAAAACTAGATACAAAGGAGCTACGAAAAACTGAGTATACAATTGCTTATATAGGAAATAAAAAAAAACCAAAAACAATAACCCAATAACCCACGTAACATGCATGCCCCATGATATTCTTCAACTTCCCATTTTATTCTCCAATTTATCCGGTCAAACCTTTACCAAGTCTTCTGCTGCACGTTTGGAGCCAAATCTGACCCGTATCCAAAACTCGCCTGACCCGCTGACCCGTGACCCTTGACCCATGAATAAACCGATTAACCCAACATTTCCTTCAAAGGTAATGACTCTCAACAAAATTTAAGTCTTCTGCCCTTACACTCCTTTTTGGAAGATTATACCTTAACTACACATACACAACCCATTTCCTCTTCACCAGCAACAACTTCAAAAGACACCCTATGCTGGGTGTTGTGACATCCCCACGGTTCTAACCACTGGCCCACAAGTTACCGAGCCCACTACCCATTATCTAACTCCTGAACAGCCTCCTACAAATACTCAGGCCCAATTCCCTGCTATACAGCCCACGCCTGTCACAGAAAAACCTCCACAACCCAAAGAAATAACAGAAAATGCAATTAAGCCCATTAATATTTTTGGGCCTGCTCCAGAGTCCATTCCCATACCTGTGACCGAGCCAGTTACTGAGCCCATATGTGACCAGCCTGCTACCGAACCTGTATCTGATCAGCCCGCTCAACCGGCTGCTCCTTCTGGTCCTTCAACCCACCCTATGGTGGCATGTGCCAAAGCAGGGATCTTCAAATCGAAATATCAGGCTGACTTTGCTCATATTCACTCTCATGCTCTTTACTCGGCTCTATTTACTTGCACCGAACCTAAAGGTTTCAAGTCTGCCATCAAGCATCCTTAATGGTTGGAAGCAATGAACAAAGAGTTAACTGCTCTTCGCAACAAAAATACGTGGTCTTTGGTGCCTCGACCCAAAACTCATAATGTGGTTGGGTCCAAATGGTTATTTAGGACAAAATATCGTTCAGACGGGTCGATTGATCGACATAAGGCCAGACTTGTGGCTCAAGGTTTCAGTCAAGTTCCCGGTCTGGACTACTCTCACACATTCAGTCCGGTTGTTAAAGCCTCTACCATTTGGGTTGTATTGTCTTTGGCTGTTATTAATAAATGGAAACTTCATCAATTGGATGTCAATAACGCTTTCTTACACGGGCACCTAAAAGAATTGTTTTACATGGAACAACCATCCGGGTTTGTTGACCCACACTTTCCCGATCATGTTTGTAGGTTAAACAAAGCTATTTATGGTCTCAAGCAGGCACCCCGGGCTTGGTTTCAACGACTCAGCTCCTTCCTTCTACAAAATGGTTTTGTGTGTAGTAGGGCTGATACATCCTTATTTGTGTTTAAACGTGACTCATGTATTATGTAGCTCTTGGTATATGTTGATGATTTAATCTTGACAGGAAATCAAGACACCCTCATGACCTCCTCTATTACTAAACTACACAACGAGTTTGCCATCAAGGAACTTGGTAATTTAAATTACTTTCTTGGACCGGAAGTCACCTATACAGACGACGGTCTCTTCTTACGTCAGTCTAAGTATGCTCGTGACATACTCGATCGAGCTAATCTTCTTGAATCTAAGCATGTTCACACGCCCCTAGCAGCCAACGAGTCATTCAGTACCTCAGGTGAACCATTTAGGGATCCCACGCTCTATCGGTCTCTTGTTGGAGCGTTACAATACTTAACCATTACTCGTCCAGACGTATCCTATACGGTAAACCAAGTGAGTCAGTTTCTTCAAAACCCCACGGTAACACATTTTTAGAGCGTTAAGCGCATTCTCCGATATGTAAAAGGTACCCTTGCATATGGGCTTACGTTCTCAAAACCAGCTCGTACCTCCATTCTCGGGAACTCAGATGCTGACTGGGCTAGATGTATTGAAACTCGTCGCTCTGCTTATGGTTACTCCATTTTTCTCGGTGGTAATCTTGTTTCTTGGAGTGCTAAGAAACAACCCACAGTTTCACGCTCAAGTTGTGAATCAAAATATAGAGCCATGGCCAACACCGCTGCTGAGATTATTTGGATTACACACCTTCTTCGGGAACTACATGCCTTACCTCCGGATCGCCCGACCTTACTTTGTGATGGAATCTGCATGGGTCCACAACCAAGCCTATTGCCCCTCTTTCATTGCCCCGATGCTAATGCCTTATCACAAAATATTAGTTCTAGGTGGCAATAAGCATTCATTTAACAAAGTAGTTAATGGAAAGGCGCAACCAAACCATGAATGTGAGTTTTTCAGACTCCGATAAGTACTATCTATATTAATCCATTGGCTGAAAATCCAAGAGTTAAATGGTTGTGTAGTCATAGGGCCTTAATGTGATAATTCTTGCCATATGTAATGTACACCGTGTGTCTGATGCAAAGTATTGAGTAAACAAGCTCTTGAGTCATAATATCTAAAACAAAGTATTATAAGCATGTATTTCCCCCCAAATAAGTAAAATGAAAACGGGGCTATGAATACTCACATTGAGTCTTGAGTAGTGTGATAATAGATTATTATTAAAACCAGGAACGTCCTACTCAAATGGTACAAGTAAATAAATACTACTTGAGTTTATAGGATTTAGCTCTATACATGAAATATTTGTAATGGATGCAGGTACGTTAAAGACTCGTTTCAAATTTTATATCGGTTAATGTTTACATGTATATATTAATATCGTCTATATTTATACATTAATTGAAGTCACAAAGTACTAGTTATAGAACTCCCTGTATCAAAATAAGTATATATATGTAGATAATATTACATAAGTCATATTTCCAAATATGATTTCCTTATACAAAATATTAAGTATTTATTTTATTTTTAACGACAATCATACGTAAACGATTACAATATAAAGGTATAAAACATCACGTTTATATATCTACACATTCATGTTGATGTACTTGAAATCATATATAGTTTAGACTTTTCATAAAAAATTATAGTCATCAACGAATAAATCTTTCTTGATGAAAAATAAATATTACGACGGATTTCGTCGTAATTCGTTTAAAATGCTTTTTAAAACGTTTTACCATTCGAAAACCATTCTACAACGAATATATAATATAAATAGTAGTCTTGTATAAAATAAATGATGCATGACTGTGTATGAATATGCATGAATCTTTTATTTTGAATGATATATATAAGCCGGTTTTAGTTCTTATGTTCCATGTCTCGGTTTAACTATCGGAATTCATGTCTTACACGCTATGAGTCTCTTACAACTCACTTGGTAATGGCCTAGGGGTAAATGGTCTTAATAATTCTATGAGTTTATATATATTTTCATGTATGAAACTCTAAAATAAGTATTCTTTATTTCGAACATTATTAATATATTACCGGGTTTTATAAACGGGTATCGTCTGTGGGTCTTGGACAAGGTTAAATATATATATTTATAAATGTTAATATACTTATGTTTATACATATACCTTATGTCAGGATGATGAACTTTGTATGAAAGAATGAAACTACATAAATTATAACACTTTTCACGTTTATATGTTGACGATAACGGTTCGTATGTTTTCTTGTATCAGGGGACACCACCTTCAATGTGCCAGGTGAGTTACAACATGATCATATAACTCACGAACATCAATCCTTCAACATAACACATGTATGGTATGAAGGGTTATAAAGAACACCATCATCGAAAGTGTCATTTTATGTGATAGTATAAGTATATATATGCAATGTATATGTTAATATATATGTATGTAGCTAAGAGATTTTAATGTTAGGGTGTTATGGATACATGAAATGCTTGTATTTGTGTGTGGAAGACTCAAATAGAACTTACCTAATGGAGCTTCTTTGATGATTCTAGCACTTAAACGTCCAAAACACAAAGTACGTGTGTGTGTGGGTTTATGGCCGAGAGAGGGGGGAGATATGGAGAGTTTGTGTTGTGAGTTTTTGTGAGCACTTCGACTTGTATGGCTTGCTATTTATAGCAACCTTGTGTGTCCCTTTCAAGGATTGAAAAGAGAAATCTTACTTCATCTTTAATGAGTCAAACTTCAACATGTGATGGACGTGGTGGTTGGTGTTGGTTCGGCCGAAACAAGGGAAAACGAGGGGATACAAAGGTGAAGATGACAAATGGATAGTCTGTATGTGTCATGTATAGTTTTTAGTGTAATCATGTGTGTATTTTATAAAGAAATGGAAGGGTTATTCAAGTTTTATAAATCATTGAGTTTCATAAAAGTCATATGAGTTGTGTATAATGGTTTTAGTAGCCATGGATGCAAAAATATCTATGTACATTTATATTTTAAAAAATAATCATACATTTTGTCATAATTGCATAAAATGGTATAGAAATGATGAAGTATGGTGTTACGAAATAAGAATTGCCTCAAATATACACGTATATATATTCACATGAATAAACGTTAACTAGTTTTATAGAAATGATGACATAATAACTCGAATTCATAAGATAATACATTTAAAATATTAATACGCGTTGTCATGACTTATAATAAAATTCATGTATTATTTCTTGTATCCTAGACTTGTATCATTTGTATGACTCTTGGTCGGTACAATATTCACGTTGCTTATCATCAATGATCATAGAGTCCTACTATATAACCTTGAATTCTTATCATATTGTAATGCATCATTCATAGTAATTCGTTTTGATTATCTAGTTCCAGATAATGCGCATAAAATCATAAATGAAATAAATATATTACATAATCAAGACTTGGTAAATTGATGGTTGTCACATTTGAGTAAATCGGTTTTTTTAGTCCAAATCTTGTTTACAAAAGACAATTGAGTCCGCCGTTTGGGCAACCATCGACGAAAATCATGGTCAGAGGCTGCCAAAAAAGAGATTTGAGGGAATGGGTGTTACTTGTTTGGAGGAAAGTCAGGAGTTGGTATCGGTATCATCAGTCAGTTTTTGGTATCAAAATTTCAGTAGTAGCAGTCAGTGTTTTGTTTTCAGTAGCAGCAGTCAGTTTTTGGTATCAAATTTCAGATCTTGTTTATGTTTGAGGCTTCTTACATGTTATAAAAAACTAGGGCTTGTATTGCCTTTTGGAATTAATGTGGATAAAATGGTTTGCTCATATGACTATGACTGTGGCCCACCTTCTAATCTTCACTTCTATTTATTGCAGATTCACCATGCATCTTTTGTTGAGGAGACTGAAGAATGTGCAGAAGTTGTGTAGGATCGAGATCTCTCAAGAATACAAAAATCTGAACTTGATTATTGGCGGAAACAACAATCAAATAGTAAACAACACGCAATTGAAACAAAATGAACAAGATCAAATCAAACTAACTGCCAATTGTATTTGAAGTTGTTCTGATTACAAAGAAGACTTGAAAATATCAAAGGTTATCAAGTTAAAGAAAGCTAATTATTATTTACATGCTAGAATACAATTTACTGTAACTAACTAACTAACTTCTATCCTTCTAGAAGCCAGCCTGGCATAACAAACTCAACTAACTCTAACGTTGATCTTCATGCTCTCCGGAGTAGTCCTTTGTAGAAGAAACATATTGTATTCCACAGAGTATTTCTCCTACTTCGGAAGACTAAATTGCTCTTCCGGAGTAGATAGACTCCCCAAGCTATACACTTTGTCTTGAATCTTCTGTGTTCTTCTTTACTTAGCAGAAGTATCTTTACTCAGAATAAATCTGTCATCCGGAGTATATTTACTCCTCATTAGTAAGACTTAACAGTTTTTTATGTCATGAATCCTGAGCCACTATTCTCTATGCGGTAGCCTGCTGAGTAACTTGGTCTTCCTGAATAGGACTTGGGCTGATTGGTGGTTAGTGACCTTGTGATTTTCAGCTTCCTGAGTTTGACTCTACAAGCTGCAGCGGAATCTGCATTTGTAACTTCCCAAAAATCCGTGAACTTGTGGTTTGGGTTAGTGGACGACCCGAAAAGATTATTAATATAATAATAAGCAAAGTTCTCGCGAAGGGTTCGTTGTAACAACAGAAAAAGGGGCGGTTAGTTGAGAAAGAGATAGTTCGGGATGAAAACGTGCGGGGTGAATTGAGAGGGACCCGAGACGTAACTAGCTTGTGGTATTTAAACCAATTTTGTGTGGATATATTATTTGTCTAATTCCGAGTTCGTTTGATAGGGATAAGAGCAGTGCGAAGACAGACGCGCGAACAGGGTGAACTTCGACGACTGTTCGGTTTTTCGGCGACGGAGGCGGCGTTTTTCGACGCCGGCGATGGAGACTGGTTCATCTGAAAGGTTTCGGCGATACGAACGCGTGGAATATTATTCGCCTAAAACGGAGTTCATTTGGGTCGGTGTTAAGCTACTCGTATATTGACGCGCAAAACTGAACGTGCTGAAAGACGAGTATGCGTTCTGGCAGCAACGGTGGTGGCGGTGGCCGACACCAATATTTTTTCTGAGGTCAGGTGTATCGAGACGCACTCGTGGATAGGTGGATCGTGTGAAACGGAGTTCGTATGGTCGAGATATGAGCAAAACAAGTTTTCCTCTCGCGTGGCGCTCAACAATTTTGTACAAAACCGTTTAGAACGGCTTGTACGCAAAAGGTATATGACCCCATAGAACTTTATATTCATGGTTGGGGACTATTTTGGGATGTAAGAAAATTGATGGGATGAAATTCGGGAACGTTTTTCGATAACGTTAATTTAGGGTTTTTGTATGCGAGCGAGCGCGTCGTTTGTACGGTTTGTGACGATTTAGACCGAGCTTGTAGCTGTTGGTGCAGAATAGATGCGTTAGTGTTATTGCGGTAATAGGATTGATCTGGATAGTTCATTTGATGACAGGTTCGTGTTGGACTATGAGTTTACGGGTATGCGACTTCGGAAGAAAAGCTTCGCAACCGGTGAGTTTCTAATCCCCCTCTTTTAATGTTTTTAACGTTTTGGGGCCTTCATACATACTGTCATGAGGTGTTAATAAATATTTTTAGGTTAAGGGTTTCAGGTTCTACCCCGATGTGCTTTTGAAATAAAATAAGTATTAAGAAATTGTAGGGTCTATGGCGTGTTTATGTGAATGTGGTAACTATGATTACTTGCGATGGATGAGTGGTGTGTTATGGGTTGATTAGGGGGAGTCGGGTCGTAATCTAAACACTTATGATTTTATGTGGGATAAATGTTGTACTAGGGTTGTATGTGAGGTGCAGGTGTTGTTAACGAGTCATGTGTATGTGTGATATTATGTGCTTTATATTAATGTGAAGTGTTTGCATCATTTTCTATATGACATGGCAAATGGGATTTGTGAAGGATGAGATCCTTTGGGAAGTCACCAGCAGTGACATTTATTTAACAGGTTAATGATGAGCTCGGGGTATGTTGAACACCCTGACGAGGGTAACCCTGACGAGGGTAACCCTGACGAGGGTAACCCTGACGAGGGTAACCCTGACGAGGGTAACCCTGACGAGGGTGCATTGACGAGGTATGTGTTTACGAGTACATTTATGTGGTATTGACTTGTATGCAAACGTAGAGTTATAATTATTATGCATGTGCTGATATTTATTATAATGTTAGAGTAACGTGTAGATATTATTATTGCGTTATGTAGGGTTAGACTAATCGTTGACTATGGATTTGTGACGTGACGTGTATAAGATTCGTGTCAGTTAATTTTGATAGCCTTGGTTAAGGCCGTGTGTAAATGTCTAGAGTATATTGTGTTAACCAAGTGTTGAGTTAGCGGTTTGTATAGTAAGTTAAGTCTATGTCAACGAGATGGTATTGTGTATCGATACGAGTATGCGTTCTGGCAGCAGCGGTGGCGGCGGTGGCCGACACCAATATTTTTTTCAGGTCAGGTGTATTAAGACGAATGCGTGGATGGGTGGATCGCGCGAAACGAAGCTCGTATTGTTGAGATATGAGCAAAACAAGTTTGGGAGCGGTAATACTCGAAATGGTGTGCCGGCATTCGTGAGGTATGTTGAGTAACATTAAATACTAATAAATGATTTTAAAAAGTCTTCCGCTGTAGATTGAATTACAATAAATGCATTTTTAATAAAAATGACACGTTATGAGAACCAACTGTAGGATGCCCGGGTTGGGGTCTTACAAGTTAGTATCAGAGCTGTGGTTTAAGAGAAAACTGGTATTTTTAAACAAATAAAATACTTTAACTTAAACCAAAAATGGGACGAGGGTGAAATGAATGCCACCACGAGTAACCGCGAGCCAAGTGGTACGTCTTTCAAGTTGAGCAGTAATTATTATTTACTATTTGTGTGGTATTACGATAGGTAAAGCGATTGATGTGAGTGAATGATTTATGGTTCTGTGTGGGAACATGATGTGTGCTATGTGCTGTAGTAGTATGTAGAACTATGTGAAGTGGTGTGGTACGATTAAGTGAGATTATGTGTGAAGTTAAGTAATGTGGAGTAGCATTAATTGCGTTACATTAGAAAATTTTGTGTGTTAGCATGGTTGAAGAAAATTGTGTGTTAGCATGGTTGAATAAATTTATGTGTAACCATATGTGGTGTGTAACTGTGATTATTATGAGAACTTGATTAATTATTTTGTGGTTCTATGTGAGTTGCGTGGGATGCATGTGCATTCGGTGAGCGTGAAGGTATAAAGTTAGTGTGAGTATGATGGGAAAGGTTTAGAATCCGAGCAGTGATGTGGACCACCAAATTGCATTTGATCACCATGATTTGGCTGTCTATGATTACTCTGATATTCTAAATTTATGCCCATAGTAATCACTCCAGCATTCTGTCTTGAGTAGGATTAGGTGGTTAAGACGAGGCATACGACATTGGTCAGGCGTGATGATCTTGCTAGGGGCAATGCAGAACGACCAGTCAAGACGACAACTGCTGCGGGTGAAACTGCTAGTGAAATGGGAGTAGTGTTGGCGCTTCTCGTGCCAAATGTGATTAGAACTTCGATTGGAGACATACCGCGTGGAGCTATGATTGGAAAGACGAGATGGAAAAGGAGAGTAGTGCCAACTGTACGCAATTTTCCTCCATGATGTGGATCTGCACAGTTGAGAGATCGACCACTGCGTTGGTTAAGAGAGTTTTGTTTTAGGAGGAACCAGAGGTGAACACGCCAGATGCACCTGACGTGGTCAAGCAGTGATTTGACAGGTAGTGCTCGGGATGCTTAATGTTTGATGATTAGTTAGTGTGACAGTTATGACGAGAGATTTCGGGGTAATTCGACGTTATGTCTGATTAGACGTTTACGTGAGGTGATGTTCAATTCAAATATTTATTATTTGATTTTGACTATTATTGTGAGTTTTACCGCATGATGCTTTAAACATAATTAATGATATTTGTGTTGATGACGGCGTATGATTGTGTTTACAATAGTGGAATATGTGCGGAACAATGTGATTGCGTGATTGCATTCTGAATAATGTGAGTTAGCATTAAATGTGATTTTCGCTATGATACTAGAGCATGGTTGATTAGATGGTGTGAGTAGACTTGTATAGACATGAATTTTGAATTTGTCTGAGTCAACGGTCGTATGATAGTATCACCTATGTGTTAATGTGTATGTGATGGTTTGAAGTGTAATGGGTACGTTGCACCTTGTGTGAGTATTCAGGACATGTCCTGTGCGGAGTTATGATTTATATATATATATATATATTATGTGTGTAACTGATTAGAATGATGTCCGGTGTGTAGACCGAGTAGGGTGTAGAGCAATCGTGCACTTGTATCCCCTTTCTTCCACTTTCCTCATCGTTAACCTATCAATACCACATGAATATTGACGCATCTCACTCATCATGTATGATATGGGATCCATCTTACCACAAGCCTCGGTCACCAAGCTCCTGAGATTATCAAAGGAGGACGTAAGGATGCTCTACACAAGCTCCTGGGATTATCAAAGGAGGACAAGGAATTATGAGCAAGGCAGTGGTGCCTGAGTTTTGAGGAATCACCGCGAGATGGCGATTAGGGTACGAGACGAGAAGAAATACAAATGACTTTAATAATGAAATGTGAGGAGCCATACATAAAATGTAACGAACCAACTTTCGAAACTGCCCTATTATATATTAGTTATATTGGAGAGGGTGTTTTAATTAAATAAGTGGATGTTTTTAATTGTAAAGGAGTATTCTTATCATTTTGGTGCAAGGAGTCAAAATTGCAAGTAGAGGGAAAGGTTTTGCAATTTGCTTAAACCTGATTTTGTGGGTGGTCTAAATGGCGACACACACACACACACACACACTCTTGAAAGAGTGTGTGTCGTGAATGAAAGTACAAGAAGTGGAGCAAGGCCAAGGAATTCCAAATCAGTGATTGCATGCTTGGATTAGAAAAGTTGCCTTGTATAATCCTTCCTAATCATCAAGTAAGATTCATCTTTCTCTTTAATCCTCCATGGATTCTTGTTCTTGATGGGTTAGGTGGATGAACTCTAATGGACGAAAATTGGGGGTTGGATTGGGTGTTGTGTTGAAAAGGAGTGATAATCTAGCATTACTAAGGCTAGAGGTTCAATCAATTCATGATAATTTCACCTAATTTGAAGTTTTGAAATTTAGGGTTCTTGAGACCCAATTTGGGGGTTTTTGATTTTGTGGTGTTTGATTGGGTAATTGAGCATGTACAAGTGTTTATGGTGTTAGATAAACACAACTTCATGTAGAAAACCTAATTGAATTCGTGAATTTTGAATTTGATGGAATGGGAGAAATTAGGTGAAATTGGGTGGAGCCTAAACGGGTCAATATGGGTGAATGGTGTCTTGGGAAGTTTAAAACTTGTTTAAGGTATAATTAATCAAGTATGGAGTGGGTGTAATCCATAAATTCTAGGGTGGGTGTTAGACCACAATTGGTGAATGGTGAATTGGTGGATTGGGAGTTTGACTTGAATGGCTCAAACGGGTCAAAGTGGGTTAAATTGGGCGTTAGAGGTTTGGTTAAGGTTGTGTTAACCAAATTAGGTTGGGATGGTGATCCTTAGATCACAGGTGTGTCTTGGGTCTCAATTTGGTGTATGGATTGAGATCACAGGAGTGCTAATTGCTATTGGATTGTTTAGGTTATCAAGGTGTTAAATGAACTAGCTTGAAGATCAAGTGGAATCGTCTTTAGATAAAGGTAAGTGCTTTGTACTTACTTAGTAACGATAGGAGGTGGTAATTGCACATATTTGATTTAGATGATGGTTGCTTAAATATCTTATATGTGTTTAATTGTATGTTGAAAATTAAGGAAATTACATGTGGTGAAAATATGCAAGGGTGGGTGCGTGGTGTTTGAGATCTAAGAACCTCGCCTCATTGTTTAATGAATTAAGTTAATAAACTTATATGGTGTATTGATGTAAATTTGACTTGTGTGGTAAAAGTCAAACTTCTATGCGTAATGTAGTTTGAAATTGGTGTAGTTGACTATGTGGTATATAGTCATACTAAAATGTAGATTATGATAAATTGGTGTAGTTGACTATGTGGGATATAGTTAAACTAAAAAGTAGAATGTGGTAATTTGGTGTAATTGACTTATGTGGTGTATAGTCAACCTAGATGTAGTATATTGGTGTAATTTGACTTAGTGTGGTATGAGTCAAACTAATATGTAAAATGTGGTGATTTGGTGTAATTTGACTAATATGTAGTAAGAGTAAAAGAAAAATGCAATTGGTGGACTTGAGGTCATGAACCTCACTTTTGTCAATGTAGCTTGAAATCTTTGAACTTTTCTAATGTCGTTGTTGCTTGAAGTCTAAGAACCTCACTCGAAAGGAATTTGAAGTCATGAACTTCACAAAGTTGTGTTGTGGCGTTTGAGGTCTTTAGAACCTCACATAGAGAAGTTTGAAGTCTAAGAACCTCACGTGGTAGTTAATTGAGGTCATGAACTTCACAAGTCATTTTCTGGTATTTGAAGTCTAAGAACTTCACACGGAAGTTAATTGAGGTCGTGAACTTCACATAATTAGTTGTGGTGTTTTGAGGTCTTTGGAACCTCACAAGGAAGTATGGTAGGGTTGTTAGGTGTTTAACACATTCATGAAATGTTGTTTGTTTCTTAAAATGACTGGGGGTCGAGTAGGGAGGGTCGAAAAGGCTAAATATTTGCAAAACAATTTGGCTTATTTTGAACTGGAGTAATTTACGGCGGGCCGGAGTATTTTACGCCCACACGGGGCTGTTTAAGGCCACATTTACGCCCAAATTGTTGAACCTCACATGGAAGTTAATTGAGGTCGTGAACTTAACATAGTTGGTTGTGGTGTTTTGAGGTCTTTGGAACCTCACAGGGAATTATGGTAGGGTTGTTAGGTGTTTAACACATTCATGAAATGTTGTTTGTTTCTTAAAATGACTGGGGGTCGAGTCGAGAGGGTCGAAAAGGCTAAGAATTTACAAAAAAAATTGGCTGATTTTGGACTGGAGTAATTTACGACGGGTTGGAGTATTTTACGCCCACACGGGGCTGTTTATGTCACACCCCGCCAAGGCGGAAACGCGAGGCGTGACGTTCATGAATTCCAAAGCATATGATTACCGCAAACACATACATGATAAATGGATACATAAACAAGTTTAAAGTTTTACATTTCAAAAATGTAAATTGGGTTTTGAAAAGTGAAGATTTCGCAAATATGACTCTATTACAATGAGTTATACAAGAGAAATCCCCCAAATAGTTGTATCCATCGTGCATGCATGTAATCTACATTGCTAACCTTTCGATCACGTCAATTTCCTGAAAAACATACTTAAAATTGTCAACACGAGGTTGGTGAGTTCACAGGTTTAAATCAAATAGATTTTTGTAAAATTCAATTGTTCGTAAATAGTTCCAGTTGCATGTGATAATCAGAATAAGAATTGTTGACCCATTTGTAAACTAGCTAGGAATACAAATAATATGTTCCTACATGAGCCGTAACCAAACCATGACAATTGTTTTTGCCCCTAATTTCGTTATCCGGTTCTATGCGGCCATAAATCCTCCAGATTGTGGTTAGCGCGACTAACCATGACCGGGAGACGTCACTCTCTATAGTACTATTCATAGGACCCTACGCTACAGTTAATGGTTACTAAATTGTTCCAGGGGACTTTAGCGGCCTCAAATCGTTTAACTCATGTAAACATAAAAAGTCGAGTCTTATTCTTTTGTTATCACATAAAAATAGTTGTAAATATGTTTTTCCCCCAAATCGTTGAGTGTTGTTCATCCGAACAATCGTTGTGTGTTGTTCATCCGAACAATCGTTGAGTGTACTTGTGTCCAGCTGTTTAGTTGAGCAAGTTTTCTCCCCGTTTGTTTAAAAACAATTTAAAAACAAGTAGTAAAAGTAGGGCCGTGAGACTCACCAAAAGTTAAACCAGAATGTTCGTATTATCAAATGTATAAGCAATGTAATTCATATTTTCAAAACATAACAAGTAAGTATGTTTCTCCCCCGATGTTTACAAAACAGTAAAGAGTTAAAAGGGGGCCGTGAACTCACCTTGAGTTTGTGTATGTTAGCAACAATAATTGTTCCAGTCAAACTTGACTATTCGTACCCTAATTACAAAAGGGTAATTCGTGTTATGACCGAATGTCTCATATGCAAATTGTTCACCGACTTAGCAAATCTGATTGCTTTTGTTTAAATATCTTTTTAGTTTTTCAACACTTGTTTCGTTATAAAATAGTTCTAAGTTACTGCCCAATGGGCCTGAAACAGGTATCGAAACTACTTAGTTTCGATTGGACAGAACAGATGTCGAAACTTCCTAATTTCGATTGAGCAAACTGGGTATCGAAACTTCCTAGTTTCGATTGGATAATAGGTATTGAAACTACCTAGTTTCGATCAAACAGGTATCGAAACTCCTAGTTTCGACTGAGTAAACAGGTATCGAAACTCCTAGTTTCGATTGAGTAATAGGTATCGAAACTCCCTAGTTTCGATCAAACAGGTATCGAAACTCCTAGTTTCGATTGAGTAAACAGGTATCGAAACTATAGTTTCGATTACTGAAATTTTGATTGACAGAATCAGTTTCAAAACTTTGTTCATACCTATACGCATATATTCATGTTTTAATCTTGAATTTCGACACACTTTTCTGGTTATTTTTCTTACGTTTGAGTAAACTGTATGTTTAGTTACGGTTTTAAAGAAAATAATATGAATAATATTGAGTTTTTACCTCTAAACAGAGATGATGATTTCGAGAAAAACAGAGGATGATCTTGAGCTCCTTAGCTTGATTCTTGAGAAAAAACACTTGGAACTCTTCCTATAACACCGAAATATGGTGGATTTTGCCCTAAAACTTGAATTCAACTTGAAGGAAATTGGGAAGGATGTGGGTGTTATGGTGTCGTAAGAAAGTGAGAAAGAGAGAGTGTGCTTGAGTGAGTGGTGAATGACAAGAGATGGTAAGTATATGGAAATCTTGGGAATAGATTGGGGGGGGGGGGGAATGGGCTTCTCTGATTTTCGGCCGAGAAGTCAAGGGAGTGGTTTGGGTTAATTTATCTAATAATTAGATTTAAGTGTTAATTACTTATTTCATTAAGGGTATTAATATTAATTAGAGTTTCAAATGGTAATTTAATTTGGTTTAGGTTCTCCACGGTATTATAAATTTATTAAGTTTATGGCTCGTTAACGAAAGATATTGAAATCTTGGATTGTATAATTCGTTGAGATGATTATTTGTAGGTATGAGTACCTAAAGGTGGCGCTACATAGTAATGTCTTCGAAAAGTCCATTATTTTACTCTTACGTATATTATATGATTTAGTCTTAAAAATAAAATATAGTTCAACGTAAATTTTGTGTAATATATATATATATATTTTTTTTTTCTGGTTATTTAATTTCACCACAAACGTTCGTATTAGTCGGTTTATATGGTACGTGAACCGGTAACTCCTAGAATTACCAAATATGAAATGAGACCATGTACAGTTTTTGTTAGACCTTAATGTCTTTGTTTGTGAAATTAAGTAAATCACAAAAACAATTATATTGTGAACTTGTTTATAACATGTACGGATATTGACCTGAAATGTCGGGTGTCACATTCTCCCCATGTTAAAAGAATTTCGTCCCGAAATTCAATTTGTGTCCTCTTGAACTGGCGTATCCTTAAACAAGGATGGGTATTTTGTTTTCATTTGATCCTCTCGTTCCCATGTATACCCAGGACCACTTTTTGAGTTCCAACGTACTTTAACCAGTTTGATTCGACTATGTCTCAGCTTTTGAATTTTCCAATCTGTAATCTCAATCGGTTCCTCGATGAAATGAAGTTTATCATCAATATGAATTTCATCTGGCGGTATGATAAAGGTCTAGTCTGCCAAGCACTTCTTGAGATTCGATATGTGAAACGTGTCATGTACGTTGTTTAATTCTTGCGGTAGCTTGAGCTTATAGGCTACAGGGCCAACCCTAGCCAGTATTTCAAACGGTCCAACATATCTAGGGTTGAGCTTACCACGGTTACCAAACCTTGCAACGCCATTCCATGGTGAGACTTTTAACATTACTCGGTCACCAATTTGAAATTCTAATGGTCTCCGTCTGTTATCAGCATAACTCTTCTGTCTGTCTCGGGCCGCTTTCAGACGGTCCTTAATTTTGAAGATCTTATCAGTGGTTTCCTGGACAATCTCAGGACCTGTCAAATGTTTTTCATCAACTTCCGCCCAACATAGCGGTGAGCGGCATTTACGACCATATAAAGCTTCAAACGGAGCTGCCTTAATGCTCGTGTGGTAGCTGTTATTATAGGAAAACTCTGCCAATGGTAAATGAGTATCCCAATTACCTCCAAAATCAATTACACACGCACGGAGCATATCCTCTGAAGTTTGAATTGTCCTTTCGCTTTGACCATCCGTTTGTGGGTGATATGCCGTGCTCATGTCAAGACGTGTGCCCATGGCTTCTTGTAATGATTTCCAGATTCTAGACACGAATCTGCTGTCTCTATCAGAGATAATAGAAATTGGCACTCCATGCCTAGCCACAATTTCCTTGATATAAAGCTTTACAAGTTTCTCGGTTTTATCCGTCTCTTTGATGGGTAGAAAATGAGCTGATTTTGTCAGACGATCGACAATTACCCATATCGCGTCATACCCGCTCGACGTCTTGGGTAATTTCGTGATGAAATCCATAGAAATCTGTTCCCATTTCCATTGGGGAATTTCGGGTTGTTGTAACAAGCCAGACGGTTTCTGATGTTCGGCTTTTACTTTTGAACACGTTAAGCATTTACTGACATATGTGGCAATATCTCCTTTCATATTGGGCCACCAATATAATTCTTTTAGATCCTTATACATCTTATATGAACCTGGGTGAATGGAGTACCTGGACTTGTGGGCTTCGTCCATAACCAACTCCCGTAAGTTACCAAAACATGGCACCCAAATTCTATTCATGAAGTATAAAGTGTCATCTGACTTTGGTTCCAACTGCTTTATCATTCCTCGTAAAGCTTCATTCTGAATGTTTTCCTCTTTGATTGCCTCTTGTTGTACCATCCGGATTTGAGTCGTGAGACTCGTATGAATCGTCAATTCTAGGGCATGAACACGAAGAGTTTTAACTCGTTCTTTGCGACTTAAGGCGTCTGCTACGACATTGGCTTTCCCGGGATGGTACTTGATATCACAATCATAGTCGTTTAGTAGTTCTACCCAACGACGTTGTCTCATGTTAAGTTCTTTTTGATCAAAGATATGTTGGAGACTCTTGTGATCAGTAAAAATAGTGCATCTCGTACCATAAAGATAATGTCTCCAGATCTTGAGCGCAAACACAACTGCGCCCAACTCCAAGTCGTGGGTCGTATAATTCTTTTCGTGCACTTTTAGTTGTCGTGAGGCATATGCGATGACTTTGTCTCTTTGCATTAACACACAACCAAGTCCCTGGTGTGATGCATCGCAGTATACGACAAAGTTGTCGATTCCCTCAGGAAGGGATAAGATCGGTGCACTACACAGCTTCTGCTTCAGTAATTGGAAAGCTGACTCTTGCTTGTCACTCCAATCAAACTTCTTTTCCTTCTGGGTTAATGTGGTTAAAGGCAGGGCTATTTTTGAAAAATTCTCAATGAATCGTCTGTAGTAGCCAGCCAAGCCCAAAAATTGACGCACTTCGGTCGGAGTCTTTGGTGCTTCCCAGTTTTTGATCGCTTCTATTTTTGATGGATCAACATGAATTCCTTCCTTGTTGATGACATGTCCAAGAAAATGCACTTCTCGGATCCAAAACTCACACTTAGAGAATTTAGCGTAAAGATTCTCGTTGCTGAGTAGTTCCAACATTAATTTCAGATGATGTTCATGATCCTTCTTGGTTCGTGAATATATTAGTATATCATCAATAAATACTATCACGAATTTATCCAAGTATGGCTTGCACACTCGGTTCATGAGATCCATAAAAACAGCTGGTGCGTTCGTCAAACCAAATGGCATAACTAGGAACTCGTAGTGGCCATAGCGAGTCCTAAATTCCGTCTTTGGTACATCTTCTTCTTGGATCCTTAGTTGATGATACCCCGAACGTAGATCGATCTTAGAGTAGAAGCTAGAACCTTGTAGTTGATCGAACAAACCGTCTATTCGAGGAAGTGGGTATCGGTTTTTGATTGTAAGCTTGTTTAATTCTCGGTAATCAATACACATCCTAAAGGTTCCATCCTTTTTCTTTACGAATAGGACCGGAGCTCCCCAAGGTGAGAAACTCGGTCTTATGAAACCTTTATCAAGCAACTCCTGGAGTTGATTTGATAATTCCTGCATTTCATAAGGTTCTAATCAATACGGTGATCGCGCAACCGGGGCGGCTCCTGGTACCAAGTCAATTCGGAATTCGACTTGCCTCGGTGGTGGTAATCTAGGTAAGTCTTCAGGAAAAACTTCGGGGTAATTCTTAATGATTGGTATGTCTTCAAGTCGACGTTCCTCGGGTTTCTTCTCGACGACGTGAGCCAGGAATACGCAATAGCCTTTACGTAGATACTTACGAGCTTTCATGCAGTTTATCATCCTTAATGTTACTCCACTCTTCTCACCTTGAATCGAAAGAACTTCTCCGTTCGGGAGTGGAATTTGGACAATCTTCTCAAAACAAACAATCTCAGCGTGATTCTTCGACAACCAATCCATGCCAATAACAACGTCAAAGCTTCCCAAGTCAACAGGTAGTAGGTCTATACTAAATGTGTGGTTCTTAAAACATAAGGTACAACCCTGAATGACTTCTCCAGTTTTAATTAGTTTCCCGTTTGCTAATTCAATTGTATAATTTTGGTCTAGTTTGCTGGGCTTAATACCGAGTAGGGACTTAAAGTCATTTGACACAAAACTCATATCAGCACCCGTATCAAAAAGTATAGAGGCATAGTGATTATTTATCGGGAACGTACCAGTGACAATGTTTGGATCCTGTCGAGCGTCACCAGCCCCCATCACAAATGCTCTTCCACGGGCCTGATTGTCGTTTCGGTTCTTCAACCTTGGACAGTCTTTTATGAAGTGCTTTGGATCTCCACAATCAAAGCATCCCTGATTCATCCTTCCTGTTCCTGGTTTGACCTTTCCTGCTACTTGATTGATCTTATTAGGATTTGCATTGCTCCAACAGTTATGGGTTAGATGCCCATACTTTTTACACTTTCCACATTGGGTACACTTTTCACTGTGATGATATCCACACTTGTCACACATCGGTCGTGTTCCAAGATATCCATTTTGTCCTTCAATGTTGGCAGCATAGGCTTTCATAGTTCCAGGTCTCTTGTAAGTTTGATTCTTGTTTTGATTACTTGGTTTTCCAAACCATTTCCTCTTTTCCCCAGACCTTCCTTCCTCGGTCTCCTTCTTCTCAAATAAACCATCACGCACAGCATTATCCCTTAGCTTGACAGCTAGAATTATAGCGCTCTTGGCATCCATAGGGTTCGATGAAGTCACCAGGCTTCAGATTTGAGGAGCAAGACCCCACAAATATCTTTCAACCTTCTTGTATTCTGGGGTAACCATGTGTGGAACTAAACTTGCTAACTCATTGAATCTGTCAGTGTAACCATCCACATCATCTCCTATCATTTGTAAATTCCACATTTCAGATTCGATCTTTTGCAACTCATTTCGAGGACAGTATTCCTCAGTCATCATGGCTTTCAGCTCCTCCCAAGTCAGTTGGTATGCAATCTGCCTTCCCAGGGTTTTCACTTGTGAATTCCACCAAGTTAAAGCCTTATCAGTGAGCGTGCATGTAGAATACTTCACCATGCAGTCAGCGGTGCATTCACTAATATCAATCACCGACTCCATCTTTTCTATCCATCTAATTAGCCCAACTGCACCCTCGGTGCCATTGAAGTTGCGGGGGTTGTAAGATAGAAAGGCCTTGTAGGAGCACTTCCTAATTGGAGCATCTGTAGAATTACAAGTCATAACGTCATCAATTCGGATCATGACTATGTGTTATGGCTTATTTATTCTATTACCTCTGGAACCTTCGGAACCTCCGGCTGTACCGCTACCTCCTGCACCTCCTCCGCCGGTACCGCTGCCGTTTCCTCCTCCTATATTTCGATTCGCTTCATACTGCTCTATGGCAGCAGCTACTCGCTGTGTTATAAGTTGCTCCACGTTTGGGGAAATCGTCTCGTTGTTGTCACCAGTAGCATTACGGGGTGTCCCACGCTTAGGTGCCATGACGTTCTTTCTAACATATCAATTAAAAAGAAGCAACATTATATAATAATAATGATAAATCATGACATAAGGATACAACAACATCAAACGTAAACAACCATCAGTACAACATAAACCATCACATACATAGTTAAAACATACATAGTACATTGTTCCCAAAAGACAAGGATACAAAAAGGGATGGGTTCTCATGACCACATCAGTACCAAAGTTTTAAACTACATAATGTGCTATGGGCACAACCCGCCCATAATAGGTTTAAAAGAAGAAGTGGGAGTACAATGCAATCATCATGGCAAGTCCTGCCATGACAAAGCTAGCCCTAGCCACAAATTCTGCAGCCAAAGTCCTTTCTTCCAGCGCCTCCACCATGTCTCGGACCGTGAGAGTGAACTGCCAGTCCATATCAGCTCTCAACTCGAGGTAGTCAGTGGCACCCTGTATGTCTCGGGTGCTGTCCTCCATAGTCTGAACTCGAGATCCGAGCCCATGACGTAAGCGCGTGGTTGCATCCCCATGTGCCCGAATATCATCTAGAAGATCATCAAGACGCTCCTCGTGCATATGAACGCGTGCTACTAATGTAGGCACTGTGAGCTCCATGGCTTCCCCAGTGTGGGGTAGGGGTGTTGGGGAGTTGGAGGACTCTCCGAGCTCAAAGGTAGAGGGAATGCTCTCCATCTCCCTCCATCGTGCCAGGGTACGTGGCATCCAACGGATAGTCCCCACCGTAGGGTGGTAACAGGGTCGTTGCCTAGGTGGTTCCTCATCAGTCTCCAAGTTTTCCGGGTCACGGGCTGCCAGGGTTCTCTTGCGTGGAAATCGAACCTTCTTCCTAGCACTCTTTACCATAACTGGTCCTCCGCTCTTCTTTCGGTAAACGATAGGCGGTTTTCCCAGGGCAACATTGGGTGGTGTGGAGCTGCGAACTTGTACTCAATTTTTGGGGCGTGTGGCGAAAAGTTCCACGTTGAATTCAGGGTCAGAGACGGGGTCAGAGTGTGAATGTGACGACATGCTTGTGACTACAATATCCACATGACATGATGACTGGTTATGCAATGCTTATGTAATGAAAACGTTTTAGTGAGTCATTTAAATTATAGACTAGGTTCCATTTTAGACATCTAGTTCACTATAATCAATGGCTCTGATACCAAGTCTGTCACACCCCGCCAAAGCGGAAACGCGAGGCGTGACGTTCATGGTTTCCAAAGCATATGATTACCGCAAACACATACATGATAAATGGATACATAAACAAGTTTAAAGTTTTACATTTCAAAAATGTAAATTGGGTTTACAAAAGTGAAGATTTCGCAAATATGACTCTATTACAATGAGTTATACAAGAGAAATCCCCCAAATAGTTGTATCCATCGTGCATGCATGTAATCTACATTGCTAACCTTTCGATCACGTCAATTTCCTGAAAAACATACTTAAAATTGTCAACACGAGGTTGGTGAGTTCACAGGTTTAAATCAAATAGATCTTTGTAAAATTCAATTGTTCGTAAATAGTTCCAGTTGCATGTGATAATCAGAATAAGAATTGTTGACCCATTTGTAAACTAGCTAGGAATACAAATAATATGTTCCTACATGAGCCATAACCAAACCATGACAATTGTTTTTGCCCCTAATTTCGTTATCCGGTTCTATGTGGCCATAAATCCTCCAGATTGTGGTTAGCACGACTAACCATGACCGGGAGACGTCACTCTCCATAGTACTATTCATAGGACCCTAGGCTACAGTTAATGGTTACTAAATTGTTCCAGGGGACTTTAGCGGCCTCAAATCGTTTAACTCATGTAAACATAAAAAGTCGAGTCTTATTCTCTTGTTATCACATAAAAATAGTTGTAAGTATGTTTTTCCCCCAAATCGTTGAGTGTTGTTCATCCGAACAATCGTTGTGTGTTGTTCATCCGAACAATCGTTGAGTGTACTTGTGTCCAGCTGTTTAGTTGAGCAAGTTTTCTCCCCGTTTGTTTAAAAACAATTTAAAAACAAGTAGTAAAAGTAGGGCCGTGAGACTCACCAAAAGTTAAACCAGAATGTTCGTATTATCAAATGTATAAGCAATGTAATTCATATTTTCAAAACATAACAAGTAAGTATGTTTCTCCCCCGATGTTTACAAAACAGTAAAGAGTTAAAAGGGGGCCGTGAACTCACCTTGAGTTTGTGTATGTTAGCAACAATAATTGTTCCAGTCAAACTTGACTATTTGTACCCTAATTACAAAAGGGTAATTCATGTTATGACCGAATGTCTCATATGCAAATTGTTCACCGACTTAGCAAATCTGATTGCTTTTGTTTAAATATCTTTTTAGTTTTTCAACACTTGTTTCGTTATAAAATAGTTCTAAGTTACTGCCCAATGGGCCTGAAACAGGTATCGAAACTACTTAGTTTCGATTGGACAGAACAGATGTCGAAACTTCCTAATTTCGATTGAGCAAACTGGGTATCGAAACTTCCTAGTTTCGATTGGATAATAGGTATCGAAACTACCTAGTTTCGATCAAACAGGTATCGAAACTCCTAGTTTCGATTGAGTATACAGGTATCGAAACTCCTAGTTTCTGTTGAGTAATACGTATCGAAACTACCTAGTTTCGATCAAATAGGTATCGAAACTCCTAGTTTCGATTGAGTAAACAGGTATCGAAACTATAGTTTCGATTACTGAAATTTTGATTGACAGAATCAGTTTCAAAACTTTGTTCATACCTATACGCATATATTCATGTTTTAATCTTGAATTTCGACACACTTTTCTGGTTATTTTTCTTACGTTTGAGTAAACTGTATGTTTAGTTACGGTTTTAAAGAAAATAATATGAATAATATTGAGTTTTTACCTCTAAACAGATATGATGATTTCGAGAGAAATAGAGGATGATCTTGAGCTCCTTAGCTTGATTCTTGAGAAAAACACTTGGAACTCTTCCTATAACACCGAAATATGGTGGATTTTGCCCTAAAACTTGAATTCAACTTGAAGGAAATTGGGAAGGATGTGGGTGTTATGGTGTCGTAAGAAAGTGAGAAAGAGAGAGTGTGCTTGAGTGAGTGGTGAATGACAAGAGATGGTAAGTATATGGAAATCTTGGGAATAGATGGGGGGGGGGGGGAATGGGCTTCTCTGATTTTCGGCCGAGAAGTCAAGGGAGTGGTTTGGGTTAATTTATCAAATAATTAGATTTAAGTGTTAATTACTTAATTCATTAAGGGTATTAATATTAATTAGAGTTTCAAATGGTAATTTAATTTGGTTTAGGTTCTCCACGGTATTATAAATTTATTAAGTTTATGGCTCGTTAACGATAGATATTGAAATCTTGGATTGTATAATTCGTTGAGGTGATTATTTGTAGGTATGAGTACCTAAAGGTGGCGCTACATAGTAATGTCTTCGAAAAGTCCATTATTTTACTCTTACGTATATTATATGATTTAGTCTTAAAAATAAATTATAGTTCAACGTAAATTTTGTGTAATATATATATATATTTTTTTTCTGGTTATTTAATTTCACCACAAACGTTCGTATTAGTCGGTTTATATGGTACGTGAACCGGTAACTCCTAGAATTACCAAATATGAAATGAGACCATGTACAATTTTTGTTAGACCTTAATGTCCTTGTTTGTGAAATTAAGTAAATCACAAAAACAATTATATTGTGAACTTGTTTATAACATGTACGGATATTGACCTGAAATGTCGGGTGTCACAGTTTACGGCCACATTTACGCCCAAATTGTTGAAATGTCGTTTTTAGTCGATTATTGTTGTAAGGGCGGGGGGCTCATATGGGGTCGTATATCATTACCAATGGTTTATTTGTGGTGTTTTCTTGTAGGTAAGGCTCCGGTTTGAAGTCTCGGGTCACGCTTCGTGTAGGATGGATTCTCATTCATCTTGGTAGACATTACCGATTGGAAATATGACTACGGTTGGGAGTCTTAAAAGTTGTTTGTTATCTTTAAGTTGTAGAATGGTTGTTTTGAAACAAAATCACGTCATTGTCGTTTTATTGTTTTTAAAATGTGTTGTTTGTCAAGAGTGTTTTTATGGGACCTATCTTTCGCATGATTTTGAAAGTTAAAATCGGGTGTAAACTTTGGGTGTTACAACTCTGTAGCAGAGCAATGGTTTGAGGGATTCGGGTGTGCGAGACACCGAACTCAAAGTTATTTTCTCTTGATAAGGGTGGGTGTAATGAGAATCCAACGAAGGCATGAACGAGACACGGAGCTAAGGTGGAAGTTAGTAATGATATTTGTTGGTAGTTTAATAGGTGTCCAAGGTGATTATGTGTGCCGAAACTTGTGTTGGGAGTTATCACATGGGGACAATGAATATACTTAGGCATAGTATATTACTAATCATGTCTGGCTAGGATGATTAGTAATTTAACATGTCTATGTGTTTTAATGGTGGCTATGTAATAATAACTATCACCAAGGAGTAAGTGAAGGTGATTATTTATGTATTTATATGTATATATATGTAGATATACTTATATACATATAGGAGTATAACTTAAGATAGATTCCTATAGTTATGCTTATACACGTATGACGATTCGATCGTTTTAACATAGTCGGGGAATGATTGACGGAGACGGATGTTAGTAGAAGGAATTAGTAGATGGAAGTTGTCGAAAAGACTCATGTACGAAAGATTCTACACATGTATCACCTCGGGGATGGTAAGTAGCATAGAGTTAGTTGGGAGAATCAGAAAGCAATATTCTGGTGGAGGATGGCTAAGGCTTTCTATCTTTTCGTGTTAATCTTCGTTCAAAGAAGATAGGGCTCTTCGAGGCAAGCCTTTGGAAGAAACGTATGAAGCCTAAGGAGCGGGGGAACAACTTTGGTGAATTAAGGAAGTAGAAAACCTTGTTCCACACGGGGTTCGTAGTGCGCGAAGCAAAGGAGTTAATTAGAGGTGGTTTATTCTTTGGTTAGTCAACGTCGCATCACTATAATGGTATTGGCTTCAGAAGCAATCTATTATGATTGGCCGGATAGAGTATGATTCGCGATGAGTCGACTCCAGGACATGGTGGAGAATTGGTTGGGAGTTCTCCGTAAGGAGAAAAGCTTATTGGCGTGAAGGCAATACGTCTGGGTAAATTCAAGAGGCATTCTTGGAGTGTTTCTATCCACAAGATGTAGTGGATCGTGTTTCTAGAGAATTCTTTCACGTGTGATAGATCATTGGGTTGATTAAGATTTAGGGCATGTTGTATAACTAAGCATAGTCTTGCCTAAACCTTGGAGTGTCGGAAGAATGAAGATAGATCGACTTCTCGATACTATCGGTTGACGATATAGAGTGGATTCTCCTGAATGGTGTACAACTCTAGTGGAGTTCATTATTATATGTTGTAGGGAGATCAAATTCGAAAGACAAATGGAGTGTAAGGAGGAAATTAGAGGTGGCTTAAAGGAAGCAAATATTCTAGCCAAGCTAGAAACCTTTTGTGGAGGCAATACTTATTTTTGTTGTATGTGGGGAAAATATATCGAGTAGCAGATGATGGGACACACTATTCCATAATGTTATAGTCCTAATATCATATATTATCGTTGTTATAAATCGGGACACATTCTAAGTGAATGTGTCGAGTTAAAGCACAAGGGTGATAAAGGAGAGATATTAGAAATTCCAAGGCCTTCGAGTCGGACATTTCTAGCTACCAAGGACTAGATTGAAGTCCTTTGGTTTTATTGTTGGGAGAGAAGCTATGTAGATTAGTGGATATGGAAATGATCAACGTTGGGGGTATCAAAAGTTGACGATTTCATGATTTGATAATGTGGAGGTTGTCGGCGAACCAATCACATGGAATGGAGTCCTACGATTGTAGTGGGTGTGGTTACTTAGTGACCATATCATTGTCGTGTGTGGCTAAGAGGTGACGTGTCGATCTGTTCTTATCTAGAGACGGTGAGACACATCGCGCATGAATTGGTGTGTACATGACTTATGCCATTGACACCAACCAGAGTAATGGAATACTTGATGTTTCAGTCGTAAAGAAGTTCACTAGGGTTTTATACCCGAGTGTCTCTTTTTGGTGGTGTAACCATTCTTTGTAGAGTTGAAGAATGGAAAAATGCGTTGTGCATTAATTTTGGAGTTGAACAAAGTGATTTAGGTCCTAGATTCAACCAATGAATGTAGAGGAGGGTGATATCCCATAAATGGATATGAAATCCATTGCGGATACAATGAGATTGTGGTTTGTCGTTTCGGCTTTGGTGGAAATCCATTTTGGATAAGTGGAAAATTATAAATGCTTATCTGTAGACCCATTATTAATAAAGATAAACAATGGGTAAGTTGTGTTTGATGTCTTAGAACTTCACAAGTGGTGTTTGAAGTCTTTGAACTTCACAAGTTGTGTTTGAAGTCTTAGAATTTCACAAGTTGTGTTTGAAGTCTTAGAACTTCACAAGTGGTGTTTGAAGTCTTAGAATTTCACCAATGGTATTTGAAAATGAAGGGGATTGTGTGATTGAGATCCTTGAATCTCAAAGAAGGACTTATGATTATGTCATTCGAGATAAACTGAGTGTTTGGGTCGCGGATAAGGAGTTTTCCTTATGAGTTATGAAAGAGGAATTAGGTAAGGCAATTGTCGTGTCCTTACTTGGAGAAACCGTATGCTTTTCGGTTATTTTAGTGCCTCTCGCATTAGACTCGGTTATGTCGTTATGCATTGAGGCGGGATTATAGCGTATTCTCCTAAACAGTTGTAACCATGATTGTAGCAACTAAAGGAAATAACTTGATGAGGGAACGAGTGGAAATAATGCTTGATGTTAATAGATGTCTCGTTGGCTTGTGGGCTAAGGCCGAATGCTAAAGGAAGTTCGTGTGGAAAGCCTCAATGGCTTCATATACCTATGCGTGGTAAGAGAAACTTATAGTAGTTTGACTACAAGAGTATATGAAAAAGATGTAACATGTTACGTTTTGGTTAAGTGGCGGGTCCTTTGACCGAAGAGTGTGCAATTCCTATTCTTGGAGGAAATATACTTTTATGAATGATCGAAGAATGTCGATTTTGTGGAGGATGTGATATGACATGGCATGACTGTATCTTTTGAGTTAGATTGGAATTTCGGTTTCACATGTCCATTTGGAGGAATCGGGTGATTATTTTACCATTGGTTAGGAGATATAGTGTCGTCTTATCCATATTTATGGATGCTGATGTGTCATTGTACGATTTTCTAGATTGTGGACGGTGTCGAATACCGATTAATTTGGAGGAAATGATTGTCAGGAGTTTATAATCAATGGTGTAGACTTGGTGTAAAAGATCTTTGTAAGTGAGCACGATTGAAAGTCCGCTCAAGATGTGTCAGAAATCCCTAGTCGAATATAGGGAGGAGGTGTGGGGATAATCAGGTGGGAAACTTGGTGCTATAAAAGTTCTCCCTTGAAAGGGATGAATCGGGTTCGAAAAAAATGTGGGAGGCTATGTCCCCTTTTTGTTGGACCGTTCAAACTTTATGTTAGTTGGTAAGTGATTTACCGTTCAGAGTTACCCGAGGAAATTCAGTAAACTCTATGATAGATGTCGTGTGGCGCATTCACGAAAATGTTTAGCGGGAGAAGTTGTTGTTGCTTCTCATGGTGTTAATGAGGTTGTGATTTTTAAATCTTATGGAATAACCTGTAACTATCTTAGACAGTGGAATGAATTACTTGCACAATGAGGGATTAACCATGTATTATCCCTTGAAAGCACAATGAAAAGTGGAATAGACTTTGAGAAAGAAAAGAGGAGGAATGTTGTATTGCTACCTAAGTTGAGTTTGTGGTGGCGGGTTTCGGGGACGAAACCCAAAATTAGGGGGGATGATTTGTAATGAACCAACTTCCAGAACTACCCTATTATATATTAGTTATATTGGAGAGGGTGTTTTAATTAAATAAGTGGAGGTTTTTAATTGTAAAGGAGCACTCTTATCATTTTGGTGCAAGGAGTCAAAATTGCAAGTAGAGGGACTGGTTTTGCAATTTGCTTAAACCTGATTTGGTGGGTTGTCTAAATGGCGACACACACACACACTCTTGAAAGAGTGTGTGTCGTGAATGAGAGAACAAGAAGGGGAGCAAGGCCAAGGAATATCAAATCAATGATTGCATGCTTGGATTGGAAGTGTTGCCTTGCATAATCCTTCTTAATCATCAAGTAAGATTCATCTTTCTCTTTAATCCTCCATGGATTCTTGTTCTTGATGGGTTAGGTGGATGAACTCTAATGGATGAAAATTAGGGGTTGTATTGGGTGTTGTGTTGAAAAGGATTGATAATCTAGCATTACTAAAGCTAGAGGTTTAATCAATTCATGATAATTTCACCTAATTTGAAATTTTGGGTTCTTGAGACCCAATTTGGGGTTTTTTGATTGGGTAAATTGGGTGTTGGAGGTTTGGTTAAGGTTGTGTTAACCAAATTAGGTTGGGATATTGATCCTTAGATCATAGGTGTGTCTTGGGTCTAAATTTGGTGTATGGATTGAGATCATAGGAGTGCTAATTGCTATTGGAATGTTTAGGTGATCAAGGTGTTAAAGGAGTTAGCTTGAAGATCAAGTGGAATCATCTTTAGATAAAGGTAAGTGCTTTGCACTAATTAGTAATGATAGGAGGTGGTAATTGCACATATTTGATTTACATGATGGTTGCTTAAATATCTTATATGTGTTTAATTCTATGTTGAAAATTAAGGAAATTGCATGTGGTGAAAATATGCAAGGGTGGGTGCGTGGTGTTTGAGGTCTAAGAACCTCGCCTCATTGTTTAATGAATTAAGTTAATAAACTTATATGGTGTATTGGTGTACAATTAACTTGTGTGGTAAAAGTCAAACTTCTATGCATAATGTAGTTTGAAATTGGTGTAGTTGACTATGTGGTATATAGTCAAACTAAAATGTAGAATATGATAAATTGGTGTAGTTGACTATGTGGTATATAGTTAAACTAAAAAGTAGAATGTGGTAATTTGGTGTAATTGACTTATGTGGTGTATAGTCAAAGTAAAATGAAATTGGTGGAATTGAGGTCATGAACCCCACTTTTGTCAATGTAGCTTGAAGTCTTTGTACTTCACTAATGTCGTTGTTGCTTGAAGTCTAAGAACCTCACATGAAAGGAATTTGAGGTCTAAGAACTTCACAAATGTCGTTGTTGCTTGAACTTCACAAAGTTGTGTTGTGGTGTTTGAGGTCTTTAGAACCTCATATAAAGAAGTTTGAAGTCTAAGAACCTAACGTGGTAGTTAATTGAGGTCATGAACTTCACAAGTCGTTTTGTGGTATTTTAAGTCTAAGAACCTCACACGAAAGTTAATTGAGGTCGTGAACTTCACGTAGTTGTTTGTGGTGTTTTGAGGTCTTTGGAACCTCACAAGGAAGTATGGTAGGGTTGTTAGGTGTTTAACACATTCATGAAATGTTGTTGGTTTCTTAAAATGACTGGGGGTCGAGTCGGGAGGGTTGGAAAGGCTAAAAATTTGCAAAACACTTTGGCTGATTTTGGACCAGAGTAATTTACGGAGGGTTGGACTATTTTATGCCCACACGGGGCTGTTTACGGTCAGATTTACGAACAAATTGTTGAAATGTCCTTTTTAGTCCATTATTGTTGTAAGGGCCTGGGGAGCTCATATGGGGGGTCGTATATCATTACTAATGGTTTATTTGTGGTGTTTTGTTGTAAGTAAGGCTCCAGTTTGAAGTCTCGGGTCACGCTTCGTGTAGGATGGATTCTCATTCATCTTGGTACATGTTACCGATTGTAAATATGACTCCGGTTGGGAGTCTTAAAAGTTGTTTGTTATCTTTAAGTTGTCGAAAGGTTGTTTTGAAACAAATTCACGTCGTTGTCGTTTTGTTGCTTTTAAAATGAGTTGTTTGTCAAGAGTGTTTTTATGGGACCTATCTTTCGCATGACTTTGAAAGTTAAAATCGGGTGTAAATTTTGGGTGTTACATAAAAGAAAGACATGTGAGCAAAGTAGGAAAAGGTGACAGGTGAGCAAGTAATTGATGGAGTTGGGTCGTCTGAGTAGTGGTCGGAAAAACAAGTGATGCGGGAATGTGTAGGTGGAAACCTACAAGTCACAGAGTGAAAGGGAGCAATGGAGAGGACTTCTTTGAACCCAAAGTTTGGTGGCCATGTTAAAAAGTGATGACCAAGATGGTACGTATACGAAAGAGAATGGGTAGCACCTAAGGATTTTGGGGCAAGAGTAGAGAATAGAAAGGAGGAGCGGTGTTAGTTGTGCCGACCTAGGATTCGAGGACGAATCCTCTTTTAAGGAGGGTAACCTTGTAACATCCCGAAAATCCGTGAACTTGTGGTTCGGGTTAGTGGACGACCCGAAAAGATAATTAATGTAATAATAAGCAAAGTTCTCGCGAAGGGTATGTTGTAACAACAGAAAAAGGGGCAGTTTGATGGGAAAGAGATAGTTCGGGACGAAAACGTGCGGGGCGAATTGAGAGGGACCCGAGACGTAACTAGCTTGTGGTATTTAAACCACTTTTGCACAAACCCTAGGGACATTTGTGACTCTAGGCGTGCGGCAGCCGGAAGAGAGCCGTGTGAGAAGAAGAGAGGTCGGACGAGGAAGTCGAAGGCAGTGGCGCGCGGGTTTCGATCGGAGAGTCTCTTTATCACATCGAGGTAATCCCGTTTTCGTTGTTTGTAATCGTTTTGCATGAGATTATGATTAGGATTTCGTGGTTTTAGTGTCAAGGCCACTAGATGGCGACTTGGAGACGATTGGTGAAAGAATCGAGCAAAAACGGAAACCCTGCCGAGGATTTCCGGCCACTGTTCGCTTTTCCAACGGCAGGCGGCGACTATGGTAGGAGGATGAATAGCTTAACGACACGGTCGCGTGAATATATTATTTGTCCAATTCCGAGTTCGTTTGTTAGGGATACACGAGTAGTGCGAAGACAGACGCGCGAAGAGGGCGAACTCCGGAAACTGTTCGGTTTTCCGGCGACAGAGGCGGCGTTTTCCGGCAACGGCGATTATTTCATCTGAATGGTTTCGGCGATACGAACGCGTGGACATATTATTCGCCTAAAACGGAGTGCATTTGGGTCGGTTTTAAGCAACTCGTATATTAACGCGCAAAACCGAACGTGCTGAAAGACGAGTATGCGTTCCGGCAGAAGTGGTGGAGGCGGTGGCCGAGACCAATAGTTTTCTGAGGTCAGGTGTATCGAGACGAACGCGTGGATAGGTGGATCGCGCCAAACGGAGCTCGTATGGTCGAGATATGAGCAAAACAAGTTTTCCTCTCGCGTGGTGTTGAGCAGTTTCATACAAAACCACTTAGAACGGCTTGTACGCAAAGGTATGACCCCATAGAACTTTATAATCATGGTTGGGGACTATTTTGGGATATGAGAAAATTGTCGAGGACGACATTCGGGAACGTTTTTCGGTAACATTAATTTAGGGGTTTTTGTACGCGAGCGAGCGCGTCGTTTGTACGGTTTGGGACGATTTAGACCGAGCTTGTAGCTGTTGGTGCAGAATAGATGCGTTAGTGTTATTGCGGTAATATGATTGATCTGGATAGTTCATTTGATGATAGGTTCGTGTTGGACTATGAGTTTACGGGTATGCGACTTCGGAAGAAAAGCTTCGCAACCGGTGAGTTTCTAATCCCCCTCTTTTAATGTTTTTAACGTTTTGGGGCTATCATACATAGTGTCATGAGGTGTTAATAAATATTGTTAGGTTAATGGTTTCGGGTTCTAACCCGATGTGCTTTTGAAATAAAATAAGTATTAAGAAATTGTAGGGTCTATGGCGTGTTTATTTGAATGTGGTAACTAGGATTACTTGTGATGGATGAGTAGTGTGTTATGGGTTGACTAGGGGGAGTAGGGCCGTAAGCTAAATTCTTATGATTTTATGTGGGATAAATGTTGTATTAGGGTTGTATGTGAGGTGTACGTGTTGTTAACGAGTTGTGTATATATGTGATATTATGTGCTTTATATTAATGTGACGTGTTTGCAACGTTGTCTATATGACATGGCAAATGGGATTTGTGAAGGATGAGATCCTTCGGGAAGTCACCAACGGTGACATTTATTTAACAGGTTAATGATGAGCTCGGGGTGTGTTGAACGCCCTGACGAGGGTAACCCTAATGAGGGTAACCGTGATGAGGGTGCATTGACGATGTATGTGTGTTACGGGTACATTTATGTGGTGTTGACTTGCATGCAAACGTTGAGTTATAAATATTATACATGTGCTGATATTTATGGGATGACATTGATGTGGTAATGTTAGTGTAACATGTAGATGTTATTATTACGTTATGTAGGGTTAGACTAATCGTTGAGTCAAAATTTGTGACGTGACGTATGTTAGAGTCGTGTCAGTTAATTTTGAGAGCCTTGGTTAAGGTCGGGCATAAATGTCTAGAGTATACTGTGTTAACCAAGTGTTGAGTTAGCACTTGTTCTTTGGTGTTAGTGGTTTGTATAGTAAGTTAAGTCTATGTCAACGAGATGGTAATGTTAGTACTATTATTATTATTACATTTATTATTATTGTTATTTGTAGTACGGGTTGAGTCCCGGGAGATGAACGGTTAGCGATGCCGTGAGATGACAAATGGTTAACTATTCGTTAATAAATCATAAAACTATTTTGTAAGGACTGAAGGGTTCGGAGTGGATTAAGCTAATGCATGTAACGTGATGGTTTTCGTTCGAATTAAACTATTAGAACTCACTCATCGTAGCTAACTTTGTGTGTACGTTAGATTGTTTTGCAGGTAAGCATCTTGTTGACGTATCTTGGCTTGGGAGCGGTAATACTCGAAATGGTGTGCCGGCATCCATGAGGTATGTTGAGTAACAATAAATAGTAATAAATGATTTTAGAACGTCTTCCGCTTTAGATTGAATTGCAATAAATGCGTTTTTAATGAAAATGACCCGTTATGAGAACCAACTATAGGATGGGTTAGGGTCTTACAGCATTTATGGGATATGGATGTCCATTGATGAGTAAAGATAGTATCGATTTTGTGGCGGATCACCCCTCCTCATTCATGATAATAGAAGATGCTACTGTGGTCGTGTCGTTTATGAGACATGTGATTAAACCATCTTTATGTTGGTCATTTGTTTTCTCTTACTAGACTAGGAGATCATCATCACTTTTGTTAAAGGGTTTTATGGGTATATGGTTTCTTAATTTGTTTACTACTGCAATTTGGTTACTATATATCAAGTAGTTTGTAAAGTGATAGATGGAATTTTATCCTTGTTTGGGTTTATGGAAGTTAAGTTGTATGGCTTGATTTATGAATTGTGTAAAGGTTTGTACTTCAGTTTTAATTTAGGCAAGTTTGGTCTGGGTTTAGTTTAATTTACGCAAGGTTTTGTTGTTTCTCATATAATTGATTTACATGTGCGTGTTGAGATTTTGCTTATGTAACCTAAAAAAGATTTTTAAAAACTCCATATGTGGCTCATACGAACTCTGATTGAACTCATTCAAGCGGCATTGGAACCGGTTCGTCGAACTTTGCCATCTTAACTTTTAGGGTAAAGCTTTTGGGTGTTAGCATTTAGGGTTTTGTTTAGCTTTAGTGTTTAGGTTTGTGGGTTTTTCATTTAGGATTTAGCTTTTAGGGTTTAGCTTTAGGGTTTAGTGTTAAGGTTTAGGGTTTAAGGATTTGTGTTTAGGGTTCGACGAGCCGTTTCAACGCTGTTGGAATGAGTTCAATCGAAGTTCGTTAGAGCTGGATATTTAGTTTTTAAAAACTTTTTTTTTTGCTACTTAGACAAAATCTCTTTTTAAAAGGATCCTCCGTCTATATATATAACCCCTACAATTGAGGAAAAACATAATCAATCATATCCTTTCATTTTACTTTGATCCTACGATTAAAACTAAACCATATATTACTATCTTTTATCAACAATTATGAAAATTAAGCATGCTAATGTAGTTGTCACATATGAATGCGAAGATTGTGATGCCTAGTATAAATTTTATATGGTTCATTTTACATTACTACTGAGAGCCCGCACGATGCAACATAGTGTACAACTTAAGTAAAACTCTTAAATTTTTATAAAAATTACTTTTCTATCATTCCAATATATATAATATAGTATAGATAATATAGATTATAAGATTTCATGTACAAGTAACCCTTGAGATCCTTGGGGAATCCATTAACACAACATGCAATTTGTAGTTTCAACGGTGTTATCTGGTTCCGTGAAACCAAATACTATTTACTTAAGAGTAGCTCTTTTTACGTGGCAGGAATTGAGTGGGTATTTTCTATTTTATTTTTATCGTATATTTATTTATACATAATAATTGAAAGATTTAAACAATTAATTGGGCCGGATGTGCGGCCCTCACAAGCGACTGAGGGTTCGATTTGCGTCCCCCCCTCCCTAATTAAACTTTATATTATACATATACATATATATATTTAAAATTATTTTATTATAATTTTTATATATAACACAATATATATTATTTAGCAATTTTTTCATAATTTTATATATATTCATTATTATTTTATAAATATACATAATATTTTAATTATATATATATATATATATATATATATATATATATATATATTATAAGCTCGTTTATGCTTGCGAGTCGGCTCGAGCTCGATAAGTGAAGCTCGGGCTCGTTTAATAAACAAACTTATTTTTAGGCAAGCTCGAGCTCATTTAACATCGGCTCGATTCAAACTTTTAGCGATCCGATCTCAAGTAGCTTCGATTCGAGTGCTGATATCAACATCTCCAATGTTGATGTCAACAATTTTTAATATTTTTAATTTCTTTTTTGTGTCTACTTTGTTTTTTCTTCTATAACTTTTAAAATATGATTTCTACGAAAATTACGAATGTACTGTATCGAATTGTTTTTTTAGTTTATTCGAGGTGTCGAGACACAAACGTACAAACAATCGAAGCTACTTCCAAGTTTCTTTTTTTATTCCTCTTACATGTTATACTTCTTTTTAGTGTTTTTTCCTTACTAAATGGTTTTTTATACGCTAAATTTAGTATTGTCGTAGCGCGCGAGTTTTCTTCTTCAATTCAATGTTAAATTTTTTCATGGTTTAATGCCCACCATCGCAATGCGCAAGTTGACATTTACTAGTTGTGTTACAACTAGGAATGAAACTCGTGCGATGCAGCGCAATTACAAATACGTTACACATGTTGTGACGGTGACACTAACGTAGTTAGGTACATAAAATAAATGTATGGAGTTTTGGCGACTCGGTTCTAGAGATGCAAACATGGACAAAAAATCATTATATAATAGTACTGATTTTCTTCGATCGGTATCGGGTTCATTCTTCACAGTAGCAGCACGTTACCTTCGGTCGATATATCTACGATACCCAAAAAATACCATATACGACCTGTTTTTAAAAGAATTCATACCGGAACGTCAAGGGAAAAATTACACGGCCGCAAATTATTATTTAAAAAAAAAGTTAACGAACGAAAGTTATTGTAGGAAAGTCAAATCAATAAAAAAAAATAATGAGCTAAAAGTGTATATTAAAAATATATTACATGGGTAAACTTGAAGTTTCAAAATTTGAGGGGTAGAATTGAATACTTTGTCCAGAGTAAATCAGAAACTTTAGAAAAGTTAAGGGTTAAATTACAAACTTTATTAAGCTGAAGGACCAAGTTGTAAATTATGTTAAGATAAGGGACTAATTTGAAAAATGTGTTCGTGGCTTTTAAGTGGCCTCCGACACTGTAAAATAAGGTATTAGTAATATGGTATGATAGTCTTATGAAGTGTCTTGTTCTCGATAAATCTTCTTTGTCCTTAGGCTCTCCACTATTAAAGAAGCAAAAGGCGATGAGACCTTCATTGTTTGTCCTTAGGCTCTCCACCATCTATTGATGTTTCTTATGGAAAATTGATCATCATAACGTACGAGTATAAGCAACGCTTAGTGATAAAAACTGACTAGCCAATTTACTTCAATTAGTATGAATGATTTGATACATAAGAGGAACATATTAATTTTCTATGCATGAATCAACTATCAAATGTTGGCCTAAGCAAGTCCCCTTTGGCGATCCAGAAAGACATGATTTTATATACAAATGACCTCGACCGAAGAAAAAGTTTGTCGCGTTGGCATTCAAGGGTCATAAAAATGGTTTTCCATGGGTGTGAGATTCATAGTTGTAACTAAAGATACTTACAAGACAAAACGATTTAGTGATTTAGATAGCTTCATTTGAAATTGTTATTGAATTAAGATGATGATTCTCTTATAACTAGATTTTCTAAAGCCATAAGAATCCTCAATTTAAATTGTCCTCCTTTTACACTGTTATTGTTTTGGGCTACATAAAAGCAATCCAATATGAGTTAAGAATATAAAATCCCATTTATAGCATTAACAACATAAATTATAATAAACACTAAATGGCCCAATTCTCATGGGTACTTTTGGGTATGGTAAGTTTGATCATTTATAATGAAAACAACCAAATTTCCGGCTACCATTCATTTGGAAACCCTAAATTCATCACTACAAGTTTCCAAATCCTTTTCTAAATATCATATATGTGTTCGTGCTGTCTCTGATCACATCATATGATTCATTTTATACCTCATCTGTTCGAACTAAAATATGCAAATTCATTAGAATTGAGCTATTTTTGGTATATAATTTGTGATTACGTGCTTTTGTTCAGACAATTTGTATCAATTCGATTTGGTCTGATTTTTTGTGATCAGATTTTATGTAATTGTCCAAAAGATAATTGAATACATAATTTTACTTTGGCGCCAAACTTTTGTGCTTCTAAGTGAATGTTAACTTCCTTTTATTGTAAGCATCTAGATAATTAGTTGTTGTATTCTATTTTGATGAGTTGACTATCTAGGATACAATAAATTATTTTAAATTTTGTGAAACTTTTGAACCAGCCAGCAGTTGTAATCGAACCGAACTTTCTGCGGGAAGTTCGTTTGCGTTTGTTTATTTAATAGATGAGTAAACATGAACATGGAATTCCATTTGATTAGTTCATCACTTTACAAACTACTTAGCATCTAATAACCAAATTTCAGCAGTAAACAAATTAACAAACCATATACCCATAAAACCCTCTAACAAGGTGATGATGATGATCTCATATTCTAGTAAGAGAAACCAAATGATTAACATAAAGATGGTATAATCGCATGTCTCATAAACGACACGACCATAGTAGCATCTTCTCTTATAATAAACGAGAACGGGTGATCTGTCACAAAATCTACACTATCTTTACTCATCAATGGACATCCATAGCCCATAAATGCATATGCTGATGCAGCTTCTGAAACTTCTTCATTCACTTCTATAAAAGATCAGCAGGTGGGTCATAGTCATAGTCATATGAGCAAACCGTTCCATCCATATTTACTTTCAAAAGGCAATACAAGCCCTAGTTTTTTTTAATATGTTAGAAGCCTCAAACATGAACAAGATCTGCAATTTTGGTACCAAAACTGACTGTTTCCAGAAAAGAAGAAACACTAAACCAATCCTTACTTTCCTTCAAACAAGCAACACTCACGACTTTAACTCTCTTTATTTGTAGCTTCTTCCCATGATCTTCGCTGACGGTAGCCCAAGCGGCGGACTTCAATTGTCTTTTGCAAAACAAGATTTGGATAGAGAAAACCGCTTTAATCAAACCTTATTTCAAACACGTTATGGAGATCGTTATAAAACAAATTGCAAATAAGTGGGTACCTTGTTTTGGAAATCAACTTCTTTGCAAACTGTTTTATAAATGGTCTCCATAACGTGTTTGAAATAAGTTTTGATGTCACACCCTTGCTAAACTGGAAACACGGGAATGTAACGAAAACCGGATATCAAGAACACATAGCTTTCTAATGAAAGTTAACTTACAAAACGTTCAAATATAAATATGTTCGAATAATTAAATAAGTACAAATCCGAAGTTTCTCATATTATAGTCCTAACATGTAGACTATATACATAGATCTTCTAGAGTACTCTTATTCTACCTGAAAAACATGCTAAAAGGTGTCAACCAAAATGGTTGGTGAATTCCCAGGTTTGCGACTTGATAAATTATTTGTAAATAAAATGTTTACTATACAAGTGCAATCAAGTAATAAATGGAATCTGCATGGGTCTACAACCAAGCCTATTGACCCTCTTTCATTGCCCCGATGCTAATGCCTTATCACAAAATATTAGTTCTAGGTGGAAATAAGCATTCATTTAACAATGTAGTTAATGGAAAGGCGCAACCAAACCATGAATGGGAGTTTGTCAGACTCCGATAAGTACTATCTATATTATCCACTGGCTGAAAATCCCTGAGTTAAATGGTTGTGTAGTAATAGGGCCTTAATGTGATAATTCTTGCCACATGTAGTGTACACCGTGTGTCTGATGCAAAGTATGGAGTAAACGTTGAGTCATAATATCTAAAACAAAGTATTATAAGCATGTATTTCCCCTCAAATAAGTAAAATGAAAGCTGAGCTATGAATACTCACCTTGAGTCTTGAGTAGTGTGATTATAGATTATTAATAAAACCATGAACGTCCCACTCGAATGCTACAAGTAAATAAATACTACTTCAGTTTATAGGACTTAGCTCTATACATGAAATATTTGTAATGGATGTAGGTACGTTAAAGACTCATTTCAAATTTTATATCGGTTAATGTTTACATGTATATATTAATATCGTCTATATTTATACATGACTTGAAGTCACAAATTACTAGTTATAGAACTCCCTGTATCAAAATAAGTATATATATGTAGATAATATTACATAAGTCATATTTCCAAATATGATTTCCTTATACAAAATATTAAGTATTTATTTTATTTTTTACGACAATCGTACGTAAACGATTACAATATAAAGGTATAAAACATCACGTTTATATATCTACACATTCATGTTAATGTACTTGAAATGATATATAGTTTAGACTTTTCATAAAAACTATAGTCATCAACGAAAAAATCTTTCTTGACCAAAAATAAATATTACGACGGTTTTCGTCGTAATTCGTTTAAAATGCTTTTTAAAACGGTTTACCATTCGAAAACCATTCTACAACGAATATATAATAAAAGTTGTAGTCTTGTATAAAATAAATGATGCATGACTGTGTATGAATATGCATGAATCTTTTATTTTGAATGATATATATAAGCCGGTTTTAGTTCGTATGTTCCATGTCTCGGTTTAACTATCGGAATTCATGTCTTACACGTTATGAGTCTCTTACAACTCACTTGGTAAGGGCGTAGGGGTAATGGTCTTAATAATTCTATGAGTTTATATATATTTTCATGTATGAAACTCTAAAATAAGTATTCTTTATTTCGAACATTATTAATATATTACCGGGTTTTACAAACGGGTCTCGTCTCTGGGTCTTGGACAAGGCTAAATATATGTTTATAAATGTTAATATACTTATGTTTATACATATACCTTATGTCAGGATGATGAACTTTGTATGAATGAATGAAACTACATAAATGATAACACTTTTCACGTTTATATGTTGACGATAACGGTTCGTATGTTTTCTTGTATCAGGGGACACAACCTTCAATGTGCCAAGTGAGTTACAACATGATCATAGAACTCACGAACATCAATCCTTCAACATAACACATGGATGGTATCAAGGGCGGACTTACATATGTCGGAGGGGGTTCACAGGAACCCCCGAGTTTCAAAATTTTAGTGTAACACTAGGTAAAAAAACTGGGGTGAACCCCTTAAAAAATTATAGGGTGAACCCCCTTACAAGGTTTAACCAGTGGTGTAGTGGTTTAGGCTTTGCATTATAACATGGAGGTTGTGAGTTTGAATCCCTTCACTAACATTTTTTAAAACCTTTTTTTAACTGATATCGTATAGCCCTTTAATTTGTTTAGTTATTTCTTCTTTTTTTTGTTGGGTCTTGCCTTCACTTAGGCTCAGGCTGTACAACAACAAATAAAAATAGAAATTAGGGCTTGACAAATAAAAATAGAAATTTGAGGCCTTCTAAACATTTTTGACAACGTTTTCTTCAGCAAGGTTAGCCTCCAGAGTGTCTTTATCATTGTTTGCAGGATCCTTTTCTTCAATCTGCACAAACAAATCCGATAGCTAAGACAAGAAAGAAACTAAATACATATCAAATGCAGTAGGAAGATACACCTCCTGCTGCTGCCGTCCACGGTCCACCTGCCCACACCAGCGCCGCCCACGGTTCACTGCTGCTGCTCTCCTGCTCCGGTGCTCCCCTACCTACAGACCACTCACCACAGGTTAGATTAAATGTTAATTTGAATGTTTGTTAATTGTTGTTAGGATTAATTTTAATGTTTTTTGTTTACTTGTTTGAATGTTAGTTTAAATGTTAGATGCTATTAAGATTTTAGATGTTATCTTGTTGACTTGAGGGTTTCTTGCTATGGTTTGTTGTTTGTAAAAAGAAAATCTAGGGTTTTATTGTTGTTTGGCATAGATGTTAGAAACTTGATATTAAAACTTGAATTAGATTTAGATGTTAGAAACTTGAATTAGATGTTAATTTAGAATCAAGTTGAAAAAAAAAGAATTGAGGTTTAGTGAGGTAATCTTTTGTTTCTAAGTAAGAGTTTCATGCATTAAATAATTTCATTTGTGGTTTGGAGATTTAGTGAATTGCATGTATGAGAAAAAAGAAACTAATTTGCTGTGAATTTTGATATTGTTTGTTAATGATTTATGAACTTGAGCATGTTTAGGTCATACTTAGCATACCAGTTGTTTGATGGAATGCTTGAACCAAAACCCACTTTAATCAAAGTTATAGTCTCGTATGATTAACATTTATCAAGCCCTCACGAAATTCCAATTGGAAATCAAATGGAAATGGAAATCATAACTAAGAACTAAAAGGCCACAAATTTTTTCTTTGCTTTAGGCATCCAAAATGGTTCAGCCGTCCCTCCCTGACCTGACCCGAATAATTGAACCGAACCAAACCGAAATTTTTTATGTCTGGCCATATGAAATTGGTGCATTTAAAAATAGTGAACCCCCTCGAAAAAATTCCTAGATCCGCCACAAAATGGTATGAAGGGTTATAAAGAACACCATCATCGAAAGTGTCATTTTATGTGATAGTATAAGTATATATATGCAATGTATATGTTAATATATATGTATGTAGCTAAGAGATTTTAATGTTAGGGTGTTATGGATACATGAAATGCTTGTATTTGTGTGTGGAAGACTCAAATAGAACTTACCTAATGGAGCTTCTTTGATAATTCTAGCACTTAAACGTCCAAAACACAAAGTACGTGTGTGTGTGGGTTTATGGCCGAGAGAGGGGGGAGATATGGAGAGTTTGTGTTGTGAGTTTTTGTGAGCACTTTGACTTGTATGGCTTGCTATTTATAGCAAACTTTTGTGTCCCTTTCAAGGATTGAAAAGAGAAATCTTACTTCATCTTTAATGAGTCAAACTTCAACATGTGATGGACATGGTGGTTGGTGTTGGTTCGGCCAAAACAAGGGAAAGCGAGGGGATACAAAGGTGAAGATGACAAATGGATAGTCTGTATGTGTCATGTATAGTTTTTAGTGTAATCATGTGTGTATTTTTATAAAAGTCTTGAGTTTTTATAAAGAAATGGTAGGGTTATTCAAGTTTTATAAAACATTAAGTTTCATAAAAGTTATATGAGTTGTGTATAATGGTTTTAGTAGCCATGGATGCAAAAATATCTATGTACATTTATATTTTCAAAAATAATCATACATTTTGTCATAATTGCATAAAATGGTATAGAAATGATGAAGTATGGTGTTACGAAATAAGAATTGCCTCAAATATACACGTATATATATTCACATGAATAAACGTTAACAAGTTTTATAGAAATGATGACATAATAACTTGAATTCTTAAGATAATACGTTTAAAATATTAATACGCGTCGTCAAGACTTATAATAAAATTCATGTATTATTTCTTGAATCCTAGACTTGTATCATTTGTATGACTCTTGGTCGGTACAATATTCAAGTTGCTTATCATCAATGATCATAGAGTCCTACTATATAACCTTGAATTCTTATCATATTGTAATGCATCATTCATAGTAATTCGTTTTGATTATCTAGTTCCAGATAATGCGCTTAAAATCATAAATGAAATAAATATATTACATTATCAAGACTTGGTAAATTGATGGTTGTCACATTTGAGTAAATCGGTTTTTTCAATCCAAATATTGTTTACAAAAGACAATTGAGTCCGCCGTTTGGGCTACCATCGATGAAAATCATGGTCAGAGGCTGCTAAAAAAGAGATTTGAGGGAATGGGTGTTACTTGTTTGGAGGAAAGTCAGGAGTTGGTATCAGTATCATCAGTCAGTTTTTGGTATCAAAATTTCAGTAGCAACAGTCAGTGTTTTGTCTTCGGTAGCAGCAGTCAGTTTTTGGTATCAAAATTCCAGATCTTGTTCATGTTTGAGGCTTCTTACATGTTATAAAAAACTAGGGCTTGTATTGCCTTTTGGAACTAATGTGGATATAATGGTTTGCTCATATGACTATGACTGTGGCCCACCTTCTAATCTTCATTTCTATCTATTGCAGATTCACCATGCATCTTTTGTGGAGGTGACTAAAGAATGTGCAAAAGATGTGTAGAATCGAGATCTCTTAAGAACACACAAATCTGAACATGATTATTGGCGGAAACAACAATGAAATAGTAAACAACACGTAATTGAAACAAAATGAACAATATCAGATCAAACCAACTGCCAATTGTATTTGAAGTTGTTCTGATTACAAAGAAGACTTGAAAATATCAAAGGTTATCTAATTAAAGAAAGTTAATTACTATTTACATGCTAGAATACAATTGACTGTAACTAACTAACTAACTAACCTCTATCCTTCTAGAAGCCAGCTTGGCATAAAAAACTCAACTAACTCTAACGTTGATCTTCATGCTCTCCGGAGTAGTCCTTTGTAGAAGAAACATATGGAGAGTATTTCTCGTACTCCGTAAGACTAAATTGCTCTTCTGGAGTAGATAGACTCTCCAAGCTAAACACTTTTTCTTGAATCTTCAGTGTTTTTCTTTACTTAGCAACAAGTATCTTTACTAAGAATAAATCTGTCATCCGGGGTATATTTACTCCTCATTAGTAAGACTTAACAGTTTTTTATGTCATGAATCCTGAGCCACTATTCTCTCTGTGGTAGCCTGCTGAGTAACTTGGTCTTCCTGAATAGGACTTGGGCTGATTGGTGGTTAGTGACCTTGTGATTTTCAACTTCCTAAGTTTGACTATACAAGCTGCAGCGGAATCTGCATTTGTAACATCCCGAAAATCCGTGAACTTGTGGTTCGGGTTAGTTGACGACCCAAAAAGATAATTAATGTAATAATAAGCAAATTTCTCACGAAGAGTACGTTGTAACAACAGAAAAAGGGGCAGTTAGTTGGGAAAGAGATAGTTCGGGACGAAAACGTGCGGGGGTGAATTGAGAGGGACCCGAGACGTAACTAGCTTGTGGTATTTAAGCCACTTTTGCGCAAACCCTAGGTCCATTTGTGAACCTAGGCGTGCGACGGCCGGAAGAAAGCCGCGAGAGAAAAAGAGAGGTCGGACGAGTAAGCCGAAGACGGTGGCGCGCGGGTTTCGATCGGAGAGTCTCTTTATCATATCAAGGTAATCCCGTTTTCGTTGTTTGTAATCGTTTTGCATGAGATTATGATTAGGATTTTGTGGTTTCAGTATCAAGGCCACTAGATGGTGACATGGAGACGATTGGTGAAAGAATCGAGCAAAAACGGAAACTCCGGCGAGGATTTCCGGTCACTGTTCTCTTTTCCGGTGGAAGGTGGCGGCTATGGTAGGAGGATGAAGAGCTTGGTGACACGGTCGTGTGGATATATTATTTGCCCAATTCCGAGTTCGTTTGATAGGGATACGAGCAGTGCGAAGACAGATGCGCTGATTTTTATAATTACGTGTGCACCCGAAATTATCCGAATCTTCGCATGGTCCGTATAGTTCATCCCATTGTGTGTGTGGGTCAAGGGGGTAACACAAAATCACTTAACTCGTAACTATTGCTTTCACGTATGTGTTGCTAACAAATGACTATAACCATAGATAGTAGAGTCAATCAGGTACTAAATAGTAATAACGTGGCATAGTTTAGGGTTCTATAGTTTTCTCATGTTTGAACAAGACTACGTCAAACCCCGAGTAGTTTTAATGTATAAGGTGAATAATCATGCCTTGTGTATGATGTACTTAATCGATTGCAACAATGTAAACAATCTAATTCCGTGTATAATGTAAACACTCATGTTTCATATATGATCTAGTGTTATGCATGTTAAGCAAGTAGGTTTCATGTATAGTGTGAACAATTTGGTATCATGTATAAGCAAATATGTATAATGTGATCACTCTAGTATTATGTATTTTGTGAATGTTTATTGAGTCTCATGCGTATCGGAAACTATCTGATTTTGTAGGCGATCGGGTGTGTTACTCAGCGTTCATGCACTATGTAGGTAGATGAGTTTTATTATTATTTTTTAAATTCGTTGGTGCTTATATGGACGATTAATGGCAAAATGATTCACTTTCTGAAGTTGGCTAGCAAGTTCAAGTTTATAGTGACAAACCGTAGTAGGTGTAAATAGTTCCGATAATGACGAAAATAACACAAAGGATTACAATACATAATTTATTCTAGGCTAGATCCTTATTCGACTGCATCTTGCATTATCTTCAATTGGTTTCATTTTCTGCCTCGGCATTGTCTTGAGTTTCATTAGCGTTCATGTTGAAGGCACGCCCACGAGTACCACCTTGGTTTGTATTGGCTATCCTTGGGCATTGGTTTTTGAAGTGATTTGGATTACCACATTCATAACAAGCACGCCCATTAGTAATTGCTGGAACAACTTGATTGGCAACTTGTTGATTGGCTCAGTTCCTTTGGTGGGTTTGACTAACAGGTGGTCTGGATTGACAAGTGTTTGCTACATGACCATACCTTCCACAATTGACACATAGACGGCATGACATGTTTGGGAAGTGGTGATAGTTACACGTGTTGCATACAGGGTTGTTGCCCGCATATGATTTCTTATTCTGGTTTTGGGCTAGGGGAGCACTTGGTTGATTGGTACAGCAGGGGTGATGACAGCAAAGTTACGTTTCTTATTGAAGTGAGGAGGTTTGGGTTTGTCTTCCTTAGAGGGTTCAGAAGAGGCGGTTGGGTCAGTGACTTTCTTTGCGCCTTTCCTTGATAGTGTACCCGCCTTCACATGGTTATCGGTTAATGTGGCAGCTAAGCGGATAGCGTCTTCAAGAGTAGTTGGATTTCTTCCTAGGACTGTATCTTGGATTTTCATGGGTAGACCACTGATGTACTTCTCAATACCCCGAGTCAGTGGAATGATCATGTGGGGTACCAGAAGGTTTAACTCATGGAAATGAGTTGTGTAGGCTAAACTTTCACCACTGTCTTGTGTAAGATCCCAAAACTCAGCCTCCAACTTCTTCATTTCATTACGAGGACAAAATTCCTCGGTCATGAGTCTCTTAACTTCATCCCATGGCAATGCCATGGTCACATCCACACCCCGGTTCCTCTTCTCACCATTCCACCAAGTGAGCGCCCGTTTCTGAAAGACGCTGGTGGCATAGCGAACCCGGAGATGGTCAGGGCAATCACCTTTGAGAAAAGTGCTTTCAATGCTTTCAAACCATTGAAGTAGGTCCGTAGCTCCTTCATTACCATAGAACTTGATGGGGTTGCATGAGTTAAAGTGTTTGAAAGTGCATGGGGGTGGGTTGGCACCACCACCACCACTATTATTAGCACTGCTGTTAGTGCTGCCATTATTGTTATTGGCCTGAGTGAGTTGGTTCACAAGTTGAGTGAGAAGGGCAGCAAGGTCATTAATGTTGTTGTTGGTCTCGTTGGCATGAAGGGGAGGCTTGCTATAAGTTTTAACAAAGACAGGGGGAAAGATATAAGAAGTTATGAGGATTTCTTGGATATAAAACAAAGGATAATTTAAAACATAAGTATTCATAGTTTGGATTGCACTCAACGGGGATAATACCATTTGAATGCTATGACACATTAAGGTTAATAAACTTATATAACTTTCAAGGAGACATGTTTTAGCCTATAAGTAAACACTCATCCCGGGAATTCCAAGGAAAGCATACGGATCCCTCGGTGTATTGGGATTTATATGAAATGCTTTCCTAGACAGAATGCCCAGAATACATGTGTCACCCTTCCAGATTGCATGTGTCATCTACTAGTTAACAAAGTTTAAAACACTAACGAGGTGTGAAAAGAAGTTTAATAGACTTATGACGTTCCACATGCTATGATGCTAATGACATAGTAGAAAGATTGAGGCTTAGGATAAGGGTAAGGATATTATTGTTTTTAATTTATTATTTAGGTGAAACCTAATAAGTCACATAATATATTAAACATGTAGCACATAGCATGTAGTATATCATAGATTCATAGAGCATGGCATAAATGGGTGTCCTAAGGTTATAGTCTAGGTCAAAAGAGTCTAATAACCTAATTCCCTATAACCAAGGCTCTGATACTAATCTGTCACACCCCAACCGACGGCGAAAACGTCAGGGCGGGACATGTAGACTGTTCATAAGCTCATGGTTTGCTAAAGTTGTAATAATTAAACAATTAATTTCATTTCATAGCTCAAGTAATCAATTACAACATTTACAAGGACTCAAAATACATAAGTTTTTATTTTAAAATTTAAAACTAGGTCCTCAATCCTAAGTGAAGCAGCTTGAATCTTAACTCAAACATCCGTACCTGAAACATGATAAAATGAGAGGGTCAACTATAAATAGTTGGTGAGCATACATAGGTTTTGACACCACGAGTAAAGTTCAAATGTTTTGTGTACAATTCATATGATGCATGGTTTAGTTAGCATTTATGGAGAATCTAAGTTACGCTAGTTACACAAATGAAACTTTGTAATTGAATTGTATAACAACACATGTTATCCTAATGTAGGGCATAACAACACATGTTATCCTGATGTAAATGTAGGGTATAACAACACATGTTATCCTATTGTAGGGCATAACAATATATGTTAGCCTGAAGTAATGAACTTGTGTTTGCATGTGTATATCATGTATAGGTAGCCGAAAATTGGAAGTGTTGCCTTGCATAATCCTTCCCAGTCATCAAGTAAGATTCATCTTTCTCTATAATACTCCATGGATTCTTGTTCTTGATGGGTTAGGTGGATGAACTCTAATGGACAAAAATTGGGGGTTGTACTAGGTGTTGTGTTGAAAAGGATTGATAATCTAGCATTACTAAAGCTAGAGGTTCAATCAATTCATGATAATTTCACCTAATTTAAAGTTTTGAAATTTAGGGTTCTTGAGACCCAATTTGAGGGTTTTTGATTTTGTAGTGTTTGATTGGGTAATTGAGTATGTACAAGTGTTTATGGTGATAGATAAACACAACTTCATGTAGAAAACCCAATTGAATTGGTGAATTTTGAATTTGATGGAATGGGAGAAATTAGGTGAAATTGGGTGGAACCCAAACGGATCAATATGGGTGAATGGTGTCTTAGAAAGTTTAAAACTTGTTTAAGGTGTAACCAATCAAGTATGGAGTGGGTGTAATCCATAAATTCTAGGGTGGGTGTTAGACCTCAATTAGTGAATGGTGAATTGGTGGATTGGGAGTTTGACTTTAATGGGTCAAACGGGTCAAAGTGGGTTAAATTGGGTGTTGGAGGTTTGGTTAAGGTTGTGATGGTGATCCTTAGATCATAGGTGTGTCTTGGGTCTCAATTTGGTGTATGGATTGAGATCATAGGAGTGCTAATTGCTATTGGATTGTTTAGGTGATCAAGGTGTTAAAGAAGCTAGCTTGAAGATCAAGTGGAATCGTATCTAGATAAAGGTAAGTGCTTTACACTTACTTAGTAATGATAGGAGGTGGTAATTGCACATATTTGATTTACATGATGGTTTCTAAAATATCTTATATGTGTTTAATTGTATGTTGAAAATTAAGGAAACTGCATGTGGTGAAAATATGCAAGGGTGGGTGCGTGGTGTTTGCGGTCTAAGAACCTCGCCTCATTGTTTAGTGAATTAAGTTAATAAAATTATATGGTGTATTGGTGTAAAATTGGCTTGTGTGGTAAAAGTCAAACTTCTATGCATAATGTAGTTTGAAATTGGTGTAGTTGACTATGTGGTATATAGTCAAATTAAAATGCAGAATATGATAAATTGGTGTAGTTGACTATGTGGTATATAGTTAAACTGAAAAGTAGAATGTGGTAATTTGGTGTAATTGACTTATGTGGTGTATAGTCAAACTAGATGTAGTATATTGGTGTAATTTGACTTAGTGTGGTATGAGTCAAACTAATATGTAAAATGTGGTGATTTGGTGTAATTTGACTAATATGTAGTAAGAGTCAAAGTAAAATGCAATTGGTGGAATTGAGGTCATAAACCCCACTTTTGTCAATGTAGCTTGAAGTTTTTGAAATTCACTAATGTCGTTGTTGTCTGAAGTCTAAGAACCTCACTCGAAAGGAATTTGAGGTCATGAACTTCACAAATTTGTCTTGTGGCGTTTGAGGTCTTTAGAACCTCATATAGAGAAGTTTGAAGCCTAAGAACCTCACGTGGTAGTTAATTGAGGTCATGAAGTTCACAAGTCGTTTTGTGGTATTTGAAGTCTAAGAACCTCACACGAAAGTTAATCAAGGTCGTGAACTTCACATAGTTGGTTGTGGTGTTTTGAGGACCAAATTAGGTTGGGATGGTGATCCTTAGATCATAGGTGTATCTTGGGTCTCAATTTGGTGTATGGATTGACATCATAGGAGTGCTAATTGCTAGTGGATTGTTTAGGTGATCAAGGTGTTAAAGGAGCTAGCTTGAAGATCAACTGGAATCGTCTTTAGATAAAGGTAAGTGCTTTGCACGTACTTAGTAATGATAGGAGGTGGTAATTGCAATCGAGCAAAAACGGAATCTCTAGCGAGGATTTCCGGTCACTGTTTGCTTTTCCGGCGGCAGGTGGCGGCTATGGTAGGATGATGAAGAGTTTGGCGACACGGTCGTGTGGATATACTATTTGTCCAATTCCGAATTCGTTTGATAGGGATACGAGCAGTGCGAAGACAGACGAGCGAAGAGGGCAAACTCCGGCTTCTGTTCGGTTTTCTGGCGACGGAGGCGGCGTTTTCCGGCTACAGAGATTGGTTCATTTGAAAGGTTTCGGCAATACGAACGCGTGGACATATTATTCGCCTAAAACGGAGTCCATTTGGGTCGGTTTTAAGCTACTCGTATATTGACGCGCAAAACCGAATGTGCTGAAGGACGAGTATGCGTTTGGGCAGCAGTGGTGGCGGCGGTAGCCGACACCAATATTTTTCTGAGGTCAGGTGTATCGAGACGAACGCGTGGATAGGTGGATCGCGCCAAACGGAGCTCGTATGGCTAGATATGAGCAAAACAAGTTTTCCTCTCGCGTGGTGCTTAGTAGTTTCATACAAAACTGCTTAAAATGGCTTGTACGCAAAGTTATGACCCCAAAGAACTTTATATTCATGGTTGGGGACTATTTTGGGATGTGAGAAAATTGTCGTGGACGGCATTTAGGAACGTTTTTCGGTAACGTTACTTTAGTGGTTTTTGTACGCGAGCAGCGCGTCGGTTGTACGGTTTGGGACGATTTAGACCGAGCTTGTAGCTGCTGGTCCAAAATAGATGCGTTAGTGTTATTGCGGTAATAGGATTGATCTGGGTAGTTCATTTGACGACAGGTTCGCGTTGGACTATGAGTTTACGGGTATGCGACTTCGGAAGGAAAGCTTCGCAACCGGTGAGTTTCTAATCCCCCTCTTTTAATTTTTTTAATGTTTTGGGGCTATCATACATACTGTCATGAGGTGTTAATAAATATTGTTAGGTTAAGGGTTTCAGATTCTAACCCGATGTGCTTTTGAAATAAAATAAGTATTAAGAAATTGTCGGGTCTATGGAGTGTTTATGTGAATGTGGTAACTAGGATTACTTGCGATGGATGAGTGGTGTGTTATGGGTTGATTAGGGGGAGTCGGGCGGTAAGCTAAACGCTTATGATTTTATATGGGATAAATGTTGTACTAGGGTTGTAAGTGAGGTGCAAGTGTAGTTAACGAGTCGTGTGTATGTGTGATATTATGTGCTTTATATTAATGTGACATGTTTGCATCGTTGTCTATATGACATGGCAAATGAGATTTGTGAAGGATGAGATCCTTCGGGAAGTCACCAACGGTGACATTAATTTAACAGGTTAATGATAAGCTCGGGGTGTGTTGAACGCCCTGACGATGGTGCATTGACGAGGTATGTGTTTACGAGAACATTTAGGTGGTGTTGACTTACATGCAAACGTAGAGTTATAATTATGATGCATGTGCTGATATTTACGGGATGACATTGATGTGGTAATGTTAGTGTAACGTGTAGATGTTATTATTGCGTTATGTAGGGTTAGACTAATCGTTGACTCAGGATTTGTGACGTGACGTGTATAAGAGTTGTGGCAGTTAATTTTGAGATCCTTGGTTAAGGCCGGGCGTAAATGTCTAGAGTATATTGTGTTAACCAAGTGTTGAGTTAGCACTTGTTCTTTGGTGTTAGTGGTTTGTATAGTAAGTTAAGTCTATGTCAACGAGATGGTAATGTTATTACATTTATTATTATTACATTTATTATTATTGTTATTAGTAGTACGGGTTGAGTCCCGGGAGATGAACAGTTAGGGGATGCCGTGGGATGACAAAGAGTTAACTATTCGTTAATAAATCATAAAACTATTTTGTAAGGACTGAAGGGTCCGGAGTGGATTAAGCTAATGCATGTAACGTGATGGTTTTCGTTCAAATTAAACTATTAGAACTCACTCAGCGTAGCTAACTTTGTGTGTATGTTAGATTGTTTTGCAAGTAAGCATCGTGTTGACATATCTTGGCTTGGGAGCGGTAATACTCGAAATGGTGTGCCGGCATTCGTGAGGTATGTTGAGTAACATTAAATACTAATAAATGATTTTAGAAAGTCTTCCGCTGTAGATTGAACTGCAATAAATGCGTTTTTAATGAAATTGACTCGTTATGAGAATAAACTGTAGGATGCCCGGGTTGGGGTCTTACAACATTTATGGTATATGGATGTCCATTGATGAGTAAAGATAGTATCGATTTTGTGGCAGATCACCCCTCCTCATTCATGATAATAGAAGATGCTACTGTGGTCGTGTCGTTTATGAGACATGTGATTAAACCATCTTTATGTTGGTCATTTGTTTTCTCTTACTAGACTAGGAGATCATCATCACTTTTGTTAAAGGGTTTTATGGGTATATGGTTTCTTAATTTGTTTACTACTGCAATTTGGTTTCTATATATCAAGTAGTTTGTAAAGTGATAGATGGATTTTTATCCTTGTTTGGGTTTATGGAAGTTAAGTTGTATGGCTTGATTTATGAATTGTGTAAAGGTTTGTACTTCAGTTTTAATTTAGGCAAGTTTGGTCTGGGTTTAGTTTAATTTACGCAAGGTTTTTTTGTTTCTCACATAATTGATTTACATGTGCGTGTTGAGATTTTGCCTAAGTATCCTAAAAAGGATTTTTAAAAACTCCATATTTGGCTCATACGAACTCCGATTGAACTAATTCCAGCGGCATTGGAACCGGCTCGTCGAACTTTGCTATCTTAACTTTTAGGGTATAGCTTTTGGGTTTTAGCATTTAGGGTTTTGTTTTTTAGGTTTTAGCTTTAAGATTTAGCTTTAGTGTTTAGGTTTGTGGGTTTTTCATTTAAGATTTAGCTTTTAGGGTTTAGGTTTAGGGTTTAGTATTAAGGATTAGGGTTTAAGGATTTGTGTATAGGGTTCGACGAGCCGGTTCTAACGCCGCTGAAATGATTTCAATCAGTATTCGTTAGAGCAGGATATTTAGTTTTTAAAAACTTTTTTATGCTACTTAGGCAAAATCTCTTTTTAAAAGGATCCTCCCTCTATATATATATATATATAACCCCTACAATTGAGGAACAACATAATCAATCATATCCTTTCATTTTACTTTGATCCTATGATTAAAACTAAACTATATATTACTATCTTTTATCAACAATTATGAAAACTAAGCATGCTAATGTAGTTGTCACATATGAATGCGAAGATTGTGATGCCTAGTATACATTTTATATGGTTCATTTTACATTACTAGTGGGGAACCCGCACGGTACAACATAGTGTACAATTTAAGTAAAACTCTTAATTTTTTATAAAAATTACTTTTCTATCATTCCAATATATATATATATATATATATATATATATATATATATATATATATAATATAGATCATATAGATTATAAGCTTTCAGGTACAAGTAACCCTTGAGATGAGGAATCCATTAACACAACATGCAATTTTTAGTTTCAACGGTGTTAGTTGGTTCCGTGAAATAAAATACTATTCACTTAACAGTAGCTCTTGCCACGTGGCAAGAGTTGAGTGGGTATTTTCTATTTTACTTTTATCATATATTTATTTATACATAATAACTGAAAGATTTAAACAATTGGTATTTAAACAATTGGGCTCGATGTTCGGCCCTCACAAGCGACTCAGTGTTCGATTTGCGTCCCCCCCTTCCCTAATTAAACTTTATATTATATATATATATATATATATATATATATATATATATATTCTTTGGACTTTTCAAACTTAGCGAACTGAAACATCTGAGTAGCTAAAGGAAGGGAAATCAACCGAGTGCTATGGGGAACAAAGGACGAAATACAATCGATTCCTCCATTTAAGTGGTTCCTGGTTCCTATAGGCCGTGGTCAACGAGAACTTATAATCGGGGACCGACAAACTGGAAAAACAGCTATTGATAATTTTTATATATAACACAATATATATTATTTAGTTATTTTTTCATAATTTTATATATAGTCATTATTATTTTATAAATATACATAATATTTTAATTTAATATACATACATATATATATATATATATATATATATATATTATAAGCTCGTTTATGCTTGCGAGTCGGCTCGAGCTCGATAAGTGAAGCTCGGGCTCGTTTAATAAACAAACTTATTTTTAGGCAAGCTCGAGCTCATTTAACATCGGCTCGATTCAAACTTTTAGCGATCCGATCTCAAGTAGCTTCGATTCGAGTGCTGATATCAACATCTCCAATGTTGATGTCAACAATTTTTAATATTTTTAATTTCTTTTTTGTGTCTACTTTGTTTTTTCTTTTATAACTTTTAAAATATGATTTCTACGAAAATTACGAATGTACTGTATCGAATTGTTTTTTTAGTTTATTCGAGGTGTCGAGACACAAACGTACAAACAATCGAAGCTACTTCCAAGTTTCTTTTTTTATTCCTCTTACATGTTATACTTCTTTTTAGTGTTTTTTCCTTACTAAATGGTTTTTTATACGCTAAATTTAGTATTGTTGTAGCGCGCGAGTTTTCTTCTTCAATTCAATGTTAAATTTTTTCATGGTTTAATGCCCACCATCGCAATGCGCAAGTTGACATTTACTAGTTGTGTTACAACTAGGAATGAAACTCGTGCGATGCAGCGCAATTACAAATACGTTACACATGTTGTGACGGTGACACTAACGTAGTTAGGTACATAAAATAAATGTGTGGAGTTTTGGCGACTCGGTTCTAGAGATGCAAACATGGACAAAAAATCATTATATAATAGTACTGATTTTCTTCGATCGGTATCGGGTTCATTCTTCACAGTAGCAGCACGTTACCTTCGGTCGATATATCTACGATACCCAAAAAATACCATATACGACCTGTTTTTAAAAGAATTCATACCGGAACGTCAAGGGAAAAATTACACGGCCGCAAATTATTATTTAAAAAAAAATTAACGAACGAAAGTTATTGTAGGAAAGTCAAATCAATAAAAAAAAATAATGAGCTAAAAGTGTATATTAAAAATATATTACATGGGTAAACTTGAAGTTTCAAAATTTGAGGGGTAGAATTGAATACTTTGTCCAGGGTAAATCAGAAACTTTAGAAAAGTTAAGGGTTAAATTACAAACTTTATTAAGCTGAAGGACCAAGTTGTAAATTATGTTAAGATAAGGGACTAATTTGAAAAATGTGTTCGTGGCTTTTAAGTGGCCTCCGACACTGTAAAATAAGGTATTAGTAATATGGTATGATAGTCTTATGAAGTGTCTTGTTCTCGATAAATCTTCTTTGTCCTTAGGCTCTCCACTATTAAAGAAGCAAAAGGCGATGAGACCTTCATTGTTTATCCTTAGGCTCTCCACCATCTGTTGATGTTTCTTATGGAAAATTGATCATTATAACGTACGAGTATAAGCAATGCTTAGTGATAAAAACTAACTAACCAATTTACTTCAATTAGTATGAATGATTTGATACTGTTAGAGGAACATATTAATTTTCTATGCACGAATCAACTATCAAATGTTGGCCTAAGCAAGTCCCCTTTGGCGATCCAAATAGACATGATTTTGTATACAAATGACCTCGACCGAAGAAAAAGTTTGTCGCGTTGGCATTCAAGGGTCATAAAAATGGTTTTCCATGGGTGTGAGATTCATAGTTGTAACTAAAGATACTTACAAGACAAAACGATTTAGTGATTTAGATAGCTTCATTTGAAATTGTTATTGAATTAAGATGATGATTCTCTTATAACTAGATTTTCTAAAGCCATAAGAATCCTCAATTTAAATTGTCCTCCTTTTACACTGTTATTGTTTTGGGCTACATAAAAGCAATCCAATATGAGTTAAGAATATAAAATCCCATTTATAGCATTAACAACATAAATTATAATAAACACTAAATGGCCCAATTCTCATGGGTACTTTTGGGTATGGTAAGTTTGATCATTTATAATGAAAACAACCAAATTTCCGGTTACCATTCATTTGGAAACCCTAAATTCATCACTATAAGTTTCCAAATCCTTTTCTAAATATCATATATGTGTTCGTGCTGTCTCTGATCACATCATATGATTCATTTTATACCTCATCTGTTCGAACTAAAATATGCAAATTCATTAGAATTGAGCTATTTTTGGTACATAATTTGTGATTATACGTGCTTTTGTTCATACAATTTGTATCTTGCAATTTGGTCTGATTTTATGTAATTGTCCAAAAGATAATTGAATACATAATTTTACTTTGGCGCCAAACTTTTGTGCTTGTAAGTGAATGTTAACTTCCTTTTATTGTAAGCATCTAGATAATTAGTTGTTGTATTCTATTTTGATGAGTTGACTATCTAGGATACAATAAATTATTTTAAATTTTATGAAACTTTTGAACCAGCCGGTAGTTGTAATCGAACCGAACTTTCAGCGGGAAGTTTGTTTGCGTTTGTTTATTTAATAGATGAGTGAACATGAACATGGAATTCCATTTGATTAGTTCATCACTTTACAAACTACTTAGTATCTAATAACCAAATTGCAGCAGTAAACAAATTAACAAACCATATACCCATAAAACCCTCTAACAAGGTGATGATGATGATCTCATAGTCTAGTAAGAGAAACTAAATGATTAACATAAAGATTTTATAATCGCATGTCTCATAAATGACACGACCATAGTAGCATCTTCTCTTATAATAAACGAGAACGGCAACAGTATCACCCATTCCTGATGATTTTTTTTGACCCTATAGCGACGACTTGTCGTCCGGATAGCTTATACCGACGACATGTCGTCGGTATTGCCTCGTACCAATAGCCAAGATTGTCATTGGTATAAGTGTTGTCGGTATAGGTCAGCCTATACCGACGACAAGTCATCGGTATAGAGTCTATTTAAATAATTCAAAAAGAAAACCTATGCCGACGACATATCGTCGGTATAGGGTTTTTTCATTTTTTTTTATAATTTTTTTAAAAATGTCTATCCCGACGACATGTTGTCGGTATAGGTCTGTGTTTTTTTTTAATTTTTTATATTTTTCCAGAAAAATTAAATTTCTAAAAACAAAAACCAGTAAATAATTAAATATAAATCATTCAAACATTCAAATCCAAAAAAAACCAATATCCGAAACATAAAACAAACATACAAATTGTTAGACCCACAAACTTATCCGACAAATCAAACATTCAAAACACACAAATATGCAAATTGTTCAAGACAAACACCACACCAACAACAAAGGCTCAACAACTCCGAGCTAGTTATCATCGCTACTAGTTCGGCGCTCCCACATTCGACGCATTTAATCCATTTGTCGTTGCATTTCAAGCATTTGTTGATTATGCACACGACATTCTTCCTCTAGTTGTTGATTTTGCAATCGTTGTTCTTCCTCTCGTTGGGCTTCGCATTGTTGTTCTTGAAATTGTTGTTGAAGACTAGCCACACGCTGATCAACGTCTTGCCAATGTGGTTGTGGAGGGGGAGTACCGAACACATGACCAACACCCCAGATATGGCCACGCTGATGACTCAATGCACGCTCCATGCATGCAAACTCATCAACAGCGGAAGAGTCACCACCAGACTCAGCAGATGATCTTGTATACTCCCCTTGGATTCGGTCATGCATTAAACAATGTAATAAACAATCACTTGACTATTTTACTAAAATTCGACTGCATAACTGCTATAAAATAGATAACCAACCTTTTAAACTATAAGTTATAGACGACCCAAATTCATAAATTCCAATCAACCAACACTAATAACAACAAATACTAATAATACTAGCAAACATATTCAACAATTGGCCTCGAGTTGGATGTTCTAAGTCTATTAAAGTGTGTTTGTCATTTTGACCCGTTTAAAGTTACAATTGGATGTTCCAAGTATATTAAAGTGTGTTTGGGTCATTTTGACCCGTTTAACTTAAAGTTGAATGTTTTAAGTCTATTAAAGTGTGTTTGGGTCATTTTGACCCGTTTAAAGTCAAACTTGGATGTTCTAATAACAAAATCATTTTACTTACATAATCCATTGATGCAAATTCATTGGCCCATGCTGTCCCTTCTTTATAATGGGTCGATCTGAACACGTCAATAGGGTCGGTCCCCTGTGAAAAACAAAAATAATATCACTAAGAATTAATAAGCATGTTTGTATAATAATAACAACTGTATTTCATTCCTCCATGTGTCGGCGTTGGGCGTATGATTTGCTTCCATGGAAACTTGGGTAGCGTTGTTGTGCTTGGTTTTGTTTGTTCTTCTCCGAGCGGTTTCTATAGCTCGCACTTAAAAGCAGCTGATTAATCAAAATATCCCAAGTTTCTTGATCAACATCTTGTGGTGGATTACTCCTCGCCGCCTCCACATCAACTCTCCCTTGCTGTCTTTATAAGCCCTCTGACACTCGACGGTGATTCCGAGTTCAACGCCTCGCCACTTGTCAGTGTTTCTCCGGCGTCCAGATTAAAATAATCCTACAAATGGAAAGTAATTAGAAAAAAATCTAATAGTTATGAAATTGTAAGTAATTATAAAACATCTATACTTACTAATAGAGTGGGATATACAGCCTGTATCTTCTCATTTGGAACCTTGGCCCAATTAGGATAATATGGCGGAACAACCTTTTCAACCTCCAAGGAGATATCACGGATAAAATCAGAAGAGTTCGGACCCACGAACTTGTACCCACCGCCATGAAGTTCAACATCAATGGGAAGAGGCTTCCTCCCATTTTCCTCAAATTTCTTATATAATTTGAGGTTTTTGCCTTTAGAACGCCTTTTTTGTGAGGCACTACGTACATTGACACATGAAAGTTAGACAATTTTAAAGACATCTATTAAACACTAACAAGTAACTTACCACTCGCACAACCCGAGTCTAAGTTATACGACCCATATCCACCGTCTCCACCATCACCACCATGTGATTGCGTTGTCGTTGCCATTATTTCTATAACAAAAATAATTAGTAAGCACAAATATTTAATAATTAACAAAGACAAATATAAAGACATCTATTAACCACTAATAATACATTTTTAACATACATTCAATCAGAATCATCACTACAATAACGTTTGTCAACATCATCATCATCATCATCATCATCTTCTTCATCGTCATTAATTTCATCTTCCTCATCTGAATTGTATGCATCTTCTTCATCTTCTACGTCATCATTAATAAAACTTTCATCGAGATCAATCGGGACAACATGACTTGGGTCACCACCCTCATTTAAAGTTGTACGCATAGGCAAGTAGCCAAAGTCGACAACCAAGTTACCAAAAAATGATTGAGTTTCCCATGTAATAGATTGACTATCTGCACGGGGAATCGGGGCAACATGACTTGATTCACCACCTTCGCATCCGGTGTCAACAACCAAAGTATAATCATTTGATTGAGTGTCGTGCAATATATCTATCTCATTAACAACACTAGGATGATCCCAAAGCTTCCGATGGTGAACATCCTCAACAACCCTCCATTGGACATTGGTTCGAGAAGGATCTCGATGATAGAACACTTGTTTAGCCTGTGTGGCTAATATATATTGGACATCATCATACCATTCTTTGCCAACATACCATTCACGGCCGATGTCAATTATGATAGTATTGTTTTGCTTAATTAATCTTTTACCTCTCGTGTCGAACCATTTACAACGGAATAGTACAATCGAGTAACCATCAATGTAGTTCAACTCTATGATCTCCTCTTGTTGACCATAAAATGGAGTATCGTCTTCTCCTATTGTAACCACACTGTCACACCCCCAAAATCCACCAACGGAGTTTTACCGTTAGGGGCGTGACATAACAGGATCTCAGTCATTAGTTACGTTGAACGACTCTATATGAGTTTAAGAAAAACCACTAGTATTGCTCATAGTCACGATGCAACACTAGTAATGAAAATACTGATTTAATGTAAGACTGCGGAAGCGAAAAGTAAATGAAAAACATGCGCTAAAACAATTGCGCCAAAAGTAAATAAACCAACAATAAATAAAGTAAATAATTCTTGAGTTTGAAAATGATGGACTTCAAATGCATGCATGCATGCCTTAGCTCGTGCTTGTACCTTAATGACCTGAGAAAACATGCTAAAACGTGTCAACACTAGGTTGGTGAGTTCACAGGTTTATATGTTTGTAAAGCTTACTAGATAATACCATATTCAATTATATCATAGGTAGCTAACCTAGTACATGTTACTAAAGCGTTTCGACACCGAAGCTGACTGTCTGTATGTTTGAACTGCCTTCCACCATGACTATCACAATCAATGGTAAATGTTTAGGTAAATGTTACACCCGTTCGACTACCTATCGTGTTAGCGCGACTAATGTGACACCTCAGAAAAAAAAATTTATTTACTTATTTAATTTTCGGGACGAAATTTTTTTTAACTAGGAGATGATGTGACAACCCGAAATTTTTAGGATTTATTTCGTTAGTAAATTCTGTTAAAACCTAACCCCGTTAACTAAATCCAGTTAAATATTAACTTATTTAACAAAATTAAATCCCAAGGACTATTTCTGCCAATCTACTAAACCTAGATACAATAAATCGCAGGGACTGATCATGTAATTACCCAAACCTTGCTCTGTTGACTTTTAAAAAGTCAAAAATCACAATTCTAAGTTCGGTTGACTTTTGGGAGTCAAACCCGTAGCCTTTGATCACAAATTCGAATCCTATAACTGAAATCTATTCGATTCCGTAACTGATTACACACGTCTAAGGCATTAACAGTCATAACTAACAGATTAATCATCATCATTTATTCGAATTAACTCTAATTATGAGGATTAAACAAGAAACCGTCGACTTCATGAACTTATACTATCGAATTCTTCGAATTAGGATACCACTTCCCAAATTGAACTCCTGCGCACCTTAGACGATCCCCACTGTAGCTTCTACACGCGTTGAATCAATCGGAGGGGTAGCAGGAGATTCCAAGGATCAAACCCGTCATCGTCGGACGAGCTCTAGCCGTTCACTGTCAATCCGTCAACGTTTCTGGTAATTACCTATACCCTTAGTTTCGTTTCAATCTCTAGAATAAAAGCCCTATGCTAATTAGGGTGTACATTATCAGAATCATCATGATCCCAATTCTAGGGTTCATCGCAAACCGTTTTGATCGAACTCTACCCTAGACCCATTTTCAATTCAATTAAATCATACTATTAGTTTCGCAATTCTAATTCTAATGAAAACCCTATGATAATTGTAACAAACAACATCGATTTTGTCAAGATCCGTAATCTAGGGTTTGTTCTTAAAACATTTTGGGGGTTTTGATCTTAACGACGATCTCAATGAAATTAATTTATATCAGTGGTTTCGCAATGTTCTATTAAGTAAAAACCCTATGAATCCAACCATTTTTAACATCGAATTCAACTGAATTGATTCTGTGTTCATACCTAGGGTTTCGATTCTTATTTCCATAATTAAACGATCCTAAACTTGCTAGATTTACAATTAAACGAGTTCACTAATTCGAAATACCCTGATTTACAAAACCCCTTTGCTTCTGTTCCAATTCGTATTCGAAATCGTGGGGTTTGGCTTGGGATTCGATCGCAAGTGGTTATGGGAGAAGAACCCACTGAAATTTTTGATTAAAACCATTCTCGATCCGAGATCTGTTGCGATAGTCTAGCGGCCGGGACTGGTTAGAACTGTGTGCGTGTGTGGGAGAGACCCGGGTTCGAGACCGGGCTCCCACATTTTATTTTTGGGGCCTTTTCTTGTATTATTTTAATATAAAAATCAAGCCCTATAATATTATATTATTATATAAATGTGTTTTAGCCCGGGAAATAACCCGTAGGCTCGGGTTTGAATTATTAACCTATTTTTATATTATTTCCCACTTTTATAAATAATATATTTATGTTATTATCGAATAAAAATAATATATTTATATTATTTTCAAACCGTAACTTCGTATAAAATAATATATTTATATTATTTTCAAACCGTGACTAATCTTATTAAATAATATATATGTGTATATTATTTTGTATCGTTTTACACCTCGTGTGACGTTTCAAACCAATTAATAATATAATTGTTATATTATTTACCCACGTTTATATACTCGATTAAAAATAATATATTTATTATTTTCCACACAAATGACTATTTAGTTAATCCTTCGAAACTAAAAATAATATATTAAATTATATTATTTTCCTAACTTTTGTAAACGACTTTAACGTACGAATATATTTATTTATTTATTATTCGCTATTAACGTACGACACGTAACGCTTTTTCCTTAATGATTTTTTTTAAGAAATTTATCTAATTCCGGAGACACGTTCGTCTACTCTTAAATCCTTAGAAAGCGTTAAGATGTTTTAACTTCGGTGTCGTCGTCACAAATCCCATATGTCCCTAACTTATGTGTTATAATTATAGGGCATACATAAGCCGTGCAGGCTAACACTTGAGATTCTAAATCTCATACTTGTGTGATACTACCTACTACGCAATGCAGGTGAGTTTCACGGCCCCTTTTACTGTTTTTATTTGGGGGAGAAAACATGTCACAACCTTTTTGGTTTATTGTAATTCATATGATATCAATGTTGAGGCTAAGCGTAACACATTATCATGAAAAGTCCTCACACACATCGGACCGTTAATATGGTATGAATGAGGTAATTTTGGTAGTACTACTGGGTTTGACAAACCCCACCCGTGTTAGTCGCGCTAACTCGATTGGAGGTCGAACGGGTGTTATATTGACCTTAACACATTAGTCAGAGCTGATAGACTGGCTGGAGGCAAACAAACAAACACACTGTCAGTTTCGGTTGCGAGCGCTTTAGCAAAACATGAATATAGGCATGCAACCTATTGATATGCATATTGAATGTACATAATCCGTAAACGCTTTACTTTAAATGATTGAAACCTGTGAACTCACCAACCTAGTGTTGACTCGTTTTCTTACATGTTTTCTCAGGTTGGCACTCAGGATCACGTTAAGTCATGCATGTGTCTTGGACTTCAATTGAAATAATTATCTATTGAATAATATTTATGTTTTGTTTGTAATTGAACTTGGGCGCGTTGTTTTGCGCATTTACTTTCGTTTAACGCTTCCGCATATACACTCTGAACCTTGATCTTTTATGTTATTACATTTCAAGTCCCATATAGTGTCGTTTGAAGTAACTGATGTCTGAGATCCTGGTTTGTCACCTTCCAAAACGATAAAACTCTGTTAATGGAATTTGGGGGTGTGACAACTAACGCGGGTGGGGCTTGTCAATGCCCAGTAGTACTACTCAAGATTTCCTCGCTAACCCATATACTAACGGTTCGATAAGTAAGGACTTTCGTGATATGTTTGCGCTTAGTACACAAGTGATAGAAAAGAAACGTAAGATCTAAATGTTCGTACCCATGTTTTCTCCCCCAAGTTTAAAACGTAAGAAAAAGGGGCCGTGAAACTCACCTTAGAGTATGTGCGAAAGAAAGCGAACCTAAAATGCTTGACGACTAACTGCCACCTATAAACACCGGTTTATAAGTGTATGTTTGTGCAAGATGATACAAACCCTAAGTATCCAAACAATCCCATTGTTTAAGTGTTTGAAAAGAGTTACAAGTTTGACTCATGTTTGACCAAGTTTGACTAAGTTTGACCAAGTTTGACCAAGTTTGACTAAGTTTGACTCAATGACCCGTTGGTGACTCGTTTAATGATTAAAGGTTTGTTCAGTATAATACTTCTATATTATACACAAATGATCATGCTGTAACACTTAGCAACAAATCCTATTTGTTCTATCAAGATAGTAAGTTTATAAAAATAGCAGGTTTCTATAAATAGAAAGTTTCCAAAAATAGCAGGTTTCTATAAATAGAAAGTTTCCAAAAATAGCAGGTTTCCACAAATGGTAACCTATGACTAGCATGCGTGATTTCAAACACCTAACACGTTATAACAAGTTATTATGCCCTATCTATCATGTACCAATCATCAACCATATCAAGCATGTCTAAATAACAAGTGTTAACCATTTTTAACAATTAAAGTTTCCTTATTTGGAAAGTTTGTAAAACCGGGTTAGACTCGAGTGCGATCCGACGTGTGCGAACTAACTGACACATTTAATTAATCCTAATTAAATGCAATGTATGTGTGACTAACTGAGATAATTGAGTTTGTAACGAAAAATGTTTGAACTAACGAGGTTTGAGTTAACGGAGTTAACCGGAAAATGCCGGATGTCACATCATCCCCTTGTTGAAAGAATTTTCGTCCCGAAAATTAAACGAAGTCAGTAACGTCTGAAACAAAAAGTTTAGGTTTGTCACATCATCCCCTTGTTGAAATAAATTTCATCTCGAAATTTAGTTAGTACCTTCCGTGTTTGCCGTTGACTGTTTGAACAGGTGAGGATACTTTTTCATCATTTGATCCTCGCGTTCCCACGTGAACTCCGGTCCACGCTTCGAGTTCCAGCGAACTCTGACAATAGGTATCTTACTGCGCTTGAGTGTTTTGACCTCTCGGTCCATGATTTCAACTGGTTCCTCAATGAAACGTAGCTGTTCATCAATTTCCAACTCCTCGAGTGGAACTACAAATGTCTCATCTGATAGGCACTTCTTTAGGTTTGATACATGAAAGACGTTGTGCACTCCATTGAGTGTATCTGGTAGGTTAAGTCGGTATGCTACTGGACCGATCCTTTTCTCTATCTCGAATGGTCCAACGTAACGCGGGTTTAACTTTCCTCGTTTTCCGAAACGAATTACACCTTTCCACGGTGAAACCTTTAATAACACTTTGTCGCCCACTTGGAATTCTAGTGGTTTTCTGCGCTTGTCTGCATAACTCTTTTGACGGTCACGAGCTGCCGCCATACGGTTTCGGATTTGTACTATTTTCTCTGAGGTTTCATGCACAAGTTCAGGACCCGTAAGTTGACTATCTCCAACTTCAGCCCAACAAAGTGGTGATCGACACTTTCTCCCGTACAAAGCCTCGAACGGTGCGGCTTTGATGCTAGTATAATAGCTGTTATTATAAGAGAACTCCACTAAAGGTAAGTGAGTCTCCCAACTGTTTCCGAAGTCAATTACGCAGGCTCGTAACATGTCTTCTAGAGTTTGAATGGTACGCTCGCTCTGGCCATCTGTTTGAGGATGGTACGCTGTGCTCATATCCAGGCGCGTGCCTAGAGCTTTCTGTAATGATTTCCAAAAGTGTGAGGTGAATCGGGCGTCTCTATCAGAAATGATGGAGATTGGAACTCCATGTCGAGATACTACTTCTTTAAGGTAGAGACGAGTTAACTTTTCCATTTTGTCTGTCTCTTTGATAGCAAGGAAATGAGCTGATTTGGTTAGGCGATCCATTATCACCCATATTGTGTCACATCCAGAAGGGGTTCGGGGTAATTTGGTTATGAAATCCATGGAAATCTGCTCCCAATTCCACATTGGGATTTCCGGTTGTTGAAGTAATCCGGATGGCTTTTGGTATTCCACCTTGACCTTGGAACAAGTTAGGCACTTGCTCACGTAGGTGGCTATGTCAGCTTTCATGTTCGGCCACCAATATAAAACTTTGAGATCGTGATACATCTTGTCAGATCCCGGATGGATAGAGTATCGGGATTTGTGAGCTTCATCCATGACTAGATCTCTTAGGTTTCCATATACTGGTATCCATATTCGCTCTGCAAAGTAGCGAATACCATCTGACTTAACCTCAAGTTGTTTCTCCATTCCACGAGTGGATTCTAATGATAAGTTCTCCTCTTTTAAAGCTTCGAGTTGGGCATTACGGATCTGTTCGGGTAATCCAATATGGATAGTGAGTTGTAAGGCTCTAACTCGCCGGGGTTTGGTTTCTTTTCTACTTAGGGCATCGGCTACCACATTAGCTTTGCCCGGATGGTACTTGATTGCACAATCATAGTTGTTTAATAACTCGATCCAACGACGTTGACGCATGTTCAACTCTTTCTGCTCAAAAATATGCTGAAGACTCTTGTGATCGGTGTAGATGGTGCACTTGGTACCGTACAAGTAATGTCTCCATATCTTGAGAGCAAACACCACGGCTCCTAACTCCAAATCATGAGTCGTGTAATTCTTTTCGTGGATTTTTAACTGTCGAGAAGCGTATGCGATAACCTTGTCACGTTGCATCAACACACAACCGAGACCTTGGATGGAGGCATCGCAATACACCACGAAGTCATCCGTTCCCTCTGGTAGAGACAGGATGGGTGCGCTACATAGCTTCTGCTTCAGTAGCTGGAATGCTGATTCTTGAGTCTCGCCCCAATTATAGGGTTTATCTTTTTGGGTTAAGGAGGTGAGGGGTTGGGCAATCTTTGAGAATCCCTCGATAAAACGACGGTAGTATCCGGCCAATCCTAGGAACTGCCGAACTTCGGTTGGAGTTGTTGGTGCTGCCCAATTCTTAATAGCTTCCACTTTGGCTGGATCGACATGTATTCCCTTCTCATTGATCACATGTCCTAAAAATTGAACCTCGCGAATCCAAATATCGCATTTGGAAAACTTCGCGTACAGCTGCTCCTGTTTCAGTAGTTCAAGGATCAAACGCAGATGCTCCTCATGCTCTTCCTAACTCTTAGAATATATGAGGATATCGTCAATAAAAACAATGACGAATTTGTCCAGATAGGGTTTACACACACGGTTCATGAGGTCCATGAACACCGCGGGTGCGTTAGTTAATCCAAATGGCATGACCAAAAACTCGAAATGGCCGTACCGGGTTCTGAATGCAGTCTTGGATATATCTTCATCTCGAACTCTCAGCTGATGATATCCAGACCTTAAATCAATTTTCGAGAAGATACTTGACCCTTGAAGTTGGTCGAATAAATCGTCAATGCGGGGTAGGGGGTAGCGGTTCTTGACTGTTACCTTGTTTAACTCTAGGTAATCAATGCACATGCGGAAAGTTCCATCTTTCTTTCGACAAATAGGACTGGAGCTCCCCATGGCGATGAGCTCGGTCTGATGAAACCTTTATCCAACAACTCTTGCAGTTGAGTGGATAGCTCTTGCAACTCGCTTGGTGCCAGTCTATAGGGTGCCCGAGCAATAGGCGCTGCTCTGGGTGTTAGGTCAATCTAAAATTCGACCTGACGATGAGGTGGAAGACCAGGTAGGTCTTCATGAAATACTTCTGGGAATTCGCGAACGATTGGGATATCTTCTAACTTTTTCTCCTCGATAGCCTTGTCAGCAACAAGGGCCAGTATCGCGGTATGACCCTTACGCAGACACTTCTGAGCCTTCATGAAAGATATGATGCCCATGACTGCACCACTTCTTTCGCCCTGAACGGATAGGATCTCTCCACTAGGAAGGGGTATACGAACGATCTTCTCACTACAGATGATCTCAGCTTGGTTTTTAGACAACCAATCCATGCCCACAATTATGTCAAAACTGCCAAGTGTAACTGGCATGAGATTGATGTCAAGTTTGTGGCCAGAAAGTTCTAACTGACATCCCTTGAGAATGTGGGTTGCCTCGATTACTTTACCGTCTGCTATGTCTATGGTATAATGATGTTCTAGTAAAGTTGGGTTTATTCCTAACTGACCACTAAGTTCTCTAGATATACAACTTCTATCAGCGCCAGTATCAAAAAGTACAGAAGCATAATGATCGTTTAAGAGAAACATACCGTTCACCACGTTCCGATCATTCCGAGCTTCTCCCGATCCAATAAAAAATGCTCGGGAGAAAGTGTCGAACAATAGTTACCATTCTAGTATTGGTATGCCGCCTTTTGAGGCATTGTATGGGAGAAAGTGTCGAACACCCGTGTGTTGGGGTGAGATTGGTCAACGGGAGCTTGGTAGTGTCGAAGTGGACAAGGAAACTAATGATAGTATTGACCAAATTAGAGCACGCTTGAAGGCGGCTCAAGATCGCCAAAAGTCTTATGCGGATAATAGGAAGCGGGCGATTGAGTTTCAAGTGGGGGACTTTGTGCTTTTGAAAGTCTCTCCTTGGAAAGGGGTGATACGGTTTAGGAAATGGGGGAAGTTAAGTCCTCGTTTCATCGGGCCGTTTAAGGTAATAGCAAAGGTGGGTACGGTAGCTTATCGATTGGAGTTACCGGAGGGACTAAGTAGACTTCATAACACGTTCCATGTGTCTCATTTGCGGAAGTGTTTGGCGGATGAATCTACTTTTGTCCCTTTGGACGATATCGAATTGGATGAAAAGTTGAATTATGTTGAAGAACCGGTGGCAATCCTGGATAGGAAGGTGAAGAAGTTACGTAATAAAGAGATTAGCCAAGTATTGGTTAGATGGAAGCATAGAAAGGGGGCGGAAATGACTTGGGAAACCGAGGAAGAGATTCTCAAATGCTATCCGAACCTTTTTATGTGAAGTCGGGTTTCGGGGACGAAACCCAAATAAGGGGAGGAGATTTGTAACGAACCAAAATCCGGGTCTCGTTATAAATAAATAAATAATTCTAATAAATATTATGGTGAAAATAATATTTTAGAAATAAGTTGAAACAAGCGGGTTTCAAGTTAGTAACGGGGATATACTAGTTTTAACTAGTTATGGAAGGAAATGGAAAATATTGAAAGTAGAGGGGCTAAAGGTGAAACATGGCAAAAATTGCCATATTTGACCTTTAGAAGTCAAAATTGACTTCATTTTGGAGTTGGGTCGTTCAAGAGAAGAGGAAGAGAGGAGAAATCGGGTTGAAGCCAAAATTCGTGTGTTTGAAGCTTGTAACTTGAAGGTGTTGGCTCACACATCACCTTTCTAACATCAAGTAAGTGATTTCTTCCTCTTTGATCCACCATTTATGGTGTTCTTGTTGGGTTTTGTTGAAAACCCGAAATTATGGTTGCATGTGGTAAAATGGTGTTAGATTATTGATAATCTAGCTAAACTAAATGTGTAGGAAGGTGAACAACACCATGGAACCCTTTGATTTTGATTTTTGAAAGTTAGGGTTCATATGGAGGAAATTGGGGGTTTTGGGGTTTTGATGAAAAAAATGGTGAATTAATGAAGATTAAGTGTTTTTAAGATGTTAGACACTAGAACAAGCACCAAATTAACTTAATAATAATTTTTGAAAGAAGAATTAGTGTTAAGATTAAGTTAATGAAACTCAAGTAGGTGAGTTTGTGGTGAAAGAGGGTGTTTGGTTATGAGGATAACCCAAACGGGTCAATTTGGGTTGGAATTGGGAAATTGAGTTGTGAACTCAATTGTAATGAAATTTTGGTATATGTTAGATTACTAAACTAGGCGAATGTGTTTAGGTAATCAAATTGCAAAGCTTGAAAGCGGTGCGGGATCTTCTAACCCGAAAGGTAAGTGCTTTTGCACTTACTTAGTTTTGATGATAAATGAGTTTTATGCAATGTTGTATGTATAATGTGTAAAGTTGCATAATTTGTTATGTGGTATGAATGAGTATAAAATGGTATGCATAATTGAAGGAATGTAGTTATAGTATTTACACTATAATGGATATGTTGATATGGAGTTATGGTCTATGAACCATAATGGATAGAATGGATATGGAGTTATGGTCTAAGTACCATAATGGATAGATTAGTTATGGAGTTATGATCTCGTATCCTTTGGGATATGAAGTTATGGCCTACGTGCCATAATGGAAATGGAAAAGTGATAATGAAATGATGAAAGTAACTTGTAGGTGATATACAAGTGTATGAAATCCTTAATTGGCCAAATGGGTGTTAACGGGTCAAATGGGTGAAAGGTGTGAAAACAAGTTGTAATTACTTGTTTGTTATGTTTAACACATTACAATGGTAATATGTTGACGAAATGCTAATGTATGGAACTATAATTGACCAAATAGAGGCAAACGGGTTAAATGGGTGAAAAGGGTGAAAACAAGTTGTAAATACTTGTTGGTTATGTTTATCTCATTACTAATAGTTATAAGTTTATGTGGTTATTCAAGGAAAGCTCCGAAATAGGTCAAGGTCAACGTCCAAGCTTGGAGGGTTCTCGTATGCATTTTTGGTATTTTGAGGATTTTCGTAAAATCCTTGTAAAGTGGTGTAATTTGGCACAAAAGTTATGTTTTGATGTAATCATATGTTGTCATGATGTTTTTGGTCAAAAATCTAAGTGTTGGTAAAGTTTTGATGTTAAGCAAAATGAAAAAGGTTGGAAAAATGGTGAAGTGTGAAAACTGCTGAAAGCTGGAAACATTCTGAGAAAAAGGGTCCCTCGCGGGTCGCGAGAGTCCAGGAAGGATTATCTCGCGGTACGCGAGAGGGTAAAAAAAAATAAATAAAAAAAAAAAATTTCCTGGGTTAAGACTTCCGCGCGTTAAAGTTTTGTTTTTAAAAGTGGTGTGTTTCAACTTGGTATCAGAGCAATGGTTTGAGGGATTTGGTGTGAGTGGCACCAAACTCAAACCGGATGCTCTTGATATGGGGGGGGATGATACGAGAATCCAAGAAGGACTTGACTAAGACTCGGAGCTTTCAGAAATGAAAGGTTAGTAATGTTATGATTAATGATAATTCCATATGGCGTTTATGTATATGTATGAATGATTGGCAAAGTGTTATGTGTGCCGAAACTTGTCTTGTGATTTGTTATATGAATATGATAATTGCAATTGGGCATAGCGCGTTATTAATCATGTCTGGCCAATATGATTAATATGACGAGATGTGCAAGGGTCTTTATAATAACCATATGACAATGAACATTTACAAGGATTAGGTGAAGGTGATTATATATGTATGTATGTATATAAGTAGATAAGTATACATATACTTAATACATATAGGGGTGTAAGTGTGATAAGTATTTAAGGTATTGATAGTATAAGGGTGTTAAGGTGTTTGTTACTAATTCTCAGTTAAGAGATGACAGAAGAATCGAGCAATCGGGAACCGTTGGATCCACGGATCCAAGAGTTGATAAAAGAGGAGGTGGCCAAGGCCTTTGAGCAAGCCACAAATCTTTTGATGGAAGAAATGAGGGGGACTATTAAACTCTCTCTCGAGGAGATCATGAAAGAGAAAGATAAGGAACCTCGGGGTTGTACACTGAAGGATTTCATGGTGATCAAGCCCAAGGAATATAACGGGCAAGTGGACCCGATTCTGAGCCACAGGTGGGTGGTAGACATGGAGTCAAATTTTGAGACGACAAGGTGTAAGCCCGAGGATAGAGTGATGTTTAGCGTGCCACTATTGACTGGGCGGGCTAAGGAGTGGCTGCTAAATCTCCGAAAGGAGAGGGGTGAAAGAGGGGTGACCTCCATGTCATAGGAGGAGTTTAAAGCGGCATTCCTAAAGTACCATTGCCCACAGGCCGCTATTGACAGGATGACCGAGGAGTTTCTCCTCATGAGGCAGACGACAGAGACTATTGATGAACTGGCTGGAGCTTTCTTTGATCGCGCCAAGTTATGTCCGGACGTGGTGTCGACCGAGAAGGCGAAGATTGACAGATTTTATGCTATGTTGACTGTGGAATTCAGAGATAGCATATCTCCATCTTCTTTCACCACGCTTGTGGATTTGATAAACAGGTGTCGGGAAAGGGAAGTGGAGTTGAGGAGGCAAGAAGCTAGAGGAGAGAAGAGGAAAAGGGAAATTGTGGATCAAGTGGTGAGCAAGATAAAGGGCGGGAGCCCTAGTAAGAAGCCTTTTACCAAGTTCTCTTCTCGAGGATGCAAAGTTTGTGGGAAGGAGCACTATGGGGATTGTAATAAGGGAACGTCGAATTGTTACAAGTGTGGGAAGCCGGGGCATATAGCAAATCAGTGTCCAAGCCAGATTCGTATATGCTATAATTGTTACATGCCAGGACACCTTAGGGCGGATTGCCCGGATTTGAAGCAAGGTGGAAGCGAGAGAAAAGTTGAGATACCCAAGCCTAAGGGTAGAGCTTTCCACATATCTGCGGAGGAAACAAAGAACGACTCGGAGGTGGTGACAGGTACATTCAAGATTAACTCTTTACATGCACTAGTTCTTTTTGACTCGGGGGCTAGTCGTTCGTTTTTGTCTTTGAAATTTGTTAAGCATTCTTCTTTTGTAAGTAGCAAGTTAGATGAACCCTTAGAAATCGAAGCGGCTAATGATAAGAGTTTCCTTGTCTTTGACATTTTTAGAGATTGTAAGTTGAGAGCAGGGGGCGAAACTTTCTTTATTGATTTGATTCCTTTGGCTATGGGAGATTTTGATGTTATTGTGGGGATGGATTGGTTGTCAAAGAATAAGGCGATTATTTTATGTGGACCGAAGGCGATCCAACTTGTTTCCCCGTCGGGAGAGTCCATCTACATAGAAGGTGATAAAAAGGGTAAAGTAAGGATGTGCACTTATGTGAAGGCGACCAAGTACATGGCGCGTGGGTGCAAGGCGTACATGGCTTGTGTCGCGGATGTGAATGAAAGAGTAAAGGAGATTCACGATGTACCGGTCGTGAACCAATTCGTAGATGTGTTTCCTGACGAGTTACCGGGGATTCCGCCGGATAGGGAGATAGAGTTTGGAATTGATTTGATACCGGGTGCTAAGCCGGTAGCTAAAGCGCCTTATAGATTGGCACCGCCAGAAATGAAAGAACTCATGGAGCAATTACAAGAGTTTCTTGACAAGGGTTTCATACGCCCAAGTGTTTCACCTTGGGGTGCGCCCGTTCTCTTCGTCAAAAAGAAGGATGGGAGCATGAGAATGTGTATGGATTACCGGGAGTTGAACAAGTTGACAGTGAAGAATAGGTACCCATTGCCTAGGATTGACGATCTTTTCGACCAATTGCAAGGGGCGTCATGGTTTTCTAAGATTGACTTGAAGTCCGGGTATCATCAGTTGAAAGTGAAGGAAGAGGATGTTCATAAGACAGCTTTTCGCACTCGTTACGGTCACTATGAGTTTACGGTTATGCCTTTCGGTTTGACCAACGCACCTGCGTTTTTCATGGATCTCATGAACCGGGTGTGTAGACCGTTCCTTGATCGTTCGGTCATTGTGTTTATTGACGATCTTCTCATCTATTCAAGGAGCGAGGGTGATCACGCTTGTCATTTGCGTGAGATTCTTGAAATCTTGCAAAAGGAGAAGCTTTATGCTAAATTCTCCAAGTGCGCATTTTGGTTGCGCGAGATCCAATTCTTGGGTCATGTGATTAATGAAAGAGGAATTACCGTTGACCCATCCAAGATTATGGCTGTTAAAGAATGGTCATCACCGAAGACGCCTTCGGAGATTAGAAGTTTCTTGGGGTTAGCGGGTTATTATCGGAGGTTCATCGAAAACTTCTCTCGGATTGCTTTGCCGATGACGAAGTTGACTCGTAAGGAGACAAAGTTTGTTTGGAGTCCCGAGCAAGAATCTGCCTTTTAACTCTTGAAAGAAAAGTTGACTAAGGCGCCTGTTTTATCCTTGTCGGACGGGACCGAGGATTTTGTTGTTTATTCGGATGCCTCGCATTCGGGGTTGGGGTGTGTTTTGATGCAAAGGGGGAAAGTGATTGCCTATGCATCTAGGCAATTAAAGACTCACGAGGTGAATTACCCAACCCATGATTTAGAGCTTGCAGCCGTGGTTTTCGCGCTCAAGATTTGGAGGCATTATTTGTATGGTGCTAAGTGTACGATCTACACGGATCACAAAAGTCTCAAATATTTCTTTGACCAAAAGGACCTCAATATGAGGCAAAGACGGTGGCTTGAATTGGTTAAGGATTATGATTGTGAGATACTTTATCATCCGGGTAAAGCGAATGTTGTGGCGGATGCGCTTAGTAGAAAGTCAAGTCATTCACCTATCAAGGTGAAGTCATTTAAGATGACAATTTCATCATCTCTTATTGATGAAATCCGGGAGGCCCAAGTGTTAGCATTTGGTGGCGACTTGAAGAAAGAACGGATGATTTCTTATGTTGATAAGCTTGGTGAAAATAGCATGGGTTTGAAGACATGCTTTGATAGAATTTGGATACATAGGTTGTCAAGTGTCTTGACAACTATTCTTGACGAGGCTCATAAATCCAAATATTCTATCCATCCGGGGGCCACAAAGATGTTTTATGATTTGAGGTGTCATTTTTGGTGGCCGGGTATGAGGCGTGATATTGTTAAGTATGTGGAGAGGTGTCTCACATGTTTAAGGGTTAAGGCGGAGCATCAAAAGCCGTATGGAAAGCTTCAACCGCTTGAAATACCGCTTTGGAAATGGGAAAATATAACCATGGATTTGATCACTAAACTACCAAAGACTCGAAAGGGTTATGATGCGATATGGGTAGTAGTGGATCGGTTGACGAAGAGTGCACATTTCCTTCCTATAAAGGAAACGTATTCTTCGGATAGATTGGCGGAAATGTATGTGAAGGAAATTGTGTCACGTCATGGTGTGCCGGTGTCGATTATATCGGATCGTGATACGAGATTTACTTCTCGTTTTTGGAAGAAATTCCATGAGGATATGGGGACTAGATTGAATCTTAGCACCGCTTATCATCCACAAACGGATGGTCAAAGCGAGCGAACGATTCAAACGCTCGAGGATATGTTGCGAGCGTGTGCCTTGGATTTTGGTTGTAGTTGGGACGACCATTTACCGTTGACGGAATTCTCTTACAACAATAGTTACCATTCTAGTATTGGTATGCCGCCTTTTGAGGCATTGTATGGGAGAAAGTGTCGAACACCCGTGTGTTGGGGTGAGATTGGTCAACGGGAGCTTGGTAGTGTCGAAGTGGTCAAGGAAACTAATGATAGTATTGACCAAATTAGAGCACGCTTGAAGGCGGCTCAAGATCGCCAAAAGTCTTATGCGGATAATAGGAAGCGGGCGATTGAGTTTCAAGTGGGGGACTTTGTGCTTTTGAAAGTCTCTCCTTGGAAAGGGGTGATACGGTTTAGGAAACGGGGGAAGTTAAGTCCTCGTTTCATCGGGCCGTTTAAGGTAATAGCAAAGGTGGGTACGGTAGCTTATCGATTGGAGTTACCGGAGGGACTAAGTAGACTTCATAACACGTTCCATGTGTCTCATTTGCGGAAGTGTTTGGCGGATGAATCTACTTTTGTCCCTTTGGACGATATCGAATTGGATGAAAAGTTGAATTATGTTGAAGAACCGGTGGCAATCCTGGATAGGAAGGTGAAGAAGTTACGTAATAAAGAGATTAGCCAAGTATTGGTTAGATGGAAGCATAGAAAGGAGGCGGAAATGACTTGGGAAACCGAGGAAGAGATTCTCAAATGATATCCGAACCTTTTTATGTGAAGTCGGGTTTCGGGGACGAAACCCAAATAAGGGGAGGAGATTTGTAACGAACCAAAATCCGGGTCTCGTTATAAATAAATAAATAATTCTAATAAATATTATGGTGAAAATAATATTTTAGAAATAAGTTGAAACAAGCGGGTTTCAAGTTAGTAACGGGGATATACTAGTTTTAACTAGTTATGGAAGGAAATGGAAAAGATTGAAAGTAGAGGGGCTAAAGGTGAAACATGGCAAATCTGCCATATTTGACCTTTAGAAGTCAAAATTGACTTCATTTTGGAGTTGGGTCGTTCAAGAGAAGAGGAAGAGAGGAGAAATCGGGTTGAAGCCAAAATTCATGTGTTTGAAGCTTGTAACTTGAAGGTGTTGGCTCACACATCACCTTTCTAACATCAAGTAAGTGATTTCTTCCTCTTTGATCCACCATTTATGGTGTTCTTATTGGGTTTTGTTGAAAACCCGAAATTATGGTTGCATGTGGTAAATGGTGTTAGATTATTGATAATCTAGCTAAACTAAAGGTGTAGGAAGGTGAACAACACCATGGAACCCTTTGATTTTGATTTTTGAAAGTTAGGGTTCATATGGAGGAAATTGGGGGTTTTGGGGTTTTGATGAAAAAAATGGTGAATTAATGAAGATTAAGTGTTTTTAAGATGTTAGACACTAGAACAAGCACCAAATTAACTTAATAATAATTTTTGAAAGAAGAATTAGTGTTAAGATTAAGTTAATGAAACTCAAGTAGGTGAGTTTGTGGTGAAAGAGGGTGTTTGGTTATGAGGATAACCCAAACGGGTCAATTTGGGTTGGAATTGGGAAATTGAGTTGTGAACTCAATTGTAATGAAATTTTGGTATATGTTAGATTACTAAACTAGGCGAATGTGTTTAGGTAATCAAATTGCAAAGCTTGAAAGCGGTGCGGGATCTTCTAACCCGAAAGGTAAGTGCTTTTGCACTTACTTAGTTTTGATGATAAATGAGTTTTATGCAATGTTGTATGTATAATGTGTAAAGTTGCATAATTTGTTATGTGGTATGAATGAGTATAAAATGGTATGCATAATTGAAGGAATGTAGTTATAGTATTTACACTATAATGGATATGTTGATATGGAGTTATGGTCTATGAACCATAATGGATAGAATGGATATGGAGTTATGGTCTAAGTACCATAATGGATAGATTAGTTATGGAGTTATGATCTCGTATCCTTTGGGATATGAAGTTATGGCCTACGTGCCATAATGGAAATGGAAAAGTGATAATGAAATGATGAAAGTAACTTGTAGGTGATATACAAGTGTATGAAATCCTTAATTGGCCAAATGGGTGTTAACGGGTCAAATGGGTGAAAGGTGTGAAAACAAGTTGTAATCACTTGTTTGTTATGTTTAACACATTACAATGGTAATATGTTGACGAAATGCTAATGTATGGAACTATAATTGACCAAATAGAGGCAAACGGGTCAAATGGGTGAAAAGGGTGAAAACAAGTTGTAAATACTTGTTGGTTATCTTTATCTCATTACTAATGGTTATAAGTTTATGTGGTTATTCAGGGAAAGCTCCGAAATAGGTCAAGGTCAACGTCCAAGCTTGGAGGGTTCTCGTATGCATTTTTGGTATTTTGAGGATTTTCGTAAAATCCTTGTAAAGTGGTGTAATTTGGCACAAAAGTTATGTTTTGATGTAATCATATGTTGTCATGATGTTTTTGGTCAAAAATCTAAGTGTTGGTAAAGTTTTGATGTTAAGCAAAATGAAAAAGGTTGGAAAAATGGTGAAGTGTGAAAACTGCTGAAAGCTGGAAACATTCTGAGAAAAAGGGTCCCTCGCGGGTCGCGAGAGTCCAGGAAGGATTCTCTCGCGGTACGCGAGAGGGTAAAAAAAAAAAAAAAAAAATTTTTTTCCTGGGTTAAGACTTCCGCGCGTTAAAGTTTTGTTTTTAAAAGTGGTGTGTTTCATCAGCTGTCTTTGATAGTTTACCTCTAGGTGGTAGAGTACCCTGAGCCACTGCCTGATCGGTTAGCCTGTGAGCCAACTTGATTGCTTGCTGGATTGTAGTGGGATTCGAAGATGTCACCATGCTCTGAATTTGCGGGACCAAACCATCAATGAACTTCTCAATCCTCTTATAGGGAGGTTTCACCATTTGCGAGCACAAGTTCGCCAGTTCATGCGAACGAGTAGTGTAGGCTTCGATCTCAGATCCCTCTATCTTGAGATTCCAGAATTCGCTCTCAAGTTTCTGTACTTCATCGTGGGGACAATACTCCTCCCGCAGCATAGTCTTGAATTCATCCCATGGCAAAGCATTTGATATCTCAAGAGTTAGCATTTGCACCTGTAAGTTCCACCAAGTAAGAGCCGGACCCTCAAGTGTGACACACATTAATTCACCTGATTATTCGGTGGATAATTGCACATGGCAAAAGCGGATTCAGATTTCAAATGCCACTGCTAGCTGATGTAACATCAGATGCTGCATCCTCGTCCTCGGCTGGATCTCCTGCGGGTGCATCATCTGGTGCAACTCCTGCTGCTTCAGCAGCTGCAAGTCGAGCCTCTACTTGCTCAATCCTAGTGTGGAGTATATCTAGGTTCCACTCTGCAGTGTTCAGCCAGTCCTCCATATCCACACATCCATTTGCTAAATTCTCATGAGCTGTATCAGTTGCTGCTAAATCTGCAGTCAGTTTGGTGATCCTCTGATTCATCAACATCTCTCGCTGGAGTATGCAAGTAATCTCTCCCGCTGCGTCCCTCATGTTTCGGATCTCCCCGTCCATCCTAGCCACAAAGGCAGCTATCACCTGCTCATGGGGGTACTACAACGGTGGCAAAGCTCGTACAGAAGATGATGAAGAAGAAGAAGCAATGTCAGTAGTGAGCGGAGGTGGGACTTCCTCCTCGCGGATCCAGTTCCTGATCCTATCGGGATACCAATCCCAGTCCTGCGTGTTGCCTCTGACACGCACATGAATAGGCTCATCATGCCCTATTGTGGTGTTGATCGGGTTGAGTCGACGTCTCCTCGACTCTGGCAAAGGTACTGTAGGAACATCGTGCTCCTGAACGACTGGGGATGCTGGTGAATTGGGTGGGGTCGACATTTCCCGTAACGGGATGAGTGAGTGCCATGTTTGAGTGTAAGTGATGTGTAACTAATGCATGTACGTGGTTATAGTCTAGTATGCATTTCCTAGTTCTCTATAACCTGGCTCTGATACCAATCTGTCACACCCCCAAAATTCACCAACGGAGTTTTACCGTTAGGGGCGTGACATAACAGGATCTCAGTCATTAGTTACGTTGAACGACTCTATATGAGTTTAAGAAAAACCACTAGTATTGCTCATAGTCACGATGCAACACTAGTAATGAAAATACTGATTTAATGTAAGACCGCGGAAGCGAAAAGTAAATGAAAAACATGCGCTAAAACAATTGCGCCAAAAGTAAATAAACCAACAATAAATAAAGTAAATAATTCTTGAGTTTGAAAATGATGGACTTCAAATGCATGCCTTAGCTCGTGCTTGTACCTTAATGACCTGAGAAAACATGCTAAAACGTGTCAACACTAGGTTGGTGAGTTCACAGGTTTATATGTTTGTAAAGCTTACTAGATAATACCATATTCAATTATATCATAGGTAGCTAACCTAGTACATGTTACTAAAGCGTTTCGACACCGAAGCTGACTGTCTGTATGTTTGAACTGCCTTCCACCATGACTATCACAATCAATGGTAAATGTTTAGGTAAATGTTACACCCGTTCGACTACCTGTCGTGTTAGCGCGACTAACGCGGGTGGGGCTTGTCAATGCCCAGTAGTACTACTTAAGATTTCCTCGCTAACCCATATACTAACGGTTTGATAAGTAAGGACTTTCGTGATATGTTTGCGCTTAGTACACAAATGATATAAAAGAAACGTAAGATCTAAATGTTCGTACCCATGTTTTCTCCCCCAAGTTTAAAACGTAAGAAAAAGGGGCCGTGAAACTCACCTTAGAGTATGTGCGAAAGAAAACGAACCTAAAATGCTTGACGACTAACTGCCACCTATAAACACCGGTTTATAAGTGTATGTTTGTGCAAGATGATACGAACCCTAAGTATCCAAACAATCCCATTGTTTAAGTGTTTGAAAAGAGTTTACAAGTTTGACTCATGTTTGACCATGTTTGACCAAGTTTGACTAAGTTTGACCAAGTTTGACTAAGTTTGACTAAGTTTGACTCAACGACCCGTTGGTGACTCGTTTAATGATTAAAGGTTTGTTCAGTATAATACTTCTATATTATACACAAATGACATGTCGTCGGTATAGGCTCGAAATTCGGCGCAATAAGTCGCCTGTCCCGATGACTTGTCGTCGGTAGAGGCTTCGTAAGGTTTTGACCGGTCAATAAAGTAAAAAACTCTATACCGACGACATATCGTCGGTATAGGGTATGCCAGATTTTTTTTAATTTAAAAAAAAATTTCTACCGACGGAAATTTAATACATTAAAAAAAGCAAAAAGAAAATGGAATTTAACCTATACCGACGACATGTCGTCGGTGCAGGTTTTCCCCAATTTTTTATTGGGCAACATGTTTTCCCTCCATCTGGCTCAACCCTTTCCCGACGACATGTCGTCGGTATAGGGTCTCCCTTCTCAAATTTTAGAATTAGCCTATCCCGACGACTTGTCGTCTGTATAGGCTGACCTATGCCGACGACAAGTGTCTTCGGTATAGGCGGCGTCGGCACAAGGTCATTTTCTTGTAGTGTCTGTCACAAAATCTACACTATCTTTACTCATCAATGGACATCTATAGCCCATAAATGCATACGCTGGTGCAGCTTCTGAAACTTCTTCATTCACTTCTATAAAAGATCAGCAGGTGGGTCATAGTCATAGTCATATGAGCAAACCATTCCAGCCATATTTACTTTCAAAAGGAAATACAAGCCCAAGTTTTTTTTTAATATGTTAGAAGCCTCAAACATGAACAAGATCTGCAATTTTGGTACCAAAACTGACTGTTGCTAGAAAAGAAGAAACACTAAACCAACTCCTTACTTTCTTTCAAACAAGTAACACTCATGACTTTAACTCTCTTTATTCACAACTTCTACTCATGATCTTCGCTGACGGTAGCCCAAGCGGCGGACTTCAATTGTCTTTTGCAAAACAAGATTTGGATAGAGAAAACCGCTTTAATCAAACCTTATTTCAAACACGTTATGGAGATCATTATAAAACAAATTGTAAATAACTGGGTACCTTGTTTTGGAAATCAACTTCTTTGCAAACTGTTTTATAAATGGTCTCCATAACGTGTTTGGAATAAGTTTTGATGTCACACCCTTGCTAAACCGGAAACATTGGAATGTAACGAAAACCGGATATCAAGAACACATAGCTTTCTAATGAAATTTTAACTTACAAAACGTTCAAATATAAATATGTTCGAATAATTAAATAAGTACAAATCCGAAGTTTCTCATATTATAGTCCTAACATGTAGACTATATGCATAGATCTTCTAGCGTACTCTTATTTTACCTGAAAAACATGCTAAAAAGTGTCAACCAAAATGGTTGGTGAATTCGCAGGTTTGCGACTCGATCAAATATTTGTCAATAAAATGTTTACTATACAAGTGCAATCAAGTAATAGATGGAATCTGCATGGGTCCACAACCAAGCCTATTAGCCCTCTTTCATTGCCCCGATGCTAATGCCTTATCACAAAATATTAGTTCTAGGTGGAAATAAGCATTCATTTAACAAAGTAGTTAATGGAAAGGCGTAACCAAACCATAAATGGGAGTTTGTCAGACTCCGATAAGTACTATCTATATTATCCATTGGCTGAAAATCCATGAGTTAAATGGTTGTGTAGTCATAGGGCCTTAATGTGATAATTCTTGCCACATGTAGTGTACACCGTGTGTCTGATGCAAAGTATGGAGTAAACGAGCTCTTGAGTCATAATATCTAAAACAAAGTATTACAAGCATGTATTTCCCCCCAAATAAGTAAAATGAAAACAGGGCTATGAATACTCACCTTGAGTCTTGAGTAGTGTGATAATAGATTATTAATAAAACTAGGAACGTCCTACTCGAATGCTACAAGTATATAAATACTACTTGAGTTTATAGAACTTCGCTCTATACGTGAAATATTTGTAATGGATACATGTACGTTAAAGACTCGTTTCAAATTTTATATCGGTTAATGTTTACATGTATATATTAATATCGTCTATATTTATACATGACTTGAAGTCACAAAGTACTAGTTATAGAACTCCCTTTATCAAAATAAGTATATATATGTAGATAATATTACATAAGTCATATTTCCAAATATGATTTCCTTATACAAAATATTAAGTACTTATTTTATTTTTTAACGACAATCGTACGTAAACGATTACAATATAAAGGTATAAAACATCACGTTTATATATCTACACATTCATGTTGATGTACCGGAAATCATATATAGTTTAGACTTTTCATAAAACTATAGTCATCAACGAATAAATCTTTCTTGACGAAAAATATATATTACGACGGTTTTCTTCGTAATTCGTTTAAAATGCTTTTTAAAACATTTTACCATTCGAAAACCATTCTACAACGAATATATAATATAAGTAGTAGTTTTGTATAAAATAAATGATGCATGACTGTGTATGAATGTGCATGAATCTTTTATTTTGATTGATATATATAAGCCGGTTTTAGTTCGTATGTTCCATGTCTCGGTTTAACTATCGGAATTCATGTCTTACACGTTATGAGTCTCTTACCACTCACTTGGTAAATGGTCTTAATAATTCTATGAGTTTATATATATTTTCATGTATGAAACTCTAAAATAAGTATTCTTTATTTCGAACATTATTAATATATTACCGGGTTTTACAAACGGGTCTCGTCTCTGGGTCTTGGACAATGTTAAATATATGTTTATAAATGTTAATATACTTATGTTTATACATATACCTTATGTCAGGATGATGAACTTTGTATGAATGAATGAAACTACATAAATGATAACACTTTTCACGTTTATATGTTGACGATAACGGTTCGTATGTTTTCTAGTATCAGGGGACACCACCTTCAATGTGCGAGGTGAGTTACAACATGATCATATAACTCACGAACATCAATCCTTCAACATAACACATGGATGGTATGAAGGGTTATAAAGAACACCATCATCGAAAGTGTCATTTTATGTGATTGTATAAGTGTATATATGCAATGTATATGTTAATATATATGTATGTAGCTAAGAGATTTTAATGTTAGGGTGTTATGGATACATGAAATGCTTGTATTTGTGTGTGGAAGACTCAAATAGAACTTACCTAATGGAGCTTCTTTGATGATTCTAGCACTTAAACGTCCAAAACACAAAGTACATGTGTGTGTGGGTTTATGGCCGAGAGAGGGGGGAGATATGGAGAGTCTGTGTTGAGTTTTTGTGAGCCCTTTGACTTGTATGGCTTGCTATTTATAGCAACCTTGTGTGTCCCTTTCAAGGATTGAAAAGAGAAATCTTACTTCACCTTTAATGAGTCAAACTTCAACATGTGATGGACGTGGTGGTTGGTGTTGGTTCGGCCGAAACAAGGGAAAGCGAGGGGATACAAAGGTGAAGATGACAAATGGATAGTCTATATGTGTCATGTATAGTTTTTAGTGTAATCATGTGTGTATTTTTATAAAAGTCTTGAGTTTTTATAAGAAATGGAAGGGTTATTCAAGTTTTATAAAACATTGAGTTTCATAAAAGTTATGAGTTGTGTATAATGGTTTTAGTAGCTATGGATGCAAAAATATCTATGTACATTTATATTTTTAAAAATAATCATACATTTTCTCATAATTGCATAAAATGGTATAGAAATGATGAAGTATGGTGTTACGAAATAAGAATTGCCTCAAATATACACGTATATATATTCACATGAATAAACGTTAACTAGTTTTATAGAAATGTTGACATAATAACTCGAATTCATAAGATAATACGTTTAAAATATTAATACGTGTCGTCATGACTTATAATAAAATTCATGTATTATTTCTTGTATCCTAGACTTGTATCATTTGTATGACTCTTGGTCGGTACAATATTCACGTTGCTTATCATCAATGATCATAGAGTCCTACTATATAACCTTGAATTCTTATCATATTGTAATGCATCATTCATAGTAATTCGTTTTGATTATCTAGCTCCAAATAATGCGCTTAAAATCATAAATGAAATAAATATATTACATTATCAAGACTTAGTAAATTGATGGTTGTCACATTTGAGTAAATCGGTTTTTTCAGTCCAAATCTTGTTTACAAAAGACAATTGAGTCCGCTGTTTGGGCTACCATTGACGAAGATCATGGTCAGAGGCTGCCATAAAAGAGATTTGAGGGAATGGGTGTTACTTGTTTGGAGGAAAGTCAGGAGTTGGTATCCGTATCATCCATCAGTTTTTGGTATGAAAATTTCAGTAGCAACAGTCAGTGTTTTGTCTCTAGTAGCAACAGGCAATTTTTGGTATCAAAATTTCAGATCTTGTTCATGTTTGAGGCTTCTTACATGTTATAAAAAACTAGGGCTTGTATTGCCTTTTGGAACTAATGTGGATAAAATGGTTTGCTGATATGACTATGACTATGGCCCACCTTCTAATCTTCACTTCTATCTATTGTAGATTCACCATGCATCTTTTGTGGAGGTGACTGAAGAATGTGCATAAGATGTGTAGGATTGAGATCTCTCAAGAACACACAAATCTGAACATGATTATTGGCGAAAACAACAATTAAATAGTAAACAACACGCAATTGAAACAAAATGAACAAGATCAAATCAAACCAACTGCCAATTGTATTTGAATACAATTGACTGTAACTAACTAACTAACTTCTATCCTTCTAGAAGCCAGCTTGGTATAACAGACTCAACTAACTCTAATTTCTCTTCCGGAGTAGATAGACTCTCCCGGCTAAACACTTTGTCTTGAATCTTCCTTGTTCTTGTTTACTTAGCAACAAGTATCTTTACTCATAATAGATCTGTCATCCGGAGTATATTTACTCCTCATTAGTAAGACTTAACATTTTTTTATGTCATGAATCCTGAGACACTATTCTCTCTGTGGTAGCCTGCTTAGTAACTTGGTCTTCCTGAATAGGACTTGGGCTGATTGGTGGTTAGTGACATTGTGATTTTCAGCTTCCTAAGTTTGACTCTACAAGCTGCAGCTGAATCTGCATTTTTAGCATCCTGAAAATCCGTGAACTTGTGGTTCGGGTTAGTGGACAACCCGAAAAGATAATTAATGTAATAATAAGCAAAGTTCTCGCGAAGGGTACGTTGTAACAGTAAAAAAGTGGCGGTTAGTTGGGAAAGAGATAGTTTGGGATGAAAACGTGCGGGGCGAATTGAGAGGGACCCGAGACGTAACTAGCGTGTGGTATTTAAACCACTTTTGCGCAAACCCTAGGGACATTTGTGACCCTAGGCATGTGACGGCCGGAAGAGAGCCGCGAGAGAAGAAAAGAGGTCGGACGAGGAAGCCGAAGGCGGTGGCGCGCGAGTTTCGATCGGAGAGTCTCTTTATCATATCAAGGTAATCCCTTTTTCGTTGTTTATAATCGTTTTGCATGAGATAATGATTAGGATTTCGTGGTTTCAGTGTCAAGGCCACTAGATGGCGACTTGGAGACGATTGGTGAAAGAATCGAGCAAAAACGGAAACTCCGGAGAGGATTTCCTGTCACTGTTCGCTTTTTCGGTGGCAGGCGGCGGCTATGGTAGGAGGATGAAGAACTTGGTGACACGGTCGCGTGGATATATTATTTGTCCAATTCTGAGTTCGTTTCATAGGGATACGAGTAGTGCGAAGACAGAGGCGCGAAGAGGGCGAACTCCGGCGACTATTCGGTTTTCCGACGATGGAGGAGGTGTTTTCTGGTGATGGAGACTGTTTCATCCGAATGGTTTCCGCGATACGAATTTGTGGACATATTATTCGCCTAAAACGGAGTCCGTTTGGGTCAGTTTTAAGCTACTCGTATATTGACGCGCAAAACCAAACGTGTTGATAGACGAGTATTCGTTCTGGCAGCAGCGGTGGCGGCGGTGGCCAACACCAATATTTTTCTGAGGTCAGGTTTATCGAGACGAACGCGTGGATAAGTGTCGCTCGAAACAGAGCTCGTATGGTCGAGATATGAGCAAAAAACAAGTTTTCCTCTCGCGTGGTGCTCAACAGTTTCGTACAAAACCGCTTAGAACGGCTTGTACGCAAAGGTATGACCCCATAGAACTTTATATTCATGGTTGGGGACTATTTGGGAGGTGAGAAAATTGTCGGGGAAGACATTCGGGAACGTTTTTCGGTAACGTTAATTTAGGGGTTTTTGTACGTGACGAGCGCATCGGTTGTATAGTTTGGGACGATTTAGACCAAGCTTGTAGCTGCTGTCTAGAATAGATGCGTTAGTGTTATTGCGGTAATAGGATTGATCTGGGTAATTCTTTTGACGACATGTTCGTGTTGGACTACGAGTTTACGGGTATGCGACTTCGGAAGGAAAGCTTCGCAACTGGTGAGTTTCTAATCCCCCTCTTTTAATGTTTTTAACATTTTGGGGCTATCGTACATACTGTCATGAGGTGTTATTAAATATTGTTAGGTTAAGGGTTTCGGGTTCTAACCCGATGTGCTTTTGAAATAAAATCAGTATTAACAAATTGTAGGGTCTATGACGTGTTTATGTGAATGTGGTAACTAGGATTACTTGCGATGGATGAGTGGTGTGTTATGGGTTGATTTGGGGGAGTCAGGCCGTAAGCTAAACGCTTATGATTTTATGTGGGATAAATGTTGCACTAGGGTTGTATGTGAGGTGCAGGTGTAGGTAACGAGTCGTGTGTATGTGTGATATTATGTGCTTTATATTAATGTGACGTGTTTGCATCGTTGTGTGTATCACATGGCAGATGGGATTTGTGAAGGATGAGATCCTTTGGGAAGTTACCAACGATGACATTTATTTAACAGGTTAATGATGAGCTCGGGGTGCGTTGAACGCCTTGACGAGGGTGCATTGACGAGGTATGTGTTTACGAGTACATTTTATGTGGTGTTGACTTGCATGCAAACGTAGAGTTACAATTATTATGCATGTGCTAGTATTTATGGGATGACATTGATGTGGTAATGTTAGTGTAACGTGTAGATGTTATTATTGCGTTATGTAGGGTTAGACTAATCGTTGAGTCAGGATTTGTCTAGAGTATAAGAGTCGTGTCATTTAATTTTGAGAGACTTGTTTAAGGATTTGTCTATAGTATAAGACGCGACTTGTATAAGAGTCGTGTCAGTTAATTTTGAGAGCCTTGTTTAAGGCCGGGCGTAAATGTCTAGAGTATATTGTGTTAACCAAGTGTTGAGTTAGCACTTGTTCTTTAGTGTTAGTGGTTTGTATAGTAAGTTAAGTCTATGTCAATGAGATGGTAATGTTATTACTATTATTATTATTACATTTATTATTATTGTTATTAGTAGTACGGGTTGAGTCCCGGGAGATGAACGGTTAGGGGATGTCGTGGGATGACAAAGGGTTAATTATTCGTGAATAAATCATAAAACTATTTTGTAAGGACCGAAGGGTCCGGAGTGGATTAAGCAAATGCATGTAACGTGATGGTTTTCGTTCAAATTTAACTATTAGAACTCGCTCAACGTAGCTGACTTTGAGTGTACGTTAGATTGTTTTGCAGTTAAGCATCGTGTTGACGTATCTTGGCTTGGGAACGGTAATACTCGAAATGGTGTGTCGGCATTTGTGAGGTATGTTGAGTAACATTGAATACTAATAAATGATTTTAGAAAGTCTTCCGCTGTAGATTGAATTGCAATAAATGCGTTTTTAATGAAAATGACTCGTTATGATAACTAACTGTATGATGTCCGGGTTGGGGTCTTACAAGTTGGTATCAGAGTTGTGGTTTAAGAGAAAACTGGTATTTTTAAACAAATAAAATACTTTAACTTAAACCGAAAATGGGACGAGGGTAAAACGAATGCCACTACGAGTAACCGCGAGCCAAGAGGTACATCTTTCAAGTTGAACAGTAATATTATTTACCATTTGTGTAGTATTACGATAGGTAAAGCGATTGATGTGAGTGAATGATTTACGGTTCCGTGTGGGAACATGATGTGTGCTATGTGCTGTAGTAGTATGTAGAACTATGTGAAGTTGTGTGGTACAATTAAGTGAGATTATGTGTGAAGTTAAGTAATGTGGAGTAGCATTAATTGCGTTATATTAGAAAATTTTGTGTGTTAGCATGGTTGAGTGAATTTGTGTGTAACCATATGTGATGTGTAACTGTGATTATTATGAGAACTTGATAAATTATTTTGTGGTTTTATGTGAGTTGCGTGGGATGCATGTGCATTCGGTGAGCGTGAAGGTATAAAGTTAGTGTGAGTATGATGGGAGAGGTTTAGAATCCGAGCAGTGATGTGGACCACCAAATTTCATTTGATCACCAGGATTTGGCAGTTTATGATTACTCTTATATTCTGAATTTGTGCCTATAGTAATCACTCTAGCATTCTATCTTGAGTAGGATTAGGTGGTTAAGACGAGGCATACGACATTAGTAAGGCGTGATGATCTTGCTAGGGGAATGCAGAATGACCAGTCAAGACGACGACTGCTGCGGGTGAAACTGCTAGTGAAATGGGAGTACTGTTGGCGCTTCTCATGCCAAATGTGATTAGAAATTCGGTTGGCGACATACCGCATGGAGCTATGATTGGAAAGACGGGATGGCAAAGGAGAGCAGTGTCAGCTGTACGCGATTTTCCTCCATGATGTGAATCTGCATGGTTGAGAGATCGACCACTTGCGTTGGTTAAGAGAGTTTTGTTTTAGGAGGAACCAGAGGAGGACACGCAAGATGCTCCTGAAGTGGTCAAGCAGTGATTTGGAGGGCAGTACTCGGGATGCTTGATGTTTGATGATTAGTTAGTGTGACAGTTATGATAAGAGATTTTGGGGTAATTCGACGTTATGTCTGATTAGACGTTTACATGGGGTGATGTTCAATTCAAATATTTATTATTTGATTTTGATTATTATTGTGAGTTTTACTGCATGATGATTTGAACATAATTAATGATATTTGTGTTGGTGACAACGTATGATTGTGTTTACAATAGTGGAATATGTGCGGAATAATGTGATTGTGTGATTGCATTCTGAATAATGTGAGTTAGCATTAATGTGATTTTCGTTGTGATACTAGAGCATGGTTGATTAGATGGTGTGAGCAGACTTGTATAGACATGAATTTTGAATTTGTCATAGGTTATGTCGAATACCCATATTTTTGTCATAGGTTATGTCGAATACCCATATTTTCGTTGTGATACTAGAGCTTGTGGTTGGTACAACTTGTTGTTTTTTTGTGTTAGCCATAGGTTATGTCGAATACCCATATTTTCCAAGTCTTTGCGGGCTTTGTGTGTGTCTTTTGATTTATCGTTCATCAACAAAGTACCTAATAAACTCTCACACACATTTTTCTCCATGTGCATAACATCAAGATTGTGTTTTAAAAGCAAAGAAGACCAATAATCAATATCAAAGAAGATACTTCATTTAGTCCGATTCAACTCTGAAGTAAGGCGCTTTCTTTTAATTCCTCCATGCATTGGATGTTTCCCCGGGACACGATCTGGGAGATTGTTTAGTTGTTCTAATATTTGAGCATTAGTCAATCGTCGAGGAAGATGTCTTGTCTCTTTCTTGCCATCAAAAGACAGATCGTTCCTCTATTTATGCTTTCTAGGCAAAAATCTTCTGTGTCCAACAAAATCTATCTTATTCGTTATAGCACACGAATGTGTGTCAATGTTACACGTAGGGCATGCTTTATAACCTTGACCACTCCATCCAGACAAGTTACTACGAGCAGAATAATCGTTGATAGTCCATAACAGTGTCGAATGCATTCTAAATACAGTTTTGGTTGATGCATCTCTCACTTGGACTCCTTCAGCCCACAACATTTTCAACTCATCAACCAAAGGCCTTAAGAAAACATCAATGTCCTTACTAGGTGATTTAGGCCTGGGAATTAGCAAGGTTAACATGAAAGAAGACTCTTTCATACATAACCATAGTGGTGTATTATATGTTGTTAACACTACTGGCAACATACTGTAAGTCTGACTCATGTTACTGAACGGATTAAAACCATCGGCAGCCAAACCTAAGCGGACATTCCTTGGTTCTTTAGCAAAATCCGGATATCTCTCATCAAATTCTTGCCATTCCTTCCCATCAACCGGATGTCGCATCATACCATCCGTTGAGCATCCAGTATTATGTCAGATGATATCTTTTGCAGTTAATCTTGAATTATACCTTCGTCGAAGTCGTGAAGTTAAAGGAAAGTAGCGCAACACTTTCTATGGTACTTTCTTCCCCTTTGTGTTTTGGTCAACCCATCTGCTCTCATTACAAACTGAACAATTTTGCATTGATTCATTCTCCTTCCAAAACAGTGCACAATCATTAATGCAAGCATGGATAGACTGTTATCCTAACCCAATCTTACTCAGTTTCTTCTTAGCTTCATAGTGTGACACTGGAACGTGATTTTCCTTCGGCAATGCAATTTGTACAAGCTCTAACAATTTGTCAAACGAACTATTCGTCCATTTGTTGATAACTTTGATATGCATCAATTTGGCTATGAAGTTTAGGGAAGACATTTGACTACAACCGGGGTATAACTCCTTATTTAGCTCCCTAAACAACGCATCAAACTCTGGGTCTAAACCAGTTCCATCTTCATCTATATATCCTCGTTTGTATTTTGCTCTGCCATCACATCATCTATGGCATCAAACATCTCATTATTTGTTGTTGTAGTTATTGGAGGAGTTGGTGTTGTTCTTGGGGCAAAAAGTGATGCTATCTCCACGACACGAGGATGATGTTCACCATGATAAATCCAGTTCTGATATGATTGTAGAAACCCACGGTCATGTATGTAGCCATATATCGTGTTCAAATCATGTCCACACGCATTACAACAACGTCTACAAGGGCAAAACGCTCTACCTCGACCGTCGACATGGTTCTTGGCCGTCTCTATAAAGTTGCGAAGACCGCTTAAGAAAGCTGGAGAATTCCGATTTCCTAGTGTAACCCAGCTTTTATCAATTGCCATATCTAGTGTCATATCTATTGTGTTATAACCATACACATAAACGTGCATGTAATAAATAATATAAATGAATGTGTGTGATTTGATCGGTACTCTAAGGCGATGGATCCTAATCCACTTTTTGAATATTCTATCAATATATGTATACATTTTAACGAGTTGACTATTTAAGAAAAAATCAACAACATTTCCCCTAAACTCCCCAAGTATGCAGATAAACCGCAAACTCGAAGGAGTAAGGAGAAATAGCTACAATTTTTTTCTTAAATGTCAACCCTTTAAAATGTATACATATCTTAAATGAGATAGAAAATTCAAAAAACATTCTTAAAGGGGACAATCCAAAATTTATCTCTATCAGATAAATTTCGGATGGGTATATTCTAAAGAGTTATCCTAAATAAACATACTAGTGTACACAACATGAGACGTACAAAAATGACATTAGGGGTGTAAGCTTTTTTCTTATTTATTTTTTTAAATTATAAATCATATATTTTTTTAATATATAAGTAATAGTATTTATAAAATAATGATAAACGAGCCGTTTACACCATTAATGAAATCGCCGAGAGATTGGTGAAGATTGCTCCACAAAATACGTGCAAAATCGTGTAATCGCCGGAGAGAGAGATGGAATGATTTGGGGTTTTTTTTTTGGTGGAAATGGGAGCAGAAAGTTGTTTCCAGGTTAATTCACGCTGAGACCTATACCGACGACATGTCGTCGGTATAGGCTCGAAATTCGGCGCAATAAGTCGCCTGTCCCGATGACTTGTCGTCGGTAGAGGCTTCGTAAGGTTTTGACCGGTCAATAAAGTAAAAAACTCTATACCGACGACATATCGTCGGTATAGGGTATGCCAGATTTTTTTTAATTTAAAAAAAAATTTCTACCGACGGAAATTTAATACATTAAAAAAAGCAAAAAGAAAATGGAATTTAACCTATACCGACGACATGTCGTCGGTGCAGGTTTTCCCCAATTTTTTATTGGGCAACATGTTTTCCCTCCATCTGGCTCAACCCTTTCCCGACGACATGTCGTCGGTATAGGGTCTCCCTTCTCAAATTTTAGAATTAGCCTATCCCGACGACTTGTCGTCTGTATAGGCTGACCTATGCCGACGACAAGTGTCTTCGGTATAGGCGGCGTCGGCACAAGGTCATTTTCTTGTAGTGTCTGTCACAAAATCTACACTATCTTTACTCATCAATGGACATCTATAGCCCATAAATGCATACGCTGGTGCAGCTTCTGAAACTTCTTCATTCACTTCTATAAAAGATCAGCAGGTGGGTCATAGTCATAGTCATATGAGCAAACCATTCCAGCCATATTTACTTTCAAAAGGAAATACAAGCCCAAGTTTTTTTTTAATATGTTAGAAGCCTCAAACATGAACAAGATCTGCAATTTTGGTACCAAAACTGACTGTTGCTAGAAAAGAAGAAACACTAAACCAACTCCTTACTTTCTTTCAAACAAGTAACACTCATGACTTTAACTCTCTTTATTCACAACTTCTACTCATGATCTTCGCTGACGGTAGCCCAAGCGGCGGACTTCAATTGTCTTTTGCAAAACAAGATTTGGATAGAGAAAACCGCTTTAATCAAACCTTATTTCAAACACGTTATGGAGATCATTATAAAACAAATTGTAAATAACTGGGTACCTTGTTTTGGAAATCAACTTCTTTGCAAACTGTTTTATAAATGGTCTCCATAACGTGTTTGGAATAAGTTTTGATGTCACACCCTTGCTAAACCGGAAACATTGGAATGTAACGAAAACCGGATATCAAGAACACATAGCTTTCTAATGAAATTTTAACTTACAAAACGTTCAAATATAAATATGTTCGAATAATTAAATAAGTACAAATCCGAAGTTTCTCATATTATAGTCCTAACATGTAGACTATATGCATAGATCTTCTAGCGTACTCTTATTTTACCTGAAAAACATGCTAAAAAGTGTCAACCAAAATGGTTGGTGAATTCGCAGGTTTGCGACTCGATCAAATATTTGTCAATAAAATGTTTACTATACAAGTGCAATCAAGTAATAGATGGAATCTGCATGGGTCCACAACCAAGCCTATTAGCCCTCTTTCATTGCCCCGATGCTAATGCCTTATCACAAAATATTAGTTCTAGGTGGAAATAAGCATTCATTTAACAAAGTAGTTAATGGAAAGGCGTAACCAAACCATAAATGGGAGTTTGTCAGACTCCGATAAGTACTATCTATATTATCCATTGGCTGAAAATCCATGAGTTAAATGGTTGTGTAGTCATAGGGCCTTAATGTGATAATTCTTGCCACATGTAGTGTACACCGTGTGTCTGATGCAAAGTATGGAGTAAACGAGCTCTTGAGTCATAATATCTAAAACAAAGTATTACAAGCATGTATTTCCCCCCAAATAAGTAAAATGAAAACAGGGCTATGAATACTCACCTTGAGTCTTGAGTAGTGTGATAATAGATTATTAATAAAACTAGGAACGTCCTACTCGAATGCTACAAGTATATAAATACTACTTGAGTTTATAGAACTTCGCTCTATACGTGAAATATTTGTAATGGATACATGTACGTTAAAGACTCGTTTCAAATTTTATATCGGTTAATGTTTACATGTATATATTAATATCGTCTATATTTATACATGACTTGAAGTCACAAAGTACTAGTTATAGAACTCCCTTTATCAAAATAAGTATATATATGTAGATAATATTACATAAGTCATATTTCCAAATATGATTTCCTTATACAAAATATTAAGTACTTATTTTATTTTTTAACGACAATCGTACGTAAACGATTACAATATAAAGGTATAAAACATCACGTTTATATATCTACACATTCATGTTGATGTACCGGAAATCATATATAGTTTAGACTTTTCATAAAACTATAGTCATCAACGAATAAATCTTTCTTGACGAAAAATATATATTACGACGGTTTTCTTCGTAATTCGTTTAAAATGCTTTTTAAAACATTTTACCATTCGAAAACCATTCTACAACGAATATATAATATAAGTAGTAGTTTTGTATAAAATAAATGATGCATGACTGTGTATGAATGTGCATGAATCTTTTATTTTGATTGATATATATAAGCCGGTTTTAGTTCGTATGTTCCATGTCTCGGTTTAACTATCGGAATTCATGTCTTACACGTTATGAGTCTCTTACCACTCACTTGGTAAATGGTCTTAATAATTCTATGAGTTTATATATATTTTCATGTATGAAACTCTAAAATAAGTATTCTTTATTTCGAACATTATTAATATATTACCGGGTTTTACAAACGGGTCTCGTCTCTGGGTCTTGGACAATGTTAAATATATGTTTATAAATGTTAATATACTTATGTTTATACATATACCTTATGTCAGGATGATGAACTTTGTATGAATGAATGAAACTACATAAATGATAACACTTTTCACGTTTATATGTTGACGATAACGGTTCGTATGTTTTCTAGTATCAGGGGACACCACCTTCAATGTGCGAGGTGAGTTACAACATGATCATATAACTCACGAACATCAATCCTTCAACATAACACATGGATGGTATGAAGGGTTATAAAGAACACCATCATCGAAAGTGTCATTTTATGTGATTGTATAAGTGTATATATGCAATGTATATGTTAATATATATGTATGTAGCTAAGAGATTTTAATGTTAGGGTGTTATGGATACATGAAATGCTTGTATTTGTGTGTGGAAGACTCAAATAGAACTTACCTAATGGAGCTTCTTTGATGATTCTAGCACTTAAACGTCCAAAACACAAAGTACATGTGTGTGTGGGTTTATGGCCGAGAGAGGGGGGAGATATGGAGAGTCTGTGTTGAGTTTTTGTGAGCCCTTTGACTTGTATGGCTTGCTATTTATAGCAACCTTGTGTGTCCCTTTCAAGGATTGAAAAGAGAAATCTTACTTCACCTTTAATGAGTCAAACTTCAACATGTGATGGACGTGGTGGTTGGTGTTGGTTCGGCCGAAACAAGGGAAAGCGAGGGGATACAAAGGTGAAGATGACAAATGGATAGTCTATATGTGTCATGTATAGTTTTTAGTGTAATCATGTGTGTATTTTTATAAAAGTCTTGAGTTTTTATAAGAAATGGAAGGGTTATTCAAGTTTTATAAAACATTGAGTTTCATAAAAGTTATGAGTTGTGTATAATGGTTTTAGTAGCTATGGATGCAAAAATATCTATGTACATTTATATTTTTAAAAATAATCATACATTTTCTCATAATTGCATAAAATGGTATAGAAATGATGAAGTATGGTGTTACGAAATAAGAATTGCCTCAAATATACACGTATATATATTCACATGAATAAACGTTAACTAGTTTTATAGAAATGTTGACATAATAACTCGAATTCATAAGATAATACGTTTAAAATATTAATACGTGTCGTCATGACTTATAATAAAATTCATGTATTATTTCTTGTATCCTAGACTTGTATCATTTGTATGACTCTTGGTCGGTACAATATTCACGTTGCTTATCATCAATGATCATAGAGTCCTACTATATAACCTTGAATTCTTATCATATTGTAATGCATCATTCATAGTAATTCGTTTTGATTATCTAGCTCCAAATAATGCGCTTAAAATCATAAATGAAATAAATATATTACATTATCAAGACTTAGTAAATTGATGGTTGTCACATTTGAGTAAATCGGTTTTTTCAGTCCAAATCTTGTTTACAAAAGACAATTGAGTCCGCTGTTTGGGCTACCATTGACGAAGATCATGGTCAGAGGCTGCCATAAAAGAGATTTGAGGGAATGGGTGTTACTTGTTTGGAGGAAAGTCAGGAGTTGGTATCCGTATCATCCATCAGTTTTTGGTATGAAAATTTCAGTAGCAACAGTCAGTGTTTTGTCTCTAGTAGCAACAGGCAATTTTTGGTATCAAAATTTCAGATCTTGTTCATGTTTGAGGCTTCTTACATGTTATAAAAAACTAGGGCTTGTATTGCCTTTTGGAACTAATGTGGATAAAATGGTTTGCTGATATGACTATGACTATGGCCCACCTTCTAATCTTCACTTCTATCTATTGTAGATTCACCATGCATCTTTTGTGGAGGTGACTGAAGAATGTGCATAAGATGTGTAGGATTGAGATCTCTCAAGAACACACAAATCTGAACATGATTATTGGCGAAAACAACAATTAAATAGTAAACAACACGCAATTGAAACAAAATGAACAAGATCAAATCAAACCAACTGCCAATTGTATTTGAATACAATTGACTGTAACTAACTAACTAACTTCTATCCTTCTAGAAGCCAGCTTGGTATAACAGACTCAACTAACTCTAATTTCTCTTCCGAAGTAGATAGACTCTCCCGGCTAAACACTTTGTCTTGAATCTTCCTTGTTCTTGTTTACTTAGCAACAAGTATCTTTACTCATAATAGATCTGTCATCCGGAGTATATTTACTCCTCATTAGTAAGACTTAACATTTTTTTATGTCATGAATCCTGAGACACTATTCTCTCTGTGGTAGCCTGCTTAGTAACTTGGTCTTCCTGAATAGGACTTGGGCTGATTGGTGGTTAGTGACATTGTGATTTTCAGCTTCCTAAGTTTGACTCTACAAGCTGCAGCTGAATCTGCATTTTTAGCATCCTGAAAATCCGTGAACTTGTGGTTCGGGTTAGTGGACAACCCGAAAAGATAATTAATGTAATAATAAGCAAAGTTCTCGCGAAGGGTACGTTGTAACAGTAAAAAAGTGGCGGTTAGTTGGGAAAGAGATAGTTTGGGATGAAAACGTGCGGGGCGAATTGAGAGGGACCCGAGACGTAACTAGCGTGTGGTATTTAAACCACTTTTGCGCAAACCCTAGGGACATTTGTGACCCTAGGCATGTGACGGCCGGAAGAGAGCCGCGAGAGAAGAAAAGAGGTCGGACGAGGAAGCCGAAGGCGGTGGCGCGCGAGTTTCGATCGGAGAGTCTCTTTATCATATCAAGGTAATCCCTTTTTCGTTGTTTATAATCGTTTTGCATGAGATAATGATTAGGATTTCGTGGTTTCAGTGTCAAGGCCACTAGATGGCGACTTGGAGACGATTGGTGAAAGAATCGAGCAAAAACGGAAACTCCGGAGAGGATTTCCTGTCACTGTTCGCTTTTTCGGTGGCAGGCGGCGGCTATGGTAGGAGGATGAAGAACTTGGTGACACGGTCGCGTGGATATATTATTTGTCCAATTCTGAGTTCGTTTCATAGGGATACGAGTAGTGCGAAGACAGAGGCGCGAAGAGGGCGAACTCCGGCGACTATTCGGTTTTCCGACGATGGAGGAGGTGTTTTCTGGTGATGGAGACTGTTTCATCCGAATGGTTTCCGCGATACGAATTCGTGGACATATTATTCGCCTAAAACGGAGTCCGTTTGGGTCAGTTTTAAGCTACTCGTATATTGACGCGCAAAACCAAACGTGTTGATAGACGAGTATTCGTTCTGGCAGCAGCGGTGGCGGCGGTGGCCAACACCAATATTTTTCTGAGGTCAGGTTTATCGAGACGAACGCGTGGATAAGTGTCGCTCGAAACAGAGCTCGTATGGTCGAGATATGAGCAAAAAACAAGTTTTCCTCTCGCGTGGTGCTCAACAGTTTCGTACAAAACCGCTTAGAATGGCTTGTACGCAAAGGTATGACCCCATAGAACTTTATATTCATGGTTGGGGACTATTTGGGAGGTGAGAAAATTGTCGGGGAAGACATTCGGGAACGTTTTTCGGTAACGTTAATTTAGGGGTTTTTGTACGTGACGAGCGCATCGGTTGTATAGTTTGGGACGATTTAGACCAAGCTTGTAGCTGCTGTCTAGAATAGATGCGTTAGTGTTATTGCGGTAATAGGATTGATCTGGGTAATTCTTTTGACGACATGTTCGTGTTGGACTACGAGTTTACGGGTATGCGACTTCGGAAGGAAAGCTTCGCAACTGGTGAGTTTCTAATCCCCCTCTTTTAATGTTTTTAACATTTTGGGGCTATCGTACATACTGTCATGAGGTGTTATTAAATATTGTTAGGTTAAGGGTTTCGGGTTCTAACCCGATGTGCTTTTGAAATAAAATCAGTATTAACAAATTGTAGGGTCTATGGCGTGTTTATGTGAATGTGGTAACTAGGATTACTTGCGATGGATGAGTGGTGTGTTATGGGTTGATTTGGGGGAGTCAGGCCGTAAGCTAAACGCTTATGATTTTATGTGGGATAAATGTTGCACTAGGGTTGTATGTGAGGTGCAGGTGTAGGTAACGAGTCGTGTGTATGTGTGATATTATGTGCTTTATATTAATGTGACGTGTTTGCATCGTTGTGTGTATCACATGGCAGATGGGATTTGTGAAGGATGAGATCCTTTGGGAAGTTACCAACGATGACATTTATTTAACAGGTTAATGATGAGCTCGGGGTGCGTTGAACGCCTTGACGAGGGTGCATTGACGAGGTATGTGTTTACGAGTACATTTTATGTGGTGTTGACTTGCATGCAAACGTAGAGTTACAATTATTATGCATGTGCTAGTATTTATGGGATGACATTGATGTGGTAATGTTAGTGTAACGTGTAGATGTTATTATTGCGTTATGTAGGGTTAGACTAATCGTTGAGTCAGGATTTGTCTAGAGTATAAGAGTCGTGTCATTTAATTTTGAGAGACTTGTTTAAGGATTTGTCTATAGTATAAGACGCGACTTGTATAAGAGTCGTGTCAGTTAAATTTGAGAGCCTTGTTTAAGGCCGGGCGTAAATGTCTAGAGTATATTGTGTTAACCAAGTGTTGAGTTAGCACTTGTTCTTTAGTGTTAGTGGTTTGTATAGTAAGTTAAGTCTATGTCAATGAGATGGTAATGTTATTACTATTATTATTATTACATTTATTATTATTGTTATTAGTAGTACGGGTTGAGTCCCGGGAGATGAACGGTTAGGGGATGTCGTGGGATGACAAAGGGTTAATTATTCGTGAATAAATCATAAAACTATTTTGTAAGGACCGAAGGGTCCGGAGTGGATTAAGCAAATGCATGTAACGTGATGGTTTTCGTTCAAATTTAACTATTAGAACTCGCTCAACATAGCTGACTTTGAGTGTACGTTAGATTGTTTTGCAGTTAAGCATCGTGTTGACGTATCTTGGCTTGGGAACGGTAATACTCGAAATGGTGTGTCGGCATTTGTGAGGTATGTTGAGTAACATTGAATACTAATAAATGATTTTAGAAAGTCTTCCGCTGTAGATTGAATTGCAATAAATGCGTTTTTAATAAAAATGACTCGTTATGATAACTAACTGTATGATGTCCGGGTTGGGGTCTTACAAGTTGGTATCAGAGTTGTGGTTTAAGAGAAAACTGGTATTTTTAAACAAATAAAATACTTTAACTTAAACCGAAAATGGGACGAGGGTAAAACGAATGCCACTACGAGTAACCGCGAGCCAAGAGGTACATCTTTCAAGTTGAACAGTAATATTATTTACCATTTGTGTAGTATTACGATAGGTAAAGCGATTGATGTGAGTGAATGATTTACGGTTCCGTGTGGGAACATGATGTGTGCTATGTGCTGTAGTAGTATGTAGAACTATGTGAAGTTGTGTGGTACAATTAAGTGAGATTATGTGTGAAGTTAAGTAATGTGGAGTAGCATTAATTGCGTTATATTAGAAAATTTTGTGTGTTAGCATGGTTGAGTGAATTTGTGTGTAACCATATGTGATGTGTAACTGTGATTATTATGAGAACTTGATAAATTATTTTGTGGTTTTATGTGAGTTGCGTGGGATGCATGTGCATTCGGTGAGCGTGAAGGTATAAAGTTAGTGTGAGTATGATGGGAGAGGTTTAGAATCCGAGCAGTGATGTGGACCACCAAATTTCATTTGATCACCAGGATTTGGCAGTTTATGATTACTCTTATATTCTGAATTTGTGCCTATAGTAATCACTCTAGCATTCTATCTTGAGTAGGATTAGGTGGTTAAGACGAGGCATACGACATTAGTAAGGCGTGATGATCTTGCTAGGGGAATGCAGAATGACCAGTCAAGACGACGACTGCTGCGGGTGAAACTGCTAGTGAAATGGGAGTACTGTTGGCGCTTCTCATGCCAAATGTGATTAGAAATTCGGTTGGCGACATACCGCATGGAGCTATGATTGGAAAGACGGGATGGCAAAGGAGAGCAGTGTCAGCTGTACGCGATTTTCCTCCATGATGTGAATCTGCATGGTTGAGAGATCGACCACTTGCGTTGGTTAAGAGAGTTTTGTTTTAGGAGGAACCAGAGGAGGACACGCAAGATGCTCCTGAAGTGGTCAAGCAGTGATTTGGAGGGCAGTACTCGGGATGCTTGATGTTTGATGATTAGTTAGTGTGACAGTTATGATAAGAGATTTTGGGGTAATTCGACGTTATGTCTGATTAGACGTTTACATGGGGTGATGTTCAATTCAAATATTTATTATTTGATTTTGATTATTATTGTGAGTTTTACTGCATGATGATTTGAACATAATTAATGATATTTGTGTTGGTGACAACGTATGATTGTGTTTACAATAGTGGAATATGTGCGGAATAATGTGATTGTGTGATTGCATTCTGAATAATGTGAGTTAGCATTAATGTGATTTTCGTTGTGATACTAGAGCATGGTTGATTAGATGGTGTGAGCAGACTTGTATAGACATGAATTTTGAATTTGTCTGAGTCAACGGTCGTATGATAGTATCACCTACGTGTTAATGTGCAGATGATGGTTTGAAGTGTAATGGGTACGTTGCACCTTGTGTGAGTATTCAGGACAGGATCCTGTGCGGAATTATGATTTATATATATTATGTGTGTAGCTGATTAGAATGATGTCTTGTGTCTAGACCGAGTAATGTGTTGCTCGGAATCATTGGTATGACCCGTTGGGGCGAATAGAAGATTGAGCTTAGGTGTGTATTTGTTTATAAATGACAAGGTCATATTGTAAATATGTTGAATTGCTCAGGTCTAGCTAGTTATGTGTGTGCCTTGTGCAAGTTAGAGAGATAAGATTCTACGTATATATACTTTGGACATGGTAGGTTTTGTTATTATGACCTGACGTTATATGTCCTAGTAGTATATGCTTAATCGTGCATAGGATAGGTGGCGGGAATGCTCAGACATAGTGTTTCTATCCTAAAGGTTCTTCATGTTGATACATAGAGGTAATACGAGGAGTTTTGACGTCATTCGACACGACCGACGAGGTGCTCTTAGGAGATGCCTATAATTAAATCTCGGGAATTCGGAGCATGAAGCCAAGGAGTGGAGCTGTGAAGGTTAATGATGAAAGCGTTATGTGGGCGCTTGACCGGAGATAGTTATGACGAGATTGAGACAACGACGTTGAAGACTTCAGCACTAGGTAATCAAGGTGACGAAAGGGTCTTCAAGGGATACACTCCATATGAAGAATTCTATCAAGGCAAGATACATGAGGAGTGGGAATGTTTTCCCTGAACAGGACAAGTGGTGACTGAGGCTTGTGTTAAGATGGATTCCATGTTCATACATGATGAGTGAGATGCGTCGATATTCACATGGTATTGATAGGGTAACGATGAGGAAAGTGGAAGAAAGGGGATACAAGTGCAGGATTGCACCTAAGTGGCGGGGAAGAAAATGCATACGTGGGTACACATGTGACTAGACTAAGGACGACCTACATTGGAACCTCGGTTGAGGCTAATTTGTTGGATAAGTGATTGAGATGTGAGGAGATTTTAGAGAAAACATCGTTAGTCGAGGATAAAGAATATAGTTTGAGTAGGATGTGCTTATGGATGAGATGCGTTGAACGCATGATAACGATGTAAAAGAGTGTCTTGAGAGAGCCACACTGTAACTATAGGGACATAAGGATGCTCTACACAAGCTCCTGAGATTATCAAAGGAGGACCAGGAAATATGAGCAAGGTAGTGGTGCCTGAGTTTTGAGGAAGCACCGCGAGATGGCGATTAGGGTACGAGCCGATAAGAAAGACAAATGACTTTAATGATGAAATATGAGGAGCCTTACTTGAGGATGACCATCGGGATGACGAGATCGTTAGGGCCATAAAAGAAAGACGGCATAGGTGCCGTGAGCAAAGCAGGAAAAGGTGATAGGTGAGTAGGTAATTGATGGAGTTGGGCAGTCGGAGAAATGGTCGGAAAAACAAGTGATGCAGGAATGTGTAGGTGGAAATCTATAAGTCACAGAGTGAAAGCGAGTAATGGAGAGGACTTCTTTAACCCAAATTTTGGTGGCCGTGTTAAAAAGAATTGACCAGGATGGTACGTATACGAAAGAGAAAGGGTAGCACCTAAGGATTTTGGTGCAAGAGTAGAGAATAGAAAGGAGGAGCGGTGTTAGTTGTGCCGATGTAGGATTCGTGGACGAATCCTGTTTTAAGGAGGGTAGACTTGTAACATCCCAAAAATCCGTGAACTTGTGGTTCGGGTTAGTGGACGACCCGAAAGGATAATTAATGTAATAATAAGCAAAGTTCTCGTGAAGGGTATGTTGTAACAACAGAAAAAGGGGCGGTTAGTTGGGAAAGTGATAGTTCGGGACGAATACGTGTGGGGCGAATTGAGAGGGACCCAAGACGTAACTAGCTTGTGGTATTTAAACCACTTTTGCGCAAACCCTAGGGCCATTTGTGACACTAGGCGTGCGACGACCGGAAGAGATCCGCGAGAGAAGAAGAGAGGTCGGACGAGGAAGCCAAAGGTAGTGGCGCGCGGTTTCGATCGGAGAGTCTCTTTATCATATCGAGGTAATCCCGTTTTCGTTGTTTGTAATCATTTTGCATGAGATTATGATTAGGATTTCGTGGTTTCAGTGTCAAGGCCACTATATGGCGACTTGGAGACGATTGGTGAAAGACGATTGGACGTATTATTCGCCTAAAACGGAGTCCATTTGGGTCGGTTTTAAGCTACTCGTATATTTATGCGCAAAACCGAACTTGCTGAAAGAAAAGTATGCGTACTGGCAGCAGCGGTGTCGGCGGTGGCCGACACCAATATATTTCTAAGCTCGTGTGTATCGAGACGAACACGTGGATAGGTGGATCGCGCGAAACGGAGCTCGTATGGTCGAGATATAAGCAAAACAAGTTTTCCTCTCGCGTGGTGCTCATCACTTTCGTACAAAACCGCTTAGAACGGCTTGTACGCAAAGGTATGACCCCATAGAACTTTATATTCATGGTTGCGGACTATTTTGGGATGTGAGAAAATTGTCGGGGATGACTGTCACACCCTCAAAATCCACTAACAGAGTTTTACCGTTAGGAATGTGACACACCAGGATCTCAGTCATTAGTTACATCAAACGACACTATATGGGACTTGAAATGTCATAACATAAAAGTTCAGAGTTAAATGCGTAAGCGTAAACATTAATAGGAAATCAAAAGTAATTACATGCAACAAGCGTCAATTAATGTAAATAAGTAAAACTGTTTGAAATGAATGATATGACAGTAGGACTCCATGCATTTCCTAAGTGTGCAACCTGTGCCAAAGCGACCTAAGAAAAATGTAAGAAAAAGTGTCAACACGAGGTTGGTGAGTTCACAGGTTTCAAGTTAGTAATAAGAGAGTGTTTGCCAGATTATGTACATTCAATATGCATATCTATAGGTAGCTAGCCTATGTTCATGTCTTACTAAAGCGCTCGCAACCGAAGCTGACTGTTTGTGTTTGTATGCCTCCTGCCAGGTCTATCAACTCTGGCAAATGTGAGTAGGCTAACATTTCACCCGTTCGACCTCCAATCGAGTTAGCACGACTAACGTGGGTGGGGCTTGTCAAACCCAGTAGTACTACTAAACATTACCTCACTAAGATCCATATTAACGGTTCGATGTATGATTAGGACTTTCTGTGATAGTGTGTCACGTTTAGCCTCAACAGTAATAACATATGAATTACAATAATCTAAAATAGTTGTGTCATGTTTTCTCCCCCAACGGGAAAAACATGTAACATAATGTTTGTCTGCGTACCTGTTTCTCCCCCACCGGGAAAACAAGTAAAAGTATGATAGTTTGTGTACATGTTTGTTTTTCCTCAACAGGAAAATAAGTAAAATATGTTTGTGTGTAAGCATGTTTCTCCCCCAATAGTAAAACAAGTAAAAAGGGGCCGTGAAACTCACCTGCGTTGCTTAGTAGGTAGTATCACACAAGTATGAGATTTAGAACCTCAAGTGTTAGCCTACACGACTTACGTATGCCCTAGAATTATAAACACATAAGTTAGGGATATATGGGATTTGTGACGACGACACTGAAGATTTGAATGTCCTAAAACATGTGTAGGACCAACGAGTAGACGAACGTGTCCACGGGAATGAGGATTTCTTAGTTTAATAATTAAGGCAAATGTGTTCATGTCATACGCCTCCAATTACGAATAAATGTTCGTGTGGTTGTACTATTTAATAATGATCTTAAGAAAATAATATATCACATTATATTATTTTAAGTTTGAAGAAACATAGTACAATAACCAATTACGTGGTAAAAATAATAAATAAATATTACTTTTATTCGAGGTTAATAAACGAGGGTAAATAATATAAATAGTTATATTATTTATAAGTTTGAAACATCTTACAATGTTTATAAACGTGGTATAATAATATAAGAATACATTATTTTTAATTGAGATCACGGGGTTAAAAATTAATATAACTATATCATTTTATTTGGAATGGTAGTTATAAAATAATATACATATATTATTTTAGAAGTGGAGATAATATTAAATAGGTCATAAAACCAAACCCGAACCTACGGGTAGTTTCTAGGCTCAAAATGTATTAATATAATATTATGGGGAAAAAATTTATCAAAAGAATATCGTTGAAAAAGTCCCAAAAAAATAATTGCAGGAGACCGGTTTCGAACCCGGGTCTCCTGCGTGTATGCCTTGTGAATTAACCAGTCCGAATTAAAAATGTTTTTAACATTCAAGCCCCTATGTTCTTCCCCTTTGCGAACCCGAATCAAAATCCATCCCAATTCCATTGATTTTTATCGCGGTTATCCAAAATAACAAAGGGGATTTGTTCATTAGATTCATACGAAAATGTGGTGAGGTTTAATTGTAAAATAAACAAGTTTAGGATTGTTAAATTACGTTTTTATAAATCGAAACCCTAGTTTAAGAACATGGAATCGATTTGATTAATTCTTGTAATAATAGTTGTTGAATTCATGGGTCTTTCAATAAACAAAGAATTGCGAATCTAACCATGTAGATTAATTGTATTGAGATCAAGTCTAGACCGGATTTCAATTAAAACGAATACGGGATGAACCCTAGAATTGGTTCGTCGCTAATTCGATCTTATAAGCCACCAAAAGGTTAGGGCTTATGATCTAGGAATGGAAACGAAACTAATGGTGAATTCAATTACCTGAAACGATGTCGGGATGGTGGAGATCGACTAAAACTCAACCGCGGCCTCGACGGGTTGCTCTCCTGCGCTTCTCCGATCAAATTGGAATACGTAAAAGCTTGACAGAGGTTCGACTAGCATTCTCAGAGTGATTGGTTTCGAAATTTATAGACCAATTGATTGAATTGATGAGTGTTCGTAATGGGTTCGACGGTTTGGATTACAAGGACATAATTCGTAATGATTACAGTGTTAATCGTTTAGAAACGGCTTGATAATGGTCTAATTCAATAGTGCTTTACGTTACAATCCCTAATTCGAGCAGTTAGGAGGTTAATGTCGCGAATTTGGATCAAGGATAAGAAGAGTTTGACTTCCAAAAGTCAACAGAATTAAAATGTTCTTGATTTTGACTATAAAAGTCAACATATTGGTTTTAGGGTAATTACATATTTAGTCCCTACAGTTTTATGTGTAATAGGGTTTGAATAATAGCAGAATTGGCCCCTGAGGTTTCTAATTGAGTTAACTAAGTTAGCTGGAATTTGCCGGGTGTCACATCATCCCCTAGTTGAAAGAATTTTCGTCCCAAAATTAAAAACAAAAAAAAATTCGGATGTCACATCATCCCCTAGTTGAAAGAATTTTCGTCCCGAAAATTAAAATAGTATCTTAAGAGTTTGTCGTGGAGTGCTTGAATAGATGAGAATACTCGTGCATCATCTGATCCTCACGCTCCCACGTGCATTCCGGTCCGCGTTTCGAGATCCAACGGACTCTGACAATGGGGATTTCACTGCGTTTTAACGTGTTGACTTCCCTATCCATAATTTCCACGGGTTCTTCAACTGTTCATCAATGTGTAGTTCCTCAAGAGGAACCACGAGTGTATCGTCTGCTAGACCTTTATTCAAGTTTGAGACGTGAAAGACGTTGTGTACGCCACTAAGTCCTTCAGGTATGTCCAGTTGATACGCTACTGGGCCAATTCTCTTCACTATCTTGAATGGTCCAACATAACGAGGATTTAGTTTGCCTCGTTTCCCGAAGCGAATGACACCCTTCCAAGGAGAGACTTTTAACAAGACTATATCCCCTACCTGAAATTCTAACGGTTTACGACGCTTATCGGCGTAGCTTTTTTGACGATCACGAGCTGCTGCCATACGGTTTCTAATTTGAACGATTTTCTCCGAAGTTTCAAGTACGAGATCAGGACCTATAAGTTGACTATCCCCAACCTCGGCCCAACAAATAGGAGAACGGCATTCCCGTCCATATAGTGCTTCAAGTGGGGCTGCCTTGATGCTAGTGTGATAACTGTTGTTGTAGGAGAATTCTACCAGCGGCAGGTGAGACTCCCAAGTGTTACCGAAATCAATCACACAAGCTCGTAGCATATCCTCCAGGGTTTGAATAGTACTCTTCGTCTGGCCATCAGTTTGAGGGTGGTATGTTGTGCTCATATCTAGACGTGTGCCTAAAGCTTTATGTAACAATTGCCAGAAACGGGAGGTGAATCGTACATCACGATCCGAAATGATAGAGATTGGCACCCCGTGCCGAGAAACTACTTCTTTCAAGTAAATACGAGTAAGCTTATCCATTTTGTCGGTTTCCTTGATTGCTAAGAAGTGAGTGGACTTTGTTAAACGATCAACTATTACCCAAATGGTATCACATCCGGTAGGAGTTCGTGGAAAATTTGTGATAAAGTCCATGGATATATGTCCCCATTTCCACATGGGAATCTCTGGTTGCTGGAGAAGACCAGAAGGCTTTTAATATTCAACTTTGACCTTCGTTCAAATCAGGCACTTGCTCACATAGGTGGCTATATCGGCCTTCATCTTTGGCCACCAATACAACACCTTTAGGTCATGATACATCTTGTCAGAACCTGGATGAATAGAGTAACGAGATTTATGAGCCTCATCCATGACTAGTTCCTTTAAGTTTCCAAATACTGGAACCCATATTCGCTCGACGAAGTAGCGAATACCGTCAGATTTGACCTTGAGTTGTGCTTCCATACCGCGTGTGCCTTCCAGTGGTAGGTTTTCCTCTTTGAGGGCTTCGAGTTGAGCATTACGGATTTTGTCAGGTAATCCAGGGTGAATGGTAAGCTGTAATGCTCGAACTCGTCTGGGTTTCGTTTCCTTCCGACTTAGGGCATCGGCTACAACGTTAGCTTTACCCGGATGATACCGGATCGCACAGTCATAATCATTTGAGAGCTCGACCCAACGACGCTGTCGCATGTTTAACTCTTTCTGTTTGAAGATGTGCTGAAGACTCTTGTGATTGGTGTAGATAGTGCACTTGGTACCGTACAAGTAATGTCTCCATATCTTAAGTGCGAAAACTACGGCTCCCAACTCTAAGTCATGAGTGGTGTAGTTTTTCTCGTGAACCTTTAGTTGACGCGAAGCATACGCGATCACCTTTTCTCGTTGCATTAACACACAACCTAGACCCTGAATAAACGCGTCACAATACACCACAAAGTCATCGGTTCCTTCCGGAAGAGCTAGAATAAGTGCACTGCAAAGTTTCTGTTTAAGATGTTTGAATGCTGACTCTTGGTTATCGCCCCAGTTATAGGCTTTACCCTTTTAGGTTAAGGCAGTGAGAGGTTGCACAATTTTTTAAAATCCCTCGATGAATCGACGGTAATAACCAGCCAATCCTAGAAATTATCGCACCTCAATCGGAGTCGTCGGTGCTGCCCAATTCTTGATGGCTTCTATCTTTGATGGGTCGACATGTATTCCTTTCTCGTTAACCACATGTCCTAAAAATTGAACTTCTCGGATCCAGAACTCAAACTTGGAAAACTTAGCATACAGTTGCTCCTGCTTAAGTAATTCCAAAATTAGGCGTAGATGTTCCTCATGTTCTTCCTTGTTCTTAGAATAAATAAGGATGTCGTCAATGAAAACAATAACAAATTGATCAAGATATGGTTTACACACGCGGTTCATGAGGTCCATGAATACCGCAGGTGCATTGGTTAATCCGAAAGGCATGACCATAAATTCGTAGTGGCCGTACCTTGTCCTGAATGCAGTCTTAGAGATATCCTCTTCTCGGACTCTCAATTGATGGTAACCGGACCTAAGATCTATCTTGGAATAGAAACTTGATCCTTGGAGTTGATCAAGGAGATCATCTATACGAGGCAAAGGGTAACGATTATTGATTGTGACTTTATTCAGTTCATGGTAGTCGATACAAATACGGAAAGTCCCGTCCTTCTTCTTGACAAACAGGACTGGATTTCCCCATGGCGATGAGCTAGGTCTAATGAAACCTTTATCCCACAACTCTTGTAACTGAGTAGTTAGCTCTTGTAATTCATTAGGTGCTAATCTATAAGGTGCCCGAGCGATCGGTGCCGCTCCGGGTGCTAGATCGATTTGAAATTAAACTTGATGGTGTGGTGGCAGACCAGGCAGATCCTCAGGAAATACTTCCAGAAATTCAAGAACAATAGGAATATCATCAATCTTCTTTTCTTCTGATGGCTGTTCCGCAACGAGAGCCAAAATAGCAGTATGCCCTTTTCGAAGACATTTCTGTGCTTTCATAAAGGATATGATGTCTACGACTGCACCAACCTTTTCGCCCTGAACGGAAAGGGTTTCTCCACTCGGGAGAGAAAGGCGAACAATTATCTTATGACAGATAATATTGGCTTGGTTCTTAAATAACCAATCCATACCGGCAATTTTGTCAAAGCTATCAAGTGTAATTGGCGTGAGGTCAATGTCAAACTTATGACCGGTCAATCTTAGTTTACATCTCTAAAGGTTTTGAGTTGCTTCTATAGTGTACTAAATATCCAATAGAGTTGGTGTACGACTTTACCAGCAGAAAATTATGAGGTCACGATGAGACTTCTAGTGAGACCCGTGCTTATGAGGTAAGCATTGGTCAACACAAAGGCTAAGAGATTCACATGTAGGAAAGATTTTAATGAAATATAGATATCAGGAGTACCAGGGATATGACGTCTGTTTAAGTATTCATGTTCAACTGATGATCAGTTAGATGAAATCCTTGTTTTCTAATGTCATTAGAACAACTGGATCGTTTTGTGAAAGAAGAAGCCCATTTACAGAGTTTGATACCCTGGGGTATAAATCAAATTAATCTGAGGATTAGTCATCGGATAATGCATTAGGGTCAATTGGAATTTATTGTTGGAGTGTAAGGAATAACGTATTAGCACGAAGGAATTCTTACAATTCCGCTTACATACTTGGAGTCGATGGGTTTACCGTGAGCTTCTACTAGAGTTTTAATCGAGTTGGTTTCTATGGTCACGTTTGGATGAGAGTCTTAATTTCACTAAGACTCTTACATGAGTGAGATAAAATGATGGATTTCATTAATGATATTCCATTGTGGCCGTAAACACCTTTAACCTGATAGTCGCGTCTATCAATTGTTGAATGGGTTTAACTATACCAACTAGTCGTTGAGTGGGTTACAAGAACTTCTAATGATAGTGGAAGTTTAAGTTTGTAGATCACTGCTTAGGACCATTTATCCACACACTAGGCTTCACCAGGACTTACATGCACCTTAAATTACTATTACGTGTAATGATAATTTGTTTAGCATGTTCATCCTAGTTTCTCCCTGTCTCGTGTCAAAATGTCCCTGAAATTTTTATTGTCGAGTACAGAGTGTTGTCAGATATGATAAGTTATCAGGAGGCTTAGTTATCAACTATAAGTTGATCAACTAGAATTCATATCGGGATGAGTAGTCGAGAATGGTTTGATCCGAGTATCCACTCGAGTTGAATCACAATACAGGAGTCCAATCCAGCGGATTGTAGATGAGAACATGGAACAAACATGTACATGAAATGCGACCTCGAGAAATGAAACTAATTTATGGTTACGTGGTACTGGAAGAGGCAAAGTAGTCGTCCTTCCAACTGAGTCAGGAGAGGGTTTGATTATGCAGTGAGCAATGCGTTCTCAACTTTGTGGTCAATCTATTCTCAACAGAATATTGACCAAAGAAGCGAGCCCATGGCTCGGGAAAGTGATGACATCTACGTGTCAATAGATTCTGTAATAATGCGTGTAACGGTCTGCCTTCAGTCGGCGTATTGTTGCTAGTGGTTACAGTAGGGACTCGCCTCCGACGATCCCAATTCCCAAAGAGATATGCGTTAGTGCTGAGTGTCATCCATAACATGGACTCAAGAAAGCCCACCATAACCAACGGGTGATGGTGATGTAAGTGACTCCTCCGAAGGCTCCGTCTCGTTGCCCTCGGACGGGAGTGAATGCTGTTCTGATGATCCCCCGAGTGTTACCACTGGCAATGATGATGCAATGCAAATGATGTGTCCCTTGTCAACTGAGGGTGATACATATGGTATTAACATGCCTGCACTGCAATGTATTTATAGGTGCTATATGTATCAGGTATAAGTGTCTGTGCCGAGTAACTAATGTGTGAGGTTATAGTCTAGTATGCAGTCCTAGTTCTCTATAACCAATGGCTCTGATACCAATCTGTCACACCCCCAAACTCCACTAACGGAGTTTTACCATTAGGAATGTGACACACCAGGATCTCAGTCATTAGTTACATCAAACGACACTATATGGGACTTGAAATGTTATAACATAAAAGTTCAGAGTTAAATGCAGAAGCATAAACATTAATAGGAAATCAAAAGTAATTATATGCAACAAGCGTCAATTAATGTAAATAAGAGGACTCCATGCATTTCCTAAGTGTGTAACCTGTGCCAAAGCGACCTGAGAAACATGTAAGAAAAAGTGTCAACACGAGGTTGGTGAGTTCACAAGTTTCAAGTTAGTAATAAGAGAGTGTTTTCCAGATTATATACATTCAATATGCATATCTATAGGTAGCTAGCCTATGTTCATGTCTTACTAAAGCGCTCACAACCGAAGCTGACTGTTTATGTTTGTATGCCTCCTGCCAGGTCTATCAACTCTGGCAAATGTGAGTAGGCTAACATTTCACCCGTTCGACCTCCAATCGAGTTAGCGCGACTAACGCGGGTGGGGCTTGTCAAACCCAGTAGTACTACTAACATTACCTCGCTAAGATCCATATTAACGGTTCGATGTATGATGAGGACTTTCTGTGATAGTGTGTCACGCTTAGCCTCAACAGTAATAACATATGAATTACAATAATCTAAAATAGTTGTGTCATGTTTTCTCCCCAACGGGAAAAACATGTAACATAATGTTTGTCCGCGTACCTGTTTCTCCCCCACGGGGAAAACAAGTAAAAGTATGATAATTTGTGTACATGTTTGTTTCTCCTCAACAGGAAAAAACAAGTAAAATATGTTTGTGTAAGCATGTTTCTCCCCCAATAGTAAAACAAGTAAAAAGGGGCCGTGAAACTCACCTGTGTTGCTTAGTAGGTAGTATCACACAAGTATGAGATTTAGAACCTCAAGTGTTAGCCTACACGGCTTACGTATGCCCTAGAATTATAAACACATAAGTTAGGGATATATGGGATTTGTGACGACGACACGGAAGATTTGAATGTCCTAAAACATGTGTAGGACCAACGAGTAGACGAACGTGTCCACGGGAATGAGGATTTCTTAGTTTAATAATTAAGGCAAATTTGTTCATGTCATACGCCTCCAATTACGAATAAATGTTCGTGTGGTTGTACTATTTAATAATGATCTTAAGAAAATAATATATCACATTATATTATTTTAAGTTTGAAAAAACATAGTACAATAACCAATTACGTGGTAAAAATAATAAATAAATATTACTTTTATTCGAGGTTAATAAACGAGGGTAAATAATATAAATAGTTATATTATTTATAAGTTTGAAACATCTTACAATGTTTATAAACGTGGTATAATAATATAAAAATACATTATTTTTAATTGAGGTCACGGGGTTAAAAATTATATAAATATATCATTTTATTTGGAATGGTGGTTATAAAATAATATACATATATTATTTTAGAAGTGGAGATAATATTAAATAGGTCATAAAACCAAGCCCGAACCTACGGGTAGTTTCCAGGCTCAAAATGTATTAATATATTAATATAATATTATGGGGAAAAATTTTATCAAAAGAATATCGTTGAAAAAGTCCCAAAAAAATAATTGCAGGAGACCGGTTTCGAACCCGGGTCTCCTGCATGTATGCCTTGTGAATTAACCAGTCCAGGCGCTAGGGCAATCGCAACAAGACCGAATTAAAAATGTTTTTAACATTCAAGCCCCTATGTTCTTCCCCTTTGCGAACCCGAATCAAAATCCATCCCAATTCCATCGATTTTTATCGCGATTATCCAAAATAACAAAGGGGATTTGTTCATTAGATTCATTCGAAACTGTGGTGAGGTTTAATTGTAAAATAAACAAGTTTAGGATTGTTAAATTACGTTTTTATAAATCGAAACCCTAGTATAAGAACATGGAATCGATTTGATTAATTCTTGTAATAATAGTTGTTGAATTCATGGGGCTTTCAATAAACAAAGAATTGCGAATCTAACCATGTAGATTAATTATATTGAGATCAAGTCTAGACCGGATTTCGATTAAAACGAATACGGGATGAACCCTAGAATTGGTTCGTCGCCAATTCGATCTTATAAGCCACCAAAAGGTTAGGGCTTATGATCTAGGAATGGAAACGAAACTAATGGTGAATTCAATTACCTGAAACGATGTCGGGATGGTGGAGATCGACTAAAACTCAACCGCGGCCTCGACGGGTTGCTCTCCTGCGCTTCTCCGATCAAATTGGAATACGTAAAAGCTTGACAGAGGTTCGACTAGCATTCTCAGAGTGATTGGTTTCGAAATTGATAGACCAATTGATTGAATTGATGAGTGTTCGTAATGGGTTCGACGGTTTGGATTACAAGGACATAATTCGCAATGATTACAGTGTTAATCGTTTAGAAACGACTCGATATTGGTCGAATTCAATAGTGCTTTACGTTACAATCCCTAATTCGAGCAGTTAGGAGGTTAATGTCGAGGATTTGGATCAAGGATAAGAAGAGTTTGACTTCCAAAAGTCAACAGAATTAAAATGTTCTTGATTTTGACTATAAAAGTCAACATATTGGTTTTAGGGTAATTACATCTTTAGTCCCTACATTTTTATGTGTAATAGGGTTTGAATAATAGCAGAATTGGCACATGAGGTTTCTAATTGAGTTAACTAAGTTAGCGGGAATTTGACGGGTGTTACAACGACATTCGCGAACGTTAGTGTTATTTCGGTAATAGGAATGACCTGGGTAGTTAATTTGATGACAGGTTCGCATTGTACTATGAGTTTACGGGTATGTGACTTTGGAAGCCAGTGAGTTTCTAATCCCCCTCTTTTAATGTTTTTAACATTTTAGGGCTATCGTACATATTGTCATGAGGTGTTAATAAATATTGTTAGGTTAAGGATTTCGGGTTCTAACCCGATGTGCTTTTGAAATAAAATAAGTATTAACAAATTGTAGGGTCTATGGCGTGTTTATGTGAATGTGGTAACTAGGATTACTTGCGATGGATGAGTGGTGTGTTATGGGTTGATAAGGGGGAGTCCAGCCGTTAGCTAAATGCTTATGATTTTATGTATATGAGGTGCAGGTGTAGTTAATGAGTCATGTGCATGTGTGATATTATGTGCTTTATATTAATGTGACATGTTTGCATCGTTGTCTATATGACATGCCAAATGGGATTTGTGAAGTATGAGATCCTTCGGGAAGTCACCAACGGTGACATTTATTTAACATGTTAATGATGAGCTCGGGGTGTGTTGAACGCCCTAACGAGGGTAACCCTTACGAGGGTGCATTGACGAGATTTGTGTTTACGAGTAATTTATGTGGTGTTGACTTGCATGCAAACGTAGAGTTATAATTATTATGCATGTGCTCATATTTATGGGATGACATTGATGTGGTAATGTTAGTGTAACGTGTAGATGTTATTATTGCGTTATGTAGGGTTAGAATAATCGTTGAGTCAGGATTTGTGACGTGACGTGTATAAGAGTCATGTCAGTTAATTTTGAGAGTCTTGGTTAAAGCCGGGCATAAATGTCTAGAGTATATTGTGTTAACCAAGTGTTGAGTTAGCACTTGTTCTTTGGTGTAAGTGGTTTGTATAGTAAGTTAAGTCTATGTCAACGAGATGGTAATGTTATTACTATTATTATTATTACATTTATTATTATTGTTATCAGTAGTACGGGTTGAGTCCCGGGAGATGAACGGTTAGGGGATGCCGTGGGATGACAAAGGGTTAACTATTCGTTAATAAATCATAAAACTATTTTGTAAGGACTGAAGGGTCCGGAGTGGATTAAGCTAATGCATGTAACGTGATGGTTTTCGTTCAAATTAAACTATTAGAACTCACTCAGCGTAGCTGACTTTGTGTGTATGTTAGATTGCTTTGTAAGTAAGCATCGTGTTGACATATCTTGGCTTGGGAGCGGTAATACTCGAAATGGTGTGCCGACATTCGTGAGGTATGTTGAGTAACATTAAATACTAATAAATGATTTTAGAAAGTCTTCCGCTATAGATTGAACTGCAATAAATGCGTTTTTAATGAAATTGACTCGTTATGAGAACAAAATGTAGGATGCCCGGGTTGGGGTCTTACAACATTTATGGTATATGGATGTCCATTGATGAGTAAAGATAGTATCGATTTTGTGGCGGATCACCCCTCCTCATTCATGATAATAGAAGATGCTACTGTGGTCGTGTCGTTTATGAGACATGTTATTAAACCATCTTTATGTTGGTCATTTGGTTTCTCTTACTAGACTAGGAGATCATCATCACTTTTGTTAGAGGGTTTTATGGGTATATGGTTTCTTAATTTGTTTACTACTGCAATTTGGTTACTATATATCAAGTAGTTTGTAAAGTGATGATGGATTTTTATCCTTGTTTGGGTTTATGGAAGTTAAGTTGTATGGCTTGATTTATGAATTGCGAAAGTTTACATAAAGTGAATTTAGGTTTGTACTTCAGTTTTAATTTAGGCAAGTTTGGTCTGGGTTTAGTTTAATTTACGCAAGGTTTTTTTGTTTCTCATATAATTGATTTACATGTGCGTGTTGAGATTTTGCCTAAATAGTCTAAAAAAGATTTTTAAAAACTTCATATTTGGCTCATACTAACTCCGATTGAACTCATTCCAGCGGCATTGGAACCGTCTCGTCGAACTTTGCTATCTTAACTTTTAGGGTATAACTTTTGAGTTTTAGCATTTAGGGTTTTGTTTTTTAGGTTTTAGCTTTAAGATTTAGCTTTAAGATTTAGCTTTAATGTTTAGGTTTGTGGGTTTTTCATTTAGGATTTAGCTTTTAGGGTTTATTTTTAGGGTTTAGCTTTTAGGGTTTAATGTTTAGTGTTAAGGTTTGGGGTTTAAGGATTTGTATTTAGGGTTCGACAAGCCGGTTCCAACGCCGCTAGAATGAGTTCAATCAGAGTTCGTTAGAGCCGGATATTTTGTTTTTAAAAACCTTTTTTATGCTACTTAGGCAAAATCTATTTTTTAAAGGATCCTCCCTCTATATATATAACCCCTAAAATTGAGGAACAGCATAATCAATCATATCCTTTCATTTTACTTTGATCCTACGATTAAAACTAAACTATATATTACTATCTTTTATCAACAATTATTAAAATTAAGCATGCTAATGTAGTCACATATGAATGCGAAGATTGTGATGCCTAGTATAAATTTTATGTGGTTCATTTTACATTACTAGTGGCGAACCCGCACGGTGCAACATAGTGTACAATTTAAGGGTTTGTACTCGTATTTCATTAGTTTATTCATTGGTTTGTACTCATGTGAATAGACTTTTACAACACATGTTGTAATATCTGTGATTGCTAAACCTGGATGTTGCGACAGAGTAACGTGGTTTACAATATAATTTAACTTCGAAAGTGCAAGTGTACACAAAGAAGATGAAAAGTATAGTCTAATATTTTAATAATTTATTGATCCATTTAAGTTGATACACAAAAGAAATCCAAACTGACGAAATTAGTATAAATCGAAGTTCAGAATCTCAGAAAGTCGAAAAACACAGTTTAAATATACCGAGTGTTTGGTCTACTGTCTACATTCCTCCAAGCACGAGAAAAGACAATGAGTGAAGTCAAAAATAAAGATAAGAAATAAGTCAAATCAAGCTACAAGAACACGCGTCGCATGTGCGCATTTTAATTCCAATGTTTTGTGCCTCCGACATGTTTGGTTCAAACGTAAGTGTAGTGAACTAGTTAGAGGTGTGAATGTTCGCTAAGACAACACACAAAGTATAAAATACACAAGTTTATAGCAAATTTTTGAAATTGAATGTTGTCACACCCCGACCGATGGCGGAATCATCGAGGCGGACAATGTGATGATTGTTCAAAAGCACATGATAGCTAAAGGTTGCATAATTCATTAATTTAATTTAAAGACAACAAGATCCAAATACAATACATTCCAAATAACCTAGTCTAGTTCAAAACATTGATTTATTTAACTAGGTCCATGTTCCTTAAGTGGAGAAACCTTCGGCAAGTAGTCACATATCCAAACCTGAAACATTATTTAAATCAAGTGTCAACTAAAAAGTTGGTGAGTACATAGGTTTAGTAAATCCAGTAAATAGTAGTGTAAATCGTTTTGCATCTCATTGTTTATCTTGTTAAACATAGCATAGGATGTAACATTTATTTAAATCACAATTCAAACCGAGTTTGACGCGCTTGAACAGAGCACAACAGCTAAGTCCGGTATGCTTGAATATAGTTACCCACTATATCCGGTATGATTGAATATAACACGCGGTTATATCCGAGTATGCAGTAATAAACACCCTAACCGGGTGGGCTGGTCAGGCACAATAGATCTATCAATATTACAGTTGGTTGTCTTGTGTTTAAATGTACGTACATCCAAAGAATAAACATATAGTCTCATGTATAACACGTACAAACAATGTGAGTAGCATGTATAATGTTTCACCCCAAAACGTATAAAAATGTAAAAATAGGGGCTATGTAACTCACCTTGCAAGCGGGTATTTTTCCACGCGTGTAGGTGATAAGTATGTGGAAGCCTAAGCACGTTGATACCCTATGTAGACAAATGGGTATTATTGTATGTTTACATGTATGTGCGTATTCGTATTTAAATGAGTATAGGTTTTATAATAATATCCGTAATATAAAATGTGGTAGAAAATGAATATGATTTTGTAAAACTTTGACTTATAAAATTTTACATTTTTAAATAATTAATCATTATGTATTTAAACAATAATAATAAATAAAAAGATAAGTCTTTATTTGATTAATTATGTTGATGTTTTATATATTAAAATTTATTTTAACAAGTTTATTAAAATTATTGCTAGGTTCATATAAAAATAATGAGACATTTTATATATTACATGTATTTTAATAAGTTTATAAAATGTTACAAGATTTATAAAAAAATATAGAACATTTTATATTTAAAAATGTAATTAAGTGAGTTTATAAAGATATTACAAGATAAAAAAAAAATATAGGACATTTTATAACTAAAATGTAATTAAATAAGTTTATAAAGATATTACAAGATTTATATAAATATGGGCATTTTATATCTAAAAATGTAATTAAGTAAGTTTATAAAAAATATTACAAGATTTATAAAAATATAGGATATTTTATGTCTAAAAATGTAATTAATTAAGTTTATATAAATATTGCAAGATTTATAAAAGTATGTGATATTTTATATATATTATAATGTATTTTAATAAGTTTATATATATATAAAATAAATGGGATGGTTTATAAAAATATAGTTTAATTGATTTTAAAATAAACGAACGAGTAAACCGACTCGTTTTAGTATTTATTGCATAAAAAGAGTATTAGGATAATTAAATAAAATAAATAAATGAAAACAGAATTAAAAATAAATAAAAAAAATTTGGCCGTAGGCTAACCGGGATCGAACCCGCGACCTGAGACACAAACACACACACGCATAACCAGCCGGGCTATCGCCCATCGCTGGTTATGTGTGTGATGTTTAATACTTAACCCTTACACGAATTGGTCGCTGGTTCTCGGCAATTCGCGGACCAAGTCACCGAGAACTTTGGTTTGCTCGGAAATTGTCGGAATTTGTTCGGAAATTGATATGCATTACTTAGCCATTAGTAAAACGAAGGTAAAGGAACAAAATGTGGTGATAATACCTGACTCGAAGTGGTCCGAGAAGTTGGAACAAAACTTCGAAAAAACGCACAACTGAACTCGGGTTCTGGTCCAAATTGGAACTTCTAAGGGGGCTGGGGAGCTTCGTCTGGATGTCACGAACACGGTGGTATCCTCAATTTAAAGGGAGACTAGACAGAGAGGGGGTGGCGAGCTCGGACAGGTCCGTAAATGGCCGTTTATGGAGTAGCCCAATCCTTATAATGAAATATGAAATTGAGGGTGTCTGGACATTCGTCTGGACGAGACGAAGCTAAAGAGCTATCAAGCACGCGTGGAGGTTGACTGTCGGCTCGAAATCGTGGCGTGGGTTTTCGGCCACCAACCGGATTAGACGATCCGTATGTTGGGGAGACCAATTGGTCGGGGCCTTTCGTTCGCGTGGGAGAGACGAGTCCAGGGAAGCTTTTGTCGGGTGTTGAGGTGCAGGGAACAGCCCTGTCGGGGTGTTCGCCGGAGAAAGCTTCGGACCGCCGGACCATGGTTGGGGGTGACCGGAAACACGATTTGGGACTTGGCAGATTTAGTCCCTGAAGTTTGGTCTTGTTTTAATTTAGTCCTTGAATTAATTACGGATGAATCCCTGTGGTTTCATTTGTCCAGAAATAGTCCCTCAAACAATTTTAGTTTTAAAACCTTCTAGTTTAGTTAATTACAAAACGAACCCTAAACTTTTTATTAAATAAATTAATTTAATTTCTTTTAAATCAATTTACTTTAACATTATATTTTAAATGTTTTTATAAACTTACTTATTATTATTATTATAAATAATTTTTATAAGGTTATTTATCTTATTCAAATGGGTTATTTTATTAAATATGTAACTTCTTTTTTTTTTTTTTACTTAGATTTTTATATAAAATTTTATATTAGTTTTAAAATTTATAAATTTCTAATTAGTTTAAATCCATAAAATAAGATACCTATTTGTATAAAACCAAATAAAACTTAAGCATATAGAATTTTATAAAACTTATGTTTTTATTTAAAATCAATCATTTTGAATGGTTAATAAAATTGAAAACCATTGATTTATTTATATAAATTATCTAATTTGATAACATGATTTATATAGTTTATAACCTTCAAATATATATATATATATTTTTTTTTAAATTAAAAATATCTAAATTGAAATTTGCCAATACACCGATTTGTATAAATTTGATTAAATATACGTGTATATGTTTTGAAATAAAATGTTAATATTTACACGATAAATTTCGCAACGAAAATCTTTGAAATGTCACAAATGTAATTTGTAAACCCGTATGGAAATAAGAATTTACTTTGTTTAAGTTGAACCAACTTCACCGAGATGCGTAAATGGCATTTTTCTGTATCATGGCTTTAAATGTACAGACACGGTTAGTATGATTCGTGTCATTCAAAACCATCTACATTATGTAATCACTATGGACATGCATCGTATGTTAGAGTTGTAAAACATAATAACAATTTGGAAAACACACAGTTGATATGATGTTTTTGTATAGAAATGACAACTCGCGTGACATCTTGTAGGAATAATACAAATCTGCCAACATGTTGTATACGTTCACCCACTATTATTCTTCCTACAACATCTGTATCATAAATACACAATTTGTATTTGCTCAATGTGTGTATATATACATATACATTTACATATACATTTACATATACATGTGTATATATATATATAAAGTTATTATCACACACGCACAAAAATATCTCTACTCCTTTATAAAGAATACCAAGATAAGAGGATAAAAGGGGCTTTTCACAACCATTTTAAGACGACGGCCCTCACTCTGCCTTCCCGCCGATGACGCCGAAGCTCCTTCATCATGCTAACGGACAACGCCATTAAACCCCCATTCAATAACCAGCTTCGCCGGAGACGATTCGTCTTTGTAACGACCACGCCAATAAAGCCCCATTCAACTGTTTCCCTCATATGTTTCTGCCCCCCCACCCCCCCCAGTCCCAGGTAACTCTTTCTTCTATTTTGTTGTATCAGGTTATTGTTGTAGGTTATAGTTTATATTTTCTCTGATTACAATTTATGACTGTTTTATTGTTTTGATTTCAGGTTGGAGGACAAATTGCAACAGGGACTGATTTTTTAAGTGCATTCTATGACCGACTGAAAGAAGTATGTTTTTCAGCCTATTCTAATTATTTGGAATTTGGTTACAGATTCTGATATTAGTGATGATTTGGTGTTCCAACAATTTAGACTTGTAATTAAATCCATTTTGTTTGCTGCAATTACAAATGTGGTTTGCGGGTTTTATAAAATTAGATTTATTTCTTTTAATTTCATCACTTAGTAATCAACAAAATTATTTTCAAACTCACTAATTCCTTTTACCCTTACCCGTATACATATGCTTGTTAACAGATTATGTTTCCTTGATTTTCATATTTGTAAAATTATATAGACCAAATACTTCTATTTTGTAACATTATAGATATTCTGGTATAACTTGTTTGTTAGATTTTTGGTATATAAAAAATATATACGCACATTTTACGCAAAATATGAGGTAAGAGTCTTCTGATCAAAGGCTGGTAGATAACTTTTACAAACAAGTTTTATGTGTGTTATTGAACTGATTGTCTGGTTATTTAGCTTCATACCTGTTGCAACAAAAACCTGACTTACTTATTTGCCATTTTACCCATCTTAAAGACTTTTTGCTCACACTTTCTTCTTTATAGTGGTAGTGTGATACGATACAAAATGGTAATCAAGGGAACAAGAGCTAAAGATGGGAGAAGAAGAAGAATCACAGAGAAGGAGATTAACTCGTAAAATCATTAGATGCTATTCTCATTCATCGACCGGTTGTTTAAGTACAATTGGACTTGTTCACAATAACCCCTCTATTATTTATCATCTAACAATGCTCCCCCCATAAAAGATTATTGACCCCAAGAATCAGAAAAGAAAAAAAAAATGTAATTTTGCATGTAGTAGTAGTAGCTTTGTTGCAGGTTGCTTCACAACATCTTGAATAGTTGAATCTGTATATTCCACAACTCACCTTCAGAGCTACTAAAACTAGCAATTTCTTGCATCTAAAGCACTTAACTGAGTAGGTAGCAGCATGTTTTTAGCATCACCCTGCCCTAGTTGTCCATTCTCTCCCCTTTCCAATGAACAAACAATATTTCCCAAAACTAAAACATAGTAACAGAAGCCATGTATAATTACAATGAAAAACATCAATTTCACTTTCCATCTGTGCCACAAGTACTTCCCAACCAACACTTTATATTTCCATTTGAGCCATATGTATACCTTCATATTTAAACAACCCCCATTCAGAATGAAAACCAATTGTAAATAAGGTTCTAAAACATCATAGTGAATTCTGCACACTTCATGGTTGCCTTCTACACCAAAAACATCCAGTTTGTTATGAAACCCAGCCTTGGAAGTTATCATGAAGCTACCAAATTTCACAGGTACCAACCTAGTGTTGTGGGTCCAAATTTTATCAGCATTCACATTAAACCATGGCACCATCCTACATAACCAATTAATTGGACAACTAAATTTGGTTGCATCCAAATTATGAAATTATTCATTTCTGAATTGGTAGGAAGATTCCAATATGGTTTCACATTTAACCCAAAATTACTCATCAAGATCAACACATTCTTAAATTTCCATTTATGCCATCTATGCACCTTTCCGGTTAATATTTCATGCTGGATCATATGATTCTTTTTATATATCTTGTTGCCCAAATCTTCAATTACAATAACCTTCTTTATCCCCTTGTAATTCCCTGCCGTATCAAGTATTTTAGCAACCTTAACAAAACTAATAGGGTTCATATCATCATGTTCTAAAGACTTGTCGTTCAAAAGATTCCATACTAAACTATCTTTAGCAGCTTCACCATTGCAAACAATCTGAATAGTCTGACTTGTGGTGTAGATCAAATGTCTTGCCAGATGTATAGCTTCACAATTACCATGACAACAGTCACTATTTTTATTCATTAAACCACAAAATCGTAATCAAGAGAACAAGAGCTAAAGATGGGAGAAGAAGAATCACAGAGAAGAAGGAGATTAACTCGTAAAATCATTAGCTGCTATTCTCATTCATCGACCAGTTGTTTAAGTACAATTGGACTTGTTCACAATAACCCCTATACTACTCTACAATTACACTTCAGGTCCCTCTATTATTTATCATCTAACAATGCTCCCCCCATAAAAGATTATTGACCCCAAAAATTAAAAAAGAAAAAAAAAATGTAATTTTGCATGTAGTAGTAGCTTTGTTGCAGGTTGCTTCACAACCTCTTGAATAGTTGAATCTGTATATTCCACAACTCAAAGGCTGGTAGATAACTTTTACAGACAAGTTTTATGTGTGTTATTGAACTGATTGTCTGGTTATTTAGCTTCATACCGGTTGCAACAAAAACCTGACTTACTTATTTGCCATTTTACCCATCTTAAAGACTTTTTGCTCCACTTTCTTCTTTATAGTGGTAGTGCCATCAAATGTCTCATGTTCAGCTGCTGTAGGGCAGTGTTGTAAAAATCGCTAGGCGCTAGTCGGGCGGTGGGGTAGGGCCTAGGCCTAGGCGGGATTAATCGGGGCCTAGGCGGGATTAATCGGATTATAATTTTTATATGTAATTTTCAGTTTTTTATATATATACACACATTTTTATATGTAATTTTTATAAAAATGTTCATTTTTAAACCACACCAAAGGTTTTCGCCGGAAAGTTCAGGTTTTCGCCGGAAATTTCAGGTTTTCGCCGGAATGTTCGCCGTAATGTTCACCGGAATCTGGCCGCCTAGGCCCGCCTAGGACCGCCTAGGACCGCCTAGGACCGCCTAGGCTCGCCTAGGCCGCCTAGGACCGCCTAGGCCCAAAATTCCTCCTTAGCCGAGCGCCTAGCGATTAATCGGCGCCTAAAAACCCCTTCTGTATCTGTGAGTATCCTGGGCAGAAAAAGCCATCGCTCTTTTACTGCTGAATCAAGGCCACTGAACTCAGTAAAAGAGTTATTGTCCTCATCAAAAAAATGGTCAAAATCTGCTTAAAATGGGTTGTTTGGTTCTGAATTTTCTTGAGCCCGTCATATGGTTTCCTCCTCTGTTGTATTTGTTCCAGCATGTCTTTCATTCTCCTCGATGGGATACCCTTCACCAGTTTCTTTGGTGAGAATTCTTGAGCCATGCCCAATTAAACTCCTTCAGGCCCAAACCTTTGGTGTCCAAGTGATCAGTCCACTGCCACCTTCCGTTTTCTTTGAAGATTATATCTCTGCTTACTATAATGTTCTTGTTAAAATGGTGGGCTTTGGCATCTGGTTGAGTTCCATAAGGCGTCTTGTCTTCAAGAGCCTCTGTGGGCACCCAGTTTAATAAGTAAATGGAATGTCTCATACCTTCTCCCCATAAGTCTTGAGGTAGATCCATAGGTTTTAAGATGCTGCGAGTCGTGCTTAGTATAGAACTATTTCTTCTCTCAACGATTTAGTTTTGTTATGGAGTATACAAGGCTATGAGTTGATGAATAATGCCTCTTGATTGCAGGTCTATAAAAGCTTGACAGAAAAGTTGACTAAGGCGCCTATCTTATCCTTGCCGGATGGGACCGAAGATTTTGTGGTGTATTCGGATGCCTCGCATTAGGTGTATACCGAAGATTGCAGGTCTCTCAACGATGTATTCAGATTTTGTGATGCAAAGAGGGAAAGTGATTGCCTATGCATCTATACAATTAAAGACTCATGAGGTGAATTACCCTACCCATGATTTAGAGCTTGCGGCTATAGTTTTCGCGCTCAAGATTTGAAGGCATTATTTGTATGGGGCTAAGTGTACGATTTACACGGATCACAAAAGTCTCAAGTATTTCTTTGACCAAAAAGACCTTAACATGAGGCAAAGACGGTGGCTTGAATTGGTTAAAGATTATGATTGTAAGATACTCTACCATCCGGGTAAAGCAAATGTGGTGGTGGATGCGCTTAGTCGGAAGACGAGCCATACACCTATCAAGGTGAAGTCATTTAAGATGATAATTTCATCATCTCTTATTGATGAAATCCGAGAGGCACAAGTGTTAGCACTTGGTGGTGATTTGAAAAAGGAAATGATGGTTGCTTATGTTGAAAAGCTTGAAGAAAATAGTTTGGGGTTAAAGACATGATTTGATAGAATTTGGATTCCTAGGCTGTCAAGTGTGTTGGCAACTATTTTAGATAAGACGCATAAATCCAAATATTCTATCCATCCGGGGGCTACAAAGATGTTTTATGACTTGAGGTGTCATTTTTGGTGGCCGGGTATGAGGCGTGATATAGTTAAGTATGTGGAGAGGTGTCTCACATGGTTAAGGGTAAAGGCAGAGCATCAAAAGCCATATGAAAAGCTTCAACCGCTTGAAATACCGCTTTGAAAATGGGAGAACATCACCATGGATTTGATCACTAAACTACCAAAGACTCGAAAAGGTTATGATGCGATATGGGTAGTAGTGGATCGGTTGACAAAGAGCGCACATTTCCTTCCAATAAAGGAAACGTATTCTTCGAATAGGTTGGCGGATTTGTATGTGAAGGAAATAGTGTCACGTCATGGTGTGCCGGTGTCGATTATATAGGACCGAGATACGAGATTTACTTCTCGTTTTTGGAAGAAGTTCCATGAGGATATGGGTACTAGATTGAACCTTAGCACCGCCTATCATCCACAAACGGATGGTCAAAGCGAGCGGAAGATTCAAACGCTTGATGATATGTTTCGAGCGTGTGCTTTGAATTTTTGTGGTAATTAGGACGACCATCTATCGTTAGCGGAATTTTCATACAACAATAGCTACCATTCTAGTATTTGTATGCCGCTTTTTGAGGCATTGTATGGGAGGAAATGTAGAACACCCGTGTGTTGGGGTGAAATTGGTCAACGAGAGCTTGGTAGCAAAGAGGTGGTCAATGAAACTATTAGTAGTATTGACCAAATTAGAGTGCGCTTGAAGGCGGCTCAAGATCGCCAAAAGTCTTATGCGAATAATAGGAAGCGGACTATTGAGTTTCAAGTGGGAGACTTTGTGCTTTTGAAGGTCTCTCCTTGGAAAGGGGTGATACGGTTTAGGAAACGGGGGAAGTTAAGTCCATGTTTCATCGGACCGTTTAAGGTGATAGCAAGGCTGGGTGCGGTGGCCTACCGTTTGGAGCTACCGGAGGGACTAAGTAGACTTCATAATACATTCCATGTGTCACATTTGCGGAAATGTTTAGCGGATGAATCTACTTTTGTTCCTATGGATGATATCGAATTGGATGAAAAATTAAATTATATGGAGTAACCGGTGGAAATCTTGGATAGAAAAGTGAAGAAATTGCGGAATAAAGAGATTAGCCAAGTTTTGGTGAGGTGAAAACATAAGAAGGGAGCGGATATGACTTGGGAAACCGAGTAAGAAATGCTCAAATAAGAACGAACCAAAATCCAGGTTTCGTTTTCAAATAAATAAAATATTTTAATAAATATTATGGTGAAAATAATATTTATGAAATAAGTTGAAACAAGTGAGTTTCAAGTTATTTATGGGGTTATACTAGTTTTAACTAGTTTTGGAGTGAAATGGGTGAAATGAAAGTTGAGGGGCCAAAGGTGTAAATGGCAAAATTCTGCCATTTTGACTTGAGGAAAGTCAAAATTAAACTCATTTGTTGAGTTGGGTCGTTTGGGAGCAAGAGGAAAAAGGAGAAATCCGAAATTGGAGCTAAAATGTGCATTTAGAGCTTGATTTATGGGGGTTTTGGCTTGCACATCACTCTCCTAACATTAAGTAAGTGATAATCACTCTTTAATTTCATCTTTGAATGTGATAGTGGGTGGGTGTTGGAGAAATCCAAAAATTTAGTTTGCATGTGGTGAATTAGTGTTAGATTGTGAATAATCTAGCTAAAATAAAGGTAAAGAGAGGTGATTAACACCCTAGAACCCTTTGATTTTGATTTTGAGAAGTTAGGGTTCATATGGTGAAAATTTGCGGTGTTTGGATCATGATGCTAGAAAGATGAATTAGTGATGATTAAGTGTTTAGGTGGTATTAGACACTTGAACAAACACCAAATTGACCTAATAAAAGTTATTGATTTAGAAATTAGTGTCAATGTATTGGAAAGTAAACTCAAGTAGGTGAGTTTGTGTTGAAAGAGGGTGTTTGGTTATGGGGATAACCCAAACGGGTCAATTTGGGTTGGAAATGGAAATTGAGTTATGGACTCAATTGTAATGTGATTATGTGTATATGATAGATTACTAAACTAGGTGTATATGTTTAGGTAATCAAATTGCAAAGCTAGAATGTGGTGCGGGATCTTCTAACTCCAAAGGTAAGTGCCTATGCATTTACTTAGTAATGTAGATAAATGTGTGGTGTATGTGACATGAATGCATACTATAAGTTGATATGAATGTTTATGCCCATTGCTTGAATGTAATATGTATGAATTGTATAAATTTGACTTTAGTGGTAGAAGGTCAAACTATATGATGGAAATATGTGTAAATAGGCTATGTGGTTAATAGTCAAAATGTAAATGTGCAATGTGGTGTAAAGGGTGAAATTGACTTATGTGGTAAATAGTCAAACAAATACGTGCAATGTGGAGAATTTTGTGAAGTTGTTATATGGGGAATATAGTCATTCATAATGTGGTAAATTGGTGAAATGGTGGATAGAAGTGTGAAACACTTCGAGTGATGGATTTGGAGTCAAATACTCCAAGTGTGGGTAAGACGAGTTGTGGTACTCGCACCAAGAGGTGGAAATTAAATAGAAGTGTGGAATACTTCAAAAGGGTGGACATTGAGTTAAATACTCCAAGTATGGGTAAGACGAGTTGTGGTACTCGCACCAAGTGGATGTAACCCAATAAGAAGTGTGGAATACTCCAAATGGGAGAAAAGGGGTGATGTCACATGAATGTCATATGAAAAGAATGAATCTTGTAGTGGAAGTGCAAGTGTAAAGAACCTTAAATGACCAAATGGGTGCAAACGGGACAAATGGGTGAAAGGGGTGAAAACAAGTGCAAATACTTGTTTGAATATGTTTATCGTCATTACTAATGGTGTTATGTTAATGTGGTTATGTAGGGAAAGCTCCGATATAGGTCAAGTCCAAGGCGTGGAGGGTTCTCGTATGCTTATGAGGTGTTTTTGAGATTTTAAAGGAAAAATCCGTTGATGTGGTCTATTTTGACAAATTTAAACATGTTTTGATGTCTAAAAAGGTGTATATATGTTTTGAAATTAATGCCCAAGTGTTGGCAAATTTTGGGGTCATGTTGAATAGGTGAAAATGTGGAAAATTTGACTAAGTATGGAAACTGGGCAGCTGAGTAAACTTTCTGTTTACTCAGGCTCCCCGCGGTACGCGGGGATCTAGCAAGGGTCTCTCGCGGTACGCGAGAGACTGGCTTTCTGGGTGGGGTGAATTGGGACTCCCTCGCGGTACGTGAAGGGATGTCCTAGATCTTTCGCGGTACGCGAGAAAGTAAAAAATAAAAAAATAAAAAATTCTGGGATAAAAGCTTCCGCACGTTTAAATGTTTTATTAATTGGTTTTCCAATTAAGGGTGTTACATTGATACCAGAAGTGCATCGAAATTGAAGTTGACAGTATGTCGCATGCCTCTAGCCACACTGCCATGTTTAGGTCAATGTCGCACCCGTTTTGACTCAAGTCAGTTTGTACGACGGGTGGGGGGTGTCGACCCCGATAGTAATATTCAAGATTACCTCGCTGTTGAGAACGTTATTAACAATATGATAAAGTAAGGACTTTTATGATGTATGTTTCACTTATGTATTCACAAGAGATTAGTATGTATATGTGTCAAAACGAAAAGTATAAGTTGAGCATGTTTCTTCCCTAAACGGAAAAGTATTTAACAGTGGGGTTGTGAGACTCACCTATGATCGGGTGGGTGAGATGCAAACGTGTATGCATAGCAAGTCCAAAAAGATATTCTAACCGAGACCTATTACATAATAGTCCATGAGTTTCAATGTGTGTTGGATTCCTTGAACCCGATATATCCAAACAACTTCCCAAGTTATTATGTTATAAAAACGTGTGTTGACTAAAGTTAACCACGTTGACTTAGGTTGACTTGACGACCAGTTGGTGACTTGGTATGCAAAAATAAAATACAATATATACTTGTAACGCATGTAAACAAAAGTGGAAGTCATTTGTGTCATAACACATTGATGTGTCGTGAGATAAGTATAAAAATATAAATAAATATATTTTTAAAGTGATTGATTTCACAAGATCATATTTTAAATTTATAAATCAAAATGATAATTACGTTAATTTAAAACACACACAATAGGCAATTGTACCTATCACAGAGTAATATAGTCAGGTAAGAACCAAGTATCGAACCAATGGACACGGTCGAGTTTCTATACTCAAATTTTGTTATCGTTTAGCCGGATTAATTAGTGAGTGAGTTTTGTGTGCTTGTGAAGCGGAAAAGTAAATGACAGTAAAGTAAATAACATAAAAGTAGAAATGTATTGCTTCGGGATTCGAATCAGCTTGGTACATGATAATGTTAAGTTAACTAATTCAGTGGTATGACTACTACAAACTTGTGACCCGGGTCACCGCTAAAGCCTCGTCCTCACGATATTTGATTTGCAAATTATATTCTTTAAAAAGTGGTACTGCCTCCCGTTAGAGACAACAATTACCCTCAACCCATCGAACGGTCATCTCCGGGTTTGTTAAAGACATCGGACTCAAAATGCTTTATATTAAGTTAAATAGGTGATTATATTTTGCTCACCGGGAGGCGGTATAACAATGGGACCAAGTATAAAGACGTACCGTTCCCAACATGAGTTCACCAATTCTTGGTTGCATAATATTCTCGTATAAAGACGTACGATGTTAGAAGTATAGACCAGGCATTGCTTATCAATCTCTGCTCGTATAAAGACGTACAAGTTTCAAAGGAAGTTTGATTAAAAAGGGTTTTACGATCTTACTCTTTAAAATCAAGACACTGACAAATATAAAGACGGATTTAGACAATAATAAAAGCCCATCAAAAGATGGTTTTTTGAGAACGAATTAGTTAAAGACATAAACATATCACTTCATTAATAGGTTAAAAATTAACATGCACCAAACCTCATCTTCACCCTAGCAATACAAAGAAGTTTTAGCCACGAATGGCCATAACGACTAGCGTAATGATGAGTTTCGTAGGCTCTCCTATTGTGAAAAAGGAGGAAGAGCCCCTCTACTCTAACTACGAAAATGCTTTCTTTTTGAGTGTTATTTTGCTCTTGATTGGTGTGTGGAATGAAGAAATCAAGCCTCCTATTTATAGGCTTCAAAATGTGTAATGCACGGCCGTGCAATGAGTTGCACGGTCGTGCAAAGGCCCAGGGAATCAAACAGGGTACAGAGGACACGGTACTGGGCTGTGGGGAGCATGAGAAGCAATGCACGACCATGCATTGGGATGCACGGCCTTGCATCCCTCACGTTTTCCCCAGATTTGTCTTGTAGCTTCTTGTTGACTATTGGTTACCAATTTTGACTTCTTAAGGGTCAATGCTCCAGGAATGAACCTTCTAGAAACTTGAATTCTTGGTGTTCTTGATAGGATTTAGCTTGATTTGTATTTTTAACACCGAATAACCTGCAATTACAAAATATTAGTATTTTAGGCATAAATTGCAAGGTTATTACTTAATTAGTACCATAATGTAGGATTATTATGTATGTTAAATATGTATAAATGATGACATATCACACATCTTTCCGAATCAAAACACAAATGTTGAGAAAAAAAAATAGTTTCCCTTTAAAATATGTACGTGTTTTTCTTGAGAATTAAAACAACCATAGACATTCAAATTATACAAATTCTAAAATAAAATCTACACGAGTGTTCTCAAGACACAAATACCACAATATTCCACACACGATTCAAGCTACAAAATATGATTCAATAAAGTTTCCCCTTGAGAAAATAACATAAAACAAGGCTAACCATTTCATCAACAACATACACCTTTATGTCTTATATGATTAGTATATAATCAAATGTTTTATTTGTAGAGTGAGTTTTACTTGCAAGTATAGTGTTTGGATACATGATTAGAATATGATCATAAGAAAAAGTAATATTTCTAAACGAAAAATACTTATAAAACTACCTCCTTTGAAGATGAATTTTGTAGATGATGGATTGGATGATGCTCGCTACCCCTTATCCTTGTCTTAGAATCACCAAAGAGAGGTTTAATGAGAGGATTGAAACAAGAAAAATGGAATGGGTGTGTGTGTGTGGTGGCGACGGCAAGGGTGCGGTGGGGTGGGGGTTTGGGATTTTTTGTTTTGCTTTTAATATTCTTGTCTTTTACAAAATGATTAAGATGGTCAGTAAATGGGGTGCATAATGGGAATTAATGTGCATTTAGGGAGGAATGATTTCAACTTTTGAAATGAATTCTTGAGAGAGGGGATGGGGTTACGAAATTGAGGGGAGAGGGAGAGAGAAGATCTATTTTATTTATCGTAAAAATTATAACAAAAGTCTTCCACTTTCCAACTTTATGTAAATGTTTAAATATATGGGAGTATTTAGTTTTAAAAATTATTTTGTTAGTTAAATAAATTATTTATGTTAAGATGGAACAATAATTCTTTTGCAAGTTTTATGTTTCAAGGTTTATATCGCGTGTAATTCCAGATTGCGTTTCGGATAAAACGTTTTCAAAAAATTCCAGAAAACTAAATATAGACACGAAATAATAAATCACAATATTACATATAAAAATCAAGCTCCAAATATATGTCAGAGTATTAGTTTAGTAATTCACCAACGCTCGTGAGACAGGACGTGTGTGTGATCCAATAATTCACCGAATCATCGATGCATGAAATGTTCGTGTTGGACTTTGCTAAGTAATAAATGCACTTAATTAATTATAACTAAGCGTAATGCACGTGTAAACTTTATGAGCACATATCTTTCGGGAGGATTAGTAACCTGAATGTTTTGCCGAGTGTCACATCATCCCCTAGGTGAAAAGAATTTCGTCCTGAAATTCAACTCGTGTAGTTCGTGTTTGGTGCTGTCTCAAAAAGATGTGGGTATTTGCGATTCATTTGATATTCCCGTTCCCACATGAACTCGGGTCCATGTGGTAGAGTTCCAGCGAACTTTAACAATGGGAATACGGCTGTGTTTAAGTTACTTGACCTCTCGGTCCATGATTTCTATCGGTTCCTCGACGAAATGCAATTGATCATCGATTTGTATCTCGTCCGGTGGTATGACAAGTGTCTCGTCGGACAGACACTTTTGCACGTTAGATACGTGGAAGGCGTCGTGCACACTACTAAGTTCTTCTGGCAGTTTAAGTTTGTAGGCCACGAGACCAGTTCTTATTAGAATCTTAAAGATTTTTTGGTGCTTGATTATTCACTGACTGTGAAGAAGAAACAAACAAGGGTCATCCTTGGAAGACCATTCTTGGCGACTACCAATGCCCAAATTATATGTAGAGACAACACAGTTAGTATGACATTTGGAAACTGTGAGTTTAACTTAAATATTCTTTCAAATTCTTTTACGTATTTTAGTAAAGTTAAATATTCCAAAACATGTTCTACTAACAAGTGTCCCCCTTATCACAACGTGAATGAGGGTGGCACCAGAGAGAATGGTGGTGTTTTCGACAGGTTTGAGTTGAAAGACGAGAAGAAGAAGGTGGATGCGACAATCCCCAAGTGTGGGATGACGGAGTGCAATTAGAAAAGCCACCATGGAAACAACAGGTGGAAATTTCAAGTAGTCACACTAATTCGGGAGCAAGATCATCAGGATCACCAGTGGGCTCAAAGAAACCCCCTAAGTTTGTCAGGCATTCATATGAAACTGGTGAGTCTTGGGAAATGAGAGATAAAGAAGAGTTCATTGATGTGGAACATATGAGGACGCTGAAGCTGAATGGGAATGATTATCACCGAGCATGTGCGGCATCATTTGGAAAGGAATTTGTGTTATAACCACCATAAATATAATATCAGGTACGATCTAGCTGAAGACCTTAAAACTTAGCGCTAGCCCGACTTTTGACATTTTTTTTTCTCTTTTGTTTGTTTTTGTTTAAGTTTTTTGTCACTATAGCAAGACCCAAGTGTGGGGAAGGCTCATGGAGGCAGCATGAACTTTGTGGGTGTGTTCAATAAAAACCCTCACGAGACTTCACTCGTCCACTCGGGTTACCGAGGGGTTTAAAAGGCTTGTTGCATATGCTAAATGCAACCATGATTCCTACGAAAGTGAGTTTAGGAGTTTGCTTGATGTCATCTAGACGGTCTATAAAAATAATAACAAAACCTAACATAGACTCCTAAATAATAAATGGAGTACCTATAAACTAAACCGCACTGGCAAGCAAGTGTACCTATCGAGTGTAGCACAACTTAATGGTAAACCGGATTATCGAACCCTAGAGACACCGAATACTAATACTAGACTCTGACTCAAACTCAAGATCATTTGTTGGGGGAGTTTTCTATACTACTAATTAAACTATTAATGAAAACATGTGAATGACTGTAACTATCAAACAAATATTTAGGAAATATCAGAGATGGGAAGAACACTACCTAGGTAAAAATCCTACTTGCAAAGCTTAACTTCTACCGGTTCTGGAAACTATGATGGAATCTGGGTTTCTAAGGATAAAAACTCTAGACAACATAGTGGATCCCTAATCACTCTTAATGTGTCACCAACTAAGAAACTCTAAATATGTACTAAACTCACCATATGGTTGGATTACCTTTCAGTCTCTCCAACAATGATAATGTACCCATCAGACAAATCACTTCTTGGTCTCACTGTTCACAATACTTAGAACACCTAATGGAAACTTCCTCTCAGACAGATTTCACTCAGAATCCTAATACCAAAGACTAACCGATTATCTCTCACTTTTCGGGTATTGAGATAAGAAACACACTCAGATCTAATGAACTCTCAATCACAATCCCTATGGGTCACTACGTCTTGCAAACCATACAATCAACCACAAACACACAGTCTATGATCTAGATACGCTATTCAAACTGAAAGATATTCACAAATAGCATACAGAACTTATAATTAATCATACATCAAATCTAAACATGCATATTCATCATAATTATCAATACAAGATCGTAACAAAACCAGTAATCCATTAAAAAATTACCAAAATCGATAAAAATCGCAACTTTAATAAGTATTCATCAAAGACCTAGGCAGTATTAAAATTTTAGCCTAGATTTATACTCAAAACATCCATAACAGAAGTAAATAAGCAAAGCATAGGTTCAAACACATAATTCAAGAATAAAGATTCGAACTTGCGAACCGAATACGTAAATCTAACGAACCCGGGATTCAAGGTCTTCAACTTTGCACTTGATTCGGCTTCCAAAGACCCAAATTCGCCTTTAACCTCTCTGTAGACGGCAAAACAATCGAACACTTGGCATTATGGCATTACAATTCTATATAAAGTCGATTTAGGGCTTTTTCACAAAATTTAGGCCTCTCATGTACCGCGAGAGATTGGTCCTGACCGCGAAAGACAATTTAGTTGCGCACGGTTTTAGCTTTTCTCATGTAACGTGAGACACCTATTCTCCTCCTTCGTGTACCGTGAAGGACTGATTTTCCAATATTTTTCATTTATTTTTTCCGACTTCCTTCTCGTACTCGATCTCTTTATGATTTCAACTTGTAATTCACACGAGCTCCTGAAAACATAACAACAACTCAAACCGAACTAAAAATGACTCAAAATAAATGTAAAACTAATCAAAACACACTAAAAAAATAAAATAAAGATGTGTGCTTTGCACTACATCATTGCTCTACGCACACATGGACCTTGACAACGAGGACAAAATCAGGTCATGTGCTCTTTCTTAGTTTTACTTTAAATTTATTTTGTTTGTTTTATTTGTTTTATTTATTTTGGGTGTTTTAGTTTAGGTTGTTTGTAATTGAGTCATATCACCCGTGGGTACTTGAGGTAGCATGTGGGAGTTTGTGAATTGGGCAGTGATGATAAAGTAAGTGGATCCGGGAATCCCATTATCAAGAATATATATTGAGGACAATGTACCTCAAGTGTGGGGATGGGGGGACAAAGTAGAAGTGTGTGAAACTTGGTGAAAAGTTTAAAAACGGAGAATTTTTAGAAAATATTGCAAAATGTCCCGGTAAGATCAATTGTGTTTGAAAACCAGATTTTGAATGTAAATCATCAACATTTTACCTACCTAAACATAGGTCTAGGTCCTTAGTCATATTTATACTCTTTAAATTGCACGATAAGGTTGCCTAGCAAGCGTTTTTCATAAATTTGGTAAAAATGTCTAATCGAGGGTAACATGGTAGATAGTCGACCTTCATGCATGCTTACACATATGTACCCGTTACCACCATTTTTGTGAGATTTTGAGACTTGATATCGAGCATAGAACATATTTAGGATTATTTCCTCATTTTCTTACCATAATGTTGCATCATTTTAGAACTTGTGTATATGATACATTTCAAGATCATGAACCAAATTATTGCATAAATAAGATTGAGCCATTAGGATAAACCTCCTTCTTTTGTTTAAACCTTTACTTTTGTTTTCCCTACCCATACAATATCCCTTAGAAGCCAAGTTTAAGCTTATATCCTTTCGTTTGCCAAACCCACAACATTAGCCCAAACCCCTGTTTACCCTTTTTATTTTTAACCCGTGAGTTAGAATTTAATTAGGTTAGAGTTATGGTAGAAAAGAAAGAAATAAAATGTTTGTGTAAGTGTAGTTCTTACTGTTTAGGTTTTTGTTCGAAATAGAAAAAGAAAAAAAATGAAAAATAGAAAATATAAGTAATGGGTCAACTCTTACCCAAGTGTGTTTGTTAGTTCATAGTTCAAAGAAATAAGAGCTTAATTGTTAAATGGGTCATGTTTACCCAAAGTAGAAAGTTGATTCTTTGTAGTTGTTTGATTGAATAAGTAACTTAGTTGGATTACGCTCACCCAAGCCATTTTAATGTCCCTATTCCATACCCTTAACCCAAGACCAACATTACAACCCATTAAAAACCTCTTAATTTGTGCATGGTTTGTGTTATTTGGTGGAGTTATGATTGATATGCAAGCTTGTGATAATGATGTTTCATTAGTGGTCTGAGTGTTCCATATATATATATATATTCTAGCCCTACTTTTGCTAGTCTAGATACAAACTGAGTGGAGTGAATCTTGTGAGAGGTGTGATTGCATGTATGAGGAAAACCAGAAGCATGTTAGGCTTGGTTAGATATTGTGGTTTTAAATTGCGGATCATCTCTTTACTTGCTAGGTGTAAATCTATTGACTGTGGTAAGTCTTGTGAGTTGAGTATGACTCTGGGCCTTAGCTGAAAACTGGCTAGGGACTTGTGAAGTGTAATTGTCAATGATGGTTGGACAATAAGGAGCGAGCTTTGTCGTGGGCAAGCAAAAGACAAGCGTGGGGATGTGATGAGTGTGTGTTTGTTTATGTTTATATGTGTTTAATATTTCATTATTATTGAGTTATGTGTGTTGTATTCAATGACTTTGAGTATATTATGATCTAAAGGTGTTTGAAACTTAAAAGCATTTTTTGGACGCATTTGGGGGTGTGTTGGAAGGATAGAGATAAAGTTATGCAAAATATGGAGCCTAACTAGGAAGTTACAACGCCCAAAACTTGGAAGGAGCATATCCCAGGCTAGGAATTGAATCATGGGGGCCAAAATATATGAAAGTTGAGTTTCTTGGCAAGACGAACATGAAAAGTTGGGTTTGGGTGTTTGATACGGTGACCCAGCGTACCGTACGGTCGGGCATAACAGTTTGCATACCGAGGAGCTTGTTAACAAAATGCCAGTGTACCAGAAGTCAGTCCCAGTGTACGGTACGGTCGAAGTTGGGAAGTTGCGGATTTTTTGGTATTTTGGCTATATTTAAAGAATATATTTAGCGTTTCAAATTATCATTGATTCCCAGACGTTTTTGGACGAAAAGAGGGAGTTTTTGGAGCAAATTTTGAAGGATATTCACTTTGGATTCATGTTTTTGAGTTCTAGATTAATGTTTAACATTTTATTGATGACTATGAGTGGCTAAGATCTTTTGTGATCCCTTCGGGTGAACGATTCTTGCACGTAATCGTTCGGTTTTAGTTTCTTGTCTAGTGTTGGATTGGACTTTGTGAACCCTTTAAGTTCTTTGAATTCAATTGTCTGCTATATTTATGAACAGTTGAATGTTATTTTGATCCTTGCACTTGTGTCATCGTTTCTTGGTTTTCTTGCATCGGGAATAATTTGATTGTGTGTTAGGGTCTTATATCATTGAATTGGGTCGAACAATTTAAACAAGGTCATGTCTATGTGATCTCCTATCTAGCTTGAAGTAAACCAAACAGTTATTTTGCTAAATCAGAAACCCGGAGTGGTTACTCATTCTCTAATTGTTTTCAAAACTTGTTACTTGTGTTACTTTTGAGAGTGTTTTCTCAATCATTCGAAACAAAAGGTTTAGTTTTTACTTCTAATTGTTTCAATACATCGTATGTTACAAATAGTGTTTTCCACGAATTCCCTATGGATTCGACAACCCTACTTCCTATACTGCAATCTAAAGTAGCTAAGAAGTGGTTTTTACTTTTGTTTATGATTAGTCGTTGACACGCGATCACGTTGCGACCAAACGGTTTCTGATTTGCACTATTTTCTCAGTTGTTTCGTTCACAAGCTCGGGCCAGTGAGTTGACTATCACCCACTTCTGTCCAACAATTTGGAGATCGACACTTACAACCATACAATGCTTCGAATGGTGCAGCTCCAATGCTCGAGTGGTAACTGTTATTGTAGGAAAACTCAACCACAGGTAAGTGCGTCTGCCAGCTGTTACTAAAGTCGACTAGGCAAACTCTTAGCATATCCTCAAATATCTGGATAGTTTGCTCACTCTGGCCATCGGTTTGAGGATGGTATGCGGTACTCATAGCCAAATGTGTACCCAATGCTTCTTGCAGCGATCGCCAAAATCAGGATGTGAAACGACTATCTCTATCATAGATGATGGAAATCGGCACCCCGTGCCTAGATACTGTCTCCTTTAGGTAAGTCCTAGTTAGTTTCTCCATCTTATCATTCTCCTTGATGGGGAGAAAGTGCGCGGATTTTGTCAAGCTATAAAAAATAAACCAAATCTTATCACATAAGTTAGGGTTTTTGGTAACTTGGTGATGAAATCCATGGAGATTTGTTCCCATTTCCACTGGGATATCTCACATTGTTGAAGTAGCCCAGACGGTTTATGGTATTCGACCTTAATCTTTGAACATGTCAAACATTTACTAATGTAGGCGGCGATGTCGGCTTTCATGTTGGCCCACCATTAGAGTGCCTTGAGGTCATGATATAAATTTCCACCTCTTATTCCCATCGGTTTTGACCTCAAACTGCTTATCCATACCTCTCAAGGATTCTTGATTCAAATTCTCCTCTTTAAGAGCTCTGAGTTGAGCTTCTCAAATTCGGGTGGGAAATTAAGTGTGAATTGTGAGTTGCAACGCTCGTACTTTTTTGGTTTCGACTGTTCTTTACTACTTAAGGCGTCCGCTACTACGTTCGCCTTTCGTGGGTGATACTTGATTGCACAGTTGTAGTCATTTAGTAATATGATCCATCGATGTTGCCTCATATTTAGCTCTTTTTGATTGAAGATGTGTTGAAGAATCTTATGATCGGTGTTAACCGTACACTTCGTACCATACAAATAATGTCTCTAGATATTGAGTGCAAAAACTACAGCTCTCATTTCTAGGTCATGGGTGGTGTAGTGTGTCATGATTAGTGTTGACCGTACACGTTGGGGACGCTTGAGGGACAAGCCCTCACATGGTGGATTACCCATGTGCAAACATTAGGGCTCGATGTTGCTAATGCCACTCCTTGGGATGATTTCAAGGTAATGCTTAAGGATGAGTACTACCCGTGTGGTGAGTTGCAAAAACTAGAAGCTGAGTTTTGGAAACTTACGATGGAAGGTTCCGACATCGAGGGTTACACTACTAGGTTCATGAGTTGGCCAGATTATGTCCTCACATGGTCACCCCCAGAATACAAGAAGATAGAAAGATACTGTTGGAACATAATAGTCCATAGAAATCAATTAGCTTTAGAATTCTATAACTTTAGAGTTTTCGGTCGAAAAGTGTTTTCGGTCGAAAACACTTTTCGATCATTAGATTTCGATCGAAACTCTTTAGTATAAATAGTCTTGTCTTTTGTATTTTCAAGCAACTATTCTCATTTGTATTGTTTGATTCCAATTCTATCAGAGAGAATTTTTAGTGTGTTTTGTTGTTATTCTATGATTTACTTTGCTGTTATAATGAAGATCATCAACATGTTTTTGTGCATCTTGTGTGATTGATTCTATCCTTCTTGTTCATATTTGATTCGATCATTTCGATGTGACTTTGATTTTCTGGATTGATTCCGCCAATTCGGAGAGTGATTGAAGACTTTATTCTTGAATATCAGCAGATCAGAGGGAACGACAAGTGGTATCAGAGCTGTTGGTTAAAGCTCTTGGTATTCAAGAAGAATTTTAGTCAAAATTGATTGAATTGAAGTAATTTGGGTGCCATTGTTGTTGATTTGAAACTAATATTGATGGAGATGAAGTTTGCATCAATTTTGGAGGCTTGATTTTTGATTCAGATCATCACAAAAAGGTTTTGGTCAATTCAAGTGTTCTTCTGTTGAACTGCCCGAAAAGTATTGTTGAAGAAGCCGAATTCATTTTTCGACCCAAAAGCCTATATTTTTCGATCGAAAAGTAGTGCCAAAAGTCTAAGGATAAATTTCATCTTTGTTCGAAATATTCATACTTTTCGACCGAAAAGTCTTGTTCGAAAAGAGTTTTCGACCGGTCAAGTTCTAAGTTGGGAAGTTTTGCTGATTTCGACCAAGTTTCAAATTACAAGTATAGAATGGCTGGAAAGGTTTACGATACTGAGAGGGTTATTGGGAAATCACCACCAATGCTGAAATCAATATCAGAATTTTCCATTTGGAAAATAATTATGAAGGCGTATTTCAAGTTTACTGAACACACACTTTGGGAATCAATTGTGAAGGGTCCTCATATTTCCAAGACTGCAAATGCTGATGGGTTAGTCCCAATTAAAGATCCTGACCTCTATTCAGAGGAAGATAAGAAGTTGATCGAGAGGGATAACAGAGCATTGGGTTCTATTATTCTAGCACTTCCGACCGAGTTATATCTGAATTTTGAGCAACATGAAACAGCTCAGGGTTTGTGGAATGCTTTGTGCTTAAGATTTGAAGGAAATACAGCTCTCCAGGAAAGCATAACAGATCTTCTACTTAAGCAATACAACATGTTTAGCTATAAGAAGAATGAGACTCTTAGTGAGCAGGTGACCATGTTTACAACTATGATCAATAGATTGAGAAAAATGGGAGTGAAATTTGAAGAGTATAATCTAGGAAAGAAGTTGTTAGATTCATTGCCAGATTGCTGGAGCATACCTTGTATACTAATCAAGAACACTACTCCAGATCTGAAGAGTAAAACTCTTGATGATATTATATGTCTGCTCGAGTCTTATGAATTGGATGCAAAGAAGAGAGAGCTGAACAACCACGATAAACAAAACAATTTAGGTTCAACAAATGCAGCACTGTTTTCTGGAAGCAGTAAAAGAAGTAGTGTAACAAAATCTGAGAAAAGCAAAGGTTGTTGTGAACACTCCTCTGGTGAGAAAGTTAAGTCATCTGGACAAATCATTGAAGATCAGATTGCTCTGTTCGGAGCTTTCATGAGCAGCTATGATGCATTGGTGAAAGGAAAGCTACAACCTGCCGTGCATGATGTAGAGGATCTTGTTTAGATCAGTCCTGATGACTTGGAATATATGGACTTGCAATGGCAGATGGCCATGATAGCTGTAAGGGCTAAAAAGTATCTGAAAAAGGTTAGAAAGGATAAGCTTCGGTTTGGAAAAATGTTTGGTTTTGACAAAGCAAAACTCTGGTGCTACAACTTTCAACAACTTGGTCACTTCGCTCGAGAGTGTACCAAGGACAAGAAAAAGAAGGTTGAGGGAAGCGGAGTTAAGCTAGTAGAGATGATTGATGAGACTAACAAATCAAAGAAGGCTCCAACTGCACTCATGTCTAAACAGCTCATCAACTATGAATGGGATGATGAGATCGAGGATGCTGAAGATGAACTGGATGAAGCCTTGATGGCTGAAATTGAAGTTTCAAAGAAACCAGCTGAGACTGCCAGTGATTGTGCACTCAAAACCGATGCTAAAGAAAAAGGCAAAGCTGTTGATTCTGATGAAATTTCATCTGAGAGTGAGGTAAAATCTGATAATGAATCTAACATATGTTCCTCATTGTGTGTAGAACGAATGCAGAATTATCATGCAGCAAACACGTTTTTACTTGCTGAAAATGATAAGCTAAAAAGGGTAAACAAAGAATTGAAACAAAATGAAGTAAATTTTACAAGGAAAATTAAAGCACTGTTGAAAGACAATGTAACATTTAAAGAATATTTGGATAAAAATGACGTTTTAATCAAAGATCTTTCAGAAAAACTTGTCAAATCTGAAACTGAGTTAATAAAAGAAATGGTGATTGTTGCAAAGTGGAAGATGCAACAAAATGTCTTTGACGAATGTGTGAGTAAACAGAGAACTGTTTACATCAAAGACGGGTTGGGTTACAACAAAGTTCCACATCCTGATAACATTGTACCATTTCCTGAACCGCATAAATCAAATGAGTTGATGAATGCGGGTAACTCTAACTTTCATGATATGTATATAAGTGCAGATATAAACTCAGGGTGTGAGGATGATGATGGTGAACTTGATGGAGTGAAAAGTTTTTCTGCTTTCAATAAACAATGCACTAGGGAGTTTATAAGGGATTGCAAACAGTACCTAGATGTTGACTGTAATCTAAATAGATTTGTTTCAGTTTCTAGTGTTAATGTTGATGTAAACAATGTTCAGGTTTCTGATTCTGATTCTGATGCTTCTTATGTTTCGGCATATTCTACTAATGTTTGTGATGATTCTGATTGTGTGTCTGAAGTGTCATCAATAACCACTTTCTTTGATAAAGTGGTGCATACAGCTAGAGATTATGTCCCACTTCATAAAGCCTCAAGTCTAGCTGGTGATGTTGTCTTAGATGAGTTTGGAAATCCTTTGATTCAAGAGTATGATTTGTCAAGTGAGAGACCAAAAAAAAATGACGTCATAGCACTAGAAAATCATATTCTTACCATTGAGACAGAGAACAATAAAGTTGTCAAAGTTAAAGTCAGTGTACCAACAACTGTCCAAAGAAAGACTTAGTGTGTCAAAGGCAAATCCATTAATGTCAAAGACCAGTTCATTGATGTCAAAGATAAGCTTATTCAAAGCAAAGGACATTTAAGAAAGAAAGTGTGTGGTCTAAAGAGTGAAGTAGGCGAGTGTTCAAAGTCAAAGTCAAAGCCTAAAAGTTACAATTGCTTTGTGTGTGGTCAAGTTTGACACTTTGCGAGAAAGTGCAAACACAACTCTAGTGAGTCAAAGTTCACAAACAACAAAGAGAGAGTTAAGAGCAAAATTACACAGCATTTCAAGAGAGCGTCTGAGAACGAAAGTGTGTCAGAGTCCGGAGTGAAACAAAGATACAGTCGTGATTACTTGCTTTCTAGGAATTGTCATGATTTTTATTCAAATGCTTGTCGTGCTTATGTGCTACCTAATTTTGTGGACACACGTGTCCTAAAAGGTTCAAAATATGTGAACAAACCTAACCAACCAATCTATTTTGATAAAGAAAAAATGACTAAGAAAGATGAGAAAAATGTTGGTTATGTTTGGAAAGTTAAAAATAAACAGTCTTCACATATGGTTGGAACAAAGAAGAATATAAACTTGAAGGAACAAGTCGTTGTGACTAAGACTGTAAAAAGTCAAAGTCAGCCAGGGTAAAAGATGATCTGGGTACTTGTTTCTCATTAAGTTTGTCTTGAATGTGTAGAGTTTAACCGGGAGGACTATTAATAATGTTTGGCATGTTGATAGAGGTTGCTCAAGGCATATGACTGGACAAAGAGAAATTCTGGAAAACTTTCGAGCTTTTGCCGGTGGTTTTGTTGCGTTTGTCGGTGACAAAAAGGGAGGAAAAATTACTGGTCAAGGAACAGTGTCAAATGACCTTATCACATTAGAGAAAGTCAATTTTGTGTCTCAATTGGAATTCAATTTACTCAGTGTTTCTCAAGTATGTGATAAAGACATACCAATCCATTTTACTGCAAAGGAGTGCTTATTCTTAAAGCCCGGACCAGAAGAAATGATTTTGATGCATGCTCCAAGGAAGTTCAAAACATATGTGGTTGATATGAATGATCATACTACACCGGTTAATGTCTCATGCTTGTTATCAAAATCGACTGGTTCAAAATCTTATTTGTGGCATCGAAGATAGGGTTATGTAAATTTGAAGAACATGAATAACTTGGTGCATAAAGATTTGGTGTGAGGATTGCCAAAGAAAGAGTTCATAATTGAAGAAAGTTGCATGTCATGTGCAAAGGGAAAAAAGCACAAGAAGTCCCATCCAAGAAAAACCATAACAACTTTTACTAGACCTTTCTTTCTCATACATATGGATTTGTTCGGTCCAGTTCGAGTTACAAGCATTGCGAAAAAGTCATATTGTCTTGTTATCACAGATGACTTTTCAAGATTTTCATGGGTGTTTTTCCTTGCAACAAAGGATGAGACACCTGAAACGATCATTGAATTTTTCAAAACAATAGAAAACATCTGTGATAGCAAAGTATCAATCATTCGCAGTGAAAATGGAACAAAATTTAAAAATCAATTGATACATTCGTTTTGTGAAGAAAAAGGAATAACACATCAGTATAGTGCTCCAAGAACACCACAACAGAATGGAGTGGCTGAAAGGAAGCACATAACTTTGATAGAAGCTGCTCAAACAATGCGTGTCGATTCTAAGTTGCCTATTATTTTCTGGGCTGAAGCAGTAAACACGGCATGTTATGTTTTGAACATAGTTCTTATGGTGAAGCAACTTACAAAGACTTCCTATGAACTTTTCTTTAAACGAAAACCGTACATTACGTTCTTCAGAGCATTTGGTTATTCTTGTACATTGTTGAATACACAAGATTCATTGCCAAAATTCGCAGCTGTTGGTGATGAATGCTACTTCTTGGGTTACTCTTCGTATCAGAAAGCTTATAGAGTATACAACAAGAGAACCAAAATTTTTCAAGAATCTTACTATGTGGAGTGGCAAGAATTAAATACTTCTCCAGATCAAAATGGACCTGACTGGTTCTTTGATGCTGAAGTAATCTTCAAGACCTTTGATCAGCAACTTCAAATGGATTCGAATGAATCAAGTACTTCAGGTACTGTAACTGAGTCTTCTACAAGTAGTGATCTATCTGTTTTAAAGTTTTTGGTTGGACCACGGAATGTGATGGTTCAAAATGAGATATGTGAAAATGTTACTACATCAACTCAAACACAAGAAGATCTTGTTGACAATTCTGTCATTAATGTTGATTCTGAAGTACAAAAAGTTCCAAGTACTGATGATGAACCAACAGTTAATGAAGCTCAGTTGGATTTTGTAAATGATAAGACTGAGGATGTAATTCAAACACGTTCTTCAAGTGTTGAAGATTCAAGTACCAGATTTAAATGATTCAAATATGCCAGAGTCTGTGGAAGTGGAACTTATTCCAAATCATCGAATTCATTCTGCTCATCGAGTTGAAAATATTATTGGATCTCTTGAGGATGGAGTTAAGACAAGAAGTCAAGCTGGAAATATTAATGTATGTTTGTACTCCTGATTCTTATCTCAAGAAGAACCAAAGAATGTTACTTTTGCACTACAAGATCCAAATTGGATTGAAGTTATGCAAGAAGAACTACTTCAGTTTAAGAAGTTAAACGTGTGGCATCTTGTCAGTGTAAGAAAACAAACGAATGTATCTACATCAACTGCTAAAGCTGAGTATACTGTTGCCTCAAGCTGTTGTTCACAAGTTATCTGAATTCAACATCAAATGCTAGATTTTGGAGTGAATTTTCTGGAAACTCCGTTTTATTGTGACAACGAGGCAGTGCTCGGAATAGTTAAAAATCCCATTCAACATTCCAAAACAAAGCACATTGCGATCAGGTTACATTTCATTCGTGACTGTTTTGAGAATGGGCTGATTAAAGTGGTCCATGTCGATACCCTAGAGTAAAAAGCCGATATTTTTACAAAAGTTTTTTCAACTGATCGGTTTAACTCTTTGGTTGAGATGTTGGGGATGATTTCATTTTAAAATAAAAAAATATAAAAAGTCATAAATAAAAAAGGGGTTTTTCAAAATAATAAATAGTCCATTTTTGAACTGAAAGACCTTAGAATTTTGTTCCTCAAAAATATTTTCTTTAAGTGTTAAAATTGTGTTGTGTAGGTTTTATATGTGTGATAGCTTAATGCAGGTTGTGTACTATGTGCTGTATAAATAGTAAATAAAATTTCATCACAATTTTAGGGGGAGAATAAAAGAAAAGGAAAAGAAAACGAAAAATTATGCTGAATATACTGAGTTTTAATTGATCTTTGTGAATAAAGTTGAAAAAACTGAACATCTGAAAATTAAAAAAAAGAAATAAGTGAGTCTAATTGACGTATATATAGGAAATGATAGTACAAGTGTATGCTGAGTTTATGCATGAATTGGATATGATGGTGACATCGGTTACAACTTTTGATATGCTGGTAGGCTCTGCATTTGTAAATTAGGCGATATTTGTGTGATTAACTAAATTGCAATCTTAGTGTTATCCTTATCGAATATCGGTACTTTCATTCTTCGAATGCTATGTGAATCCATACATACCATGAGACCAGGATCTTGATGGGTTTTTAGCACAATTCGTTTACTCTCTTGACTATACCCGTCAAATATACGATTTAGAGTTAAACATCTTTATATAGCTCATGGTTCTGGTGAAAATCTCGGATGGAAACCAGAAAGTCAGTCTGTCTCGCCCTTTGAATCATTTGTGATTTCAATTGACATATCCACTACTATATGGATATCCGCATACCCGAATCAAACCTATTTCCAAAAGTCCATCACTACATGTCATATCCCATATGAATCAAACTGATTCAGTGTTCGTTCCATCAGAAACCAAGATATATGAATCAAAAGGATTCACATAAAATCCATTTGGATTATTTTCCTGTGCTAAAAACGATACCCTCATGCTGGTGATTGGATTATGTTTTGGTGAAACTTTGTGTTGTGTATTGGCTTAATCCATCTCGATGTTTGGATACACTTTGTATTGATAAATATTAACTTAAATGTCACACAGTGTCTGCTGAAATATGATGTTTGAGTTTAAGCTGAAAATTATATTGACAATCGAGGTTGAACTATTTAGATCCTGATTTTATATGAAGTGTAGTTAAGACAGTATACATTTATTATCATATGTCAGTTCAGTTCACCAAAAGAAAAATAAAAAAAAATAGAATAAATTGTTGAAATATGTTGAGAAAAAGTCAAAAGGAAAATACTGTTAATAAATGTATAACTATGTGGTTTGATTAAGTGTTTAACTGTTTTTTGTGTTTGAAAAAGAATAATAAGTCATTTTTGATAAAATAAAAAATTAGTGTGCAAGTGTGTATTATTACTTGGTTATGATTGTAAGTGTAAAAAAAATCTTTAAAAAAATTGGAACATGTCTTAATGATGTCAAAATAGACTTAAATAAAAATAATAATAATAAAATTTTATAATAAAAATAAAATAAAGTTGGTTTGAAATTATTTGAAAATTTTCAGAATTCAATAAGTTTGGAGTTTAAATCTCCTGACCGAAAAAGTATCATCCGAAAAAGTTTTCGATCGACAAGTCATGACTAGAGTTTTCGGTCAAAATTTGAAAAGTCTATATATTCAAAATTTTCGATTGTAAAGCTTTCTCCCACTATTGTTTACTCTCGACTGCAATTAAAAAATTTATCGAGTTTTTACAAGTGTTGAAGTTTCGTGCGAAAAAAGTGTTTGATTGTGACATCATCGTGTTCCTCAGTTGATTTCGATCATCAAGGTATGTTCTCGTGATTCGTAGAGGTCGATAGGTTAGATCCAAAGCCTTAGTTTAACGTTGAGTATTTTAATATTTGAATGGACCGAAAACTTAGTTGAATGGACCGAAAAGTCTCATGAATTGTCCAAAAAGTGTTTCAGATGGAAATGAAGAGTCGTCTGATTCATCCGAAATGAGTTTTCGACCGAAAAGTGTTTTCGATCAAAAAGTCCATGTTTGAAAACTTAAAAAAAAATAGAGTTTTCGATCGAAAAACCAGGGTTTGGTTATTGGTAGTGTTAATCAAGGTTTTTGATCGCAATGTTGTAAGTTGATAATATTCAATTTTTGATCAAAAAGAAAAATTCAAATTTTTCGATCGAAAAAGGTAATATGTTGATTAGAGTTTTCGATCGAAAAGTTCCAAAATGATTGTTTTGAATCTGATCATATGTAGTAGTTTTCGATCGAAATGTTGGAAAGTTTGATAGAGTTTTCGATCGAAATGTTGGAAAGTTTGATAGAGTTTTCGATCGAAATGTTCAAGGTTGTGAGAATTTATTTGACTGACATAAGTGGTTTTAAAGGTTTTTCGATCGAAAAAGTAGAACTTAAGGGAGTTTTCGGTCGAAATGTCAAAAGTTAAGGAATTTTTTCAGAAATTTTCTAACTTGTTGTTTTTTTTTACAGATATGAACATGTTAAAGTTTGAGCCAAAACACAACATATATGCCTTTTTGACTACAAATAGGAAGAAGGCACGAGGCTATGAGGAGATTGTTAGGTTTTTAACAAATTCAAGAATCCATACTGCAATCTCTACACAAGTACGTGTGTTTGAAAAACACGTTACGGAGTTTTGAGATAATGTGGAATATAAGCATGTAAATAAAGAAATATGGATTGAAAGTTCAGCCGGAGGAAACAGGATTAAAGTTACTGAACAGGAGATTAGAGAGGTATTAAACTTCAGAGATGCAGCTGATTTTCCTTACAAGATCAATCACATTGCAGTCTCAGTAATTATAATGACCATGGGATATGAAGGAACATTCTTAAGAAGACAGGTCACTAAAACCATGTTTGGGAAACGGTGGAGGTACCTGGTTCATGTTCTAATCCATTTCATGAGTCCCAGAACGTCTGCTTTCGATCAAATTGGTGAAGTTTTTAGCAGGGTGTTGGTTTGTTTGGCGACTCATAGAAGATTTAACTTTTCAAGGATGATTTTTGAAGCAATGATTAGCAACTTTGCGGGACCAAGGCAGAATCACAAGTTTATGATGTATCCAAGATTTGTACAGATGATCATCAACACACTCCTGCCAAATCTGGAAAAGGATGGTGTGGAACTACCGTTATATACAATGCAAGAAGTAATCTTCAGCAGTATGAATAATGTGAGAAAGACAAGCAAGTTTAGTGGCACTATGACACCACTATTTCCAAATATGCTTGAAGAGAATCCTGATCTAGATTTTAATCTTGAAGATGAGATAGATGACTTAATGGTTGAAGACATAAATGATGGAGTTGATAGTGATAATGAAAAAAATGACCAAGGTAATAATGATGATCAGGGAATGATGACGATCAAGGTCATGATGGTGGTCAAAGAAATGTGTTACCAAAAATTCAGCAAGAAGTTCATGTTCAAGTTGAAGAACTAAGGGTTGATACACATATGGGTGAGTATGAAGCACCTGATTTGATTTTTGAAGATAATAGGTTCCTGAGGTGAATGAAGAGCTTACAGAACCATTGTTGAGTCACACAGAATAATTCATAGCTAAAACTGAAGATATCTTAAGTGTAAATACTGAAGTGTTGGAAGTTCCTGATAAAAAGTTAACAGTAACAGCAACAACCCCATCTAATAAGAGGAAGGAGCCTAAAAAGTCAAAGACCGTACCTTCTAGACCTGCTCTGTCTAAAGGTATCGTGTTCATAGATCTAGAATTAAGAAAGAAAAAGAAAACAACAATCACTGCACTTGATAAAGGCAAGGGTAAGACAAAGGAATTACCAAAGAAGCACAAGTCCAAGAAATCAAAGAGTTATGGATTGGTTGACGAAGAATTTTTGAATTATGCTACAAGGGAAACTGCAGATGTAGTTAGTCAACTGAAGACTCAAATCTCTAACCTGCAAAGCAGAAAAGTTGCAAATACAAGAGAGATCAGAGAGTTTAAAACAGAAAGCAACAAACAGATACTTGTAAAGCAACAGCATCAAATTGATCAACTTCAAAGGATTGTTCAAGATTTGATAGCCTAGATTGGTGCTCCAATTGTTACTAATCAAGTAGAGAATGTTGAAGACATACAAAGTCCAGCAGCCACTGAACCAATTCCTTCTACAAGTGGACAAGTTCAAACTCCAGTCTTTGAAGCAAATATGTATGAAGATAACTCTTTATTTGATGTTGATATGCTTCTGAATGACGAAGGTGAAGGATTGGAAAGAACTGATGAAAATCAAGAAGAAACAGAGAAGAAAGAACAAGATGACGAAGAAGTAGTAATCACTGGTGAAAGGAAAGATGATAATGATCCTTCAGATGATGATAACAATAGTGGTGGTGCTGGAGGTGTTGGTGGAAGTGAAAAAACGACTGACGATGTTGAACAAGATACTCAGACCAACACTGAATATAAAAAGTATGAATATGAACAACAGCAAACATACGTTGAAGAAGATGGTTCAGTGATCGGGAAGATGGATAAGCTTGTAGATGAACGAGAACCATTTACCGTTCTAGAAGATGTTGAACCACAAGCTGAAAAGTCAAAGACCTCAAAGATAGATAAAACTTCTTGGTGGACAGTGACTGAAAAGCCATCTATTGTTGAGAAGCTTACACAGACAATCAAGAGTCCAGAACAAGCGTTGACTAGAGAAATATTGGCTTGGATGTATGATGATGATAAGAAGATGTATGTTATTAAGAGAGGTGACAAGAATATCCAATATTTTGATAGAAGCTCAAAGATGAAAACTTTGCCATACTGGGATATTAGAGAGCTGAGTCAATTGAAAATGATCAATCCATCAAACAATACGTTTGCTACTAACTTTGAAGAGTACTTGAAGAAAGAATATGGAAAATAAAAGTTTGAGAACTTCAAACCACAAGTACCTGAATGCAGACAGATGAAAAGAAAGGACAAGAATGGAAAAAGAAGATTCAGGTATATTGTGAAGCCAGCAGATATAGTTTCAACTGTATACATCCCTGTAAGAAAAGAAACATTCATCAAAAGCTTCAAAAAGTGGATTTTTGACAGCAAAACTCATGAAGCTGTGATCGTGCAGGATAAGTCACCAGAATTCAGAGTTTTTGATCCAGTTGACTTATTCAGTCTATCTGACGAAGATATGAAGGATTTGTACAAGAATCCAATCAGGTGTGATATGAGCACGAATATTAAAGCTAAAGCTAAGTTTTATATGAGAGTCGTGGCTCGGTGTTTGTCAAGAAGACACGAAGCTGAATTGATCAAGAAGAGACTTGCTGCTCTAGATGCTAAGAAGCTAAAAGTTAAAGCCAAGACCAAGCCTGCAAAAGACAACACATGAAGAATTGATGTTCTGTGGACTGGGGGAGATTGTTGGAACCTAGTAGTCCATAGAAATCAATTAGCATTAGAATTGTATAACTTTAGAGTTTTCGGTAGAAAACACTTTTTGATCAGAAAATTTCGATCGAAACTCTTTAGTATAAATAGTCTTGTCTTTTGTATTTTCAAGCAACTATTCTCATTTGTATTGTTTGATTCCAATTCTATCAGAGAGAATTTTCAATGTGTTTTGTTGTTATTCTGTGATTTACTTTGGTGTTATAATGAAGATTATCAACATGTTTGTGTGCATCTTGTGTGATTTATTCTATCCTTCTTTGTCACACCCCGCCTAGGCGGAAACGCGACGCGTAACATTCACTGGTTTCCAAAGCATATGATTACCGCAAACACATACACGTAATTGGATACATAATCTAGTTTAAAATATTTACATCACAAAATATCAACTTGAGTTTACAAAAGTTTAAGATTTCGCAAATATGACTCAAGACCATGAGTTATATAAGAGAAATCCTCCCAAACAGCCGTATCCACGTGCATGCATGTAACCTACATTGCCAACCTGATGACCACGTTCAATTTTCTGAAAACATACTTAAAAATGTCAACACGAGGTTGGTGAGTTCACAAGTTATTGTAAAGAGTTATTATAAACCCAGTGTTTAAATCTGATCCTTTTTACCTGATCAAAACTCTTTTAGTTAAACCTGATCACTTTAACCTGATCAGAACACTTTTACTTAAACCTGATCATTTTAACCTGATCAAAACTCTTTTATTTAAACCTGATCACTTTAATCTGATCAGAACTCTTTTACTTAAACCTGATCATTTTAACCCGATCAAAACTCTTTTATTTAAACCTGATCAGAACTCTTTTACTTAAACCTGATCATTTTAACCTGATCAAAACTCTTTTATTTAAACCTGATCACTTTAATCTGATTAGAACTCTTTTACTTAAACCTGATCATTTTAACCTGATCAAAACTCTTTTGCATGTATTACTAATGAATCTGAATACTAATCCGATCTATTGACCCCATTTGTAAACTTGCAAGGAATACAAAATAGTATGTAATGTACGAGACCGTAACCAAACCCCAACATTCTATGCCTCCCCCCCCCCCCCGCCTTTCTGCGAGTAAGACGATAAGCGGTCATTCGGCCATTTGGACCCCCGGTTAGCGCGACTAACCATGACCGGAGGCGTCACCCCCAATAGTACTATTCATATAATCTCGGGCTAAGTCCATAGCTAATGGTTACTAATTTATTTAGAGGACTTTAAGCGCTTTACTTTTCCCTCAATACACACATACGGTCAGATCATTAGTTCATTCATTTACATACAAAAGTCTTTTACAAGTATGTTTCCACCCCAAATCATTTCAAAAACTTTAGAAAAAGGGGAATTAGTGAAACTCACCTTGAGTTTGTGTATGCTTGCAATGATAATTGTTCTAGTCAAACTTGACTATTCGTACCCTAATTACAAAAAGGGTAACTCGTGTTATGACCGAATGTCTCATATTCAAATTGTTCACCGACTTAGCAAATCTGATTGCTTTTGTTTAAATATCTTTTTAGTTTTTCAACACTTGTTTCGTTATAAAATAGTTCTAAGTTACTGCCCCATGGGACTGATGAACAGGTATCGAAACTTTCTTAGTTTTGATTGAACAGAACAGATGTCGAAACTTCCTAGTTTCGATTGAATAGGACAGTTGTCGAAACTACCTAGTTTCGACTGAGTAAATTGGGTATCAAAACTACCTAGTTTCGATTGGGTAAGAAAGGTATCGAAACTACCTAGTTTCGATTGAGCAATAGGTATCGAAACTACCTAGTTTCGATTGGACAATAGGTATCGAAACAACCTAGTTTCGATTGAACAATAGGTATCGAAACTCCTAGTTTCGATTACTGAAATTTTAATTGACAGAATCAGTCCTGCATATTTTTATGTTTTAAACTTGAATTCGACACACTTTTCTGGTTATTTTACTTACGTTCGAATAAACTGTATTTTTAGCTACAGTTTTAAAGAAAATAATATGAATGGTATCGAGTTTTTACCTCTGGACAGAGATGACGATTTCTAGAGAAGATGATCTTGAATTCTCTTGGTTAGAAATCCTTAGAAGCTCCTTATAATACCGATATATGGTGGATTTCGCCTTAAAACTTGACTTCGACTTGAAGAAAAGGGGAAGATTGCCGAAAGAAATGAGAAATATGAAAGGGGTTCGTGAGAATGGTGATTGAGGTAGTATGGTTTTTATCTGCATTCTCGCAGGCAATGTATGGGTTTTAGTATAGATATTTAGGATGTGAGTGAAGTAGGAAGTGGGAATGGGTTTCTCTGATTTTTGGTCGAGAAAGTCAAATGGGGTTTGGTTTGGGTTAATTACTTTACTAATCATATTTAGGTGTTACATGATTAGTTGATTAGGTCCTTAAATATTAATTAGAATTTTTAAACAGTAAATTAATTCGGTATATTCTTTGTTTTAGTCTAAAAATAAATTATTGTCCAACGTAAAAATTTGTGTAATATATATATATATATTTCTGGTTATTTAATTTCACCACAAACGTTCGTATTAGTCGGTTTATATGGTACGCGAACCGGCAACTCCTAGAATTACCAAATATGAAATGAGACCATGTACGGTTTTTGTTAGACCTTAATGTCCTTGTTTGTGAAATTAAGTAAATCACAAAAACAATTATAATGTAAACTTGTTTATAACATGTACGGATATTGACCTGAAATGCTGGGTGTCACATTCTCCCCATGTTACAGAGAATTTCGTCCCGAAATTCAGTTCTTGTCATTCTGACTTGGAGTGTCTGTAAACAAGGACGGGTACTTGGATTTCATTTTATCTTCCCGCTCCCACGTATACTCGGTGCCGCGCTTTGAATTCCAACGTACCTTGATTAGCTTAACACGGCTGCGCCTTGTTCTCTGAAACTTCCAATCTGTGACTTCCATAGGTTCCTCAATGAAATGCAACCTGTCGTCTATGTGAATCTCATCAGGCGGTATAATTAACGTCTCGTCTGATAAACACTTCTTGAGATTTGATACATGAAACGTATCATGTACATTGCTTAGTTCCTGTGGCAACTTGAGCTTGTAAGCTACAGGGCCCACCCTAGCCAGTATTTTAAACGGTCCAACGTACCTAGGGTTAAGCTTGCCACGGTTGCCAAATCTTGCAACTCCTTTCCAAGGTGAGACCTTTAACATAACTTTGTCTCCCACTTGGAATTCTAAAGGTCTTCGTCTGTTATCCGCGTAACTCTTTTGTCTGTCACGGGCGGCCTTCAGACGATCCTTGATTTTGAAAATCTTGTCCGTGATCTCTTGAATAACCTCGGGACCGGTTAAATGCTTGTCACCAACTTCTGCCCAACATAGCGGTGAACGACATTTTCGACCATACAAAGCCTCAAACGGAGCGGCTTTGATACTGGTGTGGTAACTATTATTGTATGAAAACTCAGCTAGCGGCAAATGAGTATCCCAATTTCCACCGAAGTCAATTGCACACGCACGGAGCATATCCTCTAAGGTTTGAATGGTCCTTTCACTTTGACCATCTGTTTGTGGGTGATATGTCGTGCTCATGTCAAGACGTGTGCCCATGGCTTCTTGTAATGATTTCCAGATTCTAGACACGAATCTGTTGTCTCTATCAGAGATAATAGAAATTGGCACTCCATGCCTAGCCACAATTTCCTTGATATAAAGCCTTGCAAGTTTCTCGGTTTTATCCGTCTCTTTGATGGGTAGAAAATGAGCTGATTTCGTCAAACGATCGATGATTACCCATATAGTGTCATACCCGCTCGACGTCTTGGGTAACTTTGTAATGAAATCCATTGAAATTTGTTCCCATTTCCATTGAGGTATCTCGGGTTGTTGTAACAATCCCGACGGTTTTTGATGTTCTGCCTTTACCTTTGAACATGTCAGGCATTTACCGACATAAATAGCAATTTCTCTTTTCATGTTCGGCCACCAGTAGAGTTCTTTCAGATCCTTATACATTTTATCCGAACCTGGGTGAATGGAGTACCTGGACTTGTGGGCTTCGTCCATAACCAACTCCCGTAAGTTAACAAAACATGGCACCCAAATTCTATTCATGAAGTATAAAGTGTCATCTGACTTTGGCTCCAACTACTTTATCATTCCTCGTAAAGCTTCATTCTGAATGTTTTCTTCTTTGATTGCCTCTTGTTGTGCCATCCGGATTTGAGTCATGAGACTCGTATGAATTGTCAATTCTAGGGCACGAACACAGAGTGTTTTAACCCGTTCTTTACGACTCAAGGCATCTGCTACGACGTTTGCCTTACCAGGGTGATACTTGATATCACAGTCGTAATCATTCAGTAGCTCTACCCAACGACGTTGCCTCATGTTGAGTTCTTTCTGATTAAAGATGTGCTGGAGACTCTTGTGATCTGTAAAGATAGTACATTTTGTACCATATAAGTAATGTCTCCAAATCTTGAATGCAAACACGACAGCACCCAATTCCAGATCGTGAGTCGTATAATTTTTCTCATGGACTTTCAGCTGTCTGGATGCATACGCTATGACTTTTTCTCTCTGCATCAACACACATCCCAGACCTTGGTGTGATGCGTCGCAGTACACGATGAAATTGTCAGATCCTTCAGGAAGGGATAGGATTGGTGCACTGCAAAGCTTCTGCTTCAACAATTGAAACACTGATTCTTGTTTATCGGTTCAATCAAACTTTTTGTCCTTCTGAGTTAACATGGTCAAAGGCAAGGCTATCTTTGAAAAATTCTCGATAAATCGCCTGTAATATCCTGCCAAACCCAGAAATTGACGCACCTCAGTCGGAGTTCTTGGTGCTTCCCAGTTTTTGATAGCTTCAATCTTGGTTGGGTCTACGTGAATACCCTTCTTATTGATGACGTGTCCGAGAAAGTGAACCTCTCGGATCCAAAACTCACACTTAGAGAATTTGGCATAAAGCCTCTCATTCCTAAGTAGTTCTAAGATTAATTTCAAATGATGTTCATGTTCCTCCTTGGTTCGTGAATATATTAATATGTCATCGATAAATACAATCACGAATTTATCCAAGTATGGCTTGCACACGCGGTTCATGAGATCCATAAAAACAGCTGGTGCGTTCGTCAAACCAAACGGCATAACTAGGAATTCGTAGTGGCCATAACGAGTCCTAAATGCCGTCTTTGGTACATCTTCTTCTTGGATTCTTATTTGATGATACCCCGAACGTAGATCGATCTTAGAGTAGAAACTGGAACCTTGAAGTTGATCAAACAAATCGTCTATTCGAGGAAGAGGATATCAGTTTTTGATTGTCAGCTTGTTCAATTCTCGGAAATCAATACACATTCTAAAGGTTCCATCCTTTTTCTTTACAAACAGGACCGGAGCTCCCCATGGTGAGAAACTCGGTCTTATGAAACCTTTGACATGTAATTCTTGTAGTTGGCTCGACAGTTCCTGCATCTCGGAAGGGGCTAGACGATACGGCGATCGTGCAACTGGTGCGGCTCCTGGTACTAGGTCGATCCGGAACTCGACTTGTCTTGATGGTGGTAATCCTGGTAAGTCCTCGGGAAATACCTCTGAGTAATCTCTGACGATTGGTATGTCCTCAAGTCGACGTTCTTCGGGTTTCTTCTCGACGATGTGAGCCAGGAATGCGCAATAACCCTTGCGTAGATACTTATGAGCTTTCATGCAGTTTATCGTCTTTAATATCGTTCTACACCTTTCGCCTTGAATTGAAAGAATTTTTCCGCTTGGTAGTGGGATACGTACAATCTTCTCAAAGCATACGATCTCAGCACGGTTCTTTGATAACCAATCCATGCCAATAACAATATCAAAACTCCCTAGTTCGACGGGTAGAAGGTCTATACTGAATGTATGGTTTTCTAAACATAAAGTACAACCCTTAATGACCACTTCGGTTTCTATTAATTTCCCATTTGCTAATTCAATTGTATAACTTTGATCTAGTTTACTGGCCTTAATACCGAGTAAGGATTTAAAATCATTCGACACAAAACTCATATCCGCACCCGAATCAAAAAGTACAGAGGCATAATGATTATTTATCGGGAACGTACCGGTGACTATGTTCGGGTCCTGGCGTGCGTCCCTTGCACCCATCACAAATGCCCTCCCTGGTGCCTGAGCGTTATTCTGATTCTTCCACTTGGGACAATCCCTCTTGAAATGCTTTAGGTCACCACATATGAAACATCCTGGTATAAATTTTCCCATTCGATTGTTAGTTCGACAAGCTTGTGTGGTGTGACCAAACTTGTCACACTTTCCACACTTGATGCACACACCGACATGATGATTTCCACACTTCTTACATCTCGGTAGGCCCCTATCATACTCCTTTCTTTTCACTGTGTTGACTGCAAAAGCTTTCATAGTTCCTTGTTTCTTAAACTTGTTACTTGAATTTCCCATCCACTTTCTTTTCTCCCCAAATTTACCTTCCTCATTCTCCTTCCTCACAAACAATCCATTACGTACTACATCATCCTTTAGTTTGAATGCTAAAGTTATAGCACTCTTGGCATCTATTGGATTAGATGATGTTACCATGCTACGAATTTGAGGTGCAAGGCCCCACAGATACCTCTCAACGCGTTTATGTTCTGGTGTGACCATATGCGGTACTAGGATCGCCAATTCATTGAAACGGTCGGTGTACCCCTCCACATCATCTCCTATCATCTGTAGGTTCCACATCTCAGTTTCAATCTTTTGCAATTCGTTTTGTGGACAGTATTCCTCAATCATCATGTTTTTTAAGTCTTCCCAAGGCAATTGATACGCTGTCTCTCTCCCCAAAGTCTTCATTTGAGTATTCCACCAAGTTAAAGCTTTATCAGTGAGCATGGATGTAGAATACTTCACCATGCAGTCAACGGTGCATTCACTAATATCAATCACTGACTCCATCTTTTCTATCCATCTCATTAGACCTACTGCACCCTCGGTGCCATTGAAACTGCGGGGATTGCAGGATAGGAAGGCCTTGTAGGTGCACTTCCTATTTGGAGCATCTGTAGAATCACAAGTCATAACGTTATTAATTCGGATCATGACTATGTGTCACGGCTTATTTATTCTATTACCTCCGGAACCTCCGGCTGTACCGCTACCTCCTGCACCTCCTCCGCCGGTACCGCTACCATTTCCTCCACCACTATTTCGTTTGCTTCATACTGCTCCATGGCGGCAGCTACTCGCTATGCTATGAGTTGTTCCATGTTTGGGGAAATCGTCTCGTTGTTGTCACCAGTAGTGTCACGTGGTGTCCTTCGCTTAGGTGCCATGACATTCTTTCTAACATAATATTCAAAAAGAAACAACATTATATAATAATAATGATAGATCATGACATAAGGATACAACAACATCAAATGTAAACAACCATCATCACAACATAAACCATCACATACATAGTTAAAACATACATAGTACATTATTCCAAAAGACAAGGATACAAAAGGGATGGGTTCACATGACCACATCAGTACCAAAGTTTTAAACTACATAATGTGCTATGGGCACAACCCGCCCATAATAGGTTTAAAAGAAGAAGTGGGAGTACAACCCAATCATCATGGCAAGTCCCGCCATGACAAAGCTAGCCCTAGCCATAAATTCTGCAGCCAAAGTCCTTTCTTCCAGCGCCTCCACCATGTCTCGGACTGTGAGAGTGAACTGCCAGTCCATATCAGCTCTCAACTCTAGGTAGTCAGTGGCACCTTGTATGTCTCGGGTGTTGTCCTCCAGAGTCTGTACTCGAGATCTGAGCCCTTGACGTAGTCGCGTGGCTGCATCCCCATGTGCTCAGATATCATCTAGGAGGTCATCAAGACGTTCCTCGTGCGTATGAACGCGTGCTACCAATGTAGGCACTATGAGCTCCATGGCTTCCTAGTGTGGGGTAGGGGTGTTGAGGATTTGGAGGACTCTCCGAGCTCAAAGGTAGAGGGAATGCTCTCCAACTCCCTCCATCGTGCCAGGGTACGGGGCATCCAACGGATAGTCCCCACCGTAGGGCGGTAACAGGGTCGTTGCCTAGGTGGTTCCTCATTAGTCTCCAAGTTTTCCGGGTCTCGGGCTGCCAGGGTTCTCTTGCGTGGAAATCGAACCTTCTCCCTAGAACTCTTTTCCATCACTGGTCCTCCACTTTTCTTTCGGTAGACGATAGGCGGTTCTCCCAGGGCAACATTGGGTGGTGTGGAGCTGCGAACTTGTACTCGATTTTTGGGGCGTGTGGCGGAAAGTTCCTCGTTGGATTAAGAGTCAGAGACGGGGTCAGAGTGTGAATGTGACGACATGCTTGTGACTACAATATCCACATGACATGATGATTGGTTATGCAATGCTTATGCAATGAAAACGTTTTAGTGAGTCATTTAAATTATAGACTAGGTTCCATTTTAGACACCTAGTTCGCTATAATCAATGGCTCTGATACCAAGTTCTGTCACACCCCGCCTAGGCGGAAACGCGAGGCGTAACATTCACTGGTTTCCAAAGCATATGATTACCACAAACACATACACGTAATTGGATACATAATCGAGTTTAAAATATTTACATCACAAAATATCAACTTGAGTTTACAAAAGTTTAAGATTTCGCAAATATGACTCAAGACCATGAGTTATATAGGAGAAATCCTCCCAAACAGCCGTATCCACGTGCATGCATGTAACCTACATTGCCAACCTGATGACCACGTTCAATTTCCTGAAAACATACTTAAAAATGTCAACACGAGGTTGGTGAGTTCACAAGTTATTGTAAAGAGTTATTATAAACCCAATGTTTAAATCTGATCCTTTTTACCTGATCAAAACTCTTTTAGTTAAACCTGATCACTTTAACCTGATCAGAACTCTTTTACTTAAACCTGATCATTTTAACCTGATCAAAACTCTTTTATTTAAACCTGATCACTTTAATCTGATCAGAACTCTTTTACTTAAACCTGATCATTTTAACCTGATCAAAACTCTTTTATTTAAACCTGATCACTTTAATCTGATCAGAACTCTTTTACTTAAACCTGATCATTTTAACCTGATAAAAACTCTTTTATTTAAACCTGATCACTTTAATCTGATCAGAACTCTTTTACTTAAACCTGATCATTTTAACCTGATCAAAACTCTTTTGCATGTATTACTAATGAATCTGAATACTAATCCGATCTATTGACCCCATTTGTAAACTTGCAAGGAATACAAAATAGTATGTAATGTACGAGACCGTAACCAAACCCCAACATTCTATGCCTCCCCCCCCCCTTTCTGCGAGTAAGACGATATGCGGTCATTCGGCCATTTGGACCCCCGGTTAGCGCGACTAACCATGACCGGAGGCGTCACCCCAAATAGTACTATTCATATAATCTCGGGCTAAGTCCATAGCTAATTGTTACTAATTTATTCAGAGGACTTTAAGTGCTTTACTTTTCCCTCAATACACATATACGGTCAGATCATTAGTTCATTCATTTATATACAAAAGTCTTTTACAAGTATGTTTCCACCCCAAATCATTTCAAAAACTTTAGAAAAGGGGGAATTAGTGAAACTCACCTTGAGTTTGTGTATGCTTGCAATGATAATTGTTCTAGTCAAACTTGACTATTCGTACCCTAATTACAAAAAGGGTAACTCGTGTTATGACCGAATGTCTCATATTCAAATTGTTCACCGACTTAGCAAATCTGATTGCTTTTGTTTAAATATCTTTTTAGTTTTTCAACACTTGTTTCGTTATAAAATAGTTCTAAGTTACTGCCCCATGGGACTGATGAACAGGTATCGAAACTTTCTTAGTTTTGATTGAACAGAACAGATGTCGAAACTTCCTAGTTTCGATTGAATAGGACAGTTGTCGAAACTACCTAGTTTCGACTGAGTAAATTGGGTATCGAAACTACCTAGTTTCGATTGGGTAAGAAAGGTATCGAAACTACCTAGTTTCGATTGAGCAATAGGTATCGAAACTACCTAGTTTCGATTGGACAATAGGTATCGAAACTACCTAGTTTCGATTGAACAATAGGTATCGAAACTCCTACTTTCGATTACTGAAATTTTAATTGACAGAATCAGTCCTGCATATTTTTATGTTTTAAACTTGAATTCGACACACTTTTCTGGTTATTTTACTTACGTTCGAATAAACTGTATGTTTAGCTACAGTTTTAAAGAAAATGATATGGATGGTATCGAGTTTTTACCTCTGGACAGAGATGACGATTTCTAGAGAAGATGATCTTGAATTCTCTTGGTTAGAAATCCTTAGAAGCTCCTTATAATACCGATATATGGTGGATTTCGCCTTAAAACTTGACTTCGACTTGAAGAAAAGGGGAAGATTGTCGAAAGAAATGAGAAATATGAAAGGGGTTCGTGAGAATGGTGATTGAGGTGGTATGGTTTTTATCTGCATTCTCGCAGGCAATGTATGGGTTTTAGTATAGATATTTAGGATGTGAGTGAAGTAGGAAGTGGGAATGGGTTTCTCTGATTTTTGGCCGAGAAAGTCAAATGGGGTTTGGTTTGGGTTAATTACTTTACTAATCATATTTAGGTGTTACATGATTAGTTGATTAGGTGCTTAAATATTAATTAGGATTTTTAAACAGTAAATTAATTCGGTATATTATTTGTTTTAGTCTAAAAATAAATTATTGTCCAAAGTAAAAATTTGTGTAATATATATATATATATATATATATATATATATATATATATATTTCTGGTTATTTAATTTCACCACAAACGTTCGTATTAGTCGGTTTATATGGTACGCGAACCGGCAACTCCTAGAATTACCAAATATGAAATGAGACCATGTACGGTTTTTGTTAGACCTTGATGTCCTTGTTTGTGAAATTAAGTAAATCACAAAAACAATTATAATGTAAACTTGTTTATAACATGTACGGATATTGACCATAATGCTGGGTGTCACATTCTTGTTCATATTTGATTCGATCATTTCGATGTGACTTTGATTTCTCGATTGATTCCGCCAATTCAGAGAGTGATTGAAGACTTTATTCTTGAATATCAGCAGATCAGAGGGAACCACAGATACATCAGTGGGTTGGCACCACAAATTCAAAGTGCAGTGACTTTGGCTAGGTCAGCCACAATTCAACCTGTCGTGGCGGCGGAACTCCGGGTAGATCGTCGGGGAAACCTTCGAGGAAATCTCGGATGACCGAGATGTCTTCGATTTTCTTATCTTCGGTGTGATTTTTGGTGACGAGTGCTAGGATCGCGGTATGACCCTTACGAATGCACTTGTGAGCTTTCATACATGAAATGATGCTCAAGGTCGCACCACTCTTTTCTCCTTAAATAGACAAAGTCTCTCCACTCGGGAGTGGAATACGAACGATATTCTCGTGGCATACAATCTCAGCTTGGTTCTTGGATAACCAGTCCATTCCAATGACTATGTCGAATCTACCAAGTGTTACCAACAAAAGGTCGACGTTGAATTTATGACTTGTCCTTTCCAAGACACAATCTTGTATTATGTGCTCAGTTTCTATTAGTTTACCATCGGTTAAATCTATCGTGTACTTTGTGTCTAGTGCAATCAGTGTGGTATCAAGTAATTGGATAAACTCAGAAGATACAAAAATTTTATCGGCACCGGTGTCAAATAATACAGAAGCATAACAAATGTTTAGAAGAAACGTACCGGTTACAGTGTTCGGGTCTTGCCTTGATTCTTCTTAAAGTGATTAGGATTACCTCACTAGAAGCAACTACGTGGAGCTTCATTGTTATTGGCTCGGAGATCCATTTTGCAATCTTTTGTGGCATGCCCGAGTTTTTTGCATCGCTAACTCCTGAAACCTTAACATGTCCCATTGTGATGGTAGCCACACCGGTTACACTTAGGTTTTTTCCCGACATAAGTACCCTTTCCCTTCTAATCAGGTTGAGTTGCTGTAAAAGCCCAAACTGGTTCTTGTCTTTTCAATGGAGGTGGTGGCGGTGGGGTGTAAGTCTTAGCACGTGTAGGATCCCACTTGCTTTTATAGTCAACGCCCCTCACCACTATCCCATTTCTTGGGTAACGTACCACGTGTGACGGCTTGGTTAGTAAGTTAATGAGCGAATCTCACCTCATGTTGAATTGTGGCTGACCCAGTCGAAGTCAATGTACTTTGAATTTGTGGTGCCAATCCACTAATGTACCTTTCTATCTTCTTGTATTACTGGCTGACCATGTGAGGACATAATCCGGCTAACTCGTGAAACCTGGTAATGTAACCCTCGATGTTGGAATCTTCCATCTTAAGATTCCAAAACTCATCTTCTAGTTTTGCAATTCACTACGTGGGCAGTACTCATCTGTAACATCCCGAAACTTACTAACTAAATGAATCGGGTTATTATTTGAACCGATATTCTTTCAAATAGCATGGGTTATGCGGTTTTCACGTAAAGCTCAAATTATCAACGTTTGAGGACCCGATTAGTCGTTATTTTTAAAAGTTTAGAAAAAGAAAGCATTAGACGTATCCAGAGGGACCCGAAACGTAATATCGTGAGGTTTATAAACTTTCTTATGTTAAACCCTAAGCCATATTCGGCTTAGGGGCGGGCGAAGGCAAGTAGGGACACAAGCGAAGAGGAGGCAGGACTAGGGTGGTTTCGCGGGGGTCGAGCGACGGTAGCAAGCGGAGAGAAAGGTCCATACTCGTAAGGTAACCCCCTAACCCCATTTTATTGCTTTATAGTTTGGTTTTATTTGAAAACCCAACTATGGTGGCGGTTGTGGGTCTCAGCGGCAGCCTGGTGGCGTACGGCGACCTGTGATGGTGGGTGAATGATGACCGTGTCACACCCCGGCCGGTGACGGTTTATACGCCGAGATTGACGCGGTTATTCATAAGCACATGATCATATATTAGTAAGTGATAATATTTATTCAACATAATTAAAGCATCCGTTACAAATAGAATTGGAAAACAAATAGTTCAAACATAACATAATTAAATTAATTTGAAACAAGGTCCATGTCCTATGTGATCAAGTAGTGTTCTCAAACCGGTGCACCTGAAACATACGAGTAAATGTCAACTACAAGTAATTGGTGAGTAACATAGGTTTTGACACCAAACAAAAGTTAAGTATAGGTTTACAATTTAATATCTTCAAAGCATGTATAAAGCATATATATGAAAACACACAAGGTTCCAAGCGTACAAGCAAGCCTTGTAATGGAAAACTAGTTACACAATCTCACTGATTGCCATTTTAAAAAAGTAGTAATATGGTACACACAAAACCCGCCAAGGTTTGTGTTAACCGGTATGTATCGGCTTCCCATATAAATGATCATAAAAGGTACAACCTTAGGCTTGGGTAGCAAGTTAATGATTGTACTGACATGAACACATGTAATGATCACCAAGTAGTTTAAGACATAAAGCATAAAGACCATAGTATAAGAACAAAGGTACTGAATTGTATAAGTAATGTATTTGTAAACATGTTCCACCCCAAAAGTAAACTCACCTGTAATGAAGCTAGTAATGATATGAATTGTTAGAGATGGATAGGTCTCGTGAGGGTTCCTCACAATCAACCTACACGGATAAATTTGTATTCTAGACTCAACACACGTCTAATGGAAATGAAAGTAAAGAATTCTAAGTTTATCTGAGTTTCTAGGGATTCGGAATAGTAGTTTATTAAGTTAATTAGAATTAAATTTGAATTTCTAAGTAATTATATAGTGTTTATAGTATTAATAATGCGTTCAAATTTATTTAGATAATTATTCTAAAAATAACTAATAAATAAATTATAGATCAGAAAATGGTTTTAAATAATGGTTTTATTTAAATAAATAATTATTTAAATTATTTACATATTCTCCTTTACAAAAAAAAGATATTAATAAAAACAAGCCTTAAATAACACTAATGAATTTGTATAATTATTTATTTAAAATAATGTAAATAATTATTCATGCCAAATAAGTATTTATGTGATTTTAAAAGTTGGGTAACAATATTTAAATAATTGATTATAATTTGCTTTATAAAGATAGAAATCTTTTTTTATAAGTCCACAACACAACTATCTTTAATTAAGCCATCATTTCTAAATTGTGTATTTAGAAATGTAATAATTATGTTTTTAACGGATTAAAACATCCTTCTACATTTTTCTGCTTTAAAAAAAAGTCACTGAATATGTTTATTAGGTTTATAGAAATTATTTCCGGATTTAAACATTAATAGTAGTGAAGGGACTTAACCAATTTAGAAATTATTTCCGGATAAAAAGGCTCAAAACATTAAAATAAGGGTGGGAAACGTGTCGAACCCGTGACATTTGACAAAGTAGTGAAGGGAATTAACCAATGGCACTGGGCATAAAGTTTTGTAAGTAACAGAAGCGATACATTTTTAACGTGAAGGTTCTGAGGTTACTTCTTCCCCATCTATCTTATGCGCAAAACCCTAATCCCCCGAATTGGACCCAATCGGCTACAGATTTGCAATCCAACCCATAGGGCTTTCTTTAAGGGGATTAACACGAGTAAAAAGAGGGATTATTTACCTTGAATGGTGTAGTAATGGATGAGAACGACAGAGGCCGCAGGTTCGTAGTTCTTTGGCTGGGACTCCAGAGGTGTTTGTGATGGAATTAAGTGTTCAGAGAGAATCAGGGAGATGTCGAGACGGTATGAAACTCGTTTACAGCATCCAATTTCATAGATAATGCACGAATTGATGGTGGGTTTGATTTGGGACGGTTACGGGATGGTTTAGAGTCTAATTTCTAGAATACGACTTAAATGCTCCATCAAAAGCATTCGGTTAGGATCGTGTAACGTTCCTGAACGATTAACAAGCATTAACAACTCGCAATTTGATGGAATTAGTATCGATTGGTGCATGTTGACTCTCGAAAATCAACTAACGGGGGTTTCAATTTCTCATGATAAGGGGGTTCATTTTCGAAAGGTGGGGTTCAAAATTTGGAGGTCCAAGACATTTGGATGGGTTCAACTCATTTAATGGTTTTAAATCTCTATTCATTATATTTGTTTATATAAAAGAACTAGCTTAGACCCCGTGTAATACATACGGTTGAAAATATCAATACATAAATTTATCAAAATTTATTTATTTATTTTACAGTTGTAAAAATATATTACTATATACTAAAGATATAAAAAAAATTCAAAATATATAAAAAATAATATATAATTGGGTTTCGGAGTCAATTACTATTTAATCTAATTTGACTTTCATTTACTATTTGATTGAAAATAAAAATTAAATAATTAGATTTCAAGGTTTTTATAATAAATGATAATTTAAAATAAATGTGTTTTATTAGTATAATTAGTAATTTATTAAAAGATATGGTTCATTTAATAAAATAGAGAGGCGGGAAAATAATAATAAGATTGAATATGGTAGTGACACGTGGCTTACAAAACCTTTATTTATTATATAACTAGGTTAGAATCTCGTGTATCACACGAGATTGTATATTAAAAAAAGATAAAACTTATAAATTTATAAATACGTCCTAACTTGTCAGAATACTATGATAGTCTCGAGATATATCAAGTGGAAATGTGTGTGTATATAACAAATTAGTATTTTTCTTTAATTAGTTATATTTTGAATTCTTATTTAATATAATTATTATTTTTCTTTAATAATATATTTATAATATCATTGTTATTTAATAAGATAGTGGTGCATTTATTAGGAGAGAGAGGCGAGAAAAATCAATATGAGGACGCATGAGGGAGTGACATGTGGCACCCCAAAACTTTTATTTATTAGTATGTATAGATAGTTTAGATCTCGTGTCTACACACGAGGTGAAATATATCAATACATAAAAAAATTTAAATCATTATGTATATATTTTACATATGTAAAAAAATATTACATATAGTAATGATAGAAAACAAATTCAAAATATGTAAAAATTAATATATAATTGGGTTTCAAAAATAAGTTAATTACTATTTTTTAATATAATTTGACTTTTATTTACTAAAATTTTAAAGTTTCTTATGATAAGAGATAATTTAAAATAAATGTGTTTTAATAATATAATTAGTATTTTTTTCTTTAAATATATATTATTATTATTAAAAGATAAAAGTGCATTAAATAGAAGAAAGAGGCGAGAAAAAATGATGAAAATGAATATGAAGGCGACACGTGGCATGCAAAAACCTTTATTTATTATATAGTATACATATAGATATAGATTAACATTTATCAGCTAAATAAAAAAGTTAATACTCAGCTAAAAAAATATTTTAAGAATTAACTTAAACATAATTTATAATTGTCACGTAAAATTTTATTCAAATTATGTAATACACGGGTTTTTAAAAACATAAATTTTTTATTTACTAAGTATATAATATTATATTTATTCAGCCCGTGTAATACACGGGATTCTAACCTAGTATATAATAGAGTTTCAAAAGTACATAAAATACTATTAAATGTAATTTAACTTTTATTTACTATTTGATTGTAAACATAAGCTAGGTAATTACATTTCAAACTTTCTTATAATATGAGATAATTAAAAATAAATGTGTTTTTATATGGAAGTGTATTTATTATTAAAGAGAGACATGAAAATTTTTATAAGGATGAATATGGATACGACATGTGGCATTTAGAAACCTTTATTTATTATATAACTAGCTTAGACCCCGTGTAATACACACGGATGAAAAACATCAATACATAAATTTCTCAAATTTTATTTATGTATTTTACATATGTAAAAATGTATTACTGTATACTAAGGATATAAAACAAAATTCAAAATATGTAAAAAAATACTATATAATTGGGTTTCGAAAATACGTATTTAATGTATTTTGACTTTCATTTACTATTTGATTGGAAATAAAAATTACATAATTAGATTTCAAAATTTTTTTTATAATAAAGGATAATTTCAAATAAATGTATTTTATTAGTATAATGAGTAATTTATTAAAAGATATGAGTGCATTTAATAAGAGAGAAAGACGGGAAAATATTGATGAGATTGAATATGGTGACGACACGTGGCATAAAAAACCTTTATTTATTATATAGTATAGATACTAGGCTAAAATCTCGTGTATTACACGGGTTAAATAAATAAAATGTTTTATATTTAGTAATAAAAATTTTATATTTTTAAAAACCCATGTAATACAAGGGTTGAATAAACCAGTATATTAAATCGGTTGAATAAAAAATAATATAATTTGTTAACAAACACATTTGTCAAAATATGTTTTTAAAAAATGTTATTTGTCGTGACAGTTATAAGGCCTATTAAGTTTATTTTAAAATATATTTTTTTCAACTGGGTGTTAATTTTTTAATTTAATTGATAAATATTAGTTTATATTAATTTCATTTGATTAATGATATAATAACTATTTATAATTAAATAATAAGTATTCGTAATTAGATTTATTAATATAAAGATTATTATTTAATATGAGAGAGAAATATAAAATCTAATATTTAATAGGAGGCAGAGGCGGAAAAATAAAGATGAGAAGTAACCAGAGAGTGACACGTGTCATGAAAAGATTTTCATTTATTAGAGTAGTAAGATTATATGTTATATAACTTTTATAAAGATTATACTTAAAAAGGAGTAACTTTAAAAAAAAAAGTACAAAATGGTTTACTTGATACAATAAAGTGTATATATAATCACATATTTATAAATAAATACATGTATACATATGTAAAGGTATTGCAAGGTATGCTTTAAACTCAAAGATTACATATTATATCTTTTTTGTTTATAAAACTAAAGGTTGTAGAATTCATTTATTTAGTAATCCAATATATATATATATATATATATATATATATAGAAGGATCAAATGTAAACTTGTAAACCAAAAAACCAATTCCTGACCACATGTTTATTTTCATCTTATTTTAATCCATTCCCCAAAAGTCAAACCCTCAATTAATTATAATAAACATGTGGCCATGATTTAATTTTTTGGTTTACACATTTAAATGTGGTTTACATTTGATCTTTTTCATATATATATATATATATATATATATATATATATATATATATATATATATATATATGGGAAGTATTAAATACAAAGTGGGCATAGCGTACGAAGCATTGTGGATACGTCGCGTGCTGATTTTTAAGTTTTGTTAAAAGGATAGGATCGTCCTTTTACAATTCGTTATAATAATTATTTATGTTGAGTATTGCATGATTATGTTTTGTTACTTTTACACGATATGTGTTAGGACATGTTTTGTAACTGTTGATAAAATTCTGTGTAAGTTCATAGAGAGACGAACTTAACAAGTTCGCCTAAGCATCTTTAGGAGCGAACTTAATAAGTTCGCCTAGCCTATTAGAGGTGAACTTATTAAGTTCGCCTAAGCATCTTTGAAGCGAACTTGTTAAGTTCGCCTATAGCAGGTTTTCTGTCTATATATAGATGTTTATAGATTCTGTTCAGGAGTGTAGCAGCAGAGGGACTTTGAACGAGTTTAATTCTGAGAATCTGTAAACTCTGTGTTTGTTGATATAAAAGAGGAAGTTTATTTACATGATTGTTTCTATTGTCTATTGATATACAAAACGTTAATACGGTAGGATTCCGCACTCCGCTTTAACGATACGTCCTGTCTCGAGATCGATCTAAGATGAGTCATGTGGACCTACAAGTGTATCAGAGTAATTTCATCAAACAATGCGATTAAACAAATCTTCTATAGTCATGAATTATATGTTTCTGAATCGGTTTTCAATTGCGAGTCATTTCTAGAGTAATTTCATCGATTTTTATCCGGTAAATCTTCTAGATTTTGCAAGTTTTAATCTGTGTTCATTCGGTTTGAGTGTTTTCCCATTTTTCTGAGATTTAAACATGGTTTCAGAATTAATATTTGAAATTGATGATTTAAAATGTGTCGTGAATCTTAATCGATGCTATTGTTAAGCTTGAATTGAGATTTTTTGCTTGATTTAGACAAGTTTGTGATTATATGTGGAATTTGTATCGACAGACAGGTTCAGGCGAACTTGTTCAGGCGAACTTGTTCACGCGAACTTATTATGTTCGCCTCTTGAAACACTAAGCGAACTTAGTAAGTTCGCCTAAGGGCTCAGTAGTGTTTAGGACTTGTGATTTTTTTTTGTTGAAAATTTTTTTGTTGAAAATTTTTTTTATTTTCTTTTTGTATGTTTTGATTACTAATGTGTTTTTGTCCTTTACATTTACAGATGGCTCGTCGTGTTGAGTACAAACATAACCAAGTGGTGTTATTGGATCCGAATATGTATGAAGCTGTTAATTTTCAAGGAATTATCAACTTTCTAAATCGTTCAAGATTGCAAGTGGCTTTATCTGCTAATCCGTATATAAGTTTACCTTATATTCAACAATTTTGGGATACTGTCCATCAAGATACGGATGTTGAACCTCACGTACTTCGTGCTACGGTAAATAATACTGAGGTTGCTATTTCAGAAGAAACTATTCGTACTGCATTGGGATTAGGAGGTGCTGTGGACGATCCTATGTCATATCCTGGAACACTTATTATGGGGTATTTTCAGCGGATGGGTTATAGAGGAAGACCAAATGATACACAAGCAAGAAAGGGAGGTTTAGTTGGCGAATGGAGATATTTTATGCATGTTATCATACAATGTCTGTCTCCACGGAAGGTTGGTACTGATGGATTGAAGAGTGCACTACAGGCTGCTATGGTTGCTTTGACACTCAACAAACGGTTTAACTTTGCGTTATACTTCTACCGTGAGTTGGTCATGCAAATAAATCCTCTAGAAGGTCAAGGATTCCTTATGTATCCTAGGTTCGTGCAGATGATTTTGAATCATTTAATTCCGGATTTACCTCAACATCCAATCCGTTTGACTTTGACTCCTATGTCAAAAAGGATCTTTACTGATTGCACAAAGGTGAAACAACAAAATGCTGCTCTTATTCCTGTGCCTACTCCTCTGTTTGGTCACATAATCAATCCTGATTATGTTGAGCCACCAAATGATAATTGGTTTCATCCTGAGGAGTTAGTACAAGGTTAACTCCAGAATCAAATTCCAAACCAGTTCAAGTTCCTGTACAACAAGTTCAAGCTCAACAACAACAAGTTCCTCAACAACAACAACAAGTTCCTGCTCAACAACAACAACAAAAACAACATCATCAACAACAACAACATGTTCCTATTCCACAAGAACAGGGTCAAGTTCCTGTTAATGAACCAGTTCAAGAAGAGATTGCTCAAGAGAATGATCAAGAGTTGGGTATGAATATGGATGATTTTGTTCATGAAGTTGTGAACTCACCTATACATGAAGCTGAAGGTAATGTTGAAGATATGAGTTCCGGTGACACTATCTTACCTGATTCTGAAGCTACCGATACTGATTCGTCTAGAGATTTTAGCTCAGATCATTATGCAAGGTTGGCTACGTTACCATTGGCTAATGCAGGTAAACATATTAAATCTACAGTCAGAAAATCGAGGCGTAAGACTGTTCGGAATCCTCCTTCTGGATCAGTTCTTGGCAAGAGAACTTTAGTAGATGAAAGTTCTGACTCGGATAGTGCTATTCCAGTTCCTAAAGCTCAGAAGCTTATGTCTGCTTCTATTGCTGCTGCTCATAATTCTCAGGGTGTAGAGGATGCAAATTTTGTTGCTTCCTTACTGATTACACCTCCTGCTTCTCAATATACATCTCCGGTACTTTCTCCACACGTTCCTCACACATCTGAATCCGGTCCTTCAAAGCCGTCTGATTCTGAAAGAATTGCATTCCTTGAATCACAAATACTAGCTTTACAAACACAAGTAGATACTCTTGTGTCTACTGATTCTCAGAGACAATTGGTTCTTCAAGCTCAAGCTACACAGATTGCTGACAAGCAATTATTGGTGTCTAAACTTGTTGAGCGTCTTGACGCTCAAGGGGAGTTAAGGCTACATGATACGTGTCATACTGAATCAATTCAAAGAAAAGATAATGATGACAATGATCCTAGTGGTAATGTTGAGGGTGATAGTTAATATGCTGACGTGAATCCAATATCCAGAGCTCAAGGGGAGTCGACATCACATACTATTTAAGGAACCAAACAAGATTCTGGAGTGAATGAAGAAATATTGTTATTGGAATTCTTTCAAGATTTCGAAGAAGAAGAAGTTGAGAAATTAGAGTGTTTGGATGATATAGACGAGTTGTTTGATGACGATGAAGAAGATGTGGTGGATAACGAAGTTGAAGAAGGAGATATTGTAGAGATTGAAATAGAAAAGAGTAAATCTAAGGTTACATATGAAGGATGTGATGGTCTGAATGTTCCGTATAACTTCATCCAAGATGATGTTATTCCTGAGTTTTCTTATGATGGAGTAACAGATTCTATGGACTCTGTTGAAGACATCACTACACCTGATGATACTCCTCAATCAAACAAGATAGATTCTGATGTTGATACGACTCATACTGTGTCTCCTAAACCGAATGAAGAACCTGTGATGTATAGAAATACAGGTATGACTAGAGAACAGTGGAGAGAAGTTGTTAACAGTTGGATGAAAGTACTACCAAAGTCACCTATACAACCTGCTGAGAAAGAAAGATATGTGAATAAAGAGAGGTGTATTGGTAAGATCATAAGTTGGTTTTATGATGATGAAACTAAGTTGTTTGCTCTTAAAAGATTTGATGGTGTTCAATACTTAAAGCCAAGGATCAAGTATTTCAATACCTTGCCAAGGTGTGAAATGAATTGTCTAGCAATGAAACCATTGATAAATAGATCTAAGTGTGGATTAGCCGATGTGGTTGCCAATTTGATAAAGAGAGAAGGTGGATTAGGAAAATATGAAAGGTTAAAACCACAGAAGGGAAAAAGAGTGAAGCTTATAGATCAAAAGACTAAGAATGTGACTTGGAAGTATAAGTTCAAGCCAGTACGTGCTGTACAGAAGATACCATTGAAGAAAATTCCACAAGATTTTCCGGGGAATATGAAATGGTGGTATGTTGATGTGAAGACTGGTGAAGCTAGGATTGATGATAAAGATAATAAGGTCATTGTTTGTTTCTATGATGCAATAAATCTTATTAACTTCTCAAAGAAAGATCAGAGGACGTTAAGAAAGAATGAGATCATGTTCACTGATGAATGGAGAGAACAAAGATTGCATTATAAAAGAGTGTTGGAGATATGTCAAAGATATGGAGTGCATGCAGGAAGCAGATTATCAGACAATTGGAAGAGTTCATCATAAAGACTGAAAACAGAAGATCAAGCTATTGTCAAGGGGGAGAATATGTCACACACAATGTTTTGGAAAGAGTTTTACAAAGTCCAAATGATAACCAAAAACTTAGGATGACAATGGTGAGCATAAAGTCGTTGATGCAACCATTTGACTAGTTGAGAGGGAGTCTATTGGACAGGGGGAGTATAAAACTGTGTTGGTGACAAAGGCAAAGGCATTCAATTACAAGAACTTGTATGAGTTTTTAATTGATTGAATTGCTTAATCTTGAGTAACCAAGTAAAATGTTTTTCTTAAAATGTTTTCATGGAAGATTTTATTTTCATTTGTTTTACTTTCTTTCATAAAGATTTTGAAAAAGCCAAAAAAATTGAAAAAGATAAAATCAACATTACTTGAAGTTAAAGAAGAGATGATAGTACATTAGTAGATGTTCTTTCACACATGACCTTAGATTGACTGGTTGGTGCTTTATGTTAATATATCTGAATTATATGTTTTGATCTAAACTTCAGAGACTGCACAAATAGGAAATGATAGTGTTGTGTATGCATATAATTTGAATTGTTAGTAGACTAAAAGCGTCACTGAACCATTAGTAGTGTGAAAACATAATTGCATATGTTACAACTGTGATTTGAACCCATTTTATGCCTGGGTGTGTGTTAAAAGATCACTATCAGATAAAGAATATTAGCTTTTAATAAAGATTGTCCTATGAGATCAGTTTTGGGTTATGTCCTTAGCACTATTCATTCGATTTGCTTCAGTGCCCATATCACGAAAAGCATGCAATTTGAAGTATAATCAAGATATGTACTTGACAACATCTGTCAAACATATACTAGCCCTTGGATCATATTTATACATCATCTTTACCGGTTCCATTGAATTCATAATCTAGATAACAGTTAGATCCACGTACCTGAATCTTATGATTCCACATATATAAGCCAAAACATTGAATCATTCGATTCTGAATCTCATTGATTCCTATACAATCCAATTTGGATTCTGCTATTCATGTGCTAAGTGATGTTTCCTCATTCTGGAAATTCGGATAATCTTTAGTAAAATCTCATATGTCTTGAAGATAGTGCATCTACTTTCTGTTGGCATATTAGTGGGGTACACGTTGTATTTCATACTTAAATGGTACCTTAACTCACAAGAAAGTGGGAATGAGATGCTTTAGTTTCAAATCTTATAATATTGACAATTTGATTTTGTGTGTCATAGCATGATCCTATTTTCTTTGAATGTTTATCGCGTATCATAACATGCAATATGAAAGTCTTGAAAAGATATAGTATGATAATCTTGAAAGATATTGGTTTGATTGGTCAAGGCTTGAAAGAATGACATAGGATACCATTTGATATTATATGGATTTTATATCCAAGATGTGTGATTGATATCTCATATATACTGATATGATCTTCTTACTCGTGATGTTCGACCAAAAAGATGTGATTTTGTATTTTACATTTCAGTTTATATAGAGAAAAACCAAAAAGATTTTGTGTTTCTTATGTTTGAAAAATCAAAAAGATTTTATTTTTCCAGCTTCCATGGAAATCTTAATTGTTGGTTATTCTTGGTTGTTCTCCTTTGCAAAAACTGAATATTGCAGACAGAAGTTGACAAGGGTTCCTTCTCCCGAGTTTTCTTCTAGAAATAAAGAGAGAGTGTGCAGATGAACAAGACGAAGACTACAGTGTGTTTGATGATATTTGAAGACGTATGACAATCTTCTAAAGCTATTGTCAAGGGGGAGTCTGTTGGAGCATATTCTGGTGACAACGAGCTTGAAGATATTATGTCTTAGTCTTAGAGTCTTTAACTTGTAATTGATAGAATTGTTAGCAACAGTTAAAGGGGAGTCTGTTAGGACATGTTTTGTAACTGTTGATAAAATTCCGTGTAAGTTCATAGAGAGGCGAACTTGTAAGCATCTTTAGGAGTGAACTTAATAAGTTCGCCTAGCCTATTAGAGGCGAACTTATTAAGTTCGCCTGATCATCTTTGAAGCAAACTTGTTAAGTTCACCTATAACAGGTTTTCTTTCTATATATAGATGTTTACAGATTCTGTTCAGGAGTGTAGCAGTAGAGGGACTTTGAACGAGTGTAATTATGAGAATCTGTAAACTCTGTTTTTGTTGATATAAAAGAGGAAGTTTATTTACATGATTGTTTCTATTGTCTATTGATATACAAAACGTTAATACAGTAGGATTCCGCACTCCGCGTTAACGATACGTCATGTCACGAGATCGATCTAAGATGAGTCATGTGGACCTACAATATGATCGCGCATAAATTTCGGACAAGATTTTGTATATCAATTTCCCTTAAATATGGGACGTTATTGTTTTTCCGTCATTACGATTCATCTGTTACTTATCGTCGTTTTGAACTAAAATTCGCCACGACTCGATGGAAATTTTTCAAGGTACAATGATGTTCTCATGTTGTCCATTATTCGTTCTTCAATATTCAATGCAGATGCAATTTCGTTATTTGTTGTTTATCTATGCTTTAATCAGAAATTACGTAATATGAATTACGTAGTTTCAATTATAGTAGTATGTAGATCTGATTAGGTTTTTTGTTACGTAATTTGTATTACGTAATTTCAATTATAGTAGTATGTAAATATGATTAGTTTTTTGGTTTTTTTTTACGTAATTTGGATTACGTAATATGCGTTACGTTATTTCATGTCCAATATGCAAAGCTTATTAGTTTATGAGTTTGTTACGTAATTATGTTTTGTATCATCGTAAATATGTTTGAACGTGATTATAATAACGTATAATAGCCTAATTTGCATGCCACAATTGTAGTTGTAAAATCATGTGTGATTACGTAATTTTAAATTTATAGCATCATTATGTAATACGTGTTTGCGTGTATTTTTTATTATTGCAGATATAATAGATGAAGATATAAGCTGTGGTTTTCAATGTGTATCTCCAAATTCTGGGAGATGCTATTATATTCCCAATGTCCCCGATTCATGTAGACCATCTGAATGGATGATTTTTCCAAGCTTAAATCATGTGTATCAGTTTTACTGCTCTTATGCTAAACAATCTGGTTTTTGTGTTCGCAAAGGTTCCCAAATTGAAAATCATGGCGTATTACAGATTAAGTTTTTTACATGTTCCAAGGAAGGTAATAAGCCACAAAAAGTTTTTGATTCTAGTGCTGCAATTGGAAATGATAACTATTCAAAAAAATCAAGGAAAAGACCTAATATTCCTTGTGGTTGTCATGCAAGTTTGTGTTTGTCTCTAGTCAAAGGTACTTCTTCGTATAAGGTATACAAGTTGTTGAGAGACCTAGTTATAGGTTGGTTTCAGCTGACGACATCCGGTTGATTAGATCATCTAGAAAGTTGTCGTACATCCAACAAGAGATGTTATATGAGCTTGCCAATTTAAATTTAGGTCCTCTCAAATTTTTCATATCATGAGGACCAAGTATGGTGGTTTTGAACGTGTTGGTGCAACAGCAACTGAGTGTAAATTTTTTTGAAGGGATTTAAATTGTTTTATTGGCGAGTATGATGCAGAAATGATAGTTAGAAGATTATCTGATAAGAAAGAGTATCTTCCTGATTATTCATTTGAGTTTTCTGTTGACCAGAAAGGTGCTTTAACCGGACTATTTTGGGCTGGTCAGGAATGTAAGCGTAATTACATCGCTTTTGGGGATGTAATATCTTTTGATGCCACATTCAACACTAACAAGTATGATATTTTTTTTGTTCATATCGTAATTATTACCAATACGTTATTATTAACAATGCGTTATTGTTTTTGTTTTAGATAAAAAATGGTGTTTGTTCCATTTACTGCTATTGATAATCATTACCGCAATGTTTCCGTTGGTGCTGGGTTGTTAGCCTCCGAAACTATTGAATCGTACAAGTGGTTATTAGATCAATTTTTGAAATCATTTGGAAGTCAGCCTAAAGTAGTAGTTACTGATCAAGACCCTGCAATGAAGCAATCTATTGAACAAGTTTTTACAGAGAGTAGGCATAGATTATGCATGTGGCATATCATGAAAAAAGCAGCTGATAAGGTACATAGCGTGAAAAATATGCATACAATAATTTCTGCATGAATTTCAATTTTTTTAGATTGGTAGTCCTCTGTGCAATGATGAGGAATTTAAAAAGAGTGTATGTAATATAGTTTGGACTGATGCTATTAGTCCAGAAGAATTTGAGACTCAATGGGAGGAGGTAATGGAAGAATTCAATCTTGCAGATAACAATTGAATTTATGATATGTTTGAATTTAGATCGATGTGAATTCCTACATTTTATCGTGATGAACCCCTTTCTGAGCTAATGTGTACAACATCAAGGTTAGAGAGCGAGAACCATTTTTTTCGACAAGTGTCAAATTCCCAATTGACCCTTGTTGAATTTTTTAATCATTTTGAGAGTGCAATGGAAGTTCAAATGTATAATCGAAAAAAAAAACGATCATCAGTCTAGATACACATATCCTGATTTGTGGACCAAGTCTCCATTAGAGTCTCAAGCGTCACAAATATTCACCAGATTTATATTTCATGATGTGCAAGAAGAAATATACAAGTCCACCAAAAGTTGCATTGCATTCAAAACATTACAAGTTGAATATGCACAGTCTTTATAAAAGTCCGAAACGCATTTGGTAAAGGATTACTTGAGGTAATTATCTTTAAAATACGTGATTATTTGTTTGTTACGTTATTATAGGTTAATACGTGATTATGAACAAAACATTTTACAAATTCAGTTTAATACGTGATATTGCTGGTGCACCATCATATTCAAAACTCTTAATGTGTGATATTGCAGGTGCTTTTTAAAAAGGATGAATTAACATCCAGCTGCAGTTGTAAAAGATTTGAGCAATATAGTTTGTTATGTCGGCACATTTTTTATGTTTTCAACATGTTTGATGTCGAACAAATCCCTGAGAAGTATATTTTGAGGAGATGGAGAAAAGAAGCAGTACACAAACAAAGCATCCCTTCAACTGTTATTTTTTATAGTGCTCAAGAGAAAAGCCAAAGGTCAAAAAGATTGTACGTGATATTATGTTTTCTAGTGAATACATTGTTGATCGATGCATTTCAGATCTTGAGCAGTTAACCAAATTCTAAGACGAGTTGAAATCTATGATGAAACAGGCTGACGAAGGTCGTCATATTTCTACTATTTTAAAGAAAAATGATATTATGTCTTCTCTTTTGGGTTATGAGCAACCTTCAGACGCTACTGTCCGTGCTCCTACTAGAATTAGAAATAAAGGTCGGGGTTCACATAAGCGTATTAAATCTAAAAAAGAACAAGCGATCAGTCATGCCGGAAAGAGACGTAGGGAGTGCCAAAAATGTTTCAAGACTGGACACGACAGGCGGACATGCATAGCGTAGCGTGATTTTTTTACTAAATCATAGCGTGATACAGTTTAGCGTAGCGTTATTTTATAGAGTTAACGTTTACTTTTCCTTAAAAAGTTTTATTTTATAGAATTCTGATATGTAATAGCGTCATTGTTTCAATACGTTATAAGTGATAATATATTTTGTCATTTTTTACATATTATTATTTAGTAATAGCGTGATTGCGTTATCAGTTAGAACATAGATGATGTTTACACCAGTTGATTTTTTACATCATCCAAAAGATATATATTACAACCTATTTTTTCTTTAAATACATACCAAAAGATACCATTCAGTCATCCCATCTTGATCACCTCTAATTACCATCTGCAATCATCCGATAGCCCCTTCTTTTTGCATCCATTCCTCCCAAGACCTCATCAGCTGCATTTTTGAGCTGGTCTTAGATATCCAGCTCATTTGACACCTGGTCTAGCAGGTAGCACATTGTCCTGTCACGTAGCTTGATTTTTGGGTCCTTCAATAGCTGATTGTACATTGTCGTATTTGCTTGAGCATTCTCCAGTCCCTGTTTTTTGACCTCTAGTAAACATGCGGATGAACTAACGTCGCAGTTAAATTCGGCTAGTGAAGACATTGATATAAGACTTTTATTTCCAAGTTAGTCCGGTTTGTAGACATTTTTTTTTGATTTTATGTTTATGTATGAATAGATCAGTATTTATAATATGTTGTTAGATTTGATAGTTGAAGTTTTTAATACAAAATACATCATTATATTATATCACATCACATTCATTACACTTGAATGCAAGATATTTTGTTCATACTTCATTTGTAATAAGATATGTGTTTTTAGCGTGACTTTCTAAGCGTGATGATTTTTCTTGTAGGTCCCTCGGGTGTGGTGGATCGTCACATGCAAGTGGTCTACTAATCGGACCGGGTGCGGAATACCCGTGACTAGGTTGTGAGGCCCCTTTCCTGAAAGGCCTCACTTATTGGATTTACTCATCAACAAATAGAACTTAATCATAAGACATTCTTTAACACAGCGGAAACGATTTAAAACTTTAACATACGCAGCAGAAACACATAACATGTCTAAACATAACTTGTCAACATACAAACTGCTCTTAAGCAAAACTTTACATACTTTACTTTTCAAAACATATATACTGCCATTAAGGCTAAACTTAACACACTTTACTTTTCAAAACATATATACTGCCATTAAGGCTAAACTTAACACACTTTACTTTTCAAACAGTTTAAAACGTATAATAAACCGTCAATTCCTCTTTACTGTACTGCCCTCATGACTTACATCCATGAACCGACAAGTACCTGGTCAATGCCCCCATGATCAACGACCATGAACCGACAATACCGCTTATCCGTCAATTCCTTGTCACTACTGTACCGCCCCCATGGCTTTCATCCATGAACCGACGAGTACCTGGTCAATGCCCCCATGATCAACGACCATGAACCGACAATACCGCTTATCCGTCAATTCCTTGTCACTACTGTACCGCCCCCATGGATTCATCCATGAACCGACGAGTACCTGGTCAATGCCCCCATGGATTCATCCATGAACCGACAATACCCTGGTCAATGCCCCCATGGCTCACGTCCATGAACCGACAATACCGCTTAACGCTAAGGGGAGGTTGCGTGGACCTCCCGAGCAACCGCCGTCACTCATCCCAGTTGTACAACTGTTAACGAACCACAAAGGTTCTTACTAATGGGTAGAACCCATATCTGACATCTTGTACAAGTAACATCTGTCCCAAGGACCTTTATAGCTGGTACATATTCCCGAAGGAAAACTGTTCACTTTACTGTTCATAAATATTTCTGTAAATCTTGCTCATAACTTAACATATATCATGCCTTTGTTTATGTATATAAAAATATAGTAAACGCTTGCCAAATGATATATCTTTGCTTTTACTGAAACATAGCTTATCATAAAAATACATCTTACTTTCTGAAACATAGCTTATCATATATATCATGCCTTTGTTTATGTATATGAAAATATAGTAAACGCTTGCCAAATAATATATCTTTCTTTCTAAAACATAGCTTATCATAAAATACATCTTGCTTTCTAAAACATAGCTTATCATATATATCATGCCTTTGTTTATGTATATAAAAATATAGTAAACGCTTGCAAAATGATATATCTTACTTTACTGAAACATACTTTTGCCTCTTTTAAACCTTTCACTAAAACATAGCTTTTCTCCTCAGTTTATAATATATAAAATATAATAAACACTTTACACTAAGTATGCACACCACCCCTAAAGAAGGCAAAAAGGGGATTAGAACTCACCTCTTATCTTAGCTGGAATGGTCTACTGGATCTCACTCAATCTGTAATCACTTCCTTTTCGTTGCTAAACACTCGCGAGACTCTTGCTAACGATCCTTGAAGCTCTAGTCCGAAAACCGGGACTTTCTCTCTCTAGACTCTCTCTCACCTTCTCTCTCTAGAAACGAAAATGATGATGGAAATGAGAGCTTTTGGCTGATCTTGAGGCTTATAAGGGCCCGACCCTTGCCCCTTTCGGCCCATACACCCCGGCCCAAGCCCGCTTCCTTTCTTTTTATTTAAGTTTTAATTCCTCGTGAATTCTCTCGTGCTCTAAAACTCGGGATGTTACATAGGTGGAGAGTCTAACTGAACAAAGTAAACCGAACACAAGAGTCACAATAATCGTTCTTTGTATTATAAACACTCGACGGTTACAGAGAGAATACAAGCTGCGTACTTAGCAAAACTGAGTTCGTCTGAACAAATGGTTCTGCGTACTTAGCTTCTGTGAACCTATCCTATTTATACTGACCTGATGCCTGCGCACTTAGTAAGTGCGCTGGACCAATTACTCCTGCGTACTTAACAAGTACGCATAGGTCTTCCTGCGTACTTACTAAGTACGCAGGAGCTTTCTCCTGCGCACATACAAGTGCGCACAACACTTGGAAGAAATCAACAACACATTATGTAAACGTAAATACAACTCGATAAACTATTACATAATGACTCTTACATACAAAGACAAAATACAGACATTAGACATACAAACCTAGACTCTATCCAGAGTGTTGTCACAGGAAAGTGCATCAACAAACTCCCCCTTGACAACAGCTTGGGATCTTCATCGTCTTCAGTCTTCAATCTTCAGTCTTCACAGCACTGCTTCCTTAGCTTCCATCTTCTTTTTGTAATCAAGACAGAACTTGATTAACTTGTCGTATTTGGCCGAGAGAAGCTTTGTCCATTCGTCAGTGTGGATACAGAATTTGTCTGCTAGTACCTCCAGATCGTTCACATAGAAATTGATGAAGCAGACTTCATCAAAAACACTGATCACTTCCTTTGGCACTGTGTTTCCACTATCTGACTTACCTTTACCCATGATCACAGCCTCGCCTGTTTTTGGATCAACGTACCAGTACCACATGTCACCAAGAATATCCTGAGGTAACTTGCTCAGGGGAATCTTAGTTTCACATCGCACTGGCTTGTATACCAATCTCTTTAACGGCTTCTTAGTCACAGGATGCACTGCATGCTTATCCTTGACTCTTCTGGGCACCTGAGGCTTGAGATACTCATACTTTCCCGATCTTGCTTCACGCTGTAGTATACTCCACAAACCCATTGCTACTGCATGATTCGAATGATTCAGCAGGTCGCGGTTTGCAAGGTTAACTAGGTCGTACCTGGGCAAAGAGTTGAACGCCTCACTGGTTGGTTTCAAGTATTGAACCCCTCCAGATCTTTTGATGGCGAACAACTGCTTGTCCTCCTCAAACCTGACAGCTAAGATCATACCTGTCGCTCCATACTTGTCTTTGATAGACGTCTTTTGCCACACTGGAGCTGGACCCTTTGTAGATGCAGAAGGCATGTCTTTCTCTTTTTGTGCCTCGGGGTCCACAGGTATAAGGTCGACCGGGGGGGCATCATTTGTAGCTTCAACATTACTTGCTGTATCAACTGAGCCTGTGTCTGTTTCGAGCAGAGATTCGAGCGATGGTATTTCAAAGATCTCACCATCCTCTAACTCATACTCTAGATCCCCGTCGCCCTTGGGAATCTCGATTATCACATCATCATCATCATCGTTCCAATCATCACCAGAGTCGATCTCTCCTTCTTCCAGATTAAGGAGAGCATCGATCTGTGCTTCTTTAGAATAGTCAGGCTCGAGACATAGAATCTCGCCAGCCACTGACTTCCCTTTATCACCACCACCACCACCTCCTGAGGTATCACCACCCTCTTGCGTAGTAGACTCCCCCTCAGCCATTGACGTAGTAGAGATGGGCACAATTGCCGAAGCTTGGTGCTCACCTCCACTAGGACCGACTTCAGGATCCTTGTCTTTGTCATCATCCTTAGTCAAATCGACCGGATGACAACCCTCTGCACCGGTGGATTTTTCTTTTTCCTTCTCCCCCTGAGCACCTAGCTTCTCGGTCAGTTCTGCAATCAATTTGACCATAGTAGCGTGCTCCTGCCTTTGAGCATCCAGCCTTAGCTCAATTGAAGTTCTGTGGGCCAGAATCATTTCATTCGTCTTCATTAATAGTTCATTATGCGCCATCACATTCTTCAGCCGTTCATCAGTCCCCGTTCTCTGGCTACGCAGAATCCTAACTTCATCTGCCAGAGAGTTTATCAGTGCTTGTTGAGCATCAGAATCCTCTTTTGACTTTTGAATAGTCTTCAACAAGCCAGCAACTTGGGTTTCTAGCACATCGATCCTAGCTTCATTTGGATCCGGATGCCTAGATGATGAGGCTTCGGCGTTGTGGATGGGGGAAGAGAAGATTGTGTCAAAGTCGAACCCCTGTGAGATGTCACCATAATTAAAGGGTTGACCTGACGGCTCTTTGGTGGGTGTTGGGGTTGGGGATGGTATGATGTGAGTGGGTGTTATGGTTGGGGTGACGGTGACTGACTCCGTGAGAAGTGGAGCAGTCACCGTCACCTGGACGGTTGGAATAGGGAGGGTCACCGTCACAGGAATCACCTCTGTGACCGCCGTGACCGCCACATCTGCTTGTACCAGTGGCCTTCTCCTCCTACTAAACAGTTGCCGTGCTGGCATGGTAGATTCTGGCTGCACAGTTGGAATCTCTTCAACCCTGGGGATGGCAACCTCTTGCCTATCGCCCCTTTTCTTGTTGGTGCTCTCATGCCTCTGTCTTTGTAAAGCAGTGTCAGAGTCGGAATCCGGCTCATATTCGCTGCTGGAGCTTTGTCTCTTTCTTTTTGAAGACGATGCAGGCTGGGTTACCTGTGCCTGTCTCCTCGGATGTGCCTGTGATGGTGCATCATCGGAATCAGAAGAATCTGATTCTGTAGCCTCCGAATCGGATTCCTCAGCACCACCAACACCACCTTCATCATCACCCTCATCATTACCTTCATCATTACCTTCATCATCCTCATTCTCTTCATCTTGTTCTTCATCAGAGTGATCACTCATCTCTGGTCCCGAGTTGGGACTATACCAGTTCCAGTCCTCCGGAGCGACGTATGCTTCATTAATCAGGTGGCCGAAGAGTTCAGTATGCTCAGGGGTAGGTTCTACACTGCCTGGCTTTAGGAACTGTGCAAAGACTCTCTTGGCCACCCTTTTCACTTGTAGTCTCTCCCCGATAGCACGCAGGTTTGGCAATGCATCATCGATCAAAAGTTGCACAAACCTCGGGTATAAAAGGAACCTAAATCTCTCAGCTGTATTTATCTGGTCATTAATTGCTTTGAAAATAAAGCGTGAGAAGTTGTAGCCCCGATTGAGAGACAAGCCCACCATGGCTGCTGCAAGGTCATGACCCATCGCATCTTTCCCTGCTTTCCTGGATGAGATGCACATGATCATGATGTGGGCAAAATAACGCCATTGATCTAATACCCACATTTTCTTGTAAGAAGCATAGTCCCTTTCCCCGACATATCCCATTCTCTGCCTCCAACACCCATCCACGTAGTAATCTGGATAGGATGTCGGGTCGGTGGCAAGGTCTCTGAACTGCAGTACTCGTCTGATTGTATCTTCAGAGATTGTAATAGCCCGACCATCAACAGTAGCCCTTATGACATTAAGGGATACTGTGCAATCGTGCTCTGCAGTCTCCCAGAATTGTTCTAAGTATGGTCTTGAGACTGTTGGATTAGCCGAGATTGCATAACTTATTTTAGATCTGTTCAGAAAGTCCACAATCTCTCTATATTGTAAGGCTGCCCCTTTCCATTCTGGTTCAGTGTGCGCCAACAGATTGAATTCGTCAGTGAATGCACGAGCCATTATCTGCAAACACACACAGAAAACATAATCAGAACAATTTATAACAATGGAAATAGACACACATGACATAGAATAGTAGTTACACTTTGTAAAAAATTTCAGACTTTGAAAAATTTTCTAAGTGTTGGTCCTGCGCACTTAGCAAGTGCGCAGGATTTTACTCCTGCGTACTTAACAAGTACGCAGGAATTACTTCTTGCGTACTTGCTAAGTGCGCAAGAACAACCCTTAGCAAAAATTTCAAAGATTTAAATTCGTTCAAAATGCGGGTTGATTAGGTAGCCACTAGGTCGGAATCAGGGATTCGAACCTATGGTACCATTATCAACACCATTAACCACTAAGACACGATCAAATTTTGACCTAGGTCAGTGATCGACCCACTGACGGTTCGACTTCAACCCGTCGGATCGATCGATGACCAAAGGGAAAAAAGGAGGATCGATTAGGCATCCTAATAACTTGTTAGAGACACTAGTTACCTAAACAACCCATTTTACCCCAAAAATTTTACGGATTTAACCTAAAAATTCTAAGTCAAAAATCGGTCCAAAAAACACGAATCTATGGATGGAATCGGCCTAGATTCTCACCAAAGAGATGAAATACGAAGATGATAATGTGGACGGGATGAAAAATGGGTTTGAACACACTCGATTTTGAGAGAAAAATCGTAGGGGGGAAAAAATTTGGGTTTGAATGAGTAAACCTGAAAATTTTCTAAGTGTTGGTTTTATACCCCACTGATATTGTTCGTGCGTACTTGCTAAGTGCGCACGAATTAACTCTTGCGTACTTAACAAGTACGCATGAATTAACTCTTGCGTACTTGCTAAGTGCGCAAGTCTTACTTCGTGCGTACTTGACAAGTGCGCAGAAACTTTAAGTGCGCAATTTTCAACTCAGAATTATGAAGATTTTCAAGTCAAATAACGAACAAGATAAAAATATTCAATCGGGAGGATTCAAATACAATTCATGAAGGTTAAACATAAAATATTTTTTGGCTTTTTCTGAATTAAACTTAAACAATGCATAAACTTAAAATCTTTTTGTTCTTTTCTAGATAGAAATATACAAGTATTCACACAAGCTATTTTTGATCAAAGACACGAGCAGAGGATCATATCAGGCTAATTTTTAGCAAAAACGATACAATATAAACATCAAAGAATATGGGATCATGTCATGTATTACTCTGTATTCTTACGTAATAAGCACATAAACAAGTAATTCAAGTTGACAATATTATAAGATTTGAAACTATATGCATCTTTGTATCATGTTCTTGTGTATTAAGTTATTAATTATAAAATATACAACGTGTACCCCACTTAAATGCTATGATATTTTGCACTATCTCAAGGCATCTAAGATTTTTCCAATGATATTCTTAATTTTCAGAATGAAGTTACATCAATTAGCACAGAAAAATCAAGCAGAATCCATGAGGATTATCAAGAATCATAAGATTCAGAATCGAGTGATTCAATTGTCTTGGTTTCATGTGATTTTCTTCTTTGAATATCGGTATGATGATTCGGGATAATGAACATGGTGTTTGATTATAAGGTAACGGGATCCAACTTTTATCTGGATTTGATTTCAATGAACCAGGAATGATTCAAGGGTGAATACATGCTCAACGGTTGATGTAGAGACATGTCTTGATTCAATCTCTCCTTGCATACTTGTGAGTATGGACAGTGAGATGAACCGCATTAATTGTGCTAACAACATAACCCGAAACTGATCTCAAAAGAAAATTATTGCCAAAATCTAACATCCTTTATCTGATAATGATCTTTTCTATTCTTTTACACACACACACTTGCAAACATGGGTTCAAATCACAGTTGTAATTTAGATTTAGTTTCCACACTACTAGTGATTCAAAGACGCATACAGCCTACTGACAATTCAAATTACTTGTAAGTAAACAGATTAAAAACATAATAATTTAAACAATTAAGTAAACATGACGCAATCATTTCCCATATGAGCAGTCTATGATGGTTAGATCATTTCAGATGTACTATCATTTCCTCGCTTCTCAAGTGAACTTTTGAAATTTTCTCCATTTTTTTATTTTTTTATTTTTGTAAAGTATTTTAAACTAACAGAACTATACAGAAAAATTTAAAAGAAATAAAATTTAACTTCCATGAATTGAATTGATTTAAGAAAAATTAATTTTTCACTCGGGATTGAACATTCCTATCAAGTTGACAAGATGCTCAAAACGGGACCGATCAAATGCCTTTGTGAAAAGGTCAGCAAGATTGTCATCCGTGTGAACCTTTACAAGTTCAATTAAATGCTTTTCAGCACAATCACGGATGAAATGATGGCGAATTTCAATATGCTTAGTTTTGGAATGTTTCACCGGGTTATTTGTGATGGACATGGTGGCATTGTTGTCAATGAATAAAGGAGTTCCAGTGAAGTTCAAGCCGTAGTCTCACAATTGCTGCTGAATCCACAATATCTGAGAACAACCGCTAGCTGCAGCAATGTATTCTGCTTCACAAGTTGAGACAGAAACCGTTGACTGCTTCTTGCACTGCCAGGAGACCAGTCTGTCTCCCAAGAATTGACATCCGCCAGAAGTTGACTTTCTATCAAGGTTACAACCGCCATAATCTGAATCAGTGTAGGCTTTGAAGTCGAATGACTGCTGCTTGGAGTACCAAAGACCCAATCGGGGTTTCCCTTTCAGGTATCTGAAAATCCTTTTCACAGCTATCATATGTGACTCCTTCGGTTGAGACTGAAACCTTGAGCACAAGCATACAGCAAACATAATATCGGGTCTTGAAGCTGTGAGATACATAAGTGATCCGATCATCCCACGGTACAACCTGCTGTCTACATCCTTCCCATCTTTGTCAGGATGCAAACCATGATTGACTGGGATTGGTGTGCCATAAGTAGTGCTATCACTCATCTTGTATTTTGATAAGATGTCCTGCATGTACTTAGTTTGATGTAGATAAATGCCATCCTCTCTTTGACTGACTTGCAGACCCAGGAAGAACGACAGTTCACCCATATTGCTCATTTCAAACTTGGACTTCATCACCTTTTCGAAATCCCTACACATCCCTTCATTGGTCGACCCAAAAATGATGTCGTCGACATATACTTGCACAAGAAGAATGTCACCTCCTGCTTTCCTTATGAAGAGAGTCGAGTCAATCTGCCCACGGTCGAAACCATTAGACAGTAAATGCTTTGATAGTGTCTCATACCATACCCTCGGTGCTTGATGAAGACCATAAAGTGCTTTGTCGAGCTTGTACACTTTATTGATATTATGCGGATCTTCAAAACCGGGAGGTTGAGTGACATAGACTTCTTCATGAACTTTACCATAAAGGAAAGCACTCTTCACATCAAGTTGGTAGACCTTGAAGCCGACATATGTGGCATAAGCCAAGAACAGTCGAATGGCCTCAATTCTAGCAACTGGGGCATATACTTCTGTGTAATCCAAGCCCTCTTGTTGATAAAAACCCTGAACAACCAATCTTGCCTTGTTCTTCACAACTACATGACGATCATCCGTCTTGCATTTGAACACCCATCTGGTTCCAATTGGCTGAAAGCCTTTTGGCAAGTCAACCAAATCCCATACATGCAACATTTGGAATTGGGACAATTCATCTTGCATCGCCTCAATCCAGCTGTTGTCAGTGAGAGCCTCCTTCACATTCTTCGGCTCTATCTGGGACACGAATGCAGCATGCAGACATGTTTCCATGACACCAGTGTCAAATATCTCTGTGTAAAGACTGGTGTTCTCAGTGATGGTTCTATGACGAGTCTGAACACCGGCATAAGGATCACCAATAATGTTGTCGATGGGATGATTCCTATGCACTCTCGTCTCCGGTACAATTGGTTCTTGAATTTCTAGATCTAGATTTGTGCTCAACTCCCCCATTTCCTGTGTTTCAGCAGAAGAAGATTCAATGTGAATTGGATCAGCTGGAGCTTCATTTCCTACAGTTGTGTTAGGATTGGATTGAGCGTCATCTCCAACAACATGAACACTTTCACTGTTATCACAGTCATGAGTTCCAGATGCAATGCAGCATTGGAATCAGGAGTTATAATTGGTACAGTAGCACGAGTAGAAAAACTGCCGCCATTCAATAGATTATAAACATTTTCGGCGTCTTCTGCAGATAGCTCAGGAAGATTGAAAGACTTGAATAGCGCATCATAATCAAAACCCCAAGCTGGACCTTTTGGTTCTGGTGGAATGCTGTGTTTACTACAATCCACTTCGAACCATTCCTCGACAGTACGAGTTCCTATGTTGTACACTCTCTTGCAGGGCGAATTGGCAACATATCCTAAGAAGATGCCTTCCATCGCTTTCGCATGAAATTTAGATTGACGATCTTTATACTGTAGCAACAAGGAACAAGGACTACCAAAAGGAACTAGGTAATCAAGATTGGGAAGTCGATTGTGGATCAACTCATAACAAGTCTTGTTGTGTCTTTTCACCACCAAAACTCTGTTTAAGACGTGACAAGCTGTATTTACTGCTTCTGCCCAGAAAGTGACAGGAAGCTTTGCATCTGACAGCATAGTCCTTGTAGTCTCAATCAGTGTTCTGTTCTTCCGTTCAGCAACTCCATTCTGCTGAGGCGTGTACGGCGCGCTGAATTCGTGACGGATCCCTTTCTTGAGACAGAAAAGTTCCATCAAATTATTCTTGAACTCAGTTCCGTTGTCACTCCTTATTCTTCTAACTTTCAGCTTGCAAAGAGATTCCAAGCTCAGGATCAAGTATTGAAGAATATCAGCAGTCTCATCTTTTGTACCTAAAAAATGCACCCAAGAAAAACGTGAGAAATCATCAGTTACAACTAGACAGAATGACTTACCTCCAATACTCCTGATACTTATGGGGCCAAACAGATCCATGTGTAATAGCTCCAAAGGGGTATCGATAGAGTTTTGGAGCTTGGGCTTGTGAGACTTCCGTTGCTGTTTGCCCTTTTTACAAGGCATACAGTCATCTGCAACGGTAAATCTCAGCTTAGGAACCCCGGTTACCAAACCGTTTCGGACAAGATGATTCATTTTACGATAAGAAATATGTCCGAGTTTCCTATGCCACAAGATGGAGTCAAGCTCTGTCGCTTTTGTAAGCAAACAAGTAGCAACTGATGAGGTGGTTTTTGCCATGCTCATATCAATCTGATAAGTGTCGTTTGTTCTTGGTGCTCTCATCAGAATCCAGTCATCAGGAACTTTGAAACCGGGTTTGAGAATCAGACATTCTGACTTGTCAAACATCACTGAGTACTCCTTGTCACACATTTGTGAGACACTCAACAGGTTATGCTTCAGCTGCTCGCAGAAGTTGACATTGTCAAAGCTAACACAACCGTTCGAAACCACGCCTTGACACGTGATACTGCCTCCTTTTTCTCCGGCAAAGGCCACATAGCCGCCTCTAAATGGTTTAACGTCTTGAAGCAAGGCTATGTTTTCTGTCATGTGCCAGGATCATCCACTATCTACATACCAGCGGTTAGAGATAGTACCCTTCGGACGTCCCTGCACGAGTAACAAAATAATTAGTTAGATTTGGAGACCCAAGCCATTGTGGTCTTGGGTCGTCCATCCTTCTCAAAATAAACTACTTCTTTCAACTCACATTCATGATGACTGTCCAAAATTGGTGAATCTTTGGAGGAATTGGGAACAGGAGATTGAGAATCTTTAACTTTCTTGTTCCAGGATCTCTTTTGAATCTTAACCAGAACAGGAGACTTTGGTTCAATCACAGCCGGTGAACTTGTGGAAGCTTCACCTGATTGAGCTTTAGTCAGCTGTTCCAGCTTTCTCAACCTCTTATTCCTTCTTCTTCTCTGTGGCTTAGAGAGTCTAGCCACAGGTTTCTCACCGGTGCGTGTACTACCAGATGTAGACACACGAGGTACAGCAGGTTGCTTTACCTTTCTTACAACAGATGGCTTGGCCTCAGATTTGATCTTTGGCTTAGCTATCGGTTGCACCGGTGGTTTCACCACATTTTGCTTTGGTCTGATAGGAGCTTTCACTACTGGCGACTTAGGGATAACAGCTGGTCGTGAAACAACATGCCGTTTCCCTGGGTTCTTAGAAGGACAGTTCACAACAATGTGACCTACCAAGCCACAGTGGAAGCAATTTCTCTTGTCAACATAAGTTCTCATGTAAGGCTCTTTAGTTCTGGCCTTAGAAAACTCACCATTGTGAGAAGGAAGAGTTGGTTTATGAACAGAAGTTTGAACTTTTACAGTTTGATGTTTGGGGGTATAATACTTTTGCAAATTCTCTTTGTAACCCAGCCCATAATGAGATGAAAAAGCCTCTTTCTTAGCTTGGTTAATATTTTTAAAACCCCCGTAAAGCATTCCCTTAAGTTTATCATTTGTTTCAATGATATCAGGTTCAGTTAAAATGCAATTATCACTATTAGTGATAATGTTTTTCTAGACTTTCTGTTCAGTCAACAACTCCTCAGAAACTACTCCTTCAGGGCAAGTGTTAACCGACCCATCCTCAGAAGCAGTAACATACTCCTCACTAGATGTGGAGTTAGCCTTACTTGAGGATTCATCCTTTTTAGGGGAATCATCCTTATCAGAGGGCTCATCTAGACAAGTGAGATCAATGTCTATCAAGCTATTGACAAACTGCCCACTTATTGGTGGAGGAATGGCATTGGTACCAAGTCCTAGGCCATTCATTTTTCTCACCACGGATTCGTAGTGTTCCACCACGAAGCGAGAGTTTTTCAATTTCTCGTTAGTGCATTTGAGCTGCAAGATCTCATTTTGCAGTTTGTTAATTTCATTGTTCTTCTTTTCCAAAGCCCTATACGCAATGTCCAAATGAACCTGTTGGTCGCTTATTTTTAAAGAATAGTCTTGTTTATCTTTCTGTAGCATTTCAACTGATTCTTTAAAACGTGATTCATTCGTTTTGTAATTTTTAGCTGCCAACTTTAGGGGTCCGATTATGTCTTGGAGATCAGAAATTTCATTTTTTAGCCCTAGACATTTAGAACAAGAAACAACAGAGAAAAGGTTAGAATCTACCTCAGATGATGAACTTTGTCCTTCTCCAATTGCCATGAGAGCGACAGCAGTGGTAGACTCCTTTTCATCAGCTACAGAAGCTTCCTCTTCTTCAGATTCAGAAGATTCCTCTTCTTCAGCTTCCTTCCTCTCGGCCTCCATCAGCTCCATGATTTCTGCCATGAGACCAACCTGTGCTTGAGCAATGATGGCGTCTTCTAGATGCACACCCCAATCAAAATTTTCGTCATTCTGTGCGACCAGTGCATTGGACTGATTACTTTGGGTATGATTGTGGTGACTTTGGTTGTTTTGGCCATGGCTGTTTCCCTGGCTAGGTCTGGTAAAACCAGAGGCCGGTGCTCTGTCCTTTTGACATTCACGAGCAAAGTGTCCATAGTTTTGACACTTGTAGCACTTGGCCTTGGATTTGTCAAATCCAACCTTGGCATTAGAATGCCCACCAATATACTTTCTTCCTGTTCTGTTTAGGAAACGCTTGGCCCTCCTCAGTAACATGGCCATATTCCACTGAATATCCATGTCTTCAATATCATCAGGATCCACTTGATTGAAGTCCTCTTCAATAGTCTCAGGATCCGTTAGCTTTCCACCAATGAAATTCTCATATACCAGCATGCAAGATGAGAATAGTGCTACATGATCTTCAGCTATCTTGGCAATAGCTGACTGGTTGGCTGAGCACGTATTCTGAGGAGTCTTTGAGTTTTGTTGATTTTGTTGATGAGATCCAAACCCTGATCCTAATGCATAACATGCATGACCACCACAACCATTAGAGTGGTCTTCTTCAATGGATTTCCCAGTAAAGAGTGCAATCCCAGAGCCGGAAGACATTGACGTGGAAGTCGTCCCGTGATACATGGAAGGGTCCTGTATCTGAGGTCTTCCAGAATTCTCCCTTTTTACAAGATTCATGTTATGAGCCTGAATCTTACCGACTGCCTCATCTACTGTCATCTCGTAGAACTTTGAACTTTCCCTCATCAGGGTTGTATACATCTCATATCTCGGTGGCAGAGCATCCAAAAACTTTTCCACCATTTCCTCTTCTGGATATTTAAGCTCAAACGATTTCAACTCCGTTTGTAGGTGATAGAATCTAGAGATAAGATCATCTAAAGATTCATTTTCTATAAATCTGAAGCACTCGTATTGCTTCCGGAGCAGATCCCTCTTGCTTTTCTTGATGTCACTATTTCCTTCGAATCTTTTCTGTAAAGCTTTCCAAAGATCCTTAGAAGATTCATATCCTCGGAAACTGTGGAACAAATCCCGAGTTAATGACATAGTGATTGAACCCAATGCCTTCTTCTCTCGATCATAAATTTTCTTTTCTTCTGCATCCAGCTTAGAGATAGGCTTAGGTACGTTTTCATCAAGATACAAGTGGGTGGGATGCTTATATCCCTCAAGAATAGGTATCCATAACGATGAATCGGTGTATGAAATATAGTGCTCAAAACGGGCTTTCCAATTGGAATAATCGTTTACATTGAGCAACTTGGGAGGTTTCTGTGGAGTACCGATTTCATTATCATAATTTAACATACTACTAAGGTTCTGAAGGTTTGACATGGTGAACACTTGGTCAAAAATCAGAAAAGTCAGTAGCTATTGCGCACTTAGGATTGGCCTTGCGCACTTATGAATGGTCTTGCGTATTTAATATTTGCCCTTGCGTACTTGTAAGTAGGCAGGAGTAAATTGTTAAGTACGCAGGATAAGTCTTAAGTTCGCAGTTCAGTCTTGCGCACTTGTAAGTACGCAGGAGATAACTCTTGCGTATTTAGCAAGTTCGCAGAAAACTGTACTTTTTGCCAAAAATGGTAAGTACGCAGGACACCTTTTCAGCAACTCTCACCAAACTTTTCCGGTGACCTGAAACTCGCCGGAGTTGGTAAAAAATGGTCTGATGATCAATGCAATTGAGCCAAAGGGTCAGAAACAAGTTTCTAACCAACCTATGATGCTCAAAACACACAAATACACAACAAAAATCGGTTTTTGAGAGATTTTTGCTTCTAAAAAAGTGCTCAAGAGCTACCCCTTTTTTATCACAAAAATCAACAAAATAACCTCTCTTTGCTTGTAAAACTCAGTAAAAACGTCTCCAAACTCACTTACAACACTCGAATTCAAGAGCAATGCTCTGATACCACTTGTAGGTCCCTCGGGTGTGGTGGATCGTCACATGCAAGTGGTCTACTAGTCGGACCGGGTGCGGAATACCCGTGACTAGGTGGAGAGTCTAACTGAACAAAGTAAACCGAACACAAGAGTCACAATAATCGTTCTTTGTATTATAAACACTCGACGGTTACAGAGAGAATACAAGCTGCGTACTTAGCAAAACTGAGTTCGTCTGAACAAATGGTTCTGCGTACTTAGCTTCTGTGAACCTATCCTATTTATACTGACCTGATGCCTGCGCACTTAGTAAGTGCGCAGGACCAATTACTCCTGCGTACTTAACAAGTACGCATAGGTCTTCCTGCGTACTTGCTAAGTACGCAGGAGCTTTCTCCTGCGCACATACAAGTGCGCACAACACTTGGAAGAAATCAACAACACATTATGTAAACGTAAATACAACTCGATAAACTATTACATAATGACTCTTACATACAAAGACAAAATACAGACATTAGACATACAAACCTAGACTCTATCCAGAGTGTTGTCAAATGAAAGTGCATCAACACCCCTAATATTTGACCATTTTCAAATAAAGATATTATTATATTATTGATTTATTATGTAATATATAATAGTGTGATTGCGTTATTAGTCATCACGTATTTTTATTAACAACACGTAATACGTCCAACGAGTATTAATTGCTTATATTTTGTAGTGATTTGTTTGCATTCTATTGTTTCGTAGTGTATTTTTGTTTGTACTATTTGTCTCTTATTTCTTTTTTTGTTCCAATAATGTCTTTATAAACGAACTCAAACCACAAACATCTATGCCCATCCTAAATATGGATGCCTTATCCTCATCTACCCCCTCCCTTAGATCTCGTATGAAATAATTGATTTCAGATCATATTAGTATAGATGCTACTCGTCGAGATGCTTTGCAAGCTAATTTGAACAATGTTTCAAGTATGATCAGCCGAAGGGATGAAGCAACTCGGATTTTAAAGTCCATGAATTCTACCACTTTACGTGATCTTGCCGTTATGTTCATGCTTGACATTAACGAGAAGGATCAGAAGTATGTTGAAGAATTGACGAAGGTTATAATGATGCTTAAGTGTAATATTGATTTGAAAATCCAGTTTCTTAATTCGCTATGATCATTCACTTTGATGTTTTGTCTTATTTTTGTTATGTTTTATGTGATGTGTGTATTATGGTCTTGTTAAACATAATAAAATATGTGATTATCGTTAACCTGGTTTATACTATGTGCTTTTTTCATAAATAATATTCGAGTAACGCGATTAGCTAAAACTGAAATACTAGACAACAAAAAATAAAGACATGTTTGTTGTTTCAAATAGTGTAAATGCGTGATTTACTAAAATGTACTTGATTGTCTTTCCATGAGTTCTTCCAACAAATTGCGTTTTTTGTCTTCTTCCTTCCCCTCTGTTGATTTTTTGTATTCTTTCGCCAGATCCAACAAATGATTTTTGTATATGCTTAGATCAGATAGTAGTATCTTGGAAACGTACTTGTACCGGAGTTCTATGATCTGCCTGGTTTGTTTTTCTAGCTCTTTTTCATCATCAAACCCACATTTCCATGTAGGGTCACCGGTATATGTTTCCATGTGACGCATTGCAAAAATACCGCAGTCAACTCTGTTATTAAGCGTCCTCCATGTCATTTTAACTCTTTTAATCTCAGCCATCTTGATTTTTTTTTGCTTATACCATAGCTAATGTTGTCTAGATATGAACACATTGTTTTCTTCTATAAAGCGATATCATACAATAAGTTAGTATTCTTTTTTTATACATGTATTAAAAAAGAATACGTATTTTCCCTTACCAACAGTTCTGGTACATTGTTGTATCTTATGTTGAGTGGTGTTCATATCTGTTGTTGTCCAACAAATCAACATCTCCGTCTCTCAAATTAAAGCATAATACATAGTAATGATTAGAGATGATCATTGGTATAATTAGAAGGTCTATTAGTTTCAGTGATTTTATACTTAGAGCACTTAATCTTACTTCAAGATTATCCACTAAAAACCTTTAATCTTTGAGAATCGCTGATGGTAGGCACATAGTGATCATTAGGCTGCATATATAAACAATAGCGTGATTACGTAATTTTAGAGTATAATATAATACTAATTTACGTGATTACTAACATAATATCATAAAAAGATTTTTACCAGCATCGTGCAAGTTCCAAACAAGTCTGAATTAGAGTCTTGGCTTCTTTTTTGCTCCTCGAAGTTTAGCAATTCAGTGAATGCATCTAATGCATTGGCCACTAAATAAAAGTTTGGATAGATGGATTCAAATACATCTTTGTACATATCGCTGCCGGTAACCGATGATTGGAAGATTATGTTGCTGTTTATCAAGTTTGTTAGATTTATATTAAATTTAATTAAACGTAATTGTACATTAGGTAAATAAAAACACATGCTTACTATCTTCAAGCAGTTGTGTCCTTGAATATATAATCTATCACCAGACTTTCGGTTGTTGTCAACTTTTATCCCATTGCTACTTTCCTATTGACATATGATGATTTTAAAGCATTTGACAACGTTTTTACCCTTTTTTCTTGATTTATGTCTTCCTTCTTCTTTGGTTCTCATGTTTGCACAAATGCCACACTTGTCAACAGTGTATCAACGTCTTTATCAACATTCTCTGGGTCAGTTGCTTCTTGTTTTCTTTCAAAACACTCTTTGTTGTTAAGATTTTAATAAATGTGTGATATTTAAATAACATAAATTTTTAATACATACTATATAAAAGTAAAAATACAATAAAATTACGTATACCTCCAACTAACTTCTTAAGATTATCAAGTTCGTTCAATAATCTTTCATCTCCCATTCGATTCAGAGATGCCCATGTGTATCCAACATTAGCATCAAACATTTTGTGTCTCCACTTTCGTCTTACTGCAATTGACCTCGGAGATGAGCCTTTTTTCAGTCTTTTGTCATCCTTCTTACCTTTTTTTTCTTGTTCCAAACTTTTATTTTCATACATGGCCATCTCTATTTCCACTTTGTTCATTTCTTCTTTTAGTTTGTCCAGCCCCCATTCCTGAGTGTCTTCTTGTTTATATCCACCATGCTCCATCAACCATGTCCACATGAATAGAATGGTTTCTTTATCCTCATCATCAACTTCATGTTTTTCTCATCAATTTTTGCTCCTGTAGTTTGCATATCTTCTTCATCATTTCCACAATTAACACCATCATCTATGTATAAAGTAATAAAAATTCAAGTAAAAGAGTGATTAAACCCCTAGCGTTTATTATATATCAATGACAACATACCTATTATTTTTTCAACCCCAATTTCTTCCATAATAACCTCCTCATTCTCATTGGTTGACACCTCCTCATTGTCAATCACCTCATCTTCATCCAAGGTTTTTTCTACCAATTCTTCTGCAAACAAGCAATTATATCATGATTGTGTGATAGTTCATATGTTAAGTGGGTTACATGATTAACTTACTATAGCGTGATAATGAATTTAATATGTGATTACAACTTACCATCATTTTGTTTATCTGCAACCTCCTCATTATCAATCACATCATCTTCAAACAAGGTTTTTTCAACCAATTCGTCTGTAAACAAGCCATTATAGCGTGATTGCGTGATAGTACAAATGTTATGTTAGTTACATGAATAACTTACAATAGCGTGATACTGAATTCAATATGTGATTACAACTTACCAGCATTTTGTTTGTCTGCAGCCTCCTCATTATCAACCACTTCATCTGCACACATTCCAGATGAGTAAATTATGGTTTAATAAATTGAAATAATTTGATTTTCAGTGATTAACTTACAATAGCATGATAGTGAATACAATACGTGATTTCAACTTACCAACATTTTGTTTATCAGCAACCTCCTCATTGTCAACCACTTCATCTGCACACATTCCAGATGAAGAATTTATGGTTTAATAAATTGAAAATAATTTGATTTTCAGTGATTAACTTACAATAGCGTGATAGTGAATACAATATGTGATTACAACTTACCAACATTTTGTTTATCAGTAACCTCCTCATTGTCAATCAACTTATCTTCAATCAAATTTTGTTCAACCATATCATCTCAACAACATTATGTTGCATTGTTGTTTTGTGTACATCTCCATCCTCTTTCATTTTCTTATTTACCTCCTCTTCCCCGGGTCACATTCAGACAATATGTTTTTTTCCAAAATGTCATAGCGTGAATTAATAGTGTAAGCATTTTATCAACTAACAATACTTGTGTTCATTAAGTTTCAAGAAAACACTTTCCAATTTTGTACATACGGCTTATATATCTGTATTTAACATGAAGTTTTTTCTACCATCTTATGTCAGTGTATCCAGCTCGTCAAATATCTTTTGTAATTTGCCGGCTTTCTTATCCACCTTGTTGAACCATTTCTAAATTGAAAACATTAATGTATTAGTGCGTAATTGAGTTATATTAAATGCATAAAAATGCTTTAAACTATCTAAAAATGAGCTAACCTTTTCATCTTTTGAGATTTCTTTTGGTGGGATATAGTAGTTGATAATTTCCTGTGTTGATTTTCCTACCGGCAAGTTGAGTTTCAAATTATAACCTTTGGATAAGTCCGTATAATCACCCATAAATTGGTCATCATACTCATTACCATCATCTTCATTATATCCTCCCTCCACATCTTTCGGTGATGTGTGATCTTCATGTTTATCTTCTACATAATATACTTCTTCGTCATAATCATCATCTTCTTCCTCGCCTTTTTCATCACCATCTTCCTCCTCACATTCTTCATAAACAACCTCCTCATCACCTTTATCATCACCAACCCCATCCCCACCTTCTTCATTACCAACCTCCTTCTCACCTTTTTCAAAACAAACCTCCTCCTCACCTTCTTTGTACCCACTTTTATCTTTTTTTTCCTTTTATACCTTCAACATCTTCCTTCTCAAATTCATTATTACCTTTTTTCTCATCTCCTTCATCTTTATCATCCAAATCATCATCTGTAATAGGCACGTTTTCATGCAGGCTCTTTTCCAATTCAGTCAATGATTCTGATGTTATATATCCAATTGCTGGAGTTTGTATACTTTTTTTGGACTGTCTTTTGTCATGTGTATATTTGTACAACATCTGAAGCTTTATAATCAAATAAAGAATTTTAAACAACAAACAGGTAGAAAAGTGTTTAGTGATCATACCAACAACATAGCAATTGGTTCGTTATATTACTGATTCATCTTCCACTCTAATATTGTGTAGTCTAAACATTCAATCGCATAGCTACACCAATCCATGTTTTTGATTTCATTATAGTCCTCTATTGAAGCTATGAAATTTTGGTTGATGGTAGTAGACTTTGTCACAAATCCCAATATTATATTGTATACCACGAGAAAGTTAAGTTTGAACTCTGGTCCACCCCGAATTTGTTTTTTCAGTTTTTTCAAGACTTCCCCAACACTAATGCGTGATTCCCTGAATTGGTTTCTGAAAGTGTCAATGGTAGAATTTACCCCTTTTCTTGGTTTATTTTTTTTCACTTACCTTTTTAGGACCCATGGGGACACCAAGAACTTCATGTACCGGTGCAGGTGTTATGTGTATATGATGTCTTCTGGTGTTTAGTAGTCTAGTTTTAGTGTCATAGTTCATCAAAAACCACCAAGCTAGATTAGGTGGGAAGATGTCTATTGTGAAATCCAAGATTGATTCGAAGCCCATTTTCTTTATATCTTTGAGTTAAAAATCAGTCAAGTCTTTTACAGCTTAGACTAGGTTTGCTGGTGAGGTTCTGATGGTAATTTTGTTATTTTTGAATTCTTGGAAGGGCTTTTGTATACGACTTGAAGTTGCATTGGTTGTTCAAAGTCATCATCATCTACACCGGTTCTCCTTATGCCTTCTGTTTCTAAAAATTATAATAAAAAAGAATTAGAAATCAATTACACATTCCATATGTATGATTCATATATTTAGATTAATCACGTAATAACGCATTACTATAATAAGCTTGAAACGTCGGTAAATATGGAATTCAAACATAACGTTTAGCTTAAACAAAATGACGCAATCACGCTATCACAAAATTCTTTAAGACTAACTTAGTTACTCCATGCGTGACTGTAACTCATAAACCAAAAAACTTCATAATTACTTTCACGCTAACAATATCTACTGAGAAAACTAGGGTTTATATTAGTAATTTCTAAAAATTTCCAATCAGATAACTCGGGTTTATATTAGAACCTGTTTTTTGTTTTTTTGTAGGTCTGTTGTTCTTTTTGCTTCGCAATTCTCTTTTATGTGTCGTCATTGCTTCCTTCTTACGAGTATCTGTTAATTAATCACGTATTACTTCAAATAGAAAAAACAAAATACGAAGTTTTCACAAACATGAAGGTCGTAATCTAACAGTAAAAAAGAGCTTCCACACGTACCTTTCCTCTTCAGTTCCATTGATTTCTCCATTGATGATGTTTATGCTTTTTTAACAGTAAGGGGCTTCGTTTTCATTCGAATATCCACGTTTCCACGTTTGCTATTTTGTAGCAATGTACGTTTCCACGCTACCGGGTACTAACTGACAAAATTTCCCTTTTTCACTTGCTTGCCCCTTGTTTAATTTCAATTTAATTACGTTTATGTCACCGCGTACTCCCCAACCATTGATCATCTTAATCTGACGCATAGAAACGCTTCGTACGCTATGAGCACTTTGTACAATAACCGCCCCTACACACACACACACACACACACACACATATATATATATATATATATATATATATATATATATATATATATATATATTAAAAACTCATGTGAGTTTAAAAAACCTTGAAAACTTTATATCAACCATACATTTCTTTTGATCAATGGTCTATATCAATTTGAAAGATTTTATGAATATTAAATGGATAAAAAGTATTAAAAGGGTATAATGGTCAAGTTTTAAAAAGAATATTTGTGATTTCTCTCTCCTCATATCAAATCAAATGGGTGAAATTTTTCTGATGATTTCTCTCTTTTGACATCAAGTCAAACGAGTGAATATTTGTGTACTTCTCTCTCCTAGTCAAATCAAATTAGTGAATATTTGTGTAGTAATGTTACCCGTAACATTATACATGTAACTAGCAAAATAGTTTTATTATGAATCAGTTCAAACGTAGTGTTACATATGTTATAACGCTTAATATAAAATGTATATATTTATAACAAATCATTAAGATCAACATTAAAAATGTAACAAAGTGCTTCATACAAACTTAAATATTAAAAGTATGATGAAAAAAAATACTATCAAAAAAGCTAACATAAAAAAAGGCTTCAATTCTTGATAATCATCTTCATCTTTGACAGAAAAAACCGATTCACCTACGAAAAAACCAAGTAAGAACATACATGCAATGTTACATATGTTATACATAGTAAAACAAAAAACAAGTTCATCTTAGCTATGCATGTAACCCTTGTAGCACATGTAAACGGAGATCTGTTTCTCAGTACATTAACGACGATCATCATAAAAAACAGATACAAAGATGAACAAATCTTCATAAATCTCACAACGGTGTCTCATTTCTCCACTTCTCCTAATTTTCGCAACTTAATCTAACAAAATTGATGTCCTTTTTATTTCCCAGTATGTTACATACGTAACTTGTATGCCATAAAATAGTGTTACATATTTGTAATGTTAAAAAAGCAAGACTTCTTTTAAAAAAAAGACCGTGTTACATATATTTAATTCAAATGATGGTAATAAAATTGTCATTACATATTCAGCACCAACAATCGTAACATTTCTCAAGTTACATAGGTAACATTGATGGTTACATACTAAAAAATCCAGGATCATTTATTAAGACGAGACTTTTTATAAGTAAAAAATCGAGATTTTTTAATACAATGTAAATTTTAAAAGATGTAAAAACGATACTTTCCCTAAAAACAAAATTTTATTTATAAAACAATCATTTTTAAAAGAATAATCATAAACGAGGTTTTTTATAAAAAGAAACAAGTCATTTTGCTTGCAGGTACTATATTGGTTCTGCAATTTATGTTACATATGTAAAGAGAAAATGTTACATACGTAACTAACAATATTACATACGTAACTAACAATATTACATATGTAACTAGCAACTGTTACATATATAAAATTAAATTTTATATAGAAAACAACATCAAGTAACCAAACACATTTCGAAGATCAAGTAACCAAGTAACTTGTGGTTGGCAACACTAAGTTTTCTGAAAGATCAAAACTTGAGTTTAATAAAATATTTTAAAGAGATAAAATGTCATTATAATTTAGGGTTAACAAAAAGATTTTTTTATTATAAATAAATCATAGAGTTTACAAACACAATAATAATCATTAAATAAAAGGAAATGAATAATTAATAATTTAACAAAATAAATACTATCATATTCAACTTTTGTCTCAAAAGAAAAGCATATCATTTTCCCGGTCAAAAATTTCACATCATTATGACCACTACACCCCAAATATGTTAATCAATCGTTTTAAAATCACCTATTTTAAAATAATATTAACAAAAACATATAATATTTGAAAATAATATAAATATGATTATGATAACTTCCCTAAAATTAATGTAACCATTAATGTTGATAAAAATAAATAGGTAACAAGTGGTAAATACATACCATTTCAAATATATATTCACGTCGACCACCATTCTGGAGAAACACGTCACCGACCACCCATTTCGGCCCATTTCTACTTCAATAAACGGAATTACGAAAGAGACCACTGTTAATGGCATCTTCATTATCTATATTTTTGGAAGAAGCCATGAAGGAACATTTAAGAACATTAATGGAGGACTTAGGTAGGTTAATAAATGAGGAAGGAGATGAAGGAGAAAATATATAATTAATAAAGATGTAAGATTGACAAGTTGTTGATGAGGGGAGTGTATCAAGAAATGGGAGAATTAAATGCATCATGGTCTTTTAAACATGATAGTACACAATCAACATGTTTTTTAAATGGAAAAGTACATATGAAATGTGACACCCAGCATTTCAGGTCAATATCCACATTTCATAAACGCACGTTCATAATTATTATTTTCTGATATTTTATTTTGACTAAGTAAAGTCAAGAAGTCTAGCAAAGAAGTTTATTCCAAGTCTAGTAAACCGTAAAGAGTTACTAGAAAAAGTAAGCAGGATAACCCGACTTAATGCGAACGTAAATGGTTAAATAAAATAACCAGAAAAAAAAAAATATATATATATATATATATATATATATATATATTACACAAAATTTACGTTGAGCCAAGATTCTAATATTTTCTTCAACGAGCCATAAAATGGTTAAAAAATTATAATACCGCGAAGAATCGAAACTGAATTAAATTACCCCTTTAAAACTATAATTGATACTAATATCATTAATAAATTAATGATTAAAATTGTTATCATTAACCCCAAACCCACTTCTTGACTTTCTTGGCCGAGAGTCAGGGGAGCCATGCTCCCACTTGCCTGATTCACTTTGATTCAGATGAAAACCATACCCTTCAGTCGAAACTTCACCATCCCTTTCAAACCTTCTCTTTTCTTACGGCAAATTCCCAATTCTCTTTCAAATCGAAGTCCAGTTTTAAAGCGAAAATCACCACAATTCGGTGTCATAAGGAGAATTTCAAGTGTTCTTGAAGAAAGCTTAGCAAAAGATTCAAGACTACTTCTCTGTTTTTCTCTAAAGATCGCCATTCTCGGTTTGAGGTAAAAACTCGATACCATCCATATTATTTGCTTTAAAACCGTAACTAAACATACAAATCGTTCAAACGCAAGTAAGATAACAAGAAAACTGTGTCAAACTCAAGATTTGAACATAAAAATATACAGAGTGAATTCTGTAAATCAAAGTGCAGATATCGAAACTATAGTTTCGATACCTGTTAGTCAATCGAAACTAGGAGTTTCGATACCTATTGATTGAAACTAGGAGTTTCGATACCAGTTATTCAATCGAAACTAGGAGTTTCGATACCGGTTGTTCTATCGAAACCAGGAGTTTCGATATCTATTTACTCAATCGAAACTAGGAAGTTTCGATACCTGTGTACAATCGAAACTAGGTAGTTTCGATACTATTCTTGCCAATCGAAACTAGGAGTTTCGATAACCGTTTTGCCCTGTCGAAACTAGGAAGTTTCGACATCTGTTCTGTTCAATCGAAACTAAGAAAGTTTCGATACCTGTTTATTAGCCCCATAAGGCAGTAACTCAGAACTATTTTCATAACAAAACAAGGTTGGAAAAACTAAAAAGATAATTAAAACAAAAGTAATCAGATCGGCTAAGTCAAGTGAACAATTTGCGTTTAAGACGGGTAGTCTTAACGTGTATGTTATCCTTGTGTAACTAGGATACGGATAGGCGAATCTACCGTCATTCAAATATTTGCTAGCATTCATACTGTCGAGGTGAGTTTCACTAATCCCCTTTTTCTAAGTTTTTGAAATGATTTGGGGTGGAAACATACTTGTAAAAGACTTTTGTGTATAAATGAATGGAACTAATGATCTGACCGTATGTATGTATTGAGGGAACAATAAAGCGCTTAAAGTCCTCGTAATAAATTAGTAACCATTAGCTATGGATTTAGCCCAGGATTATATGAATAGTACTATTGGGGGTGACGCCTCCGGTCATGGTTAGTCGCGCTAACCAGGGGTCAAAATGGCCGAATGACCGCATATTGTCTTACTCGCAGAAAGGCGAGGGGAGGCACAGAAAGTTGGGGTTTGGTTACGGTCTCGTACATTACATACTATTTTGTATTCCTTGCAAGCTTACAAATGGGGTCAATAGATCGGATTAGTAATCATATTCATTGGTAATACATACAAAAGAGTTCTGATCAGGTTTATCAAAAGAGTTCTGATCACAGGTTTTACACAAAAGGGTTCTGATCAGGTTAAAATGATCAGGTTTAAAGTAAAGAGTTCTGATCAGGTTAAAATGATCAGGTTTTACACAAAAGAGTTCTGATCAAGGTAAAGTGATCAGGTTTTACACAAAAGAGTTCTGATCAGGGTAAAGTGATCAGGTTTATCAAAAGAGTTCTGATCAGGTTAAAATGATCAGGTTAAAATGATCAGGTTAAAGTGATCAGGTTTAAACGAAAGAGTACTGATCAGGTTAAAATGATCAGGTTTAACAAAGAGTTTTGATCGGCAAAAAGATCAGATTTAAACATTGGGTTTATGATAACTCTTTATAATAACTTGTGAACTCACCAACCTCGTGTTGACAGTTTTAAGTATGTTTTCAGGAAATTGAACGTGGTCACCAGGTTAGCAATGTAGGTTACATGCATGCACGTGGATACGGCTTTTGGGAGGATTTCTCTTGTATAACTCATGGTCTTGAGTCATATTTGTGAAATCTTAAACATTTGTAAACTCAAATTAATATTTTGTAATGTAAATATTTTAAATTCAGTTATGTATCCAATTACATGTATGTGTTTGCGGTAATCATATGCTTTGGAAACCAGTGAAAGTCGCGCCTCGCGTTTCCGCCCTGGCGGGGTGTGACAGAACTTGGTATCAGAGCCATTGATTATAGCGAACTAGGTGTCTAAAACGGAACCTAGTCTTTAATTAGAATGACTCACTAAAATGTTTTCATTGCATAACCAGTCATCATGTCATGTGGATATTGTAGTCACAAGTATGTCGTCACATTCACACTCTGACCCCGTCTCTGACTCTGAATCCAACGAGGAACTTTTCGCCTCACGCCCTAAAAATCAAGTACAAGTTCGCAGCTCGACACCACCCAATGTCGCCCTGGGAGAACCGCCCATCGTCTACCGAAAGAAAAGCGGAGGACCAGTTAAGGTGCAAAGTGCTAAGAAGAAGGTTCGACTTCCGCGCAAGAGAAACCTGGCAGCCCGTGACCCGAAAGACTTGGAGACCGATGAGGAACCACCGAGGCAACGACCCTGCTACCACCCTACCATGGGAACCATCCGTTGGATGCCTCGTACCCTGGCACGTTGGAGGGAGATGGAGAGCATCCCATCTACCTTTGAGCTTGGAGAGTCTTCTAACTCCCCAACACCCCTACCCCACACTGGGGAAGCCATAGAGCTCACTGTGCCTACCTTGGTAGCTCGCGTTCGTACGCATGAGGAGCGTCTTGATGATCTCCCAGATGATATTCGGGCACAGGAGGATGCAACCAGGCGCTTACGTCAAGGGCTCGGATCTCGAGTACAGACTCTGGAGGATAGCACTCGAGACATACAAGGTGCCACAAACTATCTAGAGTTAATAGCTGACATGGACTGGCAGTTCACTCTCACGGTCCGAGACATGGTGGAGGCGCTGGAGGAGAGGACTTTGGCTGCAGAATTTGTGGCAAGAGCTAGCTTTGTCATGGCAGGACTTGCCATGATGATTGGGTTGTACTCCCACTTCTTCTTTTAAACCTATTATGGGCGGGTTGTGCCCATAGTACATTATGTAGTTTAAAACGTTAGTACTGATGAGGTCATGTGAACCCATCCTTTTGTATCCTTATCTTTTGGAACAATGTACTATGTATGTTTTGACTATGTATGTAATGGTTTATGTTGTAATGATAGTTGTTCATGTTTGATGTTGTGGTATCCTTATGTCATGATCTATCATTATTGATATATGATGTTGTTTCTTTTTAATTGACATGTTAGAAAGAACGTCATGGCACCTAAGCGTGGGACACCCCGTAACACTACTGGTGACAACAACGAGACAATTTCCCCAAACATGGAACAACTAATAGCACAGCGAGTAGCTGCCGCTATAGAGCAGTATGAAGCAAACCGAAATAGCGGAGGAGGTGCAGGAGGTAGCGGTACCGCAGGGGGTAGCGGTACAGCAGGAGGTTCCGGAGGTAATAAAAAAAAATAAATAAATAAGCCATAACACATAGTCATGATCCGAATTAATGACGTTATGACTTATGATCCTGCAGATGCTCCAAATAGGAAGTGTACCTACAAGGCCTTCCTATCCTGCAAACCCCGCAGTTTTAATGGCACCGAGGGTGCAGTAGGACTAATGAGATGGATAGAACATATGGAGTCGGTGATTGATATAAGTGAATGCACCGCTGATTGCGTAGTGAAGTATTCTACCTGCACGCTCACTGATAAAGCTTTAACTTGGTGGAATACTCAAATGAAGACTTTGGGGAGAGAGACAGCGTACCAATTGTCTTGGGAAGATTTGAAAAACATGATGATTGAGGAATGCTGTCCTCGGAACGAATTGCAAAAGATTGAAACTGAGATGTGGAACCTACAGATGATAGGAGATGATGTAGCGGGATACACCGACCGCTTCAATGAATTGGCACTTCTGGTACCGCATATGGTCACACCAGAACATAAGCGTGTTGAAAGGTATCTGTGGGGCCTTGCGCCTCAAATTCGTAGCATGGTAACATCATCTAATCCAATAGATGCCAAGAGTGCTATAACTTTAGCATTCAAACTAAAGGATGATGCAGTACGTAATGAATTGTTTGTGAGGAAGGAGAATGAGGAAGGTAGATCTGGGGAGAAAAGGAAATGGATGGGAAATTCAAGTAACAAATCTGGAAAACAAGAGTTTAAGAAACAAGGAACTGTGAAGGCTTTTGCAGCCAACACAGTGGAAAGAAAGGAGTATGATAGGGGCCTACCGAGATGTAAGAGGTGTGGAAATCATCATGCCGGTGTTTGCATCAAGTGTGGAAAATGCGACAAATTTGGTCACACCACTCAAGCTTGTCGAACTAACAACCGATTGGGGAAAATTAAACCGGGATGTTTTGTATGTGGTGATCTAAAACACTTCAAGAAGGATTGTCCCAAGTGGAAGAATCAGAACAACGCTCAGGCACCAGGGAGGGCATTTGTGATGGGTGCAAGGGACGCACGCCAGGACCCGAACATCGTCACTGGTACGTTCCCGATAAATAATCACTATGCCTCTGTACTTTTTGATTCGGGTGCGGATATGAGCTTTGTGTCGAATGATTTTAAATCTTTACTCGGTATTAAGGCCAGGAAACTAGATCAACGTTATACAATTGAATTAGCAAATGGGAAATTAATAGAAACCGGAGAGGTCTTTAGGGGTTGTACTTTATGTTTAGAAAACCGTACATTCAGTATAGACCTTCTACCCGTCGAGTTAGGGAGTTTTGATATTGTTATTGGTATGGATTGGTTAACCAAGAATCGTGCCGAGATAATATGCTTCGAGAAGATTGTACGTATTCCCCTACCAAGCGGAGAAATTCTTTCAATTCAAGGCGAAAGGTGTATAACGATGTTAAAAACGATAAACTGCATGAAAACTTATAAGTATCTACGTAAGGGTTATTGTGCATTCCTGGCTCACATCGTCGAGAAGAAACCCGAAGAACGTCGACTTGAGGACATACCAGTCGTCAGAGATTATTCAGAAGTATTTCCCGAAGACTTACCAGGAATACCACCATCAAGACAAGTCGAGTTTCGGATCGACCTAGTACCAGGAGCCGCACCAGTTGCACGATCTCCGTATCGTCTAGCCCCTTCCGAGATGCAGGAACTGTCGAGCCAACTACAAGAATTACTTGACAAAGGTTTCATAAGACCGAGTTTCTCACCATGGGGAGCTCCGGTCCTATTTGTAAAGAAAAAGGATGGAACCTTTAGAATGTGCATTGATTACCGGGAATTGAACAAGCTAACAATCAAAAACCGGTATCCTCTTCCTCGAATAGACGATTTGTTTGATCAACTTCAAGGTTCCAGTTTCTATTCTAAAATTGATCTACGATCAGGGTATCATCAACTGAAAATTCAGGAAGAAGACATACCAAAAACGGGTTTTAGGACTCGTTACGGTCACTACGAATTCCTAGTTATGCCATTTGGCTTGACTAATGCACCAGCTGTTTTCATGGATCTCATGAACCGCGTGTGCAAGCCGTACTTGGATAAATTCGTGATTGTGTTTATCGATGACATATTGATATATTCACGAACCAAGGAGGAACATGAATATCATTTGAAATTAATCTTGGAACTACTCAGGAATGAGAAGCTTTATGCTAAATTCTCTAAGTGTGAGTTTTGGATCCAAGAGGTTCACTTTCTCGGACATGTCATTAATAAGAAGGGTATCTATGTGGATCCATCCAAGATTGAAGCTATCAAAAACTGGGAAGCACCAAGAACTCCGACTGAGGTGCGTCAATTTCTGGGTTTGGCAGGATATTACAGGCGATTCATCGAGAATTTTTCAAAGATAGCCTTGCCTTTGACCACATTAACCCAGAAGGACAAAAAGTTTGATTGGACTGTTAAACAAGAATCATCTTTTCAATTGCTGAAGCAAAAACTATGCAGAGCACCAATCCTATCCCTTCCCGAAGGGACTGACAATTTCATTGTGTACTGTGACGCATCACACCAAGGTTTGGGATGTGTATTGATGCAGAGAGAAAAAGTCATAGCGTATGCATCCAGACAGGTAAAAGTACATGAGAAAAATTATACGACCCACGACTTGGAATTGGGTGCAGTTGTGTTTGCACTCAAGATTTGGAGACATTACTTATACGGTACAAAATGTACTATCTTTACAGACCACAAGAGTCTCCAGCACATCTTTAATCAGAAAGAACTTAACATGAGGCAACGTCGTTGGGTAGAACTACTGAATGATTACGACTGTGATATCAAGTATCACCCTGGCAAAGCAAACGTCGTAGCAGATGCCTTAAGTCGTAAAGAACGAGTTAAAACACTCCGTGTTCGTGCCCTATAATTGACAATTCATACGAGTCTCACGACTCAAATTCGGATGGCACAACAAGAAGCAATCAAAGAAGAAAACAGTCAGAACGAAGCTTTACGAGGAATGATAAAGCAGTTGGAACCAAAGTTAGATGACACTTTATACTTCATGAATAGAATTTGGGTGCCATGTTTTGGTAACATACGGGAGTTGGTTATGGACGAAGCCCACAAATCCAGGTACTCCATTCACCCAGGTTCGGATAAAATGTATAAGGATCTGAAAGAATTATACTGGTGGCCAAACATGAAAGGAGAAATTGCTATTTATGTCGGTAAATGCCTGACATGTTCAAAAGTAAAAGCAGAACATCAGAAACCGTCGGGATTGTTACAACAACCCGAGATACCTCATTGGAAATGGGAACAGATTTCCATGGATTTCATTACAAAGTTACCCAAGACGTCGAGCGGGTATGACACTATATGTGTAATTGTCGATCGTTTGACGAAATCAGCTCATTTTCTACCCATCAAAGAAACGGATAAAACCGAGAAACTTGCAAAACTTTATATCAAGGAAATTGTGACTAGGCATGGAGTACCAATTTCTATTATCTCTGATAGAGACAGCAGATTCGTGTCTAGAATCTGGAAATCATTACAAGAAGCCATGGGCACACATCTTGACATGAGCACGGCATATCACTCACAAACAGATGGTCAAAGTGAAAGAACCATTCAAACCTTAGAGGATATGCTCCGTGCGTGTGCAATTGACTTCGGTGGAAATTGGGATACTCATTTGCCACTAGCTGAGTTTTCATACAATAACAGTTACCACACCAGCATCAAAGCCACTCCGTTTGAGGCTTTGTATGGTCGAAAATGTCGTTCACCGCTATGTTGGGCAGAGGTTGGCGACAAACATTTAACCGGTCCTGAAGTTATTCAAGAGACCACAGATAAGATTTTCAAAATCAAGGATCGTCTGAAGGCCGCCCGTGACAGACGAAAGAGTTACGCGGATAACAGACGAAGACCTTTAGAATTTCAAGTAGGAGACAAAGTCATGTTAAAGGTCTCACCTTGGAAAGGAGTTGCAAGATTTGGCAACCGTGGCAAGCTTAACCCTAGGTACGTTGGACCGTTTGAAATATTGGCTAGGGTTGGCCCTGTAGCTTACAAGCTCAAGTTGCCACAAGAACTAAGCAATGTACATGATACGTTCCATGTATCAAATCTCAAGAAGTGTTTATCAGACGAGACATTAATAATACCGCCTGATGAGATTCACATAGACGACAAGTTGCACTTCATTGAGGAACCTATGGAAGTCACAGATTGGAAGGTTCAGAGAACAAGGCGCAGCCGTGTTAAGCTGGTCAAGGTACGTTGGAATTCAAAACGCGGCCCCGAGTATACGTGGGAGCGGGAAGATAAAATGAAATCCAAGTACCCGTCATTATTTACAAAAACACCAAGTCAGAGTGACAAGAACTGAATTTCGGGACGAAATTCTCTGTAACATGGGGAGAATGTGACAGTCAGCATTTCAGGTCAATATCCACATTTCATAAACGCACGTTCATAATTATTATTTCCTGATATTTTATTTTGACTAAGTAAAGTCAAGAAGTCTAGCAAAGAAGTTTATTCCAAGTCTAGTAAACCATAAAGAGTTACTAGAAAAAGTAAGCAGGATAACCCGACTTAATGCGAACGTAAATGGTTAAATAAAATAACCAGAAAAATATATATATATATATATATATATTACACAAAATTTACGTTGAGCCAAGATTCTAATATTTTCTTCAACGAGCCATAAAATGGTTAAAAAATTATAATACCGCGAAGAATCGAAACTGAATTAAATTACCCCTTTAAAACTATAATTGATACTAATATCATTAATAAATTAATGATTAAAATTGTTATCATTAACCCCAAACCCACTTCTTGACTTTCTTGGCCGAGAGTCAGGGGAGCCATGCTCCCACTTGCCTGATTCACTTTGATTCAGATGAAAACCATACCCTTCAGTCGAAACTTCACCATCCCTTTCAAACCTTCTCTTTTCTTACGGCAAATTCCCAATTCTCTTTCAAATCGAAGTCCAGTTTTAAAGCGAAAATCACCACAATTCGGTGTCATAAGGAGAATTTCAAGTGTTCTTGAAGAAAGCTTAGCAAAAGATTCAAGACTACTTCTCTGTTTTTCTCTAAAGATCGCCATTCTCGGTTTGAGGTAAAAACTCGATACCATCCATATTATTTGCTTTAAAACCGTAACTAAACATACAAATCGTTCAAACGCAAGTAAGATAACAAGAAAACTGTGTCAAACTCAAGATTTGAACATAAAAATATACAGAGTGAATTCTGTAAATCAAAGTGCAGATATCGAAACTATAGTTTCGATACCTGTTAGTCAATCGAAACTAGGAGTTTCGATACCTATTGATCGAAACTAGGAGTTTCGATACCAGTTATTCAATCGAAACTAGGAGTTTCGATACCGGTTGTTCTATCGAAACTAGGAGTTTCGATATCTATTTACTCAATCGAAACTAGGAAGTTTCGATACCTGTGTACAATCGAAACTAGGTAGTTTCGATACTATTCTTGCCAATCGAAACTAGGAGTTTCGATAACTGTTTTGCCCTGTCGAAACTAGGAAGTTTCGACATCTGTTCTGTTCAATCGAAACTAAGAAAGTTTCGATACCTGTTTATTAGCCCCATAAGGCTGTAACTCAGAACTATTTTCATAACAAAACAAGGTTGGAAAAACTAAAAAGATAATTAAAACAAAAGTAATCAGATCGGCTAAGTCAAGTGAACAATTTGCGTTTAAGACGGGTAGTCTTAACGTGTATGTTATCCTTGTGTAACTAGGATACGGATAGGCAAATCTGCCGTCATTCAAATATTTGCCAGCATTCATACTGTCAAGGTGAGTTTCACTAATCCCCTTTTTCTAAGTTTTTGAAATGATTTGGGGTGGAAACATACTTGTAAAAGACTTTTGTGTATAAATGAATGGAACTAATGATCTGACCGTATGTATGTATTGAGGGAACAATAAAGCGCTTAAAGTTCTCGTAATAAATTAGTAACCATTAGCTATGGATTTAGCCCGGGATTATATGAATAGTACTATTGGGGGTGACGCCTCCGGTCATGGTTAGTCGCGCTAACCAGGGGTCAAAATGGCCGAATGACCGCATATTGTCTTACTCGCAGAAAGGCGAGGGGAGGCACAGAAAGTTGGGGTTTGGTTACGGTCTCGTACATTACATACTATTTTGTATTCCTTGCAAGCTTACAAATGGGGTCAATAGATCGGATTAGTAATCATATTCATTGGTAATACATACAAAAGAGTTCTGATCAGGGTAAAATGATCAGGTTTATCAAAAGAGTTCTGATCAGGTTAAAATGATCAGGTTTTACACAAAAGGGTTCTGATCAGGTTAAAATGATCAGGTTTAAAGTAAAGAGTTCTGATCAGGTTAAAATGATCAGGTTTTACACAAAAGAGTTCTGATCAAGGTAAAGTGATCAGGTTTTACACAAAAGAGTTCTGATCAGGGTAAAGTGATCAGGTTTATCAAAAGAGTTCTGATCAGGTTAAAATGATCAGGTTAAAGTGATCAGGTTTAAACGAAAGAGTACTGATCAGGTTAAAATGATCAGGTTTAACAAAGAGTTTTGATCGGCAAAAAGATCAGATTTAAACATTGGGTTTATGATAATTCTTTATAATAACTTGTGAACTCACCAACCTCGTGTTGACAGTTTTAAGTATGTTTTCAGGAAATTGAACGTGGTCACCAGGTTAGCAATGTAGGTTACATGCATGCACGTGGATACGGCTTTTGGGAGGATTTCTCTTGTATAACTCATGGTCTTGAGTCATATTTGTGAAATCTTAAACATTTGTAAACTCAAATTAATATTTTGTAATGTAAATATTTTAAATTCAGTTATGTATCCAATTACATGTATGTGTTTGCGGTAATCATATGCTTTGGAAACCAGTGAAAGTCGCGCCTCGCGTTTCCGCCCTGGCGGGGTGTGACATGAAAGTTGGCCAAAAAGTGAGTTCCGAAAATACCCTTGAGGTATAAAACAAATTTAAAGGGAAAGAAGGAACATGGAAGAATCTAGGCCATCTATTGAGTTTGCAAGGTTTTTACAACTAAAAGGGGTTTGCATTTTATATATTCCCTATATATATATATATATATATATATATAGGGTCTAGCTCCTTTCAAAACCCTCTTTTGATATAAAAACCCTCAAACTCTTGTTATCCAATTACAAGTTGACAACTCATACGTACTAGATTATTCCTTTGGGGGTATATATGACATTTCACACTAACCTACACTTACACCACCTGTATTGTTTTCATTTGTTGATTCCCATTCTAATTATGATCTACAAGTTGTAGCTTAAATGAAATATATTCCCATTCTCAAGAGCATTTTCTCATTTCTCTCTCTTACAATAAATATCTCAAAAAATCCAGTTTCTAATCTCTCTTTTTTCTGATCAGAAACAAGAACATGAATTAGAGTTGAAGAACAAAGGTGAAGACTAGGATTGGGTACCTAGATTTGTTCGGTGAAGACGAGGGTGAAGATTCGGGGTTTTTCGAACGGATCTACAACGAAGGTGAAGACTAGTAATGGTGACAACGGATCTACAACGAAGGTGAAGATCGAAGGTGTATGGAAGTCGCTTTCTTTCACGTTGACGAGATCTAGAGTTTGTTGGCGAATTGTCTGCTCGAATGTGTAAGTTATTTTACTGTTATTACATTAATGTAAGAAAAGCATTAGATTTACATGGATTATCACATTGTTGTAAGAAAGCATCAGATCGACATGGATTATTACATTGATGTAAGAAAGCATTATATCGATTTTAGGGCTTTTATGAGAGAGTTGAAGGTGGGATTTATGAAATAAAGATCAGTAAAATGAAATCTTTGTGATTAGTTGTAAATCATACAATTTTGCTTGGTTTTTGGTGAGTAGTCATGTTTTAGGTGGATAAACCTAACATGGGGTGTAACTGTGTTATTGCCTTGTGTCCGTATTTTTTTAATTACATTGGTGTATTCTAACTATTACCATGGTGTAATTGTAAATTACCAAGTTTATCATGGTCTACTCATAAGTTATCATGGTATTACCATGGTGTAATCGTAAATTGTGACACTGTTACCATGGTATATTTTTTGTTTTTTTTAAGTTAACTATAATTCATATAAAGAAAAAAAACATAAAAGACCTCAACTTCTTTGACAAATTCAAAAACTCAGGTCTAAATATTTTTATCCAAACAATATAATATAGCTTGACTTTGTTAGTAGGATAATAATTTGTTGCTTCGTATAATATATAATTTGGTTAGGTTAATTGGAGACATGAGTACCTAAAAGTAAAGTATTAGAGTATTAAATTATTTTAAATGATTTATACACTTTTCATTGAAGAAGGTTTCTATAAAATCATAATATTATAATAAATATATAATCTAATAGCTTATGTTGGGAAGGTAAACTAAATGATGACTGACAACATACAAAAAGGTGCAGGTGATGCAAATTGATAGAATTACCCTTTAATACAAGTATTAAATGATAGATGTGAACAAAGAATGCAAATTAATTGTGAACCATTGGATCTGTTTTATCAAAGAGTGATCAAAGCTTTAATGAGAGTTATTGGGTTTTTAAATGGGGAGTGGGTTTTGATTTTAACACTCCCATATATATATATATATGTATATATATGTATATATATATAGGGGAAGTTTCCACTAATAAGTGGTTTTTCGCTAAGAAACGCTAAGAAGTGGGTCAAACGAACTCTGATTGAGCTCATTCCAGCGGCATTGGAACCGTCTAATCGAACTCTAATCCGGACCCAAAAACCTAAACCCCCCTCCACCCGCACCCTAAAAAACCTAAAACCCCCCTCCAACCCCACCCCAAAAAGCCTAAAACCCTCACCCCACCCCACAAAAACCTAAAACCTACCGCCCCTTCCCCCAAAAACCTAAACCCACCCCCAAAAACTCCGCTTCAGGAGGAACCAATGAATGGCCCAGAATGTGACGAGGATAAACTAGAGGAGGACCTAACATATGCCCCTGAATTGGTCTAGCAGTGATCTGGTGGGCATTGTTAGGATGCTCGATTTGCTTGAGGATTAGATGACGTGGCAGTTGCCATAACAGATTCTGGGAAGATTTGACGCTTTGATTGATTAGACGTTTACATGGTGAGATGCCTATTTCAAGTATTGACTATTTTATTTTGACATTGATTGCGAGTCATACCGCGTGATGGCTTGAGCATGACTAATGATAGTTGTGCTGGTGATAGTGTACTATTGTGGGTAGATTGTTAGATTTAGTGCGGTATTATGTGATTATATTTTGAACAACATGAGTTCATATTAGATGTAATTTTATTGTGGTGCTAAAATATGGTTGATTAGATTGTATGAGTTGACTTGTATGAACATGAATTTTGAAATCGTCTGTATCTACAATCTTAAGATAGTGTCACCTATGTGCTAATGATCAGGTGATGATTGGAGTGAAGTGGGTGTATTACACTTTGTGTAAATGTGCAAGACGGGGTCCTATGGGAATGGTGGTTATATACCTTGTGTGTAGGTTTAAAGATTCGAGACGAGGTCCTGTAGGGAATTATGATTTATATTTATTATGTGTATAAATGATTAGAGTGATGTCTTGTGTCTAGACTGAGTAATGTGTTATTCTGAACCATTGGTACGACATGTTGGGGTGAATAGAAGATAAAGTGAAGGGGTGTGTGTGTTTATAAATGACGACGCCATATAGTAAATATGTAGAATTTTTCAGGTCAAGCTAGTGGTATGTGCACTTTGTGCAAGTTAGAAGGTTGAGATGCTATACCTATATATACTTTGAATATGATAGGTTTTGTTATTATGACCTGATGGTATGTGTCCTGGTAGTACACACTTAGTCGTGCATAGGGTGCGTAGTGGATGTGATTAAACATAGTATTTCTATCTTGACGTTTTCTCAACGTTGGTACATCGAGGTGGCGTGAGGATTTTTGACGTCTTTCTAATCGGTCGGCGAGGGGCTCTTATGAGATGCCTACGCGTATATCTCGAGGATGCGGAGCACAAACGTAAGGGGTGGAGTTACGAGAGTTGATAAGGAAAGCGTTACTTAGACGCTTGACGAGGGATAGTTATGACGAGATCGAGATGACAACGCTGAAGACTTCAGCGCGAGGAAATTGAGGTGATAAAAGAATCCCCATGGAATATGTTCCATAAGAGGAATTTGGTCAGGGTAAGATTCAAGTGGAATGAGAGTGTTTTCTTTGAACGAAACGATGGGTAGCTAAGGCTTGTGATTAGAAGAACTTCATGTATGCACTCGATAAGGAGACACGGTAGGTAATCACGTGATAAGGATAGAGCAATTTCAAGGAAAGTAGAGGGAGGGGCAAGTGCAAGTATGCACATAAGTGACTGTAAAGGGAGTGCCTACGTTGGTAGACATGTGACTAGACTAAATGGAAGCTTATGTGGAGCTTGGGTTGAGACTAATGGATTGGATATGTGTTTGAGATACGAGTAACTTTTGAGAAACATCGAGAGCTGATGACGATAACCCTAGTGATGGGTGTAGGTGCATACTTAAAGGGGGCGTATGGGATGCCTAGTAACAAAGTAAAGAAGTGTATTGGTAGGGAAAAGTTATGGTTTTGAAAACCTGGAGGGGCTTCGCGTAAGCTCCTAGAGATCATCGGAAAAGGACTAAAGCGATATCAATATGGGTAGAGTAGTGGGAATGAGTTGAGAAATCATCGCATGAAGGCGATCAAGGTATGAGGCTAGAAGTTTGACGACTTCACTTTGGATGGGCGAAGAATGAATTCATTCGTGAAAGGTAATAAGCATACCTGGAGAGGTGACCATGGGAAACACGAGACCATAGGGATCATACGAGGGGCAAGGGCAATTGTGCCCATGAGCTGAAATGAAATGTTACAACTTCTAGTGAGTGCCGGAGTAGCGAAAGCCGGAAATACAACCATTTGGCTAATGGATGAAAATAAGAGTAATAAAGGAAAGTGTAGGTAAAACCCACCGGTCCCAAAGTTGAAAACGGACACTAGAGGGGATTCCTTTGAACACCATATATGGTGGCAGTGCTAAAAGGTAATGACCTTTATATGGGGTGCGAGAGGGGGGCAGGTAGCACCTAAGGTTTTTTTGGTGCACTAATTGTAGCGGAAAGATGAAAGGTGTTGATTTGTGTCGACCTAGGATTCGAGGATGAATCCTCTTTTTAGGGGTGTAGACTTGTAACATCCCGAAAATTTACGAACTAAATGAATGGGGTTATTATTTGAACCGATACTCTTTCAAATAGCATGGGTTATGTGGTTTTCACGTAAACCTCGAATTATCAAAGTTTGAGGACCCGATTAATCGTTATTTTTAAAAGTTCAGAAAAAGAAAGTATTAGACGTATCAACAGTGTCACACCCCCAAATTCCACTAACGCAGTTTTACCGTTTGGTGCGTGACAAACCAGGATCTCAGTAATTAGTTACATTGAACGACACTATATGAGACTCAAATTGTAATAATATAAAATTTCATAGTTAATGCGGAAGCGTTTAAACAAGAAAGTAGATGCGCAAAACCACGCGCTCAAGTCTAAAAATAACAGAAACATAATAAATGTTCGATAGTTTGACAAATGTGGGATATATCAATTAGACACCATGCAAGCCCTAGTGTGCACCGGCTGAACGCCCTGAGAAAACATGTAAGAAAACGTGTCAACACTAGGTTGGTGAGTTCATAGGTTTCAATATTGTAATAAAGCGTTTACCAGATTATGTACATTCAATATGTGTATCTATAGGTAGCTAACCTATGTTCATGTCTTACTAAAGCGCTCGCAACCGAAGCTGACTGTTTGTGTTTGTATGCCTCCTGCCAGGTCTATCAACTCTCACAAATGTGATTAGGCTAACATTTCACCCGTTCACCTCCAATTGAGTTAGCGCGACTAACGCGGGTGGGGTTTGTCAAACCTAGTAGTACTACTAAACATTACCACACTAAGATCCATACTAACGGTTCGATATGTGTGAGGACTTTCAATGATAGTGTGTTACGCTTAGCATCAACAATGATAACATATGAATTACAATAATCAAAAATAGTTGCGTCATGTTTTCTCCCCCAATTTAAAACAGTAAAAGGGGCCGTGAAAACTCACTTGAATTGAGTAGTAGGTAGATTTACACAAGAATGAGATTGGGACCACAAGTGTTAGCCTGCACAGCTTACTCATGCCCTAGAATTATACACATATCAATTAGGGATACAATGGGATTTGTGACGATGACACGGAAGATTTGGACGTCATAAAACATACTTAGGATTAAAGTATAGACAAACTTATCCACGAGAATAAGGATTTCTTAATATAATAATTTAGAAATACGCGTTTCAAATCGAGAGTTTTCTAGATACGAATAATATTACTTACATAAATATTCGCGTGTTTTCGCCATTAAATAATGGTCTAGAAAAATAATATATCTTATTATATAATTTTACATTCATAGAATTTATACGATAATCAATTATGTGATAAAATAATAATATATATTATTTTTATTCGATGATAAAACGTGAGAAATAATTGTAACATCCTCGTTTTTTGTTTAGAAAACGGGTTCGTGATTATTGTAATTAACTGTTCGCGAGGTTAGTGCGTTATTGTTTTATAAATAATTAGACGGGGTGTAATGTGTATATAGCGAGACCTTAGGGAAGTAGTTGTAACAAGTTACGAGACGGGCCAAGCCCGGAGACTAGCCGATGGCACGCTAGGGCCGAGCCCGGTCTGTGGAGCAACACCCTATAGGGTTTACGGCATTGGGGGGGGGTCCCCATTGTTGTGTTGCGGCTGCCGAGAGGAGAAAGGGAGAGATAAGAGGCCGATCGTCAAGTTCGTATTCAAAGCAAGGTAAAATCATGAGCCTCTAGCCATTGTTTATATGATTTGATTCCCGATTAACCTTGATGCAACCGCAATATGGTGCTAGGTTTTTGGGAGGATCGAGTGGAGAAGGAAGCGAGTTCTAGGTGATTCGGCTAGCACGAATCACTCGAATTAAAAGGTATAATCGTCTATCCCCTTTACGTATTCCAGTTCGATCGATTTTGATGCGTGGTGGTCGGGTTTGCTTGGGCCAAAAACTCAAGAGGGTCTCGATGGTGTGAGTAGCCGAGAGGAGGAAGCCAAGGAGATGCCGCCACTCAGTGGTGGCCAGATGGCAGTGGTGATGCACAGAAGCGGTACGACAACAGCAACGAGGAGCCGGACCAAGGCCGGTCGGCTCGGCAGGGACGACGTGAGCGGGTGGGGGTGGTTTGGTGAAGGCGTAGTGGCTAGGCGGAAGTAAACCAGAGCACAAGCCGGGGCTACGGTGGTTGCGGGAGTTCACGACAGGGGTGGGAGAGGCGGTATACGGTGATGCAAGGCTGGCCGAGAGTGACGGGCGTGCTCAAATGGTCTGGCAGTGGAAGCGGGGTGACGGGTTGGGTTCGGCTCGGGTGTGCATGGGTTGCATCCAGCGCCATGCATGGCGACGTGCGTGCGCGGGTGTTAAACACCGGGTCGGTTTGAGTGAGTGAGAGAGAGGACGAACGTCGAGTCATGTATTGTGTTTTTGATTAGGTACGAGGTCGAAAGATGAGCACGCGAAGTTAGTAAGTTCTAGAGATCGAGTCGCATCTATCATATGTGAGTTTCTATCGCCCACTTTTAAAAGTATTGTAGTTTTGGGCTCAAATACATGCAACGTGCAATATAGCGAAGGCACGAAATGATAGGGGTTTTGATGTTAATATTTGGGTTGTGAACTGATAGTTATGACTGTATGCGTAGGATTTGGTATCATGTAATTTAATGTGGTGACCTTATATTAAGAGGTTAATTTATATCGTGTCGACCCTAGTCGGCGGGAATTGAGTCTTACCTTATTCGGTTGAAATGGGTTGCTTAAGCGTCGTCGTACGTCGGTGTGTGGTTGTGACTAAAAATGATCAGTTAACGAGTCATGATCATACAGCTTCTTAGACTAGTCGACATGATTTTGTGTATGTCATTAAAATATATAATTGATTAAATGGTAAAGAAATGAGAAAAACCTTTGGGACGTAAATTGTTTTTAATAAAGATTCGGGACTTAATATTCCCAAATGAATTACTAAAGAACACACTCAGCGTAGCTGACTTTTTAGCATGTATTTCTGGTAAGGAGAAAGTGTGAGCTGGCGGCTTCTAGATGGCATTTGGTTACCGTGATAGTTGTGATGACATATACTTTTCCGTTATGATGTTGAATGATTTAGATATTATTACTTTTTTGGATTATGATTGAGATTTGGGTCACTGACCATTGTTGACTGTTTGTTTTCCGCTGCATTTATTGAGACAATTTGATATCATTTACTATTGTGCTTACGTGTATGCCAACGTGTCGGGTTCCCGGGTTTGGGGCCTTACAAGTTGGTATCAGAGCGGTGGTTTTAATAATCTGGGCATCCTCAATACCTAGACTTAGACTGAGAATGGGACCAATGTGTAGGGAATGTCATCATGCGTAACCAAAATCTAGAAGCGCCAGGTATGAGTTAGTGTATATGTGTGTGTGTTAGTAGGCTAAGACAGGGGCGTTATGCCAAGATGCAGTATAGGGATGGTTTAAAACCTGAAAGGAAAGGCAAGCGGGTAATGGCGATTGGCCACCGTCATTAACTAATTGCACTACTCGGATTGTTTTAAATGATACCTAAGTATTGCTCTGTTTGTTATTATTTTCATTAACTGATGGCACCTAAGAGACAAATTGCTGCTAATGCTACTGTTAGGGGGCGTCGTGAGAACGCTCAGGGTGAGAATGCTAATCATGAGAAGGTGTTGGTTCATACTGAACCGTCAGTGCATGCTGAACGTTCGATGCATTCTGAGCACAATGAAGGATTCCAGTTCGAACCTGAGGTTCACGAAACGGTTAAGAAGGAAGTGGATGAGATGATCCATGAGTATCTGCCTAATATCGTGAAGGCAACATTTGAAGAGCTCGAGACGAGAGTGCTAGTCGAGGTGGAAAAGAAGAAGAGGTCTGCTGGAACTGGCGGTAGCTGTGACTACGAGACTTTAAGAAGTGTGATTCGCCTAGGTTCAATGGTTTGAAGGATGCAGTGGCCACATATCATTGGCTTACTAAGATGGAGTCCACCATCTCTATCAGTGAGTGCAAGAAAAAGCAGATAGTGAAGTTCGTTTCTCACTCTTTCTCTGCTGAGGCTTTGCAGTGGTGGAACTTAGTGAAAGAGAGAAAGACAACTCAGGAGTTGGAAACTATGACTTAGGAGGATTTGAGAGTTAGGAAGAAGTTCTGTGCTACGGGAGAGTTGGAAAGAGTAGAAAGAGAGTTTCTGACTTTCAAGGCAGGTAAATCGACTCATCGTGAGTACATGTCAAAGTTCATAGAGATGGCATGTCTGGTGCCACATTTAGCTGGAAATGATGAGCGGTGGATGAAGTTGTATGTAGTCGGTCTATCAGATCGTGTTAGGCATTTAGTCAGGGCTTAGCAGCCTTCGAGTTTTTACGGTGCGGTGGAGCTTAGTGGGACTTTGTATGATGATGTCATGGGAGCTGAGGTGGAAGAGAAGAAACCAGAGGATAAGAAGTGGATCGTACCCCTCAAAAGGTTCGGTAAAGATTTAAAGGTTCCGTTTGTGAAGAAGGCTAGGACCGATGGACCTGATTCGTGTCGCAAGTATGGTAAGATGCACTCGGGTGAGTGCAGGGTTGATCTGGGTTCTTGTTATAGGTGCGGTAAGGCGGGACACTTTGCTAGAGACTGCCCGCACAGTCCTAAGTGTTACCAGTGTGGGGGTCTTGGTCATCTGGCGAAAGAGTGTAAGGCAGGACAGAGTGCGGGACCAAGCAGGGAAGCAGTCCCGGTGAAGAAAGAAGATGAAAAGTCTAAGGCTAAAGCTAGAGCCTTCACCATGACTGCAGCTGAAAGGTACCTTTCTTATTAATAACGTGCCAGCTTCGGTTTTATTTGATTCAGGGACAAGCAAGAGCTTCATAGCCCCATCTTTTTGCAGGAGTTTGTATAGGACGATAGGATGATTAAAAATCCGTTTAGCGTTGAGACCGCAGTGGGATCACCCACCGGAGTCATTGAAGCGTTAGATGACTGTTTTATTGATCTAGAGGGTCATAGGTTCCCTGTTAGATTATTTATTATTGCTTTAGGAGGATTTGACGTTGAGCTGGGGATGGATTGGTTGGCCGCATTCGATGCGGACATTGTTTGCTGACAGAAAATGATAAGCTTAAAGTCCTTAGAAGGAACGGTGGTGACGGTGTATGGCGATAGAGTGAGCTCTCTACCAAGAGTTATCTCTATGATGAAGACAGTGAAGTCGTTGTGGCGTGGGTGCGGGTGCGGGGCATACTTAGCTTTTGTCACCAATACAGAAGCAAAGAGTGTAGATTTATCGGAGGTTCTAATGGAGCAGGAGTTTGAGGATGTCTTCCCTGCTGATTTGATGGGAGTGCCACCAGAACGAGAGATCGAATTCCAGATCGATCTACAGCCAGAAGCTCAGCCGGTTGCTAAAGCTCAGTATCGATTGGCACCGACAGAGATGAAGGAGCTCATGGAGCAACTTGAGGACTTATTGGACAAAGGGTTCATAAGACCAAGTATATCACCATGGGGTGCACCGGTCTTGTTTGTGAATAAGAAGGATGGTAGCATGCGTATGTGCATCGACTACCGGGAGCTCAATAAGTTGACGGTTAAGAACAAGTATCCGTTACCGCGCATCGATGACTTGTTCGATCAACTACAAGGAGCAAAGTGGTTTTCATGTATAGATCTAAGGTTGGGGTATCATCAACTGAAGGTTTCCGAAGACGGCATTTAGGACACGCTATGGACACTATGAGTTCTTGGTTATGTCCTTTGGATTGACAAATGCTCCGGCAGTATTCATGGACTTAATGAACCGCATGTGCCGTCCAATGCTGGATACATCGGTGATTGTGTTTATTGATGATATTCTGATTTACTCTAAGAGTTAGGAGGAGCATGGAGATCATCTGCGAGAAGTGTTAGAGACGTTGAGATGAGAAAAGCTTTACGCTAAATTCTCAAAGTGTGCGTTTTGGCTACAGGAAGTGCAGTTTCTGGGGCATGTTATTAACCCAGAAGGGTTCATGGTGGATCCTGCAAATATTGAAGCAGTGGTGAAGTGGAACACTCCGAAGACTCCAACGGAGGTGCGTAGCTTCTTATGGTTAGCCGGGTATTATAGGAAGTTCATCAAGGACTTCTGTAAGATGGAAACTCCATTAACTAATTTGACTCGAAAGGGAGTGAAGTTTGCTTGGGGACCGAATCAAGAAGGTGCATTTCAAGAGTTAAAGAAGCGGTTGACTGAAGCACCGGTGTGAACGTTACAGGAAGAACAGACGACTTAGTGGTGTATTCGGATGCGTCTTATTTGGGGTTAGGTTGCGTGTTAATGCAACGAGGGAAAGTGATAGCGTATGCGTCAAGGCAATTGAAAACGCATGAAGTGAATTACCCTACTCATGATTTTGAGTTAGCGGTGGTGGTGTTTGCACTCAAGTTGTGGAGACACTACATGTATGGAATCAAGTGTACGATCTACACGGATCATAAGAGCTTGAAGTACTTCTTCGAGCAAAAGGAGTTCAACATGAGGCAGAGAAGGTGGTTAGAGCTAATTAAGGACTACAACTGTGAGATCCTTTACCATCCAGGTAAGGAAAATGTGGTTTCCGACGCGTTAAGTCGTAAGGAGGAACACGCGCCAATTAGAGTTAAAGCGTGTCAACTGGTAGTGACACCAGATTTCCTGATATTATTAAAGGATGTGCAAAAGGAAGCCTTGAGAGATAAAAGGCTAAAAGAAAAAAAGGATTTTTGGATAGCGTGATCTGTTGACTGAGAACTGTCAAGGGGTGTGGGTCAAGGATGACCGTATCCGGATACCGAGGTTTGGTGGATTTAGAGAGCAGGTACTTGATGAAGCGCACAAGTCGAGATACTCGATACATCCGGGAACGACAAAGATGTATCACGACATGAAGGGTAACTGTTGGTGGCCGGGAATAAAGCATGATGTGATCCAGTATGTGAGCAAGTGTTTGACATGTTTTCAAGATAAAGTAGAATATGAGAAGCCTTATGGAAAAATCCAACCTTTAGAGATTCCAAAGTGGAAGTGGGAGCATATTACAATGGATTTTATTATGAAATTGCCTAAGACAGTTAAAGGGCATGATACCATTTGGGTAGTAGTGGATCAGTTGACGAAAAGTGCTCATTTTCTACCGATTAAGGAAACTTTCTCATCAGAAAGGTTATCCGAAGTGTTTGTTAATGAGATTGTTGCTAGGCAAGGAGTGCCGATTTCTATCGTATCCGACCAAGATACAAGATTCACATCCAAGTTTTGGAAGATTTTAGACGTTGTAAAAGCAACTTCCGAGAAGTTCAGGCTAGTGAAGCAAAGGATGAAAGCCGCTCAGGATGGGCAGAAGTCTTACACCGACAAGAGACGACAACCTATATAGTTTAATGCGTGAGATTATGTGATGCTTAACGTGTCACCCTGGAAGGGCATTATTCGTTTCCAGAAACGGGGAAAGCTTAGTCCGAGATATATTGGACCATTTATGATAGTGGAACATGTTGGTAGTGTTCTTACACACTGCAATTACCAGATGCATTGGCAGGGATACACCCAACATTTCATGTGTGCCATTTATGAAAGTGTATAGCAGATGCCACAGAACACGTACCGTTAGACGACATTGTGGTGGATGACAAGCTAAATTATGTAGAGGAACCGGTTGCTATACTTGATAGAAAGGAAAAGAGATTGCGAAGGAAGGTGATCCCTATCGTTAAAGTGCAATGGAAAAATCGTAAGGGATCCGAAGCTACTTGGGAGCCGGAAGCGGATATGCGTGAACGTTATCCGCATTTGTTTCCAGATGACACAGGTATCGAGGACGAAACCTCTTTAAGGGGGGAAGACTTGTAACATCCCGGTTTTTCGTTTAGAAAACGGGTTCGTTATTATTGTAATTAACTGTTCGCGAGGTTAGTGCGTTATTGTTTTATAAATAATTAGATAGGGTGTAAAGTGTATATAGCGAGACCTTAGGGAAGGAGTTGTAACAAGTTAAGAGACGGGCCAAGCCCGGAGACTAGCCGATGGCACGCTAGGGCCGATCCTGGTCTGTGAAGCAACACCCTATCGGGTTTAGGACAATGGGGGGGGGGAGGGTTCCCCATTATTGTGTTGCGGGTGCCGAGAGGAGAAAGGGAGAGAGAAGAGACCGATCGTCGAGTTCATATTCAAAGCAAGGTAAAATCGTGAGCCTCTAGCCATTGTTTGTATGATTTGATTCCCGATTAACTTGATAAACCGCAATATGGTGCTAGGGTTTCGGGAGGATCGAGTGGAGAAGGAAGCGAGTTCTAGGTGATTCGGCTTGCACGAATCACTCGAATTAAAGGTATAATCGTATTTCCCCTTTATGTATTCCATTTCGATCGATTTTGATGCGTGGTGGTTGGGTTTGCTTGGGCAGAAAACCTGAGAGGGTCTCGGTGGTGTGCGTAGCCGAGATGAGGAAGCCAAGGAGACGACGCCACTCGGTGGGGGCCAGACGTGGCAGTGGTGGTGCACGGAAGTGACACGATAGCAGCAGCGAGGAGCCGGACCGACCGGCAGGGACAACATGAGCGGGTGGGGGTGGTTCGGTGAAGGCGTGTGACGGATAGCAGCTAGGCAGAAGAAAATCGGAGCACACGACGAGGCGCCGGTGGTTGCGGGAGTTCACGGTAGAGGTGGGAGAGGCGGTAGACGGCGATGCAAGGCCGGCGGAGAGTGACAGGCGCGCTAAAATGATCTGGCAATGGAAGCGGAGTGACGGGTTGGGTTCGGCTCGGGTATGCATGGGTTGCATGCAGCGCCATGCATGGCGACGTGCGTGCGCAGGTGTTAAATATACCGGGTCGGTTTGAGTGAGTGAGTGAGCGAGAGGACAAACGTCGAGTCATGTATTGACTCGAGTATTGTGTTTTTTATTAGGTACGAGGTCGAAAGATAGGCACACGAAGTTAGCAAGTTCTAGAGATCAAGTCGCGTCTAGGAAAGGTGAGTTTCTGTCGCCCACTTTTAAACGTATTGTAGTTTTGGGCTCGAATACATGCAACGTGCAATATAGCGAAGGCACGAAATGATAGGGGGTTTGATGTTAATATTTGTGTTGTGAACCGGTATTTATGACTGTATGCGTAGGATTTGGTGTCATGTAATTTAATGTGGTGACCTTATATTAAGAGGTTAATTGATATCGTGTCAACCCTAGTCGGCGGGAATTGAGTCTAACCTTAGTCGGTTGAAATGGGTTGCTTAAGTGTCGTCGTAAGTCGGTGTTGGTCGGTGTGTGGTTGTGACTGAAAATGATTAGTTAATGAGTCATGATCGTACGGCTTCTTAGACTAGTCGACATGATTTCGTGTATGTCGTTAAAATATGTAATTGATTAAATGGTAAAGAAATGAGAAAAACCTTTGGGATGTAAATTGTTTTTAATAAAGATTCGGGACTTAATATCCTCGAACGAATTACTAAAGAACTCACTCAGCGTAGCTGACTTTTTAGCTTGTATTTCTGGTAAGGAGAAAGTGTGAGCTGGCGGCTTCTGGATGGCGTTTGGTTACCGTGATCGTTGTGATGACATTTACTTTCCGTTATGATGTTGAATAATTTTGATATTATTACTTGCTTGGATTATGATTGAGATTTGGGTCACTGACCATTGTTGACTGTTTGTTTTTCACTGAATTTATTGAGATAATTTGATGTCATTTACTACGGTGCTTACGTGTATGCCAACGTGTCGGGTTCCCGGGTTTGGGGCCTTACAATTAAATAAATAATGATTTTATTTTTCTTTTTGTTCGAATTGTTACACAATGTTTAATAATGTGGCGAAAATAATATATAAACATATTATTTTTAATTGGAGTTACGGGTTGAAAATAATATAAATATATTATTTTATTCGGATACAAGGGTTGAATAATAATATAATATATTATTATAAAAGTGTGAAATAATGTTATAAATGTGTTATAAAATCTAAACCCGAGCCTACAGGTGTTTTCCGGGGCTAAAACATATTAATATAATATAATAATAATATAGATATAGGTTTAATATTAAAATAATGGCTTAAAATTAAATAAAACCAAAAACAGGGGTGGGGAGACTCGAGCCCGGGTCTCCTCCCCACCAGCACACACACTTAACCATCCCACCTGCTAGGGTAATCGCAACAGGACCCGAAACAAAATGGTTTTAACACTCAAGTCCATGTGGTTTCTCCCCCTTGCGAGCTGATCCCAAAACTAGTCCCCAATCCATCGATTTCAGTCACGATTGATAAAACAAGTTTAGGGGTTTTGTTAATCGGGGTTTAACGAATCTGAGGTTTATGAACATAGATTTGAATTGATCGAATTCGATAAGATAATGGATTGAAATCAGAGGGCTTTTAACAAACAGGGGATTGCGATTCTAACCATATACTTTAATTAGATTGAGACTGAGTTTTGAGTGGGGTTCGACTAAACTGGGTTCACGATGAACCCTGGATTCTAGGTTTTGATCCAATTGATGATATGAAGTTAAATTAGCATGGGGCTTTCAATTGATAGGTAAAAATGAAACTGAGGGTGCAAGAAATTACCAGATTGGTGTTCGAATTGACTGTGCTCGACTAAAAGGACTCTGACTTCAACGAGTTCAATCTGCGACGACTTCGGTCTTGCTTCCGGTTGAATTGGAATGCGCAGAGCAACAAGAGGCGTGCGATTTGAGTGTGTATAGTGATAATTTGCGAATTGGTAGACGAATTTGATGATTTCTTGTATTAAACTCGACGATTTCGGTTTAAAGATCATAATTGGGACTTAATTCGATTAATGATGTCGTTTAACGCATCAATGATGAACGTTAATGGCAATAGTCGTGCAAAACATTTACAAATCGATCATATTTCGGTTGTGGAGTTTGAATTTGGATCAATAGCCGTGAATTTGACTTTCAAAAGTCAACATGAGTCTAAAAACTCTCTATTTTGACTTTGGGGTCAACAATCAGGTTTTAGAACTTGGCAGAACTAGTCCCTGTAGTTTTTAGGTTAGATATTGACAGAATAAGTCCCTAGGGTTTGAATTTGAGATAATTCGGTTAAGATTTAACGGACTTTGCTAATAGAGTTAACTCAAAAAGTCAAGGTTTGACTTCATCCCCTAGTTGAAAGAATTTTAGTCTCAAAAATTAAAATAAATAATAAAAAAAATTCCGGATGTCACATCATCCCCTGGTTGAAAGAATTTCCGTCCCGAAAATTAGAATAGTACCTTAAGTGTTTGACGTGGAGTGCTTGAACATATGAGGATACTTGCGCAACATCTGATCCTCACGCTCCAGTGAATTCCGGTACGCGTTTCGAGTTCCAACGAACTCTGACAATAGGGATTTTACTACGTTTGAGTATTTTGATTCCCTATCCATGATTTCTACTCGTTCTTCAATGAAACACAATTGTTTATCAATTTGCAGTTCCTCAACAGAAACAGCGAGTGTCTCGTCCGCTAGACATTTCTTCAAGTTCGAGACATGAATGACGTTGTGTACACCACTAAGTCCTTTAGTTAGGTCCAATTGATACGCTACTAGGCCAATTCTCTTCACTATCTTGGACGGTCCAACATAACGAGTGTTTAGTTTGCCTCGTTTCCCAAAACGAATTACACCTTTCTAAGGTGAGACTTTTAATAAGACCATGTCGCCTACTTGAAACTCTAACGGTTTATGACGCTTATCGGCATAGCTCTTTTGACGATCACGATTCGCCGCCATAGGTTTCTAATTTGAACGATCTTTCTGAGGTTTCGAATACGAGTTCAGGACCCGTAAGTTGGCTATCCCCAACTTCAGCCCAAAAAATAGGAGATCGGCATTTCCGTCTGTATAATGCCTTGAATGGTGCTGCTTTGATGCTAGTGTGATATCTATTATTGTAGGAGAATTCTACCAAAGGCAAGTGAGTTTCCCAACTGTTACCGAATCACACAAGCTCGTAGCATATCCTTAAGAGTTTGAATAGTACGTTCCGTTTGGCTATCTGTTTAAGGATGATATGTCGTGCTCATGTCCAGGCGCGTGCCTAGAGCTTTTTGTAACGAATGCTAGAAATGTGTGGTGAATCGAGCATCACGATCCGAGATAATTGAAATTGGCACCCCGTGCCGAGAGACCACTTCCTTTATGTAACACACGAGTAAGTTTCTCCATTTTGTCAGTCTCTTTGATTGCCAAGAAGTGAGCGGATTTCGTCAAACAATCGACGATTACCCACATGGTGTCACATCCGCTAGGAGCTTGAGGAAATTTGGTGATAAAGTCCATAGATATTTGCTCCCATTTCCACATCGGAATCTCTGGTTGTTGAAGTAGACCAGAAGGGTTTTGGTATTCCACCTTGACCTTTACGCAAGTCAGACACTTGCTCACATAGGTGGCTATATCAGCCTTCGTCTTTGGCCACCAACATAACACCTTTAGGTCATGGTACTTCTTGTCGGAACCTGGATGAACCGATTATCAAGATTTGTGAGCTTCATTAATAACCAGTTCCTTTAGGTTTTCGTACACCGGAACCCATATTCGCTCCGTGAAGTAGCGAATGTTGTCTGATTTCACCTCAAGTTATTCTTCCATACTGCGTGTGGCTTCCGACGGTAGGTTTTCCTCTTTAAGGGCTTTGAATTGAACACTACGTATTTTATCAGGTAATCCAGTGTGAATAGTAAGCTGTAATGCTCGAACTCGTTTGGGTTTCGTTTCCTTTCGACTTAGGGCATCGGCTACCACATTAGCCTTGCCCGGATGATATCTAATCGCACATTCATAGTCATTTAAAAGTTCAACCCAATGACGTTGTCGCATGTTCAACCCTTTCGTTTCAAAGATGTACTGAAGACTCTTGTGATCGGCGTAGATAGTGCACTTGGTATCGTACAAGTAATATCTCAAGATCTTAAGTGCAAAACCTATGGCTCCCAACTATAAGTCATGAATTGTGTAGTTTTTCTCGTGGATTTCAATTGACGAGAAGCGTATGCAATCACTTTATCGCGTTTCATTAGTACACAACCAAGACCATGAATAGATGCATCGCGATACACCATGAAATCCTCCGTTCCCTTCGGAAGAGCTAGGATGGGTGCACTATAGAGTTTCTGTTTGAGGAGTTGGAATGTTGATTCCTGGGTGCCATCCCAGTTATAGAATTTACCCTTTTGGGTTAAGGAAGTTAGAGGTTGGGCGATCTTGGAGAATCCCTTGATGAATCGACGGTAATTGCCAGCCAATCCCCGAAATTGTTGCACGTCTGTCAGAGTCGTCGGTGCTGCCCAATTCTTGATGGCTTCTATTTTAGACGGATCGACATGTATTCCGTTCTTGTTGACCACATGTCTTAAGAATTGTACTTCACGAATCCAGAATTCGCACTTGGAAAGCTTGGCATACAGTTGCTCTTGTTTCAGTAATTCCAGAATCAAACGTAGGTGTTCCTCATGTTCTTCCTTGTTCTTAGAGTAGATTAGGATGTCATCAATGATAATGATGACGAATTGATCAAGGTAGGGTTTACACACACGGTTCATGAGGTCCATGAACACTGCGGGTCCGTTGGTTAGTCCGAAAGGCATGACCATGAACTCATAGTGGCCGTACCTAGTTCTGAACGCAGTCTTAGAGATATCCTCATCTCGGACCCTCAGTTGTGAAAGTCCCTGTAACGTCTTCTAACGAGCAAGACGATCACGATCACAACGAATTACTCGATGATTCGCATTGAGACGGAATCACGAAGTGAATCAAACATAAAACCGAATACAGAACAAAGATGAAACATAATCGATTCGTATATATAATCGATAACGAACTCGTCATCACAGATTACAATACCGAAGAAGTGTACACTGTCACACCCCCAATTTCAACTAACGGAGATTTACAGTTTGGCAAGTGACAAACTAGGATCTTAGTCATTAGTTACATTGAACGACACTATATGGGACTAAAATGAAAATATATCATAAATGATCAAAGTAAGTGCGGAAGCGTAAAACGAAAGTAAATGCGCAAAACAAACGCACCCAAGAAAAGTCCCAAAGTGTTCAGTCCAAACAAAGTCCAAATAAAGTCCAAAACAAAGTACAAAGCAAATCAACAATAATAATTTATAATTTAATCATAAGACTCCATGCATGCCCTATGCGTACACCTGTGCCTTATCTTAAGCGACCTGAGAAAACTTGTAAGAAAATTTCAACACGAGGTCGGTGAGTTCACATGTTTCAGTTTGCAACAAAGTTCAATAGGTTAAAGTACATTCAATATATAAATCAATAGGTAGCTAACCCATAAGCATGTTAACTAATGCGCTCGCAACCGACAGTTGACTGTTTATGTTTTTGCCACCCACCAGGCCTATCAACCATGGTGCATGTTTAGGTCAAGAATGCACCCGTTCGACATCCAGTCGAGTTAGCGCGACTAACGCGGGTGAGGTTTGTCAAACCCAGTAGTACTACTTAACTTACCTCGCTATGTTCATATTAATGGTCCGATGTGAAGACTTAGTGATAGATGTGTACGCATAGTTAAACAAGTGATAACATAAATGAATTACATAACCAAAAATATTTACGTCATGTTTTCTCCCCAGTTTTAAAACAGTGATAGATGTGTACGCATAGTTTGAAAACTCACCTGAACGGTGTATGAAGGTTCACACTAGAATAAGATTAAAACCGCGAGTGTTAGCCTGCAACAGCTTACGTATGGCCTAAAATTATAAGTATAACAATTAGGGTTACAATGGAATATGTGACGACAACACGAGATGAGGAACATCCTAAAAGAAACGCTCTAATGTTTAAGAGTAGACGAACGTGTGCACGGGAATGAGAATTCTTAATTAATAAATACGATAAACACGTTACGCGATGAATGACAAAACAACAATATATATATATATAATAAATATATTCAAGCGTCTTCGTCATTAAGTAGTGATCTAGAAAATAATATTATTATATTATTTTTAAACTCGTAGAATTAATTCGGTAATCATTTATCTGGAAAAAGTAATAATAATATTATTTTTATTGAGAATATATAAACGAGGCTAACAATATAACTAATTTTATTATTTATAAACTCGGAGTATTACGCAACGTTCGTTAAAGTGACGAAAATAATATATAAATATATTATTTTTAATAGTGGGAAATAATATTAAAACGGTCAAAAAACTAAACCCGAACATAAATATAAACATAATTGTTTGCGTGTTTTTAAATAATAATTTTGATACTAATAATAATAAGTTAATATTATTTCTAATATAATTATAATACTCTAAATCATAAAACAAATCTTGACACTACGAAAGTTTTTCCGGGTTAAAAATGTTTTAATATGTTATTATACTACCATAGGAATTTGTTTTGCAAAGAATAAACAAGCAAAAAGTCCCTTAAAAAATTATGAGACCGGGTCAACCCGGGTCTCCTGTGTGTGAGTCATGAGTTTTAACCAAGTCCGCCCGCTAGGGATTCGCATAAGGATCCGGACAGAAATAGTTTTAATCAAAAACACCCGAGAGCCCTTCCCCTATACACAATTGCGATCTGTCCTAGTCCAATACCCACAAATCTGATCACGATTTAACGAGGTGGCATTAGGGTTTTGTTAATTGGGGTGTCACGAACCTGGGTATATTTGATTGTAAAAATGATCGAGTTTTGAATCGTTTAATTTCTGTTTCAAAAAGTCGATGCCCTAGGTTCAAATCGGTTTTCAATTGTCCAAATTCTGTAAGATTATTAGTTGGATTCATGGGGCTTTTACTAATTAGAAGATTGCGAATCTAATGGTGTGGTTTAATTGAATTGAGGTGGTGTTTAGAATCAAAAGCCCCAAATCCGATTTCCTATGAACCCTAGGTTTTAGATCTTGAACAATTCGATGATAACGGATAAAATTAAATTAGGGCTTTCAATCTACAAGTCAAGACGAAAGTGTGGATGGACCCAATTACCATAATGGTGCTTGAATTAAGAGTTTCCGAATAGGATGAGTGCCGAGGATGACGGGTTCGATCTTCGGCGATTCCTGCTGTGACTTCGGCCAAGAATTCGTGGGAAAAAGCTTCTCTGGAACCCGTACAAGCAGTACAAAGGTTTAATTTGATAAAAACCGAATTCGACGGTTACGAGTTCAATTCCCATTATTAGGTTTAATTCGCGAATAAAGACGGTGTTTAACACCTCAATGATGGCCGAAACTGTTAGTAACGTTCAAATCAGTTATGAAATCGAATGAATTTTGGGTACAGCTCGCGGATTTGGATCAAGGAGTCACGGGTTTGACTTTTTAAAAGTCAACAGAAACAGGAATCTTCAATTTTGACTCAGAAAGTCAACAATCTTGAGTTTAGGTTAAATACATAACTAGTCCTTGCACTTCTGATTTAAAAGGTGACAGAATTAGTCCCTGAGGTTAAAGATTTGAGTTAACGGGGTTAACTTTTTACTGAATATTTAACGGGGTTTCCAACAGAGATAACTTGAAAAGTCGGATTGTCACATCATTCCCTAGTTGAAAGAATTTTTGTCCCGAAAATTAAAGTAATAATAATAAAAAATTCCAGACGTCACATCATCCCCTAATTGAAAGAATTTTCGTCCCGAAAATTAGAAAAGTACCTTAAGAGTTTGACGTGGAGTGCTCGAATAGATTAGGATACTTGCGCATCATCTGATCCTCACGCTCCCACGTGAATTCCGGTCCGCGTTTCGAGTTCCAACGGACTTTGACAATATGGATTTTACTACGCTTAAGTGTTTTGACTTCCCTATCCATGATTTCCACAGGTTATTCGATGAAACGCAACTGTTCATCAATGTGTAGTTCCTCTAGAGGAACCGCGAGTGACTCGTCTGCTAGAAATTTCTTCAAGTTTGAGACATGAAAGACGTTGTGTACACCATAAGTGGCTCAGGTAGGTCTAGTTGATACGCTACTGGCCCGATTCTCTTCACTATCTTGAATGGTCCAACATAACGAGGATTCAGCTTGCCTCGTTTCCCAAAATGAATGAGACCCTTCCAAAGTGAAACTTTTAACAAGACCATATCCCCTACTTGAAATTCTAACGGTTTACGACGCTTATCGGCATAGCTCTTTTGACGATCACGAGCTGCTGCCATACGATTTCTAATTTGAACGATTTTCTTAGAAGTTTCAAGTACGAGTTCAGGACTTGTAAGTTGACTATCCCCAACCTTGGCCTAACAAATAGGAGAACGACATTTCTGTCCATATAATGCTTCAAATGGAGCTGCCTTGATACTAGTGTGAGAACTGTTGTTGTAGGAGAACTCCACCAACGGTAGGTGAGATTCCCAAGTGTTACCGAAATCAATCACAAAAGCTCGTAACATGTCCTCCAGAGTTTGAATAGTACGTTCTGTCTAGCCATCGGTTTGAGGATGGTATGTTGTGCTCATATCTAGAAGCGTGCCTAAAGCTTTATGTAACGATTGCAAGAAACGAGAGGTGAATCGTGCATCACGATCCGAAATGATAGAGATTGTCACCCCGTGCCGAGATACTACTTCTTTCAAGTAAATACGAGTAAGCTTCTCCATTTTGTCGTTTTCCTTGATTGCTAAGAAGTGAGCAGACTTTGTTAAACGATCAATGATTACCCAAATGATATCACATCCGGTAGGAGTTCGCGGAAATTTTGTGATAAAGTCCATGGATATCTGCTCCCATTTCCACATGGGAATCTCCGGTTGCTGGAGTAGACCGGAAGGCTTTTGATATTCAACTTTGACCTTCGCGCAAGTCAGGCACTTGCTCACATAGGTGGCTATATCGGCTTTCATCTTTGGCCACCAATAAAGCACCTTTAGATCATGGTACATCTTGTCGGAACCTGGATGAATAGAGTAACGAGATTTATGAGCCTCATCCATGACTAGTTCCCTTAAGTTTTAGAATACTGGAACCTATATTCGCTCGGCGAAGTAGCGAATACCATCAGATTTGACCTCTAGTTGTGCTTCCATACCGCGTGTGGCTTCCAGCGGTAGGTTTTCCTCTTTCTGGGCTTCGAGTTGAGCACTACGAATTTTGTCAGGTAATCTGAGGTGAATAGTAAGCTGTAATGCTCGAACTCGTTTGGGCTTGGTTTCCTTTCAACTTAGGGCATCATCTACAACATTATCCTTGCCCGGATGATACCGGATCGCACAATCATAATCATTCAAGAGCTCGACCCAACGACGCTGTCTCATATTCAACTCTTTTTGCTTGAAGATATACTGAAGACTCTTGTGATCGGCGTAAATATTGCACTTGGTACCATACAAGTAATGTCTCCATATCTTAAGTGCGAAAACTACGGCTCCTAACTCTAGGTCATGAGTGGTGTAGTTTTTCTCATGAATCTTTAGTTGACGCGAAGCATATGCGATCACCTTTTCCCGTTGCATTAGTACACAACCTAAACCCTGAATGGATGCATCACAATACACCACAAAATCATTCATTCCCTCCGGAAGAGCTAGAATAGGTGCACTGCAAAGTTTCTGCTTAAGATGTTGGAATGCTGACTCTTGGTTATCGCCCCAGTTATAGGCTTTACCTTTCTGAGTTAAGGTAGTGAGAGGTTGTGCAATCATATAAAATCCCTTGATGAATCGCCGATAATAACCGGCCAATCCCACAAATTATCGCACCTTAGTCGGAGTCGTCAGTGCTGCCTAATTCTTGATGGCTTCTATCTTTGATGGATCGACATGTATTCCCTTCTCGTTAACCACATGTCCTAAGAATTGAACTTCCCAGATCTAGAATTCACACTTGGAAAACTTATAATATAGCTGCTCCTACTTAAGTAATTCCAGAATTAAGCGTAGATGTTCCTCATGTTCCTCCTTTTTCTTAGAATAAATGAGAATGTCGTCGATGAAAACGATGACAAATTGATCAAGGTATGGCTTACACACACGGTTCATGAGGTCCATGAACACCGTGGGTGCGTTGGTTAATCCGAAAGGCATGACCATAAACTCATAGTGGCCGTACCTTGTCGTGAAAGTAGTCTTAGAGATATCCTTTTCTCGGACTCTCAACTGATGGTAACCGGACCTAAGATCTATCTTGGAATAGAAGCTTGATCCTTGGAGTTGTTCAAAGAGATCATCTATACGAGGCAGAGGATAACGGTTCTTGATTGTCACTTTATTCAGTTCACGGTAGTCGATACACATACGGAAAGTCCCGTCCTTCTTCTTGACAAACAGAACTGGAGCTCCCCATGGAGATGAGCTAGGTCGGATGAAACCTTTATCCAACAATTCCTACAGCTGAGTAGATAGCTCTTGCATTTCACTAGGTGCTAGTATATAAGGTGCCCGAGCGATCGGTGCCGCTCCGGGTGCTAGATCAATTTGGAATTCAACTTGACGGTGTGGTGGCAGACTAGGAAAATCCTTGAGAAATACTTCTAGAAAATCATGAATGATGGGAATATCATCAATTTTCTTCTCTTCTGATGGCTGCTCAGCAACGAGAGCCAGAATAGAAGTATGCCCTTTTCGAAGTCATTTATGTGCTTTCATGAAGGATATGATGCCCATGACTGCACCAACCTTTTCACCCTGAACGAAAAGAGTTTCTCCACTCGGGAGAGGAATGCGGACAATTTTCTCACTACAGATGATTTCGGCTTGGTTTTTAGATAACCAATCTATGCTAACAATTACATCAAAACTGCCAAGTGTGACTATCTTAAGGTCGATATCAAGTTTATGACTAGCCAACTCAAGCTTACAACCCTTAAGAATGTGGGTTGCTTCAATTATTTGGCCATCGGCTATTTCTATTATGTACTTAGCTTCTAACAGATTTGGAGTTTCTTTTATCATATCGCTAAGCTTCTTATATATAAAACTCCTATCAGCACCGGTATCAAATAGGATAGAAGCAAAGTAATTGTTTAAGAGAAACTTACTGGTGACCACATTATGATCATATCGAGCTTCTCCAGATCCTAGTATGAAGGCTTGTCCTTTCTCACCATTCCCTCCATTATTGACATTATTGCCACTGTTGTTGTTGCCTTGATTGTTTTTGTTACCATTTTTGCCCTGATTATTGTCGTTACCGTTACCATTACCATTTCCATTACCACCCCTCTTCGACTGAGGACAATCCCTTTGAATATGTCCCTCCTTGCCACACTGAAAACATCCTAGTGTGGACCCTTGCGGTCGGAATGGTTGCTTGTTTTGAAGATCAACTCTACAATCTTTTGCAGCGTGGCCCATCTTGCCACACCATTGACAACGGTTACAAGCACCGGCATGGTGGTAATTTCACTTGTTGCACTTGGGGGCTCTTCCCGCATAACCACCTTGATTTTAACCTGAAGAGGTCGTCTGGTTGAAGTTCTTAGCAGGCTTAAACCTACGCTGTTGCTGCTGCTGCTGAGGTTGATTAAAGTGGGATCCCTTGGAGTTGGGGTTGTGATCAAAATTGCGCTTATGATTATCATTAGCTTTAGAAACTGAACCCCTCAGGGGTAGAGTCCCTTGAGTTACCGCCTGGTCAGTTAACTTGTGGGCAAGTCTGATACTCTGTTGGATGGTAGTGGGGTTGGACGAAGTAACCATACTCTGAATCTGAGGCACTAAGCCTCCAATGTATAGCTCAATTCTCTTGTAATCAGGAGTCACCATGTATGGGCACATGGTAGCAAGCTCATGGGAGCGAGTGGTATACAGCTCAATTTCAGAACCTTCCATTTTCAGGTTTCAGAATTCTCCTTCCAATTTCTGGATCTCATCCCAAGGACGGTACTCCTCCTTCATCATTGTCTTAAACTCATCCCATGGGAGTGCATTGGCCATATCTAGACCCAACATTTGGACCTGAGCGTTCCACCACGTGAGAGTCCGGCCCTCCAATGTTGCAGAAGAAAATTTGACCTGATTGGCCAATGGGCGGTTGCACATAGCGAATACCGATTCTACTTTTTCGAACAACCACTAGTCCGATAGCTCCTTTGGCTCCACTAAAGGTGTGGGGCTTGCAGTCCATAAATGTTTTGAAGGTGCAGGTGAGTTGTTGATTTTATTGACCTGGATTTAGAAACATATTATAGGTTCGAGATTATAAAGCCTAGGAAAGGCGCTTTGAGAGATGAATTGACCTCACTAGTCAATGGTTATATCATTTACCTGCAGAATTCTGTGTTGCTAGAGCCTCAGCCACACTATCATTGATTAGTGCCACCAGCTCCGCTGCTGTCATGTTGATAGTACCTCGGCCACTAGCACGACCTCCACATCCTCTTCCCGACATTATTCTTCACATTCACAAATACAAAACAATGAGAAATATATCGCATATTAAACATTATTTATATACAAGTAAGGAAATACAACATCTAACATTTTGAAAATTAAATAAATTGTAAAGCTACAAAATAAATAACTCAAAACATTAAACTTCTCATGCTCTTATTGAATGGGAAAAACCTTACCCATCTAGGTTTGAAAAGAGAAATAACATAAACGAAGCATGAATGAAAAGGAAAGATAGAATAGAAGGATCATCAAACATCCTCGTCATCGAAAGAAACGTATGATTGTGCATCGTCGATCTCCACCGGTTCCTCCTCGGGTGGCTCCTCCTCTAAGGGCTCATCCTCGAAGGGCTCCTCCTCGTCGTCTGAAAGTGGAATGTCCTCTGGAAATAGGGCTGCTTGTAGTTGGGCTTCCAAGTGGGTCACTCTCTCCCGAAGTCCTTCAGAAGCATGGTCTGCTACTTGTAGTTGGGCTTCCAGATGAGTCACACTCTCTAGAATCCCTCCTACATCATGGTCTGAGGTGTCCACCCTCGTCTCCAAATGTGCAACCCGATCCACCAAATGGTCATGGACCTTGTCCGTTGCTGCTAGTTCAGTGGTCAGATGCTCTATTTGCTCCTTGTTTTCTTCCATTTGTGGCTCTCGTTCTAGAATGTCGGGTATCTCATTAGTGGCTTCCTTCATCGCTTTTAACTCCTTAGTTATGATAAACACAAAAGCTAAAAAAGCTTGTTCCATGGTGCATGGCAAGCTTGGCAAAGTAGAGGATGAGGAAGTTGTACAAAAATAGGGTGATGGAACATTTACCATCTCGGTCCACCTTTGGATCATCTTCAGTTATGCATTCTAATTAAGTGTTGTGTTCCTTGCTTGTGCATTACTTGGTTCAACCTGTTCTACCGAGTTGTCACTAGAACTAGTCCAGCGCCTTTTGGGCTCCGGAACTAAATCCAAATGTCTATGGCATGAAACTAATGTGTGAGTTTATAGTCTAGTATGCAATCCTAGTTCTCTATAACCAATGGCTCTGATACCAATCTGTCACACCCCTAATTTCAACTAACGAAGTTGTACCGTTTGGGAAGTGACAAACCAGGATCTCAGTCATTAGTTATATTGAACGACACTATATGGGACTAAAATGAAAATATATCATAAATGATCAAAGTAAGTGCGGAAGCGTAAAACGAAAGTAAATGCGCAAAACAAACGCGCCCAAGAAAAGTCCCAAAGTGTTCGTTCCAAACAAAGACCAAAACAAAGTACAAAGCAAATCAACAATAATAATTTAAAATTTAATCATAAGACTCCATGCATGCCCTATGCGTGCACCTGTGCCTTATCTTAAGCGACTTGAGAAAACATGTAAGAAAATGTCAACACGAGATTGGTGAGTTCACAGGTTTCAGTTTGCAACAAAGTTCAATAGGTTAATGTACATTCAATATATAAATCAATAGTTAGCTAACCCATAAGAATGTTAACTAATGCGCTCGCAACCGACAGCTGACTGTTTATGTTTTTGCCTCCCACGACGCCTATCAACCATGGTGCATGTTTAGGTCAAGAATGCACCCGTTCGACATCCAGTCGGGTTAGCGCGACTAACACGGGTGAGGTTTGTCAAACCCAGTAGTACTACTCAACTTACCTTGCTATGTTCATATTTACGGTCCGATGTCAGGACTTAGTGATAGATGTGTACGCATAGTTAAACAAGTGATAACATATATGAATTACATAACCAAAAATGTTTACGTCATGTTTTCTCCCCCGGTTTTAAAACAGTAAAAGGGGCCGTGAAAACTCACATGAACGGCGTATGAAGGTTCACACTAGAATAAGATTGATACCATGGGTGTTAGCCTGCAGCGGCTTCCGTATGCCCTAAAATTATAAGTATAACAATTAGGGTTACAATGGAATATGTGACGACAACACGGAATAAGGAACGTCCTAAAAGAAACGCTCTAATATTTAAGAGTAGATGAATGTGTCCACGGGAATGAGAATTCTTAATTAATAAATACGATAAACACGTTACGCGACGAATGACAAAACAACAATACATATATAATAAATATATTCAAGCGTCTTCGTCATTAAGTAGTGATCTAGAAAATAATATTATTATATTATTTTTAAACTCGTAGAATTAATCCGGTAATCATTTATTTGGCAAAAATAATAATTATATTATTTTTATTGAGAATATATAAACGAGGGTAATAATATAACTAATTATATTATTTATAAATTCGGAGTATTACGCAACGTTCGTTAAAGTGACGAAAATAATATATAAATATATTATTTTTAATAGTGTGAAATAATATTAAAATGGTTACAAAACTAAACCCGAACATAAATATAAACACAATTGTTTGCGTGTTTTTAAATAATAATTTTGATAATAATAATAAGTTAATATTATTTCTAGTATAATTATAATACTCTAAAATGAATCAAAAAATAAATCTTGACACTACGAAAGTTTTTCTAGGTAAAACGTTTTAATAAGTTATTATACTACCTTAGGAATTTGTTTTGCAAAGAATAAACAAGCAAAAAGTCCTAAAAAAATTATCGCAGGAGACCGGATTCGAACCCGGGTCTCCTGTGTGTGAGCCATGAGTTTTAGCCAAGTCCGCCCGCTAGGGATTCGCATACGAATCCGGAAAGAAAACGTTTTAATCAAAAACACCCGAGAGCCCTTCCCCTATACCCGATCGTGATTGGTCCTAGTCCAATACCCACGAATCTGATCGCGATTTAACGAGGTGGCATAGGGGTTTTGTTAATCGGGGTGTCACGAACCTGGGGTATGTTTGATTGTAAAAATGAACGAGTTTTGAATCGTTTAATTTCTGTTTCAAAAAGCCGATGCCCTAGGTCGAAATCGGTTTTCAATTGTCCAAATTCTGAAAGATTATTAGTTGGATTCATGGGTATTTTACTAATTAGAAGATTGCAAATCTAATGGTGTGGTTTAATTGAATTAAGGTGGTGTTTAGAATCAAATGTCCCAAATCCGATTTCGTATGAACCCTAGGTTTTAGATCTTGAACAATTCGATAATAACAGATAAAATTAACTTAGGGCTTTCAATCTACAATTCAAAACGAAAGTGTGGATGGACCCAATTACCAGAATAGTGCTTGAATTGAGAGTTTCCGACTAGGATGAGTGCCGAGGACGACGGGTTCGATCTTCGGCGTTTCCTGCTGTGACTTAAGCCAAGAATTTGTGGGAAAAAGCTTCTCTAGAACTCGTACAAGCAGTGCAGAGGTTTAATTTGAGAGTGCAAGCTCGAAATGATGCGAATTGGTGCGTATAAAAACCGAATTCAGCGGTTACGAGTTCAATTCCCATTATTAGGTTTAATTCGCGAATAAAGACGGTGTTTAACACCTCAATGATGGCCGAAACTGTTAGTAACGTTCAAATCAGTTATGAAATCAAATGAATTTCGGGTATAGCTCGCGGATTTGGATCAAGGAGTCACGGGTTTGACTTTTTAAAAGTCAACAGAAACAGGAATCTTCAATTTTGACTCAGAAAGTCAACAATCTTAAGTTTAGGTAAAATACATAACTAGTCCTTGCAATTCTGATTTAAAAGGTGACAGAACTAGTCCCTGAGGTTAAAGATTTGAGTTAACGGGGTTAAGTTTTAACAGAATATTTAACGGGGTTTCTAACAGAGATAACTTGAAAACTCGAATTGTCACATACATCTCTACGTTTAAGCTCCAATTGCAATCCCTAGGTGTGCTCTACATAGGGATTGTGACTCACTTCACACAGAGAATCGATCCCTCTCTGTGTATGCTAACTCTAGCATTGCTTGCTACAAATGAACAACTTAATGTCCTATTTATAGTCAAACTGAGTCTGCAGGCGAACTTAACTAGTTCGCACATAACTCTATAGGCGAACTTAACTAGTTCGCACATAACTCTATAGGCGAACTTAGTAAGTTCACTTGTTAAGTTCGCCTAAACATTCCCTTAGGCGAACTTAACCTATTCGCTTAGCTTTTGCAAACAATTCTATACAAAATACTAATAAATCATCAGTCACAAAAACGTGTCTCAACAGACTCCCCCTTGACTGATGATCCTAGGTCTTCACTTTACCTAGTAAGACTTGATCTTGGGAATTGCACTTTGATCTTCAGCCTGCAATGATTCAATCTTGAGTTCACTTTGTTTGATAAAACAAGCTCCCTCTAAACTAATGCATCCGGTTTTGAACAATTTTGTTTGGCTTATTCATGAAAACAGACGAATTCAACACCTTTCATTGTAGTTCATCCTCTCAACGTTAACCACCTCCGTATTGATTCAAGAATCTAACCCACATTGCTTAGACCTCAATAAACTAACCGGCATAAGATAGATATTCCCAATTTCCAAATAACAGCATCAAACTAATCAACTTTCACAAAGACAAGAATCCCAGTTTGAAACAAACTGAAACTCCAAGATAATGTGCAAAAACCAATCTTTTTCTTTGATCTTCATCTTCACCAGAAGTGTTTGACTTTGTCTCGTACCTTTTCCACATAAACAATTACCCTAAGTCTTTCATATCCAATATCCCCTTCATGACACAAGTATCTCCGCATTAAACCAGAAACAGAAGGACGTTTCTTATTTAACCGACATATAATAAAGGTTCCATCTTCAGCTAGTAAACAACAGATAACCAGCTTCATTTCAAACATACTTGACTAAGTCTCACACAAACATTCTGTAGTAATCATCGTGAATCCAACAATCTTCAATCTGATTTTCATTCCTGGTTAACACCTCCTACAATAGGTTGTCTATCTGGATTCCAATTCAAAATCCCTGTGATGTCTTCTAACGAGCAAGACGATCACGATCACAACGAATTACTCGATGATTCTCATTGAGACGGAAGCACGAAGTGAATCAAACATAAAACCGAATACAGAAAAGAGATGAAACAGAATCAGTTCGTATATATAATTGATTACGAACTCGTCATCACAGATTACAATACCGAAGAAGTGTACATCTCTATGTTTAAGCTGCAATTGAAATCCCTAGGTGAGCTCTACCTAGGGATTGTGACTCACTTCACACAGAGAATCACTCCCTCTCTGTGTATGCTAACTCTTGCATTGCTTGCTACAAATGAACAACTTAATGTCCTATTTATAGGCAAACTGAGTCTGCAGGAAAACTTAACTTTATAGGCGAACTTAGTAAGTTCGCTTGTTAAGTTCGCCTAAACATTCCCTTAGGCGAACTTAACCTTTTCGCTACATATACACTTAGAAATTTTGCTACATATACAAATTTATGCTCTAACAAGTTGTTGGATCATGAAAGTACAAGATGGTTATGTTCTTAGTTGAAATTGGCAGAAACAATAGCAACTACACAAGTATAATCGAGTAAACAGAAAGAATACTAATAAAAACACTGTTGTATTAATCTTTTGTAGATAAACGATTACAAATGAAACTCAATCAAAAAGCACACTTACAATGAAGCGTCTTCTTTGTGCATTATTACTTGCATGCTTGGAGAAGAGCATTGTTGTCCGTCATTGGTTGTGCCATTGAGGTTCCTTCTGCTTTGAGTGTGTCAGTTGCTTTTGCAGAAAGTTGTCAGTGACGCTTAGCATGGATAGTCAGCTGCAACGATTTGTCTTCAAGGCACACGGCTGTCAGCAGCAAAGATGAGGATCAGCAGCAAGATGTGACCATCCAAAGCTGCTGATGACTTGCCTATCAGCAGCATCAAGTGTTGATGCTGCTGAGAAGCCTATCCGCAGCAACTTTGGTCTTCAGCAGATAAGGCTATCCGCAGCAGATTTGTTCTTCAGCAGGAGAACAAGTATCCGCAGCAGTTAAGCTTGTCTGTAGCAGTTTGTTAGTCAGCAGCAGTTTGTTGGTCAGCAGCAAACTCTGAGATCAGCAGTATTTGTACTCAGAGAATTTTGTAGCCATCAGTCTTTATTTCTACAAACTCCCCCTAGATTGATGCTACCAAAATCCTCTTACTGCCTTTGTTGCTGAAACTTTTGCATGTTTCTGATTATTCTTTCAACATCATATCCTCTCTGGTCCATGCTGGGATTGTTAAGAGGAAGCTCAGATAGAGTCTTGATGTCTTTGCTTACCATTTTGAAGATAGCTTGGCTTGAACACCTCATCTTCTGTCCTTTAACATTTGTCAGAGTGAATTCATTCTTCTCTGCATTGTAGGACCAGCTGATGAATGGAGAGTGGGATTGAAGAGGTTTGGCATCAATGATTTCATCTTTGTTGGGGTTGAAGTAATGTCTGATTGCCAGCAATAGATGTCTCCCACCTTCATTCTCAGGCTTAGAGGATTCACCCAGCTCCATCATTCTTCTTAGATCAGAATCTGGAAGCTGTAGTACCTCATCAACAGATGTATAGATTGATCTTTTAGCTTCTGTCTTCCCTCTGAACACTTCAAACCATTGGTCTTCAGGGCTGTATGACCATCTGATTATTTCTCTTGAGTCTTCTGGTTTGGAAGTGGGTTTGTTTTTTCTTTTTGGGAGGTTGTTGATGGTAGCATCAGTTTGGTGCCCACTGATACAAGGGAGGGAGTAGGTAAAGTTGGGCATTTATGGGCTTCATGCATAGAGATTTGGTGTCTTAGTTTGGACACTTCAGCCTCTAGCATAGCCACCCTGGCCATCAATTCCAAGATATGAAGTTGCAGTTTGTCCTCATCCACAGTTGTGGAATCCTTGGATCCAGATGGGGCCTTAGGCCTAGCATCTTCATCCCCATCACCCATGGTTTCTTGGCACCTGGGATTCCTCTCAGTGAGGGGAGTTTCCAAGGAAGCATCCTCACTATGAGTTGCCATGGTTGAGGTCTTAGCAATGTTGTCACTATCCTCCTGGTCATTTGATGGACCAGCAGTAGTGACAGCCTCTTCCACATCCACTATTTCATAACTCCTAGAGTGGACCTTCAGGGTAGTAGAACTTGGGTTGGTTGTGTTGGAAGCAAGATCAATCAGTACCTCCGAGATAGTGGTAGTTGGAGAAGGTACATCATCTTGATCAGGTTCCTCAACACTTAAGTTCAGAAGAGAAAGGAAAGGCTCAGGGGGCTGTTCTATGGATCCGGGAAATGATCCTGATCCTAATAGAGAGACATCCAAAGGAGTCTCCCTAATAATGTGGTTGTCCCTTATAATATTCTCACCAGAATGTTGTGATTCTGAGTGATGGTTGTTAGGTTGGGTTTGGGCCTTGGAGGCAAGAGAAAAAGGAGTTCTCTTGCCCCTTTTCCTAGTATATGTCGTTGCAACCGGGGCCCTGTGTTCCGGTTGAACGATAACATCCAAAAGTGGTGTAAGTAATTTTTGTGCCTGTGCATCCTTAGTAGTATGCACAGGGGTTCGAATGGTAGAAGCAGACTGTTGTTCAGGATGTGAGGTGGACGGTGTGGGTTCAGTATCAGCTGGGATTGCTGAACTGTCACCCGGGGTACTTTGTATGTTCAGCATTATAGATAACAATGGAACATTGACCCAGAGAACTTTTTGGAAACAGCTTCATCTTATCACTCCAAATCGAAGAAAATGCAGATCTTCGTGAAAACCCTACCGGATAAGACGATCATGTTGGAGGTCGAATCCTCTGACACAATTGACAATGTGAAGGCAAAGATCCAAGACAAGGAAGGCATCTCTCCAGACCAGCAGCGTCTAATCTTCGCCGAAAAACAACTCAAGGACGGCAGAACCCTAGCCGATTACAACATCCAGAAGGAGTCAACTTTCCACCTCGTCCTCCGTCTCCGCGGTGGCGCGAAGAAGCGCAAGAAGAAGACCATGGAAGGAGGAGGCAAGTGCGGAGCTCACCTGATGCCATCCGCTCCTCTTCTGAGATATGCATTGGAGAAGAGTGTGGCAGAGATACTTCCATGGAGGGCCCATCAGCACCTTCTCTACTGTATACTCATTTTGATTTCCAGTGTACCATATGGATACAAAGATCCTCATGTACTCATCCTTTGAGTATGAGATGGCTGCTCCCTCATCTTGAAGCTTAAGATATTTTCTTGGTGTAGCTTCCGAGATGGTGATATCCTTGCCGTCTACCTTGGCTTTGATTTGGGGAATCCCCTGTTCGGTAGAGTAAACGGCAGTACTCCAGAAATCCTCCATATGAGGGATATATATGGTAGGGTTGGTTTTGAGGGCAAATTGGATCTTTGATCGACATAAGAAGTTGATCATATCATTGAATCCTTCGGATTTCTTTCCCTTGGTTAGGTATGTTGTAAGGTTATGGTAAGGGGAGAACTTATCGTCAGGGTTATTGATGTCTGCCATTGTTGTATGATTTGGAGGGAAGGTTTGAAGGTTGGTGGGGACTTGAGAGAAAGTGATGTTGGTTTAGGGAGAAATTAAAGGTGAAGAGGTGTTAAGGAAATTTGATTTGTTTTTATAACGGGAGAGGAGAGAAAAAGCAAAATGACTTGTACAGTACATCCTTTTTTACTTTTTATTGTTACAGCTGTAATACACCAAGGCAGTCATGGTAAAGACTGACGTTAATTTTTACAGCGGGTAAAAGTTAATTTTGACTTAAATTTACCCATCAGCAGCAAACTTGGTTGCTGTGGATGAATAAGCATGTCCGTTGCAACCTTGGTTGCTACGGAAGGTTAAGTCTGTCAGCAGCAAACTTATCTGCTGCTGATGGATTTAATAATCCGCAGCAAGGATGTTGCTGCTGACAGTCTTAAAGAAATCCGCAGGAAACCTGTTCCTGCTGATAACTTAAAGCAGTCATCTGCAAATCTTTTGCTGCTGAAGATTAAATCTGTCAGCAGTTAACTCATCTGCTGCTGATGGATTTAATAATCCACAGCAAGGATGTTGCTGCTGACAGTCTTAAAGAAATCCACAGGAAAACTGTTCTTGCTGATAACTTAAAGCAGTCAGCTACAAATCTTTTGCTGCTGAAGATTAAACCTGTCAGCAGCTGAAGGACAAAATTGCTGCTGACTTATAACTTTTATTTACAGCATAAGACAAAACATATTTTAAAATGGAATTTTTAGAGATATATTTTAATCAAAGTTCATTATACCAATTTATTCAACTAAATATTTAAATCTGGCTTCATCAAAAGGTTTTGTAAACAAATCAGCATATTGCTCATTCGTATGAACTTTGGTTAAAATAATCCTCTTTTTCTCAGCTTGATCTCTTATGAAATGATACCTGATGTCAATGTGCTTTGTCTTTGAGTGCTGCACCGGATTGTTTGTGATTGAGATAGTACTCATGTTGTCAATGTGAATTGGAGTTGCCATGAAAGTCATCCCATAATCCAACATTTGATTTTGTATCCAGATGACTTGTGCACAACAACTTGAAGATGCAATGTATTCTGCTTCAGCTGTAGAAGTTGAAACACATGTTTGCTTCTTGCACTGCCATGAAATCAATCTCCCTCCCAGAAACTGACATCCCCCTGAAGTGGACTTTTTGTCCAAGTTGCATCCCCCATAGTCACTGTCAGTGTATGCATATAGATTAAACATGTCATTTTTAGAGTACCATGGCTTAAGTCTTGAGGCACCCTTTAGGTATCTAAAGATTCTCTTGACAACCTGAAGATGTGAAACTTTTGGAGCTGCTTGAAATCTTGCACAGAGACATACTGCAAACATGATATCTGGCCTTGAGGCAATGAGATACATGAGAGACCCTATCATTGCACGGTACTGATGTTGATCAGTGTCTTGGCCATCTTTGTCTGGAGTCAGTTGATGATGCACCTGCATAGGGGTTCTTACAGCAGAGCAGTCAGCCATTTTGAATCTTTCCAAGTTGCTCTTTACATATTTGGATTGGCTGATGAAGATTCCATTTAGGACCTGTTTGACTTGTAGACCCAAGAAGAAATTTAGTTCACCCATTGAACTCATTTCAAACTTTGAGTGCATCAGAATCTCAAAGTCTTTGCATAGCTGTTTCCTTGTTGATCCAAAGATGATATCATCAACATAAATTTGAACTAGTAAGATTTCTCCCCCTTCATCTTTGATAAACAAAGTCTGGTCTATGGCACCTCTTCTGAAGTTGTTGCTTAGTAGATATCCTGACAAGGTTTCATACCAGGCTCTTGGTGCCTGATGTAGGCCATACAGAGTTTTGTCTAGTTTGAACACTTGAGTAGGATGTGCAGGATCTATAAAGCCTGGAAGCGGTTTGACGTATACTTCCTCACCAATCTTCCCATACAGGAAGGCACTTTTTACATACATTTGATAGACAGTGAAATTCTTGGATGCAGCATATGCTAGGAAGATTCTGATGGCCTCCAGTCTGGCAACAGGAGCAAAGACTTCATCATAGTTAATTCCTTCTTCCTGAGTGTAGCCTTGAGCTACAAGTCTGGCTTTGTTTTTTACTACAATGCCTCTCTCGTCTTGCTTGTTCCTAAAAACCCATCGTGTGCCAATAGCATATTTACCTGGTGGAAGATCAACAAGTTTCCAGACATCCTGCCTCTTGAATTGCAGCAAATCTTCCTGCATTGCTTTAATCCAGCTGCTGTGTTTGAGTGCTTCATCTATCTTCTTGGGTTCCACCTGAGATAGGAAACATGAAAAGAAGCATATATTGGCCTCGTGAGATTTGCTTCTTGTGAGAACTCCTTGGTGTACTTGGCCAATAATAATCTCTTGAGGATGTTCTTTGTGGATCCTCTGTGCTGGTACCACCTCCAGCTGTATCCCTTGCTCCAGATTGCTTTGATTTTGATCAGGGGTCTCTTCATTCATGGTGGAAAAGTCTTCAACAGCATTATCCACATTAATATTTTCAGCAATACCGAAGAGTCTTCATTTAGATTTTCAGTTTTAGACAGGCTGCTGGTTACATTAGACAGTCTTGTTCCTGCTTCAATTGCTTCCACAACTGATAGAGGATCAATTGATGGTCTTCTCAGACTGATAGAAGATTTGGGAAAATCCAGTCTATAGTCAGTGGATGAAGTGGAGGCAGATGTTTGTGTAGACGTAGACTCCATATTTGAGAAGGTGAGATGCTCAAATATTTGGGAGAATGAGTCTATGTCAAAGAGCCAGTTTGGACCTTTTCCCTGCTCACAGACAATGTGTTCTCTGCATTCCACATTTGCTGATTCTTCCACAATTCTTGTTCTTGAATTGAATACTCTATAGGCCTTTGATTGAGAGGAATAGCCTACGAAATATCCTTCATCAGATTTGGCACCAAACTTAGGAAGAACCCCATGTGTGATGAGAATGGTTCATGGACACCCAAAAGGTTTTAGGAACCCAATGTAGGGAATTCTTTGAAACCAAAGTTCATAGGGTGTCTTGTTGAGGGGTTTGACAATTAGAACTCGGTTTTGCACATAACAGGTTGTGCTAACTGCTTCTGCCTAGAATGTGAGTGACAGTTTTGAGTCAGCCAACATAGATCTTGCTGACTCAATAAGAGTTATGTTTCTTCTTTCAGCAACTCCATTTTGTTGAGGAGTTCTTGGAGCACTGTGTTGTCTTTCGATCCCCTTGCTTTCATAAAAACAGTTCAAGGTGTGGTTCTTGAACTCTGTGCCCTGATCACACCTTATGATCTTCACCTTTTGATTGCTTTGATTCTCTACCCTAAGAATGTAGGATTTGAGAATTTCAGCAGTTTCATCTTTAGTTCTCAAGAAATATACCCATGAGAATCTGGTGTAGTCATCTGTTATCACCAGACAGTATGACTTTTTGCCCATTGACATGACATTTGTAGGACCGAAGAGATCCATATGCAGCAGTTGCAGTGGAGTGTCATTTGAATTCAAGGTCTTGGGCTTGTGAGAACTCTTGTGTTGCTTCCCCTTTAGGCATGCAATGCAGTGGTCTTCCAGCTAAAATTCTTTGTCAGGAATCCCTCTGACAAGATTATTTTTCACCAATTTGTTAATGGTTTTGATATTAACATGGCTTAATCTCCTGTGCCAGAGAGCTGATTCATCAACTGAGGCTTTTGATAAATAGAAGGAGACACTCCCAGATGGAGTGACTTCATTCATGTCCAGTACATAGAGATTTTCTTTTCTCTGAGCAGTCAGTAAAATGCTTTCTGGAGGAGGTGTGGATAAGCCTGGAGACAGTACAAAACATTATTTATCTGTGAAGAGCATCGAATTCTTTTGATCACAGACCTGGGAAACACTCATGAGATTGAAATCCAATTCTTTGACATAGTTGACCTTATCAATGCTCATTCTTTCGTTGGACACAGTTCCTTGTTCAGTAATGGATCCTCCCTTTGAGTCACTTCCAAAGGCAACATATCCTCCATTGAAATGTTTGAAGTTGGAGAGGACGGATCTGTTGCCTGTCATGTGCCTGGAACAACCACCGTCTACCACCCAGGTGTTATTCTTGTGACCTGGCTGTCCCTGCACATGATAGATTTTTAATTAGTAAGAGGAACCCAAGAGTCTGCAGACTTGAAAAAGATGGTTGTTAGTTTATCCTTGTCAGTATGTTTGCAGTCAATGGAACAAATGACAATGCTTGGAGATGGTTTGGCTTTCCATTGCCTTGTTGGTGATTTTCTAGTTTTCCTCACATTGTCAGCAGCAGATTTTGCTACTGATGTTTCTGGCTTGTCAACAGTAGATCCTGTTACTGATGGCTTTGTTGAAGTGGCAGCATTCTTTGCTGCTGAAGGCTTTGCCTTGGATTTTGCCTTATCAGCAGTGGACACTCTTGCTGCTGATGGCTTTGCCTTATCAGCAGCAGATTTTGCTACGGAGGATTTTAGCTTATCAGCAGCAGACTTGGTGGCTGCTGAAAGCTTCTGCTTTGTTTTCTTGGGCTTAACTTGACTAACAACCGATGTATGCTGATCCTTCTTTACCTTTTGTCTTTGAGGGGCTTGATGAAGGATCTGATTGAAGGGGTTAAACTTACAGTTTGTAGCAAAGTGGTCTGATTCACCACAAATGATGCAAGTTTGTTGAGATTTAGGCAGCTTCACTCTTGGGGGAGATAGAGACTCCCTGAACTTAGTTGTTTTGACCTCGTATCTTCTTACCTTCTAGTATTTGTTAGTCTTTTCAAAGGCATGCTGCTTTGAATTTCTTTGGTATTCCAGGTAATAAAAGCAGGTGCTGGCAATGTGGTTATATCTGCCACACACAAAGCATGATCTTGCCAGTTTGTCTCTTGAAAGGTAGACATAGTCCTTTCTTTGGAACAGATCCTTGAAGTTCCATGGATGAGCTTTGTTATGTTCAAAAGTGGCTTCTTCTAGGGTCTTTTGAACATATGGAACTTTTTCTTCAGGCTTACGACATATATCAAATACCTTCCTCTTTGTGATCGGCTTTGACTGAGGCTTGGGATTTGTGGGTCCTGATGTCTGTCCCTTTTCAATGTTTAGCTTTCTTCCATCTGGAGGATAGTTGATCTTGATCTGTTTGAATGGTACAGGGGCTGGAACAGCTGGAATAACAGCAGGAACTTCAACTCTATTCAGAACAGCTTCAGATGGGGCTGCACTGGTTTCATCATGGTCTGAGTAGGTTGACTCAGATTCCGATGAGGTAGTGCAGTCTTCGAAGAAAGGTTCATTCGTTGAAGGATCAAGGTTTCGGTTTGCAGTGTCAAGATTTGCAACATTGAAGCTTGGTTCGTAAATGGCAATATAGTCAGCAGGAGGAGGAACAGAATTGTACTGATCATTGTTATACCCAAGTCCAGTCTTTACCTTCTCATGGACTTGAATATCTAGAAGCCTTTGTAACTTTTTGGAGGAAAATTCATATTTTTCAACATAAACTTTCTGTTCTGCCAGTTCAGCTCTGGTAGCTTTTAGTTTGACCAGTAGATCATCAATCTGATTTTCAAGATTAGTTTGTTCATGTTTTGGTGATGAAATCTCTTTCTTAAGGCAGTTAATCTTTTCTTTATAAGTATTTTCAACCTTTTTGAACTCAGATTTCATCTCATGAAACTCTTCATTTTGATCTATAAGGTTTTGGTTATGCTTTCTATAACCCAAAACTTTATCAATACAGGCTTGAGAGCAAAGATGTTCAAATATCTGAGGTGGTATCTCTGTAGTGTCTGCCATAAGAGCTTGATTGTTGATAGGCAGTTCTTCATACTGGAAGCTCCAGTCAAACTCAGAAGTTCTAACAGTTGCACAGGCTGCAGTTTGAACTGGAGGAGTAGCTTGTTGTTGTTGTTGTTGTCTGGGTTGGGCTTGGTGAGCTTGTCTTGACTGAGGAGTAGCTAGATTTGCTCTTGGTGCCTTGCTTTTCTCTAGCAAAGTGACCCAGTAGGTTACAGTTGTAACATCTTAGTTTGCTTTTATCCAAGCCAACTCTGGTGCTGGAGTTGTTACTTGGAATGGGTCTTCCGGTTCTAGAGTAGAACCTTTTTGCTCTTATAGAGAGCATGGCATACGAGTGCTGTATGTCCATTTCTTCTAAATCACCTGGATGAAAGCATTCCAGATCCTCCTTGATAAAGGACATGTTGCTTGAGTTTTCAGAAACAAAAGCAGCAGAGGTTGATGTTTGAGGAGGAGCTTCTAGGAGAAATGGTGAGCTGTTTGTTTGAGAGGTAGGAGTTTGTGGATGGGTAACAATGGGAGGATAGTAGTTGCTTGAACTAGGAACTGAGTGGTCGGAGTGAAGCGCAGATGAGATGCTGGAGGAAGAAGATGCTGATTGATGATTGGAGCTCCTTTCCTTGGCTTGAATCATTTCTAATTCATATGTTTTTAGCATGCCAAAGTGCTCTGTCATCTGGAGAGTTTTTAAATTCTCCGTTCTTCTTATAGACACTGTGTATAGTGTCCAGCAGCTTGGGAGAGATCTGATAAACTTTTTGAGAATATCTTCATTTTCTAATTTTACTTTGGAGCACTGTAGTTCTCCCACCAGGTAAGTGTACCGGTTATACAAAACGGTTAGTGACTCACCTTCCTTCCATACGAAGTTTTCGTATTGCTGTTTCAGGACGTCTCTTCTGTTTTCTTTGACTTCCTCAGAGCCAGCAAACATCTTCTCAAGAGCCTCCCAGAGCTCTTTAGCAGTTTTGTAACTTCTGAAGTTATGAAAAACTTCATTTGGAAGGCACATTTGGATAGCTCCTAGTGCCTTGAAGTCCACCTCCATCTTCTTTATGTCCTCTTCTGAGTACTTGGAGGGCTCCTTTGGAACTAGTGGTCCTCCAGAGTCAGCAGAGGCCACCATGGGAGTGTAAGGTCCATCCCTGATGGATTTCCACATTCCGTACTCCTGATAACAGAAAAAGCTTTCCATGCGATTCTTCCACATGTCGTAGTCTTCTCCAGATACCAATCTTGGTGGTCGGTTGATGCTGCCGATGTCTTCAAATCCATTGCTCTGTGCCATCTTTGTTTTTGTGATTTTGGGTGACTTGATTGAAAGAGAGAGTTTAGAATAGAACCAGAAGTGATTAAACAAGTGTGAGTTTGTTTAATCTGAGCCAAAGCTCTGATACCACTTGTTGGATCGTGAAAGTACAAGATGGTTCTGTTCTTAGTTGAAATTGGCGGAAACAATAGCAACTACACAAGTATAAACGAGTAAACAGAAAGAATACTAATAAGAACACTGTTGTATTAAGCTTTTGCAGATAAACGATTACAAATTAAACTCAATCAAAAAGCACACTTACAATGAAGTGTTTACACAGTATTTATACTCACTTAGAATCAAGACAGACCCTTGATTCTAAGGATCAGATCTAACACAGACCGTTGATCTGTTGTATATAGCTAACTATTACACGTTTAGTCTAAAACTAGTTAACTTTATTGAAGCGTCTTCTTTGTGCATTATTACTTGCATGCTTGGAGAAGAGCATTGTTGTCCGTCATTGGTTGTGCCATTGAGGTTCCTTCTGCTTTGAGTGTGTCAGTTGCTTTTGAAGAAAGTTGTCAGTGACGCTTAGCATGGATGGTCAGCTGCAACGATTTGTCTTCAAGGCACACAGCTGTCAGCAGCAAAGATGAGGATCAGCAGCAAGATGTGACCATCCAAAGATGCTGATGATTTGCCTGTCAGCAGAAATGTTGATGCTGCTGAGAAGCCTATCCGCAGCAACTTTGGTCTTCAGCATATAAGGCTATCCGCAGCAGATTTGTTCTTCAGCAGGAGAACAAGTATCCGCAGTAGTTAAGCTTGTCTGCAGCAGTTTGTTGGTCAGCAGCAAACTCTGAAATCAGCAGCATTTGTACTTAGAGAATTTTTTAGCCATCAGTCTTTATTTCTACACAAGTTGATGGTAACCAGATCTAAAATATATCTTGGAATAGAAGCTTGATACTTGGAATTAATCAAACAGATCATCTATACGGGGTAGAGGATAACGATTCTTGATTGTGACTTTATTCAGCTCATGATAGTCGATGCACATACGGAAAGTCTCGTCTTTCTTATTGAAGAATAGGACTAGAGCTCCCCATGGAGATGAGTTAAGTCGGATGAAACCTTTATCCAATAACTCTTGCAGTTGGGTAGATAGTTCTTGTATTTCACTAGGTGTAAGTATGCAAGGTGCCCGAGCAATCGTCGCTGCTCCGGGTGCTAGGTCGATTTGAAATTCTACTTGACGATGCGGTGGAAGACCAGGCAAGTCTTCGGGAAATACTTCCGGATAGTCACGTATGAGTGGGATGCCATCAATCTTCTTCTCCCTGGATGGCTACTCGGTGACGAGAGCGTAAATACCAGTATGACCATTTTGAAGACACTTTTGTGCTTTAATGAAGGATATGATGCCAACGACTGCACCACTCCTTTCTCCTTGGAAAAAAAGGGTTTCTCCACTCGGGAGAGGAAGGCGAACGATTTTCTCACGACAGATAATTTTGTCTTGGTTCTTAGATAACCAATCCATGCCGACAATTACGTCAAAACTATCGAGTGTGACCTGCATAAGGCCAATATCAAGTTTATGACCAGCCAATTCAAGCTTACAATCCTTAAGAATGTGGGTTGCTTCAATTATCTGTCCATCATCTATTTCTATGATGTACTTAGCTCCTAGTGGGTTTGGAGTTTCTTTTATCAATTCACTAAGTTTCTTAGATATAAAACTTCTATCAGCATCGGTGTCAAAAAGAACAGAAGCAAAATAGTTATTTTGGAGGAACTTACCGGTAACCACATTGTGATCGTATCTTACTTCTCCAGATCCAAGCAGGAAGGCTCGTCCCTTAGCACCGTTTCTGCCATTATTGTTATCGTTGTTGTTGTTACCTTGATTATGGTTATAGTTGCTTGCTACAAATGAACAACTTAATGTCCTATTTATAGGCAAACTGAGTCTGCATGCGAACTTAACAAGTTCGCCCATAACTCTATAGGTGAACTTAGTAAGTTCACTTGTTAAGTTCGCCTAAACATTCCCTAAGGAGAACTTAACATGTTCGCTACATATACACTTAGAATTTTTGCTACAGATGCAAATTTATGCTCTAACAGACTCTCTCTTAGTTGTTGCAAACAATTCTATACAAAATACTGAAAAATCATCAGTCACAAAAACGTGTCTCAACAGACTCCCCCTTGACTGATGATCTTGGGTCTTCACTTTACTTTATAAGAATTGATCTTTGGATTTGCACTTTGATCTTCAACCTGCAATGCTTCAATCTTGAGTTCAATTTGTTTGATAAAACAAGCTCCCTCTAAACCCATATTGCTTAGAAATCAATAAACCAACCGGCATAAGATAGAGATTCCAAATAACAGCATCAAACTAATCAACTTTCACAAAGACAAGAATCCCATTTTGAAACAAACTGAAACTCCAAGATAATGTGCAAAAACCAATCTTTTTCTTTGATCTTCATCTTCACCAGAAGTGTTTGACTTTGTCTCGTACCTTTTCCACTTAAACAATTACCCGAGTCTTTCATATCCAACCTCCACTTCATGACACAAGCATCTCCACATTAAACCAGAAACAGAAGGACGTTTTTTATTTAACCGGCATATAATAAAGGTTCCATCTTCAACTAGTTAACAACAGATAACCAGCTTCATTTCAAACATACTTGACTAAGTCTCACACAAACATTCGGTAGTAATCATCGTGAATCCAACAATCTTCAATCTGATTTTCATTCCTGGTTAACACCTCCTACAATAGGTTGTCTATCTGGATTCCGCCCAGATCCCAAATGAGAAATCAAACCATAATCAAATCATGTCGATTCATTTTGACGATCTTGATCACTTGAACCATTTTTGCAAAGAAACAAAACATCTGAAAAGTTTTATCTCCCTCTTTTCTTTGCAAATACCCAAACAGTACTTCATCACGAATAATCTGAGATCTTAAGTCAATGATAACCCATATTCAAACTGCTTCAGCATTCATTCCCTAATAAAAAAGTATCCCAGATACTCGTATCCCACATTTTCAGGTTTGAATACCTAGACAATAAGATTCTTCAGTCAAAAGTCATCATCCAACTCACAAATCTCACCCTTGTTTCATCAAGTCACACATAAAATTTGAATTCTGGTCCCGAAAATAACCAAAATCGCTATCTTCTCAAAAATGGCCATAACAAAGCATACAAAAGTTCCCTTGAAATTTTGAAAAAGAAAAGTTTTCCCACCAAAAAAAACTCTTTTTTTATCACTCATCCAACAAGTTCGCTTAAAACAGTACAAGTGAACATAAACAAGTTCGCCTGAACAGTATAGCGAACATACCAACTTCGTCTCAGAATAACCTCTAGCGAACTTAACAAGTTCGCCTGAGAATCTTCCAGCAAACATAATAAGTTCGCCAGTAACCGTTCAGCAGACAACAAGTTCGCCTGATGCGCTGTTACAGCAAAAATTGCCGAATCTTCTTGTTTTGGCTGTAAAACCTTCATCTCTTCAAGCTCTAAAACCTCTAAAATCGTCAAACTCATAAAATACTTCGAATTTGACAAATTCCACCATAAAACTCATTCTTTTAACATCTCGATGATGAATATGCGGAATTAAACATTAAATCACGAGTAATTGTGAACCGACAGGCGATTAGTCCCTCGGTTCTGAGCCGTAGCTCTGATACCAATTGAAAGTCCCTGTGACGTCTTCTAACGAGCAAGACGATCACGATCACACTGAATTACTCGATGATTCGCATTGAGACGGAAGCACGAAGTGAATCAAACATAAAACCGAATACAGAACAGAGATGAATTAGAATCGATTCGTATATATAATTGATAACGAACTCGTCATCACAGATTACAATAACGAATAAGTGTACATCTCTATGTTTAAGCTCCAATTGCAATCCCTAGGTGAGTTCTACCTAGGGATTGTGACTCACTTCACACAGAGAATCACTCCCTCTCTGTGTATGCTAACTCTAGCATTGATTGCTACAAATGAACAACTTAATGTCCTATTTATAGGCAAACTGAGTCTGCAGGTGAACTTAACTCTATAGGAGAACTTAGTAAGTTCACTTGTTAAGTTCGCCTAAACATTCCCTTAGGCGAACTTAACCTTTTCGCTACATATACACTGAGAACTTTTGCTACAGATACAAATTTATGCTCTAACAAGTTGATGATAACTGGATCTAAAATCTATCTTGGAATAGAAGCTTGATCCTTGGAATTGATCAAACAGATCATCTATACGGGGTAGAGGATAACGATTCTTGATCGTGTCTTTATTCAGCTCATGATAGTTGTAGGTCCAGATTTCAATCGGAAATCACAAAAGTGATCGATTACCCACACATGCAGGCGGAATCTGTATGTATGGTGTTGTAACAGAGGATTAGAGACAGACTTGGTGAAGAAGACAGCCAAACACACTAAGAATCAATGCAAATAATATGTGAAAGTGTAAGAACAAGCATTAAACGAATGCAAATTGTATTGATTCAAGAACAAATCTGAAAGAGAGAATTCAGGGTTACAGCCGCAACTCACACCCTAGAAATTCTCTAACTAGGCTATTTATAGTAGTTTCACAAGTATCGAAACTATGTTCCTCGAAACTACTAGTTTCGAGTGAACATTTACAAGTGGAAAAAGTGCCTGTCGAAACTACTATCGATCGAAACTACTAGTTTCGAGTGAACAAGTCTCACTCGAAACTATAGTTTCGATGGCCCAGACTTGGAAAAACAAACAGTAAATTACAGAAAAACTAAAATTACAATAATGAAATGACAGAAAGTAAACTAGTCTAAAATTGTTTAAACGTACAATAAATGACAACAGCTTATACAAAATATATGACTCTACAATCTCCCCCTAAGCTGTTGCATTACTGTCTTCAGCTCTTCTTCAAGCAGCTGGTCCTTCAGTTGTCCTAGGGATGAAAGGTTTTACATGTAGAGTCACAACCCTTTGATAGGCTTTGGCATCAGCTTCATCTTCATCACTATATGCCTGAATGTGATTCTGGAATAGCACCTCCAGATCTTCAGGTTGAAATTTCAGCAGCTCCATGGGCTCAAAGATGATGATGTCTTCCTTGCCCTTACACTCGATCACTGCACTGCCAATGACTGGGTTATAGAACCACTTTCTGAAAGTTTGTAGCTGGACAGGTACAGATTTTGGAATGGTGATAGTCTTGTGGGTTTGGGCAGGCTTGTATCTCAAGAACACATAAGGCTTATTTGTTTTAGGGTGAAACCTTGTCTTTGAGATCTTCTTCTGAGTTTTCCTTGGCTTCATCCCTTTGAAATCATTATTGACTTGAGAGTGCAGAAACTTCTCGAAGTCATAAGCCATCATAACCTTCCCAGGGTTTTGAAGTGGAAGCTTGGCTAAATCCCTGAGGTCATAGAAAGGAAGTGTCTGGAAGTCAGTCATATTTTTGAAGTGCTGAACTCCCCCTCTAAATCTTCTGATGATAAAGAGCTTCCTTTCAGCATCATATTTCCAGCCAATTGGAGGCCTTTTTAGTTCTTGATGCTCTGCAATCCACTCATATGTCTTAGGAGTTTCCTCCTGAATTATTTTCTTAAACCAGGACTTTCTTGAGATTGGAGGTTCAGGTGCAGTTGAAGGTTGATCTTGTGCTGAAGTTGTTTCAGATACTGGAATGGTTGGTTCAGGAATGATATCTTTGATGAGGTTAATCTGAATATCTTCTTCATCTGATAGTGTTTGAATCTCATCACCTTCTTCAGTAAAGTATCTTGTTCGCTCAGTCTCCTTTTCTTGAGTGGTTAGAATTTCTGGATGAAGGTCATTATAGCCATAGTTGTCAACTTCATCTAGAAGAGCATTCAGCTCATCATCAGATGGTATATCTTCTTCATCCAGAACAACAGTTTCAATATCAGGCATAGCTCCCTTCCCTCTCTTTCTTGCTTCTCTTCTTTCACTAGCAGAGGGAAGGTTTAGTTCTGCACCTTCAATTTTGACTTCAACCGTCTCTTTTGTCTTTTCAATATGCCCAGCAAATAAAGTTAGTGCAGATTCTGGATTAATTACAAGGTCAGGAGATGAGGGTTCAACCACAGATGTGGTCTCCCCCTGAGCTGTTGAAGAAGTTGGTTGTTCTTGCACAGGTTTAACCAATGAGGCTTTGAGCTGCTCCACTGCTTCAGCCAAAGCCTTGAATTCTTCATTTTGCTTTGATATTAGTTTCTGCTGTGTTTCAAGTTGGGTTTGTTGGACCTCAATTTGGGTATGTAAACCACTAACTTCCAGCTTTAGGTCCTTAACCTCTTCCTGGACATTATGCAAATTATTTTTTAAGCCTTCCATTTCTTCATCTTTCTTTTGAATTGTATCCTGCATTTTCTTTAGTTCAAGGCTTAGAGTCTTAACTCTTGGTACAGGTGAGGCTGAATTATGAGATGGTGATGTGGGAGAAGTATGGATGGGTGATTGTTGTGGAGATGGTTGTGGAGATGGTTGAGGGGTGGTAGCAGCATGAATGGGTGAATGAATAGGAGTTAGGTTTTCAGGAATGTCATCTAAGGACTCTGAGGAGGTGCTTAAAGGCTCCAGTCCAGTCTTAATCTTCTTAGCCAGTGGTTCTTCTAGCTCATAGTCAGATTCAGACTCAGCTTGTCTCTTAGAAGATGATGCTGGAGGTTCAGTGTGATCTTCAGTTTCAGTTTCATAATCTGAGACGTCATACTTGGTGCCATAAATGCCTTCATCCAAGGTGTCTTCTGAATCAGCTTCTGCCTCAACATGTTCTTCCTGAATAATTGGTTCAGGATTCTCCAACACTTGATCTATCATAGGAGCTTCAAAGATAAGATCTTCTTCATTTAGTCCCATTTCCTGTTGTACATTCTCCTGAATTTCTACTTCAACATTTTGATTTTCAGCCTCTTGGTTTTCTTGCTCATTATGAGGTTCTTCTTCTTCTGCTGATGATGATGAAGATTCAACAGGTAGTTCTGGATCAACATCAGGTATGGCTTCTTCTTCTTCTCCCAGAATGTGTCCAAATAAAGGAACATTGGCAATGACTCGGTTTGTTCTTGAACTGGAGCTTTTCATGTAGCTCAGAGTCTTTGCATTCATATGATCAAGAATCAGGAGAGGACCATCTTGTTGAAGATCTGGGTGGAGATGATTGATGACCATCTGTAAGAACCTTGGATATGCAAGAAATTTGTCTTTGACTCTCCCAGTTAGGTTCTCAATCAGTTGTCCGAACACTAGACCAGAGAAGTTGTACTCCCTTCCCTTGACTAAGCCAAGAATGGCCGAAGCTATCAAAGCATTTGCTGAGTCAAATCCTCCTTTTCTAATAGAGATGCAATGAATAAAGATATGCACGATGTATCTCCAGAGTGGAGGAAGAGCATTCTTGATGACTTGCCCTCCTATGAATTTATTTGGGTGACCCATTCTTCTGAAACATTCTCGAATGTAAAAACTTGGAAATTCAATTGGGGCTTCAGGGTTATCATTAAATTGTAGCACCTCTCTGATAGTAGCCTCAGAAAATAACACTTCTTGGTTGTGAACAGTGGCTCTAATGTGTCTTGTATTGTTAACGGAGACACTTGTAGCAGTAGCCCAGAACTGTCTTATAGTGGTCTCAAAAACTGGCAGATTGTTGTTTATGGCAAAGCTAATATTAGAGTTGGCTAGGAAATTGAGAACTGGTGTGAACTCTGCATTCTTGGGGTCAGTGGCATTCAAGTAAGCACAGATATTGTGCTTCTTGGCAAATAAAAGATCCATATCTGCACAAGAAAGTCACAAAGGAAATTTCTTACATAAGTCTCAATACTTAGAAAAATTCTGAGAAAGACACTATCGAAACTATAAGTTTCGAACGAAACTACTTATTTCCAACACTTAGAAAATATCAGAAAAAGGGACTATCGAAACTAAGTTTCGAGTGAAGAAACCATATCGAAAGTACTAGTTTCGAGCACCAAGGGTATCGAAACTACAGAGTTTCGAGCATCAGGGGGTATCGAAACTACAGAGTTTCGAGCATCAGGGGGTATCGAAACTGCAGAGTTTCGAGTGAAGACAGTTCAAAACCTAAAAACCTTTCAAATTCTTAAAATCCCTCTTTTACTTGAAACTGCCTAGTTTCGATGGCAAACCCTTGAAAATATCAACAGACTCAAAAAGCACAGAAAACAAACGAAACTTATATGCAGACTCAAACTTAGAAATAAGAAACAAATGCAAAATAAAACAAAGAAAAAGGTTAATAAAGGCCTGAGAGTGTCGAAACTCCTTCTTACCGATGAATCAACCTAAATCTGCAAAATTAAACACATAAAGAGTGAGATATTAACAAAGGTGATCTCAAAAACATGAAATGAACACCAGACGACCTAGATTATGAAGAACTAGTCGTAAACGCTTGTGAAATCAAACCCAAGGGCCTGTTCATTCACATAAATCACTTTCAAAAACCCACAAACCATTACCTGATGAAGAAGACGACGAGGGATTCAGATGAGAAACACTGAAATCGCAAGCTTAGACCGAGGGTTTGAGAGAATTTGTGTGTGAAAGCAAAGGGTGTGAGAGAGTTTCGGGTGAGTGATGAAGAAACGCCGCATGAATATGGATTATGAAGACATTTAATTTGAGTTTGTGAAAAGACTGAAATGGCCCTCTCGAAACTACTAGTTTCGAGTGAGCGAGGAAGTTTCGAGCAAATGTTTTAGGGGCAAACCTTTCAAGTATGATCATAGTTTCGATAGGTAGGTCAAACTGGGTCAAAGGCAAAAGACATAAACTCAAAAACTATGTACAATTTAAACAAGTTAATAAGGAAGATAAAGATATTTTTAATAACCAAAATAAGATATAAACACTTATCCTTGGAAAAGATCCAACGTGAGATCATGTCTGGTCAAACTCTTGAAACACTTCATTTTTGCACTCAGCTACTGTGAATCCCTGAAGATAGCCGATATGTGTGCAAGATAAACCCGAGCATTTGTTTATACAAAAATTTCATGTGATTAAAAGGTACCATTTAATGCACGAAACACGGTGTACCCCACATATTGAAATAAAATGGTTTTGAAAGCCTATCAATCCTCAAGACATACCCACATTCATCTTATCATTTCTTGCAGGTTAACCAGGGTACCATCTTGGTAAGTTGAATTCACCGCCAAAAGTAAAATAAAATCCAACAGGATGTAAGATGGGTGTAAAATGAAAAATATCCAAGTGGATATTAAAAAAGGTACGAACATTCTAGATCTTTGCGTAAGCAAAACAGAAGAAGTCGTAAAATTATCCAAGCGGATAGGAAAAAGTTGAACACCCGAGGTCTTTGCGTAAGCAAAACAGACGGGGTCAAATCATCCAAGTGGATGGGAAAAAGATGAACTCCCGAGATCTTTGCGTAAGCAAAACAGACGGGGTCATCGGCGGTAATTTTCGTTACTTTGACGGTCACCTGGTGCATGAATCAGAATCCAACACGTAAGCCTGTATCTGATTGAATCAGTTTTCTTAGCTTAAAATGGGTTAGATGTTTCAAGAATGGGTTCAAACACACGTGTACGGTAGAGAATTAGGTTTTCACACTACTAGAGAGTTATAACCATATGTCGGGCCTACCGGCTATACCTCAGTAAGCACCATCGCTTGTGGTCCATTCCATGTTCAAGAAGTGTGATCAGACTCTATCATTTCTCACAAGGTCAGATCCGATTTTCCTGAAACAAACAAAAAGCAATAAAGAGATTTTTTTTTTTTTTTTTTTTTTTTTTTTTTTTTTTTTTTTTTTTTAACTATACGAAGCAAAACTTTTACTTTCCGACATAACTATCTAATTCTCCCCCAAAAGTTATGCTATCAAAAATAAAGAAGAAAATAACTGTACAAAGCAGAAAATCTTTTTGAAAATCTTCCCGATTAACAAGTTTAAACAGAAAAACAGTATGCACAAGGGTTATTGAAAGTTTATCATGCCGAGCATCTCCACCAGTTTTTCAAATCTGGCAGAATCAAAGGCCTTAGTGAAGATGTCAGCGGTCTGCTTGTCGGTTTTCACTTCAACGATCTTGATATGTTTCTTTTCGACACAATCGCGAATGAAATGGTGTTTGATCTCAATGTGCTTGGTTTTAGAGTGCTGAACGGGATTTTTGGTGATGTGAGGAACGGCGGTGTTGTCACACAAGATGGGGGTTTCATGAAAAGTGATCCCGTAATCAAGCATCTGGTGGTGGATCCATCTCACTTGAGAACAACAGAGGGCTGCAGCAATGTATTCAGCTTCGGCTGTGGATTGAGAAACGGTGGTTTGTTTCTTACATTGCCAGGAAATGAGACGGTTGCCAAGGAACTGACAACCCCCAGAAGTGGATTTTCGGTCTAAGTTGCATCCCCCGTAGTCTGAATCTGAATAGGCAACAAGGTCAAACAAATTAGTTTTAGGATACCAAAGCCCAAGTTTTGGCTTGTGCTTTAAGTATCTTAAAATACGTTTAACAGCAATCAAATGAGAGAGTTTAGGATTAGCCTGAAAGCGTGCACACAAGCACACTGCAAACATGATGTCTGGTCTGCTGGCAGTGAGATACAGAAGAGATCCTATCATTGATCGATAGAGGTGCTGATCCACGCTTTCACCATCCAAATCAGGAGATAGACAATGACGAACTTCCACGGGAGTCTTGTAAGGATGAGATTCAGTCATTTTGAACTTGGTCAGGATTTCTTTAACATACTTTTCTTGATGGATAAGGATTCCTGACTCAGACTGATCTACTTGTAAACCGAGAAAGAACTTCATTTCTCCCATGGAGCTCATCTCAAACTTAGATCGCATCACTTCCTCAAACTCCTTGCATAACCGAGGATTGGTGGATCCGAAAATGATATCATCCACGTAGATCTGCACCATAATAGTGTCCGCACCATCCTTACGCTTGAACAAAGTTTGGTCAATTGCCCCTCGTGTGAAACCATTATCCAGCAGATGCGTAGATAACGTTTCATACCACGCACGAGGTGCTTGATGAAGACCGTACAGTGCCTTGTCAAGTTTGTAAACTTTATCAGGATAGCTTGGATCAATGAAACCCGGTGGCTGCTTGACATAAACTTCTTCTTGAACCTTTCCATACAGAAATGCACTTTTCACATCCATTTGATGAACCGTGAAGTCCATGTAGGCTGCGTAGGCGAGAAACATTCTTATGGCTTCCAAGCGAGCCACTGGTGCAAAGACATCCTCAAAATCAATTCCCTCTTCTTGATAAAACCCTTGAACCACCAAGCGGGCTTTGTTACGAATTACAATTCCACCTTCATCCTTCTTGTTACGAAATACCCAACGAGTGCCGATTGGGACTTTGTTCTTCGGAAGATCTACAAGATTCCACACATGTAACTTGCTGAACTGCTGCAGTTCTTCTTGCATGGCCTCCACCCAACTGTTCTCGAGCAAAGCAGCTTTAATATTTTTGGGTTCGATTTGAGATATGAAACAGGTGAAAAGACCATCATTTATTGCTTCTATGGCACTTCTTGTTTGTACTCCCACATTGAGTGGACCAATGATATTTTCTGTGGGATGATTCTTGTGAACTCTCAACTGTGGAATCTCATCTTCTTCTACAAGTTCATCCAGATTGGTAAAGTTGTGATTAGGAATAACGGCTTCTTCATTACTTGAGCTGTCAACAGAAGATTGTGGAGCAACATCCACTATTGGAGGAGTTTCTTCCTCAACAATTTCATTTGTTGCTACAGAATCTGAAGAATCTGGAGTGGATGATGAAGAGGAGCTTGAAGCAGAAGCAGAAGCAGTACCTAAGAAATTTACAGGCAAAAGAGGATTAGCTGAAACAGATATATTAGTAACATCAGGAAGATTAAAAGATTTAAACAATGAGTCGACATCAAAAAGCCAATCAGGACCGTCCCCAGCGTCCGTATGATTGCTTTCATGCCAATTGACATCAATGGACTCCAGCACAATCCTTCGTCTCTTGTTGTAAACACGAAAAGCTCTTTGGTTAGACGAATATCCCACAAAATAACATTCATCTGCTTTGGCTTCAAACTTGTTTAGCTGATCAGAAGTATTCAGCATTGTGCAAACACATCCAAATTTCCTGAAGAAGTCAATAACAGGCTTGCGCTTGTACATGATTTCATAAGGAGTCTTGTTACAGCTTTTGGTTATGAGAACTCTATTTTGTACGAAACATGCGGTATTGACTGCTTCGGCCCAGAACGTGACAGGAAGTTTAGAATCGACGATCATAGTTCTTGCAGCTTCAATCAACGTGCGGTTTCTTCTTTCAGCTACACCATTTTGTTGAGGAGTATGTGGTGCACTGAATTGCCGAGCAATACCCTTACTTTCACAAAAAGAATCGAGAGTGACATTCTTGAATTCTGTTCCATGATCGCTGCGGATAATCTTCACATTTAGATTGAACAAATTCTCGATTTGAAGCAAGTGAATCTTCAGAATCTCTGGTGTCTCTTCTTTCTTTGCCAGGAAGAATACCCAAGTAAATCGTGAGAAGTCATCGGTTACCACCAAACAGTATGATTTCCTTCCATGACTCATGACACTGACAGGACCGAAAAGATCCATGTGAAGCAATTGAAGGGGAGAGTCAATGGAATTTGTGGTTTTGGGTTTGTGAGATGATTTGTGCTGTTTGCCTTTGGAGCAGGAGAGACAATGTTCTACTGGTGAGAAGTCTTTCAGAGGCAAACCGGTGACAAGGTTTCCTCGAACAAGGCGATTCATTGTCTTGAAATTAACGTGTCCTAATCTCTTGTGCCAGAGAAAAGATTCATCTTCTGAAGCTTTGGAAAGAAAACAGGATTCGATTCCTGATGGATTGTTCATATCCAGACTGTAAGTGTTGTATCTTCGAGGAGCTCGCATAAGAATGAGTTCTTCTGGAATTACTACACCAGGCTTCAAAATCAGACATTCTTTTGAGTTGAACAAGGCACTAAAGTCTTTATCACAGATCTGAGAGACGCTCATCAGATTGTACTTTAGCTGTGGAACGAAGTTGACATTTTCCAAACTATTTACACCATTCGACACAGTTCCTTGACCTTCAATCTTTCCTCCTCTTGGATTTCCAGCAAAAGCTACATAATCTCCATCCTCTTGATGATAATCTTGCAGCAGATTGAATTGACCAGTCATGTGCCTTGAACATCCACTATCTACATGCCAGATGTTATCTCCCGTTCTTCTTGATTGACCCTATACACAACGAACCATTTATACATTTTGACCAAAATTGTTTCAATCAAGAGATTTTAGAGTCAGGATATGACATCTCATGGGAATCAGAATTGCAACCATCCTTTGATGAAGCACTGTCATCAAATAGAACATTATTTTTAATTTTCCAGGTTCGTTTTAAATAATTTTTAGCATTTTTAATTCTTTTACGCCTAGATTTCCTATTTTGAGAAGACTTAGGCAACACATATGAATTTAATGAACTTTTGAAAGCCGATTCTTCATTAGAATTTGTGGTTAACAATGTACAACTTCTTGAAACATGATTTGAGGCACCACAACTAAAACAAACAAAGTCACAATGTCTCTTAGCCTGATAATTATCATCAAAAGATGAAGATGATTGTGATTTTGAGGAATCTGAACATGAGACGGTTCTCTCATCAATAACTTTGTCTTGAGGACGATGTGCTTCCTTTAATCTGAAAAAATCCATGTTGCTCATGGTTTCACGTGGCACATCATTCACAATAATTCCTGCACTTTTAAACTTGGTAACACATGGCACAACATTCAAAGATTTAGGAACAAAAGGCAAAGCATTTTTAAACTTAGAAACATCACATCCCAATCCTGTATGCTCAGCAGGCATAGAATCAAAATACAAGTTTTCAACGTGTTCACAAAGATTTTGTTTAGACACGGACATATTATTACAATCATCCGACTCAAGTTCTTTTAAAATAGTTCTATCATTAGTACTCTCATCACAATCATCTTCGGAAATTACACAATTTGATTCTGCACAAGAAGCAAAACTGTCAGAATCACAGGATGTAATATAATCATCAGGAGATAATTTGCAAACAAAAGGTGTTGAAACATGTGGAGTTGGCATATCAGCAAATCTCCCTGATTTAGAATAAGGAGGAGGGTGAGAATTATACCCAAGACCTTCTTTACCTTTTCTATTAAATTGTTTATCAATAATTCCAAATAAAATTTTCTGATCCAAATCCATGTGGTCAATCTGTAATTTGGCCTTTTCTGCCTTTTGGACTCTTTCAGTTAAAATCGTATTGTTAATAGTTTGAGTATTAAGTTGCACGATTAAAGAACGATTTTCACCAGATATGTCACGAATTTTCTTTAAATAAAGTTTCTCATTTTTGGCAACAGAGTCATACATTACTTTAAAGTGATCTCGTTCATCGACCAAGGCCTGGTTGATGAATCTATATTTCTGAACTTCATTTAAGCAAGATTTAGCGCTACAAAGTCTAGATATTACCTCGGTAGGCACGGCAGTAAGATCTGTAGCTGGTTCAATCATGACACATTTATCCTTTTCTTCAATGTCAGCCATCAGTGCCTTGTCAACTGCATCACCTTCCTGATCACCCCAATGATAATGTCCATCCGCTTGACAGACCAAAGCTGTGGAACTTGAAGATGTAGAAAATTTGGGAGGGACAGCATCTTGCTTTCCAGAGGAAGTCTTCTGTTCATGCTGCTCCTTTGAAGTCGGCACCTTGCAATTTCTGGCAAAATGACCTAGCTGGTCACAATTGTAGCATCGTACTTTCTTGATATCAAACCCAAGAGTCTTTCCTTGCTTGAACCTGTCCATTCCGGTCCTTTTGATAAATCTCTTGGCCCGTAGAGTCAACATTGCCATGCACCAATCAATGTCCATTTTCTCTAAATCATCAGGATTGATCTGCTCCAGGTCATCAGGTTGAAAACTGACCGGCGTCAAGTTTCCAGAAATCAGTGCATCATAGCATGACATGAAAGCAGTCATGATCGGGACATATTCATCAGGAATCATGGTAGTAGTCTTTGGAGGAGCAGAGGAACCAGTTGGTTGAATTGCAGCAGCAGATGGAGGAACATCAGTTTGAAAATAGGCCATTGTAGATTTGGACGAAGTGGAGGAGCCTTGACCTGCAAGAAGAGCTGTGTTGCCAGACTGATTAGTTGGAGTAACTGCACCCTTCTTTATCTCCAACTCATATGACTCCAGGATGCTGAAGAGTTCTTGTTGTGACAGATCACTTAGCTTCTCAGTTTTCTTTATCATAATCCGGTACATGTTCCATTCTTCAGGCAATGAATCAAGCAGCTTCTTGTTTAACTCAAGAACGGGATACTCAGTTCCCAAAACCTTCAACTTAGAGACAATACTTGAGAAACGGTTGATTAATTCTGACATGGGTTCACCAGGGACACTGCTAAACATTTCATACTGCTTCTTGATTAAATCCCTCTTACTTTCTCTGATATCAGCACTTCCCTCATATCTTGTACATAGAGCAACCCAAAGATCTTTAGCAGTAGTGTACTCAGCAAAAATGTTGAAAACATCCATAGGAAGTGCCATAGCAATAGATCCATAAGCTTTGTTATCTCTGGCAATTAAGGCATTATCTTTGTCATCATACTCAGACACAAGTTTCGGACGTTGAACATCAGCAGTAGTAGTAACTGGCTTATGTGGACCATCAGTGATAGATTGCAAGAGAGTGTGGTCATGAAACTGGAAGAAAGTCTTCATCTTCTTTGTCCAGTCATCAAAATCTCTGGTAGACACCAAGACAGGTGGTTTGTTTCCTCCGGCATACTCATTGGTGCTTGAAGATGCCATAGTCTTAGAAAAAGAAATTCCAACAGTAGCTAGTTTCGAGTGAACAGTTTTGGTCGAAACAACAAGTTTCGAGTGAAGAAAAATTGCTCGAAACTACCTAGTTTCGATTGACCAAGCTTGCTCGAAACTCCTAGTTTCGAGTGAGAAATCTTGCTCGAAACTTCCCAGCTTCAAGTGAGACTAGTTTCGAGTGGGAAATCTGCAGGGTAAGTTTCGATATAACAGGACAAAAATGCTAGTTTCGATTGTACCTTCAACAGACAAAGGTACAGACAAGTAGTTTCGATGACCAACAGATAGCAGAAAATGTCTCCCTGAAGTTTCGATACCTTCTTCTTCAGGCTTCAGCAGACTCCATTGAAGAAACGTTTCAAAAATTAATAATGACGAAATAAGAATCCAATCCAGCGAAAAGCTTCCAAGTAACCTCTCGAACACAGAACAATCTTCAGATCCGAAAAACCCGAAGAAATAAAGCCAGAAATCAATGAAACAGTGCTCCAAAAACTCGAGTGGAGAAAAACTTCGAGAAACTTCACAAAACACCTAGAATCGATCACAAAACCTGATAATACTCAGAAATCAAGAGCATAATGCTCTGATACCAATTGTAGGTCCAGATTTCAATCGGAAATCACAAAAGTGATCGATTACCCACACATGCAGGCGGAATCTGTATGTATGGTGTTGTAACAGAGGATTAGAGACAGACTTGGTGAAGAAGACAGCCAAACACACTAAGAATCAATGCAAATAATATGTGAAAGTGTAAGAACAAGCATTAAACGAATGCAAATTGTATTGATTCAAGAACAAATCTGAAAGAGAGAATTCAGGGTTACAGCCGCAACTCACACCCTAGAAATTCTCTAACTAGGCTATTTATAGTAGTTTCACAAGTATCGAAACTATGTTCCTCGAAACTACTAGTTTCGAGTGAACATTTACAAGTGGAAAAAGTGCCTGTCGAAACTACTATCGATCGAAACTACTAGTTTCGAGTGAACAAGTCTCACTCGAAACTATAGTTTCGATGGCCCAGACTTGGAAAAACAAACAGTAAATTACAGAAAAACTAAAATTACAATAATGAAATGACAGAAAGTAAACTAGTCTAAAATTGTTTAAACGTACAATAAATGACAACAGCTTATACAAAATATATGACTCTACAATAGTCGATGCACATGCGAAAAGTCCCGTCTTTCTTATTAATGAATAGGACTGGAGCTCCTCATGGCGATGAGTTAAGTCGGATGAAACCTTTATCCAATAACTCTTGTAGTTGGGTAGATAGTTCTTGTAATTCACTAGGTGCAAGTCTGCAGGGTGCCCGAGCAATCGGCGCTGCTCCAGGTGCTAGGTCGATTTGAAATTCTACTTGACGATGCGGTGGAAGACCAGGCAAGTCTTCAGGAAATACTTCCGGATAGTCACTATGTGTGGGATACCGTCAATCTTCTTCTCCCCAGATGACTGCTAGGGGATGAGAGCGAAAATACCAGTATGACCATTTCGAAGACACTTTTGTGCTTTAATGAAAGATATGATGCCAACGACTGCACCACTCCTTTCTCCTTGGAAAAAAAGGGTTTCTCCACCGGGAGAGGAAGGCGAACGATTTTCTCACGACAGATCATTTCGGCTTGGTTCTTAGATAACCAATCCATGCCGACAATTACGTCGAAACTACCGAGTGTGACTTGCATAAGGGCAATATCAAGTTTATGACCAGCCAATTCAAGTTTACAATCCTTGAGAATGTGGGTTGCTTCAATTATCTGTCCATCAGCTATTTCTATGATGTGCTTAGCTCCTAGTAGGTTTGGAGTTTCTTTTGTCAATTCACTAAGTTTCTTAGATATAAAACTTCTATCAGCACCGGTGTCAAAAAGGACAGAAGCAAAATAGTTGTTTAGAAGGAACTTAACGGTAACCACATTATGATCGTATCTTACTTCTCAAGATCCAAGCAGGAAGGCTTGTCCCTTCGCACCGTTTCGGCCATTGTTGTTATCGTTGTTGTTGTTACCTTGGTTATGGTTATAGTTGCTTGCTACAAATGAACAACTTAATGTCCTGTTTATAGGCAAACTGAGTCTATAGGCGAACATAACAAGTTCGCCCATAACTCTATAGTCGAACTTAGTAAGTTCGCTTGTTAAGTTCGCCTAAACATTCCCTTAGGCGAACTTAACATGTTCGCTACATATACACTTAGAATTTTTGCTGCAGATACAAATTTATGCTCTAACAGACTCCCTCTTAGCTGTTGCAAACAATTCTATACAAAATACTGATAAATCATTAGTCACAAAAACGTGTCTCAACAGACTCCCCCTTGACTGATGATCCTGGGTCTTCACTTTACCTTGTAAGACTGGATCGTTGGAATTGCACTTTGATCTTCAACCTGCAATGCTTCAATCTTGAGTTCAATTTGTTTGATAAAACAAGCTCCCTCTAAACTAATGCATCCGGTTTAGAACCGTTTCTGCCATTATTGTTATCGTTGTTGTTGTTACCTTGGTTATGGTTATAGTTGCCATTACCCCCTTTCTTTAGTTGAGGACAATCCTTCCAAAAGTGTTCTTCCTTATCACACTCAAAACAACCTTTTGTAGATCCCGGCTGCCGAAAAGGTTGTTTGGCTTGTAATTCCCCTCTATAGTCCTTGGCAGCACGGCCTATCTTGCCACACTGCTGGTAACGATTACAAGCGCTGAGATGGTGAAAATTACACTTGTTACACTTGGGGTATCTCCCCATATAAACATCCTATTTTGACCTGAAGAGGTCGTCTAGTTGAAAGTCTTGGTAGGCTCAAACCTACGATGTTGTTGATGGGGTTGGTTAGACCGGGAACCCTTAGTTTGGGAGTTGTTTTCAAAGTTGCGTTTGCTGTTATCGGTGGCCTTGGAAGTTGAACCTCTCGGAGGTAGAGTTCCCTGAGTCGCCGCTTGATCAATCAGTTTGTGAGCAAGCCTGATGGTTTGTTGTATAGTGGTAGGGTTTGAAAAGGTGACCATACTTTGGATCTGGGGCACCAGACCATTGATATACATTTCAATCCTTTTGTAGACAGGGGTCACCATGTGGGGCCACATGACAGCAAGCTCATGAGAGCGGGAAGTGTAGAGTTCAATCTCAGAACCCTCCATCTTTCGATTCCAGAATTCTCCCTACAGTTTTTGAACCTCGTCACGAGGGCAGTACTCCTCCCTCATCATGGTTTTGAATTCCTCCGATGCGTTACCATATCCAGACCCAGCATCTGGACTTGGGAATTCCACCAGGTAAGAGCAGGGCCCTCCAGAGTACCTGATGCAAACTTGACATGGTTTGCCAGTGGACAGTTACACATGGCAAACACTGATTAAACCTTCTCGAACCATCGGAGCAGACCGAAGACTCCTTCAGCTCCACTAAAAGTGTGGGGCTTACAATCCATGAAGGTCTTAAAGGTGTAGGCCGGTTGGTTATTTTGCTGACCTGGATTAGAAATACAATACACAATTGAGGTTATAAGGTTTGGGAAATAAGCTTTGAGGGATAAATTGACTTGTTAAAGTCAATGGATATCGAATTTACCTGCAGCAATCTGTGTTGCCAAAGCTTCAGCCACACTATCATTGATAAGTGATGCTAGCTCTACTGCTGTCATATTGATGGTACCACGACCACCATTACGACCTCCGCGTCCACATCCAGACATGCTTTTTCACATTCACAAATACAAATAATGAGAAATATATTCTATTTCAACATCATATATGTACAAGTAAAATAATGAAAACTAAACCACAACAGCTAATATTTTGTGATTAAGTAAATTGTAATGGCTACAAATTAAATAACTCAAAACATTAAATTCTTAATATCTTTATTGAATGGGAACAACCTTACCCATCTAGGATTTTGAAACAAAAGGAAATAAATGAAACAAAATAAGATAAGAAAAGATATGGTGACGTAAGACATCAAATGTCACTACCAGCTGAGTAAATAACCGACTGAGCATCCTCCTCCTCAACTGGTTCCTCCTCATCAGCTGGTCCCTCCTCTTCAGACTCAGAATCCGGTGCATCTCCTGCCCAAAGGACAGCCTCAAGCTGTGCCTCTAGGTGCACAATCCTGGCCATGGCTACTTCATTGGTAGCCTCTTATGCGTCCAATCTTGCTTCCAAATGGTGGACCCTGTCCACTAATGTGTTGTGGAGCTGGTCTGTTACTGCCTTGTAACATCCTAAAATTTCATAAGTAAATGGTTCGGGTCCGATATGACTCGGTTCTCTTTTAAAACATGTGCGTTAGCATAGATGGCGAGCAGATTTCACATGGATAGGTTGTAGAGAGTTCGGTTAACCACATTATGTCTAATTTAAGATTGGAACACGCTAGTATGGAACCGAAGGGACCCGAGTGTAACCTTGGAAGGTTTAAATAAAAAGTTAAAGGAAAACCCTAGGCCATCCGGCCTAGGTGTGTTGCGACGGCAGAAAGAAGGAGACGCGAGGGAGAAGAGGCCGACGGTGGCCAGAGACGGGCGGTTCAGCGGTGGTTTCAAGCCAAGGACTCCGCATTCAACCAAGGTAATCATATTCTTTAATTATGTATGTATTTGTTTACGTTTTAGTTGAAAACTCGACGAGGGTTTGAGTTCTTGACTGGTCGAAGTCATGGAGCACGGGGGAGATGACGGCCGACGGTGGTGATGGGTTTAATAGGATAGAGGAGAACCCGGTTAGGGTTTTTGTACTAACATATCAGCTGTGAGGGATAGTAGCAAAGGTGGCGAGGAGGGTGGTCGACAGCAGGAGGAGTCATGGTGATGCCGGAAGTGTGATGGTCGTCGGCCGAGATAAAAAGAGAAGCGGGATTGCACTACGGGTGTGCGAGTAGAAGACATCATGCGATGTTGGCCGTGGTGGCGTTGCACTCCGGTGGTTCCGGTGACAGTGGGGGCGGGATGACGGCCATGGAGGAGGCTGTAGTCATGCGACGTGGGGCCGACGGTGGCTGGTGGTGTCTGGGATTGCGTGGCTGTGGAGTGGTGGTCGGATAAGGATGGACGTGAGAAGTGAGATGGTGGGGGCATGCATGGTGGCACGTGGTGTTGAAACGTTGGGGTTTGGACCCCGCTAGAGGGCTGGGATGACGATGGGGAGATGGTGGGGCTTGACGGACGAGCTAGAAATGGACCCGAGAGGAGAGGAGGACGGTGGGGTAATCAGTCACGGTGGTGGGTGTGTGAGGGGTACCCGGTTATACGTGGTGGTGCTCGCGCGCGGGTTTGGATAAAGCTAGGATCTTGGCGAGTTAGGATGATGCATGGCGGGTTATGTGCATGCATGGGAACCGGGTTTGACCATTCTATTCCTAACCGAGTCAAAGACGAGTCGATATGAGTATTTGGAGTGGCAAGAGTTCGATGACCCAGTCTATCAAGCAGACGAGACGAGTGTCGGGGTTTTACTTTATGTACGCATTATTCGACGTAGGGTTTAGAACGTGTCTGATCATGTGATCGTACGTTGGCAGGTTTGGACGTTTAGCGGTGATCAAGGTGCAGAGCAAGGATTCGGACTCGGTGAAAACAGTGAGTTTCTAATCTCCCTCTTTTAAACGTTTTACTATTTTGGGGCTATCGTACATACATTCACGTGGTGTTAATATAATTAATCGTGTTAAGGGTTCGGGTTCTAACCCAATATGCTTCGAGTATAAAATGCTTATTTAAGAGTCGTAGGGTTTATGGTGTGTTCATAGAAATGTGTGAGCTAGAGAGATGAGTTATTAATGTGTGACGTGTTAAGGGTTAGTCAGGGAAAGTCAGGCTTAAATTCAAATGGTTATGATTTGCATGTGGGATATGTTTTTCTAGTGTCGTGTGTGAGGTGCAGGCAATGAGTCTTGTATATGATGTGTGATATTATGTGTTTATATTGATGTGTCGGGTTTGCCTTGTTGTCGTTATGACACAGCAAACGGGATTGTAAAGGATGAGGTCCTTCGGGAAGTCACCAAAGGTGACATTTATTTAACTGGTTAATGATGCGCTCGGGGTGTGTTGAATGCCCTGACGAGGTTGCAGTGATGAGGTATGTGTTTGCATGCGTATATATGTGTTAATTTGCATGCTAGTAATGAGTTATATTTATTGTGTGTGAGATAGTGTTAATGTAATGTGTTGATGATATTATTGTGGCATGTAGAGTAGATTGACCGTTGTGTCAGGTTTGTGACGTGACGTATTATGATTGTCGTGTCAGTAAATTGTGAGATCCTTGGTTAGGGTCGGGTGTGTTAATGCTTAGGGTATATTGTGCTAACCAAGAGTCGAGTTAATACTTGTTCTTGGTATGGGTTATTAGTATAGTATGTTGAGTCTATGTTGACGTAATGGTAAGGTTATTATTATTATTGGTAGTACGAGCTGAGTACTGGGTGATGAACGGGTATGGGATATCATGGGATATCATAGGGTTAACTATTCGTTAAAGAATCGTAAAACTATTTTATAGGGACCGAAAGGTTTTGAGTGGAATAAACTAAAGAATATGACGTGATGGTTTTTGTTTAAATTAAACTATTAGAACTCACTCAGCGTAGCTGACTTTGTGTGTACGTTAGAATATTGTGCATGTAAGCATAGCGATGACGTATCTTGGCTTGGAGGCGGTGCTACTCAGATTGGTGTGCAGGCATTCGTGAGGTATGTTTAATAACAATAAATGGTAATAAATGTGTTTAGAAAGACTTCCGCTGTAATAGAGTTAATAATAAATGCGTTTTTAATTGAGATTGACCTGTTATGAGAACCAACAGTAGGATGCCCGGGTTGGGGTCTTACATGCCAACTCCGCCGTCAGATGTTCAACCTCCTCCTTTGTCTCACCTGCCTGTTTTTCGCGCTCCAGAATGCTTGTGATTTCTCCGGCAGCCTCTCTCATGTTACGGATCTCCCTATCCATAGTAGCCACAAAAGTTGCAAAAGCATGCTCCATGGTGCATGGCAGGACTGGTAAGGTCGGTGTTGTAGAAGATGTAGCTCCAAAATATGGGAATGGGACCCCTTCTCGTTTGATCCATCTCCGAATCATCCATGGGTACCAATCCTCTTGGGCTCCAGTGAAGACAAGATAGGAACATCGTGCACCTGAGTAATAAGTGATGTAGGTGGTGAATAGCCTGCAACGTAAGATATAAATGCCAAACTTAATGTCTATGTCATGTATCTAATGTGTGAGGTTATAGTATAGTATGTAGTCTTAGTTCTCTATAACCAATGGCTCTGACACCCGGACTTTTTGAGTTTACTCTATTAGCAAAGTCTGTTAAACCTTACACATTAGCTACACCACATAGACATTAAGTTTGGCACCTATATCTTACGTTGTAGGCTATGTCTTCACCACCTACATCACCTATTGCTCAAGAGCACGATGTTCATATCTTGTCTTCACCGGAGCCCAAGAGGCGTCGGCTCGGTCCTATTAATGACTCTACTGAGTATGGTGTGCCCATTCATGTGCGGACGAGAGGTAACCCGCACGGATGGGATTGGTACCCATGGATGATTCGGAGCTGGATCAAACGAGAAGGGGTCCCATTCCCATATTTTGGAGCTACATCTTCTACAGCATCGACCTTACCAGTCCTGCCATGCACCATGGAGCAGGCTTTTGCAGCTTTTGTGGCTACTATGGATCGGGAGATCCGTAACATGAGTGAGGATGCCGGAGAAATCACAGGCATTCTGGAGCGCGAAAAACAGACAGGTGAGACAAAGGAGGAGGTTGAACATCTGACTATGGATTTGGCTGTAACAGCCCAACTCCACAACACATTAGTGGACAAAGTCCACCATTTGGAAGCAAGATTGGACACATCAGAGGCTACCAATGAAGTAGCCATGGGCAGGATTGTGCATCTAGAGGCACAGCTTGAGGCTATCATTTGGGCAGGAGATGCACCGGATTCTGAGTCCGAGGAGGTGGGACCAGCTGATGAGGAGGAAACAGTTGAGGAGGAGGATGCTCAGTTGGTTATTTCCTCAGCTGGTAGTGACATTTGATGTCTTACGTCACCATATCTTTTCTTATCTTATCTTGTTTTGTTTATTTCCTTTTGTTTCAAAAACCTAGATGGGTAAGGTTGTTCTATAACAACCGTCAATTTAGCGATCGTTGACTGTATAATTTGTCGAGTCTATCTATGAATTTATGTGCTCAAGCTAGGGATGTAGTAATCTTTGATGTATCTTATGAATATACATTCCAATTTAACAAGAAAGATACTATAATACTAGTAAGTATTAGAGTTGTGCGTGAACGATTATATTAAATAGTAATCAATGTCCCTAACAATTCATTATGACTCAAGTTATTATTTAATGCCTTATTAGGAAAAGTCCGAATAAAGATACGAACCAAGCCCCTATATCTAATCAGTACGCACTCATAGGAGTGTGAATATACAGATAAGAGAAGTAATCTGTAATAAGTAAGACCACACTTTCATAATCTAGCTCATCTAATGTACTTAGATGAATACACGATTTTTCTTTTTATGAAAATAGATGATAGAGATTTATTTAGATATATATATGTTCATCCTTAACAACTTAGACAAGTTACTATGAACGATACAATCCAATTTGATGAGAAATCAAATATTAACGCTAAAACTCTATGATCATTGGTGATGAGGCAACGTAAATAATATTACCGACCAAGTGTCATACAAACGAAACAAGTCCATAATACAATATATAATACAAGAATTTTGTCATGACGACGAGACTTATTATTTTAAACGTACTATTTTAGTAATTCGGATTAATTCGTCACTATTTTTATAAACCGAACTATCATTCGTTTATACAAGCATGTAAATATAAATATTTGGGGCAATACATACTTCATAATATCTCACTTCATTATTTTTAGACTATCTAATGCATTTATGATGAAATGCATGATTGTTTTTGTAAAAACAAACGTACTTATGTATTTTTATATCTTTGATCACCTAAACTCATATCAACAACTCATATACCATTTATAAACATGTTTAAACATGAGTATTACTTATACAAAACTATGCCTTTATATAAATTAAGTTGATGCATCCATATATTTTATAAAAGTCAAGATTTTATAAAAATGAACTTGCACATGCATACTTGCATCCCTAAAAACCATGCATGACACACACATTAAACCATTTTTTCATATAGCCTTTGTTTCCCCTCTCCTCCCCTTGAATTTGGCTGCTACACTTCCACCACCATCCCCACTTTGAAAGATTTGATCACATGTTCTTACAAGCACTACATTATTGTGTTGACTTGTATGATCAAGTGTTAGGTACCACTCCTTCATCCTATAAATAGAGACATTTGGGTAAGAAGGAAACTTGCACCAACACGCCCCAAACTCTCACCTCTTCCCCTTGCCTAAAGAAATTCGGATTCCACCCATTCCCCTCTCCAAAACCGAAATTTGAACAAAAATCCATTAACACAACTTCCTAACAGCTTTTTGGCCAACTTCGGAAGACCATATCTCCTTAGTTCCTTGGCCAAATCAGTCCATTCTTTTTCTGCAACGAAGCTCTATGATAAGAGAGAAGAATCCAAGTGGAATCATTTGAATCCATTGAGTATTCAATCCCCAAACAGCCTACCCAAGAAGGTCACTCAGTGCAGGTCGAATCTAGACATTCCTTCCCATTTTCTTGTTTTGAGGTACCTACACAACTCCAAATCTAGTAATTGTTTTTGACATCTCCTCTGGTTTCAATAAACTTGATCTTAGCCCCATTTTTATTTTACATTTTTGGGGGGAATACATGCTTGAAACTCTTATCTTTGTGATATATGCCATAGTAAACCGAGTACCTTACATGTGGCAAGATTATCATGCTAAGACCCCGGTTCCGATATAACCAATTAACTCAAGGTGTTGAACTGATGGATTAATATAGATAGTACTATCGGAGTCAGACAAGCTCCCATTCATTATCTTGTTGAACGCGTAAATCACAAGAAATCATGTCAAATGAATGCTTATTTCCACTTTATCTTAATGTTTGTGATAAGACATTAACCTTAGAGGCGTTATCTAGTCAATAGGTTTGGTTATAAGCCATGTAAAGTACAGTCATCCGAATGCATATAAAAATATTTACGAATGGCTTAACCGAGCCACAAACGTGCGAACTCACCAAGCATTTTGGTTGACACTTTTTAGCGTGTATTTCAGGTATCAAGTAAGAGGATTATTAAAGTATACAAGGATATGAGTATCTGAGGAGATTACTATATATTGCCTTTGGAATTAGGACTATATTGTGAGGATCTCTAGTGTTGTACTTAGTGAATACAATGTAATAGGGACGAAATGTAAATTAGTTTCTCTTGTAAACAATGTGTTCTCGATATTCAGTTTTCATTACATTCCCGTGTTTTCGCTTTAGCGGGGGTGTGACAGATTGGTATCAGAGCCATTGGTTATAGAGAATTAGGTCCCCGTAGTGAGGCCTAGACTATAACCTTAAGATTACAACTCTCGAAATCCTAGGAAACATGTGAACTTCCTAGATTCTTATACATATAGGCCAATACTTATAGCACTATAATTAGTGAGGCCATCTAGACTATGATTTTAAATATACCCAACACAATATGAACATTACACACATAATGGGAGAGAAACTAGGACGATTGTGTAAGGTAAATTTAGGACTACGGGTGCGCAATCGTAATGGTAAATTTGCAGGTACACTTGAGTTCTGTAAATTCCTATTGTGTGGGCTACATTCAAGACACGATAATAAGGAATGAATCAACAAAAGTTCTAACACAAAGTAGTCGTTCTATAATGACGACCGAATACCTACAAAAAATAACTTAAGCCAAAAAAATATAGTTATTAGAGACAAGTTGCCAAGAACGACACAAAAATATTCGTCTATCCGTTTCTTCTTATTCGGTCTTAACGAGTTTAGCTATGCTACCTAAATACAGTGTGAAAAATTTCTTTGTCTAGAATATATTCTCTTTCAATCTAGTCGATCTTTCTAAATCAAGGATTTTCATAGAACCTTCGGATCCAAACACTGCTATAACCACGATATTTCACCTAGATGTACATCTCATCATTTCCTTAAGTATTTTAGACAGTCTTGCATCGACTGTATGGCGTATCTCGACTTCCCCGAATCTCCCTACTTAACATGTACAACCGTGCATGAACCAGAGCATTGGATTACTACACCAAGGAATTCGTTTGATCAACAATGTTGAAGACTTCTCACTCTTCTTACTAATCCGCATATATTGGGAAGTTACCCGATCTACAATTCTATTACTTGTTATTGAGACTCTTGTCTTCAATATAGCCTTCAATAATGAGTATAATAGAGCTTACACTCTATTGTTTCCAAATACCTTCCATCGTTTAGAAAACGTATTCGTAGAATTACTCGCATAAGACTTGATATTTTTATCAACTCGTAGCATCAAGGCCACACGCCTCGTGTGCGTCCAATCACATATACTTCGTTTGACTAGTTATTAGACATACTCCACTTCAAAGACGCAAGCCCAAGGTTTCTAATTTTTATCATGAGAATATTCATACCAATTCATCCTTAATTGTTGGAATAAAACAACGAGGATGTTGAACCGCTTCGACATCTAATTCCGGAATATTTCTTTACGAAACGCCGGAATTCAACACTTGGCATGTATATGCACCTTGTCGATTGCCTAAATCGACCAAAGGGCATAACAACAATTGTTATCCAAAATCTCTATACATTGTGATGTGACGGTGAAGTCACAAATTCGTGACCATACTACCTCAAATCCAAATTTCAAGGGTTCATACCATGTTAAAACACCTACTACCTAATGATAGCAAGAGTGTTGTAGACGCAATATTTGGTAGAACCATATACCTAGTGCTTGATAGTTAAGAATAAGTACCAAACTTACTTTCTTGAAAGCATCATACAAATTCGCGTTCATTGATATTCCTACACCCGAGTACTTGAAGTCTCGCCGTTTATAGTTTTCACCTTGTAACAAACTTAATCATCTCGCATATCCATATTGAGGATTAACTTGAGCCAATAGTAACACCAGACCTCGCTATAGTGGTAAATCTCTTATCAAGTCAATGATTTTACATGTGTATTCTCTTACCTGAGAGTTTGCCACTTTGTTTTATGAAATATTCACGATCACTAAAAAGTATCATGGATAATATTATCGTGATAGTTCCGACTAATAGTATGCTTTCCCTTAGCAGAGGATAACTAGGACATAATCTAGTCCAACTTATCAAAATCTATTTCATAACTAATGTTATGGATATATCGATTCGTAAGATTCCGTAAAGATAGCCCTTTGATAGCTTCATTCAGATTAACTCACAACTTTCTGTCCAGAGGCATTTTATCTAGCTACCTATTGTAGACACCAAGAGTATTTATGATCACACTTCTGGTACATGGAAAGTTAAGATAAATACTTCATATAAGATCTGTCGTTCTCATTACAATTTAATTCCCATGTCATCTAAAAGGTAACTTCGTTACATTGGGACATATAAATCTCATACGAACCCCGTTAAGATCCTAACGTTGTTATGAGTACGTTTCTCATGGACGACATCTATGCATTCATTCCCTTCAGCACTAGAGCCGATAAATCTCTTGTCTCGATATAGATTCTAGTAATGAGAGTTAAGCTATCGGACTAGCTAACAGAAAATTATTTGAAACTGGGATAATGAATCAAGGATGTACATTGAGTCTAAATGATCATCCGTTCAAAAGTATATCTCATTCCTGTCAAGCTGGAAACTTCGATGTAGTTATAGTCATGGAATGGCTATCTGAAATCCAAACTAGGATCATGCACTTCATAAAGATCATCCGGATTCCTCTTCCAAACGATGAGACACTTGAAAACTTGGACAACTTTTAAGAATAATCTCGTGCGTGAAGGCACAAAGATATATAGAGACGTAGTGTTAAGCAATTGGACGAATGTGAGATTACATAGGAGATACGACTTCAGGATATTTCCACCATTTAGATTTCCCAGAAGTATTTCCAAAAGAACTACATGGACTACCCCTGGTATGACAAGTAGACTTTCAAATCGACTTAATCCAAAGAGTAATGTCAATATCAAATCCTCTTATCAATTAGCACCATCGAAGATACAAGAACTAGCTAGTAAGTTACAAGAACTGCTAAACAAGGAATTCATCAGACCCAGCTTCTCGCAATGAAAAGAGCCGGTGTTATTCGTGAAGAAGAAGAATTGATTGTTCAAGGTGTACATCAATTACCGGAGTCAAATAGTTTGACAATTAAGAACCGGTATCCACTTCTGAAGATTGATGGTTGTTTGACCAATTATAAGGTTTGACCTACCTAAGGTCAGGGTGCCATCAAGTAAGAGTCCAAGAGAAGGACATACTAAAGACAACTTTTAGGATGCGTTATGTACACTCTGAAATTTTTAGTAATGTCGTTGGTTTAACCAGCTCCTCTAGTGTTCATGGATCTATAGAACCGAGTAGGCGAACCATATCTACACAAATTCGTGTAAGTAACTTTCGACGACACCTTAAGTTATTCATGAAGCAAGAAAGATCATGAACAACATTTGAACCTTATCCTAGAGAAAGGTTATGCACCAAATTCCCTAAACATGAATTATGGTTGCAAGAAGTACACTTTCTGGATCACGTCATGAATAAGAAGAGCATTCACGTGGATAGAGACCGTCAATTAGTGGGAATCCTCAAAGATACCCACGGAAATTCGGTCATTTGTAGAGATTCATTAGAATTTTCTCAAATATAGCTCAAACCCTAACAATATTGACTCAGAAAGATAAGAATTACGAATAAGGATCAAAGCGAGAAGAGTCATTTCAAAAATAAATTTTTTTCCAAACATCTATTCTAACCCTACTTAAGGAGAACCGTTAACTTTGTCGTATACTATGATGCATCGCACCAAGGTCTCGGTTGTGTGTTAATGCCAAAAGTATAAATTCATTTGCTTGTGTACCAAGACAACTTATAGTTAAGAGAAGTGTTACACGACTATCAACCTAGAGCTAGGAACATTGGTTCGCACTGAAAATTAGGAGACGTTATCTATAACATACCAAATATATCATCTATACCGACTATAAGAGTCCTAAACATAAAAGGATGTTAGACATGCGCTAACGGAGATGAGTGAACTGCTCAATGATTAGCACTGGGATATTCGGTATCACCATGGAAAAGCTAATGGAGTAGCCTATGCATTGGGTAGGAACGAAAGGATTAAAGCCATTCGATGACGAGCACTAGGGATAACAATCCAAACTAGTCTAAAGACTAAAAATCTAAGTGCATAGAAGGAAATTATGCATAAGGACAACTTTAATGGCGAACTTTTATGTGGAGCAGAAAAGAAACTCGATTCTAAGTCAGAGGAAGCTCCTTATTTCAAAGAAAGAATATGGATTCTGAACTCGGAACAATTAGGAGGACTAATCATAGACGAGGCTCACAAGTCAAGGTTTTTTATACATCCGAGAGTGGATTCAATGTACAAGACTTGAAAGGATATTATTAGTAGCCGGTAGGAAGAAGGAAATTGCTTTATACACTGAGAAGTGTTTGACTTGTTCAAAGGTCAAGGAAAAACAGCAGGAACCATCTGGTTGTTACAACATCCGGAGATCTCATAATGGAAATGGGAGTAAATCTCCATAAATTTCTTAACAAAACTGCCATAGACATTCAATGGTCACGACCCTATTTGAGTAATTGTTGATTGTTTAACAAATCTTCTTATTTCCTACTTATTAGAAAGGGATTTGAAGATGGAAAGGTTAGCCAAGCTATATGAGATTATAACAAGGCACAAGAGTACCTATTCTTATCCTCTATGTTTAAGACAACCGATTTACTTATATATTTTAGCAACCATTGCTTAAAGCCATGGGAACACGTTTATGTTTGAGTACCATAAATCATCCTCAAACCAATGCCAAAGAAAAAAAAAGGGCAATGCAAATATTATAGGATATGTTTAGGACATGTGTAATTGATTTTGGTAGAAATCGTGACGTTCAATTCTCGTGTAACAAAGATTAATACGCAAGTATTAAGTATGCGTTATTCGAGGCATTATACAAGCGAAAGTGCCATTCACCCACCTATTGGACCGAAGCCGATGATAGTTAACCAACAAATCCATAAATAATCCAAGAAATCACTGACATAATTGCTCAAATTCAAATCATAAGAGATTCCATAGATCGTTAGAAAAATTATGCTAACAATATGAGAAAACCTTTGAAGTTTCAGAATCTCGATAAGGTTATACTAAAGGTATCACCGTGAAAGGGTGTAGTCTTTTGATAATAAAGATAAACTCACCTAAAGGGACGTTGAACCATTCAAAAGTATGAATAGAATCAGTCTAGTAGCCTACAAGCTCAAGCCACCATAAGAAACCAATGGTGTGCAGAACACGTCTCATGTGTTCCATATAAAGAAGCGTTTGGTTTATGATTCACCAATCATACCATTCAATATGGTACGCTTCGATGACAAACTATATTTTGTCAAGAAACCCGTCGAAACCATAGATAAGGATGTTAAGATCCTCGTAAAAAATTTTGAAACTAAAATAAAGTTCCAAAATATACTCAGAAAGAGGTACACAATAGACATATAGGAATGAGAGGATCAAATGAAATTAAAAAAAACCCATTCCTATTCAAGAGAACCATATACAATGATAACTCCTCGTGAATTTCGGGACGAAATTCTTTTAACCAGGGGAGACTGTGACAACCATCAATTTATCGATCGTTGACTATATAATTTGTGGAGTCTATCTATGAATTTATGTGCTCAAGCTAGGGATGTAGTAATCTATGATGTATCTTATGACTATATATCCCAATTTAACAAGAAAGATAGTATAATACTAGTAAGTATTAGAGTTGTGCGTGAACAATTATATTAAATAGTAATCAATGTCCCTAACAATTCGTTACGACTCAAGTTATTATTTAATTCCTTATTCAGAAAAGTCCGAATCAAGATACGAACCAAGCCCCTATATTTAATCAGTACGCACTCATAGGAGTGTGAATAGATAGATAAGAGAAGTAATCTATAATAAGTAAGACCACACTTTCATAATCTAGCTCATCTAATGTACTTAGATGTATACACGATTTTTCTTTTTATGAAAATAGATGATAGAGATTTATTTAGATATATATATATATATATATGTGTGTGTGTGTGTGTGTGTTCATCCAAACAACTTAGACAAGTTACTATGAAGATACAATCCAAATTCATGAGAAATCAAAGATTAACGCTAAAACTATATGATCATTGGTGATGAGGCAACGTAAATATTATTACCGACCAAGTGTCATACAAACAAAACAAGTCCATAATACAATATATAATACAAGAATTTTATGTTAAGTCATGACGACGAGACTTATTATTTTAAACGTACTATTTTAGTAATTCGGGTTAATTCGTCACTATTTTTATAAAACGAACTATTATTCGTTCATACAATCATGTACATATAAATATTTGGGGCAATACATACTTCATAATATCCCACTTCATATTTTTAGACTATCTAATGCAAAAATGCATGATTATTTTTGTAAAAACAAATGTACTTATGTATTTTTACATCTTTGATCACCTAAACTCATATCAACAACTCATATAACATTTATAAACATGTTTAAACATGACTATTCCTTATACAAAACTATGCCTTGATATAAATTAAGTTGATGCATCTATATCTTTTATAAAAGTCAAGATTTTATAAAAATGAACTTGCACATGCATACTTGCATCCCTAAAAACCATGCATGACACACACATTAAACCATTTTGTCATCTAGACTTTGTTTCCCCTCTCCTCCCCTTGAATTCGGCTGCTACACTTCCACCACCATCCCCACTTTGAAAGATTTGATCACATGTTCTTACAAGGACTACATTATTGTGTTGACTTGCATGATCAAGTGGTAGGTACCACTCCTTCATCCTATAAATAGAGACATTTGGTTAAGAAGGAAACTTGCACCAACACCCCCCAAACACTCTCCTCTTCCCCTTGCCTAAAGAAATTTGGATTCCACCCATTCCCCTCTCCAAAACCGAAATTTGAACAAAAATCCATTAACACAGCTTCCTAACAGCTTTTTGGCCAACTTCGGAAGACCATATCTCCTTCGTTCCTTGGCCAAATCAGTCCATTATTTTTCCGAAATGAAGCTCTATGATAAGAGAGAAGAATCCAAGTGGAATCACTTGAATTCATTGAGTATTCAATCCCCAAACAGCCTGCTCAAGAAGGCTACTCAGTGCAGGTCGAATCTGGACATTCCTTCTCATTTTTTTTGTTTTGGGGTACCTACACAACTCCAAATCTAGTAATTGTTTTTGATATCTCCTCTTGTTTCAATAAACTTGATCTTAGAAGAAAACCCAAGTCATTTGATCTTCTAAAACAATCTAAAAGCCTACTTAAAGTGCACCTAAGAACCTGAGTTTTCAAAGATAAAAAGAAACATAAAAGTCTTGATGAGTTTTGCCTTATTTCTTCAGGAATCATGTTTGAATACATATAGTTATACATATACATGTCCATATATATAATACTAAACTATAAGGACCATGAAAAAGTCAAGGACACATCAAATATACATTATATTTATACTATCACAAAAAATAACACTTGGATGATGGTGTTCTTTATAACCCGCCATTCCATTCATGTGTTATGTTGAAGGATACATGTTCGTGATGTTATATGATCATGTGTGACTTACCTGACAAGACCCGAGGTAGTGTCCTATGATTCAAGAAAACATACGAACGATTATCATCAATATATGAACGTGAAAAGTGTTATTAAAAATATATCTAAATAACAATCATTTTATGTAAGTTCAAGCATTTATAAGAGTCTACTATCATCATAGGTGTATGCATATACATAAATATAAGTGTACTAACACCAAAGTCAATTATCAAAGATCATTAAATATATAACCTTTTTGGGGAAAACGTAAGTTTCAAAGATCAAAACTAGATTATACATAACTTCTTTATATATTAAAGATAATATATTTTGTGTACAAACATAGTATTTTGTACTTTATACTTTGGTCATTTTCATACGACCACCATTGAAAAATAAAGTAAACACTTAGCGATTTGTACAAAGAAATCATGTTTGGTAATATAACTTATGTAAGATTATCCATAAATACAAATATTTATTTTTGGATACAGAGAGTTATCTAACTAGTACTTTATGCCTTTAAGTCATGTATAAATATATTTATGAAACTGTTACCCGATATAAAAACCCGGAAACAAGTCTTTAACGTTCCAACATCCATCATCAATGTTTCATGTATAGAGTTAAGTCCTATGAACTCAAGTACTATTTATTTACTTGTAGCAACCAAGTAAGACGTTCCGGTATGATTCTAGACTATTATCACACTACTCAAGACTCGAGGTGAGTATTCGTAGCCCCATTTTTATTTTACGTTTTTGGGGGGAATACATGCTTGAAACTCTTATCTTTGTGATATATGCAATAGTAAACCGAGTACCTTACATGTGGCAAGATTATCACGCTAAGACCCCGGTTTGATATAACCAATTAACTCAAGGTGTTCAGCCGATGGATTAATATAGATAGTACTATCGGAGTCAGACAAGCTCCCATTCATTATCTTGTTGAACGCGTAAATCACAAGAAATCATGTCAAATGAATGCTTATTTCCACTTTATCTTAATGTTTGTGATAAGACATTAACCTTCAGGGGCGTTATCTGGTCAATAGGTTTGGTTATAAGCCATGTAAAGTACACTCATCCGAATGCATATAAAAATATTTACGAATGACTTAACCAAGCCACAAACCTGCGAACTCACCAACCATTTTGGTTGACACTTTTTAGCGTGTATTTCAAGTACCAAGTAAGAGGATTATGAAAGCATAAAAGGATAAGAGTATCTGAGGAGATTACTATATATTGCCTTTGGAATTAGGACTATATTGTGAGGATCTCCAGTGTTGTACTTAGTGAATACAATGTAATAGGGACGAAATGTAAATTAGTTTCTATTGTAAACAATGTGTTCTCGATATTCAGTTTTCGTTACATTCCTATGTTTCCGCTTTAGCGGAGGTGTGACATGTTCCCATGCAATAAAGATCTTAAGAATTTAATGTTTTGAGTTATTTATTTTGTAGTAGTTACAATTTACTTAATCACGAAATATCAGATGTAGTGGTTTAGTTTTCATTATTTTACTTGTACATATATGATGTTGAAATGCGATATATTTCTCATTATTTGTATTTGTGAATGTGAAGAAACATGTTTGGACGTGGACGTGGACGTGGAGGCCTTAATGGTGGTCGTGGTACCATCAATATGAAGCAGCAGAGCTAGCAGCACTTATCAATGATAGTGTGGCTGAAGCTTTGGCAGAACAGAATGCTGCAGGTAAATTCGATATACATTGACTTTAATGTCACACCCCCACCAAGGCGGAAACACTAGGGGGCGACGAAATTGAATCATTACACATGATCAAAAGAAATTTCTGTTAAGATGGTTGAATCTTTGATTACATTGATTACAAGAGATCAAAAAAGCAAGTAGAACAAATAAATATTCTTTTGTTAATATCTAACTAAGTCCACTAAAGCATAAGTCCTTGAAATCCTAGCGTGATCAAAGCAGCAACTTTGTTTCCATTACCTGAAAAACATGCTAAAATAGGTCAACTAAAAAGTTGGTGAGAACATAGGTTTAGATAGTTACATAGCAATAGATAACAAGATGCAAGTCATAAACAAGTTTCAAATTCCAAGTAAATAAACTTTTATACATGAGTCCACAACCAACCCTCTTAGGGATTGATAGCTCTCACATCCAACACCTTGTCAGGGTGTTAGACTAAGTTTAAGTGTCTAGAATGCAGTTTCTGAACACCCAGCTCCTTCCAAGTTGGTTAGAATCCACAACTTGAAGGACTAGATGGGCTTGTCAGGCCAATAGATCTATTTACGTACTCCAGTGGCTTCCCCGAAGTTAACGGTTTTGTAAGTTTAAGAAAATAAGAGAGACTTTGTAGTTTAAAAGTGACATAGAATAGCAACATGTACAAACTAGTTTAGTTGTACTTGAATTAGAAAGTATGTTATTGACTGCAAAAAAGAATAGTTTTGATTTCAGAATTTGATTTTGTTTTGATATAGGAGCATGTTTTTCACCCCAAAGTAGAAAGTAAAAGAGGGGCTATGAACTCACCTTGCAAATGAAAGGGTTGAACTTGAACTTGTAGTAACTTGGATTTGAATGCCTTAAGGATTCCCTAAGTTAAGTTTGTTAAGTTAATCAGATACAAGTTAAGGATAGTAGAGGGATTGATAGTGTAATTAGTTGAAAGTGGTTAGTGTACACTAGAATGGTTATCATTCCAGAGTAGTACCTCTAACAGAAAGTTCCCAGGAAAGAGTTGGTCGGATCAAAACCTCGTCTTTTCCTAGCCAGAACTTTAATGTTTGTCAGATAACTACATATTGGTTTGAAAGTTACTCTATTTACATACTTAACCAAGTTTAGGGTGTGTTTGATAAGTTTGGAAAGTATAAGGGCTAAAGTGAAAATATGAGTTTAGTAAAAATAGAAATAAATTTAACTAAATATTAAAGGGGTTTAATTTGAAAATAAAGAGTTTTAGTAAAAACATGATTTTTTAAATTGAAAGGAAAAAAAATCAAAACCAAGTTTTTTAAATAAAAGTTTGAACAAGTTTAATTAAAATAAGGCCTTTGATCTTGGATAGGTCTATGATTATAACATAACCATGTTAGGGAGTCATAGATCTATCTAGTTATGAGAAATTTTTGAAAGGAAAAGTATGAACAAGCAAAAACATAATAGGAACTTACTTATAATGAAAGAATTTAATTTAGAATCTTCCAAAAGATAAGAGAAACGACCTCTAGTAGCTAGAGAATCCTAGAGAATCGTTGAGGTGCGAAAAATAAATAAGGAAATTGAGGATTAGTTTGTTGGACTTGGATTAAGATTGCTAAGATGATAAACATGGTTTATTATTATAATAATTATTATTATTATTTTAAGTTTCTTAATTTCTATTTAACATGTACTCGTAATAATTTTACAAAAGCGTTAGATTCTATATGTTACAAATAGTTTTAATGATTACTTGACTTCATTAATGTTTAAAACTAGAAAACGATTTGCCCGTTGAATATATCATATTAAATTTATTAGCCAACTTGGATATTAACCATTCTTTAAGCCTTTTTAGACTTTACGTGATTGTCTAACTACATGCATGTTTACTCGATAAAAGATGCAAATAGTTATTAAACACTTCATTTAAAAGTTTTACATAAACATAATTAGATAAACCCAATGCCAACTACATTTGTACATGTCAACGTTTAAAACAAAAATCGAATAATTACTATAGCCATTTGTTACTGAATAACCAACTAATAGTCTAAAACTTATAAACCAATGTCATAATTAATTTATAAAACATGATCTAGCTGATATTTATTAAAGAGTTAATTACACGGATAGTCCCTGTGGTTTATCAAAAGTAACAAGTTCAGGTACTAATGGTTTGAAGTAGCAAGTTTAGGTACTAACTTTCATTTTTGTAACACTATTAGGTACTAAGACTAACATTCGTTAAATTTTTTGTTAAGTTGGAGTTAAATAACTTTTTTACCCTTTGACTATTTTCAACAGGGACTACCAATGTTACTGTTATTATTAACAGGGACCATTTATTTAAAAGCCACCCCTTTCCTTGTTCTCCCATCTTCCTCATTTGACCTAAAAACACCTCATCCACCACCGCAACAGTAGCCTCTCCCTATCCCATCGGCCGCCGCCCGTGAAAGAACTCCAGCGATTGAGACATGTCTCCTGTGTTGAATTCCTTTCACCATCTTATAATCGACTTCCTCTCTCCATCCCCAAACCCCCCTCGTTCTCACCATCTCGTGACTCTCTCTCCCCATTACTCGAATCACACAGCCTCTTGGTGAACCACTAAACCATCGAATCGCACAACCTTTGTCGTGACCACACTTTCTTTACAAACAATTTCCGTGACTACACCATCGAGTCACACACTCTTTGGGTTATCAAACGATGATGGTTCTCATTATTCTCTAAAATTTGCAGAGTTGTATCCAAATTGTTGACTACACCATTGCGTATATAAAGCCACCGATTGCAAGATTTCAAGGTATGTGAAGCTAATTTGTTCTCTGTTTGAACTGAATGCCAAATCATGAGAGATTTTGAAATGGTGAGTTCTAGTGGCAAAGGGGTAAGGTCGAAGATGCAGTAGCAATTAACGTCTTGTGTTTGATCACAGAACCCAAACATTCAAAATTGAGGGCTTATACAACGACGATGGTGGAGAAAGAGATAAGGGGCGTGGATTTGAACTGGACATTTATGTGATTATGTGTGAGGAATATGATTTAGATTTAAGTTTATTTATTTAATATTTTATGGAAATTACACAAGTGATCCCTATCATAAAATAGAGTTTGTTATACAAATGGTCCCTTAAGTAATTAAAGGGTAATTTGGTCATTTTACCTAAACTTAACAAAAAGGTTAACGAACGTTAGTCTTAGTACCTAATAGTTTTACAAAAATGAAAGTTAGTACCCAAACTTGCTACTTCAAACCATTAGTACCTAAACTTGTTACTTTTAGCAAACCACAGGGACTATCAGTGTAATTAACTCTTTATTAAATAAAAATAAGTACATAGCCTACTAGATAATTTCGAAAAATATAAAAGGGAAGGGATGAGATTTACGGCTCCAAGGTTTAGGATAAGGTTAAAATAATTAGTTACATGGTTAATTAGAATAGGATTAGGATAAGTTTTAAAATAATTAATAGTTTTACTGATTTAAGATTAAGTTTAAAGGTTTAAATTGATTTTATTAATTTATTAATAATACTTAGTCACCTTCTAATGATAATTTTCAAAAATATAAATATAAAAAGTAATTAGATAATTTACAATAATTAACCTCATTTCAAAGACGTTACAAAAGAAATCCTGAAATTTACGTATGAGTAAGTTTTGTCCTTAAAGTCTAATATTAGTTTAGTAAAGTTACAAACTTTAATTATTTAAGTTTATAGTCTAAGGCATCCAAAGTTATCATAACTAGCAAGTTCAAGAATGTATAATGTCAAAATAGAATAAACAAGTCGTTTTAAAGCGCAATAGAATACTCGCTTTACGCCAGACTCGGAAGCTTGAAATGAAATGATATCACATGTGATATGAACCATCAAAAGGTTCATGGTATTAGAATCTTAATAGGTTACAAGGTCATAGGATTAGGCATAGAAATCATGGATGTCACAGTCTCCCCTAGTTAAGAGAATTTCGTCCCGAAATTCCATTAGTAGAGGTTGTGTTAACATGAAATAGATGTGGGTTCGTTATATGTTTTCAAGGCTAGTTTTTGGTCCAGCTTCTGGTTCAACTTCCAATGCACCATTAGTGTTTATGTATAGGGTGTACCGTAGCTAACCCACCACACCTCCGGCACTTCGAAAGCGTACAAGTAACCGACCAAAACTAATCACTAACTTGGCTAATGTTGAGTGGTATTGATAGTAGGGTCGTTAACTGAGGCTAGTTCTTGGCCCGGCTTATAGTCCCACTTCCAATGCACCATTAGTGTACACTTCTGGCACATCGAGGCGTACTAGTCACCTACCAAAACTTCTCACTAACTTGGCTAGTCTTGGTGGCATAAATTGGGTTTAGAAATTTGCAAGGGTATGGGTACTAGCTACACAATTGAATTTCAACACACACCAATGCACCTGTAAATTCACCATTACATTCCGGACCGCAATCGTCAATTTACCTTACACGAGAGTGCTATGTCCTTCCATTATGCATCTATGAGAAGATAATAGTTATGTAAGGGAAAGTTTTGGATGTCATAAAGTATTCATGGATATATGCTAGAAATGGATAGATCATATACATCGAAATGTAATTAATAGAACATATTAGTTTGAGATTCAAGTAAACATTAAAATAATTAAGATTCAAGCAATGAAATTTCCAATCTAGATTACAAGATAGAATCTAAACAAGTAAGCATAGCATTCAAGACAACCAAAGTAATAAACATGAATAAATAGAAAATCAGAGTAGCCAAGCCTCCCCTAGTTAAGTGGATATCATCCCAAGTAATTAACTAGTGGAGTCTGTGCTATCGTGGATAGCTAGGTCTTTATGGGCTTCGGTTGCTCCAATGACATAAGCTAGACCTTGAGTAGCTTGCTTATTGGTAGGTTGCATCTTGGGACAACAGCTTCTGAGGGTTAAGGCTACCACATTCATAGCAGGCCCTAATATTGTTGATGGGAGCAAGGTTAGTTATTACGATATTGTTGGTGTTGGCTGTAGTAGAAGGTGCTTTGCAGTTTTGAGCGAGGTCACCAAATCTGCCACTGTTGTTGCACTTGTGGCACTCTCTAGTGTGATGAGTGGACACTTATGGCACTTAGTCAGTGATCCTGAATATGGTTTAGTGTTTTGGGTGGCTAGGACAACAATGTTTATTGGTACAGCAAGAGTTACTATAGTAGGTAGGACATCGGGTAGTTGTTGGGTGACAATGGTGGCAATCTAGTTGATTTTGGTAGTGTCACGATGAGGAGGCATTCCAACACGTTTAGACAAGATGACGAGATTAGTTAAGGTGACAAGATAAAGCAAACAAGGATAGAATTTCATACATAATCAAATTGTTACAAACGAAGAAAGATAAAGGCATAGTATATGTGTTTGTGTCTAGAGTTTGAATTTAAAGAGGAGAATAATGACAAATCAAAACTCTGGGTCTGTATGATAGATGCTAGGAAGATGTGTTTTAGCCTATAAGCGACACTCACACCAAAGACTCCCAGGAAGATGTGACGGGTCCTTACTTAGGGATTTATACACCACACCTTTCCTAGATAGAATCTTTAGTGTACAGGTACCCACTCTTCCGTATTACACATGTTCCTATCATCCACCAATCGGACCTTGGTTCTGACGAGAGTAATTATGGAATCATCTCGGAACCGTTTCTTAGTCGTCGACTCTTCAGAAGTGGATCAGCTACAAATGGGTCGGGTCCAACTCTGCTTTATGCACTACTACTCTTATGATGGTGTAAGGTTAGATGGTCGTACCATGTTGCGTTCTTTGGTTAATAAAGGCTCTCTGTGTCATACTTCAATTTTGGGTCGTCTGGTTTCATGTAATTGTTCGTCAAGATAAGCATTTTGTTTTCGAGAAAGAGGAATAAGAAGGCACATAACAGTTAAATAAATAGTTAAACAAATAGAGCACACAGTTTCCTAATAAGGGAACTCCTAAGGTTATAGTCTAGGTCTAATCTAAAGTAGCCTAATTCTCTATAACCAAGGCTCTGAAACCAATCTGTCACACCCCCGCGAAGGCGGAAACACGAGGGGGCAACGAAATTGAATCATTACACATGATCAAAAGAAATTTCTATTAAGATGGTTAAATAGTTGATTACATTGATTACAAGAGATCAAACAAACAAGCAGAACAAATAAATATTCTTTTGTTAATATCTAACTAAGTCCACTAAAGCATAAGTCCTTGAAATCCTAGCGTGATCAAAGCAGCAACTTTGTTTCCATTACCTGAAAAACATGCTAAAATAGGTCAAATAAAAAGTTGGTGAGAAAATAGGTTTAGATAGTTACATGCAATAGATAACAAGATGCAAGTCATAAACAAGTTTCAAATTCCAAGTAAATAAACTTTTATACATGAGTCCACAACCAACCCTCTTAGGGATTGATAGCTCTCACATCCAACACCTTGTCAGGGTGTTAGACTAAGTTTAAGTGTCTAGAATGCAGTTTCTGAACACCCAGCTCCTTCCAAGTTGGTTAGAATCCACAACTTGAAGGACTAGATGGGCTTGTCAGGCCAATAGATCTATTTACGTACTCCCGTGGCTTCCCCGAAGTTAATGGTTGTGTAATTTTAAGAAAATAAGAAAGACTTTGTAGTTTAAAAGTGACATAGAATAGCAACATGTACAAACTAGTTTAGTTGTACTAGAATTAGAAAGTATGTTATTGACTGCAAAAAAGAATAGTTTTGATTTCAGAATTTGATTTTGTTTTGATATAGGAGCATGTTTTCCACCCCAAAGTAGAAAGTAAAAGAGGAGCTATGAACTCACCTTGCAAATGAAACGGTTGAACTTGAACTTGTAGTAACTTGGATTTGAATGCCTTAAGGATTCCCTAAGTTAAGTTTGTTAAGTTAATCAGAAACATGTTAAGGATAGTAGAGGGATTGATAGTGTAATTCGTTGAAAGTGGTTGTTGTACACTAGAGTGGTTATCATTCCAGAGTAGTACCTCTAACAAAAAGTTCCCAGGAAAGAGTTGGTCGGATCAAAACCCTGTCTTTTCCTAGCCAGAACTTTAATGTTTGTCATATAACTATATACTGGTTTGAATGTTACTCTATTTGTATATTTAACCAAATTTAGGGTGTGTTTGGTAATTTTGGAAAATATAAGGGCTAAAGTGAAAATATGAGTTTAGTAAAGATAGAAATGAATTTAACTGAATATTAAAGGGGTTTAATTTGAAAATAAGGAGTTTTAGTAAAAACATGATTTTTAAAATTTAAAGAAACAAGAAAGATCAAAACCAAGTTTTTAAATAAAAGTTTGAACAAGTTTAATTAAAATAGGAACTTTGATCTTGGATAGATCTATGATTATAACATAACCATGTTAGGGAGTCATAGATCTATCTAGTTATGAGAAATTTTTGAAAGTAAAAGTATGAACAAGCAAAAACATAAGAGTAACTTACTTAGAATGAAAGAATTTAATCTAGAATCTTTCAAAAGATAAGAGAAACGACCTTTAGTAGCTAGAGAATCGTTGAGGTGCGAAGAATAAATGAGTAATAAGGGCTATGTTTATAGGGTGGGGTTTGAGAGAATTGAGGATTAGTTGTTGGACTTGGATTAAGATTGCTAAGATGATAAACATGGTTTATTATTATAATAATTATTATTATTATTTTAAGTTTCTTAATTACTATTTAACATGTACTCGTAATAATTTTACTAAAGCGTTAGATTCTATATGTTACAAATAGTTTTAATGATTACATGATTTCATTAATGTTTAAAACTAGAAAACGATTTGCCCATTGAATATATCATATTAAATTTATTAGCCAACTTGGATATTAACCACTCTTTAAGCCTTTTTAGAATTTAGGTGATTGTCTAACTACATGCATGTTTACTCGATAAAAGATGCAAATAGTTATTAAACACTTCATTTAAAAGTTTTACATAAACATAATTAGATAAACCCAATGCCAACAACATGTGTATATGTCAACGTTTAAAACAAAAATCGAATAAGTACTATAGCCATTTGTTACTGAATAACCAACTAATAGTCTAAAACTTATAAACCAATGCCATAATTAATTTATAAAACAAGATCTAGCTGATATTTATTAAATAAAAATAAGTACATAGCCTACTAGATAATTTCGAAAAATATAAAAGGGAAGGGATGAGATTTACGGCTCCAAGGTTTAGGATAAGGTTAAAATAATTAGTTACATGGTTAATTAGAATAGGATTAGGATAAGTTTTAAAATAATTAATTGTTTTACTGATTTAAGATTAAGTTTAAGGTTTAAATTCATTTTATTAATTTATTAATAATACTTAGTCACCTACTAATGATAATTTTTGAAAATATAAATATAAAAAGTAATTAGATAATTTACAATAATTAACCTGATTTCAAAGACGTTACAAAAGAAATCCTGAAACTTACGTATGAGTAAGTTTTGTCCTCAAAGTCTAATATTAGTTTAGTAAACTTACAAACTTTAATGATTTAGGTTTAAAGTCTAAGGCATCCAAAGTTATCATAAGTAACAAGCTCAAGAATGTATAATGTCAAAATAGAATAAGCAATTCGTTATAAAGCGCAATAGAATACTCGCTTTACGCTAGACTCAGAAGCTTGAAATGAAATGATATCACACATGATATGAGCCATCAAAAGGTTCATGGTATTAGAATCTCAATAGGTTACAAGGTCATAGGATTAGGCATAGAAATCAGGGATGTCACATTTAACAAGTCAATTCATCCCTTAAATCATCTTTCCCAAACCTTATAACATCACTTGTGTATTGTATTTTTAATCTAGGTCAGCAAAATAACCAACCGCCATGCACCTTTAAGACCTTCATGGATTGTAAGCCCCACACTTTTAGTGGAGCTGAAAGAGCGGTTGGTCTGCTCCGATGGTTCGAAAAGGTTGAAACAGTGTTTGCCATGTGTAACTGTCCACAGGCAAACCAAGACAAGTTTGCATCAGGTACTTTGGAGGCCCTGCTCTCACCTGGTGGAATTCCAAAGTCCAGATGTTGGGTGTGGATATAGCTAACGCTCTCCCATGGCAGGAATTCAAAACCATGATGAGGGAGGAATACTGCCCTCGTGACGAGGTTCATAAACTGTAGGGAGAATTCTGGAATCGAAATATGGAAGGTTTCGAGATTGAACTCTACACTACCCGCTCTCATGAGCTTGTTGTCATGTGTCCCCACATGGTGACCCCTGTCTACAAAAGGATTGAACTGTATATCAACGGTCTGGTGCCCCAGATCCAAAGTATGGTCACCTCTTCAGACCCTACCACTATACAACAAACCATCAGGCTTGCTCACAAACTGACCGATCAAGCGATGACTCAGGGAACTCTACCTCCGAGAGGTTCAGCTTCCATGGCCACTGACAACAACAAACGCAAGTTTGACAACAACTCTCACACTAAGGGATCCGAGTCTAACCAACCCCATCAACAACAACGTAGGTTTGAGCCTACCAAGACTTTCAACCTCTTAAATGACTATGATTGTGCGACAGCGTCATTGGGTCAAACTCTTAAATGACTATGATTGTGCGATCAGATATCATCCGGACAAGGATAATGTGGTAGCCGATGTCCTAAGTCGAAAGGAAACCAAACCCAAACGAGTTCGAGCATTACAGCTTTCTATTCACACTGGATTACCTGATAAAATACGTAGTGCTTAATTCGAAGTCCTAAAAGAGGAAAACCTACCGTTGGAAGCCACACGCGGTATGGAAGAACAACTTAAGGCTAAATCAGACGGCATTCGCTACTTCGTGGAGCGAATATGGGTTCTGATGTACGAAAACCTAAGGGAACTGGTTATTGATGAAGCTCACAAGTCTCGATACTCGGTTCATCCGGGTTTCGAAAAATTGTACCATGACCTAAAGGTGTTATATTAATGTCCAAAGATGAAGGCTGATATAGCCACCTATATTGGTGGTCTACTTCAACAACCAGAGATTCCGATATGGAAATGGGAGCAACTATCTATGAACTTTATCACCAAATTTCCCCAAGCTACTAGCAGATGTGACACCATCTGGGTAATCGTCGATCGTTTAACAAAATCCGCTCACTTCTTGGCAATCAAAGAGACCGACAAAATGGAGAAACTTACTCGTGTTTATTTAAAGGAAGTGGTCTCTCGGCATGGGGTGCCAATATCAATTATCTCGGATTATGAAGCATGATTCACCACACGTTTCAGGAAATCGTTGCAAAAATATCTAGGCACGCACCTGGACATGAGCACGGCATATCATCCTCAAACATATGGCCAAACGGAACGTATGATTCAAACTCTAAAGGATATGCTATGAGCTTATGTGATTCGGTAACAGTTGGGAAACTCACTTGCCTTTGGTAGACTTCTCCTACAATAACAGTTATCACACTAGCATCAAAGCAACACCATTCGAGGCATTATACACACGGAAATGCCGATCTCCGATTGTTGGGCAGAAGTTAGGGATAACCAACTTACGGGTCCTGAACTTGTATTCAAAACCTCAGAAAAGATCATTCAAATTAGAAACCGTATGGCGGCGGCTCGTGATCGTCAAAAGAGCTATGCCGATAAGCGTTGTAAACCGTTAGAGTTTCAAGTAGGCGACATGGTCTTATTAAAACTCTCACCTTGGAAAAGTGTAATTCGTTTACGGAAATGAGGCAAACTAAACGCTCGTTATGTTGGACCGTTCAAGAGAGTGAAGAGAACTGACCCAGTAGCGTATCAACTGGACCTACCTGAAGGACTTAGTGTAGGTCCCTCCGGGTGGGTGTGTCAGGTCGATATCGTGTGAGAATGAAGCCTAGTAATCAGGTGCGGAATGCCTGTTACTAGGTGGAACAACTTTGCAAATGATAAAATGACAAACAACACAAGGAAATACTTATAAATACATGGTCTATTGATATCTTGTGTTTCATACAAGTACAGACACAAATTGCAAGACATACAATGACTTGTGCATACTTGTGTGTGTGTTTACATCTGTTCAGAAATTAAACAAGACCGAGCTATTTATAGACCTGGTCCATGCGTACTTAGCAAGTACGCATGACCAACCTTCATGCGTACTTGCTAAGTACGCATGACCATTTGACAAATACGCAGTAACACATTCTTGCGTATTTGTTTAGTACAATACCAAAATAATACAAGTTTAGACATAAACATGACATATTATAACTCGATAAACAAAATACAACAAGTACTAAATACATACAAGACTGAAATAAATAATAACAAAAATCTTTAACCCGATCCAGAGTGCCTGTCACAAAACATGCATCAACACTCCCCCTTGACAGCATCTCTGGATATCTTCAGTCTTTACGAGCTTCTTGCTTGACTACCACCACTGATCTTGGACTTGTATCCATGACAGAATTTCACTAACCTGTCATATTTGGTGGCCAGCAATTTTGTCCACTCATCAGTATGCAAACAACTCTTGTTGACGAGAACCTCCAAGTCCTTACTAGGGAAATTGATGAACACAATCTCATCAAAAACCCTGATGATCTCTTTCAAGCTCTCCTTCTCAATCATAACAGCATCTTCGGTTACTGGATCTATATACCAGTACCACATGTTTCCCAAGATATCTTGAGTTATTCTCCTCAAGGGTATCCGAGTTTCACATAGAACTGGTTCATAAAGGGGTCTTTTCAAGAACGTGCATGTCAACGGATGTATCATTGCCTTGTCCTTGACACGCCTCGGAACTTGAGGCCGAAAGATCTCGAACTTATCCGATCTACCTTCTCGCTGCAGCACTACCCACAGACCTCTACATAACTCACGGTGTGCAAGGTTGACTAAGTCGTATTTGGGTAAGGAATTAAATGCTTCTGTTGTTGGCTTCAGGTATTGAACTCCCCCTGATCTTCTGATAACAAATAATCCTTTGTCTTCTTCGAAACGTACCGACAAAATCATCCCAACAGCACCGTGTTGGTCTGTGTACTGTGGTTTGTACCGAGGCGCTTCGGCTTCTTTTACTATCCATTCCTAAGGAATCTTCCTCGAGGAAGTACCACTGGTTCCAACTTCTATGTTGGGTTCAGGAACTTTAGCTGAAGTTTCATTGATATCTTCAACTTGAATGGTCGGTTCAGCTTGTTCCCTAATAGATGGGGCTTCAAAAATTTCCCCATCTTCCAACTCATACCCACCTTCTCCATCTCCTTTCGGGAACTCCACAATCACATCGTTCCCACATTCATCCCGGTCATCTCCACTGTCAATCTCTCCTTCTTCATGTTCTGCCAATGCCCCTATCATGATCTCATCATTTAAGTTAGGTCTTGTAGTTAACTCTTCTAACACCTCAGTTGGTGTTTTTCCTTTATCAGCACTACCACCATGTTGTTGGGTAGACTCCCCTTGAGCCGTATGTGTGGCTTGTGCTGGCAAGACAGCTTGTGTCCCACCACCACCACCACCTGAAGGGCCGGCATTGGGATCATCGTCCAGATCCTTTTCTTTTGTGAGGTCGACGTGGTCACAAGCTTCTTCTTGTGCCCTCTTGCTTGTCTCCCCCTAAGACTCAAGCTGTTTTGACAATTTTGCCACTAAATCAACCATAACTTGATGTTCACCCCGTTGGATCATCATTTGGTTTTCCATAGCAGTACGGGTGGTGAAGAATATTTCATTGAGATTGAATTGCATCCTTTGAAGCTCAAAGAATGACTTCATTTGTTCCTCCATGGCTTCCCCCTGATGAGTCAATTTGGTGTTAGAGTCAACAAGTAAATTAATTTGAGTTTGTTGGGAAGCTACTTGCGACTCTCAGATTGAAATCCTTTGATCCCTAGGATCTACCACCCTTGCTATAGATTGTTCACCCGTCTCATGAATAGTATCGGCAAAGAGCTCGGATAAGTCAAAATGATGTCCCATGTCACCAAACTCAATTGAGTGTGTCATTGGTGGTAAAGTACCAGCAGTGACGGTGATGGGTAAAGTAGTGGTTTGTATGACTATTGGTACAATGGTTGTTGAAACAATGACTGACTCAGTAAAAATGGGAAGAACTGTGGAAGTTGTGCGTTGAACTGTTGTAGCTGGAAGAGAAACGACTGTTGGAATAGCTTCTTCACAGGTTAGAACAAAATACAGTTGTTATCGTTCTGCGTCTTCATCGGCTATACAGTTGTGTTGGTTGAGTGGGAGCTTGCTATGCTTGAACCCTGGCATTAATTTCATCCGTTACTTCCTGCCACGGGCGATCATGTCTTGGTTGCTATCAGAACTATCAAGCTGAAAGTCAGAATCTGAACTCTCTCTTCTTCTTCTCCTTGAGGAGGATTCAGGAAGGGATTCCCGAATATTCTTTCTTGGGTGCCTTTGGTCTGGAGTTGGTCCTGAATCAGAGGAATCTGTCACTGTACGTTCTGATTCAGTACTATCTGGTTTATGTGCGTAACCAGTACCACCATCACCCTCATCATCACTATCATCATCATTGTCATCATCATTATCATCCTCTACCTCTTCATCTGAGTGCTCGCTCAACTCAGGTTCACGTTCTGGGTTGTACCATCTCTCTCCTTGTGGTGCAATGTACGCTTCATTGATCAAGTGGCCGAAAAGAGGTGTGTGCATGGGTATTGGTTCTACAGTGCCTGCAATAAGAAATTACACAAACACCCTCTTGGCTATTCTCTTGACCTGTAGCTGTTGTCCTATTTGTGGTAGGTTCGATAAGAAATGATTAATCAGCAACTGAATGAATCGTGGATACAGTAGGAATCTGAATCTAGGAGCAGCATTGATCTGTTCAAGGATTTCTTTGTAGACATAGCGGGAAAAGTTGAAACCCTTGTTTAATGATAATCCAACCATAGATGATGCTAAGTCATGCCACATAGCATCTTTGCCGCTTTCCTAGCTGATATACACATAATCATTACGTGAGCAAAGTACCTCCATTGATTTAACAACCACATCTTCTTGTAAGATGGGTAATATCTCCGACCAACGTACCCCATTCGTTGTCTCCAACATCCATCTATCATGTACTTCGGATATTGGACTGGATCAGTGGCTAAGTCGTTAAACTGTAACACCTGCCTGATGGTTGCTTCAGAAATTGCAATTCTATGGTTCGCTACCGCAGCAGTGATTACATTTGGTGTAGCTCTATAGTCCGGCTCGGTTGTATCCCAAAATTGTTCCAAATAAGGTCGTGATACTACTGGGTTAGCAGAGATAGAATAAGCAATCTTGGACTAGTTCAGGAATGTGACTATCTCCTTATAGTTAAGAGCCGCACCTCGCCATTCTGGGTCTGTTAGTGCTAATAGATTGAATTCTTATGTAAACGCTCGTCTAGCCATATCTGCAATACAAAACAAAACAAGATTAGAACTGATTATAGAACAGTAGGTATTAGTTTGATAAGAAAGTTCTTTAAATGAATTAGAAAATTTTGGCCAATTGTCGTGCGAACTTAGCCAAATACGCACAAACAACATTTTGTCATGCTTAGCAAGTACGCATGGACAAAATCCTTCATGGGTACTTGCTAAGTACGCACGGTCCGTATCAGTGTGCAAAAATGTTTAAGTCCGAAATCAAAATTTCAAGTCTAAAGGTCGTAATTCCTGTTTTAATGGTGTCGAAAATGACATAGAAGCTTAATCTGATGTTGACAAGAGTTGGTATCATTCAACACATAACCCATTCGGATCCAACAGGGGCCGACGCTACTTAAGCGTAACCTCAAGATCAAAAATCCAAAATTTTCAAGTTAAAATCATGAATCTTGTGTTGAACTACTGTGAATGATGATTAGAGACGTGTTTTGATACTCAATTTAACATGCAAACACATTTCAATTCTAGAATTTAGAGTATCATGAACCCTAATCTTAAGAACACTAACTCACTCAATTTTGGGTGATTTAAGGGATGAAATCGCATGAGATTCTCACCAAATGTTCTTTGGATGAAGTAGTAACTAAAATCGTGATAAAAACCGGTTTGGTAGCACAAAGATTTTAGAGCCAAAATGATCAAGTGGTGGTCTGTAAAGTGAAGTGTTTGAATGAAGAGAAAATGCATATTGCCGTTATATATACCCCTCTCTACAGACCTTGCGTACTTAACAAGTACGCATGGACTTGTTCATGCGTACTTAACAAGTACGCAACACATGAACTTGTTTATGCGTATTTGTCTAAGTACGTATGTTTTAACCATATTTTTCATTTTCTAACTAAATAATCTTTGTTTATGAAGAAATTTAAGACGAACATTATAGATACGTTCAATTGTTGTTGTAACAAAAATGTTTGTGGAAGTTTTAAAAATCTTTTTGTCTTTTCTGAGTTTTTGGAAATGAACTGTACAGGAAGTCTTTTTGTCATTTTTGTAAAATTTATATTAAAACACACCGAAAATCTTTTTGTTTTTTTTTTCTAAATTAATAAACAGAGTATATAGTAATTGAAAACTTATAGTGAACGTCTTTTTGGTCAACTCATAGTTAGAGGATCATATCAGGCTAACATGTAGCAATAGTGATACCAGTAAATGTTCAAAGAATTTTGGGATCATATTATGACATACTTGTTTGAAATCAATTTTGAAATTCATATCATAGTAATTCAAATTGTCATTATTATATGAGTTGAAACTATAAGTATTCTTAGACCAAATTCATGTGATTTATGATACCATTTAAGTTTCTACAACGTGTACCCCACGGATATGTAGACAGAAAAGTAAATGCATTATCTCAAGACATCTAAGATTTTCCCAAGGATTATCAATATCACCAGGTTGAGCTAATATCATTTAGCACATAGAAATCAAGTAGAATCCATAAGAATTATCAAGAATCAATTGATTCATTTGTCTTGGCTCGTAAGTATTTTTGTTGATTCAGGCTAATGGATATGGAATCTGAAGATTCGGGTAGCGGGATCCAACTGTTATCCGGATGTCTTCAATGGAACATATGTGTTTCAAGGGCTAATATATGCTTGACGGTTGTTATCGAAGCATATCATAGTTCAGCTTCCCATTGCATACTTGTGAGTATAGGCAGTGAAGTGAACTGAAAGTTGTGCTAAAGAAATAACCCGAAACTGGTCTCAAAGGATAATACTAGCCAAAATCTTTCATTTTATTTCTGACAGTGATCTTTTTGATAATCTTATACTCACACACACATATAACGTGGGTTCAAATCACATTTGTAGAAAAGATATTTAATGATTTAATGAATGCTTTTAGCCTACTGACAATTTCAATTAAAAGAATATTTGAAGTATATCAAAGTCCAATCATTTCCCAAACTGTGCAATCTAAGAAATTTAGATCACTAACTAATGCCAATCATTTTCTCTAATTTTCAAATGACATTGAGATTTTGAAAGTTTTATATTTTGTTTGGATTTTTCTTAAAAATTAATTTAACAGAATGCAAACTAAGTAAACAAAAATAAATGTAACTTCCAAGAAACAAGTTTGTTTTGAAAAAGGTTTTTCATTATGGATTGAACATTGATATCATGTTGACAAAATGTTCAAAACGAGTATGATCAAAAGCTTTGGTGAAAAGATCAGGAAAATTATCATCCGTGTGAACTTTTACAAGTTCAATTAAATGCTTTTCAGTACAATCACGGGTGAAATGGTAACGAATTTCAATATGCTTAGTTTTGGAATGTTTCACCGGGTTGTTTGTGATGGACACGGTGGCTGTGTTGTCAATGAACATAGGAGTGCCAGTGTAGTTCAAGCCGTAGTTTCTCAATTGATGTTGAATCCATAAGATCTGAGAACAGCAACTTTTTGCAGCAATATACTCTGCTTCACATGTTGAGATAGAAACTGTTGACTGCTTCTTACACTGCCAGGAAACCAGTCTGTCTCCTAAGAATTGACATCCACTAGAAGTTGATTTTCTATCGAGATTACAACCGTCATAATCTAAATCAGTGTAAGCTTTGAATTCAAATGACTGCTGCTTGGAGTACCAAAGACCTAATCGAGGTTTCCCATTCAGGTATCTGAATATTCTCTTCATAGCGATCATATGAGATTCTTTTGGTTGTGATTGAAACCTCGAGCACAAGCATACGGGAAACATTATGTCGGGCCTTGAAGCTGTGAGATACATAAGAGATCTGATCATTCCATGATACAATTGACAATCCACATCCTTTCCATCTTTATAAGGATGTAAACCGTGATTGACTCGGATGGGTGTGCCATAAGATGTACAATCATTCATTTTGTATTTTGACAAAATGTCATGTACATACTTAGTTTGATGTAGATAAATGCCATCTTCCCGTTGACTGACTTGCAGACCTAAGAAAAATGACATCTCACCCATGTTGCTCATTTCAAACTTGGACTTCATCACCTTCTCGAATTCCTTACACATCTCTTCATTGGTAGACCCAAAAATGATATCATCAACATATACTTGTACAAGTAGAATATCACCTCTTGCTTTCCGTATGAAGAGAGTCGAATCAATTTGTCCTCGATCGAAACCATTGGACAATAAATGCTTTGATAGAGTCTCATGCCACGCTTATGGGGCTTGATGAAGACCATAAAGTGCTTTGTAAAGCTTATATACTTTATCAGGATGTAACGGGTCTTCAAAGCCAGGTGGTTGAGTGACATAGACTTCTTCATGCACTTTACCATACGGAAAGGCACTCTTTACATCTAGTTGAAAGACCTTGAAGCCGACAAAAAAGGCATAAGCCAGAAACAATCGAATGGCTTCAAGTCTAGAAACTGGTGCATATACTTCTGTGTAATCTAGACCTTCTTGTTGGTAAAAACCTTGAACAACCAATCTTGCTTTATTCTTCACCACAATGTGTCGATCGTCAGTTTTACATTTGAACACCCATCTGGTTTCTATTGGATGTACACCTCTTGGTAAATCAACTAGATCCCAAACATGTAATTTTCTGAATTGAGACAGTTCGTTTTGCATTGCCTCAATCCAACAATTGTCAGCTAGAGCCTCTTTGATGTTCTTAGGCTCTATTTGGGATACGAAAGCAGCCTTTAAACATATTTCCATGATACATGTGTTAAGAATCTCAGCATAAAGGCTGGTGTTTTCAGTGACAGTTCTGTGACGAGTTTGAACACCGACATTAGGATCACCAATGATGTTGTCAATTGGATGATTCCTATGAATTCTTGTCTCTAGTACAATGGTTTCTTGAATATTTGTTTCAAGATTCGTGCTTAGCTCCCCCATATCATTTACACTTGAAGACGATTCAGTGTTAACAGGATCAATTGGAACTTCGTTTCTGACTTGAGCTCCATCTTCGTCATTATGAGTATCTTTTTCAGTGTTACTTTCATGTGTTCCAGATGCAGATGCAACATCGGAACAGGGGCTTAGAATAGGTACCGTTGTTCTTGTTGGGAAATTGGAATTGTCTCCGCCACTACAATATTGATACAAATTTCAAGCATCTTTAGCAGATCAATCAGGAAGATTGAAAGACTTGAAGAGATTATCATAACCAAAACCCCAAGTGGTACCTACTGGTTCTTGTGGAGTTTTGTATTTACTGTAATCCACTTTGAACCATTCTTCGATGGTACGACTTTCAATATTGTACACTCTTTTGCAAGGTGAGTTGGCAACATAACCTAAGAAGATGCCTTCTACCCTTTTGCATGGAACTTCGACTGTCGATCTTTGTGTTTTAACAACAGAGAACATGGTCTACCGAAAGGAATTAGGTAGTCAAGCTTAGGAGGTCGATTATTGATTAGTTCATAGCTCGTTTTGTTGTGTCCTTTCACCACCCGAACTCTATTCAACACGTGACAAGTTGTATTAATAGCTTCTGCCCAAAAAGTGATTGGAAGCTTGGCATCTTACAGCATTGTCCGTGCAGTGTCAACTAGAGTTCTGTTCTTCCGTTCTGCAACTCCATTCTATTGAGGAGTGTAAGGTGCACTGAACTCCTAATGAATACCTTTCATGAGACAGAAAAGAGCCATCATATTTTTTTTAAACTCGGTGCCATTGTCACTCCTAATTCTTCTGACCTTCAGTTTGCATAAAGATTCCAGATTCAGAATCAGATATTGAAGAATTTCAGCAGTCTCATCTTTAGTACCTAAGAAAAACGTGAGTAATCATCAGTAACAACCAAACAATATGACTTTCCACCAATACTCTTGATACTTATGGGCCCAAACAAATCCATATGTAAGAGCTCCAAAGGGGTATCAATAGAGTTTTGGATCTTTGGCTTGTGGGATTTCTGTTGATGTTTGCCCTTTTTACATGACATACAATCATCTATAACGGAGAATCTCAACTTAGGAACCCCGGTAACCAAACCGTTTCGGACAAGTTCATTTTTCTATATGAAAGGTGTCCGAGTTTCCTATGCCATAAGATTGAGTCAATTTCAGTTGCTTTAGAAATTAAACAAGTTGCAACTGAGGAAGTGGTTGTTGCCACAGTCATATCAATTTGATAAGTGTCGCTTGTTCTTTGTGCACGCATCAGAACATCACTGAATATTCTGTGTTACACATCTGAGAAACACTTAACAAGTTATGCTTTAACTGCTCACAGTAGTGGACATTGTCAAAGCTGATACATCCATTAGTAACCACGCCTTGACGTGTTATACTTCCACCTTTCTCGCCTGCAAAGGCCACATAGCCACCACTGAATGATTTAACGTCTTGTAGAAGGGCCATGTTGTATGTCATGTGCCGGGAACAACCACTATCAACATACCAACGATTAGAAACAGATCCCTTTGGTTGTCCGTGCACATATCACAAGAAATTAGTTAGATTTGGAGACCCAAGCCATTGTGGTCTTGGGTCGTCCGTTTTTTCTCAAAATACACAACTTTAATTAATTCACAGTCGTGGTGATCAAAAATGGGTGACTCCTTTGGTGAGTCGTAGTTAGAAGCTTGAGAATCATCTAGTTTCTTCCGCCAGACTTGCTTCTTTTGAACAACAGGTTTCCTAATGTTACTTTGTAAAAAGGTTTTACTTAGTTGATTACCATTTAACTGTTGTCCTAGTTTTCTCAAACTATTATTCCGTCTCCTCCTTTGTGGTCTAGACAATTTCACCTCATAAGATCGTGTGTTACCAAAAGTAGATACACATGAAACCACTGACTTTTTGTTCCTTTTCTCAGTAGATGGTTTAGTCACAAATCTGGACTTATCCATATACTAGACTGGTGTTTTTGAAACTTGAGTTTTGAATTGTTTTTTTGGTGAATTTTTCAAGGATACGCCCTGTCTTGGAACAACGGGTCGTTTCTCTTGATTCTTATAAGGACAATTCATCATAATATGTCCAAACGTTCCACAATGAAAACAATTTCTTCTTTATTTGAAAGGTCTCCTGTAAGGCTCACTGGTTTTGGATGTAGAAGGTTTATTTTGATAAATGTTCGAATTAGTTTGATGAACCATAGGTGAAGTTTTACCAGATGTTAATTGAATTTTAGGAGTGTAGTGCTTATCAACGTTTTCTTGAAAATTCTTTCCAAGTTTGTTAGCAAATGTCTCCTTTTTTGCTTGCTTTATGTTTTTGAAATCCCCATAAAGCATCTTTTTCAATTTATCATTTGATTCAATTACATCCGATTCAGTTAAAATACAATTGTCCCGATTGTTGACAATGTTTTTGTTGATGTTAGGTTCATTAAACATTTCTTCTGAAACAACATCGACTTTGTTGTTTTCTGAACATTCATCAGAATAAAACTCTTCATCTGAAGATGTGTTATCCTTACTTGAAGATTCATCAAGAAAGTATAGATCAATGTCGACTGGCCCATTGACAAATGTCCCATTAAGTGGTGGTGGAATGGCATTAGTACCTAAACCTATGTCATTTACTTGTCGTACAATCGATTCATAGTGTTCCACCATAAAACGAGAATTTCTCAATTTTTTCACTTAACTTCATAATTTCATTATGATATTTGGCTATTTCGACATTCTTTTTCTCTAATTCTTTATAGGCAACATCTAAATGAAATTTATGTTCACTTATTTTTATTTAAAAATCATGTTTATCTTTTCTGAGATTTTCAATAGATTCTTTAAAACGTTTTTCATTTTCTTTATAGTTTAGAGCTGCACTACGTAGAGGTTCGAGTTGATCCTAAATTTTATTATTTTCAAATTTTAGTTTTAAACAATTATTACAGGGAATAACAATAAAGGAATTAGAGTCTACCTCAGTTGATGAACTGGATGCTTCTCCAATAGCCATCAAACCAAATGCTGATCCATGTTGCTCTGCAGCAGCAACTGTTTCCCTCTCTTCAGCTTTGATCATCTCTATGATTTCTGCCATCAAACCCATCTGAGTGTGTGCAATAATGTCATCTTCAAGATGAACTCCCAGTCATAGCTATCGTCTTGTTGAGCTACCGGTGCATTAGATGAAGCTCCTTGATTTTGACTGCGGTTGTTGCTGAAGCTCTGTTTGTTGTAATTCTGGTTGCTTCCTAAACTTGGTTGAGTGAAACCTGAGGTCGGTGCCTTGTCTTTTTGACATTCTTGTGACACCCCGTATTTTAAGGGTTAAACTCGTTAACACAAACTCTATTAATTCAGTCAATATCTGTTATCTAGAACATACATTCATGCATTACACATAGTTAAGGTTAATTATATGTGTCAGTTATTACACGAACATTCACATAGAGATAATTCAGAGAATTATCGAAAGACACGAGTCTAGACCCGAATGTTGGTGAACAAACAAAATAATAATCTCGAACAGTAAAACTAACATAAATAATCTATATTTATGTGTTATATGAATTACGTATGTGTTATGTGATTTATTTGATAAATTAACGAACTTTCGTGAAAACCACATATAATTAACGGAAGTTAATTATGAGACAAATAAATATAAAAGTGAAACTTTTATAAAAATTAAAGTTTAGGGTAATTATTGTAAAAACCCAAACTTTCATTAAAAAGACCCATGGATCCCCATGGATCATCCATGGGGCATCTTACAACTCATGGCTACCATTTAAATAACAAACTTGAAAACCCTAACTACCATTCCACCACATTAGCCATCGCAATCCCTCTCCCTCCCCTCTCTTTGATTTTTCGGCCACTGTTCACGTCTCCGGTGACAGCTTCGGCGGTGGCTGGTGGTAGCGATGGTACAGGGTGGTAGAGCTCGGCGACACGGTCGCGTGGATATATTATGGGCTCAAATCCGAGTTCGTTTGATAAGGTTACGAGCCTCGCAAATCTAGCCACTTTTTCGTTTCTTCGGCAACTGTTGCGGCGGATTCCCGCGGCGTCGATCGGAGATTCTGAAAGTGTTTGGCGATACGGTCGCGTGGACATATTATTCGCTTAAAACGGAGTTCATTTGGGTTGGTTTCGAGCTACTCAAGAATTTGACGTGCAAAACAGAAGGTGCTAAAAGACAGATCTGCGTTCTGGCAGCAGCGATGGTGGCGGCTGCGGACATCGATAATTTTCTAAGGTCGAGTGTGACGAGACAAACGCGTGGATATGTAGATCGCGCGAAACGGAGTTCGGATGGTCGAGTTATGAACAAAACAAGATTGGTATTCTCATTCGGTGAAGGATTCTAACACATGACAACGCATACAAGTAATCTTTCTATCCATTGTTGCAATTTTTCTGAGTTTATACTGTTTATTACAGACCCGAGTCCATCTAAACAATAATTTTGATAAACAAGACACGATCATTAAACGTTTGTTATATGTTCATGTAATGATGTGGTATCACTAGTTATTACGTAGTAATGTATTTGATTCGTTGAAATCATGAAAATCGAGCTAGAAATCATGAAGTTACTATTAGTAGAAACTTTATTGAAAACTTGATTTTGATTATGATGCTATCACGTAGTAAATTGGTTTGAATGATGTTAGTATGCTTAGTTATGCATATGAAAGCTATTAGAATTGTAACTTGGCAAAAACCCGCATGATAAACTGAACCTTATTAAAAATAGAAACTTTATGGATTTTGTAAATTGGTTTATATGCTTTTAGTTGTATGTTGATTTTAAATGACTCTAGTATGTTGTTATGATGAATAAACATAGTTAGATACAACTTAGACGAGAAGTTGCATGTTTAGACAAAGGTTGTCTAATGTGAACGTGTTATGATATGAACATGAACAATATGTGATCTTGATGTGCATAATGAGATGTAATGCTATTTGCACGTTTATTAGAGTTGAATGACATGTTGTAACGTAACGAAACCTAGAAAACGTACATGTTAGTACACTTTCCAAATATGGAAACTTTATTGAACCGAATGTGTCAATATTGAGCAATAGGCTTGCATGCTAGTATTTAAAGATAGTATGATGCTTATGGTGATTACCTAAGGTGATTTGACATGACAAATGGTAGAACACATGCGTTATAGGATAACTTTCCTAAGTTAGTAACTTTATCGTTATGTGACGTGCCAAGCTAGAAACTAAGCATGTATGTTGATGTATGTTGAATGATTACATGTTATATAGATTATATAAGCATGTTAGAAACAATTCTTGATGAAAACTGAAACATGCTAACTACCTGTCATAAATAGAAACTTTATTTGCACTCAAACTTGTATGATTACTATATGTAGAAAGAAAATGTAACTTGCTTATCTATCATGGTAGTATGAATACAACTAAACAATAAAACATACTACTTGGGTCACCAATAGGTTGCGGGGTCAAACTGGGTTAAAGTCAAATAGAGTCAACTCAACAAACATTTTACAAACACTTGAACAACGTTAATTGTTTGGAGTACTAGGTTTCTAGGAACCAACACGAACACACTCTTATGAACCTATATTTGGTAGGTTGCATTTAGAGTTACAACTCGGCTTTTCTCTTTCGCTATTTTATCTAGCACGCTATTCAGGTGACTTTTCACGGCCCCTTTTTCTATGTTTTAAACTAGGGGAGAAAACATGAAACACAAACAGTTAGATCTTACATTTCTTTTATATCACTTGTTGTACTAAGCACAAACATATCATATAAGTCCTTACATATCGAACGCTTTAATATATGGAATAGCGATGTAATCTTGAGTAGTACTACTGGGCATAACATGCCCCACCAGCATTAGTCGCGCTAACACGAAAGTAGGTCGAACGGGTGTAATATTGACCTAACATTTTACCATTGTTTCATGATAGACATGGTGGAAGGCAAATCAAACACAAACAGTCAGCTTCGGTGTTGAAATGCTTTAGTAACATGTTATTACGCTAGCTACCTATAGATATAATTGCAATTTTTTTATCTAGTATCTTTACTTACAATTGAAACATGTGAACTCACCAACCTAGTGTTGACACATTTTAGCATGTTTTCTCAAATCGCTAAGGTACGAGCACGAGACTAGGGCATGCATGCATTGGAGTCTCATTTATTTTTCAAACATCGGATTTACTTATTTATTTATTTTGACTTGCATGGTTTGGGCGCATTTGTTTTAGCGCGTGGATCTTGTTAAACCTTTTCGCATTCCGCATTTACTCTGACTATTAAATGGTATCTATTAAACTCATATAAAGTCGTTCAATATAACTTATGATTGGGATCCTGGTATGTCATGCTCCTAACGGTAAAACTCCGTTAGTAGATTTTGAGGGTGTGACAATTCTCGTGCAAAGTGTCCAAAATTCAGGCATTTGTAACATTTAGCCTTTGATTTATCACAACCAATTTTAGCATTAGAATGCTCACCAATAAACTTTCTGCTGGTTCTATTCAGAAAACGTTTAGCCCTTCTCCAGATCATGGCCATATTCCACTGAATATTCATATCTTCCATATCATCTGGATCCACCTGATTGAAATCTTCTTCAATTGTTTCTGGATTAGTTAGTTTGCCACCGATGAAGTTTTCATATGCCAACATGCATGATAAAAACAGTGCTACATGATCTTCCGCAATCTTTGCAAAAGCAGGTGAAGCTGTAGATGTTGGACTTTTTGGCTGGTGTGAATTTGAACTTGTGGCAGCAAAACAGGTATGACTATTGCAGCCATTTCCTTTTTCTTGTGCAGGATTCCCTGAGAACAAAGCAATACCCGGTCTGTGGTTTTTGATGTGGAAGAGGCTCCAAAGTACATTGACGGTTCTTACACTAACGGTCTGCTAGTTGTTTCTTTCTTTCTTAAATTCATGTCATGTGCTTGGATTTTACCTATTACCTCATCAATGGTCATTTCAAAAAAAATTGAGTTTTCTCTTAAAAGGGTTGTGTACATGTCAAACTTGGGGGGTAAGGCATCAAGGAACTTTTCAACAAGTTTATCATCCGGATATTTTAATGCATAAGACTTAAGTTCAGTTTGAAGATGATAAAATCTAGAGATAAGTTCATCAATGAATTCATTTTCAAAATATATGAAGCATTCATATTGTTTTCTTAACAATTCCCTTTTACTTTTCTTAACATCACTGTTACCCTCAAACCGTTTTTCCAAAGCCTTCCACAAGTCTTTAGAGGCATCATACCCTCTGAAGCTGTGAAATATGTCTCGGGTTAGTGCCATGGTTTCTTTTCTTCAGCATCAAGTCTAGAGATTGGTTTGAGTTTGGTTTCACCAAGGAATTAATGGGTTGGATGTTTATAACCTTCTAAAATAGGTATCCACATATTTGAATCTGTGTATGAAACATATTCCTCAAATCTAGCTTTCCTGTTAGAATAGTCATTCACATTTATTAACTTTGGGGGTTTCTGTGGAGTGCCTATTTCGTTGTCATAATTCAACGGCTACTGATATTTTGAAGATTCGCCATTGTGTAAGACTCAGTAATCAGAAGTTCAAATTTGGGTATTTGACTATAAGTACGTATGAACCAAAATGGTCTTGCGTACTTATAAATGCGCAAGAGTTTAAGTACGCAAGAATGATAAGTACATAGGAATGTAAAATACAAGAGACTAAGTACACAGGAATGACAAATGAGTAGGATGACAATTACTCAGGATAACAAGTATGTAAGGAACTTTTGACAAGGATACAAGTGTACAAGGTCACAAGTACGCAGGGTATAAGTACGCAGGAACTTAACAAGTATGAAGGAATAACAAGTGCGCATAACAATAAGTACGCAGGAATTGTGACAAGTATGCATGGGACAGAAAGATGGGTTTTGACAAAAGTATCCACTTGTCCTGATCAAAAAGTGATCTGACCAAGTTGTAAGGTATGAACAATGTGGTTTGAACAAGCGATCAGATATGAGACTCAACACAGAGAATGATGACTAGAATACCAAAACAAGAACAACATAACAATGGAAATGAGATTCTTTTCAAGATAAGTGTATGAAACAAGACTCAAAGAATCACCAATGCAGATGTAAACAGAACCATATTTTGATGAAAAAGTGTTCCAAACAAGCTCACAACACTCGGAAACAAGAGCATAGGCTCTGATACCACTTGTAGGTCCCTCCGGGTGGGTGTGTCGGATCGATATCGTGTGAGAATGCAGCCTAGTAATCAGGTGTGGAATGCCTGTTACTATGTGGAACAACTTTTCAAATGAGAAAATGACAAACAACACAAGGAAATACTTATAAATACATGGTCTATTGATAACTTGTGTTTCATACAAGTACAGACACAAATTGCAAGACTTCTGGACTGCTAATACAATGACTTGTGCGTACTTGTGTGTGTGTTTACATCTGTTCAGAAATGAAATAAGACCCAGCTATTTATAGACCTGGTTCATGCGTACTTAGCAAGTACGCATGACCAACCTTCATGCGTACTTGCAAAGTATGCATGACCATTGTACTTTGACAAATAAGTAGGAACACATCCTTGCGTATTTGTTTAGTACAATACCAAAATAATACAAGTTCAGACATAAACATGACATATTACAACTCGATAAACAAAATACAACAAGTACTAAATACATACAAGACTTAAATAAATAATAACAAAAGATTTAGCCCGATCCAGAGTGCCTGTCACAAAACATGCATCAACACTTAGTGGTGTATACAACGTCTTTCATGTCTCAAACTTGAAGAAATGTCTAGCGGAAGAGACACTCGCTGTTCCTGTTGAGGAACTGCAAATTGATGAACAATTGTGTTTCATTGAAGAACCAATAGAAATCATGGATAGGGAAGTCAAACGCTCAAACGCAGTAAAATCCCTATTGTCAGAGTTCGTTGTGACTCGAAACGCGGATTGAAATTCACATGGGAGTGTGATATGTGCAAGCATCCTCATATGTTCAAGCACTCCACGTCAAACACTTAAGGTACTATTCTAATTTTCGGGACGAAATTTTTTTCAACTAGGGGATGATGTGACATCCGGAATTTTTTTAATTATTAATTTTAATTTTCTTTCAACTAAGGGATAATGTGACACATAGACTTTTTTAGTTAACTCAGTTAGCAAAGTCCGTTAAATCTTAACCTAATTATCTCAAATTCAAACCCTAGAGACTTATTCTGTCAATATATAACCTAAAAACTACAGGGATTAGTTCTGTCAAGTTCCAAAACCTAATCGTTGACCCCCAAAGTCAAAATAGAGAGTTTTTAGACTCCTGTTGACTTTTGAAAGTCAAACTTACGGCTATTGATCCAAATTCAAACTCCACAACCGAAATCTGGTCGATTTGTAACTGTTTTGCACGACTATTACCATTAACGTTCATCATTAATGCGTTAAACGACATCATTAATCGAATTAAGTCCCAATTATGATCTTTAAACCGAAACCGTCGAGTTTAATACAAGAACTCGTCAAATTCGTCTACCAATTCGCAAATTATCACTATACACGCTCAAATCGCATCCCTCTTGTTGCTCTGCGCATTCCAATTCAACCGGAAGCAAGACCGAAGTCGTCGGAGATCGAACTCGCCGAAGTCGGAGTCCTTTTAGTAGATCACGGTCAATTCGAACACCAATCTCGTAATTTCTTGCACCCTCAGTTTCGTTTTTACCTATCAATTGAAAGCCTCATGCTAATTTAACTTCATATCATCGATTGGATCAAAACCCAGAATCTAGGATTCATTGCGAACCCAGTTTAGTCGAACCCCACTAGAAACTCATTCTCAATCTAAATAAAGTATATGGTTAGAATCGCAATCCCTTGTTTGTTAAAAGCCCTATGATTTCAATCCATTATCTTATCAAATTCGATCAATTCAAATCTATGTTCATAAACCTAGAGTTCGGGATTGCGATCACGAAATTAACGAACCAAAAATCGATCATTTTGAAATTAAACTCACCCTCGGATTCGTTATACCCCGATTAACAAAACCCCTAAACTTATTTTATCAATCGCGACTAAAATCGATGGATTGGGGACTAGTTTTGGGATCAGCTCGCAAGGGGGAAAAACGATAGGGACTTGAGTGTTAAAACCATTTTGTTTCGGGTCCTGTTGTGATTACCCTAGCGGGTGGGATGGTTAAGTGTGTGTGTGCTGGTGGGGGAGGAGACCTGGTTTCGAGTCTCCCGACCCGTGTTTTTGGTTTTAATTAATTGTAAGCCATTATTTTAATATTAAACCTATACCTATATTATTATTATATTATATTAATATGTTTTAGCCCCGGAAAACACCCGTAGGCTCGGGTTTAGATTTTATAACACATTTCTAACATTATTTCGCACTTTTATAATAATATATTATATTATTATTCAACCCTTGTCTCCGAATAAAATAATATATTTATATTATTTTCAACCCGTAACTCCAATTAAAAATAATATGTTTGTATATTATTTTTGCCAAATTATTAAACATTGTGTAACAATTCAAACAAAAAAAATAATATAATTATTTATATTATTACTCACGTTTTATCCTCGAATAAAAATAATATATATTATTATTTTTTATCACATAATTGATTATCATATAAATTCTATGAGTGTAAAATAATATAATAAGATATATTATTTTTCTAGACCATAATTTAATGGCGAAAACACACGAATATTTATGTAAGTAATATTATTCGTATCTAGAAAACTCTCGTTTTGAAACGCGTATATCTAAATTATTATATTAAGAAATCCTCATTCACGTGGACGAGTTTGTCTACACTTTAATCCTAAGTATGTTTTAGGACGTCCAAATCTTCCGTGTCGTCGTCACAAATCCCATTGTATCCCTAATTTTTATGTGTATAATTCTAGGGCATACCTAAGCCGTGCAGGCTAACACTTGTGGTCTCAATCTCATTCTTATGTAAATCTACCTACTACTCAATTCAGTTGAGTTTTCACGGCCCCTTTTACTGTTTTAAATTGGGAGAGAAAACATGATGCAACTATTTTTTATTATTGTAATTCATATGTTATCACTGTTGAGGCTAAGCGTAACAAACTATCATTTAAAGTCCTCACACATATCGAACTGTTAATATGGATCTTAGCATGGTAATGTTTAGTAGTACTACTGGGTTTGACAAACCCCACCCGCGTTAGTCGCGCTAACTCGATTGGAGATCGAACGGGTGAAATGTTAGCCTAATCACATTTGTCAGTGTTGATAGACCTGGCAGAAGTCATACAAACACAAACAGTCAGCTTCGGTTACGAGCGCTTTAGTAAGACATGAACATATGTTAGCTACCTACAGATACACATATTAAATGTACATAATCTGGTAAAACGCTTTATTACAATATTGAAACTTGTTAACTCACCAACCTAGTGTTGACACTTTTTCTTACATGTTTTCTCAGGACGTTAATAGGTGTACCCTAGGGCATGCATGGTGTCTAATTGATATATCCAACATTTGTCAAACTATCGAACATTTATTATGTTTCCGTTATTTTTAGAGTTGGGTGTGTTTTTTTGCGCATCTACTTTCTTGTTTAAACGCTTCCGCATTAACTCTGAACATTTATACTATTACAATTTGAGTCCCATATAGTGTCGTTCAATGTAACTAATGACTGAAATTCTGGTTTGTCATGCACCAAACGGTAAACCTCCGTTAGTTTAATTTGGGGGTGTGACAAATGATATGTGTCCTCCGGACGCAGAGGTCGCGCAGGCTCCTGATGTGAGGTTAAATATACCGTGTATAAGAGTCTAAAAATATAGGATTTAAGTGTTTAGCTTTGAATATCGAGTCTGTTTTATGTGCATTTGGTGTTTCTGAGTGTTACAGGTTAATGTGCTAAGTGAGAGGGAAAACACGAGCTTAAAAGCATGAAGATAATAGCATACATGGGCCCCGGAGAAGAAAAGTCAACAAAAAGTCAAAATCTTGGAAATTAGATTCTCCGCGCTACGCAAAGAACAGAAGGAAGAAGTCCGCGGTACGCGAGGGCTTGAAAAGCCCACCCGACTAATTTGTCCTTCACGCCACGCGACGGTTAGCCCAGAATTCTTCGCGGTACGCGAAGAAGTGTATTTTCGGTAAATTTAACCTAATTCCAATTAAAAGCAATTAGGGATCCATTGTCGAAAAAACTTGCCTACTTTCGTCCCAGAGCGTTCCACAGGTGATTTCCAGAGATAAAGTTTCAATCTTTACAAGGTGTTGATGCTAGATCAAGATATACTACTTATTGAAGAATCGATGACGATGTTGATGAGCTGCTAATCTCTTTGTGTCATTTTCGGGTGTAGGATCTGCTTGTAAGTGATATACCAAGGTTCATACATGATTTGGTCTAGTGTTCTTGTAATCGTTTAATTGTTTGAGTTCTAGGATTGATTTTGATTGATTAAATAATTTAGTTTATTGATTTATCGTATGCATCAGTTTTTCGGTTATCTATCGTGAACCGTTGTGTATCTATGATTAGTATTCTGAATTGGTCATTAACTATTGGGTAATTAACTTGTGTCAAGCATTCGGTTTTACAATCGTTGCTCAGTGCAGTCGTTATTTGAATGTTAATTATTTATCAACCTGATTAATGAGTTACGTTATGTAACTTCCAATAAGTACAAACCAGTAATCACAGAACTTGCAATCTGAACCCGAAAGCGATCCGTTTTCTCTTAATAGATTTTACAAAGTTTAAATTTAATTGCTTTTAATTAAAGTTCAAACTGTTTACATAAGCAAACACTGTCCACAAATTCCCTGTGGATACGACACCCTACTTCACTATACTATAGTTTAAGGTAGCTAGGGATTAGAATAATTGTTTTTGATTGACCTTAACAACGCGATCAAAATGGCGCCGTTGCCGGGGAATTCGTGCGCTTAGTGTTTTAGTCTAAAATGGCCTAAGAAAGACTAAATGGATTAGCAATACTAGCTATTGAGCACCGGATGTTACAAAGTTTGGATTATGACCAGTTGATCAACAACTTTGCTTCGAAGAAAGCTCGGAGAGCCTCCCGATTAATTTAGGTATATGTTTTGCTACAATAATTTTCTTTTGTTTATCTTTTTATTACATTTATTTCTATATAATCGGATTTTTTTATATGATTAAATTTTTTTAAATATAAGTTCATATTATATGGGTATTTCTCTGTAGGGGCATTTGAAATCTTGGAGACGCCTCTGTTTACAAGGTATGCAATATCTTGTCGAATGGTGTGGATAACCGTGTAGCAGTTGTGTGAATCTGCCCATTTAACAATTCTCCATATATGATCATTGTTTTTCTTTGAGGTAGTCACAAGCCACTAACGTGGGGGACCATTGTGAAGATTGATGTTTCATTTGGGGTTTGTTGTGTAGCATTTACTCTCTATTTAGAACATTTTCTTGTATCAACAATCAGCTCTCTCTTTCGTTCAAGATTCCACAACCGAACTGCATGTATCGATTCATTTTTCGAAGTGAAGTACATACCAAGACATATTTCTTTTAAATATTCATTCCATATATCCATGTGGTCGTCATCATCAAATTCAACAAAGCTTTATACACTCCTAGTTCTTGAGGATCGTGAGAATAGTTAACGACGTCGTGTGATGAATATTCTTGAATAGTCACATAACTTTTTTCACCAAGAGCATTGTCAAAATGTTTACTTGTTTTCTTTATGAATCACTTTTTTTATCTTCAAGTTTTGGTTTTTTGGATATGTGAATTAAAGTCTTACTCAAGGTTGCTTCCTCGTCACTATCCCAAGCCATGGCTATGGCTGGTTTTTGAATTTCCTTTTCTTTTGGGTCGTGTCTTTGTTTTCAAATTTTCTCATTACTAATCTTCAAGTTGTTGTTGAAATAGATGTAATGTTTATTCGAATTGTTGTTGTTCCTCCTTACTATCCTTAACTTGTAGTTTTTCATCAACTTCAATTGGGGTGGGTTTTGAAACCGACGGGGAATGTTATGGTAGTATGCAATGTGTTGTGGTTTCTTGCGTATGAAATGACCTGGAGTTACGGAAATTGGCATGTTATGTACATTTTGATGAGGATTTTGGTAGTATGCGGTCGGGTTTTGAAAAGAATGGGTTGGAGGAGTATGTTCACTAGGACCCGAGCGAACTTTGTGCCCAAACTTTTTTATGGGTTTTGTGTTGTCTTTGATCCATATGGAGTATATTTTGGATTTTAGATTTGAAGTAGATTTTGGATTTTATTTGTTAAATGTTTGTATTTATAGTGTTTTTTTTATAATCCAAAAGAGTTGTTGAGCTCAACCGTTACAAGCTGTAAAATAAAGCCATGTGAAGACGTAGTGGTGGTGGCGTCGGTGTTGTCGTTGGAGCCGTACGGCGCCCAGTACGGATTTAGAAGAAAAGCTCAGGGGTCACGGAATATTTTTTTGACCGTACTTTCTTGTAAATGAAACAAAAAAAAATTTTGACCGTACTTTCATGTAAAATTAAACAAATTTTTTTTTACCGTACATTCAAGTAATTTGTTTTTTCATGGTAAATAATGAAAGTTTAAAAATTATAAATAAAAATATTGAAGATTTAATAATTATAAAATTATATTTTAACATAAGATATAGTTAAAGTTTTCTTATGTTTTAGTTATTTAACAATCATCATTATTTAATATGAGAGAAAAGACGAAAAATAAAAATCTAAATTTCATTATAATTCGACACGTATCAAGTATAGTTATTCATTTATTATATAGATTAGAAACCCTGTATATACATGGTGAATAAATATAGTATTATATATATTTAGTAATAAAGATCTATATTACATATTTATGACATATTACATAATTTATAATACAATTTTTACAAACGTTATATAGTTATTTTTTAAAAATATTTTATAAAAAGAATGAAAGAAATGTTCAAATTATAAAAAATGTTTTATGAACAAAGTTATTTTTTTTAATTAAAAAATGTTTTATAAAAATAGCTATAGAAATCATTATTATTTAATAGGAGAGAGAGGCAGGAAACAAAAATTATATTTTTTTTATAGAAATTTATATCATTAATGAGGATGAACATTTGAATGTCATGTGGCATCCCAAAACCTTTATTTATTAGGATGTATAGATTATTTTATTTAAATTTTCCATGCTGGATTTTTAAGTATTATGGAGAATTGTTTTCATGTCAGAGGGTTATCTCACTTTAATATCAGGCCTATAGATAGATACCATGGATCAAAGTAAGCAGCCCTCAGACTCAATGATTGGCCACAAGCTTGCTGATTTTCGTGTAAAGTGCCTTAATCAGTTAGATGTGGTGGTGGTTGACTTCAAAGAGTGTAACCTCCATAAAAGATGCATGGTGAATCTGTGGTGGATAAAAGTGTACATCACCAGTCATATGAGCAAATCATTTCCTTCACTCGTCGAGGTCGTGGTCTTTTATGCCGGTTAGGTTGTCTATGCCTTGCCCATGGAAACAAATCTATAAAATTTCTGTGGAGCTAGGAAACACAGGTATCCATTTAAACCGTTTGATTAAAGGGGTTCGGGGAATGGATCTACTATACTTTTTTGGCAGGACTGGTGGCAGGGGGATGGTTCGATGATGAGTCGATTTCCATTGTTATATGATCCGGAGAAACAAAAGAATTGCAGTATATCGGACCGGGTGTCGACGGCTAATTTTGGGTTGAGTTGGAAATGGGTGTGGCGAAGGCTTCCGAGCTCAGAGGAGGAACTTAGTGAATGGTATCAATTGATTGCTATAATCGCATCCACGTCTTTTTCGGAGGGCGAGGATGGCTGGTTGTGGGAGTTGGATTGCTCGGGGTAGTTTTCTACTAGGGCGTTTAAGAGGAAGATGATGGAAGGTGCAGGTACGGGGTCGGGGTTTAAGATGTATTGGAATAGTTGGGTCCCGAGGAAGGTCTCCATTCTTGCTTGGAAGGCTAAATTAGAGAGATTGCCGACTCGGTCATCTCTTGTTGCTAGAGGTGTGCCTTTGGTTTACTGTGTGTTCTGTGATGCTTGTCCGGAATCTGCGGAGCACCTGTTCGGGTCGTGTAGGTTGGCACAAGTTGTTTGGCAGGCGGTGTCTCTTTGGTGTAAGATTCCTTCCATCTTCGCTTTTAGTTTGCGAGATTTGCCGGAGGTTCATAAGTTTGTGTGTGGTTCGAAACGGAAAAAAAGGGCGGTTCATGCGGTAGTTTTATTGGAAAAAAAGGCCGGTTCATGCGGTAGTTTGGAAGGCCCCAACCGGGCTGTGTTCGTCAGGGATCCGGTTTCTTTGGTTAAAATTGTGGAGGAGATTAAGGTGCTTGGCTACCTTTGGATCGCTAATAGGGGTAGACTTTCGGACGTGTCTTGAGAAAATTGGATGTATTTTTCTTTGTAAGCCTAGTGTCTTCTTTTCCCATTTTGTTTCTGGTTGGTTGGTGTATGTTTCTTTTAGCTTGCTTCTTGCTACCTGTTGTTAATATATTTTGATTGATCGTTAAAAAAAATCATTTCCTTCACGTTACTTTTAAAAGGTAATACAATCCCTAGGGTTTTTAATATGTCAGAAGCCTCAAATATGAACAAGATCTAAAATTTTGATACCAAAAACTGACTATTGATACTTAAGACAAACCTTAATTCTCTTTATTAGCAGCTTCTGTCGATGATAGCCTAAGCGACGGACCTTAATTGTCTTTTGCAGCAAGATATTCATTGAGAAACCGATTTATTCAAACCTTATTTCAAACACGTTATGGAGACCATTTCTAAAAACAACTTGCAAAGAAATGGGTACCTTGCTTTGGATATCACCTTTTTTGCAAACTGTTTAATAAATGGATCTACATAACTTGTTTGGAATAATGTTCGAGTAAAGTGATTTTTCTCAATCCAAATCTTGTTTGCAAAAGACAGTTGAGTCCGCCGTTTGGGATACCGTCGGCGGACATCATGGTCAGAAGCTGCCAAAAAGAGAGTTGAGGTCATGAGTGTTATTTATTTGGAGGAAAGTCAGGAGTTGGTTTAGTGTTTTGTCTTTAGTAGCAGCGGTCAGTTTTTGGTACCAAAATTTCACATCTTGTTCACGTCTGAGGTTTATGACATGTTAAAAAAACTAGGATTTGTATTGCCCTTTGGAAATAAGGTGGATGAAATGATTTGCTCATATGACTATGACTGTGGCTCATATGTTAATCTTCACTTCTATCCACCGCATATTTACCATGCATTTTTTTGTGGAGACTGAAGAATGTACATAAGCTGCAGCGGCATCTGTATTTATTGGGTATGGATGTCCATTGACGAGTAAAGATAGTGTCCATTTTGTGACAGATCGCTCGTTCTCGTTCATGAGAAGAGAAGATGCTACTATGGTCATGTCATTTATGAGACATGTGATTAACCCTTCTTTTTGTTAGGGGCTGTTTGACAACTTCTGAACTACTAAGTGCTGAATCAGTAAGAGGTCTGAATGGGTAAGAGACTCTGAACCCGTTAATTGCTGAACCATTAGTGCTGTTTGGTTGAGCCTCTGAACGACTGTGTAAAATGACTATTTTACCCCTCTGAACTATTTTGTGCTAAATGAAATTTATCTGTTTGGTCAGAGCTCTGAATGATGATTAATTTTAAAAAGAAAATACAGAACATCATAGAAAAGCCAAATTACACATAAATCCTTCAAAATCCATGGAAACATACTGAAATCCAAATAGAAATTAATACTTTGTATACAATTTTTATTTTAATCATTTGCAACTTGTTGATATGCGTTCACCACAATTTACTTATGACAAATAACAAACGTAACAAAAACATTTAACGTTGTCAATTTTAGAAAGACAACCGTGCCCTACTCCTCAAATCTCTTCGGCTTATGCGAACCCCTCTTCGACCTCAATAGCTGGCCCGGTTCATCTTCAGGACATGGATCCTTACATGCAGCCACTAAAACTAAAATAAAGAATTAACAGCAGTAACTAATTCACGTTTGTCACCATTCTCTAACTGGGGCTGCAACAAATAAGAAAAGAAATGTAGAATTAGAACAGTAAAGTATTAATTCATACATATCTTGAAGTTGGATTATAAGTATATTTTTCAAAATGAAAAGACTATTCTCTACACAATTCTCCAACTATCTGATTTAGTTCATGTAAAAAATGAATATCTAGTGTGAGGAACAACCCATTTAGGATCTCACATAGACCAATTGACCATTTGATATCCTCAGTTGGGTAGAACAGAATATTTAGATATTTTGGTAATTTGTGACTTAGAAAATCTTTCTAAAATGGCAATAAAATGGATTTGTCATAATTCTATGCTTCCTTTGAAGATAACATTAGATAAACCAAAACAAAATAACCAAAAAATTTAACCAAGATCAAAAATACCTTGGTGTATAAGTTTTAAGAATGCGTTTCACATTATTAGGAGAAGGGAATTACAATCTACACCTTCACAGAAATTGTTGGGTGAAATCTTCTTATAAAACTTATAACTCTCGCAAAATCGACATCAACAGAAATCGTTGAATCTTTTTTGCATCTACAGTTGGTCAGATCACAAATATTACTTCAATAGGAATACTAACTATATTCACTTAGGGGAAATCGAAGAACATGAAGCGGAGAAATGTACCTTGGTGCCAGAGAGGACTAGTGGCAGCATCAGAGAGGGAGAGAGACCAGTGGACAATCAGTAGCAGGCGGAGGGGACGAGTAGCAGCGGCGGAGAGAGATGAATGGACCAGTAGCAGCGACGGAGGGAGATGAATGGACCGGTAGCAGCGGCGAAGGGAAGTTGTGCGCAGGTGGAGGGGACGATGGTCTGGTGACTGGCAGCGGAGTGGAGAAGGATGGGAAAGGGGAGAAATTAGATTATTATTTCATTCAGAGACTTTTTGTGACTGAATGGTTAAGAGGTGTTCTGAACCATTAAGAGGTGATTTTTTAATGGAACAAATACTCACACCTCTGACCGATTTAGAGGTGACCTCTGAATGAGACCATTAAGAGGCTACCAAACGGGGACTTAGTCATTTGGTTTCTTTTACTAGACTATAAGATCATCATCACCTTGTTATAAGATTTTATAGGTATATGGTGGTTTCTTAATTTGTTTACTGCTGCAATTTGGTTACTATATATATAATATAACCCCTAAAATTGAGGAACAAACGGAATCAATTACATCCTTTCATTTTACTTTGATCCTACGATTAAAGCTATGTATTACAGCCTTTATCAACAATTGTATAAATAAACTTTTTCCTATTAAAACCAACCATGCTAACCCACATAAACTAGCGACATCACACTAACCTTTAGATTAAATAAAGATATAGCCAACTTACAAAACTTGACAGTCTAACCCATCTACTTTGGTTTATATGTAAAACATTTATGTATATACGATAGCCCCGAAAATAAGTAAAGAAAACAAAGGGATTAGAAAGTCGTTGATTATGAAGCTCCAAGTCTTTGCTCTGCAACCCGTCCTCTCGCTCGAAACTTGAACCTCACAAGCGTATGATCACATGATTAGATTACGTTTAAACCCTACGCCATATAACGCCTAAATATAATTAAACCCCAACACCCGTCTCGTCAGATCAACATCCCTTCCCCACGAAACCCTAGTTTCACGAGTTCACATGAATCAGGTCATCCTTGACCAGTTTAGAACCTGAATCCTCGAACCGAGTTATATCCCATGCATGCACGTACCCGTGACCATGCAAAAACCCTAGCACCGTGACTACATGTGTACCTGAGCCGGGTTTCCCCTACACGCATGCAAACCATGCAAACCCTAATCGGGTGTAACCCAAACTGGCCACCCCGCCGTCCTCCATCTCCCCCACTGTGCACCACCAAACATGTCACCATTGTCTTCTTCGTCGTGCAAACCCTAGCCGAGCCCTACCCGCAGTGCCACCATCACCGGTGGTCTCCCCCGAGCTTCTTTTCATGTTAGAGTCAAAACCACCTTCGTCTCCTGCCGTTCGCCATCGTAGGGCTCAACCACAGTTAACGCCGGCAGTCCCTCCTCCTTGTCGTTCCTCCCTGCATGTCTCCTCTCTCTCTCTTTATCTCTCTCTCTCTATCTCTCTCTCTCTATTCTTTCCTCAGCAATCCACCATCACGCAAACCGGGCACCACCATGATCCACGCTTGTCGTCTTCAGCCGCCATACGCCACTGCATGGTCATCACCGTCATCAGCTACCACCCGTAGCCCCTGCCACCATCATCACAGCCGTAACCACCACCACTACACCTCCATCGATAACCAAACATGAAAACTAAGACAATAATCGAATAAAGGTTAAACGAGGATTACCTTGGCGTAACACGGCAGCCTCACTAGCCAGACCACCTTGCACTGTCGTCCTCTTCCTTTTCCGTTGCCGGCTCCTCCTTCTCGCTCTCTCTTTCATAGTCGGCGCACCTAGGTCAAGCATGACCTAGGGTTTGTGCTAAAGTGGTTTATATACCACTGGATAATACACCCGGGTCCCTGTACTTCTTTCTCACACGTTTCGATCTCAAGTTAACTCTTTAACGACTAACCGTCTCCTTTTCCGTCGTTAAAATGCACCTCATTTGATCAACCTTGCTCATCATTACATTTAATAAAGATTCAGGTCTTTCACTAATCCAAACCATTAACTCTTGGATTATCGGGATGTTACAAATGATGTTGTTTTGATCAACATAATCCCTCTCGACTATTTGTTTTTTGTTAGTCTTGATCTTGATTTAAAGGAGGTGTCTGCAAAATCATGTTGAGTGGCATCAACTTTGTCGTAGTCAACAAATTCTACAACAGTTGATCCTACCTCTGCTCTGAAGAAAAAGGTGTCCTAAAGTATTTGAAAAATCTTGCCATCGTAGTAGCATGTCCTTCAACTGCTGACGAAATGAAAGATTTGTCCAAACGTTTTTGTTTTTGTTTTTGTTTTTGTTTTTATTTTTATTTTATCTAGAGTCTTATATGTATTTTTACCTAGACATGTAATTTCTTTGTGTGATTTGAATTTGTTGGAAATTTGATTCCCTAACATGTGACTTCTCTATGTGTGAGTGTTAAATAATTAATAAAAAAGGTGTTTGAAGTGTTCAATAGGTATTAGGTAATTAAAATCCATAACAAATTGGAATCACATGTTAGGTAATCGAAATTTCAAAAAGTCATTTTTTCCAGGGTAAAAATTTCGGCACATCTTTCTTTTCCGCAGTAGTTGAAGGACCAGCGGCTCTGATGATAAGTTCATTCAATGACTTTAGAGCACCTTTTTTTTTCAGGAGCATAAGTAGGATCAACTGTTACCGATTTTGCTTCTACTTGTTAAAGTTATAAACTTAATTAGTTAATTATTGTATTAATAGGATTAATATAACTTATAGTAGTTCTAATTATGATTGATTAGTGCGGGTTATGATCATGGAAGCGAATATGGTTAAAAACCTTTTGGCAGTTCCCGCCAAACTGTCTTTTGCGAATAACTTCCAAAAAATATTCAGGTGGAATTAAGTTGATCACAACAACACCATTATCACGTGTGATCAATTTTATCTTCTTTAGCTCTTTTAGTATTGACGTATTGAACGCGACTTGCATTCTTTGAGGTCAACCATTATCGTATCAAACTAATTGCGACCCTTGCCACGAAAGTCAGCAAGTTTGTTTGAGTCAGGGGGCTGCATCCATGATATCCATGGGCCTGGTGTTAAAGTTAAAAGGACTCAATGACATGAAGATAATTCTCCACATCACTTAAAATGTCAGCATGGGGTTTAGATCAGGCTACATTATATCCCATATGTTGTACCATCTACTTGACAAACACTCCTCTAGTTGCTCCAAAACACAATACATCTTTTTCCCTTTTCATTCAAAAACGACTTAAGCCAAAATGTCATTGCTTCAAAGAGTTGATGAATTAGTTGTGTGATGTCAATAAAAAATTCTACCTTGTCTTTGAGTAAGACATGCTTGGATCCACAAAGTTTTTTTTGCAACTACAATCTACAAGTATCATCTTGTATTCGGTATATTTGCGGTTTTTTGAAATCTAAGTTTCATTCTGAAATTCCAAATTCCATTTAGTATCGTAACTTCATCCATTTGTTTTTTATAATTAGGGCTTCTAGCATGGCTTGCATCACAACATGGGTCATTCTTGAAGTGTTTCACAAAGGGGACCTTCGCCCCTAGCATGCACGATGGCTTAGCCACCTCTAGCCTTGTCGGTACTTCAGTTGTTTGGTCAGGATGAAGTACAAGGAGGGCACACATCGTCGCCCTTCCCATTGGCAATGTGTAACCAAAAATTATGAAAAACAAGGACCAACTTTCCACCTTCTCTTCATCAACAATTTCTTAGGCTATCGATACTATGTAACTTTTGCATTTTTTGTGATTGTGATTAGCATCTTACCCCGGTAGTATCCATTCAAGTAAGTGTCATCAATAGATATAACCGGCTAACAATGTAGAAATGCTTTCGTCGCAGACCCAAATGCCCAAAATACATATTTAAAAGTATAATACTACGGCGATTCGGCCGGATGATGTAACCATTCAACAATAGTATTATCATTCGAGGGTTTTAAAGTTGCAATGTATTGAGGTAACTCCTAAAAGTTACGCACTCAACTACCGTAATCTTCTTCATTGCTTCTTTCCGAGTTCACCACACCTTGCTATAAGAAACATCATCGTTTAGATGATCTTTTAAATGTGCTTGAATTTGTTTTACGGGCAGAGGTGGCTCGGTGGCATGTGCGACATGTGCGACCGTGCGGGGCATATAATTTTGATGGTTTCGCACCGGGCATGTAATTTCGAGGGGCCTAATTTTTTTTAAATTTATGTATATATATTATATTTTATAAAAAACTATAAAAGTTTAAACCCATTAAAATTCAAATTTGATTTTGCCCAAATTTAATTTAAATACAATGTTTTTGTGAACTAATATAAAGTCTTTTTTGAACTTTACATTTAGTTAAAATCTATTGACTTATCATTACCTAACTAATATAAATTCAAATTTATTGTATTTGTCTTGAAAATGCGTTGAAGAATGAGGAATATCGATGCTAATGAACTTTACATGGAGTTAAAATCAATTGACTCATCATCAGCCCTATTGATAATTTGAAATTTTTGAAGACCCAACACTATTATTTTCTTAATACATTGATTGCATATAGAGTTTTATTGACAATTCCAGTAACTGTGACATCCATAGAAAGAAGTTTTTCAAAGTTGAAGTTGTTGAAGTCTTAGGACATGTTTTGGATTACTTTTGGAACCTTCTTATTAACCTTTCTAAAAAGTTAATAAGTTAAAAGGTTGTTTGGGTAATACAAAAGAACGTGTAAAATGTGAGATGAGAAGTTAAAATTCAAAAGTAAGAAGCTCCTTACTTTTGGAAATGACTTCTCCAAAAGTCAAAAGGATAAGGAGATTCTAAAAGTAATCCCAAACACCCCTTATTTGCGAACTAAAATGGCCTAAGAAAGACTAAATGGATTAGCAATACTAGCTATTGAGCACCGGATGTTACAAAGTTTGGATTATGACCGGTTGATCAACAACTTTGCTTCGAAGAAAGCTCGGAGAGCCTCCCGATTAATTTAGGTATATGTTTTGCTACAATAATTTTCTTTTGTTTATCTTTTTATTACATTTATTTCTATATAATCGGATTTTTTTATATGATTAATTTTTTTTAAATATAAGTTCATATTCTATGGACATTTCTCTGTAGTTGCGCTGAGCATTTGAAATCTCGGAGACGTCTCTCTTTATAGGGTATGCAATATCTTGTCGAATGGTGTGGATAACCGTGTAGCAGTTGTGTGAATCTGCCCATTTAACAATTCTCAATATATGATCATTGTTTTTCTTTGAGGTAGTCACATGCCACTAACGTGGGGGACCATTGTGAAGATTGATGTTTCATTTGGGGTTTGTTATGTAGCATTTACTCTCCATTTAGAACATTTTCTTGTATCAACAATCAGCTCTCTCTTTCGTTCAAGATTCCACAACCGAAATGCATGTATCGATTCATTTTTCGAAGTGAAGTACATACCAAGACATATTTCTTTTAAATATTCATTCCATATATCCAAGTGGTCGTCATCATCAAATTCAACAAAGCTTTATACACTCCTAGTTCTTGAGGATCGTGAGAATAGTTAACGACGTCGTGTGATGAATATTCTTGAATAGTCACATAACTATATTGTTTCGGAATTTTATGTTCGACGACGTCATTGGAAGATTCATCTGTTTTTGGAACAACTTCAGGTTATTCAGTACTTTATGGAGCGGCTTCAGATTCGTCATTGTTGTTGATATAGATAGAGATGGAAGAAAGAATTTGAATTATTTAAGTTTATTTATTTCATGGATCATTTAATGTTTATCTTTTATTTGTTATCATCTTTGCTCTAGTTTATCGTTATCTTTAGGTGGTTAGGATCGAGTATAAATATCAGGGTTAATGATTGTTTAAGATTAGTTTTTGATTGAATTTGAATGAAAAGAACTTGGTTCTTGGAACCTTTGGTTCGAATTTATGGTCTTTGATTAGCTAATCGTTCTTGAGTCATTTGATTGCTTCCGTCACTGATGCAGTTACGGAAGGAATCAAATGGCTCAAGAACGATTAGCTAATCAAAGACCATACATTCGAACCAAAGGTTCCAAGAACCAAGTTCTTATCATTCAAATTCAATTAAAAACTAATCATAAACATTCATTAACCCTGATATTTATACTCGATCCTAACCACCTAAAGATAATGATAGACTAGAGCAAAGATGATATCAAATAAAAGATAAACCTTAAATGATCTATGAAATAAAGAAACTTAAATAATTCAAATTTTTTCTTCCATCTCTATCTGTATCAGTTGTCTTGCCTACCTTTAATGTTGGTATTAGCAAACACACCAACTTCAAATTCATGTGGGTTGGTATTACCTTGATAAGAATAGATTGTTTACCGTGGACCCTCTGATATAGAAAAACCATGTAGCAGATCCATACAACTAGATTGTTGGACAAACACTATTGGCACAATATTAACGTAAATGTCATTTCAAAAGTTTCCTTCGTTTGCTTCTAACTAATACAACACTTGGAGACCTGGGTCATTGAAGATTTCAAATGTATGCGCTTGAAAAATATAATATAATTTCAAGCTCAAGTTATAAAATTTCTTTTGAACTTATAGATGAAGAAAATTAAATCAACGAGTTCTTCATACGAAATTTGTTGTTGAAAAATTATGGTAGTATTTCTATTGGAATTATCACATAAAATAATTCCATTTTTATTTGAAACTTTAACACCCCCATATAACTGAATAAAAATTAGAAAAGACATATTATACCTATATTTAAACGAGAACGGAATGAATAGTAACTTTTATAACTTTAGCCATGATCTTCAACATAATCACAACATTACCATTGAATCTTCAACATAACGGTGTTCTTTCTCTCCCTCTCTCCAAAGTTCTCCACTGCAATCTCTTCTTTTTTTTCTTTGGGTTCTACCAGACGAAGTGTTTTTGTGATATGGTTGTTGTTGGTCAGCTCGATGTTTTGTGATATGGTTACTGTTGGTCAGTTGTTCGTTGATGGTGATGTAACCTTAATTTTAGACAGACACGAAGATATGGGGTCTTGCACGGCGACGGCGAACTTACCAAACAGAGAGCTGGGGTCTTCCCTGCCGTTGTTGGCGGATTTACGACCATATATGGCGGCGGCTGATCGCGGTGTCAAAGTCAATCAAAAACATTTATAAAATTCACTACTTAGCTACCTTAAACTGTAGACAGGAAAGTAGGGTTGTCGAATCCACAGGGAACTAGTGGAGAATGCTATTTAAACTAAACTGATTCAATTACTACTAAAGTTCTAAACTTTATTACTTAAAACACTTAGAGTTATCAAAAGCACTTAATTTGAGTTGTAAAAACAATTGGAGAATAATGACCACTCTGGGTTTTAGATTTAACAAAGCACACGCATAATTTTAGTTTCAAACCAGATTAGAGATTACATAGACATAATCTTGTTTAACTGTTTAACTCAATCACACAATGGTCAATTCAATCAAAAATCAGATTATTCCCGATGCAAGAAAACCAAGAAACGATGATAGATGCGATTAATTGAAAACATGCAATTGTTCATAAATCAAACACACAATTGAATTCAAAGAACTTAAGAGGTTCACAAAACTTCAATCTAATACTTATCACTAACTAAAATCATACGAGTACAAGCATAAATCGTTCACCCGGAGGGATCACGAAAGCGTTTAGCCGCTCATGATTGTCGAAAACATTAAAGATTCAAACTTTAAACTTACAACCATGGAAAACTAAGAACAATTGGCCTAGAAAACTCTGGAATCGCCTTAGGGAAGCTCTGGGATGGCAAGGAAGAAGGTCATTCGAGAATGCGAGTCACAATGGCTTTATAATTGAAATTAGGTTTAATTTGTCGTAATAAGGTTTCTTCACGTGTCGCGAAAGATTCTGACCGGGTCTTCGCGTATCGCGAAGACCAAAATAGTCGGGCGTGCTTTTTCCTTCTCTCGCGTACCGCGAAAACAAACTCCCAGGTCTTCGCGTACTGCGAAGACCCCAAAACTCAAGATTTTAACTTTTGATCTTTGACCTCTCGGGCTTCGTGCCTTCGTATATATCACTCGTAAACTTCCGCTCTTTAGCACATTTACCCGGTAACACATCAAACTACAAGACACATAAAACTGACCAGCTAAACACAGTTAAACTATTAAAACATACAAAAACCGACACTTATACATGGGATATTTAACCCTACGTTAGCGGCAGAGATACAACTTGCGGTACCTTCTCTCTCTATTCTTTGTTATTCTAGGGTTCTTGCTTTGGGGTTTTTCGATCTTTCGATGCTGACTATTGTTTGCCTCCGGTTGTCGATTGTTGGCATGTGTGTGTTTGCCGTTGTGATTTTGGCCCATTATGGGGACGTTCACCTAAGTTTACCCGATTTATGTCCTCCTCTTTCTCTCCAGCTGACGATTCCATCAGCCGTTGTAGACGCTTGAGTTGAGACGTGACTCGAATTAACTTTTTGTCCTTAAAAAACTGTTAACACTGCTGTGAATTCGGCCATGATGGTGACGTTCACCTGACTTTACCCGATTTTGTCTCTGGCTAACGATTCTGTCGGCCATTGTGGGCATCTGACTTCTTAAAATTGTTAACCCTCATGGCTTTTCACCTTGGATTTGATTTATCTATTATGCAAGAATGAAGTTTAGAAACGCTAACGTGCTAATGTTGGTTGTTGATTTAGATTTGGAATTAAGGGATTGTTCCTCCTATCACTTCATGGTTTCTTTGAGGGTTGTAAGTAGAGAGTGTTAAAGCTATGATGCAGTGATGAGCTTCATATTTGTTAGTGCCATATATTGTGCTTCATGTTATTAATTGTGCTTGGAAGATTGCCACTTTGCTAGATATTTTACATGTATTAAGTTTCAACTAATACTTTGTTCTTAGTTATGTTTGTTAACCTTGCAGGTTATGATGTAATTTGGACGACCCATTTAGACCCGATCAAACCTAAACCAAATAACATGAGTATTTTGGGTTTAAACCCGAAACCCACTAAAACAACTCGAATAACACCCCTATATGTCATTTATTGTCGCTTTTTTTGCACATATTTCAGGTTTGTCTTCAACTGTTTTGCAATTATAAATGTTATTAGACATTTATATAACATTATTTGTTTGTTGATTGTAGGATTAGATGCAATGTAGTGTTGCTTTTTGGCACACAATCTGTGGAACTGGGGATGCTCCCGTCACAAGATGTGGATATGGGAAACTTGTATCAATTCTTTAGCCATGGCTAAACGAAGACGTAAGATTAATTGGTTTTCATTCATTCAACGGTACCTTATTTGTTTTTTTTGTCTATTTGTTTAGTTGAATTTTGTACTTAAGAGTGGAATTAACTCAGTATGCATGTCGCACGGAAGATGCTTTAAAGTTCATCTTATCTAATAAAGCTAAAAGGTGAAATCGTAGGTGGCACTCTTCATAACATGTTGGATTAAAATCGTTCCTTCGTTACAAATCACATTGCGTATAGTAGCGTCAGATTGGAGATTCCGTACCCGCCGCATCGCGCGGGGAATACCACTAATTGTATGTAAATAAGAAAGTGTTGTTAATAAATGGATGCTTCAAAAAATATGAGTTCAAAGATTGTAGCCGGTCACATGAGTTATATCCCACCGATTCATACCGGAAATCTCAATGAGAGGTCGCCACTACCAAGGGCGATGTCTCCAAAAATAATCCACAAAATAAAATAAAAACATTTGAAAGTGGTGGTTGCTTGATTTACATCTCACTGAGAGATCGTCGAAGACAAGGGCAATGTCTTAAAAAACCATAATGAACCAAATTAAAAAAAATCTGAAAGTGAATGAGAATCTCTTAGCTTTTGGAGTTGATATGACCTCTCACTAAGAGATCGCCACTACTAGGGGCAATGCCTTTAGGACTTTTTCCCATGCCAAGGTGATGGCTTGTGGCGTGAATTAGCAAGACACGACCAATGGGGAGGGTGATGTGTGCCCTCCTCGTACTTCCTCCTAACCAAACTGCTGACAAATTATTGACAAGGCTAGAGGCGGTGAAGCAATTGCCCTTGCCAAGGCGAAGGTCCCACTTGTGAAACCCCGTTATGATGCAAGCCATGCTATAGGCCCTAATTATAAAAATAAATCTATTTTCCCCGCATACCACATCAGCAATCTACTCCAACTGGTCATTTTCCCCAAAATGGTGGAAATGGTGTTCCCACTCTCCCCATTTTCCCATAATCATTTTTACGACAATTTCACCGGTGAAAGATCAGGGACTCACCACTGATTTGGTGAGATTTTGTTCGCCCCAACAAGGAGGGGTCAGTGTTAGCGATCGATCCCGATGTCCTTAATGATTCCTGACTTCCACTCTGTGTGCTGTTATGTAATTATAAACAGTACCAAATTTTAAATGATTTGAGGACTATGAGTTGGTTGATTGTCACATTGATGATTGAACCTTTAAATTACATATTTTTACCTTTTGACGTTAAATTTAAAAATAGAATAGAATTAGGAATTGAAAAGCCTTTGGTTAACAAAAATTCGTAGGACTAAACTTTGACTATGTATTCAAGTTTGTGTCATTTAATTGGTTTGGGATGCATGGCTTGCTACATTGTAAAATTTAATAAGGATGAAACTTGTTAACGCTAAGTCGTTAGGGTAATTTGGTCAATTTGAGCTCGGTGATACGGAGATTTCAAAAGTCGACACTATAAAAATTTACCACATGTGTGTCTATATTAAAGTCAGTCAAAGTTGAAACCCATTTAAGCATAGTACATAGGTCGAATGAGAAAATGTGGTATGTTAGCGGAAGGAATGGTGTATGTACTATCGGACGGATGATAAGTTTCACTATGATGAGGAGTAGGTCGTCATACTTGAAAGAAAGGTCAAGCATATTTAAAACAAAACGATCAATTAGGTTAAAGTCAAATTAGAGAACCGAAATGGATGTGACATCAAAAGACGAGATGATTAATACCACCCTTGAATTAAGTTTGGAGATGAAACCTTAATGTAGTGTGGGGTAGTTGCAGGATCTTCATTTTTCAGTTCAATTTGTATTTACTTAACCTTAAATCTTAAAAGGCAAGATCGATGGCCAATAGGATTGTGTTACACGATCGTACCTTTACTTTAAATAAATATCTCAACAAGCAAAGAAGGGAAAAGTGATTGAATTGTATTGTGATATTAAAATGTTTCAACCAACTCAATGTGTCACACTTTTCCTCCCCTGACCACTGTGTTGGGAGGAATAATAATACTTGGTTTCAAGAAAGTCACAATTCATGGTGGTGAACATGTGACGTGTCTCGGAGTTATAACATCTATACCCCTTTTAGTTAACTCTATAGCCAACAAAGACACATCTTTCAGCACAAGGATCAAGTTTACCTCGATGAGATTTGGGTATGTGGACAAAAGCTGAGCAACCAAAGATTTTGGGTTCGAGTGTAAGGACAGGAGAAAGTTTGGTAAATTCTTCCAAGGTTTGTAATGGGGTTTTTAGGTTGAGGATTTTGGTTGAAAGACGGTTAATAAGATAGGTGGCTGTAGCTAGGGCTTCAGGACAAAAAAATTTTGGAACATGTGATTCAATTAGAAGAGCCCTCGTCATTTCTAACAGGATACGATTCTTTCGCTCAGCGACACCGTTTTGTTCTGGAGTGTGAGGACAGGTAGTTTGATGAACTATCCCTTTGGATTGAAAGAATTGTCTCATATGTGTGTTAACGAATCCCCCCCCCCCCACATTATCAGATCGAAAAATTTGGATAGTTCTTTGAAATTGAGTTTGAATCATTGCATGAAACATGGTAAATCTATCAAGGACTTCAGATTTATTTTTTTAAAATAAATCCAAGTCATTCGTGTGCAATCATCCAAGAAATTTTTGCCCTCCAATAATAGGAGCAGGACCCCAAACATCAGAATAAATTAATGAAAATGGCAAGTTAACCCTTGTGTTATTTGGTTTAAAGGTTTGTCTGTGGCTTTTAGCCAACACACATGTTTCACAAGGTGATGTACTATTAGAATGAAAAAGTTTAGGAAACAAAATATGTAAATAACCCGTAGACGGATGTCCTAATCTTCTATGCCATAACCATGCTTCTCGTTCTGTTGTTCCATGAGCCAGCATCACAGTACCATTTTGAGTCACCTCCTCCACATAATACAATCCTTGTCTTTCAGTGCCACGCCCAATAATCCATTCAGTCCTGATTTCTTGTAAGAGACAAAAGGTAGGTTGCATGAGAACTGAGCAATTGAGTTCTTTTGTAACATGACTTATTGATTAAATTTTATGTGACAGTGAAGGAATGTATACACAATTAGAGAGTCAAGTGTCGAAGAAATCTCAGTTGTTCCTGGGTTTAGATAATGAGGTAAGATTGAACAATTCATAAGTCATGGTATCAATAGCCCCACAATCGAATATCCATGACTTACCCCGCTTTTCACCATAGTTTTGAGCTACATTTGCATTCCCACCATAGTTTGGGCGATTTTTGCATTTTTTAAAACTTTCTTTTATAAAATATAACAAGTTATGGTCCCTTGATTTTTTAGGGACCAAATTGCAATTTTCTTTGAAATAAGATAGGGTTTTCGAGAGATCATCTCTCTCAACCCCATTACCTGTGTTCATTGAGAAATAACCATCATCTCCTTCACTGTGTTCGAAAGCCGCCGCCGCCATCCCTCCAAAACCAGTGCTTCGATTTCCATCGCCGGCGGTTTCCCGGTTGCCTGTGGTGGGTGTTTTCCCTTTCTCCTGTACCGTGGACTTTGTGCCCTTCTTGTGACCACCGGACAACCACTCGGGATATCTGACGAGTCTGAAACATTGGTCCTTGGTATGCTTTGTCACGCCACAATGGTCACATTTTAGGTGAGATTTGTCCTCTTTATTTACCGATCCAGTTCTTTTTCCGTCGACCCGTCGGTACCCTTTCGACGCAAGCCCTAACCCTTCCATTTCGGTGGCTATTAGACCTGCTGCGATGCCCTGTGTGTCATTGAGAGGTGTTCCTAGGATGTTCTGGTGAGCGGCCTCCTTGCGAACAGTGGCGTATGCGGCCTCCGCCGTCGGAAGTGGTTCTGACCGGAGTATCTCTCTCTTTATAGGGTCATACTTCCGGTCAAGGGCGTTTAAGAACTGGAATAGTTTTTGTTCAGTCCTGATTTTGGAGTATGTTTGGATATCCGCTGAACAGGTCATTGGGTTTGGATCGATCCGATCAATCTCTCCCCATACTCCTTGAAGTGTGATCCACAGTTCTTCGAGAGAGACGTTCTGTTTGATGTCCTTAGCCTTGACATGGAGGTTGAAGGTTTGAAGCTTGTCTCGTCCACTGCTGTAGGTGACTACCAAGGCATCCCACAGCGATGTTTTGAATTAACCATGACAAAACGACCAGGTCGTCTTGTTCCCATTGTTCGTAGGTTTCAAGATTTCGGTCTGGTGGATTTGAAGTTAAATGTTTCAACAAGGTTTTTGATCTTCCGCCTATGGTGACCCGAATCATCCGGGTCCTTAGAGCATAATTTTGGCTATTTAGTTTCAGATTTATCTGTAAACTATCGGATAGTTTTGGGCTTTTTGGTTGGGAATTTTTCAGAAGGCTGGCTAGTTGTAAGGTGAGGTCATTACCCGAGTTGTCGTCTTCGGACAAGGTGGCTCGGTTCCACCTTGGGTAGATGATGAGCAGATTAAAAAACCATGAGCAGATTAAAAAACCTGCTCTGATACCATCTCAACAAGCAAGGAAGGGAAAAGTGATTGAATTGTATTGTGATATTAAAATGTTTCTTACATCGAATGAGAACAAAGGTATTTATATGCAATTACAAGACCCAAGAAAAGGAAATAAATGGAAATCTTTGGTCGGCAAATAGGCTGGCAATTAGGTGGATGACCCTTTAATTTGGGAGATAATGTTGCTCAATCGTTGATTGATCTCACATTATTTAATATATAAAATATACGCTTTTAACTTATTATTTTTTAATTATTTGTTTTTTCTAGAATAACTCTGCTAAACCCGTATACGTGGGTTCGAGTTTAGAGTGTGACAAACCGAGGGTTTCGGTTTTTTTTCTTTTACTATTTTTTTATATTTGTTGTAAAAATTACTTTTCATATTTCTATTTTGTTTTTATTTTGTTACTAACCTATTTAACGAACTTGTCGTTTCAAAGTTAACTCTTATTCACGGCGCAATTTATTTATTTTTCGATTTGTAGAACCGAGTCACGACAACTTCATACGTTTTTTTTTATTTTACTTACTCACGTTAATGTCACCGCCGATATGCATGTAACGAAGCTTGCAAACCCGTTGCGTTGTGCGGGCTTAATTTCTAGTTGGATATATTTCAAAACATGATATTAAAATATTGATTTTGTCATGTTATTTTGAGTGCTTTATATTTATTGTTAAAATTGGTCCAAAATGGTATAAGTTGATGATTTAAGCGTTAAGAAGGTAAATATTGATTTTTTGGGGTCAAAATACAAATTCCAAGAATTTGGAAGTTTGACATTTCAACCTAAAATCAAGTTGGTAATCTTTTTCAAATCATCTCTCTAACCTTTCTAAGTGACCGGTATCACTTGGAACTATCTTGCTAAGCATTCTTCCATTCAACTTCTTCCTTTGTAGAGGTTTTAGAATCATAACCCATAATTGAGTGAATCGTGTTAGAATCAACTGAATCTAATATTAGGGTGAAATCAATAAGCTAAGAAAATGGTGTTTTTTTTTTGGATTTTGTACCACTTTGCTAGATTTTGAAAATTGGGAATAACTACGACATCCTTATGTGTAGAAACATCAATATGTTAAAAAAAAAACCATAGATAGTGAATGTAAGCTAAACAATTGAATGTCGGTGTTCTTGATGAAAATAGACTTAATTAACCTAAAATGCAACATTGCCAAGAATTAAAATGGTGTTAAATGGCCAATTAAGGATAAACATGGTGTGGCTACTATATGCAATTATGTGTTTTGTGGTGATTTGGCTTTGATACGTATAATTAAATTATGTGTTTTGTGGAGATTCGGCTTTGATATGTATAATTAAATTGAAATGTGTGCTAATTTTTTTATTAATATGACATGCTAAGTGAATAACAATGGTGTATTAGTGTAAGACCCGCAAAACCGACATTATAAACGGGCCAAAAGGAAAGGAAAGAATAAGAAGATTGGGCTTAAGGACTTGGGTTTGGCCCATAAGGCAAGCAAAATCTTAAGGATGGATGAACAAACAACTTGACCGCAATTATCTCACTTTGTTACAGACAATATACATAGATTGAAAATTTTAGTTTTTTTTTTTTGCATGTGTGTGGTACTTGTGTCTGAAATAAATTCTATTATGAAAACTGAGAACGGAATTGAGGAAAAAAAAACTCCTCTAAATATATTAATTTTTTATTCTACTTATCAAAACCTGAAATTTAAATAAAGTTAAACCTTAAATTAGGGGCTCCTTAAATATCGGGGCCCTAAGCGACAAAATATTATTTTTATATACTCAAACCACCTCTGTTTACATTTAACGTTCGTATATTTTAGTGAGAAAATAGTTGACGACTGAAATACTAAATTATTAATTTAGATTAAAAGTGTAACTTTTAAAAAGTAAGAAGGAAACTTAAAATCTTATGTATTTAGGATTTAACTAGAAACTAAGCCCGCGTGATGTGGTGGATTTGCGAACTACGTTGCGGCGATGAAAGTAACGTGACTAAATGTATAAACGAAACGTACGAATTTGCCACGACACGGTTATGAAGATCGAAAAATAGATAGATTGCGTTACGAATATCATTTAACATTGAAACGACAAATTCGTTAAAAAAGTTAGTAACAAAGTAAGTAAAAACAAATTAAAAATAGAAAAAAGTAATTTTTATAAACGAATATAAAATAAATAAAAGTAAAAAAAAAACGAAACTTGAGTTGTAAAACTGAGACTTTAGAAATTTGAAGGGTAAAATTAAGAATTTGTTGGGGGCAAGATTCGAACCTGTGACCCATTAGAAATAAAAGTGCTTAAGCTAGACTGATCTAACCAACCCACCAAAAGTAATTTTTTATTAAATACTAGCTTTAACCTCATGTGTTACATGGGTTGAAACGTCAAAATTATATTGATAAATGTAAAACTTACCAATAACTAACTTTTACATTTTGTTAAATGTTAAGATTATATAGATGAAAGTAATCAAAACATGAAAAAATACATGAAAATACATTTCATAATTAGTGTTTTTTTACAATACATTAAATTACATGTAAAATGAAATATTACAATGATAATTTAAAATTTTGGAAAATACGTTATTGTATGCAACATTTGACGTGATATTGTTAACTTTTCCATGTTTATCAAATATTAGTAATTTGAGTCAATCTGTACTTTTAACTCTTGATAAGAACATACCAACATTTGAAATTTATTGTCCTAAACTTTTATTCATGGTCATTGCAAAACATACAACAATTGGATATATTTTTCTTTAAATTTAAAAGAATTTTTTTTGTCTAAATGTGTTAACCCACCTATATGGATAAATTTATGATGACCAATGTTGCTCCAAATATAATGTTCGCTTCAATAACATGATTACCTAGTGATTTGACTTGTAGTTTTGTTCCATTATATAAACCACTTTTTATCAATACTTTTTACTAGCATAACTGGAACATCAACATTTAGAACTAATTTATTGTTTGATAAACCTGATAATTTAAGTTAATTTAGAAAGCCAGGAGAGTATAAACTTTCATCAAAATTATAATCAGGAGAGTATACAAAAAAAAAAGATAATTTCAATAATATATCATCTTTTAAATACAAATTTTAAAAATCTCACTCCTTAAGATGTTGACATAATTTAAATTTAAAATTCCAAAATTAAAAATAAAAAAAATAATTAAAACTAATAAATTAGAATTGAAACCAAATATACTTAAAAAAAAATCTCGTCATTAAAAAAAATAAAGTTTAAAATACAGTACACTTTTAAAAATAAATTTTTACAAGTTTATTAATTTTTATTAAAAACTAACTATTAAAATTTATAAATCAAAATTAAATGTTTATTTATAAATATAAACTTAATTAAAAAACTACTAATTAAATATTAGTAAACTTTATTCTAAAACATATTTATTTATATACAAAAGCAGTATTTTCAAGTTTTATGTATAGTAGTTTTAAATATTCACTTTTAATGATAGCTTTTAAAAAAAAATGTCCTATTTTGTAGTTCTTGATTTTTTTTAAATATTCACTTTTAATGATAGTTTTAAAAAAAAATGTGAGTCAACGGTAATAATGAGGAGGTGATTTTGTAAAATGTTCATTATGTAACTTTTTTAAAAAACAAATGAGCTAAATATGAAAAAATTAAATGTAGAATGTAAGTGTGGTTTTAAGGGGAAAAACTTGTGAAATGAAATTTGGTGATAACATGTGTCACCTTCATTTAGTCTTTTATTATAATTGGGTCGTTAATAATATTAAACATAGAAGAATAGTTTTGTTGGTCATCTAGCTTTTAAGGTTATTAAACATGCGGATATTACCTTAAGGTTATTAAACATAGAAAAATGATTTTATCGATGTTCTCGTATGGGATAATAACATATATACCCCTACAAACATGGGTAAATATCATATATACCTAACAAAAACTAAAAATATCATATATACCCAATTTAAATAATTTGTTACTTTATGACCATTATACCCTTATCCATTATATGGTTTTTTATAACATAATTTTTTAGTTTTATCCAATATGTAAAATATCACTCGTCCTGCTATTCTTGATGGCGACTATCGCGATTCTCCAAATCCATTCGGAAAAGATTGATTCAGGAGGAATGATTGCGAGAAAGTTACAAAATGCTAATGTTATAAAAGAAAATTGGTAAAATTTATAAAAAAAATGAAAAGAATTCAAAATAGTATTTTGGGAAAACTTTTTTTATGGTTATAAATTTCTAAAGTTGAAAATGTATAAATATGAAATTTTAATATTAAAATTTGGTAAATATGAAATATTAAAGTTTAGAGAAATAAGAATAAAATGGTTATCTTTTAAGTTGTTATTAATGAAATGAGTATATATATGATATTATTATATTTTGTAAGAGTATATATATAATATTTTTAATTTTTGTTAAATATATATAATATTTTTCAAGTTTATAATGATATATATGAAATTGCATTTCTCGTATTGAGATAAGCTTATTAGAAGAGGTGATAATAAAAATAATAAATTTGAAAATCAAAACACCTCTTCTAATCTCTAAGAAAGAAAATTCGAAAAGGAAGAATCGAAAAGACCTCGACGCAATTCTTTTTCGTGGGCGAACAAAGATCAAAACCCAAAACCTAAAATCTCACATCGTCGTCTTCAAAGCTACCGATTTCCTGTATAGTGTAAATCACTATGCAGGGTTTGAAGAGGGGTTCCCCTTTTATCAACCGTTTCTCAGTTCCTCAGATCAGGAAAAAAGTTTCCAATTCATGGTCAGCCGTTGAAGATACTTTTCTTTCAACCAAGGTATTTTCTTATGCTTTTTTTATCATGCAATAATTAATTAGGGTTTCGTATGTACATTGAATTGGGGTTTTTCTTATGATGATTTTGAATTTCTAGGACACATTTGAGAGACATAAAGTTGTGTTTACAATACTAACTTCAATCGCATCTGTTGGCACTGCTTGGGCTGGTATGTTTAGCTTACTTGAAGATCAAATTGGTCCTTAAATGTCATTAGTGGTTTTAATTTTCTAGAAAAGAAAAAGATTAATGATTACTAGATAACTTGCTGTGAAATTTTAATGATTAGTGCTGTTACCTTGTGTCTCGTTTTGTCCCGCTTGGTTGTTGGGTTTTATTGTACAACATAGTGTGCGGCGTTATGTTGTACAAAAATCCTTGCAACAGATAGCGGGACAAGGACGAGACACAAAAAGTGAGACAACGGAACTCACATTGTAAATCAGTTATCTGATTTCATGGGTCGCGATGTTAGCTGACCATAATTCAACCATTGTTGACTATATCTAAACACTTGTGTAGCTTCTTAGCATGTGGATATCATGCTTTTATTTGTAGTGTAAATTGTAGTTAAAAGCACACACCTAGGTGCGTAGTATCATAAGGCAAGGAACTTTCTCTATGCACGTAGAGATGCCTGGCTTTGGTTAGGTGCAAGCAAGAACGTTATATATATTAAACTTTTTAACTTTCTATGCCTACGATATAAAAAAAAATGTACGCAGTAAAATCCCACTTATAGCAAAAGCTATTTGTAGGGTCTGGGAGGGTAGGACGGGGGCAAACCTTTACCCTATCTCGGAGGACAGAGAGAGTACTCCTGTTGAGACCACGACTCCAAAGAAAACCACACCTTGACTTCCCCCCAATACTTTTCAGACTTTTCATGCATCGACACACTTATGTTCTTCAACAAAGTATCAACCGATGTATAAGCATTATTTATCTCTTTTTTACTCTAGATAATTTGAATAAGAAACAAACTTGATGTTGGATATGATGAACCCAAAAAAAAATTAGTAGACTCTAAAAAAGCTTCAAGTAACTTGCAAACTTTTTCCGCTCGAGTCCACTCAACCTCTACGGGGGACCATTCAAAGTTTGAATCTCTCAATGCATAACCTTGAAAAGCTTTTTTGTAGTGAATAGCCCATTCAAGCATGCGGTTAGGTGAGTTCCACTTAGTTTTTACATTGGTACATAAAGACCTACGAGTGTGGATACCAAGAGTTATTGTTATTTCATCGAATTTTAATGGACGACTCAGAGACTTCTTCAAATACTTGACACCTTCTTTAATTTTTGAAAGACATGGTTCAATAGTTCATAGACCATCTTGTACTACCAAGTTTAAGATGTGAGCACAACATCTAACATAAAAAAAACAACCCCTCAAAATGCACTTTTCCCTTTCCTTGAAACTTATTCCTCAAAATGTTGGATGCTCTATCATTATTGGATGCATCGTCTAGAGTAATCGTGTCTATCGTGACTTCAATACCCCACTTCATAAGACACCATCTGATATAACCTCACCACTATGGGTAGTTTTGAATCACATGACACTGATCAGTGTTGTAAAAATCGCTAGGCGCTAGTCGGGCGGTGGGGTAGGGCCTAGGCCTAGGCGGGATTAATCGGGGCCTAGGCGGGATTAATCGGGGCCTAGGCGGGATTAATCGGATTGGAATTTTTATATGTAATTTTCAGTTTTTTATATATATACACACATTTTTATATGTAATTTTTATAAAAATGTTCATTTTTAAACCACACCAAAGGTTTTCGCCGGAATTTGGCCGGATATTTCAGGTTTTCGCCGGAAATTTCAGGTTTTCGCCGGAATGTTCGCCGGAATCTGGCCGCCTAGGACCGCCTAGGCCTGATTTGAACCGCCCAACGACTAATTGACCGACTAGGCCAAAATTAGGCCTCCGGTGACCGCCTAGCGATTTTTGGGCGCCTAGGAACCATGACACTGATAATGTGTTTTAACATAAATGGGTTATGATCATAGTTACCGAATTCGCTCAGCCCCGCACGATCCCCGTATTGGATCGTGATGTACCAAAACGAAATTCACAGCGTACCAAATCGCTATGGTACGGCGAATTCGAGTTACCTGGTTCGGCGATCTTCTAACCATGGTTCGGCGATCCAATAGCATGAAATCGTTGTACCATTGCTGCCCCAATTCGCGATTTTGGGATAAGAATTCGATGGTTCAATTATTGCCTGGTTCACGATTTTGGATTATTACCTTTTCTCTCTCTAGGTCGACGGGATTAAGCAAGAGCTTTTAGGGTTTTCTCTGGATCTAGTTCAATAAATTGTTTGTGGTAGCCTAGCCCACTCTCGTTTCACATTATTATTAAATTCTCTGGATCTAGTTCAATAAATTGGTTTTCTGGTGGCCCAGTCCACTCTCGTTTCAATTATTATTAAGTCCAATAAAATTGTATTTGATGTTTTGATTTGGAATTTGACAATAAGTATTATGTTGTATTTGAACTTATGTTTCATTCGGGTACATTGAACCGAACTACATGGTACACCGTACCGTTCGTACCGAAATGAACCGATAAGATCCCAGCAGCAGCTCCATGTAAGGTATACTCGAGAAGAGGAAAGAAACATAGCGGACCAGAACTCGGAGCATTCATTTCTGTTTTTGGATCATGGGTTGACCCGCTGGGTCAATCTTCTGGCGGGAAAGAAGAGTAGTGGGAGGCAGTTACACGTAACCCACTACCTGAAGCAGTTGGCACCAAGCAAGTAGTATTAGTTTTGATTTTCATGTTGGTTAATAGGAGTTCAGTATTTTGTTATCAAGTTCTTGTAATCGAAGAGTGAACCCTTCTCGAATTGGGTCTTATCTTTTGAAATACAATCAAGCCGACTGTTTTTCTTAATAGTTCCTATCAATTTGGTTCCATTGCCGGGAATTTCGACACAATTATGGTGAACACCCGGAATTCAGAGGGCAATTCGTCGTCAGACGCATTAGCGGCTCAGTTAGCAACAATTTCTACCAAATTGGAGACGATGGACGTGTTTAGGGAGGAGCTTGCAGCCCTCGAATCGCACGTGGAGCGATCTGAAAGAAATTCAGGCAGACAGGACGATGGCGAAACATCCAGAAATTACAATCGCCATTACCGACTTTACAACAAAATTGACTTCCCATCCTTCAGCGAAGGCGACCCCAGAGGGTGGATCCTGAAAGCAGAAAAGTATTTCCGGTATTATTGTGTACCCGACGAGGAAAAGGTGGATGTGGCGTCTATACACCTGGAAGGAGACGTGTTGGACCTGTTTTCATGGCTAACCACCGACCAGGAAATTGGCTTTTGGGAAGACTTGGTCCTTGCATTCCAGAAACACTTTGGGCCTGCTGAATTTCAAAACCCAGATGAACATCTCTGTGGTATCAAGCAAATAGGCACCGTGCAAGAGTACCGGCACCAAGAGGTCATCAAGGGTTTCTGAGTGGCCAGACCACTGCGTATTGGGGATTTCTCTAAACGGGCTTAAAGAAGAACTCAAGGCCGATGTGAGAATACATAAGCCTAGAACAGTCTACAAAGCCATGAGCCTTGCCTTAGAATTTGAATCCAAAGTCAACCACACCAGAACCGGAAAAACCAATACTTGGTCAACCTATTCAAAAACAACCCAACCTGAACCTAAACCTACCTCATTTACCCAATCCCAACCGAGCAGTACTACAAAAAACCCTCTCCGGATTTCCGACACGGAGAAGCAATCATGTTTTTTACGGGGAGAATGTTTCCGCTGTGGGGACAAATATGGGCCAGGTCATAAGTGTAAAACAGGCACTTTTAAACTGTGCGAAGTGGGGGAGGAAACCGAGGACCCACCTATTGCTGAAGTGATGAACACATATACGAATGAGCACGAGGTTGCTGAGATCAGTTTGCACGCCATCTTGGGAAAAACCCATCCCACGACCATGAAAGTCCACGGTATGCTCAATAATTCTGAAGTTCTAATCTTGGTGGATGGGGGTTCTACCCATAACTTTATCTCTGATACTTTGGTACGTGAGCTGAAACTAACCACCCAGTTTGTACCTCCTTTTGGGGTTCAAATCGGAAACGGAGATGTTATTCGGTGTAATCAAGTGTGCAAGGACTTAACCATCGATGTGGACAACATCAAAGTTGTACAAGACTTTTACCCGTTCTCCATTGGTGGAGCTGATTTGGTCTTAGGTATACAATGGTTGGCTACCCTAAATACTGTCCAAGCTAATTGGAAGGATATGTTCATGATTTTTACCATTGATGGGAAGCAATACAAATTACAGGGGGTGTCAACCGGACCTCAAAAATCCTCCAGTTTTCAGCATTTAGCCATTGAACCAGAAACCAACCCTTCCATCCCAGCATTCCTACAACCTATCCTCCAGCAATATCCAGCCGTATTCGATGAACCCCAAACCTTACCACCCACCGGTCCCAAACTCACTCCATCCCTTTACTCCCAAACTCCACACCCCCAAATATCCGTCCTTACCGTTATCCTTATTCCCAAAAAGCTGAAATCGAAAAACAAGTTGAGCCATTGTTAGCTGCTGGGTTTATTCAGCCCATTCTCAAGTCCAGTGCTGCTGGTTAAGAAAAAAGACAACACATGGCGGATGTGTGTGGACTATAGGGCACTTAACAAACTCACCATAGCCGACAAGTACCCCATCCCCAACATTGATGAGTTATTGGATGAATTATATGGAGCAAAAATCTTCTCCAAGCTGGATTTAAGATCGGGCTATTATCAAATCAGGGTGCAAGACCTGGACGTCCCGAAGACAGCCTTTCGTACTCACTCCGGGCATTATGAATTTAAAGTTATGCCCTTTGGCCTTACTAATGCCCCTTCCACATTCCAGGCCGTGATGGACGATTTATTCCGCCCATATTTGCGCAGATTCATACTTGTTTTCTTTGATGACATCCTAATTTACAGCCCCAGTATGGAACAACACTTCTTGCACCTGAACCAAGCTTTGAAATTACTACATGACCATCAGTTCTTTGTCAAGCTCACCAAATGCTGTTTTGGCCAGTCTCAAGTGGTGTTCTTGGGCCATGTAATCACATCTGAAGGGGTGCAAGTTGAGCAGGAGAAAATCATGGCTGTCCAATCTTGGCCAATACCCACCAATGTTAAGGAAGTACGAGGGTTTCTTGGTCTCACCGGGTATTACCGTTGTTTTGTCAAAAACTATGGTTTAATCGCTCGTCCTCTGACAGCCTTGACAAAGAAAGACGGCTTTATTGGGTCGGCAGAAGCTCTCACTGCTTTTAATACCCTTAAACAGGCCCTATCATCCACCCCAGTTTTACACTTACCCGACTTCTCCAAGTCTTTTGTGGTGGAATGTGATGCCTCCTCGGAAGGTCTGGGAGCTATTCTATCACAGGCTGATCATCCAGTGGCCTATTTCAGCAAAGGGTTTTCCCCCCCAACCGTTTTAAATCTGCTTATGATCGTGAATTATTAGCCCTAGTTCTAGCCGTGCAGAAATGGAATCATTATTTGTTGGGTAGGCACTTCATTATCCGTACGGATCATTACACTCTTAAGTTTTTACTTGAGCAACGGATAACTACTACAGAACAGCAACGTTTGTTACTGAAGCTTATGCCATATGACTTCACCATTACCCATCGGGCAGGCAAAGAAAACAGAGGGGCAGATGCACTATCCCGACGCCCACATTCCAGTGAACTGTTGGTGCTTACTATGCCTTATTGTGTTGAATTAGCTGCTGTGCATGAAGGTCTGCAGCTGGACCCTTACACACACAACATCATTCAGCAATTAAAATCACCCACAGCGGCTGCTGCTCCTGGATTCTCCCTTGTGGATCAGTTTTTATTCTTCAAAGGGCGATTAGTCATCCCGGATATATCATCTCTAAAGATGAAATTACTAAAAGAGGCACATGATACACCAGTGGGCGATCATGGTGGGTTTCTTAAGACATTGAAACGTCTCTCCGAGCAATACTTTTGGCCCCGTATGAAACAAGAGATCCGTCTCTATGTTCAACAATGTTTAATATGTCAGCAGCAAAAATACCAGACGTTGTCTCCTGCAGGCCTACTTCAACCCCTTCCCATTCCCACTCGTATTTGGGAAGACCTCTCCATGGATTTTATCGTGGGCTTACCCTCCTCTAATCGGTTTGATACAATTTTGGTGGTGGTCGACAGGCTTAGCAAGTATGCGCACTTCATTTGTTTAGCTCACCCATTTACGTCCAAGGGTGTGGCAGCAGCCTTATGCAAAGTGGTCGTTCGCCTGCATGGGTTTCCTAGATCCTTTGTATCGGATCGAGATGTTAACTTTCTCAGCCACTTCTGGCAGGAACTATTCCGTCTGAACCAAACTAAACTCCAGCTAAGTACCAGTTACCACCCCCAAACGGACGGACAAACTGAGGTGTTGAACCGTTGTCTCGAGGCCTACTTGCGGTGCTTTGCTCATGAACAACCAATCCGTTGGAGTTCTTTTCTTTCCTGGGCTGAATACTCTTACAACACCGGGTATCATACTTCTTCTGGCACCACCCCTTTTTCAGTGGTCTACGGTCGGGCCCCACCTTCTCTCCTTCCCTATGTAGCTGGAGAAACAAAGAATGCAGACTTAGAACAACAGTTGATTGATCGTGATGACATGTTAAAGCTCCTGCACACCAACCTCACTAAGGCACAAGATCGTATGAGGAACCAAGCTAATGCTAAATGCAGAGAGCTGTCTTTTTCAGTGGGTGACTATGTTTTTTTGAAGCTTCAACCCTATCGCCAGCAAAGCCTAGCTAAGCGTCGCTTTGAGAAGTTAGCCCCAAGGTTCTTCGGTGCTTATTGTATTAAGCGACGTGTTGGTTCGGTTGCTTATGAATTTGAATTACCCCCAGATGCCCGTATTCATCCAATGTTCCATATTTCCATGTTGAAGCCTGCTCGTGGCTCTTTCTCCCAGGCTTATTACCTCCTTTACCCATTACAAAAGACTGGGTCTTTGATGTGTAACCTGCTCAGATTATTACTCATCGTTGGGTAACAGAGGCTAATCAACCGGTTTTGGAGTTACTCGTTTCATGGCTTAATAGACCGATCGAAGAAGCTACTTGGGAGTCTTATGACTTATTGGCTGAGCAATTCCCTTCTTTTCGCCTTGAGGACAAGGCGTTTTACCGGGCGGGAAGTAATGATAAGATCCCAGCAGCAGCTCCGTGTAAGGTATATTCGAGAAGAGGAAAGAAACATACCGGGAGGCAGTTACACGTAACCCACTACCTGAAGCAGTTGGCACCAAGCAAGTAGTATTAGTTTTGTTTTTCATGTTGGTTAATAGGAGTTCAATATTTTGTTATCAAGTTCTTGTAATCGGAGAGTGAACCCTTCTCGAATTGGGTCTTATCTTTTGAAATACAATCAAGCCGACTGTTTCTCTTAATAGTTCCTATCAATTCGAGAAGGGTTCACTCTCCTATTACAAGAACTTGATAACAAAATACTGAACTCCTATTAACCAACATGAAAATCAAAACTAATACTACTTGCTTGGTGCCAACTGCTTCAGGTAGTGGGTTACGTGTAACTGCCTCCCACTACTCTTCTTTCCCGCCAGAAGATTGACCCAGCGGGTCAACCCATGATCCAAAAACAGAAATAAACACTCCGAGTTCTGGTCCGCTACGTTTCTTTCCTCTTCTCGAGTATACCTTACATGGAGCTGCTGCTAGGATCTTATCATGCACCTACCCCCCTCCGTACCGAATACGTTAACTCTAGCAAATTGCATACCCGTACCGGAGCGAAACGCCTATTAGGTAACTATGCTTATGATCAAACTAAGTGTAGAGAAATAGTTGCAAAGATGATCATAGCCCATGAGCTACCTTTCTTTTTCGTCGAGTACCACTGGTTCAACCGGTTAGCGAAGTATAACAATTCTCTATATCAAAAAAGGAGTAGGTCAGCAATCACAAGAGACTGCATAAAAGTGGTTGATGTAGAAAAAAAGGATAAACAAATTGTTAAACAAGGTAGATACAATCTCAGTTACAAGTGATTGTTGGACATCGAACCAAACCATTGGGTACATGTGTTTGACGACTCACTTTATCAGTGCTGTAAAAATCGCTAGGCGCTAGTCGGGCGGTGGGGTAGGCCCTAGGCGGGATTAATCAGATTGGAATTTTGTTATATAATTTTCATTTTTTTATATATATACACATTTTTATATGTAATTTTTATAAAAATGTTCATTTTTAAATATTTATACACATATTTGGCTGGAATTTGAAGAGTTTGGCTCATATAAAAAAATAAACCAAAAATAAAGAGTCAAACTCTAAAGTCTAGACTTGGTTTTAAAAAGCGAGAAGCGCACCGAAGCGACGAGGTCTAAATCCGAAGCGCAAAGCGCAAAAGCGGACCGATTTTCGTACGCGAAGCGCACATGTTTAAAATAAATCTATAAATTATATATAAAGCATTTATAACACACCTAAAACACCATAATATATATATATATACACACACACATGTGGGCTATTTATTTAGTTTAGGTTTTTATTGGGTCTGTTTGTTTTTTTTTATTTGGGCTGCAAACTTATTTAGATAAAAGCCCAAGTCTGTACAAACTTCACATGTTAAGTAAGTGGGCTGACTTAAGCCCAAGTTATGTCCAGCCCCTTATTAGGTTTAGGTTTAGTGTATATATGTCCAGCCTCTTGTTAGGTTTAGGTTTACTTAGTGCACAACCAAGCAGCCGCTAGCTGCAAGGCTGGTAACATTCAGAACAGTTTCTGTACAAGAAGCTCACAAACAAACAGCTGCAAGGGCTGGAACAGTTGCAGCAAACACCCCCTGGTTCAGCACCGGTTTCCCCATATCTGTCGATTTGTAAGTCCATTTGTTTGAAATACAAAGTTCTGTACAAGAAGCGCATGTTTTAGTGCGATTTTTTTTCAAAAAAATGCGATTTTTTAGCCAGTCTTGTACAGAGCTCGAGTTGTGTTACATGACTCGATGAGGCTGTCGCCCCTACTCAAGTTGCGAGTACTTGCGTTTAAAGCGCGGTTTTTAAAACCAAGAGTCTAGACCTGCACACTTTGGCTTTTGCTGCCCTCTTTTCCTTTTCCTGGACACTTTTCCTGCCCTCTTTTCCTTTTCCTTGACTAGTATCTATCAGGCAAAATAAAATCAAAGAATCTAATACACATTTAAAGTCTTCTGTCTCTTTTTCTTCTTCTTGTCTTTCTCTTATTACCTCATCCCCTCTCCTTCCTCACTCACTCTTTCAACCTGCAACTCCGGAAAACCAACTCCGGCGACCTGCAACATCAGATCCGAGCAACACCAGCTGCTATCACCAGACCCAAGGTTTTCGCCGGAATATTCAGGTTTCCGCCGGAATGTTCGCCGGAATCTGGCCGCCTAGGCGCGATTTGGACCGTCTAGCGATTTTTGGACCGACTAGGTCAAATTTCCTCCTTACCCGACCGCCTAGCGATTTATCGGCGCCTAGGCGCGATTTTTACAACACTGCACTTTATTGATTCTGATTGGAAAATGCAAAAATACATATGGGCTATGATCATCTTTGCAACTATTTCTCTACACTTAGTTTGATCATAACCCCCATTCATGTTAAAACACATTATCAGTATCATGTGATTCAAAACTAATGAAACCATAACCTCACCACTATGGGGTGTGCAAGCTCATTGAAACCGACTATGTATTTTTTCATTTTTAATCAGAATCAATAAAGTGAACCGTCAAACACATGTACCCAATGGTTTGGTTCGATGTCCAACAATCACTTGTAACCGAGATTGTATCGACCTTGTTTAACAATCTTTTGATCCTTTTTTCTACATCAACCATTTTTATGCAGTCTCTTGTGATTGCTGACCTACTCCTTTTTTTATGTAGAGAATTGTTATACTTCACTAACTGGTTGAACCAATGGTACTCGACGAAAAAGAAAGATAGCTTATGGGCTATGATCATCTTTGCAACTATTTCTCTACACTTAGTTTGATTATAACCCCCATTCATGTTAAAACACAGTATCATGTGATTCAAAACTAATGAAACCTTTCTTCCATAGTGCCCATATATCAAAAAGTTAAAAGGTATAAAAAGGTTTCATTAGTTTCCAATCATGTGATAGTCATAATGATTCTTGTTTTTAACGCGAACGGGGGTTATGATCAAATTAAGTGTAGAGAAATAGTTGCAAAGATGATCATAGTCCATGAGTTACCTTTCTCTTTCGTCGAGTACCATTGGTTCAACCAGTTAATGAAGTATAACAATCCTCAATATCAAAAAGTGAGTCGGTCAACAATCACAAGAGATTGTATAAAAGTGGTTGATGTAGAAAAAGAGAGGATAAAAATATTGTTACAAAAGGTTGATACAATCTCATTAACAAGTGATTGTTGGACATTAAACCAAACCATTGGGTACATGTGTTTGACGGCTTACTTTATTGATTCTGATTGGAAAATGCAAAAACACAGCCGGTTTCATTTAGATGGTATCTTAGAGTGTCTTATGAAATGGGGTATTCAAGTCAAGATAGACACGATTACTATGCCTACAATATACATTTTATTTTTCCTATTTTTTGTCTCGGGTGCGTTCTTTTGCGCTTTGAGTCTAGGCGAGTCAACCCTTTGCACCTTGAGTGTGCCTTGTGACTTTGACTACTATGACAAGAAAAAAAATAAGAAACTGTCATCTTTGTTTTGATTTTTTAAAAAAATAAGAAACTGTTGTCTTTGTTTTGATTTTTTTTATCTCAAAAGAAATTAATATACGGCAATCGTGCAGGCTATACGTTTCGCCATTTTCACGAGACAAAAGTTGAACAAAGGCTTGAGTCGATTGAGAATGCTGTTAGTATTCACCCACCTTCTGATGTATTTTCTATTTGTTTTCGTATTCTTTTCAATTTTTTCTAGAAATATTGATATTCTTTAAGACGATTTTCTTCATGTATATTATATCCCATTAAAAAACCAACCTTGGTTTAAAAAAGCGCCCTGAGGCGCCGCTTAAGGCGTGAGGCGCTGAACAAAACGCCTCAAAATGGTGAGGCGCCCCATATACATGAAGCGCCCTGAGGCGCCGCCTCAGGCTTGACAGGCGAGGCGAGGTGAGGCGCGCCTCATGTGTTTTTGCCCTTTTTTCACTGTTTTTTTATGAATTTGAGTTCCAATTTTAGTTCCTCTTTACTTAAATCAGTTTTTTAAGTTGTTTTTCTTGCAAGTTTTGTGAAAATTACTCAAAAGGAGGAGTTTTTAGACTAAAACAACATTTACTGGGAGGTTTTAAGAATGTTACTAAATTTTTTATTACTTTTTTAGCTTAACGCCTCGCATACGTGAAGCCCTCGCCTCGCGCTTGAGGCGTGGCGCCTCGGATTTTGGGACCGAAACGCCTCGCCTCGCCTAGCGCTTTTTTAAACCAAGAAACCAACACAAAAAATAACATTAAATGTTTATTCTTCATGCAACTTTTAAGTGATTTATGAACTTTCTTGCAGATGAAAAAAAATTATGATATCGAAGGCAAGGAATTCAAAAAGTTGGTTGGTACCGGTAATTCTAATGCTGCAGCTTGTATTGCCACAGCCGGGGTTTCACTAATTATAGGGTTTGTAAATTTTTGTTCTATAAAATTTTATTAATTATATCAAATTCGTTCACCGATTTTAATTGAAATTATCTAATGTTTTATCATTCACTAGAGGCGGCAAAATGGGTGGGTTATGTAACTGGTCAAAACGGGTTGGGTCGGGTCAGCGAGCTGGTAGATGGTATAAATGTGTTGAAACTGCCAACTCTCATTTATACAATTTATAGATTTTCACAACTTTTTTTTTTAATTTGCAGGTACGGGTTGGGTTGGCGAGGTGGTAGATGGTATGCAAATCGTCAACTCAAAAGGGAACAGATGAAACTTTTGGGGCAAGTTAAACCGAAAAGGTGGCAACTGAAGTTTCTTAAACGCCCGATAATTCGACTAAAAAGATCAAATGCTACGGTCAAAGCATCAGAAACTGTGGGAAGATCAGCTCCAGTTGCACATAATCCTACAGAAGAAGCAAACCCTGCTTGAAATTTGGAGAAGATGTAGGAAAGATGAGATGAAATTAGTTTTGGGATTGCTTATTAAAAATTGTTTTTTTTTGTTTTTTAAGTTTGATTTTTGAAGCGTTTCGTTATAGTATAGCAGCAGGGGTATATACGAGTTGTGCCTTAGCTCGTTTAAGTACGAGTTTGGCTTGTGATGAATATTTCAAGCTCGAGTTTTGGTTCTGGTTCTAACTCGTTTATTATATATTAATGATTTTATTTGTATACATATGTAATTATCTATAGAGTTAATTACACGAATTTGTTTTTGTGTTACGGTCATATTACGGTTTTCATCTGAAGTTTTTGAAAATTACACTTAATAGTCCCCAAAGCACGTTTGTTCTTGTTTTTGGAGGGGCTTGGGATATCTGTATATCTATAAATCCATTGTTACCTTTTGTTTTCAAGTAGAGGAGTATAATACTCATTTTATGAAAACTTTTAGTCCATGCATTTGTAGCACTAAACATGTTATGTGAACACTCGTGAATTTAACTATGGAAGTGTAATTTTCGAAAACTTCTGGAGCAAAAACCATAATATGACCTTACTACATGGTCCATCTGTAATTAACTCATATGTTTAGTTTTTTTAAAATAAGTATATATAAAATAATATTTATTATGGATATTTATTATAATACATTAAAAGTATTATATTTATATAAATAATAGACTCTCGTGCCTACTCAAGTTTGGTATATGAGGCTCGGGTTTGTATATTAAATGAGCTTAAATTTAGGCTTGAGCTTGGGTAAGCTCAGCTTACTTTAAGCTTCAAGTGGGTTATTTTCAAGTAGTTCACGTACGGCTTGGTTTGGTTACACTCTTATATACAACTACAATAAAATCATTAAAATAGCTATGATTTTTTAACTCATGTATTGTTTTACACGTCTCTTAGGTAGCATTTTGCTGTTTGCTATTTAAGGGCACAAAATCAATAAAACATGCTCATTTAAACACGTTATAAAGAGTTCATAGTGTACGAAAAATTTCTTAGCGGTGTCGGTGATCCAAACATATGTATGTAGGGATCAACTATCCATGTGAATGGTGCTATACAACATTTCAACTTATCAAAAGATGAGAGCACGAATTACTAGATAACGAGAGACATTGGTGGAAAATAACAAAAAAATAGTCATTTTCATAGAAGTTTATACCTTCTCAAAATAACATGCTAGAAACTAGAAACACATAGCAGAGTGCTTAGGGCAAAATTTCTCCCACCAACATATGTTTCTTTCGATAAAACATACAACATATTCAAGCCTTTTGGTGCGATCAAAGTTTCATTATTTTATTAATATCGGAAGCTAAATTATTAAAGTCATAATATCTTACGAGTATTCTTAACTTAAAGATAAGACGACGAGGATATTAATATATTCAAGCCTTTTGGTGGACACCCTTACCACACACGGGGTGCAAGTTTTAGTGATTAGAGAGTGTTTACCTAAACAAGTTACCTTTCAAGGTGGGAATTTATCAATGATCCCACAAGAGTATTAAATGTGGATACAAATTGTGTGATTATGTGCATTATAACATTACATATTTTGCAAATTTTACATCATTTGTCTTCTAGAGTTTTAGATGTGCATAATTGTGTTGGTATAAATCATTTAAAGTAGGATGACATTTGCTACAGAGTACCAATATCATACCATATCGATAGATTCGGTACGGTATTCGGTACCCCTTTTTCAAAAATTCGGTATCGGTACCAATGTCATCCAGAGATGAGCATTTTACAACGAGTACCGGTATCGTGCCGATATCGTGCTGAACCGGTACCGTACTGATAGAGTCGATACAGTATTCGGTACCTAGTTTTAAAAAGAAAAACGGTATCGGTATTTTCGGTACCGGTACCGATTCATCACACTCTGCCTACATCGGTACGGTACCGATCTCATCACTAATTCAAAGTGAACTTTAGAGGGAGGAATATTAGCAAGAAAATGTTTTTTCTCACAACGGGTTTGTGCTGGAAACTTGCACATGCATCATAGATCTGCAATGGAATAATGAATCACCGTAGGCATAGAATGGTTACATGATTCTTGACTTCTTGTATGCTTTCCAATATCTCTGCGGATTTTGATACGTAAATTTAATCACAAGTTAAATATTTGTAAATATGGTACAGTATCAAGGTTAAAGTTTATACAAAAAGACTGATAGAGTTTCAAAAACTAATATAACTGAGAAACAACGTATTCAAGGAAATCGTTAACCAGTTTGATTATATTTGATTTTTTGACTCCCTACTGACTTCAATCATATTCACACCATTTGTGACCTTTTTTTAAGAACGAGTGTTTTCAGTGATTGAGGAAAAGAAACTCTATTCTTTGTTCCATTTAGTGGGTGTTAAACATGGAAAAGTTAAAAATAGCACGTCAAATGTTGTATACAATGAAGTATTTCCAACGTTGTAAATCATCATTGTAAGGTTTCACTTGACGTGTAATTTAATATATTATAAAAAGTACAACACTTATGAATTGTATTTTCATGTATTTTTTTGATGTTTTAATTACTCTCATCCATATAATCTTAACGTTTAACAAAATGAAAAAATAACAATACAATATCAAATTTGTATAAAAAGAGGTGTTAAGATATATATCATTATAATTTTAATATTTCACCCAGTGACGGGGTTAAAGCTAGTATCTATACTATATAATAAATAAAGGTTTTTAGTGCCACGTGTGGCCTCCATATTCATTCTCATCATTTTTTTTCCCGCATCACTCTTTTATTTAATGCACTTCTATATTTTAATAATAGTATATATTAAGAAAAAATATTAATTATGCTAATAAAACACATTTATTTTAAATTATCTCTTATTATAAGAAACTTTGAAATTTAATTATATAACTTTTATTTCAATCAAATAGTAATTAACGTATTTTCAAAATCCACTTATACATTAACTTTTACATATTTTGAGTTTGTTTCTATCCTTAGTATATGTAATATATTTTTACACGTGTAAAATATATATATAAAGATTTAAAAATTTTATATATTGATATTTTTCACCCTGTGTGTAAACACGAGATCTAAACTAGTCCCTCTTCTAATAAAAAACTAAATGCTTTTGCCACTTCGCATGTAACATCCGACCTCTCGTACTAACAATATTGTCCGCTTTGCCCGCTAAGAGCTCACGGATTTGTTTTTGGTTGCCCGGGTGAAAACTTCCCAGGGGTTCACCCATCCCTGGATTACTCCCACCAGAGCACGCTTAACTGTGGAGTTTTCATGTGCTCCACAGCCAACTAAGCCCAAAACGCGTTGTTGATGTAAGAGGCAGGACCTTTACTTATGAACCAAGGATCTCTCCTGTACACGGGCGATGTGGGATTTGCCTAGGGTGTCAATATTCAGTAATTTGATAATTCAGTGCATCACAATTACCGAATTACTGAATATTGGTACCCTAGGCAAATCCTACATCGGCCGTGGACAAGAGAGATCCTTAGTTTATAAGTAAAGGTCCTGCCTCTTACATCAACAACGCGTTTTGGGGCTTTAATGTAGTGGATGAGAGGAGAACTCCACATTTAAGCGTGCTCGGGTGGGAGTAATCCAGGGATAGGTGACCCCTGAGAAGTTTTCACCCGGACAACCAAAAACAAATCTGTGAGCTCCTAGCGGGCAAAGCGAACAATATTATTGGTACGAGAGGCCAGATGTTACAAATGGTATCAGAGCCACTTCTGTGCCGTTCGGGATGGTGGGGCAAACCTTATCGAGGACGATGAGTCCCTAAGGGGGGTGAATTGTGACGCACTGAATTACCGAATTATTGAATATTAACACCTTAGGCAAATCCTACATCAGTCGTGGACAGGAGAGATCATTGGTTCATAAGTAAAGGTCTTGCCTCTTACATCAACAACGCATTTTGGGCTTAGTTGGCTGTGGAGCACATAAAAACGCCACAGTTAAGCGTGCTCGGGTGGGAGTAATCCAGGGATGGGTGACCCCTTGGGAAGTTTTCACCCGGGCAACCAAAAACAAATCTGTGAGCTCTTAGTGGGCAAAGCGGACAATATTGTTGGTACGAGGGGCCGGATGTTACATCGCATCTCCACGTTACATCTCACAAATTTCCCCCCCTCAAAACCACATTTATATCCTACATTTAATACTTTCATATTTAACCTTTACTTTTAAAAAATTACATAAATAAACATTTTACCAAATCAATTTATCATTATTACCATTGGCTCATATTTTTTTTTAAAATTATCATCAAAAGTTAAAAAAAATCAAGAATTAAAAAATAGGTTATTTTAAAAAAAGTGAGTTTTTAAAATTTTATAATTAAAAAAACGGTTTTTTAAAAATTTATTATCAAAATACAAGAATTTTTTTAAAATTTTACATATAAAATTTGAAAATATTACGTTTGTATTTTAAATAAATATATGTTAGAATGAGAGATTTAGTATTTGTATATTTTTATTATTTTTTAAAGAGAGATTTAATATTAAAAGTTTATCGAGATTTTTCACATGCAAGTACAAATAGTATCCGTCAATCAGAGCATCTTGATGATGATTTTGATGAAAGTTTATAATGTACTGATTTTCTAAATGTACTTAAATTATCAGGTTTGTAAAACCATAAATTAGTTTTAAGTGTCGGTATTTCAGTTATGCTATTAAGTAGAGATAGACTCAAGTTATTATTTTTTGGTAAACATGAAAATATTACCAATACCACGTCAAATGTTTAATACTATGAAATGTTTTCAAATTTGTAAATAATTATTGTAAGATTTCATTTGACATGTAATTTAATGTATTGTAAAAATTAAAGTACACAACTTATGAAATGTATTTTTTGATGATTTGATTACTCTCATCCATATAATCTTAACATGTAACAAAATAAAAAGAAATTACAAATACAATATCAAATTTGTATAAAAGAGTTGTTAAGATATTTATCAATATAATCTTAACCTTTCATCCCATGTAACACACGTGATTAAAGCTAGTATATAATATAAGAAATAAAAGAAAATTAAATACAAAAGAAAAATGAAATTACACATGACACTCCCTCATTAAATGAGTTACTATTCACTATGTTGTCAATTAAATAAGGTTAATAATTAATTGAAAGACTTCAACAGTTAAGACAACCCTTGCGATTGCTCCAAGTTATTATGACATAGACGATGACACTAGATGCTACCAAATTCAATTCTTTATATCAACTTGCATGTCAGTGTAATCATCATTAATTTCTGTGACATTGCAAATGAGGTCTTTTAGGCTGATGCTCCAGGGTTGGACCATCGGCTCTCCCTCAAGCCCGGAAGGGGCCGTATTAGGTGGAGTTTTTCCTTGAAAGCTCTCCAACTCTGACGTCAAGTGGGCCCGATTAAGACAACATATTGACCGGAGTTGGCCGAGGCTCTCCCATGTGACGGGAGGGTGCGACGTCTTTACATTCAATGTTCGCCTTTCAAAAAAAAAACTTGTATATGATCTTTGTTTGTTCTCTCTTTCTTTCAAGTAATTACACTAGATGCACAAAAGAATTATACACAAATTAATCTACGTTCTCTTTTGAATCCGTTCCCCTCCACACATTTCTTGATTTCTTTTGCTTTTTTCCCCTTTTTTGATTTACTTACTGTCTTTTAAAAATTTTAAACCTTTTTTTATTTATTTAATTAGTTTAACCGTGGTTGAAATTTGAAAAACAAAATATTTATTTTTTACACGTTTTGACATTTGATAAGTATTTAATTGTATCCAATTGCCCATTTTAGACTCTTGGTCATTTTGAATAGGTCAAGTCTTGGCTTCTGTCGTCGCCTAGATGGTTTTAGTCATCGCCCATATTTTGACTTTATGAATAATACAGATAACCATCAATTTTTGTAATTTATTACGTGGAATTTTTTTTCTCGCCAATTTTATTAAAAGAAAACAGGCAACCAGACAAAGCTGGGAAACCACACAGAACCAAAAAAGCTAATTACATAGATACATCTGTACAAGAAATGTCTTTAAAGCGATATCTGTTTTTGACCCAAAGGAACCCGAGAGCCTTTATGTCTTCAATGATCTTCTCCACCTTGATTGGAATGTTAGAAAAAATAAGATCGTTCCTAGCTTTCCAAATACACTAAATCTATACTATATAATAAATAAAGGTTTTTAGTGACACGTGTCGCCTCCATATTCATCCTCATTATTTTTTTCCCGCCTCTCTCTCTTATTTAATACACTTCTATCTTTTAATAATAATATATATTTAAAAAAAATATTAATTATACTAATAACACACATTTATTTTAAATTATCTCTTATTATAAGAAATTTTAAAATTTAATTATTTAACTTTTATTTCAATCAAATAGTAAATGAAAATAAAATTACATTAAATATTAATTAACGTATTTTTAAAAATTCAATTATATATTAATTTTTACACATTTTGAGTTTGTTTCTATCCTTAGTATACATATATAATATATTTTTATATCTGTAAAATATATACATAAAGATTTAAAAGTTTTAAATATTGATATTTTTCACCACGTGTGTAAACACGAGATCTAAACTAGTGGCTAATAAAATGATCCCATGAAAAACCTACTGCTGAGCTTCTAGGCTGACTGTGACAATCCAACTTTTCGTGTTAACTCCGTTAGAATCCCCGTTAAATATTCTGTCAAATACAAACCCAGTTAACCTAATCTTAAACCCATGGGACCAATTCTGTCAATACCAAATCTTAAACTACAGGGACTAAACTTGTAATTATCAAATTCATGATTTGTGTTTGACTTTAGAAAGTCAAACTTGCGACTTTAATTCGAATTCAAGCCCTGCGATCGTTTTCCTGTTGAATTTGTAATTGAAATTGCTCGATTAAGGCCTTTAACGACCATAATAATCAAATAAAACACCATCATTGCCGAGTTAATCCGATTAATGACTAATTATGTCGAAACCGTAGACCCTCCCGTCGATCTCTATCAAAACCTCACAATTCGGTTAGCATTCTCACGATTACGCATACTCTCACCTCAAGCAAATTGCTTTCAAGCTTCTACGAGTATCAATTCGATCGGAAAAGCAGTTAGAGTCATCGGAATTGAAGCTAGTCGCAGTCGGCTGCCATTTTGATCGAGCATCTTCAATTTGAACTCGTTTCTGGTAACTAAACCCTCCTCTAGCTTCGTTTTTTTCCCTAGAATAGAAGCCCTATGATAATTTGGGCTTATAGTATCGATTCGATCGAAATCTAGAATCTAGGGTTCATATGTTCACGTTTTGATCGAACTATACCCTAGACTCAGTCTAAGATCAATTAAACTTCAGGGATAGACTCGCCATCATCCATCCTTTGAAAGCCCTATGCTAATTCAAATATATAACATCGAATCAGTGATGAACCGATTCTAGGGTTCATCACACTTTGGGTTTAATCAAATGTTAATCTGATCACAACCTCAATACAATTAAATTATATGAGTGATTTCGCAGTATCCTAATCTGTACTATCCCTATGGATTCAATCTAATTCATTATCAAATTTGATTAATTCGATTTGGTGTTCATAAAAACTAGGGTTCGGCTTTGAAACTGAAATTTAAACAACTTATACTCAATCATTTTGCAATTAAACTTACTCTCAGATTCGTATACCATCGATTAGCAAAACCCCCAAAATTCCTAGTTCGATCAATACCCAATTCGAGGGTTTGGGACAGGCTTCGGTCACGAATGGTTATGGGAGAGGGATTCACCAAAACTTTTGATTAAAACCATTCGGGTCCTAAGCTTGTCGCGATTGCCCTAGCGGGTGGCCTGGTTAAATCGTTTGACTGTTGGGGAGGAGACCCGGGTTCGAACCCTCCTCCCATGTTTTCTTTTTAAACATGCATTTTAATGAGATTTTATTTATAAAATCAAATTCTATATTATTATATTAATATATTATGTGTTTTGAACCGGAAAAACTACCCGTAGGCTCGGGTTTGAGATTTTTTAACGCATCGTTATTATTATTCTCAATATTATAATAATATATTATATTATTATTAAATCCGTGTTTTCAAATAAAATAATATATTTCACTCCGTGACTCCGGTTAAAATATTAGTTATTTAAATATTGTTTCACTAGTTTTGTAAATATGGGGAGACGTTTCAAATTTATATATATGATATATTACACGTTTATATCATTGAATAAAATAATAGACTTATCATTTTTGACACGCAATCGTTATGGTAATACTTTGTTAAATCTAAAAATAATATATATATATTATATTATTTTCTTAGGTCATTATTTAACGACGAAAACGCTCGAATATATTTATTATATATTATTTTGTCATTCGTTGCGTAACGTATATATCTTAATTTCTAATTAAAGAATTCTTATTCCCGTGGACGCGTTCTTCTACTCTTAATCATTAGAGCGTTTCTTTAGGACATTCAATCTTCCGTGTTGTCGTCACAAGTTCCCATGGCATCCCTAATTGTTGTTTGTAATTCTAGGGCATACGTATGCCGTTGAAGGCTAACACTTGTGGTTCCAATCTCATTCTTGTGTAAATCTACCTGCTACGCAACTCAAGTGAGTTTTCACGGCCCCTTTTACTGTTGTAAAACTGGGGGAGAAAATATGACGTAAACACTTTTGGTTATGTAATTCATATATGTTATCACTTGTTTGACTATGCGTACATATCTATCATTAAGTCCTCACATCGGACCGTTAATATGAACATAGCAGGGTAATTTGAGTAGTACTACTGGGTTTGACAAACCTCACCCGTGTTAGTTGCGCTAACTCGACTGGAGGTCGAACGGGTGCAACACTGACCTAAACATGCACCTTGGTTGATAGGCCTGGTGGGAGGCAAAAACATAAACAGTCAGCTGTCGGTTGCGAGCGCATTAGTTAACATGCTTATGGGTTAGCTACCTATTGATTTATATATTGAATGTACATTAACCTATTGAACTTTGTTGCAAACTGAAACCTGTGAACTTACCAACCTTGTGTTGACACTTTTCTTACATGTTTTCTCAGGACACTAAGCTAAGGCACAGGTGCACGTTAGGGCATGCATGGTGTCAACATGATGTATTCAATAAGTGTCAATCTACTGAACACTTATTATGTTTCCATTATTGTTAGACTTGGGCGGGTTGTTGTGCGCATTTACTCTCTTGTTTAAACGCTTCCGCATTTACTCTGAATTTTTATAATTTTTCAATTTGAGTCCCATATAGTGTCGTTCAATGTAACTAATGACTGAGATCCTGGTTTGTCACTTCCCAAACGGTAAAACTCCGTTAGTTGAAATTGGGGGTGTGACAGATTGGTATCAGAGCCATTAGTTATAGAGAACTAGGATTGCATACTAGACTATAACCTCACACATTAGTTACATATCATAATCATTATGTATTGGAACTTATGTATTACGTTACATGATCATGTCGTCAACCCCACCACCATCACCTAAGGCACCTATCTTATCATCCCCGGATCCCAAAAGGTGCCGGACTAGTTCTAGTGACAACTCGGTGGAACAGGGTGAACCAAGTAATGCACAAGCAAGGAACACAACACTTAATTGGAGTGCATATCCGAAGATGATCCAAAGGTGGATCGAGATGGGAAATGTCACCCTACTTTGGTTCTACTTCCTCATCCTCTACTTTGCCAAGCTTGCCATGCACCATGGAAAAAGCTTTTGCAGCTTTTGTGTTTATCATAACTAAGGAGTTAAAAGCGATGAAGGAAGCCACTGATGAGATACCTGGCATTCTAGAATGAGAGCCACAAATGGAAGAAAACAAGGAGCAAATAGAGCATCTGACCACTGAACTAGAAGCAACGGATCAGGTCCATAACCTTTTGGTGGATCGGGTTACACATTTGGAGACGAGGGTGGACACCTCGGACCATGATGTAGGAGGGATCCTGGAGAGAGTGACTCATCTGGAAGCCCAACTACAAGTAGCAGACCATGCTTCTGAAGGACTTTGGGAGAGAGTGACCCACTTAGAAGCCCAACTTCAAGCAGCCCTATTTCCAGAGGACATTCCACTTTCGGACGACGAGGATGAGCCCTTCGAGGATGGGCCCTTAGAGGAGGAGCCACCCGAGGAGGAACCGGTGGAGATCGACGATGCACAATCATACGTTTCTTCCGATGACGAGGATGCTTGATGATCCTTCTATTCTATCTTTCCTTTTCATGCATGTTTCGTTTATGTTATTTCTCTTTTCAAACCTAGATGGGTATGGTTGTTCCCATTCAATAAAAGCATGAGAAGTTTAATGTTTAAATTATTTATTTTGTAGTCTTACAATTTATTTAATTTTTAAAATGTTAGATGTTGTATTTCCTTACTTGTACATAAATAATGTTTAATATGCGATAGCGAGGTCAATTCAATAAAAGCAGAGGTACCATCAACATGACAGCAGCTGAGCTGGCGGCACTAATCAATGATAGCGTGGCTGAGGCTCTACCAGCACAGAATGGTGCAGGTAAATGCTATAACCATTGACTAGTGAGATCAATTCATCTCTCAAAACGCTTTTCCCAAGCGTTATAATCTCGATCCTATATTATGTTTCTAAATCTAAGTCAGCAGAATCAGCAACCAGCCTGCACCTTCAAAACATTTATGGACTATAAGCCCCACACCTTTAGTGGAGCTGAAGAAGTTGTCGGACTACTCCGTTGGTTCAAAAAATTAGAATCAGTATTTGCCATGTGCAACTGCCCATTGGCCAATCAGGTCAAGTTCGCTTCTGGAACTTTGGAGGGCCCGACTCTCACTTGGTGGAATGCACATGTCCAGATGTTGGGTTTGGCTATGGCCAATGCATTGCCGTGGGAGGAGTTTAAGACAATGATGAAGGAGGAGTACTGTCCTCGGGATGAAATTCAAAAGTTGGAAGGAGAATTCTGGAACCTAGAGATGGAAGGTTCAGAAATTGAACTTTATACCACTCGTTCTCATGAGCTTGCTACCATGTGCCCACATATGGTGACTCCTGATTACAAGAGGATTGATCTGTATATTGGAGGTCTAGTGCCACAGATTCAAAGTATGGTTACTTCGTCCAACCCCACTACCATCCAGCAGATTATTAGACTTGCCCACAAGTTAACTGACCAGGCGGTAACTCAAGGGACTCTACCCCCGAGGGGTTCGGTTTCTAAAGCTACCGATAATCATAAGCGCAAGTTTGACCACGACTCCAACTCTCACTCCAACTCCAAGGGACCCCAGTTTAATCAACCCTAGCATCGGCAGCGAAATTTTGAGCCTGCTAAGAACTTTTAACCAGACGACCTCTTCAGGTCAAAATCAAGGTGGTCTTGTGGGAAGAGCCCCCAAGTGCAACAAGTGCAATTACCACCATGTCGGTGCTTGTAACCATTGTCAACGGTGTGGCAAGATGGGCCACGCTGCAAAAGATTGTAGAGTTGATCTTCAAAACAGGCAACCATTCCGACCGCAAGGGTCCACAAGTGGATGTTTTCAGTGCGGTAAGGAGGGGCATATTCAGAGGGATTTTCCTCAGTCAAAGAGGGGTGGTAATGGAAATGGTAACGGTAACGACAATAATCAGGGCAATAATAGTAACAACAACAATCAAGGCAACAACAATGGTGGCAATAATGCCAATAATGGAGGGAATGGTGCGAAAGGACGAGCATTCATGCTAGGATCTGATTTTGTGGTGTATTGTGACGCATCCATTCAGGGTCTGGGTTGTGTTCTAATGCAGCGAGAAAAGGTGATCGCATATGCTTCGCGTCAACTAAAGATTCACGAGAAAAACTACACTACTCATGACTTAGAGTTGGGAGCTGTAGTTTTCGCACTTAAGATATGGAGACACTACTTGTACGGTACCAAGTGCACCATCTACAACGATCATAAGAGTCTTCAGCATATCTTCGAGCAAAAATAGCTGAACATGAGACAACGTCGTTGGGTCGAGCTCTTGAATGATTATGACTGTGCGATCCGGTATCATCCGGGTAAGGCTAATGTTGTAGCTGATGCCCTAAGTCGAAAGGTGTAAGGCCCCAAACCTAGGAGGCCTCACTTGTTGGATTTACTCATTCACAAACAGTTATTAAACTTAAATATCAAATAACGCAGCGGAATCATTCATTCATCATAATTAAAACTTGTTTAAACATGCGGAAGCATAAACATTGTATAAAACATAAATACATCGTAACTAAAACATAACGGGATGCAAGTCTTCATGATCAGCCGGGTAACTCATCTCGCTAGCCAAGCATCATCGTCCATCCTCATAACCTGCCTTAACCTGAATGTGCATACTAAAAGTCAGCTACGCTGGTGAGTTCTAGCATTTCATAAAACTTTAAACATTTACATTTGCCGAAAACATAACATTCATTCATTTAATAAAACCGTACGTAAAAACATGCAATAACTTAACATATTCATAACCTCGTAATCATATCATCATAACATAAGTCAACATGAACCGAATCTGCGCCTTTTCTTAACCGTCAATTCCATTCATCGCATACTGGCGGAGAAACCCCGAGGCACGCCACCACTAGGCCCTTCGACACCGTACATTACCTGTAGGAGGAGAAACCTAGGGCCCGATACCCCAAAGCCATTCGACACCAGAACCTTAAGAACGGTATCACAAGGATACACGCACCTTCACCTTAAGCACGGTGTCCCAAAGGACAGCACGTACCTTCACCTTAAGCACTGTTCCTTCGCAGGGAATCGTACCTTCAATAGGGATCCCGGTATTCCCATGGTGACCGTCGTCACCCCTTTATCCACCCAGTTGTACAACCGTTAGCCAGCCACAGAGGGCCTCCCATAAGTGTAAGGCCCATTCATGCATACATACCTTAGTTCTCGTAGGAACTCGTGGCAGATTCGTTCATTTCGTGACTTTCATAAAAATATCCGTTACCGCCTTTACATCATTTTAGTTAAAGCATTCGTACGTTTTATTATAAAACATTTCATCATTAAACTGTCCGTAAACCATTCATAAACCTCTTTGGCAAACACTTCATAAACACCTTTCAACTTTCCTTTCGTAAAACATCATTTCGTTTAAACTTCATTTCGTAAAACATCATTTCATTAAACATCATTTCGTTAAAACATCATTTCGTAAGTATGCACACCAGCCCAAAACATTAATAAAACATTTAAAAGAGGGCTCTAGAACTCACCTGATAAGCTAATATGGGTTGTCCTAACAAAGGTCCAACAACGTCACTTTCGATCTGAATTGATTAGTTAAATACACGTCAGACCAAATCCCGACTCTAACGGTTTAACCAATCTAAACATACTGACTTTGCTTAACCAGCCTGATGCCTGCACACTTAGCAAGTGCACAGGGCCTTGTTCTTGCATACTTAATAAGTGCGCAAACTTTGCTTCATGCGTATTTGATAAGTACGAAGGATCCTCTTCATGCGTACTTGATAAGTACGCAGGATCCTCTTCATGCGTACTTGATAAGTACGCATGATTCTCTTCTTGCGTACTTGATAAGTACGTAGGATCCTCTTCATGCGTACTTGATAAGTACGCAGGATCTGCTTCACCGCAAAAACCCTAACTTTCACATCCGGGTCTGATCACGTCAAGATCCCGAACTTGTTTACATTCAAAACGGTTGCTTTTCATTAAGGAACTCGAATCTAGGTTTGTTCTTCCAGTTTCATCCGTAAAAACGTTACCTTTTCATCCAAAACCCGAAAAACCCCAAAACGAACAAAAACTCAGATCTAGGCTAGATCGTTACCTGTATCGAGCTTCTGATTCGGAGGTTCTTCTCACAAGCTATGGAGCAACTCCTGGCTGAAATCTCGGGTCGATCCGCCAACTTTCTCTCTCTAGATGTTGCAAATGAGAGAAAGGGTGGTGACTTAGGCTATTTATAGGGGAGGCTCCCCTATGCTCGCCCCTTCTATCCCGCCGGCCCGGCCCGTCATGACTCATTCGTTTATTCCGTTATTATAACTGTCGTTTTATTTTTGGGATGTTACAAGTCTACCCCCCTTACAATAGGTTTCGTCCCCAAAACCTATCGTAAGTCAAATAGATGAGGGTACGACTCCCTCATTTCTTTCTCCGTTTCCCAAGTAGATTCCGATCCCTTTCGGTGCTTCCATTGGACTTTAACCAATCGAATAATCTTATTACGCAAACGCTTCTCCTTTCTGTCTAAGATGGCCACGGGTTCTTCGATGTAGTTAAGGCTGTTGTCGACCTCGATGTCAGTAAGTGGTACGTGAGCCGATTCATCCGCCAAACACCTTCGCAAGTGTGATACATGGAAGGTAGGATGAATCCCACTTAACTCATCAGGCAACTCTAATCGATAAGCGACTTCACCAACCCGTGCCATTATCCTAAATGGCCTGAAAAACCTCGGACTTAACTTTCCTCTCTTTCTGAACCGTATGATTCCCTTCCAGGGTGACACTTTCAACATTACTTTGTCCCCAACATCAAACTCGATAGGCCTTCTTCGTTTATCCGCATAGGATTTCTGACGATCTTGTGCGGCCTTCATTCGTGCTTTGATTTGATCAAACCTTTCCGACATTTCTCTTACGACTTCAATACTTCCTAATTCCTTCTGTCCAATCTCACCCCAACAAACTGGGGTCCTGCATCTTCTCCCATACAACATTTCGTAAGGCAGCATGCCTATCGTCGTGTGATAACTATTGTTGTAGGAGAATTCGGCTAACGGCAGATGACTGTCCCAACTGCCGCCAAAATCGATAATACAAGCACGAAGCATATTCTCCAATGTCTGAATGGTCCTTTCGGACTGACCATCCGTTTGTGGGTGGTATGCCGTGCTAACATTGAGTCTCGTGCCCATCGCTTCGTGAAATCTTTTCCAGAACCTCGATGTGAATCGTGTGTCCTGGTCAGATACGATCGTCAAAGGCATCCCATGCCGTGCTACTACTTCGTTAACAAATACTTCCGCTAACCTCTCCGATGAGAACGTCTCGCAAATAGGTAGGAAATGAGCACTCTTCGTTAAACGGTCCAAAATTACCCAAATGGTGTCATGACCTTTAGCTGTGCGAGGTAGCTTGGTTATGAAGTCCATGATAATGTGTTCCCACTTCCATTCCGGTATATCATGTGGTTGAATATTTCCATACGGTTTCTGGTGTTCGGCCTTTACTTGTGAGCAAGTCAAGCACTTGCTTACATACTTTGTCACCTCATGTTTCATTCCAGGCCACCGGTATTCCTTCCTCAGATCTTGGTACATTTTATTGGTACTAGGATGGATAGAGTACCGAGACTTATGAGCCTCATCCAGGATTTTGGTTCTAAGCTCGCCACCCATAGGTATCCATACCCGCCCAAAACGTGTCCTAACACCAAGGGTGTTATATTCCAACTTGTCCTGTTAGCCAACCATTCTTTCCTTCTTTATGTTTTCTTCCTTACGTGCTTCATCTTGAGCTCTTTCAATTTCCCTCATCACATCTGATGTTACCACCAACTGGCAAGCTTTCACTCTAATAGGAACAGGCACATCCTTTCGGCTTAGAGCGTCAGCCACCACGTTTGCCTTTCTAGGTTGGTATATGATTTCACAGTCATAATCTTTCAGGAGTTCCAACCATCGCCTCTGCCTCATATTATGTTCCCTTTGTTCGAAGAAGTACTTCAAACTTTTGTGGTCGGAGTAAACAGTAAACTTCACCCCGTAGAGGTAGTGCCTCCAGATTTTCAATGCAAATACGACAGTAGCAAGTTCTAAATCATGAGTCGGATAATTAGCTTCGTGAATCTTCAACTGCCGTGACGCATACGCAATCACTCTTCCGCGTTGCATCAACACGCATCCCAATCCCTGACCCAAAGCGTCAGAGTATACCACTAAGTCTTCATTGCCCTCGGGAAGGGCCAAGACTGGAGCTTTGGTTAGCTTCTCTTTCAATTCCTTAAACGCCTCATCCTGGGTCGAACCCCATTCGTACTTTACCTCCTTCCAAGTCAACTTTGTCAACGGCGAAGCTATTTTCGAGAAATCCTGGATGAATCTCTGATAGTAGCCTGCCAATCCCAAGAAACTACGGATTTTAGTTGGCGTCTTAGGAATATTCCATTCCCTTACCGTCATTATCTTTGCTGGGTCAACCATAATGCTGTTCGGGTTAATGACGTGACCTAGGAATTGGACTTCCCTAAGCCAGAACACGCATTTGGAGAACTTAACATACAACTTTTCCTTCTTCAGAGCCTCCAACACCTCCTTTAAGTAACACGTGTGATCACCCTCATTCTTGGAGTAGATGAGGATATCATCGATGAACACAATTACCGATCGGTCAAGCATCGGTCGACACACCCTATTCATCAAATCCATGAACGTTGCTGGGGCGTTCGTCAATCCAAAAGACATTACGCGGAACTCGAAATGTCCATAACGCGTGCGAATTGCAATTTTCGGTATGTCTTCTTCCCTCACCTTCAACTGATGGTACCCGGACCGAAGGTCGATTTTTGAGAACCGACTTACGCCTTGCAATTGATCAAACAGGTCGTCGATCCTTGGTAAAGGGTACTTGTTCTTCACCGTTCGTTTGTTCAACTCGCGATAATCAATACACATTCTCATCGAACCATCCTTCTTCTTCACAAACAACACCGGAGCACCCCAGGCGAGATGCTCGGTTGTATAAATCCCTTCTCAAGTAGTTCGTCTAATTGGGCTATAAGTTCTTTCATCTCCACAGGTGCTAGTCGATATGGAGCCTTAGCTACAGGCTGGGCATCTGGTACTAAGTCGATTCGAAACTCAATCTCTCTGTCGGGTGGTATCCCTGGAAAATCCTCTTGAAACACCTCCAGGTACTCGCGTACCATGGGTACATCATCTAGTTCCTTCACTTCCTTACACTTGTCAATTACGTACACCAGATAAGCCTCGCATCCGCGCCTCAAGTAATTTGTTGCCTTAATCATCGAGATGACGTTTGGCATCGGGGCGTCACGATCTCCAAAATCTTGACTTTGCTTCCATCCGGAGCCTTGAGTCGGATTATCTTTCGTTTACATATGATTTGTGCTTCGTTGGCAGTTAACCAATCCATACCCAACACGACATCAAAGCCTCCCAAAACCATAACAAACAATCTGACAGGGAACCTATGACCTTCTATTTTTATCGTGGAGTTGTCAACTACATCGGTAACTCTCGCAGTTCTACCCTCAACGGTTTCTACGCTAAAGGCCCTTTCTAGCTTATTGACAGTGTACTTTACTCGTTTACAAAAAGTCGTAGATATAAAATTCTTACTGGCACCCGAATCAAATAACACAGAAACAAAAGTGTTATCATGGATGATAGTACCTGACGCCACATCGGGGTCTCCCCTGCCTTGGTCCTGCGTTAGTGCGTACGCTCGGGTCCTTGTCCAGGGCCTTTCATCCTTCTTTTCGGTGTTCTTCCCTTTCCCAGTTTCCCCTATTCTTGGTTTTGTGCAGTCCCTACTCAGATGCCCGGTTCCCCCACAGTTATAGCACTTGTAGAGCTGGGGACTTTCACGTGAGTAGTGTCCAGTTTTGTCACACTTGAAGCAAAGATTGGATCCCAGTCTGCACTCACCCATATGTTCCTTCCCACACTTATTACACATCGCTATCTCCTCCACCCGAGCCCTCTTATCACGAGCCCCAAACATCTTTCCACCTGTTCGTTTGTTTTGGAAGCTCGGTTTCTTTTTGGGTTCCTCAATGGCAACATCATTTAGTGCCAGGTCATCATACACTACACCCCTGAGTTCCACCACCGAATCATAGGTGCTAGGGGTGTTTGCTTTGATGAAAGTATGGACCTTATCTTGCAAACCTTGGATGTAGAAAGCAATCTTTCTCTCCTCAGTCGTTATCAGATGCGGCACCAGACGTGCCAATTCATTGAATCTGGTAGTGTATTGCCGATGTGTTTTACTTCCGGCTTTAAATCCCAGAAACTCTCTTTCCACCTTCTCGATTTCATTCCTCGGGCAAAAGTTCTTAATCACCAATGTTTTCAAATCGTTCCACAGCATTGCGTCAACCGTCTCGTCCCCCTTAGCTTGACGTACACCTTCCCACCAATGGGATGCTTCCTCTCTCAAGGAGTTAGCAGCAAATTTAACAACTTGATTTGCTCGACACTCGCTCAGACGGATGGCGGCTTCCATACGTATCACCCAGTCAAAAGTAGCCACCGCGTCCTTCTTCCCAGTCAGGACTGGCGGGTCACATTCCTTAAAGGATATATAGTCGCAACCACAGTTAAGCGGTGCGTTGATTGCCTTAGTGTTCGGGGTACCAACCGCCGTGTTAGACCCACCAGTCTCACTAGCCTTCTTTAACGCTTCTTCCAACAGTCCTGGCAAAGAAACCTTCATCAACTCAGTGAACTCACGTGCCAGAGCCGCTCTCACTTCTGGTTCAAATGTGAATTGTTGTTCTTCGACATGAGTCGGCTCAGTCCCGTGCATACTAACTTCTGGCTCTGTGTGAACACTTCCTTCTTCACTATACTCTTGGCGTGCAGGGGTCCTGCCGCGACCACCATTATGACCACCGGTACGACCACCGGTATGGCCCCCACCAGGCCTTCCATTTCCTCTCATTGCCATTTCGTTCTATAAGACAAGGAATCCAATGTCATCACGCTAGTTAACAAATAGAATTCAACAAGTACTGTAAGATGTTAATATACACTGGCCATCTGCAATTAACCATTACACTACCTTTCGATTTCAATTTGACCACCTTTGTGATTCCATCAGAACACAAGTCCTTACCTAACCCTTTCTAAGGCAAACTATATATGTAAATATATACTACCTTCATACCTGATGTTGTGGCTCGAGTTACCCGTACTAGCATCCACTTTCGGTCTCATTCACAGTTTAAGTTCAGACACTGGGAGTGTCCGAATCTCTCAAACTATTGCTCTGATACCAACTTGTAAGGCCCCAAACCCGGGAGGCCTCACTTGTTAGATTTACTCATTCACAAACAGTTATTAAACTTAAATATCAAATAACGCAGCGGAATCATTCATTCATCATAATTAAAACTTGTTCAAACATGCGGAAGCATAAACATTGTCTAAAACATAAATACATCGTAACTAAAACATAACGGGATGCCAGTCTTCATGATCAGCCGGGTAACTCATCTCGCTAGCCAAGCATCATCGTCTATCCTCATAACCTGTCTTAACCTGAATGTGCATACTAAAAGTCAGCTACGCTGGTGAGTTCTAGCATTTCATAAAACTTTAAACATTTACATTTGCCAAAAACATAACATTCATTCTTTTAATAAAACCGTACGTAAAAACATGCAATAACTTAACATCATCAAAACCTCGTAATCATATCATCATAACATAAGTCAACATGTACTGAATCTGCGCCTTTTGTAACCGTCAATTCCATTCATCGTATACTGGCGGAGAAACCCCGAGGCACGCCACCACTAGGCCCTTCGACACCGTACATTACCTGTAGGCGGAGAAACCTAGGGCCTGATACCCCAAAGCCGTTCGACACCAGAACCTTAGGAACGGTATCATAAGGATACACGCACCTTCACCTTAAGCACGGTGTCCCAAAGGACAGCACGTACCTTCACCTTAAGCATTGTTCCCTCGCGGGGAATAGTACCTTCAATAGGGATCCCGGTAATCCCATGGTAACCGTCGTCACCCCTTTATCCACCCAGTTTTACAACCGTTAGCCAGCCACAGAGGCCCCCCCCCATAAGTGTAAGGCCCATTCATGCATACATACCTTAGTTCCCGTAGGAACCCGTGGCAGATTCGTTCATTTCGTGACTTTCATAAAAATATATGTTACCGCCTTACATCGTTTTAGTTAAAGCATTTGTACGTTTTATTATAAAACATTTCATCATTAAACTGTCCGTAAACCATTCATAAAACTCTTTGGCTAACACTTCATAAACACCTTTCAACTTTCCTTTCGTAAAACATCATTTCATTTAAACATCATTTCGTAAAACATCATTTCGTTAAATATCATTTCGTTAAACATCATTTCGTTAAAACATCATTTCGTAAGTATGAACACCAGCCCAAAACATTAATAAAACATTTAAAAGAGGGCTCTAGAACTCACCTGATAAGCTAATATGGGTTGTCCTAACAAAGGTCCAACAACGTCACTTTCGATCTGAATTGATTAGTTAAATACACGTCAGACCAAATCCCGACTCTAACGGTTTAACCAATCTAAACATACTGACTTTGGTTAACCAGCCTGATGCCTGTGCACTTAGCAAGTGCGCAGGGCCTTGTTCTTGCTTACTTAATAAGTGCACAAACTTTGCTTCATGCGTATTTGATAAGTACGCAGGACCCTCTTCATGCGTACTTGATAAGTACGCAGGATCCTCTTCATGCGTACTTGATAAGTACGCATGATTCTCTTCTTGCGTACTTGATAAGTACGTAGGATCCTCTTCATGCATACTTGATAAGTACGCAGGATTTGCTTCACCGTAAAAACCCTAACTTTCGTATTCGGGTCTGATCACGTCAAGATCCCGAACTTGTTTACATTCAAAACGTTTGCTTTTCATTAAGGAACTCAAATCTATGTTTTTCTTCCAGTTTCATCCATAAAAATGTTACCTTTTCATCCAAAACCCGAAAAATCCCAAAACGAACAAAAACTCAGATCTAGGCTAGATCGTTACCTGTATGGAGCTTCTGATCCGGAGGTTCTTCTCACAAGCTATTGAGCAACTCCTGGCTGAAATCTCGGGTCGATCCACCAACTTTCTCTCTCTATGGATTCTCTCTCTAGATGTTGCAAATGAGAGAAAGGGTGGTGACTTAGGCTATTTATAGGGGAGGTTCCCCTATGCTCGCCCCTTCTAGCCCGTCGGCCCATCCGGCCCGACCCGTCATGCCTCGTTCGTTTATTCCATTATTATAACTGTCGTTTATTTTTGGGATGTTACAAAAGGAAACCAAACCCAAACGAGTTCGAGCATTACAGCTTACTACTCACCTCGAATTACCTGACAAAATTCGTAGTGCTCAGCTCGAAGCCCTGAAAGAGGAAAACCTACCGCTAGAAGGTACGCGCGGTATGGAAGCACAACTCGAGGTCAAATCTGACGGTATTCGCTACTTCGTCGAACGAATATGGGTTCCAGTATTCGGAAACTTAAAGGAACTAGTCATGGATGAGGCTCATAAATCTCGTTACTCTATTCATCCAGGTTCCGACAAGATGTACCATGATCTACAGGTGCTGTATTGGTGGCCAAAGATGAAGGCCGATATAGCCACCTATGTGAGCAAGTGCCTGACTTACGCGAAGGTCAAAGTTGAATATCAAAAGCCTTCTGGTCTTCTCCAACAACCAGAGATTCCCATGTGGAAATGGGAGCAGATATCCATGGACTTTATCATAAAGTTGTCACGAACTCCTACCGGATGTGATACCATCTGGGTAATATTCGATCGTTTAACAAAGTCCGCTCACTTCTTAGCAATCAAGGAAACCGACAAAATAGAGAAACTTACTCGTATTTACTTGAAATAAGTAGTCTCTCGGCACGGGGTGCCAATCTCTATCATTACGGATCGTGATGCACGATTCACCTCTCGTGTCTGGCAATCGTTACATAAAGCTTTAGGCACGCGTCTAGATATGAGCACAACATACCATCCTCAAACTGATGGCCAGACAGAACGTACTATTCAAACTCTGGAGGACATGCTACGAGCTTGTGTGATTGATTTTGATAACACTTGGGAGTCTCACCTACCATTGGTGGAGTTTTCCTACAACAGTTATCACACTAGCATCAAGGCAGCTCCATTTGAAGCATTATATGGTCGGAAATGCCGTTCTCCTATTTGTTGGGCCGAGGTTGGGGATAGTCAACTTACAGGTCCTGAACTCGTACTTGAAACTTTTGAGAAAATCATTCAAATTAGAAATCGTTTGGCAGCAGCTCGTGACCGTCAAAAAAGCTATGCCGATAAGCGTGGTAAACCGTTAGAATTTCAAGTAGGGGATATGGTCTTGTTAAAAGTCTCAGCTTGGAAGGGTGTCATTCGTTTTGAGAAACGAGGCAAGCTGAATCCTCGTTATGTTGGACCATTCAAGATAGTGAAGAGAATCGGGCCAGTAGCGTATCAACTGGACCTACCTAGAGGACTTAGTGGTGTACACAACGTCTTTCACATATCAAACTTGAAGAAATGTCTAGCAGACGAGTCACTCACGGTTCCTCTTGAGGAACTACACATTGATAAACAATTGCGTTTCATCGAAGAACCTGTGGAAATCATGGATAGGGAAGTCAAAACGCTTAAGCGCAGTAAAATCCCTATTGTTAGAGTCCTCAAGAACTCGAAGTGCGGACCGGAATTCACGTGGGAACGTGAGGATCAGATGATGCGCAACTATCCTAATTTGTTCAAGCACTCCACGTCAAATTCTTAAGGTAATATCTTAATTTTCGGGACGAAAATTCTTTCAACTAAGAGATAATGTGACACCTCAAAAAAAAATTTACTTTAATTTTCGGGACGGAAATTTTTTCAACTAGGGGATGATGTGACAATCCGACTTTTCGTGTTAACTCCGTTAGAATCCCCGTTAAATATTCTGTTAAATACTAACCCAGTTAACCTAATCTTAAACCCATGGGACCAATTCTGTCAATACAAAATCTTAAACTACAGGGACTAAACTTGTAATCATCAAATTCATGATTTGTGTTTGACTTTAGAAAGTCAAACTTGCGACTTTAATTCGAATTCAAGCCCTGCGATCGTTTTCCTGTTGAATTTGTAACTGAAATTGCTCGATTAAGGCCTTTAATGACCATAATAATCAAATAAAACACCATCATTGTCGAGTTAATCCGATTAATGACTAATTATGTCAAAACCGTCGACCCTCCTGTCGATCTCTATCAAAACCTCATAATTCGGTTACCATTCTCACGATTACGCATACTCTCACCTCAAGAAAATTGCTGTCAAGCTTCTACGAGTATCAATTCGATCGAAAAAGCAGTTAGAGTCGCCGGAATTGAAGCAAGTCGTAGTAGGCTGCCATTTTTATCGAGCATCTTCAATTTGAACTCGTTTATGGTAACTAAACCCTCCTCTAGCTTCATTTTTATTCCTGGAATAGAAGCCCTATGATAATTTGGGCTTATAGTATCGATTTAATCGAAATCTAGAATCTAGGGTTCATATGTTCACGTTTTGATTGAACTATACCCTAGACTCAAACTAAATTCAATTAAACTTCAGGGATAGACTCGCCATCATCCATCCTTTGAAAACCCTATGCTAATTCGAACATATAACATTGAATCAGTGATGAACCTATTCTAGGGTTCATCACACTTTGGGTTTAATCGAATGTTAATCTGATCACAACCTCAATACAATTAAATTATATGAGTGATTTCGCAATATCCTAATCTGTAATAGCCCTATGGATTCAATCTAATTCATTATCAAATTTGATTAATTCGATTTGGTGTTCATAAAAACTAGGGTTCGACTTTGAAACTGATTTTTTTTGCAATTAAACTTACTCTCAGATTCGTATACCATCGATTAGCAAAACCCCCAAAATTCCTGGTTCGATCAATACCCAATTCGAGGGTTTAGGACAGGCTTCGGTCATGAATGGTTATGGGAGAGGGATTCACTGGAACTTTTGATTAAAACCATTCGGGTCCTAAGCTTGTCGCGATTGCCCTAGCGAGTGGCCTGGTTAAATCGTTTAACTGTTGGGGAGGAGACCCGGGTTCGAACCCTCCTCCCCTGTTTTCTTTTTAAACATGCATTTTAATGACATTTTATTTATAAAATCAGTTTCTATATTATTATATTAATATATTATGTGTTTTGAACCGGAAAAACCACCCGTTGGCTCGGGTTTGGGATTTTTAACGCATCGTTATTATTATTCTCAAAATTATAATAATATATTATATTATTATTAAATCCGTGTTTTCAAATAAAATAATATATTTCACTCCGTGACTCCGGTTAAAATATTAGTTATTTAAATATTGTTTCACTAGTTTTGTAAATATGGGGAGACGTTTCAAATTTATATATATGATATATTACACGTTTATATCCTTGAATAAAATAATAGACTTATCATTTTTGACACGCAATCGTTATGGTAATACTTTGTTAAATCTAAAAATAATATATATATTATATTATTTTCTTAGGTCATTATTTAATGACGAAAACGCTCGAATATATTTATCATATATTATTTTGTCATTCGTCGCGTAACGTATATATCTTAATTTCTAATTAAAGAATTCTTATTCCCGTGGACGCGTTCTTCTACTCTTAATCATTAGAACGTTTCTTTAGGACATTCAATCTTCCGCGTTGTCGTCACAAGTTCCCATGGCATCCCTAATTGTTGTTTGTAATTCTAGGGCATACGTAAGCCGTTGCAGGCTAACACATGTGGTTCCAATCTCGTTCTTGTGTAAATCTACTTGCTACGCAAATCAGGTGAGTTTTCATGGCCCCTTTTGCTGTTTTAAAACTGGGGAAGAAAACATGACGTAAACACTTTTGGTTATGTAATTCATATATGTTATTACTTGTTTGACTATGCGTACACATCTATCATTAAGTCCTCACATCGGACCGTTAATATGAACATAGCGAGGTAATGTGAGTAGTACTACTCGGTTTGACAAACCTCACCCGCGTTAGTTGCACTAACTCGACTTGAGGTCGAACGGGTGCAACATTGACCTAAACATGCACCTTGGTTGATAGGCCTGTTTGGAGGCAAAAACATAAACTGTCAGCTGTCGGTTGCGAGCACATTAGTTAACATGCTTATGGGTTAGCTACCTATTGATTTATATATTGAATGTACATTAACCTATTGAACTTTGTTGCAAACTGAAACATGTGAACTCACCAACCTTGTGTTGACACTTTTCTTACATGTTTTCTCAGGACGCTAAGCTAAGGCACATGTGCACGTTAGGGCAAGCATGGTGTCAACATGATGTATTCAATAATTTTCAATCTACTGGACACTTATTATGTTTCCATTATTGTTAGACTTGGGCGCGTTGTTGTGTGCATTTACTCTCTTGTTTAAATGCTTCCGCATTTACGCTGAACTTTTATAATATTTCAATTTGTGTCCCATATAGTGTCGTTCAATGTAACTAATGACTGAGATCCTGGTTTGTCACTTCCCAAACGGTAAAACTCCGTTAGTTGAAATTGGGGGTGTGACAGATTGGTATCAGAGCCATTGGTTATAGAGATCTAGGATTGCATACTAGACTATAACCTCACACATTAGTTACATATCTTAATCGTTATGTATTGGCACTTATGTATTACGTTACAGGATCATGTCGTCAACCCCACCACCATCACCTAAGGCACCTATCTTATCATCCCCGGATCCCAAAAGGCGCCGGACTAGTTCTAGTGACAACTCGGTGGAACATGGTGAACTAAGTAATGCACAAGCAAGGAACATAACACTTAATTGGAGTGCATATCCGAAGATGATCCAAAGGTGGATCGAGATGGGAAATGTTCCATCACCCTACTTTGGTTCAACTTCCTCATCCTCTACTTTGCCAAGCTTGCCATGCACCATGGAACAAGCTTTTGCAGCTTTTGTGTTTATCATAACTAAGGAGTTAAAAGAGCCACTGATGAGATACCTGGCATTCTAGAACGAGAGCCACAAATGGAAGAAAACAAGGAGCAAATAGAGCATCTGAGCACTGAACTAGAAGCAACGGATCAGGTCCATAACCTTTTGGTGGATCGGGTTACACATTTGGAGACAATGGTGGACACCTCGGACCATAATGTAGGAGGGATTCTGGAGAGAGTGACTCATCTGGAAGCCCAACTACAAGTAGCAGACCATGCTGCTGAAAGACTTCGGGAGAGAGCGACCCACTTAGAAGCCCAACTACAAGCAGCCCTATTTCCAGAGGACATTCCACTTTTGGACGACGAGGGGGAGCCCTTCGAGGACGAGCCCTTAGAGGAGGAGCCACCCGAGGAGGAACCGGTGGAGATCGACGATGCACAATCATACGTTTCTTTCGATGACGAGGATGCTTGATGATCCTTCTATTCTATCTTTCCTTTTTCATTCATGCTTCGTTTATGTTATTTCTCTTTTCAAACCTAGATGGGTAAGGTTGTTCCCATTCAATAAAAGCATGAGAAGTTTAATGTTTGAATTATTTATTTTGTAGCCTTACAATTTATTTAATTTTTAAAATGTTAGATGTTGTATTTCCTTACTTGTACATAAATAATGTTTAATATTCGATATATTTCTAATTGTTTTGTATTTGTGAATGTGAAGAATCATGTTGGGAAGAGGACATGGAGGTCGTGCTGGTGGACGAGGTACCACCAACATGACAACAGCTGAGCTGGCGACACTAATCAACGATAGTGTGGCTGAGGCTCTAGCAGCACAGAATGCTGCAGGTAAATGCTATAACCATTGACTAGTGAGGTCAATTCATCTCTCAAAACGCTTTTCCTAAGCGTTATAATCTCGTTCCTATATTATGTTTCTAAATCCAAGTCAGCAGAATCAGCAACCAGCCTGCACCTTCAAAACATTTATGGACTGTAAGCCCCACACCTTTAGTGGAACTGAAGGAGTTGTCGGACTACTTCGTTGGTTCGAAAAAGTAGAATCAGTATTTTCCATGTGCAACTGCCCATTGGCCAATCAGGTCAAGTTCGCTTCTAGAACTTTGGGGGGCCCGGCTCTCACTTGGTGGAATGCACAAGTCCAGATGTTGGGTTTGGCTATGGCCAATGCACTGCCGTGGGAGTAGTTTAAGACAATGATGAAGGAGGAGTACTGTCCTCAGGATGAAATTCAAAAGTTGGAAGGAGAATTCTGTAACCTAAAGATGGAAGGTTCCAAAATTGAACTTTATACCACTCGTTCCCATGAGCTTGCTACCATGTGCCCACATATGGTGACTCCTGATTACAAGAGGATTGATCTGTATATTGGAGGTCTAGTGCCACAGATTCAAAGTATGGTTACTTCGTCCAACCCCACTACCATCCAGCAGACTATTAGACTTGCCCACAAGTTAAATGACCAGGTGGTAACTCAAGGGACTCTACCCCCGAGGGGTTCGGTTTCTAAAGCTACCGATAATCATAAGCGCAAGTTTGACCACGACTCCAACTCTCACTCCAACTCCAAGGGACCCCAGTTTAATCAACCCCAGCAGCAGCAGCAGCGAAAGTTTGAGCCTGCTAAGAACTTTAACCAGACGACCTCTTCAGGAAAAATCAAGGTGGTTATGTGGGAAGAGCCCCCAACTACAACAAGTGCAATTACCACCATGTCGGTGCTTGTAACCGTTGTCAACGGTGTGGCAAGACGGGCCACGATGCAAAAGATTATAGAGTTGATCTTCAGAACAGGCAACCATTCTGAACACAAGGGTCTACAAGAGGATGTTTTCAGTGCGGTAAGGAGGGGCATATTCAGAGGGATTGTCCTCAGTCAAAGAGGGGTGGTAATGGAAATGGTAATGGCAATGGTAACGGCAATAATCAGGGCAACAATAGTAACAAAAACAATCAAGGCAACAACAATGGTGGCAATAATGCCAATAATGGAGGGAATGGTGCGAAAGGACGAGCATTCATGCTAGGATCTGGAGAAGCTCGATATGATCATAATGTGGTCATCGGTAAGTTTCTCTTAAACAATTACTTCGCTTCTGTTCTATTTGATACCGGTGCTGATAGGAGTTTTATATCTAAGAAGCTTAGTGATATGATAAAAGGAACCCCAACTCCGTTAGAATCTAAGTATATAATAGAGATAGTTGATGGACAAATAATTGAAGCAACCCACATTCTTAAGAGTTGTAAGCTTGAGCTGGCTAGTCACAAACTTGATATCGACCTTATGCCGGTCACACTTGGTAGTTTTGTTGTAATTGTTGGTATGGATTGGTTATCTAAAAACCAAGCTGAAATTGTCTGTCGTGAGAAAATTGTTCGAATTCCTCTCTCAAGTGGAGAAATCCTTTACGTTCAAGGTGAAAAGAGTGGTGCATTCGTAGGCATCATATCATTCATGAAAGCGCATAAGTTCCTGCGAAAAGGTGACACTGCTATTCTGGCACTCGTTGCTGAACAACCATCGGAAGAGAAGAAAATTGATGATATTCCCATCGTTCATGATTTTCTGGAAGTGTTTCCTGAAGACTTGTCTGGTCTGCCACCTCACCGTCAAGTTGAATTCTAAATTGATCTAGCACCCGGAGCGGCACCGATCGCTCGGGCACCTTATAGACTAGCACCTAGTGAATTGCAAGAGTTGTCCACTCAGTTACAGGAATTATTGGATAAAGGTTTCATCCGACCTAGCTCATCGCCATGGGGAGCTCCGGTCCTGTTTGTAAAGAAGAAGGACGGGACTTTCCATATGTGTATCGACTACTGTGAACTGAATAAAGTCACAATCAAGAATCGTTATCCTTTGCCTCGTATATATGATCTCTTTGATCAACTCCAAGGATCAAGTTTCTATTCCAAGATAGATCTTAGGTCCGGTTACTATCAATTGAGAGTCCGAGATGAGGATATCTCTAAGACAGCTTTCAGGACAAGGTACGGCCACTACGAGTTTATGGTCATGCCTTTCGGATTAACCAACGCACCCGCGGTGTTCATGGACCTCATGAACCGTGTGTGTAAGCCATACCTTGATCAATTTGTCATGTTTTCATCGACGACATTATCATTTATTCCAAGAACAAAGAGGAACATGAGGAACATCTACGTTTAATCCTGGAATTACTTAAAAAGGAGCAACTATATGCTAAGTTTTCCAAGTGTGAATTCTGGATCCAGGAAGTTCAATTCTTAGGACATGTGGTTAACGAGAAGGGAATACATGTCGATCCATCAAAGATAGAAGCCATCAAGAATTGGGCAGCACCGACGACTCCGACTGAGGTGCGATAATTTTTAGGATTGGCTTGATATTACCGTCGATTTATCGAGGGATTTTCAAAATTTTCGCAACCTCTCACTGCCTTAACTCAAAAGGGTAAAGCCTATAACTGGGGTGATAACCAAGAGTTAGCATTCCAACATCTTAAGCAGAAACTTTGCAGTGCACCTATTCTAGCTCTCCCGGAGGGAACAAGTGATTTTGTGGTGTATTGTGACGCATCAATTCAGGGTCTGGGTTGTGTTCTAATGCAGCGAGAAAAGGTGATCGCATATGCTTCGCGTCAACTAAAGATTCACGAGAAAAACTACACTACTCATGACTTAGAGTTGGGAGCTGTAGTTTTCGCACTTAAGATATGGAGACACTACTTGTACGGTACCAAGTGCACCATCTACACCGATCATAAGAGTCTTCAGCATATCTTTGAGCAAAAAGAGCTGAACATGAGACAGCGTCGTTGGGTCGAGCTCTTGAATGATTATGAATGTGCGATAAGGTATCATCCGGGTAAGGCTAATGTTGTAGCTGATGCCCTAAGTCGAAAGGAAACCAAGCCCAAACGAGTTCGAGCATTACAGCTTACTATTCATCCCGGGTTACCTAACAAAACTCGTAGTGCTCAGCTCGAAGCCCTAAAAGAGGAAAACCTACCGCTGGAAGGTACGCGCGGTATGGAAGCACAACTCGAGGTCAAATATGACGGTATTCGCTACTTCGTCGAACGAATATGGGTTCCAGTATTCTAAAACTTAAAGGAACTAGTCATTGATGAGGCTCATAAATCTCGTTACTCTATTCATCCAGGTCCCGACAAGATGTACCATGATCTAAAGGTGCTGTATTGGTGGCCAAAGATGAAGGCCGATAAAGCCACCTATGAGAGCAAGTGCTTGACTTGCGCAAAGGTCAAAGTTGAATATCAAAAGCCTTCTGGTCTTCTCCAACAACCAGAGATTCCCATGTGGAAATGGGAGCAGATATCCATGGACTTTATCACAAAGTTGCCACGAACTCCTACCGGATGTGATACCATCTGGGTAATAGTCGATCGTTTAACAAAGTCCGCTCACTTCTTAGCAAACAAGGAAACCGACAAAATGGAGAAGCTTACTCGTATTTACTTGAAAGAAGAAGTCTCTCGGCACGGGGTGCCAATCTCTATCATTTCGGATCGTGATGCACGACGCGTCTAGATATGAGCACAACATACCATCCTCAAACTGATGGCCAGATAGAATATACAATTCAAACTCTCGAGGACATGCTACGTGTGATTGATTTCGATAACACTTGGGAGTCTCACCTACCGTTGGTGGAGTTCTCCTACAAAAAAAGTTATCACACTAGCATAAAGGCAGCTCCATTTGAAGCATTATATGGATGGAAATGTCGTTCTCCTATTTGCTGGGCCGAGGTTGGGGATAGTCAACTTACATGTCCTGAACTCGTACTTGAAACTTCTGAGAAAATCATTCAAATTAGAAATCGTATGGCAGCAGCTCGTGACCGTCAAAAGAGCTATGCCGATAAGCGTCGTAAACCGTTAGAATTTCAAGTAGGGGATATGGTCCTGTTAAAAGTCTCACTTTGGAAGGGTGTCATTCATTTTGGGAAACGAGGCAAGCTGAATCCTCGTTATGTTGGACCATTCAAGATAGTGAAGAGAATCGGGCCAGTAGCGTATCAACTGGACCTACCTGGAGGACTTAGTGGTGTATACAACGTCTTTCACATCTCAAACTTGAAGAAATGTCTAGCAGACGAGTCACTCACGGTTCCTCTTGAGGAACTACACATTGATAAAAAGTTGCGTTTCATCGAAGAACCTGTGGAAATCATGGATAGGGAAGTCAAAATGCTTAAGCGTAGTAAAATCCCTATTGTCAGAGTCCGTTGGAACTTGAAGCGCGGACCGGAATTCACGTGGGAACGTGAGGACCAGATGATGCGCAAATATCCTAATTTGTTCAAGCACTGCACGTCAAATTCTTAAGGTACTATTTTAATTTTCGGGACAAAAATTCTTTTAACTAAGGGATGATATGACACCTCAGAAAAAAAAAATTTAATTTAATTTTCGGGACGAAAATTCTTTCAACTAGGGGATGATATGACAATCCGACTTTTCGTGTTAACTCCGTTAGAATCCCCGTTAAATATTCTATTAAATACTAACCCAGTTAACCTAATCTTAAACCCGTGGGACCAATTCTGTCAATACCAAATCTTAAACTACAAGGACTAAACTTGTAATTATCAAATTCATGATTTGTGTTTGACTTTAGAAAGTCAAACTTGCGACTTTAATTCGAATTCAAGCCCTGCAATCGTTTTCCTGTTGAATTTGTAACTGAAATTGCTCGATTAAGGCCTTTAACGACCATAATAATCAAATAAAACACCATCATTGCCGAGTTAATCCGATTAATGACTAATTAATCTGATCACAACCTCAATACAATTAAATTATATGAGTGATTTCGCAATATCTTAATCTGTAATAGCCCTATGGATTCAATCTAATTCATTATCAAATTTGATTAATTCGATTTGGTGTTCATAAAAACTAGGGTTCGACTTTGAAACTGAAATTTAAACAACTTAGACTTAATCATTTTGCAATTAAACTTACTCTCAGATTCGTATACCATCGATTAGCAAAACCCCCAAAATTCCTGGTTCGATCAATACCCAATTTGAGGGTTTGGGATAGGCTTCGGTCATGAATGGTTATGAGAGAGGGATTCACTGGAACTTTTGATTAAAACCATTCGGGTCCTAAGCTTGTCGCGATTGACCTAGCGGGTGGCCTGGTTAAATCGTTTGACTGTTAGGGAGGAGACCCGGGTTCGAACCCTCCTCCCCTGTTTTCTTTTTAAACATGCATTTTAATGACATTTTATTTATAAAATCAATTTCTATTTTATTATATTAATATATTATGTGTTTTGAACCGAACAAACCACCCGTAGGCTCGGGTTTGAGATTTTTTAATGCATCGTTATTATTATTCTCAATATTATAATAATATATTATATTATTTTTAAATCCGTGTTTTCAAATAAAATAATATATTTCACTCCGTGACTCCGGTTAAAATATTAGTTATTTAAATATTGTTTCACTAGTTTTGTAAATATGGGGAGACATTTCAAATTTATATATATGATATATTACACGTTTATATCCTTGAATAAAATAATAGACTTATCATTTTTGACACGCAATCGTTATGGTAATACTTTGTTAAATCTAAAAATAATATATATTATATTATTTTCTTAGGTCATTATTTAATGACGAAAACGCTCGAATATATTTATTATATATTATTTTGTCATTCGCCACGTAACGTATATATCTTAATTTCTAATTAAAGAATTCTTATTCCCGTGGACGCGTTCTTCTACTCTTAATCATTAGAGCGTTTCTTTAGGACATTCAATCTTCCGTGTTGTCGTCACAAGTTCCCGTGGCATCCCTAATTGTTGTTTGTAATTCTAGGGCATACGTAAGCCGTTGCAGGCTAACATTTGTGGTTCCAATCTCATTCTTGTGTAAATCTACCTGCTACGCAACTCAGGTGAGCTTTCACGTCCCCTTTTACTGTTTTAAAACTGGGGGAGAAAACATGGCGTAAACACTTTTGGTTATGTAATTCATATATGTTATCACTTGTTTGACTATGCGTACACATCTATCATTAAGTCCTCACATCGGACCGTTTATATGAACATAGCGAGGTAATTTGAGTAGTACTACTGGGTTTGACAAACTTCACCCGCGTTAGTTGCGCTAACTCGACTTGAGGTCGAACGGGTGCAACATTGACCTAAACATGCACCATGGTTGATAGGCCTGGTGGGAGGCAAAAACATAAACAGTCAGCTGTCGGTTGCGAGCGCATTAGTTAACATGCTTATGGGTTAGCTACCTATTGATTTATATATTGAATGTACATTAACCTATTGAACTTTGTTGCAAACTGAAACCTGTGAACTCACCAACCTTGTGTTGACACTTTTCTTACATATTTTCTCAGGACGCTAAGCTAAGGCACATGTGCACGTTAGGGCATGCATGGTGTCAACATGATGTATTCAATAATTGTCAATCTACTGAACACTTATTATGTTTCCATTATTGTTAGACTTGGGCGCGTTGTTGTGCGCATTTACTCTCTTGTTTAAACGCTTCCGCATTTACTCCGAACTTTTATAATATTTCAATTTGAGTCCCATATAGTGTCGTTCAATGTAACTAATGACTGAGATCATAGTTTGTCACTTCTCAAACGGTAAAACTCCGTTAGTTGAAATTGGGGGTGTGACACTGACCGTCGATTGGAAATGGGCCAGCAAATCCTTAATTGAGAAGGCAAATATGGGTTGGACCTTGCATCAACAACTGATGTGTTGCCATACAATCGAAGCAACGAAACATGACGTAAACAAATGCTCTGTAGATTCAACCCCCTCATTACACAATGGACACCGAATAGAACCAACCTAAATATTGCGCTTGTTAAGAACTGCTAATGTCGGGATACTATCCATTTCCGCCCTCCATCCCAGAATATTGCATTTAATAGGAAGCCATCTGCACCATTTCAATTTGAACAACCCGCCATTAACATCTTTCCTAGCCGTTAGCTCTTTGACAACCCTAACTGAGAAAGGAAAAGGCTAATTACCCAACCAACTCCAAGAGTCGGAGCCCCCCGGGATCTGAGCCTGATTCAACAAGTTACAACATTGTTGCAGTTCCTGCATTTCAATCCCCGAACTAGGAGCATGCTTCCACCTCCAAATCTAAGAAATATCCAGATTTTGCAAAGAATAGCAATCGATAACTTTACACCTCTTATTTGATTCCAAGGAAAAAAGGTTAGGGAAGGCTGACATTAACGGGTCATCCAGCAACCAAGGATCAATCCAAAAACGAATCAGCCCCCCGTCACCTAACTTACCTTTAATCAGATTTCTAAGATTTTTATCCCCTATTTGGAACTGTGCTTCGAACCTTGCGATATTTAGCCATACCCCAGTTAGAGATTTCTTCACCGGATAACCGACCAAGACCTATTATTTTGATGAAGAACGGCCACCGTACGCCCCCATAAACTTTCAGGTTCATTTTTAACAGAAAATAGTCACTTCAATTCGAAAACAGAAAATAATTATTAATATTTTTAAGAAGTATTAAGGTCACTCCAAATTTTAGAGGAATGCTTTTGTAACTTCAATATGAACACTATTTATTATTTAAAAAAAAAGCTACTCTATTATTTGAACATTTTTTTATTACTTTTAACTCATTAGCATTGTATAAAGATAAATTAGTTGATATTAAAAGTTTTAATTAATAAAGCATTATTTTTTAAAGGCAATTGATAAAGCATCTAATCAAGTTAAAGTGAACTTATTATAAAACGGGATAACTTTACATAATAGTAATCAAGTTTCTCAAGTGTTTTATTTAAATACCTTAAAGTTTTTTTGTCACTTTAAAGTCACTCAACTTTCAGTAAGTGTTTCAATCATATGTAATATTTTTATAAATGTTTAAATTTTTTAATATTAAATGAGATATATGAAACATATATGAATTTTGTTCACTATTTAACAATTATTTGTTTCTAATTCGACTTAAATATAACAATTTTGAAACTTGTTTATTATTTGGTGAACTTTTATTCTTCACTATTACCTCCTATTTTAAGTTAATTGAATAAAATTTCACTTATTGATAAGAGTAAGTGAAGTTTTCGTCCCTAAGGTTTGTTGCTATTAACAGGTTCAGTCACTTCTTAACAGTATGAGTCACTGAGGTTATATTTCTTAACGCTTTTAGTTCAATTTCGTTAACTTCATTAAAATTTTCAGTTAGTTCTTATTAAATGAACAAAATGCCCCTTTTTCCCCACTCCACCACCGTCGACCACCTCCTGCCACCACCTGCCCCCACCCTCACCTGCCACCACCACCACCCACCTGCCGCCACCCCCCACCTGCCATCGGACGATTTCTGATCACCCTTTAAATTTAGTTTTTTTTAGTAATCTCACTGCATTTCTTCAGTACTTTCACTTTCGGAACAAAATCTGGATGTGATACCGTCTTTTTTTTCTCTTCCCTTTTTCAGTAACACGATAGAAACCCTAGCATTTTGAGTTTTACAGGTTTCAGATTTGATTCTTTAGAAATCTCACTGCATTTTTTTAAATTAGCAACATAAGTTTTTGAATTCGTAACTTCATTAACAGAATTAGATTTACAATTAGGAAATCTGGAAGAACCTTTGTTATCCAGACCAACCCTATCTGAAACCCTACCAGATCTATCAACGCTAACACTTCTCGCATTTCGATCCACTGAAACCCTAGGTTTACTCACAACAGATGTAATCCTATTAAACTCAGAAGGACTTGAGTTCCTACCTCTTGGCCGCACAAAGGCGTTCGTCAACCACCTAGCACGCGGCTCCACGCTATCCTTATCGGCTCAGACCTTGGAGGGACGAGTGGCTTCTGAGACTTCGCTGCAGTTCGAATCCTCTTCAGACGGCAGGAGAGGTGGAGACCACCTCAGACGGGACGACGAAGATGATTAGGGTCTGACAGTTTTGTTTTTCCGGCAAGATTAACCGGTAGCGGCGGCTCCCTCATGGCACCGACGACGTATCAGATCCGCCACCATCAAGATAGAGAGAAAAAGAGATGTTAGAGGTGGTTGTGGTATGCTTGGTCTTCACCATCGCCGGAATAGGTGGTGGTCGGCATGATTGGAAATCTAACAAGAAGCAACTGTCGTGTTAGGGTTTTTTAAGTCTACCAAGCAACAGTTGTGATAGAGAGAAAAGGAGATGTTGGAGGTGGTGGTGGTATGCTTGGTCTTCACCCCTGGTTAGAGAGAATAGTAAACAGAGTCTAGGGTTTTTTAAATTCAAGCTAGGGTTTTTTGAAGTTCAGAAAGAAAGAAATAGAAGGTATTTTAGTCATTTAATAAAAACTAACTGAAAATTTTAATGAAGTTAACGACATTGGACTGAAAGCGTTAAGAAATGTAACCTCAGGGACTCATACTGTTAAGGAGGTACTGAAACTGTTAATAGTAACAAACCTCATGGATAAAAACAACAATTTACTCTATTGATAACTAATATTCATATATATTTCATTTGCCTCATTCAATTTAAAAAAAAAGTTCATTTATAAAAATATTACATAGGATTAGAACACTTAGTGAAAATTGAGTGATTTTAAAAGGACAAAAAATTTAAGATATTTAAATAAAACACTTGAGAAACTTAGTTATTATTGGATCAAGTTTAATTTTAAAAGTAATAAATTTTTGCACTACCAAAAATTAGAAAAAAAATAATATTCTTAAAAGATACCTTTTTTCTTTGTATATTTAAAGATAAAAAATGAGGAAAATACTCCCAAACTTTTGCTTCCTATTAGAGAAATTCTTGGAGGAAACAATATTCCTTTATGAAAAAAGACTTTTTATTTTTAAATAATTAATTTATTATTTTGACCTATTTAATTTACTATTTTAAGTAAATAATAGTATATGAAAATGGTTAATTAACTTAAAACCAAATTTTATTATAAAACGATAAAATTAAATTAAAATATTCTTTAAAGTGAGAGAGAGCGAATTTTTCTTTTTAGAAACAAGGGTTTAACGAATTTAGTCGGCTCAAAATACATGAAAGACGACATAATTGAATACTTTTTTGTTTATTTCTACTTTAATTTATAAATAACCAAAATTTTGACCGGTCTAATTGATTTGATTCGCTTTTTTGTTAATTTAACTTTTTTATTTTACACATCAATAGTTCAAACAAAATTATTAATTTGATGCCAATGATAAGTATATTTCTAAGTATCCCCAATTTAATGACATAATTATGAATAATTATTAATTTTAATATTTCAATATAAATATGCCAGGAGATATGATAGAGAAGGGGATAATATAATCCGTTTAAACCAAACGGAGTGGTCGGTTTAAAATACAAAACGATTTGATTCACGGTTCGATTTTAACAATTTTACTGGTTTCAATGGTTCAATACAAATTGAAACTTAAAACCAGCAATACAAACCTATGCGACTATTTAACTTTAGTAAATTAGATTTTAATAATCCAAACTACTACCCATTAACCAATAATAATCCAAACTACTACCAATTGACTGATAATAATCTACACCGACAATTTAAACAATAACATTCTTAACTCTCATTACTAAGCACAATCCCACTAGCATAATAATTAAAGATTTACACTTAATTTTCATATGATTTCACTTACAATGATGATTCAAAACGAAATGTATAAACACACAAATAAAATCAAGTGCAAATAAAATGTAAATCTAGGTTGATTTATGTTATTGAGATTGTCTTGGTAACAAAAGTAAAGTCAATAATAACGTTAATAGTTAAATTATCAAGATGAATTATTATTAGTCACAGTTTGAATTATTAAAATTTAATTTGACTTTTAAACTCTTATTAACGTATTTATGTAACTTACAATATTTACTTATGTAACATAACCATGACTTATCTTTTATTATCTAAATTTTTAACACAAGTTAATGATTTAAAAAATATCAATTCAAATCAAACCGTAAAACTTATCGGTCTAGCTCGTCAACCAACCCCGCCCATCAAATAAACCTAGTTAAGCGAGACTCAAAATGTTGTGAACCGTAAACATCCATATCAAAAATACCAAAAAAATAAAAACGTTTCTGGATTTACAAAAATAGGAAAATTTGTTTTCTGTTCTTCAAAAACTAAGAAAAATCAAAGCAAATATATAAAAATAAAGAAATCAAAAACTCAAACCCCCCAAACACCCCAAATCCTTTCCCCTAAAAAATTTACAATTTTTCTTACTGGTCCTTTATCTGGTGACGCCTCAATGACCAAACAACCCAAATCCTTTCCCCTGTTCTCCTCCACTTGCGGCGGCGCGTGAGAAACTTCTTCCGGCGCGTGTGGAGAATCTGAAGAGGGTGAAACCTTGTTCTTCTTTCTCTCTTTCTTGTTCTTCCCACTCCTCTTGTTTTTAACCAATCCATCTTCATAAGCATCAATAATTTCATGAATCAGTTGTCGGTCCGGCGAAACATCCCAACGGACCCAGTAACTAGTGTAACATGAAAAACAGTAGCAGTTGAATTTCGGAGGATGATTTCCGCCGCCAGTTTTGTCGGTGGTTTTGGAGAAGTTGTTATTGATGTTGTTGGTGGTGGGGGTGGTTAGAGAGCAAGAGAGAAGGTATGCCAAGACTTCTTTGTCTTCCGGTGCCAAGGAGGCGGCGAGAGCTGCTATTGCCAACGGTAGGATGGATAAGTGATCCGTGGTGGTGGTGGCGGCGTTGGGCGGTGGTGATGGGTGGATCTTGCCTTTATTGTGGCTGTAGAGCTTCCTCATTTGTGAAGGGTGCGGTGGATTCCTTGAAATAAAAATTGTTGTGAAATGAAGGCGTTTAATCAAATAAGTAAAGGTTGTATAATGGTTAGGGGCAATAATGGAATAAAGAAATTTCTAAATTAGATGGTGACGTCATACTGTTCAGTCCTTGTCAATCACGTTTAGGGCAATTAGTAATTTAGTATGGTGCTTTAAAATTTAAAATAAGTAAAAATAAAACTACATAAATTAAAAATTAAAATAACTTAAAACAAAACTACGTAACATAATTTTAAACATTATTGTTGAATCCTTCAACGCCTTGACTGTTCATTTATGTTTTTAATCCCCAATATTGATTTTATTTATTAAGATTTAAAATCCTCCTCTCCTCACATCCTCATCCTATTCATATCTTCAACTATTTTTTCTTCTATCCTTAATTTTAAGCCTTCAATATTCATATACGAAGTGTTAAAAACATCTAATGTAAGAGACAAAGTGGATATCCTTAATCCTAGCCGACTCTCTAAGAGTCGCTAGGTGTCAGCCAACTCTCAGCAAGTGTCGTCAATCTGCTAGTCAATTCTCTCTATCTTCTATAAATAGCTGACCATTTTCATAGTGTTATGACCTTATTCTTCACATAGTTTTTTGTTATTGTAATTTCTCTTGTTTAGCTTGGTTGAGAGGTTATCTGGTTGTGTTTGTTCCACCACCCTGGGGAGCTCACCCGAGGTGGATGGTGGTGGTTGATCATTGTAATCGTTTGCATTCTAGGATCTTATTGTAATCATAGTGTAATTAAGAATCAGATTATGGTGATTTTGTTCTTATTTTTATGCTCTTCTTTTTGCATTTCTTTGGATTCAACGATAACAACTGATCTATAACTAATTTGTTTATCAGATCTTGATTAGAACCATCATAGCACTGAGATCCATCGTTTTGGGATCTATAACTATATTTTCAACCATTAAATTTGATGACAAACTTGCCGCTCGTTTTGTTTTTTTCCCTCTCGAGCGGGCGTGTTGGTTCGTGCTTTTGAAACCGCCACAATGTTGAAAAACTTTGGGCACCATTGCCCATTTTGATTTATCCTTAACGACGCGCCAAAACGTGAGATGGGTGAAAGTTGAGCCTTCGTTGGGTCGGTATTTCTCATGTGCCCTCGTCAAAATGTTGGTATCTTCCACCCGCTTTTGCGGTTGTTGTAGATACCATTAAATTCGTCGTTCTCTTATTCACTCCACGCCACTTGGAGTTGAGTTGATGATGAGTTCGGTATCATCACATTGAAGGACCACGTGAAAGCGTTCGGTAACTCGCTTCCAAAATTTATCTCTTTTTTGCGCATTACCTTTGACCTAAAAACAAGTAATATTTTAATACGTTAAATATATAAATATAAAAAATAAATATATAAATATTTATCGAGTCCTCCGAAATATCTACCCAAGCTCTTCTCAACGCTTCTTCCTCTTGGGTCGTCCAATGTTGAGCGGTGGCCGAGCCGAATCCATTCGATCTCTTCCCAACGTTCTTTTTTTGTTTTTCTAACGGGTTGGGAATCAGACATTTGTTGGGTCTCGGGTATTGGTGGTGAATCGAACACTTGTTGAGAATCATGTATTTACTGTGAACATGGTATTTTTTGTGGCCGAATCCATATCGATGGTGGGACTTGATACCAAAAGGGCGGGTCGTATACCGGTCGGTACCCTTCGTTTTTAGATGAGTTTTGTGAGTTGTTTGGATCCATTGTTGAAAGAATAAAAGAAAAACAATTAGAAGAATTTGTGTGAGAAAATTGATTAAATAAATGATTTATAGTTTAAAATTGGATTATTTTTTTTAATAAAGTTGTTGTACAACAGTAACCTTTTTTTAATCTAGACATGAGCGGTGATTTGGGCGTAGGTTTCTCAACGTTGAAAACCTTTCTAGGCGGTGCCGGTGGGAATGGGATGGTATTCCTCAGTGGCCCTTCCCTCTACGGTAAAACGAGTTCCACACTACATAGCCTTAGGGGTTTCAGGAGCCACTCACGTTTAGCTTTCCTCACTCGTGAGAGATGATAAGTGGGTAGTTATTTGCGTCTAATTATGGTTAACACTACATTGTTAGTTTATTATTTGTGTCGAATGCAATGACTTTGTGCGTAAATGTAACTGCAAGTGCATGGAGCTTATACAAGTGTTTTGGATGTATATTAGAATGTTGGTTATACATTACATGAAGTTGGAAAGACATGAGAGGAGTTAGCATGAAGTTTGGACCTGATTGAAGGATGAAGTTTGGACCTGATTGAAGGAATAAAACTCCATAGAACACCATTGTCTATGTCAGAAAAGAATACAAGAGATACATGGAAGATGGAGTTAACTGAAGCAAGAAACAATCAACATGGAGCGTTGGTGTAGGCTCCGCCCTAGATGGCGTAGCTTACGTTTGTTTCACGCCAGCGTAGGTAGTCAGCGTATGAGGAGCATAGCTCAGAGTACTTGGCGTAGGATGACACTTGAGGGCGTAAGATACGCTAAAATCGGCGTAGGCTACACCCGGTTCAAGGTTTTTGCGGTTTGATACGGTTTTGACTATAAATATCAACCCTAAACCCTAAGAATCCTTTCACAACACCCTTGGAGGCTTTTGGACAAATCCAGGACGAGTGTTTTTTGTTCTAAAGGCTTTCCGCGCCATTCCATTTATGAACAGCAAATCCGAATCAAGAATTGAAGATCAGACGATGAAGATGCAAGGCTAAACCACTTGTGATCATTCCTGGGTGGACGGTTAGTGTTAGTAGTTGTGTTCATTTAGGTTTTTTTTGTCATTGATTGGTTACAAAAGCTCTTTATTTGTGAGTTTAATTCGCTTGGTTAAACAACCCGGTTTTACTTTATTCAATTTAGAAACCTTCAGTCATTGGTTTATCATCATTAACAATTGGCAATCATTGGATTTTGTGTTGTTGGGTTGGTAATTGTTTAACTTATCCTCTGATTGTGTCATTATTCGGTCTCGTATCGTTAATCAACATAGTTTGGTTATTTAATCTTGCAATTATATATCTTTTGAATTATCTAAGCGGTCCATGTCTATGCGGATTCCAATTTGACACTAGTTAGTTACACGACTTGCTTCATAAACCTGAAACCCAGGAACGATCTCTTTTATCTAATTGTTTAAAACCCAAATTTACTTTTCTTTGCTTTTGCGATCCGTTTCACAATCAACCGTTTTCAAAACATCAAGTTTACTTTTCATTGCCTAGATTAATTAGTTTTTCTCAATTAGCACTCTCAATGAATTCCCTGTAAATTCGACAACCCTACTTTATATACTACAGTCTAAGGTAGTTAGGAACCAACTTTTAAACATACTTTTGAGTGGCCTTCAACACTTGATCAAGAGTACCCTAAGAAGGTCATGTGTGAGTGACCTCACGCTGGTGAACTAGTTGACACGGTCAAAACTCAATTTAAAGCAAAGTTCGGTTAAAAAATTATTGTAAATACTCATTTTCATAAACATTTTTTACATAAACAATACAAATCACTCATCATAAAATCCAATTTTACTCACTCAAATATGAATCTAAACAATCCAAACAACCTTTTTGGATGGAATGATGGGTTCGATCAACCTCCAGACAACCCATTTGGTCAGCCTCCAAACATCCTATTCACTCAATCTTCAAACAACTCGGGTATGTACTGACCATTCTTTTGACCACTTAGTATTTTCACCTATATATTCGGGATGGAACCAACAAAGGAATCAACAATCACCTACATTTTCCCACTCTGGCCCCGACGTTTTTCCGGAAATACAATCGACACCTGACGTTGTTCCGGAAATGCAACCGGTACAAACAAAAAGGAAGGACAAGAAGAAAGAACAAAGTACTTCAACCGCAACTAGGTGCCGGTATCGAAGATGAGTCTATTGTAAAATAATTCGAAAGCGATATCATCAACCAACATGAATGATAGTCCGGAGGCTTCCGATGGTTGGTGCCATTATAATCTAAATGATGACGCACCAGTTGAAAAAGAATTACAATGTCCCCATTGGGAAAAAAAAAGAGAAACTTCAACTCAACACCCCTAGACATAGACGATAATATGTGAAACTTGGTGGTTGAACGCGTATAAAAAAGAAAAGATCGACCTAAAGAAAAATAAGCAAAAAAGGATGGACTTTAAAATTCTCGCTGCCAACATCGATAATTTAATGGGTTTGGAACGCGAATTTATGAAGGAAATGAAGCAGGAGATTAAAGAGAAATATGGGGTTACCAATTTTTTTTAAAATTATTTTATGTCCTGTTTTAAAAAATTAAAATATTATTAATATCTTAACTAATTAATTAGATTATTTGTTTGAAATTCATTAATAATTTATTTTAAAAAATCATTCACACTCACCAACCATACATTCACTAACAACATTTTTTAACTCACACTCACTAACCATACCCCACGCCCTAAGAGCATCGTCAATGGACATTTTTTTACGTTGTTTGTGAACCTACGTGGCATGCTTGCACGATTTTGGGTGTTGGGGCTTGTCGTTTGCGTGGCGTCCTTGCACGCCACGCCAGTACTTGATCAATTTTATGTTTGGAGATGTGAGAAGATCATTGTTACACATTCAACTTTATGTCTGGATGCTCGCGCAAGTTTTTTACTTGGTGCTTTAAAATTATTATAGAAGAGAGAAATAGATGATTACGTATTTATCATAATTAAAGCAATATATACAAATGTTTATTCGGTTTTGTAGTTCTTTATATGAAGTTAGTTTTGTATTAAACGTTTCTCTGAAAACATATACTTTAACTTTATAACTTGTTATAAAATCCTTTAATTTTAAAATCAGAGCAATAGTTTGAGAGATTCAGACATCCCTAAATGTCTGGACTCAAACTGATTATGGGACCAACGCACGGATGTCAGTATGGGTAACCAACGCCAACGCCAGCACGGTAAGTAAGTAGTAAAGTTAATGCTCTTGCATAAGAATATATACCATAACTTAGAACAAATAGATGTTAATGCCATGACTGATTTGAAGAGTTTTGAACCCGAAAAGCAATGTAAATTAGTAATCACAAACCGGTCACTGTAATTAAGAATTTGCCTTGCTCGTACTGTTCGAAACTACGATCTGAAGAAATGACATTGATGTATTCCCTTTTTAACTATCAGGAAATTAAGAGCTATGGCTGGTGGAGGAAGAACAGGACTTCGTGGCGGTCGCACTGGCCGACGAGGTAGACCTCCGTTGAACCAAAGAATTGAAGAAGAAGAGAGTGTGCACGCAGAGCACGCCGAAAGTGTGCACGAAACAGAAGTGACCCCAATTAGGGACGACAGTCCAGGGCCTATACAGTTGGAACCTGAAGTCAGAGATGCTATTGCTCGTGAAGTTGTGCTCACTTTGAAGAAGGTATTGCCTGATCTACTATCCGAGGCAATAAAGAAAAGCAAAGAAGAGGATGAAGGGAACAATGAAGAGAAAATTTATGATAGTGACGGGGATGAAGTAAAAGTGACATCAAGCAATCGTGGGTGTACTTACAAAGGATTCAAGGACGGAGACCCACCTAAGTTTGATGGAACCAAGGATTCGGTGGCCACGTTCGAATGGATCGAGAGGATGAACGCTGTCATCAACATCAGCGAGTGTCGACCAGACCAAGCTGTTAAGTACATTGCTCATTCTTTCACCAACGAAGCACTGAGTTGGTGGAGGAACATTCAAAGAACTAAGTCACCCAATGCTATCAACAAGATGACGTGGGAAGACTTGAAAAAGCTCATAATTCAAAAGTTCTGCCCACAGAATGAGATCGATCGTGTGGAGAACGAATTCCTGAACTTCAAGGCTGGCAACAAGACGCATCGCTAGTATACATCAAGATTCAATGAACTGGCTCAACTAGTACCACACCTGGTGGAAACTGAAGATCGTTTGATCAAGTACTATGTTAAGGGATTGCCACAACGGGTCCGTGTTCATGTAAAAGCTAACCTACCCTCGACCTTCGAGTCGGTAGTTAATCTGAGCGGAATCGTCTACGACGATTATGCCAATGAGGACCCACCAACAGAGACCCAAAAGAGAAAATGGGAGAACCCGTCTAGAGGCACCGGAAGAGGGAACGTAACAACTGAAACTAAGAAGCCAAGGTCGGATGAATATGAAACATGCAAGAAATGTGGAAGGCAACATCTTGGCGAATGTAAAATCGGCACTACCACATGCTATAAGTGCGGGAAGCCGGGGCACTTCTCTCGAGAATGTGTAAGAGACGTCAAGTGTCAAGTATGTGGATTGTTTGGACATCTGACCAAGAACTGCAGGAAGGCCGGCCAATCTGGATCGGGAAAAGACAAGGAAAAGGAACAGCCGCAGGCTAGGACTCGAGCCTACGCACTGACTGAGGAAGAAGCAAGAGGAAACCCTGATGTTGTGTCAGGTACGTTTCTAGTAAATGATGAAAATGCTGCTATTTTATTTGACTCTGGTGCCAGTAAAAGCTTCATATCAAATGCATTTAGCCGTAAACTGGATTGCACTATCAACACCATAGTGAAGGCCTTTAGCGTACAAACTGCCGTGGGTAAAAATTCGGCAGTATTCCAAGTAACAGAGGATTTTTCTTGTTAAAATCATTAAAAATAAAAGTAAATTGATAATTTGAGTTCTAAAATTAAAATATTTGAATGATCTTAATAAAAAAGTTTTAAAACTTGAGTAATTTATTTTGTATATGTTATTTCTTTCTTAAACTTGTTTAAAATATCATGTTAAAATGATATTTTCATCAAGTAAAAATACTAATGAATTTTCGTTGTAAAGGAGTTAATTGACTGAATATTCAAACTTGATGATTTTATTCTGCATTAACCCAAAATACTAGTTTAATTAAATCACGTAATCTTTTACTTTGATTATTTTTAAGAAAAAATTATCATTTATTAAATTTAAGATGACCGTCTAAATAAGTAATAACTATTGGATTATTTTCAATACTACTTATAACTTAAGTAACATATTTGACAAGTCACCTAAAGTTTACTAATGATTGTTACAAAATTCAAAAAGGGCATGGTAACCTATTTTATTTTAGTTTTATTTTTGTCGTATATAGTTTTATCTAGGATGGTAAAATAACCCGAGTCTGACAGGATAATCGAAACCTGAATACCCGACAGGTATGGGGCCGGGTATGGAAATAATTTAAAAAATTTCACGGGTATGAGATTAGGTGATACCCGACCCGATTACCGAAATCACATACCTGTTTACCCGAACCATATACCAAAAAATTTGTAATTTATAATTTTATTTTCTCTTAACCCACGCCTATTAATACTTCATTTTAGTAGGTTTATCATGTGAAAATTTAATTTTTCTTTTGAAATATGTATTTATAAATATAAAAAATAGAGCTATAGAAAATTACACGACATATAAGCGACGGTTATTGGCCGATACCCGATACTAACGGGTATGCCCGATACCTGACGGGTAATTACCCGACACAAGCCCGACGGGTAATTACCCGACACAAACCCGACGGTTAATGGGTCGGGTATGGGACACATATTTTCAATCGGGTATGGGTTTGGGATTACCGATACCCGACCCATTGCGATCCCTAGTTTTATCAATGACTATTATTAAGGATAAGTAAGATTAAAGATTAAACTGTCATTTTCGTCTCTGTGGTTTAGTCATTTTTATCAGTTTCATCCAAAAGATTTATTTCTTTCATTCGTATCCTTGTGCTTTCCAAAATTTGTCATTTCCATCCAACTGGTTAACCTATTTTTAATGGTAAACGAGGGGAATTTTTATATTTTTATGTATTTGTTTATTTTATTCATTTTAAACCCTTATTTATTCCAATTTTTTAACCTTTTTAATCCTAAATCACAGTAGTCCCTACCGATCTACAACTTCAATCACAACTGTTTGACAGTTTTTTAGCACATTATTTAGCTATGGGGGTAGTGATCTAGTTGTATGATTAGCCTGTGATGTTCCAACAATAATCCCATTTGCATCATAAGATTTTGGCTTCTTGAACAAGAACTTTTCGAATTGATCATTCTACAGATCTTTAACTTAAGATACACCTACAAAATCCCAAAAAAGGGGGATATACATCAAAATTTAAATTTGTGTTCTTCAAAATCAATTTCACCAATGTAATTATTTCAATTGAATGAGGTGTAATCCTCTTTAGGGGTATACATGGGTCAGTTTTGGGGTAAAACCAAACAAAAACTAAAAGTTCGGTTTTTGTTTTTTTTAAAACCGTTCGGTTTCGGTTTTTTCGGTTTTCACAATGGGTTCGGTTCGGTTTTAAAACCAACTGGGCTTGAAAATTTTAGGGAAAAGGAAAAATGACCCAAAATAATGAACGTGGATTTGAAATTTTGGTTTTCAAAAATACGTTCGGTTTGGTTCGGTTTTTTTGGTTTTCAAAAAATACAAAACCGAAACCAAACCGTAATTTTCGGTTTTTAAAAAATACAAAACCAAAACCGTCGGTTTTAGTTTACATCAGTTTTTTCGGTGCAGTTTTTTTGGTTATTTCGGTTTGGTTAGTTCGGTTTTTTGCTCACCCCTACCTCTTGATTGAGAGGCATTAACGCGCATGACACACCGATCAATTTCTTAAAAAAAACCATATGATTCAGTGATCGGCAAAATTACAGCTAAACATGATAAAACCTACATGTTTGAGATTATAAAATCCTTCGTAAACATCAAGAACAAAATTAACCGAATTTACAAGATATAACGACTATTTGCCATCACGATCCACAATTTCTTTAAACAACACGGTCACCAGGCTGAGCTTGTTTAACCAACGTCCAAGTGAGCAGATCTCTGCTCTGCGAGTCTAGCTTCATTCCGACCTCAACCGTCTGACCTCTGCTCACATTTCGGTCCATGTACTCTTCAACGAGCTATGGTTGACTCATAATCACAAGCACTTCATTGTTGCTGTCTTGACTACAGATTCCGACGAAATTGTAGTAGCAGACATGGCGAATCGAATGAGAAGAGCACCATGACTATTGATATTGGATCAAGTTGGAGATGTTGATGTTGTAGAGTTGTAGAAGAAGGGGATTTAGGGTTAAAAGGGTATAAAAATACGGGTTTAAAAATGAATAAATATATAAAATGATAAAAATGTCCCTCATTTAACGTTAAAAAATAAATGGATTTAATGACAAATTTTGGAAAGCACCTAAATACACAGAAGAGAAATAAATCTTTAAAATAAAACTGACAAAAATAACTAAACTAGAAAGACATAGTTTAGTCAAGATTAAAAAATATCTCTTAATATAAGATTTGACTACCCTACGAGATATTGTTTTAAAATATAACATGATATATTGATATATTATGATATATTGATATATTATGTATGGTAAATATTAAAATATTAGTTCTTTAGATGTTTATTTATACACCATGTGTGATGTCTTATTATTAAAATGCAAACATATTAAGTTTTTGTGAAGAATTAAAATTATTCGGTGTAGACTCTTTATTTTTAATTTTATCTTTATTATAAAAAGATTTCTTCTATTTTATATAATTATTAAAATCTTTATTTTAATTTCTATCTTTAAATTTTAAAGTTTAGTAAATATAGATTAATTTTCATCAACCTCTATCTTTTCTTACTAGGTTAAAATCCCGTGTATTACATGGGTTAAATAAATAAAATGTTATATATTTAGTAATAAAAAATTTATATTTTAAAAAACCCGTAATAACCAGTATATTACATCGGTTGAATAAAATATAATGTAATTTGTTAACAAACACATTTGTCAAAATATGTTTTTAAAAAATGTAATTTGTCGTGACAGTTGTCTGTTAAGTTAGTTTTTAAAACATTTTTTTCAACTGAGTATTAAACTTTTTAATTTAATTGATAAATGTTAGTTCATATTAAGTTAATTTGATTGATGATATAATAACCATTTATAATTAAATAATAAGTATTCGTAATTAGATTTATTAATATAAAGATTATTATTTAATAGGAGAGAAAAATAGAAAATCTAATATTTAATAGGAGAGAGAGGCGGGAAAATAAAGATGAGGAGTAGCCAGAGAGTGACACGTGTGCTGAAGAGATTTTCATTTATTAGAGTAGTAACATTAGTGTCTAGAAAAAAATATAAAATAATTGTTTATGAGTGAGATATAGATATAGATATAGATAGAAAATGAGACATGGCAGGCTAAACCAAATTTTAAAATAAGTTTAAAAAAAGATGATATTTAGTTAAACTAGTGGTTAAGCCCGCGTTTCGCGGTGGTTGTGAAATTCGATCATTTTTTTTTGTCAATTAAAGACAAATTAACATATAAAAAACAAACGGAGTTAGACGGTTGGGTTTAATTGAAACAAAAAAGAAACCATATTGACTAAAATAGTGACATTAGAACTAATGCACTAAAATAGAGAGTTTGCTCAAACCTCATAGACTAAAACCGTAGTTTATTCTAAAATAAATTATGACAAAAAATACATAAAGTTAAAATCCTAAATCACATTAAACTATAAATGAATAAAAGCATATAATAAAATAACAAACAATAGAAAAAGAAAGGGTAAAGCCGTGTATGTTTTCTTTTATTAAACTAACTAGGTTACACGCCCGTGTATTACACGGGTTGTATATTGAATACGATATAATTCATAAATATTTGCATACGTTTTTTTTTCCGAACTTAATTTATAAACCTTGATACAACTTTCATTTGCAAACCGGAGAATAAGAACATGAGTATCATTAGAACTATATACAATATATTCAGTCATTTCTTAAATGTAGTTTAATATACCATTTTCTAATTTAAATATAAGATAAAATAAAAAAATATATAATTAATAGGAGAGATATGCGGGAAAAATAGATTAGGAATGAATAAAAAAGTGACAAATGTTCCACCGAAACCTTTATTTATGGCATATAATTTTTTTTTTCATAAAACGTTTTTTATTAAAAAAAAATAGGTTTGTCATAAAACATTTTTATAAATTGAACATTTATTTCATTTAAAAAAATAAAAATAAATATATAACGTTTCTAGAATTTGTATTAAAAAACTACATAACATGTCAAAAATATGTAATGTGTAATTTTTATTACTAAGTATATATTAGATTGTATTTATTCAATCCGTGTAAAAGATTGGTAATATAAGATTTATTACAATTTAACATGAATATATAATAGGTTTTTAAAATCGGATTAAAAAATATCACAGTAACAAAATTAAATTAACATTATTTATTTTTTCTTCTAAATTATGTATAACTAAATTATATATAAGGATTTTAAATTTTCCTATAAGAATCAAAGTTACATTTAATTTGGTTTCAAAAATATATTCATTGACTTTAAAAATTCAACTTAAAATATATTGACATAATTAGTAAATGTATTTTCATAAATCATTACCTTAATGACTTCAAAATTATTTATTACTGTGAGAAATAAAAGTAAGTATTTTGAGCGAGAAAACATCATTGAGAGAGCCTAAGAAGATAACATGTGACATCAAACATTTTGTTTTATTAGAGTAGTAAAATAAGCAATAAAAAGGGGAAAAAATTAAGATAATGAATCTTCTAACACAAACAGTTCGTTTTTGACCGATGCGGTGAATTCTCATTATTGTTTGTTCCTCAACTGTAGGATTCCACCATGTATCCTACAAGAATTAGCTCAGTAAGATGAGTTTTGTAAGCAAATCAAGAATCAAATGAAATTAAATGGAAAAGAAAAACAAATTTGCATACGAAAAGAGAAAGGAAACTAATTTAGTCATTCGTTTGAATAACTTGATTCAAGAGGTCAAAACCTTTTGAATAACGATTCGAGAGTAGTTGAATAGGTCTAGCTCATAAACTTACATAAATATGGAACGGGTCAAGTGAATGTAACTTGAAAGAAAACAAGTAACCTTAGATCCGTCCTCCTAAAACATGTAGTCTAAGTTAAATCAAGCGGTTAATTGTTGTAATTATGCATAAAACTGATTGATTTTGATGTAATTATGCAATTAGTCAACATCCCTATTTCTTCAACTTTACGGTAGTCTAAGTTAAATCAAGCGGTTAATTGTTCATAATATTTGCAGGTCTTTGGAGGTTTAAAAACATGTCATCACGGTGTTTTGAAATTCAAGGGGTGTAAACGAGCCCAGCCCGAGCTCGGCTCGTTTATGTAGTTTTGAGCTTTCTTTATAAGGTTTCAAGCTCTATTATTTATACTTTATGTAAATAACTTGCATAGAAGATGGATTTAGTTAAAAAAAGTACATACTTGCTCATTGAAAACACCTTCAACTGCAGATAAACCAAGAAGGACATGAGGACTTGACCTTTTTTACCTGCAAAACACAAGAAACAGACATCACCATATGCATTATATATCAAAAACTTGAAACTTTAAAGAAAGGTGTCACTTGAGTTCATTGTTGCCTAGGCGCCGATTAATCGCTAGGCGCTAGGCTAAGGAGGAATTTTGACCTAGTTGGTCCAAAAATCGCTAGACGGTCCAAATCGCGCCTAGGCGGGCAGATTCCGGCGAACATTCCGGCGAAAACCTGAAATTTCCGGTCAAATTCCGGCGAAATCCTTTGGTGTGGTTTAAAAATGAACATTTTTAAAAAAATTACATATAAAAATGTGTGTATATATATAAAAAACTGAAAATTACATATAAAAATTCCAATCCGATTAATCCCGCCTAGGCCCCGATTAATCCCGCCTAGGCCTAGGCCCTACCCCACCGCCCGACTAGCGCCTAGCGATTTTTACAACACTGCTTGAGTTAATAGACAAAGATGTACCACTTCAAGGAGATCGATCCCTCATGGAGTCCTAGGCGTTTAACCTATTCATTAGGCTTGGAAAATGGTGCAGCTCCTGAGTCAATACCAACTCCCTCTGTTGTAATCAGATCCAAAATCCAAAAATTACAACTTCCCAATAATGAAAAAGCAAACTATATGCATGCACTAAAAGTGATCAAAACCCACTAATTTATTTATTTTTACCAGCTAACTCTAATACACATTTGCTACAAAACAGATAAACGGATTCAAACACTAATCTAAGGATTAATACATTGGTTTAACAGTTGGAAATAATCATCATCCAAGTGTCGTAACCAACATTCAGAACAACCCCATTGATCATACTACCATATGATTCTCTTATAAGGTGGTGCAAGTTGATTTGAATGAGAATTAGCTATTCAAAGTGGTTTGCAAATGCAACAAAATGTAAAATTAGTAGAAATAATTACATCAGAATTGTCACAGATTAGTTGTTTAAAACCATAATATCATATATTTTACATAATCTGGCCTTCCGATCAAACTTTCCAAATGTATTAGCATTTTGCATAGACCTTAGAAATCTTTTCAGTAACAAAACATTGTATGATCTTATTAAAATATTAATCAATCCAAAATTTCTATATCATATATTTTACATAATCTGGCCTTCCGATCAAACTTTCCAAATGTATTAGCATTTTGCATAGACCTTAGAAATCTTTTCAGTAACAAAACATTGTATGATCTTATTAAAATATTAATCAATCCAAAATTTCTTAATGTCATTTTTAAAAGTTTCATGATGACAACATGCTGGACTTTCTTTTCGATTAGACTAGTCCCTTGAAGAACATTTGTTATATCATATATTCAACTCAACATGCTGGACTTTCTTTTCGATTAGCTCAATTTTAGGGTTTCGCAAAGAGAAATGAATAGAGAGGAAGGGCCAGGGGAGGGGGAAAACTCAGCGTGAAAATCCTCAAATTTCTTTGTGATTTTCAAATATCTAGGGTTAGGAGTTACTTACAGTTGATGGTGGGAATCGCTGTTTACCACAAATGACAAGATGCTTACGGTTTTCCTTCTTGAATCCTCAACCTTCTTGAAAAGAAAAGGGTTGAGTAACCGTGTATAAATTGATGAAATTTTGACTTCCGATTGCATAACAAAAGTAAAAAAAAAAATACATAAGAAGTAAATAGATTGATTGTACCTGGACTTCCCCGCCGTTTGAAGTCCTATGGAGGTTGGTTCCATCGATTTAGGGTTTGCAGAATGTGGAAGATGTCGTTATCGAGAACTCGAGAAACTCTCTCCTAATTCCCGTCGATGCGAACTCTTAACAGAGGGGAGGGGGCTGGAAACGTATGAGCATTCTGATAGATCAACCCTTTGAGGGGGTTAGGCTCCAAGCAAATTTAGAGAGAACAAGAACAATCTAGGGCAATTTTCTGATATCATTAATATAAAACCAAAAGTACTTAAACAATTCCTATACACGCTTTATTCTTACGACTAGAATTATGGAAACGTGAGTTACTCTATCACTAATGCTCCTAAAATTCATGAGAACATGGGACGAAGAAAAGATTAATGCTCCTAAAATGATGCAAACAGCTGCAGACTTGTTCTTCAATCCATAAAACGAGCTGGGGTCTTGGTCTGCTTTTTGGGCCTGCAATTGGGTAGCTGGACTTGTGTAACATGTGGGCCTGGCAACTGGATCGTATCAACACCCCCTTCCTGAGAATTAACATTGTCCTCAATGTTGAATTGTGGGTATCTTGTAGCCAAATCAGATTCGAATTCCCATGTTGCTTCTTCCATAGGTTTGTCACTCCACTTGATTAAGAGTTGTTTGCCTTCTTCTGACAGCCGAGTTTCTATAATTGATTCTGGCACATACTCCCTTTGCTCCTCCACTTCGAAATCAATGATCAAGTCGGTTGGTATTTGCCCAGCTCCATAACTTGGTTTAAGCAATGAAACATGAAAGACGGGGTGGATCTATGAACCTGCCGGTAGCTCGAGTTTATAAGCTACTTTGATAATTTGCTCGAAAATCTTGTAGGGTCCATAATACTTCCTTGAGAGCTTCTTACTTGATCTATCCTCCACTGATTTTTACCGATAGTTTTGTAAACGAAGATAAACAAGTTCGTTTACCTGGAATTCTTTCTCCATTCTTTTTTGTTTGCTTGTTTGACCATGCGTTCCTTGGCTTTTCCGATCGACTCCTTCAATTGAGTAATGATTCGTTGATGTTCCAGTAATGATGAATCGATGGATGCAATTTTTGTGTCCCCTGAGAAGTAATCATGGATAGAATTGACATCTCTCCCATAAACCGCCTTGAAAGGGGTCATGTTAATTGCTGAATGGAAGCTTGTGTTGTAACAGAATTCAGCCAAATATAAGTAACGCTGCCACAAACTCGGTTCTTCAAAAACAAAGGCTCGAAGGTAGGATTCCAAGCACTTGTTTACTACTTCTATTTGTCCGTCCGTTTATGGGTGGTATGCACTCGAGTGCGGCGGTTTAGTCCCTAGCTGGTTGAACAATTCTGACCAAAAACGGTTAAGGAACAGTGGGTCGCGGTCTGAAAGTATGGTCTTTGGTAGACCATGTAGCCGATACACCTCTCTTAAGAACAATGATACCAATGAGGCCGCTGTATAATGAGTTGGAAGTGAGAGAAAGTGTCCAAATTTAGATAGACGGTCAACGATTACCCATATCACTGTTTTGCCCTTGGATGATGGAAGATGGGTTATAAAATCCATGGAGATGTCTGACCATGTTGCTTCTGGTGTTGGTAGTGGCTGGAGTAAACCAAATGGCTTGTGGGTGGGGTTGTTGGTTGCTTGACATACTTGACAATGCCGGACAAATGTGGCGACGACTTTTCTTAGTCCCACCCATGAAAACGTGGCTGCAATACGTTTTGTGGTTGCGGTGACACCTACATGACCGCCCAAATAAGTGGAATGGAACTCGGTCAAGAGCTTTTCTCGTAAGGTTTTTAGCGGAGGCTCCAAAATACATCCATGTCGATAAACAAGACCGTCCCGAATTGAATGATGAGGGAGACTAACTGGGTCTTGTACTACCTGATCCACCAATTGTTTACCGAGGGTGTGGTTTTTGAAATAATCATGGATCTCATCCAACCATGTGGCTGTTGGGTGTGAGATTGCCAAGCACGACTGCAAATTGACCCGACTTAATGCGTCGGCGACGATGTTGTCTTTCCCTGGTTTGTAGTGCACCTCATAATCAAACGCCATTAATTTTGTCGCCCAATTTTGTTGCTGTGAAGTCTGTATAGTTTGAGTGAGCAGGTGTTTAAGGTTGTGGTGATCGGTATAGACACGAAATCTTCGGCCCAGAATGTATTGTCGCCATTTTTTAACTGACTCGGTGATGGCGTATAATTCTTTTGTGTAGGTCGACTGACCTTGCATTGTTGTGCAGAGCTTCTTGCTGAAGAATGAAATTGACCTGTTATTCTGAGACAAAACAGCGCCAATGGTGACTCCGGATGCGTCGATGGTCACATCAAACGGGTTGTTGATATCGGGAAGTGCCAATGTGATTAAATTTTCCATCTGGGCTTTAAGGCGGTGAAATGATTCTTGAGCTTCATTGTTCCATTTGAATTCCTTCCCTTTAAGCAGGTTGGTTAAAGGAGAGGCTATTTCGGCATACTTAGAAACGAATTGCCTGTAGTAACCGGTGATGCCGAGAAATGCCCGTAAGGATGTAAACGAAGTTGGGGCTGGCCCTGTTGTATTGTGTAGGATCGTGAAATTACAAGATGGTTCTATTCTTAGTTGAGATTGGCGGAAACAATATCAACTACACAATTACAATCGAGTAAACAGAAAGAATACTGATAAGAACACTGTTGTATTAAGCTTTGTGAATAAACGACTACAAATGAAAACTCAGTGAAGAAGCACAAAAAGCACACTTACAATTGAAGTGTTTACACAGTATTTATACTAACTTAGAATCAAGACAGACCCTTGATTCTAAGGATCAGATCAAACACAGACCGTTGATCTTTTACACAAAAGCTAATAATACACGTTAAAGCTAAACTAGCTAACTTTATTGAAGCGTTTACTTTATTCATCATTGTTTGCATGCTCGGGGAAGAGCATTGTCGTCCATCATTGGTTGCACCATTGAGGTTCCTTCTGCTTTGAGTGTGTCAGTTGCTTTTGCAGAAAGTTGTCAGTGACGCTTGGCATGGATAGTCAGCTGCAACGATTTGTCTTCAAGGAACATAGCTATCATCAGCAAGAATGAGAATAATGCTGCTGATAAGCCTATCAGCAGCAACTTGTGTTGAACGCTGCTGATAAACCTATCAGCAGCAACAAGTGTTGAATGCTGTTGATAAGCCTATCAGCAGCAACATGTGCTGAATGCTGCTAATAAGCCTATCAGCAGCGATATGTGTTGAATGCTGCTGATAAGCCTATCAGCAGCATTTGTACTTAGAATAATTTGGTAGCAATCAGTCTTTGGTTCTACAAACTCCCCCTAGACTGATGCAACCAAAATTCTTCTAATTACTTTGCTGCTGAAGCTTTTGCATGTGGCTGACTATCCTTTCAACCTCATAGCCTCTTGGATCCTTGCTGGGATTGTTCAGTGGAAGTGCAGACAGAGTCTTGATGTCTTTATTTGGCATTTTGTAGATTGTTTTGCTTGAACATCTCATCTTCTGCTTTCTTACATCAGTTAAGGTGAACTCGTCCAAATCAGCATTATAAGACCAACTTACAAATGGAGAGTGGGACTTGAGTGGTTTGATGTCAATGATCACATCTTTGCTAGGGTTGAAGTTGTGTTTGATTTCTAGCACAAGAAGTTTCCCACTCTCATTTGCAGGCTCATGAGCTTCACCTAGCTCCAGAATTCTGCCAAGATCTGAATCTGGCAATTGCAGAATTTCATCAACAGATCTGTAGTTAGATCTTCTTCTTTCAGTTCTCCCCCTGAAGATCTCAAACCTTTGATCCTGTGGATTATAGACCCAATCAACTATGTCTCTTGAGTCTTCTGGTTTAGGTGTGGGTTTGGATTTCTTCAAGGGAGGCTGTTGATGAGTGGGGGCTGGGTGAGATGGTTTGGACTTTTTGGGTGGAGGAGTGGAAGTTTTGGGGAGGAGAGTGGAAGGTTGTTGGACTGAGGAAGAGGTAGGTGAGGGAGAAGGCTTGGGTTTCTTTGATTTTGTTTCTCCTTCTTCCTGAATAGGTACCCTTTTCTTGGATCCCTTCTTGCCCACTCTTTCTTCCTCATCCTTCTTGACTTTGAAGTAGAGGGCTTGCAGGTTCATGAAGTTCATAGGACCTAGCCTCTTTCCATTCTCTCCTCTAGCCTTAAGGAAGTCAATCATGACCTTTCTTTCTTCATGGGTCCGTTTATTAAAGGCAATGGTCTTCTTGGACTGTTGTTTGGCTTTTTCTTCTTCTTCAGCCTGTTTCTTCTTTGCCAACTGACCTTGCTGACCCATGAAGGCTCTGTAAAATTCTTTAGTTGATAGTTTCTCAAGGTAGTCTGCATCCTCACCTTGAGAGACTAGAGTCTTTACCCACTCCTCCCTCATTTCTTTAGCTAGTTCAGAATCGGTTATTCTGAACTTAGCTTCTTCTTTCTTCTTCTTCTCCAATTCTTCCTCTTCTCTATTGAATTGTTCCTGCAGTTGAAGAGCAAGAGCTGCATCTTCTTCAATCCGGTCAACTGCAGGAATCTTTCTTTTCAGTTCATCCAACTGTCTAGCATACAGCTGGATGGTTTGTTCTCTTAGGAGAATGGCTGTTTTTCTTTCTTGAGCCTTTTTCATGTCAGCCATCTCCTCTTCTTCTCTTCTTCTTCTTTTCTCTTCCCTCTCTCTTTTCTCTTTTAGCAACCTCTCTTCATCTTCATCTGTCATGATTCCCTTTCCTTCGTTTACATTGGATGCCTCTGCTTCAACTTCACTGACCACAACAGCAGATGATGATGCTGCTATTGGGATCTCTGCCTCGGCTTCATTGGCAATTTGGGATGTGAACATGGGAAGGTCATTGGCCTCGTTCGATTTGCACCCAGGACTTGTGACTTCTTTCAGCATTTCTTTGATAGTTGATCTTAACCCATATGCTGCAGTGCAGATGTCTACTCGAGGGGAAGTTGAGTCAGTGTCAGTGTCAGAGTTTGACACATATACTTCCTCAGTAATTCTTCCTACTTGTTCAAGTTTGGCTCTGACAGTAGCTATCATTGCCTGGCTTTCAAGTGAGTTGACATTGCAGATGTTTGCCCTGAGTTGAAAGATCTTGTAGAGAAAGTCTGTAGGTAGTGACAAGATGTTCCTGGCGTTGATGGTGAGAGAGGAGCCGTTGCTTAGTAAGAAGGTGTGGTCAAGAGACTTAGTGCTTGTCCATCCCAGCACATCTAAGTCTTTGACAATGAAGGAGTACAGAAATCTTCTTAAGCAGCAAATTTCTTCGTTAGTGAGAAGACTGCTCCTTATAATGTCAAGTCTTCTAAGAGTCAGTCTTCTTTATGCTGCTGCCGAAGATTCAGGATAAGCTACCCGTTTTGCTGTTTGTATTAGTCTTTGGAAGTGGGGTAGATTATCCTCCATCAAGTCATGGAACCTGCCAATGGCAAGTTCAGCTGAGAGATCTGATGAAGTGTTGATGCAGTTAGTTAAATGCAGTTGTAGGACTTGGAGGGCATTTAGAGAGTTCCAGTTTAGCTCTTTTACACCACTAAACTCCCATCCAATCCAAAATCTCTCAGCTGATCCATCATACCCCCAAGCTAGAATGGAGTCAAATTCTAGCTTCTGTGTAGTTTGAAGGAGTTGGGGGGTTATGGATTGACTTATGATGGCTGCTGCTTCAGAAAGGATGCTGAATGATGCATTTGTTTGTTCTGTGTCTTCAGCATCATTCAGCATTTCATCAACAGCCCTGACGACCAACTTCCAGTCTTCAGATGTCTCTTCTGCTTCGTTATCTGAGACTGGCAAGTCATGAATTTGTACAAAAGCCGGCTTGAATAGTGAGCTTTGTATTTCAACCTGCTCTTGAATCCAGTCGTCAAGACTGTCTATGTCTTCCTCCATAGAGACCATCTCCCCCTTTTTGGTTGCATCAGTAGACAAGTAAGCCTCAGTTTGGGTGCCTACTGATACAAGAGAGGGAGTGGCTAAAGTTGGGCATTGATGGGCTTCATGCATAGAGACTTGGTGTCTTAGTTTGGACACTTCAACCTCTAGCATAGCCACCCTGGCCGTCAATTCCAAATTGTTTAGTTTCAGACTGTCCTCATCCACAGTTGTGGAATCCTTGGACCCAGATGGGTCCGTAGGCCGAGCCTCAGCATCCCCATCATCCGTGATTTCTTGGCGCCTGGGATTCCTCTCAGTGAGGGGAGTTTCCAAGGAAACACCCTCACCATGAGTTGCCGTGGTTGAGGTCTTAAAGATGTTGTCACTGTCCTCCTGGTCATTTGATGGACCAGCAGTAGTGACAGCCTCTTCCACATCCACTCTTTCATTACTCCTAGAGTGGACCTTCAAGGGTGAAGAACTTGGGTTGGGTGTTTCGGAAGCAAGACCAACCAGTACCTCCTTGATAGTGGTAGTTGGAGAAGGTACATCACTTTGGTCAAGTTCCTCAACACTTAAGTCCAAAGAAGATAGGAATGGCTCAAAGGGCTGTTCTATGGATCCGGGAAGTGATCCTAATCCTAATAGAGAGACTTCCGAAGGAGTCTCCCTAACAGTGTGGCTTTCCCTTATGATATTCTCACTAGAATGTTGTGATTCTGAGTGAGGGATGTTGGCTTGGGTTTGGGCCTTGGAGGCAAGAGAAGAAGGAGTTCTCTTGCCCCTCTTCCTTGTATATTTGGCTGCAACCGGGGCCCTGTGTTCCGGTTGAGCAATAACATCCAAAAGAGGTGTAAGTAATGTTTGTGCCTGTGCATCCTTAGTAGTATACATAGGGGTTCGAACGGTGGATGCAGACTGTTGTTCAGGATGTGAGGTGGAGGGTGTGGGATCAGTATCAGCTGAGATTGCTGAACTGTCACCCGGGGTACTCTGTACGTTCAGCATTGTAGATAACAATGGAACGTTGACCCCTGAGAACTTTTTGGAAACAGTCCTCATGCTTTGAAAAATGTTATTTTTATGACCCAACATGATGTAGATTCTTGCAGGTTTTGAAAGATCTTTTAGTTCTTGATTAAAAACTTTCTGCAGGAATCTTGGGTACATGAAAAATTGCTGCTTTGCACCCTCTTGAAGGTTATATCGCAAACCCTCAAAAATGAGATGTGCAAAGTTGAAGCCTTGGTTAGTGACCATACCATGGAAGGCGGAGGCCAGTGCAGAGCTTACCTGATGCCATCCACTTCTCTTCTGAGATATGCATTGGAGAAGAGTGTGGCAGAGATACTTCCATGGAGGGCCCATCAGCGCCTTCTCGATCGTATACTCGGTTTGATTTCCAGTGTATCCAATGGTGACAAAGGTCCTAATGTATTCGTCCTTCGAGTATGAGATGGCTGCTCCCTCATCTTGAAGCTTAAGATGTTTTCTGAGTGTAGCTTCCAAGATGGTGATATTCTTGCCGTCTACTTTGGCTTTGATTTTGGGAATCCCCTGTTCGGTTGAGTAAACGACGGTACTCCAGAAATCCTCCATATGAGGGATATATATGGTAGGGTTGGTGGTGAGGGCAAAGTAGATCTTTGATCGACATAAGAAATCGATCATATCGTCAAAACCATCGGATTTCTTTCCTTTGGTGAGGTATGCTGTTAGGTTATGGTATGTGGAGAACTTGTCATCTGGGTTGTCAATATCTGCCATAGCCGTTTGATTTTGGAGGGATGATTTGAATATGGTGGAGACTTGAGAGTATGAAGAATATGGAGCGATTTGAATGTGGTGGGGACTTAGGGTGAAAGTGATAGTTGGTTAGGGTTGAATTGAATGTGAAGAGGTGGTAAGGAAAATTTGATTTGTTCTTATAGCGGCAGATGAGAGAAAAAGCAGAATGACTTGTACAGTACAACCTTATTTTCTTTTCATTTTTACAGCTGTAATACACCGAGGCAGTCATGGTAAAGACTGACGATATTTTCTTTTACAGCGGGTAAAAGTTAATTTTTGACTTAAGTTTACCCATTAGCAGCAAACTTGGTTGCTGTGGATGAGAAAGCCTGTCCGCAGCAACTTTGGTTGCTGCGGATGGTTAAGTCTGTCAGCAGCAAACTTAATTGCTACTGATAGATGCAATGATCTGCAGCAGGGATGTTACTTCTGATTGCCTTAAAGCTATCCGCAGGAGAACTTGTTCCTGCTGATAACTTAAGGCTGTCAGTGGCAAATCCTTTGCTGCTGAATATTAAACCTGTCAGCAGCTAAAAAGCAAAAGTGCTGTTGACTTATTACTTTTATTTACAACATAAGACAGACATATTTACATCAAAGGATAGATACACTCAATTGAACCGATGATGATGCTTGGTGGTTTCTTTGCCTTCCATTGTTGAGTTGGTGGTTTTCCAGCTTTCTTTGTCTTTTCAGCAGCAGACGTTGTATCTGATGATTTTACTTGAGCAGCTGTAGACTATGTTGCTGTTGAAGGCTTTCCCTTGGATCTTGCCTTATCAGTAGTGGACACTTTTGCTGCGGACTTTGTTAGCTTATTAGCAGCAGATTTGGTTGCTGCTGAAAGCTTCTGCTCCGTTTTCTTGGGCTTAACTGGACTAACAACCGATGTATGTTGATCCTTCTTTACCCTTTGTCTTTGAGGGGCTTGATGAAGAATCTGGTTGAAAGGGTTAAACTTACAGTTTGCAGCAAAGTGGTCTGATTCTCCACAGATGATGCAAGATATTTGGGGCTTTGACAACTGCTCCCTTGGTGGAGAAAGAGATTTTCTGAATTGAGTTGTCTTAGCTTCAAAGCTTCTTACCTGTTTGTTCTTCTTTGTCTTCTCAAAAGCATGTTGCTTGAGGTTTCTTTGCTGCTGTAGGTAGTAGAAGCAGGTGCTGGCAGTGTGGTTATATCTGCCACACACAAAGCATGATTTTGCCAGTTTGTCTTTTGAAAGGTAGACATAGTCCTTTCTTTGGAACAGATCCTTGAAGTTCCATGGATGGGCTTTGTTATGTTCAAAGGTGGCTTCTTCTAAGGTCCTTTGAACATATGGAACCTTTTCTTCAGGTTTACAACATACATCAGATACCTTTCTCTTTGTGATTGGCATGAACTGAGGCTTGGAGTTTGTGGGTTCTGATGTCTGTCCCTTTTCTAGCCTTCTTCCATATGGAGGATAGCTGATCTTGATCTGTTTGAATGGCACAGGGGCTATAACAGCTGGAAGAACAGTAGGAACTGCAACTCTATTCAGAGCAGCTTCAGATGTGACTGCACTGGTTTCATCATGGTCTGAGTAGGTTGACTCAGATTCCGATGAGGTAGTGCATTCTACAACGAAGGGTTCATCCGTTGAAGGATCAAGATTTCGGTTTGCAGAGTCAAGATTTGCAACATCTAAACTTGGTTCGTAGATGGCAATGTAGTCAGCAGGTGGAGGAACAGATTTGTACTGATCAGTGTTATACCCGAGTCCAGTTTTTACCTTCTCATGGACTTGAATATCTAAAAGTCTTTGTAACTTTTTGGAGGAAAATTCATATTTTTCAACATGAACTTTCTGTTCTGCCAGTTCAGCTCTGGTAGCTTTTAATTTGACCAGTAGATCATCAATCTGAGTATCAAGATTAGTTTGTTCGTGTTTTAGCGATGAAATCTCTTTCTTAAGGCAGATAATCTTTTCTTTATAGGTATTTTCAACCTTTTTGAACTCAGATTTCATCTGATGAAACTCTTCATTTTGATCTATAAGGTTTTGATTGTGCTTTCTATAACCCAAAACTTTATCAATACAGGCTTGAGAGCAAAGATGTTCAAATACCTGAGGTGGTATCTCTGTAGTGTCTGCCATTAGAGCTTGATTGTTGACGGGCAGTTCTTCATATTGAACACTCCAGTCGAACTCTCCAGAATGGGTGATGATGGGAGGACAGTAGTTACTTGAACTAGGACCCGAGTGCTCAGAATGGAGGGCAGAGGAGGTGGTGGTGGATGTTGAGGCTGTTTGGTAGCTTGAGCTTCTTTCTTTTGCCTGAATCATCTCTAGCTCATAGGTTTTTAGCATATCGAAGAGCTCAGTCATTTGGAGAGTCTTCAGATTCTCAGTTCTTCTAATGGACACCGTGTAGAGTGTCCAGCAGCTAGGTAAAGACCTGATGAACTTTTTGAGAATATCTTCATTCTCTAGCTTCACCTTTGAGCACTGCAGCTCCCCTACAAGATAGGTAAATCTGTTGTATGAAACAGTTAGAGACTCACCTTCCTTCCAGACGAAGTTTTCATACTGCTGCTTCAGGATGTCTTCAAGCCCGTTGCTTTGTGCCATTTTTGTTCTTGGTGACTTTTTGAAGGAGAAAGAGTTTAGAATAGAACCAGAAGTGATTAAACAAGTGTTAGTTTGTTTAATCTGAGCCAAAGCTCTGATACCACTTGTAGGATTGTGAAATTACAAGATGGTTCTATTTTTAGTTGAGATTGGCGGAAACAATATCAACTACACAATTACAATCGAGTAAACAGAAAGAATACTGATAAGAACACTGTTGTATTAAGCTTTGTGAATAAACGATTACAAATGAAAACTCAGTGAAGAAGCACAAAAAGCACACTTACAATTGAAGTGTTTACACAGTATTTATACTAACTTAGAATCAAGACAGACCCTTGATTCTAAGGATCAGATCAAACACAGACCGTTGATCTTTTACACAAAAGCTAATAATACACGTTAAAGCTAAACTAGCTAACTTTATTGAAGCGTTTACTTTATTCATCATTGTTTGCATGCTCGGGGAAGAGCATTGTCGTCCATCATTGGTTGCACCATTGAGGTTCCTTCTGCTTTGAGTGTGTCAGTTGCTTTTGCAGAAAGTTGTCAGTGACGCTTGGCATGGATAGTCAGCTGCAACGATTTGTCTTCAAGGAACATAGCTATCAGCAGCAAGAATGAGAATAATGCTGCTGATAAGCCTATCAGCAGCAACTTGTGTTGAACGCTGCTGATAAACCTATCAGCAGCAACAAGTGTTGAATGCTGCTGATAAGCCTATCAGCAGCAACATGTGCTGAATGCTGCTGATAAGCCTATCAGCAGCCATATGTGTTGAATACTGCTGATAAGCCTATCAGCAGCATTTGTACTTAGAATAATTTGGTAGCAATCAGTCTTTGGTTCTACATATTGCTTGTATCTTGTCCGACTCTGGTGCAACCCCGTTGCATGAGATTCTAAAAAGGATATTTCTTGGACAGCAAATGCACATTTGGATGGCTTAGCATGATAATTATTAGACATTAGTGTATCGAATACAAACCAGAGATGCCCGTAGTGTGCTTCCATGTTGCTGCTGTATATGAGGATATCATCGAAAAAGATGAGGACGAATCGGCGCAGCACTGTGCGAAATAAATCATTCATGGCAGACTGGAAAGTTGATGGGGCGTTGGTTAACCCGATTGGCATTACGAGAAATTCATAATAACCATCTGTTGTTCTAAACGCCGTTTTGTGGACGTCCTTTTCTGCCACACGTATTTGATGATATCCGGAGCGCAAGTTGATTTTTAAGAACACCGTGGCTCCGTGAAGCTCGTCTAAAAGTTCATCAATCGTTGGTATAGGAAACCGGTCTCGAACATAGTCTACACAGAAACGCCATGAGCCATGTTTCTTTTTGACCAAAAGAACCGGTGATGAGAATGGGCTTTGACTTGGGCGGATGACTCCTGGTTTCAACATCTCAGTGATTAAATTTGTCATCACCTGTTTTTGGAAATGAGGGTAACGGTAAGGCTTGACGTTAACGGGTTGGTTTTCATTGAGTAACGATATATGGTGGTCATGGGTGCGGTTGGGTGGTAGGGTTATGGGTTCTTTGAAAATGGTTTGGAATGTTTGTAAGAAGCTGGTGATTGTGTGATCATAATGGGAAGGAAGTTGTGGGTTTGGGGAAGGCTGGGGTGAATTGTAGGTAATGGTATGTAAGGAAGCAACCGATCCATGTTTCAAGAGGGTAGGTAATGCACTTGGGGAGACTTGTTGGCCAAGGGGTTCTCCAATTAATGTGAACGTGTGCCCATCTTTTGAAAAAGAGATTTCTGGAATGGAGAAATCGGCTGAGAGTCTACCGAGTGAACCCAACCAGCTAATGCCCAAGATCACGTCTGCACCTTCAACTGGGAGGATAAAAAATGGAACTTTGAACTGCGTTTTCTGCAATTGTAGTTGGACGTCTGGGCAGTACCCATGACAGAAAATATGCTGGCCATTCCCAACCATGACCGAGAATGGTGGAATGTTTTCTGTGGTCAGTTGGAGAGTAGATGCTACACGAGGCTGGATAATATTATGTGTGCTACAACAGTCGATTAGGATGGTGACTGGCTTGCCGGTTATATGGCCGGTGACCTGTGGTGTTTGGGCGGATGATACGCCAAAGTAGGCGGCGTCGGATAGGGATAGAAACTGTGGTTTGGGCGGTTCTTCAATTGTTGACGCCGTTTTGTCTTCTGGCATGTCCTCTTGCTCGTCGTTATCTACAATAAGCAAGAATTATGGCGGAGAGCACTTCTGACCGAGAAAACAATTCTCTGGGCATTTGAAGCACAAACCCTCCTTCCGGCGTTGTTGCAATGCATCCGCTGACAGCTTTGTAAACGGTAGGTTTTGGTTAGGTTTAGTTGGAGTTGGTAAAAGTGGAGGTATAGGGTTTGTTACTGGGGTTGGTGATGGTGTAGGGGAGGATAACGATGGGGTCCAAGGTGTGGTAGTGGGTTTATAAAAAGTGTTTTGTTTTGGGTTTTGGGCTTTGCTGTAGTTTTTCTTCAACTAAGCGGGCTAAGGCACAGGCCTGGTGTAAGGTAGTGGGCTTGAGTATGGCAAGTTCATTCTGAATGTCCGGTTTAAGGCCCCATATGAAGCAGTTTCTGAGTGCCTGCTGTGATAACCCGTCCACGCGGTTGCTAACGCGTTCAAACTCGGTTTGATAAGCTGAAACAGTTGATGTTTGACGTAGTTTGAATAACGTAGCCTCATGGTTTTCATACGTCGATGGACCGAACCGCAACTCTAGTTCTCGTTTGAATGTAAACCAAGTGTAACATCCCGAAAATCCATGAACTAGTGGTTCGGGTTAGTGGATGACCCGAAAAGATAATTAATGTAAAAATAAGCAAAGTACTCGTGAAGGGTGCGTTGTAACAATAGAAAAAGGGGCGGTTAGTTGTGAAAGAGATAGTACCGGACGGAAACATGCGGGGAGAATTGAGAAGGACCCGAGACGTAAATAATGTGTGGTATTTAAACCACTTTATGCGTAAACCCTAGGCCATTTGGCCTAGGAGTGTGCGACGGTGAGAGAGAGACGCAAGGAGAAGAGAAGTCGGCGACGGGGGCTGCCGGACGAGAACGGAGGCGGTTATTTGGTGGCTTTCAACCGGGAGTCTTCGTAACGCAATAAGGTAATCCCGTTTACAATAGTTTTTGATGTTTACGATCGTATTTGGATTGAACTATGATTAAGGTGTTGAGTAGGGGCTATTTCGGCGGTAATAGGTAACGGAAGGGCTGAACGACAAGTGGTGGTCATGAGCGAGTCATGTAAATGAAGGAAACAAGCAAAAACGGAAATCCGACGTGGATTTCCGGCCACTGTTTGGGTTTCCGGCGGCGGCGCCGGCAACGTAAGGTGGTGGAAAGGGTAGCAGGTGAAAGGGTTTGGCGACACGGTCGCGTGGATATATTATTTGTCCAATTCCGAGATCGTTTGATAGGGGTTCGAGCAGCGCGAAGTTTGACGTGTAAAACAAGCAAATCCGGCCAATGTTTTGCTTTTCCGGTGACGGAGGTGACGGTTACCGGTGACGGAGACTGGTTCATCCGAAAGGGCTCGGCGATACGGACGCGTGGACATATTATTCTCGTAAAACGGATTTCATTTGGGTCGGTTTTAAGCCACTCGTATTTTGACGAGCAAAACCGAACGAGCTTTCTGGCAGCAGCGGTGGCGGAGATGGCTGACACCAATAATATTATGAGGTAGGGCATGTTGAGACGAACGCGTGGATAGGTGGTTCACGCGAAACAGAGCTCGTATGGTCGAGATATGAGCAAAGCAAGTTTTCCTCTCGCGTGGTGCTCAATAGTTTCGTACAAAACCGCTTAGAACGGCTTGTACGCAAATGTATGAACCCATAGGACTTTATATTCATTGTTGGGAAGTATTTTGGGATATGGGAAAAATGTCGGGAACGAATTTCGGGAACGTTTTTTGGTAACATTAATTTAAGGGGTTTTGTACGCGAGCGAGCGTGTCGGTTGTGCGGTTTGGGATGACTTAGACCGAGCTTGTAGCTGCTGGTCCAGAATAGATGCGTTAGTTTTACTGCGGTAATACGAATGATCTGGGCAGTTCATTTGACGACAGGTTCGCGTTGGACTACGAGTTTACGGGTATGCGACTTCGGAAGGAAAGCTTCCCAACCGGTGAGTTTCTAATCCCCCCTCTTTTAAACGTTTTACTGTTTTGGGGATATCGTACATACATTCACGTGGTATTAATGTAATTAATCATGCTAAGGGTCACGGGTTCTAAACCAATGTGCTTTGAGCATAAAATGCATAAGTGAGAGTCATAGAGTTTATGGCGTGTTCTTAGAAATGTGTGAGTCATGTTAAGGGTTGGACCGGGAGAGTCATGCTTAAAGTTAAATGGTCATGATTGTATGTGGTATATATTGTGTTAGGGTCGTGTGTAAGATGCATATGTAGTTAATGAGTCCTGTACATGATGTGTGTTTTGATGTGGTTATATTTGTGTTGTATGTTTGGTGTCATTGTCCTTGTGGCATGGCGGGCATTGTGTTTGTATCGTTTTCATCATGACACGAAAAACGGGATCGTGGAGGACGAGGTCCTTCGGGAAGTCACCAATGGTGACATTTATTTAGCAGGGTAATGATGAGCTCGAGGTGCGTCGAACGCCCTGACGAGGGTAACCCTGAAGAGGGTGAAGTGATAAGGTATGTGTTTGCATGCGTATATATGTATTAATTTGCATGCAAGTATGAGTTATATTTATTGTGTGTGAGATAGCGTTAATGTGATGTGTTGATGATGGTAATGTGATATGTGGAGTTATACTGACCATTGAGTCAGGACTTGTGACGTGACGTGTATAAGAGTCGTGTCAGTTAATTGTGGGAGCCTTGGTTAAGGCTGGATGTGTTAATGTCTAGGGTAGGTTGTGTTAACCCAGAGTCGAGTTAATGTGTATTCTGGGGTATGAGTTGTTAGCATAGTATGTTGAGTCTATGTCGATGTGACTGTAAGGTTATTATTATTATTATTATTATTGGTAGTACGGGATGTGTCCCGGGCGATGAACGGTTAAGGGATGTCGTGGGATGTCAGGGGGTTAACTATTCTTTAATAAATTATAAAACTATTTTGTAAGGACCGAAGGGTCCGGAGTGGATTAAGCTAATGAATGTAACGTGATGGTTTTCGTTCAAACTAAACTATTAGAACTCACTCAGCGTAGCTGAGTTTGTGTGTAGGTTAGATTGTTTTGCAAGTATGCATAGGGTTGACGTATCTTGGCTTGGAGGCGGTGTTACTCGGATCGGTGTGCAGACATTCGTGAGGTAAACTGAATAACATTAAATAGCAATAAATGTTCTTAGAAAGACTTCCGCTGTAATTTGAATTGCAATAAATGCGGTTTTAATGAAAATGACCTGTTATGAGAACCAACTGTAGGATACCTGAGTTGGGGTCTTACAAGTTGGTATCAGAGCTGTGGTTTAAGAGAAAAATGGTATTTTTAAACAAATAAAATACTTTAACTTAAACTGAAAATGGGACGAGGGTGAAACGAATGCCACCACGAGTAACCGCGAGCCAAGAGGTACGTATTTTGAGTTATGTATAAAATTGTTAGAGTGTTAATTGTGTAGTTTAACACTATGTGAAGTTGTGTGGTGTGATTTGGTGAAATCATGTTTTGTGATTTAGTAATGTGGATTAACATTAATTGCATTATGTGAAGTTGTTTGGTGTGTTAGCATGGTTAGTAATTTTGTGTGTAACCATGTGTGGTGTGCATTTGTGATGAATATGATAATTTGTTATAGTATTGCTATGTGCTATGTGATTTGTGTGGGATGCATGTGCATCCGGTGTGGGTGAAGGTAGAAAGTTAGTGTGGGTATGATAGGAGAGGTTTACAATCCAAGCAGTGATGTGGACCACCAAATTGCATTTGATCACCGTGATTTGGAAGTCTATGATTACTCTCATATTCTGAATTTGTGCCCATAGTAATCACTACAGCATTCTATCTTGAGTAGGATTAGGTGGCTAAGACAAAGCGTATGAGATCGGGCAAGCGTGGAACTCTTACTAAGAGGAATGCAGATCGACAGGTCAAGTCGACTACTGCCGTAGAAGGAGCTGAAAGTGAGGTGGGAGAGATATTGGCGTTTCTCGCGCCAAGTGTGACTGGAGCTTCGGTCAGCGACATACCGCGTGGAGTTGTGATTGGAAAGACGGAACAGAGGAGGAGATCTGTGTCGGTTGTACGTGATTTTCTTTCAGGACGTGGACCTTCACGGTTAAGAGATCGACCACTTGTGGTGGTTAAGAGAGCTTTGTTTCAGGAGGACACGGTAGATTCACCTGACGTGGTCTAGCGGTGATTCGGTGAGCAGTGCTTAGGATGCCCGGGTTGGGGTCTTACAAATTTCTTATTAGACGACGTTTGACTTAGTTATGCCTAGATTCGGTAAGCAGTGCTTGATGATTAGTTAGTGTGGCAGTCGTCATGAGAGATGTTGAGGTGACTTGACGTTTTGACTTATTAGATGTTTATGTGGTGTGGTGCTTAATTCAAATGCTGACTATTTGATTTTGATATTGATCTTGAGTTTTACCGCATTAGGAGGTGAACATAACTAATGATAATTGTGTTTGTGACGATGTATGATTGTGTTGACAATAGTGGAATATATGCGGTATAAGGTGATTGTGTGATTACATTCTGAATAATGTGAGTAAGCATTAAATGTGTTTTTCTTTGTGATATTAGGGCATGGTTGATTAGATGGTGTGAGTAGACTTGTATGGACCAGAATTTTGAATTTGTCTGTGTCAACGGTCATATGATAGTATCACCTACGTGTTAATGTGTAGGTGATGATTTGAAGTGTAATAGGTGTGTTGCACCTTATGCGAGTATGCAGGACAGGGTCCTGTGAGAGTAATGATTATACATCTTTAGTAGGTGTAAATGTTCAGGACAAGGTCCAGTGGAAAATTATGATTATAAATACTATGTGTATGAATGTGTAGAGTGTCGACTTGTGTCTAGATCGAGTAGTGTGTTGCCTTAAACCATTAATACTACCCGTAGGGGTACTACTGTGTGAATTCTGTGTGAATATGTGACGATGAGTGGCAAGGGCTACCGATATAATAAACAGAAGGTAGGGTTTAAGAGTTCGGGTGTTTATAAATGGTGAGGTCGTATGGTATGCATGTAAATTGCTAAGGTCTAGCTAGTAGTGTGCACTTTGAGCTAGTTAGAAGGTTGGGTTATTAGTACATATGTAGAATATTGTATGTTCTACAGTTATGTTGCGTCGGTGTGTCCTCGTAGTACACACTTAGCCGTGCATAGGACGGATGGTCGGGGTGCTCAAGCATAGTGATTCTATCTTCACGATTTTCTCAACGATGATACATCGAGGCGATATGAGGAGTCTTGGCATCATTCGAGACGATCAACAAGGTGCTCTTATGAGATACCTACACATATATCTCGGGAATGTGGAGCATAGAGCGAAGGAGTGCCGCAGTGGGAGATGAAGATGAAAGCGTTACGTGGATGTTTGATCAGAACTAGTTACGACATGATCAAGGTGACGACGCTAGAGATTTCAGCGCGGAGTGGACAAGCGACGATAGGGTCTCCATGGGATACGCTCCATAAGAGGAGTAGTTATGTTCTCTACGAACGAGACGGTGGATAGTTGAGGCGCATGTTAGGGCAGACTTCCTGTTCGTACTTAAAGAATGAGACGTGATCGGTGGTCGTGTGCCAATGATAGAGCATCGACAAGAGAAGTGGAACGGGAGAAGGGTAATTGTAGGATTGCACATAAGTGACTGAGAAGGAAGGGTCTACGCTGGCAAACTTATGACTGGCTTAAAGGGAGCTCCGGTGGAGCATTGAAGTAAAGCAATTATTGGCTATTGAAACATACATGATGGTGGTAGGTGGAATTTTGTAGCAAACATCGGGAGTCGATGATAATGACTTAGTTGAGTAGTATGTGCTTATTGATGAGGTACGTTGAATGCATGATAGCGATGTTAAAGAGTGTCCAGGGAGGGACATGTGATTATGGAAACTAGAAGAGCTTTGCACAAGCTCCTAGAGATTACCAAAGGATAACAAGGGAAGTACCTTTATGAGCAAGGCGGTGAGGCTCGATTTTAAGGAATCGTCGCAGGGTGACGATTAGAGTGCGAGATGAAAGAGGATGACGAATATAAAAACAAAGAACTTTACTTGAGAATGATCATCGGAACGATGAGTTCGTCAGGGTCATACGAGGAGTAACGACGTAAATGTTGTGATCATATAAGGAGGGCAAGATGATTAAGTAGGCAATTGGTAATGTTGCACCATAAGGGTGGAAGTGGTTAGACAAGTAACAAAAGGATGCGTAGCTGGTCATACAAGTCCTAAAGTTGAAAGCAAGCAATGGAGAAGATTTCTTTGAACACCAAGGTTTGTGGCCATGTTGAAAAGTGATGAGCAGAATGACACATATACGAAAGAGAACTGGTAGCACTTAAGGGTTTTGCTGCAAGAGTGGTGTTAGTTGTGCCGACGTAGGATTCGAGGACGAATACTCTTTTAAGGAGGGTAGACTTGTAACATCCCGAAAATCCATGAACTAGTGGTTCGGGTTAGTGGACGAACCGAAAAGATAATTAATGTAACAACAGAAAAAGGGGCGGTTAGTTGTGAAAGAGATAGTTCGGGACGGAAACGTGCGGGGAGAATTCAGAAGGACCCGAGACGTAAATAGTGTGTGGTATTTAAACCACTTTATGCGTAAACCCTAGGCCATTTGGCCTAGGAGTGTGCGACGGCGAGAGAGAGACGCAAGGAGAAGAGAAGTTGGCGATGGGGGCTGCCGGATGAGAACGGAGGCGGTTATTTGGTGGCTTTCAACCGGGAGTCTCCGTAACACAATAAGGTAATCCCGTTTACAATAGTTTTCGATGTTTACGATCGTATTTGGCTTGAACTATGATTAAGGTGTTGAGTAGGGGCTGTTTCGGTGGTAATATGTAACAGAAGGGCTGAACGACAAGTGGTGGTCATGAGCGAGTCATGTAAATGAAGGAAACAAGCAAAAAGCGGAAATCTGACGCGGATTTTCGGCCACTGTTTGGGTTTTCGGTGGAGGCGCCGGCGACGGAAGGAGGCGGAAAGGGTAGCAGGTGAAAGGGTTTGGCGACACGGTCGCGTGGATATATTATTTGTCTAATTCCGAGATTGTTTGATAGGGGTTCGAGCAGCGCGAAGTTAGACGGGTAAAACAAGCGAATCCGGCCACTGTTTGCTTTTCCGGTGACGGAGGAAATGGTTTCCAGCAAGGGCGACTGGTTCGTCTGAAAGGGCTCGGCGATACAGATGCGTGAATATATTATTCGCCTAAAAAGGAGTTCATTTGGGTCGGTTTTAAGCCACTCGTATTTTGACGAGCAAAACCGAACAAGCTGAAAGACAAACTCGTGTTCCGGCAGCAGTGGTGGCGGCGACGGCTGACACCAATAATTTTATGAGGTCGGGCATGTTGAGACGAACACGTGGATAGGAGGTTCGCGTGAAACGGAGCTCCTATGGTCGAGATATGAGCAAAGCAAGTTTTCATCTCGCGTGGTGCTCAGCAGTTTCGTACAAAACCTCTTAGAACGGCTTGTATGCAAAGGTATAAACCCATAGGACTTTATATTCATTGTTGGGGAGTATTTTTGGATATGGGAAAAATGTCGGAACGACTTTCGGGAACGTTTTTTGGTATCGTTAATTTAAGGATTTTGTACGCGAGCGATCGCGTCGGTTGTACGGTTTGGGACGATTTAGACCGAGCTTGTAGTTGCTGGTCCAGAATAGATACGTTAGTGTTACTGCGGTAATAGGATTGATCTGGGTAGTTCATTTGACGACATGTTCGCGTTGGACTGCGAGTTTACGGGTATGCGACTTCGAAAGGAAAGCTTCCCAACCGGTGAGTTTCTAATCCCCCCTCTTTTAAACGTTTTACTGTTTTGGGGCTATCGTACACATTCACGTGGTATTAATGTAATTAATCATATTAAGGGTCACGTGTTCTAAACCAATGTGCTTTGAGCATAAAATGTTTAAGTGAGAGTCGTAGAGTTTATGGCGTGTTCCTAGAAATGTGTGAGTCATAGAGACGAGATATTAATGTGCGACATGTTAAGGGTTGGACCGGGAGAGTCGGGCTTACAGTTAAATGGTCATGATTGTATGTGGTATATGTTGTGTTAGGGTCGTGTGTAAGGTGTGTAGTTAATGAGTCATGTACATGATGTGTGTTATGATATGGTTATATTTGTGTTGTATGATTGGTGTCATTGTCCTTGTGGAATGGCGGGTATTGTGTTTGTATCGTTGTCACCACGACACGAAAAAACGGGATCGTGGAGGACGAGGTCCTTCGGGAAGTCACCAATGGTGACATTTATTTAGCAGGGTAATGATGAGCTCGGGGTGCGTCGAACGCCTTGACGAGGGTAACCCTGATGAGGGTGCAGTGATAAGGTATGTGTTTGCATGAGTATATATGTGTTAATTTGCATGCTAGTAATGAGTTATATTTATTGTGTGTGAGATAGCGTTAAAGTGATGTGTTGATGATGGTAATGTGATATGTGGAGTTAGACTGACCGTTGAGTCAGGACTTGTGACGTGACGTGTATAAGAGTCGTGTTAGTTAATTGTGGGAGCCTTAGTTAAGGCCGAATGTATTAATGTCTTGGGTAGGTTCTGTTAACCAAGAGTCGAGTTAAGGCGTATTCTGGGGTACGAGTTGTTAGCATAGTATGTTGAGTCTATGTCGATGTGACTGTAAGGTTATTATTATTATTATTATTGGTAGTACGGGATGAGTCTCGGGCGATGAACGGTTAAGGGATGCCGTGGGATGTCAGGCGGTTAACTATTCGTTAATAAATCATAAAACTATTTTGTAAGGACCGAAGGGTCCGGAGTGGATTAAGCTAATGAATGTAACGTGATGGTTTTCATTCAAACTAAACTATTAGAACTCACTCAGCGTAGCTGACTTTGTGTGTACGTTAGATTGTTTTGCAGGTAAGCGTAGGGTTGACGTATCTTGGCTTGGAGGCGGTGTTACTCGGATCGGTGTGCAGGCATTCGTAACATTAAATAGCAATAAATGTTCTTTGAAAGAGTTCCGCTGTAATTTAAATTGCAATAAATGCGCTTTTAATGAAAATGACCCGTTTTGAGAACCAACTGTATGATGCCCGGGTTGGGGTCTTACACCATGTTCCTAGCATGTTATTATTGGCAAGGTGCTTGTACCACGAGAGGGCGTCTCCAATGAAGAAGAAAACAACCATTGTAAGGCGTTCTGCCATGGGAACCTCGTAATACTCAAAATAGTTTTCTGCTTGAAATATCCAATTCAGAGCATTGGAACCATCAAATTGGGTAGGTGAAGTTTCGTTGATCTGGGTTGTTGACGATGGTGGTGTTTTGGGACGTTCGGAAGATTCTCCTGTGACGTGGTTGGATAACACATCGATTTTGGTGTTCAGGTTTTGTGTGGCGGTGATTAGGTCAGATAGTTAGGAGGCGTTTTGGGTGGCGGCGACGTTGGTGGTGGCTATAAGCTGTGTCAACTGTTCCGAGATGGTGGGGTTGGTTTCGTCGGTGGATGATGAATCTTTGCATGGCGGCATGATGGAGGAATGAGACAGGAATGAAAGCACCAATTGATAGATCAACCCTTAGAGGGGGTTAGGCTCCAAGAAAATTCAGAGAGAACAAGAACAATCTGGGGCAATTTTCTGATATCATTAACATAAAACCAAAAGTACTTAAATAACAATTCCTATACGCACTTTATTCTTGCGACTAGAATTATGGAAACGTGAGTTACTCTATCACTAATGCTCCTAAAATGCACGAGAACATGGGACATGAAGAAAAGATTAATGCTCCTAAAATGATGCAAACAGTTGTAGACTTGTTCTTCAATCCATAAAACGAGCTGGGGTCTTTGTCTGCCTTTTGGGCCTGCAATTGGGTAGCTGGACTTGTGTAACATGTGGGCCTGGAAACTGGATCGCATCACATTAGACCACTTCAAAAGACGGAGCAGGGGAAGGGCCTTTCAATCACCGGCAAGACTCTAGCGTTGTTAAATTACCAGATGCATTAGACTTGATTAGAGAATTTATTTGAGTTGGTAAAAAGACATGTATACCCATTGAATATCATTTAGCTAAGGTTTAATAGAACGAGTTAAATGGTAATTAATAAGCTGTAGTTATAAATAGGGGTTACAAAGTAATTACACACATTTGAAGCTTTATGAATGTGTAGATCATGCAATAACAATGATACAAGGTGTCTTAATTTTTATAGAAAATTACAATCCTATCCTCCTAATCCCTATTATATAGTAGTATAGATATAGATTATATTAATGAATATGAAAATGGTTTTGTTAATGCTCTACTCCTTGCTAAGATGTGAGGATAACATAACACATAGTTACACATAAACATTCACATCAAGGGAACCAAATCGCCCCACATATCTAAAATTTAAGGTAAAAACCCTTGTTTTTTCACTCTATATTAGGCTCCCTATCTACGTATCTTATCTCCCAAATTTTAAAGTTTACTAAAGTAAGCCTCTAAATTTAGGGTTTTACTGTTCACGCTTAAAGTTATTATTTTACTAAGATTTTAATTTTTTATTTTAAAATATTATTTTATATATGTATATATGTATATATATATATTGTTTTATATAAGTTATATTATACAAATGTTGTTTTCAGTATACATTTTATAAAAACTAACTCGTTTTAGGTTTATAAAAATATTTATAAAATTTGACTCAAATTCTTATAAATTTTATATCAAAACGTAGATAAAAATAAATACGACATAATGACTTGATATTTATAGATTATGACTCAAATTCTTATATATATATATATATATAACTAGTTAAGATTGTAATTGGAAGAAAAAGAAATAAATAATAAAAAAAAGAATATAGAAATAGTTATGGGGAATGAGATGTGAGAGGTTTTAGAAATTGATAGATATATTAATTTTTAGTTAAATTATAGGGATGAGGATGCGAAACTTGATGTAAATGCTTTTACATGTACATATATATTATCATACACACATAAATGAAGAAATACACATGATATATACACACATTTTGCGTACATTACACGCTACAATTAAAAAATCAGATTTACATATACATAATACACATATAACATACCATATACACGTTGGGTGTAAACTTAATATTATCCTTATATTAAAAAACCTTAGGTATTCTATAGTAAACTTTTAGTGCTTTATGTTTTAGCCACACAAGTTTGTGGTTTTCAAATTGGCACAAAAACATTTTTGTGGTTTATGTTTTGGCCACTCAAGTTTGTGGTTTTCAAGTTGGCACAAAAGTTTGTGTATTTACACATTTGACACAAAACCTTAGGAATTCAAATGGTTTTTATTTTGACACAAAAGTTTGTGTATTGATACAAAACCTTAGCAATTTAATAGTAACCTTTCCATGGGTTTTATTTTGGCATAAAAGTTTGTGTATTTACACATTTGACACAAATTCCTTTTTACTTAAAGTTTTTTTATAGATTTGTCATAAAGCTTCAATTTTTTTTTTATAAAATTGTAACAAAAGTTTACTGGGTATTAGTAATAGTTTTTGTTAACATTTTTTTTAAACGAGATGCACGGGTTTGTTTATTTTTTCAGCGTTTCAAGTGTTTTTTTGGTATCTTACGTTATAGCGAGTATGTGTTAAAATATAAGTTTTATAGTCGTGGACGAGCCGAATCAATAACTATCAAACTACCGCCGCGTAACGCTTAGGTTCAGCTTCCTGGCGTATAAATTTGGCGACGCCGCAACGCGAGGCGGGTAAAATTCCTAATTTTATCAACAAACTATATATTTAATCATAACATATAAAATTTAATGAACTTCTATTTCTATTGCAAATTGGTTTTGAATTTTACTACAAATTTAAGGTTATATGTTAGTACTTGATAAGGTTTAAATTAGGTAATCTGAAACAACCAATCAAAGGAGAATAAGTAAGCAGGATCGACTTCTTCATAGTCATACACCAATAATCTGACACCTTCATAGCCCACACATCTATAATTCTTCACATTCACAGTCCACACGCTGATAATCCTGCTCCTGCATAGCCCACTAGAACAAATGCAAAATTCAATGCCAATCTGACTCCTTCATAGTCCATGCTCCATGAATCCGGCTCCTTCACAACCCACACATTCATAAGCAAAATTAGAAGCTTTAGCACAATTTGCTTCTGATCTCGATAAAGCTACTCAGAATCAATTAGCAAGAGGTCAATGATTATGTGAATTTCTTAAACAATCGGCTCCATCACAACCAAGACGCCGATGATCCGGTTCCTCCACAACCCACTTAGAAGTCAATACCTATTTTATTATTTTTTTAATCAACGTACGTATTATCTTAATTTTCCTATTTATATACTCCATTCCTAGAAAGAAACCCTATTTGTCTTAAGTTTTGATGATAGCTGAACTATAAAAATAACCCCAACAATGTGTAGGAATCCGTTCGTATATAAAAATAAAACACTTTTTATATTACGATTACAATACAAAGAAATAAACCTATCTAGGAAAGCAAGTAAATTACAAATACGAATACAACTGAAAAATCACAAAGTACAAGAACAAAATTCTGATTTTGACCGAGGATCGTGTTTGACACGGGGCCCTTAAAACAAATTCAGGGTGTCACCCTGTTTTGTTTCTCAGGGTACAACGGTCTAAGCAGTAGGTACTATCGGGAAGGCTCTAGCACCCGAATTGTACCTTAAAGAAAATGATGAAGATGATCAAAGAAATGTTGGAATTCTTTAGGGAGAAAGAAGAAGAGAACACTAAAGAGATTGTGTTGTTTGATACATTTTTCAACCAAGGAATACCTTGGTATTTATACTTGAAAAATAAGTTAAAACTCCACATTCACCATCAACTCATGAGTTGAAACACCTCATGCTCCATAAACTCATAAGTTGAAACATCTTAAAACCTTTAATATTTTTCACTAAAACATTCAACTTTTAAAGACATGTTGAATGAATTTGAATTAGTCAAATAAGGTGTTTCAACTAAAAAAGAATTCAAGTAAATATAATTTATGTTTTATTTTCACATAAAAATTTTCCAACAATCCCCCACATGTGAAAACAAAACTCATTCATTTCCACATATTTTTCAACAATCCCCCACATGTGAAAACAAAACTCATTTATTTTCACATTGAGATCGATCCATACATGTTTCTTAGATTCAATTCAACGTTTGAGCATTGCAGGATAGGTAGGTGTTACCCTTTGAACCTTCCTTTGTGAAGCATACTTAGTCTCCTAGCGGTGTGTAGACACGATGTCTTTGAACATACCCCCATTTATGTAGACGACAATACACTTCACACAACATTCACCTGGTTCTGTGAGAGCTCTAGGATTTTGCCCCAAAATACATTCAAAGCGACCCTACTTCTCTCTCACATATGTGATTCCCGCGCGAATCATTAAAAGCAATAGGTTATTTTGATTTTCACAAATCATTAACCTTGTCATGCTTAGCCTCACAACATTGTCACTGCTTGTCATAGGAATGGACTAGGACGTATTTAAACACCATTATAGTTTAGGGGGATATATTACCAAATATATTAGCTTTTATATAAACATATATATCAGCTTGCCCCCACAGTGACCACCCTTAGATATATAGATTAGTTGTCCTATTGAACCTAGATCTTGGGATCTTCAGTCAACTAGGTTAGGTTACCTCCATATATCTTTTTTCATAGGCTTTAGTCTCATTCCACAACTTGATCTCTCATCAACCCTCGGGTTTTTGGATCCATAGACATTATCTTTAACTTTGTAAAGCCAACAACGATAATTTGCAATTGTGATAAGTTGTTTTAACGTGTTCTTGACTCAGAAGTCATTCTTGCCCTTTGTCAATTACTAAGACTATAACCCATGATCTCTACATGGATCTAGTTACATCGTTTAGTCTTTAGAATTACATGAAACGCACTTCAAGGCACGACACGTTTCCATCATGCCTTTGGTAAGCTATATCATAAATCTACCAAGATTCTGAATGTTACCAATTGACATCCAAGTCTAATATTCTAGATAGACTCATTATGACCTTGTGTACTCCACTTGGTCACATGTTTGCAATCTTTAATTGAATTACCAAAATTCTTATGGCCGAACATTCCACATTCTTATCAAATGCAAGTTACCCTCACATTTAAGTTTTATTAGATAAAAATTTATCTAATCACTAAGATGGGTAATGAAAGGTTCTCCCTTTCATGCGGGGGTTTGAGAAAGCATTCTCAAATACCATTTCAACAAAACTTAATGGGTTGTTTCTTAAATGGCTCCTCCCCTCACATTGCTTGCACTTTGATCAAGTCTAGGCAACATATGCCTTAGTGTGACCTTCCCACAACTACTAGTGTATGAGTTCTCCTCATGATCTAGTTAATCGTCTTTCATAAGTTATCCCCTTATGACTGAATGGTTTTGTCTATACACAACTTCGTTCTTGTGTTTACACATATTATGAATGTTTCAAGTTAATTTAATCTCCTCGGAGCATTAACAAGTACTAGTCTAGCATGCTTTAGACTACAATACTCTAGCATGTGAATAGAAGATGCATCATTCTGATTCTTCACATCCTTAAGAGATACCTCGCTATCTCTTGCCAACATTTATCCCTTTGTTTAGACAAATTAATGAGACTTTATTCATCATCCCAACACCTCGGTATTTAGGAAAGTCTCAAAAGTTAAAGTATGTTACTCAAACATACTTAACTTCCTTAGTCAAATTAGGATATGTGCCTTTGTTCTCCAAAAGCTTCACCATTTACTCATAAGAACTTCAAACATGAGTCTTAAAATGAGTTAGTTTGGTGAACACATTCAACACGATGAATGCTTGAAATATAGTCAAGTAGATTGATACTCAAACAAGACAATCACATTTTCCTAAAGTGATGTATACATTTCCATTGTTGTTTCCTTGAAACCATGTATTGGGATACTCTCCCAAAATAAAGGATAAATCCTTCACATAATTCAAACAACATTGATGGTGGTAGACACAACTACAAATCCATCGTTATTGTAAGTCTCCTATAATAAACCTCACACAATTTATTAAAGTCGTTTACAATAATAACATATATTTCTTTCATATGTTATAATTCACAAATGTGAATCTTCACAATGTTGATACTCTCAACATATATTGTATCCATGTTAATACACTCATCACATGGTGTGTGATGTCTCATCCTTGACATTTAGTCATGGTGACAACTCACAAATTGTCTTTGTGCAAATATCTTCTTGCACTATCCGTTATACTATAAACATTTGATTAATTTCTATGTATGGGTTATCCGAAGATATTGAACCCAAACAATATTTGAAAGCAAATCAACAAGATGCAATAGTTCAACGAGTAATTGGATGATTTGTAGACATCAAATCTCTTAGTGTTCTTATCTTGAACACTACCATTATCCAATATGTTAATAATTTCTCTATACTCATCTGAGAGACTGAATCAACACAACTCCCCCATAATGCTTTGATAGCATTCAATGCGAAAGGCTTTCTTATGATTAAAATCTCAAACTCATCTCACAGTGAGATTGAGTATCCAATACTGGTAGGCTTACTAGAAGATATTATACTCGTTTGAGATGTTTGTGAACATATAAAGTAACTCTCAAAACTAGGGTACTAAATGTAGATAACCTTAGTTCTACATTTCCCGTTGACGTCCAACGACCATCAATAAGTGTTATGCTTCTCTTAGCAATGGGATAGTTCTTAATGTTGAATCGTTTGTCATAACATGAACATATGCTTCAAGCAGTAAGAAATATCCATGAACACCAAATGTCCGCGTGATTTTGTACATCTTTGAAATCGTTCCCACGATGTCTTTAATTGATGCAGTTAGGCTCCCCCGCACAGGAACTCCATGCAATCACAACATCACTCGTTTGAGGTTCTCCCTCAGTGGTTCTTCCACCTTGAACAGTTGTTACTCTATTTAATAACAAGATGTTTATAAAGTAAACTACACGCATGTAGTTACATTTGAACAGTTAATTTGTTCACAACAACACCAAGTTGTTTAAAATAACTTTTACGCCTCTAGGTTTAAAAAAAATATTATGTAACACACTCGTTATAATATTCCATCCACTTCAAACCCGCTCGTTAGAATATTAACTGATTTGACAAATCCATTTTCTTAAAGACCTTTTGGTTTATACATTAAACCGCTTCTAACACGCTCGTTAGAAAATTAAACGTTTAGACAAAACGTATTGAAGCCTTTAAATCGTTTCTAACACGCTCGTTAGGAAAAAAAAATTAACATTTAGATAAAACGTATTGAAGCCTTTAAATCATTTTCAACACGCTCGTTAGAAAAAAAAATTAACGTTTAAAACGTTTTGAAGCCTTTATATTGTTTCTAACACGCTCGTTAGAAAGAAAAAAAATTACCGTTTAGATAAAACGTTTTAAAATTTTGGTTTCATAAAATTAAACCATTTTAACATGCTCGTTAGAAATTTTAAACCTTCGCAAAGTAATCTCTTCTAATACGCTCATTAGAAAATAACCGATGTCTTATACAAATATAATCATTTCTAACACGCTCGTTAGAAAATATAAATGCTTAGACAAAACCATTTCTAAGGCCTTTGGTTTATAAAATAAACCGTTTCTAACACGCTCGTTAGAAAATAAAACGCTTAGACAAAACGTTTCCATACATTGGTTAATACAAAATAACCGTTTCTAATATTCTCATTAGAAAATTAACGTTTAGACATAAACGTTTTAATAACTTTGGTTTATACATAATAAATCGTTTCTAACACGCTCGTTAGAAAAAGTAAACATTTAGACAAATGTTTTAAAGCTTTGATTTATAAAATAATATGAATTAAAACCGTTGACATTTACACAAAACGTTTATTTATTTTTTTAAAAATTAACACATTTCCAACACGCACGTTAGAATGTTAGACGTTTACAAAATATTTTTACCGATATGGGTTAATAAAATACACAACTTCTAACACACCCATTAAAAAGTAAAAGAGTATAATACTTTATTATTTTATAATATTTTCTAAACGCTTGTTAAAACTAAACGTACACAAACGTTTTTATGGTTTAGAAAACATTTTTTCTAATACTCACATTAGAAACTACATGTTCCAAAACATTTGAAACCAATATTATTTAACTAAATAATTGTTTCTAACACGCTCGTTAGAAAAAAAGGATAAAACATTGACAAACGTTTTATTTTATGTGTTTTATAAAAAACACTTTTTCTAACACGCTCATTAGAAAAAAAAAGATAAAACATTGACAAACGTTTTATTTTATGGGTTTTACAAAAACACTTTTTCTAACACGCTCATTAGAAAAACAAAAAGATAAAATATTGAAAAACGTTTTATTTTATGGGTTTTACAAAAAAAATACGCTTTCTAACACGCTCGTTAGAAAAATTCAAATACTTCAAAACGCATTTTGAAACACATATATTTTTATATATGATTCGATTTAACGAAACATGACCAAAACCCATGAACTCGAAAGTGTTGAATCAAAACATTCGTTTTCGGATTCTATATTGTTCTCCAATAATTAATCCGACTCGTTTGTATTACATATAAGAATTCCCAAATTTTATTTGAAAAATTATAACGAAATTTCCAAGTAGAATTCTATTTATAACCATTTCAAGAATCCAAGATCCTTATAGTAAGGTTAAATTGTCCTCAATTCTAGAAAATAACCAACCGTGAGTTTTCTAAGTCCAACTTTGAAGGGACCAACGGCGAGTTTTTTCATAAATGAGGTGCAAAAAAATGTATTTCAACGAATTGTACCCAAAATTCCGTTTCAATCAAAGTACTCCTTTGAATAGAAACGAAGAAAAAAAATGTTTTTAAAACACAAACCGCATGGAAACAAAACTAGTTTGAGTCACACGATATGGTTTTGAATACACAAACGGTGTTTTAAAAATTTGTTTTAAGATTGTAGGAATCCGTTCGTGTATAAAAATAAAACACTTTTTATATTACGATTACAATACAAAGAATTTAATTTATCTAGGAAAGCAAGTAAATTACAAATACGAATACAACTGAAAAATCACAAAGTACAAGAACAAAATTCTGATTTTGACCGAGGATCGTGTTTGACACGGGGCCCTTAAAACAAATTCCGGGTCTCTCCCGTTTTGTTTCCCAGGGTACAACGGCCTAAGAAGTAGGTACTACCGGGAAGGCTCTAGCACTCGAATTGTACCTTAAAGAAAACGATGAAAATGATCAAAGAATTGTTGGAATTCTTTAGGGAGAAAGAAGAAGAGAACACTAAAGAGATTGTGTTGTTTGGTGCATTTTTCAACCAAGGAATACCTTGGTATTTATACTTGAAAAATAAGTTGAAACTCCACATTCACCATCAACTCATGAGTTGAAACACCTCATGCTCCATAAACTCATGAGTTGAAACATCTTAAATCTTTAAGATTTTTGACTAAAACATTCAACTTTTAAAGACATGTTGAATGAATTTGAATTAGTAAAATAAGGTGTTTCAACTAAAAAAGAATTCAAGTAAATATAATTTATATTTTATTTTCACATAAAAATTTTCCAACACAATGCATGTGTATATATATGATACATGCACTACTTATAAAGTTTTTTTAGAACAGTTTTTTGTTGTCTTAACAACCGTATATGTTAGCTATGTTTTCTCAATTTCTCTTAAAACTTAATATCATAAAATTGATTATTTAATCGAAGAGTAAAAATAAAATAATATATAGATAATGCTAACATATACTAGTTTGACCAAGTTAGTAAATTTATACCATCTTAACCTTTTTTTTTAACATGATCCATTTTTCTTTGGGGAACATATTCGTATTCCCATTATTTAATTTATATTTTAAAGTAAGTGGAGATACATATGTATTTAGTAATAAGATAAAAATGATTATAATACTAAATAGCGTACGAATATTAGCTAATGTTTTCCAGCCAAATACTGAAGGATTTGTTTGAATCTGATGATAAAAGGACCTTTCTATTTTAAATTTAAAGAAAACATAAGTACATGGTGCAAAATTTATCCGAATTTATGATTGAAGTATATAAGTTTTGACAATAATTAACTATAAAAAATAAAATTTAATGCACATAATAATAATAATAAGATGTACTTAATTTGTGAATTTTGTTATTTCTGACGATATCCTAATATATATCAATAATATTTTTAAAAGTGGATCAAGCTCACTAATTCAACTTATTAAACTAGAATTGTTAGGGTATTAGATATACATAGCGTGTGGGGGCGTGGAACACCGACCTTCATGGCGCCCGGGAGGGGGGGTGTTGAGTTTGTTCACGGGATCTTTAACCAATTTTTGACCTTTGAGAGTTGTTTAACCTGTCTTTAACCCATTTTTTTATAATTAAATAATAATAATAATTAATGCTTATACCACTCATAATCATATGGGTATATCCTTTCCATGTGAGAGTGGTGTAAGAAATCTTGGTGGGTGAGGTGGCGTCCACGTCACGTGCACTTTTTCTTCACCCTACTCATACTCACGCCCGATATACCTCATGCCCTTAGTGTTATCAATTTGATCCTGAAATAATGGACCGGATATAAATGAATCCATTAGTTTTAAAAAGATCAGACAACACTGAAGAAAACAAGTGAAATCTCGAAAGAGGGAGGAAGTGGACACTAACTTTAAGCATGTGAACTACTAATCATGCAACGATAAATTTAGAGGAAGGAAGTGGAGGTCCAACTTTAAGCAAAAAGGAGTGCCGGTGTTAAGTTTATTTGGAGGGTATAATGATGTACAATATTTGTTGTTTATTCATTAAAACATATTTTAACTAACTTACTAAACGAACAAATAAATCTGTTCTATATTTAAGATTTTTAAATCATCTTAGGAGGTTTTGAGCTAGCTTATGAAGCCCGTCAAGTTTACTAATAAAATTAAGAGTAAACTGTACTTTTTCGTCACTGAGGTTTGATGGTTTTAACAGGTTTAGTGCACACCTAACACTCTCAGTCCCTAATGCTATATTTCTTAACGCTTTTAGTTCATATCACTAACTTCATTAAGTTTTTTTCAGTTAATTCTTGTTAAATGACGAACATACCCTTCCTTTCCCCACTCCACCACCACCACCACCACCACCCGCCTTCGCCGCCACCACCACCACATCGGTCAAAAGAAGGAGGAGAGGGTGTTTTGAGGACCAAAATTTCCTTTAAGTTGTCGTTACTGACCCGTCGAAAAGTCTTTTCGACTAAGATCCGGACCCGAATCGTCCCCTGTAACCTGATCTGTCCTGGGCGTGACCCGTCGGAACCCTAACGGTCTTCGGTCTTTGAAAATCTCCCAAGAACTTATGAAATTCAAGTGTGAAGCTATGCCCTAAATTCAATCAAAACACATGAATAAATCAAGGGAAAATTACCAAAATGAACATTTGACTGGTCAAACTTGCAAAAATGGGCAAGCCTTTTTAGCCAGCTAACTCATGGTCATTTAGGCTTGTAGCCGACTGAAGACGGCTAGTTCAGCCGGCTTGGTTTTCAACAATATGTAAGCTTTTTTCAGAATTTCAACCTATCAGAAATTGCCACATGGCAATGCATATTCCCTAGGCGGCTAAAGCTCGCTAAGTAGCAGGCTTAGCCAGCCAACTTTTTTTTTTTTGCATGGCTTAGCCCGCTTGGTTCGAGATGGCTTATAAGGCGGCTTGTTTAATTTGGCTAGGCGTGGCTTAGCCGACGCCGAAGGTCTTATTACACTTCTAAGCCGGCTGCAGTGGTCTTTCTAGCCTACTTCGAGTTTTATAAATAAAAATCTTCTCATTTCAACATTCATTTTTATTTTTCAAATCATTATAACGTTTTAGTTCTCAAATATGGGTGGAGGAAATCCTTTACCATCAAACCCGTCTCAACCTGTAAACTCTTCTCCACCGATTCAACCTGGACAAAGTGTCAACCCTTCTCCACCAGCTGCTCAACCCGATGAACCATTGACTTGGACTGATGAAGAGTGGAATTAGGCATTTGATCAGGTTTTTGGCCAACTACAAATTGTGGACGTTCTGAATTCTGAAGAGGGGCATGTCACTGACCATGATGACAAATATGTCCCTGATTCTTTCGAGTATCTCCCAAACTCTTAGGAGGGTTACATCACTGACCCCAGAGAGGAGTACGTTCCAAGGTCCGAAGATGAAGAGGAATACCTCTCCGAGGACGAGCGTCCAAGTTATTTTGATCCATGGGAAGACGAGCGGTCGTGGCATTCAGATAATTCCTTTGATTTCATCTTTAATTATTAGGTAATCTGTTATATTTAGTTTATGTAATTTTCAAATTTTTAGGTTATGTTATGTAAGTTTTTTAATCTTATATATTGTAACTTTTAATTTTTATTTTATGTTAGTGACAAAATTATAAGAAACGAAAAATAAAAATTTAAAACAAAAGAATATTTGGACAAAACATAATAAGATTTTATTATAACAAAATAATATAGCATGCAACCTCACTCTACGTTAGTAGCTAAACCCTAAACCCAACTAGGAAACGGTGCTGGCTTTGGATGTATTTTTCTTCACTCAAAAACATAAACTGTTTCTCACTTTGCTTAGATTTCCTCCAATAATGAATATTGACCAATAAAGCTCCGAAGTGTACTGCAAATTTTGTCACGAGCGGATAAATTAAGTGTCGATATACTACTCCAGAAAAATTTTCAGTCCAATATTATTGTATTTTCATATTTTTCATATCAATTCCTAATAATAACCAACGTCTTTGATTTATTAATAGCGGGACATAAACGTAATCTACTTCTCAAAGGGGAGGAAAATATTTTTTCTGACCCATAGAAAATGAAAATGTTATTTTTGACGATTGATTTAATAAATGATTATAATACTGCGGTGGAAACACAGTCCAACGCAAATTTTGTGGTGATTCGTTCTTCATCACTTTTACGTGTCGAATACGCATAATTCTACCAACCCATGCTTTGATATGCTGTAAAAAAATAGTTAGAAGATTAGTAACTATTTAATAATAAATGTAACAAATTAAAAAGTTTAGATGCTTTACGATTGGGAAACAGAACCGTTGTTATCCAATAGACTTCCCCAAAATTCGTTACCTAACTTTTCTATGGATTCGAGTAAAGCAGAATAACAAAATGTTGCATCTCCATTGTTATAAAATTCGACAACATTTTCTGACCAATTATCTGACTCATTGCATGGAAAAAACCATTTTGGTTTTTCTAGAATATTTTGATGTATTGTCTATGATTCTCCGGCCTGCCTTTTTGACAAACGTCTCCACCTTGTAGTGGTCCACTTTGACGCTGCAAAATACGGTTGGGAATTATATTGTTCTTTGTTTTTCTCTAATTCCCCTCGATTATCCATTTTTGGTGTACAAACAACTAATATTTATAAAATTAAAAAGTGAGAATTGGGAATTAGCCGGCTAATGAATTAAAAAGCCTGGTAAACGTTTCAAATCAGCTTTCTTAACCTTGGGAGTTAGCCGGCTAATGAATGAGCTGATACTACTCTGACACCCCTATCAGCCTACACGCTTACCTTCCCAACACCCTGACACCATTCCCGGTTATCTATGTCGGCTAAGCCGTCAAACATTCAAATTTTCTACTATATAGACGGCAAATTAAATCTCTAAACACTCACGTTTATCGAAGCCGGCTTAGCCGGCGTACTTTTGAATTTAATACATTGAAGGCGGCTTTTTTAGCCTGTTATGTGAACTATGCTGAAACAAGTTTTGAGAAGGCTGAGTTAGCCGGGTTTGTTTCTTCCACGTGTTTTGAGAAGGCTGAGAAGGGTTTAGAAGGTTTGAAGGCTGAATCTTGCATTCGTGAAGGCGAAGGTTGAAGGTTGCAATCAGAAGGCTGAATCTTACATTCGTGAAGGCGAAGGTTGAAGGTTGCAATCAGAAGGTTGCAATCTTACATTCATGAAGGCGAAGGTTGAAGGTTGGAAGGTTGAATCTTACATTCGTGAAGGCTAACATTCAGACGATCATGGTTGAGGAGTTTGACTACATGATGGTAATATGTCAATATGTTCGAATGTATTTTTGTTCAGAATAATGCTTGATACATATGTTAGCCTGCAATATGTTATATGTTAGCCTTGTTGATTTGTTGTCCAAAATTTAGCCTGCAATATGTCATATGTTAGCCTAAAAGATGTCATATGTTAGCCTGCTATATACTCATGCCTATTGCAATCAGAATAATGATACACTATAATCATGCCTAATGCAATCAGAATAATGTTTGAATGGTCATTGTAGGCCATTGTAAACAATCATTCAAGATGTTATATGTTAGCCTGCAATATATCATTTGTTAGCCTGGTTGATTTGTTGTCCAAGATATATAGTGATACACTATACTCATACCTAATGCAATCAGAATAATGAAACACTATAATCATGCCTAATGCAATCAGAATAATGATACACTATAATCATGCCTAATGCAATTAGAATAATGTTTGAATGACCATTGTTGCAATCATTCAAGATGTTATATGTTAGCCTAAAAGATGTCATATGTTAGCCTGCTATATATCATTTGTTAGCCTGCTATATATCATTTGTTAGCCTGTTGATTTGTTGTCCAACATTTATAGTGATACATTATACTCATGCCTATTGCAATCAGAATAATGATACACTATAATCATGCCTAATGCAATCAGAATAATGTTTGAATGGCCATTGTTGCAATCATTCAATATGTGATATGTTAGCCTGCAATATATCATTTGTTAGCCTGTTTATATCATTTGTTAGCCTGGTTTATATCATTATATGCAATCATTCAATATGGTAATATGCAACTCTTTGTTATTTTTGGCAGGCTAAGGTGAAAGTAAGATGTTCATCGGGTGTTGTAAATACAATTAGAAGGAAGCTGAGTCAAAATCAAATGAAGATATGGAAGAGGACATGGTTTAGTAGGTGGTTAGGATGCAAATGTACGGGTGCTGACAGCTTGTTAATACACGTCATGTTTCAACATGAATTTTTAACAAAAGTTCATCCAAGAACGGACGGGTTGTACTATTCTATTGGATCAAAGACATTGAGGTTCGGACCTAAAGAGTTTTGTCTCATGACAGGCTTTAGATTTGGAGAATGGAGCGAGCCTATATCCACTTTAAATGTAAAATTTAAGGATAGGGTGTTAGGTGGGGCTAGATTGACTTGTAAAGAACTAGTGAAATTTTATGCTGGGGATTTATCTGGTGTAGAAGACGATGATGTTGTGAGGCTGTCGTTGTTGTTATTGGTGGAATATGGCTTTAAAGGAACGCAAACCACGTCTTACATTGACGACTTCTTGGTTGAATTGGTTAATGATTTAAACCAGTGGGACCGGTATACTTGGGGTAACTATCTATGGGATGTTACTTATCCAAGTCTGCATAGATGTTTTCACTTGAAGAAACAACAAATGGAAGAAAAGAAGTTGACAGAAATGCATTACTCTTTGATGGTTTTGTCTGGGCTTTTAAGGTAACCAAATTTAATACATTTCAATATATGTGTTCGTTGTTACTAATTCATTTGAATTATATGTTCAAAAGATGTGGATCTGTGAGGTTGGTTTTAGACAATGGTTGTGGTGACAATGTTTGTTTGGGTGTTTCTTTGGCTGGGTATCCCATTTTAGACAATGCTTGTGGTGACAATGGTTGGTTTTAGACAATGGTTGTGGTGAAAATGGTTGGTGGTGACAATGGTTGTTTTAGACAATGGTTGTGGTGACAATGGTTGGTGGTGATAATGGTTGTTTTAGACAATGGTTGTTAATATTTGGTTTTAGACGATGTTTGATTAGTAATATTTGATAACTTAGCCTTATATATTTAGCCTGCAATATGTTATTACTTAGCCTTATATATTTGCTATGCTAGCATGCTACATATGTTAAGAAACATATATATTCATAAGATTAAAGACAACAAAGCAATACATTATAAATGTCAAGTACTCGTACACATATTGATTACCATCATAAGAAAACAAAACAAACAACTACTCATCATCATTCAAATCATAATTGAACTATTATGTGGTTGACTCGTACACATACCTACGTAAATCTTCTTCTTCGACAATGGTAGGCTCTCTCGAAATAAATGGTTCTTCTTTGCATTTGGATTTGCTTGAAATTTAAGACACGACAGGGGTTTTACAAGTATCTCGAGAATGACCTCTTGTGTGATACCTTCTACAAAACAACGGTGTTATTTCCTCTCCTTGGGATGGGATACGATTATTTGCACGAGGACGTCTGGCTTGTCTTTTATCCATGTGTGGTGGCTTGACAATAATAAGGTTATCGGGTCGATCCCATTCTACTTCATCAGGAACCGGATAGACTATTCCTTCGTATGTCCTTTTGTAGACTTCACTTGTAAACCAATGCATCACCCAAGTGCTACAATTAGTTTGCTTTAAGTACTTAGAAACAGATATCACGTGACCACATGGTAAACCAGAAAGTTGCCATTGTCGACAACTACAAGTTCGATTAAGCAAATCCACAAAACCTCTTCGTGACGGGGATGCAACTTCAAATTTGTAACCGTCAATACCATGCACTGTCCATGTCACACATTTTGATATTCTTTTTGCAACCTTAGCTTCCGCCCAAACGGTAAGATCATGTGTATTTTTAGCTGTAATTAAAAAAATATGTTAGCCTGCTATATCGTATAACTTAGCCTACTATACATTAGCCTGCAATATCTGATAACTTAACCTACTATACAAAATATACTTAGCCTATTATACAAAAACTTATTTACCTGCTTGGTGCCGCCTGTTGAAATACCAGTTTTGGACCGACTCACGAAAGAATTCTATTAGTTTGGTAATAGGCATCCGTCGAGCATTACGTGATAACGCGTTAATAGACTCAACACTATTTGATGTCATAATGCCATAGCGTTGACCAACAAAATGTGCTTGTGCCCATTTATGCAAACCAACAACTAGTAACGTATCACGAACAGTAGGAACAACTTCACAAAGTGCATTGAAATTTTCTTCAAAATCAGACACAGTAAAGGCTTCGCATGTCTTCCACCAAAGGTAATCGTGTTTTTTTGCCAAAGATTTTAATCGCATGCTATCATTAAATGGCGACAACAAAGCCCATGATGTGCGTATGAAAAAAACGACTCTAATAGCCAAGTCAATTGAAGCTGCCCTATCTGATATGATAACAAGTTCAGGATTTTCACCAATACATTCTTTTAGTTTTGTTAAAAACCATGTCCAACAATCACCACTCTCTGATTTTCCAACACCATAGGCAACGGGAAGAATCTGATTATTCCCATCCATGGCTACAGCTAAAAACATCGTGCCTTTAAAACTACCTTTCAGATGTGCGCCATCAATAACAATTACCGGTCGAAGATAACGCCTAAAACTTTCAATCTGTAATACATAAACAAAGCGTCAGAAAAAAAACAATAACATACTAACCGCGACACCAATAGCAACAAAACACATTTCGAAACGGCTCAAGTTGTCTGTTAAAATATCAGTGACAGTTCCAGGGTTGGCCCTCTTCAAATTATGAAAATAAGCTGGCAGTTCGGCAAATAAATCATGTGAATTTCCCATCAACATCTGCAATGCACATTCCTTTCCTCGCCAACCTTGGTGATGTAATTTTGATAGGAAACCTTGAATTAATATCTTTCATTATGTCTTTTCCTCTGTAGACACGGCCGGGATCCTTAAGTTGATCTTTTATCAAATCAGCAATCACCTTTTTATTTGCTTTACGTATATGAGGGTACGTCTGTGTCCGTGAACACATGTGTTGGTTGTTAAAATATCTAACATGAAACGTCCCAGATTCACCATAACTGTAGGCCCTTATACACCAGTCACAATTAGGCGTAATACATGATGCTTCATACCTATTTTTTTTGATATATTAACCTTGAAATCGAAACACTCTCTAACACACATTTTCCCCAACTCAAACTTTAAATGTTCTTTATCTCTAAAGCACATACCTTCAAAAACATTATTAATTGATTTACCACTTCTAACAACAGAATTTTCAGGTGTCGGGTCTGGAATAAAATCTGGTAACGGCTCGGATTTAGGAGCTGGAAACATATCTTTACTCCCCGGATTTAAGTAAAAAGTGGTATCACTAGGATAAGAATAAAAGTTGTTAATATTCGGCTCAGAATTCAAGTAACTATATTTTTCATAGTTATCTACAGGAACATTTAAATCAAAAGGGAACTTAAATTCATCTTCGTTTCCTATGTGTTGAGAGCCCGGTAAACCAGAAGGTAATCTACTTGAACCAATAGACACGGGTTTTTTTGAAGAAGAACCAATAGACACAGGTTTTTTGGAAGAAGAACCAACACCATCTTCTTGGATAACAAACAACTTGTATATTTCAAACGGATTTTTATGAAATATACCAAAAAAACGCAATATCACTATCATCGTATATGTCGATTGGGTCGGTGAATGTTGACATTTTATAAGATATCTAATAAATATTCTCGCCACAAACATTAGAAATAATAGATAACAAACCATTGTAAGTAACATTTGTAGATAACCTTATACCGTGCTTTGCACAATCGAACGGGACGTATTCAACAGCACCGTCAACTAATTCCCATCTCCACCCGCTGTAAATTACAATGTCCATAGACATCTCGAAACACTTCACTTGCTTAGAACAATGGAAATTGTGAAAAAAATGGAAAAAACAAAGTTAAATAAATGAGAAAAACTCGAAGTAGGCTGGTAAGACCACTTCAGCCGGCTAAGAAGTGTAATAACACCTTCGACGCTGGCTAAGCCGAGCCGTGTAAGTCATCTCGAACCAAGCCGGCTAAACCATGCAAAAAAAGTACGCCGGCTAAGCCTGCTACTTAGCGGGCTTTAGCCGCCCAGGGAATACGCATTGCCACGTGGCAATTTCTAATAGGTTAAAATTCTGAAAAAAGCTTACATATTGCTGAAAACCAAGCGGGCTGAACTAGCCGTCTTCAGCCGGCTACAAGCCTAAATGACCATGAGTTAGCTGGCTGAAAAGGCTTGCCTATTTTTACAAGTTTGACCAGTCAAATGTTCATTTTGGTAATTTTCCCATAAATCAATACTTATGAAACTCCCTCTCATGACAGCACAAAATATAACATATCAAGATGCATCTCTAGAGAACAATCAATGGTTTCTTTCGAAAAATTGAAGCGATTTTGGATATGTCATACTCCGTCAACGATTCTGCCTCTGACGTGCCGAGTTCGAATAGACAGACATATGACTCGGTGAAAGTATCCACGTCACGCGCGTTGCCGAATTAACGGCGGTTCTTCGATGAAGGAGGTTTGGTGGCCGGATAGAACTGACTTTTTTTCGTCGTAAGTGATGACGCGTGAAGGAGTAAAGCGGCGGTGGAGGTGGTGTCGTGGTGCTAATATCTTGGTGGTGTGTACGGCTATTGTGTTATGTGAACGTGGAGATGGTGGCTGTCGCCACTCCTTGGGAAGTGGAGGTTCACCAAAGAAAAGACATATTTAAATCTAGGTTGGTGGTGGCGGGTGGGGGTGGTAGTTGGTGGTGGCAGGTCGCCCATTAAATTTTGAAATTTATATAGAACGTATAGTATCGGTATTTCGATTGACCTCACTCTATTTCGGACGATGACCCCATAAAAATAAACTGCAAAATACAAAAGAAAAAGCATGCTTGGTTGACTGGTTGAAACGCAGTGCATTCTCTAAAGCCACCTAGGTTCGAATCTGTGTATTCATGTTTTTATCCTTTTTTTTTCCTTGGGCCTAGGGTTTTTTCCTTTTATTTTCCTCCTTGGGCGTAGGCTTTGTTTAAGGTTTTTTTTATTTAAATTGGAGCCTACCGACACCCATTTCTTTTTCTTCCTACTGTGCACTTATTGAGTTTATTCAAAATTGAATGTATGAAACATTGTTTGTTGCAATTTATGTTTGATACATTTAGGGAATCACAAACATAAATTCCAAAGGATGTAAAATATTTTTCTTTTTATGCATTTAAACCTTACAAATGTAAATGTTACATTGAGTGACTAGGTGAACATGACATTACAAACAAACAAAGGCAGACCTTATTTGCCTATATTAATTGTTGATTATAGTTTGTTTCAAGCAAATAACCTTTTTGTGTGTGTGGATGAAGAATCGTACTTATGTTTAGAGAAATTACAACTTTTCAGGTATGTTTTTCTTTGCTAAAATCTATAGAACTTTTGCAATACTTCTGTGATTGATTTTCAATTTTATTGTAACAATTAGCTAATTACAGAGATTATTAAATGTTAACATGATAGTTGTTAACGTTAGTCAAGATGGAAATATTTAAATTGAAATGAGTTTTTATTATGATCCGACTCGAACAAACCCGACCCGGTGAATGACCTTCCATACAAACAAAGATGGACAAAAAAATTGACCCCAGTGGAAAAATTTTCTGGCTCCGCCACTGGGGTGGTGACTGGTGGTGGCAGGTGTGGGTGGTTGCCGGTGGTGGTGGTCGCCCGTTGGTGGTGGCGTTGAGGAAGAAGAGGGTGAAGTGAGTGTATCAAGGGTATTATGGTCATTTGACAAGAGTTAACAAAAAAAATTTAACGGAGTTGGTAAATTGGATTAGAAGTGTTAAGATTTTAACCGTCGGGGACTTCGAGTGTTACGGGTGCATTGAATCTGTTAAGACCATCAAACCTCAGGGACGAAAATTGCAGTTTACTCTAAAATTAAGGTTTTTTTTTAATTAATTTGTTTTTGCTTTTAATACTATGATTCATATATCATTTATGCTAATGCATAATTATAGACCACAAACCCAATGTTAATAATCCCAAAACCCTATTTACATATGAATAATGTTTTTAGAACTTAGGGGTGTTAACAAAGTGGGATCCCAAAGCCCTTACTTTATTTCACTCCCCCTTGAGCCACCCCTGATAGTGTCGTTTAGCCATGCTACGATAAACATAAAAGAACTTGAGTAAATTACAAATTATGTCCTTTAACTATCGTCAAAATTGTATGTTATGTCCTTTGGTTTTAAAAAAAATACACTTGACGTCCTTTTTTGAAACCTTTGCACAATTTAAGTACTTCTCACTAACTCCCATACAAAGGATCGTTAAGTCTTGTCATGTGCCCCTCATGTGAGGGGCATTCGTGTCTTTTTACCCTTTTTAGTCCAGACTTTTACCCTTTCATTAGAAAACAAAATATTTAAAAAAGAAATTAAAAAATATATGAATCTAAAAGATTTCTCTCTCTCTCTTCCTCTTCTTCTTCTCCTCCTCCTCCTCCTTTATCATCAGTATCCCTCTTATTCATTATCTAGAATGGTAAAAGAAGATACTTTTGGTACATTTACTAGGTCAACTAAAACTTCTTTTGCTTGTACATCAACATACCTTCTTTGAATTAAATACACAAAATCGTTTTCCTTGAAAAAAAAACGAAACAATTAAACAAATCGAATCTAAAAAACAAAGGCGGAGACTACGGTGGCAAAAAGATTCGGATTTCACGGATCGACGTCGATGCAGCTGTTGTACCGGCCTTCGTTGCAAGATCTGAAACAGAAATGGCGATAAAAGAGATCCCCCTTGAGGAAAGGGGGAAGATCATCAACCGATTATAGAATATTTCTACCATTCACAATCGGCAATTCGAGGGGTGAAGTGAGAGAATTAAGGATGAAGAATTTGAGATATTAGGGCTAGGGTTAGGGTTAGAATTGATTATGGATTTTGATTTTGAATGGAGGTGGTTAGGTCAGAATAAAACGGCAAAAGTAGGTGAAACCCGCTGACCCTAACGAATGCGCGTTTGCCAATTCTTCTGACTTTTCCCTGCGACGGTTATCACGTCAAACTTGCCAAAATTTTGATTCTCCATGTAACTCGCCATTGATCCCCTGTACCGGTGCTAGCCACTGATCCCCTATAACTCACCACTTGTTTACCTTTCCGACCAATGGCGATAATCAAGATGAAACCCAAAAATCAATACTAGGGTTTTTAAGAGGAGAAACTGAGATATAGTAGAGGGAGGGTGGAGAGTGACCAATATGATGAAGGATAAAGCCAGTGGTTGAGGGGGATATGACCGGTGATTATACCTTTTTATTTTTCCTTTTTCTTTTTCTAATTAAATAGAATCTTAACTCTTTATAGATCCATAAAACAAAATGAAGAACACGTTTTTTACATATGTGTAAAAACCAAAAACACGTGTGTAATAATCAAAATAAATATGAGTAAAAAACATTTCACAAATCATGAAAAAAACTAAATCCAAATTTCTAAATATCTTTACAAAATAGAAAAAAGAAAATAAATTCTACATGCTCTATGCTGATTTTTCCTTGTTTATATCTTGATTCTTCCCTTGTTCACATCTCAAATCTAGACTGTTCCACATGTTCTCTTGTGTGTAAGAATCTAAAATTTTCTAGTTTACACTAGTGTAAAATCAATTTAAACATGTGTAAAATTCAGTTTACTAACGTGCATTACACATGTGTAAAAATCAAATACATATTCATAATAATCCAAATACACATGTGTAAAACCCATATATTAACTCCCAAATTTAACTAATATATAATTGATTTAAGATATGGAATCATTTTCATCATTTAAAATTTCATCCATCTAAATAAACAATAAGTTGTATCATGAATGACATAATAGAACAACAAGCATGTTACCTGCTTTCACACCCTTGTTACTATGAACATATTCTGAGATTGGAAGATGGACTAAACGAAATCTGCTAACTAAGATCACCTTCCATTGATCGTTCATCTCTGATTCAGTTCCTATTTGAATTGAAGGGATTTTTAGGTTCAAAGGAAAGATGGTCTTTTGTATATATTATTCCAAATCATCGAAACAGGAGAACAATATATATGCTTACAAAGAGTTAACTCAAATGACTATAAAGAACACTAAAGGCCTATTATTAATGGAGAAGTAAAATCTCACAACTAAAGATGTTATTAGAGGAGTTATGGAGATGAGGAGCCTTTGCAATTAATGGGATGAAATCTTCATGAGAAAGATATCTCTAACTCGCCCCATCAAGCTAAACGTGTGTAGTGACGTGTAGCTTTGATCGAAGAATGGAAAAACGGCCCGCAGACAACTCTTTGGTCATGAGATCAGCAAGTTGAGTTGTGCTGTGGTATGGACATAACGAACATGAAGTGTGTTTGTAACATCTCTGATTTTTTAGTATTCATATTTCAATTCAATGTAATGAAATTTCAAGTTCTATACTCGTGCAATGTCTCAATATTTTTCCCGCGGTAAATAAAATGCAATGATTCTATACAAGTTCGCAAGTTTTACTCGATTATATACACATAAACGCTATACAAGTAACTATATATTTCAAATTTATAAAACCTGAAAAGTCAAGGACTAAAGTTGAAAATTTATCAAGAAACCCTAGTTAGCACGGTCGTGCTTCGTTCTAGCACGGTCGCGCCAAGTGCCTCGGCACGATCGCGCGGCTGGTCCTGGAACGATCGCGCCCGGTTCCTAAGCACGGTCGCGCCAATCTTGGCATGGTCGCGCCTGCGAAACAGTCAAAACGTAAATGTGATTTCAAAACGCTCAATCGTTCGAATTTCAAATCCGATTACGTTTCTTTTCCTTTAACGCGAGTTATACCATTTTCAATTACTCAACGCCTCAGTTTTTCTCCATCAATCTCGAATTCTCTCTCAAGCAATTCAAACAAAACTCGAGTCTTCCTCCTGGAACCCAAATTCTCCCGATCAAGAAAGGATTTATCATCTCCCGGCTCTCTCCAAGACTCTGGACTCTCTGGCCTAGCCGGAATCGCAGTCGAAGTCACCGGAAACCTTTACCTCCGTCGCCGGAACTCATCTCTGTCGTTCTTCATCGATTCGTTACGTTTCAGGGTAAGTATACTCTCCATCTCACTCATTTCAGTAACATTATCAAAAGCCCTCATTCAATTTGGGCTTCCATTATAGAATTCGATCAGAATCAGAAATCATATTTTAATAAAAATGATTTAATCGAACCCATGCTTAAACTCGATTTCCATACAATTAAGTTATATGAAAAGACTCTTAATAACCCATTAATCAAAAGCCCTAACAATTCCTGTGTTCAAAATACAAGAAACTCTCGATTCGTGTCTGATTTGGAATAGACACGGTCGCGCTAATCATCTAGCGCGGCCGTGCCTCGTTTAGCGCGGTCGTGTCGACTAGCAGCGCGGTCGTGTCATCCGTCCAGACCTTGTCATGCCCTTTGGGCTAGTCTCTGTTGTGTCTAAAAATCATAGACGCGACCGTGCCGGGCTAAGGCACGGTCGTGCCTGATGACTTGTCTAGATTGTGCTCCTGATTGATCAACCCGGTCGCGCCCGTGGCTTGAGCACGATCGTGCCCTTCCGAGGCACGGTCGTGCTAGACTCAGAATTTTTAACAGAATTATAATTTTTATATTTTAATCAGTAAATGTTTCAGATTTTATAAAAATATGTTTTCTGTATTTAAAAATAGATTAAAAGTTTAATCTTGGCATAAATGTAATTTATTGAAAAGTTTATAAAAATTAAATTTATATTTATCATCTTACACTTAAATGATATTTTAAATAATTAAGTTACAAAATTTATAAATAATGATGACTTATTTACTTTACATTTTAAATCAAAATCGTTTTATTATTTATACTTAATTACAATTAATATTGACATTATTTCATAAACTATAGTTATACACTTATTTATTTAATTCAAACCTAATTAAATTGTTTCAAACATATTTTACCTCAAACTTTATATATTTTATTCAATCCTTTTTAAATACAAACCAATGGTTTTATATACAAATCCAACTTTTATTTTTAAACTTTATACATCTATGTGATTCAATACATATTACTATTTAGGTTAAAGTGTGCTTTTCAAGGATCTTTTTGCTATCTATATTCCTTGTTAGCTTCACTTCCATACCAAGTGAGTATTCACAACCCCTTTTACTCTTTTACACTTTTGGGGTGGAACATGAACTCTATACTCATTACACATTACACATTTACATTTACGCAAACTACACAAGTGCAAAAAAAATCCTATTTACATACATGTGTGCAAAAATTTGAGCTTTGTGCCCGAGTGCTAGGTGTGTTTAACCTTTGTATGCTCTTATGTGCAATCATTAACTATACAAGCCGACGGTTTTCAATGATGGATCTATTGAGTCTGACAAACCCACCCATGGTACGCGGTGATTGAAACCGACAATACACTTTGTTTTGCATGCTAGTTACAAGGTTTGATTGTACATTTGGTTACACAATAGTTACTCCCCATGAACGCCTTATTTATCATGTCATGTAAAGGATTTGTTTTCAACTATATGCTATCTATATACAACTGTGTTATACTCACCAACTTTTTAGTTGACTTTATTTTATTCATGTTTCAGGCCCCAATATGTGAGATTGATTCAAGACGTGTTCAACATAGGATTTGGACTTAGCAAAATAAATCAAGAATTTTATGAATTGTTTATGTTTCTTGTTTGAATTTGATCTTGTACTTGGATTTATTGTAATGCAAATTTGACCTTAATATATTTCAATTTAGTCAACCATGTGCTATGAACAGTCTTACATGTCCCGCCCCGATGATTCCGCCATCGGTCGGGGTGTGACAGTGTTAGATAGCACCATATCACGAACAAAATTCAAATCAACCTCAATACGTTTTATGTGTTGATAAAAAACAGGATTGACAACCAGGTATGTGGCCCCAAGGCTGTCACACCAGAGCGTAGGAGACGACGTTGATAAGATACCAAGTTCAGACATTAAGGATATTAGCCATCGAATATCCGTTGCGGTATGAGCAAGGGCGCGATATTATGCCTCTGTGCTAGGTCTGGCAACCGTAGTTTGCTTTTTAGAGCTCCAACTGATGAGATTAGGACCAACGAACACACAATAACCAGTAGTAGAACGTGTATTGTCAGGGTAACCATCCTAGTTAGCATCGGTGTAGGCATGAAAGGAAAGATATCTCTAACATGAATAAACAATATTTCTTTATATAAGTTATTAAAGTATACTAACATGTGTAAAAATCTCAAATTTTCCAGTTTACACTAGTGTAAAATCAATTAAACATGTGTAAAATACAGTTTACTAACGTGCATTACACATGCGTAAAAATCAAATACACATGTGTAATAATCCAACTACACATGTGTAAAACTCATATACTAACTTAATTATCAACTCCCAAAACAAGTACACTACCAGCAACAACATCAACAAAATAGTTAACAGAAGAGTAATCACACTCCATAAAGAAAACCATCTTTTTCTTATGAATTTAAACATCCTGACCATCAGCCTCTTCTTGTAGTGGTTGTTAATCTTCGTAGCGGTCTTGTTACGGGAGTTCATGGTTGTTTTGTTCATCCCATTGAATAGCTCAGCAGTCTTACATCCTCCGCGCTATCGATTATACCACTTAACATATCAATGCATTGTGAAAATAAGGGACTAGAATTTGAATAGTTCATAGCGGTTTCATAAGCAACCAAGTTCTTCAGTATTACTCTGAATTAACATCAAGGGTTAATTATAAAATAATTTGAAAAAAAATGTAAAGAAAAATACCCTTGCTTGAGAGAATTTCGCCTTTAGACAACACTTTTTTGTAAAACGGTCTCACAACATGCAACCGGACCGCCGGGGGTTCCGGTTCTAGGTCCAACCGGCCGGTCCGGTTCGGGTTTAAAAACATTAGTTATTAAACCAACTCCGGAGATCCAAAAATGATCTAACGCCAAGTCCGATATTACCATCTGATGTGGCACACAACCACCGGTCCTGAATAAATTCGCGTATAGCTTTCTTCTTTTGAGACATTGAAAAATTCTTGAGCGCTCGAGGTTTAATTTCAACGAACACAAATAGATTTCAAAATGAAATTAAAATATAAAATAAACTTACAGAAAGATTACGGGTGGATCTGAGATCTAAAGGTGGCGGCATCGTTGTGCATGGCTGAAGCGCTATACATGATATAAGGTCATATAGGTGAGTAACGTTCACTAATTGCATCTATTATATAACTTCAATACATTACAAGATCATTTAGACTATAACTTATCTAAGTGGGTGTAACACCAGGTCTTAGGGATCGCTAAAATTAATTAATTAAATGTGTGTGTGCATTCACATGTGAAATATATGAAAGTGAGAATATGCGTGGATAATTATAAGTGAGGTTTAAAGAAGATTTAATCAAATTTTGAAGAATTTGACTTGGCTTTGCAACTAACTTCCAAGTATCTCTATCAGCAACTGGCTTGGTGGTACCCATGGGGTGTTCCAGCAATCAACAAAGGCAGAGTAGGGCTGTGGATGACGACAAAAGACAATGGTTTTTGGTGGTTTGTGTGGATCAACGATTATGGTGGTGTTTCCTGGCAGCGCAAGGTTTTTGGTGGTGTGTGTGGAGGGCTGGTGGTGATGTTCTAGTGGCGGTCCAAGGCTATGGTGGTGTTTCCCCGGCAGCGATGACAGTGGTGTGTGATATTAGAGGGAGGAAAGGTGGTGAACCCACCTAAGGTTTTTGTTTTTCTGTGTTTAAGGGTCGTTAAATACAAACGGGGGTTGTTGAGGAGTCAGCGGTGTTGGAAATCAGGCCTAAGAACACGAACACAAAATTTGAACTCAACAAAGATCGATTCTTTTATTAATATTGAAAACCAAAACCACTTTTTACAATGAATCCCTAAGCTCTTATTTATAATAAACCTTATACTAATCCTAACCCAACTCAAACTCAATTAAATAATCAAATAAATAAAAACTCAATCATAGTCTAATACGAAATCAACCAAACAAATAACAAACTAATATTAACAATTAATTTTTATCAAGATTAATTTTTTCATTCTCTCCGTTAATCTTGACTTGTGCCACCTAGATCTTGAATTTACAGTAAGACTCGTAACTTTCAACACCATCATGATAATCGCAATCAGGATCTTCATTTTTTTTTATCAATAACACGAATCATTCAGGTCTTTCACACTAACTTGAATCACTCAAGTTTAGTCATCTTAACAACTTTCTTCGACACAGGTATCACATCTTCATCCCCAATCTGAATCACTCAGATTCTTCGCCCCGTTTCACATGGTCTTCAATCCTATCTCACACATAATTTTCGCCCCTATTTGATCACTCGATGATAACAAATGTGCCTTGGTTACTAATCAATCTATCTCGGATTGACAACCACCTTCCTCACCGGTATCACACCGTACCACCCTGAATCACACACGTAAACACTTTGCAGATCCATACACCCTTCCCAGATGATTTATCCTTCACTCAATATATCTTCCTTGGTTGACTCGCACAACCCTTTGTTTCTTGATTGTATCACACAAACAAACCATAAACCGTATCTCACGATTTTATTCTCTGTCTCGCACAGAGCTTCTGATCGGTTTTAAACCGTTTTCGATCACCAGCCGCTTCACAAAAAATTCTGATCATCGTCTTTTCTCCGTTTCTTTCTTTCGTTTGTAGCCCTGCGGCCACAGGGCTGCTCCCCCTTTCCTGAAAAACCGAATCTCAAACCGGCTTTCTTTTTCCCCAAGCTCTGATACCAATTGTTGGAAATCAGGCCCAAGAACACGAACAAAAAATTTGATCTCAACAAAGATTGACTCTTTTACTAATATTGAAAACCAAAACCACACTTTACAATGAATCGCTAACCATCTATTTATAATAAACCTTATACTAATCCTAACCTAACTCAAACTCAATTAAAAAATCAAATAAATAAAAACTCATTCATAGTCTAATACTAACTCAACCAAACAAATAATAAACTAATATTAACAATTAATTTTTATCAAGATTAAATCTTTCAAGCGATGATTCAAGGTGAGCAACAGTGGCCAATAGTGATGGTCGGCGTGTACAACGGCATTTTTGCGATTTTGACCTAAACGGTGTCAAACGAGCATGTGGATAGAGTGAGATATTTTTATGCGTTCTAGGTGAGTTACATATGGCGTATTTTAAGTGTTTGAAAGTGTTTTGGGCTGATTCATGTACAATGTGTGTTTTAAGCGGTTTAACATGTAATTAACTTTTAACCTGTAAAGTAACTAGTGTGGAATTCAGGGCTGAATTCAATGTAGGTTATGGTTAGGATTTAATGTGAGTTACTTAAGCTTGATATTATGTGTTAATGGTATTTATTAAGTGTGTTTATGTGGGGGTTCAGTTACATGAACAAGTGTGTGAAAGTGTGATGTTATAGCATGATAAACAGTGAGGTTTGGGTTACGTTATATAACTAGAAGTGTATATTTAGTGTGTTGTTCATGATATAATTTGGAGTTGATAATTATATTCATTTGTGTGTGAACATTGTGTGTGTTAATGATTAAAATGACTACGTAGAATTGACATTGTAAGTGAGTTGGTGTTAATAGAATAGTATAGATAATGTTACATGAATTTGTTTTGTGTAATGGAGACTATATAAGAAATTTCACATGAGCGAGCCTGTATATTTTTATTGACATGAATGAGCTTACATAATCATATGAATATAAGTTAGTTGCTAGGGGTGTAGGATGCGTGTGTGATCAATGTTGTGAGTTAAACATACGTTTTAACTATGGTGTGATGAAAATATTTTAAAGGAAATGTTGAGCTAAGATTTGGATGTTGTGGCAAGTAAGTGTAGGATACGTAAATCAGTGTGCGTCTCACGTTGATAGTGTGTGTGGGCCCACCTCTATCTGGTAACCCATGCGTTAGCTAACATTTGGTTTTTGAAGTGTGAGATAAAGACAGCGTGAGTTAATGGATTGTGTGAGTTAACGAACAATATGGGTGTGAGTAAGTGATGTGTCATGTGATAAGGTGAAAAATATTTTACGTTATGATTTCACGAGATCAGATTTTAAATTTATAAAACGATAAATACTTAAACTTAAAACATATACAATAGGCAAGTGTACCTATCGCAGCGTAATAAATTTATGTAAGAACCAAGTATCGAACCAATGGACACGGTCGATTAGTGAGTGAGTTTTGTGTGTTTGTGAAGCAGAAAAATAAATGAAGAAAAAGTAAATGACGGTAAAGTAAATAACACAAAATTATCTCGAAAATGATCAGGTCACAAAGAGTATTGCTTCGGGCTTCGAATCCGCTTGGTTTATGACAATGTTTAGTTGACTAATCCGGTGGTATAACTACTACAAACATGTGAACGGTACACCGCTAGAGCCTCATTCTAATAATATTTGTTTCACGAATTAAAATCTTTAATAATAAAATGGTAATGATTCCCTCTAGGGACAACGTTACCTTGATGTAAGGTCAAATGTCCCTTGTTTAAGGGTCGGTTTTGTATAGTTTTATGCGTTTTACTTTGTATATAAAGTTGGTTTTACGTTGGTATTTGTGTTTGAGTCTATTACAGGTATTGAGTGCTAAATGTGCGGATAACGAGGCATAAATGATAAGACACGAAAGTACAGGGGTCAAAAGTGTAAAAATGTCAAAAGTTCTGGAAACGTGAGTCTTCGCGGGACTGAGTCTCTCGCGACACGTGAGGAAATGAAAATGGCACCCGACTCTTTTGTTCTTCGCGCCACGCAAAGAACCTGCCTTGGATCTTTGCGACACTCGAAGATCTGCCGAATCAGCAAAAAGCCCTAATTTCTAATTAAAAGAGATTGCATCCCCTATTCCGACTTAACTTTCATTCAGCCGATTTCAGAGCAACCAAGGGCGATTTTCAGAGGCAAGAACAGTTCCAATTCATCTATTGAAGCTATGCTCGCGTGTTTGACAAGCATGCGTGGCTAAGCTGCATGTGGCTTCCTCTCGATGGATGGTTCGTTTAGGTTTTCGTATTTGATTCAGCTGTTCACCTATTTTAGATTGATTAGTTTCTGACAATAACTGTTTGATTGATGTATTGGTTGAATTAGACAACTTTATCTATGTGTTTTTAGTTTGTTTGCTTTACAATCTTGTTCGGTTGGGTAACTAAAGTAGATAACTTGATACTGATAAATTGGGTATTTGAATGATACTAGTTATGTCAAACAAGTTGCATAGGTTTTCTGACAAAGAATCTGTCTTCAATTACTAATTCAATTGATCTTCCAACACTATGTCTCTCTAGTGTCTAAACTGAATAACTGGATTGTATGTGAAACCTAGAACCTAAAGTTTGGGAGGGAGTTACATCTTTATTTTATCTGTGTTTTCATTCTAATTTGTCAACTAAGCAATTTCACTAACCAATTATTCCTTGTGGATACGATACTCTTCTTACCCTTACTAGTTAAGCGTTTAAGGATTTTTTTGACCGACCAAATGACATCGATTAAAATGGCGCCGCTGCCGGGGAATCGGTGTTCTTAGTCTAGTTGCTTTAGTTTATTGTCTTTAGTTGATTTTGATTCTTAACAAACACCCAAGAAGATTTTCTCTTCCTTTGTTTTTATTTTGTCTATTTTGTTTATTTCTTTGTTCATAACTACTCGGTTGTGCTACTTGTGTAAGTTGACATGGACAACTATCACGATGATCAATATTACTATGAGTCGTGCAACAATTGTGGTATCACTGGCCACTGGTTACAAGATTTCCCAGAATACTTTTAGTATGGTGGTGATCCTGAATATCCAAGCTATCAGGAAGAATACAACCAAGACTACCACCCAAGAAGGCCACCTGAACAAGACAACTATCAGTCTGAACTGGATGCCAATCAGTCACATATGATGGAGATGGCAAAAGCGGTCCATGAAGTGGTGCAACAACAAGACAACCAGGCAAAAGCTCATCAGGCTTTGATAGATCTGGTTGCACACTTAACTGGGATTGTTGGATCACTCATCAAAGAAGTAGGTAAGCCTTGCATTGCACATCAACCCTCCAGTTCTGAAACCACTAACGGTGCACACCTCCATGTTGTAAGTCTTAAATCTTCATTTGAATATGCTGCTCGTGAACCAACTCCACCATCGGTTATAGAGGAAGTGGTGGAGTACAGTGACTCTGAATATGACCTTAATCAGGATTTTATTTCACAAAACAATTTGAAAACTGAAAATGTGAATAAACCTATAAAGATCCCGTTTCCAAATGCTATAATCAAACCATTTTTTAAAGAAAAAGATCTAACACAGGATGAACGATGGGAAAAGTTTGAAAAGCGTAAAATTAACTCACTATTTTTAAACACTCTTAAACAAGATCTTGATATTGTTGAATGTTTGAAAGGTTTGAGTACCCGTAAACGACGACACAAATGTCCCGAACAGGTAAAGATAAGTGCTAGTGTGAATGCTGTGTTCACGGGTACCCTTCCCCCGAAACTCCAAGATCCAGGAGCACCTATTATTTTTATACAAATAGGTGAAATTAAACTAGATAGAGCGTTGCTGGATCTTGGAGCATCTGTGAGTATAATTCCACGGAGTCTGTATGATCAACATGATTTTGGTCCATTACAAAGAGTTAACACCACTGTGGTGTTGGCTGATCAGACTCCCACACATCCTTGGGGGATTGTAAAGGATGTGATTATGAAGGTAAAGGAGTTTTACTACCCAGTGGATTTCTTGGTGTTGGATTGTGTCAAGAACACGGAACCAACAATTATTTTGGGTAGACCGTTCCTGGCCACTGCACAAGCATATATTAACTGTGCTGAAGGAACGGTAAGGATGAGGTTTGGGGCACATAAAATGAGTCTTAAAATATTCTCTAACTTGCCAGCCCTGAAAGCTAACAAATGCGGATCACCTGAAAAGGTGAATCACACAGTCGAGAACGTTTGTGTTGTGTTTGACAGGTCAGCTGAGATGAAGGAAGGTGAGACTCCGGAGAAAGGAAGAAACGGGTCAGAAGGAGAAAGCGGAAAGGAAAGAAACCGCAAGTTCCAAATGTAGAGCAGGAACTCTTTGCTTTGTTTGTTCAAGCACGGAGAAAATTCGATAAGGAAAGGAACCGAAGTATGGGGAAGGAGGAGTGCAAGCATCCCACCCGACCACCATGATGCAAGCAAGGTACACCGCGTCTGGCTGAAGACGTTAAACTCAGCACTCTTAGGAGGTAGCCTAAGGTATGTTTTAATTTAGTGTCTAGTTAAATGAACTTTGCGGGTGTGTTCAATAGAAACCCTCACGAGACTAAACTCGTCCACTCGGGCTACCGAGGGGTTTAAAGGCTTGATGCAGAGGCTAAATGCATCCGTGATTCCTACGAAAGTGAGTTAGGTTTTATATTTGTTTGTGTGTTTTTGGTGTGTGAACCGGCCAAGTGTGGGGAAGTCCCATAGGTGATCTTGTGCGTGGGGTGAAATTGGGTGCGTGTGCGAGTTTCTGGAGGCTTTGAACAAGAATTGGATTTTGAGTTGGAAATTTTTCTAAGTTAAAAAATGGAAATAACTTTCTGTTAACAGAGGGTCGTGTGGCGCGAAGACCCAGCCTTCAGAGTTCGCGACACGCGAAGGAACAAAGTCAAGTCCGGGTCAAACTTCTCATCCTCGCGGTACGCGAGATTTTTCCAAGTCCTTCACGACACGCGAGGACCTTGAAACCCCAATTGTTTTTTTATTTTTCTAATTTTTCATTATTTGAGTTGTTCGAGTCCGTCGGGTCTTTTATTTTTCCATGTGTCGTTACATTGAGTCAATATGATGCTTGTGAGTTTGTCTTAAGCGTATTTTTGCAGGTTTTGATTGATCCGTCCGTACTCAATCTTCATTCGGTTGGTGATTTTCGACTTTTGAACATTTTTATGTTCAAAGCAATCCGCTTACATCTGTGGAGCATGATCGCGAATGAAATGCTATACGATCACATATCTAGCTAAGTTGTTTATTTTTTGTTAATTTTCTTTTATTTTTGAGTCACTCTTCCTACATTGAGGACAATGTCGAGTTTAAGTGTGGGGAGGGAAAACCTTGTCCAGGTCTAGTTTGAGTCTTTGTTTTGAGTGAGTTTTAAGTCATATGTCTTTGTTTTAAGTGAGTTTTGAGTCATATATAAATCATAAAAATTTAAAAATTTTGCACAAATGTCCTTTGATTAGAATGTGTGCAATTAAATGGAAAATGATAGGTACAATTGGAACTATGCTTGTGTGTGATTAAATTGAATAATAAATATACTTGGCACATCACTGAATAATTAATGTTTTGGTAGGCCCAACCGATCTAAAGAGCTTAAATATCCTGATAGTGTATCTAATTTAATTGAATAATTAATTCAGGATATCTTATGGGTTCTCATCTTAGGGGTGATGGTATGGTCAAAACTGTCAATATAGGGTGATAGGTACCACTGTATGCAAAAGTTTATAAGTTTATAAAATTACTTGGCACATCACTTTCTTTTTATGAAAATAAATCCGAAAGTGGTGGCGCCCACAATCCATCTTGCATGAGCTTAATTAAATCAGTTGAGAGTTTGAGTTCAGCCTACGTGTTTCCCTCTAGGAAGGTGACTTGGAGGATACATCCATGGGCAGGACTTAAGTGATCAACATAATTGGATGACTAATTTAGATCCATGTGTTTCCCTTTGGGATGGTGACTTGAAGGATACACCCCTATTCCGAAGCTTATGTACTTCATTGCTTAAAAACTACAGCCTACATGTCATATATAGGGTTCCATCTTGATTGAAACACCATTGGGTTAGGTTTGTTCATAAAGCATTAATAAAAGCTCAACCATGCATCCATCGATCCATAATTCCATAATTTTCAAAAACATATAAATTGATGTTTATAGTGGTGGGAAATCTATAAGGTTTAACCCGTGCCTAAACATGACCTTGAGATGGGATTAGACTAAGTTGTAGCTTCCTGAGTGTGAGACCCATAGACAAACTGTCGTTTGGTAATGAATAGGATAGTAGATCACAGAATTGGGGACTCGAGAGTCGATGGTTGGGTTTAGTCGGATAGAAATACCAATTGTTACATTCAATACGCGATTATGTTTTAATTGTATCAGATTTTCAGAGCAGGTTCCAATTATGATTCTATTGCATAATTCTTTTTCGGGACGCAAAAGAGTAAGTGTGGGGATGTGATGTAACGTCAAATGTCCCTTGTTTAAGTGTCGGTTTGTATAGTTTTATGCGTTTTACTTTGTATATAGAGTCGGTTTTACATTGGTATTTGTGTTTGAGTCTATTACAGGTATTGAGTGCTAAATGAGCGGATAACGAGACATAAATGAGAAGACACGAAAGTACAGGGGTAAAAAATGTAAAAATGTCAAAAGTTCTAGAAAAGTGAGTCTTCGCGGTACGCGAAGACTGGGACTGAGTCTCTCGCGACACGCGAGGAAATGAAAAAGGCACCCGACTCTTTTGTTGCCTTGGATCTTCACGACACGCGAAGATCTGCCGAATCAGCAAAAAGCCCTAATTTTTAATTAAAAGAGATTGCAGCCCCCATTCCGACTTAACTTTCATTCAGCCGATTTTAGAGCAACCAAGGGCGATTTTCAGAGGAAAGAACAGTTCCAGATCATCTATTGAAGCTATGCTCGTGTGTTTGACAAGCATGCGTGGCTAAGCTGCATGTGGCTTCCTCTCGATGGATGGTTCGTTTAGGTTTTCGTATTTGATTCAGTTGTTCACCTATTTTAGATTGATTAGTTTCTAACAATAACTGATTGATTGATGTATTGGTTGAATTAGACAACTTTATTTATGTCTTTTGAGTTTATTTGCTTTAAAATCTTGTTCGGTTGATAACAAAACTTAGTAGCAAGGTTGGGTGACTAAAGTAGATTACTTGATACTGATAAATTGGGTATTTGAATGATACTGGTTATGACAAACTAGTTGCATAGGTTTTCTGACAAAGAATCTGTCTCCAATTACTAATTCAATTGATCTTCCAACACTATGTCTATGTGGTGTCTAAACTGAATAACTGGATTGTATGTGAAACCTAGAACCTAAAGTTTGGGAGGGAGTTACATCTTTATTTGATCTGTGTTATCATTCTAATTTATCAACTAAGCAATTTCACTAACCACTGATTCCTCGTGGATACGATACTCTTCTTACCCTTACTAGTTAAGTGTTTAAGGATTGTTTTTGACCGAACAAACGACATCGATCGTACCCTAAACCTTTTGAATTCTATCTCCAAGCTGGCTTAGGTCATCGAACTTAAATACTTAATTATTATTGTTAAATGGGTGATTATACTTTGCTCAATAGGGGACTGTGTAACAATGGGACAATGTATAAAGACGTACCGTGTCACACCCCAACCGACGGTGGAATACGTCGGGGCGGGACATGTAGACTGTTCAAAAGCTCAAGGTTTGCTAAAGTTTAAATATTTAAACAACCAGTTTCATATCATAAATAATCATGAATCCAACAATACAAGGAAAATAGAAATACATAAATAGTTTCTTTAAATTAGGTTCTAGGTCATCGGTCCTAAGTGAAGCAGCTTGTACTTATTCTCAAGCATTAGTACCTGAAACAAGATGAAAACAAGGTCAACTAAAAAGTTGGTGAGCATACATAGGTTTTAACACACAACTAAGCTTAAAGTGTTTTATACAATTCATACGATATACGTGTATAAGGCAATTATAGAGAATCTATAGTTAGACTAAGTGTGCACAATCAAACCTTGTGACTGAGGCATAACACGCAGGTTACCCTTATGTAAAGTCGGTAACAAACACCCTAACCGGGTGGGTTTGTCAGACACAATAGATCTATCAATGTTAATCGTTGGCTTGTACGTAGTTAATGATTGTACTAATGTCATGTATATGTAGTATTAACTCATAGCATTCAAGCATAAAGCACATAACACATAATATCATATTATTGAATTGTATTTAAGTCTATACAAAAAGTTTTAAAAAGTAAATCATGTTTCACCCCAAAAGTATAAAATGAAAAGGGGTTATGTAAACTCACATGTATTAGTTATGTAGGTAACACGAGCAATAGATAGCACATGTGATTTTGCAAATCACAAGATTAACCTAGAGTTAAGTTTATATGATTTTGAATTAATAACACGCACAAAGTATAAGACAAAGTCTAAGATTCAATGGGATTTGAGTGTAGGGATTTATACAAAAGGGGTTTGTGTTAATTCATATAGAGGATGTATGTTTGTTGGTGTTTGTATTAGGATCAAAGTTTAGTATAAAGAGTAAACTCAAAGTATGAGAATTTAAATGACATAATAATTGGCTTATGGTTGTATAAAAATGAATAATAACTTAAATAATTTAAATAACTAAATTCTCTTTATTTATTTAATTGTTATTATAATAATGCTCTTAAAATGGGTAATGTAAATATATATTTAGTATATAAATATACATATATAAGAAAGTATACTAAATATGATTTTAACCCTTAATGGATTGCTAATGTAAAAAGATAAATAATTTAAATAAATAAATAAAATTATTTATTTATTCATTATTAAAATAGTATGTCCTTTTAAGAAAAGCAGAGAATGTAAATATATATTTATATTTAAAAAAAAGTTTTATTTGTTTAAATAGGGTTTAAACCCTAATATATGTAATTAATAAAAATTGATTCTATAAATTTTTGTTTTATGAAATTCTTTACAAAATGATAATGGATTTACAAAATCTTTTCAAGTAATTAATGGGTTTATAAAATCTTATTACAACTTTATAAATCTAATAGGTATCTTAAGTGTTTTGCTTCAAAGTAACAATTTTATTTAACAAATTTTAAATGATTTTTTTATGTTTTAAATTAAGGTTTTAAAACCATTTAAATAGTAATAATTGTTTCCCTTTAAAATTTGGTATTTATTGTTCTAAATCAGTTATAGGGACCATAGGTTTTATAAAATAGTTTTTACAAAATAAATTGGACATTAAAAACGAGTTTTTTTAAAAAAAAATATGCCACCCGGCTCGAACCCGGGTGGCCTGTGAGTGAGACAGTCGCTTTACCGTCAGACCAAGGGAACAATTGCTGATTACCACCCGGTTCGCATGTGTTTTAGCATGCAGCAGGGGTGGCCGGGTTCTAGTATCAAAGGGAAACAAAAAGGATGTCGTGTATGGGTTTCGAACCCACGCCTCCTGGTTCGGCGGTGCAGTGGCTTACCGGCCGGACCAGGTGGTTTCGCTGGTATAACTAGAAACCCAATTGAATTAATATGCTAAAATAAATCAACTAAAAACCCCAAATCAATCCCGTATGAACTGAGTAAGAACCCTAAGTATAATTGGGTTTGATACCCTCTATCATTGGCAATTGAAAGAGGGCTTTTGTTTGCCATCTCAAAAAGAAACCAACGACGTAAAACTTACTTGAAATGATGGTGAGACGAGCGAGAACAGTTGGAAACACAGACTTGATGTTCTTGGAGTTTGATCGAGGTCCAGAGATGTAATGTCGTTTGTTTGAGGGTTTAGAAATTTTGTTTGAGGTTTAGTGTGGGAGTAATTCTACTTGCCCGATTTCATCTTAAACTCTCGATCTTATTCGGTCTTGCAGGCGACAACGGTTAGCATGATTCACGCGTAAATTCATTTAATCCATGAAGAATTGGGTCGCGTTTTAGGTTTGAATTCGTAATAGTATTGATTGAGCATGATTTTCGGACATCAATACGTTTTAATTTCTTGATTTGGGATTGAAATTGGCTCGGTTTGACTCTGAAAAGTCAATTCCGTTTGAAATTCGAATTAGGCCACGAAGTTTGTTAAATTAACATGTTAGTTGAGCTTAGGAGTGCTCGAGAATCATATTCGCATACTAGGCAGTTCATATAATCGGGCTTGATTGATTTTTGAAATTAATTGCAAGAATTTTTCTTCTGTTGACTTTAGAAAGTCAAAGGGACGGGAAATGGTTCGAAGTCTTGGTAAGGGTTTGAGCTTGAGGTGCGAGGGTCCAAATACAAGTGTGAGGGTTCAAAATTGGGAGTCTAAATGCCCAAAGGGTTCAAGACTAAAATTGAATGAGGTTTAACCTTGATTATTTTATTTAGAACTCATTATAATTATTTATAAAAAAAATTGTTATTCTACACTTTTTTTTTACTTTATTCGATAAAAAAAACTACATATATTATAAATTTAGAAAAATTATGGTTTGAAAATCAGGGATGTTACAGTATCCCCTTGTTGAGGGAATTTCGTCCCGAAATTTAGCTAGTGTAGGCTACCGAATCAGGAAAGAAGGTGAGGGTTTGGATTCTCAACATGTTATGACGGTTGGTTCAAGGAGTATAACTGGTGGCAAGATTTAGAATTTTGATACTCAAGGTCAGGTATGAATGTTGATGATGAATTAAGTTTTGCAATGAAATACTGAATGGTATTTTGAATCCTAAAGGTGAAATGTATTACTTGGAATGGATTTGATGGGAACTTGATAATTAGGGTTTGTTTAAGATGTAGTCTAACATGCTCAAGAATTGTCAGTATTTCACAGCTATTGGTCTAGGTCAAAACTTCACGTGACACGAACAACGCTACTTCTGATAATATGGCAGAGCACTTATATATAGGAAGTACCATCGGCGTATCCACCATGCCCTTTTCATATCACATTAGTTTCTTTGTTATATATCACGATAGGTTTTAGGTCATAACACACGACAAAATTTACTATGTTTTCCCTGCGCTGATTTTTATAATTACGTGTGCACCCGTAATTACTCGAATCATCGCATGGTTCGTATAGATCCTTCCGTTGTGTGTGGGGCAAGAGGGGGGTACGAATTCACTTAGTTCATGTCTATTGTTTTCACATATGAGTTGCTAATAAGTAACTATGTCCCTAAATAGGCAGGTCAGTTAGCAACTAAAGAGTAATAAGGTAGTATAACTTAAAGTTCCATAGTTTACTCGTGTTTGAACAAGAATACGTTAAACACCGAGTTGTTTTAAAGTGTTACAACTTCCTCGTGTTTGAACAAGAATACGTCAAACCCGAGTAGCTTCAATGTGTTATGGTTTTCAACTTTGGTGAACAAAGTGTATGACCATGCCTTGTGTATAATGTGGTCAATCAGTTGTAACAATTGTAAGCAATTTAGTTTCGTGTATCATGTAACACCCAAGTTTCATGCATGGTCTAGTGTCATATAGCTTGTAATCAAATAGGTTTCATGTGTAACGTGAACAACTTAGCATCATGTATATGATAAGAAATGAATTTCATGTATGATGTTAACAACTTAGTATCATGTATTTTGTAAACAAATAAGCTTTCATGTATAATGTAAACAATTTAGTATATTGTATAATGTGCACAATTTAGTACCATGTACTTTCTAAACAATAAGTTTCATGTATTATGTGATCAATCTAGTAGAATGTGTATTGCAAATAAACAAGTTTCATGTATTATGTGATCAGTGTAATATTATGTATATTGCAAACAACTAAGTTCCATGTATTATGTGATCGTGTTGTGTATTTTGTGAACGTGCATACGTAAGTTATTGATTTTCATGTGTGACGTATACTAACGAATTTTGTATTTGATCGAGTGTTGCGGATAGGCGTGTTGTTTGGCGTTCATGTATAATGTGGTAGTTAGGTTCTAGCTCTTTAAATCTCGTTGAGGTTGATGGGGATGGTTAACGTCTATGCGGTATGGATCATCTCTTGAAGCGGCAAGTGAAAGATAACGAAGGGGTTTTGAAACCACTCAGGAAAATATGTTACAAATAACTGATCTTTGTTTGAAAATAGGAAGTTGTAAATTGTTCTTGGTTGTAGATATATAAAGTAGTGTAACCATTGAGTTACATAATTTAAATAAGTAGACAGTTTATAGGAAAAACTTTTTAAGATTTTTAATTATTATAAGGAGAATATAATAGAGAATATTTTTAAGAGAAATTATTGGTTAATCAAGTAGTTGTACATTAATTTAGCCAGGTTTTAGAAATAATTACTTTAATGAGGAAAATCATACTTATTTATTAATTTGAAGTAATATTTTTATAACATAGGTTGTATTAAGTTCCCTTGCAAAGTGAAAATGTTTATGGGAAATTTATATTTCCGATACTCTTTTAAAAGTTTGGTAAACGTTTGATTTGGAAATAACGGAGTTGTTTAAATCTAATAGGATGAGTTGTTTACGAATGAGATTGTCGGTGGTATACTAAATCGTGGTGAATGAAGAAGGTGATTCTTGGAGAATCTTGATGAAAATATGATGGACGTAATGCACACTCAACGGGTCAAATCAATGAATAATAACTTTAGAGTTGGAAAATATAAAATTTATTAAATGCTAAAATGTTACACATTATTCAAAACTTAGGGAAATGGTTCTCAAACTGGAAATTTAAAGACAAGAAATTTCTGCTAACGTCTCTGGTAGCTTTCCACTAGAAGAAAGATAATCACCAAGATGAGCACCGCTATGGTCATTCGGGTAGCCGATCTGGCTTCAGCTCTAGCTGTTTCCGTGCGATTCTTAAGCATTTCTTTTTCGAGGATGGAGATTAACTCCTTTTGGTACCCTAATTGGTTTGCTAGGCTATCCATTCTTTGTACTTGCAAGTCGTGCATTACCCCCTGCTCCATCCTTTGCCTCTCAAATTCTGAGGTCCTTACATATTGGTGAATGTCATTGGTTGGAATTCCCATAACACTAGGGGTGTCGTGGTGTGCCTTACCCAGGGGTTAGGATGGTACATGTCAGGCATTAGATATAGGTCTCTCAGTGGGGGTGGTAACTGATTTTGGAGATGGGGTGTCTGATACGGGTTTCTAGGTGTGGGTGATCCAGACGTTCGAAATCTTGGGCCGGTGTTCCTAATCCAATCTGTCCTTACATCAAATCTTGGTCTAGCAGCTGGGGGTGTTGGTGACCGATACACAGGTGACCCAGTGTCTTCTTCCCAATCAGATTCTGCTCCGAGACGGTATACCGGGGAGGGAGGAGAGTAGGAGTCCATGCCTAGCAGGAGAACAATGGAAAGGTTGTAAGCGATAATAAAATACTGAGTGTCAAATATAAGAGTTCTCATAGGTTTAGAGTTTGACTAGTCATAACACCGTGTCTTCACAATAGTATTTTAGGAGTACACTTGACCTATAAGTAGTGTATCCCTGAGGAGAATTCTCAGGAAAGAGGGGTGGGTCACTAGGACACACTTAAGTACCCTGTCTTTCCTTGGCCAGAATTCCTCATGGGCCTACACACTCTTCCAGCCATCATGTACTAATAACACTATTGTTGGACTCATGGTTAGGATGAGAATTGTTGTGGACCGGGCCTAAGGCCCGAAAGTGAGGTTTATTTATTGCAGCGGGCTTCTTCTTCTTGGAGGGTAAGTGGGCTTCTAGTTTATTATTAATGGGCTTTAGGCCCAATAGTTTAGATTTAGATCACAAGAGGTGGTGACATTATATGTGTGAGTTTTAGGGTGCATGAAAAGCTAAGTGTGTATAAGCGTTTGTTAAAACTTATGATAGCACTTAAATGAATTAAATAGCTAGCATGTAGATAACAATGAACATAAGCACAAAAGTTAGTGAGTAGTGTGACACATACACTATTAAGTATTGTATTATATGATGTATTTATTTAGTATAACATGTAAAATTATTCACATAAGAAATAATCATATAGTATGTAGTAGCATGGCATAGTATGGGTGTCCTAAGGTTATAGTCTAGGTCAAGAGTGTCTAATAACCTAATTCCCTATAACCAAGGCTCTGATACCAATCTGTCACACCCCAACCGACGGCGGAATACGTCGGGGCGGGACATGTAGACTGTTCAAAAGCTTAAGGTTTGCTAAAGTTTAAATATTTAAACAACCAGTTTCATATCATAAATAATCATGAATCCAACAATACAAGGAAAATAGAAATACATAAATAGTTTCTTTAAATTAGGTTCTAGGTCCTCGGTCCTAAGTGAAGCAGCTTGTACTTATTCTCAAGCATTAGTACCTGAAACATGATGAAAACAAGGTCAACAAAAAGTTGGTGAGCATACATAGGTTTTAACACACAACTAAGCTTAAAGTGTTTTATACAATTCATACGATATACGTGTATAAGGCAATTATGAAGAATCTATAGTTAGACTAAGTGTGCACAATCAAACCTTGTGACTGAGGCATAACACGCAGGTTACCCTTATGTAAAGTCGGTAACAAACACCCTAACCGGGTGGGTTTGCCAGACACAATAGATCTATCAATGTTAACCGTTGGCTTGTACGGAGTTAATGATTGTACTAATGTCATGTATATGTAGTCTTAACTCATAGCATTCAAGCATAAAGCACAAAACACATAATATCATATTATTGAATTGTATTTAAGTCTATGTAAAAAGTTTCAAAAAGTAAATCATGTTTTCCCCCAAAAGTATAAAATGAAAAGGGGCTATGTAAACTCACCTGTATTAGTTGTGTAGGTAACACGAGCAATAGGTAGCACATGTGATTTTGCAAATCACAAGTATTGACTGAGCGTGATTTTCGGACATCAATGCGTTTTAATTTCTTGATTTGGGATTGAAATTGGCTCGGTTTGACTCTGAAAAGTCAATTCCGTTTGAAATTCGAATTAGGCCACGAAGTTTGTTAAATTAACATGTTAGTTGAGCTTAGGAGTGCTCGAGAATCATATTCGCATACTAGACAGTTCATATAATCGGGCTTGATTGATTTTTGAAATTAATTGCAAGAATTTTTCTTCTGTTGACTTTAGAAAGTCAAAGGGACGGGAAATGGTTCGAAGTCTTGGTAAGGGTTTGAGCTTGAGGTGCGAGGGTCCAAATACAAGTGTGAGGGTTCAAAATTGGGAGTCTAAATGCCCAAAGGGTTCAAGACTAAAATTGAATGAGGTTTAACCTTGATTATTTTATTTAGAATTCATTATAATTATTTATAAAAAAAAATTGTTATTCTACACTTTTTTTTAACTTTATTCGATAAAAAAAACTACATATATTATAAATTTAGAAAAATTATGGTTTGAAAATCAGGGATGTTACGTACCGTTCCCAACATGAATTCACCAATTCTTGGTCGCATAATAAGTTCGTATAAAGAAGTACGACCTTACTAGTATTGACAAAGGCTTAGCTTATCAATATCTACTTGTATAAAGACATACAAGTATTAAAAGAAGTTTTATTAAAAAGGTTTTACGGTCTTACACTTTAAAATTAAGAACAAACACAAATATAAAGACAAATTTAGACTACAATAAAAATCCCACCAAGAAGTGGTTTAAAGAGTGAATATTTAAATACATAAGCATACCACTAGATTAATACGTTAAACATGAACATGCACCAAACTTCATCTTCACCCTAGCAATACAAAGAGTTTAGCCACGAATTTCCATACTAACTAGCGTAACGCTGAGTTTCGTAGGCTCCCCTATTGCGGAACAAAGAGGAGGAGCCTTCTACTCTCTCTACTCTACTCTAACTACGAAGTTCTCTCTCTCTTGATAGTGTATTTCCTGTTCTTGAGGTGTGTGGAATGAAGAACCTAAGGCTCCTATTTATAGACCTTCAGATAAAGCAATGCACGGTGGTGCATTGGATTGTACGGGCGTGCAAACACCTAAGGAATCATAGGGTACGAGTGGCAGTGTACTGGGAGCCGTGGGGAACAAGAGAGAGCATACCACTAGATTTATACGTTAAACATGAACATGCATCAAACTTCATCTTCACCCTAGCAATACAAAGAGTTTAGCCACGAATGACCATACTAATTAGCGTAACGCTGAGTTTCGTAGGCTCCCCTATTACGGAACAAAGAGGAGGAACCTTTCTACTCTCTCTACTCTACTCTACTCTAACTACAGAGTTCTCTCTCTCTGGATAGTGTATTTGGTGTTCTTGAGTTGTGTGGAATGAAAAACCCAAACCTCTTATTTATAGACCTTCAGACTGAGGCTTAAATACTCATGGGTTCGAGTATCTCATTTCAAGTTTCTTAAAAGAAGGCAACATATATCACGTATATTTTTCTCAAAAAGGTTTTATAGTGGAGCATGCTCAAATATAAAATCTGATTTTACACGGTTCTAGTTTACAACATTCAATTTTATTTTATTTGATGTTCAATTTTAATATCCTATATTAATCACTATATTAATCAGTGAGTCATAAAACACGAAGCAATTTAGTCTACTAATAAAAACTCGTTTATTAAGCAATGAGTTCTAATAGATACTTAAATTCACTATTTTGTCACTCATCTCAAAAAGTCATTTTGATTTATAAAAGAACCTTTTATATTATTAAACCCTCCACAAGGTAATTAAAATCCAATATTTTTCAACCTTGTCGCTATGATTGTCTCTTTAGTTTTAAAATCGTTTTGAAACTCGTTGGTTTATTTATTTATACAAATGTAGAATATCTTATATTTAAACAACAATGCAACATAAAACAACCAAAATTACGAGATGTTGTAAAATTGATTTTGGTGATAAAAGGGTCTTATTTTGCTTGGGTTTAGATTTTTTCATCATTCACCTTAGGTGGTCTGATTCTTTTTCAACCAGAAATTTGATTCTCTGATAGGCTATTGTTTGGAACAATTGAAAATTTGATGGCTGAACAATCAACGTCTCTAGTAGGCTATTGTTTGTAACAACTCTGGTAGGCTATTGTTTGTAACAACTGAAATTTTTCAAAGTCTGATGTCATTGCAGGAGGTGCATTTATATGGGCTATCCTTTATGGTAGGTATGTTGATAATAGTTAGATGTATGAAAGTAGAGATGGCAAAATGGGCGGGTTTAGTAACGAATCAATCTTTAAAATTTTGGTGCAGTTCAAAATGGGTGAAGTTTGGTTGACCAGTTTAACATTTTTTTGTCCACAAACGTTTGAAATAACTAATGTGTTAAATGTGATTACAAAAACTATATTATTGCAATGGTTGTTTAAATCTTGAATGAAATCCTTTAAGAGGTCGTATGCATCAACCCATTCGACATGTTGGACTTGGACATGTATGATCCATATATTGAACACTATGTTAGAATCTCGTGTATTACACGGGTTGTATATTGAAAACGATGTAGCTTATAAATTTAAATTTGTAAATACGTCATAATTTGTCAGACTATTATAATCGTCTCGAGATATATCAAATGTGTGTATATAACACACTAGGTTAGAAACCCCGTGTATTACACGGGTTAAATAAATGCAATGTTATATACTGAATAATAAATATTTATATATTACATATTTATGACATATTACATAGTTTTTTTAATACGAATTTTAGAAATGTGATATAGTTACTTTTTGAAAATGTTTGATAAAAATAATGAAATAAATGTTCAATTTCTATAAATGTTTTATGAACAAACATATATTTTTTTTAAATAAAAATAATTACAGAAATCATTATTATTTAATAGGATAGAGAGAGACGGAAAACAAAAATTATTAAAAACCAATTAAAGAAAACTTGTGCAATTAATAGGAGAGGGAGGCGGGAAAATTTGTTTTACCAAAACCTTTATTTATTATAGAGTATAGATTAATATTTTTTTTAATTAGTCATATTTTGATTTCCTATTATATATTTTTATTTAATATAATTAGTATTTTTCTTTAACAATATATTTATAATATCATTATTATTATGTTAAAATTATTATAGTGAAATGCTACATCTTATTTTAAAACAAGGAAAATGTTTTTGAAAGCAACATTATCACTTTGAAAATCCGTATCCGATTAAATGTTCTTTTTTTCTTATGCATTTCTTATAATGAGGTCGCTCTTTAGTTCCAGTGAGATTTATTATTATTATTATTATTATTATTATTATTATTATTATTATTATTATTATTATTCAACTAATGTAATATATGAGTTTATAACCTAGCTATATAATATTTAATTTAATATTTTCTTTATTCAATCCGTGTAATTTACGGTTTTTAACCTAGGTTTGAGGGTTTTTCAATGGAACTTGTCTTTAAAATTGGATCACCACATAATACCCTTTGATAATGGAACAAGACTTTAAGTTAAATCATTGGGTAATCGTGTTATGGAATAAAGATTATATTTGGAAACTACATTGGTCATCGCACTTTCATCCCTATAACTGACTTAATACCTTCCGACAAGAGAATTCCGTTTAAATTTCAAAGAAGACAATTTCCAATTGTTGTATGTTTTGCAATGACCATAAGCAAAAGTCAAGGACAATTACTTTCAAGTGTTGGTTTGTATTTGAAAAATCCAGTGTTTACTCATGGCCAGCTGTATGTTACATATCAAGAGTTAAAAGTAAAGATGCACTCAAGCTATTAATCTTTGATAAACATGGAAAAATTTAAATGTCCGTATACAAACAAGTGTTTTCAAATTTGTAAATTGTCATTTATGAAATTTATTTTCATATGTTTTTTAATGTTTTCATTACTCTTGTCAATATATATTCATAACGTTTGACTATATGAAAAAAACTACAAATACATCATCAAATGTTGTATAGAATACATGTACATATATTTATCAGTCTAATATTAAGGTTTACACTGTGTAACACTCGAGTTTAAAGCTAGTATCTTATATTTAAACAACTATGCAACATATATAAAACAACCAAATATTTAAACAACTATGCAACATATATAAAACAACCAAAATTACAGTCGACCCTAAAAAGTGTTTGGTGTCTTGCGAGCCGTCAAAGCACCAAATGAGATCATGAGACATAAAATAATAATGCTTTATCTTGAATGTTCCACTTGCTTCGACACCACTCCTTTCGACCTTTGAATCGCCATGTTTGTCTGCTTAGATCTTCGTCTCGTTTCCTCGGGTTTTTGTCTTGTCTTGTCTCAGTTACAAATTAAAATAATATTAGAACTAATCTATTACATTTGTATTGCTTCAAAAACAGCCTCAAAACAAAGACATCCGTTTTAAAGAAACCAAAGATCAAACAACACAACACATGGGTATAGGCTCAATTTGCAAGATCAACACAATTAAGTAAACGAATACGACCAGGGCCGGCCTAATAGGCTTGGTGGGCCAAGCTAGGGCTTGGGGCCACCAAAACAAACGATAGCGGGCTTAACTTATTTGATAGGGTGGGAATGGGATTCAGAGGCCGCGTCTATTTACAATCGGGATTTCACATTTCAAGCAGCAATTGGAATTTTGGAATTGGGGTCGACAAATTAGGAATTTAGCGTGGGTTCATCAATCAATCAATCGATTATATGGAATATGGAAGATCAAGCCGCGATTATATGGAGTTAGCATTGCCCCATCGGTAATTTTTATATATCCTTTCACTTCACCCCATTGACTTCTATGAAGTATTTAGTTTTATAAGTTCTGATGAAGATATTATACTTACATTAGGTACTTCATAGAGGATTAATGCAACGGTGGACTGTAATCAGAGCTTTAGGAGTATGGTTGAACAAACAAAAGAGCATTGGTGAGTGAAAATAATCGTAAGACATCATTATTGAAATGGTTATGAAGCCTTTTAAGTTGGCATTCATATGGGCTATGAAATTATTTTTTTAAGGGGAGGTTGTAGAAGGTTGAAGACATATGATGGATATTTTCATCTTTCATTTTATTTGGGTAAGAAACTTTAGATACTAAACATTTAATTATTCCTAGGTTTCATTCATTTAAGATAATCATACTAAGTATTTGAAACAAGAAATCAAAGAAAGAATTTTTGTGAAATTCTTAGAAGAAACAGCAAGTAAAGAAAATTTCATTTGTAATTAGTTTTTAATATTAATTAAGTTAACAAAACATTCCTATCATAATTCAGATTTTAAGTTTTTAACTCTCAGTCTTTCACCATTGTTACCTACTTGTCTTATTGGGTTGTTGCTCTGTTGCTATTTGTCTGTTTGGTTCAATATGTCATTTGGTAATGGTGGTTATAATTGGCTATAATATGTTTGATAATAATTGGGAATTGGCTAATTTGATAATATTGGTGATTTGGTTATAATATGTGATTACTAATGTTTGTCGGTCCCAAACCTAGATAAAAGATGAGGGTTTTTATAATATGACTTTGGAAAAGGCACTCACACTTTTAGTTTGCTTAGGGCCACCAAATACGTAGAGATAGAAACTTTTGTCAATTAATAATATTGGTAAATAATAAAATTAGTTGTTTTAAACATAAAGATAAAAATTTTGTAATAAAGTTTGAATCTTTATCGATTTAATAAAACTTAAACCGATTAACAGTTCCGGATCTTGCAAAAGCGGCTTCGATACTATTGTTAGGTTTCGTGCATCCATATTTATAAAATATTTTGCAGCGGAAGTGACACATGAACCAGCTGAGAATTTCATTTAGAATGCCCTAGATGCAAGAAATAGGAACACAAAACCAAGCCATAGTCAAGTTTTTTAATCATACCTTAACTAGTTGATCAACTAATATATGTTAAACTAAAGATTGATCTATAACAATGCAACAACCTGGTGCTAGACTTGAACAATGTTGTAAAAATCAGGATTAATCGGTAATCGGGGTCTACCGATGTGATTTCATCTAATTGAACCATAAAATCGGTAGGCGGTCCTAAGCAGTCCAAAACGGCGCAAATCGGCCCAAACCAGACCCTTGGTTTTAACCCGTTAAGTCGTTAATGTGAAGCGGGAAGGAACTGGAAGTGAGAGCTTAGATGCGATGAAAGAAAGTTTGAGAAGAAACCGAAGCTTACATGCGATGAAAGAAGAAAAAAGTAGAAGAATCAGGAACTTACATGTTGATTGTAGGGACAATCAAAGTGGACGGCTGGTTTTTAGGTTAGAAGATGATGGGATGGGGGGGGAGAGATGTAGGAGCTGCTCATATGGAATGAGAAGGCGGTTGGGGTTAAGACTTTTAGGTTAACACAACAATTTTATTTTTTTATTTTTCATTTATCACTTATTCTTTAATAAAATTATAAGTTTCATTAGCCTTGTAAATGAACCGCACGGACACAAATATAGATGTGTTCGTGTTCGTTTATTTAATTTTAACTGAACACGAACACTAACACATAATCGAACACGTTTTTTTGTTCATGTTCGTTCATTAAGAAAATGAAAATGTTCGTGTTCGTTCATGTTCGTTCGTTAAAACGCTAAACGAACACAAATGAACAAACATAAAACAAACACAAACGACAAACATAAAAAAACATAAACAAACATAAATTAACATTAATAAGCACATATGAACAAGTTTAATACTTAATAATTTATCCAAATATACATGTAAATTAGTGGTTCAAATGTACATGATTCATCCAAAAACAAATGAACACAAACAAACGAACATAAATGAACGTTAATAAACGAACATATATTAACGAACATAAACAAATGTTAACGAACATAAATGAACGAACATGACATGTGTTCATGTTCGTTCGTTTAATTAAACGAACAAAAAAATTTGTTCGTGTTCGTTCATTTATTAAATGAACGAACATAAACGAACTTTCCGCCGAACAAGTTCATGAACGTTCGGTTCATTTACAGACCTAAGTTTCATCCTTAAAATTATAATTTTAACAAAATTGACCAAGACTTTTACATGGTTAGGCATCAAGATGTTGTACATATAGATTTTTAGGTTGTACACTTATACACACACACACACACACACATATATATATATATATATATATATATATATAGGGTAATGATCATTTGTAAACTAAAAAACTAAATTCTAGCCATACATTTATTTTCATCTTATTTTAATTTATTACACAAAAGTCAAACAACCAATAAACTATAATAAATATGTGGCTAGATATTGGTTTTTTAGTTTACACACTTAAAGGTGGTTTACATTTGATCTATAAACTATAATAAATATGTGGCTAGATATTGGTTTTTTAGTTTACACACTTAAAGGTGATTTACATTTGATCTTTTTCATATATATATATATATATATATATATATATATATATATATATATATATATATATATATATATATATATATATATAGGATTAGGTTCAGGTAAAAATGATTTTAATTGTAAGAAGGGTGAGAAGAATTTAGGGCCATTAGATCAAATTGTAGAAAATATTTAATGATTGAGATTAAATTGTAAGAGAAAAAGTTGTTGAAAAGGTATTTTAGTCTTGGCCACTTTTGTTGACTTTTATCAAGTTCCCCCCTCATTTTTAAAGGTTCATAACTTTTACATACGACATTATTTTTTAAAAAAAATTACACCATAAAAACGAGCGTTTTTTTATCTTTAAAACGAGTATAGTGTCGTTATAAACAAAAACAATTTTTTTTTTTACGTTTTATAGCTCATTGTGTAATTAGTCAGGTCAATGTGTAATACAAGTTTATTGTGTAATACAAGTTCAATGTGTAATACAAGTTCATTGTGTAATACCATGTCTGGTCATTGTGTAATACAAGTTCATTGTGTTATATGTATTTATCATTGTGTTTTACGTTTTTCAGCTCATTGTGTAGTTAGTCAGGTCATTGTGTAATACAAGTTCATCGTGTAATACAAGTTCATCGTGTAATACAAGTTCATCGTGTAATACAAGTTCATTGTGTAATACAAGTTCATTGTGAAATACCACGTCTGGTCATTGTGTAATACAAGTTCATTGTGTAATTAGTCAAGTCATTGTGTAATACATGTTCATTGTGTAATATAAGTTCATTGTGGAGTACAAGTTCATTGTGTAATACCACGTCTGGTCATTGTGTAATACCACGTCTGGTCATTGTGTAATACAAGTTCATTGTGTTATATGTATTTATCATTGTGTTTTACGTTTTTCAGCTCATTGTGTAGTTAGTCAGGTCATTGTGTAATACAAGTTCATTGTGTAATACCACGTCTGGTCATTGTGTAATACAAGTTTATTGTGTAATTAGTCAGGTCACTGTGTAATACAAGTTCATTGTGTTATACAAGTTCAATGTATAATACAAGTTCATTGTGTTATATGTATTTATCATTGTGTTTTACGTTTTTTAGTTCATTGTGTAGTTACTCAGGTCATTGTGTATTACAAGTTCATTGTGTAATACAAGTTCATTGTGTAATACCACGCCTGGTCATTGTGTAATACAAGTTCATTGTGTAATTAGTCAATTCATTGTGTAATATAAGTTCATTGTGTAATTAGTCAGGTCATTGTGTAATACAAGTTCATTGTGTAATACAAGTTCATTGTATTTTACAAGTTCAATATGTAATACAAGTTCATTGTGTTATATGTATTTTTCATTGTGCTTTACGTTTTCCAGCTCATTGTGTAGTTAGTCAGGTCATTGTGTAATACAAGTTCATCGTGTAATACAAGTTCATTGTGTAATACAAGTTCATTGTGTAATACCACGTCTGGTCATTGTGTAATACAAGTTCATTGTGTAATACAAGTTCATTGAGTAATTAGTCAACTCATTGTGTAATACAAGTTCATTGTGTAATTAGTTAGGTCATTGTGTAATACAAGTTTATTATGTCAAAAAATTTTCATCATTGTATTATATGTTTTCATCATTGTGTTTTACGTTTTCCAGCTCATTGTGTAATTCGCTCATTATTGTGTAATTCACTCAAATATGTCAGGTCATTGTGTAATATGCTCATTGTGTAATATGTTCATTGTGTAATATCAGGTCTGATCATTGTGTAATATTAGATCTTGTATTACACATTGACCTGGTGTATTACACATTGACCTGGGGTATTACACATTGACCTTGTATATTACACATTGACCTGATATATTACACATTGACCATTATGCCCTCCCTTTAAAAACAATAAAATGACACATGTCAAGCTTAAAATCCTTCTTACACTTCTTATTTTTAAAACACTTTTTACTATAACCTAACCCTATATATATATATATATATACAGGGATATGTTCAATTAAGAACCATCATTTTTACGAGAATCAAAAGAACCATACATTTCTACACAAATATAAGGATGCATATATGCATTTGTGCATATATTTGTGCATATATAAAGTAAGAATGCGTGTATGCATTTGTGTAAAAATGTATGGTTCTTTTGGTTCTCCCCAAAATGATGGTTCTCCCCAAAATGATGGTTCTCAATTGAACATGTCCATATATATATATATATATATATATGGTTGGATCATTTGTAAACTCGTAAACCAAATTCTGACCACACATTTATTTTCATCTTATTTTAATACATTCCCCAAAAGTCAAACACTTAATTAACTATAATAAATATGTGGCTAGAATTTTTTGGTTTACATTTGATCCTTTTCCTATATATATATATATATATATATATATAAAATATATAAAACTTATTTATTGCTATTTTTTGGTAAATGATTCTAAAAACATACAAAATTCCAATCTGATTAATCCCGCTTAATCACTAGTCGGTATCCCACCACCCGACTAGCTCATAGCGATCTTTACAACACCGGCCTTGACTTGCGAATTCACCATGAACAAAACCCAAACCCAGTTCGTCCATGTTCCTGATCGGCAAACCAAGAGAACCGACCAACTCTTCGTCCCAGTTGAAGACGAGATGACGATTTAGTCGGCGTAAGCGGTGGTCCAACCCAGGAGGGAGGGAACAAAAGTTGAAATCAAGTTTCCCTTAACCCTTGAATCATGAAAGTTGGAACAAAAACAAAAGAAACACCCTTGAATCGTGAATTGTATACCCTTTATGAATTGTGACAGAAATAGTAATTTTACCCGCCGCGTGTTGCGGCGGTGTCGAAATGTATTTAATTCGATTTCGCGTTATTCGTGGCGTAAAGCGGATCTTAAACTGTTGAGACGATTAAAAACGAAACATAGTTAGGTATATAAAAAACATATCATGTTATGACTATTGGTTTAACTTTGAACTACAATGTAAAAAAAAATAATAATAATGTTTTGGCGTTGACATTAACGTACTCAAGTAAATAAAAGTAACGTACGAGCCTCAGGCGGATTGATTTTGAAGATACAACCATAGATATAAAGATATATTATGCTTATCACATTATGCGTAATTATTAAGAAATAATAATTAAAAAAAAGAAAAATATTTATAAGCCACGGGAGTCGAACCAATGACCTTTGGTGTAAACTAAGTTCAAGAAACCACTATACCACCATGTTTCTTTGAATAAGTTAATGAAAAGGTTGATATATATACTCAGTTTGTGTGTAGCGGTGGCTTCCTTACCATTGGCCACCGACCATTTGGATTAAGGATTAGTAAATTCGGATGTTCAATAATAAAAACTTTATGTTTAGATATGATGAAGTATATTAGATCGCTTTGGTTGACCGAGACAATGTGCAGATCATGTGAAGTTAAATCATTTTGTCATGTATGCAAAACTTTTGAAGTTCAAATTATTTATAAGTGATACAAATTACTAATTGAACAACTCAAGATCAAGTTGCTTTTGGATTATTGAATAATATACTATATTGATTGAGAGGTTTGATTTTGACTTTTGTCAATGATACATCTAATATATATTATTTTAAGAATTAATTACACGAATGGTTCATATGGTTTACCAGATTTCACTTTTGGCCCTAGAAATAGAAAAATACAAGTTTGGCCCAATAGTTTGCACGATTGTAGCACCCATGGCCCCCGAGTTGGATGGATGTTAAGTTTTCTGTTAATATTTTATAAAATGACCAAAATACCCTTTATATATTTAAAAAAGAAAAAATGAAAAAAAAATGTATTAATAAAATCATTTTTTAATAATCAAATATGTTGCTTTTCAACTTTTCAAAAACGAATTGGTGCTTGGAAATTGGAAAGAAGCTTGGAACGACGGCGGTGGTGGTGGAGACCTGTTCAGCGAAGGTGGAACGAAGCTCTAGCAGCGAGTCCTATGATGAATTTATCTGGAAAAATCGAGCTTTGAATGAATCGGAGCTTGGGTCGAACAGAAGCTTGGAACGACGGCGGTGGAGGTGTATCCGTGACCAGGAGGGGTTGATTTGTCGTCGACGGTGGAAATATCTTGGGCGAATGCGTCAAGTTCGACAAAAATTTGGTTGGGATCAACATCGGGTAACAGGTGTGGATCGGGAACGATGGGGGATTTGTGCTGTAATCTAGGGGAGAATGATGAGTGGTGACTTTCGAGGTTGCTTCGCCAACGATGTCTTCCGATGAAACTGCCGGATTTGCTACTGTGTTTCTCCAGTGATGCATTTGGAAGGAAGGTGATTGAATGTAATGGAGGGAGGAAGAGGATGGTTAATAATTTTTGGTTTTGACTTTGACACGAGTAAGCAACACTAAAATTTGAAACCATGTGTTGGCCGGAGGGTGGTGGCTGGTGGTGGTTAGAAGTGGGAGGTGGAAGTTAGGGTTTGGTGGGAGATGTTCAGGTGAGGTAGGTGGCAGCGATGAAGGACCAGGCGTTTTTCCGGCGAGGTTCAGGTGAGGAAGGTGGCATCGATGAAGGACCATGCGTTTTTCTGACGAGGACCAGGCGCTTTTCCGGCGGACCAGTGAGGCGGTTGGACGATGGGGAGGTAGGTGGCAGCGATGAAGGTGTGGTGGTGGTGTTATGCTGGTGAGCTTTTAGGGTTAGGGTATGGGTCTGGTGTGAGGGAGATGAACCATTTTAATTTTTTTAATGTAAGGGTATTTTAGACATTTTACACGCATTTAACAACCAAACTTAACGAACATCTAACCTAAAGGCCATAAGTGTTACAATCATGCAAACTATTGAGCCAAACTTGTAGTTTCTCATTTCTAAGAGCCAAAAGTGAAATATGAGTAAACCACAGGGGCCATCCGTGTAATTAATTTTTATTTTAACAACCATTTACATGTTTAATTAAATAAAAAAACTTATTAAACACCTATAAATTTATAATTACACGCCTCAAACTCAAGTTACTTTTAATTTCATACATCTATATTATTAACTACTTTAAAAGACAACATTTTATTAAATCATACATGTATCAACTTGATGAATAGTAATTTACTAAATGTTTTGCAAGTGGGCCAATAAGGTGTTCAAAACCGGATATCTGAAATTTCGGATATCCGAAAATTTCGGATAGTGAATTTTACTATCCGAATCCGTATCCGAAATTTCAGATATCCGAATCGGATACTAATTTGGATATCCGAAATCTGAAAAAAAAAATTGACGAAGCTTTATCATTAGACAATCCATACCACTGAAGTGTAAATCTCTTTTAACATTTGACATATTAAAGGATTCAAATTTATTGACTCTCATTATTATTAAGTTTTGTCATTTTGTGAAAGCACAACACAGAATGAAAGTGGAAACAAAACCCAGATTGAAAGGGAAACATCAACAAAACCCAGATTGAAGTGAAAGCACTGGAGTCGTCCGGAACGAAGAACTGGACATTAATACTACCTTTCAATCGCTGGAACAAAGAACAATGCGTGGCGTCGGTAATTGTCGGAACGAAGAACGGGCAACGGCGGTGTCCGGCGGAGCGAAGGGGTGGCGGAAGTTTCCGGCGGAACGAAGGGGTGGCGGAAGTGTCCGGTGGCGGAGTCGTCGGGTTGGATTGGAGCTGTAGGGTTGGATTGGAGTGGGGTTGGGTGGCTGCGCTGAAGAGAAAAATATGAGCCTTTTAGGGTTTAAAAGTTGAAATATTAAGTGTGATAATATAATAAATAATTAAAAAATAAAATATTTCGGATATGTGAAATTTTCTAATATCCGAATCCGAATCCGAATTTTCGGATAGTTCGGACTCGAAATTTCGGATAATTCGCGTTCGGTTTAGGTTTCGAATTTTGATATTTTTTAACACCCCAAGCATCCTGATTCGTTTTTATCAATCTTTCGCCTCCAAACAAAGAACAAAGGAAGCTACATCAGTGACTCAATCGTCTTCTTCCTTGTGTTCTTCACTCCATCGCAATAAGGATGGAGTTTCACCGTTTCGATTTGGTTGTTGCTGCTTCTACCACGGCAGCTAGTGAGACGACCTAGGGTTTCACCGTGGTCCTTCTACAGGAACGTTGAAGATGACGGACGGTTAATCGGAGGTCCAGATGAGCAACAAAGATGAAGATGATGATACATGTTGACCAACAAGGTTGTTTAGGCAGAGATAGGTGGCTGTTCAAGGAGCGGTGAGCAAAGAAGATACTGGATTAGGGTTTCGGAGAGGACAGAAGGTTGATCGGTAGTTGCAGGTACCAACAAAGGAGGTTAATTGCAGAAGACGGTGGTGAGTGGCGATTAAGGTAACATCTGACCCTCCCCTTTTCTGTTATTGTAACTATGATGATTGATTTGGTGTACCAGCCGTTGCAGACGCGAAAACAGAAGATTTAAAATAGAAATTAGTATTTGTATTGCTAATAAGTGGATTAAAACCACTTCTTACGTGTTTATGTACTTCAGAAGATTTAAAAGAATGTGAAACAGCTATTTTTACAATTGCCAAAATGTGCAGAGTCAAATGCCGATGCATGAGTCCACGCATGTTTATCAACCACATCATCAGTAAATGGATTCATGGATGTATCATCTTCTTCTTAAAGTAGTGAAGCTCTTGCAACAAATGTTTATAGTCTTTCTAAATTACCGGTTTTTGAAGATGATTTTAAAGAGAAATTAACAAGTATGGATCCTGATTTTAAGTTCGGTAAAAGTGTAAAGATCCTGTAAAATTGTTTTTTTTTTGTAAGAATTTAACATACCTTTTTGCTGATTATTGACTTATGGTGGTTTATTACAGCTTCTTACGAAAATCCACCGCCATCTCATGCAAATAATCCATCCACGGGTAAAAACATGAAAGCTTTTGACTGATAGAATTTTGTAAAATTGTTTTTCGTAAGAATTTAACCTGCCTTTTTTCTGATTCGTGATTTTCTGGTTGTTGATTTACAGTTTCTTACAAAATGCTATCCCCAGCTCATTCAAATGATCCACCTGCAGGTAAATTAGAAGGGCGGAACCAAAGGGGTTAAGTGTGTCCGCTGACCTCTTGCGTTTACAGGAATTCGTTGAATTTTTGTTATAGAATAGAACATTATATTTTTTCAGAGAAACATGAGTTTAGTCTTTTTTTTTATAGTCGAGAAGGAAAAGAACTGACCCCTTGACGCCAAAGAGTTTTGATTTTACCATGTAAAAAATTTTAAAAATTTTAAGTGATGATTTTAAAATCTGTGTATATTTGATGGAATCTGATATACGGTATTTATGATTCTTGATTTATGGTTAATTTATTGTAACATTTGCTTGTAGTTTCAAATCCATCACCTGCTCATGCAAATAATCCACCCCTAGGTAAAAGTCTAGAAAATTTAAGTCTTACAATCTTATAAAATTTATTTATGTTTTGTTTTTATTTTTTTAGAATCTGATGTATGCTTTTGTTGATTTTAAATTTTGAACATGTCTATTTTATTTTCTATCATTACAAAGATTTTAGAATCTTTTATAATGGTCTAATGTTGTTTTTAATCTTCTTGCAGGAGGACTTATGGAAGCAGGCCTTCCTGGTGTTGGGAGAAGGTATGAGCTACCATCTATGTTAGTTTTGTGATATTATGCATCAGGTTTGCGTTTTTCATTACAGTCGAAAATGGATCAAATTGCATATTACGTTTTGTCCATTGCATGTTCCATTTTGTTACAGATCAAATTCCAAATTGCATTTCAACTTCGATTTTGTTCCTCGCATTTGTTGGTGAAGGGTCCGACCACATATGGTAAGGATATTTTGTCGGTAAGGGGTCATATTGCAGCTTGGATTTTGTCGGTAACAGGTCATCGCATCTTGCATTTTGTTGTACGATAATATTTCAGCTTGCAGATTGTGTTTTGTTTTAGCCAGATTGCAAATGTACATCTACAAAAACCCCACCCACAAATAATGGGAAAAATCAAGCTTCAAGTCTACCTGAGCATTTAAATTACACGATCTTGACTAGGTGGAGTGAAAAATAGAAAACCTCCGCCGCAACGCGCGGATGTGCCATCTAGTTACTAACTATATTTAAAATACAACCTCAGTAAATAGTAAAATAATATTTTTTTTTTAATTTTGAACCATCATACTATATATAATATACACTTTAATAACTGTTTTCAATCCTTATATAATATATAATATAATTTTTTAACCCGTTTCATTTTTTATTAATTTCGTTTTCCTTTAATAACTTTCGTTTGTTAACTTTTTTTTAGAATACGGAGAACACGGTTGTTTTAGTTTTTTTTTTGTCAGCGTTCACGTATAACCTTTTTTAAATGGAGTTGCATTCAAAATTGTGCCTTTTTATGCCATTGCCTATATCGAGTGCCGTAAAGGTTGTAGTAGCGTGACGAGCATAACCTATTATGAGCGAACAACACCATTGTCGGTATTGGGGTTATCGAAACCCGTATTTGTACTTGCTTTTATGGTTTTTGACAACCCAACGGGTAATTTTTTAAATTTTATTAAAATAATAAAATACAAATAGGAAATAGTGGATGTGATGTGCGTTTCGGTCAGTTGAACCGATAACGACCAACCGCGTGGCACGGAAGAAAAACGACCAAACTCTCACTATAACGAACCGATAACGACCAACCGCGTGATCAAATCTTAAACACCTACCCATTTTTTTGCTTTTGTGCGTCAATGATACTAATTTAATATTTAGTTTGCCTGTGAATTTTTGCCTATGATTAAAGCATTTCAATGGGTATTTATATTATACTAAAACATTAAGATTATTAAACTTTTATTTCTAGGTTATTTTTAATCTTATTAAAGATTATTTTAATGATGTAGTTTATTAAAACTATATATATTTTATTTAATATATACATATTATAAATAGAAGTTGATCTTTTTGTTAAATAATAATCTATATTTGTGATTTTTTTTACTTTTGTGTGTGTTTTTTTTTCTATTATGGTTTTATGAATATTTTGTTTTAGATTTCTGATCGTTGCGTCAGCATTTGGGTTCAGCTTTCTTGACACTATGTTTTCATGTTTTATGACAGAGTGACGTTCGTTTTATGACGAAATACACTTTAGGGTTTTACTGTTGAGTGACAACTGTTGCGACATGTTTTTGTATCTGCGTTTGCGTTCCGGTTACTTGACGCTACACTTTTGGGTTTTACGGCGACAAGGTACGTTTTAGGGTTTTCCGACAGATTAGCAACCGATGCAACGTGTTTTTATATATCAAAAAACCTTACAAAGCTTAGGAAAGAATTATAAGCTGACACGTGTTAAATTCTAATTTTCACGTGAAAGGATAAAAGAGACATTGTTGAGGTAGCGGTTGTTATGGATAGATTATTCACCCCCGTTAATTTCGTTTCTCATATCTCCTAAGGTACGTATATAGTTCTTCGCAATTTTTTGTTTCACTTAATTAGGGTTTTGAGAATTTCGAATTCTTTATGCTGATTCATTTGATTTGAGCATATCCAATTCGTGTGTTTTTTTTTCCGAAATAGTGTTTGGTTGTGAAATCCAAGAAAAAACCCACTTGTAGTTTCTCACACCTCATTTTATTGGATAACTAAAACTCATTAGATAATTTTATTTATTTAATCAATTTTTATTAGTTTTAGTTCATTAAATGTACATATACTTACTTAGGGTAAAAGGGGCACCGTAAGGGGCACGGGTTAGCGGGTTCACGCGGGCAAACCGTCGCCGTCACTGCGGGTATGCTCACGGGTAGAAGAAACCGGGTATGTCTACCCGAGTCTGCTAGATGCTTGTGAACGTTGGGTGAGTCTTGTTTCTTGGGTATATGATTATTTTTGCTTATCTCACCAGAATCGCATATCTGTTTTCTTTCTTCATGTTGTCCTATTTCTTTTGTAGACGAAAGAGATGGAATTTGTGTTTTCTTTGTTGCAGAGGGAAGAGATGAAGTTGATAAATGGAGATGATTCCTTTTTTTTTTGTATATTTTTATTATATTTAAGATATAAAATTAGTTGATAAATGTATTTTAACTAAAATCTTTTGTTTTATTATTTTATATTATGATACTTAAAATTAAAAAATAACTAAAACATTTTTTTTATTTATTATTTGTGTACCCTTTTTTTAATTAATAAAGATTTTTTTATTAATATAAAGAAATAATTTTTAAAAAAATCTTTAAGGTATTAAGGTTGTGTTCCCAACACTTTAGGGTATTAGGGTTAGATTTAGATAAAAATGAGGTGGCACACTCTCATTAGGTAGTTTGTTAGGGTAGTTTTTTGGGTGAGGGTTGTGCCCCCTTCACCCTTAGATGCTTGCCATAAAAATTAAAAATCAAACTTTTCATTTAGGCCATGAAGTATACCCTCACGCGAGGCTTTGCGTGAGGCCTCTCACGCCGTGACCAAGACTAGCACACCACCCCCCTCTTGCGTGAAGGGGGCGTGAGTGGCTTCTCGTGAAGAATCTCACGGCTGATTTCTCCATTTGACCGTTCAACGGAATTAAAAATATTACCGTTGTAAATTAAAAAAAAACTTTAATTTATTTATTTTTACCCTATAAATAACCCATTTAACCAAACTTTTATACACACAAATTTCTAAATAACCCTCCACTCATATTTTTATAAAAAAAACCATGAATCCTAAGGACCCGATGTGGTGATAAAATATGGGATTGAAGACTAATTTTTTAAAATTTATGTACTTTTTATTTAGTGTTTTTTTTATTTAACGTTTTTCTTATTTAATGTATTTTTATTTATTATTTTAATGAAATTTAAATTTATTTTAAACTATTGCATTTGATATTCACTTGAGTATCACTCATATGAGTATACCCATTTTCATGTGAGAACCAAGTGAGTGATACATCAATCTGATGTGACGCATAAGTGTCAAAAAAGATACTCTCACTTGGGAGAGCAAGTAAGAGTATACCTAATTCTCTTATACAATTTTTATTACATTTTTCACTACAAATAGGAAATCTAGCCAGCTTAGAACATGAATACAATAAATATATATATATATAGATTACAATAGTAATTCTATTTATATTTAGTTATCATTAATTCATAACTTAAAGGTAAAAATAAAAAATCTTGGATTAATAGACATTTACTATACGGAAAATAGAAATTAATTTAATTGTTTAGGACTTACGAACTAGGATATCTTACTATTCTAATAAATGAAAATTTATTCAGGACACGTGTCACTTTCTGGTTACTCCTCATCTTTATTTTTCCGCCTCTCTCTCCTATTAAATATTAGATTTTATATTTCTATCTCCTATTAAATAATAACCTTTATATTAATAAATCTAATTACGAATACTAATTATTTAATTATAAATAGTTATTATACCATCAATCAAATAAACTTAATATGAACTAACATTTATCAATTAAATTAAAAAAATTAATAATCAGTTGAAAAAAAATGTTTTAAAAACTAACTTAATGGACCTTATAACTGTCACGACAAATTACATTTTTTAAAAACATATTTTGACAAATGTGTTTGTTAACAAATTACATTAAATTTTATTCAACCGATGTAATATACTGGTTTATTCAACCCGTGTATTACACGAGTTTTTAAAAATATAAATTTTTTATTACTAAATATATAACATTTTATTTATTTAACCGTGTAATACACGAGATTTTAACCTAGTTAATAATAAATAAAAAGAACGTTGCATTTACTATAACTTTTTTAAAAATTTTGTAAATACTAAACAATTTATTAAAATTAATGTATTCTTGTATTGTTTTATATAAAACTATCGATTATCAATTGAAAAACATGAAAAGTAAATCGAGGGTTATTAACCCTGGTTGGAAGCATTTGAAACCTTTTTTCCTTTTTAAAATATAATAATTTAGTTTTTTTTAATAATTTGTAATTTTATATAAATTTAAGTATATGGTTTTACTAAAATACTTAGTAAAAAGTTTAATATAAAGAAAAACGTATAAAATACTAAGGGCACTGGGATTGGAGAGCGGGTACCCAGCGGCTATGTCACATCCCAACCGACGACGAACGATACGTCGGCGCGGACATGGTTGTTTCAAAGAACAAGGTTGACTATTAAAATTGAAATATTTCATTAATAATTTTCAAGGTTCAATATAAGAAAAGAAAACACATAGTTCAACAAAACATAACAAGAATACAAGATTAAAATTGATAAATTCTCTAAGTCCAAAGCATCCTATACGATCACAAGAAAGCCTCAAACTTAAGCATCTGAAACATGTTAAGTAAACTGTCAACTAAAAATAGTTGGTGAGATACAAAGGGTTTGACACAGTTTAACAAAGTTTTTGAAAGTTTTACAATTCACTATGTACATGCATCTAAGGTATAAGTGTGAGAAACAAACAAGTTTAAACATTTTGCATAACAATCCTTCCAACCAAGATTAGGCATAACCCGAAGATTACCCTTAAAGTATGGCTCCAGTAACAATCACCATGGGCTCCCCCATAACACAAAGAATTGGTCAAATACAATAGATCTATTATTGTCACTGTAGGCTCGATAAAAGTTAATGAGTATGCTAGAGTTAAGTCTAATTTAAGCATGCAAGTCTCAAAACACATAACACAAAGAAAAGCATATAGACATAGTTGTTTATGAATTGTATAAGTCTAAAAGTTTTCATACATGTTTCACCCCAAGTTTATAAACAAAAACAAAACAAAAAGGGGCTAAGTATACTCACTTGGAACGATGAAAGAATTCCAAACAAAGATTTAGTGTAGCAAAGCTTCGAGGAAACATATTCTCACAACAAGCCTAAATAAAAAAGTCTAAAGTTCAAATTTTGATCCTAAAGTCTATGGCAATGGATCTAGGTTCTAAGATTAACTAGGGTTACAATGGGAGACTGGAATGATTGTGTTATTTAAATAGGTTTTATAAAGTTTAAATTAAATCAAGGCTTTAAATAAGTATCATAAAGTTTATTAAGTTTAAAGTTTAAATTAATTATCAGTCAAAATAATTATTTAAAATGATTTGTAATTATTATCTACACATGATAAATAATAATTTTAAATAGTTTTCTAAGTATTATAAATAAAGATGAAATATTAATTAAGTAAAAAGAATATATAATTATTAGGGATAAACAATAATTACTTAAAAGAATTTAAATTTAATTACTTTATCTAATTAGAATGATTATTATAAATCAATTAAAATTTTAAAGTACTTAGTCATGAAGCATTCATTTTACAAAAATAATTTATAATTATTTTATTTAGAATATTTTATTTTAAAAGTTTAAATGAAAGTATAAGTTTATAAAAAATGTTAAATAAAGTTCTTGTTTAAATTACAAGTTTAATAAAGTTTATGTTATACATATAAGTTATAATTAATTAATTAAAATTTTTCTGTTTTATTTTATAAAGTTTATAAGTTTATAGATTTTCTGATTTTAAATAATTAATGTATATTTATTTTCTTTTTTAATTAAATAAATAATTAGGTTTTGAGTTTTAAATCAAATATAAATTTTATAAAATGTATTAGTTTATAAGTTTTTTGATTTCTAAATATGTTATAAGTTTTACAAACTTTTCTGATTTTATAAAATTAATATAAGTTTTCTGTTTAATTAAATTTTATATTTATTATTAAAGTTTTAAAATAAAATAAGTTTATTTATTTTAGAAAATAATAATAACAAATTAAATTTCTAATTTTATAAAATAGTTTCTGTTTAAAATATAAGTTTTATAGAAGTTTAAAAGTATTTTTATTGTTTTTAAGTATTTAAAACTAATTTTAAGGATTTAATTATTTATAAGTTTTAGTTAAGTTTAATTAAATAAAATGCTTTCTGGAAATAAAGTATAAATAAAAATCAGTTTTAAGTTTATATAAACATAACAGATTTTATAAAAATAATTAAGAGTATTAAAATTGATTAAAAAGACTTACAAAAAAATAAAAGAACAAAACTCAGGCCGGATTCGAACCCGGGCCGCCACACACCAAAGAACAAATCACCCGGCTACGAGCCTCGCTGGGTTTTAAAGCAAAAAAAAATTATAAACACAACCCCAAATCATCCCCAATTTCTTGATGAACCCTAGAAATCGAATCCCCTAAATACGAACCGATAATCCCTCTGTCATTGTAAATTGACAGAGGGCAAATACTTATGGAATGAAAACGAAGATGATGGCCATTTGAATTACCTGAATTGGAGTCGAAACGAGAGAGAAAGGGTCTGAGTTCAGAAGCGGCTGACCAAGAATCAAATCGAGCAATGCAGGTACGACTCGATGCAATTAAGGTTTCAGAGAGTTAAAGGGTGGTGTCGTTGAGGTGTTACTGGAGGTATTTATAATCAATTTCATCGATTAATGCTCGTACCGTTGGAAAGTATGTTGATGCACGTTTTGTGACAGGCACCTTGGATCGGGCTAAAGCTTTTGTTTGTTATCTATTTCAGCCTTGTATGTATTTAGTACTTGTTGTATTTTGTTCATCGAGTTGTAATTTGTCATGTTTATATTTGAACTTGTATGATTTTGGATTGTACTAAGCAAATACGCATGGATAGTGTTCCTGCGTATTTGCCAAGTACAATGGTCATGCGTACTTAGACAAGTACGCATGAAGGTTGGTCATGCGTACTTGCTAAGTACGCATAGACCAGGTCTATAAATAGCTGGTTTTTGTTTCATTTTAACACAGATGTAACCACACTCACAAGTACGCACAAGTTATTGTTATTTCAGTCCAGAAGTCTGGCAATTTGTGTCTGTACTTGTATGAAACACAAGTTATCAATAGACCATGTATTTCCTTGTGTTGTTTGTCATTCTTTCATTTGCAAGTTGTTCCACCTAGTAACAGGCATTCCGCACCTGATTACTAGGCTACATTCTCACACGATATCGATTCGACACACCCACCCGGAGGGACCTACAACTGGTATCAGAGCATATGCTCTTGTTTCCGAGTGTTATGAGTATGTTAGGAACACTTTTCATCCATATGTGTTTCTGTTTACATCTGCATTGGTGATTCTTGAGTCTTGTTTCATACACTTGTTCATCTTGAAAGAATCCCACTTCCTTTCTTGTGTTGTTTTTGTTTAAGTAATCTATTCATCAACATTTGTTCAGAGTCACAAACCTGTTTTCTTGTCCAAACCACATTATTCATTGCTATCAACTTGTTCAGATCACCTTTTGATCAGACAAGTGGATACACTTGTAAAACCAACTTTCTAATTCATGCGTACTTGTCACCCTGCGTAGTTGTCATCCTGTGTACTTGTCATCCTACATACTTGTTTGAAATCTTGTGCACTTGTCACCTTGCAAAACCTTGTGTGTAGTTATATCTTGATTGTCCGAAGTACCAAGTGTCATATTAAACTTACCCAAATGGCTAATCTTCAAAATATCAGTAGTATGTTGAATTATGATAATGAAATAGGTACTACACAGAAACCCCCAAAGTTACTAAATGTGAATGACTATTCCAACTGGAAAGCTAGATTTGAAGAATATGTTTCATACACAGATTCAAACATGTGGATACCTATTTTAGAAGGTTATAAACATCCGACCCATGAATTTCTTGGTGAAAACCAACCCAAACCGATCTCTAGACTTGATGCTGAAGAAAAGAAAGCATACGATCTAGAAAATAAGGCACATGGTTCTTTAACCATGGCACTAACCCGACACATATTTCACAGTTTCAGAGGTTATGATTCCTCCAAAGACTTGTTGAAAGCTTTGCAAAAACGGTTTGAGAGTAACAGTGACGTTAAGAAAAGCAAAAGGGAGTTGTTAAGAAAACAATATGAATGTTTCAGATATTTTGAACATGAATTCATTGACGAACTTATCTCTAGATTCTATCATCTTCAGACTGAACTTAAGTCTTATGAATTAAAATATCCCGATGATGAACTAGTTGAAAAGTTTCTTGATGCATTACCCCCTAAGTTTGACATGTACACAACCCTTTTAAGAGAAAACTCTAAATTTTTTGAAATGACCATTGATGAGGTAATACGTAAAATCCAAGCACATGACATGAATTTAAGAAAGAAAGAAACAACTAGCAGACCGTTAGTGCAAGAACCGTCAATGTACTTCGGAGCCTCTTCCACATCAAAAACCACAGGACCGAGTATTGCTTTGTTCTCAAGGAACCCTGCACAAGAAGAAGCAAATGGCTGCAATAGTCATACCTGTTTTGCTGCTACAGGTTCAAGTTCACACCAACAGAGGAGTCCAACATCTACACCTTCACCTGCTTTTGCAAAGATTGCAGAAGATCATGTACCACTGTTTTCATCATGCATGTTGGCATATGAAAACTTCATTGGTGGCAAACTAACTGATCCATAAACAATTGAAGAAGATTTCAATCAGGTGGATCCAGATGACACGAAAGATATGGATATTCAGTGGAATATGGCCATGATCTTGAGAAGGGCTAAACGTTTTCTTAATAGAACCGGCAGAAAGTTTATCGGTGGGCATTCTAATGCTAAAATTGGTTTTGATAAATCAAAAGCTAAGTGTTATAAATGCCTGAATTTTGGACACTTTGCACGAGGGTGTCAGAAAGACAAGACATCGGCCTCAGGTTTCACTCAACCAAGTTCAAGAAGCAACCAAAATTACAACAACCAGAGCTTCAGCAACAACCGCAGTCAAAATCAAGGAGCTTCATCTAATGCACTGGTAGCTCAACAAGACGATAGTTATGACTGGGGAGTTCATCTTGAAGATGCCATTATTGCACACACTCAGATGGGTTTGATGGCAGAAATCATAAAGATGATAAAAGCTGAAGAAAGGGAAACAATTGCTGTTGCTGATCAACAAGGATTGGCATTTGCTTTGATGGCTATTGGAGAAGCATCTAGTTCATCAACCGAGTTAGATTCTAATTCTTTTATTGTTATTCCTTGTAATAATTGTTTAAAATTAAAAGGTGAAAATGATAAAATTCAGGATCAACTCGAACCTCTACGTAGTGCAGCTCTAAACTATAAAGAAAACGAAAAACGTTTTATAGAATCTATTGAAAATCTCATAAAAGATAAACATGACTTTTCAATAAAGATAAGTGAACAACAATTTAATTTAGATGTTGCCTACAAAGAGTTAGAGAAAAAGAATGTCGAAATAGCTAAACATCATAATGAAATTCTGAAGTTAAGTGGAAAAATTGAAAATTTTAGAAATTATCGTTTTGTGGTGGAACACTATGAATCTGTTGTATGAAAAGTAAATGGCATAGGTTTAGGTACAAATGTCATTCCACCACCAGTTAACGAGACATTTGTTAATGGGACAGTCGACATTGATCTATCCTCTCTTGATGAATCTTCAAGTAAGGATAATTCATCTTCAGAAGAAGAGTTTTATTCTGATGAATGTTCAGAAGACAACAAAGTCGAAGGTGTTGTCTCAGAAGAAATGTTTAATTAACCTAAAACCAACAAAAACATTGTCAACAATCGTGACAATTGTATTTTAACAGAACCTGATGTGATTGAATCAAATGATAAATTGAAAAAGATGCTTTATGGGGATTTCAAAACCATAAAGCAAGCCACAAAGGAGACATTTGCTAACAAACTTGGAAAGAATTTTCAAGAAAACATTAATAAGAACTATACTCCTAAAATTCAATTAACATCTGGAAAAACTTCACCTGTGGTTCATCAAACTAATTCTAACATTCATCAGAATAAACCATCTACATCCAAAACCAGTGAGCCTTACAGGAAAACTTTCAAAGAAAGAAGGAGTTGTTTTCATTGTGGAATGTTTAGACATATTATGATGAAACGGCCCGTTGTCCCAAAACAAGTCGTATCCCTGAAAACTCCACCAGGAAAACAATTCAAAACTCAAGTTTCAAACATTGTGAAAACACCTGTCAAGTATATGGTTAAGTCCAGATTTATGACTAAACCATCTACTGGGAAATGGAACAAAAAGTCTGTGGTTCTGTGTGTATCTACCCTTGGTAATACACGATCTTATGAGGTGAAATTTTCAAGACCATAAAGGCGGAGACAGAATAAGAGTTTGAGAAAACTAGGACAACGGTTAACCGGTAATCAACTTGGTAAAACCTTTTTACAAAATGACATTAGTAAACCTGTTGTTCAAAAGAAAAAAGTTTGGAGAAAGAAACTAGATAGTTCTCAAACTTCTAATTCTGACTCACCAAAGGGGTCACCCTTTTTTGATCATCATTACTGTGAATTAATTGAAGTAGTTTACTTTGAGAAAAATGGATGACCCAAGACCAAAATGGCTTGGGTCTCCAAATCTAACTAATTTCTTGTGATATGTGCAGGGACAATCAAAGGGATCTATTTCTAATCGTTGGTATGTTGATAGTGGTTGTTCCCGGCACATGACAGACAACATGGCCCTTATTCAAGACATTAAACCATTTAGAGGCGGCAATGTGTCCTTTGCAGGAGAAAAAAGGAGGAAGCATAACAAGTCAAGGCGTGGTTACTAACAGGTGTATCAGTTTTGACAACGTCAACTACTGTGAGCAGCTAAAGCACAACCTGTTGATCGGTGTCGAAGGGACCGGTCAAAGATAAAGAAATAGAGTGTCCTAATCACCTTAAACTAGTTAGGGTAAGAAGGGTGTCGAACCACGAAGAGTTTGTGGTCGGTGCTCAACTTCAATTAACAATGCAAATTATGAAGTTACAACGGGTCTTTCTGACCAAACACAATCAATGATTTAAGTGAAAACTTTATAAACTCAACAAACAAATCAAGTACCAAACAAAACGGTTTAAGTTGTAAACAATAATTAAAAAGGGTATCACACCCGGGTTTCAAGCTCACAAATAATTAGGGATTATCACACCAACATTTGAGTTCAAACAATCGAATGGTTATTCAAATCTAATTAACCAAATCTAACCAAGAACATCAACATTCATACATCATCGGCAAATAGTGTAAAACAATATTCACGAATGAAATCGAGACAAATGTATGCAATATAGAATTAGATTAATCAATAGATTCGACATAAATCAAAGTTCATAGCAATTATCATCTAACGGGGTCAATGGTGCAAGAATTTATCGACTCCTGTGAGTTCATAACCATACTAAACACAAAGATTCAAGTGTTTCAAACCAAACGATTACAAGAATTGTTTCTCAAAGCTAGCACATGATAAAACCCTAAAAACTTACAAACAATCCACCCGGGAATGATTACCGGTGGATTAGCCGCTCATGGTTGTGGAATGCATCTTCGATTCTTCAATATTTCGAGTATCAATCTTCACTTGCATGTTAGAATCGTGTTCCTTAGCCTCCTAGAATGACCAAAATCGCCCAAGAACTGTGGTGTAAAAGATGGATTCGAATTTGGGGAAGAAACCCCCAAATAAACTTCAAAATCGGCTGTTTCCCCGAAGTTTCGCGTCTGAAACGTAACCAGCGTAGGCTTAAGCTGGGAGGGCGTAGGCCTACGCCGGTCCACTGGAAGCTGCTGAGAAGAAATTACTTAGGCGTAGGCCTACGCCGATATGGCGTAGCCTTACGCTGGTCCACTGGAAGCTGCTGAGAAGAAATTACTTAGACGTAGGCCTACGCCGATATGGCGTAGCCTTACGCTGACCCCCTGATGCTTCTGTTTGCAATTTGCCTTCGGCGTAGGCTTACGCTGTAACAGCGTAGCCTTACGCTGACCCTGCATTTTGCCCCGTTTTCTCCGTGTCTCTTCCGACTCTCTCGTAATATCTTCAAAGATCACATTTTAAGATTCCAACACCTGCACATGCATGACTACACAAAACTTTTGTATTCCACATATCAAATTGCATAAATATAACATATTACACCTTTTAATACATGAAACTTTGGCCACTTATCATATCCCCACACTTGAGTTTTGCTTGCCCTCAAGCAAAGTCATTTGCTTTTAAATTCACATTACAAATTCTTAAATAATTGTTTTCACTAAACATAAGTTAAGGTCCAAGGCCATGCAAAATTCATAAAAATTATACTCTCAACAACTTTACAATCCAACAAACCATCAATGAATTTTTAAACAAAAGAAAATATTGGAACGCGCTTAACTCATATTTAGCTATGGTTTTGCATGTACACACCCCTCATAATCAGTCACTCCACTCGGCTTCATATATGGACTAGCGATGATGTGCTAGTATTTTTCACTCGAAACCAAACAATGAATCACATTATTATAGGCTTGCAAATTGATCACATCTCCACCTACTAACACAACTAAAACGCACAAATCAAAAGGTCTTTTAAGGGAAGTAATGTAGGCTAGGGTTACGGGTATGGATAAGGATTTTTAAAGTGGCTAAAGGTGAGTGGAATTCAACTAATAAAGTTACAAATCAACTCTTAAACCTTCAAAATTCTATCATGGGTATAAATGACCCATCAACACTAAATTTCTTATTTCTTCACACTATCAAATGAAACTTGAGTTAAACTGACCCAATAACATCTTTTATTTTAGCTCAACTAATATTCAAAACCTTTGGGCACATGTTGACCCAATACTATTTTTGTATTTCTTTTTCATTCATTTTTTTTATGCAACTGCAACTACAGTAAACTAAGTTAATTGAATTCCAACTCACGGGTTTAAAAAGAAAAGGCTAAAAAGTGAATGGGTGAATGTTGTGGGTTTTGTCAAAAGAAAAGGTATAGGCTCAGAATGGGTATCTAGTGGATATTAACGGGTAAAGGCATAAAAATGGCTAAAACTAAAAAGGTTTCTCCTAATGCCTTTATCATTTTTGCACAATCAATTGGTTCAAGGTTTCAACATGTATTAACAATATGCAAGTTCTAAAATATGAAACAAGGTGGCTAAACACTCAAATAAGAGAATATAAATCAATTTGGCTCAAAGTCTCACAGAAACAGTGGAAAATAGGTTACCGACATGTGCATGCAAACCATCACCTTCTACTTTGTTACTCCCAATTCCAACGTTTCCAATTTATTATATATATATATATATATATATATATATTTTAACATTTGTTGGAAAAACTTAATCGAGTAACTTAATGAATTAACCATGACCAAAGACCTCTACCAAACACTTTGTAAAACAATTTTCAAAAAATTTGTATGGTTTCCAAGATTTTCCACATCCCCACACTTGAACCTTACATTGTCCCAATGTAAATAGTTATGAAATGTAAAAGTGCGGTTAGTGGGTGCAAAAATAACCAATACCCAATAACTCCCAATATCCAACTCAACGATTCCCATAACCATAAGCACCAACCCAATCACAATCAACCAAGTTTCAAACATAAACACACCAAAACAAACAAAAACAAATTCGTTCAATCAAAGCAACATAAATATGAGAAAGAGTACGTGGACATGATTAGAGGTGATCATAGAGTGCTTGAACCATCACCAAAAATGGACTCGTAAGTCTTCCATGAGTCTTCCCCACACTTGAGTGTTGCTATGGTGACGAAAACTAAAACACGCAAAACAAAACAAAGCAAAGACAAAATACAAGCAATCACAAGCCGGGTTGCCTCCTGGTTAGCGCTAAGTTTATTGTCCTCAGCCCGACATTACATCCTTATGGAGGTTGAAACACAAAATTGCTTCCACTAGCTCCCTCACCACTTCGGTTCTTATCACTCCAACTCCAAGATTCATCTCTCGTAAATTTCACATCACACAAATCTACTTTTTCGTTCGGATGTTGGACATGGTCGGGTGGTTTCTTTTCATCTTTCAACCTCTCAGTTTTCTTCTCGATTGCCTTCGGCTCGTCTTTCACATTAAACCTGTCAAACATGATACCTTTGTTTTTTGGTGTCACCCTCATTTGCCTTGGTGCGAGGATGACCCACGTTAGTAGTGACTGCTTTTGAACACTTATTTTCAACCGAATATGTAAATGAATTTGAAAAAATATTAATGTTCAACTTACGCTTCCCAAAGGTCATGTCAACAGTGCCGGTTCGGCAATTGATTTGTGCATTTGCGGTTGCCAAAAACGGTCTTCCCAAAATCACTCGTGGCTCCTCCTTAGCAAGTGGTGCATAATCAAGCACTAAGAAATCTTCAGGATAGTAGAATTCTCCAATCTTCACAGCCACTCCCACTAATTTCCCCCGAGGACGTGTGCATGTAGCATTTGCTAACACCAACGTGGTGTTGTATTCTTCTAATGGACCAAAATTGTATTGGTCATACACGCTCCCTGGTAGAATGCTCACCCCCGCTCCATAATCTAGCAGTGCCAACTTAGTTTTGAATTCCCCAATTTGAATAGGAACTAAGGGTTCTCCACACTCAATTTCCTCCTCTTCTCCTTCTTCATTACCATGAGCCACATCAATTGCACTAACATGATGTTGTGGCTTCAATGTGTTGTCAATTGGCAGTTTACCTTCATTTTGTTTTAGCAAAGATATTTCTTCGGCCATTTGCCCCACTTTTCTTTCCAACGCCACAAAAGACTTGTCTCTCATTTCATTCTCCTTTTTTGACTCTTTCATCATCTCCAACAGTGCATCCACTTTTGAATTAACCGCATCATCTCCCCCTGATGACCCATATTGTTGTTGGTGATCTTGATTGTAATTCCTTGGGGGGTAATTTGTGTTCCGGTTATTGTTATAAGAACTCCTTTGATAACCACCCGAATTGTAGTTCCCTTGTTGACGCGGTTGATATGAGGTTGATGAGGTGTTTTGATTCGCACCTTGAAAGTTGGGGTTCATTTGGTTTGCGGCGTTCCCATACTTGAAGTTAGGATGGTTTCTCAACCCCGGATGATAGGTGTTTGAGTTCATGTCATATTGTTTCCTCTCACCATACACTTGATTCACCTCTTCTTGCCTCCCTTCTTGAAATGGGCACTCCATTGTTTTGTGGCCTATATCTCCACAATCTTCACAAACGTCGAATCGAGCTTTTACTCCCGCTACTTCTTTCTTTTCGCCTTTCCTCAACAATGCAAGTTCTCTCTCCATAGATGCTAACCTTTCTTTTGTATCATAATCCGGGACGGACTTAGAAATTGCGTGTTTGGCTCTTCGGCTAGCCGATGCCTCGGCTTTAGAACTTTGGCTCATTCTTTCTAAGAAATCCCAATCATCTTCTTCGGGATTAGACAACAATGTCCCATTACTTGTGGACTTCAAGTACTTCCTCTCCTCTTGAGTCAAACCATCCACAAAACATTTTACCAATTCCCACAACTCAATTTGATGGTGGGGGCATTTCCTCAACAACTCCTTGAAACGGGTAAAAGCTTCATGTAAAGGTTCACCTGTTTGTTGTTGAAAGGTCCGAATCTCAATTCGGGAGTCATCTGTCTTCGCAACCGAATAGTACTCATCCAAAAAGACTTGTTGCATTTCATCCCATGTGTGGATGCTATTGGCCGGCAATGTGATGAACCATTGCTTTGCTCGATCTTTTAGAGAAAACTGGAAAAGTCTAAGTTTGACTTCGCTTTGATCAAAATTCTCATCCCCAATTGTGCTACAGATGGCAGCAAACTCGGCTAAATGGGTGTATGGTTCTTCGGTGACCATACCATGAAAATATGGAAGGACATTGATGTAATTCGGTCTTGACTTGAACCTCCTCATTCCAGGAATTGGTGGAACAATTGGAGAAGCATTCTCCGAAATAGCCGGTCGAAAACGACCATTAACTCCACCCATAGGGGCTACCGGTTGTCTTCGGTTTTCATTATTGTAGCCCCCAGTAGTTCTCCTCCCTTCCTGTCTAGGAGGATACCCAAATCTCTCTGGTCGAACTGTTCGACCCATTGGTTGTCTCGCCCTTTGGTGAACATAATTCACCTCTTCTTCCTTTCCAAAGCCTTGCCCCTCGTTATACTCTCCATATTGGCTCCTCTCACCATCCTCATACTCGTAATCGCCAAACCCTTCACCATTCCCAACATCTTCATTATCGTCATACCCAAAATATTCACCATCTTCATCCTCCCAACCCTCGTTCTCATTGTTTCCGGGAGGGGTTTGATTTTGTTGTGGTCCCCTTCTTCCTTGGTACGTGGGATTGGTACGGATGTTAACGGGTCGGTTTTGTTGAACTGGACCCGACCCACGGGGTTGGTTGTTATTGATATGTATAGGTGGGGTTTGGGTTGAGGTTCGGTGAGGTGGAGTTGGTGGGCGGTTAGGGATAGGGCCTCTGTTTGGAGTTGGGCCACGGTTTCTCATGCTAGATCCAGAATGACTGCTTCAACCATCCATTGATGATGGTTCCGATGAAATAGGTTGTAAATTTTGTTGTTGGGTTCGGTTTTGCCTTGCTATCCTCTCAATTTCTGGTTCAAACACAAGCGGTGAAGTTCTCCCGGATGAACGGGTACGCATGCACTAATCTGTCACCTGCACACACAAACAAACACCACGCGTAACACAAAAATAGAAGAAGATTAACTAAACAAAACAAGTAACAAATAGTCACAAGAGTCAACTAAAATAAAACACCAAGCGCACACACTCCCCGGCAACGGCGCCAAATCTTGATCGGTGTCGAAGGGACCGGTCAAAGATAAAGAAATAGAGTGTCCTAATCACCTTAAACTAGTTAGGGTAAGAAGGGTGTCGAACCACGAAGAGTTTGTGGTCGGTGCTCAACTTCAATTAACAATGCAAATTATGAAGTTACAACGGGTCTTTCTGACCAAACACAATCAATGATTTAAGTGAAAACTTTATAAACTCAACAAACAAATCAAGTACCAAACAAAACGGTTTAAGTTGTAAACAATAATTAAAAAGGGTATCACACCCGGGTTTCAAGCTCACAAATAATTAGGGATTATCACACCAACATTTGAGTTCAAACAATCGAATGGTTATTCAAATCTAATTAACCAAATCTAACCAAGAACATCAACATTCATACATCATCGGCAAATAGTGTAAAACAATATTCGCGAATGAAATCGAGACAAATGTATGCAATATAGAATTAGATTAATCAATAGATTCGACATAAATCAAAGTTCATAGCAATTATCATCTAACGGGGTCAATGGTGCAAGAATTTATCGACTCCTGTGAGTTCATAACCATACTAAACACAAAGATTCAAGTGTTTCAAACCAAACGATTACAAGAATTGTTTCTCAAAGCTAGCACATGATAAAACCCTAAAAACTTACAAACAATCCACCCGGGAATGATTACCGGTGGATTAGCCGCTCATGGTTGTGGAATGCATCTTCGATTCTTCAATATTTCGAGTATCAATCTTCACTTGCATGTTAGAATCGTGTTCCTTAGCCTCCTAGAATGACCAAAATCGCCCAAGAACTGTGGTGTAAAAGATGGATTCGAATTTGGGGAAGAAACCCCCAAATAAACTTCAAAATCGGCTGTTTCCCCGAAGTTCCGCGTCTGAAACGTAACCAGCGTAGGCTTACGCTGGGAGGGCGTAGGCCTACGCCGGTCCACTGGAAGCTGCTGAGAAGAAATTACTTAGGCGTAGGCCTACGCCGATATGGCGTAGCCTTACGCCGGTCCACTGGAAGCTGCTGAGAAGAAATTACTTAGGCGTAGGCCTACGCCGATATGGCGTAGCCTTACGCTGACCCCCTGATGCTTCTGTTTGCAATTTGCCTTCGACGTAGGCTTACGCTGTAACAGCGTAGCCTTACGCTGACCCTGCATTTTGCCCCGTTTTCTCCGTGTCTCTTCCGACTCTCTCGTAATATCTTCAAAGATCACATTTTAAGATTCCAACACCTGCACATGCATGACTACACAAAACTTTTGTATTCCACATATCAAATTGCATAAATATAACATATTACACCTTTTAATACATGAAACTTTGGCCACTTATCACCTGTTAAGTGTCTCTCAGATGTGTGACAAAGAATATTCAGTGATGTTCAACAAATCTGGATGTCTGGTTCTCAAGCATGGTTTCGTGATTCCAGCAGAATGGATCCTTATGCATGCACCAAGAATAAACGACACGTATCAAATTGATATGACTGTGGCAATAGCCACTTCATCAGTTGCAACTTGTTTAATTTCTAAAGCAACAGAAATTGACTCCATCTTATGGCATATAAAACTCGGACACCTTTCATATAGAAAAATGAATCATCTTGTCCGGAACGGTTTGGTAAGTTGAGATTTTCCGTTTTAGATGATTGTATGTCTTGTAAAAAGGGCAAACAACAACGAAAATCCCACAAGCCAAAGATCCAAAACTCTATTGATACCCCTTTGGAGATCTTACATATGGATTTGTTTGGGCCCATAAGTATCAAGAGTATTGGTGGAAAGTCTTATTGTTTGGTCGTTACTGATGACTACTCACGTTTTTCTTGGGTACACTTTTTGGGTACTAAAGATGAGACTGCTGAAATTCTTCAATATCTGATTATGAATCTAGAATCTTTATGCAAACTAAAGGTCAGAAGACTAAGGAGTGACAATGGCACCGAGTTTAAGAATAATATGATGGAACTTTTCTGTATTAAGAAAGGTATTCGCCAGGAGTTCAGTGCACCTTACACTCCTCAGCAGAATGGAGTTGCATAACGGAAGAACAGAATTTTAATTGACACTGCAAGGACAATGTTGTCAGACGCAAAGCTTCTAATCAGTTTTTGGGCAGAAGCTATTAATACAGCTTGTCACGTGTTGAATAGAGTTCTGGTGGTGAAAACACACAAAAAAACAAGATATGAACTAATCAATAATCGACCTCCTAAGCTTGCTACCTAATTTCTTTTGGTAGTCCATGTTCTTTATTGTTACAACACAAAGATCGTTAGTCAAAGTTTTATGCAAAAGCGATTGAAGGCATCTTCTTAGGATATGTTACCAACTCACCTTGCAAAAGAGTGTACAATACTAAAAGTCGTACTGTCGAAGAATGGTTCAAAGTGGATTACAGTAAATACAACACTCCACCAGAACCAGCAGGTCCAACTTGGGGTTTTGATTATGATAGTCTCTTTAAGTCTTTCAATCTTCCTGATTTATCTGCTGAAGATGCTGTAAATCTGTATCAATACTGTAGTGGCGGAGACAATTCCAATTTCTCAACAAGAACAACGGTACCTATTCCAAGTCCCAGTTCTGATGTTGTATCTGCATCTGGAACACATGAAAGTAACACTAAAGAAGATACTCATAATGAAGAAGATGGAGCTCAAATCAAAGTTGATCCTATTAACATTGAATCGTCTTCAGGTGTAAATGATATGGGGGAGTTAAGCATGAATCTTGAAACGAATGTTCAAGAAAACATTGTACCAGAGACAAGAATTCATAGGAATCATCCGATTGACAACATCATTGGTGATCCTAATGTCGGTGTTCAAACTCGTCACAGAACTGTAACTGAAAACACCAGCCTTTATGTTGAGATTCTTAACACAGGTATCATGGAAACATGTTTAAAAGCTGCCTTTGTATCCCAAATAGAGCCTAAGAATATCAAAGAGGCTTTAGCTGACAATTGTTGGATTGAGACAATGCAAGATGAACTGTCTCAATTCAGAAAACTACATGTATGGGATCTAGTTGATCTACCAAAAGGTGTACATCCAATTGGAACCAGATGGATGTTCAAATGTAAAACTGAAGATCGACACATTGTGGTGAAAAATAAAGCAAGATTGGTTGTTCAAGGGTTTTACCAACAAGAAGGCCTGGATTACACAGAAGTATATGCACCAGTTGCTAGACTTGAAGCCATCCGATTATTTTTGGCTTATGCCTCTTTTGTCGGCTTCAAGGTCTTTCAACTAGATGTAAATAGTGCCTTCTGTATGGTAAAGTGCATGAAGAAGTCTATGTCACTCAACCACCTGGCTTTGAAGACCCGTTACATCCTGACAAAGTATACAAGCTTGACAAAGCACTTTATGGTCTTCATCAAGCCCCAAGAGCGTGGTATGAGACTCTATCAAAGCATCTATTATCCAATGGTTTCGATCGAGGACAAATTGATTCGACTCTCTTCATACGAAAAGCAGGAGGTGACATTCTACTTGTACAAGTATATGTTGATGACATCATCTTTGGGTCTACCAATGAAGAGATGTGCAAGGAATTCGAGCAGGTGATGAAGTCCAAGTTTGAAATGAGAAACATGGGTGAAATGTCATTTTTCTTAGGTCTGCAAGTCAGTCAACAGGAAAATGGCATCTATTTGCATCAAACTAAGTATGCACAGGACATCTTATCAAAATACAAAATGAATGATTGTACATCTTATGGCACACCTATCCCAGTTAATCACGGTCTACATCCTGACAAAGATGGAAAAGATGTGGATTATAAATTGTACCATGGAATGATCGGATCTCTTATGTATCTCATAGCTTCAAGGCCCGACATAATGTTTGCCGCCTGCTTGTGCTCGAGGTTTCAGTCACAATCGAAGGAATCTCATATGATCGCTGTAAAGAGAATCTTCATATACCTGAAAGGGAAACCCCGATTGGGTCATTGGTACTCCAAGCAGCAGTCGTTTGAATTCAAAGCTTACACTGATTCTGATTATGGCGGTTGTAATCTTGATAGAAAATCTACCTCGGGTGGATGTCAATTCTTAGGAGACTGGTTCCTGGCAGTGTAAGAAGCAGTCAACAGTTTCTTTCTCAACATGTGAAGTAGAGTATATTGTTGCTACAAGATGATGCTCTCAGATCTTATGGATTCAACATCAATTGAGAGACTACGACTTGAACTACACTGGAACTCCTATGTTCATTGACAACACAACCACCATGTCCATAACAAACAACCCGGTGAAACATTCTAAAACTAAGCATACTGAAATTCGTCATCATTTCATCCGTGATTGTGCTGAAAAGCATTTTATTGAACTTGTAAAAGTTCACACGGATGATAACTTTGCTGATATTTTCACTAAAGCTTTTGATCGTACTCGTTTTGAACATCTTGTCAACATGATAGGAATGTTCAATCCTAAATGAGAAACATTTTCAAAAACAAAATTAGTTTCTTGGAAGTTACATTTATTTTCTTTTAATCTACTTTCTGTTAAATTTTAAGAAAAATCCAAACAAAATATAAACTTTCAAAATTTCAATGTCATTTGAAAAATTAGAGGAAATGACTGCGCATCAGTCAGTGATCTAAATTTCTTAGATTGCACAATTTGGGAAATGATTGCATTTTGACTACTTAATATACTTCAAATATTCTTTTAATTGAAATTGTCAGTAGGCTAGAAGCATTCATATCATTAATAGTGTGAAAACCTAAATATCTTTTCTACAATTGTGATTTGAACCCATGTTATGATATGTGTGTGTGTAAGATTAACAAAAGATCATTATCAGAAATAGAATGTAAGATTTTGGCTAATATTATCCTTTGAGACCAGTTTTGGGTTATGTCTTTAGCACAACTTTCAGTTCACTTCACTGCCCATACTCACAAGTATGCAATGGGAAGCTGAGCTATGATATGTCTCGACAACAACCGTCAAGCATATATTACCCCTTGGATCACATCTGTTCCATTGAAGACATCCAGATAACAGTTGGATCCCGTTACCTGAATCTTCGGATTCCATATCCATTAGCCTGAATCAACACAAATACTCACGAGCCAAGACAAATGAATCAATTGATTCTTGATAATCCTTATGGATTCTGCTTGATTTCTATGTGCTAAACGATATTACCTCAACCTGGTGATACTGATAATCCTTGGGAAAATCTTAGATGTCTTGAGATAATGCATTTACTTTTCTGTCTACTTAGCCGTGGGGTACACATTGTAGAATTTTAAATAGTATCATAACTCACATGAATTTGGTCCAAGAATGCTTATAGTTTCAACTCATATAATATTGATAATTTGAATTACTATAATATGTATTTCAAAATTGATTTCAAACAAGTATGTCATGATATGATCCCAAATTCTTTGAAAGTTTAGCGGTATCACTATTGCTACATGTTAGCCTGATATGATCCTCTGCTTATGACTTGATCAAAAAGACGTTCACTGTAAGTATTCAATTTCACTGTATTCTGTTTATTCCCCTAGAAAAACAACAAAAAAGATTTTCAGTGTGTTTTAACATAAACTTTACTAAATACAAAAAAAAGAGTTTCACAACTTCCATAAACATGTTTTTAAATCAACAATTGAACGTATCTATCATGTTCGTCTTACAATTCTTCATAAACAAGATTTTTTAGTTTGAAAGAGAAAAGGGAGAAGCCATGCGTACTTAACAAGTTCGCACGACTTAACTTATGCGTACTTGTTAAGTACGCATGAAGTAATTCATGTGCACTTAGTTAAGTACGCATGACCTGTTGTGCGGGGTATATATAACGACACTTAGCATTTATTTCTTTTTCAAACACCCGCTCTTCACTGTATCGACCTGATCTTTTTCGCTTGAAAATCCGTGTGTTACCAAACCTCTTTTTCATCACGATTTCTGTTACAACATCACTCAAGGATCATTTGGTGAGAATATTGACAAATTTCAACCATTAAATCACCCAAAATTCGGCGATTTTTGTGTTCTTGAGACTAGGTTTTTTATGACCAAATTTGTGGAATTTTAAGTGTTTGCATGTTAAATTGAGCATCAAAACAAGTTTCTACTCGTCAATCTTACTCGTTTTAACACTGAATTCATCACTTTAATAAGATAAAATGGACCTTTGATTTGGGTTTGAGCCATCACTTGGCGTCGGCCCCTGTATGATCAAAATGGGTCTTGTATTGAATGATACTAACTCTTGCCAATATCACATTGAGTTCCTATGCCATTTTCGACACCATTAGGATAGGAATTACGGACTTTAGACTTGGAATTTTGATTTCGGACTTGCAAAATTTGAACACTTACACAGACCATGCTTACTTAGCAAGTACGCATGAAGGCTATGTTCATGCGTACTTGCTAAGTGCGCATGGCAAATACTGTTTGTGCGTATTTGCCTAAGTACGCATGATCGGTATTGTCCGTGCGAACTTAACTAAGTTCACATGTGGAAGTGTTTGCAAAATTTTCCTAAGTCTAAAATTTTTCATTCTATGTCTTTTATAACATAACCGTTATGATCATTAGACTGTTCTAAATCTTATTATTGTGTTTTTGCAGATATGGCTAGACGCGCTTTTACTGAGGAATTCAATTTGTTAGCACTAACAGACCCAGAATGGCGAGGTGCGGCTCTCAACTATCAAGAGATAGTCACATTCCTGAACCGGTCCAAGATTGCTTATGCTACCTCTGCTAATCCGGTAGTATCACGTCCTTACTTGGAGCAATTTTGGGATACCGCTGATTTGAATTGCAGACAGGCACCAAATGTAATCACTGCTACTGTTGCAAATCAATGAATAGCTATTTCTGAGGACACTATAAGGCAGGTGTTACAGTTTAATGATCTAGCCACTGATCCAACTCAATATCTAGAGTATATGATAGATGGATGTTGGAGACAAAGAATGGGGTACGTTGGTAGGAGAAATTACCCATCTTACAAGAAGATGTGGCTATTGGATCAATGGAGGTAATTTGCACATGTTATGATCATGTGTATTTCAGCAAGAAAAGCAGGCAAAGATGCTATGGGGCATGATTTAGCATCCGCTATGGTTGGTTTATCACTGAACAAGGGTTACAACTTTTCACGCTATGTCTATAAAGCAATCCTTGATCAGATCAATGCTGCTCTATTCTTGCTATATCCAAGGTTCATTCACCTGTTGATTAACCATTCCCTGCCAAACTTACCACAAATAGGGCAACAACTACAAGTTTAAACGTGTTGATAAAAGGGTGTTTGTGAAATTTATGAATGCTGGAACTGAAGAACCTATCCCGATGCACACACCTCTATTTGGTCACTTGATTAATAAAGCCTACATTACACCTCAAGAAGAAACATGGTACAGTCCAGAGAGTGAACCTGAGTTAAGCGAGCACTCAGATGAAGAGGAAGAGGATCATGGTGATAAGAGTGATGACAATGATGATGATGATAGTGATGATGGTGATGAGGGTGATGGTGGTGCTTGTTATGCACAAAAACCAGACAGTAGTGAATCAGAATGTACAGTAACTTATTCCTCTGATTCAGAACCCACTCCAGACCACATGCACCCTAGAAAGAATATTCGGGAATCCCTTCCTGAATCATCGTCAAGGAGACGAAGAAGATAGAGTTCAGATTCTGACTTTCAACTTGATAGTTCTGATAGCAACCGAGAGGCACCTCATATGGTTGAACGAAGAAAGAAAAATAGAAATGATCGCCCGTGGCAAGAACTAATGGATGAAATCAATGCCAAGGTTCAAGCACAGAGAGCCCCCACTTCCCCAACACAACTATATAGCCGAAGGAGACGCAGAACAATCACACCTGTTATTGTTCCAACTTGTGAAGCTACTACTCAATCAATCGTCTCTCTTCCGGCTACCACAATACAGATCACAGCTTCCACAGTCCTTCCCATTATGACTGAATCAATTCTTGTTACAACCACCACCGTACCCACAGTCATACAAACCACTACCTTACCCGTCACCGTCACTGCTGGTACTTTACCACCAATGACACATTGTTTAGAGTTTGGTGACATGGGACACCATTTTGACTTGTCCGAGCTTTTTGCCGATACCGTTCATGAAATCGGTGAACCTTCTACAGCAAGGGTGGTAGATCCAAGGGATGAAAGGATTGCAGCTTTAGAGTCACAAGTAGCCACCCAACAAACTCAAATTAACTTACTTGTTGACTCTAACACGAGATTGACTCATCAGTGGCAAGCCATGGAGGAACAGATGATGTCGTTCTTTGAGCTACAAAAGATGCAATACAACCTTAATGTAACATCCCAAAATAAATGAGGATTTTAAATAACGGGTTGAACCGGGACGAACGGGATAAAAGAACGAGGCGTAACGGGCCGGGCCGGTTGGGCCGGCAAACTTGAAGGAAGGGGGGGTTTCCTCCCTTTAAATAGCCAACACACACACCATTTCTCTCATTTGCAAGAATCTAGAGAGAGAAACCGTAGAGAGAGAAAGTTGGCGGATCGACCCGAGATTGAAGGAGCTTGTTGCTACTGAACTCGTGAGCAAAACCTCCGGATCAGAATCTCGAAATCAGGTAACACCCGAACCAAATCTGAGTTTTTGTTCGTTTTTGGGTTTTCGGGTATTTTCGGGAAAATGACGGGTTTTTATAAACCAAATGAGGAAAGGGTTATAAATCTGGAATCACGAAGGGAAAATACACGTTTTGAATGCAAAAAGTCCGGATCTTGACAAGATCGGACCTGCATGCGAAAGTTAGGGTTTTTGGAGAAGATAGCTGAGTTCTGCAGGTATCGAAACTAGAGTTTCGAGTGACCTGCAGTTGTCGAAACTAGAAGTTTCGAGTGACCTGCAGTTGTCGAAACTAGAAGTTTCGATGGGCCTGCACCTGTCGAAACTAAGTAGTTTCGATAGGTCTGCATCAGTAGGTGAAGTCAGTGTATTCACCTGTAACAGAACGAGTAAACCGTTAGAGTCGGGATTTAGGTCTGATGTGTATTTAATTAATCAATTCAGATCGGAAGTGACGTTGTTGGACCTTTGTTTAAGGACAACCGAGACTAGCTTATAAGGTGAGTTCTAGAAGCCCTCTTTTAAATGTTTTTATATAATGTTTTCGGGCTGGTGTGTACACGTATGAAATGATGTTTTATGAAATGATGTTTTATAAAATGATTTTTATGAAACTACGTTTACGAAAGGAAATGATTTGGAACGAAGGATTTATGGAAAGAAAGTTTATGAACGGAATGCTTACGAACGAATGTTATAAAGAATGGTTTAATGAAAAGGTAAAGGGTTTTGAAAGTGAAGGAAAGGTTTTATGAAAAGAAAACAAAAAGGGGCAAATGTTTTAAAGAAGTCATTACAAATCTAATCTGTCGAATGAATGGAATTGACGAATGAAGTCTGGGAATGTGATTCCCAGCCTTGTGGTAGATTATGGACAGTGAGCCATAGTTACCACAAGAACAACATGGGCAATGTCTTTGTGGCATGTCAATGGTTTTGATGTTGTACAACTGGTAAAGGGAGTAACGACGGTTACTCGGGTGATGACGATCATCCTAACGAACGAGGTAATGGGAAATCAATGACGGCGATACGTAACGGTTGATTTCCAAAGGAAAGATGCGTGGTGGGCAATGACGGCGATACGTAACGGTTGACCCCACGTAGTATATGGTTGTGGCAATGACGGCGATACGTAACGGTTGCCCACAACATTAAAGGTTCCTACGGGGACATAGAGACGCGTAACGATACAGATTTAGATAATAATGTATGACTTAAATGAATGTTAATGTTTTAAACAAATGATTGTGTTTAAATATGCGAAGGTTTACGAATGAAAGGCCCTGTTTTCTTATACGAATGTTAAACCCTATTGAATGTTTGAATGATGAACCATTTCTTAAAACGAACGAAAACTAGAACTCACCAGCGTAGCTGACGTTTTTAAGTGTACACATTCAGGTTAAGGCAGGTTATGAGGATGGACGGTGATGCTTGGCTAGAGATGAAGAGTTATCCGACTGCTTTTGAAGACTGGCATCCCGTTATGTTTAGTTATGATGTAATTATGTTTACGCTTCCGCATGTATGAATAACGATTAAGTTATGTTTAAATGAAATTTCCGCTGCGTTATCTGATATTCATGTTTAAGAACTGCTTGTGAATGAGTAAATCCAATAAGTGAGGCCTCCCGGGTTTGGGTCCTTACAAGTTGGTATCAGAGCAATAGTTTGAGAGATTCGGACACCCCTAATGTCTGAACTTAAACTTTGAATGGGACCGAAAGCGGATGCCAGTACGGGTAACTCGAGCCACAGCATCAGGTATGAAAAGTAGAGTATGTGTATGTAGTATGCCTTAGGAAGAGTTAGGAAAGGACTTGTGTTCTGATGGAATCACAAAGGTGGTCAAATAGAAATCGAAAGGTAGTGTAATGGTTAATTACAGATGGCCAGTGTATATTAACATCTTACAGTACTTATTGAATTTTATTTGTTAACTAGCGTGATGACATTAGATTCCTTGTCTTTTAGAACGTAATGGAGAGTAAAAATAGGCGGAAGGCGTGGTGGGAGTGGTACCGGACAACACGGTAGGATTCCCGCCCACCAAGTTTATAGTAAAGAGGCAAGTGTTCTTGCGGAACCGGAAGGTAGTGCGCATGAGACCGTACGAGTGTGATGCGAGATGTCCTCTGTTGTGTGGACTTAGCGCGGAAGTGGTAAGAAGTGTCGAGGAGTATACCGGGACAAAATCTCAACTTTGAAGAGACGCGAGTATTATGAAGTGTTATAAGAGGAACTAGAATGCTCGAGTAAGGTAAATTGGCAATTTCGTTTGGATCCGCGAAATTGTGAATTTACAGGTGCACGTGCATGATAGCGAATTTTATGGTGTTGATTAATGCTTACGTATCAGAGTTGATCCAATTACTCAACCACGGCTACGAGATGATAGTCACACGAGTAGCGATTTAAAGAGATTGATGAACATCATTAGTAATAGTAACGATGTCAGAGATGGTATACCTTACAAAGGTGAATGATGTCAACGAGTACGAGCCACGGACAAGATAAGGAGGAATGAAACTTCGGTTTACCTAAGTCAGACGAGCATACGTATGAAGGATGCCAAGGAGCTAGGGTGGACTACGCTTAGCACAAAAACGTTATGGTGAATAAGAATCGGTCTACTGTTAAAGTATGCATGAGCACGAAGGAAATAACCACACAAGTGTATGTCCAAAGAATATATGAGTGCATGAATGCACAAATGGCATCTTTCTATGTAGAAGACAATCCAAGACAACTAATAAGAGTATCTGCTGAAACGAGAAAATAGGTATACCAACAACAACAAGAGACGGGAACCACGATGTTAATTAGGGCGTGCAGACTAAACCAAATCAAACCAGATCTGACCCAAGGATTTTTGGTCTAGAATGAATGTGAAAGACAAGTTTTGACCAACAATGTGAAGTAAGGCAGTGGCACTAAGAAGAAATTAAAGGCGACTCAGAGAACGCTCTACTAGGGCTGAGTCTAATCAATAGCCGCGAGGGTTGCTAGAATTGGAAAGCCGTTGAGGGACCCACTGAAACTAGAAAGGAAATGAAAGTACAAGTGTCACCGTACGTGTCATCTATCCATAGTAAGACCAACGAATGTGACTTTAGAAGAAATGCATGCAGAAAAGGCTAACGGAAACGAGTAGCTAGAGAATATATATTGTCGGTCAGATGGGATGCCAATCCCTAAGACCATCCAGTGATATGTAGGAATAAGGGTGTTCAATGAACCAACGATGTGAAACGTAAAACCTGACAAGTACGTTTGAAAGAAAGACTAGAAGGAGATTGTGTATGAAGATATGAATGAAAAGTTCGAGTGACTAGTGTGCCATCTGAATGAATACCTTCCCGACAAGTTGAGTGTGATAAGGGATACCTCATATGTTTGGGGGATACCCGATACGGTTCCTACGGGGACGAAGCGATACGGTTCCTACGGGGATGAAGCGATACGGTTCCTACGGGAACGAAGCGATACGGTTCCTACGGGAACGAAGCGATAAGGTTCCTTCTGGAATGAAGTATATGGTTCCTTAGGGAACGAGACGATGTGGTTCCTTCGGGAATGAGATGGTACGGTACCTTAGGAAACTTGATAGTAGGAATCATTCAGGAACGGGATATTATGATTCATTCGAGAACGACATGGTATGGTCCTTCAAGGACGAATGCACCATGGACAGCTTATGAGGTATACACAATGATCCAAATAGTTGAGAGACGATCGATAGGAACCGTCCAGATGGAAAGGTGGATAACCTGAACGAGGAGTTGAAATTATGGCCAAGGAGTCTTCTGTGGACGACTCCGAGTTTGATAAGACATTTCACATAGAATGACGATATAAGAACCCTAACGGTTAGATGTGAAAGACCGACTAGGGATGTACGATGCTGAAAAAGATAACGTCTATCAAGAACGAGAGAGGTATAGTCAAGACTACACAAGGATCTGTCAACGGGAGAGTGATTGCATATACGTCGCGGCAGTTGAAAGTTCACGAAGTCAATTATCCGACTCATGATTTGGAACTTACTGCTGTCGTATTTGCATTGAAAATATGGAGGCACTACCTCTATGGGGTGAAGTTTACTATTTACTCCGACCACAAAAGTTTGAAATACTTCTTCGAACAAAGAGAGCTTAATATGAGGCAGAGACGATGGTTGGAACTTCTGAAAGATTATGACTGTGAAATCATATACCACCCTGGAAAGGCAAACGTGGTGGCTGACGCTCTAAGCCGAAAGGATGTGCCTACTCCTATTAGAGTGAAGGCTTGCCAGTTGGTGGTAACTTCAGATGTGATGAGAGAAATTGAAAAGGCTCAAGATGAGGCACTTAAAGAGGAAAACATAAAGAAGGAAAGGATGGTTGGCCAACAGGACAAGTTGGAATATAACACCCTTGGTGTTAGGACACGTTTTGGGCGGATATGGATACCTATGGGTGGCGAGCTTAGGACCAAAATCTTGGATGAGGCTCATAAGTCTCGTTACTCTATCCATCCCGGTACCAATAAAATGTACCAAGATCTGAGGAGGGAATACTGGTGGCCTGGAATGAAATGTGACGTGACGAAGTATGTAAGCAAGTGCTTGACTTGCTCGCAAGTAAAGGTCGAGCACCAGAAACCGTATGGAAAGATTCAACCACTTGATATACCGGAATGGAAGTGGGAACACATTACCATGGACTTCATAACTAAGCTACCTCGCACAGCTAAAGGTCATGACACCATTTGGGTAATTGTGGACCGTTTAACGAAGAGTGCCCATTTCCTACCTATTCGCGAGACGTTCTCGTCGGAAAGGTTAGCGGAAGTGTTTATTAATGAAATAATAGCACGGCATGGGATGCCATAGACGATCGTATCTGACCGGGACACACGATTCACATCGAAGTTCTGGAAAAGATTTCACGAGGCGATGGGCACGAGGCTTAATATCAGCACAGCATTCCACCCGCAAACGGATGGTCAGTCCGAAAGGACCATTCAGACATTGGAGGATATGCTTCGTGCTTGTATTATCGACTTCGGTGGCAGTTGGGACAGCCATCTGCCGTTAGCTGAATTCTCCTACAACAACAGTTATCACACGACGATAGGTATGCCGCCTTATGAAATGTTGTATGGGAGAAGATGCAGGACCCCGGTTTGTTGGGGTGAGATTGGACAGAAGGAATTGGGAAGTCTCGAAGTTGTTAAAGAAACATCGGAAAGGTTTGATCAGATCAAAGCACGCATGAAGGCCGCCCAAGATCGTCAGAAATCCTATGCGGATAAACGACGAAGGCCTATTGAGTTTAATGTTGGGGATAGAGTAATGTTGAAAATGTCGCCTTGGAAGGGAATCATACGATTCAGAAAGAGAGGAAAGTTAAGTCCGAGGTTTATCGGACCATTCAGGATTATGGCACGGGTTGGTGAAGTCGCATATCGGTTGGAATTGCCTGATGAGTTAAGTGGGATTCATCCTACCTTCCCTGTATCACACTTGCGAAAGTGTTTGGCGGATGAATCGGCTCACGTACCACTTACGGACATCGAGGTCGACAACAGCCTAAACTACATCAAAGAACCTGTGGCCATCCTAGACAGGAAAGAGAAACGTTTACGTAACAAAGTTATCCAGTTGGTTAAAGTCCAGTGGAAGCACCGGAAGGGATCGGAAGCTACATGGGAAACGGAGACGGAAATGAAGGAGTCGTACCCTCAACTGTTTGACTTATGATAGGTTTCGGGGACGAAACCTATTGTAAGGGGGGTAGACTTGTAACATCCCAAAATAAATGAGGATTTTAAATAACGGGTTGAACCGGGACGAACGGGATAAAAGAACGAGGCGTAACGGGCCGGGCCGGTTGGGCCGGCAAACTTGAAGGAAGGGGGGGTTTCCTCCCTTTAAATAGCCAACACACACACCATTTCTCTCATTTGCAAGAATCTAGAGAGAGAAACCGTAGAGAGAGAAAGTTGGCGGATCGACCCGAGATTGAAGGAGCTTGTTGCTACTGAACTCGTGAGCAAAACCTCCGGATCAGAATCTCGAAATCAGGTAACACCCGAACCAAATCTGAGTTTTTGTTCGTTTTTGGGTTTTCGGGTATTTTCGGGAAAATGACGGGTTTTTATAAACCAAATGAGGAAAGGGTTATAAATCTGGAATCACGAAGGGAAAATACACGTTTTGAATGCAAAAAGTCCGGATCTTGACAAGATCGGACCTGCATGCGAAAGTTAGGGTTTTTGGAGAAGATAGCTGAGTTCTGCAGGTATCGAAACTAGAGTTTCGAGTGACCTGCAGTTGTCGAAACTAGAAGTTTCGAGTGACCTGCAGTTGTCGAAACTAGAAGTTTCGATGGGCCTGCACCTGTCGAAACTAAGTAGTTTCGATAGGTCTGCATCAGTAGGTGAAGTCAGTGTATTCACCTGTAACAGAACGAGTAAACCGTTAGAGTCGGGATTTAGGTCTGATGTGTATTTAATTAATCAATTCAGATCGGAAGTGACGTTGTTGGACCTTTGTTTAAGGACAACCGAGACTAGCTTATAAGGTGAGTTCTAGAAGCCCTCTTTTAAATGTTTTTATATAATGTTTTCGGGCTGGTGTGTACACGTATGAAATGATGTTTTATGAAATGATGTTTTATAAAATGATTTTTATGAAACTACGTTTACGAAAGGAAATGATTTGGAACGAAGGATTTATGGAAAGAAAGTTTATGAACGGAATGCTTACGAACGAATGTTATAAAGAATGGTTTAATGAAAAGGTAAAGGGTTTTGAAAGTGAAGGAAAGGTTTTATGAAAAGAAAACAAAAAGGGGCAAATGTTTTAAAGAAGTCATTACAAATCTAATCTGTCGAATGAATGGAATTGACGAATGAAGTCTGGGAATGTGATTCCCAGCCTTGTGGTAGATTATGGACAGTGAGCCATAGTTACCACAAGAACAACATGGGCAATGTCTTTGTGGCATGTCAATGGTTTTGATGTTGTACAACTGGTAAAGGGAGTAACGACGGTTACTCGGGTGATGACGATCATCCTAACGAACGAGGTAATGGGAAATCAATGACGGCGATACGTAACGGTTGATTTCCAAAGGAAAGATGCGTGGTGGGCAATGACGGCGATACGTAACGGTTGACCCCACGTAGTATATGGTTGTGGCAATGACGGCGATACGTAACGGTTGCCCACAACATTAAAGGTTCCTACGGGGACATAGAGACGCGTAACGATACAGATTTAGATAATAATGTATGACTTAAATGAATGTTAATGTTTTAAACAAATGATTGTGTTTAAATATGCGAAGGTTTACGAATGAAAGGCCCTGTTTTCTTATACGAATGTTAAACCCTATTGAATGTTTGAATGATGAACCATTTCTTAAAACGAACGAAAACTAGAACTCACCAGCGTAGCTGACGTTTTTAAGTGTACACATTCAGGTTAAGGCAGGTTATGAGGATGGACGGTGATGCTTGGCTAGAGATGAAGAGTTATCCGACTGCTTTTGAAGACTGGCATCCCGTTATGTTTAGTTATGATGTAATTATGTTTACGCTTCCGCATGTATGAATAACGATTAAGTTATGTTTAAATGAAATTTCCGCTGCGTTATCTGATATTCATGTTTAAGAACTGCTTGTGAATGAGTAAATCCAATAAGTGAGGCCTCCCGGGTTTGGGTCCTTACACTTAACGATCTATTCTTCACCACCCGAACTGCTATGGAAAACCAAATGTTGATCCAACGGGGTGAACATCAAATTATGGTGGATTTGGTGGCTAAATTGACAAAACAACTTGAGTCTCAAGGGGAGACAAGCAAGAGGGCAGAAGAAGAAGCTTGCCACCATATGGACCTCACCAAAGAAAAGGATCAAGACAAGGATCCAAATGTCGGCCCCTCAGGTGCTAGTGATGGTGAGACACAAGCTGTCTTGCCAACACAAGCAACACCTATGGCTCAGGGGGAGTCTACACAACAGCATGGTGGTGGTGGTGCGGATAAAGGTAAAACACTAACTGAGGTGTTAGAAGAATTGTGTGCCAGCCCAAACCTAAACGATGAAGTGATGATTGGGGCATTGACATAACTAGAAGAAGGAGAGATTGACAGTGGAGATGACTGGGATGAATGTGGGAATGATGTGATCATTGAATTCCCAAAAGGAGATGGAGAAGGAGTGTATGAGTTAGAAGATGGGGAGATTTTTGAAGCCCCATCAATCAGAGAACAAGCTGAGCCGATCATTCATGTTGAACATGTTAATGAAACTACAGCTAAAGTTCCTGAAACCAACAAAGAAGCAGGCACCAGTGGCACTTCCTGGAGCAAGATGTAACCCCAGCAAAATTCCGACCTTTATCCTTACTCCGACATTTGTAATTCCATTATCTTATGATTTGCATATATGAAATTATCTTAATTATCCAATACATTACATGAGTGTACATACATACATACATTTATTGCCATTGTCTCAAATTCATTTATATAATTTTTTTTACCCTATTAAACAATACATCTATAAGAGTATATATATATATATATATATATATATATATATATATATATATATATATATATATATATATATAACATACAAAAACGAATGTTATAAATCTTACAAATAAATTTAGAAATTTATAAAGATTTAATTTAATGAATGAATTCTATATACATAAAACCTTTTTACTATAAATTGTATTTATGACATTTAGTTACATTATCAAAATGATAAAACTTTAAATAATTTTCTGTCTTATCTAGTTTTACACATTTCTGAAACCTAGTCCTAACTAAAATCTAAGATTGTTCATGAAATGGTAAACAATTGAAACTCCAAGGACTTAACTGCAAATTCCTTTAGCCTTCTTCCCCATTACGCCGATTTTGACTTTCAGAGTCAAACTTTCCCAAATCACTCTTCAATCGATCGAATTGGTGCAATATAACTGCAATTGATGATACCAAAACGTGGTGCGGCTGTTTCCTAATGATATTAACGGTACAATTAGTTAAAATCATTGTTTTGATGATGAGTTTATTCCATAACCGTCACCAATCAAGTCTTACATCAATTCACGCATTTAACATGAAATTGGCCTATAAAAATGAACCCACACCATCACTACACGCGCCACAAACTTTCTACATCTCTGTAGTCATCTCATCGTTTCTCCAAAACCCCGTCGAGCTCGAGGATTGCCGGTTCAGACATCACAGCCATACGCCCTTCACACACAACCATTCAAGGTAAATTTATGCCATTAGATTCGTTTCAACCTCCCGATCAAAAGCCCCATGGTTTACTGACCAATCGCTGCGAAATCAAGACGAATTGGGTTGCTAGGGTTGGGTTACGGGTTGGGAAGAAGATGACTTGAGGTCTGATGAACAAAACTCAAAACATGGCACAATTAGACCACGACATAAGCCCTGGTCTGATGGATAAGGTGTTACGTTTGTGTGGTCCGGCTGAGGTCACGGGTTCGAGTCCCAGGTGCCGAATTTTTGTTTCTTTTTTTTCTTTTAATCCGTTTTAACACATTGCTAGATGCTTATAGAAAATTCCAAATCAACCTTTATAAATTACATAAACATATTCTATAAACTTTATAAAAACAGAAAATATGACTTAGTGTTTAAACTATTTTATTTTATTAACAATCCATTATAAAACTTCATAAATGCTTAAATAAAAGATTTGTTTGAAACAAACTAATTATATATTTGTAATGTTATTACTCAAAATTAAATTAATTCTCTAGGCATTTTTCTCTCAAGGTTTTAAATAATTGTTTCTGTAAGAATGATTATTTAAAAAGAAAATACTTTTAAACTCATACGATTATTTTGAATAAATATTTTATACAAAGATCCATTAATTTAAAAACATGTTTAGTCTGTTATGATTAATTTGTTATGGATAGGTTGACGAATCATTTAATTACATTTATTTACATCGTCAACCAATTTCATCTATATTAATTAAAAATTCTTTAAAAGTTTATTGATTAAACTATTTTTTTTATTCATACTAGTGTACCATTTTAATCTACTACATTTTATGATTTTGTTTATTACCCTTGGGATAATTATATAAAGTAGATACTAAATGATTTATTTAAATAACAAATTACTTCCATTGATAATATTCCAATGTTAAAACAAGAACTTATACATTTCTACAAAATAACCATGCAAGTCCATCTTCAATCCAAATCCTACCAAACCCTAAAACCCTAGGATGTCATTATCTTGTTCAACTTACTTAGAACTTGGGATAAAAAATTATCTTTGTAGGTTTGTTGTGAGAAACCCTCACAATAACTATTCATCAAACCCTACCACTCATAACTTCAACTCAAGTGAGTTTACATATCCCATTTTTACTGTTTTTACTTTTGGGGTGGAACATGTTTACAAATACATTACATACACAATTCAATACCCTGTGTTCATATGCTATGGTCTTTATGCTTATGTCTTAAACTACTTGGTGACCATTACATGTGTTCATGTCAGTACAATCATTAACTTGTGTGGCAAGCCTAAGGTAGTACCTTTTAAGATCATTTATACGGGAATCCGATACATTACTTAACACGAACCTTGACGGGTTAGTGTTACATTTAGAACTTCACGCAATCCGTGGGATTGTGCATACATATAACATGGCTTGATTGTACGCTTGGAACCTTGTGTGTTTTCACATATTTGCTTTAAGCATGCTTTGAACATATTGAATTGTAATCTATACGAACTCTTTTTGGTGTCAAAACCTATGTATCTCACCAACTACTTGTAGTTGACAGTTACTTACATGTTTCAGGTGCACCAGTTTGAGGACCCTACTTACTCACCTAGGACTTGGACCTAGTTTAATTTAAATTGTGTTTTGAACGTTTCATTTTCCTTTGTAACGGATGATTTTAAGTTGATGAATAAACATTGTCATTTAATAATAGATGATCATGTGCTTATGAACAACCTTGTCAGCCCCGGCGTATAATCCGTCGCCGGCCGGGGTGTGACAGATTGGTATCAGAGCCATGGTTATAGGGAATTAGGTTATTAGACACATGACCTAGACTTTAACCTAGGAGTCCCAAACACAAGTTTAACTTGTGCCTTTTATTAGGAACTCCACTCTATACTTACTATGCATACTTACCTACGTTTATCTATTTCTGATTTCCTGATGCAACTACATGAACTACAACATTCAAGGGTCTACATGAAACTATTTAGAACTACTTGAACTACATGAAACTTACACTTAGACCTGAAAGTCTAATCCAAGCAAAACTCTCGTCAAAGGTATGTAAGTCCTAACCGATGAATGAGAATTAGTGCAATCTGGAAGGGTGGATGCCTGTATTCTGGGAGTTCTGTCTAGGAAAGCATTTCCTATAAATCCAAATCAACCAATGGACCAGTTATGCTTTCCTGAGAATTCTTGGGATGAGTGTCCACTTATAGGCTAAAGCATGACTTCTCAAACATTAGAGAGACTTAAAGTACCTTGATAAGTCAACATGCCCATTAGGGTACCAGCTAGGTTTCATCCAACATCTCATGATTAAATTATAAACTCTTATACATGATTCACATCTTATGAACTTCCTATTCATCCCTTTTGTAGAATGCCTCCCCGTCATGAACGTAGGAACAACCTCACCGATGGTCAATCAGTTGAACCAGAATGCTGCACCAAGGAATCCCGCGTGTACATTCAAACACTTCGACTCCTGCAACCCCACTAAGTTCTCTAGGAACGAAGGAGCCATTGGACTTCTCCAATGGTTTGAAAGCATTGAGGGAACTTTCATCAATGTTGACTGTCCTGAGAACCTGAAGGTTCGTTATGCTACTAGTGTCTTCCAGAATAGGGCACTCACATGGTGGAATGGAGAAAAACGTAACCGTGGGATAGAGGTTGCACTAGCCTTGCCTTGGGCCGATGTGAAAGCACTCATGACAAATGAGTTTTGCCCCCGTAATGAGGTCAAGAAACTGGAAGCTGAATTCTGGGATCTCAAACAAGACAGTGGTGAAAGCCTTTCCTACACCACCCTCTTTCATGAGCTTAGCCTCCTCATGCCCCATATGGTCACTCCTCTCTCCCGAGCCATTGAGAAGTACATCAATGGTCTGCCTATGCAGATTCAGGATACTCTGTTGGGTAGTAACCCATCCACTCTTGAAGAAGCTATCCGTTTAGCTACCACACTATCAGATAACCACGTTAAGGCAGGGACTTTGTCCAAGAAGGGTGCTAAGAAAGCCATTGAAAAATCCACCACTGAACCCACCAAGGAGACCAAGGCTGAGTCCTCCTTCAATGGCAAAAAGAGGAAAGGCAGAAACTTCACCATCATCACCCCTGCTGCTCCTCTAGTCCAAGTGGCACCTACTACCTTCAATCCCAATAAGAAACCATATGTGGGAACCCTACCAATATGCAACACCTGCAAATTTCATCATACTGCAAACGTCCCATGTCGTTTGTGTACCACTTGTGGGCATTATGGACACTGGGCTAACACATGTCGTGCCCCATCGGCTAACCAAATTTACCAACCTGCTATTCCTGTTCATGCTGCTATCGCCCAGGGTCGTGCTTGTTACGAGTGTGGTGACCCAAATCATTTCAGGAACCGTTGCCCTAGGTTAGTCATTGTGAAAAAAGCCAACATGAATCAGGGTAACATGATTCAGGGTAACGGGAACCAAGGGAACATGATTCAAGGAACCAGGAACTAGGGAAATATGAACCGGGGAAATGTGAATCAGGGGAATGCAAACCCTATAGCTCGTGGACGTGCCTTTAACATCAATGCCAACGAGGCTCAAGCCAACAACGATGTGGTGAACGGTATGTACCCAATTAATCAGCAATATGCTTCTATCCTATTTGATACTGGTTCCGATAGGAGTTTTGTGTCCTTTGAATTTGAACCACAACTTTCTATGAGTCGAGCTAAGCTAGACAAACCCTTTGACATTTTAGTAGCGGGTGGTTATTCTGTTTCATGTGACACCATTATTAGAGATTGTACCTTAAACTTGAACGACCATGACTTTTCAATCAATCTTATTCCTATGGCTCGCGGAGGTTTCGACATCATAGTAGGCATGGACTGGCTTACCAAGCACCGTGCTGAAGTCGTCTGTTTTGACAAGTACATCCGTATCCCTCTTGACTCGGGTGACATTTTAAACGTCTATGGTGAGAAGCCGTCAAAAGGACTCAAGCTGATGTCTTGCACTACCGCACAGAAGTACATGCGGAAGAAATGTGTGGCATTCCTGGCCCATATTGTGGAACAAAAAGGAAAATACAAGAGCCTCCAAGACATTCCTGTAATCAAAGACTTTCCTAAAGTTTTTCCCGAAGACTTGCCCGGTCTTCCTCCCATGCGTCAAGTCGAATTCTGTATTGACCTAGTGCCAGGAGCAAACCCTGTGGCTAAATCACCTTACCGTCTTGCACCATCAGAGATGCAAGAATTTTCAAGTCAACTCTGAGAACTTTTTGAAAAAGGATTTATTCAACCTAGTGTTTCCCCTTGGGGAGCACCTGTTTTATTTGTCACAAAGAAGGATGGTTCGTTTCAAATGTGCATCGACTATCGGGAACTTAACAAGCTTACCGTGAAGAACCGTTACCCACTTCCGAGGATTGATGATTTATTCGATCAACTTCAAGGCTCGACCTATTTCTCTAAGATTGATCTTCGTTTTGGTTATCACCAGTTACGAGTGCTTGAATCCGACATCCCCAAAACAGCCTTCCGTACAAGATACGGTCATTTCGAGTTCATGGTCATGCCCTTCGGGTTAACCAATGCACCCGCGATATTCATGGATCTAATGAACCGCGTGTGTAAACCATACTTGGATAAGTTCGTAATCGTCTTCATAGACGATATTCTCATCTATTCAAAATCAAAAGCGGAACATGAAGAACACTTGCGGTTAGTTTTAGATCTTTTGAAAAAGGAACAATTATACGCTAAGTTTTTCAAATGTGAATTTTGGCTAAAAGAGGTCCAATTCTTGGGTCATATAGTCAACGAAAAGGGTATTCACGTGGATCCCGCTAAGATTGAGGCGGTAAAGAACTGGCAAGCTCCAAAGACCCCTTCAGAAGTCCGCTCGTTTCTTGGTTTAGCAGGCTATTACCGCCGTTTCATATCGAATTTTTCAAAGATCGCGGTACCACTCACAGCCTTAACGCATAAAGGCAAGCCCTACGAGTGGGGACCGAAACAAGAGGAACCCTTTTAGACCCTAAAACAGAAACTGTGTGAGGCTCCTATCCTGACTCTTCCTGATGAAACCGAAGACTTTGTCGTTTACTGTGACGCTTCCCACTTAGGCCTTGGTTGTATACTAATGCAGTGAGGCAAAGTGATTGCTTATGCGTCCCGACAACTCAAAATCCATGAGAAGAATTATACGACGCACGATCTTGAGTTGGGTGCGGTCGTATTTACTCTTAAAATTTGGAGACATTACTTATATGGTACCAAATATGAGGTTTACACCGATCATAAGAGCCTCCAGCACATTTTCAATAAAAAAGAACACAATATGAGGCAAAGGCGTTGGGTTGAACTTCTAAATGACTACGACTCCAATATTCGTTACCATCCTGGTAAAGCGAATGTCGTAGCCGATGCTCTTAGTCGTAAGGAACCTATCAAGATCAACAACATTCGAATCCAAAATGACATTCAAACTCACATTCTTGAAGCACAACATCTTTCCGTCACCGAAGGAAACATGCACAACGAAATGTCATGTGGTGCCGAACTCCAACTTGAAACCAAACCCAATGGGTTACTCTAATTTCTAAATCGTATCTGGATTCCGGACCGTGACAATCTTTGTACCTTTATCATGAACGAGGCTCACAAGACTCGTTATTCTGTGTATCCTGGTGCAGACAAAATGTACATGGATCTCCATACCCGATACTGGTGGCCTGGTATGAAAAAGGACATTGCCCTATACGTGTCCAAATGCCTTACTTGTTTAAAGGTTAAAGCCGAGCACCAGCGTCCATCCGGTTTACTTAAACAACCCGAGATTCCCGTGAGGAAATAGGAGTGTATTGCCATGGACTTTATAACCAAACTCCCACACACATCTCGTTGTCATGATAGCATTTGGGTAATCATCGACCGTTTGACAAAATCTGCTCATTTCATACCCAGACGTGAGGACTATCGAGTTGAGAAACTAGCTCGAATCTATATTGATGAGATCGTTAGTCATCACGGTGTACCTCTCAACATTATTTCTGATCGTGATGGACAATTCATCTCTCGTTTCTGGCAATCCCTGCAATCAGCTTTAGGTACCCAGCTAAATCTTAGCACGACTTATCATCCGCAAACTGATGGCCAATCCGAGCGAACGATTCAAACTCTCGAAGATATGCTTAGAGCCTGTGTCATTGACTTTAAGGGAAATTGTGATTTACATCTACCCTTAGTCGAGTTCTCGTACAACAACAACTATCACTCGAGCATTAACATGGCTCCTTTTGAAGCACTTTATTGTAAGGCCCCTTTCCCGGGTAACCTCACTCGTTGGATTTACTCATAAACATAGTCATAAATACTGAACTTAGATTAAAAACATTCATCATTCAATTACATAACATAACATAACTTGACAGCGGAAGTCTTATCACATATATTAAAGTGGGATGTCAGTCTTGTGTCGGGTAACCTTCACGCCATCACACGACCTTTTCTTCCTTTACCTGAAATGTATACTAAAAGTCAGCTAACGCTGGTGAGTTCTAGTTTAAAACTATTAAGTATGACCATTCTTTTCTTTATAAGTATAAATAATTATATACATACATTTCTACAAATACGTATTCATAGCTTTTACTTTTCTTTCTTCATTCTTATGTGATTACATAGATATGTATTCACCTTTTCTATTCCTTAACATTCATTGGTCATACACATAAGGGTGATCAACCCATCTTACGGTACGTATATCACAAAGACATACGCCCTCGAGCTACCGTCGTAGCCCTTTTACTCGTCCGGTCCTAGAAACCGTCCGCCTTAACTTTGGTCCGGCCAACCTTCGGCCGTCCTTCTTTACCGTCCTACCGTCGTAGTCCGTCATATTCGCCCGTCTGCCCTAAGGCATCCGTTTCCCACTTGAACTAACTATACAGCCGAATATTGATTTAGCGTCTTACTCCACCGTAGTGGCCTTTATTTAGTCTACCCTTCTAGACTTTCTTTCCTAGCTGCATAGTAGTCAAGTGGTCGTCCGGCTACCGTAGTAGTCGTTAGCTTCGTTTCCGTTCATAACGTATACATACATTCTTAACATGCAATATATGTTTATAAAGCAAGATTTCATTATTTACGTTATACTATTCTTTCATTCATTCCTTGTAAACATACGTGTCGTTCTTTGTTCGTCGTTCATAATTCATTTTCATATGTATCTACACATATACCTTACTATATCACGTATGATCACATTGACCTTCATATTATTTATTCATTTAGTGTATACACTTCAGCCCCAAAACATTTATAAATCATTGCACATAACATAGAAAGGGGGGCACATAGAACTCACCTGATAGGCGGGTCCCTGAAGTATAATAGCTGGTTTCGAAACGTCACTAAGGTCACCCACAATCTGTATAATAAAGTCATACATATAAGGTAGGGCTCCTAAATGACACTAGACATTACTGTTCTTGAACTTAGTAGTTTCGGGAGGTGGGTCGCATCGAAACTATGGTAGTTTCGAGCTATGGTCTTACACTCGAAACTAGGTAGTTTCGAGTCATAATCCTTCTATCGAAACTAGGTAGTTTCGAGTCCTGAGTTCCTATCGAAACTATGGTAGTTTCGAGTCATTGGCTGCTATCGAAACTAGATAGTTTCGAGTCAAACATGACTATCGAAACTAGAGTAGTTTCGATGGGTCTGCATGTATCGAAACTATAGTTTCGAGTCATGGGTCTGCATCTTCCCTGACCAGAACCTTGCTCCAGCCAACTTATTTCCAATCGATTAAACCTTGAACATTTTACGTTAAACACCTTCCTTTATCGTTCTTGAGTTCAAATACGTGATTTGTTTCAAGTTTCATATGCAAAAATCGTATCTTTATTTGATTTAAACCCGAGACATGCAAAGACTCAGAATCAGAGGCGATGCTTACCTCAACAGGCCCGATTTCTGTTGCTATGCGTTGAAATGGTGGAGACGGATGATTCCCGAGCCCTTGAGTCTTCTCCTTGCGGTTTTCTTCACAAGCCGATCGCTCTCTCTCTCTCTCTAGTATTCTTGCGCAGGAAGATGAAATGAGAGGGGGTTTGGGGTTGAAGCTGCTGTTTTGTAATGGGGTTCCCCCTTTTCTTTTCGGCCCATGGGCCGAAATTTTTGCCAAGCCCACTTTATTTCCCTTTTCTATTTGTCTTGTCATTATTTGGGATGTTACAAGTCTACCCTCCTTAATGAGGTTTCGTCCTCGAAGCCTGTTACACGTTAAACAACTGGGGATACAGTTCCTTCATCTCGTCTTCTTTCTCCCAAGTAGCTTCGGACCCCTTCCTGTGTTTCCATTGTATTTTGACTAAAGGGATCGACTTATTGCGTAATCGTTTCTCGGCTCTGTCAAGAATAGCTATTGGTTCTTCTACATAGTTCAAGCTGTTATCCACTTCGATTTCGTCATAAGGTATGCGAGCCGTATCGTCAGCAAGGCACTTGCGTAAGTGTGATATGTGGAATGTAGGGTGAATTCCATCGAGCTCATCTGGTAAGTCGAGTTTGTAAGCAACTCGGCCAACTCTTGCTATGATTTTGAAAGGCCCGACAAACCTTGGGCTTAATTTGCCACGTTTTCTGTATCGGATAATCCCCTTCCAGGGTGACACTTTCAATAGTACCATGTCCCCTACTTGAAATTCTAAATCCCTTCTTCTCTTGTCCGCGTATGATTTTTGTCTGTCTTTTGCGGCTTTCATGCGTGCTTTTATCTGGTCAAATTTTTCAGAAGTAGCTTTGACCACTTCGAGACTTGCAAAGTCTTTCTGTCCAATTTCCCCCCAACAAACCGGGGTTCTGCATCTCCTCCCATACAACATCTCAAACGGCGGCATGCCAATAGTTGAGTGATAGCTATTGTTATATGAAAATTCTGCCAATGGTAGATGGCTGTCCCAGCTCCCACCAAAGTCAATGATACAGGCCCGGAGCATGTCCTCCAAGGTCTGAATGGTTCTTTCAGATTGACCATCGGTCTGAGGGTGGTAAGCTGTGCTGATGTTTAGCCTAGTGCCCATCGCTTCATTGAATTTCTTCCAAAACCTTGATGTGAATCTAGTATCCCTGTCGGACACAATTGACAGCGGCATACCATGTCTGCTCACAATTTCCTTGATAAAAATTTCTGCTAGTCTTTCTGATGAAGAAGTCTCACGTATTGGCAAGAAGTGAGCACTTTTCGTCAAGCGGTCGACGATCACCCATATGGTATCATTGCCTTTAGCTGTTCGCGGTAGCTTGGTAATGAAGTCCATCGTGATCTCCTCCCACTTCCATTCCGGTATTGGTGATGGTTGCATTTTACCGCATGGTTTCTGGTGTTCGGCCTTAACTAGTGAACAAGTCAGGCACTTGCTCACATATTCAGTCACATCGTTCTTCATTCCAGGCCACCAGTAGTCTTTCCTCAAGTCTTGGTACATTTTGTTTGTCCCGGGGTGAATAGAGTAGCGAGACTTATGGGCCTCGTCAAGGATTTTGGCCCTAAGTTCACCAATCTTAGGTATCCACATCCGGCCAAAACGAGTTCGTACACCGTACGTATTGGTTTCCAGGTTACCCTGTTGTCCAACTATTCTTTCGCGTTTCACATTTCTCTCTAACAGTGCTTCACCTTGTGCCTTTACTATTTCATTCATTAAATCTGGTGTTATAATCAACTGACACGCCTTGATTCTAATAGGTGTCGACTCTTCCTTCCTGCTTAAGGCGTCAGCCACTACATTTGCCTTGCCTGGGTGGTATAATATTTCGCAATCGTAGTCTTTTAGTAGTTCCAACCACCTTCTTTGTCTCATGTTTAATTCCTTCTGCTCGAAGAAGTACTTCAGGCTCTTGTGATCGGAGTAGATGGTGCATTTAACCCCGTACAAATAGTGTCTCCATATTTTTAACGCGAAAACCACTGCTGCCAACTCCAGATCGTGAGTCGGGTAGTTAACTTCATGAATCTTTAGCTGCCGCGAGGCATAAGCAATAACTTTTCCCCTTTGCATAAGTACACAACCCAATCCTTGACCCGAAGCGTCGGAGTAAACTACCAAGTCCTCGTTCCCCTCAGGTAAGGTCAAAATTGGAGCTTGGGTTAATCGTGTCTTCAATTCTTCAAATGCGTTATTTTGGGATGGGCCCCATTCATACTTTACTTCCTTACGTGTCAGCTTCGTCAGTGGCGAGGCTATTCTCGAGAAATCCTGAATGAATCTCCGATAGTAGCCTGCCAATCCCAGAAAACTTCGTATTTCCGTTGGCGTTTTCGGGATGTTCCATTCTTTTACCGTTTCGATCTTTGCAGGATCCACCATAATGCCGCCTGGGTTTATGACATGACCTAGGAATTGGACTTCTCTAAGCCAGAACGCGCATTTGGAGAATTTTGCATACAACTTCTCCTGCTTCAGAACTTCTAATACCTCTCTTAGGTGACAGCGGTGATCACCTTCGTTCTTTGAGTAGATGAGAATGTCGTCAATGAAAACTATAACTGATCGATCCAACATTGGTCGGCATACTCTATTCATTAGATCCATAAACGCTGCTGGTGCGTTGGTTAGTCCAAAGGACATCACGAGAAATTCATAATGTCCATAACGCGTACGGAACGCAGTTTTCGGTACATCTTCCTCCCTCACTTTCAATTGATGATACCCCGACCTAAGATCGATCTTAGAGAACCAACTCGCGCCTTGTAATTGATCAAAGAGATCATCTATTCTAGGTAGTGGGTATTTGTTCTTTACTGTTCGTTTGTTCAATTCTCGGTAGTCAATGCACATGCGCATGCTGCCGTCCTTCTTCTTTACAAATAATACCGGAGCGCCCCATGGTGAGATGCTCGGTCTTATAAAGCCTTTCTCTGTTAGCTCTTCCAATTGTGACATCAATTCTTTCATTTCTGACGGAGCCAATCGGTAGGGTGGTTTGGCAACGGGTTCAGCTCCTGGCAGTAAGTCAATCTGAAATTCTATTTCCCGATCGGGTGGCAAGCCAGATAGGTCCTCTGGGAACACTTCTGGAAAATTGCACACCACGGGTACATTTTTTAGCTCTTTCGTTTTCATTCTATCGTCAATAACATACGCCAGATAAGCTTCGCAGCCGCGCCTCATGTAACTTTCGGCCTTGATCATCGAGATAACGTTCGGTATTGTGCTATTCCAGTCACCATAAACCGTAATCGGACTGCCGTCAGTGGCCTTGAGATGTATCATCTTTCGTTTACATATGATTTGAGCTTCGTTGGCAGCTAACCAATCCATGCCCAATACTACATCGAATCCTCCTAAGGTTAGAAGGTACAATTTAGATGGAAACTTATGGCCCTCTATTTCTACCATGCAATCGTCAGTCACTTGGATGACTACTGAGTTTTTACCAATAGCAGTTTGTACGCTAAAGGCCCTTATAAGGCTAGTGATTGTGCAGTCTAATTTGCGGCTAAATGCAGTGGATATAAAACTTTTACTAGCACCAGAATCAAACAGAATAGCAGCATGTTCATCATTTACTAGGAACGTACCCGACACGACGTCAGGGTTTCCTCTTGCTTCTTCCTCGGTTAAAGCATAGGCCCGAGTCCTAGCCTTTGGCTGTTCCTTTTCCTTTTCTTTTCCCGAACCAGATTGGCCGGCCTTCCTGCAGTTCTTTGTCAGATGTCCAAACAATCCACATACTTGACACTTGACGTCTCTTACACATTCTCGAGAGAAGTGCCCCGGCTTCCCGCACTTATAGCATGTGGTGGTGCCGATTTTACATTCGCCAAGATGTTGCCTTCCACATTTCTTGCATGTTTCATATTCGTCCGACCTTGGCTTCTTAGTTTCAGTTGTTACGTTCCCTCTTCCTGTGCCTCTAGACGGGTTCTCCCACTTTCTCTTTTGGGTCTCTGTTGGTGGGTCCTCATTGGCATAATCGTCGTAGACGATTCCGCTCAGATTCACTACCGACTCGAAGGTCGAGGGTAGGTTAGCTTTTACATGAACACGGACCCGTTGTGGCAATCCCTTAACATAGTACTTGATCAAACGATCTTCAGTTTCCACCAGGTGTGGTACTAGTTGAGCCAGTTCATTGAATCTTGATGTATACTGGCGATGAGTCTTGTTGCCAGCCTTGAAGTTCAGGAACTCGTTCTCCACACGATCAATCTCATTTTGTGGGCAGAACTTTTGGATTACGAGCTTTTTCAAGTCTTCCCATGTCATTCTGGCAAGAGCATGTGGTGACTTTGTTCTTTGAATATTTCTCCACCAACCTAGTGCTTCATTGGTGAAAGAATGAGCAACATATTTAACAGCTTGGTCTGGTCGACACTCGCTGATGTTGATGACTGCGTTCATCCTCTCGATCCATTCGAACGTGGCCACCGAATCCTTGGTTCCATCAAACTTAGGTGGGTCTCCGTCCTTGAATCCTTTGTAAGTACACCCACGATTGCTTGATGCCACTTTTACTTCATCCCCGTCACTATCATAAATTTTCTCTTCATTGTTCCCTTCATCCTCCTCTTTACTTTTCTTTATTGCCTCAGATAGTAGATCAGGCAATACCTTCTTCAGTGTGAGCACAACTTCACGGGCAATAGCATCCCTGACTTCGGGTTCCAACTGTATCGGCCCTGGATTGTCGTCTCCAGTTGGGGTCACTTCTGTTTCGTGTACACTCTCGGTGTGTTCCGCGTGCACACTCTCTTCTTCTTCTAGTCTTTGATTCAACGGAGGTCTACCTCGTCGGCCAGTGCGACCGCCTCGGCGTCCAGTTCTTCCTCCGCCAGCCATAATTTCTTAATTTCCTGATAGTCATAAAGGGAATACATCAATGTCATTACTTCAGATCATAGTTTGGAACAGTACGAGCAAGGTAAATTTTTAATTACAGTGACCGGTTTGTGATTACTAATTTACATTGCTTTTCGGGTTCAAAACTCTTCAAATCGGTTGTGACATTGACATCTATTTGTTCTAAGTTAAGGTATCTATCCTTATTTAGAGCATTAGCTTTAGTACTTACTTACCGTGCTGCGTTGGCGTTGGTTACCCATACTGACATCCGTGCGTTGGTCCCATAATCAGTTTGAGTCCAGACATTTAGGGATGTCTGAATCTCTCAAACTATTGCTCTGATACCAACTTGTAAGTCCCCTTTCCCGGGTAACCTCACTCGTTGGATTTACTCATAAACATAGTCATAAATACTGAACTTAGATTAAAAACATTCATCATTCAATTACATAACATAACATAACTTGACAGCGGAAGTCTTATCACATATATTAAAGTGGGATGTCAGTCTTGTGTCGGGTAACCTTCACGCCATCACACGACCTTTTCTTCCTTTACCTGAAATGTATACTAAAAGTCAGCTAACGCTGGTGAGTTCTAGTTTAAAACTATTAAGTATGACCATTCTTTTCTTTATAAGTATACATAATTATATACATACATTTCTACAAATACGTATTCATAGCTTTTACTTTTCTTTCTTCATTCTTATGTGATTACATAGATATGTATTCACCTTTTCTATTCCTTAACATTCATTGGTCATACACATAAGGGTGATCAACCCATCTTACGGTACGTATATCACAAAGACATACGCCCTCGAGCTACCGTCGTAGCCCTTTTACTCGTCCGGTCCTAGAAACCGTCCGCCTTAACTTTGGTCCGGCCAACCTTCGGCCGTCCTTCTTTACCGTCCTACCGTCGTAGTCCGTCATATTCGCCCGTCTGCCCTAAGGCATCCGTTTCCCACTTGAACTAACTATACATCCGAATATTGATTTAGCGTCTTACTCCACCGTAGTGGCCTTTATTTAGTCTACCCTTCTAGACTTTCTTTCCTAGCTGCATAGTAGTCAAGTGGTCGTCCGGCTACCGTAGTAGTCGTTAGCTTCGTTTCCGTTCATAACGTATACATACATTCTTAACATGCAATATATGTTTATAAAGCAAGATTTCATTATTTACGTTATACTATTCTTTCATTCATTCCTTGTAAACATACGTGTCGTTCTTTGTTCGTCGTTCATAATTCATTTTCATATGTATCTACACATATACCTTACTATATCACGTATGATCACATTGACCTTCATATTATTTATTCATTTAGTGTATACACTTCAGCCCCAAAACATTTATAAATCATTGCACATAACATAGAAAGGGGGGCACATAGAACTCACCTGATAGGCGGGTCCCTGAAGTATAATAGCTGGTTTCGAAACGTCACTAAGGTCACCCACAATCTGTATAATAAAGTCATACATATAAGGTAGGGCTCCTAAATGACACTAGACATTACTGTTCTTGAACTTAGTAGTTTCGGGAGGTGGGTCGCATCGAAACTATGGTAGTTTCGAGCTATGGTCTTACACTCGAAACTAGGTAGTTTCGAGTCATAATCCTTCTATCGAAACTAGGTAGTTTCGAGTCCTGAGTTCCTATCGAAACTATGGTAGTTTCGAGTCATTGGCTGCTATCGAAACTAGATAGTTTCGAGTCAAACATGACTATCGAAACTAGAGTAGTTTCGATGGGTCTGCATGTATCGAAACTATAGTTTCGAGTCATGGGTCTGCATCTTCCCTGACCAGAACCTTGCTCCAGCCAACTTATTTCCAATCGATTAAACCTTGAACATTTTACGTTAAACACCTTCCTTTATCGTTCTTGAGTTCAAATACGTGATTTGTTTCAAGTTTCATATGCAAAAATCGTATCTTTATTTGATTTAAACCCGAGACATGCAAAGACTCAGAATCAGAGGCGATGCTTACCTCAACAGGCCCGATTTCTGTTGCTATGCGTTGAAATGGTGGAGACGGATGATTCCCGAGCCCTTGAGTCTTCTCCTTGCGGTTTTCTTCACAAGCCGATCGCTCTCTCTCTCTCTCTCTAGTATTCTTGCGCAGGAAGATGAAATGAGAGGGGGTTTGGGGTTGAAGCTGCTGTTTTGTAATGGGGTTCCCCCTTTTCTTTTCGGCCCATGGGCCGAAATTTTGGCCAAGCCCACTTTATTTCCCTTTTCTATTTGTCTTGTCATTATTTGGGATGTTACATTTATGGTCGAAAGTGCCGCTCTCCTATCCGTTGGACTGAAATTGGTGAATCACAAATCACTGGTCCTGAACTTATTCAAGAGACTTCCGACAAGATCATGTTAATCCGAGACAACCTTCTGGTAGCAAGGAGTCGGCAAAAGAGCTATGCCGATAAGCGTCGAAAACCCTTAGAATTTCAAGTTGGCGACCTAGTTCTTCTTAAGGTATCCCCATGGAAAGGCGTGGTTCGTTTTGGAAAGAAAGGGAAACTTGCTCCAAGATTCGTAGGTCCTTTTAAAATCCTTGAGCGGATTGGGAAGGTAGCCTACAAGTTGGATCTACCTGAAGGACTCAGCAACGTTCACCCGACGTTTCATGTCTCGAACTTAAAGAAATGCTTAGCTGACGAAAATCTTCACATACCACTTGACGAGGTGCACATTGACGAATCAATGCACTTCGTGGAGAAACCCGTGGAGATCATGGATCGAGCGGTTAAACAACTCAAGCGAAGCTGAATTCCAATCGTTAAGGTTTGATGGGAATCCAAACGTGGCCCAGAGTTAACTTGGGCACGTGAGGATCAAATGAAAGCCAAATACCCACACCTGTTTCCAGGACCCTCTTCCTAATCAATTTCGGGACGAAATCTCCTAAAGTAGGGGAGACTGTAACCCCAGTAAAATTCCGACCTTTATCCTTACTTTTTCCGACATTTGTAATTCCATTATCTTATGATTTGCATCTATGAAATTATCTTAATTATCCAATACATTACATAAGTGTACATACATACATACATTTATTGCCATTGTCTCAAATTCATTTATATAAATTTTTTTTACCCTATTAAACAATACATCTATAGGAGTATATATATATATAAACATACAAAAACGAATGTTATAAATCTTACAAATAAATTTAGAAATTTATAAAGATTTAATTTAATGAATGAATTCTATATACATAAAACCTTTTTACTATAAATTGTATTTATGACATTTAGTTACATTATAAAAATGATAAAACTTTAAATGATTTTCTGTCTTATTTAGTTTTACACATTTCTGAAACCTAATCCTAACTAAAATCTAAGATTGTTTATGAAATGATAAACAATTGAAACTCCAAAGACTTAACTGCAAATTCCTTTTGCCTTCTTCCCCATTACGCCGATTTTGACTTTCAGAGTCAAACTTTCCCAAATCACTCTTCAATCGATCGAATCGGTGCAATATAACTGCAATTGATGATACCAAAACGTGGTGCGGATTTTTCCTAATGATATTAACGGTACAATTAGTTAAATCATTGTTTTGATGATGAATTTAATTCCATAACCGTCACCAATCAAGTCTCACATCAATTCGCACATTTAACATGAAATTGGCCTATGAAAATGAACCCACACCATCACTACAGACGCCATAAACATTCTACATCTCTGTAGTCATCTCATTGCTTCTCCAAAACCCCGTCGAGCTCGAGGATTGCCGGTTCGGACATCGCAGCCGTACGCCCTTCACACACAACCATTCGAGGTAAAATTTATGTCATTAGATTCGTTTCAATCTCCTAATCAAAAGCCCTATGGTTTACAGACCAATTGGTTCAAAATCGAGACGAATTAGGTTGCTAGGGTTGGGTTACGGGTTGGGAAGAAGATGACTTGAGGTCTGATGAACAAAACTCAAAACGTGGCACCATTTGACCAAGGCATAAGCCTTGGTCTGATGGTTAAGGTATTACATTTGTGTGGTCCGGCTGAGGTCACGGGTTCGAGTCCCAAGTGCCGAATTTTTGTTTCTTTTTTTTCTTTTAATCCATTTTAACACATTGCTAGATGCTTAAAGAAAAATTCAAATCAATCTTTATAAATTACATAAACATATTCTATAAACTTTATAAAAACAGAAAATATGACTTAGTGTTTAAACTATTTTAATTTTATTAACAACCCATTATAAAACTTCATAAATGCTTAAATAAAAGATTTGTTTGAAACAAACTAATTATATATTTGTAATGTTATTACTCAAAATTAAATTAATTGTCTAGGCATTTTTCTCTCAAGGTTTTAAATAATTGTTTTTGTAAGAATGATTACTTAAAAAGAAAATACTTTTAAACTCATAAAAACTCATACAATTATTTTGAATAAATATTTTATACAAAGATCCATTAATTTAAAAACATGTTTAGTCTGTTATGATTCATTTGTTATGGATAGGTTGACGAATCATTTTAATTACATTTATTTACATCGTCAACCAATTTCATCTGTATTAATTAAAAATTCTTTAAAAGTTTATTGATTAAACAATTTTTTTTACTAGTGTACCATTTTAATCTACTACATTTTATGATTTTTTTTATTACCCTTGGAATAATTATATAAAGTAGATACTAAATGATTTATTTAAATAACAAATTACTCCCATTGCTAATATTCCAATGTTAAAACAAGAACTTATATATTTCTACAAAATAACCATGCAAGTACATATTCAATCCAAATCCTACCAAACCCTAGGATGTCATTATCTTGTTCAACTTACTTAGAACTTGGGATAAAAAATTATCTTTGTAGGTTTATTGTGAGAAACCCCCACACTAACTATTCATCAAACCCTACCGCTCCTAGCTTCAACTCGAGTGAGTTTACATAGCCCATTTTTATTGTTTTTACTTTTGGGGTGGAACATGTTTACAAATACATTACATACACAATTCAATACCCTGTGTTCATATGCTATGGTCTTTATGCTTATGTCTTAAACTACTTGGTGACCATTACATGTGTTCATGTCAGTACAATCATTAACTTGTGTGGCAAGCCTAAGGTAGTACCTTTTATGATCATTTATACGGGAATCCGATACATTACTTAACACGAACCTTGACGGGTTAGTGTTACATTTAGAACTTCACACAATCCGGGGGATTGTGCATACATATAACATGGCTTGATTGTACGCTTGGAACCTTGTGTGTTTTCACATATTTTGTCACACCCCGCCTAGGCGGAAACGCGAGGCGTAACATTCACTGGTTTCCAAAGCATATGATTACCACAAACACATACACGTATTTGGATACATAATCGAGTTTAAAGTATTTACATCACAAAATATCAACTTGAGTTTACAAAAGTTTAAGATTTCACAAATATGACTCAAGACCATGAGTTATATAAGAGAAATCCTCCCAAACAGCCGTATCCACGTGCATGCATGTAACCTACATTGCCAACCTGATGACCACGTTCAATTTCCTGAAAACATACTTAAAAATGTCAACACGAGGTTGGTGAGTTCACAAGTTATTGTAAAGAGTTATTATAAACCCAATGTTTAAATCTGATCCTTTTTACCTGATCAAAACTCTTTTAGTTAAACCTGATCACTTTAACCTGATCAGAACTCTTTTACTTAAACCTGATCATTTTAACCTGATCAAAACTCTTTTATTTAAACCTGATCACTTTAATCTGATCAGAACTCTTTTACTTAAACCTGATCATTTTAACCTGATCAAAACTCTTTTATTTAAACCTGATCACTTTAATCTGATCAGAACTCTTTTACTTAAACCTGATCATTTTAACCTGATCAAAACTCTTTTGCATGTATTACTAATGAATCTGAATACTAATCCGATCTATTGACCCCATTTGTAAAATTGCAAGGAATACAAAATAGTATGTAATGTACGAGACCGTAACCAAACCCCAACATTCTATGCCTCCCCCCGCCTTTCTGCGAGTAAGACGATATGCGGTCATTCGGCCATTTGGACCCCCGGTTAGCGCGACTAACCATGATCGGAGGCGTCACCCCCAATAGTACTATTCATATAATCCCGGGCTAAGTCCATAGCTAATGGTTACTAATTTATTCAGAGGACTTTAAGCGCTTTACTTTTCCCTCAATACACACATACGGTCAGATCATTAGTTCATTCATTTACAGACAAAAGTCTTTTACAAGTATGTTTCCACCCCAAATCGTTTCAAAAACTTTAGAAAAAGGGGAATTAGTGAAACTCACCTTGAGTTTGTGTATGCTTGCAATGATAATTGTTCTAGTCAAACTTGACTATTCGTACCCTAATTACAAAAAGGGTAACTCGTGTTATGACCGAATGTCTCATATTCAAATTGTTCACCGACTTAGCAAATCTGATTGCTTTTGTTTAAATATCTTTTTAGTTTTTCAACACTTGTTTCGTTATAAAATAGTTCTAAGTTACTGTCCCATGGGACTGATGAACAGGTATCGAAACTTTCTTAGTTTTGATTGAACAGAACAGATGTCGAAACTTCCTAGTTTTGATTGAATAGGACAGTTGTCGAAACTACCTAGTTTCGACTGAGTAAATTTGGTATCGAAACTACCTAGTTTCGATTGGATAAGAAAGGTATCGAAACTACCTAGTTTCGATTGAGAAATAGGTATCGAAACTACCTAGTTTCGATTGAACAATAGGTATCGAAACTACCTAGTTTCGATTGAACAATAGGTATCGAAACTCCTAGTTTCGATTACTGAAATTTTAATTGACAGAATCAGTCCTGCATATTTTTATGTTTTAAACTTGAATTCGACACACTTTTCTGGTTATTTTACTTACGTTCGAATAAACTGTATGTTTAGCTACAGTTTTAAAGAAAATAATATGGATGGTATCGAGTTTTTACCTCTAGACAGAGATGACGATTTCTAGAGAAGATGATCTTGAATTCTCTTGGTTAGTAATCCTTAGAAGCTCCTTATAATACCGATATATGGTGGATTTCGCCTTAAAACTTGACTTCGACTTGAAGAAAAGGGGAAGATTGCCGAAAGAAATGAGAAATATGAAAGGGGTTCGTGAGAATGGTGATTGAGGTGGTATGGTTTTTATCTGCATTCTCGCAGGCAATGTATGGGTTTTAGTATAGATATTTAGGATGTGAGTGAAGTAGGAAGTAGGAATGGGTTTCTCTGATTTTTGGCCGAGAAAGTCAAATGGGGTTTGGTTTGGGTTAATTACTTTACTAATCATATTTAGGTGTTACATGATTAGTTGATTAGGTGCTTAAATATTAATTAGAATTTTTAAACAGTAAATTAATTCGGTATATTATTTGTTTTAGTCTAAAAATAAATTATTGTCCAACGTAAAAATTTGTGTAATATATATATATATATATATATATATATATATATATATATATATATATATATATATATCTGGTTATTTAATTTCACCACAAACGTTCGTATTAGTCGGTTTATATGGTACGCGAACCGGCAACTCCTAGAATTACCAAATATGAAATGAGACCATGTACGGTTTTTGTTAGACCTTAATGTCCTTGTTAGTGAAATTAAGTAAATCACAAAAACAATTATAATGTAAACTTGTTTATAACTTGTACGGATATTGACCTAAAATGCTGGGTGTCACATTCTCCCCATGTTACAGAGAATTTCGTCCCGAAATTCAGTTCTTGTCATTCTGACTTGGAGTGTCTGTAAACAAGGACGGGTACTTGGATTTCATTTTATCTTCCCGCTCCCACGTATACTCGGGGCCGCGCTTTGAATTCCAACGTACCTTGATTAGCTTAACACGACTGCGCCTTGTTCTCTGAACCTTCCAGTCTGTGACTTCCATAGGTTCCTCAATGAAATGCAACCTGTCGTCTATGTGAATCTCATCAGGCGGTATAATTAACGGCTCGTCTGATAAACACTTCTTGAGATTTGATACATGAAACGTATCATGTACATTGCTTAGTTCCTGTGGCAACTTGAGCTTGTAAGCTACAGGGCCCACCCTAGCCAGTATTTCAAACGGTCCAACGTACCGAGGGTTAAGCTTGCCACGGTTGCCAAATCTTGCAACTCCTTTCCAAGGTGAGACCTTTAACATAACTTTGTCTCCCACTTGGAATTCTAAAGGTCTTCGTCTGTTATCCGCGTAACTCTTTTGTCTGTCACGGGCGGCCTTCAGATGATCCTTGATTTTGAAAATCTTGTCCGTGGTCTCTTGAATAACCTCGGGACCGGTTAAATGCTTGTCACCAACTTCTTCCCAACATAGCGGTGAATGACATTTTCGACCATACAAAGCCTCAAACGGAGCGGCTTTGATGCTGGTGTGGTAACTATTATTGTATGAAAACTCAGCTAGCGGCAAATGAGTATCCCAATTTCCACCGAAGTCAATTGCACACGCACGGAGCATATCCTCTAAGGTTTGAATGGTCCTTTCACTTTGACCATCTGTTTGTGGGTGATATGCAGTGCTCATGTCAAGACGTGTGCCCATGGCTTCTTGTAATGATTTCCAGATTCTAGACACGAATCTGCTTTCTCTATCAGAGATAATAGAAATTGGCACTCCATGCCTAGCCACAATTTCCTTGATATAAAGCTTTGCAAGTTTCTCGGTTTTATCCGTCTCTTTGATGGATAGAAAATGAGCTGATTTCATCAAACGATCGATGATTACCCATATAGTGTCATACCCGCTCGACGTCTTGGGTAACTTTGTAATGAAATCCATTGAAATTTGTTCCCATTTCCATTGAGGTATCTCGGGTTGTTGTAACAATCCCGACGGTTTTTGATGTTCTGCCTTTACCTTTGAACATGTCAGGCATTTACCGACATAAATAGCAATTTCTCCTTTCATGTTCGGCCACTAGTAGAGTTCTTTCAGATCCTTATACATTTTATCCGAACCTGGGTGAATGGAGTACCTGGACTTGTGGGCTTCGTCCATAACCAACTCCCGTAAGTTACCAAAACATGGCACCCAAATTCTATTCATGAAGTATAAAGTGTCATCTGACTTTGGCTCCAACTGCTTTATCATTCCTCGTAAAGCTTCATTCTGAATGTTTTCTTCTTTGATTGCCTCTTGTTGTGCCATCCGGATTTGAGTCGTGAGACTCGTATGAATTGTCAATTCTAGGGCACGAACATGGAGTGTTTTAACCCGTTCTTTACGACTCAAGGCATCTGCTACGACGTTTGCCTTACCAGGGTGATACTTGATATCACAGTCGTAAACATTCAGTAGCTCTACCCAACGTCGTTGCCTCATGTTGAGTTCTTTCTGATTATAGATGTGCTGGAGACTCTTGTGATCTGTAAAGATAGTACATTTTGTACCGTATAAGTAATGTCTCCAAATCTTGAGTGCAAACACGACAGCACCCAATTCCAGATCGTGAGTCGTAAAATTTTTCTCATGGACTTTCAGCTGTCTGGATGCATACGCTATGACTTTTTCTCTCTGCATCAACACACATCCCAGACCTTGGTGTGATGCGTCGCAGTACACGATGAAATTGTCAGATCCTTCAGGAAGGGATAGGATTGGTGTACTACAAAGCTTCTGCTTCAACAATTGAAACGCTGATTCTTGTTTATCGGTCCAATAAAACTTTTTGTCCTTCTGAGTTAACGTGGTCAAAGGCAAGGCTATCTTTGAAAAATTCTCGATAAATTGCCTGTAATATCCTGCCAAACCCAGAAATTGATGCACCTCAGTCGGAGTTCTTGGTGCTTCCCAGTTTTTGATAGCTTCAATCTTGGTTGGGTCTACGTGAATACCCTTCTTATTGATGACGTGTCCGAGAAAGTGAACCTCTCGGATCCAAAACTCACACTTAGAGAATTTGGCATAAAGCTTCTCATTCCTAAGTAGTTCTAAGATTAATTTCAAATGATGTTCATGTTCCTCCTTGGTTCGTGAATATATTAATATGTCATCGATAAATACAATCACGAATTTATCCAAGTATGGCTTGCACACGCGGTTCATGAGATCCATAAAAACAGCTGGTGCGTTCGTCAAACCAAACGACATAACTAGGAATTCGTAGTGGCCATAACGAGTCCTAAATGCCGTCTTTGGTACATCTTCTTCTTGGATTCTTAGTTGATGATACCCCGAACGTAGATCGATCTTAGAGTAGAAACTGGAACCTTGAAGTTGATCAAACAAATCGTCTATTCGAGGAAGAGGATATCGGTTTTTGATTGTCAGCTTGTTCAATTCTCGGTAATCAATACACATTCTAAAGGTTCCAGCCTTTTTCTTTACAAACAGAACCGGAGCTCCCCATGGTGAGAAACTCGGTCTTATGAAACCTTTGTCAAGTAATTCTTGTAGTTGGCTCGACAGTTCCTACATCTCGGAAGGGGCTAGACGATACGGCGATCGTGCAACTGGTGCGGCTCCTGGTACTAGGTCGATCCGGAATTCGACTTGTCTTGATGGTGGTAATCCTGGTAAGTCCTCGGGAAATAGCTCTGAGTAATCTCTGACGATTGGTATGTCTTCAAGTCGACGTTCTTCGGGTTTCTTCTCGACGATGTGAGCCAGGAATGCGTAATAACCCTTGCGTAGATACTTATGAGCTTTCATGCAGTTTATCGTCTTTAATATCGTTCTACACCTTTCGCCTTGAATTGAAAGAATTTTTCTGCTTGTTAGTGGGATACGTACAATCTTCTCAAAGCATACGATCTCGGCACGGTTCTTTGATAACCAATCCATGCCAATAACAATATCAAAACTCCCTAGTTCGACGGGTAGAAGGTCTATACTGAAAGTATGGTTTTCTAAACATAAAGTACAACCCTTAATGACCTCTTCGGTTTCTATTAATTTCCCATTTGCTAATTCAATTGTATAACTTTGATCTAGTTTACTGGCCTTAATACCGAGTAAGGATTTAAAATCATTCGATACAAAACTCATATCCGCACCCGAATCAAAAAGTACAGAGGCATAATGATTATTTATCGGGAACGTACCAGTGACTATGTTCGGGTCCTGGCGTGCGTCCCTTGTACCCATCACAAATGCCCTCCCTGGTGCCTGAGCGTTATTCTGATTCTTCCACTTGGGACAATCCCTCTTGAAATGCTTTAGGTCACCACATATGAAACATCCCGGTTTAAATTTTCCCATTCGATTGTTAGTTCGACAAGCTTGTGTGGTGTAACCAAACTTGTCACACTTTCCACACTTGATGCACACACCGACATGATGATTTCCACACTTCTTACATCTCGGTAGGCCCCTATCATACTCCTTTCTTTCCACTGTGTTGACTGCAAAAGCTTTCATAGTTCCTTGTTTCTTAAACTTGTTACTTGAATTTCCCATCCACTTTCTTTTCTCCCCAAATCTACCTTCCTCATTCTCCTTCCTCACAAACAATCCATTACGTACTGCATCATCCTTTAGTTTGAATGCTAAAGTTATAGCACTCTTGGCATCTATTGGATTAGATGATGTTACCATGCTACGAATTTGAGACGCAAGGCCCCACAGATACCTCTCAACGCGTTTATGTTCTGGTGTGACCATATGTGGTACTAGGATCGCCAATTCATTGAAACGGTCGGTGTACCCCTCCACATCACCTCCTATCATCTGTAGGTTCCACATCTCAGTTTCAATCTTTTGCAATTTGTTTTGTGGACAGTATTCCTCAATCATCATGTTTTTCAAGTCTTCCCAAGACAATTGATACGCTGTCTCTCTCCCCAAAGTCTTCATTTGAGTATTCCACCAAGTTAAAGCTTTATCAGTGAGCATGCATGTAGAATACTTCACCATGCAGTCAACGGTGCATTCACTAATATCAATCACTGACTCCATCTTTTCTATCCATCTCATTAGACCTACTGCACCCTCGGTGCCATTGAAACTGCGGGGATTGCAGGATAGGAAGGCCTTGTAGGTGCACTTCCTATTTGGAGCATCTGTAGAATCACAAGTCATAACGTTTTTAATTCAGATCATGACTATGTGTCACGGCTTATTTATTCTATTACCTCCGGAACCTCCGGCTGTACCGCTACCTTCTGCACCTCCTCCGCCGGTACCGCTACCATTTTCTCCACCACTATTTCGGTTTGCTTCATACTGCTCCATGGCGGCAGCTACTCGCTGTGCTATGAGTTGTTCCATGTTTGGGGAAATCGTCTCGTTGTTGTCACCAGTAGTGTCACGTGGTGTCCTTCGCTTAGGTGCCATGACGTTCTTTCTAACATAATATTAAAAAAGAAACAACATTATATAATAATAATGATAGATCATGACATAAGGATACAACAACATCAAATGTAAACAACCATCATCACAACATAAACCATCACATACATAGTTAAAACATACATAGTACATTGTTCCAAAAGACAAGGATACAAAAGGGATGGGTTCACATGACCACATCAGTACCAAAGTTTTAAACTACATAATGTGCTATGGGCACAACCCGCCCATAATAGGTTTAAAAGAAGAAGTGGGAGTACAACCCAATCATCATGGAAAGTCCCGCCATGACAAAGCTAGCCCTAGCCACAAATTCTGTAGCCAAAGTCCTTTCTTCCAGCGCCTCCACCATGTCTCGGACTGTGAGAGTGAACTGCCAGTCCATATCAGCTCTCAACTCTAGGTAGTCAGTGGCACCTTGTATGTCTCGGGTGTTGTCCTCCAGAGTCTGTACTCGAGATCCGAGCCCTTGACGTAGTCGCGTGGCTGCATCCCCATGTGCTCGGATATCATCTAGGAGGTCATCAAGACGTTCCTCGTGCGTATGAACACGTGCTACCAATGTAGGCACTGTGAGCTCCATGGCTTCCCTAGTGTGGGGTAGGGGTGTTGAGGAGTTGGAGGACTCTCCGAGCTCAAAGGTAGAGGGAATGCTCTCCATCTCCCTCCATCGTGCCAGGGTACGGGGCATGCAACGGATAGTCCCCACCATAGGGCGGTAACAGGGTCGTTGCCTAGGTGGTTCCTCATCAGTCTCCAAGTTTTTCGGGTCTCGGGCTGCCAGGGTTCTCTTGCGTGGAAATCAAACCTTCTTCCTAGCACTCTTTACCATCACTGGTCCTCCACTTTTCTTTCGGTAGATGATAGGCGGTTCTCCCAGGGCAACATTGGGTGGTGTGGAGCTGCGAACTTGAACTCGATTTTTGGGGCGTGTGGCGGAAAGTTCCTCGTTGGATTCAGAGTCAGAGACGGGGTCAGAGTGTGAATGTGACGACATGCTTGTGACTACAATATCCACATGACATGATGATTGGTTATGCAATGAAAACGTTTTAGTGAGTCATTTAAATTATAGACTAGGTTCCATTTTAGACACCTAGTTCGCTATAATCAATGGCTCTGATACCAAGTTCTGTCACACCCCGCCTAGGCGGAAACGCGAGGCGTAACATTCACTGGTTTCCAAAGCATATGATTACCGCAAACACATACACGTAATTGGATACATAATCGAGTTTAAAGTATTTACATCACAAAATATCAACTTGAGTTTACAAAAGTTTAAGATTTCGCAAATATGACTCAAGACCATGAGTTATATAAGAGAAATCCTCCCAAACAGCCGTATCTACGTGCATGCATGTAACCTACCTTGCCAACCTGATGACCATGTTCAATTTCCTGAAAACATACTTAAAAATGTCAACACGAGGTTGGTGAGTTCACAAGTTATTGTAAAGAGTTATTATAAACCCAATGTTTAAATCTGATCCTTTTTACCTGATCAAAACTCTTTTAGTTAAACCTGATCACTTTAACCTGATCAGAACTCTTTTACTTAAACCTGATCATTTTAACCTGATCAAAACTCTTTTATTTAAACCTGATCACTTTAATCTGATCAGAACTCTTTTACTTAAACCTGATCATTTTAACATGATCAAAACTCTTTTGCATTATTACTAGTGAATCTGAATACTAATCCGATCTATTGACCCCATTTGTAAACTTGCAAGGAATACAAAATAGTATGTAATGTACGAGACCGTAACCAAACCCCAACATTCTATGCCTCCCCCCCTCCTTTCTGCGAGTAAGACGATATGCGGTCATTCGGCCATTTGGACCCCCGGTTAGCGCGACTAACCATGACCGGAGGCGTCACCCCCAATAGTACTATTCATATAATCCCGGGCTAAGTCCATAGCTAATGGTTACTAATTTATTCAGAGGACTTTAAGCGCTTTACTTTTCCCTCAATACACACATACGGTCAGATCATTAGTTCATTCATTTACATACAAAAGTCTTTTACAAGTATGTTTCCACCCCAAATCATTTCAAAAACTTTAGAAAAAGGGGAATTAGTGAAACTCACCTTGAGTTTGTGTATGCTTGCAATGATAATTGTTCTAGTCAAACTTGACTATTCGTACCCTAATTACAAAAAGGGTAACTCGTGTTATGACCGAATGTGTCATATTCAAATTGTTCACCGACTTAGCAAATCTGATTGCTTTTGTTTAAATATCTTTTTAGTTTTTCAACACTTGTTTCGTTAAAAAATAGTTCTAAGTTACTGCCCCATGGGACTGATGAACAGGTATCGAAACTTTCTTAGTTTTGATTGAACAGAACAGATGTCGAAACTTCCTAGTTTCGATTGAATAGGACAGTTGTCGAAACTACCTAGTTTCGACTGAGTAAATTGGGTATCGAAACTACCTAGTTTCGATTGGGTAAGAAAGGTATCGAAACTACCTAGTTTCGATTGAGCAATAGGTATCGAAACTACCTAGTTTCGATTGGACAATAGGTATCGAAACTACCTAGTTTCGATTGAACAATAGGTATCGAAACTCCTAGTTTCAATTACTGAAATTTTAATTGACAGAATCAGTCCTGCATATTTTTATGTTTTAAACTTGAATTCGACACACTTTTCTGGTTATTTTACTTACGTTCGAATAAAATGTATGTTTAGCTACAGTTTTAAAGAAAATAATATGGATGGTATCGAGTTTTTACCTCTGGACAGAGATGACGATTTCTAGAGAAGATGATCTTGAATTCTCTTGGTTAGAAATCCTTAGAAGCTCCTTATAATACCGATATATGGTGGATTTCGCCTTAAAACTTGACTTCGACTTGAATAAAAGGGGAAGATTGCCGAAAGAAATGAGAAATATGAAAGGGGTTCGTGAGAATGGTGATTGAGGTGGTATGGTTTTTATCTGCATTCTCGCAGGCAATGTATGGGTTTTATTATAGATATTTAGGATGTGAGTGAAGTAGGAAGTGGGAATGGGTTTCTCTGATTTTTGGCCGAGAAAGTCAAATGGGGTTTGGTTTGGGTTAATTACTTTACTAATCATATTTAGGTGTTACATGATTAGTTGATTAGGTGCTTAAATATTAATTAGGATTTTTAAACAGTAAATTAATTCGGTATATTATTTGTTTTAGTCTAAAAATAAATTATTGTCCAGCGTAAAAATTTTTGTAATATATATATATATATATATATATATATTTCTGGTTATTTAATTTCACCACAAACGTTCGTATTAGTCGGTTTATATGTTACGCGAATCGGCAACTCCTAGAATTACCAAATATGAAATGAGACCATGTACGGTTTTTGTTAGACCTTAATGTCCTTGTTTGTGAAATTAAGTATATCACAAAAACAATTATAATGTAAACTTGTTTATAACATGTACGGATATTGACCTGAAATGCTGGGTGTCACATATTTGCTTTAAACATGCTTTGAACATATTGAATTGTAATCTATACGAACTCTTTTTGGTGTCAAAACCTATGTATCTCACCAATTACTTGTAGTTGACAGCTACTTACATGTTTCAGGTGCACCAGTTTGAGGACTCTACTTGCTCACCTAGGACTTGGACCTAGTTTAATTTAAATTATCTTTTGAACGTTTCATTTTCCTTTGTAACGGATGATTTTATGTTGATGAATAAACATTGTCATTTAATAATAGATGATCATGTGCTTATGAACAATCGTGTCAGCCTAGACGTATAATCCGCCGCCGGCCGGGGTGTGACAGAAGATTCCTTAGGAATGGATAAAGAAAGAACCTGAAGCACCTTGGTATAAGCCACAATACACAGACCAACATGGTGTTGCTAGGATGATTTTTTCGGTACAATTCGAAGACGACAAATGATTGTTTGCTATCAAAAGATCAGGTGGAGTTCAATACCTGAAACCAACAACTGAAGCATTCAATTCCTTACCCAAATACGATTTAGTCAACCTAGCACACCGTGAGCTATGTAGTGACACATCAAATGGGAATGCTAGAGGTCTGTGGGGTGTGCTGCAACGAGAAGGTAGATCGGGAAATTCAAGATCTTTAGGCCTCAAGTTCCGAGGCGTGTCAAAGACAAGTCAGTGATACATCTGTCGACACGCAAATTCTTGAAAAGTTTCATCTACAAACCGGTTCTATGTGAAACTTGTATACCCTTGAGGAGAATCCCTTAAGATATTCTGGGAAACATGTGGTACTGGTACATAGATCCAGTAACCAGGGAGGATGTTATGATCGATAAGGAGAGCTTGAAGGAGATCATCAGGGTATTTGATGAGATTGTGTTCATCAATTTTTCTGTTAAGACTTGGAGGTTCTTTTCAACAAGAAATGTTAGCATACAGACGAGTGGACAAAGCTGTTGGCCACCAAATATGACAGGTTAGTGAAATTCTACCATGGATACAAGTCCAAGATCAGTGGTGGAAGTCAAGCAGGGAGCTCGTAAAGACTGAAGATATCCAGAGATGTTGTCAAGGGGGAGTCTGTTGATGCACGTTTTGTGACAGGCACTCTGGATCAGGCTAAAGCTTTTGTTTGTTATCTATTTCAGTCTTGTATGTATTTAGTACTTGTCGTATTTTGTTTATCGAGTTGTAATTAGTCATGTTTATATTTGAACTTGTATGATTTTGGATTGTACTAAGGAAATACGCATGGATAGTGTTCCTGTGTATTTGCCAAGTGCAATGGTCATGCGTACTTAGACAAGTACGCATGAAGGTTGGTCATGCGTACTTGCTAAGTACGCATGGAGCAGGTCTATAAATAGCTGGTTTTTGTTTCATTTCAACACAGATGTAACCACGCTCACAAGTACGCACAAGTTATTGTTATTTCAGTCCAGAAGTCTTGCAATTTGTGTCTGTACTTGTATGAAACACAAGTTATCAATAGACCGTGTATTTATAAGTATTTCCTTGTGTTGATTGTCATTCTTTCATTTGCAAGTTGTTCCACCTAGTAACAAGCATTCCGCACCTGATTATTAGGCTACATTCTCACACGATATCGATCCGACACACTCACCCGGAGGGATCTACAAAGTATATCGGGGGTGTAAACGGATTCAAATTCGAATCCCTCGAGCGTTAGAATTGAATTCAGGCATTGCAGGTTCTTGGGTTTGGGTCGCATGCTCGATGGGAGGCTCGAGATGCATTGAATTCGGCCGAATACGCGTTTTCGAATAAACGAGCCCAAAACCGGCCACAACGGGGATCGAACTCGAGATTGATTTCAGTTTCAGAAGTTTAGGTTAATTGAACTTTTAGTCCCTGAAGTTTGTAAGCTTTATCATTTTATGATAAAACATGAGTTTTTAGTTTAAAGCAAGTTTCAATAAATAACAGTTTAGTCCCTCGACTTTATAAAATAAATAATACGTTTTATTTTTATAAATCTCAAATAAGTTTTTATAAGTTTTACCCTAGTATTATTTTAAATTTTTATAAAACAATTTCTAGGTTTATAATTTACAAGTTTCATGTATTTAATGTTAATAAGTTTATTAATTAATTTATTTATATAAAAATAACTATAAACTTATAAAGTTTTAAGAATTAAACACATTTTATTTATAAGATATATATATAAATACATACATATATATTTATACCTATGTTTTAAGTATATTTGAATTTCTTAAAAAAACAATTTAATTTATTATTTAAGAAAATGGACTTGATAAATTTTAAAGATTTTAAATGAATAACATGTGCAGGAATTTATGAAAAGATACGTTCATTGGATTGAAATAGATAGGTTAAAACGAAGAAATATGATTACAATATGATAATTAGAAAACGATATATCAGAAAATTCTGGATATTACAGGCTACCCAGTGGGTCGACGGGTACATCGCCGCATCCTATGCAGGTTCAGCGGGTATGAAACAACGGGTAGGTTGAGCGGGTACTTTTACCGGTATAAAGAAAGGTTTGCTTCTTTTGCCTAAAGAACTGACGGTTCATATGCAAACACGTGGTGGTATTTGGTCAACTTTCACCATGCAATTCTAGGACTAGGGCATATCTTTTCGTTAATTAGTCAAGTTGGTTGGTTTATTTAATTATTTAGGTTTATCTTTTTAGCTAAAGAAATATTAAATGTTAGTTTTATCCTTTATCTATTCTATTTCTCTACTTATTAGGAATTAGAGTTTACATGGGATTGAAATTGTTAAGTTATTTAACGGGTTGATGATTATGTTTGTGCATGTCCAACATTTAGTTTTCATCATTTAAAAGAAATCGATTAGAAGAGATTTTAATCAAGATAGGTTCTTGTTGCATGTTCTACTTTTTTCTCATTCTATGTGATCACCGCCCCCAACTATTTACGTCAAACGTGATCAAATGTTTCATTAAATTTTAATAAGGTATGCTTCGTTTTTAGCTATGGTTAGTTTAACGAAAGCATGAGCTTGACTTTTTTTTATTTCTTTTTCATTAATTTCAATTAACTCAATAAGTTCGAATTTTTCACAGTGACTTATTTCTGGTCTTTTTCAAATTGTAGTTTTAAGCCTTTATGTTTAAATTGTAGTTTGGTAAACAAAACCTTTATGTTTACACTTATTATTTGGGTGATTTTTTTTTGTAGTTTGGTTCGTGGGCACAAGCACGTAAGATGTCTCCATTTTTCTACCAAGAAGGTATTATTTTTGTTTAAATGTTGTAGCTACGATTAAGCTTGTATTTGATACATACCCCCTTTCAATGAATTTTACTTGTTGCACCCCCCTCTAAGTTTTCAATTAATACGATTCAAACCCGTTTTTATTTTATAAAAAGTGCTTTATAAACAATGATTATTCGAAGTATGTAAAATGAGGGGGTACGACAATATGGGGGGTATGGCAAGTAGGAGGGGGGTATACGCTTTGTTTTATATAAAGTGTTTATAAATTTAAAAGAACAGTTTTAAAAATAATGATTTTTCAAAAGCGGGGGAGAGGGGGGTAAAATGATCAACATAAAAGTTATTTTTAAGGGAGGAGGTAGGGGGTATGTATAGCCTAACTATGTAACTATTTTACCTTTTTTAAAACTGGTTGATTATGCCCGACACAGGTGTCTTGATTGCAAATAGATTTGGTGTCATCAGTAATTTCTTGAGCAAAAAGGGTTCCAACACTTGCTTCCCCCTTTGGAATGGACATGAAGAGTTTCAAGACTATAGATCGCTTACTATTGCACACGTATATGATAACCATTATATCATGGTGCTATTAGAAGGAGAGTACCCAATGCCGACTATTGTGTACCTATGGAAGCACTATAAACATCCATCTGCAATTCGATGGCAATAGATGTATCTACCACGTCTACAAAAGTATACTCAACTTGTTCCTAGTTTATCAAACGAAGATGATGTCATAGAAGTGTAGAGAATTTATTATTTACTATGAATTTAATAAACTATCATTTTTATGGAATTTGATATTTATAAAGAGTATTATTATTTTTTAATATGAAAGCTTTAATTAGGTAAAATGAGGGGGGGTACGACAAGTAGGAGTGATGTACAACAAGTAGGATGGTGGAGGGGTATACGTTTTATTTTATATAAAGTGTTTTTTAACTTAAAAATGATTTTTCGAATAGAATAAAATGACAAGTTTAAAATCTATTTTTTTAGGGGGGTACGACCAGTAGGAGAGGTTATGTATAGCATAACTTGTTTTTATTTTATAGAAAGTGTTTTTAAACTTAAAAAACTGTTTTATAAGTATTGATTATTCAAATGAGGTAAAATGAGGGGGGGTACGACTAGTAGGGGCACGACAAGTAGGAGGGGGAGGGATATACGTTTTATTTTGTACAAAGTGTTTTTAAACTTAAAAAAGAGTTTTAGAAATAATGATTTTTCAAATGAGGTAAAATGACAAGTTTAAAAGCTATTTTTCAAGATGGTACGACAAGTACAAGGGGTTATGTATAACCTAACCCGTTTTTATTTTATAGAAAGTGTTTTTAAACTTAAAAAATAGTTTTATAAATAATGATTATACGAAGGAAATAAAATCAGGGGGCTACGACAAGTAGGATGGGTGTAAGACAAGTAGCAAGGAGGATGGGTATACGTTTTATTTTATAAAAAGTGTTTTTAAACTTAAAAGAAGAGTTTTAAAAATATGGATTTTTCAAAGGGGGAAAATAAGACAAGTTTAAAAAAAAATTTCAAGAGGGTACGACAAGTATGAGGGGGGAGGGGGGTACGTATAGCCTAACCCATAAAATAATTGATATCACAATGCAATTCTAGGACCTGAGCATATATTTTATAGTAAATAAAATAACTGATCAACTTTTACAATTTAATTTTTTAGGTTTTATAACTTATTTTATTTATTTATTGTTGTGTATTTTTGATTAATTAATTAAATTTTTAGTTTTTAATTCGGTTATTAATTTAAAAAAATTAAGAGGGTTGGAGGGTAATTGGAAGGTACCACTCCCACCATAGAGGGTATTTTGGGAGTGTACTTTGGCTAATTGAGGTAGCGTTTTCTAATTGATGTAATTTGGGAAGGTAGATTAGTTAGGAGGGTATCACTCCCACCTCCCTAATATTTAAAAAAACTAAAATGGGTTAATAAGTATTTAATAAATTAAAACTAATAAAAAATCATTCAATAAATTAAAGTCATCCAATAAAATTAGGAGTGAGAAACTAAGAATTAAGATTTTTCTTTGATTTCATAACTAAACATTTTTTTAGAAAATATTTTAAGACCGACACCATTTTGGTAAATAAGTTTATAATAACACTTGTTTGGAAAAAAAAACTCGAAATTAATCGTTTAATTAATGCCCAATTTAATGTCTTTGACTATAAATACTGTGTATGAGTTCTTATCATTTCATCTAGACCATCACCTTATCTTACACAAATTGAATTTCAATTTTATGACGTCTTCATCATCACACCATCGAACCGATGACAAGACCACATTGTCTGATATAATAATCAAACAATACAAGAAAGACATCATTCTGGTTGAAAGTTTAGGTTTGATGGAAAAAAAACTTGATTGCAGTATAAAATATTCCGGTGATATTTTGGTAGAGATTAGTGGTCTTCTTGAGAATACAATCAAAGAGCTCGCTATGAAGTTTAAAGTTGAAAATGTCTCAAAGGATGTCGAGCTGATGCAAAATACTAACAAGCATAATTAAATGACTTGGTGTCTCAATCGAGACCAAAATAAAATTTATAAAGTCCTTAAAATAGATTTATCTCACGTCGTTGTTTATTGTTTTATTTTACTTTTAACTGGTTTTTTAGTATGTTTTCCTTTGGGTGATGTTTCTTCTATATGTTAATCATGGCATTTTTCGTATTCCCAAATTTGTGTGATGTTTCTTCTATGATATTTAAATGGGTTTTTGTGTTATGTTAATCATGGCATTTTTCATATCCTCAAAAACCCACTTTTTATAGAGTGACGATTTATACTCTAACCTATTTATACCATTTACTATACATTTAATTTCCTTGAAAAGCATATTGAAGAGTTGATCGTTTCTAATTTGTTAGTTGCACCAATCGTAGTTAATGTACTTTTTTTCCCATTTAATAATAAATATCAAAATAAAAACACCAAAAATATTTTTATTTTGTTATTTGTTATTAAGTGGTAAAAAGTACATTAACTATGTTTGGTGCAACTATCAAATTAAAAACAATCATTTCTTCAACCTGCTTTTCAAGGAAATTAAAATGAATAAATGGTAAAAATAGGTTAGAGTATAAATCGTCACTCTATAAAAAGCGGGTTCTTAGGAATATAAAAAACGTCATGATTAACATAACATAATACACTACAACAAATTGACCCTGTCCCGACGCCACCTGTACCGACGACATTTGTCGTCGGGATAGGTCACCCTATACCGACGACATGTCGTCGGTATAGGTCAAAACCAAAATTTTGGTAGGGAGACCCTATAGCGACGACATGTCGTCGGTATAGGGTTGAGGCAGGTTGGAGGGAAAACTGGCGCCCAATGAATTTTTGGGGAAAACCTATAGCGACGACATGTCGTCGCTATAGGTTAATTTTGATTTTCTTTTTGTTTTTTTTTATTTAATAAATTTTCGTCGGTCAAAAATTTTTTTTTTTTAAATTAAAAAAAATTCTGGAAAAACCTATAGCGACGACATGTCGTCACTATAGGTTAATTTTGATTTTCTTTTTTTTTATTTAATAAATTTTCGTCGGTCAAATTTTTTTTTTTTTAAATTAAAAAAATTTCTGGAAAACCCTATGGCGACGACATGTCGTCGGGATAGGGTTTTTCCAAAATTTTGAATGGGACACCCTATAGTGACGACATGTCGTCGCTATAGGTTAATTTTGATTTTCTTTTTGTTTTTTTTTATCTAATAAATTTTTTTAAAATTAAAAAAAATTCTGCAAAACCCTATAAAACTAATATCATTAGGGTTGATGGTTCAACGATAGAGACAAAACCTTTAGAAACATCTAAGGTTTGAATGTCACGGATTCAATTTTTATTTGTAACATGGTTAAAATGTTTCGTCGTTGTAAAAAAAATATAAAAGTAATGCTAATTAAATTAACATAATGATGATAAAGTGTAATAATGAATTAATGGGAAAATGTTATGCTCCCTCCCTATTTATTACCACTTTCAATATTAGATAATGCTAAATTAACATAATAATGATGATTAAGTGTAATAATTAATTACATTTATGATAAAGAAAGATTGAACCGCTCCAATGATGATTAAGTGTAATAATTAATTACATAATAATGCTAAATCCATAAAGAAAGATCTCTGTGGATGAACAAGCTCAATGCAAAAGATTGAACCGCTCCAAAGAACATCATGATGGCGGTGCTAGAATACTGCAACGAGTATCTTTTTCCAATGTTTGATTGGACAAGAAACCATGAAGACCACAGAATTGTACCTGCAACCAATGCCAAGGAACCTGAAGTCCATCTTGCTTTCTTCGTTGCTAAAACTGAACTTAGCCTTCTGAAGATAGATTGAACATGGATGGATTCATTCGTGGGATGCAAATGTGAATGATGGTTAAATAAAGGCATTCCTTTGTAGAGGGTCAGTAAAGTGGCACCTCCTACACAAACTATAGTCCCTATCACTTTTGCTCTTCCACCATTTGATTTTATGTTCACCCTTTCCAACCTAAATCAGAGTGACACACATGCCGGTATAAGTATACAACCTCTATATAAAGTGAGAAATTGCATATGGTTTGATACAAACCCAGAGGGTAATGACATCATAAATGTGATCACCGGCACCATGTTGAGAAAAACACAAGAGCAAGTGGCGGATGTGTGTTGTATACCCAAAAGGAACAAGTACTGTATGAGGGACGCACTGCAGCCATACAAAGATTATTATGTTAATTTAGCATTATCTACTTCAATGATAATTATTATCACTACTTCAATCAAGATCTTTTCAGGTACACATTTTGTCACAAAACAAGTTGCATTTGAACCTCAAGTTTAATAACATAATCTAACACCATTTTGGTTTTTGTTTTTGTTTTTGCAGGCATGACGATGCACTTTTCAACCTTCTCGATATGAACCGAGTTTCATCACATTACTTTTCTGATTTAGGGTTTTCATATTTCGATCCCATTGATAAAGATATAAGCTTGTGGGAGTGTTGGGGAGACGGTCATGTGTTGCCATTGCTAAGTTCCAATGATGATCACAATGGTGGTGGTTCCGGTGATCACGGTGGCCGGAGGCCGTCGAGACCGTTGGAATTGGAAGAGATAGAGAAGCATTTTGAGTTGCCAATAGTCATGGCAGCCGAGAAACTTAAGGTGGGATTAACCATGTTGAAGAAAAGATGCAGAGAGCTTAATATAAAGAGATGGCCTCATAGAAAGCTTAAGAGTATTAAATCTCTTATTCAAAATGTGAAGGTATGTAATATTGTACCTATATTACCCTTCTTTTTTACATTCTCACATGTCGTCGCTATAGGTTAATTACCCGTTAACCTTTACAATAATTTACATAATTACAAACCCAGTTATTTTATGAAAAATCGGGATGTTACATCTTGGGTCGTTGAACCCTTATGGGTTAGTGTTGAAGTGTGGGTTATTAACATGTCAATAAACGACAAACCGTTTTATAAAGGATTGTAATGTTCTGAGTTCAATCAAATGGTATTTCTTGTTTGCAGGTGAGGTATCTTGGCTAGGGAGCGGTGCTACTCGGATTGGTGTGTAGGCATTTGTAAGATAAGATTAAGATTGATATTGAGTTTATAAAGGGTTACAACTATTTTAAATTAAGACTTCCACTGATTGTTTGTAATAAAGCGAATATTTTTAAAGAGAACACCCAGTGATGAGAACCAACTGTAGGGTACCCAGTTTGGGGCCATACAGGCTGGTCTTGGGTGTTTCACAAACGTCCGAGACATCGTGAAGGCAATCAACAGACTTCTAATGTCTTGCACGGTGGGGTTCCGATTAAAAATTCTTCTTATTCCATGAATCTTGCTCAGGTAACGGTTTCGATTTTTCTCACGAATTTTCCACTTAATACTTCAGTGATTGAGATTTGAAAGTTCTGCTAGAATGGGAGGTTGAGAATTAGAATTTTGCTTGACAATAATAAATCCTATGGATATATATTGATTATAAATTAGAGATTTTATAATTTTGTAGAAATTTTTGGTATGATTTATTTTTTTATAGGCTGACCTATCCCGACGACACCTATCCCGACGACAATCTTGGGCTATTGGGACGAAGCAATCCCGACGACACCTATCCCGACGATATGTCGTCGGCATAAGCTATCCCGACGACAAGTCGTCGCTATAGGGTCAAAAAAAGTCGTCGATATAGGGTGATATTGTTGTAGTGATAATAATATTTAAATATAATAGAAGAAACATCACCCAAAGGAAAACATACTAAGAAAACCAGTTAAAGTAAAAGAAAATACTAAACAACGACGTGATATTATTTTAAGGACTTTAGAAATTTCATTTTGGTCTCCATTGAGACACTAAGTCCTTTAGTTATGTATGTTAGTATTTTCATCAGCTCGACATCCTTTAAGACATTTTCAACTTTAAACTTCATAGCGAACTCTCTGATTGTATTATCAGGGAGACCACTAAGCTCTACCAAAATATCATCGAAATATTTTATACCGCAATCAAGTTTTATTTCATCAAACCTAAACTTTCAACCAGAATGATGTTTTTCTTGTATTGTTTGATTATTATATCAAACAAAGTGGTCTTGTCATCGCTTCCATGGTGTGATGATGAAGACGTGATAAAATTGAAATTCAATTTGTGTAAGATGAGGTGATGATGTAGATGAAATGATGTGAACTCATACACAGTATTTATAGTCAAAGACATTAAATTGGGCATTAATTGTGTTTGGTCCAACTAACAAACCATTCATTTCATCTACCGGCTTTAAATATGTGTAACATCCTAAATCCTCTATCACTTAAAACGCGAGGTATCGTTAATGATTAAGGTTGCCAAAAATGAAAATATGGTACGATAAATTAATAACTAAATTAAATTGAAGGCTGAAAATGCAATTTCTACAAAGTTGAGTGGAAAAGAGGGAAAATTCGTTTAAACCTAAAAAGACTATTTCATTCTTTCAGCCGGCATAATCCACATTTTCATTCCTTCTTCTTCCTTTTGGCGCCTCGAAACCTAATACCAAATCACCTCCATTAAACCTTATGTAAACCAACACCCACAGTACCTTGCTCACGACATATGCGGGTTTAGGGTTCAACGCGAAAGACGACCTCAAAAGTTGCAGGTTGGCCGGAATCGGGTGCAAAGGGGGTGAGGGGGCAACGTTGTTGTGTGCTCCGGTAATGGTGGGTGATAGCAACAAGTTCACGACGGAAATGGTGGTTCATAAGATAAGCAATGAGGGCTGTAACGAGGGACGTGCGGACCGCCATGGCTCCGGCATCAACAGTAGCATCATTGTGACCGGTTGATGGCTTGGGTGGAAGCTCACGACGACAATGATGGTGGTTGTTAACATGTTACGATAGTGGTGGTGGTACGGACATGACTGCTAGAGTGGCAATGGCAGCCTCAAGGAGGTGGCTCACGGTGGTGGTTCGTCTCCAGAAATAGAAGGGGTGAGCTTCATGGTGGTTCTTATGAGGATGACGATGGTGTTTGTTCTACGGGATGGATGTGATGGTAATTTATGGCAGCGACATTGTGGTGGCTGGTGGTGATCCCATGGCAGCGGGTTGTCGTGTTTTGCATGACGGAAACGGTTAGGGTAGATCTTGAAAGTATAACCGACGAGCCGAGACGAAACTGTGGACCATCGAACCACCCGGTTCTCGTTACGGGTATAGTTGGGAAGAGAGGTTCAAGTCGATTCTAGGTTACATTACGGGTTCTAATTTATAAACTCGTAGAATGTTAAATTGGGTTATTGAATCGGGTTATGAACACCTGTGTTGAGGACTATGAGTAAAGATTACATTTGACAAAGAATAAATACTCGATGATGATAATAATAATAATAATAATAATAATAGATCACATATCAACCATAATAGTTATGATGGTTATTGATGCTAGAAGATTAAAACATGATTCGTTGTGGACTATTGTTGATTTATTTGGTAAAGGAAATGGTGGATTTATACTATTGGGGTTTACATAAAAACAAATGGGACCCTGTCTGATTTTCGTTAGGATTAAAGAAGTGTATTTTACAACTTAGTCGTCCTCATTACGGTTTGGGTGTGTTTGTGAAAAGACCCAGTTCAGGCGAATCTAGTATGTTCGCCTGAATCAAAGATGGCAAACTCAGCATGTTCGCTTAATGCAAAGGAGGCGAACTTACGCTATGTTCGCTAAGTCAAAGAGGCGAACTTACGTTAACCATCGCAACCCTACAGCCCTACCTATGCTACGGTTTCTAACTTCACATGTTTACACAATAACCATTTTACAATTAATAAATACATAATACAATTGTACAGGAGAGTAGCTTAGTGAGGGCCCCTCTCCTCCGATTTTTCGCTAAGTAGTTTTAGTTTATACGTATTCGGCCGAAAATTTTATAGGTATTAAGTTCCGACCACTCCTGATAGTAAAGAAAAATTATAGGACCTTGTGTTTTTCTTTAAGCTTCGTCACTGCGTATGTACTTGTGAATTTACGCCCTATGTACTTGTGATTTTTTTTAAAAGAAAATGATTTGTTAAACCTTAAACGGCTCAATATTTGATGAAGTGACATTCCAAATGTTTAAAGTTGCTTGTGTGAATAATTTTTTTATTACTCAAGATCAAGTGAATGTATATTTAGAGCGGTCAAAATTGATTAAGTGGTGTTCCATATCACTAAAACCATTCGGAATGGACTTCATGTGACGTTTCAGATTTTTCATTCGCGCACTTGTAATATAATTATCGTGTAATCATTCTCAAATTAAATAAAATACGAGTGTTTTATTTAGTTTTATACAAATAGGTATTTTCATTTTACGGATTTAAATTAATTAAAATTTTATAAGTTTTAAAACTTATATAAAATTTTATATAAAAAAAATCTAAATTTAAAGGTTGCATATTTAATAAAATAACCTATTTAAATAAGATAAATAACTTTTATAAAAATTATTTATTATAATAATAATAAAATAAGTTTATAAAATATATTTGAAATTAAAAGAAATTAAAGAAATTTATTTTTATAAAAGTTGAGGGGTTGTTTTGAAAATTTTCAAACTAGAAGGTTTTAAGATAAAATCTGTTGAGGGACTATTTCTGTACAAATCAAACTACAAGGATTCATCCGTAATTATCTCAGGGGTCGAATTAAAACAAAATCAAACTACAGGGACTGAAACTGCCAAATTGCAAATCGACTTTCCGATCACCCCCAATGTTTGTCCGGCGGTCCAAGCCAGTTTCCGGCGAACACCCCGACAATCCTGTTCTTTGCACCTCGACAGCCGCTAAAGGCATCCCTGAACTCGTCGTTCCCACGCGAGCAAAAGCCCCCGACCAATTGGTCTCCCCAACATACGGATAGTCTGATCCTGTTGGTGGCCGAGAACCCACGCCACGAATTCGAGCCCGACAGTCAACCTCCACGCATGCTTGATAGCTCGTTAGCTTCGTCTCGTCCAGACGAATGTCTGGACATACTTAATTGCACGTTTGGTCATAAGGTTTGAGCTCGGCTATAAATTGCCATCTTCGGACCTGCTCGAGCTCGCTACCCCTCTTCCACCCACTCTCACTCCAAATTGAAGGCACCATTGCATTCGTCGTCTCCGAGTGAAGCTGTGACCAAGTTTTTAAAGGCTAATTCCATCCAGAAGATCGATTCCCATTCTTGACATTTTCGGGTTTAAACTTCTGCCGACCAGGTTCGAGCTTTATTTTGGTTCCATTAGTTCCTGTTAGCCACTGGTAATCAACCCAAATCGAAAACACGACCATCGCCCGTAAGTTACCGGGCAAACCAAGTGTCCTCGGACACGGTTTGCCGGTTGCCGAGGACCAGCGACCTGTTTTGCCTTTGTGTATTTAAATCAACTGATGCACACATAACCAGCGATGGGCAGTAGCCCGGCTGGTTATGCGTGTGTGTGTTTAAGGCAGAGGTCGCGGGTTCGATCCCGGTTGGCCTTCAGCCCAATTTTTTATTTTATTTATTTATTTTAACTTATTTTAACATTCTTTTTATACAATAAAAACTAAAACGAGTCGGTTTACTCGTTCGTTTATTCCGGAAACCACTAAAATTCTTTTATACATATTTAACCCCAAAAATTTTTATAAAATAATAAATATTATATTTTTATAAATTTGTTAAAATAGTTTCAACTTACAAAAAATATATATATATATATATATATAATAATAATAATGATAATATAAATAAATAAATAGGAACTTTTATAAATACATAATAACTACTTATTTAAAAATGAAATATTTTAACAATATATATATATATATATATATATATATATATAATTTTTAAGTTAAAGTTTACCAAGTCATTATTATTTTCTACAATATTTTATACAAATAAATATTAAAGGATATTATTATAAAACCCATACACATTTAAATACGAATACGCACATACAAATAAAACATACAATAATACTTATCTATCCACATAGGATTTCATCGTGCTTAGGTTTCAACGTCCTTATCACCCGCACTCGTGGATTATCATATCCGCTAGCCAGGTGAGTTACATAGCCCCTATTTTACATTTTTACATACTTTGGGGTGAAACATTATACATGCTACTCATCAAATTGTTTATACGTGTTATACATGTGAATTATATGCTTGTTCATCATAAATTATCTTGAGTGTACAATTGTTTATTTTAAACACAAGAAAACCAACAGTAATATTAATAGATCTATTGTGTCTGACCAGCCCACCCGGTTAGGGTGTTTATTACTGCATACTCGGATATAGCCGCGTGTTATATTCAAACATACCGGATATAGTGGGTAACTATATTCAAACATACCGGACTTAGATGTTGTGCTATGTTCAAGCGTGTCAATCAAGGTTTGAATTGTGATTAGATAAATGATACACCATATATATACTATGTTTAACAAGATAAACAATGAGTTGCAAAACGTTTTTATCTACTACTTATCGGAACTACAAAACCTATGTACTCACCAACTTTTTAGTTGACACTTGATTTAAATAATGTTTCAGGTTTGGATATGTGATTGCTTGTCGAAGATTCCTCCACTTAAGAACTATGGACCTAGTTAAATAAATCAATGTTTTGAACTAGACTAGGTTATTTGAAATGTATTGTATTTGGATCTTTGTTATCTTTAAATTTAATTAATGAATTATGCAACATTTTAGTTATCATGTGCTTTTGAACAATCATTCCATTGTCGGCCTCGATGATTCCGCCATCGGTCGGGGTGTGACAGATTGGTATCAGAGCCATGGTTATAGGGAATTAGGTTATTAGACACAATGACCTAGACTATAACCCTAGGACTCCCTTTTATGTGTTATGTGCTAAATGATTAATTGTTATGTGAATTATTTGTAGTTAGGTATTATTTGAATTTTCCCAAGTTTGGTACATGAGACTTATACATACAAGGCTTAAATACATGATACATACTTTACATACACATTTGACAAACAAACTTATGCGAACAAATACACTACCCATCCTTATCCATACTCTTTCCTAATCCATATTAATTGCAACATTCCTACACATTTTATACTCATAGACTCTCAAGTCTATTAAAATCTTGAAAATCTCGTCAACGACTTAATTTCTTGAAACCAGTAAAGGACACGTGCAATCTGGAAGGGTGACACCTGTACATTGGATTTTCTGTCTAGGAAAGCATTTCGTATAAATCCAAATAAACGGACCCGTATGCTTTCCTGGAAATTCCTGAAGTGAGTGTTTACCTATAGGCTAAAGCATGTCTCCTTGAAATTTTTGAGGAATTATTTAATGTTGATAAGTCAATGTATTCGCAAGGATACGATCCGAACTTAAACTCAAAATTTGGGGACATTATAGCAAGATAGGAAGAACTAGACGAACATGCAAAGCAAATCATTATTACGGGTGCACACGTAATAACAACTTGTAGTGCATGCAAGTCCCGGCAATTCCTATTACGCGAATAATGATCTATAACATCATGTTCTATCCGGAATAGATGGCTTAGTTTCCCCCATCAACTTTAAATAAATACACATGCATTGTCACGCGTCATGATGAACCCCACTTTTCTGCTTACATTATTTCCCACTATAATTCATATATATCCATCTTATCTAAAATATCATTGTCTTTTCTTATGGTGTTAGAATGCCTCCTCGACGTGCAAACTCTAGCACTTCCAACCAGGATCTTGCTACCCTTCTTGCCCAGCTGGTGGGGCAAATGACCCAAGCCAATAACAATAGTGACGGGTCTCACAACATCCAAGGAAACGATGGTACCAACCCGCCTCAATGCACGTTTAAGCACTTTAACTCATGCAATCCTACAAAATTTTTCAGGACTGAAGGTGCTACCGGCCTACTACAATGGTTTGAAAGCATGGAAAGCACATTCCTAAACAGTGACTGTCCCAATAATCTTCGGGTTCGCTATGCCACAAGTGTACTTCAAAAGAGAGCCCTCACCTGGTGGAATGGTGAGAAACGCACTCGTGGTGTTGAGGTTGCTACATCTTTATCGTGGGATGATCTGAAGAAAGCCATGACTGATGAATTCTGTCCTCGAAATGAAATGAGGAAGCTCGAGACTGAGTTTTGGGATCTTGCCCAAGACAGCGGGGATAATCTGGCTTACACCACCCGATTTCAAAAGCTGAGCCTATTGGTGCCTCATATGATCACTCCCCTTGCTCGTGAAATTGAAAAGTACATAGGCGGGCTGCCTATGCAAATTCAAGATGCTGTGTTAGGAAGCAATCATCCTACACTTGAAGCTGCTATCCGTCTATCCGCTACACTATCCGACAACCATGTCAAAGCCGGAACCTTAACAAGAAAGGGTTCCAAGAAGGTTGTCTCTACTCTTGCGGCCGTCAAAGATGTAAAACCCGAGTCTTCTAACCGCAACAAGAAACGAAAGGGTCAAAACTTCGTAGCCGTAACTCCCGCTGTACCTGCTATTCAAGTGGCCCCTTTAGGTCAAAACCCGAAACCTTATCTGGGCCCAAATCCCCAATGCCAGACCTGCAAGTACCATCATCCTGCCAACTTACCATGCCGATTGTGTTCAAGCTGCGGACGATATGGACACATGGTCACTACTTGTCGTACCCGTCCTCCCGTCCATCAAGCTGCTCCAGCCAACCGTCCAATCTATCCGGCACCTCTCAATGGTCGGGCATGTTACGAATATGGAGACCCAAACCATTTCCGTGACCGATGCCCAAAACTTCATCATCAAGGTGGTCCTCAAGGACGAGCGTTTAATATAAATGCTAATGAGGCTCAAGCAAACAACGACGTGATAAACGGTACATTTCTCGTAAACAATCATTATGCATCCATTTTATTTGATACCGGTGCCGATAGGAGTTTTGTGTCTCTTACCTTTGAATCTCGACTTGCTAAACAAAGAACGAAACTTGACAATTCTTACTCCGTGGAGATAGCAAACGGAAAATCTATTACTATAAATTCTGTTATCCGCAACTGCAATCTCGAGCTTAATAACCATGAATTCTCTGTTGATCTCCTTCCAATGCAATTGGGAAGCTTCGATATTATAATTGGCATGGACTGGTTATCCAAGCACCATGCCGAGGTTATTTGCTACGAAAAGTGCATTCGTATACCTCTCCCTTCGGGCGACACGTTAGTTATTTTCGGTGAAAAACCATTTCGTGGTCTTCAACTCATGTCTTGCACATTGGCACAAAAGTACCTACGGAAAAAATACGTTGCCTTCTTGGCCCACGTAGTTGACACGAAAGACAAGGGTAAGAAATTGCAAGATATTCCGATCATTCGAGACTTTCCCGAAGTATTCCCCGAGGATTTACCCGGCCTTCCTCCTCCTAGACAAGTAGAGTTTCGTATTGACCTCGTGCCCGGAGCAACTCCCGTGGCAAAAGCTCCCTATCGTCTTACACCTTCCGAGATGCAAGAGATCACAAGTCAATTACAAGAACTCTCATCCAAAGGATTCATCCGCCCAAGCCATTCACCTTGGGGCGCTCCCGTGCTGTTCGTAAAGAAAAAGGATGGATCGTTTCGAATGTGCATCGATTATCGTGAACTCAACAAGCTTACAATTAAGAACCGTTATCCTTTACCCCGTATCGACGATCTTTTCGATTAGCTTCAAGGTTCAACATGTTTCTCCAAGATTGACCTTTGTTCCGGATACCATCAACTTCGTGTTCTCGATGAAGACATTTCGAAGACTGCCTTTTGGACTAGATATGGTCACTATGAGTTCATGGTAATGCCATTCGGTTTGACTAATGCACCTGCGGTCTTCATGGACCTCATGAACTGTGTATGCAAACCTTATTTGGACAAGTTCGTGATCGTTTTCATTGACGACATTCTCATCTATTCTAAAACGAAAGCGGAGCATGAACAACATCTTCGTTTGATTTTGGAACTCTTGAAGAAAGAACAACTATACGCCAAGTTCTCCAAGTGTGAATTCTGGCTAAAGGAGGTTCAATTTTTGGGACACATAGTCAACAATAAGGGAATTCATGTGGACCCGGCAAAGATCAAGGCGGTAAAGAATTGGAGTACTCCTAAGACTCCTACCGAGATTCGTTCATTCCTTGGACTAGCAGGTTACTATCGTCGCTTCATCTCAAATTTCTCCAAGATTGCGGTTCCGCTCACTGCCTTGACTCACAAAGGTAAATCTTACGAGTGGGGACCTAAGCAAGAGGAAGCTTTTCAAACTCTCAAGCACAAGCTCTGCAATGCTCCTATTCTAACTCTTCCTAGGGGTAATGACGACTTTGTCGTTTATTGTGATGCATCCAACCAAGGTCTTGGTTGTGTTCTAATGCAACGTGGCCAAGTAATTGCATACGCATCACGTCAGCTCAAAATCCACGAGAAGAACTATACGACCCATGATCTCGAGCTTGGTGCTGTCGTTTTCGCCTTGAAAATTTGGAGACACTATCTTTATGGCACCAAATGCGTGGTTTTCACCGACCACAAAAGCCTCCAGCATATTTTCAATCAAAAAGAGCTTAATATGAGGCAACGTCGATGGATTGAACTTCTTAACGACTACGACTGCGAGATTCGCTACCACCCCGGCAAAGCAAATGTTGTAGCCGACGCCTTGAGTCGTAAATAACGTATCATGCTTCATAGTGTTTGTATCCATAACGATATCCAAGCCCGTATTCTCAAAGCACAACACACCTCGGTTACCGAGGGAAACATGTATCAAGAGATGGCATGTGGTGTAGAACTCTTGCTAGAAACCAAAGCCAACGGTCTATTATATTACTTGGACCGTATCTGGGTTCCCGATCACGACGACCTTCGTATATTTTTGATGAACGAGTCCCACAAAACTCGATATTCGGTACATCCCGGAGCTGATAAGATGTACATGGGTCTTCGTCAGCAATATTGGTGGCCCGACATGAAAAAGGATATTGCCCTCTTTGTGGCAAAATGCTTAACTTGTTCTAAAGTGAAGGCCGAACACCAGAAGCCTTCCGGACTCCTCGAACAACCTGAAATCCCCGTGTGGAAGTGGGAGAACCTTGCTATGGACTTCATCACCAAACTCCCACGCACTTCTAGTGGGCACGATAGTATCTGGGTTATTATCGACCGACTTACAAAGTCTGCTCATTTCTTGCCTATTCGTGAGGACTATCGAATCGAGAAATTGGCTCGGATCTACATTGATGAAATTGTGAGTCGTCACGGAATCCCTTTGAACATCATCTCCGATCGTGATTCGCGTTTTACTTCCCGATTTTGGCAATCATTACAATCTGCGCTTGGTACTCGTTTGGACTTAAGTACGGCTTACCATCCTCAAACTGATGGACAAACCGAGCGAACAATCCAAACTCTCGAGGATATGCTTAGAGCTTGTGTCATTGACTTTGGTGGCAATTGGGATTCTCACCTACCACTGATCGAATTTTCCTACAACAACAGCTACCACACAAGTATTAACATGGCACCGTTTGAAGCTCTTTATGGACGGAAATGTCGTTCACCGATTTGTTGGAACGAAATTGGTGAAGCACAAATCATCGGTCCCGAGCTTATCCAAGAGACCACCGATTAAATCTCTCTTATCCGTGACAACATTCGAGTAGCAAGGAGTCGGCAAAAGAGCTATGCCGATAAAAGACGAAAACCCTTGGAATTTCAAGTTGGGGATATGGTTCTCCTAAAAGTATCACCTTGGAAAGGCGTAGTCTGATTTGGAAAGAAAGGAAAACTTGCACCTCGATATGTGGGTCCATTCAAGATACTCGAAAGGGTAGGAAAAGTGGCCTACAAACTCGATCTTCCTTCAGAACTCAACAACGTTCATCCGACCTTTCATGTTTCTAATTTGAAAAAGTGTCTAGCCGACGAAAATCTCCACATCCCTCTTGATGAAGTGCGTATTGACGAGAAAATGCACTTTGTTGAAAGAACCCGTGGTAATCATGGACCGAGAAGTCAAGAAACTCAAGCGTAGCCGCATCCCCATTGTCAAGGTCCGTTGGGAGTCTAAACGTGGACCCGAGTTCACTTGGGAACGTGGACCCGAGTTCACTTGGGAACGTGAAGACCAAATGAAGACCAACTATCCACATATCTTTTCATAGCCTCCACTAGTTGAATTTCGGGGCGAAATTCCTTTAACATGGGGAGACTGTGACGTTTCGGATTTTTCATTCGCGCACTTGTAATATAATTATCGTGTAATCATTCTCAAATTAAATAAAATACGAGTGTTTTATTTAGTTTTATACAAATAGGTATTTTCATTTTACGGATTTAAATTAATTAAAATTTTATAAGTTTTAAAACTTATATAAAATTTTATATAAAAAAAATCTAAATTTAAAGGTTGCATATTTAATAAAATAACCTATTTAAATAAGATAAATAACTTTTATAAAAATTATTTATAATAATAATAATAAAATAAGTTTATAAAATATATTTGAAATTAAAAGAAATTAAAGAAATTTATTTTTATAAAAGTTGAGGGGTTGTTTTGAAAATTTTCAAACTAGAAGGTTTTAAGATAAAATCTCTTGAGGGACTATTTCTGTACAAATCAAACTACAAGGATTCATCCGTAATTATCTCAGGGGTCGAATTAAAACAAAATCAAACTACAGGGACTGAAACTGCCAAATTGCAAATCGACTTTCCGGTCACCCCCTACGTTTGTCCGGCGGTCCAAGCCAGTTTCCGGCGAACACCCCGACAATCCTGTTCCTTGCACCTCGACAGCCGCTAAAGGCATCCCTGAACTCGTCGTTCCCACGCGAGCAAAAGCCCCCGACCAATTGGTCTCCCCAACATACGGATAGTCTGATCCTGTTGGTGGCCGAGAACCCACGCCACGAATTCGAGCCCGACAGTCAACCTCCACGCATGCTTGATAGCTCGTTAGCTTCGTCTCGTCCAGACGAATGTCTGGACATACTTAATTGCACGTTTGGTCATAAGGTTTGAGCTCGGCTATAAATTGCCATCTTCGGACCTGCTCGAGCTCGCTACCCCTCTTCCACCCACTCTCACTCCAAATTGAAGGCACCATTGCATTCGTCGTCTCCGAGTGAAGCTGTGACCAAGTTTTTAAAGGCTAATTCCATCCAGAAGATCGATTCCCATTCTTGACATTTTCGGGTTTAAACTTCTGCCGACCAGGCCCTTCGCGACCAGGTTCGAGCTTTATTTTGGTTCCATTAGTTCCTGTTAGCCACTGGTAATCAACCCAAATCGAAAACACGACCATCGCCCGTAAGTTACCGGGCAAACCAAGTGTCCTCGGACACGGTTTGCCGGTTGCCAAGGACCAGCGACCTGTTTTGCCTTTGTGTATTTAAATCAACTGATGCACACATAACCAGCGATGGGCAGTAGCCCGGCTGGTTATGCGTGTGTGTGTTTAAGGCAGAGGTCGCGGGTTCGATTTGGGTTCGGGTCATTTGACCCATTTAAACTTTTAGCTTGATATATTATGTGTATTAAATTGGGTTCGGGTCATTTGACCCATTGAATAGACTAAAAGTTAGATATTATTTCTAGTATTGTTAGTATTGATGTAGGTTTATTGAAATTTGGGAATCGTTATCGTTTATTATTTATAACTAGTTTTGGGTGAAAAATAACAGTATAAATTTTTTTAAAACTTATGTATATATTTATATGTATAAAAATGTATTACATATATTAAGGATAGAAAAAAAAATCAAAATATGTAAAAAATAATATGTAATTGGGTTTCGAAAATACATTAATTACTATTTAATGTAATTTGACTTTAAATTACTATGTGATTGAAAATAAAAGTTACATAATTAAATTTTAAAATTTCTTACAATAAAAGATAATTTAAAATAAATGTGTTTTATTAGTATAATTAGGATTTTTTTAAAAGTATATTATTATTCAAAGATAGATGTGTATTTAATAAGAGAGGGACGGGAAAAAAACAATGAGAAGGAATATGGAGCCGACATGTGGAATGGAAAAACCTTTATTTATTAAATAGTATAGATAATTGAACAAGTTGGTTATCTATTTTAAAGCAGCTATGTTGCCAAATTTTAATAAAAAAATTTAATGTGTGTTTATTTTATCGTTTAACGCAAACAAGAATTGAAGAGGAGTTGAGGAGGTCGTTTAGAAAGGTCGGTGATTCATCATCAGTTAATGAGATTGGGTGTCGTGGGTGACTTAGGGCGACGACATGGGCATACGGGGCATTGGTCATGTTGTGAGAAGTGCCCCCCCCCCCCCCCCCCGATGTGTCCGGTACATACCCCCACCCCTACAACATCAATGGCAACAAGTGGATGTATGAACGCAACAACTCGAACCTCAGGTACAAAAACAACAATATACATAACAAATACAACAAATGTTTCAACAATAACCAGAAGCTATGCGAGGAGAAATGTTGCAACGACGACGTGATGATGGTAGTGATAATGAAGATGATTAGCTACGTACTTTCGTTTAATTTGTATTTTCATCTTTGATAATTTGAATATTTTGATATATGTTATGGTGTTAATTGAACTTTAAATACTTTGTGTTTCTAGGCATTTTATATTTAAATTCTATTATTTAATTTTGTTGTAAATCTGTAAAAAGAAAAAAAAACTATTTAAATAAAAAAATTCTGACACGTCTATAGCGACTATAAATCGTCTCTATAGGCATAACATTAACTAAAATAATCAATTTTTTTATTTTAGAAAATCTGTGTGAGGACAACTCTATAGTGACTATAAATTGTCGCTATAGGTTATTCTGTGGCAACGAGGTCTATAGGGACGAGGTGTGAGACCTATGAATACAAGCTTGTAGCCATGAAATCTATAACAACGATTTCTCGTCGCTATATCTCTAAAAAGCCTATAGCAACGATTTATCGTTCCTGTGGGTTTGAAAAATATAGTTGCTATAGGTTCTTCTCCTTGTAGTGTAAACAACAATTTTGCGGTTTTGGTTTCTTGACACAAAACAGAAATCGATTTTGATGGGACAATTCTATAACGAATCCAATTGCATATTTTCGATTGAACAGATTTTAAGAACTAGGTTTTTGAGTTTGAATCAAACCAAAACACAATGAAATCCAAATTATAATACCAATTTGTTGCCTAGAATTGATATGAATCAGAAATTGAAAACACAACAAACCAATAAATCTTTAATTTTTTATTAAGGTTCGTAACCCTTTTGTTTACAAACTATCGATACATGTATACAAGAAAGGACAAATGAGGCAACCCTTCCTTTAAGCGTAGCAACCCTACGACCTAACCTATGATACGGTTTCTAACTTTACAAGTTTACACAATAATCATTTACAATTAATAAATACATAACACCCTATGTACTTGTGAATTTACGCCATGTGTACTTGTGAATTTTTTTAAAAGAAAATGATTTGTTAAACCTTAACTTGTGAAACACCACGTCGGTGTCGAATGGTTTACGGGCTTTTGAGAACAACACAAACGATAACTCCTAAACAAACGAACATGTTCACTTGAAAATTCGAAGTCGCAACATAAAATCCCTTTATACATCAAACATAACGCCACGAATACGATAAATCACATGTAGTATAACACACCACCTACATTTTTAAGTTTATCTAGATTTTTTTTGTTCTGAATATGTAGTCGAAAGGTACTAGAATAGTAATTTGGAAAGCACGGTTTTGAACAAATGGTGAGACACGATACGGTTGGTTTTTTCTGTTGGATGGAAAGAATCCCAGAAAACGTATTTGTTGGCATCTGAGCAGGTGAATGGATTATACTGATCGCACATGTATCCCATCTCAAACAGTCCTGTTGAACAACATGCCACTGCTGCTGACTCGAATCCTGTATAAAATTCAACAATGATAATTTGTTATTCGTTTTTTTTGTTGATTTTAAGTAGACTAAAATACTTATTCTTTACACTTTTACTGTGTATCAGATGTTATGTGTTGTGTTCACTGGTCAAACCCGTCTCGAACCTGAAAATTTGATGCAAACGCAAACACAACACAAACCCAAAAATGTGGAACCCAAACACCACATGAGTTTTTTGCGGGTTGACAGGTGCATGACCCCTTTAACTCAAAAAAAAAATATTTTATTGTTTTTACATATTAATACTTTAAAATTACAAATTTAAAGCCAAAATTATAAATGTATGTAAAATAATTATGTTTAAATTATAAAACACTATGCTTCTCTTTTTATCTTTTTTTTAACTTCTATATAAAAAATCTAATTAGCTTAAATTAAGGGGTTAAACATGTATGCGGTTCGATCTAGATCAAACCTGAATCTCTTTAGACTAAACCCAAACTCGTAAATTTCGTATTAGGTTCTTGTCGTGTTTTCATGTCGTATCAAAGATTCACACCCTAGAGCGAATGTTAAAAGAATTATGTTGTGACCCGAGGTGAAAGTTCTAGTTCCGCTACTATAAAAAGAGAAGCAAATATTACCATAAGACGAAGGTTTTCGGACAATTTGTTGGAAAATAGGGTACGGGTTGGAAAAGACGATTTTGCTCCCCGAAAGCTCGACATTTAACCGTTTGACCAAACCACTCAACTTCCGGTTAAACACCATTGCCACTTTGTTATAGTCACCATTGCAATTTCCTCCATTTCCAATCATGAAATTGGTGGTTCGCTCCAATGGCAAACAACCCATTGGAGGAAGACCTCCGAGTGAAAGTTTTCTAGCACCAAGGCGGTAGAGCTTCTTGACAAGCGACTCGGCAATGGTGACTAGAAAATCTTGATATTGGGTAATGTTGTATTGGGATCTCCTGCTGCTAAGTGTATAGTAGTTCTCAAGGAAGTCATTGGTGCCCATGCTTGTAAGGTAGACTGCTTGAGATATAATAGCATTGGCTTTTTTTTCACCCAAATGGTGTGTTAGTTTCTTTTGGTATTCCTTGTAGTACTCCACCTCCTTCCAAAGAGGTATCACCGACTGTATTTAAAACATATCAATGTTGATATTTTGTACAATCATTATAAAAAAGATAATAGTTTAAAATAAACGTTAATATAATAAAAAAACAACACACTAGTTATTTTATATGGAAAAGTTTCTTTATCCTAACTTTTATATATTAAAGTCGCTTAACTTTTTAAAATATATTTATTTGTAGGGGTGTAAACGAGTCAAGTCAAAGCTCGTCTATGCTCGATCTTGGCTCGTTTATAATAAAAGAGCTCAAGCTCAAGCTCCGCTCGTGAGTTGTTTTTCAAGCTCAGTTCTACTCGAGCCCGGTTCGTATTGAAGGATTAATCTTGATTAAAATAATTATTAATTGGTTGATTTCGTATTAGACTATGAGTGAGTTTGTTTATTTATTTGATTATCTAATTGTGTTTGAGTTGGGTTAGGATTACTTTAGTGTTTATTATAAATAGATGGTTAGAGATTAATTGTAAAGAGTGAGTTGAGTTTTTATTAATAAAAGAGTCGATCTTGGTAGAGATCAAATTACGTGTTTGTGTTCTTGGGTCTGATTTCCAACAATTGGTATCAGAGCTTAGTAAAAAAATATCGTTTTGAGAGTCGTTACGTGGAGTCGAAAAGGCAGCAGCTAAAGGCTGTTGTGATGGATTTTTTGTGGCGTTGATCAAGAACAAGATGCGGCTATCTTTTGATCGTTCAAAGAAAGAATGGTAATTCAAGTCAAAAGGAGCATGCTTGGATTATTCAGCAATAATGGGATTATTGGGGGTATATGTTGCATGATACAGAAACAAATGCATAAACATGGCGACTAGGATTCATAATGAGTCGGTTAAAGAAGAGGATTTAGGAGGCTTTCTCCTCAAGAAAGAATTGGAGTGGGTCACGTGGTCTGAAGTGAAAGGTAAATAAGATTGTGGGCGGCACGCAGAGAAATAGTAGGTGTTTGCCGGCGATGAGAGCGGTGGCTGAAAACAGCTGGCTAACGGCTGTTGGCGGGTTTCGAGCAGCGACAGTGGTGTTAGTTGTTTGTCCGGTGGTGACGGGCGTTCAGTGGTGGTGAGTAGCGGCTGTGATAGCCAAGCAACGAAGGGTTGTGTGTGTCAACCAATCAAGGAAGATATCAATATGAGCGATTCAGATTAAGTGAAATATTAAAAACCTGCGAGGGGTGTAGGGATCTACAAAGTATTTACCTGTGCGATTCAGGGTGGTACGGTGTGATTCCGGTGAAGGACTATTAGAACCTGTGAGCGGTTCGAATGAAGTGAAGAATACAAATGATCTGTGAGAGATCATTCAAAGGGGATGAATGTGCGATACCTATATAGAACAAAGTTGTAAAGGTGATTAAACTTGGGTGATTTAAGTTGGTGTGAAAGACCTCAGTGATTCGGGTTATTGATAACTAATGATAAGAAACTGAATATCATTATGGTGTGGAAGAGTTACGGGTCTTGCTGGGAATTCAAGATCTAAAGGTACAAATCAAGATTAAGGCGGTGAATAAATGATTAATCTTGATTAAAATAATTATTAATATTAATTTATTAATTGGTTGATTTCGTATTAGACTAGGAGTGAGTTTGTTTATTTATTTGATTATTTAATTGTGTTTGAGTTGTGTTAGGATTACTATAGTGTTTATTATAAAAAGATGGTTAGGGATTAATTGTAAAGTGTGAATTAAGTTTTTATTAATAAAAGAGTCGATCTTGGTAGATATCAAATTCCGTATTTGTGTTCTTGAGCCTGATTTCCAACACGTATATTATTTAGAGTAAATTGCAGTTTTTGTCCTTGAGGTTTGAATAAAACATTAGGTTTCGTCCACCTGTAACACGTCTGATCTCTGACGTTTGATGTTTTAACATTTTGCTTCCTTGGTCCTTAATTCCATTAACTTTTTAATTAATTTTATATGGTTTACGAAAATGAGCCAAAAGCATGAGTGACCTCTCACGGACCCCCTTCCCGCTTCCACGGTCCAAATTAAAATAAATATTAAATTATTTATGTTCTAAAAAATAACCGTTATATACATGTCTTAGGGGGTGTTTGGATTGCCTTTTCAAACCAACTTATTAACTTATTAACTTTTATAAGTTAATAAGTTGTTTGGATTACTTCTCAAAACTACTTATAAAAGGAGATTTTGAGAAGAAAAAATGAGATTTTGAGAAGTAAGTGGGAGTTACTTCTCAAAACTACTTATAAAAGTCAATAAGGAGAAGGAAATAAGTAATCCTAAACACCCCCTTAACCTTTAAAAAACTACAAAAATTTCCCTATATATACATGTCTTAACCTTTAAAAAATAAAAATTTAAAAAAAAAAATCATTCCCCTATATATACATGTCTTAACCTTTAAAAAACTACAAAAATTCCACACTTAAATATTTTATTACATACATTCCTCTCCAAAAAATGAATCGAAACAACCCGAACCACTGTAACCAAACAATTTTACCGACCTACTAAGCCCCATTACATATACGAGACCTAATCCCATCCCATAAGACACCCAATCTCAATCCAAACCTGTGACCTAACCGGAACCGTAAAAAAAAAGGGTGCCAAGAGAGTCGGTTCGTCCAACTCTCAAAGTGGGTCTCCCGATGAGAAATTGGCGTTAGAAAACTTTAACGCCACATATGAAGCGTTTGAATAAAAGGAAATCCGGTTGAAATCGAAGGAAAGAAACCTAAAAGATATCAAACTTGTCGATAAAGACCGATCATCTTGAAGAGAAGGGACGTCTCAGGATTGAAAAGTTGAAGGATTTTCAAAGAGCTTGATAAAGATTGAATTTATATTTTTAGTACTTACTATGTTTTTTTTAAATTATTATTTGTTTAGTGTTTATGTGAATTTTTCTTAATTAATGAAGATTGAATTTATGTAGTGTTTTTTTTTCTATTGAAAAACGGTTATTTATGTAATCATATTAACTAGTTTTTACCCCCGTGTTTCACGGCGGGAGTCTGGTCGTTATTGGTTTAACTCGTTTTCGTAAATAAAACTTGCATTGAATCGCAGACTCGTTATAGCGTACGCTACCAAAAAACACTCGAATTTGAATACAACTTCGTTTTCAATAAACTTTAACCAGAACGTTGACAATTTTTTTTAAAAAAACGACGCATTCCGTTATTTAAAAAACCTAACTAACGAAAGTTATCATAAAAAACGGTGTCGGGCCCAGCATTAACAAAAATTTCAACTAAAACGTAGGCGCAACAGTAAGAATAATGTTAATAAAAAGGAAACATAAAACAAAATAATAAAAAGGAAAAAAAAAATTACAAAACTCTAGTGACCCAACCATAAATCACAAAAAAATGGGCATTATGTTATTTAAAAAACCTAACTAACGAAACTTATCATAGAAAACAGTGTCGGGCCCATCATTAACAAAAATTTAAACTAAAACGTAGGCGTAACAATAAAAATAATGTTAATAAAAAGAAAATATAAAATAAAATAATAAAAAAGAAAAAAAAAACAAATTACAAAACTCTAGTGACTCAACTATAAATCACAAAACTTTAGTGTCCAACTATAAAACACACAAAACTTATAAAAACACACAAAGTTAACTATTGCTAAGAGTTTTCTTTTAATATTGTTTATAATAGTGTTTAGAAAAAAGACTATGACGATACTTTGACAAAGAGTAGTGACAATCATTTTTATAGTTTGTGATTGAGATATACTAGAAATTATGACCCGCGCGTTGCGGCGGGGTCGTACAGTGAAATTAACATGGTTAACTACATAATTAAGCTCGTGTGTTTGTGAATCTCGCTACACGTGTTGCGGTTTTGACACTAACGTCGTTAAGTACAATGACATTAGCACCCCACGATCTGCGGCGGGAAGCGTACTATAAACGGTTGAGGCAGTGACAATAACGTGGCTAAGCACAAAAATCGTGATTGTCGGGGTCGTACAGTGAAATTAACATGGTTAAGTACATAACTAAGCCGTGCGTTTGTGAATATCGCTACACGTGTTGCGGTTGTGACACTAACGTCGTTAAGTACGATGACATTAGCACCCCACGATCTATGGCGGGAAGCGTACCATAAACGGTTGAGGCATTGACAATAATGTGGCTAAGCACAAAAAACGTGATTATGTACATAAAAAAATGTATGAATTTACAGCGATTCGGTTAGTTCAATAAAAAGAAAGTAAAAAAACCAAATAAAAAAACCCAAAATAAATTATGGCTCAAAATATAGGTGACATGTGGCGTGACGGTGAGGAAAAACACCTAATTTTGACATTTTACAAAGTTGAGGTGAGAGTTGTGGTAGACACTTGTAAATGAGTATAACAAACTTTTAAAATGTTGAGGCAGTGACAATAACGTGGCTAAGCATAAAAAACGTGATTAAGTACATAAAAAAATGTATGAATTTACGGTGACTCGTTTAGTTCAATAAAAAGAAAGTAAAAAAACCAAATAAAAGAAACCCAAAATAAATTATGTCTCAAAAGATAGGTGAGATGTGACGTGACGGTGGAGAAAAACACCTAATTTTGACATTTTATAAAGTTGAGGGGGGAGTTGTGATAGACACTTGTAAATGAGTATAACAAAATTTTAAACAGTTGATACGATGACAATAACGTGGCTAAGCACAAAAAAACATGATTTACTACATAGAAAAATGTATAAAGTTACGGCGACTCGGTTAGTTCAATAAAAAAAACCCAAAATAAATTATGGCTCAAAAGATAGGTGACATATGGCGTGACGGTAGGAAAAACCATCTAATTTTGACAATCTATAAAGTTGAGAGGGAGTTGTGGTAGACACTTGTAAATGAGTATATATAACAAAAATTATACCGGGACGCGAAGAAAAAATATTAAACATAACAACAAATTAATTTTTATTGAAGTATATTTGAATTTTTAAAAAGTTAAGGGATGTTATTTGAAAATATGAAAAATAAAAGGGGCGCATGTAAAAATAGAAAAAAGCGAAAAAAAATTTGAAAATTCCTTATTCCCAACCGACATTACTAATTGAGAGTTAGTAATATGAATATTGATGTGACAGTAAGAGTGAAAAATATGTCTAATAGCCTAAAAGATTCTACATGATATTCACATCATCAAAAAGTCGTCACATAGGTAACGCTTGTGCTAGTAAGTGACGATTATCATTGATTTCACAAACATGTGTAGTTAACTAAAGTCAAACTCGATTTCAGTAATTCAAATTGTGACCAATTGGTCGATAATAATCTTAACAGTTTGACTGGTGATAATTATAACTTTCATTTTTGTTATCAAGACAGTCCTATTAGCATAATCAATATAGATTTACACACGATTTACACTTGGTTCTCACTCGATTTCGTTTGTACGTTTATCTATTTCATTCAAAATCATCATTTTGAGCAAAATCAAATATAAATCGAATGTAAATCTATGTTGATTATGCTACTAAGACTACCCTTGACAACAAAAATAAAAGTTAGGATTATCACCAACTAAACTATTATTATTGATTATTATCGATTAATGGGTGATAGTTTGGATTATTAAAATTCAATTTGTCTTAAATAAATTCACAGACTTTATTATATAAAAATTTTGTGGATAAATTTGTATCTATTTTTTTAGCGATAAACTAACCTACTCCTAAATAGTTCAATACCTGCACCTTACACAATTTAACCTTTACGAGAAATATACTTTTAATTGTTTCTTTACCTACAGAAAAATCTTATACCTTTACTGAGTAGAAACAACCGACTCAAATCTATATACTAATAAATATAGGTTTAAGGTTGACACTTGTCACTTTCTCATGCCTCCCACGTTGGTTTTCTCGCATCTCTCTCCTAATAAATGCGCCTCTACCTAATTAAATAATAATGATATTATAAATCTATACTATATAATAAATAAAAGTTTTGATAGAACACTTGTCACTCTTATGTTCACCCTTAACATTTTTTCCTAGCCTCTCTCTCCTATTAATTATTCAATTTTTTTTAATATTTTATATTTTTGTTTCCCGCATCTCTCTCGTATAAAATAATAATTTTAATAATTATTTTTATAAAACATATATTTAAAGAAAATATGTTTATTCATAGAACATTTTTATAAAAGCTGATGGCTTACAACAAGTTTTCTTTATTCAATCCATGTAATACATGTTTATTAACCTAGTCCATAATAAAAAAGAAACTTAAGATTTAAAAAAAAAATGTTAAATTAAGAAACTAGAATTTGTTTTTCATTAAATTCACATTATGAATATGGTAACTAACCAATTAATAGTCAGGTGTATCTACTTTTTCATGTAACCGTGGTTCACTATTTAAAATCAACAAATTCGGGTAAGGATATTTAAAAACCACACCGATATTAATTATTATTTTTATATTTTATATGTAAAAGTAACATATTTTCTAAAAATAACATATATAGATAGAATTGAATTATATAATAGAGCATTCATTCCATATTTATTCCAAAATATATGCATATGCATGTATTACAAAAATTTGATGCCGGTAACAATTAACATATGTTTTATAATTTTAATTTTGTCATAACCTTATTAATATTATTTTAAATAAATTAGCATATAAATTTATATGGAAATTACATTATGTTATAAAAAAATTTCTAGGCACACATGCATTAATTAACGAAAGGAGTAATTGGAGAAACTTACAAGCACCTCGGAAGTAGCATTGTCGTAACCTGTACCGGCGGAGGCAAAGCAAACTCCGGTAGCAAAATCCGCGATGTTGTAAGCCGGATCTAAGTAAGCTGGTACATACGGCCGAAGACCGAACGATTCCGATATAAAATCAGTTGGAACACGTCCATTTGAGAATCTTCCGGTAGCCTTTCCGCCGAAGAAATCACGACCGTACGGCCGGAAATTGCTCTTCAAAACTGTTTGGAGATGGTTGTTGTTTCCGGCATCTACGGAGGAGTCACCGAAGACTATCACGGCCGGGATCTTGGCTTCGATGGTGCAGATTTGCATGAAGAGTATACCAAAAACAAGGAAATATCCCATTGGTGAAATATGGGGGAAGAATGCCTAAGAAAGAGTGATGAGTAGAAATGAATACAAATAAGAAGAAAGAGGATTGGAGTTGGAGAGCAAGGAGTTTGTTGGAAATAATAAATAGCAAATGATATTATTGCACTTTTGAGGTAGTAATTAATGCTTACCGGGGTTTTTATTGACAAAGTAATATTTACAATCATTTATGTTTTTTTCTTTTAGGTCAAATTTCTTTATTTTATTTCTAAAGGCGAAGGGAGTATCCACCTTTTTCATATTTTCATAGTAGTTTAGATCTCGTGTATATATACGAGGTGAAAAATATTAATAAATAAAATTTGTAAATCTTTATGTGTATATTTTACAGGTATAAAAATGTATTATATACTAAGGATAGAAAACAAAACTCAAAATATGTAAAAACTAATATATAATTGGGTTTCGAAAATACATTAAGTATTATTTAATTTATTTTGATTTTAATTTATTATTTGATTGTAAATAAAAGTTACATCATTAGATTTCAAAGTTTTTAAAATAAATGTGTTTTATTAGTATAATTAATTTTTTCTTTAAATATATATTATTGTTAAAAGTTGAAGGTGCATTTAATAAAAGAGAGATGCAGGAAAAAAATGATAAGAATGAATGTGGAGGTGACACGTGCCATGAAAAAACCTTTATTTATTATATAGTATAGATTTGCACACTCATTCACGTCAGCGTCACAACAGATTCCATAAATTTTTCATATTCTTCACATTTGAGAAAAATGGTTCCATATTTCCACACAGCCACGTCGTTTTCTTTCTCTAATTTAATAATTAATATAAAAGCATTAGTAAATTAAAAAAAATTGATTAATAACTATACTATGTGTATTTTCGTTAAAAAGATTACATTTTTAGCCAAACAAAAAAATATTTAAGGGGTGTTTTAGTAAAGAAAATAAACAAATGGAGGATTACGGTAAAAAAATAACAAAATTTAAATGGGTGTTTTTTGATTAATGACTTTTTGGTTTTCCTAGACACCACCACCAACAACCACCGTGAGACCAGCAAAACCGAAATCCATGGATTATCTTGGTTAAGAGGGGGTCAAACCAGTCCACTCCTCTTCCACGAATGTGGAAAACTCCACGCCACAGCCCCACGCTCGTGGACCACGCCACGTTACCACAGCGGTCACCTCACCTCCACGGTGGGTTTCACAGGGGTATTCCCCTTGGCCTAAGAATGAGACTTGAACCCATTATCTTTTCAAACATTAGTGTTTAAAATGATAACAACGCATCTTTAAAATGATAATTACGCATGTTTATAATAACGTATGCCATAATCTCGTATGTTTTATAGTAACACATGACCATAATCACGCATGTTATATACATAATCACACATGCTTTATAATAACGCATGGCCGTAATCACACATGTTATACACATAATCACGCATGTTTTATAACAACGCATGCCCATAATCACGCATGTTATACGCACATCGACGTTTTTTAGAAAAATAAAAATATAGCAAAACTATACTCAAAATAAAAAGAACAAAATGCTCGATTTTATGGTGTGATTTAAAAAAATTAACGTAGTATAAAAAAGTTACATGTGTTTTAGAAAAATGGGAGAACTTGAAAAAATTCAACTAATTTAGGCTATACCCATTTTACCATTTCAGACTCTTTTCATGCTTAAAAACAAGCAGACTAGGCACACGTTTCATCTCAACCCTTGAATTGGTAGATCAAATGTACATAATCCTTCGTACCCTTCGCACTACAAAAGCCCTTTGTATTTAAAATTTCATCTATATCTATACTATATTATAATACATATTAGAATGACAGAATAGTCTTTTTATCACAATGTGACATTGTGTGATAAAAAGACTATTCTGTCCTTCCAATATCTATACTACTATATAAGATATAATAGAAGGAAATGCTTGTAATTTATCAAAAAATTGAAGACACCTAACATAATTTGTTGTGTATAAGATATATCTTACCAATTCATAAATTGTGTTCTGTTTTGACAAAAAAATTGCAAAGATAATCAAGTAGCCAAACTTTGTATGTGAGGTAGTATGCTTGTATGATCTTGTGTAAAAATGAAGTTCAAGTGCAGAATAACACGATGAGTTACGAGGAAAGCCCTTTATCTTTGAGGATCTCTAACATAAAACCTCGGGAGCCGACTAAAGTCGGGCTGCCTTGTTTGTTTTTATTGAATTCGGTAAAAAAGTACAATGAGAGAGCAATATGATCGAGCTAAGTGTTACAAATGAGTACATGTGTTGTGATGTGTTGTTCCTATCGATCATTGTTAATATAAATACAATTCTTAATATTAATTGCTAAGCTAAAATCTCGGAAATGTCTTTAATGATCCGTTACAAGCATCCTCTTCACGCATATATCCGTTGTATTTAATCCAATCCCGCATCTTCAGCTAATAGTAATGAGAATTAATGGTTACATGCTTGACCAAGTCAGAACAAACGCGTAATCTTAATAATTACAACGGTCATTTAATCAAGATATTGAAACGTAATAAGGATCAAGGATTCCGAAACTTATCTGAAGGTCCGGGATCCCAGAGGTAAAAATTGACCCATAACAATTGTCCCCAAGTTTTTGACAGTTGTAAATGTCATTTGGAAAGCTGTAAAAACTTTCAAATCATTTTGACCGATGTGGAGCGTAGATCCAAGCCGAACAGTTTCCTTAATTTAAGCAAAACATCCATGGAGATCTTCTAATGTCTTCAGTTGTTCTTCGGGTTTTATCTTGATAGTTTGTATTTTGACGATCGAATAAACTTCATTGTTTTTTCCGTGAATGATTAAGTCGATTGAAGATTTTTGGAGATATAGCCGGGAGCATGTAAATGTTAATTTTTTTGAAATTCTCTTTAAGATACTTAGGGTTGCACCTCGGATGTGACATGTTTATGCCAAAACATTAGTTTAACATGTTTGTGTTAAATAGTTGGGGTCATGCCCGATAGTAGTATAACATGTTTATGTTATTCGAAAGGATCCTAAACGTAGTCAATAATAGTGAAATTGCTAGTAACCATTACGTATACTGATTCCAACTATCTTGAATTACATTTGGATAACGTGCGCTCAGGCGGGGTGTTGAAACCTAATTTCTGGAAAGGTGAAACCTTTAACCAATGAGGGAGCTTTTTCAATACCCTTAGCTTAGAGTGACGACCAATCTCTGTCTTTTGTTTATGATCCTCAGGAATAAAATCTGCAAAACTTTAAACCTTGGTGAAGGTGGGTGTTAGTTTTGTCTAACACCCCGCCGATGCTTAAGTTAGTATCAAATGAAGAAGATAAATGAATCAAAATAAATAATGATTAAAGACATACCAGATCTGCTTGGGATATGAATTTCATTTTACATGAAATAGATCTTGAGACGAATAGCATTCCATGATCTTGGTAATATGTTTCCCTCCATAGTTGCTAGCCAGTATGCTCCTTTGTAAGCTTCTGAATCTATTAAATATGGTCCTTCCCATTTGGGTGCTAATTTTCCATCATTGGGCTTGATGGTATTTTAAAGGTTTTTCTGAGTACCAGGTCACCCACTTGGAATCTTCTAGCTTTGATATTTTTATTGTAAGACTTAGCTATCCTCTGCTGGTACACTGCAATCCGGATTTTTGCGAGATCTCTGATCTCATCGATGGTGGCAAGATCCTGAGCGTGGATTTCATTGTTGGTTTCAGGATCCTGAAGGCTAATTCATGCAGTAGAGATAACTACTTATGTTAGGATTATGGCTTCTGTTCCAAAGACTAATGAGAATGGGGTTTTCCCTATTGCATTTTTTGGGGTTGTCCTATCTGCCCAAAGGACTACGGGTAATTCTTCTGCCCATATTCCTTTCTTGGAACCTAGTCTCTTTTTAAGGTTGTCTATGATAATCTTGTTGCTTGACTCTGCCTGCCCATTTGCCTAAGGATGTATGGGTGTTGAAGTTATCAATTTTATTCCCCAACTGGCACATAAATTAGTAGTTCTTCTTCCGATGAATTGGGATCCGTTATCACATGTTATCTCTGCGGGGATCCCGAACCTTGTGAGGATATTGCGCTTTATGAAAGATATCACTTCCTTCTCTCTGACTTGAACAAAGGCTTTCGCTTCGATCCACTTGGAAAAGTAATCGATCATTGCAAGCATAAATACCTTTCCACCTGGTGCTTTAGGTAGTTTGCCGACTATGTCCATTCCCCATTTCATGAATGGCCAAGGGGATATGATTGAATGTAATGGTTCTGCTGGCTGGTGGAGTACGTTGCTATGTCTTTGACAGGAATCACACTTTTGGGCATAATTTATAGCATCCTTCCTCATGGTTGGCCAGTAGTATCCTATTCTTAGAACTTTGGAAAATAATGTTCTGCCCCTAGTGTGGTTGCCACCGTATACTTCATGTGTTACTTTTAAGACCTCAATTGTTTCAGGATCCTCTAAGCATTTCAAGTATGGACCTGCAAGTGATTTTCTATATAGGATATTATGTAAAATAATAAAACATGATACCTTTATGCGGAAAGCTCTATGATTCTTCTCATCCTCTGGGATTTTACCATTTTCCAAGTAATTTTTGTTGGGTGCTATCCATGAGCTTTTAACCTATTCAGAATCTTGGTTTTCCAGGTCTCCTATATTTGATACTTGTTTGTCTTCTATAGGGGCTCATGATGTGTATTTTTGTGATACTGCTATCCAATGTTATTTTGAGTGCTGATCCCAGGTTTGCTAAGGCATCGGCCTCAATATTTTCTTCTCTAGGAACCTGTTTAATTTGGAAAACCTCGAATTCTTCAATTAAATCTTCGACTATTTCAAGGTATCTTATCAATATTTCACCTTTTGCTACATAAGAGCCATTAAAATGGTTAGTGATTAATAATGAATCAATGTATACTTAGAAATACTTGATCTTCATATATATGGCTAGTCGTAATCCTGTTATTAGTGCTTCATATTCTGCTTCATTGTTAGTTGCTTGGAATTCACAACTGACCGACTAGGATATTATGTCCCACTGTGGTGATTTTAGTATGATACCTAATCATGTGCCCCTTACATTAGATGCACCATAAGTGTGTAGGATCCATATATCATTTGTTCCTTCTAGCTGTTGGACTTCTAAATCAGCTTCTTGTTGAATATCACTACTGAAATCTGCCACAAAGTCCGCTAGTGCTTGGGATTTAATTCTTGTTCTAGGCTCGTATATCAAGTTATAAGCACTCAACTTTATAGACCATTTAGCCATTCTTCCTGACATCTCTGATTTTCTCAAAACACACTTTATAGGATAGTTAGTTTTAATATGTATAGGATGAGTCTCACAGTAATGTCTAAGTTTAGTAGATGCCACAACTAATGCTAGAGTTAATTTTTCGAGATAGGAATACCTGGTTTCCGCATCTAGTAGGCTTTTACTTACATAATAAATAGGATGCTGCAATCCTTCATGATCCTTAGTTAGAACAACACTCAGTGCGTTTTTGGACATGGATATGTATAGAAATAATGGTTCATTATCCTCTGGTTTCAATAGCAGAGGTGCTGATGCTAGATATTTATTTAAGACTTGGAATGCTTCTTCATGTTTCTTGCTACATTCGAACCGCTTTTTTTTTTTTTTTTTTTTTTCAGAATATCATAGAATTCTTTGTATCTTTTTGAGGATTTTGAAATAAATATGTTGAGAGCTGGTACCCTTCCTGTCAGTCCTTGTAGTTCTTTTACATTTGATGGCGATTTTAAATTGATGATAGCTTTGATTTGCTCTGGACTTGCTTCTATTCCACTTTTGGTTACCATATATCCCAGGAATTTTCCAGCTTCTACTCCATAGTGACATTTTGAAGGGTTAATCTTTATATTATATTTATCCAAAATGTCAAAAGCTTCTTTGAGATCCCTAATATGATTGATGTCGTCCAGACGGTCTATAAAATAAATAACAAAACCTAACCTAGACTCCTAAGTAATAAAAGGAATACCTTCGAATTAAACCTCATTGACAGGCAAGTGTACCTATCGAGTGTAGCACATTTTAATGGTAAACAAAGATATTGAATCCTAGAGACACTACTATAGCTATACTAGACTCTGACTCGAACTTAAATTGATTTGGTTTAGGAGGTTTACTACACTACTGATTAACTAAGGAATGCAATAAACTAAGAACGACTCAGGCTATCAAGACAAAATAATAAGATGAAATCAGGAATGGGAAGAACACTACCTAGGTCGAAATCCTATTTGCAAAGCACAACTTCTATCGGTACTGGAAACTATGATGGATCTGGGTTTCTAAGGATGACGAATGAAGAATACCTAGTGGATCCCTAATCACTCTCAGGATGTCACCAACTAAGCTACCTAAAGTGTACTAAACTCACCAAATGGTTGGATCACCTCTTGGGTATTTCTAACTATGATAATGTACCCGAACAGACAGATCACCTCTTAGTCTCACTGTCTACGACACATTCAAGGAATGCATGGGGTAATCTCAAGATAACTACTATGATTCAGAATAGCAACAATCACTTGACACCTAATACCAACATCCTCTCAGACTCTTGACCCTCATATTCCTAATCATGAAGACTAAACACCTAATTCTCACCTCTCGGGTATTGAACCACGCCATACACTCAACCCTAATCAGGGATTAACTAATGCTCTTATGGATTACTACGTCTAGCAAACCACACAACAATCACAAACCCTAAGTTCTATGACATAGATATGCTAATCAAACTGCCAGACAACCACAATCAATATACAATGTTATTATCAATCACAAATAAGATCTGAATATGCAAACACATAATAATTAAGCTAAGATTGTTAGAATTCATTAATCCATTCAAAGTATCACAAACCGATAAAAACTGTGACTTTAACAAATATTCACCGATTGACCTAGACAGTATTAAAGTTTTAGCCAAGAATCATAATCCAAAACATCAAAACAGAAGTAATAGACGGAGACATGGTTTCAAACACAAAATATGAGAAGAAAGTTTTGAACTTTAGAACCGAAAACATAAATCAAAAGAACCCGAACTCCAAAGCTTTGATATTTACACTTTATTCCTCCTCCAATCCCCCAAAATCTCCCTAGAACTTTCTCTGGACGACTAAGAATCGAACTCTTGACCTAATTACCTTACAATTTGATTTAAAAGCCGACTAGAGCTTTTTGCGAATTTTATAAGCCCTCGCGCACCGCGAGGGTTGGTCATGAGTTCCTTGCGTACCGCGTGAAACAAAATAGTCGTGGCCTGATTTCCTTTCCCTCACGTACCACGAGGGAATTTCTTGCATGCTTCGCGTACCACGAAGAACTGGTTTTCACTATTTTTGACTTTTGAACTTTTAGGCTTGATTCTCGTACTCGGTTTCTTTGGGTTTTCACTTGTATTTCTCACAAGCACCTGTAAACACAACATAGACTCAATAGATAACAAAAACAATTCAAAGTGAACATAAAACTAATTAAAACGAACTAAAACATTAGGAATAAAGATGTGTGCTTTGCACTACATCAAACATCCCCACACTTAACCTTTTTTCGTCCTCGAAAAAATCTGCAATGGAATCATAACTGAGATCTAACTTTATAAATATCATTTACCGGTTAGCACAAATATACTCACGCGTTAAAAAGCAATAATCAATATTTTTGTCCGATTAAACCCAAGCACCAACTATCTAGCCCTCGCGACGTGTTCTAATTCCAATTTATACAAAAATCAATCATCCTATGTGACTCACACTTAGAAGCTACAGGTCTACCTAATCTCATCTCATGGGCATGTCTAGGTACGGGTTAAACCATATAGATTTGCCCACCACGTTAAACTAAGATTTACAGGGTTTTAGAAATCAATGGGATATGGAATGAATGGATGATAATGAGAATTAATTTAACATAAGAATTTTCGTCTAGAGGTGTCTCAACCAAGTCACTATCCCGTAGGCTAACACATAGACTAGATTCTACCAGTTTAAGCACATAAATCTCACTTAGGGGTGTATTCTCCAAGTCGTCATCCTAGAGGGAAACACATAAGCAAGACTCATATTTTAAATTAATTAAGCTCTTCAATATGGAATTATGGATTTACGGAATGGGTGCCACCGAAACTCGGATTTATTCTCATAAAAAGAGAGTGGTGTGCCATGAAAGTTTTCAAAAACCTCTAAATAATAACTTAACGTGGTACCTATCACCCTATGTTGACAGTTTCAGTATTACCATTACCCTAAGATGAGTACCCACAAGATATCATAATTTTATTACGTGATTAATCCTAAGTAACACTTACAGGCTATTTAAGCTATTCAAACTGGGTGGGTCTACCAAAACATCACTAATTAGACGCGTTTTCTATTATTTATATCATTTAAAACACAACAAGCAGATCCAATTGTACTATCATTTTCCAATTTTTGTTTTTTTTTTTGCAAAACTTGTATTTTCAAAAGACATTTTTTTCAAAATTTTCAATTTTCTTTTGTATTTTTGGGTTTTTATAAGAGACATAAACTAGGTAGACTATACAATCACATCCCCACACTTGAAAGACACATTGTCCTCATTGTGAAACAAGACACAACTTAAAAAATAATGCAAAAATAAACACGAAGCTACTTAGCTGGTAATGTAGATGCAAACAAATGTGCAACTTCGTTCTTCCTTGTGTACACCGTATAGCATTTCGGTCGCGGTTGCACATCTCTGTTGGGTTGCTCAATAAGATATCAGGATCAATTTCATCCGAATGGAGATTGAGTATGGACGGAATGATGTACACCTGCAAAATACACCTCAAACATACCAGCAGCATCAAACTGACGCAACTAAAACATAAAGACTCGACTGACTCAAAATGACTCACTAAGACTCTGGATAAAATGCAAGGAAATGTACCTGAAGTGTGACAAACACATAGACATGTATGCCACAACAAGGTGAATCATCGGTTACGAACTGGTCTCAAAGTTTCCCATGGTCATGGTGGTCAGTAAATGAATACTGGTGATGGATGAGAGATGATGATATGTATGATGGATGACAGTGGTGGACATGATGGTAATGGATGGTAAACGGTAATTTCCGATGTGGATGGTGGTGGTGACGGGTGTGGGTAACCATGGGAAAACAGGGAACAAACGCAAGTCTAGGAGACCCCGCGTACCGTGGAGAAACGGAGGTCAATCCTCGCGTACCGCGAGGAAGTGGGCTTTAAGCCGGCCAATTTGTTTGGCTGTTGCGTACCGCGATGAACACCCACACATCCCTCGCGTACCGCGAGGGTCCTATGTTCACAGAAAGTTATGAAAAAAATTTAAATTTTATACTTAGAATATTTTTGACCCTTGAAAATTTTCTTTACTCAAATCTTTAAAAACTTGTTCCAAACATAAAAACACATGTAGAAATACCTGGAACTTCGTTCCTGGTGATCTCCTCACCGAATAAAGCGCGAATCCCTGCAAGACACGACACACACAAAACCGAAAAACACATAAATTGACACGGACTCAAATCAATGAAAGCATACAAACTCTACATCTCGGGCACTTGCCCCAGATTTAAGCAATCCTATCAGGAGGCTGCTCCTTGGTCCTAACCGAAACCGCCTTCATCCGGTGCGGTTTCCCGGTCCTCCACATTACCAACAAACAAATACAACCCACGAGCATAGAAATTCCATCACATGTAACAATTAAGTCTTTCCACCATAGCTTAAACCTACTAGGTCCGAAGATAACAATGTTCAAATATCCTAGCAAGCTGTCACCCTTAAACATCCCCACACTTGGGGTTTGAATTCTCCATAAACCAGATGAATCTATCAAAGTACGAGTTCTTTTACGTGGTGGCCTAGACGTAGGGGCACTAGAGCTAGGGGTCGGCTCAGCAGTCCTCCCCTCAGAATGAATATGCAAACACATCATAATAATTAAGCTAAGATCGTTTACAGAGTTCATTAATCCATTCAAAGTACCACAAACCGGTAAGAACTATGACTTTAACAAATATTCATCGATTGACCTAGGCAGTATTAAAGTTTTAGCCAAGAATCATAATCCAAAACATCAAAACAAAAGAAATAGACGAAGACGTGGTTTCAAACACATAATTCGAGAAGAAAGTTTCGAACTTTAGAAATGAAAACATAAATCAAATGAACCCGAACTCCAAATCTTTGATCTTTACACTTGATTCCTCCTCCAATCCCCAAAATCTCCCTAGAACTCTCTCTGGACGACTAAGAATCGAACTCCTAACCTAATTGCCTTACAATTTGAGTTAAAAGCCGACTAGGGCATTTTGCGAATTTTTTAAGCCCACGTGTACCGCGAGGGTTGGGCATGAGTTCCTCGCATACCATGAGGAACAAAATAGCCGCGACCTGATTTCTTTTCCCTCGCGTACCGCGAGGGAATTTCTTGCCTGCTTCGCGTATCGGTTTTCACTATTTTTGACTTTTGAACCTTTGGGCTTGATTCTCGTGCTCAGTTACTTAGGGTTTTCACTTGAATTTCTCACGAGAACATGTAAACACAACATAGACTCAATAGATAAAAAAACGACTCAAAACGAACATAAAACTAATTAAAAGGAACTAAAACATTAAGAATAAAGATGTGTGCTTTACTCTACATCAATGATCTTTAACTTTCTTTGATTTGACTACCATGTCGTCTATGTATACTTCCATCGTGTCCCCAAGTTTATCTTTAAACATCATATTGACCTGCCTCTGGTATGTGGCTCCTGCATTTTTAAGACCAAAAGGCATAGCAATATAACAATATATACATGTCAGGGTCATGAAGGCAGTATCCTCTTGATCCGAAGGTTCTTTTTGAATTTGCTGGAATCCCAAAGAGGCGTCCATGAAGGTCAGTATCTTATGGCCCGCTGTGGCATCAATCATTGAATCTTTATGTGGCAAAGGGAAAGGATCCTTGGGACAGGCTTTGTTGAGATCAGTAAAGTCTACACAAACTCTCCATTTCCCATTCTTCTTTTATACCACCACCATATTTGCTAGCCATTTTGGGAATTTTACCTTTCTTATCATTTTTTACTTGAGTAGTCTTTCAACTTCTTCTTGTATGATAACATTTCTTTCGGGTGCAAATTTTCTCCGTTTTTGATGTATAGGCCTGCAATTGTTATCTATACCAAGTTTATGTGTTATAATGTTTTAGATATACTTGTTATATCTTTGTGTTTCAATGCAAACGTTGATCTTCTTTCTTTTAAGAAATTCATAAGTTTTGGTTCAATATCCTTGGGGATCTTGACACTATGGATGAGCTCAGGGATCTTGCCAAAGTTCGTATTGCAGCTTATTAGCAGAGGATAGCAAAGTCGTACAACAAAAAACATAAGGATAAGAGATTCCAAGTAGGGGACTTAGTACTGAGAAAGGCATTCCAAAATACTACCAATCCCAGCGATGGAAAGCTTGCACCGAAATTGGAAGGCCCATACTTGATTGACTCAGAAGCAGGTAATGGTGCCTACTAGTTAGCCACTATGGAAGGAGATATCCTGCCAAGATCCTGGAATGCTATACATCTCAAAACTATTTTATGTAAGTTAGAACTTATATCCTAACTAAAAATGGTACGTCTTCTTTCCATAATTATTTTTATATTTGTTATTCTTTAAAATTAAAGTACCGACTTGAGTGTAGGAGGGGTGTTAGCCAGTCTAACACCCACCTTCACTAAGGCTTAATGTTTTGTAGGAAGGATCCTAAAAAAAAGATAGAGATTGGCCATCTCTCCTAAGTCTAAGGTATTCAAAATCCCTTCAAAGGTTTAAACGGCTTTCGCCTTTATAAGTAGATTGGGTTTTTGCACCCCTAGGAGCGCACGATATCCAAGTATAGTTCGAGGTGGTGCGACCAGTCCATGTAACAGTGGCTAATAATTTCATCACTGTTGGCTATATGCTGGACCTTACGAATATAACAGACGTGTTATTCCTCAACTTCTCCCAAGCATTTAACACTAACGTGTTAAACTAAGGTTTTTAGCATTTTCATGCTAACTCAATACTAGCTTGGCCCACGTTACTGGCTTGGCCCATGATTTTAACTTGTCACAAATATTTAACACTTATGTGTTAACCCAAAGAACTTAGCATCAATATACTGACTCAAGATCCTTAAACGGGTTGAAGACTTATGAAGATCCTGAAGTTGAATAACTAAATCTACGACGTGTTCAATGATTATACATAGGGAACAACTAACAGTTGTTATACTATGAACTCCATGTCATAATCTGGTATGTGTGTCTATTTGGCTTAGCTCTCAACAAAGGTACATGTTACTTATCAGTTTTCAATTAAAAGAAGATTTGAAATTGACTAAGTCATGATATGCTTGCAATTGGTATTATCACATACTATTTAAACCAAACCGTACTTTTCTAAATCAAAGTTTGATGAAAGAAGCTAAGATGTTATTATTAAGGATCCTCTATCCTGAATATATACCCAAACCTATTTTTCAAATATCATAAGGCTTAATTATCTACCAAATCCAAATTTTCTACAAACATACCAAACACATATCATTCATGGCTAATAGTCATAACAATTAAAATGCAGGAAAGAAAAGTGATCCGGGCTTCGTCCAAAACCTGGACCCATCCACCCGGATTCACAAATTGTTAATTTGTCTATCCCATGCAGGGATCCCCAAACTCAAAAGTAAAATTGTTTTAAAATAGGGTCGGGATTCTGGGTTTGGCAGTAACAGGTGTGGGAACCTCTTGCTTAACAATGGCTCCTCCAGAGAGAATGCTCTCAAGATCAACCTTATTAAAATGAGAACTAGATCTTTGAGTCTCTACAAAAGTAGAGTCAATAAAACGCAGTAAACAAGTGAAGCAAATTCTTACTTGACGACATGGTGGCTTCGGAGTAGTCGGTGGCAAAAGTAGCTTCACTAACAACAAACTCAAAGTCGAAAGATCTCTCACCAACAGGTATCTCCAACAAAGCTTTGATCCTCTTATCCGTGTCACTCCTTGCAGGAAGTAGCTTCTCAAACTTTGGGATTGCATAAGACACAATGATCATCAAAACAGGTTACATATATATACCTACTAACATGCAGGGATCCTGACTACATCCTACCCTTCTTAACCCACTGGAGTGACTAGAGATCCCCACCAGGGATAAATGTTATCTTCACAAAGAAGTGTTTCCCCCCTCCAATCACAATCATTTTGGGTGACTTTTGAAATCAAAGGAGTTTACAAGAGTTAAGTTGAAGAACAGAGCGGAAATACCCATGAATTCTCAGTTTATACGGACTAAAGTGAACAGAATCCTCCATTCCATAGGCATCACCTGAGAAGAAGACAAACCTGTGGATTGAAAGGAATTGGTAATCAACAAAGGAAAAGGGAAAACCATCAAATATGAGAGCCGTCTTACCTAGATCTACGCTCCCATCAAGTCACATCGGTTAAAACTTTTTGAATATTGGATTTAAAGTTTTTACAGCTATTCGAAAAACCTTCACAACTGTTAAAAACTTGGGGATGGTTGTTATGCCTCAGTTTTTACTTCTAGTATCCCGGATCCTCAAATAAGTATTGGTATCCCTGATCCTTACTATATTTCAATATCCTGATTAACTGGCAATTGTAACAATTAATGTTACGCGTTTGTTTTGACTTGATCATGCAGGTAACGACTATTTCTCATTACTATTAGCTGAAGACTCGGGATTGCATTAAAGATAACGGATATATATGCGTGAAGAGGAGGCTTGTAACGGTCCACTTATGATATTTACGGGATATTAGCCTTTCATTTAATGTAACGTAATTTATATAAATAGAGCATATGATGATCTTTAGGCAGAATACACACACACACAATACACTTAGCGACAACACTTTGTAACACATAGTTCGATCGTCTATTGCTCCAAACTTGTAATATTTTCATCATTTATCGAAGAAACGAGGCAGGTGTCGATTGTCACCTCCCGAGGTTTTATGCCGGAGATCCTTAAAGATCAAGGGCTTTCCTTGTAAATAACCGTGTCAATTTTTACATTCTTATATTGTTTTACAAGCACACTACCTTACAAACTAAGTTTGATTACAAAATTGTTATTGTTAATTTTTATCCAAAACATGAGGTTCTACAAATATCAAAACCACCAGATATAAAATTGATTACCTTAGCATTAGGCAGTGGGGATGTCGCTCGTTGATGGGATTTCTCATCATTCCAATTTTTATCCTTCTTTCTTCCCATGAGTTCTTTTAGGTGTCTATTGCTCAAGAGGTAAGCTATTTCCTTTTGTAATGCAATGCAATTCTCAATGGTATGGCCAAAATATTCATGGTATGCACACCATTTGGATTTATCTTTCCAAGTGGTTGTTTTATCATTTTTCCAAGGACATTTTATTTTTTCTCCAAGATCCTGCATCGCATACATTAGTCCTGAGATATCGACAGAAAAACAATAATCTGATATTTTAGGATACTCTTCTTCATCCTCATTATCTTCGACTGCATTGATCCAATTATTTGCAGGTCTTGAATATGGTTTCGATTTATGCTGTTTGCAGGTCGATGATTCTGACTTCCGGTTGGGATGATCATATTTGGATGATGTATCGATCCTTCTTTGGATTTTATTATCTTCTTCAAGCCTTATAAATCCTAGGGCTCGATTTCTAACTTCATCAAGACTTTTACATGGATTCATTATGACGTCTTCATAGAATTGAGAATCTCTTTTTAACCCCATTTTGAAGGCCTGAACAAAAGTAGCAAGATCAAGATTGGGGATCTCCAAGGATTCCCTGCCAAACCTGCTTACATAATCCTTGAGGGATTCATCATAATTCTGAACTATCCTATGCGTTAATCTTTCAAATGTTCTACTGCAAGAAAACTGATTATTAAATAAATTAACTAGATGAGAAAATGAAGTAATAGAATAAAGAGGAACGCTTAGTCGACATTTTAGAGCGGATCCGGTGAGAGTTGATCCAAAGCCTTTGCATAAACAGGCTTCTTTCAAATCTGACGTGATAGGGATGATTTCCATCTTTTTTCTATATTAAACAACGTGTTCTTCAGGATCCGTAGTTCCATCATGTAATTTCATTTTTGGGGTCTGAAAACGTTTTGGGATCTCTGCATCGCATATTGGTGGAGCAAATCTAGACATCCTGTGGCTTGCCGGGGATATTTCAGGTATTGGCTGTACCACACCAGGTACACTCGAGATCATGTCCTTTAGTTTCTTTAATTCCTTAGCCATTATTGGACTAATCCCAGTATCCCGCATAGGTCCAAGATTATTAGTTTTAAAAAATTGATTATCGTTAATGTTACCATCATCATTGTTTTGTGAGAGGATCCTGATGGAACACTAGGATCCCTGGTTGATGTAACTCTAGCAGTTTGGGTTAGATTATTCGTGCCGATTTGCTACATGGGAATAAAATCTCCCAAATAGTTTCCAGAGAATATCCTGGAGTACTCGGGGTTTTTGGCTGTATAAGAGTTGTTGCATCCACAATTTTCTTTGATTCCTTCATATTTTCTATTTGCCTCATAAACATTTGATTTTTTTCTGTTGCTGTTCCATTGCTTGTTTCATTTGTGTAAACATAGAGAGAACATCATCATTTGAAACAAATATGGGTACCGCAGGATTCGTTCCAGATCTCGGGATATTGGGAGTAACTGATGATTTCGGAATGCTAAGGCCAGCATATGTAGTTTTCTAGGAAAAATTATCATTCTTCTTCTGAGATACTGGAGAAGGAGAAAGAGGAAGATTCAACCCGTAATTTGCAGATGAAGTTGAGGAAGAAAACAATTTAGATTGGGACGACATTTTCTGAAAAGGATTTTGAGAAGTAAAAATGGATTGTAATTTGTAACAAGGTTTTTAACAAAAAGCACCACTTGTCCCACGGTGGGTGCCAAATTGTTTTGACCAAAAATTACCAAAGATAATCAACTAGCGAAACTTTGTATGTGAGGTAGTATGCTTGTATGATCTTGCGTAAAAATGAAGTTCAAGTGTAGAAATAACACGATGAGTTACGAGGAAAGCCCTTTATCTTTGAGGATTTTCAACATAAAACCTTGGGAGCCGAATAAAGTCGGGCTGCCTTGTTTTTTTTATTTTATTGAATTTGGTAAAAAAAGTACAATGAGAGAGCAATATGATTAAGCTAAGTGTTAGAAATGAGTGTGTGTATGTGTTGTTCCTATCGATCATTTTTAATATAATAACAATTCTTAATATTAATTGCTAAGCTAGAATCTCGGAAATGTCTTTAATGGCCCGTTACAAGAATCCTCTTCACGCATATATCCGTTGTATTTAATCCAATCCCGCGTCTTCAGCTAATAGTAATGAGAATTAGTCGTTACCTGCATGACCAAGTCAAAACAAACGTGTAATCTTAATTATTACAACGGTCATTTAATCAAGATACTGAAACATAATAAGGATCAAGGATTTTGATACTTATTTGAAGGTGAGGGATCCTAGAGGTAAAAATTGACCCATAACATGTTCAATTATCATTTAACCCTATATTTACAAGTAAAGCTCAACACTCAATAATTAATATTATTTAATGCACATGATATTATTTAGTTCACTACATTAAGTATTATTTTACTTATAAAACTTAAAATTAAGATTTAAATTTACTATTTATATTTTTATAACTATATACTATTTAAAATTAAGTATTATCTTAATTAAATGCTTAAATATATAATTACTAAATATTTACAAAGTTATAATAATAATACCCAAATATAATCAGTGTTTAAGACAGTTCAGGTTAGATTGCGCTCTTGAAAAGAGACTCGGTGATACCCGACGCTTTACGCGGGGCAACCCACTAGTGTGTTATAATACAATATAGATATAGAGAAAGTTTTAAATACAAAGGGTCTTGTATGGTGCGAAGGGTACCAAGGATTATGGATCATTGATCTACCAATTCAAAGATTGAGATGAAAGGTGTGCCTAGTCAGCTTGTTTTTAATAATGAAAAGAGTTTGAAATGGTAGAATGTATATAGCCTAAATTTGTTGACATTTTTTTTAAATTCCCACATTTTTTTTAAAACACGTATAAATTGTTTTATACGACATTATTTAAAAAAAAATATACCATAACATCGAGCATTTTAGTCTCTTTAATTTGAGTATAGTTTTTGCTATACTTTTATTTAAAAAAAATTAAGTTTTTAAAAAAATATCGATGTGATGTGCGTATAACGTGCGTATAACATGCGTGATTTTGGGCATGCGTTTTATAAAACATGCGTGATTATGTGTATAACATGCGCGATTACGACCATGCGTTATTATAAAGAATACGTGATTATGTGTATAACATGCGTGATTATGGTAGTGTGTTACTATAAAACATACGTGATTATGGTCATGCGTTATTATAAGACATGCGTAATTATCATTTTAAACTTGCATTTTATCATTTTAATTAGAAGTCTAGTATGATTGTGTTTCCTAGTTTATAGTTTTCTTGTTGTCAAGGTTGTTTGCCTATATAAGGCTTGATAGGGTTATTTGTTTTCATTGTAATTTTCTAAATTTAAACTAATAAAAAGAGTCGATCATTTGTGGATCAAATCTCTTTTTTCTTGGTGTGTTGTTGATCTATTTGTTTAACAATAGGTATCAAAGCCTAAACGATCTTAGGATCGTGCGTTATACTCTTCCCACCAATTTCGCAGATCGAAGCAAGAAGCCTGATCATAGGAGCAGTGAATCTGATCAAAGCTGATTCCGAAATTATGCTGAAAACATCTTAGGGTTTCATACATTAGGCCAAGAAAACAAAGACTGTTAGAACACGTGAAGAACCCGAAACGATGGCAGAACTACAAGTTATTGGACGAATCAGGAAACTTAACTAGAGCAATTATAAACCGTGGAAAACCTACATCAAATCTTACCTCCAAAGACAACATATATGGCAGGTGACTAACGGCCGAGAGACCAGGCAACTCACGAATGATATCATTGGTGCTATCGGGAAGTGGCAGGTGAAAGCGGGTTCTGTAGTATTTATCATCAAGACTACTATTGAAGATGACGTTCTTGATCACATCCAAGAACTTGATTATCCCAAGCAAGCATGGGACACCCTTGAAGCCTTGTTCATGAAGAAAAATGATGCTCCATTACAACTAGTTGTTGGAGAATTGATGACTGTTTTCCAAGGAGATCTCCTAATCTCACAATATTTATGAAATATCAAGAATCTGTGGTGTGAGATCAAGGGGCTTGACCCACAGTCTAGGGTTTGCGATGCTCATATGAAACATATACTCAACCACGATTTATGGCAGGAGTATTGTTGCATTGTTACCGCTATCCAAGGTTGGGCAAGACAACCAAACATTACATAGTTCAAGATTTTTCTTGCCGGACAAGAAGGCTTGGCTAAGCAACTAGTCGGGGTGTCGATCAAATTCGATTCACAAGCCCTTTATGCCGAGTATAGGGGAGAAGTCATGGTTCACTAAATATTAGAACTATAGCAGCAATAAAGGAAAAGGCAAAAGATGGGAGAAAAGGAACGGGCAGGAAAAGTATGACAAATAGACAAGAAGCAATGTCGAAATAACAGATTTTCGTTTAAATGTTACGATTGTGGCTACAAATGCTATATGTCCAAAGACTGTTGTCAACCACGTCGAGAAGAGGGAAACAATGCAACAGTTAAAAATGAGGAAGCATGGGATGTTGAAGCCTTGTTTGCGTAAGAAGACGAAGTCACGGCTGTTACAGGGACTGTTGAGAGTCAAGTCAACAATCTTGATGAATGGATTATCGATTTAGGTTGTTCTAATCACGGGGAAGAAGTTGTAACTGGTTTACCTATGATTGAAGTTACTAATGAATCTGTGTGTAGGATGTCGATTTAGAAAGTCACACCAGTTGCCTTTTGAGGAGTCCAAAGTGAAAACGAGTCAACCACTTAAAATCGTTCATACCAACGTGTATGGCCCGGTGAAACAGAAATCGATGAGTGGCATGGAATACATGATCACTTTGACAAACGACTTTTCTATCTACGTTTGGGTATTGTTTATGAAAGAAAAATCTGAGGCGCTAATGAATTCAAGGATTTTAAACAAAAAAGTTGAATGAGTCACCGACCGAAAGATAAAAAGCTGTAACATCCTGAAAATCCAAAAAGTTAAGGGTTCGGATTATGAGTAACCCGAATCTCTATTAAATAAAGGGAGGAGTAAAGTTTGTCATTTTGAAGTGTTTTATTAAGAGCTAAGTGACCAACTAGCGGTTTAACGGTTTGTTCGAAATCAAAATGCGTGAAGCGGAAACCAAAGGACCCGGATGTAAATTTCAATGGTTTAAATATTACTTAAAGGGAAAACCCAAGGACCATATCGGCCCTAGGTGTGTGCAACGGCAGGAGCAAGCCGCGAGAAAGGAACCCGACGGAGAGGGTCTAGGGTGGTCGCACGACGAAAACCAAAAGCATGAGCATGTAACATCGGTTTTTATTTGTTTATTATTATTTTGTTTCGGGTTACGGAGAGGGTTTAGGCTTCCACGTGCACAGCCGACGACCAAGTAGGGATGGTGATAGTGGTCGGCTGTGGTGGTGATATTGCTGCGTTAGGAACCGCGTGAGACGGTGACAGACAACAAGGTGGGGCCCTGGTGGTGCTCGGTTGATATGGCGATCGACTGCAGATTTAAAGAAAAAAGAAGGGTGGTTTGGTAGTGGCTGTGGCGGCACGTTGGCGGCGTGGAAAGATCACGTCCACGGTGAGAAGGAGGGGAGGTGGTCACGCAGGTTTGGCCGAAGGTAGAAGGGCGCGCGGGGAAGGTGACAGGTGGTCACAGTGGCGGCGACGGGGCTGTGGTGACTCGGTAAAGACGATGACGGGCTGAGATGGTGTCGAGCGAACATGGCAGCCATGTGTGGGGCTGTTCACGGCTGAAACGGGACGGCGGGGCTGCGTGAAGCCATTGGGAAGTCGGGAGAGACTTGGTTCAGGTGATACGTGCACTACCGGGAGCCATACGTAGGAGTGCAGGTGTCGGGCCGTTGCCTTGCGAGTAAGGTGACCCGAGATGTATGCATGAGACGTGAATGGACGTTTACGTATCGAATGTGACGTCAGGCATGGTGACATGCTTACGCGGGCAGCCGTACACCTGGTCGTGTTATGCGAGAGATCGAAAGTGTTAATATCAAGTCATATATTAACACGCGCGTTGTGTACATTTTAGATACGGGATCGACAGGCGAGCACGAGAAGCTAGCAGGTTCTAGGGGTCGAAGCATGTTAAGTAAAGGTGAGTTTCTAATCCTCTCTTTTAAAATGTTTTTAACGTGTTATCGTACATACTTTTGAGACATGTTTATTACATTAAATGTATAACGAGCATTGGGGTCTAACCCGATGAGTTTACGGACTTAAGCATTAAAATATGGGGTGTTTGTGGGTATTATGTGAGCTAGAGTCGAAGATTGTTAATGTGTCATGTGTTAAGGGTTTCGGGTTCTAACCCGATACGTCTTGAGTATAAAATAATTACTAAGGGGTCGTAGATTCTATGGTGAGTTCATGGAAATGCGTGAGCTAAGGGTATGGGGTGTTAAGGCGTGACGTGTGAGTGGCCGATTGGGGAGAGTTGGGCCTTAAATTAAATGCTATGAATTCTTGTCGAATATATACATATATATATATATACCATTCTAGTGTTATGTGTGAGGTTCATGAGTAGTTAATGAGTCATGTAAATGGTGTGTGTTATTATGTGTTTATATTTAAGTGTCGTGATTGCATCGTTGTCATTATGGCACAGGAAACGGGATTGTGAAGGATGAGATCCTTCGGAAAGTCACTAATGGTGACATTTATTTGACAGGTTAGTGATGAGCTCGGGGTGTGTTGAACGCCCTGACGAGGGTAACCCTGACGAGGGTGCAGTGACGAGGTATGTGTTTACGAGTATATTTATGTGGTGTTGAATTGCATGCAAACGTAGAGTTCTATTTATTATGCCTGTGGTGATATTAATGTGGTAATGTTAGTGTGACGTGTAGATGATATTATTGTTGTATGTAGAGTTAGAGCGACCGATGAGTCAGGACTTATGATGTGACGTGCATAAGAGTCGTGTCAGTTAATTTTGAGAGCCTTGGTTAAGGCCGGGTGTGTTAATGTCTTTAGTATGTTGTGTTAACCAAGAGTCGAGTTAATGCTTGTTCTTAGGTATGAGTTATTAGTGTAGTATGTTGAGTCTATGTCGACGAGTGGGTAAGGTTATTATTATTAACATTGGTAGTACGGGCTGAGTCTCGGGTGATAAACGATTATGGGATGTCGTGGGATAACAAGGAGTTAACTATTCGTTAATAAATCGTAATATTATTGTATAAGGACCGGAGGGTCCTGAGTGATATAAACTAAAGAACAGGACGTGATTGTTTTTGTCTAAATTAAGCTAATAGAACTCTCTCAGCGTAGCGGACTTTGTGTGTACGTTAGATTGTTTTGCAAGTAAGCATAGAGTTGACGTATCTTGGCTTGGAGGCGGTGTTATTCGGATTGGTGTGCAGGCATTTGTAAGGTAAGCATAATAACGTTAAATGGTAATAAATGAGTTTTGAAAGACTTCCGCTGTATTTTGAATTGCAATAAATGCGTTTTTAATGAAAATGACCCGTTATGAGAACTAACAGTAGGATGCCGGGTTAGGGTCTTACAAGTTGGTATCAAAGCTGTGGTTTAAGAGAAAACTGGTATTTTTAAACAAATAAAATAATTTATCTTAAACCGAAAATAAGACGTAGGTGAAACGAACGCCACCACGAGTAACCGCGAGCAAGGAGGTATGTCTTTTGAGTTAAGCAGTAATTATTAATTACCCTTTGTGTAGTATTAGGTAAAGCGATTGGTGTGAGTAAGTGATTTATGGTTCCGTGTGGGAACATGAGGTGCATTATGTGTTGTAGTAGTAGGTAGAACTACGTAAAGAGTGTGGTGTGACTTGGTGAAACCTTGTCTTGCGAGTTAATTAATGTAGAGTAACACTAATTACGTTATGTGACATAGCTTGGTGTGTTAGCATAGTTAAATGAAGTTGTGTATAAATACATGTGGTGTGCAATTGTGTATTATGATAATATGCTAGATTATTGTGTGGTGCTATGTGAGTTGTGTGGGATGCATGTGCATCCAGTGTGTGTAAAAGGTAGAAAGCTAGTTTGAGTATGACGGGAAAGGTTTTGAGTACGAGCAGTAATACGGACCACCATATTGCATTTGATCACCGTGATTTGGAAGTCTATGATTACTCTCATATTATGAATTTGTGCCCATAATAATCACTCCAGCGTTCTATCTTGAGTAGGGTTAGGTGGTTAAGAAGAAGCATACGAGATCGGTCAGGCATGATGCTCTTGTAACATTTCTGATTTTAGTATTCGTATTTCAATCCAATGTAACGCATTTCAAACTCTATACTCGTGCACTGTTTTGTGTTATTTTCTCGACATAAATTATATGCAATGATTCAATACAAATTCGCAAGTTTTACTCGATTATATACATTTAAACACTATACAAGTGATTATTTAATTCAAACTTATCAAACCTAAAAAGGTCAAGGACTAAAGTTGAAAAATGTAAAGAAACCCTATTTAGCACGGTCGTGCTTCGTCCTGGCACGGTCGCGCCAAGTGCCTAGGCACGATCGCGCGACTGGTCCTGGAACGATCGCGTCCGGTGCCTAGGCACGGTCGCGTCTGCGTAACAGTCGAAACGTAAATGCAGTTTCAAAACGCTCGATCGTTTGAAATTTGAAACCGATTACGTTTTATTTTCTTTGACAAAGAAAATATCTCAGTCCATTACAATTTTTAGCAATCCAATTACGTTTTCCTCTCAAGAAACCGTCAAGTTCTTCCCAAGCCTCGAATCCTCAAAATCGATCCGAATACTCTCGAGCAATCCATCACCATACGATATTCAACCCTCTCTGGAACGACCGAAGCCGTCGAAGAAGTGGGAATCGCAGCAGAAGTCACCGGAGGCTAATCTTGTCGTCGTCGGAATTCCTTTTACCGTTCTCCATCGATTCGCTACTGTTCAGGGTAACTTAGACCTTTAATTCATGCATTTCAGTATCAGTATCAAAAGCCCCTATTCAATTTGGGCTTCCATTATAGAAATCAATCTGAATCAGAACTCATGTTTTATAAAAAAAATGATTTAATCGAATCCCTGCTTAAACACGATGTACATGCAATTAAGTTATATTAAAAGACTCGTAATAACCCATTAATCAAAAGCCCTAACAATTCCAACGTTTAAAATACAAGAATTTGTCAATTCGTGTCTGATTTGGAAGAGACACGATCGCGCTAATCATCTAGCGCGGCCGTGCCTCATGTAGCGCGGTCGTGTCGAATAGCGGCGCGGTCGTGTCCTCCTGTCCAGACCTTGTCATGCCCTCTAGGGTAATCTCTGTTGTGTCTAAGAATCATAGACCCGACCATGCCGGGCCAAGGCACGGTCGTGCTTGTTGACTTGTCTAGATTGTGCCCTCTGTTGATCAACCCGGTCGCGCCCCGACTAGCGCGGTCGCGCCCGTGGCTTGAGCACGATCGTGCCCTTCCGAGGCACGGTCGTGTGTGACTCAGAAACTTTAACAAAATTATAATTTTATATTTTTCAATCAATAAATGTTTCAAATTTTATAAAAATATGTTTTCTGTATTTGAAGAGATAAATATTATTTATTTAAAAGTTTATTAAAAAATTTATAAAAATTAAATTTAAATTTATCTTACACTTAAATGATGTTTTAAATGATTAAGTTACAAGTTTATAAATAAATAAGATAATGATTGTTTATTTAATTTACATTTTTAAATCAAAATCATTTATTCATTTATACTTAATTACAATTAATATTTACATTATTTCATAAACTAAAATTATATAGTTATTCAATTATCCAATTCAAACCTAATCAAATTGTTTCAAAAATATTTTATTTCAATCTCTATATATTTTATTCAATACTTTTAAATACAAATCAATAGTTTTATACACAAATTCAACTTCCATTTTAGACTTAAACTTTATGCATCTATTTGATTCTATACACATTACTCTTTAGGTTAAATTATGTATTTCGAGGATTATATTTGCTATCTATAATCTTTGTTAGCTACACTTCCATATCAAGTGAGTATTCACAACCCCTTTTACTCTTTTACACTTTTGGGGTGGAACATGAACTCTATACACATTTCACATTACACATTACATTTACACAAACAACACAAAGTACAAATCCTATATACTTTCATGTGTGCAAATTTGAGCTTTATGCCCGAGTGCTAGGTGTGCTAACCTTTGTATGCGATTATGTGCAATCATTAACTATACAAGCCGACGGTTTTCAATGATAGATCTATTGAGTCTGACAAACCCACCCATGGTACGCGGTGATTGAAACCGACAACACAATTTTTGCATGCTAGTTACAAGTTTTGATTGTACATGGTTAGACAATAGCTGCTCCCCATAAATGCCTTATTTATCATGATATGTAAAGGATTTGTTTTCATCTATATGCTATCTATATACAACTGTGTTATATTCACCAACTTTTTAGTTGACTTTATTTTATTCATGTTTCAGGCCCCAATATGTGAGATTGATTCAAGACGTGTTCAACATAGGATTTGGACTTAGCAATATAAATCAAGAATTTTATGAGTTATTTTACGTTTCTTGTTTGAATTTGGTTTTGTACTTGGATTATTTGTAATGCCAATTTGACTTTAATATATTTCAATTTAGTCAACCATGCGCTATGAACAGTCTACATGTCCCACCCCGATGATTCCGCCATCTGTCGGGGTGTGACAGATTGGTATCAGAGCCTTGGTTATAGGGAATTAGGTTATTAGACACTTTTGACCTAGACTATAACTTTAGGACACCCATACAATGCCATGCTACTACATGTTACATTATCAATTTCCGTGTGATTATTTTTACATGCTATCCTAAGTACTTACACTACATGATACAATACATAATGACTTATGTGTCACACTACTTGATAACTCTTGTGCTTACACTCATTACTACATACATGCTATATGATTATCCTCCTATGTGAATATCTTTTATACCATATGATTACATCACATGATACAATACTCAATAGTTTATGTGTCACGTTACCTGCCCACTTTTTCTTCTTTGCATAGCTACCTACTTAAATTATTTAAAACACTATCCTAAGTTTAACACACACACATACACACCAAATTATTCATACACATTTGGACTCCCATACATGATACCATCACCCTTTTATGAGCAAAGACTTAAACTATTGGGCCTAATGCCCACCAATAATAAACTAAGAAGCCCATCTATCCTCCAAGAAGAAGAAGCCCGCTGAAAAGCATAAACCTTACTCTTGGGCCTCAAAGCCTAGTCCACAACAATTCCCATCATAACCATGAGCCCAACAATACTATTATTAATACATGATGGCTGGAAGAGTATGTAAGCCCATGAGGAATTCTGGCTAAGGAAAGATAGGGTACTTAAGTGTGTTTTAGTGACCCACCCCTCTTTCCTGGGAATTCTCTTTAGGGATGCATTGCTTATAGGTCAAGTGTATTTCTAAAATACTATCGTGAAGGTTCGGCGTTATGACTAGTCAAACTCTAAAACCCATAAGAACTTCTATATTTGATACTTCATATTTCATTATCACTTACAACTTTTTCATTGTTTTTCTACTAGACATGGACTCCTACTCTCCTCCCTCCCCGGTTTACCGTCCTGGATCAGAATCTGATTGGGAAGAAGACACTGAGACACCCGTGTATCGGTCACCAACACCCCCAACTGCTAGGACAAGGTTTGAGGTAAGGGCGGACTGGATTAGGAACACCGACCCGAGACTTCAAACACCTGGATCTCCCGTACCCGTAAACCCGTATCATACACCTCACATCCACCATCAATTTCCACCCCCACTAAGAGACCCATACCTAATGCCCGACCCGCACCTTCCTAACCCTTGGGTAAGGCATACCATGACACCCCCTGGTGTAATGGGAATTCCAACCAATGACTTCCATCAATATGTAAGGAATTTAGAATTTGAGAGGCAAATGATAGAGCAGGGAGTGATACACGACTTACAAAGACAAAGAATGGATAGCCTAGCAAACCAATTAGGATATCAAAAGGAGTTAATCTCCATCTTCGAAAAAGAAATACAAGCACATCGCACGGAGACCGCCAGGACTGAAGCCAGATCTGCTACTCGAGTGACTATAGCGGTGCTCATCTTGGCGATTATCTTCTTCCTAGTGGAAAGCTACCAGAGACGTTAGAAGGAGCTTCTACTGATTTCCTTTAAATTTTCGATTTGAAAAACCATTTCCTCTATGTTTTGAATAATGTTTAACATTTCAGTATTTAATCAATTCCATATATTTCAACTCTACAGTTATTGTTCATTGATTTGATCCGTGGAGCGTAAATTACACCTGTTATATTCCCATCAAATTTTCCCAAATGTCACTTCTTTCATTTAACATGGTTTAGTACATTTCCGACAATCTTTTTCATTAAATAAATCATCCTATTTTGTGATTTAAACAAAACCTCATTATCTTGTTTAATCAAAATGTTTATCAAATTTTTAGATAATATCAAAAACATAAATTTTCCATAAAACTTTTTCACCTGATAAGGAAAATTAATACAACCAATTTTATAAAAATATTATTTCAAATTGATAAATAACTATGATTTTTCTTCATTAAAGTAAATATTTATAAACTTTGGCTAAATCATAGACTACTTGTTTAGCCAATGGTTCCACTTAAAAATATTCTTTTATTAATAGTTGAAAGTTTAAATAAAAAAAAATATATACTTTTCCCATAAATTGCATATTCATTTAAAATATGCGGTTCAATGATTTCACTACTTTATATATCTACAATCAAGAATGAATTTCCTACTTTCTATGTTCAAACAAAGACCTGTATTTGTAAACACAAATTCCCGAATATTTCCAAAACCTACTCGTTACCTTTCACTTGACGCTTCAAAAGACGACCCTTACCGCGTAAATGTTAACCCTTCCCACCAACCTCAATGAGATTTGAGGATTTGAACCTAACCACTACATTATGAAAGAGCGCCAAACGACACGTTTGTCCGCAGCACCCGAACCCATGCAAAACCCGTTAGTACACATCGCACGCGAAGTTCAATACTCACGTTCACAATATATTCAATGCAATCTTATGGTACCTAAAACTCAATATTTCTCAATATATCCAATGCTACACAAATTACATGATACATGAAACTAGTTTGCCTACAAATCACAATTTACTCGATTGACTACATGATCCACGAAACTTAATTGATTGCAATATACGTGATACATAAGAATTGCGTCATTGATACATAGTTCTAGATTGACCACACTATACATGAAACTCATTTTGTTACAAAGCACTTTACACTAAACGGTGTACATTATACAAAATACATGATGCTAAGTTGTTAACACTATACATGAGATCCATTTCCTACAATACACATAATACTATGTTGTTTACATTACACATTAGAGCTTATTGATTTACAAAATACAAGACGCTAAATTACGTAAGCTATATATGAGACCTGTTTGATTACAAACTACGTGACACTAGATCATGCATGAGACTTGTGTGCTTACTATATACTCGAAACAAAATTTGCTTACAATTATTGCAATGGATTGATTACATTATACACAAGACATGGTCATGCACTTTGTACACCAAAGCGAAGACCATAATACATTGAAACGACTCGGGGTTTGACGTATTCTTGTTCAAACACGAGCAGACTAAGAAACTTTAAGTGTTACCACTTTACTAATCTTTAGTTGCGAACAGACCTGATTAGAGACTTAGTTACTTGCTAGCGACTTTTTATGTGTAAACAATAGACGTGATCATAGTGAAATTGTGCCCCCCTTACCCACACACAACGAAAACGATCTATACGGACCATACGATGATTTGAATAATTACGGGTGCACACGGAATTATAAAAATCAGTGCATGAAAACTATAGAGAAATTTTGTCGTGTGTTGTGACCTAAAACTTATCATGATGTGTAACAACGAAACTGATGTGACATGACAAGGGCATGGTGGATACGCCGATGGTACTTCCTGTATATAAGTGTCCTATCATATTAACCGAAAGTAGCGTTGTTCGTGTCACGTGAAGTTTTGACCTAGACCAATGTTTATGAAATCTTTTACCCACTAACAATTTTGAACACATTAGACTACATCTTACACAAACTCTAAATTTCAAGATCCCTCCAAATTCATTTCAAGCAATACATTTCGCGTTTAGAATTCAATTTATTATTCGTCAAATATTCTTCTTAAATTCATTTCAAAACAAAATCCATTATTCCCCTTTCATAAACAACTTTGAGTATCAGGCCTAAACAAAGTCAACCGTTACACCCCCTGGGATCCAACAATCAAAATTCACCGAAAATCAAAAACTCCCTCCTCCTTCTCGATTTTGCAGCCTCCATTAGTTAAATATCGGGACGAAATTCCCTTAACATGGGGAGACTGTAACATTTCTGATTTTAGTATTCGTATTTCAATCCAATGTAACGCATTTCGAACTCTATACTCGTGCACTGTTTTGTGTTATTTTCTCGACATAAATTATATGCAATGATTCAATACAAATTCGCAAGTTTTACTAGATTATATATATTTAAACACTATACAAGTGATTTTTTAATTCAAACTTATCAAACCTAAAAAGGTCAAGGACTAAAGTTGAAAAATGTAAAGAAACCATATTTAGCACGGTCGTGCTTCGTCCTGGCACGGTCGCGCCAGGTGCCTCAGCACGGTCGCGTCTGCGTAACAGTCGAAACGTAAATGCAGTTTCAAAACGCTCGATCGTTTGAAATTCGAAACCGATTACGTTTTATTTTCTTTGACAAAGAAAATATCTCAGTCCATTACAATTTTTAGCAATCCAATTACGTTTTCCTCTCAAGAAACCGTCAAGTTCCTCCCAAGCCTCGAATCCTCATCCGAATACTCTCGAGCAATCCATCACCATACGATATTCAACCCTCTCTGGAACGACCGAAGCCGTCGAAGCAGTCGGAATCGCAACAGAAGTCACCGGAGGCTAATCTTGCCGTCGTCGGAATTCCTTCTACCGTTCTCCATCGATTCGCTACTGTTCAAGGTAACTTAGACCTTTAATTCATGCATTTCAGTATCAGTATCAAAAGCCCCTATTCAATTTGGGCTTCTATTATAGAAATCGATCTGAATCAGAACTCATGTTTTATAAAAAAAATGATTTAATCGAATCCCTGCTTAAACACGATGTACATGCAATTAAGTTATATTAAAAGACTCGTAATAACCCATTAATCAAAAGCCCTAACAATTCCAGCGTTTAAAATACAAGAATTTGTCAATTCGTGTCTGATTTGGAAGAGACACGGTCGCGCTAATCATCTAGCGCGACCGTGCCTCATGTAGCGCGGTCGTGTCGAATAGCGGTGCGGTCGTGTCCTCCTGTCCAGACCTTGTCATGCCCTATGGGCTAATCTCTGTTGTGTCTAAGAATCATAGACACGACCGTGCCGGGCCAAGGCACGGTCGTGCCTGTTGACTTGTCTAGATTGTGCCCTCTGTTGATCAACCCGGTCGCGCCCCGACTAGCGCGGTCACGCCCGTGGCTTGAGCACGATCGTGACCTTCCGAGGCACGGTCGTGTGTGACTCAGAAACTTTAACAGAATTTTAATTTTATATTTTTCAATCAATAAATGTTTCAAATTTTATAAAAATATGTTTTCTGTATTTGAAGAGATAAATATTATTTATTTAAAAGTTTATTAAAAAATTTATAAATATTAAATTTAAATTTATCTTACACTTAAATGATGTTTTAAATGATTAAGTTACAAGTTTATAAATAAATAAGATAATGATTATTTATTTAATTTACATTTTTAAATCAAAATCATTTATTCATTTATACTTAATTACAATTAATATTTACATTATTTCATAAACTAAAATTATATAGTTATTCAATTATCCAATTCAAACCTAATCAAATTGTTTCAAAAATATTTTATTTCAAACTCTATATATTTTATTCAATACTTTTAAATACAAATCAATAGTTTTATACACAAATTCAACTTCTATTTTAGACTTAAACTTTATGCATCTATTTGATTCTATACACATTACTCTTTAGGTTAAATTGTGTATTTCGAGGATTATATTTGCTATCTATAATCTTTGTTAGCTACACTTCCATATCAAGTGAGTATTCACAACCCCTTTTACTCTTTTACACTTTTGGGGTGGAACATGAACTCTATACACATTTCACATTACACATTACATTTACACAAACAACACAAAGTACAAATCCTATTTACTTTCATGTGTGCAAATTTGAGCTTTATGCCCGAGTGCTAGGTGTGCTAACCTTTGTATGCGATTATGTGCAATCATTAACTATACAAGCCGACGGTTTTCAATGATAGATCTATTGAGTCTGACAAACCCACCCATGGTACGCGGTGATTGAAACCGACAACACAATTTTTGCATGCTAGTTACAAGGCTTGATTGTACATGGTTAGACAATAGTTGCTCCGCATAAATGCCTTATTTATCATGATATGTAAAGGATTTGTTTTCTTCTATATGCTATCTATATACAACTGTGTTATATTCACCAACTTTTTAGTTGACTTTATTTTATTCATGTTTCAGGCCCCAATATGTGAGATTGATTCAAGACGTGTTCAACATAGGATTTGGACTTAGCAATATAAATCAAGAATTTTATGAGTTATTTTACGTTTCTTGTTTGAATTTGGTTTTGTACTTGGATTATTTGTAATGCAAATTTGACTTTAATATATTTCAATTTAGTCAACCATGCGCTATGAACAGTCTACATGTCCCGCCCCGATGATTCCGCCAGCGGTCGGGATGTGACAGCTCTTGCTAGGGGGAATGCAGAACGACCAGTCAAGACGACGGCTGCTGCGGGGGGAAACTACTAGTGAAATGGGAGTAGTGTTGGCGCTTCACATGCCAAGTGTGATTAAAACTTCGGTCGGTGACATACCGCATGGAGCTATGATTGGAAAGACGGGATGGAAAAGGGGAGCAGTGCTAGCGGTACGTGATTTTCCTCCAGGATGTAGACCTGAACGTTTGAGAGATCGACCACATGTTGTGGTTAAGAGAGCTTTTTTTAGGGGAACTAGAGGAGCACACGCCAGATGCACCTGACGTGGTCTAGTAGTGATTGGGCGGGCGGTGTTTGGGATGCTCGATTTCTTGATGACTAGTTTGTGTGGTAGTTGTCACGAGAGATGTTGAGGTGATTCGACGTTTTGACTTATTAGACTTTTACATGATGTGGTGCTTAATTCAAATGTTGACTATTTGATTTTGATATTGATCTTGAGTTTTACCGCACTAGGAGTTGAACATGATTAATGATAATTGTGGTTGGGACGGCGTATGATTGTGTTTACAATAGTGGAATATGTGTGGTATAATGTGATTGTGTGATTGCATTTTGAATAATGTGAGTTCATATTAAATGTAATTTTGTTGTGGTGCTAAAACATGGTTGATTAGATTGTATGACTAGACTTGTATGAACATGAGTTTTGAAATCATCTGTGTCTACAATCTTAAGATTGTGTCACCTATGTGCTAACGATCATGTGATGATTGGAGTACAGCGGGTGTATTGCACTTTGTGTAAATGTGTAGGACAGGATCCGGTGGGAATGGTGGTTATATATACCTTGTGTGTAGGTATAAAGATTCAGGACGAGGTCCTATAGGGAATTATGCTTTATATTTATTATGTGTATAAATGATTAGAGTGATGTCTTGTGTCTAGACCGGGTAATGTGTTATTCTGAACCATTGGTACGACCCGTTGGGGGTGAATAGAAGATAGAGTTAAGGTGTGTGTGTGTTTATAAATAACGAGGCCATATAGTAAATATGTAGAATTGGCCAGGTCAAGCTAGTGGTATGTGCACTTTGTGCATGTTAGAAGGTTGAGATGCTATACCTATATATACTTTGAATATGATAGGTTTTGTTATTAGGACCCGACGGTATGTGTCCTGGTAGTACACGCTTAGTCGTGCATAGGACAAGTAGCCAGTGTGATTAAGCCTAGTATTTCCATCTTTACGTTTTCTAAACATTGATACATCGAGGTGGTGTGAGGAGTTTTTGACGTCTTTCTTAATGGTTGGTGAGGTGCCCTTATGAGATGCCTGTGCTTATATCTCAAGAATTCGGAGCACGAAGCCAGTGGGTGGAGGTGAGAGAGCAGATGATGAAAGCTTTATGTGGATGCTTGATCGGAGATAGTTATGACTTGATCGAGATGGAGACGTTGCAGATTACAGCACGAGGAAATTGAGGTGAAGAAAGGGTCTCCATGGAATACATTCCATATTGAACTTGTTGTCAAGGTAAGATATAAGAGGAGTGGGAGTTATTACTTTGAACGAGATAAGGGGTGGCTGAGGGTTGTGACAAGACGGACTCTATGTTCGTACTTGATGGATGAGACGCGTTCGGTGATCACGGGGTGTTGGTAGAGCAACATCGAGGAAAGCAAGAGTCACGAGGGATAAGTGTAGGATTGCACACAAGTGACTGAAAGGGAACGCCTACCCTGGTAGATATATGACTAGTTTAAGGCAGGCTCATGTGGAGTGTCAAGTAAAGCAAATGCAGTGCTCAAGGGAAAGCATGATGGTGATATGTGGGCTTTTGAGAATCAACGGGAACTGATGATTATAACTCTAGTTTCGAGTAGAATGAGTTTACTAAAAGGGCGGATTAAACGCATGATAACAAAGAAAGGAGATGTGTTGGAAGAGGAATTTTGTGGGGACCAGTGTAGCTTGCACAAGCTCCTGGAGATTATCAATGAAAGACCGACGTAATACCCTTATAATGCAAGGCAGTGATGCCTGAGTTTTGATGAGTCGTCACTGGATGACGATCAGAGTACGAGATGAGAAGGAAGAAAAATTATCCTAATTATGAAAGGCATGGAGCCTTACTTGGGGATGATTGTCGGAGTGACGAACTCATCAGGATTATCCAAAAGACAAAGGCAATCGTGCCATGAGTGGGTATATCATGTCATGGGTGAGCAGATAACTGGCAGTGTTATGCCACATAGTACTATAGATGATACGATGTTCCTAAGAACAATAAGAGATGTGAGGTATTGTCAAAGGAAATGATAATGGAACCTTGAGAAAGGGTCAAAAAATCGATGCAACTTCTAGCAAGTGTCGCGGTAGCGAGGGTTGGGAACGTAAATGTTTGACTAATGGCTGGAAAATCGGGAGATGAGGGAATGTGTAGGTGAAACCTACAAGTCCCAAAGTTGAAAGCGAGCAATGAAGTAGACTTCTTTGAACACCAAGAGGGTGGTCATGTTGCAAGGCAAGGTGAACCAATATTATGAAGGCGAAAGCGTGATGCCGAATGGACTTGGTGCGTAAGTTAGAACGGAAAGATAAGCCATGTTGCTTCGTACCGACACAGGATTCGATGACGAATCCTCTTTTAAGGGGATAGACTGGTAACATCCCAAAAATCCAAAAAGTTAAGGGTTCGGGTTATGAGTAACCTGAATCTCTATTAAATAAAGGGAGGAGTAAAGTTTGTCATTTTGAAGTGTTTTATCGAGAGCTAAGTGACCCACTAGCGGTTTAACGGTTTGTTCGAAATCAAAATGCGTGAAGCGGAAACCAAAGAACCCAGATGTAAATTTCAATGGTTTAAATATCACTTAAAAGGAAAACCCTAGGACCATATCAGCCCTAGGTGTGTGCAACTGCAGGAGCAAGCCGCGAGAAAGGAACCCGGCGAAGAGGAGGACGGAGGTGGTCCATGGTGGTCGCACGACGAAAACCAAAAGCATGAGCAGGTACATCGGTTTTTATTCGTTTATTATTATTTTGTTTCTGGTTACGGCGAGGGTTTAGGCTTCCACGTGCACGACCGACGACCAAGTAGGGATGGGGATAGTGGTCGGCTGTGGTGGTGATATTGCTGCGTTAGGAATATGGTGATCGGCTGCAGATTTAAAGAAAGAAGAAGGGTGGTTTGGTAGTCGCTGTGGTGGCACGTTGGCAGTGTGGAAAGATCACGTCAGCGGTGAGAAGGAAGGGAGGTGGTCACGCAGGTCTGGCCGAAGGCAGAAGGGCGCGCGAGGAAGGTGACAGGTGGTCACAGTGGCGGCGACGGGGCTGTGGTGACTCGGTAAACACGATGACGGGCTGAGATGGTGTCGAGCGACCATGGCAGCCATGTATGGGGCTGTTCACGGCTGAGACGGGACGGCGGTGCTGCGTGAAGCCATCAGGAAGTCGGGAGAGACTTGGTTCAGGTGATACGTGCACTACCGGGAGCCATACGTAGTAGTGCAGGTGTCGGGCCGTTGCTTTGCGTGTAAGGTGACCCGATGTAACATCCCAAAAATAAAACGATAGTTATAATTATGGAATAAACGAACGAGGCATGACGGACCGGGCCGGATGGGCTGGCGGGTTTGAAGGGGAGCCTCCCCTATAAATAGCCAAGGTCACCACCCATTTCTCTCATTTGCAACATCTATAGAGAGAAACCGTAGAGAGAGAAAGTTGGCGGATCGACCCGAGATTGAAGAAGTGTGTGGCTCTAGAGCTTGGGAGAAGAACCTCCGGATAAGAAGCTCGATACAGGTAACGATCTAGCCTAGATCTGAGTTTTTGTTCGTTTTGGGGTTTTTCGGATTTTGGACGAAAAGGTAACGTTTTTACAGATTAAATTGGAAGAAAAACATAGATTTGAGTTCCTTAATGAAAAGCAAACGTTTTGAATGTAAACAAATCCGGGATCTTGACGTGATCAGACCCGAACGCGAAAGTTAGGGTTTTTGCGAAGAAGCAGGTCCTGCGTACTTATCAAGTACGCATGAAGAGGATCATGCGTACTTATCAAGTACGCATGAAGAGGATCCTACGTACTTATCAAGTACGCATGAAGCGAGGTTTGCGCACTTATTAAGTACGCAAGAGCAAGGCCCTGCGCACTTGCTAAGTGTGCAGGCATCAGGTTGTTTAGGTAAAGTCAGTATGTTTAGAAGGCTAAACCGTTAGAGTCGGGGGTTGGTCTGATGTGTATTTAACTAATCAATTCAGATCGGAAGTGACGTTGTTGGACCTTTGTTTAGGACAACCGAGACTATCTTATAAGGTGAGTTCTAGAAGCCCATCTTTAAATGTTTTAATTAAATGTTTTTGGGCTGGTGTGCATACATACGGAATGATGTTTTTAAAATGAGGTTTACGAAATGATGTTTACGAAACGATGTTTACGATATGATGTTTACGATATGATGTTTACGAAATGATGTTTACGAGATGATGTTTATGAAATGTTTTGCCAAATGAAGTTTACGAAAGGTTTACGAAGAGATGATGTTTTGTTTAATAAAACTTATAAATGCTTTAACTAAAATGAGGTAAAGGTTTTATAAAAGTCACGAATGAACGAATCTGCCACGCGTTCCTACGGGAGCTAAGGTATGTATGAATGTATTGACCTCACCCTTACGGGGGGCCTTTGTGGCTGGCTAACGGTTGTATAACTGGTTGATGATGGGGTGACGACGGTCACCCATGTGATTACCGGGATCCCGATGGAAGGTACTATTCCTTGCGGGGAAATAATGCCTAAGTTATGTTCTGTCTACCTAGAGGTAACGAGCCTTAGGAGACATATGTTTGGTCTACCTAGAGGTAACGAGCCTTAGGAGACCTATGTTTGGCCCACCTAGAGGTAACGAGCCTTAGGGGACCTGTGTGACGGATGACTTAGAGGTAACGAGCCTTAAGTTAATCCGTTGGTACGCGACGTATGGATTTGACGGTTACGAGAAGGCGTAGATTCGGTTCATATTGACTTATGTTATGATGCTATGTTACGATGTTATGATGATGTTAAGTTATTGCATGTTTTACGTACGCTTTTGTTAAACAAATGTATGATATGTTTTGGCAAAATGTTTATGTTAAGGTTTTATGTAAAGCTAGAACTCACTAGCGTAGCTGACTTTTTAGTGTGCACATTCAGGTTAAGGCAGGTTATGATGATGGAAGGTGATGCTGGGCGGCTTGATGAGTTACCTGGATGAGATGAAGACTGGCATTCCGTTATGATTAGCTTATGTTAGGTTTATGTAATAGACTATGTTACTCTTCCGCATGTTGAACAATGTAAAGGTTATGTTTAATGAAGTATTTTCCGCTGCGTTATTTGATATTCAAGTTTAAAGAACTGTGTGTGAATGAGTAAATCCAACAAGTGAGGCCTCCCGTGTTTGGGGCCTTACAAGTTGGTATCTGAGCAATAGTTTGAGAGATTCGGACACTCCTAGTATCTGAACTTAGATTGTGAATGGGACCGAAAGCGGATGCCAGTACGGGTAACTCGAGCCACATCATCAGGTATGAAGGTAGTATAAATTTGCATATATAGTATGCCTTAGAAAGGGTTAGGTAAGGACATGTGTTCTGATGGAATCACAAAGGTGGTCAAATAGAAATCGAAAGGTAGTGTAATGGTTAATTGCAGATGGCCAGTGTATATTAACATCTTACAGTGCTTGTTGAATTTTATTTATTAACTAGCGTGATGACATTGGATTCCTTGTCTTATAGAACGAAATAGCGGGACGAAAGAGCGGAAGGCGTGGTGGGGGCCGTATCAGTGGTCGTACCGGTGGTCGTAACGGTGGGCGCGGCAGGACCCCTGCACGCTAAGAGTATAGTGAAGAAGGAAGTGTTCACACTGAACCGGCGATTAGTGTGCATGGAACTGAGCAGACACATGTTGAAGAACAACCTTTCACTTTTGAACCAGAAGTGAGAGCAGCTATAGCTCGAGAGTTCACTGAGTTGATGAAGGTTTCCTTGCCTGGACTATTGGCAGAAGCATTAAAGAAGGTTAATGAGACGGGTGGGTCTAACATGGCGGTTGATACCCCGAACACTGAGGCAATCAACGCACCGCTTAACCGTGGTTGCGACTATAAGTGATTTAAGGCATGTGACCCGCCGGTCCTGATTGGGAAGAAGGACGCGATGGCTACTTTTGATTGGGTAATCCGTATGGAAGCTGCCATTCGCCTGAGCAAGTGTCGAACGGATCAAGTTGTGAAATTTGCTGCTAACTCCTTGAGAGAGGAAGCATCCCATTGGTGGGAAGGTGTACGTCAAGCAAAGGGAGCGAGGTTGTGGATGTAATGATGTGGGCTGATTTGAAAACCTTGGTGATCAAGAATTTCTGCCCAAGGAACGAGATTGAGAAGGTAGAAAGGGAATTTCTGGGTTTGAAGGCCGGGAGCATGACGCACCGGCAGTACACAACCCGATTCAATGAACTGGCACGTCTGGTGCCACATCTTGTCACGACGGAGGAAAGAAAGATTGCACTCTACATTCAAGGACTGTCGGACCAGGTCCACACCTATGTTAAGGCAAATTCCCCTACTACTTATGATTCGGTAGTAGAACTGAGCGGCGTGGTATTTGATGATCTGGCGCTGAATGTTGTTGCCATTGAAGAGCCTAAGAAGAAGCTGAGTTTTCCCGCTAAGCGATCGGGCGGGAAGTTGTTTAGGGCTCGGGACAAACAGGCCAGGGTAGGCGAGACGGCAGTCTGTGGAAAATGTGGGGTAAGACACACGGGTGAATGTCGGCTAGGGACAAATCTGTGCTACGAATGTGGCAAGACTGGGCACTACTCCCGTGTATGCAGGCAAGGCATTAAATGTTATAATTGTGGTGAAAGTGGTCATATGAGCCGGGAATGCACCAAGCCCAGAATGGGTGAAGTCGGGAAAGGGAAAGGCCCTGAGACGAAAGAAGAGAGGCCCCGAGCAAAGACTCGAGCCTATGCGCTGACGCAGGAACAGGCCAGAGTGGACCCCGACGTGGCGTCAGGTACGTTTATCCTTGACAACACTTTTGTATCTGTGTTATTCGATTCGGGTGCCAGTAAGAGTTTTATATCTGCGACTTTTTGTAAAAGGGTAAAGTACACTATGAGTAAACTAGAAAAGGGCCTTTAGCGTAGAAACCGCTGAGGGTAGAACTGCAAGGGTGACTGATGTAGTTGACAATTCCATGATAAAAATAGAAGGACATATATTTCCCGTCAGGTTGTTTGTCATGGTTTTGGGTGGGTTCGATGTCGTGTTAGGAATGGATTGGCTAATTGCCAACGAAGCACAAATTATATGTAAACGAAAGATAATCTGACTCAAGGCTCCGGATGGTAGCGAAGTCGAGGTTTTTGGAGATCGTGACGCCCCGATGCCAAATGTCATCTCGATGATTAAGGCAACAGATTACTTGAGGCTCGGATGCGAGGCTTATCTGGTGTACGTAATTGACGAGTGTAAGGAAGTGAAGGAACTAGACGATGTACCCATGGTACGCGAGTACCCGGAGGTGTTTCTAGAGGATTTGCCTAGGATACCACCCGACAGAGAGATTGAATTTCGAATCGACTTAGTACTAGATGCCCAGCCCGTGGCTAAGGCTCCATATCGACTAGCACCAGTGGAAATGAAAGAACTTATGGCCCAATTAGACGAACTACTTGAGAAGGGATTTATACAACCGAGCATCTCGCCTTGGGGTGCTCCGGTGTTGTTTGTGAAGAAGAAGGATGGTTCGATGAGAATGTGTATTGATTATCACGAGTTGAACAAACGAACGGTGAAGAACAAGTACCCTTTACCAAGGATCTACGGCCTGTTCGATCAATTGCAAGGCGCAAGTTAGTTCTCAAAAATCGACCTTCGATCCCGGTACCATCAGTTGAAGGTGAGGGAAGAAGACATACCGAAAACCGCATTTCGCACTATGGACATTTCGAGTTCCGCGTAATGTCTTTTGGATTGACGAACGCCCCCGCAGCGTTCATGGATTTGATGAATAGGGTTTGTCAACCAATGCTGGATCGATCGGTAATCGTGTTCATCGATGACATCCTCATCTACTCCAAGAATGAGGATGATCACGCATGTCACTTAAAGGAGGTGTTGGAAGCTCTGAAGAAGGAAAAGTTGTATGCTAAGTTCTCCAAATGTGCGTTCTGGCTTAGGGAAGTCCAATTCCTAGGTCACGTCATTAACCCGAACGGCATTATGGTTGACCCAACAGAGATAGTGACAGTAAGGGAATGGAATATTCCTAAGACGCCAACTGAAATCCGAAGTTTCTTGGGATTGGCAGGCTACTATCGGAGATTCATCCAGTATTTCTCGAAAATAGCTTCGCCGTTGACAAAGTTGACTCGGAAGGAGGTAAAGTACGAATGGGGTTCGACCCAGGATGAGGCGTTTAAGGAAATGAAGGAAAAGCTAACCCAAGCTCCAGTCTTGTCCCTTCCCGAGGGCAATGAAGACTTAGTGGTATACTCCGACGCTTCGGGTCAGGGATTGGGATGCGTATTGATGCAACGCGGGAGAGTGATCGCGTATGCATCACGGCAGTTAAAGATTCACGAAGCTAATTATCCGACTCACGATTTGGAGCTTGCTGCTGTCGTATTTGCATTGAAGATCTGGAGGCACTACCTTTACGGGGTGAAGTTTACTATTTACTCCGACCACAAAAGTTTGAAGTACTTCTTTGAACAAAGGGAACTTAATATGAGGCAGAGGCAATGGTTGGAACTATTGAAAGATTATGACTGTGAAATCATATACCATCCCAGAAAGGCAAATGTGGTGGCTGATGCTCTAAGCCGAAAGGATGTGCCTACTCCTATTAGAGTAAAAGCTTGTGTTACACCCCAAATTTCAACTAACGGAGTTTTACCGTTTGGGAAGTGACGAACCAGGTTCTCAGACATTAGTTACTTTGAACGACTCTACATGGGACTCAAAATGAAAATATCTTTTAAATCAGAGTATCAATGCGGAAGCGTAAAGAAAGTAAATGCGCAAAATACACGCGCCCAAAACCAAAGTTCAAAAGTCCAAGTAGTCCAAACGTCCAATCAAAACAAGTACAATAGAATAACTCAAGCAAACATAATTAAATCAAAATCAAGCAGTTGAATCCCATGCATGCCCTAACGTGCAAATGTGTCTTATCTTAGCGACCTGAGAAAACATGTAAGAAAATATGTCAACACGAGGTTGGTGAGTCCACAGGTTTCAATATAAGTAAATAAGCGTTTACCGGATTTATGTTCATTCAGTACGTATCTATAGGTAGCTAACCTATGTTCATGTTCAGCTCAAGCGCTCGCATCCGAAGCTGACTGTTTGTTTATTGCCTCCTGTCGGGTCTATCAACACTGGCGGTATGAGTAGGCTAAAATTTCACCCGTTTGATATCTAATCGAGTTAGCGCGACTAACGCGGGTGTGATTTGTCAAACCCAGTAGTACTACTAAATATTACCTCGCTAAGATCCATATTAACGGTCCGATATTAGTTGAGGACTTTCTGTGATAGCGTGTTACGCTTAGCATTTAACATTGATATCATACAAATTAAAAATCCAAAATTGTTTAGTCATGTTTTCTCCCCCAAGTTAAAACAGTAAAAGGGGCCGTGAAAACTCACGTGCGTTGCGTTGTAGGTAGTATCACACAATGGACAAGTTGGAACCACGAGTGTAAGTCTCAAACGACTTACGAATGCCCTAAAATTATAAACACATAAATTAAGGATAAAAATGGGAATTGTGACAATGACACGGAATGAGGAACGTCTTAACGAAACGCTCAATATTCAAGAGTGGACGAACGTGTCCACGGAGTTAGGAATTCCTTAAATAATCAAATTATAACTATTTTACGCGACGAATGACAAAAATAAAAATAAATGTAATCGGGTGTTTTGTCATTCACGAAGATTAAGAAAATAATAATATATATATATACGAGTAAATAATATAACTAATTATATTATTATTATTTTTATCTCGACCGATACACGAGGTTATAAAATGATTCGAAATAATATATAAATATATATTATTTAATATTACGGGTCACGGTTTGAAAATAATATAAACATATTATTTTATACAAAGTTACGGTTTAAAAATAATATAAACATATTATTTTTATTTGATAATGACAATACTATTTTATTTATAAAAGTGAGGAATAATATAAAAATAGGTTAACAATTCAAACCCGAGCCTACGGGTCGTTTCCCGGGCTAAACCATATTTATATACTAATATAATATCATAGGGTTTGATTTTTATTAATTAAATATTATAGAAAACTGTTCAAAAAAAAAGATGTGGAAGCCCGGCCTCGAACCCGGGTCTCTCCCACACACGCACAAGTCACTAACCAGTCCCGCCCGCTACGGTATCGCGATGGATACCTGGACTAAATTCTTTTAACATCCAGGCTCAAGTGGTTTTCCTCCCAAACCCACTCGCGATCGAAACCCGACCCTGATCCATCGATTCCGGTGGTAATCGATCGAAACAGTAGAGGGGTTTTGATCATCGATTTGAGGCGGTCCTGTGTTTAAGTTTAATTTCAAAATCTTCATGTTTAAGTTTGTTTAATTTCAGAAAGAAAGGCCGTAACCCTAGATTATGAACACTGAATCGATTTGAGACATTCTGATAATAAAATTTGATAGAATCATAGGGCTTTTAACAAAAACGACATTGCGAATCTGATGATGTGGTTTAATTTTATTTCTTTTGAGTTTAAGATTGAAAACCCCAGATGGTTTCCAGGATGAACCCTAATTACTGGATCAAAACCAATTCGATGATGGAATCCCGATATTTCATAGGGCTTTCACTCTACAGGCGATTTCGAGTTTAATGGTATAATTGAATTTGATTTAAATACGGTTTAGGGTTGACTTCGACAATCTGGTTTTATAAGAACCCTAGATTACGGGTTACAATGATTTTGATAATAAAACATCAAATTGACAGAGGGCTTTCAAAGAAAATGGTATTGCTAATCGAATTGTAAGGGTTAATTGAATTATGATTGAGTCTAGACTAGGGTTCGACTACACCGGTCAGAGATGAACCCTAGGTTACAGATTTTGATCGAATTGATAGTGTAAGCCCTGGTAATGATAGGGCTTTCACTCTTTGGATAAAAACGACAGTGTGAGTGCAAAAAATTACCAGAAACGTTGCCGGATTGATGGTGATCGAGTAGAATAAGTTCCGGCTATGAATGACTTGTTCGACAGTGACTCCTGTTGTTATTCCGATCGATTTGAAGGGTTAATTAGGTTCTATGGAGTTCAAGTATGGTAGGCAGATGGTTCAATTGTGATGTTATCATATGACATAATCGAATTTGATCATTCTTGCCAGTATAGTCGACGGTTATGTCATTATTGTTCATAATTTGTGTTAATTCGAGTTAATGGTAGTGTAATAGCTTTATTGATGTGCGTTTATGACAAGGATCGTGTATTTCGGTTACAACCTCCACGAATTTCCGTTGTGGATTTCAATTTTGAGTCAAGAACCCACGGGTTTGACTTTTAAAAGTCAAACTGAATACAAAACTCTTAAATTTTGACTTAGAAAGTCAACCAAATAGGTTTAGGGCAATTACAGTCTTAGTCCTTGTAGTTGGGATGAATTTGTGTTTGGAAAATGACATAATTTATCCCTGAGGTTTTAGATTGAGTTAACTGGGTTAATATTTAACCGGATTTGCTAACGGAACTAACTGGAAAGTCCAGATTGTCACATTATCCCCTAGTTGAAAGAATTTTCGTCCCGAAAATTAAACAGTACCTTAAGAATTTGATGTGGAGTGCTTGAACAGATTAGGATATTTACGCATCATCTGATCCTCACGCTCCCAAGTGAATTCCGGTCCGCATTTCGAGTTCCAACGAACTCTGACAATAGGGATCTTACTGTGCTTTAACGTTTTAACTTCCCTATCCATAATTTCCACAGGTTCTTTGTTGAAACGTAATTGTTCATCAACGTGTAGTTCCTCAAGAAGAACTGCGAGTGATTCGTCTGCTAGGCATTTATTTAAATTTGAGACGTGAAAGACGTTGTGCACACCACTAAGTCTTTCAGGTAGGTCCAGTTGATACGCTACTGGTCCGATTCTCTTCATTATCTTGAATGGTCCAACATAGCGAGGATTCAGTTTGCCTCGTTTCCCGAAACGCATGACACCTTTCCAAGGTGAGACTTTGAGTAAGACCATGTCACCTATTGGAAACTCTAAAGGTTTACGACGTTTGTCGGCATAGCTCTTTTTACGATCACGAGCTGCCACCATACGGTTTCTAATTTGAACGATCTTTTCGGAAGTTTCAAATACAAGTCCAGGACCTGTGAGTTGGCTATCTCCAACCTCAGTCCAACAAATGGGAGAACGACATTTCCATCCATAAAGTGCTTCAAATGGAGCTGCCTTGATGCTAGTGTGATAGCTGTTGTTGTAGGAGAACTCCACCAACGGTAGGTGAGACTCCCAAGTGTTACCGAAATTGATCACACAAGCTCGTAGCATGTCCTCCAGTGTTTGAATAGTACGTTCTGTTTAGCCATCAGTTTGAGGATGGTATGCTGTGCTCATATCTAGACGCGTGCCTAAGGCCTTATGTAACGACTGCCAGAAACGAGAAGTGAATCGTGCATCACGATCTGAAATAATAGAGATTGGCACCCCGTGCCGAGAGACTATTTCTTTCAAGTAAGTATGAGTAAGTTTATCCATTTTGTCGGTCTCTTTGATTGCTAAGAAGTGAGCAGACTTTGTTAATCGATCAACGATTACCCATATGGTATCACATCCGGTAGTGGTTCGTGGTAATTTGGTGATGAAGTCCATGGATATTTGTTCCCATTTCCACATGGGGATTTCTGGTTGTTGCCGAAGACCGGATGGTTTTTGATATTCAACTTTGACCTTCGCGCAAGTCAGACACTTACTAACATAGGTGGCTATATCGGCCTTCATCTTCGGCCACCAATATAGTACCTTTAGATCATGGTACATTTTGTCGGAACCTGGATGTATTGAGTAACGAGACTTATGAGACTCATCCATAATTAGTTCTCTTAGGTTTCCGAATACTGGAACCCATATTCGCTCGGGAAAATAGCGAATACCGTCATATTTGACTTCAAGTTGTGCTTCCATACCGCGTGTACTTTCCAACGGTAGATTTTCTTCTTTTAGGGCTTCGAGTTGAGCACTTCGGATTTTGTCAGGTAATCCGGGGTGAATAGTAAGCTGTAACGCTCGAACTCGTTTGGGTTTTGTTTCTTTTCGACTTAGGACATCAGCTACAACATTAGCTTTACCCGGGTGATATCGGATCACACAGTCATAATTGTTTAAGAGTTTGACCACCCAACGACGTTGTCGCATGTTCAACTCTTTCTGCTCGAAGATATGCTGAAGACTCTTGTGATCGGTGTAGATGGTGCATTTGGTACCGTACAAGTAATGTCTCCATATCTTAAGAGCGAAGACTACGACTCCCAACTCTAAGTCATGAGTGGTGTAGTTTCTCTTGTGGACCTTTAGTTGACGTGAAGCGTATGCGATCACCTTTTCGCGTTGTATTAAGACACAACCCAGACCTTAAATAGATGCATCACAATACACTACAAAATCATCGGTTCCTTCCGGAAGAACTAGAATAGGTGCACTGCAAAGTTTCTGTTTGAGGTGTTGGAATGCTGACTCTTGGTTGTCGCCCCAATTATAGGCTTTACCCTTTTGAGTTAAAGCAGTGAGGGGTTGAGCAATTTTGGAAAATCCTTCGATGAATCGACGGTAATATCCAGCCAATCCCAGAAATTGTCGCACCTCAGTCGCAGTCGTCGGTGCTGCCCAATTCTTGATGGCTTCTATTTTGGATGGGTCGACATGTATCCCTTTCTCATTAACCACATGCCCTAGAAACTGAACTTCCCGGATCCAGAATTCACACTTGGAAAACTTAGCATACAGTTGCTCTCACTTAAGTAATTCCAAAATTAGGCGTAGATGTTCCTCATGTTCTTCCTTGTTCTTGGAATAAATGAGGATGTCGTCGATGAAAACGATATCAAACTGGTCAAGGTATAGCTTACACACACGGTTCATGAGGACCATGAATATCGCAGGTGCGTTGGTTAACCCGAAAGGCATGACCATAAATTCGTAATGACCGTACCTCGTTCTGAATGCAGTCTTAGAGATATCCTCTTCTTGGACTCTTAACTGATGGTAGCCGGACCTAAGATCTATTTTGGAATAGAAACTCGATCCTTGGAGTTGATCAAAGAGGTCATCTATGCGAGGTAAAGGGTAGCGGTTCTTGATTGTGACTTTATTCAGCTCCCGGTAGTCAATACACATACGGAAGGTTCCGTCCTTCTTCTTGACAAATAGTACCGGAGCTCCCCAAGGTGATGAACTAGGTCGGATGAAGCCTTTATCCAACAAATCTTGCAATTGAGTGGACAACTCTTGTAATTCACTGGGTGCTAACCTATAAGGTGCCCGAGCAATCGGTGCTGCTCTGGGTGCTAGATCGATTTGGAATTCAACTTGACGGTGCGGTGGCAGACCGTGCAGATCCTCGGGATATACTTCCAAAAATTCACGCACGATAGGAATATCTTCAATCTTCTTCTCTTCTGAGGGCTGCTCAGCAACGAGAGCCAAAATAGCCGTATGCCCCTTTCGAAGGCATTTTTGTGCTTTCATGAAAGATATGATGCCCATGACTGCACCAACTCTTTCGCCTTGGACGGAAAGGGTTTCTCCATTCGAGAGAGGTATACGAACAATCTTCTCATGACAGATAATTTTGTCTTGGTTTTTAGATAACCAATCCATGCCGACAATTACATCAAAACTACTAAGAGTGACCGGCATAAGGTCGATATCAAATATATGTCCAGCTAGCTCAAGTTTACATCCCTTAAGAATTTGAGTTGCCTCAATTATTTGGCCGTCAGCTATCTCTATTGTATACTTAGCTTCTAATAGAGATGAAGTTCCTTTTATCATATTACTAAATTTCTTAGATATAAAACTTCTATCAGCACCAGTGTCAAAAAGGACAGAAACAAAGTAATTATTTACGAGGAACTTACCGGTGACCACATTATGGTCGTAACGGGCTTCTCCAGATCCTAGTACGAAGGCTCGTCCCTTCGCACCATTTCCTCCACAATTTCCATTGTTACCACCATTGCCATTGTTATTCTGGTTAGGGTTGTGGTTTCCGTTACCCCCTTTCTTCAATTGAGGACAATTCTTCCGAATATGCCCTTCCTTTCCGCACTCAAAGCAACCCCTTATGGATCCAGGTTGTTGAAAAGGTTGTTTAACTTGTAACTCACCCCTGCAATCCTTAGCAACATGACCTATTTTGCCGCACCTCTGGCAACAATTGCAAAACCTGAAGTGGTGGAAGTTACACTTGTTACACTTCGGAGACTTCCACGCGTAACCACCCTGGTTTTGACTTGAAGAGGTCGACTGGTTGAAGTTCTTAGTAGTCTCAAACCTACACTGCTGCTGCTGCAGCGGTTGGTTAAACTGGGGTTGGTTGGGTTGGGGTCCTTTGGAGTGGGAGTTGGAGTGGTTGTGGGTGTTGGAATGGTGATCGAACTTGCGTTTGTGATTGTCGGTGGGTTTAGCAACTGAACCTCTCGGAGGTAGATTCCCTTGTGTCACCGCTTGGTCGGTTAACTTATGGGCAAGTCGGATAGTTTGTTGGATAGTGGCAGGATTGAATGAAGTAACCATGCTTTGTATTTGAGGCACTAGACCTCCAATGTAAAGCTCAATTCTTTTGTAATCAGGAGTTACCATATGCGGGCTCATAGTAGCCAGTTCATGGGAACGTGTGGTGTAGAGTTCAATTTCAGAACCCTCCATCTTTAGGTTCCAAAACTCTCCCTCTAACTTCTGGATCTCATCGCGAGGACAGTATTCCTCCTTCATCATTACTTTGAATTCCTCCCACGGGAGTCCATTCGCCATGGTCAGACCCAACATTTGGACCTGGGCGTTCCACTATGTGAGTGCCGGGCCTTCTAAAGTTCCGGCAGCAAACTTCACCTGATTAGCCACGGGGCAGTTGCACATGGCAATCACCGATTCAACCTTCTAAAACCAACGAAGTAGTCCAACGGCTCCTCTAGCTCCACTAAAGGCGTGGGACTTACAATCCATGAATGCCTTGAAAGTGCAGGCTGGTTGTTGGTTTTGCTGATTTTGCTGAATTTGCTGACCTGGATATAGAAATAAAAATAGGGTTGGAATTATAGAGTTTACGGCAGGTTTTTTTAAGAGGTGGATTGACATCTTTAGTCAATAGCTAAAGCATTTACCTGCAGCATTCTGTGCTGCCAGAGCCTCCGCCACACTAACATTTATCAGTGCCGCTAGCTCTGCTGCCGTCATGTTAATGGTACCACGACCACCGGCACGGCCTCCGCGTCCTCTCCCTTACATGATTCTTCACAATCACAAATGAAAAACAATGAGAAATATATCGCATATTAAACATTATTCAGGTATGAGTAAGGAGATACAACATCTAATATTTTGAAAATTAAATAAGTTGTAAGGCTACAAAATAAATAACTCAAATATTAAACTTCTCATGCTTTTATTGGATGGGAACAACCTTACCCATCTAGGTTTGAAAAGAGAAATAACATAAGCAAAAGCAAACATGAAAATGAAGATAGAATAGGAAGATCATCAAGCATCTTCGTCATCGGAAGAAACATACGATTGTGCATCGTCTATCTCTACTGGTTCCTCCTCCAAGGGCTCCTCCTCGAAGGGCTCTTCTTCAAAAGGCTCCTCCTCAGAAGGTTCCTCCTCAAAAGGTTCCTCCTCGCCATCAGAATGTGGAATCTCCTCAGGAAATAAAGCGGCTTGCAGTTGGGCTTCCAAGTGATTCACCCTCTCTTGAAGACCTTCAGCCGTGTGGTTTGCTACATGTAGCTGAGCTTCCATAGCAGCCAATCTCTCCAGAACTCCTTCCATATCATCGTCTATAGTGTTGGCCCTCGTCTCCAGATGTGCCACACGATCCACTAAAAGGTTATGGACATGGTCCGTTGCAGCTAGTTCGGTAGTCAAGAGTTCTATTCCTACCTTATTCTCCTCTATTTGAGGCTCTTTCTTCAAAATGTTCGGTATCTCATCAGTAGCATCCTTTACAATGCTTAACTCCCTAGACATATAAAACACAAAGGTTGCAAAAGCTTGTTCCATAGTACATGGCAAGCTAGGCAAGGTAGCTGATGAAGAAGTAGAACCGAAGTAAGGTGATGGGACATTTCCCATTTTGATCCATCTTTGGATCATTTGTGGGTATGCGTTCCAGTTTCAAGCAGGATTCATTGCTTGCGCGTTGCTCGCTTCCCCTTGGTCAACTGAATAGTCACTGGAAGTAGTCCGGCGCCTTTTGGGCTCCGGGGATGATAGGATAGGTGCCTTATGTCTCGGTGCCTTAGGTGATGAAGGTGGGGTTGACAACATGTTCCTGTAACAATACATATAAGTGCCAAACATCCAAATGACATGTAACTAATGTGTGAGGCTATAGTCTAGTATGCAATCTTAGTTCTCTATAACCAATGGCTCTAATACCAATCTGTCACACCCCAAATTTCAACTAACGGAGTTTTACCGTTTGGGAAGTGACGAACCAGGATCTCAGACATTAGTTACATTGAACAACTCTACATGGGACTCAAAATGAAAATATCTTTTAAAATCAGAGTATCAATGTGGAAGCGTAAAGAAAGTAAATGTGCAAAATACACGCGCCCAAAACCAAAGTTTAAAAGTCCAAGAAGTCCAAACGTCCAATCAAAACAAGTACAATAGAATAACTCAAGCAAACATAATTAAATCAAAATCAAGCAGTTGAATCCCATGCATGCCCTAACGTGCACCTGTGTCTTATCTTAGCGACCTGAGAAAACATGTAAGAAAATATGTCAACACGAGGTTGGTGAGTACACAGGTTTCAATATAAGTAAATAAGCGTTTACCGGATTTATGTTCATTCAGTACGTACCTATAGGTAGCTAACCTATGTTCATGTTCAGCTCAAGCGCTCGCAACCGAAGCTGACTGTTTGTTTATTACCTCCTGCCGGGTCTATCAACACTGGCGGTGTGAGTAGGCTAACATTTCACCCGTTCGATATCTAATCGAGTTAGCGTGACTAACGCGGGTGGGATTTGTCAAACCCAGTAGTACTACTAAATATTACCTCGCTAAGATCCATATTAACGGACCGATATTAGTTGAGGACTTTCTGTGATAGCGTGTTACGCTTAGCATTTAACATTGATATCATACGAATTAAAAATCCAAAATTGTTTAGTCATGTTTTCTCCCCCAAGTTAAAACAGTAAAAGGGGCCGTGAAAACTGACCTGCGTTGCGTTGTAGGTAGTATCACACAATGGACAAGTTGGAACCACGAGTGTAAGTCTCAAACGACTTACGAATGCCCTAAAATTATAAACACATAAATTAGGGATAAAAATGGGAATTGTGACAATGACACGGAATGAGGAACGTCTTAACGAAATGCTCAATATTTAAGAGTGGACGAACGTGTCCATGGAGTTAGGAATTCTTTAAATAATCAAATTATAACTATTTTACGCGACGAATGACAAAAATAATAATAAATGTAATCGGGTGTTTTGTCATTCACGAAGATTAAGAAAATAATAATATATATATACGAGTAAATAATATAACTAATTATATATATTTTTTTTATCTCGACCGATACACGATGTTATAAAATGATTCGAAATAATATATAAATAAATTCTTTAATACGAAGTTACGGTTTAAAAATAATATAAACATATTATTTTTATTTGATAATGACAATACTATTTTATTTATAAAAGTGGGGAATAATATAAAAATAGGTTAACAATTCAAACCCGAGCCTACGGGTCGTTTCCCGGGCTAAAGCATATTTATATACTAATATAATATCATAGGGTTTGATTTTTATTAATTAAATATTATAGAAAACTTTTCAAAAAAAAAGATGTGGGAGCCCGGCCTCGAACCCGGGTCTCTCCCACACACGCAAAAGTCACTAACCAGTCCCGCCCACTAGGGTATCGTAATGGATACCTGGACTAAATTCTTTTAACATCCAGGCTCAAGTGGTTTTCCTCCCAAACCCACTCGCGATCGAAACACGGCCCTGATCCATCGATTCCAGTGGTAATCAATCGAAACAATAGAGGGGTTTTAATAATCGATTTGAGGCGGTCCTGTGGTTAAGTTTAATTTCAAAATCTTCATGTTTAAGTTTGTTTAATTTCAGAAAGAAAGGCCGTAACCCTAGATTATGAACACTGAATCGATTTGAGATATTCTGATAATAAAATTTGATAGAATCATAGGGCTTTTAACAAAAACGACATTGCGAATCTGATGATGTGGTTTAATTTTATTTCTTTTGAGTTTAAGATTGAAAACCCCAAATGGTTTCCAGGATGAACCCTAATTACTGGATCAAAACCAATTCGATGATGGAAGCCCGATATTTCATAGGGCTTTCACTCTACTGGCGATTTCGAGTCTAATGGTATAATTGAATTTGATTTAAATACGGTTTAGGGTTGACTTCGACAATCTGGTTTTATAAGAACCCTAGATTACGGGTTACAATGATTTTGATAATAAAACATCAAATTGACAAAGGGCTTTCAAAGAAAATGGTATTGCGAATCGAACTGTATAGGTTAATTGAATTATGATTGAGTCTAGACTAGGGTTCGATTAAACCGGTTAGAGATGAACCCTAGGTTACAGATTTCGATCGAATTGATAGTGTAAGCCCTGGTAATGATAGGGCTTTCACTCTATGAATAAAAACGACAGTGTGAGTGCAAAAAATTACCAGAAACATTTCCGGATTGATGGTGATCGACTAGAATAAGTTCCGGCTGTGAATGACTTGTTCTACAGTGACTCCTGTTGTTATTCTGATCGATTTTTAGGGTTAATTAGGTTCTGTGGAGTTCAAGTATGATAGGCAGATGGTTCAGTTGTGATGTTATCATATGACATAATCGAATTTGATCATTCTTGCCGGTATAGTCGACGGTTATGTCATTATTGTTCATAATTGGTGTTAATTCGAGTTAATGGTAGTGTAATAGCTCTAATGATGTGCGTTTATGACAAGGATCGTGTATTTCGGTTACAACCTCCACGAATTTCCGTTGTGGAGTTCAATTTTGAGTCAAGAACCCACGGGTTTGACTTTTAAAAGTCAAACTGAATACAAAACTCTTAAATTTTGACTTAGAAAGTCAACCAAATAGGTTTAGGTTAATTACAGTCTTAGTCCTTGTATTTGGGATGAATTTGTGTCGAAAAATGACATAATTTGTCCCTGAGGTTTTAGATTAAGTTAACTGGGTTAATATTTAACCGGATTTGCTAACGGAACTAACTGGAAAGTCCGGATTGTCACAGCTTGCCAGTTGATAGTAACATCAGATGTGATGAGAGAAATTGAAAGAGCTCAAGATGAAGCACTGAAAGAAGAAAACATAAAGAAGGAAAGAATGGTTGGCCAACAGGACAAGTTAGAATATAACACCCTTGGTGTTAGGACACGTTTTGGACGGGTATGGATACCTATGGGTGGCGAGCTTAGAACCAAAATCTTGGATGAGGCTCATAAGTCTCGGTACTCTATCCATCCTGGTACCAATAAAATGTACCAAGATCTAAGGAGGGATTACTGGTGGCCTGGAATGAAACATGAGGTGACAAAGTATGTAAGCAGGTGCTTGACTTGCTCCAAGTAAAGGCTGAACACCAGAAACCGTATGGAAAGATTCAACCACTTGATATACCGGAATGGAAGTAGGAACACATTACCATGGACTTCATAACCAAGCTACCTCGCACAGCTAAAGGTCATGACACCATTTGGGTAATTGTGGACCGTTTAACGAAGAGTGCTCATTTCCTACCTATTCGCGAGACGTTCTCGTCAGAGAGGTTAGCGAAGGTATTTTTTAACGAAGTAGTAGCACGGCATGGGATGCCTTTGACGATCGTATCTGACCGGGACACACGATTCACATCGAGGTTCTGGAAAAGATTTCACGAGGCAATGGGCATGAGACCTAATATCAGCACGGCATACCACCCACAGACGGATGGTCAGTCCGAAAGGACCATTCAGACATTGGCGGACATGCTTCGTGCTTGTATAATCGATTTTGGAGGCAGTTGGGACAGTCAACTGCCGTTAGCCAAATTCTCCTACAACAATAGTCATCACACGACTATAGGCATGCCGCCTTACGAAATGTTGTATGGGAGAAGATGCAGGACCCCGGTTTGTTGGGGTGAGATTGGACAAAAGGAATTAGGAAGTCTTGAAGTCGTAAGAGAAACGTCGGAAAGGTTTGATCAAATCAAAGTGTAAGGCCCCATTCCCGGGTAACCCCACTTGTTGGATTTACTCATAAACATAGTCTTAAATACTGAACTTAAATTTAAAAACATTCAGAAGTAGTGGAAGCAAACATCATTCAAATTACATGACATAACAGCGGAAGTCTTAACAATTAAATGCATAACATTGTCTTAATCATATATAAATGTGGGATGTCAGTCTTGTGCCGGGTAACTTTCACGCCATCGCACGACCCTTTCTTCCTTTACCTGAAATGTATACTAAAAGTCAGCTAACGCTGGTGAGTTCTAGTTTAAAGACAAACGTACATAATATTTATCTTATCGGGAATATTTTATATATGTATACATAACATACGTAATATTCGTGCTTTTACATATTCTTTACTTTACTGTTCTCACATAACATTCATATTAAGTATATACATATGTACATACATACTTACTTTAGGGGGGGGGGGGAGAACAGTTATTGGCCACAATCTTAAGGGAGATCAACCCATCACACTTGTCGCGAATGTCACAAAGACATCGCAATGAGAAGTACCGTCGTAGCCCATTTCATTAACCGTCCGGCTCTAGAAAACCGTCTGTTCTTTCATTAAATCCGTCCGGCAACCTTTGTCCGTCCGCTCTTAAACGGTCCTACCGTCGTAGTCCGTTCTTTTGTCCGTCTGCCCTAGGGCATCCGTTTCCCACGCGACCATTATGTATGCAACCGTTCTACTTTAATTAAGGCAATTGCTTCGACCGTCCATTAGTGCCTTAATATACGCCCTAGCGCGAAGGAATGTTTTTGTCCCGGTTACAAAATAGTCACGTGGTCGTCCGTCTACCGAAGTATCCGTTGTCATAGAAGGGTTCATAACGTTTACATACATTCATAACATGCAATATATATAATATAAAGCAAGATTTCATTCGTTTACGTTATGTCCTTCTTTCACTCATTCTTTGTAATCATACGTTTCATTCTTCATTCATAATTCATTTTCATATATAAGTATATATATATATTTGTTTACCACGTATGATCACATTGACATTAATAGCATTTATTCATTTAGTGTATACACTTCAGCCCCAAAACATTTAAAATGATTGCACATAACATAGAAAGGGGCACATAGAACTCACCTGATAAGCTAGTCTTGGTTGTCCTAAACAAAGGTCCAACTACGTCACGTACGATCTGAATTAAATAGTTAAATACACATCAGACCCAATCCCGACTCTAACGGTTTAATCATTCTAAACATACTAACTTTACTTACTGGTCTGCTGCCTGCGCACTTAGTAAGTGCGCAGGGCCTTGCTCATGCGCACTTGACAAGTACGCATATCTTTCTCCTGCGTACTTGGTAAGTACGCATGATCTTTCTCCTGCGTACCTGCGTACTTGGTAAGTACGCATGATCTTTCTCCTGCGTACCTGCGTACTTGGTAAGTACGCATGATCTTTCTCCTACGTACCTGCGTACTTGGTAAGTACGCATGATCTTTCTCCTGCGTACTTGGTAAGTACGCAGGACGTCCTTCTTGCGTACTTGATAAGTACGCAGCACCTGTTTCCTGGACAAGTCCGAAATTCTTGCATGTTAATCCGATCATGCTAATCTTACAATTTTCTTTGATCAAAAGGTGCGGTTTTCACTCTTGATGCTAGTTCTAAGCTTATTTTCAAGTTTCATCCATAAAAACGTTTCCTATTTAGCTAAAACCCGAGAAACCCCAAAACGAAGAAGAACTCAGTTTAAGGTCGAATCGTTACCTGGATTGTGATTCTGAGGTTTTGCTCACGAGCTCAGTAGTAACGTGCTCCTTCAATTTCCTGTCGATCAGTCAACTTTCTCTCTCTAGACCCGACTCTCCTTTCTCTCTCTAGCTTGCAAGTGTTGGTAAAAAATGAGAGCTTCAAGGCTGTCTTGGCCCTTATATACATGGGCTTCCCTCGGCCCGTTGGAGCCGAGCCCAAGCCCATCCGTTTTTCTTTTGTTTTATCACGATTAAGTCTCTTTCGCGTTATTATTTACTAAGTTACTATTTTTGGGATGTTACAAGTCTACCTTCCTTAAAGAGGTTTCGTCCTCGAAACCGTTTATACGTTAAACAATTTAGGGTATAGTCCCCTCATCTCGTCTTCTTTTTCCCATGTAGCGTCTGACCCTTTTCAGTGCTTCCATTGTATTTTGACTAAAGGAATCGACTTATTGCGTAGTCGTTTCTCAGCTCGGTCAAGGATGGCTATCGGTTCCTCTACATAATTTAGACTGTTATCCACTTCGATCTCATCGTAAGATATGTGAGCTGTGTCGTCAGCTAGGCACTTGCGTAAGTGCGACACGTGGAACGTAGGGTGTATTCCACTAAGCTCAACGGGTAGGTCGAGTCTGTAAGCAACTTGACCCACTCTTGCTAAAATCTTGTAAAGTCTGACAAACCTTGGACTTAGTTTGCCACGTTTTCTGAATCGAATAATTCCTTTCCATGGTGATACCTTTAACAGTACCATGTCTCCCACTTGAAACTCTAAATCCCTTCTTCTCTTATCCGCGTATGATTTCTATCTATCTTTTGCGGCTTTCATTCTAGCCTTGATTTGATCAAATTTCTCGGAAGTAGCTTTGACCACTTCGAGACTTGCAAAATACTTTTGTCCAATTTCCCCCCAACAAACCGGGGTCCTACATTTCCTTCCATACAACATTTCAAATGGCGGCATGCCAATAGTCGAGTGATAGCTGTTGTTATATGAAAATTCTGCCAATGGTAGATGGCTGTCCCAGCTCCCGCCGAAGTCAATGATACAGGCCTGGAGCATGTCCTCCAAGGTCTGAATAGTCCTTTCCGACTGTCCATCGGTTTGGGGGTGGTAAGCGGTGCTGATGTTCAGTCTGGTGCCCATTGCTTCGTTGAATTTCTTCCAAAACCTTGACGTGAATCTAGTATCCCTGTCGAACAAAATCGACAGCGGCATACCATGTCTACTCACAACTTCCTTGATAAATATTTCTGCTAGTCTTTCTGACGAAGAAGTCTCACGTATTGGCAAGAAGTGAGCACTTTTCGTCAAGCGGTCGACGATCACCCAAATGGTATCATTGCCTTTAGCTGTTCGCGGTAGCTTGGTAATGAAGTCCATCGTGATCTCCTCCCACTTCCATTCTGGTATTGGTAGAGGTTTCATTTTACCGCATGGTTTCTGGTACTCGGCCTTAACTAGAGAACACGTTAGGCACTTGCTCACGTACTTTGTCACATCATTCTTCATGCCAGGCCACCAGTACTCTTTCTTCAAGTCTTGATACATTTTTTTTGTCCCAGGGTGGATAGAATAGCGAGACTTATGAGCCTCATCGAGTATTTTGGCTCTAAGTTCGCCAATCTTAGGTATCCACATCCGGCCAAACCTAGTTTGTACACCATGTGCATTTGCATCTAAATTCCCTTGTTGTCCTACTATTCTTTCCTGTTTAATATTTCTTTCTAATAGTGCTTCATCTTGTGCCTTTGATATTTCACCCATCAAATCTGTAGTTATAATTAGTTGACACGCTTTGATTCGGATAGGTACCGATTCTTCCTTTCTACATAAAGCTTAGGCCACCACGTTTGCTTTGCCTAGATGGTACAATATCTCACAATCATAGTCCTTCAGTAGCTCTAACCACCTCCTTTGCCTCATGTTTAATTCCTTTTGCTCAAAAAGTACTTCAAGCTTTTGTGATCGGAGTAAATGGTGCATTTAACTCCATACAGATAGTGCCTCCATATTTTCAACGCGAAAACTACTGCCGCTAACTCTAGATTGTGTGTTGGGTAGTTAATCTCGTGAATCTTTAGTTGCCGCGAGGCGTAAGCAGTTACATTTCCTCGTTGCATAAGTACGCACCCCAAACCCTGCCCCGAAGCGTCAGAGTAGACTACCAAGACTTCATTTCCCTCAGGTAGAGTCAAGACTGGAGCTTGGGTTAATCGTTGTCACACCCTGCCAAGGCGGAAACGCGAGGCGTGATGTTCATGGTTTCCAAAGCATATGATTACCGCAAAAACATACATGATAAATGGATACATAAACAAGTTTAAAGTTTTACATTCCAAAATGTAAATTGAGTTTACAAAAAGTGAAGATTTCACAAATATGACTCTATTATAATGAGTTATACAAGAGAAATCCCCCAAAAGTTGTATCCATCATGCATGCATGTAATCTACATTGCTAACCTTGCAATCACGTTCAATTTCCTGAAAAACATACTTGAAAATGTCAACACGAGGTTGGTGAGTTCACAGGTTTAAATCAAATAGATCTTTGTAAAATTCAATTGTTCGTAAATAGTTTCAGGTGCATGTGATAATCAGAATAAGAATTGTTAACCCATTTGTAAACTAGCTAGGAATACAAATAATATGTTCCTACATGAGCCGTAACCAAACCATGACAATTGTTCTTCGCCCCTATATTTCGTTATCCGGTTCTATGCGGCCATAAATCCTCCAGGTTGTGGTTAGCGCGACTAACCATGACCGGGAGACGTCACTCTCCATGGTACTATTCATAGGACCCTAGGCTACAGTTAATGGTTACTAAATTGTTCCAGGGGACTTTAGCGGCCTAAAATCGTTTAACTCATGTAAACATAAAAGTCGAGTCTTATTCTCTTGTTATCACATAAAAATAGTTGTAAGTATGTTCTTCCCCTAAATATTGAAAACAGTAAAAAGGGGCCGTGAAACTCACCTTGAGTTTGTGTATGCTTGCAATGATAATTGTTCTAGTCAAACTTGACTATTTGTACCCTAATTACAAAAAGGGTAATTCGTGTTATGACCGAATGTCTCATATGCAAATTGTTCACCGACTTAGCAAATCTGATTGCTTTTGTTTAAATATCTTTTTAGTTTTTCAACACTTGTTTCGTTATAAAATAGTTCTAAGTTACTACCCCATGGGACTGATGAACAGGTATCGAAACTTTCTTAGTTTCGATTGAACAGAACAGATGTCGAAACTTCCTAGTTTCGATTGAGCAAAACAGGTATCGAAACTACCTGGTTTCGATTAAGTAATAGGTATCGAAACTACCTAGTTTCGATTGAGTAAACAGGTATCGAAACTACCTAGTTTCGATTGAGTAATAGGTATCGAAACTACCTAGTTTCGATTGAGTAAACAGGTATCGAAACTCCTAGTTTCGATTACTGAAATTTTAAATTGACAGAATCAGTTTCAAAACTTTATTCATACATATACGCATATATTCATGTTTTAATCTTGAATTCGACACACTTTTCTGGTTATTTTTCTTACGTTCGAGTAAACTGTATGTTTGGCTACGGTTTTAAAGAAAATAATATGGATGGTATCGAGTTTTTACCTCTGGACAGAGATGATGATTTTTGAGAGAAAAAGAGAATGATCTTGACTTCTCCTGCTAAAAACCTTTGAGAAAACACTTGGAACTCTCCTTATAATACCGAAATAAAGGATTCGAGTCTTCGAGTATGGAAGGACACCAAAAGATAGTGAAGATAGATATTCTTGTTGTTGTCGTAGAAGAAAAGAGAGATGACAGGGGTTGTGAGTTTTTGCTCTTGATGGATGAATTGATAGACAATGAGGTGGTATGGTTTTTATCTAAACTTTGAAGTCATGAGGTATGGGTTTTAAGATAAAGAATTTGAATGTAGAGAAAAATGGTAGTGTGAATGGGGAAATCTCTGGGATTTCGGTCGAGAAAGTCAAGGGTGGGTTGGGGTTAATTAATCAAATAATTAGTTTTAAGTATAAATTTATTTAATTCATTAAGTGTATTAATATTAATTAGAGTTTCAAATGGTAATTTAATTTGGTTTAGGTTCTCCACGGTATTAAAAATTTATTAAGTTTATGGCTCGTTAACGAAAGATATTGAAATCTTGGATTGTATAATTCGTTGAGGTGATTATTTGTAGGTATACGTACCAAAAGGTGATGCTACATGGTAACGTCTTCGAAAGGGTTCGATATTTTACTTTTACGTATATTATATGATTTAGTCTAAAATTTAAATTATTGTCCAACGTAGAGTTTATGTAATATATATGTATATATATTTTTCTGGTTATTTAATTTAACCACTAATGTTTGTATTTAGTCGGGTTATCCTGGTACGTGAACCGGTAACTCATAGAATTACCAAATATGAAATGAGACAATGTACGGTTTTTGCTAGACCTTAATGTCCTTGTTTATGAAATTAAGTAAATCGCGAAAACAATTATACTGTAAACTCGTTTATAACATGTACGGATATTGACCTGAAATGTCGGGTGTCACATTCTCCCCATAAGTTCTTCAAACGCGTTGTTTTGGGTTTGACCCCATTCATATTTTACTTCCTTCCGTGTCAGTTTAGTTAGTGGCGATGCTATCCTTGAGAAATCTTGAATGAACCTTCGATAGTAGCCTGCCAATCCCAGAAAACTTCATATCTCTGTTGGTGTCTTTGGGACGTTCCATTCCTTTACTGTCTCGATCTTTGCAGGATCCACCATAATGCCGTTTGGGTTTATTACATGACCTAGGAATTGGACTTCCCTAAGCCAGAATGCGGATTTGGAGAATTTTGCGTACAACTTTTCCTGCTTTAGCACCTCCAGAACCTCCCTTAGGTGATAGTGGTGATCACCCTCACTTTTCGAATATACCAGTATGTCGTCTATAAAAACTATCACTGATCGATCCAACATGGGTCGACAGACTCTATTCATCAAATCCATAAACGCTGCTGGTGCGTTGGTCAATCCGAAGGACATTACGAGAAACTCATAATGCCCATAACGTGTGCGAAATGCGGTCTTTGGTACGTCTTCTTCTCTTACTTTCAACTGGTGGTAACCCGACCTAAGATCGATCTTTGAGAACCAACTCGCACCTTGCAGTTGATCAAAAAGGTCGTCTACTCTAGGCAGTGGGTATTTGTTCTTTACTGTCCTCTTGTTCAACTCGCGGTAGTCAATGCACATGCGCATGTTGCCCTCCTTCTTCTTTACAAATAGTACCGGAGCGCCCCACGGTGAGATGCTCGGTCTAATAAATCCTTTTTCTGTTAGTTCCTTTAGTTGAGACATCAATTCTTTCATTTCTGATGGAGCCAATCGGTAGGGGGCTTTGGCAACGGGCTCAGCTCCTTGCAATAAGTCAATCTGAAATTCTATTTCCCGTTCAGGTGGTAACCCAGGTAGATCCTCAGGGAATACTTCCGGAAAGTTGCACACCGCGGGTACATTCTTGAGTTCATTCATTTTCATTCTATCATCAATAACATATGCCAAATAAGCTTCGCAACCGTGCCTCATGTAACTTTCGGCCTTGATCATCGAGATGATGTTCGGCATCGTGCAATTCCAATCCCCATAAACCGTAATTGGGCTGCCGCTTGGAGCTTTGAGGTTTATCCACTTACGTTTACATATGATTTGAGCTTCAATGGCAGCTAGCCATCGAATCCTCCTAGGGTGAGAAGGAACAATCTAGAAGGGAACTTATGACCCTCTATTTCTGTGATGCAATCCTCTGTTACTTGAAATACTGCCGAATTTTTACCAACGGCAGTTTGTACGCTAAAGACCTTTACTATGGTGTTGATAGTGCAACCTAGTTTACGACTAAATGCATTGGATATAAAACTTTTACCAGCACCAGAGTCAAATAAAATAGCAGCATGTTCGTTATTAACTAGGAACGTACCTAACACAACATCATGGTTTCCCCTTGCTTCCTCCTCAGTCAGGGCGTAGGCTCGAGTCCTAGCCTTTGGCTGTTCTTGTTCCTTTTCTTTTCCCGAACCAGATTGTCTGGTTTTCCTGCAATTCTTGGTCAGATGTCCAAATTATCCACAACTTTGGCATTTAATGTCCCGCCTTCCCACACCTATAACATGTGGTGGTGCCGACTCGACACTCGCCAAGATGTTGCCTCCCACATTTCTTGCAAGTTTCATAGCCTTCTAACCTTTGTTTCTTAATTTTGGTTGTTACATTCCCTCTTCCGGTGCCTCTAGACGGGTTCTCCCATTTTCTCTTTTGGGTGTCTGTTGGTGGGTCCTCATTGGCATAATCATCGTAGACGATTCCGCTCAGATTCACTACCGACTCAAAGTTCGAGGGTAGGTTGGCTTTCACATGGACAGGGACCCTTTGAGGTAGGCCCTTCAAATAATACTTGATCATTCGCTCTTCTGTCTCCACCAGGTGGGGTACCAGTTGAGCTAGCTCATTGAATCTAGAGGTATACTGGCGGTGCGTCTTGTTGCCCGCCTTAAAGTTTAGGAATTCGTTTTCCACTCGATCAATTTCGTTCTAGGGATAGAACTTTTGAATTATAAGCTTCTTCAGGTCTTCCCATGTCATTCTGGCGATAGCGTTTGGCGACTTTGTTCTCTGAATGTTTCTCCACCAACCTAGTGCTTCGTTGGTGAAAGAATGAGCAACATATTTAACCGCCTGGTCCGGTCGACACTCGCTGATGTTAATTACAGCGTTCATCCTCTCAATCCATTCGAGCGTTGCCACTGAATCCTTGCTCCCATCGAACTTGGGTGGGTCTCCGTTTTTGAAACCTTTGTAAGTACACCCACGATTGCTTGATCCCACCTTTACTTCATCCCCATCACTGTCATACACTTTCTCTTCATGGACTCCTTCATTCTCCTCTTTACTTTTCTTTAGTGCCTCGGATAGTAGATCAGGCAATACTTTCCTCAGAGTGAGTACGACTTCACGGGCAATAGCATCCCTGACCTCGGGTTCTTACTATAGAGGCCCTTGATCGTTGTTCCTAGTTGGGGTCACTTCTGTTTCGTGCACACTCTCAGTGTGTTTTGCGTGCACACTCTCTTCCTCTTCAAGTCTTTGATTCAACGGAGGTCTACCTACTCGGCCAGTACGACCGCCTCGGCGTCCTGTTCTTCCTCCACCAGCCATAGTTCCAAGTTTCCTGATAGTTATAAAGGGAATACATCAATGCCATTCCTTCAAATCATAGTTTAGAACAGTACGAGCAAGGTAAATTTTTAATTACAGTGACCGGTTTGTGATTACTAATTTACATTGCTTTTCGGGTTCAAAACTCTTCAAATCGGTTGTGACATTGACATCTATTTGTTCTAAGTTAAGGTATCTATCCTTATCCAAGTGTATTAAGTCTAGTACTTACTTACCGTGCTGGCATTGGCGTTGGTTACCCATACTGACATCCGTGCGTTGGTCCCATAATCAGCTTGAGTCCAGACATTTAGGGATGTATGAATCTCTCAAACCTGGATCTGATACCAACTTGTAAGGCCCCATTCCCGGGTAACCCCACTTGTTGAATTTACTCATAAACATTGTCTTAAATACTGAACTTAAATTTAAAAACATTCAGAAGTAGCGGAAGCAAACATCATTCAAATTACATGACATAACAGCGGAAGTCTTAACAATTAAATGCATAACATTGTCTTAATCATATATAAATGTGGGATGTCAGTCTTGTGCCGGGTAACCTTCACGCCATCGCACGACCCTTTCTTCCTTTACCTGAAATGTATACTAAAAGTCAGCTAACGCTGGTGAGTTCTAGTTTAAAAACAAACGTACATAATATTTATCTTATCGTGAATATTTTATATATGTATACATAACATACGTAATATTCGTGCTTTTACATATTCTTTACTTTACTGTTCTCACATAACATTCATATTAAGTATATACATATGTACATACATACTTACTTTGGGGGGGGGGGGCAGTTATTGGCCATAATCTTAAGGGAGATCAACCCATCACACTTGTCGCGAATGTCACAAAGACATCGCAGTGAGAACTACCGTCGTAGCCCATTTCATTAACCTTCCGGCTCTAGAAAACCGTCCGTTCTTTCATTAAATCCGTCGGCAACCTTTGTCCGTCCGCTCTTAAACCGTCCTACCGTCGTAGTCCGTTCTTTTGTCCGTCTGCCCTAGGGCATCCGTTTCCCACGCGACCATTATGTATGCAACCGTTCTACTTTAATTAAGGTAATTGCTTCAACCGTCCATTAGTGCCTTAATATACGCCCTAGCTTGCGAAGGAACGTTTTTGTCCCGGTTGCAAAATAGTCACGTGGTCGTCCGTCTACCGAAGTATCCGTTGTCATAGAAGGGTTCATAACGTTTACATACATTCATAACATGCAATATATATAATATAAAGCAAGATTTCATTTATTTACGTTATGTCCTTCTTTCATTCATTCTTTATAATCATACGTTTCATTCTTCATTCAAAATTCATTTTCATATATAAGTATATATATATATATATATATATATTTGTTTACCACGTATGATCACATTGACATTCATAGCATTTATTCATTTAGTGTATACACTTCAGCCCCAAAACATTTAAAATGATTGCACATAACATAGAAGGGGGCACATAGAACTCACCTGATAAGCTAGTCTTGGTTGTCCTAAACAAAGGTCCAACTACGTCACGTACGATCTGAATTAAGTAGTTAAATACACATCAGACCCAATCCCGACTCTAACGGTTTAATCATTCTAAACATACTGACTTTACTTACTGGTCTGTTGCCTGGGCACTTAGTAAGTGCGCAGGGCCTTGCTCATGCGCACTTGACAAGTACGCATGATCTTTCTCCTGCGTACTTGGTAAGTACGCATGATCTTTCTCCTGCGTACCTGCGTACTTGGTAAGTACGCATGATCTTTCTCCTGCGTACGTGCGTACTTGGTAAGTACGCGTGATCTTTCTCCTACGTACCTACGTACTTGGTAAGTACGCATGATCTTTCTCCTACGTACTTGGTAAGTACGCAGCACGTCCTTCCTACGTACTTGATAAGTACGCAGCACCTGTTTCCTGGACAAGTCCGAAATTCTTGCATGTTAATCCGATCATGCTAATCTTACAATTTTCTTTGATCAAAAGGTGCGGTTTTCACTCTAGATGCTAGTTCTAAGCTTATTTTCAAGTTTCATCCATAAAAACGTTTCCTATTTAGCTAAAACCCGAGAAACCCCAAAACGAAGAAGAACTCAGTTTAAGGTTGAATCGTTACATAGATTGTGATTCTGATTTGGAGGTTTTGCTCACGAGCTCAGTAGTAACGTGCTCCTTCAATTTCGTGTCGATCCGTCGACTTTCTCTCTCTAGACCCGACTCTTCTTTCTCTCTCTAGCTTGCAAGTGTTGGTGAAAAATGAGAGCTTCAAGGCTGTCTTGGCCCTTATATACCTGGGCTTCCCTCGGCCCGTTGGAGCCGAGGCCAAGCCCATCTGTTTTTTTTGTTTTATGACGATTAAGTCTCTTTCGCGTTATTATTTACTAAGTTACTATTTTTGGGATTTTACACAAAGCAAGAATGAAGGCCGCACAAGATCGTCAGAAATCCTACGTGGATAAACGACAAAGTCCTATTGAGTTTGATGTTGGGGACAGAGTAATGTTGAAAGTGTCACCCTGGAAGGGGATCATACGATTCAGGAATAGAGGAAAGTTAAGTCCGAGGTTTGTCGAACCATTCAGGATAATGGCGCGGGTTGGTGAAGTCGCTTATCGGTTAGAATTTCCTGATGAGTTAAGTGGATTCATCCTACCTTCCATGTATCACACTTGCGAAAGTGTTTGACGGATGAATCGGCTCACGTACCACTTACTGACATCGAGGTCGACAACAGCCTTAACTACATTGAAGAGCATGTGGCCATCCTAGATCGGAAGGAGAAACGTTTACATAATAAAGTAATTCAATTGGTTAAAGTCCAATGGAAACATCTAAAGGGGTAGGGAGCCACTTGGGAAATGGAGACAGAAATGAGGGAGTCGTACCCTCAACTATTTGACTTATGATAGGTTTCGGGGACGAAACCTATTGTAAGGGGGGGTAGACTTGTAACATCCCAAAAATAAAACGACAGTTATAATTACGGAATAAACGAACGATGCATGACGGACCGGGCCGGATGGGCTGGCGGGTTTGAAGGGGAGCCTCCCCTATAAATAGCCATGATCACCACCCATTTCTCTCATTTGCAACATCTAGAGAGAGAAACCATAGAGAGAGAAAGTTGGCAGATCGACCCGAGATTGAAGAAGTGTGTAGCTCCAGAGCTTGGGAGAAGAACCTCCGGATCAGAAGCTCGATACAGGTAACGATCTAGCCTAGATCTGAGTTTTTGTTCGTTTTGAGGTTTTTCAGGTTTTGGACGAAAAGGTAACGTTTTTACGGATGAAATTGGGAAAAAAAACATAGATTTGAGTTCCTTAATGAAAAGTAAACTTTTTGAATGTAAACAAATTCGGGATCTTGACGTGATCAGACCCGAACGCGAAAGTTAGGGTTTTTGCGATGAAGCAGATCCTGCGTACTTATCAAGTACGCATGAAGAGGATCCTGCGTACTTATCAAGTATGCATGAAGAGGATCCTGCGTACTTATCAAGTACGCATGAAGAGGATCCTACGTACTTATCAAGTACGGATGAAAAGGGATCATGCGTACTTATCAAGTACGCATGAAGCGAGGTTTGCGCACTTATTAAGTACGCAAGAGCAAGGCCATGCGCACTTGCTAAGTGCGCAGTCATCAGGTTGTTTAGGTAAAGTCAGTATGTTTAGAAGGTTAAATCGTTAGAGTCAGGGGTTGGTCTGATGTGTATTTAACTAATCAATTCAGATCGGAAGTGACGTTGTTGGGCCTTTGTTTAGGACAACCGAGACTAGCTTATAAGGTGAGTTCTAGAAGCCCTTCTTTAAATGTTTTAATTAAATGTTTTTGGGCTGGTGTGCATACATACGGAATGATGTTTTTAAAATGAGGTTTACGAAATGATGTTTACGAAACGATGTTTACGATATGATGTTTACGAAACGATGTTTACGATATGATGTTTACGAAATGATGTTTACGAGATGATGTTTATGAATTTTTTTGCCAAATGAAGTTTACGAAAGGTTTACGAAAGAGATGATTTTTTGTTTAATAAAACGTACAAATGCTTTAACTAAAATGAGGTAAAGGTTTTATAAAAGTCTCGAATGAACGAATCTGCCACGCGTTCCAACGGGAGCTAAGGTATGTATGTATTGGCCTCACCCTTACGGGGGGCTTTTGTGGCTGGCTAACGGTTGTACAAATGGTTGATGATGGGGTGACGACGGTCACCCATGGGATTACCAGGATCCCGATGGAAGGTACTATTCCTTGCGGGGAAATAGTGCCTAAGTTATGTTCTATCTACCTAGAGGTAACGATCCTTAGGAGACATATGTTTGGTCTACCTAGAGGTAACGAGCCTTAGGAGACCTATGTTTGGCCCACCTAGAGGTAACGAGCCTTAGGGGACCTGTGTGACGGATGACTTAGAGGTAACGAGCCTTAAGTTCATACGCTGGTATGCGACGTATGGATTTGACGGTTACGAGAAGGCGCATATTTGGTTCATATTGACATATGTTATGATGCTATGTTACGATGTTTTGATGACGTTAAGTTATTGCATGTTTTACGTATGCTTTTGTTAAACAAATGTATTATATGTTTTGGCAAAATGTTTATGTTAAGGTTTTATGTAAAGCTAGAACTCACCAGCTTAGCTGACTTTTTAGTGTGCGCATTCAGGTTAAGGCAGGTTATGATGATGGAAGGTGATGCTGGGCGGCTTGATGAGTTACCCGGATGAGATGAAGACTGGCATCCCGTTATGATTAGCTTATGTTAGGTTTATGTAATAGACTATGTTACGCTTTCGTATGTTGAACAATGTAAATGTTATGTTTAATGAAGTATTTTCCGCTGTGTTATTTGATATTCAAGTTTAAAGAACTGTGTGTGAATGAGTAAATCCAACAAGTGAGGCCTCTCGGGTTTGGGGCCTTACACCCGAGATGTATACATGAGACGTGAAGGGACGTTTACGTATCGAATGTTACGTCAGCATGGCGACATGCTTACGCGGGTAGCCGTACATGTGATCGTGTTATGCGAGAGATTGAAAGTGTAAATATCAAGTCATATATTAACACGCACCTTGTGTACATTTTAGGTACGGGATCGACAGGCGAGCACGAGAAGCTAGCAGGTTCTAGGGGTCGAAGCGTGTTAAGTAAAGGTGAGTTTCTAATCCTCTCTTTTAAAATGTTTTTAACGTTTTTGGGGCTAACGTACATACTTTTGAGACGTGTTTATTACATTAAATGTATAACGAGCTTTGGGGTCTAACCCGATGAGTTTACGAACTTAAGCATTAAAATATGGGGTGTTTGTGGGTATTATGTGACCTAGAGTCGAAGATTGTTAATGTGTCATGTGTTAATGGTTTCGAGTTCTAACCCGATGCGTCTTGAGTATAATATAATTACCAAGGGGTCGTAGATTCTATGGTGAGTTCATGGAAACGCGTGAGCTAAGGGTATGGAGTGTTAAGGCGTTACGTGTGAGTGGCCGATCGGGGAGAGTCGGGCCTTAATTTAAATGCTATGAATTCATGTGGAATATATATATATATATATATATATATATATATATATATATATATATATATATATAGGGGTATGTTCTTTTGGGAACCAACAATATGTTAAGAACCGTGAGAACCGCATTAACTCTTGCTCTATTTATAATATAAATTGACTAGAATTCATGTACATTTAAATATGTTTAAGGTTTGGTTTTAAAAGACCTCAAATTTATAATCGTTTTTTTAAATGCATATATGCACTCATACTATATGCACAAATGAATGTATATATGCATATTTTTATACTTTTCTTAAAAAAAATTCAGGAGAGAGGAGATAAACTCAAACTAAGAGTGGGAAGAGATAAATAAAACAATGTTCTTGAAATTTACCTTTTTCACTAAAGCGATATGTACACGTTTTGTGTGGTTCTCACGGTTCTCAACATATGGTTGGTTCTCAAAAGAACATGCCCCTATATATATATATATATATATATATATATATATATATATATATATATATATATATATATATATATATACCATTCTAGTGTTATGTGTGAGGTGCATGAGTAGTTAATGAGTCGTGTAAATGGTGTGTGTTATTATGTGTTTATATTTAAGTGTCGTGTTTGCATCGTTGTCATTATGGCACAACAAACGAGATTGTGAAGGATGAGGTCATTCGGGAAGTCACCAACGGTGACATTTATTTGACAGGTTAGTGATGAGCTCGGGGTGTGTTGAACGCCCTGGCGAGGGTAACCCTGACGATGGTAACCCTGACGAGGGTGTAGTGACGAGGTATGTGTTTACGAGTATATTTATGTGGTGTTGAATTGCATGCAAACGTAGAGTTCTATTTATTATGCCTGTGGTGATATTAATGTGGTAATGTTAGTGTGACGTGTAGATGATATTATTGTGGTATGTAGAGTTAGACTGACCGATGAGTCAGGACTTGTGACGTGACGTGCATAAGAGTCGTGTCATTTAATTTTGAGAGCCTTGGTTAAGGTCGGGTGTGTTAATGTCTTTAGTATGTTGTGTTAACCAAGAGTCGAGTTAATGCTTGTTCTTGGGTATGAGTTATTAGTGTAGTATGTTAAGTCTACTTCGACGAGTGGGTAAGGTTACTATTATTAACATTGCTAGTATGGGCTGAGTCTCGGGTGATAAACGATTATGGGATGTCGTGGGATAACATGGGGTTAACTATTCGTTAATAAATCGTAATTTTATTTTATTAGGACCGGAGGGTCCTGATTGATATAAACTAAAGAACAGGACGTGATGGTTTTTGTCTAAATTAAACTAATAGAACTCACTCGGCGTAGCTTGTTTTGCAGGTAAGCGTAGAGTTGACGTGATGGTTTTTGTCTAAATTAAACAAAATTACACCATTCTTCATGAATTTCATCAATATCCACATCTGTGTATTTATCTTTCCTTCCCCCAACCTAAGAAAAAATTCCATCAAAAGCAAAGATTTAAGCCACTTGATTACACGAATAGATTAAGTATAATTACCAATTTAACCCATTCCAAAAAATTATGATTACAAGTCGCTACATTATTGAGTATAATTACCAAAACAAACCACCAATCTATTTACATCGCATTAAACCTTCATCTGCTTTTTAAAATTGTGAACCAGTTACATGAGATTTGGGAGCAGACAGTTGGCAAATTGCATGCTTTTATTGCAGCTGCGGGTGCAGGTTGCACACACATATTCATATTTGCAATTCTGATTCTATATGTTGTATATATGAAGTAAGGAAACATATCATATAAGCATCATTTTGACTAATACTAATATAGACTTTTATTGGACAAATTCGAATCATAAATTAGAAGTTGTTTGCCAACCAAAAAAAAAATATCAGAACAAGCCCTAAATTAACACGAAGAGATTAACCCTGCCCATCTTATGTTTGCACACACATATTCATAGATGACTTATGCCGAGTTGCATATGAATTGTTCTTAATGTGAATATGAGTATTAAATGTAATTAGCCTAACTAATTAATTTCCTCAATTAGGACTACAAAGCTTTCTCAATCATGCATCTGGTATCCACGGATCACTCATTAACAATTTATGCATATTCATGAAAGTCCTAACACTCACACGCGCCAAACAGAACTTTGAAAACCCACAAACTAAACAACGTTACTGCTATCACATATATATATAATTAATGCTATCATAAAACTATAGTGCTATCATAAAATTACTGCAGTCCGTTAACCCACTTTCAGCCATTAACCCAGTTCAGGACAAGAAATGCAGTCCGTTCAGGACAAGTAATTGCAGTATAATTTTCCCAGCCATACTTTCAGCCATTTTACCAGCCCATTAACCCAGTTCAGAAAAAGAAATGCAGTCCGTTAACCCATTTTCAGCAATTAACCTAGTTCAGGATAAGAAATGCAGTCCGTTCAAGATAAGTAATGCAGTATAATTTTCCCAGCCATACTTTCAGCCATTAACCCAGTTCAAGACAAGAAATGTTGTTCGTTAACCCACTTTCAGCAATTAACCCACCCTACCCACCCATTACTGCATCATAAAATTACTGCTATCATAGAATCTACTTTCGGCCATTAACCCACCCATTACCTCAATGCTCAATACAGAACATAAACAATCAATGTAGTCCGTGGAAGTTAAAGCTACAAGTAACATATAACCCTACTGGCATAACAACAGAATCATGACTGTCAATATTATACCTAGCATTAGTTGCATGATTGAGCTACTGGTAGAATGAACATACCAGCCCTTTAATAGATATATATATAAAATTCTATTAATCATCTAGGTTTCAGGTGTGTGATTGCAGAAAAGGGGGTAGTATCAACTTAATTCATAAGTCATCCAATATCAATTATGAAATCAAAAGCCAAAGTCAATTATGATACCTTAAAAGTCAAATTGTACTAGTTTCAAGTGTGAAAACATGAAGGTCTATGAGACCTTATATGTGAAGACAAATGCTATGTGTGATTGTAGAAAAGGGGGTGGTATCAACTTAATTCATAAGCCATCCAATATCAATTGTCAATTATGATATCAAAAGTCAAAGTCAATTATGATACCTCAAAAGTCAAATTGTACTAGTTTCAAGTGTGTAAACGGGAAGTTCTATGATACCTTATAAGAGAACACAAATAAGTGAAGACACAAGGACTTTACACTTACAATGTTATTGACTAGTATTTCAACTCCGTCATCAACTATCTTTTTCATGAACTTTAACATATAGTAGCCACATTCAGTACTTCCTAGCTGACATGGACACTACAAAATTACATAATAAATGATCATCATAACATTAATCAAGATAATGAATTTAAAGCTGCTATTTCAATAAGGAATTACGTACTCACCTTAGCGTTGACCCAATTGAGTTTAACCCTCTTATTGGATTCACTTTGTGCAGCGTGCAAGACTTTGTGCAGCGTGCAAGACAATTGCCCTACAAAAAAAATTAAGAAATATATCAAAGAATATAATATAATGTTTCGATAATTTGTATTACTTACGCATCAATAGTTTGCCTCAACTGCGAATTGACAGTGCTAGCCCTAAGGGAATCAAGATAATAGCCATTAGTTGTTTTCATGTGTATTACGCCCAACACCCAATGTCTTCTACAAAGACCAAAAACCAAATTAAGTCAAAAACTGGGAAGTTGATTAATTGAGATGGTTTTGATAATCAAACCTGGATTGTAGGGAATCAAGATGATGTCATTGTCATTTCTTTTAGACAACCGTTCTACAATGCTTCTACTTGAATTATCGATATTTTTGGATTTCGCTTTACGTTCACGTGGCGAGGATGCAGCCGGGCTCACAAAAAAAATCTATGATCTCTTTTTGACCCATTCTTGATTTGCTTAAACAAGTACCTGTTAACACACAAAAAGTAAACTAATAAATTAAATTGTGTTTTACGAATAGTTATTTAAATTAAATTTAAGCACTTACATCATATAAGAAGTAATGACAGCACCAGTCAGCTCTTCCAATGTAAAAACCGCTTGAAAATCATCCCAAGTTAAGTACGTGTAACTCTCGTACCCAAATAGATCGTCCTCACACTGCACTTTTATAGAATCGACGTTTGAAATTTGTCCATCAACCATCATTGCAGTCATTTTCAAAATACCACTTTTTTCAATTCTTATCCTTGTCTTCCTCCGTGCTCTCGTCATCCTTCTTTGCATCTCTTTTTCATTCTCGTTTTCTTTTACTTTCTCTTTTTTGTTTTCCATTATCTCGCCATCCTTCTTTGCATTCTCTTTTCCATTATCGTTTTCTTCTACTTTCTCTCTTTTGTTCTCCATTCTCTCATCATCCTTCTTTGCATTCACTTTTCCATTCTCTTTTTCTTCTACTTTCTCTATTTTGTTTTCCATTATCCCGTCATCCTTCTTGCATTCTTTTTTTCATTCTCTTTTGAATTATCTTTTCCATTCTCCTTTATTGGTTCTCTTGGTTGTTTTTTTCATTTCCATTCTCTTTTTCATTTCCATTCTCTTTTTCATTTTCCTCATCAAGTTCTCTTAGCCGTTTTTTCTCATTGGTATCGCCACCGTTTTTTCCTACAAAGGTAAACTGATTTAGCAACGGACTAAAGGTTTTGTGCATTATGTGTAATTTATATATTGTAGTTACCAAGTCAGATCATCGAATGACTAGATGTCTCGGCCAACTTAGTATGTGCCCAACTACATCTTTGACCTTAAAAATGAACTCATCTTCAAGTGGAATTGGTAGTGAAGCTTCACTTTGTACATATTTTTCTATCATAACTTCAATGTTCTCACCTATTATATGAAGGTAAAAAGTAAGATCCAAATTTCTACAAAATCTAAATAATGTAGTAATATAATGCAAGTATTTTTCGTAATACCCGAGACACTATACTTCAATATGGCTCCTTTTGCGACTATATTTGGGGCAACATCAACCAACAAGACTTGTCATCAAAAACCTTTTGTTTAATGCATTTGGATGTCCACGGCCTACGAACGACTGTTGAGATGTTTGTCCAATTAAACCCATGCATCGTTTTTTTCAACATACAACTAGCGAGATTTTATCATGTTTTGGTAGTGTTAAGTGAAGTCAGTGTTCCCCACACTTGTCCTAGTATAACCTAACCATCCTCATGATCTTTTAAGTATGATGATGAGAGCTTCATGTCTATGCCATCGCATACTCAGAGAAGTTGATCATCCATAATCCTAGAATATCTAGAAGAGCATAACTAGCCGGGGTTGAAACCCAAAAAGAAAATAGGTATATATATATATATATATATATATATATGTACATACTAACATTGTTTATATTTTTGTGTTTTTCATGTTGATCCTATTGCACGTCACTGACATTGCTTGTCTTTAAGCTCATGATTGACAAATTAGTACTATAATGCACTTCATTGGTGTCTTTTGCATAGATTTGCATGTCATTGCACGTCTTTTATTTTCTAATGCACGTCATTGCGTGTCTTTTGCATTTTTGTTTTTATTTTAATATATATATATATATATATATATATATATATATATATATATATATATATATATAGATACTCTCAACCCCTTTGTGATGGGACTATGGTTATGTGCAGACCTAGACAAGGTGGGTATCCACTTTTCAGCGTTCATTATCTTTTGTCACTGAGTTGTAGCCTATTTGTTTGAACCCTGAACCTATCAACATGTCCTTCAGTATGACCGCTTCCTCCTTTAAGATTTATTTCAGACAGAGACCAAGTTTGTCAGTGTAACTATTGTCACACCCAAACCGACGACGAAAACATCAGGGCGGGACATGTAGACTGTTCATGAGCACATGGTTGACTATGTTGTAATATATTAAATCATCACATTTCATTTCATAAAACAAACCAAACATAATCCAACAAAATACAAAAAATTCGAATACATAATAAGTTTCTTTAATGATTAACTAGGTCCACAACTTAAGTGTAGCAAACTGGATCAACTCAATTGTTCGTACCTGAAACATGATAAAAACAAGGTCAACTAAAAAGTTGGTGAGCATACATAGGTTTTGACTCTAAATAGTATCATTGTGTTGTGCGTATACAATCCATACATATCATGGTTAATAAGGAAATTATGGAGAGTTACTATTGTGAAACCAAGTTGTACAATCAAACCTTTGTAACTATCATGCAAATGACCAAATTGTGTTGTCGGCAAAAATCACCCTAACTGGGTGGGTTTGTCAGACTCAATAGATCTATCATTGTTAACCATCGGCTTGTGTAAATTGCAAACAAATTGTAGTTTCCACACCTAGTACTCAAGCGTAAGACTCAAATTGCACACATGAATGTAGGGTGGAATTGTATTGTGTAGTTTGTAAACATTGTATAATTTGTGACATCCGACAAATTTTCGTTAATCCCGTTAACCCAAATCTAGTTATCTCATAACCCAATTAACTCAATCATAAACCAGAGGGACTAATTATGTTACTATTTAAAGTAGAACTACAAGGACTAGTTGTATAATTAACCTAATCTCAATTTCTTTGACTTTTGAAAGTCAAAATCGACATCCCTTGATCCAATTCAATCCGTAACTCCCAAGATGGTTTGAATTTGTAACAATAATTCATTACAATGATAATTTCGATCACTATTAGAGCATTTAACATCATCATTGATTGGAATTAATCCCATTAATTCCATTGAAACTCGTAACCGTCAACTCCCTCGTCGAATTCTATCTAACTCGACCAATTCGCTTGTCATTATGCAATTAAACCCTCTACACCCCCTCAAACGAACTCATCTGAGTCTTTTCCATGCGCTAATCTGATCGGAGAAGCAGCCGGAGTCGCTAGAAACCAAGCCACACAAGCCGTGATTTAGATTTAGTCGATCTCCATCGATTAAACATCAATCTAGGTAAATGAACATCCATATAGCTTCGCTTTTATATGTAGAACGAAAGCCCTATGCTAATTCAAACTTATAATATCAAATCAATGACGAACATATACCTAGGGTTCTTCGTATGGACTTTTAATCGAATCCCTATCTACACTCGATTTAAATTCAATTAAACCACATGGCTAGAGTCACGATTGCTCACTCATTGAAACCCCCATGATTTCAACAGCTTTAAATATCAAAACTTAGCCAATCGATTTTTATTTCATATTCTAGGGTTTCGGTTTTTTCAAATCAAGAATTAACCATCCTAACCATGATGTTTTTGCAATTAAACTCGTACACGGATTCGCAATACCCTGATGAACAAAACCCCTAACCTTTTGTTGCAAATCAATATTGAGTTCGATGGGATTGGGAGGGATTTGGATTCGGGTATTGCAAAGAGAGAGAACACTGTGTACTGTTCGATTAAAACAATTACAATCCAGGTTTGGATGCGATTTCCCTAGCGGGCAGACTTGGTTAAGACTTAATGCATACACACAGGAGACCCGGGTTCGATTCCGGTCTCCTGTAATTTTATTTTTGGGGACTTTTTTTTATTGATTTACAAATATACAATTAAGTCCTATATTATTATAATAATATATTAATATGTTTTGACATCCTAAAATACCCGTATGCTCGGGAATAAATTTATAAAGCATTTTAAACATTGTTTACATTTGAAAATAATATAATTAGTTATATTATTTCTTAAAACTATTATTTATCACATAAATACAGCAAACAATGGTTTTAAATTCGGGTTTGAAATTGTAACTCGTTTAATGATTTTTCTCACGTTTAAATAATATAATTATTTATATTATTACTCGAAGTTATTATTTAACTCAAACAAAACATCTGAAACAATACTTTATGACTCGTGTTGGTGACGTTGATACGTACCACATCTATTATGACTATTAAACTAAGAATTCTTGGATTTCCGATGACACGTTTGTCTATTCGTTATCCCTAAGCATGTTTTAGGACGTTCAATCTCTCTGTGTCATCGTCACAAAATCTCATGTGTCCCTAACTTGTAAATATAATTATAGGGAATTCGTAGAATGTTCACAGGCAAACTCTTGTGTTTCTGTTGCATCCTTGTGCGGTGTTATTTACCAACACTTTACTCAGACTCAGGTGAGTTTCACGATCCTCTTTTACTTGTTTTCCTATTGGGAGAGAAACATGCATATACACAAACATCATTTTATTTGTTTTCCCGTTGGGGAGAAATATGCATACAAACAAACAATATTTTACTTATTTCCCGTTGGGAAGAAACATGCATACGAACAGATATCCATTTACTAGTCTTCCCGTCGAGGAGAGACATGCACATGAACAGACATGGATCACACAGTATTTCATTACCACTTGTTTACCTAATTGCAAACATAACATGCAAAGTCCTTACACACTCGGACCGTTAATATATGGAGTATAGCGAGGAAATTTGAGTAGTACTACTGGGTTTGACAAACCCCACCCGGGTTAGTCACGCTAACTTGATTGGAGGTCGAACGTGTGTAAATTGTCCTAAACACTTGCCATTGTTGATGTTAGCAATGGCGGAAGGCACCCAAACACAAACAGTCAGCTTTGGTTGTGAACGCTTAGAGTAACTTGTACATTTTCTAGCTAGCAATAGGTGTAACTTACGTATGTGGATCCTGCAAACACTCAAACAGTTTATTCACTTGTAAACCTGTGAACTCACCAACCTTGTGTTGACACTTTTTCTTACATGTTTCTCAGGTTGCTAAGGCACAGGTTGCACACTTAGGACATGTATGGAGTCCTACTATCATTTCATCCTCATGCAAACATCAAAACAATTTACTTGTTTTATTAAACTAAACTTGGGCGCGCTTGTTTTGCGCATTTATTTTCTTATTTAAACGCTTCCGCATTAACTCTGAACTTTTATGATATTTCATTTATGTCCCATATAGTGTCGTTTGATGTAACTAATGAGTGAGATTCTGGTTTGTCACATACCAAACGATAAAACTCCGTTAGTAGAATTTAGGGGTGTGACAGATTGGTATCAGAGCCATTGGTTATAGAGTGTTAGGGTTGCATACTAGACTATAACCGCACACATGCATTAGTTACACAACACAGACACTCATACCTGATACATATAGTACCTATACATACATTGCAGTGCAGGCATGTTAACACCACCCATGTCATCCTTTGTTGACGAGGGGCACATCATTTGCATTGCATTATCATCCCAGTCGCGACACTCGAGGAATCACCGGAACAACATCCACTTCCGTCTGAGGGCAGCGAGACGGAGCCTTCGGAGGAGTCACTTACACCACCATCACCTGTCGGGTATGGTGGGCTTTCTCAGGTCCATGTTATGGACGACACTCAGCTAGCACATATGGGAGTTGGGATCGTCGGAGGCGAGTCCTACTGTAACCACTAGCAACAATACGCCGAGTGAAGGCAGACCGTTGCACGCATTATTGCAAGATCGATTGTCACGTAGATGTCATCACTTTCCCGAGCCATGGGCTCGCATCTTTGGTCGATATTATTTTGAAGATAGATTGACCACAAAGTTGAGAACGCATTGCTCATTGCATACTCATACCCTATCCTGACTCAGTTGGAAGGACGATTACTTTGCTGCTTCCAGTAACTCGTATCCATGAATTAGTTTCATTTCTCAAAGTCGCATTTCATGTGCATATTTTTTTCATGTGCATATTTGTTTCATGTGCATGTTCTCATCTACAATCCGCTGGATTGGACTCTCGTATTGTGTTTCAAGTCGAGTGAATACTCGGATCAAACGATTCCTAACTACTCATCTTGATATGAGTCCTAGTTGATAAACTTATGGTTGATGACTAAGCCTTTTGATAACTTATCACATCTGACAATACTCTGTACTCAGCAATACAAACTAAAGGACATTATGACACATGACAGGGAGAACTAGGGTGAGCATGCAAAGCAAATTATCATTACGGGTGCACACGTAACAGTAATTTGAGGTGCATGTAAGTCCTGGTGAAACCTAGTGTGTGGATAAATGGTCATAATCTGTGATTTACTGACTTAATTTTCCATCCGTAGAAATTCTCGTAACCCGCTCAACGATTAGTTGGTATCGTTAAACCTGTTCAACAGATGATAGACGCGACTATCAGGTTGAAGATGTTTATAGACACACATAGCAATAATCAATAGGATCCATCATTATATCTGACTCATGAAAGAATCTTAGTGAAATTAAGACTCTCATCTAAACGTGATCACAGAAACCATCTTGATTGAAACTCTAATAGAATCTCAGGGCAAACTTATCGACTCCAACTATGTAAGCGAAAATTGTGGAATTCTTTCTAAGCTAACACGTTATTCCTTACACTTCAACAATAAATTCCCTTGACTCTATTGCCTTATCCGGTGACTAATCCTTAGTCTAATTCGAATTATACCCTAGCAAATTCAATCCTGTAAATGGATTTCTTTCTTCACGAAATGATCCAGTTGATCCACTGACATTAGAAAACGGGGATTTAACCTAACCTACCATCAGTTGAACGTGACTACTTAAACAAACATCCTATCTCTTATGCTACTGGAATCTATATCTCATTAGGCTTTTCTTCCCTACATGTGAAACTCTTCCCTTCGCCTATGCATTGGCTAACGCTTACCTTATAAGCACGGGCCTCATTAGAAATCTCAACATAACTTCACAATTTTCAAGTTGGTCCAGCCGTACTCCAACTCTATTAGAAACCAAGTATACTATTGATAGCAGACGGTAAGATAATTGAAGCGACCCACATTCTTAAGGGATGTAAACACGGATTGGTTGTCATAAGCTTGAGATTGACCTCATGCCAGTCACACTTGGCAATGTTGACGTAATCATTGGCATAGATTGGGTACGTAAGAATTGACTCAAAATCATTTGTCGTGACAAAATCGTTCGCCTTCCTCTCCCTAGAGGAGAAACTCTTTCTGTCCAAAGCGAAGGGATTGGCGCAGTATTAGGCATCATACCCTTTATGAAAGCGTAGAAGTGCATGCGGAAGGGCCATACTGTTATTCTGACACTGTCGCCGAGCAACCATCCGAAGAAAAGAAAATAGATAACAACCTGATAGTTCGTGAATTTCCAGAATTATTTCCCGAAGACCTACTTGGTCTTCCACCTCAAAATCAAGTTGAGTTTCAAATTGACCTAGCATTCGGAGCAGCGCCTCTTGCTCGGGCACCCTATAGACTTGCACCTAGTGAATTACAAGGACTATCTACACAACTGCAAGAGTTGTTGGATAAAGGTTTCATCCGACCTAGCTCATCGCCATGGGGAGCTCTGGTCCTATTTTGTCAAGAAGAAGGACGGGACTTTCCGAATGTGTATCGACTATCATGAGCTGAACAAAGTGACGATCAACAATCGTTATCCTCTACCCCGCATGGATGATCTGTTTGATCAACTCCAAGGGTCAAGCTTCTAGTCCAAGATAGATATCAGATCTGGTTACCATCAACTGAGAGTCCGAGATGAGGATATCTCTAAGACTTCCTTTAGAACTAGGTACGACCACTATGAGTTTATGGTCATGCCTTCCGGATTAACCAACACACCCGCGGTGTTCATGGACCTCATGAACTGTGTGTGTAAACCCTACCTTGATCAGTTCGTCATCTGTGACATTCTGGGTTTTTATTCACGCGTTTATATTATATGTCATGTAAACATCTTCTATTGAATGAAATGCAAGTGTTTTTACTTAATATTAATTAATTAGGTCTTACCGGGTTTAGCAGAGTCCACCCAATATGCAACTTATGATGGCAATATTAGAAATTTCCGAGACACATCGAACCCAACATCGTGTTGGTGATAAACTAAAAAAAATAAAAATAAAAATGTAAACATCTCGAAACATTCTCTTTATTTTTATTAGTAGAGAATGCCTACCCGGATAAAAATAAAATCTTAAATGTTTTACACGAGCACATATAATGTCAAAACTATTAAACGTATACTTTTTTTTTATTATACCCGACTCGTACTCTAACGACCACGTAACGACTATTAAAAACCGGGTTACACTTAGCGGGTATTCTACCGGGTAAGACACCTAACACTAAACACCACCCTACTACACTACCCCTACCCTACCCTACCCCCCTCCCCCTCGTTTTCTTCTTCACGGCCGAAAACACCAAACATGGTGTTTCCCCTTTGTCCCCCTTACACCAATATGTTCGCCCAACATGCAACATTTGAGACAAACTTGTCTCCTTCCAAAACATAATGACTAGAGGGTATTAACCAACATGAGAGGCTTTATATATGCATGTATAGATGCTCCACAAACCCACACCAACACTTTCTCTTTTGCTCTCCTCTTTCTCGGCAATAACCAAGCACCACCACCCTCCTCCTTCCCAATTCAGCCCTCAACGACAGCAGCAACATTACGCACCACCGACCTCCGCCGAACACCACCCTCTCCTCCTGTTCGGTCACGGCACACCATACACCCACACACACCTCATTTGTTTCCTTTTTACTTCAAGAATCCAAGGGTGCTCTCAAGTGTCATTCAAGTGACTTTGCAAGTGTTCAAGCCTTCTACAATCATCTTACCTTCAATCCTTGCTTGATTTGTGTGAGTGTTTTACTAAAACTTATTATTGTTTTAAGATTTCATGTTGATTTGTGTTGTAAGTTCACCCAAGTAGTGCTTGTTTCAAAGAGAAAGTCACTCCCTTTAACCAAACAGTAGCTGGCAGAAATTTTGGTCGACTTTAGAGCGTCATATCTTGATCAAAACTCAACCAAATTGAACGTTTCTTGAGTCTAAGATTAATTTTAAAGAGTCCTCTATCCATCCCAATTGGGTTCACAATTTTTGGAGGAGTTTTGATACCCCAAAAGGGTGATACAAGAAAATGTGTATCTTCTGAGTTTTATGGCAGATTTATAGAGCTAACTTGTTGAGGTCATAACTTGTTCAATAATTGTCAAAATAACTTGATTCCTTTTTCTAAAGTTAGCATTTTGTGTTGGTTATAAAACCCATATGGCCTATTTTCTTGAAACTGACATTTGAACCCCTAAACAGCCGTTTTCCCTTGACCTATTCAGCAGAATCAAAACTGTTGACCCAACTGAGTTGTGTGCTATGCTTTAAACTCCTAAAAGTGTTTGTAAATTATGATCCATACACTTTTATAAACCCAAGACATGTGGTTATGCATGGTAAATATCCCATAATTTATTGAATTTATTTAGATAACTAAAAACATGTTTTAAGTAGACTTAAAAACTCGAGTACTTTTCTAACGACTAGTTTGATATCAAAAGCCTTATTTTTATAGTATATATATTTAACTTCAACCCCCAAACCTAATAATGATACGTGAACGTAATGACATGTTATGAAATACATATCTTATTATATAAGTGTATATAAATATATTTTGTTATCACAAACCGTTACCAACGATTGTCGTGTCAAAACATTTGGAAACTTAATATAGGTTCATGTCTAGCCTAGTTGGGTGAATTGAATGCATGATCAACACGCGGTAGAATCATTACATAGACTTTATGGCATCTTAAATATTTAGGACACGAGTAGGTCGGAATACACTATTGGACTTTGCTACATACCGCATCACTACCTTGTTTGCACAGGTGAGTTACATATCCCCTATTTACATTTTTATACATTTTGGGGTGAAACGTAATCTGTGCTTACTTACATACAATTCAACTTGTGTTTACATGTGTAGATTATTGTGCTTTTGTTCTTGATCACTTGTTATGCTATGAATACTTTTAGGATGGTTTAAATTATGTGTAACCCACATAGTCTTGATTCCATGCCTATCACTTTTAGGGTAGCAGTATGCTATGCCTATCACGTTAAACCTATATGCTTATATACATAATTACATGCTTACAATTGGTATACATATAGTGAATTCTCCACATTATGCCATTTCATACCATGTCAAACTATGAATTGTATAAACGTTTTAAACTAAACTTTTACTTTATTTAAACATATGTAAACTCACCAACTCTCGTAGTTGACACTTGTTTTGGATTACGTTTCAGGTGAAGATATGTGATTGTGTGACTATGTGTTGAAGGTGCTACACATAAGGCTTTTGGACCTAGTAAAATAATTATGTGTAATATTCTAGAATAGGGTGTTGTAACTTGATTTGTATTTGGATATTTGATATTTAAATCTTATTAATGAATTATGCAACCTTAGTAGATCATGTGCTTATGAACAATCATTTCATTGTCCGCCTCGATGATTCCGCCATCGGTCGGGGTGTGACAGATTGGTATCAGAGCCATGGTTATAAGGAATTAGGTTATTAGACACAATGACCTAGACTATAACCCTAGGACTCCCTTTTATATGTTATGTGCTAAATGATTAATTGCTATGTGAATTATTTGTAGTTAGGTATTATTTGAATTTTCCCAAGTTTGGTACATGAGACTTATACACATACATACAAGGCTTTAAACACATGATACATCCTTTACATACACATTTGATAAACAAACTTATGCAAACAAATACACTACCTATCCTTATCCATACTCTTTCCTACCCCATATTAATTGCAACGTTTCTACACATTTTATACTCATAGACTCTCAAGACTATTAAAATCTTAAAAATCTCGTCAACGACTTAATTTCTTGAAACCAGTAAAGGACACGTGCAATCTGGAAGGGTGACACCTGTACAATGGGTTTTCTGTCTAGGAAAGCATTTCGTATAAATCCAAATAAACGGACCCGTATGCTTTCCTGGGAATTCCTGAAGTGAGTGTTTACCTATAGGCTAAAGCATGTCTCTTTGAAAGTTTTGAGGAATTATTTAACGTTGATAAGTCAACGTATTCGCAAGGATACAATCCGAACTTAAAATTTGGGGACATTATAGCAAGGTAGGAAGAACTAGACGAACATGCAAAACAAATCATTATTTCGGGTGCACACGTAATAACGATTTGTAGTGCATGTGAATCCCGGCCATTCCTATTGCGCGAATAATGAACTATATTATCATATCCTCCCAGGAATAGATTTCATGGCTTATTTTCCCTATCCCTTTTGTGTTATAAAATTTTGAATGAATTATGTGATCAGTTTTAGTCAGAACATACATACATTACCACGCGACATGATGAGTGTCATCTCGTGTTCCTGCTTGCATTATTGTGAACAGCCCACCAACTGTGGCACATACATGCCTATTTTATCTGAAGTCTCATAAGTTCTTGTCTTTTCTTGTGGTACTTATAGAATGCCTCCCCGTCGCGCGGTTAATGCTAACTCTAGCAACTCCAACGCTGACCTTGCTGCACTACTTACCCAACTAGTAAGCCAAATGATCCAAGCTAACAACAACAGTAATGGGTCTAACACGCAATGGAATGGCGCAAACCCACCATACTGTACATTCAAGCATTTCAATTCTTGCAACCCCACCAAATTCTTCGGGACGGAAGGTGCAACTGGCCTTCTTCAATGGTTTGAAAGTATGGAGAGTACTTTCCTAAACAGTGATTGTCCCGACAACCTCAAAGTCCGTTATGCTGCCAGCGTCTTCCAAAAACGAGCACTCACCTGGTGGAACGGTGAGAAACGTACTCGAGGCAACGAATCTGCTATGTCCTTGTCTTGGGACGAAATGAAACGACTTATGACTGACGAGTTCTGTCCTCGCAACGAAATGAGGAAGCTCGAAGCTGAATTTTGGGATCTCACCCAAGATAGCGGAGAGAATTTGGCTTACACCACTCGTTTTCAAGAACTAAGTCTGCTCGTGCCCCACATGGTTACTCCCTTAGCGCGGGGAATTGAGAAATACATAGGTGGACTGCCTATGCCGCTCCAAGACACCGTATTGGGAAGTAATCCCTCCACTCTCGAAGACGCAATCCGTTTGTCTGCCGTGTTGACTGACAATCACGTCAAAGCAGGTACCTTATTTAGGAAGGGTGCCAAGAAAGTGGTCAACAAAGCTGCTACTTCCGTGTCCGTCAAAAACGAAGAGCCCAAATCTTCCCATCATGATAGGAAGCGTAAGGCCCAAAACTTTGCGGCCATCATTCCTGCCGTACCTGTGACCCAAGTTACTCCTGCGGGTCAAATTCTGAGAAATTATGTAGGTTCATTTCCCCAATGCCTTACTTGCAAGTATCACCATGCCCCGCATGCTGCATGCCGTCTATGCTCAAAATGTGGACGCTATGGACACGTTGTTACTACTTGTCGTGCTCGCACTATCGTTAATCAAGCTACTCAAGACAATCACCCAGTACCTCTCACTGTCACCTATGGACGGGCCTGTTACGAATGTGGAGACCCAAACCACTTTCGAAACCAATGTCCAAAACTTCAAAATCAAGGTGGTCCTCGTGGACGAGCATTTAATATAATGCTAACGAGGTTCCGGCCAATGACGACACTGTCAACGGTACGTTCCTTTGTTCACTATCTTTATACATCCGTTTTATTCAATATTCAAAATTGTGTCTCTTGTTTTTAACCAACTATTTGCTAAACAACCAACCAATCTTGATAACTCGTATATCATGGAAATAGCGGATGGAAAATCCAGTGCTATGAGTTCTATAACCCGTGATTGCACATAACAGCTATGCTATCACCATTCATCTCATTCCTATACTTTTATGAAACAAATCTATTATGTTTAAATTCAGTCATTCAACTTGCTAGCTCTGTTAAAGTTTACTTAAAATTTGATGAAGTTCTAAATCCTAGTAATTACGCAAGGGGAATTCCCGGTATATCAAAGGGGTGGTGGGTTAGCCGCTGGTACACCCTATACATAAACCCACTTGATATAACGAGTATAAACCATGCATAAGTACTAGGAGGAGGACCGGTTTTTGAAAATGTTTTTGCAAAATTTTAAAATATGAACACCCGTGGGGTAGAATTTTAAAAGAAAAAGCCATGTCACGAGGTGATTGGCACCAATATTGTTAAATCTGGTTCCTAGTAGTTTACATTCGTGCGTTGTATGAAAAATTGTATGCATAAATCTCATTATACTATTAGAGCAACTAATTGACAACTCGACTCAAATTAACGCCGTCATCCGTTATCATATGCTATTTCCCCGCTGAATCTTTCTACGGTAAGTAATTCCATTCTAAGTCCACTGGCGTCTCTTTCCCGCTTCCATAACCTTCGTAAATCGAATTTCGGGACGAAATTCCTTTAACATGGGGAGACTGTGACATTCCGGGTTTTTATTCACGCGTTTATATTATATGTCATGTAAACATCTTCTATTGAATGAAATGCAAGTGTTTTTACTTAATATTAATTAATTAGGTCTTACCGGGTTTAGCAGAGTCCACCCAATATGCAACTTATGATGGCAATATTAGAAATTTTCGAGACACATCGAACCCAACATCGCGTTGGTGATAAACTAAAAAAAATAAAAATAAAAATGTAAACATCTCGAAACATTCTCTTTATTTTTATTAGTAGAGAATGCCTACCCGGATAAAAATAAAATCTTAAATGTTTTACACGAGCACATATAATGTCAAAACTATTAAACGTATACTTTTTTTTATTATACCCGACTCGTACTCTAACGACCACGTAACGACTATTAAAAACCGGGTTACACTTAGCGTGTATTCTACCGGGAAAGACACCTAACACTAAACACCACCCTACTACACTACCCCTACCCTACCTACCCCCCTCCCCCTCATTTTCTTCTTCACGGCCGAAAACACCAAACATGGTGTTTCCCCTTTGTCCCCCTTACACCAATATGTTCGCCCAACATGCAACATTTGAGACAAACTTGTCTCCTTCCAAAACATAATGACTAGAGGGTATTAACCAACATGAGAGGCTTTATATATGCATGTATAGATGCTCCACAAACCCACACCAACACTTTCTCTTTTGCTCTCCTCTTTCTCGGCAATAACCAAGCACCACCACCCTCCTCCTTCCCAATTCAGCCCTCAACGACAGCAGCAACATTACGCACCACCGACCTCCGCCGAACACCACCCTCTCCTCCTGTTCGGTCACGGCACACCATACACCCACACACACCTCATTTGTTTCCTTTTTACTTCAAGAATCCAAGGGTGCTCTCAAGTGTCATTCAAGTGACTTTGCAAGTGTTCAAGCCTTCTACAATCATCTTACCTTCAATCCTTGCTTGATTTGTGTGAGTGTTTTACTAAAACTTATTATTGTTTTAAGATTTCATGTTGATTTGTGTTGTAAGTTCACCCAAGTAGTGCTTGTTTCAAAGAGAAAGTCACTCCCTTTAACCAAACAGTAGCTGGCAGAAATTTTGGTCGACTTTAGAGCGTCATATCTTGGTCAAAACTCAACCAAATTGAACGTTTCTTGAGTCTAAGATTAATTTTAAAGAGTCCTCTATCCATCCCAATTGGTTTAACAAATTTTGGAGGAGTTTTGATACCCCAAAAGGGTGATACAAGAAAATGTGTATCTTCTGAGTTTTATGGCAGATTTATAGAGCTAACTTGTTGAGGTCATAACTTGTTCAATAATTGTCCAAATAACTTGATTCCTTTTTCTAAAGTTAGCATTTTGTGTTGGTTATAAAACCCATATGGCCTATTTTCTTGAAACTGACATTTGAACCCCCAAACAGCCGTTTTCCCTTGACCTATTCAGCAGAATCAAAACTGTTGACCCAACTGAGTTGTGTGCTATGCTTTAAACTCCTAAAAGTGTTTGTAAATTATGATCCATACACTTTTATAAACCCAAGACATGTGGTTATGCATGGTAAATATCCCATAATTTATTGAATTTATTTAGATAACTAAAAACATGTTTTAAGTAGACTTAAAAACTCGAGTACTTTTCTAACGACTAGTTTGATATCAAAAGCCTTATTTTTGTAGTATATATATTTAACTTCAACCCCCAAACCTAATAATGATACGTGAACGTAATGACATGTTATGAAATACATATCTTATTATATAAGTGTATATAAATATATTTTGTTATCACAAACCGTTACCAACGATTGTCGTGTCAAAACATTTGGAAACTTAATATAGGTTCATGTCTAGCCTAGTTGGGTGAATTGAATGCATGATCAACACGCGGTAGAATCATTACATAGACTTTATGGCATCTTAAATATTTAGGACACGAGTAGGTCGGAATACACTATTGGACTTTGCTACATACCGCATCACTACCTTGTTTGCACAGGTGAGTTACATATCCCCTATTTACATTTTTATACATTTTGGGGTGAAACGTAATCTGTGCTTACTTACATACAATTCAACTTGTGTTTACATGTGTAGATTATTGTGCTTTTGTGCTTGATCACTTGTTATGCTATGAATACTTTTAGGATGGTTTAAATTATGTGTAACCCACATAGTCTTGATTCCATGCCTATCACTTTTAGGGTAGAAGTATGCTATGCCTATCACGTTAAACCTATATGCTTATATACATAATTACATGCTTACAATTGGTATACATATAGTGAATTCTCCACATTATGCCATATCATACCATGTCAAACTATGAATTGTATAAACGTTTTAAACTAAACTTTTACTTTATTTAAACATATGTAAACTCACCAACTCTCGTAGTTGACACTTGTTTTGGATTACGTTTCAGGTGAAGATATGTGATTGTGTGACTATGTGTTGAAGGTGCTACACATAAGGCTTTTGGACCTAGTAAAATAATTATGTGTAATATTCGAGAATAGGGTGTTGTAACTTGATTTGTATTTGGATATTTGATATTTAAATCTTATTAATGAATTATGCAACCTTAGTAGATCATGTGCTTATGAACAATCATTTCATTGTCCGCCTCGATGATTCCGCCATCGGTCGGGGTGTGACATCATCGTTTTCATTGATGACATCCTCATCCATTCCAAGAACAAAGAGGAGCATGAGGAGCACCTACGTTTGATTCTAGAATTGCTAAAGTAGGAGCAAATGTATGCTTAGTTTTCCAAGTGCGAATTATGGATTCATGAAGTTCAATTTTTAGGACATGTTAACGAGAATGGAATACATGTTGATCTATCTAAAATAGAGGCCATCAAGAATTGGGCAGAACCGACGACTCCGACAGAGGTGCGACAATTTCTGGGATTGGCTGGCTATTATCGTCGATTCATCGAGGGATTTTCCAAGATCACCCAACCTCTCATTGCCTTAACCCAGAAGTGTAAAGCCTATAACCAGGGCGACACCCAGGAGTCAACATTCCAACTACTTATGCAGAAACTTTGCAGTGCACCCATCCTAGCTCTTTCGGAGGGAACGAATGATTTTGAGTGTATTGCGATGCATCCATTCAGGGTCTTGATTGTGTATTAATGCAACGTGAGAAAGTGATCGCATACGCTTCATGTCAACTGAAGATTCATGTGAAAAACTACACCTTTCATGACCTAGAGTTTGGAGCCGTAGTTTTCGCACTGAACGGTACCAAGTGCACTATCTATACCGATCACAAGAGTCTTTGGTATATCTTTGAGCAGAAAGAGTTGAACATGTGACAACGTCGTTGGGTCGAGCTCTTGAATGATTATGACTGTGCAATCAGATATCATCCGGGTAAGGCTAATGTGGTAGCTGATGCCCTAAATCGAAAGGAAACCAAGCCCAAACGAGTTCGAGCATTACAGCTTACTATTCACACCGGATTACCTGACAAAATCCATAGTGCTCAACTCGACGCCCTGAAAGAAAAAAAAATCTATCGCTGGAACCCACACGCGGTATGGAAGAGCAACTTGAGATCAAATCTGACGGCATTCGCAACTTCACTGAGCGAGTATAGATTCCAGCGTACGAAAACTTAACGGAACTAGTCATGGATAAAGCTCATAATTCCCGATACTCTGTTCATCCAGGTTCCAACAAGATGTACCATCACCAAAAGGTGCTATATTTGTGGCCAAAGATGAAGGCCGATATAGCCACCTATGTGAGCAAGTGCCTGACTTGCTGTAGAAATAAAGACTGATGGCTACAAAATTCTCTAAGTACAACTGTTGCGGACTCCACAGTTTTGCTGCTGACCAACAAGCTGATGCGGATAAGCTTGTTTGCTGCGGATAGTTGTTCTCCTACTGATGAACAACTCTGCTGCGGACAACCTTATCTGCTGAAGACCAGAGTTGTTGCGCATAGGCTTCTCAGCAGCAACAAACACTTGATGCTGCTAATAGGAAAATCATCAGCAGCTTTGGATAGTTGAGTTTTGATGCGGATCACCAACTTTGCTACTGATAGCCATATCTGCCGAAGATCAATCGTTTCTACTGATTGGCAAAGCAAAAGCAACTTTACCACTGACAACTTTCTGCTGCAACTCTGACACATCCCATGCAGAAATAATGTTACTGGTGCAGACAATAAAAGACAACAACGCTCTCCTTCCAAGTATCCAAGCAGTGTTGCCTAGGAAGACGTTTGAGTAAAGTTATCCTTTGTAGTATTTATTGTCTTCACGTGTAGTATAGCTTCTAGTATACAAGATCAACGGCTTGTGTTCGATCTTATCCTTAGAATCAAGGGTCTGTCTTGATTCTAAGTTACTATATAAGTAGTGTATCGTTTCATTGTACAAGTGTGCTTTCTTAGAGTTTTCTATGTAATCTTGTAACCATTGAAGCTTAATACAAATTGCATTTATCAGTACTTCTTGTGTTTACTTGTTTACATTGCTTAGTTGTGATTGTTTCCGCCAATCTCAACTAGAATAGAACCATCTTGTATCTACCAATCCTACAAGTGGTATCAAAGCTTTGGCTCTCAGATTAAACAAACTCACACTTGTTTAATCACTCTCTGGTTCTATTCAATACTATCTCTTTGCTAAGACACCCTATATCACAAATATAAAATGGCACAAAACAATGGTTTTAAAGATATTGGAAGCATCAACAGACCACCAAGACTAGTATCTAGAGAAGACTATGATATGTGGAAGAACAGGATGGAAAGTTTCTTCTGCTATCAAGAGTATGGGATGTGGAGATCCATTAAAGATGGACCATATATACCCATGGTGGCCTCTGCTGATTCCGGAGGTCCATCAGTCCCCAAAGAACCTTCAAAGTATTCATATGAAGACATCAAGAAGATGGAGGTAGACTTCAAATCCTTAGTAGCCATTCAGATGTGCTTGCCAAATGATGTATTTCACAACTTCAGAGAACACAAGACTACCAAGGAGCTATGGGAGGCTCTTGAGAAGATGTTTGCTGGGTTAGAAGAAGTGAAAGAAAATAAAAGAGACATTCTGAAGCAACCATATGAGAACTTTGTGTGGAACGAAGGTGAATCTCTTACTGTGTTGTACAACAGGTACACTTACCTTGTGGGAGAGCTACATTGCTCTAAGGTGAAGTTGGAGAATGAGGACATCATCAAAAAGTTTATCAGGTCCCTGCCAAGTTGTTGGACACTTTACACAGTGTCAATCAGAAGAACTGAAAATTTGAAGACCCTACAGATTACTGAGCTGTTCGGCATGCTAAAGACTTATGAATTAGAAATGATTCAAGCCAAAGAGAGAAGCTCAAGTTACTTAACAACCTCATTATCCACCACCACTTCCTCTGCACTTCACTCTGATCACTCAGTTCCCAGTTCAAGCAACTACTACCCTCCTTTTGTTACACATCCCCAGACTCCAACCGCACAATAAAAAAACTCACCATTTCTTCTTGAAGCATCACCTCAAACAAACTCTGTTGCCTTTGTCTCTTAAAACTCAAGCAACATGTCCTTTATCAAGGAAGATCTGGAATGTTTTCACCCAGATAATCTAGAAGAAATGGACATACAACACTCCTATGCCATGCTTTCTTTTAGAGAAAAAAGGTTCTACTCTAGAACAGGAAGACCAATCCCAAGCAACAACTCTAACACCAGAGTTGGGTTGGACAAAAGTAAACTGAGATGTTACAACTGTAACCAACTTGGTCATTTTGCTAGAGAATGCAAGGCACCAAAGGCAAACCCAACTGATGCTCAACCAAGACAAGCTCACCAAACTCAGTCAAGACAGCAACAATAGCAACAAGCCACTCCTCCTGCTCAAACTGCAGCTTGTGCAGCTGTTGGAACTGCTGACTTTGACTGGAGCTTTCAGTATGAGGATATTCCTGCCAACAATCAAGCTTTCATGGCAGACACATCAGAGATACCACCTCAGGTATATGAAAATCTGTGTACTCAGGCTTGTATTAATAAAGTTCTTGGATATAGAAAACATAACCAGAATCTCATAGATCAAAAAGAAGAGATTTAACAAATGAAATCTGAATTTAAAAGGGTTGAAAACAGTTACAAAGAAAAGATTATCTGTTTAAAGAAAGAGATTTTATCATTAAAACATGAACAAACAAACCTTGAAACTTAGATTGATGATCTTCTAGTTAAGTTAAAGGCTACAAGGGCTGAATTAGCAGATCAAAAGGTCCATGTTGAAAATATGAGTTTGCATCCAAAAAGCTGCAAAGACTTTTGGATGCTCAAATTCATGAAAGGGTAACTGCTGGAGTTGGGTTTCAAGCTGAAAAACCCTACAATGTTGTTCCTCCACCGGCTGGCTATGTAGCCATTCATGAACCAAGTTTCAACCTTTCCAATATTGATCTGGCCAACCAAAATCTTGACCCTGTTGTCCAAGAAACCTCTGTGCAAGAATGCAATACTTCATCCGAGTCTGAGTCCACATGTTCAGACTCCACTAAAACCAATAAAGTTCCATCACCACCTGCCTTTGAAGTTATTAAAGCCAACAATCCAAGCCCTTTCATCCCTTCAAAAATAGTACCAGTATCTCAACTCACTAAACAAATCAAAATCAGCTATCCTCCAGAAGGAAGAAAGCTAACTGTTGTAAAGGGACAATCTTCAATCTCCACCAACCCAAATCCTCAACCCAAAACCAGTCTACCTAGAGAGAAAGCTCCATATGTTCAAAAGACATTGGAGGAAGCCACCTTTGAGCACAACAAAGCCCATCCCTGGAATTTCAAAGACTTATTCAAGAAAAAGGACTATGTGTACTTTCAAAGGGAAAAATTGGCTAAATCATGCTTTGTCTGTGGCAAATACAACCATACTGCCAGCACCTGCGTCTACTACCTTCAGCAACAAAGAAACCTCAAGCAACATGCTTTTGAGAAAACAAATAAGAACAAAAAGGCACCAAGCTTTGAAGCCAAGGCAACTCATTTCAGAAACTCTCTATCCCCACCAAGGAAGCAGCTGCCAAAACCTCAACAATCCTACATCATCTGTGGTGAATTAGATCACTTTGCTGCAAATTATAAATTTAATCCCTTCAACCAGATTCTTCATCAAGTCCCTCCTAACCAAAAGCCTATAAACAAAAGAACTTCTACAAAGAAACCATCTGGTAACAAGGTAAAGAAGGATAGGCATACATCTGTTGTTAAACCATCAGCAGCAACCAAGTCTGCTGCTGCTCAAGTAAAACCATCAGCAGCAACAAAATCTATTACTGATAAGCCAAAGTCCTTAGTAGCAAAATATGCTGCTGATCAAGCAAATCTGTCAGCAGCCAAAGCAACATCAGCTGCTGACAAAGCAAAGAGATCTGGAAAACCTCCTCCTCTACAATGGAAAGCCAAGATCCCAGTCCCTCAAAGCATCATCATAGGCTCCATTGAGTGTAACACTCCAAGACAAAGCACATTGACATTAGGTATCACTTCATAAGAGATCAAGCTGAGAAAAAGAGAATTATTTTAACCAAAGTTCATACCAATGAGCAATATGCTGATTTGTTTACAAAAACTTTTGATGAAGCTAGATTTAGATATTTAGTTGAATCCATTGGTATGATGAACTTTGGCTAAAATCTGTCTTTAAAAATTGTTTTATAAATGTATTTGTCTTTTGTTGTAAATAAAAGTTATAAGTCAGCAGCAACCATTTTTGCTGTTGACAGATTTAATCATCAGCAGCAAAGAATTTGCCACTAATTGCTTTAAGTTATCAGTAGGAACAAGTTTCCTGCGGATAGCTTTAAGGCAGTCAGCAGCAACATTTTTGCGGCTGACCATTGCATCCATCAGCAGCAATTGAGTTTGTTGCTGACTAACTTAACCATCCACAGCAACCAAGTTTGCAGCGGATAGGTTTAACCATCCGCAGCAACCAAGTTTGCTGCTGATGGGTAAAAATAAGTCCAAATTAACTTTTACCCACTGTAAAAAGTCCTTTCAGTCTTTACCATGACTGCTATAGTGTATTACAGCGGTAACAGTGAAAAGTGAATAAGGTTATACTGTACAAGTAACTTTGCTTTTTCCCTCCTCTGTCGTTATAGCACAAATCAAATTTCTCCTTAACCTCTTCACATTCAATTCTAACCTAACCCTCACCATTTTTTCTCAAGCATTCAAAGCCTTCCATACTTAACCACCTTTCAAAAACTTCCTCCTTCCCTCCAAACCCAACGACCATGGCAGAGGTCGATATAAACCAGCCCGTTGACAAGTTATCACCCTACCACAATCTCACTGCATACCTAATAAAAGGCAAGAAATCCGAAGGGTTCAATGATATGATCGATTTCCTCTGTCGATCAAAGATATACTATACACTATCAGTCAATCCTACCATATACATCCCTCATATGGAGGACTTTTGGAGCACCGCCGTCTACTCTACCGAACAAGGAACTCCCCAAATCCAAGCTAAGGTAGACAACAAATACATCATCGTCACTGAAGCTACCCTCAGAAAACATCTCAAGCTTCAGGACGAGGGGGCCGCCGTTTCATACTCCAGGGAAGAGTACATGAGGACCTTTGTATCCATAGGGTACACTGGAAATCAGAATGAATATACCATCGAAAAGGCGCTGATGGGCCCTCCATTGAAGTTTCTATGCCACACTCTTCTACAATGCATATCCCAGAAGAGAAGTGGATGGAATCAAGTGAGCTCTGCCCTCGCCTCTGCTGTTCACGGTATGGTCACTGGCCAAGGTTTTAACTTTGCACATCTCATCTTTGAAGGTGCAAAGCAAGCATTTTATATGTACACAAGATTCTTGCAGGAAGTTTTTAACAACGAACTAAAAGATCTTTCAAAACCTACAAGAATCTATCTTATGTTGTGTCACACCCCCAAATTCCACTAACGGAGTTTTACCGTTTGGAAGGTGACACACCAGGATCTTAGTCATTAGTTACATCAAACGACACTATATGAGACTTAAAAAGTCATAACATAAATGTTCAGCGTTAAATGCGGAAGCGTAAACGTTAGAATGAAATCAAAAGTTATTACACGTAACAAGCGTCAATTAATGTAATTAAGTAAAACTGTTTAAAAAGTTTGAAATGAATGATATGAAAGTAGGACTCCATGCATGTCCTAAGTGTGCAACCTGTACCAAAGCGACCTGAGAAACATGTAAGAAAAAGTGTCAACACGAGGTTGGTGAGTTCACAGGTTTGTATGTAAATAAACTGTTTGAGTGTTTTTGGATCCACATACGTAAGTCACACCTATTGCTAGCTAGACAATGTACAAGTTACTCTAAGCGTTCGCAACCGAAGCTGACTGTTTGTGTTTGGGTGCCTTCCTCCATTGCTAACATTCACAATGGCAAGTGTTTAGGACAATTTACACCCGTTAGAACTCCAATCAAGTTAGCGCGACTAACCCGGGTGGGGTTTGTCAAACCCAGTAGTACTACTCAAATTTCCTCGCTATACTCCATATATTAACGGGCAGAGTGTGTAAGGACTTTGCATGTTATGTTTGCACTTAGGTACACAAGTGGTAATGAAATACTATGTGATCCATGTCCGTGTGTATGTCTCTCCCTGGCTGGGAGACAAGTAACGGATGCATGTTCGTATGCATGTTTCTCCCCAATGGGAAAACAAGTAAAATGATGATTGTTTGTACGCATGTTTCTCCCCAACGGGAAAACAAGTAAAATATTGTTTGTGTGTATGCATGTTTCTCCCCAACGGGAAAAAAAGTAAAATAATGTTTGTGAGTATGCATGTTTCTCCTCAACAGGAAAACAAGTAAAATAATGTTTGTGTGTAAGCATGTTTCTCTCCCAATAGTAAAACAAGTAAAAAGGGGCCGTGAAACTCACCTGAATGGTGTAGGTAGTTCACACAAGAATACGATTTGAACCACGAGTGTTAACCTGCAACAGCTTACGTATGCCCTAGAATTATACACATAATAATTAGGGATACAATGGGAATATGTGACGACAATACGGGAGATTGAACGTCTTAAAGTAACGCTCTAATAATCAAGAGTAAACGAACTTGTCCACGGGAATAAGAATTCTTTAATTAATAATTAAGATGTATACGTTACGCGACGAAGGAAAAAATAATATATAATAATTATATTCGTGCGTTTTGTCATTAGCTAGAAGTCTAGGAAAATAATATAATTTATTATATTATTTAAGTTTAGCGAAGTAACGTAAACAATTAACTTGCGTGACAAAAATAATAATTTATTATTTTTATTCGAGGATATAATGAGTGTAAGTAATACAAATAATTATATTATTTATAACTTTGAAACGTTACAAAAATGTTTATGAACGTGATGAAAATAATATATATAAATATATTATTTTTAGTTGGAGTTTTGGGTATAAAAAAAATAATATAAATATTATTTTATAAATAAGTTTTAATAATAAATATGGGTTACAAACCAAACCCGAGCCTACGGGTGGTTTCCCGGGCTAAAACACATTAATATATTAATATAATAATATAGGGTGTGATTTTATATTAAAATAATACTCATAAAATGATTTAAAAATAAAAAGGGGTGGAGGGGACTCGAACCCGGGTCTCCTCCCCAACAGCCATGTGTTTTAACCAACTGATCTGGGGGTACCACTTGTGAACAAAACCCGGATTTAAAAGGTTTTAATCGTTAACTCTCCTGAGTTCTTCCCCAAAACCCAACCGATTGAATCTAGTCCCAAAACCAACGAATCTGGTCGTGATTGGTTAAGAAATCTTAGGGGTTTTGTTAATTAGTTGTATGTGAATCTATGTATGAGTTTAATTGCAAAATCGTTGAGTTTAAGGCCGTTAATTTCTGTTTCAACAAGTAGAAACCCTAGGTTCAAATCACGAAATCAATTGCCTAATTTCTATAATATCGTTAGTTAGATTCATGGGGCTTTCGAAGGGTAGGTGATGGCGAATCTGTTCATGCAACTTAATTAGATTGAGATTGTGTCTGGGTCAGGGTTCGATTAAACCGAATTCTTTTGGACCCTAGATATCAGTTCGTGTTTAATTCGGCGTTGTAGATCCAAATTAGGTTAGGGCTTTCATTACAGAGGTGAAAACGAGTCTAATAGTGTATTCAATTACCTGAAACGGTATCAGAATGGTGGGGATCGACTAAATGTCAGTCGCGGCTTCAACGGTTACTCCCCGACGTCTATGTCTACGTCTCCGATCAAATTGAACTGTGCAACAGCTTGAGTGGGACTCATTTGATGTGCGCAGGGTGTTAGACTTCAAGGTTTCCATGCTAAAAGATCGAAGTCGATGGTTATTGTTGCGAGTTTGACGGTTACGGTTTAGGAACCTTAATGCGATTAATTCCTTGATCATTAGTCATGATAAAAACTTAGAAACGGTTTAATCATGGTCGTTATCATTAAGGCTATGAGTAATAATTCGAACCATCATGGAGTTTTACGAATTGAATTATATCGAAGGAGTCGATTTTGACTTTCCAAATTCAATGAATTTGAGTTTTGACTAATTATAGAGTGAGATCAGGCAATACTTTCTTCAGAGTGAGTACGACTTCACGGGCAATAGCATCCCTGACCTCTGGTTCTAACTGTATAGGCCCTTGATTGTCGTCCCTAGTTGGGGTCACCTCTGTTTCGTGCACACTCTCAGTGTGTTCTGCGTGCACACTCTCTTCCTCTTCATGTCTTTGATTCAATGGAGGTCTACCGACTCGGCCAGTACGACTGCTTCGGCGTCCTGTTCTTCCTCCACCAGCCATAGTTCCTAGTTTCCTGATAGTTATAAAGGGAATACATCAATGCCATTCCTTCAGATCATAGTTTAGAAAAGTACGAGCAAGTTTTTAATTACAGTGACCGGTTTGTGATTACTAATTTACATTGCTTTTCGAGTTCAAAACTCTTCAAATAGGTTGTGACATTGACATCTATTTGTTCTAAGTTAAGGTATCTATTCTTATCCAAGTGTATTAACTCTAGTACTTACTTACCGTGATGGCGTTGGCGTTGGTTACCCATACTGACATCCGTGCGTTGGTCCCATAATCAGTTTGAGTCCAGACATTTAGGGATGTCTGAATCTCTCAAACTATTTCTCTGATACCAACTTGTAAGGCCCCATTCCCGGGTAACCTCACTTGTTGGATTTACTCATAAACATAGTCATAAATACTGAACTTAAATTTAAAACATTCGAATTCAATCATTACATAACGTAACATAACATGACATAACAGCGGAAGTCTTAAAAATTAAATACATAACATTGTCTAAACATATATAAAAGTGGGATGTCAGTCTTGTGCCGGGTAACCTTCACGCCATCGCACGACCCTTCCTTCCTTTACCTGAAATGTATACTAAAAGTCAGCTAACGCTGGTGAGTTCTAGTTTAGAGACAATCATACATAATATTTATCTTATCATGAGTATTATATATATGTATATATAATATACTTAACATTCGAGCTTTTACATATTCTTTGCTTTACTGTTCTCACATAACATTCATATTGAGTATATACATATGTACATACATACTTACTTGGGGAGAACATTCATTTGGCCATAAACTTAAGGGTGATCAACCCATCATACTTGTCGCGAATGTCACAAAGACATCGTAGTGAGAACTACCGTCGTAGCCCTTTTCATTAACCGTCCGGCTCTAGAAAACCGTCCGTCGAAACTTAAATCCGTCCGGCAACTTTTGACCGTCCGCTCTTAAACCGTCCTACCGTCGTAGTCCGTCATTTTGTCCGTCTGCCCTAGGGCATCCGTTTCCCACGCGACCATTATGTATGCAACCATTCTACTTGAGTTAAGGCATTTACTTCGACCGTCCATTAGTGCCTTTTTATACGTCCTAGCTTGCGAAGGAACGTTTTTGTCCCGGTTGCAAAATAGTCATTCATTTACGTTTTTGTCTACCGAAGTAGCCGTTGTCATAGAAGGGTTCATAACGTTTACATACATTCATAACATGCAATATATATAATAATATAAAGCAAGATTTCATTCATTTACGTTATGTCATTCTTTCATTCATTCTTTATAATCATACGTTTCATTCTTTGTTCATAATTCATTTTCATATATAAGAATATATATATATATATATATATATATATATATATATGTATACCACGTATGATCACATTGACATTTATAGCATTTATTCATTTAGTGTATACACTTCAGCCCCAAATCATTTAAAATGATTTGCACATAACATAGAGGGGGGCACATAGAACTCACCTGATAAGCTAGTCTTGGTTGTCCTAAACAAAGGTCCAACAACGTCACGTACGATCTGAATTAGGTAGTTAAATACACATCAGACCCAATCCCGACTCTAACGGTTTAATCATACTGAATTAGGCGAACATACTGACTTTACTAACTAGTCTGCTGCCTGCGCAATTAGTAAGTGCGCAGGGCCTTGCTCATGCGTACTTGACAAGTACGCAGAACATTCTTCTTGCGTACTTGATAAGTACGCAGGGTCTTCCTCATGCGTACTTGATAAGTACGCATGACATCCTTCTTGTGTACTTGATAAGTACGCAAGACCTGCTTCCTGGACAAGTCCAAAATTCTTGCATGTTAATCTGATCATGCCAATCTTACAATTTTCTTTGATCAAAAGGTGCGGTTTTCATTCTAGATGCTCGTTCTAAGCTTATTTTCAAGTTTCATCCATAAAAACGTCTCCTATTTACCTAAAACCTGAAAAACCTCAAAACGAACAAAAACTCAGATTATGGTCGAATCGTTACCTGGATTGGAATTCTGATTCGGAAGTTTTTCTCACGAGCCCAGCAATAGCATGCTCCTTCAATTTCGGGTCGATCCGTCAACTTTCTCTCTCTAGACCCGACTCTCCTTTCTCTCTCTAGATTGTAAGTGTTGGTGAAAAAATGAGAGTCTAAGCCTGCCTCGACCCTTATATACCTGGGCTTCCCTCGGCTCGCTGGAGCCGAGCCCAAGCCCATCCGTTTTTCTTTTGTTTTACGACGATTAAGTCTCTATCGCGTTATTATTTACTAAATTACTATTTTTGGGATGTTACACATGTGTAGCATGTCTGTTTCCTAGCATACGGAGCATAGCCCGATCTGTTGAACCATGATGATGATTGCTGAGGAGGGCCTGTGAAGTAACCTGCATTTTCACAGTTCCTAGAAAACTTTCTATCAAACACTTGGTCATCATATCTATCACAATTTCTGTGATTCGATCTAAAACAATTCGTATCAGAATTCTTAACATTTTGTTCAAAAACATGATGGTTATCAAATTTTGAATAAAATTCATTTTTGGTAAACCGTTGAGACAATTGTTTAGAACTTAACTGACTTGTAGATGGTTTGCTACTTTCTCTATTAAGCGAACGGTTTTTATTTTTGACAAAATGATGATTTTTACCGTTGGCAATTTGTTTTTCTTCCTTTTCTAAAGTACCACTTTTAAAAAAATGTGGATGTCAAACTCCCTTTCAACTTATCCCCTTTTGAAAAAGTACCATTTTGAAAACAAGGCAATTTGTTTTTAAATGACTCAGACTTAGACTAAAAAACGCGACCATCCTCTTCGTCATCATCAGTCCCACAATCCTCCACTATGCCCTCTACTAATCCTGTTGCTTCACAAGACTTAGACGGGTTAGTAACGTTCACATGCTCTACCATAGGATCTGGTTTACGGCCTATACCATATTCCATCTCAACATCTTCATGTTAAACACTTGGCATTGAGGTAAAGTTTCCATTGAACGGATGTTCAACAGCATGATAACCAATTCATGTATTCCCTTTCTTTCTGATTTGGGAATCTATCATGTCATACACCACTGATCGAGAGTGTTCAATTTTCTCAATTGTTAGTTTGGTGTTTGTCAATTGAGTCACAACATCATTTAATTTTAAGCTAAGTCATATATCCGTTTTAATGCATTACGATAAAGACATTCCTTATTGCTAAAATCCAATTCATGTTTTGAAAAATCATTTTTGCTTGCTTCAATTGTATCTTTGAAAACCTTTTCTAATCTTTTGTGTTCTGAGTTGGAATATCTAAGCTTTGTTATTTCTTGATTTAATGTATCGTTATCATGTTTGTAACGATTGACTTTCTCAATACAAATAGCAGAGCAAAGATCTTTGGTTACCTCAGTGTCGGTGACTTCAACCACGAACGCATGAAGTTTTATTTCCAAATCTTGAATTTTATCACTCTGTTGTGCTGGCTCACAAGTGCCTTTGATTCACGTGAAGTAGATGTACTAGCTCCAGCAATTTTAGAAACATCCATTGAACTGATATGATTAAGATGGCACTGTTTATCATCCATATCATAAGAGTACAAAATAGAGATCAGCTCACTCAAGGACGTCTGATACATATCCTTGGTTCTCTTGATGGCGGTGCAGTTGAAGTTCCAGGTTAATGGCAACGAGTTAAGCAATTTCTTGTTTATTTCTCCATAGGTCATTTCAATTCCAACACTGTTCATCTCAGTCATCAGATGAGTATACCTGTTTATCTGTGCCTCTAGAGTTTCACCTTTCACATACTTGAACATGTTGAATTTTTGTCTCAACATGTCCTTTTGACTTGTAACATTTCTGATTTTTAGTATTCATATTTCAATTCAATGTAATGAAATTTCAAGTTCTATACTCGTGCAATGTCTCAATATTTTTCCCGCGGTAAATAAAATGCAATGATTCTATACAAGTTCGCAAGTTTTACTCGATTATATGCACATAAACGCTATACAAGTAACTATATATTTCAAATTTATAAAACCTGAAAAGTCAAGGACTAAAGTTGAAAATTTATCAAGAAACCCTAGTTAGCACGGTCGTGCTTCGTTCTAGCACGGTCGCGCCAAGTGCCTCGGCACGATCGCGCGGCTGGTCCTGGAACGATCGCGCCCGGCTCCTAAGCACGGTCGCGCCAATCTTGACACGGTCGCGCCGGCGAAACAGTCGAAACGTAAATGTGATTTCAAAACGCTCAATCGTTCGAATTTCAAATCCGATTACGTTTCTTTTCCTTTAACGCGAGTTATACCATTTTCAATTACTCAACGCCTCAGTTTTTCTCCATCAATCTCGAATTCTCTCTCAAGCAATTCAAACAAAACTCGAGTCTTCCTCCTGGAACCCAAAATTCTCCCGATCAAGAAAGGATTTATCATCTCCCGGCTCTCTCCAAGACTCTGGACTCTCTGGCCTAGCCGGAATCGCAGTCGAAGTCACCGGAAACCTTTACCTCCGTCGCCGGAACTCATCTCTGTCGTTCTTCATCGATTCGTTACGTTTCAGGGTAAGTATACTCTCCATCTCACTCATTTCAGTAACATTATCAAAAGCCCTCATTCAATTTGGGCTTCCATAATAGAATTCGATCAGAATCAGAAATCATATTTTAATAAAAATGATTTAATCGAACCCATGCTTAAACTCGATTTTCATACAATTAAGTTATATGAAAAGACTCTTAATAACCCATTAATCAAAAGCCCTAACAATTCCTGTGTTCAAAATACAAGAAACTCTCGATTCGTGTCTGATTTGGAATAGACACGGTCGCGCTAATCATCTAGTGCGGCCGTGCCTCGTTTAGCGCGGTCGTGTCGACTAGCAGCGCGGTCGTGTCATCCGTCCAGACCTTGTCATGCCCTTTGGGCTAGTCTCTGTTGTGTATAAAAATCATAGACGCGACCGTGTCGGGCTAAGGCATGGTCGTGCCTGATGACTTGTCTAGATTGTGCTCCTGATTGATCAACCCAGTCGCGCCCCGACTAGCGCGGTCGCGCCCGTGGCTTGAGCACGATCGTGCCCTTCCGAGGCACGGTCGTGCTAGACTCAGAATTTTTAACAGAATTATAATTTTTATATTTTAATCAGTAAATGTTTCAGATTTTATAAAAATATGTTTTCTGTATTTAAAAATAGATTAAAAGTTTAATCTTGGCATAAATGAAATTTATTGAAAAGTTTATAAAAATTAAATTTATATTTATCATCTTACACTTAAATGATATTTTAAATAATTAAGTTACAAAATTTATAAATAATGATGACTTATTTACTTTACATTTTAAATCAAAATCGTTTTATTTATTTATACTTAATTACAATTAATATTGACATTATTTCATAAACTATAGTTATACACTTATTTATTTAATTCAAACCTAATTAAATTGTTTCAAACATATTTTACCTCAAACTTTATATATTTTATTCAATCCTTTTTAAATACAAACCAATGGTTTTATATACAAATCCAACTTTCATTTTTAAACTTTATACATCTATGTGATTCAATGCATATTACTATTTAGGTTAAAGTGTGCTTTTCAAGGATCTTTTTGCTATCTATATTCCTTGTTAGCTTCACTTCCATACCAAGTGAGTATTCACAACCCCTTTTACTCTTTTACACTTTTGGGGTGGAACATGAACTCTATACTCATTACACATTACACATTTACATTTACAGAAACTACACAAGTGTAAAAAAAAATCCTATTTACATACATGTGTGCAAAAATTTGAGCTTTGTGCCCGAGTGCTAGGTGTGTTTAACCTTTGTATGCTCTTATGTGCAATCATTAACTATACAAGCCGACGGTTTTCAATGATGGATCTATTGAGTCTGACAAACCCACCCATGGTACGCGGTGATTGAAACCGACAATACACTTTGTTTTGCATGCTAGTTACAAGGTTTGATTGTACATTTGGTTACACAATAGTTACTCCCCATGAACGCCTTATTTATCATGTCATGTAAAGGATTTGTTTTCAACTATATGTTATCTATATACAACTGTGTTATACTCACCAACTTTTTAGTTGACTTTATTTTATTCATGTTTCAGGCCCCAATATGTGAGATTGATTCAAGACGTGTTCAACATAGGATTTGGACTTAGCAAAATAAATCAAGAATTTTATGAATTGTTTATGTTTCTTGTTTGAATTTGATCTTGTACTTGGATTTATTGTAATGCAAATTTGACTTTAATATATTTCAATTTAGTCAACCATGTGCTATGAACAGTCTTACATGTCCCGCCCCGATGATTCCGCCATCGGTCGGGGTGTGACAGATTGGTATCAGAGCCTTGGTTATAGGGATTTAGGTTATTAGACATCTTGACCTAGACTATAACTTTAGGACACCCACTTATGTTATGCTTCATGATTTTGTGCTATGTGCTACATGCTTACCATGATTAATTATTATTATATTTGCTACCTTCTTTGTTAGAAATGCATGACTTATTAGGATATTCTTAAATAATAATTAAATAAATAACATCCTTTCCTATGGCCTAAACCTCTTATTATTCTTATCTTCTTTTTCTATCTTTATCCTTTCTAAGCATGTGGAAATTTCTTGAAGCAAAAATCTTTAAATAAAATTTTTATTTCTTCGTTGAGGTTTTTAAACTTGTTAAATTATTTGAGGACACGTGCAATCTGGAAGGGTGACACCTGTATTTTAGGTTTTCTGTCTAGGAAAGCATTTCGCATAAATCCCAATCAACCGAGGGACCCGTATGCTTTCCTGGGAACTCCCGAGATGAGTGTTTACCTATAGGCTAAAGCATGTCTCCTTGAAAATTATATGAGTTTAAATTAACCTTAATATGCCTTAGTATTCAAGTGAATTTTTGTCACTTTTGAGTACAATCCAAACTATGATTATCTATCTTTTATTTTGTTATCTCATTCTATTAAATCCTAGCAATTCTCATAAGTTCTTACAATCTCTCTTGTCTTGTGTTTCAAATCTGTAGAATGCCTCCTCGTCGTGCTCCCGCCGCTAACGCCAACTCCGACATTGCTGCTATTCTTACTCAATTGGTGACACAACTCACCCAAGCCAATGGTGCCACTAATGGCAATGGAAGCAATAGTGGTAATAATGGTGGTAATGGTGGAAATGGTGGTAATCCATCCCAATGCACCTTCAAGCACTTCAATTCGTGCAATCCCCTAAAGTTTTATGGAACCGAAGGAGCTACCGGACTCCTCCAATGGTTCGAAAGTATTGAGAATACCTTTCTCAATAGTGACTATCCCGACAACCTCCGTGTTCGTCATGCTACTAGTGTCCTTCAAAAGCGGGCACTTACATGGTGGAATGGGGAGAAAAGGAATAGGGGTGTTGATGTAGCTATGGCCTTACCTTAGGATGAGGTCAAAAGGCTTATGACCGAGGAGTTCTGTCCTCGCAATGAAGTGAAGAAGTTAGAGGCCGAATTTTGGGATCTTGCCCAAGATAGTGGGGAACACTTGGCTTACACAACTCGGTTCCATGAATTGAGTCTTCTTGTGCCCCACATGGTCACTCCATTATCTCGTTGCATCGAAAAGTACATTGGTGGGCTACCAAGACAAATTCAAGATACTGTCTTAGGTAGAAATCCTGCTACTTTGGAAGATGCCATCCGCCTGTCTGCTACCCTAACCGATAATCATGTTAACGCTGGAACTCTTACCAAAAAGGGTTCTAAGAAAGTTGCTGAAACCGTAACCCCTCCTAACCACACCAAAGAAGCTACAACCGAGCCCTCTCGCAACACTAGAAAGAGGAAGGTTAGAAATTTTGCTGTGGTTACTCCTGCTGTTCCCGTGAACCAAGCTGCACCTATGGTTCAAGCACCAGTCAAAAAGCCATATGGTGGAATTTACCCACTTTGTGCCACCTGCAACTATCATCATCCCCAAAACATCCCATGTCGCCTTTGTACTTATTGTGGGAGATGTGGTCATACGGTTAATGTTTGTAGGACCAAAGCCCTTACGGGCCAAGTCAACCCTCCAAACCAAACCGTACCTCAAGTAGCTAACCAAGGTGCTCCCGCCATTGCTAATGGGCGTGCTTGTTATGAGTGTGGTGACCCGAATCATTTTCGTAATCTATGTCCAAGGCTCGCAAATACTAGACAAGGTGGAGCTCGTGGGCGTGCTTTCAACATTAACGCCAACGAAGCTCAAGCCAACAACGACGTGGTTAATGGTACGTTCCTTGTTAATAGTCAATATGCCTCCATTTTGTTCGATACCGGTGCCGATAAAAGTTTTGTGTCACTTAATTTTGAGCCTTTACTTGCAAAGACACGATCCCAATTAGAGAAAACCTTCACCGTTGAAATAGCAAATGGTGACTCCCTTACAATTGAGTCTATTGTCTATGATTGCTCTTTAGAACTTAATGATCATGCATTCCCAATCAACCTTGTTCCAATGCCACTAGGAAGCTTTGACATTATCATAGGTATGGATTGGCTATCAAATCATCATGCCGAAGTTATTTGCTTTGAAAAGTGCATCCGAATTCCGCTACCTTCGGGAGAAACCTTAAGGGTTTTTGGTGAAAAGCCTTGCAAGGGTCTTAAATTGATGTCTTGTACTACTGCTCAAAAGTACTTGCGAAAGAAGTACATCGCCTTCCTAGCTCATATTGTTCAAAAGGATGTCAAAGAGAAGAGTATCCAAGACATTCCCATTATTCGAGATTTTCCCGAAGTGTTTCCTAAAGATTTATCCGGTCTTCCTCCCGTTCGTCAAGTCGAGTTCCGTATTGATCTCATGCCCGGAGCTAACCCTGTTGCTAGAGCTCCTTATCGTCTTGCACCTTCCGAAATGCAAGAGCTCGCAAGTCAACTTCAAGAACTCTCCGATAAAGGGTTCATTCGCCCGAGTCATTCACCGTGGGGTGCACCCGTCTTATTTGTAAAGAAGAAGGATGGATCATTTCGCATGTGTATTGACTATCGCGAACTCAATAAGCTTACTATCAAGAATCGCTATCCTTTGCCTAGAATCGATGATCTCTTTGATCAACTTCAAGGTTCTACGTGTTTCTCGAAGATTGATCTTCGATCTGGTTATCATCAGCTCCGTGTTCAAGAAGATGACATTCCTAAGACTACTTTCCGAACAAGGTATGGTCATTACGAGTTCATGGTTATGCCTTTTGGATTAACCAATGCACCCGCAGTTTTCATGGACCTCATGAATCGTGTGTGCAAACCGTACCTTGATAAATTCGTGATCGTTTTCATTGACGATATCTTAATCTATTCCAAGACTAAAGCCGACCATGAAGAACACCTTAGATTGGTTTTGGACCTTTTAAAGAAAGAACAACTATATGCCAAGTTCTCCAAATGTGAATTTTGGTTAAAAGAAGTTCAATTTCTTGGTCACATCGTCAACGACAAGGGTATTCATGTTGATCCTGCTAAGATTTTAACGGTTAAGAATTGGAATGCCCCGAAGACTCCTACCGAAGTTCGTTCGTTCCTTGGTCTTGCGGGTTATTATCGTCGTTTCATCTCAAACTTCTCAAAGATTGCTGTCCCTCTTACCGCCTTGACCCATAAGGGTAAAGCTTATGAATGGGGACCGAAGCAAGAAGAAGCTTTCCAAACTCTTAAGCAAAAGTTGTGCAATGCTCCCATCTTGACTCTCCCCGATGGAAATGATGATCTAGTTGTCTATTGTGATGCTTCTAACCAAGGTCTTGGTTGTGTCCTCATGCAACGAGGCAAAGTGATCGCTTATGCATCAAGACAACTCAAAATTCATGAAAAGAATTATACGACGCACGACCTCGAGTTGGGTGCGGTCGTATTCGCGTTAAAGATTTGGAGACACTACCTATATGGCACGAAATGTGTGGTATTCACCGACCACAAAAGTCTTCAACATATCTTCAACCAAAAAGAACTCAATATGAGGCAACGACGTTGGGTCGAACTCCTTAACGACTACGACTGCGAGATTCGTTACCATCCCGGCAAAGCGAATGTTGTAGTCGATGCTTTGAGTCGAAAAGACCATGTTATGCTTCATTGCGCCCGTATTCAATCCGATATTCAAACCCGTATCCTGGAAGCTCAACACGTCTCGGTTACCGAGGGTAACATGTATGAAGAAATATCGTGTGGTGTTGAACTTCTTCTTGAATCTAAACCCAATGGCTTACTATATTACTTGAACCGTATTTGGGTTCCCGATCGCGATGATCTCCGTACAATTCTCATGAACGAGGCTCATAAGACTCGTTATTCTATTCATCCTGGTGCGGATAAAATGTACCAAGATCTTCGTCAGCTTTATTGGTGGCCCGGTATGAAGAAGGACATTGCTCTTTATGTTGCCAAATGCTTAACTTGCTCCAAAGTCAAAGCCGAACATCAGCGTCCTTCTGGTTTGCTTGAACAACCGGAAATTCCCGTGTGGAAATGGGAGAATTTAGCTATGGATTTCATTACCAAGCTCCCTCGCACCTCGAGTGGTTATGATAGTATTTGGGTGATCATTGATCGACTCACCAAATCTGCCCACTTTTTGCCTATTCGTGAAGACTTCAAAGTGGAGAAACTTGCCCGAATTTACATTGATGAAATTGTGAGCCATCATGGTGTTCCCTTGAACATAATATCTGATAGAGACGCTCGGTTCACTTCTCGATTTTGGCAATCTCTCCAATCTGCTCTTGGTACTCGTTTGGATTTGAGCACGGCTTACCATCCCCAAACTGATGGCCAAACCGAGCGAACAATCCAAACTCTTGAAGACATGCTTAGAGCTTGTGTAATCGATTTTGGTGGTAATTGGGATTCACATTTATCCCTTATTGAGTTTTCTTATAACAATAGCTACCACACAAGTATCAACATGGCTCCATTCGAAGCTCTCTATGGTCGCAAGTGTCGTTCTCCGATCTGTTGGAACGAGATTGGTGAAGCACAAATCACCGGTCCCGAGTTAATTCAAGAAACTTCCGAAAAGATTATTCAAATCCGTGACAATATCCGAGTAGCAAGGAGTCGACAAAAGAGTTATGCCGACAAGCGTCGAAAACCCTTGGAATTCCAAGTCGGTGATCTCGTTCTTCTTAAGGTATCTCCATGGAAGGGTGTGATCCGTTTTGGAAAGAAAGGCAAGTTATCACCTCGTTATGTTGGTCCATTCAAAATCCTTGAAAGGATTGGGAAAGAGGCTTACAAGCTCGAGTTACCTCCATCTCTTGGCAATGTGCATCCTACATTTCATATATCTAATCTAAAGAAGTGTCTCGCTGATGAAAATCTCCATATACCGCTTGACGACGTGCGCATTGATGAAACGATGCACTTCGTTGAGAAGCCGGTGGAAATTATGGATCGTGAAGTCAAGCAACTCAAGCGAAGTCGTATTCCTATCGTCAAAGTTCGTTGGGAGTCTAAGCGTGGTCCTGAGTACACTTGGGAACGAGAAGACCAAATGAAGCTCAAGTACCCTCATCTTTTTACTATTAATGTTGTTTCCTCTAGCTAAATTTCAGGACGAAATTCTCTCAACATGGGGAGACTGTAACATTTCTGATTTTTAGTATTCATATTTCAATTCAATGTAATGAAATTTCAAGTTCTATACTCGTGCAATGTCTCAATATTTTTCCCGCGGTAAATAAAATGCAATGATTCTATACAAGTTCGCAAGTTTTACTCGATTATATGCACATAAACGCTATACAAGTAACTATATATTTCAAATTTATAAAACCTGAAAAGTCAAGGACTAAAGTTGAAAATTTATCAAGAAACCCTAGTTAGCACGGTCGTGCTTCGTTCTAGCACGGTCGCGCCAAGTGCCTCGGCACGATCGCGCGGCTGGTCCTGGAACGATCGCGCCCGGTTCCTAAGCACGGTCGCGCCGGCGAAACAGTCGAAACGTAAATGTGATTTCAAAACGCTCAATCGTTCGAATTTCAAATCCGATTACGTTTCTTTTCCTTTAACGCGAGTTATACCATTTTCAATTACTCAACGCCTCAGTTTTTCTCCATCAATCTCGAATTCTCTCTCAAGCAATTCAAACAAAACTCGAGTCTTCCTCCTGGAACCCAAAATTCTCCCGATCAAGAAAGGATTTATCATCTCCCGGCTCTCTCCAAGACTCTGGACTCTCTGGCCTAGCCGGAATCGCAGTCGAAGTCACCGGAAACCTTTACCTCCGTCGCCGGAACTCATCTCTGTCGTTCTTCATCGATTCGTTACGTTTCAGGGTAAGTATACTCTCCATCTCACTCATTTCAGTAACATTATCAAAAGCCCTCATTCAATTTGGGCTTCCATAATAGAATTCGATCAGAATCAGAAATCATATTTTAATAAAAATGATTTAATCGAACCCATGCTTAAACTCGATTTTCATACAATTAAGTTATATGAAAAGACTCTTAATAACCCATTAATCAAAAGCCCTAACAATTCCTGTGTTCAAAATACAAGAAACTCTCGATTCGTGTCTGATTTGGAATAGACACGGTCGCGCTAATCATCTAGCGCGGCCGTGCCTCGTTTAGCGCGGTCGTGTCGACTAGCAGCGCGGTCGTGTCATCCGTCCAGACCTTGTCATGCCCTTTGGGCTAGTCTCTGTTGTGTCTAAAAATCATAGACGCGACCGTGCCGGGCTAAGGCACGGTCGTGCCTGATGACTTGTCTAGATTGTGCTCCTGATTGATCAACCCGGTCGCGCCCCGACTAGCGCGGTCGCGCCCGTGGCTTGAGCACGATCGTGCCTTTCCGAGGCACGGTCGTGCTAGACTCAGAATTTTTAACAGAATTATAATTTTTATATTTTAATCAGTAAATGTTTCAGATTTTATAAAAATATGTTTTCTGTATTTAAAAATAGATTAAAAGTTTAATCTTGGCATAAATGTAATTTATTGAAAAGTTTATAAAAATTAAATTTATATTTATCATCTTACACTTAAATGATATTTTAAATAATTAAGTTACAAAATTTATAAATAATGATGACTTATTTACTTTACATTTTAAATCAAAATCGTTTTATTTATTTATACTTAATTACAATTAATATTGACATTATTTCATAAACTATAGTTATACACTTATTTATTTAATTCAAACCTAATTAAATTGTTTCAAACATATTTTACCTCAAACTTTATATATTTTATTCAATCCTTTTTAAATACAAACCAATGGTTTTATATACAAATCCAACTTTCATTTTTAAACTTTATACATCTATGTGATTCAATGCATATTACTATTTAGGTTAAAGTGTGCTTTTCAAGGATCTTTTTGCTATCTATATTCCTTGTTAGCTTCACTTCCATACCAAGTGAGTATTCACAACCCCTTTTACTCTTTTACACTTTTGGGGTGGAACATGAACTCTATACTCATTACACATTACACATTTACATTTACACAAACTACACAAGTGTAAAAAAAATCCTATTTACATACATGTGTGCAAAAATTTGAGCTTTGTGCCCGAGTGCTAGGTGTGTTTAACCTTTGTATGCTCTTATGTGCAATCATTAACTATACAAGCCGACGGTTTTCAATGATGGATCTATTGAGTCTGACAAACCCACCCATGGTACGCGGTGATTGAAACCGACAATACACTTTGTTTTGCATGCTAGTTACAAGGTTTGATTGTACATTTGGTTACACAATAGTTACTCCCCATGAACGCCTTATTTATCATGTCATGTAAAGGATTTGTTTTCAACTATATGCTATCTATATACAACTGTGTTATACTCACCAACTTTTTAGTTGACTTTATTTTATTCATGTTTCAGGCCCCAATATGTGAGATTGATTCAAGACGTGTTCAACATAGGATTTGGACTTAGCAAAATAAATCAAGAATTTTATGAATTGTTTATGTTTCTTGTTTGAATTTGATCTTGTACTTGGATTTATTGTAATGCAAATTTGACTTTAATATATTTCAATTTAGTCAACCATGTGCTATGAACAGTCTTACATGTCCCGCCCCGATGATTCCGCCATCGGTCGGGGTGTGACATGACTCTCTCTCATATCTGCATTTCCTTCAAATCTCTCAACTAAGGCATCCCAAAGAGATTTTGCAGTTTTTAATTTCTTAAACCCTTGAGCAATTTCAGTAGACAAAGCTATGGTTAATCCAGCATAAGCTTTTTCATCCTTTTCAATTTAAAGAATTTCTTCAGCCACATACAGATCAGGATCCTTGGGAATAAATTCATTCATCTCATTCCTAACCATAGGAATCTGAGGACCGTTTTCAATAGACATCCAAATAGACAGATCCTTATACTTGGCGAAGTTCTCATAACGATACTTCCAGTTATCAAAGTCATTTGCATTTGTTAGACGTGGAGGTCTACTTAAAGTACCAATCTCATTATCCATTGAGTTAGTATCAGTCATGACTTAATAACACTTTAACAGAAAATACTGCAAACTTGGATTCACGGCCGCAAACTTCAACAGTAACCATAAACTTGGAGTGTAACCACAAACTTGAAGTAGAAACCGCAAACTTGAAATAGAACCGCAAACTTGGAAACTAACCACAAACTTGAAGTAAGACCCGCAAACTTGAAGTCTAACCGCAAACTTGAAGTAACAACCACAAACTTGGAAACTAACTGCAAACTTGAAGTAAGACCCGCAAACTTGGATTTCAACCGCAAACTTGAAGTCTAACCACAAAGTTTGATTCAACTGCAAACTTGAAGTCCAGCCGCAAAGTTGGTGTCAACCGCAAACTTTATAGCCATAAACTTCAGAAATCCGCAATCTTCCAGAACCGCAAACTTGCAGATTTTGAAATTAACAGTAAATTACCTCATTCAATACTAGTGACGGAAACACAATTCCGAGTCCTGTCACTGTCCAGAAACTCTCCAAAAAAACACAAGTCAGTTTAACAAATGCCAAAAATAGTAAATTTGATACCTCACGAGTCAAAGAAATCCGTTGTAAGCTTCACAAATGAGCGCTATGGTTCTGATACGAATTGTAAGGTCCGGATTCTTGAGAATCTTCAATCAACGATTTCAACAGCGTGTTGAACCTGGCGGAAACGGACTCGACACGTGACTTGTAGGTATAATCTAAGAGGACGAGACACAATTCAACAATCAAACGATTCGTATATTGATATGAATACTGAATACACAATACAATCATTCAATAACTCGTCTAACCTGTCTCTCTCGTCAAACCTGAATATTGTTACAAACACATCTATTTATACTAAAACAGAAAGTATTTGGTGGGCCTGGGCCTGGACCGCATGCTGCTCGGACCGCATACTTCAAGTATGCTGCTTGACCGCATACTTCATGTCACACCCCAACCGACGGTGGAAACGTCGGGGCGGGACATGTAGACTGTTCATGAGCACAAGGTTGACTAGATTTTAATATTTTAATCTTCAAATTTAACTTCAAATAATTCAACACAACCAAATTCAAACAAGTACATAAACGAAATACATAATAGTCTTTATTTAAATTTAACTAAGTCCAAAGCCTATGTGTAGCATGCCTTGATCAAACTCATTCATTTGCACCTGAAACATGAATAAAATAAAGTCAACTAAAAAGTTGGTGAGCATACACAGGTTTGTACATAGATAGTGTATAGATATGAATAAACAAATCCTTACATATCATGGTAAAATAAGGCATTTATGGGGAGCAGCTATTGTGTAACTAAAGTACAATCAAACCTTTGTAACTAGCATGCAAATTGTGTTGTCAGTAACAATCACCCCAATCTGGGTGGGTTTGTCAGACTCAATAGATCTATCATTGTTAACCGTCGGCTTGAATAGTTAATGATTGCACATAAATTGCACACAAAAGTTAACACACCTAGCACTCAAACATAAAGCTCAAATTTGCACACATGAATGTAAAGAGGATTTGTGTTTGTGTAGTTTGTGTAAATGTAAGCATTTGTTTGTATAAAATTCATGATTCACCCCAAAAAGTGTAAAAGAGTAAAGGGGCTATGTAATACTCACTTGAATCAAGGGTGTAGCTGGCACGCGAGACTAGGTAGCAAAATGATTCTTGTAACTCACCACGTTAACCTAGTGTGTAGTATATATTAAATTAATAATGTGTATCATAGTGTATGTCTAGGATTGAATTGGATGTGTGTACAAAAAAAAGTTTGTGTTGTAGTTTGCAAAGGAGTGTGTAAGTGATTGTGGTTTGTACTTGAATGAGGTGTTTTATAAAATGAGAAATTTAAATAAATAGTTTTAAAATAATTGAATTCGAGTTTAGGTTTGAATAACTAAATAAATCAAATAATTATTATTTATATAGAAAATAGAGTGAACATTATATTTATAAATTAAATAAGTAATTTTTACTTTATTTATTTATGTTATAATGAGGTGTAAATATTGGTTCAAAATATTAATCTTATATATAATTCAAACTCTAAGTGCATTTGTAAAAGTAATTTGTATAAATAATAAATAAATTTTTTTTTTATCTTTTGAAATAACCTAAATTTTATAAAACCTTGTAAGAAACATTTATAAAACTTTGTGACAAAATCTAATACATTAGGTAAATAAATTACTCAAAAAATAGTATAATTTAAATTGAGTTGTTAACAATTAAATTTATAAAAATAGAGATTTTTATGCAAAAATTGTAAAACTTTTGTATTCTACTCTAATTAATGTGGAATTTATAAAAATAATTTTTATATAAATTTTGTAGTTGTAAAAGTTGGTTTAAAAAAAATAACAGGCCACCCGGCTCGAACCCGGGTGGTTCCTGTGTGGGTTAATTATGTTACCGCTGGTCCAGGGGGGGTATTCGTTACTGGGTTTGATTCTAAATGGGTTTAAACACATGATTATGGTGGCCATGTCTGCTTTAAATGTGGGCGCAAAAATAAACAGGCCAGTCGTGTGGGCCGTGGGTTTCGAACCCACACCGCCTAGTTCAGGTCTGAGTGTGTTAACCGGCTGAACTAGGTGGTTCGCTGGTCTTGATAGTAAAACAAAATTTAAAATACGAGATTAAACAAAAGACCCAAATCCAAGTACGTATAATCTGCTATGAACCCTAATCCCGATCGATCTCGATACCCTCAGCCATCACGAATTGGCAGAGGGCTTTCGACAAGCAGGGGATTACGATTCGAACGACACACTTGGTACCTGGATTGATGAAGGAACGAGTGTGTACGACCGAGATACAGGAACCATTAATCTTGGTACTCGAGGAGCGTCTAGGCTTGAAGTGGATTATGATTGTGGCTTCTAATCGTTTGAATAGTGTCGTACGATGGTGCGTGGGTATATTAATTTGATTAATTTCACCTTAATTACCCGATTCGATTTAAAAAGGCAAGTGCAAGCTGTCGGGATCCGTTTATGCGACATTGGTTTGAATATGAATGAATTGAGTCGTGAAACAGGGTTGAATACATTAAGGGATCGTCTGCGCAAGATTTGTGGGCTTAAATCGCGTTCAGTTTCATGATTAGAGGGTAGATTGGGCTCGGTTTGACTCTACGAAGTCCAAACCGTTTGATTTTGAAATTAGCCACTACAACGGTCGAATTGGTGTGTTAGATTGGTCTAGATATGGTCGATCCGTGGTTTCCTATGTGTGGACAGGCTTATAATAATTTGATTAGCCGATTTGTGATGATGAATTTGCATCAATTGGTCATGTTTGACTTTTAAAAGTCAAACCGGGTCATGGGTTGTAAAATGGGTTCAAGGATAGGATGAGAAGGTTCGATTTCAAAGGTGGGGTTCAAATTGAAAGGGCGGAGGTTCAAACCAAGTCTTTTTTGATGTAAACTCAATTAATTTGCACTCATTTTTCTTGTAAAACATATATATAAAATAATAATAAGCATGAAGCTTATCTATATAAATCACTATTTATTTTTATAAAATAAAATCTCACATTTATTTATAATTTACACAATTTTAGCGAAATTCATTTTATTTGGATTAAAACCCCGTTTTATAAAATTTATGGTTTTAAAATCTAGTTATACAATGTAGCATTTCATTCTTATAAAACCTAAAGTTTTATATTTGACTTGTTTATTAAGACAGAGTATATATATACATATATATATATATATGTGTGTGTGTGTCTATATGTTATATAATAAAAGATAGATATATATACAAGATTGAAATCCTAAATCTGATACACTTTAGGGTTTATGTGACACGATATATATATTGAATTAGAAATGAAATTGAAATATTTTTATTGTACCAAAACAAGGCGTATAAATATCATGGATGTTATAGTATCCCCATGTTGAGGGAATTTCGTCCCGAAATTTAGCTAGTTGAGGCGACTGAATCAGCAAAGAGGTGCGGGTACTTGAGCTTCATTTGATCCTCACGTTCCCAAGTAAACTCGGGACCACGTTTTGATTCCCAACGAACTTTGATAATAGGAATACGGCTTCGCTTGAGTTGTTTGATCTCGCGATCCATGATCTCTACAGGTCTCTCAACGAAGTGCATCGTTTCGTCAATGCGCACGTCGTCAAGAGGTATATGGAGATTCTCATCAGCAAGACATTTCTTTAGGTTGGACACATGAAATGTAGGATGCACATTGCCGAGTGATGGAGGTAACTCGAGTTTGTAAGCCACTTTCCCAATCCTTTCAATGATCTTGAATGGACCCACATAGCGAGGTGCTAACTTGCCTTTCTTTCCAAAACGGATCACACCCTTCCACGGAGACACCTTTAGAAGAACAAGGTCACCGACTTGGAATTCCAAGGGTTTTCGTCGTTTATCGGCATAACTCTTTTGCCGACTCCTCGCTACTCGAATGTTGTCACGGATTTGAATGATCTTGTCGGATGTTTCTTGGATTAGCTCGGGACCGGTGATTTGTGCTTCACCAATCTCGTTCCAACAGATAGGAGAACGACACTTACGGCCATATAGAGCTTCAAATGGAGCCATATTGATACTTGTGTGGTAACTATTGTTGTAAGAGAACTCAATTAGGGATAGATGTGAATCCCAATTACCACCAAAATCAATTACACAAGCTCTAAGCATGTCCTCAAGAGTTTGGATTGTACGCTCGGTCTGACCATCAGTTTGAGGGTGGTAAGCCGTGCTCAAATCCAATCGTGTACCAAGAGCAGTTTGGAGGGATTGCCAGAAACGGGAGGTGAATCGAGCATCTCTATCGGAGATTATGTTTAAGGGAACACCGTGACGGCTCACAATTTCGTCAATGTAAATTCGGGCCAATTTCTCAACCCGATAGTCTTCATAGATAGGCAAGAAATGAGCAGATTTGGTGAGGCGGTCAATGATTACCCAAATGCTATCATAACCACTTGATGTGCGAGGAAGTTTGGTAATGAAGTCCATAGCAAAATTTTCCCACTTCCACAAGGGTATTTCCTGTTGTTCAAGCAAACCGGAAGGACATTGGTGCTCGGCTTTGATCTTGGAGCAAGTTAGACATTTGACAACATAGAGAGCAATGTCTTTCTTCATACCGGGCCACCAATATTGTTGGCGAAGATCTTGGTACATTTTATCCGCACCAGGATGAATAGAATAACGAGTCTTGTGAGCCTCGTTCATAAGAAATGCATGGAGATCATCGTGATCGGGGACCCAAATACGATTCAAGTAATAAAGTAAGCCATTGGGTTTAGATTCAAGCTGAAGTTCCACACCACACGACATTTCATCGTACATGTTACTCTCGGTGACCGAGACGTGTTGAGTTTCTAGGATACGATTTTGAATGTTGGTTTGAATTTGGATACAATGAAGCATGACATGGTCCTTTCGACTCAAAGCGTCGGCTACAACATTCGCTTTGCCGGGATGGTAACGAATCTCGCAGTCATAGTCGTTAAGGAGTTCAACCCAACGTCGTTGCCTCATATTGAGTTCTTTTTGGTTGAAGATGTGTTGGAGACTTTTGTGGTCGGTGAACACCACACATTTTGTGCCATAGAGGTAATGTCTCCAAATCTTCAATGCGAATACGACCGCACCCAATTCAAGGTCGTGCGTCGTATAATTCTTCTCATGAATCTTAAGTTGCCTTGATGCATAAGCGATTACTTTGCCCCGTTGCATGAGGACACAACCGAGACCTTGGTTGGAAGCATCACAGTAGACAACTAGATCATCATTCCCATTAGGGAGAGTCAAAATAGGAGCATTGCACAACTTTTGCTTGAGGGTTTGAAAAGCTTCTTCTTGCTTTGGTCCCCATTCATAAGGTTTACCCTTGTGGGTCAAGGCAGTGAGAGGAACATCAATCTTAGAGAAATTTGAAATGAAACGACGATAATATCCCGCAAGGCCAAGAAATGAACGAACTTCGGTGGGGGTCTTAGGGGCATTCCAATTCTTAACAACTTCGATCTTAGCAGGGTCAACATGAATTCCTTTTTTGTTGACATTATAACCCAGGAATTGAACCTCCTTTAGCCAAAATTCACATTTGGAGAACTTGGCATATAGTTGCTCTTTCCTCAAGAGATCCAAAACCAACCTAAGGTGTTGCTCATGATCGGATTTAGTCTTGGAGTAGATTAAGATATCATCAATTAAGACGATCACGAATTTATCAAGGTATGTTTGCACACACGATTCATGAGGTCCATGAAAACCGCGGGTGCATTGGTTAGCCCAAAAGGCATGACCATGAACTCGTAGTGACCATACCTTGTTCGGAAGACAGTCTTTGGAATATTTTCCTCTTGTACACGGAGTTGGTGATAACCAGATCGAAGATCAATCTTCGAGAAACAAGTAGAGCCTTGAAGTTGAACAAAGAGGTCATCAATTCTAGGCAATGGATAACGGTTCTTGATAGTAAGCTTGTTGAGTTTGCGGTAGTCATTACACATGCGGAATGATCTATCCTTCTTCTTGACGAATAAGACGGGTGCACCCCACGGTGAATGACTTGGACGGATGAAGCCCTTATCGGAGAGTTCTTGGAGTTGACTTGCAAGTTCCTGCATTTCAGAAGGTGCAAGACGGTAAGGAGCCCTAGCCACGGGGTTAGCTCCGGGTACAAGGTCAATGCGAAATTCTACTTGTCGAACGGGTGGAAGACCGGATAAGTCTTCAGGGAATACTTCGGGAAAGTCTCGGATGATAGGGATGTCTTGAATATTCTTCTCTTTGACATCCTTTTGAACAATATGGGCTAGGAAGGCTACGTACTTCTTTCGTAGGTACTTTTGGGCGGTAGTGCATGACATTAACTTGAGCCCTTTGCAAGGCTTTTCACCAAAGACTCTTAATGTTTCCCCCGACAGAAGGAGTTTTTGGATGCACTTCTCAAAACAGATGACTTCGGCATGGTGATTTAACAACCAATCCATGCCTATGATGATATCAAAACTTCCTAGTGGCATTGGCACGAGGTTGATTGGAAATGTATGATCATTAAGTTCTAGAGAACAGTCTTGGATAATGGAGTCAATTGTAAGAGAGTCACCATTTGCTACTTCGACGGTGAAGGTTTTCTCTAATTTGGATCGCGTTTTTGCAAGTAAGGGTTCAAAGTTAAGTGACACAAAACTTTTATCTGCACCGGTATCAAACAAAATGGAGGTATATTGTCTATTAACAAGGAACGTACCGTTGACCACATCATTATTGGCCTGAGCTTCATTGGCGTTTATGTTGAAAGCACGCCCACGAGCTCCGCCTTGTTTAGCATTGATGAACTTCGGGCACTGGTCACGGAAATGATTTGGGTTGCCATATTCATAACAAGCACGCCCATTTGCAATAGCGGGAACTCCTTGATTAGCCACTTGTTGGTTGGTTCGGTTTAGTGGGTTGGCTTGACCTGCAAGTGCCTTGACTCTACAAACATCGACCGTATGGCCATATTTCCCACAGTGGGTGCAGAGGCGACATGGAATGTTTTGGAGATGGTGATAATTGCATATGGCATAGAGTGGGTAGATCCTAACATATGGCTTCTTGACTGGTGCTTGAGCCATGGGAGCAACTTGGTTAACAGGGATAGCAGGAGTGACCACAACATAATTCTTAGCCTTTCTCTTCTTATTATTGTGGTACGGTTCAGTTTTGGCTTCTTTGATGTGTGCGGGAGGGGTTGTGGTGTCGGGAACTTTCTTGGTGCCCTTTTTAGTCAGAGTCCCTTCTTTCACATGGTTGTCGGTCAAAGTAGCAGATAACCGGATAGCATCTTTGAGTGTTGCGGGATTCCTCCCTAAGACATATCCTGAATCTGCCTAGGTAACCCACCAATGTACTTCTCAATGCAGCGGGATAAAGGTGTGACCATATGGGGCACAAGGAGACTCGGTTCATGAAACTGGGTTGTATAAGCCAGACTTTCACCACTGTCTTGGGTAAGATCCTAAAACTCAGCTTCCAGCTTCCTCACCACATTCCGAGGACAAAACTCTTCTGTCATTAGTCTCTTGACCTCATCCCATGGTAAGGCCATTGCTGCCTCCATGCCTCTAGTTCTCTTTTCCCCATTCCACCACGTGAGTGCCCGTTTTTGAAGGACACTTGTGGCATGACGAACACGAAGGTTATCGGGGCAGTCACTATTGAGGAAGGTGCCCTCGATACTTTCAAACCATTGAAGGAGTCATGTGGCTCCCTCAGTACCATAGAACTTAAGAGGATTACACGAATTGAAGTGCTTGAAGGTGCATTGTGATGGGTTGGCACCACGACCACCATTAGCTCCATGGGTACTATTAATGGTTCCACTTTCTTGGGTGAGTTGAGTTACAAGTTGTGCAAGGACAGCAACAATATCGGTGTTGTTGTTGGTCACGGTAGCACGACGGGGAGGCATTCTACAGATTTTTACAAGACAAGAAAAGATGTAAAAACTTATGAAATTTGATTAAATTTAAAGGGGGTAAGATAATAAATAAAATAGTTAATCATAGTTTGGATTGTACTCAAATAGTGATAAAATCACTTGAATACTGTGACACATTAAGGTTAATTAAACTCATATAACTTTCAAGGAGACATGCTTTATCCTATAAGTAAACACTCATCCCGGGACTTCCCAGGAAAGCATACGGGTCCCTCGGTTGATTGGGATTTATACGAAATGCTTTCCTAGACAGAAAACCCGGAATACAGGTGTCACCCTTCCAGATTGCACGTGTCCTCTAATAATTAACAAAGTTTAAAACCTTAACGAGGAAATAAAGAAATTTTATAGATTTAGATCCATGAAGTTTCCACATGCTATGATGATGACGACGGGGAAGTAGGTAAGAAGGTTATGAGGCTTTAGGGTATAGGTAGGGATATTGTTTATTTAATTTATTATTTAAGTATAGTCTAATAAGTCATGAATTTTAACAAGTAAGGCATCAAAATGAAATAATAACTAATCATAGTAAGCATGTAACACATAGCATGTAGCACATATCACATAATCATGAAGCATGGCATAAGTGGGTGTCCTAGAGTTATAGTCTAGGTCAAGGGTGTCTAATAACCTAGTTCCCTATAACTAAGGATCTGATACCAATCTGTCACACCCCAACCGATGGCGGAAACGTCGGGGCGGGACATGTAGACTGTTCATGAGCACAAGGTTGACTAGATTTCAATATTTTAATCATCAAATTTAACTTCAAATAATTCAACACAACCAAATTCAAACAAGTACATAAACGAAATACATAATAGTCTTTATTTAAATTTAACTAAGTCCAAAGCCTATGTGTAGCATGCCTTGATCAAACTCACTCATTAGCACCTGAAACATGAATAAAATAAAGTCAACTAAAAAGTTGGTGAGCATACACAGGTTTGTACATAGATAGTGTATAGATATGAAAAAACAAATCCTTACATATCATGATAAAATAAGGCATTTATGGGGAGCAGCTATTGTGTAACTAAAGTACAATCAAACCTTTGTAACTAGCATGCAAATTGTGTTGTCGGTAACAATCACCCCAATCTGGGTGGGTTTGTCAGACTCAATAGATCTATCATTGTTAACCGTCGGCTTGAATAGTTAATGATTGCACATAAATTGCACACAAAAGTTAACACACCTAGCACTCAAACATAAAGCTCAAATTTGCACACATAAATGTAAAGAGGATTTGAGTTTGTGTAGTTTGTGTAAATGTAAGCAATTGTTTGTATAAAATTCATGATTCACCCCAAAAAGTGTAAAAGAGTAAAAGGGCTATGTAATACTCACTTGAATCAAGGGTGTAGCTGGCACGCGAGACTAGGTAGCAAAATGATTCTTGTAACTCACCACGTTAACCTAGTGTGTTGTATATATTAAATTAATAATGTGTACCATAGTGTATGTCTAAGTCTAGGATTGAATTGGATGTGTGTACAAAAAAAAAGTTTGTGTTGTAGTTTGCAAAGGAGTGTGTAAGTGATTGTGGTTTGTACTTGAATGGGGTGTTTTATAAAATGAGAAATTTAAATAAATAGTTTTAAAATAATTGAATTCGAGTTTGGGTTTGAATAACTAAATAAATCAAATAATAATTATTTATTTATTTAGTTATAAAATAGAGTGAAAATTGTATTTATAAATTAAATAAATAATTTTTACTTTATTTATTTATGTTATAATGAGGTGTAAATATTGGTTCAAAATATTAATCTTATATATAATTCAAACTCTAAGTGCATTTGTAAAAATCCAAGTACGTATAATCTGCTATGAACCCTAATCCCGATCGATCTCGATACCCTCAGCCATCACGAATTGGTAGAGGGCTTTCGACAAGCAGGGGATTACGATTCGAACGTCACACTTGGTACCTGGATTGATGAAGGAACGAGTGTGTACGACCGAGATACAGGAACCATTGATCTTGGTACTCGAGGAGCGTCTAGGCTTGAAGTGGATTATGATTGCGGCTTCTAATAGTTTGAATAGTGTCGTACGATGGTGCGTGGGTATATTAATTTGATTAATTTCACCTTAATTACCCGATTTGATTTAAAAAGGCAAGTGCAAGCTGTCGGGATCCGTTTATGCGACATTGGTTTGAATATGAATGAATTGAGTCGTGAAACAGGGTTGAATACATTAGGGGATCGTCTGCGCGTGATTTGTGGGCTTAAACCGCGTTCAGTTTCGTGATTAGAGGGTAGATTGGGCTCGGTTTGACTCTACGAAGTCCAAACCGTTTGATTTTGAAATTAGCCACTACAATGGTCGAATTGGTGTGTTAGATTGGTCTAGATATGGTCGATCCGTGGTTTCCTATGTGTGGACAGGCTTATAATAATTTGATTAGCCGATTTGTGATGAATTCGCATCAATTGGTCATGTTTGACTTTTAAAAGTCAAACTGGGTCATGGGTTGTAAAATGGGTTCAAGGATAGGATGAGAAGGTTCGATTTCAAAGGTGGGGTTCAAATTGAAAGGGTGGGGGTTCAAACCAAGTCTTCTTTGATGTAAACTCAATTAATTTGCACCCATTTTACTTGTAAAACATATATATAAAATAATAATAAGCATGAAGCTTATCTATATAAATCACTATTTATTTTTATAAATTAAAATCTCACATTTATTTATAATTTACACAATTTTAGCGCAATTCATTTTATTAGGATTAAAACCCCGTTTTATAAAATTTAAGGTTTTAAAATCTAATTATTCAATATAGCACTTCATTCTTATAAAACCCAAAGTTTTATATTTGACTTGTTTATTAAGACAGAGTATATATATACCTATATATATATGTCTATATGTTATATAATAAAAGATAGATATATATACAAGATTGAAATCCTAAATCTGATACACTTTAGGATTTATGTGACACGATATATATATTGAATTAGAAATGAAATTGAAATATTTTTATTGTACCAAAACAAGGCATATAAATATCATGGATGTTACACTTCAAGTGTGCTGCATCACCGCATACTTCAAGTATGCTGCTGACACTGAAATATGCTGCCAGATGAAGTATACTGCTGCATAATTTCTTGCTTCTTCCAATCTTCATCTTTTAAACTTCTGAAGAACTCGGTGATTCTTTGATTGCGTCATCCTATTATATTTTTGGTCCCTACAACTATGTATACTATACAAGGGAGATAGAAGATGTTACTCAAAATTCAACAAACCCAATTTCTGCCCAAGATCAAGAAACTTGGATTTGTCAAATGCCTTTGTGAAGATATCAGCTTTCTGATCATTTATGCTCACAGGAAGGACTTGGATGTATTCCTTTTCATACGTATCCCGAATGGCATGAACCCGCACATCGATGTGCTTTGTTTTTGAATGATAGTCTAGGTTTTTCACGATTTTCACACAAGCTTCATTGTCAATGAACATTGGAGTCTGCTTCAAGTTGATACCATAATCCATTATTAGATGTTGAATCCATAGGATTTGAGAGCAGCAACTGGAAGCAGCAATATACTCAGCTTCTACAGAAGAAATGGAGACTGAAGTTTGTTTCATGTAATGCCACGACACCAGACAGTGTCCCAAGTACTGACATCCTCTTGACACAAACTTTCTTTTAAGTTGACATCCACCATGATCACTATCAGAGTAGGCAATCAAATCAAAGCTACTGGCTTTTGGAACTAGAGCCCTAACTTGGGATAGCCTTTAAGGAAGCAAAGATTCATATAACAGGAGATTCATGAAATTCTTTGGGATTTGTTTGATAATGAGCACAATGGCAAACAACGAACATGATATCCAGACAGCTAGTAGTGAGATACATCAAAGAAACATTCATAGAACGATCATGATGCCTGTCCACGGGTTTTCCTTCTGGATCAGCAGAAATGGGAGTTTGTGCAGCAAATGGTGTTGAAGCTGCTTTAGAATCAGTCACCTAGAACTTTTTGAGCATGTCTTGAACATACTTGGCTTGATGAATCAGTGTTACATCATGTGACTGCTTGACTTCCAATCCAAGAAAGAATGTGAGCTTGCCCATTTTGCTCATTTCAATTTTGGCTTTCATAACATTCTCAAAGTCTCGACACAGCTTCTCGTTGGTCGATCCGAAAATGATGTCGTCTACGTAGATCTGTACAAGCATAATATCCTTTCCATTTCTTTGTTTGAATAAGGTTATATCAATTTTCCCCTATACAAAGTCATTCTGTAGAAGATACGATGATAGTGTATCGTACCAAGCTCTTGGAGCTTGATGAAGTGCGTACAGAGCTTTATCTAATTTGTAACCTCGACTCAGATAATCTGGATCTTCGAACCCCGGAGGTTGACACACATAAACTTCCTCCTTAACCTTCCTATATAAGAATGCAATTTTTATGTTCATTTGATAGACCTTAAAATTCTTGTAACATGTATAAGCCAGGAAAATTCTTATTGCTTCCAAACGAGCCACGGGAGCGAAGACTTTTTCATAATCTATTCCTTCTTCCTAAGCAAACCCTTGTACAACCAGTCGGGCCTTATTCTTGATGAACACATTTCTTTCATCAGTCTTGTTTCTGAAGACCCAACGTGGACCAATGGGATATTTATTCTTTGGTAGATCGACCAAATACCATACTTTTAATATCCTGAATTTAGCCAGTTCTTCCTGCATTGCATCAATCCAGCTTGAGTCCTTCAGGGACATGGAGATATTCTTTGGGGCATCTTGTGATAGAAAACATACACAAGAGTTGTATTGTAAAGAGTGGAGTAACTTCTTGTGCGAACACCTTCAGTGATTGGTCCAATCACATTCTCCAACGGATGATTAGTTAATGTTTTGAAGGATGGCCCATCAGTGAAATCAACTTGAGCAGGAAGATTGGTTATATTTTCATTAGGAGGGATTGGCTAATCATTATTATCAGAATCACTGTCAGAATGGACAGAGGGATCTTTTGCCAAGTTCTGGTTAACGTTTGAATTTACAGTTGCTGTTATACCAGAACTGACATCACCAGAAGTATTTACAGCATTAGTAGCAAAATCCTTAGAATGAGAAGAGGTTACTGTATTGTTGATGGAAGCATTCATTGGATCGGCAACAATGGGTGTGATTCTTGTTGAGAATGGCATAAATTCATCTCCTGCTTGGATTGATGGAATGAATGGTGATACATTGGAAGTAGATGGTTCGGGAATGAGTGGTGCATGAGGAATGAAATTATTTAAAACAATATCAGCATCATAGAACAAGTTCCTGTATTTATGGTATTAGTTCCTTACCAATGAACGTAATAAGATTCTTGCACGATCTTTGTTCTTTTATTGTAAACACAGTAGGCTTTTTGGGATGACGATTACCCCAGAAAATAGCATTCGTCACCAACTGCTCCGAACTTTGTAAGATTCTCAGATGTGTTGAGTAAAGTGCATGAACATCCAAAGGCTCGAAAGAATTCAATCAAGCTCTTTCGTCCATGAAACAGCTCATAAGCGGTTTTGTTGTGAGCTTTCACCACAAGAGCACGATTCAGGACATAATTTACAGTGTTAATTGCTTCAGCGCAAAATATGATTGAAAGTTTAGAATCTATCAGCATGGTTATGGCAACCTCGACCAACGTTCGGTTCTTTCTTTCAAGACATGATTTTTAAACTCGGTGTCATTGTCTCTTTTGATAGAAATCACCAGGTGCTTGCAGATTTTCTCAATTTTGAGAATCAGACTCTTCAATACTTCAGCAGATTCATCTTTAGTTGCGAAGAAATTAACCCAAGCGTACCCGGAGAAATCATCTGTCACAACCAAACAATAAGAATTTTTAAAGATGCTTTTAACACTGACTGGACCAAAAAGATCCATGTGAAGTAATTGAAGAGGAGCTGATATGGAATTCACTACTTTGTACTTATGCGTCTTTTTATGTTGTTTGCCTTTAGCACATGCTAAGCATTTTTTAGAAAAATTGAAGTCCTTGGAGGGTAAACCTCTCACAAGGTCTTGTTATACTAAGCGGTTTATGTTTTTAAAATTCACATGGCCAAGACGACGATGCCAGAGCAGTGATTCAGAGTCAGAAGATTTTGATAATAAACAAGCAATGGAGGGTTTAGTTTCTGGATCATTCATGTCAACGATGTAGGTGTTGTTACTGCTTGGAGTCCTAAGCAGGACTAGATATTCTGGAACAATGAATCCTGGTTTGAGAAACAGGCATTCAGATTTGTTGAACAACACAGATAGTTGTTTATCACAGACTTGTGATACACTCATGAGATTGTAGCAGAGTTCTAAAATGAGATTGACTTTCTCCAAGATGAGAGTTCCATTACAGACTGTTCCTTGTCCTATTATCTTTCCTCCTTTTTCATCATCCGCAAATGCAACATATCCCCCCATCGATAATTCTGAAGTCAGTAAAAAGATCTTTTAGCCCGATCATGTGACGAGAGCACCCACTATCGACATGCCATGCATTATCAGTAGTCCTCCTGTGAAGCCCCTGTCACATACAAGACAATTTATTGAGAGACAGGAACCTAAGTTTTTCTTAACTTCGGTGGGATATTAATTTTAGGGTTTTTATTTGTTCTGACTTTCCACCAATACGTTCCTTTTAGAAAGTGATTTACATTCTGATGAATTTTGCTGATTTTATGATAAGATGGTTCATTATCTTGTTGATGTTTTTCATATTTTCTCACATTATGCATCTTAGGTCTCTCAAACTTAACCCAATTTTTATGGTAAGATGCATTACTACTGATATATCATCATTTATACATATTTTACCCACATAATAATCCCGCATTATGGTACTAAATTGAATAATAACATTGCAATTTGTGCTTAAAATACAAATATCTGATAATTGCAGGTTATTCGGTGTTAAAAATACAAATCAAGCTAAATCCTATCAAGAACACCAAGAATTCAAGCTTCTAAAAGTTTCATTCCCGGAGCATTGACCCCCAAGAAGTTAAAATTGGTCAACAATAGTCAACAAGAAGCTACAAGACAAATTTGGGGAAAAAGAGAGAGTGCATCCCAATGCACGGTCCTGCATTGCCTTCTCTGCTCCCCACGGCTCGGTATCGTGTCCTCTGTACCCTGTTTGATTCCCTGGGCCTTTGCACGATCGTGCAACCCTATGCACGATCGTGCAACCCTATGCACGATCGTGCAACCCTATGCACGGCCGTGCATTGCAAGTTTTGAGGGCTATAAATAGGAGGCTTTGGTTCTTCATTCTACACACCAATCCAGAGAAAAATTACACTTAAGAGAAGAGCATTCTCGTAGCTAGAGTAGAGAGTAGATAGTAGAGGGGCTCTTCCTCCATGTTCAACAATAGGGGAGCCTACGAAACTCATCATTACGCTAGTCGTTATGGCCATTCGTGGCTAAAACTTCTTTGTATTGCTAGGGTGAATATAATGTTTGGTTCATGTTAATGTTTAATTTATTAATGAAGTGGTATGTTTATGTCTTTAACTAATTCGTCCTCAAATACCATCTTTTGATAGGCTTTTATTATTGTCTAAATACGTCTTTATATTTGTGAGTGTCTTGATTTTAAAGAGTAAAATCGTAAAACCCTTTTTATTCAAACTTTCTTTGAAACTCGTATGTATTTATAGGAGCGGATATTGATAAGCCAAGGCTTGGTCTATACTTCTAAGATTGTACGTCTTTATACGAGATTATTATGCGACCAAGAATTGGTGAGCTCATGTTGAGAATGGTACGTCTTTATACTTGGTCCCATTGTTACACCGGCTCACGGTGAGCATAATATAATCACCTATTTAACTTAATATAAAGCATTTTGAGTTCGATGTCTTTATCCAGCCCAGAGATGACCATTCGATGGGTTGAGGGTAAATGTTGTCCCTAACGGGAGGCATTACCACTTTTTAAAGAATATAATTTGCAAATCAAATGTCGTGAGAACGAGGCTCTAGCGGTGACCCGGGTCACAAGTTTGTAGTAGTCATACCACTGAATTAGTTAACTTAACATTATCATGTACCAATCTGATTCGAATCCCGAAGCGATACATCTCGTAATCTGATCATTTTCGCCTTATTTACTTTTCTGCTATTTACTATTATGCTAGTTACATTTCTGTTACACACTTCACGCATATTTTTAATTTTATGTTATTTACTTTACCGTCATTTACTTTTCTGATTCACAAGCATACAAAACCCACCTACTAATTAATCCGGCTAAACGATAACAAAAGTTGAGTATTGGAACTCGACCGTGTCCATTCGTTCGATACTTTGTTCTTACCTGACTATATTACGCTGCGATAGGTACACTTGCCTATTGTGTGTGTTTTAAGTTAACGTAATTATCATTTTACTTTACAAATTTAAAACCTGATCTCGTGAAATCAATTAATCTAAAATTATATTTAATTATATTTTTATACTTAATTCATAAACCACATCAAGTTTTTGGCGTCGTTGCTGGGGACACGGTGATTTAAAAAAAATCGAGTTAACGGATTAGCCTTTTTGCTTACAAGAAAAGTTTTCACAAAAATAAAATGGACTCATATAACGAAAATTTCACCCAAGAGGAATTCTTCAGGTTTGATGGGGATTACTCAGAATCATGGTGTGAGTTATGTGGAGGATCACACTATGCTAAGGAGTGTTATCTTTTCGTATGGCGGCCTATGGATCATGAGATGAATCTCCACCCAACACCATTTGAAGAAATGCTTCCTTCACCACCTCCGTCGGTAGACATGGATTATGTTTTTCATGAACCAAATCCTTGGAAACCAGACAAATTATTCCGTAATCTAGAGGAAATAAAGAATCAAATCATTCAACTCTATGCTACAGAAGCACATGAAAATCCGTCAGAAGTGCTTGATCACCCGCCATGTGATGAAGACAACCAAGTGACACAAGAACAGAACATGGAGGTAGTGACCATGATCCCTATAAATAGCATACGGGAGATCGGCGAAGACAACATAGTAAGGGTTGAAATCATACAAGAAACCTTAGAACCGCCAAGGTTGGAGAAGCAGTTCAAACTTTTCCGATCCTTACTAAATCAAATTCATCTAAATCTACCATACGAGCTCTTCCTCTACAAGAAGCCATCTCATGCAAAGTTCCTCAAGGATATGTTGACCAACCGGGAGAAGATGGAAGAACGGCCACAAATCACATTGAATGAAGAATGCTCAGCCATTATGAGAGGAAGGAAACCTCCCGACCAATTTATGATTTCATGTCATATAGGTGACGCGATTCAAGGAAACGCCATTGCAGATCTGCATATTGTCGTAAACATCCTACCAGGCGCCATATTTAACAAGATGAGCCTCAAGAAACTCCAACCCACAAAATTACAACTATGTCTAACCAACAGAACGGTTCACTATCCAAAGGGAATTGCTGAAGATGTGCTCATAAAGACTAATGAATTCGTCTTCCCAGTAGATTTTGTGGTAGTTTATATAAATGGAGGAACACGTAGTCCTCTTATTTTGGGAAGACCATTCCTTAATACAGCCCTCGCCCTTATCGATGTTTAGGGGGGAAGACTAGCATTGAGCGTTCAACAAGAACGAATTACTTTCGATCTTAAGAAGGCCATGAAGCGACCAAGCTGTCACGACGATCTTGCTTTCTTATTCGACGATTTCGACTATCTCGTAGGCTACTACATGCACGACGTCTTAGGAAAGGAGTAGGAATGGCCAGCTGAAGAAAACGAGGAATATTTAGTTTGTGAAGGATTCATGATAAAACACACTAATCATGACGAAGAACCATTAGTTATTGAAGAACTGGAAGATAGGGACGAGAGTGAAAATACAAAATCATCTATTGAAGAACCACCCATATTGGAACTAAAAGAGCTTCCTCCTGACCTTTCATATGCCTTTTTGGACAAGGAATCCAAGCTTCCAGTCATCATCTCCTCCAAATTAAAAGACGATGAAAAAGAAAAACTATTAGCAGTAATAAAAAGGCATAAGAAGGCCATTGCATGGGAGCTAATGGATCTTAAAGGAATTAATCCATCATTCTGCACACATAAAGTACCCATGGAAGAAAACTACAAGACTAGTGTGCAGCACCAAAGGCGGCTGAATCCAAAAATGTAAGAAGCAATGAAGAATGAAGTTATCAAATTACTTGATGCAGGGGTTATCTACCCTATCTCAGACTCTGCCTGGGTTAGTCTGTACAAGTTGTTCCAAAGAAAGGGGGGATAACAGTTGTTATAAACGAGAAAAATGAATTAATACCAACCCGTACAGTAATGGGATGGCGGGTGTGTATTGATCATCGTAAGTTGAATGATGCTACCAGAAAGGATCACTTCCTGCTTCCTTTCATAGATCAAATGTTGGAACGGCTATCTGGGAACATGTTCTACTGTTTCCTGGATGGATTTTTGGGCTACTTCCAAATTCCTATTGCCCCCGAAGATCGAGAGAAAACCACATTCACCTGTCCCTATGGCACCTTTGCCTATAGACGTATGCCGTTCGGTTTGTGTAATGCCCCCGCTACATTTCAACGATGCATGATCGCTATATTTCATGATATGATAGAAGAATCAATGGAAGTATTCATGGATGACTTCTCAGTCATTGGAAACTCCTTCAATCACTGTTTACAAAACTTGGAAAAGATGTTAGCAAGATGCGAGGAATCGAACCTGACATTAAATTGGGAGAAGTGTCACTTCATGGTTAGGGAAGGAATAGTTCTGGGTCACAAGATTTCAAAAGATGGTATTGAAGTCGACAAAGCAAAGGTTGAAACCATCTCAATGCTGCCTCCACCAAATTCGGTGAAAGGCATCAGAAGTTTCCTCGGTCATGCAGGGTTCTATAGAAGGTTCATAAAAGATTTCTCATCCATTGCTAGACCACTAACTCAGCTATTAGAAAAAGATCAACCATTCCTATTCTCCGACAATTGTTTGACCGTTTTTGAAACTGTAAAAAAGAAGCTCGTAAATGAACCAATCATGACAACACCTGATTGGACAAAACCATTCGAGCTTATGTGCGATGCCAGTGATTATGCAGTGGGTGCAGTCCTTGGACAGCGTAAGGAAAAGAACTTTCACCCAACTCATTACGCAAGTAAGACTTTGAATGATGCTCAAGAAAATTACACCACCACTGAAAAAGAGCTTTTAGCTGTGGTTTTTGCATTCGACAAATTCCGTTCATATCTAGTATTATCCAAGACCGTCGTTTACACCGATCATGCAACATTTAGATGTCTCTTCAACAAACAAGACGCAAAACCAAGGTTGATTAGATGGATTCTCCTATTACAAGAATTCAACATATAGATCAAAGACAAGAAGGGAGTAGAAAACTTCGCGGCCGATCATCTATCTCGCCTTAACGACACTCAGAAAACTCAGGAAATGGCCATAAATGATAGCTTCCCACATGAATACATACTGCATGTGCAAGACAATGATGAATACCCTTGGTTTGCAGACATCGCAAACTTTCTATCAAGTGAGGTACTGGTAAAAGGAATGACCTTCCAAGAAAAAAAGAATTTTTTCTCGAAACTAAAATATTACTTTTGGGAAGATCCATATCTATTCCGCCCAGACAATATAGGTCGACGGTGCGTCTATGGGAAAGAGGCCCATGAGTGTCACACCCCCAGATTTATTTACTTAATGAATAAATAAATAAATACAGGATGTAACGATTGGTTCATTACACGATAGCGGAAGCTGTAATAGTGATTTCTAAGACTTGAATACATACACAAATACTAAGGCTAAGTAATACAATGATCTAAGTTCTTCTAGATCAACGATAGACTTGAGGCCGGATAATCTATGTCCTTCCAGCCAGTAGGAATTTATCCAATTATAGCTAGCCTATTCAAACCGTGCCATGGCTATGAATTACCTAAAAAACATACTTAAAAATGTCAACACAAAGGTTGGTGAGTTCACAGGTTTGATTGTTGCAATGTAAAGTGATTTTCCTTGAAAACATTGATATTGTGTACATGGCCATGATACGAAACGGTTTTCCTTGAAAACATTGAAAATATGTACACGGGTTTAATGTAAGGTTGTTTTCCTCGAAAACATGTGATGACTTCATAGTCATAAAACGAGTAGTTTTCCCAATGAAAACATGTGATGACTTCATAGTCATAAAACGAGTAGTTTTCCCAATGAAAACATGTGATGACTTCATAGTCATAAAACGAGTAGTTCCCAATGAAAACATGTGATGACTTCATAGTCATAAAACGAGTAGTTTTCCCAATGAAAACATGTGATGACTTCATAGTCATAAAACGAGTAGTTTTCCCAATGAAAACATGTGATGACTTCATAGTCATAAAACGAGTAGTTTTCCCAATGAAAACATGTGATAACGTCATAGTCATAAAATAAGTCATTTTTCTTGAAAACATTGATACTGTGTACATGGCCATAATATGAAACTGTTTTCCTTGAAAACATTGATAAAAACATTTCCACGTAAACGAATGGCAAAACCATTGGTGTATAAGTGATTGGCAGATCCATCTGCACGAAAACGTTTCAATGAATATGATAAACAAAACAAGTAATGTTGACCCATTTGTAGACTAGCTAGGAATACAAATAATATGTACATACATGAGGCATAACCAAACCATGACACGGGTGTTTTGCCCCTCACTCATACCTCACGAGCAATGTTTGAACACTATGCGGTCATTTGGCCAGAGGGACCCATGGTTAGCGCGACTAACCATGACTGGGGGTGTTAATCCCAATAGTACTATCCATAGAATCCCAGGCTAACCTATAGCTAATGGTTATAAATATGATGGTCAGGGGACTTCCAGCGCTCTATATATGTTAACTCATGCAAACATAAAGGTCGGGTCTTGTTTTCTTGTTATCATACGAAAATGTTTGTTAGTGTTCCATGTTTTCCCAAATGTATCAAACATTCATTTTTTTCATGCTTTCAAATATGTAAGAAAATATGTTGTACAAGTACGTTTCTCCCCCGATGTTTATAAAACATTAAAAAGTTAAAAGTGGGGCCGTGAACTCACCTTGAGTTTATGTATGCTTGCAATGATAATTGTTCTAGTCAAACTTGACTATTCGTACCCTAATTACAAAAAGGGTAATTCGTGTTATGACCGAATGTCTCATATGCAAATTGTTCACCGACTTAGCAAATCTGATTGCTTTTGTTTAAATATCTTTTTAGTTTTTCAACATTTGTTTCGTTATAAAATAGTTCTAAGTTACTGCCCCATGGGACTGATGAACAGGTATCGAAACTTTCTTAGTTTCGATTGAACAAAACAAATGTCGAAACTTCCTAGTTTCGATTGAGCAAAACAGGTATCGAAACTACCTAGTTTCGATTAAGTAACAGGTATCGAAACTACCTAGTTTCGATTGAGTAATAGGTATCGAAACTACCTAGTTTCGATTGAACAACAGGTATCGAAACTACCTAGTTTCGATTGAGTAATAGGTATCGAAACTATAGTTTCGATTACTGAAATTTTGATTGAGAGAATCAGTTTCAAAACTTTATTCATACATATACGCATATATTCATGTTTTAATCTTGAATTCGACACACTTTTCTGGTTATTTTTCTTACGTTCGAGTAAACTGTATGTTTAGCTACGGTTTTAAAGAAAATAATATGGAGGGTGTCGAGTTTTTACCTCTAAACAGAGATGATGATTTTTTTTTTAGAAACAGAGAATGATCTTGACTTCTCCTGCTAAAAACCTTTGAGAAAACACTTGGAACTCTCCTTATAATACCGAAATAAAGGATTCGAGTCTTCGATTATGGAAGAACACCAAAAGAAAGTGAAGATAGATATTCTTGTTGTTGTCGTAGAAGAAAAGAGAGATGACAGGTGTTGTGAGTTTTTGCTCTTGATGGATGAATTGATAGACAGTGAGGTGGTATGGTTTTTATCTAAACTTTGAAGTCATGAGGTATGGGTTTTAGTATAGATAATTAGAATGTGAGTGAAGTAGGAAGTGGGATGGGGCCTTCTCTGAATTTCGGCCGAGAAAGTCAAGGGTGGGTTGGGGTTAATTTATCTAATAAGATTTAAGTGTAACTTAATATTATTTAGAGTTTTTAAATGGTAAATTAATTCGGTTTAGATTTCTCAAGGTATTATAATTTTAACAAGTTTATGGCTCGTTGAAGAAAATATTGAAATCTTGGGTTGTATAATTCGTTGAGGTGATTATTTGTAGGTATGAGTACCCAAAGGTGGCGCTACATAGTAATGTCTTCGAAAGGTTCATTATTTTACTTTTACGTATATTATATGATTTAGTCTTAAAAATAAATTATAGTTCAACGTAAATTTTGTGTAATATATATATATATATATATATTATTTTTTTCTGGTTATTTAATTTAACCACTAGTGTTCGTATTTAGTCGGGTTATCCTGGTACGTGAACCGGTAACTCCTAGAATTACCAAATATGAAATGAGACCATGTACGATTTTTGTTAGACCTTAATGTCCTTGTTTGTGAAATTAAGTAAATCACAAAAATAATTATAATGTAAACTTGTTTATAACATGTACGGATATTGACCTGAAATGTCGGGTGTCACAATGAGATACTACGGCAGTGCCATGAGTGACCAACCGGAGGTCATCATGGAGGAAATTACACGGCAATAAAAGTCTTCGAGGCCGGATTCTATTGGTCTTCTCTTTTCAAAGACGCCCATAAGCTTATAAGTACATGCGACTCATGTCAAAGGGCAGGGGGCGTTTCAAAACGAAATGAAATGGCTCAAACAAGTATCAAAGTATGTGAAATATTCGATGTTTGGGGGATCGACTTTGTCGGCCCCTTTCCTCCATCAAAAGGAAATCTATCTTGGTAGTAGTGGATTACGTATCAAAATGGGTTGAGGCACAAGCTCTACCAACCAATGACGCAAAAGTGGTCATTCGGTTTCTCAAAAGATTGTTTACTCGTTTTGGCACACCAAAGGCGCTAATAAGCAACTCAAGAGTTATCCCGGAGTCTCAACACTAGTGAAATTCCATTACTCTTGTAATGTTTTTAGTTATGGGTGTGAACATGCATGAGTTTTTTTTAGGACAAGCAAAGTTTAAGTGCGGGGTATTATGATATGTCATCATTTATATATATTTTAGATACATAATAATCCCGCATTATGGTACTAAATTTAATAATAACCCTGCAATTTGTGCTAAAAATACAAATATCTGATAATTACAGGTTATTCGGTGTTAAAAATACAAATCAAGCTAAATCCTATCAAGAACACCAAGAATTCAAACTTCTAGAAGGTTCATTCTAGGAGCATTGACCCCCAAGAAGTCAAAATTGGTCAACAATAGTCAACAAGAAGCTACAAGACAAATATGGGGAAAAAGAGAGGGATGCACGGCCGTGCATCCCGATGCACGACCGTGCATCCCAATGCACGGTCATGCATTGCCTTCTCTACTCCCCACGGCCCGGTACCATGTCCTCTGTACCCTGTTTGATTCCCTGGGCCTTTGCACTACCGTGCAACCCTATGCACGGCCGTGCATTGCACATTTTGAGGCCATAAATAGGAGGCTTGGGTTCTTCATTCTACACACCAATCCAGAGAAAAAATACACTCAAGAAGAGAGCATTATCATAGCTAGAGTAGAGAGTAGAGAGTACAAGGGCTCTTCCTCCTTGTTCCAAAATAGGGGAGCCTACGAAACTTATCATTACGCTAGTCGTTATGGCCATTCGTGGCTAAAACTTCTTTGTATTGCTAGGGTGAATATAATGTTTGGTTCATGTTAATGTTTAACTTATTAATGAAGTGGTATGTTTATGTCTTTAACTAATTCGTCCTCAAATACCATCTTTTGATGGGCTTTTATTATTGTCTAAATACGTCTTTATATTTGTGAGTGTCTTGATTTTAAAGAGTAAAATCGTAAAACCCTTTTTATTCAAACTTTCTTTGAAACTCGTATGTATTTATACGAGCGGAGATTGATTAGCCAACGCTTGGTCTATACTTTTAAGATCGTACATCTTTATACGAGATTATTATGCGACCAAGAATTGGTGAACTCATGTTGGGAACGGTGTACGTCTTTATACTTGGTCTCATTGTTACATCGGCTCCCGGTGAGCAAAATATAATCACCTATTTAACTTAATATAAAGCATTTTGAGTCCGATGTCTTTATCCAACCCGGAGATGACCATTCGATGGGTTGAGGGTAAATTTTGTCTCTAACGGGAGGCACTACCAATTTTTAAAGAATATAATTTGCAAATCAAATGTCGTGACGACGAGGCTCTAGCGGTGACCTGGGTCACAAGTTTGTAGTAGTCATACAACTGAATTAGTTAACTTAACATTATCATGTACCAAGCTGATTCGAATCCCGAAGCGATACATCTCGTAATCTGATCATATTCGCCTTATTTACTTTTCTGTTATTTACTATTCTGCTAGTTACATTTCTGTTACACACTTCACGCACATTTTTACTTTTATGTTATTTACTTTACCGTCATTTACTTTTCTGTTTCACAAGCACACAAAACCCCCCTACTAATTAATCCGGTTGAACGATAACAAAAGTTGAGTATTGGAACTCGACAGTGTCCATTGGTTCGATACTTGGTTCTTACCTGACTATATTACGCTGCGATAGGTACACTTGCCTATTGTGTGTGTTTTAAGTTAACGTAATTATCATTTTACTTTACAAATTTAAAACCTGATCTCGTGAAATCAATTAATCTAAAAATATATTTAATTATATTTTTATACTTAATTCACAAACCTCATCAAATACATTGCCTAGCAGTATGACCTCCCTTCCCATAACTGAAACAATTCACATGTTTATAAGATTTACTTCTATGTGGTGGTTGATAAGGTGATGAGGATGATTGTTGTTGAACTGCCACTTTGATTTGATTTCTACTTTTGCCTTTAAGAGTTTGCTTTTGCTTTTGATCACTAGTCATGATTGAAGATCCTTGATCTGATTCAATTCTGTCACTTTGTGGAGTAATGCCGTTAGATTCGATGGATGAATCAATTGATGTAATTGATCTATCTGAATCATATACACTTTCATCATCATTTCTTGTTGACAAATACTCGAACTCACTTTGGCAATCACTTTGACTTGTTGAGGCAGGTGTGAAGACAGGAATTTCTTCTGTCATGAATCTTTCAAACTGATTTCTTGACACAGTATCAATTGAATCATTAAAGCAAGCATCATTCATAGAAGATAAATCATTACAACTATTGTGTTCATAATGGTCATTACTAGAGTTAATAATCCTAGAACATATATCACTACTACTATCAACAGAGCCCGAATTACATAACTCTGGATTCTGGGAATTTAAAAAAAGAAAAAAAAACAAATTCTCGGTTGCAGTTCTTGTGACCTAATCCAGCACCACAATCATCCCTTACATCCTTATCATGTACTTTTAAACCTGCAGTATTTACATTAGTAGCGGGAACAAATAATTTTGCAAGATTATTTTCTGGATGTGGAGAGGGAATGGGATCATAGTGACCATGTGTGGGAGGGTGAAACAATTTTCTCTCAAAATCATTATAATCCAAATGCCCGACTCCCTTCTTAACATAACTTGAAGTCTGTTGGCAATCTAACATGGTATCTTGTACCTTTTTGCTAACGTTCCACTTATCAATAATGATTTGTAATTTTACATTTTCACTTCTTGAAGATTTTTAACTTTTCAGTTAAATTTGTTATTAAAAATTCTTTTCTATAAACAAACTCTTTTAGGGGCTGGATTTCTTGATTAGCTTTGTTTAAACTGATTTTGAGAGTAACCTCGCTCTTTCTTATTTGATCAAGAATGGCAAGAGTGTCATCCTTTTCACGAATGATAAGTTGGTTTAAAGTGCGATAGCGAACTATCATGTCAACACAGTCAGAGGAATAGAGACAAGATTTTACCTTAGGTGGAATCAGCTCAGTAGCAGTTTTCCTGCAAATGCATCCTTGATTAGAGCTTCCATCACCATTGTTTTGAGTTCCAAAGTCAGCATTTTCTGGAGAGTTAACTCGATCTGTTGAAGTGGAACTAGGATAAGTATCCTTCTTCTCTTCAACCATCTTCTCAACTTCCTTGATTTTGATGCTGACATTCTCAGTCATACTTCCTTCAGTGTCAATGTGACAACCCTGAGATTAGGGTCTTTTGCTCTTAATAGTTAATTCACCATAAATGGGCTTAGCCCATTAACGACCCGGTTTTAGGCCCAATAGGGATTGAAGATCATGAAAGGCCCATTTATAGACCCAATACACGAATTTGATATGCAACCTTACTTGACGGATCACAGGATGACTCGAGATAACAAGTTACTAAAACATAGTATTTACAAAGCCTCACAACGTAAAATCAAATAAATTAACGCGTTCACGTTTACTAACTGACACACAACACGATATATGATTATCAATACTAAAATATTAATATCAATTATTCATATTTACCTCAGATGATTAAGTAGTGATTAACACGTGAGTTATATGACCTAGAACGCGCGACTACGACAAATACCGACGTAAACTTAATCCGGATATTTATTACCTCGTGAGGTTAAATAATAACGACTATCTACATTATTGTTTATGATTTTTATTATTATTGTTAAAGGAATAATAATTTCATTTGGGACATGAAACGTTTAAACAAGCAAAATGCAAACAAAATGCGTACGACACGCGGTACTGCAACTACCGACCGATACGTTAGTCAGAGCGAGATTTCAGAAACTAAATAATTAAATAACATTAATTTTAACATTACGAGATTCTTTTAAGAATTTACAAATAACTAGTCGATGAAGAGAATGCGGTAGTATCCTGGTTTAACACTTAGTGTCCACCCGCTCCCTAAACCCTAGGTATATAAGGTATCACCTCATCCTTTATTTTCATTCAAACATTGTAGCCACACACACATATGTGTGCTACGAGAGAGAGAACCGTTTAGGGGGAGGAGGCCGGCCACCTCCGACGACTCCTCCCGGCGACCACCAGAAACGACGACAACAGGTTGAAGATGAAGGCGGCTATGACGGAGACCGGTCATCCGGTGACGGGATCCAGTGGTTTTAACTGAAATGGTGGCGATGGTGATTAAGGAGGACACAACGGCGGTGAAGGCTAGGGTTCCGCCATAACCCTAGCGGCGGACAACCGACGGGGACGGGCCTGTGGCTTAAGGATGACGACTGATAAAGATGGAACTAGCAACGTGGTAGTGGAAACGGTGGTATGGTGTCTCACGGAACTTCGATGAATGATAAAGAGGAACCTACGGCGTCGTATCAAGTGGGATCTGTACAGATTCGGCAAAACGCGTCTTTTCGGCCACGAATCCGGCGATCCTCTGGTGAAAACGGTTTTTCGGTGAGGATTCCGGTGACAGAAACTAGGGTTCCGGCGAGTTTCATTTCACGGTGAGTTTTCTTATCGATCTCTTGTCTTTTCGGGTTAGATCTACACGTTTGTAAGAATTACTTTTCTGTTTTAAAGTTCCGGCGAGCCTTCGACGAACTTCAAATGGCTCGATTCTTGTTTGTGTAGTGTTGTATCGACCCGATCTACAATTTCAAGGTTAGTTACAGAGTTTTGTGAATAACCGTTAATGATTTGTTATCTCCCGACTATATTGGACAAATTGTTGGGCGGGTTTTCATTCCCGGGTTGTTAAATGAGAGTTTTTGGACATGATACGACGTCCCGAGTCACGGTTAAACTTCGTCAACGCTGGTCAACGAAAGTCATTCCTCCACCAGTAAGCAGGAAGTTTGTCAACGGATTGGTTGACATTGATTTGTGATGTCTTGACGAATCCTCAAGTCAGGATGATTCATTAATCAAGGATGAGTCCTCGACCAAGGATGAGTCCTCATGTAAGGTTAGCTCAGCATCCGATGAGGATTTCTTCTCGGATGATGGCTCTAAGGACACTAATCTTGATGGCGTTGTCTCAGAGGAGTTGCTTGGTGAAAAAAATATTGTGAAAACATTGTCACTGATCATGATCATTGTATTTTAACTGAACCTGACACTGTTGAGTCAAATGATAAACTGAAGTTAATGTTTTATGGAGGTTTCAAAACCATTAAGCAAACCAAGAAAGAAACTTTTGCAAATCACTTGAGTAGAAATTACCAGAAAAACATTGACAAATATTATGCTCAAGGTGATAAATCCAAGTCAGGTCAAGAAAATGTTCCTTGTTATGTTCACCAAACAACCATTGACACTCCTAAAGCTGAGTCATCTACCTCCAAAAGCAGAGAGCCTTACAAGTGGGTTTACAAAGATAAACGGACATGTTTTCACTATGGTACGGTTGGTCACATTCTGGTGAACTACCCCGATAAGAACCAAGGGAAACGGCCAATGTTTCCACAACAAGCCGCTTTCCCTAGGACACCATCAGTGAAGCAACCCAAGAACCCCAAATCAGATGTGGTGAAGCCACCAGTGAAACCTATGGTTAAGCCACCAGCAAAGTCTGAGGCTAAATCATTTGTTCCAAAAAGAGAGAAGCAATCTGCTAAACCTAATGTGTAGAACCAAAGACTGATTGCTACCAAATTATTCTAAGTACAAATGCTGCTGATAGGCTTATCAGCAGCATTCAACACATGTTGCTGCTGATAGGCTTATCAGCAGCATTCATCACAAGTTGCTGCTGATAGGCTTATCAGCAGCATTCAACACTTGTTGCTGCTGATAGGCTTATCAGCAGCATTCAACACAAGTTGCTGCTGATAGGCTTATCAGCAGCATTATTCTCATCTCTGCTGCTGATAGCTTTATTCACTGAAGACCAAACGTTGCAGCTGACTATCCATGTGAAGCGCCTCTGACACCTTTATGCAAAAGCAACTGCCACACTCCAAGCAGAAGGAACCTCAGTGGTGCAACCAATGAAGGACAATAACGCGCGTCTCCAAGCATGCAAACAATGATGCCTAAGAAGACGTTTCAGTAAAGTTATCTAGATTAGCCTTTGCGTGTAATTTAGATTAATAAACAAGATCAACGGCTTGTGTTAGATCTGATCCTTAGAATCAAGGGTCTGTCTTGATTCTAAGTTACTATATATATATCATGTAAACACTTCAAATAGTTGTGCTTGTGCTTATACTTAACAGTGCTTTTGTGCTTTCATAGTGCTTCTTGATAGTGTTTTACTTGAAAACTTGTAATCTCAGAAGTTTAATACAACAGTGCATTTATCAGTATTCTTGTTGTTTACTTGTTTACTTTGTTGGTTGTTATTGTTTCCGCCACTATCAACTAGAATAGAATCACCTTGTAATCTTACGATCCTACAAGTGGTATCAGAGCTTTGGCTCAAGATTAAACAAACTAACATTTGTTTAATCACTTTCTGATTCTATTCAAAACTCTACTCTTGATCAAGTCACACAAAACAAAATGGCACAACGTCATGGATCTGAAGACATCGGCAGTATCAACCGACCACCGAGGTTGGTGTCTGGGGAGGACTATGATATGTGGAAGAACCGTATGGAAAGCTTCTTCTGCTACCATGAATACGGAATGTGGAAATCCATAAGGGATGGACCTTATGTTCCCATGGTGGCCTCTGCTGACTCCGGAGGACCACTAGTTCCGAAGGAACCCTCCAAGTATTCTGAAGAAGACATAAAGAAAATGGAGGTGGACTTCAAGGCATTAGGAGCTATCCAAATGTGCCTTCCAAATGAAGTTTTTCACAACTTCAAGGCTCACAAAACTGCAAAGGAGTTATGGGGAGCCTTGGAAAAGATGTTTGCTGGATCTGAGGAGGTCAAAGAGAACCGACGTGACATTCTCAAGCAACAGTATGAAAACTTCGTCTGGAAGGAAGGTGAGTCACTAACAGTTTTATATAACAGGTACACGTACCTGGTTGGAGAACTGCAGTGCTCCAAGGTAAAGCTGGAGAATGAAGACATTCTCAAGAAGTTCATAAGATCTCTTCCTAGTTGTTGGACATTATATACAGTGTCCATCAGAAGAACAGAGAATCTGAAGACTCTTCAGATGACTGAGCTCTTTGGCATGCTCAAAACCTATGAATTAGAAATGATTCAAGCTAAAGAAAGGAGCTGCAGTTATCAATCAGCTACCACTTCCTCTACCACCACCTCAGCGCTTCACTCTGATCATTCTGGTCCTAGTGCAAGCAACTACTATCCTCCCATAGTTACTCATCCTCAAACACCAACTGCTTCACAATCCAACTCATCACCATTTCTTCTTGAGGCACCTCCTCAACAGCCAACCTCTACTGCTTTTGTCTCTGACAACTCAAGCAGCATGTACTTCATAAAGGAGGATCTGGAATGCTTTCATCCAGATGATCTTGAAGAAATGGATATTCAGCACTCATATGCCATGCTCTCCCTCAGAGCAAAAAGGTTTTATTCTAGAACTGGGAGATCAGTTCCAAGCAACAACTCAAACACCGGAGTTGGGCTTGATAAAAGCAAGATCCGATGTTACAACTATAACCAAATGGGTCACTTTGCTAGGGAGTGCAAGGCACCTAAAGCCAATCAGGGTGCCAGCCATCAAAGACAAGGTTACCAAGGTCAGCCCAGGCAGCAGCAGCAGCAGCAGCAGCAATGAACTACTCCAGCACAGACTGCAGCCTGCGCAAATGTTGGAACTTCAGACTTTGACTGGAGTTTTCAATATGAAGATGTTCCTGCCTCCAACCAAGCACTTATGGCAGACAATGCAGAGATACCACCTCAGGTATTTGAACATCTTTGCTCTCAAGCTTGCATTGACAAAGTTTTAGGTTATAGAAAGCATAACCAAAATCTGATAGATCAAAATGAAGAGTTTCATCAAATGAAGTCTGAATTCAAAAAGGTCAAAGATACTTACAAAGAAAAAATTAACTGCCTTAAGAAAGAGATTTCTTCATTAAAACATGAACAAACCAATCTAGAAACTCAGATTGATGATCTATTAGTAAAACTTAAAGCTACCAGAGCTGAACTGGCTGAACAGAAAGTTCATGTTGAAAAATATGAATTTTCATCTAAAAAGTTACAAAGATTGTTAGATATTCAAGTCCATGAAAGGGTAAAAACTGGACTTGGATATCATAGTGACGAGTACCAGACAGTTCCTCCTCCTGCTGATTATGTTGCCATTCACCAACCAAGCATCAATACTGCAAACCTTGACATGGCAAACCGAAACCTTGATCCTTCAATGGATGCATGTTTTGTGGAAGACTGCTCCACCTCTTCAGAATCTGAGTCAACCTGCTCAGACCACTGTGAAACTAGTGAAGTCCCATCTGCTCCTTTCTCTGAAGCCGGTTGTCCTGTTGTTACTCCAACCATTCCAGCTCCCATCCCATTCAAACAAATCAAGATTAGCTATCCTCCAGGTAGAAGAAAGCTAATCATTGAAAAGGGAGAGACATCAGGTTTCACCAACCCCAAATCTCAGTCAAAGTCAAAGGCGTTTGATGTTTCTCATACACCTGGAGAAAAAGGTCCATATGTTCAAAGGACACTAGAAGAAGCCACCTTTGAACATAACAAAGCTCATCCCTGGAACTTCAAAGATTTATTTCAAAATAAGAACTATGTGGACTCTCACAGGGACAAGATAGCAGTATCATGCTTTGTGTGTGGCAAATACAATCACACTGCCAGCACCTGCTTTCACTACCGTGAACACCAAAGAAACTCAAAGCAGCATGCCTTTGAGAAAACAAACAGAAACAAACAGGTGAGAAGCTATGATGCAAAGGCAAAAAAGTTCAGAGAATCTCTATCCCCTCAAAGAGTGAATATGCAGAAACCTCAACAAACTTGCATCATATGTGGGGAATCAAACCACTTTGCTGCAACATGCAAGTTCAACCCTTTTAACCAAGTTGCAAATCGTTCATCTGTGCTCAACCCATCAACAGCAAACAAAATCGCTGCTGATAGAGTAAAGTCCAGGAAACAAAAGGCAAAGCCTCCAGTAGCAAAAGTCTCTGCTGCTGACAAAGAAAAATCAAAAACAACGGCATCAGCAGCAAAAGTATCTGCTGCTGACAAAGCAAAAACTGCTACTGCTCCAGCAAAGCCCTCAGCAGCAAAATCAGCTGCGGATAAGCCAAAATTATCAGCAACAACATCTTCTACCGACAATGCAAAGAAAGCTAGAAAACCACCAACACAGCAATGGAAGGCCAAACAATCTCCAAGCATAACTATTGGTTCCATTGACTGCAAGCATGCTGAAAATGGAAAATTAGCAACGATCTTCTACAATGCTGCATGCTACAATGATCCTCCCACTAATTAGATATCTTCCATGTGCAGGGACAGCCAGGCAACAAACACAATACTTGGGTGATAGATAGCGGCTGTTCCAGGCACATGACAGACAACAGGTCCATCCTCTCTAACTTCAGACATTTCAATGGAGGATATGTTGCCTTTGGGAGTGACTCAAAAGGTGGATCTATCACTGGACAAGAAACTGTGTCCAATGAAAGGATGAGTATTGAAAGAGTCAACTATGTTAAAGAACTTGACTTCAATCTCATGAGTGTTTCCCAAGTATGTGATCAAAAGCATTGGATGCTCTTCACTGAGAAAGAATGTTTTGTGTTAGCTCCTGGTCTATCTAAACCCCCTCCAGAGAAGATTCTCCTAACTGCTCGTAGAAAGGACAACTTATATGTGCTTGACATGAATGAAGCCACTCCATCCGGTAGTGTTTCATGTTTTCTGTCAAAGGCATCAGTTGATGAATCCGCTCTTTGGCACAGGAGGTTAAGCCATGTTAACATCAAAACAATCAATAAATTAGTGAAGGAAAATCTTGTCAGAGGGCTTCCTGACAAAGAATTCCAGCTAGACGATCACTGCATTGCCTGCTTGAAGGGAAAACAACACAAAAGTTCCCACAAGCCCAAGACATTGAACACAAATGACACCCCTCTCCAGCTACTGCATATGGATCTCTTTGGTCCTACGAATGTCATGTCAATGGGCAAAAAGTCCTACTGTCTGGTGATAACTGATGACTTCTCCAAATTCTCATGGGTATTCTTCCTAAGAACAAAAGATGAAACTGCTGAGATTCTCAAATCCTATATTCTTAGGGTAGAGAATCAAAGCAATCTGAAGGTAAAGATCATAAGGTGTGATCAGGGAACAGAGTTCAAAAATCACACCTTGAACAGTTTCTGTGAGAGCAAGGGCATTGAAAGGCAATACAATGCTCCAAGAACCCCTCAACAAAATGGGGTTGCTGAAAGAAGAAATAGGACTCTGATTGAATCAGCAAGATCTATGCTGGCTGACTCAAAGCTGCCCCTTACTTTCTGGGCAGAATCAGTAAGCACAGCTTGTTATGTGCAGAATAGAGTCCTTATTGTTAAGCCTATCCAGAAAACACCCTATGAACTATGGCTCAAAAGAGTTCCCTACATTGGCTTCCTGAAGCCCTTTGGATGTCCATGTACCATCCTCATCACACATGGAGTTCTTCCTAAATTCGGTGCAAAGTCTGATGAAGGCTACTTTGTGGGTTACTCCTCTCAATCAAAGGCCTACCGAGTGTTCAATTCTAGGACTCGGATTGTGGAAGAATCTGCTAATGTGGAATGCAGGGAACATGTTGTCTGTGAACAAGGCAAAGGTCCTAACTGGCTCTTTGATATAGACTCCTTCACCCAGATATTTGAGCCTCTCATTTTCTCAAATATGGAGTGTTCTTCTTCAAAATCAACATCTTCTGCCTCAACCTCCTCTACTGACTGGATTTTCCCAGTCCCTACATCAGGATGAAAAGGCCATCCATTGATCCTCCATCAGTGGCAGAAGCTATTGAAGCCGGTACAGGTGAAGCCAGTACTTCCAACACCACAAGCAGCAATCTCTCTGACCAAGAAATCTTTAATGAAGCCTCCTCAATCCATGCTGAAGAGGCCTCTGATGCTAATACTGCTGACAATGTGGAACTCAATGATCAGAACCTCCAAGCTCCTCTCCTCACAACTGAAGACAATCCTGATCTAAACCAAAGTAATCTTGAAGAGGCAATACAGCTGGATGTGATACCAGCACAGAGAATAAACAAAGAGCATCCTCTGGAAAACATCATTGGCCAAGTCCACACAGGTATCCAGACAAGAAGTAAGTCTCATGAAGCCAACATTTGTTTGTTCTCTTGTTTTCTATCTCAGGTGGAACCCAAGAAGATTGATGAAGCTCTCAAGCACAACAGCTAGATTGAAGCAATGCAGGAAGAGTTGCTGCAATTCAAAAGACAAGATGTTTGGAAGCTTGTTGATCTTCCACCTGGTCAAACAGCCATTGGAACAAGATGGGTCTTCAGAAACAAGCAAGATGAAAGGGGCATCGTGGTCAAGAACAAAGCCAGACTGGTAGCTCAAGGCTACACTCAAGAAGAAGGCATTGACTATGATGAAGTCTTTGCTCCTGTGGCCCGTCTGGAAGCCATCAGAATCTTTCTGGCATATGCTGCATCCAAAAACTTTATGATCTATCAAATGGATGTGAAGAGTGCCTTCTTGTATGGAAAGATTGGTGAAGAGGTCTATGTCAAACAGCCTCCAGGCTTTGTGGATCCTGCACATCCAAATAAGGTCTTAAAACTGGACAAAGCTCTCTATGGCTTACACCAAGCCCCAAGAGCCTGGTATGAAACCCTATCTGGATATCTACTTAGCAACAACTTTAGAAGGGGGGCCATTGATCAGACACTTTTCATCAAAGATGACGGGGGAGAAATTTTGTTGGTCCAAATCTTTGTTGATGACATTATCTTTGGATCTACAAGAAAGAAGCTCTGCAAAGACTTTGAAGTTCTGATGCATTCCAAATTTGAAATGAGTTCAATGGGTGAACTAAATTTCTTTTTAGGACTTCAAGTCAAACAGGTACCAAATGGAATCTTCATAAGTCAATCCAAGTATGTCAAAAGCATCTTGGAGAGGTTCAAAATGGCTGACTGCTCTGCTGCAAGAACTCCTATGCAAGTGCACCATCAATTATCTCCGGATAAAGAAGGACAAGACACTGATCAACATCAGTACAGAGCAATGATAGGTTCTCTCATGTATCTCACTGCCTCAAGACCAGATATCATGTTTGCAGTTTGTCTCTGCGCAAGATTTCAAGCAGCTCCAAAAGTGTCTCATCTTCAAGCTGTCAAAAGGATCCTTAGATACCTAAAGGGAGCTCCAAAACTTGGGCTATGGTATCCAAAGAATGAAAATGTAAATCTCTATGCCTACACTGACAGTGACTATGGGGGTTGTAACTTAGACAAAAAGTCTACATCTGGGGGATGTCAATTTCTTGGAGGAAGGCTCATCTCATGGCAATGCAAAAAGCAAACATGTGTCTCTACTTCAACAGCTGAAGCAGAATACATTGCAGCTTCAAGCTGCTGTGCACAGGTCATCTGGATCCAAAATCAAATGCTTGACTATGGAATGACCTTCATGCAGACTCCAATTCACATTGACAACATGAGTGCAATCTCTATCACGAATAATCCAGTGCAGCACTCCAAGACTAAGCACATCGACATCAGGTATCACTTTATCAGGGATCAAGCTGAGAAAAAGAGAATTATCCTATCCAAGGTTCACACAAATGAGCAATATGCTGATTTGTTCACTAAACCTTTTGATGAAGCAAGATTTCGATATCTAGTTGAATCAATTGGCATGATGAACTTTGAATAAAACATGTCTCAAATTTTTTATCTTTCCTTGTAAATATGTCTATGTTTTTGTTCTTAATAAAAGGCTATAGTCAGCAGCACCTTTTTCACTGCTGACAGTTTTACTCTTCAGCAGCAAAACCTTTGCCACTGATCGCTTTAAGTTATCAGCAGGAACAAGTTTCCTGCGGATAGCTTTAAGGCGGTCAGCAGCAACCTTTTTGCTGCGGAATGAATACAACAGTAAGCAGGTACCAAATCTGCTGCTGAAAGACTTAACTATCCGCAGCAACCAAGTTTGCAGCGGATAGCACACCATCAGCAGCAACCAAGTTTGCTGCTGATGGGTAAAACAAGTCTACATTAACTTTTACCTGCGGTAAAAGCTACTCCCAGTCTTTACCATGACTGCTCGAGTGCTTTACAGCTGTAACAATGAAAAGTGAAACAGGTTGTACTGTACAAGTAAGGTTGCTTTTTCTTCGTCTGCCGTTATATCACAATTTCAAACGTTCCCACAGCCTCTTCATATTCAATTTCAAACCCTAAACCCATCACTTTCTCTCCCGTCCCCACAGCATTCAAAGCCCTAAATAATTAACCACCATTCAAACACCCTTCTCTCTTCCCTCCAAATCCACAACAATGGCAGGCGCAGACATTAACAATCCCAACGACAAGTTTTCCCCATATCACAACCTCACTGCATGCCTAATAAAGGGCAAGAAATCTGATGGTTTCAACGATATGATCGACTTCCTTAAATCCTCCATGCCCTAACAGTCAACCCAACCATCTACACTTCCCACATGGAAGATTTTTGGAGCTCAGCCGTGTATTCTACTGAACAGGGCACTCCCCAAATCAAAGGAACAGTAGACGGCAAAGAGATAATCATCACTGAAGCAAAGCTCCGCCAACACCTCAAGCTTCAAGATGAAGGGGACGCCACCTCTTACCCAAGAGACGTATACATGAGGACCTTTGTATCCATAGGGTACACTGGGAGTCAAACAGAGTATACGATAGAGAAGGCACTCATGGGTCCCAAATGGAAGTATCTCTGCCACACTTTTCTCTAATGCATATCCCAGAAGAGAAGTGGCTGGAACCAACTCAGCTCCGGACTTGCGTCGGCAATTCACGGTATGATAACTGGAGCGGGTTTCAACTTTTCTCACCTCATTCTTGAAGGTTTGAGATACAACCTTCAAGAAGGGGTGAAATTTCAGTTCTTCATGTACCCAAGATTCTTGCAAGAAGTGTTCAATATTGAACACCAAGATCTTTCAAAAACTGCAAGAATCTACTCAATTCTGGGACATAAGAACAATATTTTTCAAAGCATGAGAACAGTTTCATCAAATTTCTCAGGGGCCGATGTTCCATTGTTGTCTACAATGTTGAACACGCAAAGTGCCCAGGGTGACAGTTCAGCAAACCCAGTTGATACTGATCCCACACCCTCCACCTCACTGCCACAAACTCAAACTACTGCTTCCTTTGATCGAACCCCTGTGCATTCTACTGAGGATGTACAGGCACATAATCTACTCACCCCCAGTTTGATTGCTCAACCGGAACACAAGGCCCCGGTTGCAGCCAAATATACAAGGAAGAGGGGCAAGAGAACTCCTTCTTCTCTTGCCTCCAAGGCCCAAACCCAAGCCAACATCCCTCACTCAGAATCACAACATTCTAGTGAGAATATCATAAGGGAAAGCCACACTGAAAGGGAGACTCCTTCGGAAGTCTCTCTATTAGGATTAGGATCACTTCCCGGATCCATAGAACAGCCTTTTGAGCCATTCCTATCTTCTTTGAACTTAAGTGTTGAGGATCCTGACCAAAGTGATGTACCTTCTCCCACTACCACTATCAAGGAGGTACTGATTGGTCTTGCTTCCGAAACACCCAACCCAAGTTCTTCACCCTTGAAGGTCCACTCTGGGAGTATTGAAAGAGTGGATGTGGACGAGGCTGTCACTACTGCTGGTCCATCAACTGACCAGGAGGACAGTGACAACATCTTTAAGACCTCACCACGGCAACTCATGGTGAGGGTGTTTCCTTGGAAACTCCCCTCACTGAGAGGAATCCTAGGCGCCAAGAAACCGCGGGTGTTGGGGATGCTGAGGCTCGGCCTACGGCCCCATCTGGGTCCAAGGATTCCACAATTGTGGATGAGGACAGACTGAAACTTCATAACTTGGAATTGACGACCAGGGTGGCTATGCTAGAGGCTGAAGTGTCCAAACTAGGACAGCAAGTCTCTATGCATGAAGCCCATCAATGCCCAACTTTAGCCTCTCCCTCTCTTGTATCAGTAGGCACCCAAACTGATGCCTACCTGTCTACTGATGCAACCAAAAAGGGGGAGATGGTCTCAATGGAAGAAGATAAAGACAGTCTTGACAGGTTGTACTTCAAAGCTCACTATTCAAGCCAGCCTTTGTCCAAATTCATGACTTGCCAGTCCCAGATAATGAAGATGAAGAGACATCTGAAGACTGGAAGTTGGTCGTCGGGGCTGTCGATGAAATGCATAATGATGTTGAAGACACAGAACAAACAAATACATCATTCAGCATCCTTCCTGAAGCAGCAGCCATCATTGGTCAATCCTCAACCCCCCAACTACTCAGATCATCAAAGAAGCTATAATTTGACTCCATTCTAGCTTGGGGGTATGATGGATCATCTGAGAGGTTTTGGATTGGATGGGAGTTCAGCGGAGTAGAAGAGCTGAACTGGAACTCTCTCAATGCCCTCCAAGTCCTACATCTGTATTTAACTAACTGCATCAACACCTCAACAGATCTCTCAGCAGAACTTGCCATTGGCAGGTTCCATGACCTGATGGAGGATAATCTACCCAGGTTCCAAAGATTCCTACAAGCAGCACATCGGGTAGCTTATCCTGAATCCTCGGCGGCCGTAGAAAGGAGACTGACTCCTAGCAATCTTGAAATAACAAGGAGCAGTCTTCTCCCTGAAGAAGAAGTTCTGGGCCTTCAAAGATTCCTGTATGCCTTCCTGGTCAAGGACTTGGACGTGCTAGGTTGGGTGAGCACTAAGTCCCTTGACCACACTTTTCTGCTCAGCAACGGCACCTCTCTCATCATCAACACCAGGAACATCCTTCAGCTGCCCTCAGACTTCCTATTCAAGATTTTTCAGCTTCGGGCAAACATCTGCAATGTCAACTCTCTTGAAAGCCAGGCAATGATAGCTACTGTCAGAGCCCATCTTGAAGAAGAAGGACTGATTCCTCAGGAAGAGTCTATGTCAACCTCTGATGCCGACTCCAACTCAGATACTCCACAAGTTAAAGCCACATCTGCAGCATCTGGCACAAGATCTTCTCTTAGGGATCAACTGAGGGAAATAGAAGGTCCTGAGTATCAACTTGATGAAGAAAGTGATCATCCCTTGTCAAACCCTCAACTTGCCAATGAAGCTGAGGCAGAGATCCCAATAGCAGCATCATCATCTGCTGTTGTGGTCAATGAAGCTGAAGCAGAGGCATCCAATGTAAACAAAGGAAAGGGAATCATGACTGATGAAGATGAAGAGAGGTTGCAAAAAGAGAAAAGAGAGACAGAAGAGAAAAGAAGAAAAAGAGAAGAAGAGGAGATGGCTGACCTGAAAAAGGCTCAAGAAAGAAAAACAGCCATTCTCCTAAGAGAACAAACCATCCAGCTGTATGCTGGATGAACTAAAAAGAAAGATTCCTGCAGTTGACCGGATTGAAGAAGATGCAGCTCTTGCTCTTCAACTGCAGGAACAATTCAATAAAGAAGAAGAAGAATTGGAGAAGAAGAAAGAAGAAGCTAAGTTCAGGATAACCGATTCTGAACTAGCTAAAGAAATGAGGGAGGAGTGGGTAAAGACTCTAGTCTATCAAGGTGAGGATGCAGACTACCTTGAGAAACTTTCAACCAAAGAGATTTACAGAGCCTTCATGGGTCAGCAGGGTCAATTGGCCAGAAAGAAAAAGGCTGAAGAAGAAGAGAAAGCCAAGCTACAGTCCAAGAAGACCATTGCCTTTAATAAAAGGACCCATGAAGAAAGGAAGGTCATGATTGACTTCCTTAAGGCTAGAGGAGATAGTGGAAAGAGGCTAGGTCCCATGAATTTCATGAACCTGCAAGCCCTCTACTTCAAAGTTAAAAAGGATGAGGAAGAAAGACTAGGGAAGAAAGGCTCCAAGAAAAGGGTACTTATCAAAGAAGAAGAAAAACCTAAGACAAAGAAACCCAAGCCTTCTCCCTCACCTACCTCTTCATCAGTCCATCATCCTTCCACTCTCCTCCCCAAATCTTCCACTCCTCCACCCAACAAGTCCAAATCATCCCACCCAGCTCCCTCTCATCAACAGCCTCCCTTAAAGAAATCCAAATCCCCATCTGAACCTGAAGACTCAAGAAACATAGTTGAATGGGTCTACAATCAACAGGATCAAAGGTTTGAGATCTTCAGGGGGAGAACTGAAAGAAGAAGATCTACATACAGGTCTGTTGATGAAGTTCTGCAACTACCAGATTCAGACCTAAGAAGAATTTTGGAGCTGGGTGAAGCTCATGAGCCTGCAAATGAGAGTGGGAAACATCTTATGCTAGCAATTACACACTACTTCAACCCTAGCAAAGATGTGGTCATGAATATCAAACCACTCAAGTCCCACTCTCCATTTGTATCTTGGTCCTACAATGCTGATTTGGATGAGTTCACTCTGATTGATGTAAAGAAGCAGCAGATGAGATGTTCAAGCAAAGCAATCTACAAAATGCCACACAAAGACATCAAGACTCTGTCTGAACTTCCACTGAACAATCCCAGCAAGGATCCAAGAGGCTATGAGGTTGAAAGGATAGTCAGCCACATGCAAAAGCTTCAGCAGCAAAGTAATTAGAAGAATTTTGGTTGCATCAGTCTAGGGAGAGTTTGTAGAACCAAAGACTGATTGCTACCAAATAAGTACAAATGCTGCTGATAGGCTTATCAGCAGCATTCAACACATGTTGCTGCTGATAGGCTTATCAGCAGCATTCATCACAAGTTGCTGCTGATAGGCTTATCAGCAGCATTCAACACTTGTTGCTGCTGATAGGCTTATCAGCAGCATTCAACACAAGTTGCTGCTGATAGGCTTATCAGCAGCATTATTCTCATCTCTGCTGCTGATAGCTTTATTCACTGAAGACCAAACGTTGCAGCTGACTATCCATGTGAAGCGCCTCTGACACCTTTCTGCAAAAGCAACTGCCACACTCCAAGCAGAAGGAACCTCAGTGGTGCAACCAATGAAGGACAATAACGCGCGTCTCCAAGCATGCAAACAATGATGCCTAAGAAGACGTTTCAGTAAAGTTATCTAGATTAGCCTTTGCGTGTAATTTAGATTAATAAACAAGATCAACGGCTTGTGTTAGATATGATCCTTAGAATCAAGGGTCTGTCTTGATTCTAAGTTACTATATATATATCCTGTAAACACTTCAAATAGTTGTGCTTGTGCTTATACTTAACAGTGCTTTTGTGCTTTCATAGTGCTTCTTGATAGTGTTTTACTTGAAAACTTGTAATCTCAGAAGTTTAATACAACAGTGCATTTATCAGTATTCTTGCTGTTTACTTGTTTACTTTGTTGGTTGTTATTGTTTCCGCCAATATCAACTAGAATAGAATCACCTTGTAATCTTACGATCCTACACAATGTATCTACATCTGGTAGTACATAGACTGGTGAGAAGCCTGTGGTGAAACTTTCAATGTCACAGAGAAGAAGAAGGAACAAAAGGTTAAGAAAACTTGAACAGCAGCTTGCTAGTAGTCAACCAGGTGAAGCTTCCAATAGTTCACCCAATGTTGAGACTAGCAAGCCTGATGTTAAGAAGGCTAAGAAGAAAAGGTCATGGACCAAGAAAACAAAAAGTTCTCAACCTTCTGATCCCACATCTTCTAAGGATTCACCCATTTTTTACAATCATGATTGTGAGTTAATCGAGGTTGTATACTTTGAGAAAGACGGACGACCCAAGACCACTATGGCTTGGGTATCCAAATCTAACTAATTTGCTTGTGACTCGTGCAGGGACATCCGAAGGGAACTTTCTCTAATAGTTGGTATGTGGATAGTTGATGCTCCCGGCACATGACAGGCAACATGGCCCTGCGTCAATTTGTTAAACCATTCAAAGGCGGCTATGTGGCCTTCGTAGGAGAGAAAGGTGGCAGTATTACTTGTCAAGGCGTCGTTACGAATGGATGTATTAGCTTCGACAACGTCAACTACTGCGACCAGCTGAAGCATAACCTGTTGAGTGTTTCTCAGATGTGCGACAAAGGGTACTCGGTTATGTTTGACAAGTCTGAATGCTTGATTCTCAAGCCTGGTTTTGAGGTTCCTGCTGAGTAGATTCTGATGAGAGCACCAAAAACAAACGACACCTATCAGATCGATATGAATGTGGCGACAACCACCTCATCAGTTGCTACTTGTTTGCTTACATAAGAGACATAGCATGAATCAATCTTGTGGCATAGGAAACTTGGACATATTTCTTATCGTAAAATGAATCATCTTGTTCGAAACGGTTTGGTAACCGGGGTTCCTAAGTTGCGATTTGTCATTGCAGATGACTGTATGCCTTGTAAAAAGGGCAAACAGCACCAAAAATCTCACAAGCCCAAGCTCCAAAACTCCATTGATACCCTTTGGAACTCCTACAAATGGATTTGTTTGGACCCATAAGTATCAGGAGTATTAGAGGTAAGTTATACTGTCTAGTTGTAACTGATGATTTCTCATGTTTTTCTTGGGTGCATTTCTTTGGTACAAATGATGAGACTGTTGAAATTCTTCAATGCCTAATCTTGAGCATGGAATCTTTATGAAGGTTAGAAGAATAAGGAGTGATAACGGAACGGAGTTCAAGAATAACATGATGGAGCTTTTCTGTCTCAAGAAGGGTATTCGTCATGAAATTAGTGCACCGTACACACATCAGCAGAATGGAGTTGCAGAAAGGAAGAAAAGAACTTTGATCGAGATTGCAAAGACAATGCTGTCAGATGACAAGCTTCCTGTAACTTTCTGGGCAGCAGCAGTAAATAAAGCTTGTCATGTTTTGAACAGAGTTTTGGTGGTTAAAAGGCACAACAAAACTTGTTATGAGTTGATCAACAATCGACCTCCAAATCTTAACTACCTAGTCCCCTTTAGTAGTCCATGTTCCTTATTGTTATAATACAAGGATTGGAAATCTAAATTTCATGCAAAAGCAGTGGAAGGCATCTTCTTAGGATATGTTTCCAATTCACCATGCAAGAGAGTGTACAATATAGGAACTCGTAATGTCGAGGAATGGTTCGAAGTGGATTGCAGCAAACACAACATTCCACCAGAACTAACTGGTCCAGCTTGGGGTTTCGATTATGATGCGCTATTCAAGTCTTTCAACCTTCCTGATCTATCTGCCGATGATGCCGCAAATGTGTGCGATTTCTTTAATGGCGGCGATGACTCCAATTTCTCAACTGTGCCACTGTACCGATTGTAGCTCCTGATTCCAATGCTGCATCTACATCTGGAACTCATGCAAGTGATTACGATGAAGTTGCTCATGTTGATGGAAATGACGCTCCAGCTGATCCTAACACTCATGTAGGAAATGAAGCTCCAGTTGATTCAATCAACATTGAATCCTTTTCTTCTGGTACACATGATATGGGGGAGTTAAGTACAAATCTTGACACAAATATCAAGGAACCGCATATACCAGAGACGAGAGTGCATAAGAATCATCCAATGGACAACATTATTGGTGATCCTAATGCCAGTGTTCAAACTCGTCATAGGACCATTGCCGAGAACACAAGTTTATATGCTGAGATACTTGACAATGGTATCATGGAAACATGTTTACATGTTGCATTCGTATCCTAATTGGAGCCAAAGAATGTGATAGCGGCTCTCACTGACAACTGCTGGATTAAGGCTATGCAAGATGAGTTGTCTGAATTCCAAAAGTTGCATGTGTGGGATTTGGTTGACCTTCCGAAAGGTATGCATCCAATTGGAACCAGATGAGTGTTCAAATGCAAAACAAACGATCGACATGCTGTAGTAAAAAATAAAGCAAGGTTGGTTGTTCAGTGTTTTTATCAGCAAGAGGGCCTGGATTACACTGAAGTATATGCCCTAGTTGCTAGACTTGAAGCCATTCGACTGTTTCTCGCTTATGCCTCATTTGTCGGTTTCAAGGTCTATCAACTTGATGTGAAAAGTGCTTTTCTATAAGGCAAAGTTCATGAAGAGGTCTATGTCACTCAACCACCAGGTTTTGAAGATCCGCATAATATTGATACAGTGTATAAACTAGATAAATCACTTTATGGTCTTCATCAAGCACCTCGGGCGTGGTATGAGACTCTATCAAAGCATTTATTGTCCAATGGTTTCGATCGTGGACAAATTGACTCGACCCTCTTTATACGGAAAGCAGGAGGTGATATTCTACTTGTGCAAGTGTATGTTGACGATATTATCTTTGGGTCTACAAACGAAGAGATGTGTAGGGAATTCGAAAGGGTGATGAAGTTCAAGTTTGATATGAGCAACATGGGTGAACTGTCATTTTTCTTGGGTCTGGAAGTCAGTAAAAGGGAGGATGACATTTATCTACATCAAACTAAGTATGTACAGGACATTTTGTCAAAATACAAAATGAATGATTGTAGTACTTATGGCACACCAATCCCAGTCAATCATGGTTTTCATCCAAACAAAGATGGAAAGGATGTGGATTGTAAATTGTACCGTGGGATGATCGGATCTCTTATGTATCTCACAGCTTTGAGGCCCGACATAATGTTTGCCGTCTGCTTGTGCTCGAGGTTTCAGTAACAACCGAAGGAATCTCATATGATCGCTGTGAAGAGAATCTTCAGATACGTGAAAGGGAAACCCCGACTAGATCTTTGGTACTCCAAGCAGTAGTCGTTCGAATTCAAAGCTTACACTGATTCTGATTACGACAGTTGTAATTGCAATAGAAAATCAACTTAAGGTGGATGTCAATTCTTGGGAGACAAGCTGGTCTCCTGGCAATGCAAGAAGCAGTCAACGTTTCTGTCTCAACATGTGAAGCAGAGTATATTGTTGTCGCAAGCTGTTGTTCTCAGATATTGTGGATCCAGCAGTAGTTGAGAGACTATGGCTTAAACTACACTGGAACCCCCTTGTTCATTGACAACAATGCCACCATGTCCATCACAAACAACCTGGTGAAATATTCCAAAACTAAACACATTGAGATTCGTCACCACTTCACCCGTGATTGTGCTGAAAAGCACTTAATTGAACTTGTAAAAGTTCACACTGATGACAACCTTGCTGACCTTTTCACTAAGGCATTTGATTGTACTCGTTTTGAACATCTTGTCAACATGTTAGGAATGTTCAATCCGGATTGAAAACTTGTTTTTCAAATCAAAACATCTTGGAAGTGAAATTTTATTTCTTTTTAATTTTGTATAGTTTGTATCTTTCAAATTATTTCAGAAAATCCAAACAAAATAGAAATCCAAGAAAACTTCAAAGTCGTTTGAAGAAAATAGGAAATGATAGCACATCAGTAGTGATCTAAACGTCTTAGATTGCTCATATGGGAAATAAATGCGTCATGCTTACCTGATTTTTTATAGTATTTTATTTGTTAATATGATCATTTGCAAGTAATTTGAATTGTTGGTAGGCTATAAGTGTCTTTGAATCATTAGTAGTGTGGAAATTAAATCAATATTGCAACTCTGATTTGAACCCATGTTTGCTAGTGTGTGTGTGTGTGTAAAAGAATGCAAAAGGTCACTATCAGATATAAGATGTAAGATTTTGTCAAGTATTTTCTTATGAGAGCAGTTTCGGGTTATGTTGTTAACACAATTATTTCGATTCATCTCACTGCCCATACTCACAAGTATGCAATGACAAATTGAGCCAAGATATGTTTTGACATTAACCATCAAGCAAATATTCACCCTTGAATCAATCCTAATTCATTGAAATCAAATCCAGATAAAAGTTGGATCCCCTCACCTTAATCCTCAGACACCATATTCATTATCCTGAATCGTGATACTGATATTCACAGATGAAATCCTATGAAACCAAAACATATGAATCACTTGATTCTGAACCTTATGATTCCAGATAATCCTTATGGATTCTGCTTGATTTTTTTGTGCTAATTGATGTAACTTCATTATGGAAATTTTGAAAATCATTGAGAAAATCTTAGATACCTAGATATAGTGCAATTTTAAATTTAGGTAGCATAACAGTGGGGTACACGTTGTATACTTATAATGAATACAATAACACACAAGAACGTGATACAAAGATGCTTATGGTTTCAAATCTTATAATATTGCCAACTTGAATTACTTGTTTATATTGCTTTTTATGTATGAATAAGTAGTAATCCATGACATGATCCTATATTCTTTGATGTTCAATTGTATCATTTTTGCTTATAATAGTCTAATATGATCCTCTTCTCATGACTTTGACCAAAAATTGCTTGTGTGTATATCCTTGTATATCTTCATTCAGAAAAAGATCAAAAAGATTTTGTGTTTATGAACAGTTCAATTTTCTATACAGTTTATCAAAAGGTTAAGAAAAGCCAAAAATATTTTTGTTTAACTTCCTTGAATTGCTTTTGAACCCTATAGATTAAATGTTCATATCCGGTTCGCTATTTGACTTGATTTTCTTCATAATTTGAGTTGAAATTTGAGAAAACACGGGTCTCTGCGTACTTGTTAAGTGCGCAAGAGTTAAACCTTGCGTACTTAGCAAGTGCGTAAGACATAAGTCATGCGTACTTGTTAAGTACGCATGAGCTAATTCCTGCGCACTTACCAAGTGCGCAAGGCATCTGTGTGTGGAGTATATAAGCATGTGTTAGCGTTTTTCTCATCAGTTCAACTCATTCAAACTACTAACACTGTTGTATACCCATGACTCAATTTCGCTCAAAATTTCGTGTGTTCCTAAACCTATTTTTCGTCACAATATCAGTTTCATCTTCACCCAACTAACACTTGGTGAGAATCTAGGACCATTTCATCCACAAAATCGTTGGTTTTAGACCGATTCGTGAACTTGTGTAAGGCCCCAAACCCGGGAGGCCTCACTCGTTGGATTTACTCATTAACAAACAGTTATTTAACTTGAATATCAAATAACGCAGCGGAAAATTTCATTAAAACATACTCGTAACATTGTTCAACATGCGGAAGCGTAACATAGTCTAATACATAAACATAACATAACGGGATGCCAGTCTTCGTGATCAACCGGGTAACTCTTTTCGCTTGCCAAGCATCACTGTCCATCATCCATACCTGCCTTAACCTGAATGTGCATACTAAAAAAGTCAGCTACGTTGGTGAGTTCCAGTTTTTCATTCGATTTAATAAATGGTTCATCATTCAATAATTCATTAGGGTTTAACATCGTGTATAAGAAAACAGGGCCTTTCGTTCATCATTAAAAACCTTCAAACATTTATCATCATCATAAACAAGTTGAACAGATCGTTCGTTTAAAACATTTAACATTCATTTAAGTCATACATTACTATCTAAATCTGTGTTACCATTCGTTTCGTCATTTAGTATTGTATTGCCCCTAAGGCTTAACTGCACGAAGACCGACAATACAATACATTCCGTCAATTCCCTATTGTATTGCCCCTAAGGCTTAACTACACGAAGACCGACAATACAATACATTTCGTCAATTCCCTTTTGTATTGCCCCCAAGGCTTAACTGCACGAGGACCGACAATACCCATTTAGTTGCCCCTATGGCTCTCATGTCCATAAACCAACAACTTCCATCGACGGCTATGGCTAACGGCTATAACATCGTCGGATCATAATTTAACCTCCATAGGGTCACCTTAACCCCTGAGTAACCGTCGTTACTCCCATACCATTTGTACAACATCATAACCATTGGCAGGCCACCAAGACACTGCCCCTGTTGTTCTTATGACAACTATGGCTCACTGTCCATAATCTACCACAAGGCTAGGAATTACATTCCCAGACTTCATTCGTCAATTTCATTCATTCGACAGATTAGATTTGTAATGACTTCTTTAAAACCTTTGCCCTTTTCTTTTCATAAAACATTTCATTCATTTTCAAAACCCTTTACCTTTAGTTTAAACAATTTCTTTATAAACATTTCGTTCGTAAACATTCCTTTCATAAAACTTTCTTTCCATAAACCGTTCATTCCAAATCCTTTCATTTCGTAAACATAGTTTCATAAGCATCATTTTGTAAACATAGTTTCATAAACATCGTTTCATCATTTCGTATGTATTCACACCAGCCTGAAAACATTATATAAAACATTTAAAATAGAACTCACCTGATAAGCTAATCTGGGTTGTCATAAACAAGGTCCCACAACATCACTTCCGATCTGAATTGATTAGTTAAATACACATCAGACCAACTCCCGACTCTAACGATTTAACCTTCTAAACATACTGACTTTACCTAAACAGCCTGATGCCTGCGCACTTAGCAAGTGCGCAGGGCCTTGCTCTTGCGTACTTAATAAGTGCGCAAACCTCGCTTCATGCGTACTTGATAAGTACGCATGATCCTCTTCCTGCGTACTTGATAAGTACGCAGGACCCTCTTCCTGCGTACTTGATAAGTACGCAGGATCTGCTTCCTCCAAAAACCCTAACTTTCGCCTTCGGGTCTGATCAAGTCAAGATCCCGAACTTGTTTACATTCAAAACGTTTTCTTTTCATTAAGGAACTCAAAACTATGTTTTTCTTCCAGTTTCATCCGTAAAAACGTCACATTTTCGTCCAAAACCCGAAAAACCCAAAAACGAAGAAAAACTCAGATCTAGGTTGGATTGTTACCTGTATCGAGCTTCTGTTCGGAGGTTCTTCTCACGAGCTATGGAGCAACGCACTTCTTCAATCTCGGGTCGATCCGCCAACTTTCTCTCTCTACAGTTTCTCTCTCTAGAACTTGCAAATGAGAGAAATGTGGAGTGACTTAGGCTATTTATAGGGAAGGGACTCCTCCCCTCGAGTTCCCCGACCCATCTGGCCCGGCCCGTCATGCCTCGTTCATTTATTCCTTTCGTCTCACGTATAACCCGTTATTTTAATCGTCGTTTTATTTGTGGGATGTTGCAAGTCTACCCCCCTTACAATAGGTTTCGTCCCCGAAACCTATCATAAGTCAAATAGTTGATGGTACGACTCCCTCATTTCCGTCTCCGTTTCCCAAGTAGATTCCGATCCATTTCGGTGCTTCCATTGGACTTTAACCAATTGAATAATCTTATTACACAAACACTTCTCCTTTCTGTCTAAGATGGCCACGGGTTCTTCGATGTAGTTAAGGCTGTTGTCGACCTCGATGTCAGTACGTAGTATGTGAGCCGATTCATCCTCCAAACACTTTCACAAGTGTGATACATGGAAGGTAGGATGAATCCCACTTAACTCATCAGGCAACTCTATCCGATAAGCGACTGCACCAACCCGTGCCATTATCCTAAATGGTCCGACAAACCTCGGACTTAACTTTCCTCTATTCCTGAATCGTATGATTCCCTTCCAGGGTGACACTTTCAACATTACTCTGTCCCCAACATCAAACTCGTTAGGCCTTCGCCGTTTATCCGTATAGGATTTCTGACGATCTTGTACGGCCTTCATTCGTTCTTTGATTTGATCAAACCTCTCCGACGTTTCTCTTACGACATCAAGACTTCCTAATTCCTTTTGTCCAATTTCACCCCAACAAACCGGGGTCCTGCATCTCCTCCCATACAGCATTTCGTAAGGCGGCATGCCTATAGTCGTATGATGACTATTGTTGTAAGAGAATTCGGCTAACGACATATGACTGTCCCAATTGCCGCCAACATCCTCCAATGTCTGAATGGTCCTTTCGGACTGACCATCCGTCTGTGGGTGGTATGCCGTGCTAATATTAAGCCTCGTGCCCATTGCCTCATGAAATCTTTTCCAGAACCTCGATGTGAATTGTGTGTCCCGGTCAGATACGATCGTCAAAGGCATCCCATGCCGTGCTACTACTTCGTTAATAAATACTTCCGCTAACCTTTCCGACGAGAACGTCTCGCGAATAGGTAGGAAATGAGCACTCTTCGTTAAACGGTCTACAATTACCCAAATGGTGTCATGACCTTTAGTTGTGCGAGGTAGCTTGGTTATGAAGTCCATGGTAATGTGTTCCCACTTCCATTCCGGTATATCAAGTGGTTGAATCTTTCCATACGGCTTCTGGTGTTCAGCCTTTACTTGTGAGCAAGTTAAGCACTTGCTTACATACTTTGTCATCTCATGTTTTATTCCAGGCCACCAGTATTCCTTCCTCAGATCTTGGTACATTTTGTTGGTACCAGGATAGATAGAGTACCGAGACTTATGAGCCTCATCCAAGATTTTGGTTCTAAGCTCGCCACCCATAGGTATCCATACGCGTCCAAAACGTGTCCTAACACTAAGGGTGTTATATTCTAACTTGTCCTGTTGGCCAACCATCCTTTCCTTCTTTATGTTTTCTTCCTTAAGTGCTTCATCTTGAGCTCTTTCAATTTCCCTCATCACATCAGATGTTACCACCAACTGGCAAGCTTTCACTCTAATAGGAGCAGGCACATCCTTTCGGCTTAGAGCGTCAGCCACCACGTTTACCTTTCCAGGATGGTATATGATTTCAAAGTCATAGTCTTTCAAAAGTTCCAACCATCGTCTCTGCCTCATATTAAGTTCTCTTTGTTCGAAGAAGTACTTCAAACTTTTGTGGTCGGAGTAAATAGTAAACTTCACCCCGTAAAGGTAGTGCCTCCAGATTTTCAAAGCGAATACGACAGCAGCAAGTTCCAAATCGTGAGTCGGATAATTAGCTTCGTGAATCTTCAACTGCCATGACGCATACGCGATCACTCTCCCGCGTTGCATCAACACGCATCCCAATCCCTGACCTGAAGTGTCAGAGTATACCACTAAGTCTTCATTGCCCTCGGGAAGGGCCAAGATTGGAGCTTTGGTTAGCTTTTTGTAGGTCCCTTCGTGTGTGTCGGATCGTCACATGCAAGTGGTCTACTAGTCAAACCGGGTTGCGGAATACCCGTGACTAGGTGGAGAGTCTTACTAAACAAAGTAAACCAAACACGAGAGTCACAATAAACGTTCTTTGTATTATAAACACTCGACGGTTACAGAGAGAATACAAGCTGCGTACTTAGCAAAACTGAGTTCGTCTGAACAAATGGTTCTGCGTACTTAGCTTCTGTGAACCTATCCTATTTATACTGACCTGATGCCTGCGCACTTAGCAAGTGCGCAGGACCAATTGCTCTTGTGTACTTAACAAGTACGCAGAGGTGTTCTTGCGTACTTGCTAAGTACGCAGGAGCTTTCTCCTGCGCACTTGTAAGTGCGCAAAACACTTAACAGAAAAACAACAAACATTATGTAAAAGTAAATACAACTCGATAAACTATTACATAATGACTCTTACATACAAAGACAAATTACAGACATTAGAAATACAAACTAAGACTCTATCCAGAGTGTTGTCACCGGAAAGTGCATCAACAAACTCCCCCTTGACAACAGCTCGGGATCTTCATCGTCTTCAGTCTTCATTCTTCAGTCTTCACAGCACCTGTTCCTTAGCTTCCATCTTCTTCTTGTAATCAAGGCAGAACTTAATCACCTTGTCATATTTAGCAGAGAGAAGCTTTGTCCAGTCGTCAGTGTGGATGCAGAATTTGTCTGCTAGTACCTCCAGATCGTTCACAGAGAAATTGATGAAGCAGACTTCGTCAAAAACCTTAATCACTTCCTTTGGCACTATGTTTCCACTATCTGACTTACCTTTACCCATAACCACATGTCACCAAGAATATCCTGAGGTAACTTGCTCAGGGGAATCTTAGTTTCACATCGCACTGGCTTGTATACCAATCTCTTTATGGGCTTCTTAGTCATAGGATGCACAGCGTGCTTATCCTTGACTCTTCTGGGCACCTGAGGCTTAAGGTATTCAAAGTTCCCTGATCTTGCTTCCCGCTGCAGTGTTACCCACAAACCCATAACTACTGCATTACTCGAGTGACTTAGCAGATCGCGGTTTGCAAGGTTAACTAGGTCGTACTTGGGCAAAGAGTTGAACGCCTCACTGGTGGGTTTCAAGTATTGAACCCCCCCAGATCTTTTGATGGCGAACAGCTGCTTGTCCTCCTCGAACCTAACAGCCAAGATCATACATGTCGCTCCGTGCTTGTCTGTGATAGACGTCTTTTGCCACACGGGAGTTGGACCCTTTGTAGATGCAGAAGGCATGTCTTTCTCTTTTGGTGCCTCGGGGTCCACAGGTGTAGGGTCGACTGGGGAGGCTTCAGTTGTAGCTTCAACATTACTTGCCAAGTCAACTGAGCCTGTGTCTGTTTCGAGCAGAGATTCGAGCGATGGTATTTCAAAGATCTCACCATCCTCTAACTCGTACTCTAGTTCCCCGTCACCCTTGGGAATCTCGATTATCACATCATTATCATCATCGTTCCAGTCATCACCAGAGTCGATCTCTCCTTCTTCCAGATTAAGGAGAGCATCGATCTGTGCCTCTTTGGAATAGTCAGGCTCTAAATAAAGGATCTCATCATCAGATAAGTCCTTGAGCACGTCAGCCGCTGACTTCCCTTTATCTCCGCCACCACCACCTGAGGTATCACCACCCTCTTGCTGAGTAGACTCCCCCTCAGCCAATAGAACAGAAGAGATGGGCACAATCGCCAAAGCTAGGTGCTCACCTCCACTAGGACCGACTTCAGGATCCTTGTCTTTATCATCATCCTTAGTCAGATCAACTGGATGACAAGACTCGGCACCGGTGGATTTCTTTTCTTTGTCTTTCTCTTTCTCTTTCTCTGTCTCCTTCTCCCCCTGAGCACCTAGCTTCACGGTCAGTTCACCAACTAATTTAACCATCGCTGCGTGCTCCTTTCTCTGCAAGTCCATCCTCAGCTCAAGTGAAGTTCTGTGGCCTAGAATCATTTCGTTAGTCTTCATTAACAGTTCATTCTATGCCAAGACATTCTTCAACTGTTCATCAGTCCCCGTTCTCTGGCTACGCAGAATCTTAACTTCATCCGCCAGAGAGTTTATCTGTGCTTGTTGAGCATCAGAATCCTCTTTTGACTTTTGAATAGTCTTCAACAAGCCAGTAACTTGGGTTTCTAGCACATCGATCCTAGCTTCATTTGGATCCGGATGCCTAGATGATGAGGCTTCGGCGTTATAGATGGGGGAAGAGAAGATTGTGTCAAAGTCGAACCCCTGTGAGAAATCACCGTAGTTAAAGGGTTGACCTGACGGCTCTTTGGTGGGTGTTGGGATGGGGGATGTAATGATGGGAGTTATGGTTGGGGTGATGGTGACTGACTCCGTGAGAAGTGGAGCAGTCACCGTCACCTGGACGGTTGGAGTAGGGAGGGTCACCGTCACAGGAATCACCTCTGTGACCGTCGTGACCGCCACATCTGCTTGTACCAGTGGCCTTCTCCTCCTACTAAACAGTTGCCGTGCTGGCGTGGTAGATTCTGACTCTGGACGGGCAGCTTCAACTTGTACTGGCTGCACAATCGGAATCTCTTCAACCCTGGGGATAGCAACCTCTTGCCTATCTCCCCTTTTCTTGTTGGCTTTCTCTCGCCTTCGTCTTTGTAGAGCAGCGTCAGAGTCGGAAGCCGGCTCATATTCGCTGCTCGAGCTTTGTCGTTTTCTTTTTGAAGACGACTCAGGCAGGGTTACCTGTGCCGACCTTCTCGGATGTGCCTGTGATGGTGCGTCATCGGAATCAGAATAATCTGATTCTGTTGCCTCCGAATCGGATTCCTCCGCACCACCAACACCACCTTCATCATCACCTTCATGTTCATCATCACCTTCATCTTGTTCCTCATCAGAGTGATCACTCATCTCTGGTCCCGAGTTGGGACTATACCAGTTCCAATCCTCCGGAGCGACGTATGCTTCATTAATCAGGTGGCCGAAGAGTTCAGTATGCTCAGGGGTAGGTTCTACACTGCCTAGCTTTAGAAACTGTGCAAAGACTCTCTTGTCCACCCGTTTTACCTGCAGTCTCTCCCCGATAGCACGTAGGTTTGGCAGTGCATCATCGATTAGTAGCTGCACAAACCTCGGGTACAAAAGGAACCTGAACCTCTCTGCTGTATTTATCTGGTCATTTAGTGCTTTGAAAATATAGCGAGAGAAGTTATAGCCCCGATTGAGAGACATGCCCACCATGGCCGCTGCTAGGTCATGACCCATGGCATCTTTCCCCGCTTTCCTGGATGAGATGCACACGATCATGATGTGGGCAAAATAACGCCATTGATCCAATACCCACATCTTCTTATAAGAAGCATAGTCCCTTGCCCCGACATACCCCATTCTGTGCCTCCAACACCCATCCACGTAGTGATCTGGATAGGATGTCGGGTCGGTAGCAAGGTCTCCGAACCGCAGTACTCTCCTGATTGTATCTTCAGAGAATGCAATTGCCCGACCATCAACGGTTGCCCTTATGACATTAGGGGACACCGTGCAATCGTGCTCTGCAGTCTCCCAGAATTGCTCCAGGTAAGGTCTTGAGACTGTTGGGTTTGCTGAGATTGCAAAACTTATTCTGGATCTGTTGAGAAAATCCACAATCTCCCTGTACTGCAAGGCTGCGCCTTTCCATTCTGGTTCGGTGTTAGCCACTAGGTTGAATTCGTCAGTGAATGCACGAGCCATAGCCTGCAAACACACACAGAAGACATATTCAGAACAACCTATAACATTGGAAGTAGACACACATGACACAGTATAGTAGTTACACTTTGGAAAAAAAAATTCAGACTTAGAAAAAATTTCTAAGTGTTGGTCATGCGCACTTAGCAAGTGCGCAGGTTTTTCCTCTTGTGTACTTAACAAGTATGCAAGAATTACTTCTTGCGTACTTGCTAAGTGCGCAAGAACAACCCTTAGCAAAAACTTTTTCAGAAATTTTGAAAACATTACAGATTGCACAAAATTGGGTCGAATAGGTCGCCAATCAGTCGGAACCAAGGATTCTAACTTACGGGACCATTCTCGACACCAAAAACTACCAACACTAGCACCAAGTTTGACCTAGCCAGTCTCTCGATCCAATGACGGTTCAGTTTCAACTGAAGGATCAAATCGAGGACCAGAAAGATGATTATAGGATCGATTAAGCTATCTATTAGCATGTTAATGATAATAAGTTACCCAAACAATCCCATTTTCCCAAAAACTTTATCGGATTTAACCAAAAAAAAATTTCTATGTCAAATCGGTCCAAATGTCATGAATCTACGGTTGGAATTGCCCTAGATTCTCACCAATGAGATGAAATACGATGATGAAAGTATTGACGGGATGAAAAGAGGGTTTGAACACACTCGATTTTGAGAGAAACTGCAGGGGAAAAAAAAATTAGGTTTGAAAGCGTAAAACCTGAAAATTTTCTAAGTGTCGGATTTATACCCCTCAGAAATTGTTCGTGCGTACTTGTTAAGTGCGCACGAATTAACTCTTGCGTACTTAACAAGTGCGCAAGGCTTAACTCTTGCGTACTTGCTAAGTGCGCAAGTTTTACTTCGTGCGTACTTTGCTAAGTGCGCAGAAACCTTAAGTGCGCAACTTTTCAACTCAGAATTTATGAAGATTTTCGAGTCAAATAACGAACAAGATAAAACTATTCAACCAAGAGGATTCAAATACAATTCATGAAGGTTAAACATAAAATATTTTTGGCTTTTTCTGATTAAACTTGAACAATGCATAAACTTAAAAAACTTAAAATCTTTTTGTGCTTTTCAAGATAGATATATACAATTATTTACACAAGCTATTTTTGATACAAAATAAACATCAAAGAATATGGGATCATGTCATGTATTACTTTTTATTCATACGTAATAAGCACATAAACAAGTAATTCAAGTTGACAATATTATAAGATTTGAAACTATACGCATCTTTGTATCATGTTCTTGTGTATTAAGGTATTAATTATAAGATATACAACGTGTACCCCACTGAGATGCTATGATATTTTGCACTATCTTCAAGGCATCTAAGATTATTTTCAATTATTTTTTTAATTTTCAGAATGAAGTTACATCAATTAGCACAGAAAAATCAAGCAGAATCCATAAGGATTATCAGGAATCATAAGATTCAGAATCGATTGATTCGTATGTCTTGGTTTCAAGTGATCTTCTTCTTTGAATATCGGTATGATGATTCGGGATAATGAACATGGTGTTTGATTATAGGGTAAGGGGATCCAACTTTTATCTGGATTTGATTTTAATGAACCAGGAATGATTCAAGGGTGTATACATGCTCAACGGTTAATGTAGAGACATGTCTTGATTCAATCTCTCCTTGCATACTTGTGAGTATGGGCAGTGAGATGAACCGCATTAATTGTGCTAACAACGTAACCCGAAACTGATCTCAAAAGAAAATTATTGCCAAAATCTAACATCCTTTATCTGATAATGATCTTTTCTATTCTTTTACACACACACACTTGCAAACATGGGTTCAAATCACAGTTGTAATTTAGATTTAGTTTCCACACTACTAGTGATTCAAAGACGCATACAGCCTACTGGCAATTCAAATTACTTGTAAATAAACAGATTAAAAACATAATAATTTGAAACAGATAAGTAAGCATGACGCAATCATTTCCCATATGAGCAGTCTATAAAGTTTAAATCATTTCTGATGTACTATCATTTCCTCTTTTCTTAAGTAAACTTTGAAATTTTCTCCATTTTCTATTTTGTTTTTTTTTTATTTTATTTTATTTTTTTTTGTAAAATATTTAAAAAAAAAAAAAACTAAAGAACTGTATAGAAAATTTAAAAGAATTAAAAATATAACTTCCATGAATTGAATTGAGTTAAGAAAACTTAGTTTTCACTCAGGATTGAACATTCCTATCAAGTTGACAAGATGCTCAAAACGAGATCGATCAAATGCCTTTGTGAAAAGGTCAGCAAGATTGTCATCCGTGTGAACCTTTACAAGTTCAATTAAATGCTTTTCAGCACAGTCACGGATGAAATGATGGCAAATCTCTATATGTTTAGTTTTGGAATGTTTCACCGGGTTATTTGTGATGGACATGGTGGCATTGTTGTCAATGAATAGAGGAGTTCCAGTGAAGTTTAAGCCGTAGTCTCTCAACTGCTGCTGAATCCACAGTATCTGAGAACAACCGCTCGCTGCAGCAATGTATTCTGCTTCACAAGTTGAGACAGAAACCGTTGACTGCTTCTTGCACTGCCAGGAGACCAGCCTGTCTCCTAAGAATTGACAACCACCAGAAGTTGACTTTCTGTCAAGGTTACAACCGCCATAATCTGAATCAGTGTAGGCTTTGAAGTCGAAAGACTGCTGCTTAGAGTACTAAAGACCTAATCGGGGTTTCCCTTTCAGATATCTGAAAATTCTCTTCACGGCTATCATATGTGACTCCTTCGGTTGAGACTGAAACCTTGAGCACAAACATACAGCAAACATTATATCGGGTCTTGAAGCTGTGAGATACATAAGTGATCCGATCATCCCACGGTACAACCTGCTGTCCACATCCTTTCCATCTCTGTCGGGATGCAAACCATGATTGACTGGGATTGGTGTGCCATAAGTAGTGCTATCACTCATCTTGTATTTTGACAAGATGTCCTGCACGTACTTAGTTTGATGTAGATAAATACCATTCTCTCTTTGACTGACTTGCAGACCTAGAAAGAATGATAGTTCACCCATATTGCTCATTTCAAACTTGGACTTAATCACCTTCTCGAATTCCCTACACATCCCTTCATTGATCGACCCAAAGATAATGTCGTCGACATATACTTGCACAAGAAGAATGTCACCTCCTGCTTTCCGTATGAAGAGAGTCGAGTCAAACTGTCCACGGTCAAAACCATTAGACAGTAAATGCTTAGATAATGTCTCATACCATGCCCGCAGTGCTTGATGAAGACCATAAAGTGCTTTGTCGAGTTTGTACACTTTATTGATATTATGCGGATCTTCAAAACCGGGAGGTTGAGTGACATAGACTTCTTCATGCACCTTACCATAAATGAAAGCACTCTTCACATCAAGTTGATAGACCTTGAAGCCGACATATGTGGCATAAGCCAAGAACAGTCGAATGGCCTCAATTCTAGCAACTGGGGCATATACCTCATTGTAATCCAAGCCCTCTTGTTGATAAAAACCCTGAACAACCAATCTTGCTTTGTTCTTCACAACAACATGACGATCGTCCGTCTTGCATTTGAACACCCATCTGGTACCAATTGGCTGAAAGCCTTTTGGCAAGTCAACTAAATCTCACACGTGCAACTTTTGGAATTGAGACAGTTCATCTTGCATCGCCTCAATCCAGCAGTTGTCAGTGAGAGCCTCCTTCACATTCTTCAGCTCTAACTGGGACACAAATGCAGCATGCAGACATGTTTCCATGACACCAGTGTCAAATATCTCTGTGTAAAGACTGGTGTTCTCAGTGATGGTTCTATGACGAGTCTGAACACCGGCATAAGGATCACCAATAATGTTGTCGATTGGATGATTCCTATGCACCCTCGTCTCCGGTACAATCGGTTCTTGAATTTCTGGATCTAGATTCGTGCTTAACTCCCCCATTTTCGGTGATCCAGAGGAAGAAGATTCAATGTTTATTGGATCAGCTGGAGCTTCATTTCCTACAGTTGTGTTAGGATTGGCTTGAGCGTCATCTCCAACAATATGAACACCTTCGCTGTTATCACTGTCATGAGTTCCAGATGCAGATGCAGCATTGGAATTAGGAGTTATAATTGGTACAGTATCACGAGTAGTAAAACTGGAGTCATTGTCGCCACGCAATAAATCATAGACATTTGCGGCGTCTTCTGCAGATAAATCAGGAAGATTGAAAGACTTGAATAGCGCATCATAATCAAAACCCCAAGCTGGACCTTTTGGTTCTGGTGGAGTGCTGTGTTTACTACAGTCCACTTCAAACCATTCCTCGACAGTACGAGTTCCTATGTTGTACACTCTCTTGCAGGGCGAATTGGCAACATATCCTAAGAAGATGCCTTCCACCGCTTTCGCATGAAATTTAGACTGACGGTCTTTATACTGTAGCAACAAGGAACAAGGACTACCAAAAGGAACTAGGTAATCAAGATTGGGAAGTCGATTGTTGATCAACTCATAACATGTCTTGTTGTGCCTTTTCACAACCAGAACCCTGTTTAAGACGTGACAAGCTGTATTAACTGCTTCTGCCCAGAAAGTGACAGGAAGCTTTGCATCAGACAACATAGTCCTTGCAGTCTCGATCAGTGTTCTGTTCTTCCGTTCAGCAACTCCATTCTGCTGAGGTGTGTACGGCGCGCTGAATTCGTGACGGATCCCTTTCTTGAGACAGAAAAGTTCCATCAAATTATTCTTGAACTCAGTTCCGTTGTCACTTCTTATTCTTCTAACTTTCAGCTTGCAAAGAGATTCCAAGCTCAGGATCAGGTATTGAAGAATATCAGCAGTCTCGGCTTTTGTACCTAGAAAATGCACCCAAGAAAAACGTGAGAAATCATCAGTTACAACTAGATAGAATGACTTACCTCCAATACTCCTGATACTTATGGGGCCAAACAGATCCATGTGTAATAGCTCCAAAGGGGTATCGATAGAGTTTTGGAGCTTGGGCTTGTGAGACTTCCGTTGCTGTTTGCCCTTTTTACACGGCATACAGTCATCTGCAACGGTAAACCTCAACTTAGGAACCCCGGTTACCAAACCGTTTCGGACAAGATGATTCATTTTACGATAAGAAATATGTCCGAGTTTCCTATGCCACAAGATGGAGTCAAGTTCTGTCGCTTTTGTAAGCAAACAAGTAGCAGCTGATGAGGTGGTTTTTGCCACGCTCATATCGATCTGATAAGTGTCGTTTGATCTTGGTGCTCTCATCAGAATCCAGTCTTCGGGAACCTCAAAACCGGGTTTGAGAATCAGACATTCTGACTTGTCAAACATCACCGAGTACTCCTTGTCACACATTTGGGAGACACTCAACAGGTTATGCTTCAGCTGCTCGCAGAAGTTGACATTGTCAAAGCTGACACAACCGTTTGAAACCACGCCTTGACACGTGATACTGCCGCCTTTTTCTCCGCCAAAGGCCACATAGCCGCCTCTGAATGGTTTAACGTCTTGAAGCAAGGCCATGTTTCCTGTCATGTGCCGGGAGCATCCACTATCTACATACCAACGGTTAGAGATAGTACCCTTCAGACGTCCCTGCACGAGTAACAAAAGAATTAGTTAGATTTGGAGACCCAAGCCATTGTGGTCTTGGGTCGTCCATCCTTCTCAAAATAAACTACTTCTTTCAACTCACAGTCATGATGACTGTCCAAAATCACCACCGCCTCACCCGTATTTGGGTCCACATACCAGTGCCACATGTATGATCATGTCTGTCAAGTTCGACGACGACAAGATGTTGTTCGCCATCAAACGAGCTGGTGGGGGTTCAATATTTGAAACCAACCAGCGAGGCATTCAGCTCCCTGCCGAAGTACGATCTGGTGAACCTTGCAAATCTTGAGCTGCTGGGTGACACAAGTCATGCAGTAGCAAAGGGTTTGTGGGGAACATTACAGCGAGAGGGAAGATCGGGAAACTTCAAGGTTTTCAAGCCTCAAATGCCCAAGAGAGTCCGGGATAAGAGTTTCAAACATCCCTTGACTAACCGGAGTCTAAAGAAGCTGGTTTACAAGCTAGTGCTATGTGAAACCAAGATTCCCCAAAGCAAGTTATCTCAGGATATCCTTGGTAACATATGGTACTGGTATGTGGACCCAAATACGGGTGAGGCGGTGGTGATTGGAAGAGTTAGGTCCGCAAGTGGAAGCTTGGAACCTAAGGAGCTGATCAGGGTTTTCGATGAAATCACTTTCATCAATTTCTCTGTGAAATACCTGACGGTTCTTAACGAGAAATATTGCATCTACACGGACGAGTGGACAAAGCTTAAAGCATCAAGATATGACAAGCTAGTCAAGTTCTGTCTTGACTACAAGCTGAAGATGGGAAGCTAGAGATGGAGGAGGTTGAAGACCGAAGACAATCTAGAGTTGTTGTCAAAGGGGAGTTTGTTGGAGCACGTTTTTGTGACAGACACTCTGGATATTGTCTTATGCTTTTGTATCTTTACTTTTTGTATTTGTACTTGTATTCTATACCTGTATGTATTTGTTTATCGAGTTGTAAACATGTATGTAGGTACTTGTACTTAGTTGTCTTTGTTAAGTGTTGTGCGCACTTAGCTAAGTGCACAGGTGTTATAACCTGCGTACTTAACAAGTACGCAAGAACAATTGTCTGCGTACTTGTTAAGTATGCAGGCGTACTTGTTAAGTACGCAGGAACAAAGTCCTGCACACTTGCTAAGCACACAGGCATCAGGTCTAGTATATATAGCAGGTTGTGATAGAAGTTATGTAACTCATTATCATCTGTAACTGGCTGTGATTATCAATAGATGAACTTTGAAGTATCCCTTTGTTTGTTGTCGGTTTACTTTGTGTTGTCTGATACTCCAGCTAGTCACGGGCATTCCGCACCCGGCCCGACTAGTCACACACTCGCACGTAACGATCCGAGACACCTGCAAAACCTACACGTGATGCCACGGGGTTGGGCAACATCATTTGACAAGTTTAGGTTTGGTTTTAGGCTCATGTTTCGACATATTAACTCGTATTCTTAGCTAGTCTATAGGGGATCAACGTTACTTGTTTTAGTTATCGTTCTTATCTTTAACAATTTCATTATAGAGGGATTAACACACATACAAATTCATTACATGTTTTCATTGGGGAAAACGACACATGTTATGACTATGAAGTCATCACAAGTTTTCAAGTAAAACGGTTTCATCTTATGGCCATGTTCATACTTTCAATGTTTTCGAGTGAAAAAGGTATCACATTTTGGCCACGTATGCATTACTAATGTTTTCAAAGAAAACTATTTAAATTGAGACCATTAAACATGTGAACTCACCAACCTTTGTGTTGACACTTTAAGTATGTTTTTCAGTTAATACATAGCAAGGGCACGGTTGGAATAGGTTAACCACTCAGACTTAAACCCTAGAAGCCGAAGAAGCATAAATGTAGAGATAAAGACCGATGGCTATAAAATTCTCTAAGTACAATTGCTGCGGACTCCACATTTTGCTGCTGACTTAAAATTTGTTGCAGATAAGGCTAATTGCTGCAGATAGTATGTTCTCCTGCTGATGAACAACTGTGTTACGGATAGCCTTATCTGCTGAAGTTCAGAGTTGCTGCTGATAGGCTTCTCTGCAGCATCAAACACTTGTTGTTGCTGATAGGCAAATCATCAGCAGCTTTGACTTTGCTACTGACACCTCTGCTGCAACACTGACACATCTATCAGCAGAAGGAATGTTATTGGTGCAGATAATTAAAGATAAAGCTACTACTTCTGAAGTCTCCTGCAAAGATTCCTATGAAGACTTTTGACCTGAACAGAACTGTTTGCAGCAACTTTTCTTTTAGTTGTCTACCAATTGTAGTGTAGCTTGTAACTGTCAAAGATCAACGGCTTATGTTTGATCTGATCCTTAGAATCAAGGTTCTGTCTTGATTCTAAGTTCATTTATATGTATTTTATCTTCCATTCCAACAAGTGTGCTTCCTTAGAGTTTTCTTGGTAATCTTGTAAACATTGAAGATTAATACACTTTGCATTTATCAGTATTATATTTGTTTACTTGTATACATTGCATAATGTGATTGTTTTCGCCAATCTCAACTAGAACATAACCATCTTGTAATCACCGATCCTATAAGTGGTATCAGAGCTTTGACTCAACTCACACTTGTTTAATCACTCTCTTGTTCTGTTCATTACTATCTCTTTGCTAAACATCATCTATTCAGAAATGGCACAAAACACTGGTTTTGATGATACTGTAAGTCTCAACAGACCACCAAGACTGGTGTCTGGAGAAGACTATGATATGTGGAAAAAAAATAGAACGTTTCTTATGTTATCAAGAATATGGAATGTGGAGATACATAATCGATGGTCCATATGTACCCATGGTGGCCTCTGCTAATTCTGAAGGTCCATCAGTTCCCAAAGAAGCTTCAAAGTACTCTGAAGAAGACATCAAGAAGATGGAAGTAGATTTCAAAGCCTTGGGAGCCATACAAATGTGCTTGCCAAATGAAGTTTTTCATAACTTCAGAGAATACAAGACTGCCTAGGAGCTATGTGAAGCTCTTGAGAAGATGTTTGCTGGATCAGAAGAGGTGAAGGAGAGTAGAAGAGACATCCTGAAGCAATAATATGAAAACTTTGTCTGGAAGGAAGGTGAGTCTCTTACTGTTCTGTACAACAGGTACACCTATCTTGTGGGTGAGCTACAATGCTCTAAAGTGAAGCTGGAGAATGAAGACATTCTCAAAAAGTTTATTAGATCTCTTCCAAGCTGCTGGACACTCTATGTCAATTAGAAGGACTGAAAACTTGAAAACTCTACAAATGACTGAGTTGTTTGGCATGCTAAAGACATTTGAATTAGAAATGATTCAAGCCAAAGAAAGAAGCTCAGGCCATTCAACAACCTCATCATCCACCACCACTTCATCTGCACTACACTCTGACCACTCCGCTCCCAGTTCTAGCAACTATTATCCTCCCATTATCACCCATCCTCAGACTCCCAACTCACAATCAAACAACTCACCATTTCTTCTTGAAGCTCTACCTCAACCAAACTCTGCTGCTTTTGTCTCTGAAGATCCTAGCAACATGTCCTTCATTAAAGAAGATCTGGAATGCTTTCATCCAGGTGACTTTGAAGAAATGGACATACAACACTCCTATGCCATGCTTTCTCTTAGAGCATAACGGTTCTACTCTAGAACTGGAAGACCCATTCCAAGCAACAACTCTAACACCAGAGTTAGCTTGGACAAGAGCAAGCTAAGATGTTACAACTGTAACCAACTTGGTCACTTTGCCAGAGAATGCAAGGCACCAAAGGCAAACCTAGCTGCTGCACAACCAAGACAAGCTCATCAAGGTCAAGTAAGTCAAGGCAACACTCAAACTGCTCAAACTGCAGCATGTGCAGCTATTGGAACAGCTGATTTTGACTGGTTCTTTCAGTATGAAGATCTTCCTACCAAGAGCCAAGCACTTATGGCAGACACATCAGAGATACCACCTCAGGTATATGAACACCTTTGTTCTCAAGCTTGTATTGATAAGGTTCTGGGATAAAGAAAACATAGCCAAAACCTTATAGATCAAAATGAAGAGTTTCACCAAATGAAATCTGAATTCAAAAAGGTTGAAAACAGTTACAAAGAAAATATTAACTTTCTAAAGAAAGAGATTTCATCATTAAAACATGAACAAACAAATCTTGAAACTCAGATTGATAATCTATTGGTTAAGTTAAAAGCTACAAGGGCTGAGTTGGCAGACCAAAAGGTCCATGTTGACAAATATGAGTTTGCATCCAAAAAACTACAAAGACTTTTGGATGCTCAAATTCATGAAAAGGTGACTGCTGGTCTTGGGTTTCAAGCTGGCAAAGTGATCCAAACCAATGGTCCAAGCCCCTTCATTCCTTCAATACCAGTACCTCAACCCACTAAACAAATCAAGATTAGCTATCCTCTTGAAGGAAGAAAGTTAAATATTGAAAAGGGACAATCTTCAACCTCCACCAATCTTCAATCAACCTATGAAAGTGTTTGACATATGTCATGCACCTAAGAGAGAGACCTTCATATGTTCAGAAAACATTGGAGGAAACCACTTTTGAACACAACAAAGCTCATCCCTGGAACTTCAAAGATCTGTTCAAAAGAAAGTATTATGTGTACTTTGAATGTGATAAACATGCTAAATCATGTTTTTTCTGTGGCAAATACAACCACACTGCCAGCACCTGCTTCTACTACCTTCAGCAGCAAAGAAATCTCAAGCAACATGCTTTTGAGAAAACAAACAAGAACAAGAAGGTAAGAAGCTATGAAGACAAAGACAACTCAGTTCAGAAAGTCTCTCTCTCCTTCAATAAAGCAGCTTCAAAAACCTCAACAATACTGCATCATATGTGGTGAATCAGACCACTTTGCTGCAGATTGTAAATTCAATCCTTTCAACCAGATCTTTCAACCAGCCTCCACAGCAGCTCAAGCCACTCCTAAAAAGAAGCCACTCTATAGAAGAATTCCTACTGAGAAACCCACTTTCAATAGGAAGGTAAAGAAGGAGAAACAAGTATCTGTTGAACAATCAGTAGCCAGCAAAACTGCTGCTGATTAGCTGAAAAAAAGGGAGCCCAGAACCAAGCCTTCATCAAGTAAAGCCATCAACCAAGTTTGCTGCTGATCAGCAAAAGGCATCAGCAGTAAGCAAATTTGCTGCTGATCAACCAAAATCATCAGCAGCCAAAGCAACATCGGCTGCTGATAGAGTAAAAAGGTCTGGAAAATCACCTTCACAACAATGGAAAGCCAAATCCACAACTTCTATCTCTCAAAGCATCATCATTGGGTCCATTGAATGCAAGCATACTGATGTCGTACAGACGGTCTATAAAATAACTAACTAAACCTAACCTAGACTCCTAAGTAATAAATGGAAAACCCTCTAACTAAACCGCACTGACAGACAAGTGTACCTATCGAGTGTAGCACAGCTTAATGGTAAACCGAGTTATCGAACCCTAGAGACACTACGAAAAAAACTAGACTCTGACTCGGACTAAAGAATGATTTGGTTTATGGGGGTTGACTACACTACTTATTAAACTAAGAATGCAAAACTAAGAACGATTCTAGCTATCAAGACAAGAACAAAGGTGAAATCAAGATGTGGGAAGAATACTACCTCGGTTGGAATCCTACTTGTAAAGCTCAACTTCTATCGGTTCTGGAACAATGATGGATTTAGGTTTCTAAGTATAACAACTATAGATAACCTAGTGGATCCCTAATCTCTCCCAGGGTGTCACCAACTTAGGAACCTAAATATGAAATAACTCACCAGATGGATGGATCACCTCTCGGGTATTTCCAACAATGATAATGTACCCTAAAGACATATCACCTCTCAGTCTCACTGTCCATAATACACTCAAAGAATGTACGGGGTAATCTCAGGATAACAACTATGATTTGACTAACAACAGTCACTAGACATCTAATACTAACGTCCTCTCAGACTATTAACACTCGGATTCCTGATGACGAAGACTAGACAACTACTTCTCACCTCTCGGGTATTGAACCAGGACACGCATTCAACTCTAATCAGCAATCAAAGACAACTCCTATGGTCATTACGTCTAGCAACCCACCATACTCATAAACCCTAACATCTATAACCTAGATACGCTAATCAAATATGGAAGACGACCACAATCAACGCATAGAGTAATAATCAATCACAAATCAAAGTTAAACATGCTATATCATCACAATAATCATACTAAGATCCTTTACATAAGCATAAACCCATCAATTAGAATCCAAAACCAATAAAAATCTAAACTTTACGAGTATTCATCATAGAACCTAGGCGGTATTAAAAGTTTTAGCCTAGAATCATGCTCAAACACATCAAAACAGAAGTATAAGACATCATCATGGTTTCAAACAAAGCAAACAAAGATAAAAATCAAATCTTGAAACCGAAAACGTTAAATCTAACGAACTCGGAAGCAAAGTCTTCAACTTTCCTCTTCAATTGACCTCCTCTACTCCAAAATCGCCCCTTTTCTGGTCTAAAACGGCTGAGAATCGATCCCTTTGATAAGGGGAGAGTCCTAGCCTTTTAATCTTTGCTTTTAGGTTAATTTTCCCGTAACTAGGGTCCCTCGCGTACCGCGAGGGCCCTTGACCAGTTTCTCATGTACCGCCAGGCCAAGAAAACCTGATATTTGAACTCCTCTCGTCGAGCTACCCCGAATCGATATAAAATGGGCTCCTTAACTCATTTTCAAACCCGAGATATAGCCCTTTTAAGATTTGTCTTTTTCCCGACTTTTTCCGTTTCTCATCCCGGGTTCTTGTGCTAGTTTCTTTCCCGGTTCTTGTTCGTTTAAGCCCAAAAGTGAGTCGATCACCTACAAAACCATATATGAATCAATACTAACTAAAAACGACTCAATACGACTCTAAAACTATATAAAAACATCACGAAACATGCGGAAATACATGTGTGCTTTGCAACACATCAAACATCCCCATACTTAACCTTTTTTCGTCCTCGAAAAAGTCTGCAATGGAATCATAACTGAAATCTAACTTTATAAACATCAATTACCAATTTGTACAAATATACTCATGCGTTAAAAAGCAATAATCAGTATTTCTGCTCGATTAAACCCAAGAACCAACTATCTAGCCCCCGTGATGTGTTCTAATTCCAATTTATACAACAATCAATCTATCTATGTGACTCACACTTAGAAGCTACGACTTTACCTAATCCCGTCTCAAGGTCATGTTTAGGCGCGGGTTAAACCATGTAGATTTCCCACCATGTTAAACTAAGATTTACAGATTTTTAGAAATCAATGGAATATGGAATGAATGGATGGAAATGAGTGTTAATTAAAGCATAAGAACTTTCGTCTAGAGGCGTCTCAACCAACTCACTATCCCGGAAGCTAACACATAGACTAGATTCTACACATTTAAGCACATGAATCTTACTTAGGCGTGTATTCTCCAAGTCGCCATCCCAGAGGGAAACATATAAGCAAGACTCAGTTTTCAAATTAATTAAGCTCGTAATTATGAACATATGGATTTATGGAATGGGCGTCACCGAAACTCGGATTTATTCTCATAAAAAGATAGTGGTGTGCCATGAAAGAGTTTTCAAAAACCTCTAAATTTTAACTTAACGTGGTACCTCTCACCCTATGTTGATAGTTTCAGTATTACCGACACCCTAAGATGGGTACCCACAAGATTTCATGAAGTTATTATGTGATTAATCCTAAGTAACACTCACAGGCTATTTAATCTATTCAAGTCGGCTGGGTCTACCAAAACATCATTAATTAGACGTGTTTTCTATTATTTATTCATTTAAACAAACAAGTAGATCCAGTTGTACTATCATTTTCCATTTATTACGCAAAAACTTTTACTTTCAAAGGACATTTTTTCAAATGATTTCAATTTTTTTTTTGTATTTTTGGATTTTTATAAAAGACACAAACTTAGACTTAAACACTCACATCTCCACACTTGAAAGACACATTGTCCTCAATGTGAAACAGGACGCAACGAAAAATAAAAATACAAAAAATAAAAACAAGAAGCAACTTAGCTGGTAATGTAGATGCAAACCAATGTATCCAGCTTCGTTCTTCCTCGTGTGCACCGTATAGCATTTCAATCGTGGTTGCACACACTGCTGGGTTGCTCAATAAGATATCAGGCTCAATTCCGTTCGAATGGAGATTGAGTACGGACAGAATGATGTACACATGCAAAACTAAACTTACACAAACCCACGTCATCAACTAACACAAAATAAAAGACTCACTGACTCACAATGACTTTGGATAGATATGCAAGGACGCGTACCTGATGGGTGACAAACACATAAACATGAATGCCATGGCAAGGTGGATCATCGGTTACGAACGGTTCCCGAGTTTCCCATGGTCATGGTGAGTGAATAAAAGATATGTTGATGATGGTAATGGATGGATGAATTATGAGTGATATATGATGGATGGTAATGATGTGGATGTGGATGGTGGTGGTGATGGATGTTGAAGACCATGGGAAAACAAGGACAAAAGGGCAATTCAGGGCCCCCTCGCGTACCGCGAGAAAGCACATCTCATCCCTCGTGTACCGCGAGGGACTGAATCACAACCCTAATGAGACCTTTGTCTCTCGCATACCGCGAGAGACTCGGCCACCTTCTTCGCATACCGCGAGGGGCACTTGTTCACAGAAAGTTAAGAAAATTTTTTAGTTTTATACTTAGAATATTTTTTACCACTGAAAATTTTTCTTCACCCAATTTTTCTAAAACCCGTTCCAATGATAAAAACCAATGTAAAACATATCTGGAACTTCTTTCCTGATGATTTTCCTCACCGAATCAAACACGAATCCCTGCAACCCACTATGCAAACAAAACACAGTACCGAAAAAAACATAGAAAATGACACTGACACGGACCACGTAGGCATACAAACTCTACATCCTGGGCATTTTCCCAAGAATCAAACAAGCCTATCAGGATGCCTCTCCCTGATCCTAACCAGAACCGCTTTCATCCTTCGCGGTCCCCCGGTTTTCCAAATCAATGACACATAAACACCACCCTCAAGCATTGAAGCTTCATTACATGTATCAATTAAGTCTTTCCACCACAATTTAAATCGACCTGGTCCAAAGGTAACACGTTTCAATTATCCGAGCAGTCTAGTTTCCCTAAACATCCCCACACTTGGGGTTTGCATTACCCCCACCTTGGATGAATGTATTAACGCACGGGTTCTCTTACGGGGTGGCCTAGACCTAGGGTGACTGGAACTAATGATCGGGTCAATACTTACCCTTTCAGAATGCACGACGGTGCTTAGCAACGGTTCAAGAATGGGATTAACTATGGATATGATCTCTAAACCTTCACCGGGATCTCCAGGATCATCAACACTCTCTTCTAACTTCCCCACACTTGGGGTTTTGCCTAAGATTGCATCTAGCTCTGCCATCATCCCCAGCAGATCATCAGGCATCTCATCGCTGTATTCGTCCGGCTCATCCAATAACTTTTCCAACTCTACCGCCCAATCGAATGGTTCTTCTAAATTAGGGGTAGGTTCACCAACTTCTAACAGTGAATCAGAGTTATGGTGATAGTCCATGAAGGCATCAAGCATGCACACGGAGTGGCTATGCTCGCCAACAACCTCCACAGACTGTGTAGCGTCAAAAATAACTGACTCGTCCCCCACACGAAGTGTGAGTTTCCCGTCAAAGACATCAATCACTGCCTTGGCGGTGCGCAAGAATGGACGCCCTAAGATGAGTGGGACTCCGTCATCCACCTCCATATCTAGAATAACAAAATCCACAGGTAAGACAAGTTTGCCTACTTTCACTGGAAGATTCTCCACAATTCCTCATGGATACTTGACTGAACGGTCAGCCAAGGCTATGCTCATGCGCGTCGGCTGAGGTTCACCTAGGTCTAGCTGCTTATATAAGGAATAGGTCATCAGATTTATGCTAGCACCTAGGTCGGCCAACGCGTGGTGCAAAGGCAAACTGCCTAGGAGACATGGGATCGTGAAATGACCCGAATCTCCCAGTTTCTCTGGCAGGTTGTTCTGCACCACCGTAGAACATTGCTCACTAAGTGAGACTTTAGAGACCTCCTCGAGCTTCTTCTTGTTGGAAAGAAGATCTTTAAGGAACTTGCTATACTTTGGCATGTGCTGGAGGGTCTCTATCAGCGGAAGATTGACCTTTAGTTGTTTGAACAAGTCAAGGAAGTGACCGTGTTCCCTGGCTTGCTTGAATGGCAGCAAACATGCAGGATAAGGAACACGAGTCAGGTCAATCTCGGGAGTCTTCATCTCCACCCCCTTCTTCTTCTCCTCTGCCTTCTCGGCAGGCACCTTAACTACTATCTCCTCGTCTACCTGCTCCTTGGCCATCTTGGAATCGATCACAGTGAATCGAGCCCTCCAGTCAATCTTCTTGACCTCCTCAGGTGATGGAATGTTGTATAAACTGGAGTGGGAGTCATCCTCGACAACCTCTTTCTTCTCCACAATCCCAACCGACACGGCCATCACTGAAGCGTTGGAGCTTGAAGATGGGCATCCATGCCGATACTTCAAGCTCTTAGCGATGTCTTCAACCGTGCGTTACAGATCATGGAATGCCGATTGCTGATTCTTCAGTAAAGTGTCATGCTATCCAATCTCTGCCTAGCATCCCTATCCTACTGGACTATGTGGGCAAGTAGTTGTGTCTGTGTTTCAAGCTTCTCTTTGATCGAAGTTGTGTCGACACTGCTTCCCGTGCTAGGTCCTGTCTCTCCTACTCCATTCTGCTTACACTGCTGACGACCATTAAACCCCGGTGGGTTATGTCCAGATCTCCATCCCAAGCCAAATGAATTCTGATTGTTGTACCCTCTGTTCTAGTATTGGTTGCCAGCATAGCTCACCTGCTCCTGATTATTTACTGGGCAATCACGGGTGTCGTGGCCTCCCCTGCACACTTGACACCGCTGAGCACTGAGCTTCAGCTCCTTAATCTCATTAGCCATACAGGCGAGGGCAGCAGCCACGCTAGAATCAGGAGTGACCTGATGCACACCTCGAGGAGATGTGGTGGGTGAACTAGCACTAGGAATGGAAGTCCTATGCTGTTCGGCTTGAGCGAAGCTCTCAAACATTTCCTCGCACTCAGCAGGCTCAAGTCTATCCATGATATGGCCTCCTGCAGCTGTGTTAAAGATTTACTGCTTCTCGAAGGTAAGGCCATTAGAGAACTTCTCCACCATCGCCCAGTCGAAAAGACTGTGCTAGGGACATCGGCTCAACAGCGCGTTGAACCACTCCCAAGCCATGTGATAGGGCTCTTCGGGGTCCATCCGGAAGGAGTGGGTTTGATCCCTAAAGTGAGCGGCATTAGAAGGTGGATAGTACTTTTTATAGAACTTGGCTTCGAGATCCTCCCAAGTAGTGATTGAGTTGTCTGGGAGATTATCGAGCCAAGTGGAAGCACGCCCGGAGAGCGAGAAAGGGAAGAGACGCAAGTAGATAGCGTCCTTAGATACACCTGTGATATAGAAAGTATCACATATGCGCGCGAAGCGAGACACATGTCCGGGTGTGTGACACCCGACAATTCAGGTCAATATCCGTACATGTTATAAACAAGTTTACATTATAATTGTTTTTGTGATTTACTTAATTTCACAAACAAGGACATTAAGGCCTAACAAAAACCGTACATGGTCTCATTTCATATTTTGGTAATTCTAGGAGTTACCGGTTCACGTACCAGGATAACCCGACTAAATACGAACACTAGTGGTTAAAATTACACTTAAATCAAATGGTTTAATTTATTTAAATCCCAACCCACTTGCTTGACTTTCTCGACCGAAAGTCAGGGGAGCCATTCCCCCACTTGCAAGTTCACTCAATCTCAGATTAAGAACCATACCTCTTCAGTCGAAATCCCACAATCCCTTCCATACTTCTCATTTTCATACGGCAATTTCCCAATTCTCCTTCTAGTCGAAGTCCAGTTTAAGGCAGAAATCCACCACAATTCGGTATTTTAAGAAGATTTCAAGTGTTCTAAAGAAAGTTTAACAGAAGATTCAAGACTCTTCTCTGTTTTCTTTCATCATCTTCATCTCGGTTTTAAGGTAAAAAAAACTCGATATTATCCACTTTATTTTCTTTAAAACCGTATCTAAGCCTACAGAAGGTTCAATCGCAAGTAAGATAACAAGAAAAGTGTGTCAAATTCAAGATTTGAACATAAAAATATACAGGACGAATTCTGTCAATCAAAGTGCAGTAATCGAAACTAGGAGTTTCGATACCTGTTCAATCGAAACTAGGAGTTTCGATACCTGCTGTACAATCGAAACTAGGAGTTTCGATACCTGTTATTCAATCGAAACTAGGAGTTTCGATACCTATTCAATCGAAACTAGGAGTTTCGATACCAGTTTACTCAATCGAAACTGGGAGTTTCGATACTAGTTGTTCAATCGAAACTAGGTAGTTTCGATACATATTGCTCAATCGAAACTAGATAGTTTCGATACCCTTCTTGCCAATCGAAACTAGATAGTTTCGATACCTAACTACTCAATCGAAACTATGAAGTTTCGATACTCAATTGCCCAATCGAAACTAGGAAGTTTCGACATCTGTTCATCAGTCACATTGGGCAGTAACTAAGATCTGTTTTATAACAAAACAAGTATTGAACAACTTACGTATAAGACGGGTAGTTTAACACATTAGTACCCTTGTGTGATTAGGGTACGGATATACAAGAACTAGCACAAGTTGGTTTGCTAGGATTTCATCGGACACAAGGTGAGTTCACGGCCCCCTTTTAACTCTTTACTGTTTTGTAAACATCGGGGGAGAAACATACTTACTTGTTATGTTTGAAAACATGAATTACATTTGCTTCCAAGTTTGACATCATGAACATTTAGGTCTAACTCCTTGTGAGTTTCACTAATTCCCCTTTTTTCTAAGTTTTTGAAATGATTTGGGGTGGAAACATACTTGTAAAAGACTTTTGTGTATAAATGAATGGAACTAATGATCTGACCGTATGTATGTATTGAGGGAACAATAAAGCGCTTAAAGTCCTCGTAATAAATTAGTAACCATTAGCTATGGATTTAGCCCGGGATTATATGAATAGTACTATTGGGGGTGACGCCTCCGGTCATGGTTAGTCGCGCTAACCAGGGGTCAAAATGGCCGAATGACCGCATATTGTCTTACTCGCAGAAAGGCGAGGGGAGGCACAGAAAGTTGGGGTTTGGTTACGGTCTCGTACATTACATACTATTTTGTATTCCTTGCAAGCTTACAAATGGGGTCAATAGATCGGATTAGTAATCATATTCATTGGTAATACACACAAAAGAGTTCTGATCAAGGTAAAATGATCAGGTTTTACACAAAAGGGTTCTGATCAGGTTAAAATGATCAGGTTTTACACAAAAGAGTTCTGATCAAGGTAAAATGATCAGGTTTTACACAAAAGGGTTCTGATCAGGTTAAAATGATCAGGTTTTACACAAAAGAGTTCTGATCAAGGTAAAATGATCAGGTTTTACACAAAAGGGTTCTGATCAGGTTAAAATGATCAGGTTTTACACAAAAGAGTTCTGATCAAGGTAAAGTGATCAGGTTTTACACAAAAGAGTTCTGATCAGGTTAAAATGATCAGGTTTTACACAAAAGAGTTCTGATCAAGGTAAAGTGATCAGGTTTTACACAAAAGGGTTCTGATCAGGTTAAAATGATCAGGTTTTACACAAAAGAGTTCTGATCAAGGTAAAGTGATCAGGTTTTACACAAAAGAGTTCTGATCAAGGTAAAATGATCAGGTTTTACACAAAAGTGTTCTGATCAGGTTAAAGTGATCAGGTTTAAACGAAAGAGTACTGATCGGGTTAAAAAGATCAGGTTTAAACATATTTTATGACGGTAAATTCATGAACAAGTTTTCGGGGAAAAACTATAAGCAATAATATAACTAACTCTGTGAACTCACCAACCTTTGTGTTGACAATTTTAAGTATGTTTCTCAGGTGACCTCTAGCCATGGCGCGGTTGGAATAGGCTAGCTATGTTGGATCAATTCCTAAAGACTGGAAGGACGTAGAATATCAAGTCTCAAGTCTGTCATTGATCTAGAAGAACTTAGATCACAGTATTACTTAGTTTTAGTAATTGTATATGTAATCAAGTCTTAGAAATCATTATTACAGCTTCCGCTATCGTGTAATGAACCAATCGTTGCAACCTGTATTTATTTAATAAGTAAATAAAATATGGGGGTGTGACAGATTGGTATCAGAGCAATGGTTTTAGCGAATTAGGTGTCCTTAGTGATACCTAGGCTCTAACCGGACTCATTTAGGGACCAAGATTTCTAAGACTTGCATCACACTAAAAACACCCAAGACTTGAGCATAGGAATTCCAACCGTTGCCGAACAATTTGTGTAGACTATTAGTGTATGGAGTTACACTAGGGTACCATTAGCTACACTAATACAATTACATGGCACATATAGTGAACACTTAAACACATACAATAAAGTGAAAATAATAAACACTTATAACATGTTATTGTTCGGGTTACGAGTCAAGAATAACGGGTACTCAGCATACTGCAACCTTAGAAGATCGAGTTACGAGCTGAGCTTGAACGACGACGGCGGCGATCGTCAGTTACCGATCTTGGTATCACAACAGGTTGAACTCGTACCAGAATCTGTACCTATACCTGCACCACAACTACTCCAGCCATGGAGGCAACTATCTTTCTAACGTATTTACGGTATAAATACTCTCCTTCATGAGTTGTCGGATCGGATGCCTAGACTCTCGCCATGATATATGGCAGGCATGATTGACCAGACAAAAGGGAATTCAAGGTGAATAAGCAGGACTAAATGGGAGAGAACTCCAAGGGTCAGGAGACCCAGACATACATCAGGATCATGTGGATCCATGCATATATACAGACTTGGAGCATGAGTTGCTCGACACTCGTTTGAGGATCTCTGCCCAACACATAGTGCCTGAATTTCACCATACACATTTTTTTAAGAGACACTGGTGGTGCCTCTCTACCCTTAGCCTCATCCGACAACTGCCATATTCAGCAGATTCATGAGTATTGGTACACATAATTAACAGTAATCCGATAAAACAATACACACTCCTGTACAAATGTGCAAACGCAATCTAATGATCGTTTCAAATCACTTTTGATTAAAAGCTAGGGATAGAAGAAACACTATAGGGATCAGGCAAGGCAAATCATCATTACGGGTGCACACGTAATCATAATTTGCAGTGCATGGGAACTTTAGTGAGTCTTGTTGTCTAAGCTGATGATCAACTCATGTTCTCAATCACTTGATTAAGGATTGGATCTCAACAAATCAGACTTCTCAATTTGGTGCTCACAAAACAGTCTCCTAGGTTTGGAGGAACGAGAGAAATTCAAATTGAATTCAACCAATCCTTAGTAAATCCTGAACGACGAAGAAATTCGCACATTCATTCTTTGAGATTCTACTTGTCAGGAATGCTTCAAATTGAGTGTTACCACAACTAACACTTACAGTAATTGCACAACTATTGTGGGAGATTATGGCATAATCTCAGGATCCATCATACAGTTCAATCTCATAATTGCTTGAAAGTTACGCCAAGAGTGTTATGCACTAACTTCAGTAATAGGGCAGGGTATTATTCTGACCCGCATACACATGGCACTTATGGATATTGTGGAAACTCGTCATGAGACAAGTAGGAAATCGGACATTTCAGAATGTCGGTCAAACAGGATTGCTCTCGCAGCCATTGACATTCAATATACCTTTAAGTCTAACTATTCTCTCGGTAATGGATAAGCCGGGTTTGATGCTCGAGCAAATGTCAAAGAAACCTAAGTGTGGACTAACGACTATTGTCGCACTAACCAAAACGACATGCAAAACTCTTAAAGAAATCCCAAATGCGGAATTTCATGCTAATCTCATTAGTTCATGATATGCATAAGGGATGTAAGCTCGAGCTATTCACAACAGGCCACTGTCCACAAAGAGTTGAGAAGAATAATCTATTACTCTTTTGTACTCGCACTTCCTCAAAGTTCATCTTGTTGGATGGATCCCAGATTTAGCCTAGAAAAGATGTGTGATTGCATCTTTCACTCCTAGTTTTCTATAATTGGGAAGCTCTAGAGCATCTATTGTTAAGAAATGATCTCTTAGAGTAGACTCAGTTAGAATACAAAAGTCTCGACGTTCAACACTCATTACCTCAAGTTTATCCTTGTGCTAAGGATTTTAAGGCTATAACCTGAATGAGTGGAATACGTAATGGTAAGTCACCAAAGTACCATTCAAACACTAAGGGAGTGCATACACACCGTATGACTAATAGTTGACTATCAGCTCTTTCTGCCAACTTAATGAGTTGACAAACCCATAGCCCATTTTGGGGAAAACACTAATTCGATGAGACCATTCTTACAGTATTATTATTCATTCCCTCAGCTAGACGGAATATGAATATCCCAAACAAACATCAAACTTCGTATGGCTTACATACTTTGAAGGTATGGTAGTCGAGACATGAGTTTACATATCAGGACGCTACAACCCAAAGGCTAGTCTGCCTCGAAAGGTAGGGCGAGCAAAGGGGTAAAGTGGTGATTAGACTCGAAGATCGCAAATAAGAGCTCCCAAGGAACATCAATTCCTAGCTCCATGAAGGCACATAGAGAAGAAAATCATAGAAAACATGAAACCTGAAATAAGAGAAAAGTCTTAGTCCGGGAAAATGCTTTCGAAAAAGCATAAGAGGGACAAACATAAAGTTTCATTTTCATACTTTTTCATTTCTACCCAATATACAACAAAAACTTGGACACCTCGTCGAGTAATTTTTTTCATAAGACCGAGTTTCTCACCATGGGGAGTTCCGGTCCTGTTTGTAAAGAAAAAGGATGGAACCTTTAGAAGGTGCATCAATTATCGAGAGTTGAACAAGCTGACAATCAAAAACCGGTATCCTCTTCCTCGAGTAGACGATTTGTTTGATCAACTTCAAGGGTCCAGTTTCTATTCTAAAATTGATCTACAATCAAGATATCCTCAACTGAAAATTCAGGAAGAAGATATACCAAAAACGACTTTTAGGACTCGTTACGGTCGCTACGAGTTCCTAGTTATGCCATTTGGCTTGACTAATGCACCGGCCGTTTTCATGGACCTAATGAACCGCGTGTGCAAGCCATACTTGAATAAATTCGTGATTGTGTTTATCGATGACATATTGATATATTCACGAACCAAGGAGGAACATGAATATCATTTAAAATTAATCTTGGAACTACTCAGGAATGAGAAGCTTTATGCTAAATTCTCTAAGTGTGAGTTTTGAATCCAAGAGGTTCACTTTCTCGGACATGTCATCAATAAGAATGGTATCCATGTGGATCCATCTAAGATTGAAGCTATCAAAAACTGGGAAGCACCAAGAACTCCGACTGAGATGCGTCAATTTCTGGGTTTGGCAGGCTATTACAGGCGATTTATCGAGAATTTTTCAAAGATAGCCTTGCCTTTGACCACGTTAACTCAAAAGGATAAAAAGTTTGATTGGACTGATAAACAAGAATCAGCGTTTCAATTGCTGAAGCAAAAACTTTGCAGTGCACCAATCCTATCCCTTCCTGAAGGAACTGACAATTTCATCGTGTACTGCGACGCATCACACCAAGGTCTGGGGCGTGTATTGATGCAGAGAGAAAAAGTCATAGCGTATGCATCCAGACAGCTAAAAGTACATGAGAAAAATTATACGACTCATGATCTGGAATTGGGTGTTGTCGTGTTTGCACTCAAGATTTGGAGACATTACTTATACGGTACAAAATGTACTATTTTTACAGACCACAAGAGTCTCCAGCACATCTTTAATCAGAAAGAACTTAACATGAGGCAACGTCGTTGGGTAGAACTACTGAATGATTACGACTGTGATATCAAGTATCACCCTGGTAAGGCAAACGTCGTAGCAGATGCCTTGAGTCGTAAAGAACGACTTAAAACACTCCGTGTTCGTGCCCTAGAATTGACAATTCATACGAGTCTCACGACTCAAATTCGGATGGCACAACAAGAGGCAATCAAAGAGGAAAACAGTCAGAATGAAGCTTTACGAGGAATGATAAAGCAGTTGGAACCAAAGCCAGATGACACTTTATACTTCATGAATAGAATTTGGGTACCATGTATTGGTAACTTACGGGAGTTGGTTATGGACGAAGCCCACAAGTCCAGGTACTCCATTCACCCAGGTTCGGATAAAATGTATAAGGATCTGAAAGAACTCTACTGGTGGCCGAACATAAAATGAGAAATTGCTATTTACGTCGGTAAATGCCTGACATGTTCAAAGGTAAAGGCAGAACATCAGAAACCGTCGGGATTGTTATAACAACCCGAGATACCTCAATGGAAATGGGAACAAATTTTAATGGATTTCATTACAAAGTTACCCAGAACACCTAGCAACTATAATACTATATGATAATCGTCAGTCGTTTGACGAAATCCGCGTATTCACTACCAATAAAGGAGACAGATAAAAGTAAGAAGCGTGCAAGGCTAAATATTAAGGGAATTAAGGCTAGGCATGGTATGCCAGTTTCCATTTTCTCTAAAAGGGACAATCGATTCATGTCAAGAACCTGGCAGTCTGTACAAGAAGCCTTGAGCACACGCCTTTACATGACCACTGCATATTATCCCCAGATGAACGGTCAAAGTAAAAGGACCATTCAAACATTAGAAGATATGCTCCGTGCATGTGTAATGAATTTCGGAGGAAATTGGGACACTCATTTACCATTAGCTGAGTTTTCCTACAATAACAGCTACCATACGAGCATTAAGGCAGCTCCGTTTGAAGCTTTATATGGTCGTAAATGCCGCTCACCGTTATGTTGGGCGGAAGTTGGTGAAAAACATTTGACAGGCCCTGAGATTGTCCAGGAAACCACTGATAAGATTTTCAAAATTAAGGACCGTTTGAAAGCGGCCCGAGATAGACAAAAGAGCTATGCTGACAACAGACGAAAACCATTAGAATTCCAAGTGGGAGACAAAGTCATGTTAAAGGTCTCACATTGGAAAGGGGTTGCAAGATTTGGCAACCGTGGCAAGCTTAATCCTAGGTATGTTAAACCATTTGAACGAGAGGATCAAATGAAAACAAAAATACCCATCCTTGTTTAAGGATACAACAGTTCAAGAGGACACAAATTGAATTTCGGGACGAAATTCTTCTAACATGGGGAGAATGTGACACCCGACAATTCAGGTCAATATCCGTACATGTTATAAACAAGTTTACATTATAATTGTTTTTGTGATTTACTTAATTTCACAAACAAGGACATTAAGGCCTAACAAAAACCGTACATGGTCTCATTTCATATTTTGGTAATTCTAGGAGTTACCGGTTCACGTACCAGGATAACCCGACTAAATACGAACACTAGTGGTTAAAATTACACTTAAATCAAATGGTTTAATTTATTTAAATCCCAACCCACTTGCTTGACTTTCTCGACCGAAAGTCAGGGGAGCCATTCCCCCACTTGCAAGTTCACTCAATCTCAGATTAAGAACCATACCTCTTCAGTCGAAATCCCACAATCCCTTCCATACTTCTCATTTTCATACGGCAATTTCCCAATTCTCCTTCTAGTCGAAGTCCAGTTTAAGGCAGAAATCCACCACAATTCGGTATTTTAAGAAGATTTCAAGTGTTCTAAAGAAAGTTTAACAGAAGATTCAAGACTCTTCTCTGTTTTCTTTCATCATCTTCATCTCGGTTTTAAGGTAAAAAAAACTCGATATTATCCACTTTATTTTCTTTAAAACCGTATCTAAGCCTACAGAAGGTTCAATCGCAAGTAAGATAACAAGAAAAGTGTGTCAAATTCAAGATTTGAACATAAAAATATACAGGACGAATTCTGTCAATCAAAGTGCAGTAATCGAAACTAGGAGTTTCGATACCTGTTCAATCGAAACTAGGAGTTTCGATACCTGCTGTACAATCGAAACTAGGAGTTTCGATACCTGTTATTCAATCGAAACTAGGAGTTTCGATACCTATTCAATCGAAACTAGGAGTTTCGATACCAGTTTACTCAATCGAAACTGGGAGTTTCGATACTAGTTGTTCAATCGAAACTAGGTAGTTTCGATACATATTGCTCAATCGAAACTAGATAGTTTCGATACCCTTCTTGCCAATCGAAACTAGATAGTTTCGATACCTAACTACTCAATCGAAACTATGAAGTTTCGATACTCAATTGCCCAATCGAAACTAGGAAGTTTCGACATCTGTTCATCAGTCACATTGGGCAGTAACTAAGATCTGTTTTATAACAAAACAAGTATTGAACAACTTACGTATAAGACGGGTAGTTTAACACATTAGTACCCTTGTGTGATTAGGGTACGGATATACAAGAACTAGCACAAGTTGGTTTGCTAGGATTTCATCGGACACAAGGTGAGTTCACGGCCCCCTTTTAACTCTTTACTGTTTTGTAAACATCGGGGGAGAAACATACTTACTTGTTATGTTTGAAAACATGAATTACATTTGCTTCCAAGTTTGACATCATGAACATTTAGGTCTAACTCCTTGTGAGTTTCACTAATTCCCCTTTTTTCTAAGTTTTTGAAATGATTTGGGGTGGAAACATACTTGTAAAAGACTTTTGTGTATAAATGAATGGAACTAATGATCTGACCGTATGTATGTATTGAGGGAACAATAAAGCGCTTAAAGTCCTCGTAATAAATTAGTAACCATTAGCTATGGATTTAGCCCGGGATTATATGAATAGTACTATTGGGGGTGACGCCTCCGGTCATGGTTAGTCGCGCTAACCAGGGGTCAAAATGGCCGAATGACCGCATATTGTCTTACTCGCAGAAAAGCGAGGGGAGGCACAGAAAGTTGGGGTTTGGTTACGGTCTCGTACATTACATACTATTTTGTATTCCTTGCAAGCTTACAAATGGGGTCAATAGATCGGATTAGTAATCATATTCATTGGTAATACACACAAAAGAGTTCTGATCAAGGTAAAATGATCAGGTTTTACACAAAAGGGTTCTGATCAGGTTAAAATGATCAGGTTTTACACAAAAGAGTTCTGATCAAGGTAAAATGATCAGGTTTTACACAAAAGGGTTCTGATCAGGTTAAAATGATCAGGTTTTACACAAAAGAGTTCTGATCAAGGTAAAATGATCAGGTTTTACACAAAAGGGTTCTGATCAGGTTAAAATGATCAGGTTTTACACAAAAGAGTTCTGATCAAGGTAAAGTGATCAGGTTTTACACAAAAGAGTTCTGATCAGGTTAAAATGATCAGGTTTTACACAAAAGAGTTCTAATCAAGGTAAAGTGATCAGGTTTTACACAAAAGGGTTCTGATCAGGTTAAAATGATCAGGTTTTACACAAAAGAGTTCTGATCAAGGTAAAGTGATCAGGTTTTACACAAAAGAGTTCTGATCAAGGTAAAATGATCAGGTTTTACACAAAAGTGTTCTGATCAGGTTAAAGTGATCAGGTTTAAACGAAAGAGTACTGATCGGGTTAAAAAGATCAGGTTTAAACATATTTTATGACGGTAAATTCATGAACAAGTTTTCGGGGAAAAACTATAAGCAATAATATAACTAACTCTGTGAACTCACCAACCTTTGTGTTGACAATTTTAAGTATGTTTCTCAGGTGACCTCTAGCCATGGCGCGGTTGGAATAGGCTAGCTATGTTGGATCAATTCCTAAAGACTGGAAGGACGTAGAATATCAAGTCTCAAGTCTGTCATTGATCTAGAAGAACTTAGATCACAGTATTACTTAGTTTTAGTAATTGTATATGTAATCAAGTCTTAGAAATCATTATTACAGCTTCCGCTATCGTGTAATGAACCAATCGTTGCAACCTGTATTTATTTAATAAGTAAATAAAATATGGGGGTGTGACAGGGTGCATCCTCCTCCTCGAGGCCATGAAATTGGGTCGCATGTGTGATAGTGTTCATGATATGTGCTGGGATTTGCCATGTATTGTTATTAGGGATGGAGGGATTAATGATCGAAAATCTCACTCCCGTAACCCCAGCACTGGCTCTCTGGTGCACGGTACGTCGCGTTGGTGGATCAGCGTCGCCCATGGTAAGAAATGGAACAGGGCTAGTGAAACATACCTGAGATTTGCATAACTCTATCAAATGCTCCCAGAAGTCGCGGGTGTGCTCGTGGAGCTCTCGTTCGGGCTCTAAGAAAGCAGAATATGGAGGTGATCCCTGCGAACGAGTATGGTGCATAAACAGAAAGACACAAGATATAAGGAAACAAAAAGACTCAAAGAACAGAAAAACTCTATCCTAGATTAGACACACACGTAGCACAAAGAAGACAAGCACACATGACAGATTCAAAGAACACAAAATAAACCAAAAATCAAACAAAAAACTAGTTAAAGCTAATATTGCTATTGCCAAGTGTCCCTAGCAACGGCACAAAAAACTTGATGTCGTCCAGACGGTCTATAAAATAACAAACTAAACCTAAACTAGACTCCTAAGTAATAAATGGAAAACACTCTAACTAAACCGCACTGACAGGCAAGTGTACCTATCGAGTGTAGCACAGCTTAATGGTAAACCGAGTTATCGAACCCTGGAGACACTACGTGTCACACCCCAACCGTCGGCGGAAACGTCGGGGCAGGACATGTACACTGTTCATAAGCACATGGTTGACTACAATTTAATATATTAAAACATTACATTTCCATTCATAACTCCAAATTCAACAATACAAAACTTTTGAAATACATAACATGTTCATTTGTTTCAATTAACTAGGTCCACAACCTAAGTGAAGCAAACTTGATCAACTCAAACTTTTGTACCTGAAACATGATAAAAACAAGGCCAACTAAAAACAGTTGGTGAGCATACATAGGTTTTGACTCTAAATAGCATCAAAGTGTTGTGTGTATACAATCCATACATATCATTATCAATAAGCCAAAAATGGAGAGTTACTAATTTGTAACCAAGTAGTACAATCAAACCTTTGTAACTAGCATGCAAAACAAAATGTGTTGTCGGTAACAACCACCCTAACTGGGTGTGTTTCTCAGACTCAATAGATCTATCATTGTTAACTGTCGGCTTGTATAGTTAATGATTGGACATGTAACTGCACAGAAAGTAGTTAACACACCTAGTACTCAAACATAAAGCTCAAATTGCACACATGAATGTAATGTGAATTTGTATTGTGTAGTTTGTGTAAATCATTGTGTATATTGTTCATGTTTCACCCCAAAATATAAAACAGTGTAAAATGGGCTATGTAAAACTCACCTGTATTGGTTGTTGTGGATAGCAATGCACAAATGATTTGCTAATCACTATGTCGACCTAACATTGAATTATACGAATCTAATTAAAGATTTGCACAAAAAGTCTTATGGCAAGGTCTACGGTTCAACGGGATTTGAGGTGTGTGGATTTGTATGCATGTAAGGGTATGTATATTGATCAAAGGTTGGTATTAGAATGTAAGTTTCAAAGTATCTTTGGAGAAATCAATAATTCTTTTTAGGGTATGAGTTTAAATAAATAAATTTTCTTTATTTATTTAAAATAGTGTGTCTTTAAAAGAAATGTGATCAAATAAATCTATCTTATTTATTCATTTATAATGTGCCAAAATATAGGGTAAAACCCTAAATAAATTTGTTAATGTAAAAAGATAATTTAATAAATAAATTTTGTTTAACAATGTAGTTATTAATATATATTAGAAAAAGTTTTATTTGTTTAAACTCTAATAAATATATATATATTATATATATATATAACGAATGATTTATTAGAAAGTAATTTTATATAAAAATATATTGTCACGATATTTATAAATTTAGGAAATTTAATACTTTGTTTAATTATTTAAAAATATATTTTTAAATAATTAAAATGGGATTTTTAAACAATTAAATTTGTAGAAATAGATGTTTGATGCTAAAATTTGTAAACGAGTGTTTTATTCTGCTTTAAACAGTGTTGGGTTTATAAAAATAATTTTTGTAACATTTTTAAGCTTTAAAATCGGTTTTTAAAAAAATAAAGGGCACTGCCCGGGTCGAACCCGGGTCTGCCCGACATAGAGGATGAGTACCAACCACTGGACCAGGGAGTCCAATTGTTATAATCAGTTGGTCTCAAAATTTTTATACGTAAACTGAAGGGGACCGAGTTTGGTATTTAACAGAGGCGCAAAAAGGTCTGGTATAGGTTTAGAACCCGTGACCAAGCGTATACGGGTCGCGCGTCTTAACCGGTGGGATTGGGCTTAAAGCCTTGACAGCAACTGATCCGTAACTTAAATAACACAGAACCCCAATCCACCTCCTTCCCCAATTCGTTTTCCCAAAACACTAGCCCCAAATTAAACCCGATTAGACATAGATTTGGACACAGAGATGTTAGGGCTTTAGATTGAGAATTCAAAACGAGTATAATGGTATAAAAATTACCTAGAATGGTTGAGGACAGAGGGCCGACGGCTTGCGGGACAGAGACGAAGATCTTGTTGCTCGATTGAGACGCAGAGGTGAAATGAGGGTTGTAGGTCCTGAGCAGACCTGAAATAACAGATCTGCGGAGAAATTCTTCAAACGGTCCGGATCGAGAGGCGGAATCTCTGGATCCGGTATCACTCTCGAATCAGAAATGGTAGAGACGGGTGCGGGAATCACATATACAACAGAAACATAAGAAAGTGAAAAAGAACAGCTAATTGAAAGCATAAAAACGTATGATTCTTTGATTGATATGAAAATTAAAAGGCTCATCATACACTAACAATTAGTCTCACCCCAGGGTGAGCTCCCCTGGGGTGGTGATTCCCTCTACAGACACACTCTCACTCCTAGGACATAATCTGCTATATATAGGAGGCCAAGCACATGCGCCTTGTTTTCCAAGCCACCGCCCAATGGGCCTGAAAAACAAGTATCGAAACTACCTAGTTTCGATTGAGCAAATGTTCAACCGAAACTAGTAGTTTCGATACTGTAATTTCGATTGACAGCATCAGTCTCAAAATTATACCCAACAAGGGTCGATTGTGGGTGGGAAGAGTTTGTAATGACTTATGCGAAAGGTGTGTGTGTATATATATTCGTTCAATTGCTTCGCAAATACACGATTCGGTTGTGATTTGTGTGTAACAGCTGTCGGCTAATTAAACGCGTCAATTCAATTAATTTCGAATGAACTGGGTCTCGAAATACATGAGGGGACTGTTGGAGCGTGATTTCCGGATTCAATCGCGTTTGATTTCATGGATTTAGAATTTTTTGGCTCGATTTTGACTCTAGAAGTCATGCGAATTCGAATTTTGAATAGAAACGCATAATAGGTTAAATTGAATTGTTACAAGGGTTTAATATTGGTCGATATTCGTTATAGTATCCAGAAAAATCCGTATCCAATCGGGTTTGATCGATTTTGATCTTGAATTGCAAAAGTTTTGAGGCATTTTGACTTAAAAGTCAAAATTGACTTGTGTTCAGAGTGGGGGTTAACATGGAAGTCAAAGGTTCAATTTTTAAAGGTGTAGGTTCAATTTGAGGGTTCAAATGATTAGGGTTCAAGTGTTTAGAAAAGGGGGGTTTCAAGATTGAAGTTCATAGGATCAAAAGATTCAACTAATTTATTTAAATTGTACTTGTATATATTTACAATTAAAGATGCCTTTTTAATACTTTATAACAATCATTTTTATGAAATATATATATATATATATATACATATATAGAAGAAGACTTAGACATCAAGTGCTTTAATAAAATTTTAATGAAGGAAGAGTTTCCAATTTCATAAAGTTATAAAGTGGTTTATTTAATAAAATTCAATGTATTTATGTATACACATTTGAATATTCATACTTATATAACTATGTGTGTTTACAAATGATAGAATAAAAGTTGAAATTTCGTATTTGAAAACTTACCTTGATACGTGTTAAGATGATAATTAATGTGACATATTGTGTTGAACCGGTACGGAGTTGAAATGGATTGTGAAATGAACTAAAAATTAGGTCGTAAAAATCATGGATGTTACAGTCTCCCCATGTTAAGGGGATTTCGTCCCAAAATATTAACTAGTGGAGACTACTGAAATAGGAAGGAAATGAGTTTAGAGTTTTGATTGTCGATTTGAGGGGTATGATAGATAACAAGATTTAGGTCTAGGGCTCAAGTTAAGTATGAATGATATCAGCGGGGTTTAGTTTCAAGAGAGTTATGGAGAGATATGTCAAAGAATCTAATGGTGAAATGTGTTACTTGGAATGGGTTTGATGGGAACTTTGACGATTCGGGCTTATCTAAGATGTTGTCAGATATGCTCAAAACTGTTAGTGGACAAGAAGTTACACAAACATTGGTCTAGGTCAAAACTTCAAGTGACACGAACAACGCTACTCCTGATAATATGATAGAGCACTTATATATAGGAAGTACCATCGGCGTATCCACCATGCCCTTGTCATATCACATTAGTTTCGTTGTTATATATCACGATAGGTTTTTAGGTCACAACACACGAAAAAATTCACTATGTTTTACATGCGTTGATTTTTATAATTACGTGTGCACCCGTAATTACTCGAATCACCGCATGGTCCGTATAGATCATTCCGTTGTGTGTGGGTCAAAATGGGCATAAATTCACTTAGTTCGTGTCTATTGTTTTCACATATGAATTGCTAATGAGTAACTATGTCCCTAAATAGGCAGGTCAGTTAGCAACTAAAGAGTAATAAAGTAGTATAACTTAAAGTTCCATAGTTTGCTCATGTTTGAACAAGAATACGTCAAACACCGAGTTGTTTTAAAGTGCTACAGCTTCCTCGTGTTTGAACAAGAATACGTCAAACCCCGAATAGCTTCAATGTGTTATGGTTTTCAAGTTTGGTGAACAAAGTGTATGACCATGCTTCGTGTATATTGTGATCAATCAATTGCAACAATTGTAACCAACTTAGTTTCATGTATAATGTAGCACTCAAGTTTCATGTATGGTCTAGCGTCATGTAGCTTGTAATCGATTAGGTTTCATGTGTAACGTGAACAACTTAGCATCATGTACATGGTAAGAAATGAATTTCATGTATAATGTTAACAACTTACTATCATGTATTTTGTAACCAAATAAACCTTCATGTGTAATATAAACAATTTTAGTATTACGTATATTGTATAATGTGCAAAATTTAGTATCATGTACTTTGTAACCAAATGAGTTTCATGTTTAATGTGGTCAATCTATTATTATGTATCAAAAAAACAATTGTTATGTATCATGTAAATTGCAAACAACCAAGTTTCATGTATTATGGGTTCAATCCAGTAGCATGTGTATTGCAAATAAACAGATTTCATGTGTTATGTGATCAATCTAGTAAATTATGATTTGCAAATAAACTAGTTTCATGTATTATGTGATCGTGCTGTGTATCTTGTGAACGTGCATACGTAAGTTATTGAATTTCGTGTGTGACATACACTAACGAGTTTTGTATGTGATCAAGTGTTGCGGAGAAGCGTGTTGTTTGGCGTTCATGCAAAATGTGGTAGTTAGGTTCTAGCTCTTTAAATCTCGTTGAGGTTTGTAGGGATGGTTAATGTCTACGCGAAATGGGTCGTCTCTTGAATTGGCAATACATTATCGGAGGTGTAAGATAGCAAGGAGATTCTAAAAATATTTCGAGTAATGTCGATTTTGTTTGTAAGTAAGAAATTGTTCGTAGATGGATAGGAGGGTGAAAGTGAGGGGTTGAATAAGTAAATAGATAATTACACAAAAGCCTCTTTATAAAAATATTTAAGAAAATAGTAGTTAGATAACTTAAACCATGGGTAACAATGGCTAAGCAAGTTGTTGTTCAATAATTTAGCCAACGTTTAGAAATAATTAATTTAACGAGAAAAAAATCATAATTATTTATCAACTTGAAATAATGCTTTTATAAAATGGGTTGTACTAAGTTTCCTTACATGGTGAAAATGTTTATAGAACATTTATATTTCAAGTATTTATCTAAAAGTCTGATAAACGTTTTGTTTGAACAAAATAACGAGGTTGTTTAAATCAAATAATAGGATGATTTGTTTACGAAGGAGATTGCCGGTAGTGTACTAAATTGTGGTGATTGAAGAAGGTGATACTTGGAGAATCTTGATGAAAATATGATGGGTGTAATTCACACTCCACGTGTCACATCAATGAATAATAACTTTAGAGTTGGAATATATAAAATTTATTAAATGCTGAAATGTTAAACATTATTCAAAACAATAGGGAAATGGTTCTCAAACTGAAAATTTAAGGACAATAAATAGAAATTCCTGCTAACGTCTCTGGTAGCTTTTCACTAGGAAGCAGATAATCACCAAGGCGAGCACCGCTATGGTCACTCGGGTAGCCGATCTGGCCTCAGCTCTAGTTGCTTACGTGCGATTCTCAAGCATTTCTTTTTCGAGGGAGGAAATTAACTCCTTTTCGTACCATATTTGATTTGCTAGGCTATCTATTCTTTGTCCTTGCAAGTCGTGCCTTATCTGGTGCTCCATCCTTTGCCTCGCAAACTCTGAGGTCCTCACATATTGGTGAATGTCATCGATTGGAATTCCCATGGCACTAGTGGGTGCCATGGTATGCCTTGCCCAAGGGTTAGTGTCACACCCCAACCGACGGCGGAATCGTCGGGACGGGACATGTAGACTGTTCGTGAGCTCAAGGTTGACTAAATTGTAATATATTAAATCCATTTCCATTCAAACAAACATGAATCAATTCCAAAGTACATAATGAAATACAATTTGTTTTCGAATTAAAATTAACTAAGTCCAAAGCCTATATATAACATGTCTTGATCAAACTCATATGATAGCACCTGAAACATGAATAAAATAAGGTCAACTAAAAAGTTGGTGAGTATACACAGGTTTGTACATTGATAGCGTATAGATTGTAAATAAACAAATCCTTACATAACAAGATAAAATAAGGCATTTATGGAGAACAGCTATTGTGTAACCAAGTACAATCAAACCTTTGTAACTAGCATGCAAAATTGTGTTGTCGGTAACAATCACCCCAATCTGGGTGGGTTTGTCAGACTCAATAGATCTATCATTGTTTACCGTCGGCTTGAATAGTTAATGATTACACATAAATCGCACACAAAAGTTAGCACAACTAGCACTCAGGCATAAAGCTCAAATTGCACACATGAATGTAAAGAGGATTTGTATTTGTATAGTTTGTGTAAATGTAAGCAATAGTATTGTATAGTATTCATCTTCCACCCCAAAAAGTGTAAAAGAGTAAAAGGGGCTATGTAATACTCACCTGATTCAAAAGGCGTGGCTAACACGAGAGACTAGATAGTAACGTGATCCTTGTAATGCACAACGTTAACCTAAAGTGTAATGTGTATTGAATTAATAATGTGCACAATAGTCTATGTCTAAGTCTAGGGTTGAATTGGGTGTGTGTATAAGGAGTTGAAGTTGTAGATGTTAGTGGTTTGTATTTGAAAGGTGTTGTATAAAATGAAAGATTTGAAATGGATACTTTTAGAACATTTTGATTAGGGTTTGGGTTCGAATAACTAAATAAATTAAATAATTATTATTTATTCATTTAGTTATAAAAACAATGAAGGTGTTAGGTCTAGTTAAGTATAATCTAGATAAACAAATTTTGTTTAAATATAAATTAAATAAATAATCGTTACTTTATTTATTTATTTATAAAGATATGTAACTTAGTCATTTAGTTATAAAGATGTATCGGGCGTATTATATTAAATATAAATTTAATAAATAATCTTTACGCTATTTTTATAAAGATGTGTAAATGAGTTGTATAAATAATATTTATGTGTAGAGTTTAATGATAAATATAAACATAACTTTGTATGTTAAAATAAATACTTCTATTTATTTTAGAAATAAGAATTTGATCTTTTTAAATAAAGTTAATATAAATCTTTATAAATTCAATTATTTTTATTTAAAAGTTAATTTGGAATACTCATTGTTTTTAAAATATAAAATTAAGCATTTTGTCAAAATTTTCTCACACACACGACCGTGCCTGGGACAAGGCACAATCGTGCTAGGACCACGGGCGCGACCGCGCTGGTCAAGGGTGCGACCGTGTTGATCAAACAGAAGACACAACAAGGCTGCTCACTAGGTACGACTGTGCCTGGGCCAGGCACGACCATGTCTAGGGTTCTGATAGCACGACCGGGTTAGAGAGTGAGGCACGATCGCGCTTGGAGAGGCGCGACCGTGTCTTCATGGAGCACGACCGCGCTATAAGACTAGCGCGACCGTGTCTGATCCAAAACATAGACGAATTGTCTAATTCTTATGATATCAATACTGGAAACCTTAGGGCTTTCATCCATTAGGTGATTACGAGTCTATTGTTATAGTTTAATTGCATTTAAAACATGTCCATAGTAGGATTTGATTAAACCGTTTTAGAATGAACTCTATATTCGGGTTCATGTTACATTCGTTATTGTAAGCCCAATTTATGTTGGGGCTTTTGATCTATAGACTAAAACTAAGATGTAGGAGGTTTCAATTACCCGGAAGAATGATGTATTGATAGCGTTCGGTAGAAACGAGTTCTGGCGACGACGGTTTGATCTCCGGCGCTTTCTGCTGCAACTCCGGCTAACTCAATGTGTTCTGGAGGTTTAGGGAGGATCGAATGATGTATTTGTGTAGTTTGTTTGAGAGGATTGCAACCAAAATCTTGAAATCGATGGTCACATGGAGGGTTTTGACGGTTATAATTTGAATCGATCAATTGGGTTTATGTGTCGTAAAGATTAAAACCTTTAACTGGGTTTGTTAATGTGAGAAACGGTTACGAATTCGAACGATTTTGCGTTTAAAGGCTGTATTTACGTTTTAACTGATGTGAGGCGCGACCGTGCCTATATGAGGCGCGACCGTGCCAAGATGAGGCGCGACCGTGCCAAAACGTGGCACGACCGTGACTACTAAGGTTTCTGGTTATTTACAAAATCAGCCCTTGCAACTTCAGCTTTGACAGAATTAACTTGGTTAGGATTTAACAGAACAACTAACGGGATTACTAACTGGGTTCACTCTAGGAGGTGTTACCACATGATTATGAGTTCTAAAACTTTAAATTAAAATACGTTCAGCTAGCAATTAATGAGGCAAACGTTTGAACAAGTATGGGATTTAATGTAGTGTTGTTATTTTAATAATTAAAATAAATTAAAATAGGGTCGAAAAATCAGAGATGTTACAGTTAGGATGATACGGGTCGGGCACCAGATACGGGTCTCTTAGTGGGGGTGGTAACTGAGTGTGTAGATGGGGTGTCTGATATTGGTTTCTGGGTGGGGGTGATCCATATGCTCGAAGTCTCGGGCCAGTGTTCCTAATCCAGTCTGCTCTTACGTCAAACATTGGTCTAGCAGCTACGGGTGTTGGTGACCGATACACGGGTGACCCGATGTCTTCTTCCCAATCAGACTCAGCTCCGGGACGGTATATCGGGGATGAAGGAGAGCAGGAGTCCATGTCTAGCAGAAACACAATGAAAAGGTTGTAAGCAATAATATAATATTGAGTGTTAAATATACGAGTTCTCATAGGTTTAGAGTTTGACTAGTCATAACACCGAGTCTTCATAATAGTATTTTAGAAGTACACTTGACCTATAAGTAGTGCATCCATGAGGAGAATTCCCAGGAAAGAGGGGTGGGTCACTAGGACACACTTAAGTAACCTGTCTTTCCTTAGCCAGAATCCCTGATGGGCCTACACACTCTTCAAGCCATCATGTACTAATAACACTATTGTTGGGCTCATGGTCATAATGAGAATTGTTGTGGACTGGGCTTTGAGGCCCGAAAGTGAGGTTTATTTATTCCAGCATGTTTCTTCTCCTTGGGGGATAAGTGGGCTTCTTAGCTTATCATTAATGGGCATTAGGCCCAATAGTTTAGATCTTGATCACAAGAGATGATGACATTATGTGTGTGAGTTTAAGGATGCATGAAGAGCTAAATGTGTATAAGTGTGGGTTGAAACTTAAGATAGCACTTAAATGAATCAAATAGATAGCATGAATATAGCACAAAATTTATCAAGTAGTGTGACACAAAGATTATAAGTATTGTATCATGTAGTGTAATTACTTAGGATATCATGTAAAAATATTCACACAAAGTAGTAATCATGTAGCATGTAGTAGCATTGCATAGTATGGGTGTCCTAAGGTTATAATCTAGGTCAAAAGTGTCTAGTAACCTAATTCCCTAAAACCAAGGCTCTGATACCAAGCTGTCACACCCCAACCGATGACGGAAACGTCAGGGCGGGACATGTAGACTGTTCATGAGCACATGGTTAACTAAATTTTAATATATTAAAATATTACATTTCCATTCATAACTCCAAATTCAACAATACAAAACTTTTGAAATACATAACATGTTCATTTGTTTCAATTAAATAGGTCTACAACCTAAGTGAAGCAAACTTGATCAACTCAAACTTTTGTACCTGAAACATGATGAAAACGAGGTCAACTAAAAATAGTTGGTGAGCATACATAGGTTTTGACTCTAAATAGCATCAAAGTGTTGTGTGTATACAATCCATACATATCATGATCAATAAGCAAAAATGGAGAGTTACTATTGTGTAACCAAGTAGTACAATCAAACCTTTGTAACTAGTATGCAAAACAAAATGTGTTGTCGGTAACAATCACCCTAACTGGGTGGGTTTGTCAGACTCAATAGATCTATCGTTGTTAACCGTCGGTTTGTATAGTTAATGATTGCACATGTAATTGCACACAAATTTGTTAACTGTAAATCCCGAACTTGATGGATCTTCGTATAAACGCACAAACAAATACGCACACACACGATATCAAACTCTCACAATCATAAGGCGGAAACTGGTGATTGTGGTGATTCAAGAACAAACTCACTTGTAATACTCGTATATTGATTGATCGAATTACAGAGAAAAAAAACACTAACAACCGCTAACACAATAGACGGCTTTTCCTCATGTCTAACCCTCTCAGACACGTTTTTCTGGTGGCTCAACCTAATTTAGGTTACATAAACAAGTATTTATACTAAGCCTAATAACACTAAGCCCAAAATACATGTTCTCGGCCCATAGTCGGCCCAAGACCCAACTCGTGAACCCCTGTTCACGGTTACAAACCCGAATACCCATCTATTCGGTAACACCAATAATTATACTTATTTGATAAGCGTCAGCCTCACAAATATAGACCCAAAAATCTCCCCCTAGGCTGATGCTATCAAATGATCTTCATAACTCGAATGCAACACTGTGATCACCACTTCCAGCATACAACATTGTCATCAGAATCTATGGTTGTTGCTATGTTGTCGATGTTGGTGTAGATAAGATTCAACATCTCTGAACTCTCAAACTTGGGTCTCTCTTTCTTCTCTTGGAGTTAAATCCACATGTGGATCCTAATCAGCACTTGCTTGATCATCTTGCTAAAGAGGATGTGAGAGCCCAGCAACTCTTTTCTTTTTCATTCTTTCTCTTTCAAGCAGATCACAGGTACTTCTTCATGTGTACCTTCATTGTCGGAATATTAAACCACATCTGGTTCTTCTGACTCGAGTACATTCTGTTGTGCTGGTACTTCAAGCTTGTCAGCAAATGACAACATTTCAATCTTCTTCAACCCTGATTCTTGATTTGAAATAAATCGTGCAAATTCTCAGAAGTTTTGTAAGCAGACATTTTATATGCAATAGGGAATCCAGTATTCACATGAATACCTAGTACATCCATATATTATCAAACCTTTGAAATTTCAATTCTTTTGACAGTAAGTCTTTAAATCCAAGAATGGTCAATTTTTTGTAAAGATAAAATAAAATAAAAAAGAAAATCTAAAACTAAATTAAACTAAAATCAACAAAATAGAGATAAAATAAGAAATAAAATCTTTTTAAAATTTTCTTAACAAATTGTAACTCAATTTAAACAAAATTTTAAACTAACAATTATTAACACAAACTTGTTACAACGAGTCTTTAGAAAGTTTGCAATGGGCTCATATCGTTCTATAGGCAGACCAATAAACATTTTTCATCACATATTTTTACTCAGACAGGTCAAGCAGATTGCCAATATAAAAATCCCTCTAAACTCATACTTTAGCTTCAAACCGAAGTTTTTCACTATGATTTAAATTAGTTATGACTTAGTGGGTCCCACATTCATATCTCATAAACCTGTAATTAAATGAAAGTGAATTAATTGAATTCTTGATGAACTTTAATAGACCCCACAGCTTATCAGGTAAACCTTCCCTTGCTCATGATCTTTTGAGCACCTAAATAATAACTAATGAGCAAAACTAGCACGGGTTTATGCAACTTTTCAGGGAATCTCTGACAAAATTTGATCGAAAACACAGCACTACGGGCTTACATGTTCAAAATCATCAGAAGCTCAGGGTCTTAGCACTACGGACTTACATGCCTTGACAAGAGATCCCTTCCCAGTCACATATTCCCAAAAATAAAAATATTTACAAGTATATTTATATGTACGTCATTAGACATATCTTTTTGAGTTTTTTTTTATAGCACGACATTAACATTGCGTGTCTTTTTGCTCAGAGATTTGCTTTGCACTATCATTGAGTGTCTTTTCACTTATTGCATGTCAATGCATGTCTTTAAACTATATACATATATAATATTTACAGACTTGTATTAAGTCAAGCTCGCAACCCCTTTGTGAAGGGTCCCGGTTAGTTCAATCCCAATAGAGCAAGGATTATCCACATTTCATCAACCTTTATGTTTAAGTTCTTGATTATTAACAGGAATAGCAAATTATACTAATCTATGAGATGTTCCCCACTAAGGCCATAATAGTATTTTGTTTAAGTGAATCACAAGCAGAGCCTATCAACATATCCAACATTGATCCTAGCCTTTTCAGTTTAATGCCTTACATGTGTTGATCCTAGCCTTATGAAAGGACCCAAACCGGATACCTCTCACAGTTGGCAAACATTGCATATACATAGTTCTTAAACTTTGAATCAAACATTAAACTAACAGCGGAAGTCTTTACAAAATTCAGAGTCAATTAAAACTTAAAATTTAAACATAGTTCAACAATCTAAAACTAGCAAATGGGGATGTCAGTCTTCATCAGCAGCAGCCATCCAGCCATTCACTCCTAAGCCCTCGCGGCATCATTTCTTTTCCTTTCCTTTGCTACCTGATGTGCATACTAAAATAGTCAGCTAACGCTGGTGAGTTCAAGTTTTCTTTAGCTTTATATATATATGAAAAGGATTTTCCCTTTTAAATATACGTATTATATTATACACGTAATACAATGAAATCTTTCTTTATTCTTTAAATACATACACATTAAAATATGTCTTCCTTCTTTAAAATACATACGTATAAAAATCTTTCTTTCTTCTTCTATATTCATACGTATTTACTTTGTACTCTTTTCTTTAAGTCATACATTAATGTCTACAATCTGTTCTGTGCCCCCGAGCGGGCTTCTTCGTTCTTACTTCACGAAGGAACTCTTTCTCGCGGTTATTGTTCCCTAAGGCTCAACGTCCAAAGGCCGATAACCGACTTTCTGTGCCCCCAAGCGGGCTTCTTCATTCTTTCTTAGCGACCGTCGCCGCTAGAGTAACCGTCGTTACTCATCTTAACCAGTTGTACAACATCCTCGTTACAATGCCCTGCCGAGCACTGTCCCGATTTTTCTCATGGTACATCATGGACTTGTCCATGACGCAACATCGGCTTCGAGTATCACTAGTCTCAAGGACTATACTACTACCTCAAGACTTGCTACTATGCTTAGGGTAGCACTAGCCTCTAGGACTACGCTACTACTCCAAGTCTTTCGTCGTATAAGCATACTCTTACAGATTAGACAATGTATTTGACTTATTATTCTTCTCTTCGTTTATAAAACATATAGTTAAGTAAACCATTCTTTCTTCTCTTTCTCTTGTTTATAAATCATATAGTTAAATAACCCATTCTTTCTTCTCTTTCTCTTGTTTATAAAACATATAGTTAAATAAACCATTCTTCTTTCTTTCTTTCTTTCAAAACGTTCGGTTTAACAACCGTTATCTTTCTTCCTGTCAAAACATTCGGTTTAACAACCGTTATCTTTCTTTCTTACAAAACGTTTAATTAAATAATATACATTTATTTATAAACGTCTAATTCTTGAGTATGCACACCACCCTAAAACAGTAAAATAGGGATCTTGAACTCACCTGATGGGTGGTCTCAGAAATGCTCTCAATTGGTCACTGAGCGTCACTAGGGTTACTCACGATCTGTATAATAAAGTTATATGCATAAGGTATTGCTCCTAAATGACACTAGACATTACTAAGTATAAACCCCGTAGTTTCGAGTCATACCCTTTCTATCGAAACTAGGTAGTTTCGAGTCATACTTTGCCTATCGAAACTATGTAGTTTTGAGTCATACTTTGTCTATCGAAACTATGTAGTTTCGAGTTATACTTTTGTCTATCGAAACTATGTAGTTTCGAGTGGTACTCTGTCTATCGAAACTATGTAGTTTCGAGTCATACTTTGCCTATCGAAACTATGTAGTTTCGAGTGGTGACTTGTGTAAAATCTTAGTAGTTTAAGTTTAGGGTCTGTATCGAAACTATGTAGTTTCGATGGGTCTGCTACAATCGAAACTCGGTAGTTTCGAGTCATACTTTGTCTATCGAAACTATGTAGTTTCGATGACTCAGTCATCTTCCCCAAACAGAAACCCTAGATCTGGCCATTTATTCTAATCGATCAAGCTTTGAACTTTTTACGTTCGAAACGTTCCTTTACTTCCCATGAACCCAAATATGTGGTTTGTTTCAAGTTTCACACGTAAAATCTACCTCTTCACTCGATTTTTACCCTTTAACCCGAAAGTTACAAAAACTCAGATTTAGGTATAGCGATTACCTGTTACTGCTTCTTTCCTGTTTCTTTATGCTCCAGAGGTAGTGAGCAACAAATCTTCGAGACTTTGAGCTTGATCCCGATCTTTCTCTCTCTAGACTGAGCTCTCTCTTTCTCTTTCTAGTCTTGCGCAAATGAGAGGATGGGGAGAGGCTGTGTGCAGATGTAGAAGGGTTTCCTTCTAATATCGGCCCATGGGCCGAAATCTGGGCCAAGCCCACTTGTTCTTTTCCTTTTTATTTACTTTCTATTATTTGGGATGTTACAAGTCTACCCTTCTTATTAGAGGTTTCGCCCTCGAAACCTTTCATGGGTCAAACATCTGAGGGTACAACTCCCTCATTTCCGACTCCGTCTCCCACGTGGCTTCTGATCCTTTTCGATGTTTCCATTGAACTTTGACTAGCGGGATAACTTTATTGCGTAGTCGCTTCTCTTTTCTGTCTAGGATTGCTGTGGGCTCCTCAATATAGTTAAGCTTATTGTCTACTTCGATGTCATCGAGTGACACTTGTGCCGATTCGTCAGCTAGGCACTTTCGCAATTGCGAAACGTGAAAAGTAGGGTGGATTCCACTCAATTTTTCAGGCAGTTCTAGTCGATAAGCCACCTTTCCAACTCGTGCCACAATCTTAAATGGTCCGACAAACCTCGGACTTAGTTTCCCTCTTTTTCGGAATCGAATTATTCCCTTCCACGGAGACACCTTCAATAGTACTTTATCTCCAACCTGGAATTCAAGGTCTCTCCTTCTCTTATCAGCGTAAGACTTTTGCCTATCCTTAGCGGCTTTCATTCGCGCTTTGATTTGGTCAAACTTCTCAGAAGTTGCTTTGACTACGTCAAGGCTTGCGAAATCTTTCTGCCCAATTTCGCCCCAACATACGGGCGTTCTACACTTCCTTCCATATAACATCTCATAAGGCGGCATTCCAATGGTCACATGGTAACTGTTGTTGTAAGAAAACTCCGCCAGTGGTAAGTGACTATCCCAACTACCTCCAAAGTCAATGATACATGCCCGCAGCATGTCCTCTAGAGTTTGGATAGTCCTTTCGGACTGGCCATCGGTTTGCGGGTGGTAAGCTGTACTGATATTAAGTCTCGTACCCATTCCCTCATGGAATTGCCTCCAGAACCTTGATGTGAATCTCGTGTCCCGGTCTGACACAATTGACAATGGCATACCGTGTCTGGCCACGATCTCGTTAATGAATAGTTCTGCTAGTTTTTCTGACGAGTAACTCTCACGCATGGGCAAGAAGTGAGCACTCTTCGTCAGTCTATCCACAATTACCCATATAGTATCATGTCCCTTAGCTGTACGCGGTAGCTTGGTTATGAAATCCATGGTAATGTGTTCCCACTTCCATTCAGGAATGAATAGTGGTTGCATCTTTCCGCACGGCTTCTGGTGTTCGGCCTTCACTTGAGAGCAAGTTAGGCATTTGCTCACATAATCGGTTACATCATTTTTCATGCCGGGCCACCAGTATTCCTTCTTCAAATCATGGTACATCTTGTTAGTTCCGGGATGGATAGAGTAACGAGACTTGTGAGCCTCGTCAAGGATTTTGACTCTAAGTTCGCCACCCTTGGGTATCCACATCCTCCCGAACCGAGTTCGTACCCCATAAGCATTGGTTTCTAACTTTTCTTGCTGACCCACTATCCTTTCCCTCTTGACATTTTCCTCTTTCAAGGCTTCATCTTGGGCACGTTCTATTTCTGTCATAAGATCTGGAGTCATGATTAGTTGATAGGATTTCACTTCGATAGGAGTTGTCGCCTCCTTTCGACTCAAGGCGTCGGCCACCACATTCGCCTTTCCGGGGTGGTAAAGGATTTCACAGTCGTAGTCTTTCAATAATTCTAACCATCGCCGCTGCCTCATGTTCAACTCTTTTTGTTCGAAGAAATACTTCAAGCTTTTGTGGTCGGAGTAGATGGTGCATCTGACTCCCTAGAGGTAATGTCTCCAAATCTTTAAGGCAAAGACAACGGCCGCGAGTTCAAGGTCGTGAGTCGGGTAGTTGACTTCGTGAGTCTTTAATTGTCGTGATGCATACGCAATCACCTTTCCTCGTTGCATAAGCACACAGCCTAACCCCTGGCCTGAGGCGTCAGAATACACCACTAGGTCCTCGTTACCATCGGGTAGGGTCAGCACCGGTGCTCGGGTTAATCTCTTCTTTAATTCTTCGAAGGCAGTGGTTTGGGCCTGGCCCCATTCATATTTTACGTCCTTACGAGTCAATTTGGTTAGAGGTGAGGCTATCTTAGAGAAGTCTTGTATAAACCTCCGGTAGTAGCCTGCCAAACCTAGAAAACTTCGTACATCCGTTGGTGTTTTCGGAATTTCCCAATTCCACACTGCATCAATCTTTGCTGGGTCTACCATGATGCCTTCAGCGTTAATCACATGACCTAAGAATTGGACTTCCTTTAGCCAGAACGCGCATTTCGTGAACTTAGCATAAAGCTTCTCTGTCTTTAATGTGTCTAGAACTTCTCGCAGGTGACATGCATGATCACCCTTGCTCTTAGAATATACGAGTATATCGTCGATGAAGACTATCACTGACCGGTCTAACATTGGTCGACACACTCTGTTCATCATATCCATGAAGGCTGCGGGAGCATTTGTAAGCCCAAAGGACATCACTCGGAACTCGTAGTGTCCATATCGCGTTCGGAATGCGGTTTTAGGTATGTCTTCCTCTCTTACCTTTAGTTGATGATAACCTGACCGCAGGTCGATCTTTGAGAACCATTTGGCGCCCTGTAATTGGTCGAATAGATCGTCGATTCTGGGTAGTGGGTACTTATTCTTCACAGTTCTTTTGTTCAATTCTCTGTAGTCGATGCACATTCTCATGGCACCATCTTTCTTCTTGACAAACAGCACCGGAGCACCCCATGGTGAAATGCTCGGTCTGATAAATCCCTTTTCCAAAAGTTCTTCCAGTTGGGTCATCAGCTCTTTCATCTCAAGTGGCGCTAGCCGGTAAGGTGCTTTGGCAACGGGCTGGGCACCTGGCATTAAATCTATTTGGAATTCTGTCTCCCGATCAGGCGGCAATCCGGGCAGTTCCTCAGGGAACACTTCCGGATAATGGCACACCACGGGTACTTCGCTTAACTCTTTTACTTTTACGTCTTTATCGATCACGTACGCCAAGTAGGCCTCACACCCACGCCTCATATACTTTTCTGCTTTCATTTGTGAGATTACATTAGTCAACGGAATGTCTCGTTCCCCATAAATTACGACCTCGCTGCCGTCAGGAGCGTTGAGCTGAATCACTTTTCGTTTACACACAATCCGAGCTTCATTGGCAGATAACCAATCCATTCCCAGTACTACATCGAATCCTCCCAAGGCTATAACGAATAATCTAACCGGAAATCTATGGCCCTCTATCTTTATGGTAAGATCGTCTACCAACTCTACCACTTTAGTGTTTCTACCCACTGCAGTGTCAACATTAAAGGCTCTTTCTATCTTGGAAGTTTTGTATTTCAGTCTTTTACAGAACGAGGAGGATATAAAACTTTTACTAGCACCTGAATCAAACAGAACAGAAACAAAGGTGTGGCCAAGGATGAACGTACCTGACACCACGTTGGGATCTCCCCTTGCTTCCTCCTGTGTCAGGGCATAGGCTCTGGTTCTTGCTCCCCCTTTCTCAGCCTCCTTTGCCTTCTCATTGTTTGTTGTTCTTGGTTTACGGCAATCCTTGGAGAAATGTCCTGATCCACCACAGTTGTGGCACTTTCTATTGTTTGCAGAACCGGGAGCGTTGGGACATTCACGAGAGATGTGCCCGGTCTTGCCACAACGGTAACATATGTTCAACCCATACTTGCACTCCCCAAGATGTGGCCTATCACATTTGCTACAGTTGACCCTTTCCTCCGGTCTTGGCTTCTTACTTTTTGAGGCAGACCAATCCCCGCCCGAGCGCTTAGTGGCGTTAGACCATTTCTTTTGAGTTTCAGCGGGGGTTACGCCTTCTGCGGCCACATCATCAAAAATCTTTCCACTCATAGCCACCACCGAGTCAAAGTCTCCAGGGGTGTTGGCATTAATGATTGTGCGAACTCTTGGAGGTAGCTTCTAGATATAGCATTTGATCCTTCTTTCTTCTGTGTTCACCAAGTGGGGAACCAGCTGAGTTAACTCATTAAACCTGGAGGTGAACTGTCGATGAGTCAGGCTACCAGCCCTGAGTTCCACGAAGGCTTCTTCCTTCTTATCAATCTCATTTTGGGGACAGAACTTCTGAATAACCAGTGTTTTTAGATCTTCCCACTTCATTCTATCAATATCCCTTTCAGACTTAGCTTTCTTCACATTCTCCCACCAGCTCAGTGCCTCGAAGGCGAAAGAATGAGCGGCAAACCCTACCGCTTGGTCAGCACGGCATTCACTCATCTTAATGACTGCAGTCATGCGGTCAATCCAGTAGTATGCGGCAATAGCATCTTTCTTCCCATCAAAAGTTGGCGGATCACAATTTCGAAAGGACTTGTAGTCGCATCCGCGTTTCTCTTCATAGTCAGAGTCCTCACCTTCAGACTCAGGTTCGATCATATTTCTATCTTCGGCCCGTAAGCCCCTTTCTCTCTCCCCTTCCACAGTCTTCAGGGCTTCAGCGAGTGCTGCAGGTAGAGTATTCTTCAGAACTGCAGCCACTTCGTCGGCTATCGCTCTCCTGACAATTGGCTCCAAAACTAAGCCTTCTTCATCCTGTGCTCCGGGGTTACTCGGAGCATCCTCATTAGTAGTATGGATCGACACCGACCCATGAACAGAGGGTTCACTTTCTTCTATTTCAACCCGGTTGACACGGGGCCTGCCCCTACGTCCCGTACCGGCTCCCCCCTTTGCACCTTTCCTTCCAGCCATGACGTTTTCTCACTGCGAACAAGGAGATACTCATGTTATCCTGATAGGTAATTATTTAGAACACCTTGAGTAATGTAAATTACTAATTACAGAGACCGGTATGAAATTACTAATTTACTTTACTTCCTGGGTTCTGAACATTCCCCGTCAGAGTGACGTTTGTACTCAAGTCCAGAGTTTCTACATCAAGGCACCTTCGCTCTACTTTCTATTCTAAGGTATTTGGTGTCTATGTTTCTAAACTAGGACATGGACTACCTTACTATTCTAAGGCCCTTTACTGTTTACTGTTTCTACAGTCACTAATTACTAAGGCCTTACTGTTCTCCTTTCGTGGCTTGGCTGTTCTGACTGACATCCCATTCTTCTGTCCCATTCTCAGTTCAAGTTCAGACATTTTGGCGAATGTCCGAATCTCTCAAACTATGGCTCTGATACCAACTTGAAAGAACCCAACATAGGGTACCTCTCACAGTTGGCAAACATTGCATATACATAGTTCTTAAACTTTGAATCAAACATTAAACTAACAGCGGAAGTCTTTACAAAATTCAGAGTCAATTAAAACTTAAAATTTAAACATAGTTCAACAATCTAAAACTAGCAAATGGGGATGTCAGTCTTCATCAGCAGCAGCCATCCAGCCATTCACTCCTAAGCCCTCGCGGCATCATTTCTTTTCCTTTCCTTTGCTACCTGATGTGCATACTAAAATAGTCAGCTAACGCTGGTGAGTTCAAGTTTTCTTTAGCTTTATATATATATGAAAAGGATTTTCCCTTTTAAATATACGTATTATATTATACACGTAATACAATGAAATCTTTCTTTATTCTTTAAATACATACACATTAAAATATGTCTTCCTTCTTTAAAATACATACGTATAAAAATCTTTCTTTCTTCTTCTATATTCATACGTATTTACTTTGTACTCTTTTCTTTAAGTCATACATTAATGTCTACAATCTGTTCTGTGCCCCTGAGCGGGCTTCTTCGTTCTTACTTCCCGAATGAACTCTTTCTCGCGGTTATTGTTCCCTAAGGCTCAACGTCCAAAGGCCGATAACCGACTTTCTGTGCCCCCAAGCGGGCTTCTTCATTCTTTCTTAGCGACCGTCGCCGCTAGAGTAACCGTCGTTACTCATCTTAACCAGTTGTACAACATCCTCGTTACAATGCCCTGCCGAGCACTGTCCCGATTTTTCTCATGGTACATCATGGACTTGTCCATGACGCAACATCGGCTTCGAGTAGCACTAGTCTCAAGGACTATACTACTACCTCAAGACTTGCTACTATGCTTAGGGTAGCACTAGCCTCTAGGACTACGCTACTACTCCAAGTCTTTCGTCGTATAAGCATACTCTTACAGATTAGACAATGTATTTGACTTATTATTCTTCTCTTCGTTTATAAAACATATAGTTAAGTAAACCATTCTTTCTTCTCTTTCTCTTGTTTATAAATCATATAGTTAAATAACCCATTCTTTCTTCTCTTTCTCTTGTTTATAAAACATATAGTTAAATAAACCATTCTTCTTTCTTTCTTTCTTTCAAAACGTTCGGTTTAACAACCGTTATCTTTCTTCCTGTCAAAACATTCGGTTTAACAACCGTTATCTTTCTTTCTTACAAAACGTTTAATTAAATAATATACATTTATTTATAAACGTCTAATTCTTGAGTATGCACACCACCCTAAAACAGTAAAATAGGGATCTTGAACTCACCTGATGGGTGGTCTCAGAAATGCTCTCAATTGGTCACTGAGCGTCACTAGGGTTACTCACGATCTGTATAATAAAGTTATATGCATAAGGTATTGCTCCTAAATGACACTAGACATTACTAAGTATAAACCCCGTAGTTTCGAGTCATACCCTTTCTATCGAAACTAGGTAGTTTCGAGTCATACTTTGCCTATCGAAACTATGTAGTTTCGAGTCATACTTTGTCTATCGAAACTATGTAGTTTCGAGTTATACTTTTGTCTATCGAAACTATGTAGTTTCGAGTGGTACTCTGTCTATCGAAACTATGTAGTTTCGAGTCATACTTTGCCTATCGAAACTATGTAGTTTCGAGTGGTGACTTGTGTAAAATCTTAGTAGTTTAAGTTTAGGGTCTGTATCGAAACTATGTAGTTTCGATGGGTCTGCTACAATCGAAACTCGGTAGTTTCGAGTCATACTTTGTCTATCGAAACTATGTAGTTTCGATGACTCAGTCATCTTCCCCAAACAGAAACCCTAGATCTGGCCATTTATTCTAATCGATCAAGCTTTGAACTTTTTACGTTCGAAACGTTCCTTTACTTCCCATGAACCCAAATATGTGGTTTGTTTCAAGTTTCACACGTAAAATCTACCTCTTCACTCGATTTTTACCCTTTAACCCGAAAGTTACAAAAACTCAGATTTAGGTATAGCGATTACCTGTTACTGCTTCTTTCCTGTTTCTTTATGCTCCAGAGGTAGTGAGCAACAAATCTTCGAGACTTTGAGCTTGATCCCGATCTTTCTCTCTCTTTCTCTTTCTAGTCTTGCGCAAATGAGAGGATGGGGAGAGGCTGTGTGCAGATGTAGAAGGGTTTCCTTCTAATATCGGCCCATGGGCCGAAATCTGGGCCAAGCCCACTTGTTCTTTTCCTTTTTATTTACTTTCTATTATTTGGGATGTTACACCTTAAGAAACGAACATTAATATAACTTCCCATTTAAGTGCAAAACTTCCGACTTGTACACAAACAACTTTTTTGAAAATTTCTTTTAGATGGATTGAAAGCAAACTCTTTTTGAGTTTTTCTTGACTCTAGGAAATTTAAGACAAACTCTTTTTTGTATTTTCTTGACACTAATAAACTTTGAAAAACACTCTTTTTGTATTTTTCTCATATCTCCCCCTAAATTTGTGCATTAAAATTAAAAAAATGTACAAATTTAAACTGTAAAGAAAAATCTTTTTGTAACCATTCTCAAATTTCAATAACTCATTATTTTCAAAATATAATGTACCAAAGTAAATTGTACCTTTATTCCTGATCTTACCTCCCTTATCTCCTACAAAGGAAACATACCCTTCGTTAAAGTATTAACGTTATGCAGCAGAGAGATGTCACTCGTCATGTGCCTGGAACAACCCATATCAACATTCCATGCTGGCTATTGACAGTCCTCCTTGGTTGTCCCTGCACGAATGAGAAGATTATTTAGACATAGGTACCCAAGCCATAGTTCACCTGGGCATTCCTGAAGCATCAATGTAAGATACTTCCTGCAAACACGTCATTTTTAGAATCAAGGACAGGTGTTGCCGCAACATTTTTCTTAATCTTCCAGACAGGCTTTGATTGAACATACGGTTTTGTCTCTTTTGAAACAGAGACTTTAGGTTTCACCATTTTCTTGTTTTGTTTAACTTTTTGTCTTTCAAAATAAGCCTGTTTGTTTCTCTTTGCGGCATTCCGGTCACCATCAGAAGGCTTAACTTTGGGATGCTTATTCTTTATTGCCTGAGGTTTTTCAACCTTCATTGGCTTATAATAATACTTTTCCCTTGATGTAGCCCTCTGTTTGTTCATGTAATAAGGCTCATAAGGACGATGCATGCAATTTCTTGCAATGTGACCGGCTTTGCCACATATGTAACATGTCTGCTTCCTAGCATAAGCAGCATATCCCGATCTGTTTGACCATGATGATGAAGATGAAGATGATGATGAATGTGAATGATAAGATTGATCACTCTTAGAACGATTTTCACATCTTCTCTTTGAGCAGCTTGCAGATTTCCTGTTTTTCTGAGCATGGTCTTGTTCAAACCTCTTAGATGATGATCATACTTTGTATAAAACTCAGCTTTGGTGAAGTGCATGGGTGAAGCACTTGAGGTGTGAACCCTGACCGTGGGTTTTTTAACCTGCTTGCTTTTCTCCTTCAGCTTGTATAGGTCCCTGTTCGAATACTTAAAAATATGTTTTTCATGATTTCCATTCGTGACAGGTGTAACAAATCTGGTTTTTTCATCAGTATATGCAGGTAATTTTGCATTTTTAGAAATATTTTTCCAATCCTGCACATAGTGCATGTTGCTCTTAGAAGCAATGTTATTAAAAGCAGTGCTCTTGAAAGCATTTCCCTTAAAAGTATTAGTTTTATTTTTGCAACCATAATTAAAATTAAATTTATTCTTGCAAAAACAAGCCTTTTCAGACTCTTCATTCTCACTATCACAATCCTCAATCTCTACTTTTTTTGCACATGAAGTAGAAGCATCAGAATTGTTCACACATTTAATATCAAAATCTAAGGATGAAGATGATTAGGATCCATTAGAGCTTGACAGATTTCCAGGAGTGAACATGAAGAACTCCTTTACTTGTTCCTCAACAGAGGGAGGAAAAATGGTACAGTTTTCGTTGAACGGAGGAGGCACGTTATTATATCCAAGCCCTTTGCTCCCATTACCCGGCTTGTGGAGTTGAGTTTCAAGCATATCAACTACTTTACTTGACTGACCAAACAATTCTACTTTGAATTTTGCTTCATTAAAATTTGATTTGGCCTTTTTCTAATTCAGTATTTAATCTTTTAATCTCTTATTTTGCATCAGTTAACACATAACATTTCTGACTTAGTTGTTCTTTTAAAAGTGAAATATCTTTCTTACTGGCTTCTATTACATCTTTGTAAGCCTTTTCAGTTTTAGAAAATTTAGATTTATGATACTTCAGATTTTCAATTTCAAACCTCAAATCAACATTTTCCTTTTTAAACATCTCCACCTTATCAATACACAACTTAGAACATGGACTAGATGTTACCTTAGGTGGAATTGAACCTAAAGAGGATGAAGTTGTTCCTGCTGCTCCAAATGTAGAAAACATTCTGAATTTGAGAACCTTGCTAGATACTGAAAACTTTTCCCTCCAGACTTTTCACCGAAAACTCAATATTGTCAACTTCTCAAAAGTGAATCCAAATAGTTGTGTAACCGTCCTCTCAAAATCTTGAACAAGAAAATTTTCAATATTTTCCCGCCAAAATTTTCACAAAAAATATCCGATATTTTCAAATTTTCAAAAACAACTCCGATTAGAAGTATAAACGATCTCTCAAAATTTTGACCAAGAAATATTTTCCCGTGAACACTGAGAGTACCGAGAACTTGATCTGAACTGTGAACCTTTCAATCACCCCGTGAACCTATCTCAGCCGTGAACCAGTAACAACCCGTGAACTGACCAATGAAGTTGACTCATGAACTTTGAGTATAACCGTGAACCAGTCTTGTACCATGAAGACTTGTTTACCCGTGAACCTAGTGAAACCTGAAGTTAGAGGACCCGTAAACTGCCCCTTTGTGCCCGTGAAATAAACCCGTGAAGCTAGTCTTCCCGTGAACCTGAAACGAGTAGACTGGTCGTGAACCCTGAGTCATGAATCTAACCCGAGTAGCAAAAACAGTGAACTTGACTCGATTACACTTCCCGTGAGACTTCCCCTTTAACACGTGAACTTTCAACCGTGAACATCTCCGTGAAGCGTGATTTTGTTTCCAAATTTACTCCTAAAATTCTGGAATTTCAAAATTTGAATCCCCAGAAATCAGCTTTGTTCTTTTCTTGTACCAGAAAAGCTTGACCTGTGAACCACAATTGTGACAGATTTGGTTTCCAAAATAAGCTCCAATAATTTAGTAATTTCAAATTTTGAATTTCGAACACCTCCTAAGAACACGAAGAACACAGACTATCCTTTTGACGATTTTAACACAATCAAACCACCAAATCAACAGCAACAAAGCAGCAATTTACCAATGATTTCACGAAAAAGAACGATTCTTCCCTGATTCTCAGCAGAATATGATGAAAAACCTTTACGAATGCAGCTGATTAGCAATAAAATCAACTGAAATCAGAAACACAATACCTTAACAACTTTGTCTTGAATCGTTGATATCTAGAACCGAGCCTTGAATTACATCAATGGCTCTGACACCAATTGTAAGTCCCGAACTTGATGGATCTTCGTATAAACGCGCACACAAATACGCACACACACGATATCAAACTCTCACAATCATAAGGCGGAAACTGGTGATTGTGGTGATTCAAGAACAAACTCACTTGTAATACTCGTATATTGATTGAATGAATTACAAAGAAAAAAACACTAACAACCGCTAACACAATAGACGGCTTTTCCTCACGTCTACCACTCTCATAAACGTTTTTCTGGTGGCTCAACCTAATTTAGGTTACATAAATAAGTATTTATACTAAGCCTAATAACACTAAGCCCAAAATACATGTTCTCGGCCCATAGCCGGCCCAAGACCCAACTCGTGAACCCCTGTTCACGGTTACAAACCCGAATACCCATCTATTCGGTAACACCAATAATTATACTTATTTGATAAGCATCATCCTCACAAATATAGACCCAACATTAACGCACCTAGTACTCAAACATAAAGCTTAAATTGCACACACAAATGTAATGTGGATTTGTATTGTGTAGTTTGTGTAAATCATTGTGTATAATGTTCATGTTTCGCCCCAAAATGTAAAACAGTGTAAAAGGGGCTATGTAAAACTCACTTGTATTGGTTGTTGTGGATAGCACGAGTAATAGGAATGCACAAATGATTTGCTAATAACTATGTCGACCTAAAATTGAATTATACGAATCTAATTAATGATGGGCACAAAAATTCTTATGGCAAGGTCTACGGTTCAACGGGATTTGAGGTGTGTGGATTTGTATGCATGTAAGGGTGTGTAAATTGATCAAAGGTTGGTATTAGAATGTAAGTTTTAAAGTATCTTTGGAGAAATCAATAATTGTTTTTAGGGTATGAGTTTAAATAAATAAATTTCCTTTATTTATCTAAAATAGTGTGTCTCTAAAAGAAATGTGATAAAATAAATCTATCTTATTTATTCATTTATAATGTGTCAAAATATAGGGTAAAACCCTAAATAAATTTGTTAATGTAAAAAGATAATTTAATAAATAAATTTTGTTTAACAATGTAGTTATTAATATATATTAGAAAAAGTTTTATTTGTTTAAACTCTAATATATATATATATATATATATATATATATATAACAAATGATTTATGAGAAAGTAATTTTATATAAAAATATATTGTCACGATATTTATAAATTTAGGAAATTTAATACTTTGTTTAATTATTTAAAAATATATTTTTAAATAACTAAAATGGGATTTTTAGACAATTAAATTTGTAGAAATAGATGTTTGATGCTAAAATTTGTAAACGAGTGTTTTATTCTGCTTTAAACAGTGTCGGGTTTATAAAAACAATTTTTGTAACACTTTTAAGCTTTAAAATCGGTTTAAAAAAAAAGAATGGGCACTGCCCGGGTCGAATCCGGGTCTGCTGGCATAGAGGATAAGTACCAACCACTGGACCAAGGAGTCCAATTGTTACAATCAGCTGGTCTTGGAATTTTTATACGTAAACTGAAGGGGACCGGGTCTGGTATTTAACAGAGGCGCAAAAAGGTTTGGTATGTGTTTAGAACCCGCGACCAAGCGTATACGGGTCGCGCGTCTTAACAGGTGGGATTGGGCTTAATTAATGCCTTGACAGCAACTGATCTGTAACTTAAATAACACAGAACCCCAATCCACCTCCTTCCCCGATTCGTTTTCCCGAAACCCTAGCCTCAAATTAGACCCGATTAGACATAGATTTGGAACAAAGATGTTAGGACTATAGATTGGGAATTCAAAATGAGTAGAATTGTATAAAAATTATCTGGAATGGTTGAGGACAGAGGGCCGACGGCTTGCGAAACAGAAACGAAGATCTTGTTGCTCGATTGAGACGCAGAGGTCAAATGAGGGTCGATTGTGGGTGGGAAGAGTTTGTACTGACTTATGCAAAGGTGTGTGTGTATATAATTTCGTTCAATTGCTTCGCAAATACACGATTCGGTTGTGATTTGTGTGTAACAGTTGTCGGCTAATTAAACGCGTCAATTTGATTAATTTCGGATGAACTGGGTCTCAAAATAGGTTTGAATACATGAGGGGACTGATGGAGCGTGATTTCCGGCTTCAACCGCGTTTGATTTCACATATTAGGAATGTTTTGGCTCGATTTTGACTCTAGAAGTCAAACGAATTTGAATTTTGAATAGAAACGCATATAATAGGTTAAATTGAATTATTACAAGGGTTTAATATTGGTCGATATTCGTTTGGTCGATATTCGTTATAGTATCCAGAAAAATCCGTATCTTGTCGGGTTTGATCGATTTTGATCTTGCATTGCAAAAGTTTTGAGGCATTTTGACTTAAAAGTCAAAATTGACTTGTGTTCAGAGTGGGGGTTAACATGGAAGTCAAAGGTTCAATTTTTAAAGGTGTAGGTTCAATTTGAGGGTTCAAGTGTTTAGAAAAGGGGGGTTTCAAGATTGAAGTTCATAGGATCAAAAGATTCAACTAATTTATTTAAATTGTACTTGTATATATTTACAATTAAAGATGCCTTTTTAATACTTTATAACAATCATTTTTATGAAATTTATATATATATATATATATATATATATATATATATATACATATATAGAAGAAGACTTAGACATCAAGTGCTTTAATAAAATTTTAATGAAGGAAGAGTTTCCAATTTCATAAAGTTATAAAGTGGTTTATTTAATAAAATTCAATGTATTTATGTATATACATTTGAATATTCATACTTATATAACTATGTGTTTTTACAAATGATAGAATAAAAGTTGAAATTTCGGATTTGAAAACTTACCTTGATACGTGTTAAGATGATAATTAATGTGACATATTGTGTTGAACCGGTACGGAGTTGAAATGGATTGTGAAATGAACTAAAAATTAGGTCGTAAAAATCATGGATGTTACACTACGAATAACAAAGTAGACTCTGACTCGGACTAAAGATTGATTTGGTTTGTGGGGGTTGACTACACTACTTATTAAACTAAGAATGCAATACTAAGAACGACTCTAGCTATAAAGACAAGAACAAAGGTGAAATCAAGATGTGGGAAGAATACTACCTAGGTTGGAATCCTACTTGTAAAGCTCAACTTCTATCAGTTCTGGAACAATGATGGATCTGGGTTTCTAAATATAACAACTATAGATAACCTAGTGGATCCCTAATCACTCTCAGGGTGTCACCAACTAAGGAACATAAATATGCAATAACTCACCAGATGGATAGATCACCTCCCGGGTATTTCCAACAATGATAATGTACCCTAAAGATAGATCACCTCTCAGTCTCACTGTCCACAATTTTCACACCCCCAAATTATTTACTTCATAAATAAATAAATAAATTAAGGTTGCAACGATTGGTAACATTACACAACAGCGGAAGCTAATTGAAGACTTCTAAAATATTTTGAACACCATTACAATTACTAAAATGAAGTAATACATTGACCTAAATCCATATAGATCAAATTGACTTGAGGTTTGACAATCAAGTGTCTTCGGCTTCTAGGATTTTAATCCAGGTGGTTAACCTATTCCAACCGTGCCATAGCTATGATTTACCTGAAAAACATACTTAAAAGTGTCAACACAAAGGTTGGTGAGTTCACAGGTTTAATAGTCTCAATGTAAAGTAGTTTTCCTTGAAAACTCTAATAATGTATATGTGTTCATGATATAAAACTGTTTTCCTTGAAAACGTTGACAAAAGCATTTGCACCTAAACGAATGGTAAAACCATCGCATATAAACGATTGGCAAAAACCAATTTGCACGAAAACGATTGGCAGATCCATCTGCATGAAAACGATTCAATGTATATATGATAAACAAAACAAGTAATGTTGACCCATTTGTAAACTAGCTAAGTGTACAAATAATATGCAAATACATGAGGCATAATCAAACCATGACACAGGTGTTTCGCCCCTCACTCGTACCTCACGAGCAAATGTTTAAAAACTATGCGGTCATTTGGCCAGAGGGACCCATGGTTAGCGCGACTAACCATGACCGGGGGTGTCAATCCCAATAGTACTATCCATAGAATCTCAGGCATTAATCTATAGCTAATGATTATAAATAGGATGGTCAGGGGACTTCCAGCGCTCAATATGTGTTAACTCATGCAAACATAAAGGTCGGGTCTTGTTTTCTTGTTATCATACAAAAACTAATTGTAAATATACTTCGTGTTCTCCAAACGTATCAAGTAAATATGTTTCATGTTCTCAAGCATGTAAAGCAAGTATGTTTCTCCCCCGATGTTTCTAAAACATTTAAAAATAAAGAGGGGCTGTGAAACTCTCCTCGTGTCCGTGCAAACTAGCAAATAAAGGTCCGTAATAGAGAGACTCGACTACTCGTACCCTAAATACAAAAAAAAACATCTTAGGGTTGAGAAAGGACGTCTCATATGCAAGTGGTTCACCCAACTTATTATACATGATTGGAATGACTCGTTTAGAAAATAGTTAAACTCGACTATCCGTTGGTGATTAGTGTTTATCCTCATAAAATATATTTATCCTAAAATATATAACTAAACACTTAGTTTAAGTAAATTCTTGGAATACATCCCGTATTCATAATCGTTTAAATAAATATATATCTAAAATAATATATTTATTTTTAGCAAAAAAAAAGAAAATAGTCCATCTCGTCGTGTTTGTAGCATAACAAATAATTATTACATTTGTACCAATATAACTCGTAACCATGTCATTTCGAACAAAACGATAACTCGATCTTTAAGAAATATATATACATTCCTAAATATATATACGTTACTAGCACCATAAGTTGGCAAGATTTACCAAAAGTAATACTAAGTTATAATTTCACCATTTTTACTAAGTTACCTTAGTAAAATATATATAAGTCACCAATACTTATGAAGAACTAACAAAAACCCATAAAATTATATATGTTTTTAACTTTCTTAGGGTTTTTTTTGTCTCAGAAAACATACCTATATGTTAAATGATTATATTTAAACATAAATATCCCAAATACAAATATTTAACTAAAATACCCATATTTATATATTCAAAACACCAAAAAAAATGTAAAACGATACTTTTACAAATAATTTTCTAAATAATTATTTTAAATGTTTTAAAGACTATATTTTATAAGAATACCTTTTATGGGAAAGAAATACATGATAATTACTAAAAACATATCAAGTTTTGATTTTTCTAAAGATCATGAGATTTCATATAAAATTACTAGATTTCTACAAAAATACCATTTGTCCAAAATTGCAAACTTTAACCTATGAAAATCATATCTAGTAACATATAAACATATATGTGAACATAAACCACTAACATATATATATACATACATATATATCTAAGCTTTTATGACAATTTTAAGAACAAAACACCACCCAACAACTTACTTACAAAGCTAAGCACACATATATACTTTTGTAAAATAAATCACCCCGAGTGAACAACAAATCATAAGTTAGGAAGTGTTTCATAAAATAAACTCATTTTCATGTGTAGGTTATATTTTTATGATTTCAAAGAAAACCATTCCAACCATTGTGAACGTACTTGCTATAGCTAAGAATTTAGGAATAAGCTGGAAGACGTAAAGAATCAAAGTTTTACCACTAGACTAGCTAGGGAAGACACTAATATGGGTGGATGTAAGAGGCTTGAAATGGCTTGTTTATGCTTCAAGAACACTTGTAAATTCTTGGAACCTTGAAATCTTCACTTCACCTTCTCTAGACTTGGCTTGAATTTTGGAAAGGTCTAATGATTTTGATGATCTTGTAGTTTTCGTAAGAAAGAATGGAAACAAACAAACAAAAAAAGAAATGAAAAGTTGTTGTTGTGGATCCGTGAGAAAGAAAATAGGAGACAAGGAATGAAAGGATAATGTTGAAGTCTTGTATTTGGTGAAGGTACATGAATGACATATGTATGATTTTGTGGTGAAACAAGTATGGGACTTTGTTTAAAAATTCATCAAAGAAGAAAATTGCAATGGGGCGCCTACTTGTGCTTCTTGGCCGAGAGAGGGTAATGGGGTTGGGGGTTTGGGTTAAATAATTTATTAATTGTGTTTAGGTGTTAGATAATTAGGTGTTTAAGTTTTAATAAGATGCTAAATGGTAGACTAATTCGGTTTAGATCCTTAACGGTACTAGAATTATAATTTAATTAGTTAAGACTAGTTTGATAAGAAAATATTCCAATTCACAGTTTGTATAATTCGTCGAGGTGATTATTTGTAGGTATAAGTGACTAAAGGTGACGCTACGCGGTAATATCTTCAAGCGGGTTCGTTATTTAACTTTACGTATTATAAGTTTTAGTCTAAAAAAAGAATTTATTTTATGCATATAAAGTTCATATTTTATGGCCTCTAAATATCGCACTGGTTATTTTAAATTAATCACCAATGTTTGTATTAGACGATTTATATGGGTACGAGAACCGGTGACTCCTAAAATTACCAAAATATGAAATTGTCAACTTATGGTATTTGCTAGAGTTTTAATACCCTAATTTATGAAATTAAGCGGATCATGAAATATAAATAATGTAAACGCGTTTATAATAAGTACGGATATCGACCTGAAAAGTCGGGTGTCACATTCTCCCCATGTTAAAAGAATTTCGTCCCGAAATTCAATTCGTGCCATCTTAAACGGGTGTATCCTTGAACAAGGAGGGGTACTTGGTTTTCATTTGATCCTCTCGCTCCCATGTATACTCGGAACCACGCTTTGAGTTCCAACGTACTTTAACCAGTTTGATACGACTACGTCTCAGCCTTTGAACTTTCCAATCTGTGATCTCAATCGGTTCCTCTATGAAATGAAGTTTATTATCAATATGAATTTCATCAGGCGGTGTAACATCCTAAAAATAATAAAACGAATAAATATAGCGAGACCGGTGGTTTAGTTGGAATATTTAAACAAAAAGGGAGCAGGCCTGGGCCCGGCTTCAATGGGCCGAGGGAAGCCCATGCGCATAAGAGGCAAGGCAGCCCTCTTCCCTGCTCATTTCCCCAACTCACGCAGCTTTTAGAGAGAGAGAGGAGAGCTCGGGTCTAGAGAGAGAAAGTGACGGATCAACTCGGGAATTCAGGAGAACGTTGCTGCTGTTCTCGTGATCATATCCTCTGAATCAGAAATCCAATCCAGGTAACGATTCGATCACATTATGAGTTTTTGTTCGTTTTGGGAGTTTTCGGGTTTTGGCTAAAAGATAACGATTTTTGCGGATGAAACTTGAAAGTGAACTTAGGTATAGCATCTAGAATGAAAAACGAACGTTTTGATCAAATAAAATCTAGATATCGACATGATCAGATTCGCATGCAGAACATTCGGATTTTTGGGGAAAGCGATAAGTGCAGACCCATCGAAACTACTTAGTTTCGATAAGTGCAGACCCATCGAAACTACTTAGTTTCGATATGTGCAGACCTATCGAAACTACCCAGTGTGAGGCCCCAAACCCGGGAGGCCCCACGCGTTGGATTTACTCATTCACAAACAGTTCTCAAACTAGAATATCAAATAACGCAGCAGAAAATTTCATTTCAAACATAACATTACATCGTTTAACATGCGGAAGCGTAACATTTTCAAATACATGTACATAACAAAAACAACTCGTAACGGGATGCCAGTCTTCATATCATCCGGGTAACTCCTCAAGCCGCCCAGCATCACCGTCCATCATCATAACTTCCTTAACCTGAATGTGCATACTAAAAAGGTCAGCTACGCTGGTGAGTTCTAGTTTTAACGTAAAACATTAACATCAAATATTTGCCAAAAACATAACATCATACTTCATTTAATAAAAGCGTACATAAAACATGCAATAACTTAACATCATCAAAACATCGTAGCATAACATCGTAACAATAGTCAATATGAACCGAATCTGCGCCTTCTCGTAACCGTCAAATCCATACATCGCATACCAGCGGATGAACTTAAGGCTCGCTACCTCTAAGTCATCCGTCATCCAGGTCTCCTAAGGCTCGTTACCTCTAGGTGGACCAAACATATGTCTCCTAAGGCTCGTTACCTCTAGGTAGACAGCACATACCAGCGGATGAACTTAAGGCTCGTTACCTCTAAGTCATCCGTCACACAGGTCCCCTAAGGCTCGTTACCTCTAGGTGAACCAAACATATGTCTCCTAAGGCTCGTTACCTCTAGGAAGACAGAACATAACATAGGCACTATTTCCCCGTAAGGAATAGCACCTTCCATCGGGATCCCGGTAATCCCATGGGTGACCGTCGTCACCCCATCCTCAACCAGTTGTACAACCGTTAGCCAGCCACAAAGGCCCCCCGTAAGGTAAGGCCAATACATACATACATACATATTCTAGCTCCCGTAGGAACTTGTGGCAGATTCGTTCATTCGTGACTTTCATAAAAACCTTTACCTCGTTTTAGTTAAAGCATTCGTACGTTTTATTAAATAACACTTCATTCGTAAACCTTTCACAACTTCGTTTGGCAAAATATTTTATAAACCTCATCTCGTAAACCTCGTTTCGTAAACATCTCATTAACTCGTTTCGTCTTCCCCTTTCGGAAGCATCGTTCATAAACCTCGTTTCGTAAACCTCGTTTCATAAACCTCGTTTCGTATGTATGCACACCAGCCCAAAACATTTAATTAAAACATTAAAAGAAGGGCTTCTAGAACTCACCTTATAAGCTAGTCTCGGTTGTCCTAAACAAAGGTCCAACAACGTTACTTCCGATCTGAATTGATTAATTAAATACACATCAGACCTAAATCCCGACTCTAACGGTTTACTCGTTCTGTTACAGGTGAATACACTGACTTCACTTACTGATGCAGACCTATCGAAACTACTTAGTTTCGACAGGCGCAGGCCCATCGAAACTTCTAGTTTCGATACCTGCAGGCCCCTCGAAACTTCTAGTTTCGACACCTGCAGGCCGCTCGAAACTTCTAGTTTCGACAACTGCAGGTCACTCGAAACTTCTAGTTTCGACAACTGCAGGTCACTCGAAACTTCTAGTTTCGACAACTGCAGGTCACTCGAAACTTCTAGTTTCGACACCTGCAGGCCACTCGAAACTCTAGTTTCGATACCTGCAGAACTCAGCTATCTTCCCCAAAAACCCTAACTTTCGCATGCAGGTCCGATCTTGTCAAGATCCGGACTTTTTTGTATTCAAAACGTGTATTTTCCTTTCGTGATTCCAGATTTATAACCCTTTCCTCATTTGGTTTATAAAAACCCGTCATTTTCACAAAAATACCCGAAAACCCAAAAACGAACAAAAACTCAGATTTGGTTCGGGTGTTACCTGATTTCGAGATTCTGATCCGGAGGTTTTGCTCACGAGTTCAGTAGCAACAAGCTCCTTCAATCTCGGGTCGATCCGCCAACTTTCTCTCTCTACGGTTTCTCTCTCTAGATTCTTGCAAATGAGAGAAATGGTGTGTGTGTTGGCTATTTAAAGGGAGGAAAACCCCCCCTTCCTTCAAGTTTGCCGGCCCAACCGGCCCGGCCCGTTACGCCTCGTTCTTTTATCCCGTTCGTCCCGGTTCAACCCGTTATTTAAAATCCTCACTTATTTTGGGATGTTACACCCAGTTTCGATATATGCAGGCCCAATCGAAACTACCATAGTTTCGATATGAGCCCCCGATCCAAAGCTAAGATAACACATAAGCTACCTATCGAAACTACCTATCGAAACTATCTATCGAAACTACCTATCGAAACTACCTATCGAAACTACAAAGTTTCGACAGAAACAACCTATCGAAACTACCAAGTTTCGATATAAGCTAATCAATCGAAACTACTATGTTCAAGCATAGTAATGTATAGTGTCATCTAGGAGCACCATCTTATGTGTATGACTTTATTATACAGATCGTGAGTGACATTAGTGAAGCCCAGTAGCCAGCTTAGTGTATTACAGAAACTACTCATCAGGTGAGTTCTATGTGCCCCCTTCTATGTTATGTGCAAATGTTTTCAAATGTTTTGGGGCTGAGATGTATACACTAAGTGAATAAATGTTATGAATGCCAATGTGATCATATGTGTTATACAAGTATATATATATATATATACCTATACATGAAAGAGAAATTATGAATAAAGAATGAAAAGCATGATTATCAAGAATGAATGAAAGTATAACACAATATGAAAGAATGAAATCCTGCTTTATATCCATGTATATATTGCTTGCCAAGTACAGAAAATGTTATGGACGCTTCGATGATAACGGCTACTTCGGTAGACGGACGACCATGTGACTATTTTATAACCGGGACAATGCGCTCCTTCATCGGCTAGGACGTACGAATGCCATTAATGGACGGTCGAAGCAATTGGCATATTATAGTAGAACGGTTGTATAAATAATAGTCGCATGGGAAACGGATACCTTCGGGTAGACGGGCGAATTACGGCCTACGACGGTAGGACGGTTGTAAGTCATGACGGACGGACAAAGATTGCCGGACGGTTGTAAGAATAAAATGACGGACGGCACTAGTTGTCGGACGGTTGTAAGTATAGGTGGGCCATGACGATGGACCACGGCGATTGTCTTTGTGACATTCGTAAGCAAATGACGGGTTGATCACCCTTATATAGTATGACCCATGAAATTAAAGAAAGAAAGAAAAGAAAGAAAAGGGTGAATGCATATATATATATATGAAATCACAAAAATACAGAAAAGAAAGATGAAAAGAAAGACAAAAGTTATGAATACGTATTTATATGAATGACTATACAGTAATGCATACTTATAAAGTAAAGAATGGAATGTTTATATCAAATTGCATTAAACTAGAACTCACCAGCGTTAGCTGACTTTTAGTATACATTTCAGGTAAAGGAAGAAAAGGTCGTGCGATGGCGTGAAGGTTACCCGGCACAAGACTGACATCCCACTTTTGTTTGTTAAGACAATGTTGTGTTTTTAATTGTTAAGACTTCCGCTGTTATGTAATGTAATAGAATGATGAAAGTTTTAAATTTAAGTTCAGTATTTATGGCTATGTTTATGAGTAAATCCAACAAGTGAGGTCACCCGGGAAAGGGGCCTTACAGGCGGTATGATTAAGGTCTCGTCCGATAAGCACTTTTTGAGATTCGACACGTGAAATGTATCGTGTACGTTTCTTAGCTCTTGCGGTAGCTCGAGTTTGTAAGCTACAGGGCCAACCCTAGCTAGTATTTAAAACGGTCCAACGTATCTAGGGTTGAGCTTACCACGGTTACCAAACCTTGCAACGCCTTTCCATGGCGAGACCTTTAACATCACCCGGTCTCCAACTTGAAATTCTAATGGTTTCCGTCTGTTATCAGCATAGCTCTTTTGTCTGTCTCGGGCTGCTTTTAGGCGATCATTAATTTTGAAGATCTTATCAGTGGTTTCCTAAACAATCTTAGGACCCGTCAGGTGTTTGTCACCGACCTCCGCCCAACATAGCGGTGAACGACATTTACAACCATATAAAGCTTCAAACGGAGCAGCCTTAATGCTGGTGTGGTAGCTGTTATTATAAGAAAATTTAGCCAACGGTAAATGAGTATCCCAATTTCCTCTGAAATCAATTACACATGCACGGAGCATATCTTCTAATGTTTGGATAGTCCTTTCACTTTGATCGTCCATTTGTGGGTGATAGGCTGTGCTCATGTCTAGGCGTGTGCCTAGGGCTTCGTGTAACGACTTACGGATCCTTCACACGAAACGGCTATCTCTATCAGAGATAATAGAAACTGGCGCTCCGTGTCTTTCCACACTTTCTTTAATGTAGAGTCTTGTAAGTTTCTCGGTTTTGTCGGTTTCCTTAATTGGCAGAAAGTGAGTAGATTTCGTTAAACGGTCGATAATTACCCATATGGTATCATAACCACCGGACGTCTTGTGTAATTTCATGATAAAATCCATGGAAATCTGTTCCCATTTCCATTGGGGAATTTTGGGTTGTTGTAGTAGGCCAGACAGTTTCTGATATTATGCCTTTACTTTTGAACACGTTAAGCATTTATCGACACATGTGGCAATATCTCCTTTCATATTAGGCCACCAATAGATTTCCTTGAGATCTTTATACATTTTGTCTGAACCTGGGTGGATGGAGTACTTGGACTTATGGGCTTCGTCCATAACTAACTCACGTAAGTTACCAGTACTCGGCACCCAAATTCTGTCCATGAAGTATAACGTATCATCCGACTTAAGACTCCAATTGTTTAACCATTCCACGCAGAGCCTCTTTATGTATGTTCCTTTCCTTAAGTGCCTCTTGTTGTGCCATTCGGTTTTGAGTAATAAGACTCGTATGAATTGTTAATCCTAGGGAACGAACACGAAGAGTTTTAACTTGTTCTTTACGACTTAAGGCGTCTGCTACAACATTGGCTTTTCCGGGATGGTACTTGATATCACAATCATAGTCGTTCAATAGTTCTACCCAACGAAGTTGTCTCATGTTAAGCTCTTTTTGATCAAAAATATGTTGAAGGCTCTTGTGATCTGTGAAGATAGTACATTTTGTACCTTATAAGTAATGCCTCCAAATTTTGAGCGCAAACACGACGGCTCCCAATTCTAATTCGTGTAGTTCTTCTCATGTACTTTCAATTGTCTGGATGCATAGGCTATAACCTTATCATTCTACATCAGTACACAACCCAGACCTTGGTGTAGGATCATAAGATTACAAGGTGATTCTGTTCTAGTTGATATTGGCGGAAACAATAACAACCAACAAAGTAAACAAGTAAACAGCAAGAATACTGATAAATGCACTGTTGTATTAGACTTCTGAGATTACAAGTTTACAAGTAAAACACTATCAAGAAGCACTATGAAGGCACACTTTGTTTGAAATGTTTACAAGATATATATAGTAACTTAGAATCAAGACAGACCCTTGATTCTAAGGATCAGATCTAACACAAGCCGTTGATCTTGTTTATTAAACTAAATTACACGCAAAGGCTAATCTAGTTAACTTTATTGAAACGTCTTCTTTGGCATCATTGTTTGCATGCTTGGAGAAACGCGTTATTGTCCTTTATTGGTTGCACCATTGAGGTTCCTTCTGCTTGGAGTGTGGCAGTTGCTTTTGCAGAAAGGTGTCAGAGGCGCTTCACATGGATAGTCAGCTGCAACGTTTGGTCGTCAGAGAATAAATCTATCAGCAGCAGAGATGAGAATAATGCTGTTGATAAGCCTATCAGCAGCAACTTGTGTTGAACGCTGCTGATAAACCTATCAGCAGCAACAAGTGTTGAATGCTGCTGATAAGCCTATCAGCAGCAACATGTGTTGAATGCTGCTGATAAGCCTATCAGCAGCATTTGTACTTAGAATAATTTGGTAGCAATCAGTCTTTGGTTCTACACTTGGTATGATGCGTCGCAATACACGACGAAATTCTCGGTTCCTTCGGGAAGTGATAGGATCGGTGCACTACACAACTTATGTTTTAGTAACTGAAAAGCTGGTTCTTGTTTATCAGTCCAATCAAACTTTTTGTCTTTCTGGGTTAACGTGGTCAAAGGCAGGGCTATTTTTGAAAGATTCTCGATGAATCGCCGGTAATAGCCAGCTAAATACAGAAATTGACGCACCTCAGCCAGAGTCCTTGGTGCTTCCCGATTCTTGATTGCCTCAATTTTGGACGGATCTACATGTATACCTCTCTTATTGATGACCTGTCAAAGAAAATGTACTTCTCGGATCCAAAACTCACACTTAGAAAACTTGGCATGCAATTTCTCGTTTCTGATCAATTTCAAAATTAACTTCAAGTGATGCTCATGATCTTCCTTGGTTTGTGAGTATATCAATATGTCATCGATAAACACAATCACGAACTTATCTAGGTATGGCTTGCACACCCTATTTAGGAGATCCATAAACACCGCCAGTGCGTTTGTTAAGCCAAACAGCATAACTAGGAACTCGTAGTGGCCGTAACAAGTCCTAAATGTCGTCTTTGGTACATCTTCTTCTTGGATTCGCAGTTGGTGATATCCCGAACGTAGGTCAATCTTGGAGTAAAAACTAGAACCTTGTAGTTGGTCAAATAAATCGTCTATTATAGAAAGTGGGTACCGGTTATTAGGACATTTGCCTTAAGTGTAGTAACTTAGCACTTCAATAATATGCCCGGGTATTTAGTCAATGAACTGAAATCGATAAGCAGTAGTCAACGTCAATTTCGATGTTGGTGTCAATAGTTTATAGTCATATTAACGAAAACATGCGATAATGAGTGAAGGATCTATCGCATGAAATTATTAACTCAACAAGGACTAGTAAGCAATGAAAATGCTTGCATTGTTATTAGAAGGGGTATCAAAGCTTACAATAACACTTTGTTTTAGCAAAGTGGTTAGGTTTCCTACCCAGATAGCGCTCAAAACAAGTCACGTATGTGTGCCCTTATAGTAAAATCAGTGTTTTAGGGATAATGAGAAATCTTAAATCCGTACATGACAGTCATTGTCACGAACTTTATCACGAGTGACTTAAGCAACATACATGTTGAATATATGTGCCAAATGTTACGTTTGAGTGTTTTGTAAATTCATACCTCCTGATTCCAGTCCTATCCTTACAATTATATTTGATATCGAATTAGGTCGACATTCTTATTGCAAGAATTGAGAAATCATACTTCAATAAATTAGGATCGTAAAGTTCTAATCTTAGCTCGGAAGATCAAGGATGGAAGATGTGAATATTTTATGAAAATTTAGCAAGTCCGGGCTTGCCTCTTTGAAAGGAAGCATGACTAGATGGTGTTTGCCTGGGATGGTCATGGTTTATTGGCGTGATACTCGTGGAAGCATGCTCAGTTCGTAACTTGATCTCTTAAGGTTACAGCATGCAGAGTATCCGTCATCCTTGATTTGTAATTCGAACAGTGATACTTCGTTGGGTCATATTACAAATGTCTATTATTTCTATGTTGTTGTATGTGTTAAGTGTTCGTTACGTGTGACATGTAATTTATTAAGTATTAGTGTAGTTAATGATACCCTAGTGAAACTACATACACTAATGGTCAACTCAAGTTGTTCGGCAATGGTTGGAATTTCTATGCTCAAGCCTTGGGTGTTCTTAGTGTGATTAAGTCTTAGAAATTTGGGTCCATAAAAAAAAGAATATGGTTAGAGCCTAGGTGACACTAAGGAAACCTAATTCGCTAAAACCATTGGCTCTGATACCAATCTGTCACACCCCCAAATTATTTACTTCATAAATAAATAAATTAAGGTTGCAACGATTGGTAACATTACACAACAGCGAAAGCTAATTGAAGACTTCTAAAATATTTTGAACACCATTACAATTACTAAAATGAAGTAATACATTGACCTAAATCCATATAGATCAAATTGACTTGAGGTTTGACAATCAAGTGTCTTCGGCTTCTAGGATTTTAATCCAGGTGGTTAACCTATTCCAACCGTGCCATAGCTATGATTTACCTGAAAAACATACTTAAAAGTGTCAACACAAAGGTTGGTGAGTTCACAGGTTTAATAGTCTCAATGTAAAGTAGTTTTCCTGGAAAACTCTAATAATGTATATGTGTTCATGATATAAAACTGTTTTCCTTGAAAACGTTGACAAAAGCATTTGCACCTAAACGAATGGTAAAACCATCGCATATAAACAATTGGCAAAAACCAATTTGCACGAAAACGATTGGCAGATCCATCTGCATGAAAACGATTCAATGTATATATGATAAACAAAACAAGTAATGTTGACCCATTTGTAAACTAGCTAAGTGTACAAATAATATGCACATACATGAGGCATAATCAAACCATGACACAGGTGTTTCGCCCCTCACTCGTACCTCACGAGCAAATGTTTGAACACTATACGGTCATTTGGCCAGAGGGACCCATGGTTAGCGCGACTAACCATGACCGGGGGTGTCAATCCCAATAGTACTATCCATAGAATCCCAGGCTAATCTATAGCTAATGATTATAAATATGATGGTCAGGGGACTTCCAGTGCTCAATATGTGTTAACTCATTCAAACATAAAGGTCGGGTCTTGTTTTCTTGTTATCATACAAAAACTAATTGTAAATATACTTCATGTTCTCCAAACGTATCAAGTAAATATGTTTCATGTTCTCAAGCATGTAAAGCAAGTATGTTTCTCCCCCGATGTTTCTAAAACATTTAAAAATAAAAAGGGGCCGTGAAACTCACCTCGTGTCCGTGCAAACTAGCAAATAAAGGTCCGTAATAGAGAGACTCGACTACTCGTACCCTAAATACAAAAAAAAACATCTTAGGGTTGAGAATGGACGTCTCATATTCAAGTGGTTCACCCAACTTATTATACATGATTGGAATGACTCGTTTAGAAAATAGTTAAACTCGACTATCCGTTGGTGATTAGTGTTTATCCTCATAAAATATATAACTAAACACTTAGTTTAAGTAAATTCTTGTAATACATCCCGTATTCATATTCGTTTAAATAAATATATATCTAAAATAATATATTTATTTTTAGCGAAAAAAAAGAAAATAGTCCATCTCGTCGTGTTTGTAACATAACAAATAATTATTACATTTGTACCAATATAACTCGTAACCATGGCATTTCGAACAAAACGATAACTCGATCTTTAAGAAATATATATACATTCCCAAATATATACACGTTACAAGCACCATAAGTTGGCAAGATTTACCAAAAGTAATACTAAGTTATAATTTCACCATTTTTACTAAGTTACCTTAGTAAAATATATATAAGTCACCAATACTTATGAAGAACTAACAAAAACCCATAAAATTATATATGTTTTTAACTTTCTTAGGGTTTTTTTTGTCTCAGAAAACATACCTATATGTTAAATGATTATATTTAAACATAAATATCCCAAATACAAATATTTAACTAAAATACCCATATTTATATATTCAAAACACCAAAAAAAATGTAAAACGATACTTTTACAAATAATTTTCTAAATAATTATTTTAAATGTTTTAAAGACTATATTTTATAAGAATACCTTTTATGGGAAAGAAATACATGATAATTACTAAAAACATATCAAGTTTTGATTTTTCTAAAGATCATGAGATTTCATATAAAATTACTAGATTTCTACAAAAATTCCATTTGTCCAAAATTGCAAACTTTAACCTATGAAAATCATATCTAGTAACATATAAACATATATGTGAACATAAACCACTAACATATATATATACATACATATATATCTAAGCTTTTATGACAATTTTAAGAACAAAACACCACCCAACAACTTACTTACAAAGCTAAGCACACATATATACTTTTGTAAAATAAATCACCCCGAGTGAACAACAAATCATAAGTTAGGAAGTGTTTCATAAAATAAACTCATTTTCATGTGTAGGTTATATTTTTATGATTTCAAAGAAAACCATTCCAACCATTGTGAACGTACTTGCTATAGCTAAGAATTTAGGAATAAGCTAGAAGACGTAAAGAATCAAAGTTTTACCACTAGACTAGCTAGGGAAGACACTAATATGGGTGGATGTAAGAGGCTTGAAATGGCTTGTTTATGCTTCAAGAACACTTGTAAATTCTTGGAACCAAACAAAAAAAGAAATGAAAAGTTGTTGTTGTGGAGCCGTGAGAAAGAAAATAAGAGACAAGGAATGAAAGGATAATGTTGAAGTCTTGTATTTGGTGAAGGTACATGAATGACATATGTATGATTTTGTGGTGAAAAAAGTATGAGACTTTGTTTAAAAAATTCATCAAAGAAGAAAATTGCAATGGGGCGCCTACTTGTGCTTCTTGGCCGAGAGAGGGTAATGGGGTTGGGGGTTTGGGTTAAATAATTTATTAATTGTGTTTAGGTGTTAGATAATTAGGTGTTTAAGTCTTAATAAGATGCTAAATGGTAGACTAATTCGGTTTAGATCCTTAACGGTACTAGAATTATAATTTAATTAGTTAAGACTAGCTTGATAAGAAAATATTCCAATTCACAGTTTGTATAATTCGTCGAGGTGATTATTTGTAGGTATAAGTGACTAAAGGTGACACTACGCGGTAATATCTTCAAGCGGGTTCGTTATTTAACTTTACGTATTTTAAGTTTTAGTCTAAAAAAAAGAATTTATTTTATGCATATAAAGTTCATATTTTATGGCCTCTAAATATCGCACTGGTTATTTTAAATTAATCACCAATGTTCGTATTAGACGATTTATTTGGGTACGAGAACCGGTGACTCCTAAAATTACCAAAATATGAAATTGTCAACTTATGGTATTTGCTAGAGTTTTAATACCCTAATTTATGAAATTAAGCGGATCATGAAATATAAATAATGTAAACGCGTTTATAATAAGTACGGATATCGACCTGAAAAGTCAGGTGTCACAACAATACACTCAAAGAATGCACGGCGTAATATCTGGATAACAACTATGATTTGACTAACAACAATCACTAGACACCTAATACTAACGCCCTCTCAGACTGTTAACACTCGGATTCCTGATGACGAAGACTAGACAACTACTTCTCACCTCTCGGGTATTGAACTAGGACACACATTCAACTCTAATCGGCAATAAAAGACAAATCATATGGTCACTACGTCTAGTAAACGACCATACTCATAAACCCTAAGATCTATGACCTAGATACGCTAATCAAACATGGAAGACGACCACAATCAACGCATGGAGTAATAATCAATCACAAATCAAAGTTAAACATGCTATATCATCACAATAATCATACTAAGATCCTTTACATAAGCATAAACCTATCAATTAGAATCCAAAACCAATAAAAATCTAAACTTTACGAGTATTCATTATAGAACCTAGGAGGTATTAAACGTTTTAGCCTAGAATCATGTTCAAACACATCAAAACAGAAGTATAAGACATCATCATGGTTTCAAACAAAGCAAACAAAGACAAAAATCAAATCTTGAAACTGAAAATGTTAAATCTAACGAACACGAAAGCAAAGTCTTCAACTTTCCTCTTCAATTGACCTCCTTTACTCCAAAATCGCCCCTTTTCTGGTCTAAAATGGCTGAGAATCGATCCCTTTGATAATGGGGGAGTCTGTAAGGCCCCAAACCCGGGAGCCCTCACTTGTTAGGTTTACTCATTTACAAACAATTCTTAAACTTGAATATCAAAATAACGCAGCGGAATCATTCATTCATCATAATTAAAACTTGTTCATACATGCGGAAGCGTAACGTTATCAAATACATAAACAATTCATAACGGGATGCCAGTCTTCATATAATCCGGGTAACTCTTCTCACGTGCCAAGCATCACCGTCCATCATCATATCCTGCCCTTAACCTGAATGTGCATACTAAAAAGTCAGCTACGCTGGTGAGTTCTAGCTTTACAAAAAACCTTAACATAAACATTTTGCCAAAAACATAACATACATTTGTTTAACAAAAGCGTACGCAAAACATGCAATAACTTAACATCCTCAAAACATCGTAACATAGCATCATAACATAAGTCAACATGAACCGAATCTGCGCCTTCTCGTAACCGTCAATTCCATACATCGCATACCAGCGGATGCACTTAAGGCTCGTTACCTCTAAGCCATCCGTCACACAGGTCCCCTAAGGCTCGTTACCTCTAGGTGGACCAAACATACGTCTCCTAAGGCTCGTTACCTCTAGGTAGACCCAACATACGTCTCCTAAGGCTCGTTACCTCTAGGTAGACCAAACATACGTCTCCTAAGGCTCGTTACCTCTAGGTAGACCAAACATACGTCTTCTAAGGCTCGTTACCTGTAGGTAGACCAAACATAACTTAGGCACTATTTCCCCGCAAGGAGTAGTACCTTCCATTGGGATCCCGGTAATCCCATGGGTGACCGTCGTCACCCCATCATCAACCAGTTGTACAACCGTTAGCCAGCCACAAAGGCCCCCCGTAAGGTGAGGCCAATACATACATACATACCTTAGCTCCCGTAGGAACTCGTGGCAGATTCGTTCATTCGTGACTTTCATAAAACCTTTACCTCTTTTTAGTTAAAGCATTCGTACGTTTTATTAAACAAATCATCTCTTTCGTAAACCTTTCGTAAACTTCATTTGGCAAAACATTTCATAAACATCATCCCGTAAACATATCGTAAACATCACATCGTAAACATCATTTCGTAAACCTCGTTTCGTAAACCTCATTTCAAAACGTCATTTCGTATGTATGCACACCAGCCCAAAAACATTTAATTAAAACATTTAAAGAAGGGCTTCTAGAACTCACCTTATAAGCTAGTCTCGGTTGTCCTAAACAAAGGCCCAATAACGTCACTTCTGATCTGAATTGATTAGTTAAATACACATCAGACCAATACCGACTCTAACGGTTTAACCATTCTAAACATACTAACTTACTTAACCAGCCTGATGCCTGCGCACTTAGCAAGTGCGCAGACCCTGCTTCTTGCGTACTTGATAAGTACGCAAGATCCTCTTCCTGCGCACTTAGCAAGTGCGTAGACCCTGCTTCCTGCGTACTTGATAAGTACGCAGGACCTGCTCCGTGCGCACGATCTGTTTCTTCGTTAAACCCTAACTTTCGCATTCAGGTCTGATCACGTCAAGATCCCGAACTTGTTTACATCCAAAACGTTCGTTTTCCATTAAGGAACTCAAATCTATTTTTATCTTTCAGTTTCATCCGTAAAAACGTTGCCTTTTCACCCAAAACCCGAAAAACCCAAAAACGAACAAAAACTCAGATTTAGGCCCGATCGTTACCTGAATCTAGTTTATGATCCGGAGGTTCTTCTCACGAGCTATGGAGCAACACTTTGCTGAAATCTCGGGTCGATCCGCCAACTTTCTCTCTCTACGGTTTCTCTCTCTAGAAGTTGCAAATGAGAGAAATAGGTGGTGGCCTTGGCTATTTATAGGGGAGGCTCCCCTTCCAGCCCGCCGGCCCATCCGGCCTGACCCGACATTCCTCGTTCGTTTATTCCGTTATTATAACTGTCGTTTTATTTTTGGGATGTTACAAGTCTACCCCCCTTACAATAGGTTTCGTCCCCGAAACCTATCATAACTCAAATAGTTGAAGGTACGACTCCCTCATTTCCGTCTCCGTTTCCCAAGTGGCTTCCGATCCCTTTCGATGCTTCCATTGGACTTTAACCAATTGGATAACCTTATTACGCAAACGCTTCTCCTTTCTGTCTAAGATGGCTATGGGTTCTTCGATGTAGTTAAGGCTGTTGTCGACCTCGATGTTAGTAAGTGGTACGTGAGCCGATTCATCCGCCAAACACTTTCGCAAGTGTGATACATGGAAGGTAGGATGAATCCCACTTAACTCATCAGGCAACTCTAACCGATAAGCGACTTCACCAACCCGTGCCATTATCCGAATGGTCCGACAAACCTCGGACTTAACTTTCCTCTCTTCCTGAATCGTATGATCCCTTTCTAGGGTGACACTTTCAACATTACTCTAGGATTTCTGACGATCTTGAGCGGCCTTCATTCTTGCTTTGATTTGATCAAACCTTTCCGATGTTTCTCTTACAACTTCAAGACTTCCTAATTCCTTCTGTCCAATCTCACCCCAACAAACCGGGGTCCTACATCTTCTCCCATACAACATTTCGTAAGGCGGCATGCCTATCGTCGTGTGATAACTATTGTTGTAGGAGAATTCGGCTAACGGCAGATGACTGTCCCAACCGCCGCCAAAATCGATAATTCAAGCACGAAGCATATCCTCCAATGTCTGAATGGTCCTTTCAGACTGACCATCCGTTTGTGGGTGGTATGCCGTGCTGATATTAAGCCTCGTGCCCATCGCCTCGTGAAATCTTTTCCAGAACCTCGATGTGAATCGTGTGTCCCGGTCAGATACGATCGTCAAAGGCATCCCATGCCGTGCTACTACTTCGTTAATAAATATTTCCGCTAACCTTTCCGACAAGAACGTCTCACGAATAGGTAGGAAATGAGCACTCTTCGTTAATCGGTCCACAATTACCCAAATGGTGTCATGACCTTTAGCTGTGCGAGGTAGCTTGGTTATGAAGTCCATGGTAATGTGTTCCCACTTCCATTCCGGTATGTCAAGTGGTTGAATCTTTCCATACGGTTTCTGGTGTTCAGCCTTCACTTGCGAGCAAGTCAAGCACTTGCTTACGTACTTTGTCACTTCGTGTTTCATTCCAGGCCACCAGTATTCCTTCCTCGGATCTTGGTACATTTTGTTGGTACCGGGGTGGATAGAGTATCGAGACTTATGAGTCTCATCCAAGATTTTGGTTCTAAGCTCGCCACTCATAGGTATCCATACCCGCCCAAAACGTGTCCTAACACCAAGGGTGTTATATTCCAACTTGTCTTGTTGGTCAACCATCCTTTCCTTCTTTACATTTTCTTCCTTAAGTGCTTCATCTTGAGCTCTTTTAATTTCCCTCATCACATCCGATGTTACCACTAACTGGCAAGCTTTCACTCTAATAGGAGCAGGCACATCCTTTCGGCTTAGAGCGTCAGCCACCACGTTTGCCTTTCCAGGATGATACATGATCTCACAGTCATAATCTTTCAGGAGTTCCAACCATCGTCCTTGCCTCATATTAAGTTCTCTTTGTTCGAAGAAGTACTTCAAACTTTTGTGGTCGGAGTAAATAGTAAACTTCACCCCGTAGAGGTAGTGCCTCCAGATTTTCAATGCAAATACGACAGCAGCAAGCTACAAATCGTGAGTCGGATAATTAGCTTCGTGAATCTTCAACTGCCGTGACGCATACGCGATCACTCTCCCGCGTTGCATCAACACGCATCCCAATCCCTGACCCGAAGCGTCAGAGTATACCACCAAGTCTTCATTGCCCTCGGGAAGGGCCAAGACCGGAGCTTGGGTTAGCCTCTTCTTCAATTCCTTAAACGCCTCATCTTGGGTCGAACCCCATTCGTACTTTACCTCCTTTCGAGTCAACTTTGTCAATGGCGGAGCTATTTTCGAGAAATCCTGGATGAATCTCCGATAGTAGCCTGCCAATCCTAAGAAACTATGGATTTCAGTTGGCGTCTTAGGAATATTCCATTCCCTTACTGTCATTATCTTTGCTGGGTCAACCATAATGCCGTTCGGGTTAATGACATGACCTAGGAATTGGACTTCCCTAAGCCAGAACGCGCATTTGGAGAACTTAGCATACAAGTTTTCCTTTTTCAGAGCCTCCAACACCTCCTTTAAGTGACATGCGTGATCACCCTCATTTTTGGAGTAGATGAGGATATCATCGATGAACACAATTACCGATCGGTCTAGCATCGGTCGACACACCCTATTCATCAAATCCATGAACACTGCGGGTGCGTTCGTCAATCCGAAAGACATTACGCGGAACTCGAAATGTCCATAATGCGTGCGAAATGTAGTTTTCGGTATGTCTTCTTTCCTCACCTTCAACTGATGGTACCCGGACCGAAGGTCAATTTTTGAGAACCAACTTGCGCCTTGCAATTGATCGAACAGGTCGTCGATCCTTGGTAAAGGGTACTTGTTCTTCACCGTACATTTATTTAACTCGCGATAATCAATACACATTCTCATCGAACCGTCTTTCTTCTTCACAAACAACACTGGAGCACCCCACGGCAAGATGCTCGATTGGATAAATCCTTTCTCAAGTAACTCGTATAGTTGTGCCATTAACTCTTTCATCTCCACTGGTGCTAGTCGATATGGAGCCTTAGCCACGGGCTGGGCATCTGGTACTAAGTCGATTCGAAATTCAATCTCTTTGTCGGGTGGTATCCCAGGCAAATCCTCTGGAAACACCTCCGGGTACTCACGTACCACGGGTACATCGTCTAGCTCCTTCACTTCCTTACACTCGTCAATTACGTACACCAGATAAGCCTCGCATCCGCGCCTCAAGTAATCTGTTGCCTTAATCATCGAGATGACGTTTGGCATCGGGGCGTCACGATCCCCAAGAACCTCGACTTTGCTACCGTCCGGAGCCTTAAGTCGGATTATCTTTCGTTTATATATAATTTGTGCTTCATTGACAGTTAGCCAATCCATACCTAACACGACATCGAACCCACCCAAAACCATAACAAACAACCTGACAGGGAACCTATGACCTTCTATTTTTATCGTGGAGTTGTCAACTACATCGGTCACTCTCGCAGTTCTACCCTCAGCGGTTTCTACGCTAAGGGCCCTTTCTAACTTGCTCACTGTGTACTTCACTCGTTTACAAAAAGTCGCAGATATGAAACTCTTACTGGCACCCGAATCAAATAACACAGAAACAAAAGTGTTGTCAAGGATGAACGTACCTGACGCCACGTCGGGGTCTGCCCTGGCTTGTTCTTGCGTCAGTGCGTACGCACGAGTCTTTGCTCGGGGCCTCTCTTCTTTCTTTTCCGGGCCTTTCCCTTTCCCGGCTTCACCCATTCTGGGCTTGGTGCATTCCCGGCTCATATGACCGCTTTCACCACAATTATAACATTTAATGCCTTGCCTGCATTCCCGGGTGTAGTGCCTAGTCTTGCCACATTTGTAGCACAGATTTGTCCCTATCCGACATTCACCCGTATGTCTCGCCCCACATCTTCCACAGATTGCCGTCTCGCCTACCCTGGCCTGTTTGTCCCGAGCCCCAAACAACTTCCCAGCCGATCGCTTAGCGGGGAAACTTGGCTTCTTCTTAGGCTCTTCAATGGCAATGACATTCAGTGCCAAATCATCGAGTACCACGTCGCTCAGTTCTACTACCGAATCATAGGTCGTAGGGGCGTTCGCCTTAACATAGGTGCGGACCTGGTCCGGCAGCCCTTGAATGTAACAGGAAATCTTTCTTTCCTCAGTCGTGACAAGATGTGGCACCAGACGTGCCAGTTCATTGAATCGGGTTGTGTATTGCCGGTGCGTCATGCTCCCGGCCTTCAAACCCAGAAATTCTCTCTCTACCTTCTCAATCTCGTTCCTCGGGCAGAAATTCTTGATCACCAAGGTTTTCAAGTCCGCCCACATCATCGCATCCACAACCTCGCTTCCTTTTGCCTGACGTACACCTTCCCACCAATGGGATGTTTCTTCTCTCAAGGAGTTAGCAGCAAATTTCACCATTTGATCCGCCCGGCATTCGCTGAGACGGATGGCAGCCTCCATACGGATTATCCAGTCAAACGTAGCTACCGCGTCTTTCTTTCCAGTCAAGACTGGTGGGACACATGCCTTGAAGGACTTATAGTTGCAACCACAGTTAAGCGGTGCGTTGATTGCCTCAGTGTTCGGGGTATCAACCGCCGTGTTAGACCCACCGGTCTCATTAACCTTCTTTAATGCTTCTGCCAACAGTTTTGGCAAAGAAACTTTCATCAAGTCTGTGAATATAGGAGTCCATGTCTAGTAGAAAAAAAATGAAAATGTTGTGAGCGATAATAAAATACTAAGTGTTAAATATAGGAGTTCTCATAGATTTAGAGTTTGACTAGTCATAACACCTCTTCACAATAGTATTTTAGAAGTAACACTTGACATATAAGTAGTGCATCCATGAGGATAATTCATAGGAAAGAGGGGTGGGTCACAAGGACACTTTAAGTACCCTATCTTTCCTTAGCCAGAATCTCTCATGGGTCTACACACTCTTCCGGCCATGATGTCACACCCCAACCGACGACAGAATACGTCGGGACGGGACATGTAGACTGTTCAAAAGCTCAAGGTTTGCTAAAGTTTAAATAATTAAACAACCAATTTCATATCATAAATAATCATGAATCCAACAATACAAGGAAAATAGAAATACGTAAATAGTTTCTTTAAATTAGATTCTAGGTCCTCGGTCCTAAGTGAAGCAACTTGTACTTTTTCTCAAGCATTAGTACCTGAAACATGATGAAAACAAGATCAACTAAAAAGTTGGTGAGCATACATAGGTTTTAACACACAACCAAGCTTAAAGTGTTTTATACAATTCATACGATATACCTGTATAAGGCAATTATGGAGAATCTATAGTTAAACTAAGTGTGTACAATCAAACCTTGTGACTAAGGCATAACACGCAGGTTAGCCTTATGTAAAGTCGGTAACAAACACCCTAACCGGGTGGGTTTGTCAGACACAATAGATCTATCAATGTTAACCGTTAGCTTGTACGGAGTTAATGATTGTACTAATATCATGTATATGTAGTCTTAACTCATAGCATTCAAGCACAAAGCATATAACACATAATATCACATTATTGAATTGTATTTAAGTCTATGCAAAAGTTTCAAAAAGTAAATCATGTTTCACCCCAAAAGTACAAAATGAAAAAGGGGCTATGTAAACTCACTTGGATATATTGTGTGGGTAACACGAGCAAAGTATGTAGCACAAGTGATTTTCAAATCACAAGTTAACCTAGTGTGAAAAAGCATGATCTTAGATTAATAACGTGCACAAGTCTAAGGATAGGTCTAATGTTCACCGGGTCGTGTTATGTGAGAACTTATATAAAGTTTGTGTTATTTTATGTGAAAGAATAAGTTATCGAAAGTTTGGTGTAAACTTTGGAAGTTCAAAATGTTATATAAAAATATTACGTGTCTTTAGGGTTTTAAATAAATAAAACTCTTTTTATTTATTTATTTAAAATAATAATTATTACTAAAAGTAGTATGATAAAATATCAATTAATTCCATCCATTTATTTATTTATGACAAAGTATCAGAAAACATACCAATATGGATTATAGAAAATTCTAAGTGTATAATGTAGTAAATTTTATTTACTTATTGTGAAGATAATATGCTAAAAAAATGTAGTTATGGATATATATATATATATATATATATATGAACTGATTTATAAAAATGTATTATTATATCTTGTCAATATGTTTTATAAATTAGGTAATTAATTACCCGGTTTAATTATTTAAAAATATATTTTTAAATAATTTAAAATGAGGTTTTAAACAATTTAAGTTCTAAAAATGAATGTTTTGGGTTTAAACACCGTATTTTTTTGTAAGAATCGGTTCTAGAGAATGTTAAATTTATAAAATAATTTTATAGAATTTAATTACTGTTAAAAATGGTTTTTAAAAATAAAAAGAACACCACCCGGTTCGAACCCGGGTGGGTTCTGAGTTGTGCATGTGAGCTACCACTAGACCAGGGGACTAACCCGTGTTATGGAACGGTTTGATTTGTATATAACCAATTCAGTACAAGGGGCCGGGTCTGGCTTTGAGTCACCCACAAAAAGGACCGGTTATGTGGATTTCGAACCCACGCCACTCGGTCCAACGGTGCAAGGTCTTAACTAGTTGGACCGAGTGGTTTTGCTGGTATAAACGAAAGTGTAAAAACTTAAATGCATTGAACCATTTAAATCGAAATTCCCTTTTAAAATCGTATGAACAAGTTCAGAGAATTTCTAGAAATTGAACCTGATTTGGATTGTTGTTTTGTAAAGTGATAAGGGGCTTTCGATAAGTCGTTAAAAGCGAAACGAATGATGTAAACCATACCTGTGATGGTTGCGTAACGAAGCCTGGCAACTAAACGGACAGAGGCGATGTTTAGTGTGCTAGATAGACGAACAGGGATGGAATGAAACTCAAATGAGGGTTGGGGGAGATTATATGAAGTCGTGCAAAGGTTCATAGTGATTTAATTCGTTTAATTTCATCATTAACGTATTATTTGATTGAGAGGTTTACGGGTGACAGCTATGACTCCAATTACGCGTTAATCCGGTTGTAATCGACTGAATTGGGTCGTGTAATAGGTGTAGATACATGCACGATCAGTTTACGCATGATTTTCGGGATTAGAACGCGTCTAATTTATTGAATTGCAACCGAATTGATTCGGCTTTGACTCCATGAAGTCAAAATGGTTTGAATTCGAATTCAACCGCATGATAGACTGAATTGGGTTGTTACATGGGTCAGGGTATGATCGATTAACAACCTTATGCGTAAGGAAAATCCATATCAACAGGCTTAATGAATTTCACAAGTTGGATTTCATGGATTTGGGCTTGTTTGACTTTTATAGTCAAAATTGACGAATGAGGGTCAATTTGGAGTCATATGGGGTCTAATCTAAGTCAAAGGTTCAATTGAAAAAAAGGGAGGGGTCATGTTTAGGGTTCAAGGACTTTGGGGAGGAGGTTCAAGACCAATTGGTTTACAAAATATAATTATGTATATATATATATATATATTTACATATATATAGTTACATATATGAAGAGACCAGGAGCTTCAATATTCATTCTTGTATGACATATGCGGAACCAACTTGGAAAGTTTCCATTTCTTTGAATTAGTATTAGTATGGATTGAATTATATACATGAAATCCTAGAAAATGTATCAAATGAAATCAAGGTTTGCATTATCATTGAATTGTTGTTTATGCACTAAACAAGTACACAAAAGAAAAATCAGAGATACTACAGTATCCCCATGTTAAGGGAATTTCGTCCCGAAATTCAACTAATTGAGGCTACTGGATCAGAAAAGAGGTGTGGATACTTAAGCTTCATTTGATCCTCACGTTCCCAAGTGAACTCAGGACCGCGCTTAGAATCCCAATGAACTTTGACAATAGGAATACGACTTCGCTTGAGTTGCTTGACCTCACGATCCATGATCTCTACCGGTGTCTCAACCAAATGCATCGTTTCATCAATGTGCACGTCGTCAAGAGGTATATGGAGGTTCTCATCAGCAAGACATTTCTTTAGGTTGGACACGTGAAAAGTAGGATGTACATTAGCAAGTGATGGGGGTAACTCGAGTTTGTAAGCCACTTTCCCGATCCTTTCGAGGACCTTGAATGAACCCACATAGCGAGGTGCTAGTTTACCCTTCTTCCCGAAGCGGATCACCCCCTTCCAAGGAGATACCTTTAGAAGTACAAGATCACCGACTTGAAATTCCAAGGGTTTACGTCTTTTGTCGGCATAGCTCTTTTGCCGACTCCTTGCCACTTGAATGTTGTTACGAATCTGAAGGATCTTGTCTCAAGTTTCTTGGATTAATTCAGGACCGGTGATTTGTGCTTCACCAATCTCATTCCAACAGATAGGAGAGCGACATTTCCGGCCATATAGAGCTTTAAATGGAGCCATGTTGATGCTTGTGTGGTAGCTATTGTTGTAAGGGAACTCAATGAGGGATAGATGTGAATCCCAATTGCCACCAAAATCAATTACGCAAGCTCTAAGCATGTCCTCGAGAGTCTGGATTGTTCGCTCGGTCTGACCATCAGTTTGGGGATGGTAAGCCGTGCTTAAATCCAAGCGTGTACCAAGAGCAGTTTGGAGAGATTGCCAAAAGCGGGAGGTGAAACGAGCATCCCTATCAGAGATTATGTTAAGTGGGACCCCGTGACGACTCATAATTTCGTCAATGTAGATTCGGGCTAATTTCTCTACCCGGTAGTCTTCTCGGATGGGTAGAAAGTGAGTAGACTTGGTGAGACGGTCAATGATTACCCAAATGCTATCATAACCGGTAGAAGTACGAGGGAGTTTGGTAATGAAATCCATGGCTAGGTTCTCCCATTTCCATACAGGGATTTCCGGTTGCTCAAGCAAACTAGAAGGACGTTGATGTTCAGCTTTGACTTTGGAACAAGTTAGACATTTTGCAACATAAAGTGCAATGTCTTTCTTCATTCCGGGCCACCAGTATTGTTGGTGAAGACCCTTGTACATTTTATCCGCCCCGGGATGGACGGAGTAACGAGTTTTGTGTGCCTCGTTCATAAGGACTGCATGAAGGTCATCACGATCGGGGACCCAGATACGATTCAAGTAATAGATGAGGCCATTAGGTTTGGTTTCTAAGAGGAGTTCAACACCACATGACATTTCGTTATACAGATTACCCTCGGTGACCGAGACGTGTTGAGCTTCTAAGATGCGATTTTGAATATCGGTTTGAATCCTAACACAATGAAGCATAATGTGGTCCTTACGACTCAAGGCTTCGGCCACAACATTCGCTTTACCGGGATGGTAACGAATCTCGCAGTCGTAGTCGTTAAGGAGTTTGACCCAACGTCGTTGCCTCATGTTGAGTTCCTTTTGATTGAAGATGTGTTGGAGACTTTTGTGGTCAGTGAACACCACACATTTCGTGCCATAGAGATAATGCCTCCAAATCTTCAATGCGAAGACGACCGCACCCAATTCAAGATAGTGTGTCGTATAATTCTTTTCATGAATTTTGAGTTGTCTTGATGCATAAGCGATCACCTTGTCCCGTTGCATGAGAACACAACCGAGACCTTGGTTTGATGCATCACAGTAGACAACCAGATCATCGTTGCCATCAGGAAGAGTGAGAATATGAGCATTGCATAATTTTTGCTTGAGGAGTTGGAAGGCTTCCTCTTGCTTTGGTCCCCACTCATAGTGTTTACCTATGGGTCAAGGCCGTGAGAGGGACAGCAATCTTGGAAAAGTTTGAGATGAAACGACGGTAATAACCAGCAAGACCAAGAAATGAACGAACTTCGGTAGGGGTCTTAGGGGTACTCCAATTCTTAACAGCTTCGATCTTTGCGGGATCAACATGAATTCCCTTTTCGTTGGCAATATGACCCCAAAATTGAACTTCTTTTAGCCAAAATTCACACTTGGAGAACTTAGCATATAGTTGTTCTTTTCTTAAAAGGTCTAAAACCAACTTAAGGTGTTGTTCATGATCTGATTTAGTCTTGGAGTAGATCAAGATGTCGTCAATGAAAACGATCACGAATTTATCTAGGTATGGTTTGCATACGCGATTCATAAGATCCATGAAAACCGCAGGTGCATTGGTTAGCCCAAAAGGCATAACCATAAATTCGTAGTGACCGTATCTTGTACGAAAGGCAGTCTTTGGAATATCCTCCTCTTGCACACGAAGTTGGTGATATCCGGATCGGAGATCAATCTTCGAGAAGTAGATGGAACCTTGGAGTTGATCAAAGAGATCATCAATCCTAGGCAAAGGATAACGGTTCTTGATGGTAAGCTTGTTGAGTTTGTGGTAGTCAATACACATCCGGAATGATCCATCCGTCTTCCTCACGAATAGGACGGGTGACCCCCATGGTGAATGACTGGGACGAATGAAACCCTTATCGGAAAGTTCTTGAAGCTGACTTGCAAGTTCTTTCATTTTTAGAAGGTGCTAGATGGTACAGAGCTTTAGCCACAGGATTAGCTCCAGGTACAAGGTCGATACGAAACTCTACTTGACGAACGGGTGGAAGACCGGATAGATATTCAGGAAATACTTCGGGAAAGTCACAAATGATGGGGATGTCTTGAATACTCTTCTCTTGGTCCTTCTTTTGAACGATATGGGCTAAAAAGGCCAAATACTTCTTCCGTAAGTACTTTCGGGCCGTAGTGCACGACATGAGCTTAAGCCCACTACATGGTTTCTCACCAAAGACTTTTAATGTATCACCCGAGGGGAGAGGGATTCGGATGCACTTCTCGTAACAAACGACTTCGGCATGATGACTAGATAGCCAATCCATGCCTATGATGATGTCAAAGCTTCCCAGTTGCATAGGTATGAGGTTGACGGGAAAGGAATATTCATTATGTTCGATGAAACAATCACGGATAATGGAGTCAATGATGATGGGGTTTCCATCCACTACTTCAACGGTAAACATTCTCTCTAACTTAGTTCGTGTTTTAGCAAGCAAAGGTTCAAAACTAAGTGAAACAAAACTCTTATTGGCACCGGTATCAAATAGTATGGAAGCATATTGGTTATTAACGAGGAACGTACCGTTGACCACATCATTGTTGGTCTGGGCTTCATTAGCATTTATGTTGAAAGCACGCCCTCTAGCTCCACCTTGATTAGAGTTGGTAAGTTTTGGGCATTGGTTTCGGAAGTGGTTTGGGTTACCACATTCAAAGCAAGCATTCTCATTAGTGATAGTTGGAACCCCTTTTTTTCTGTGGTTGGCTGTATTGCCGGGTGGTTTGACTCTGCAGGTGTTGGCTAAATGCTCATATCTTCCACAGCTGGCACATATCCGACACGGTAGATTTCGGAAGTGATGGTAATTGCACGTATTGCACAAAGGGCTGCTCCCCACATAATGTTTCTTGGCTGAATTCTGAGTCATAGGAGCAACCTGATTGACTGGGGCAGCTGGGGTAACAACAACAAAGTTCCTAGTCTTTCGTTTCTTGTTGTTGGAGAAAGGTTTGAGTTTGATCCCTTTGGAGGGCTCAGAAGGTGTTGCCGTGTCTAGGACTTTCTTAGCACCCTTCCTTGTTAACGTACCCGCCTTTACATGGTTATCGGTTAATGTGGCGGATAGGCGGATGACATCTTCAAGGGTAGCTGGGTTTCTCCCTAAAACAGTGTCTTGAATCTTCATCGGCAGACCACCGATGTATTTTTCAATACCCCGAGCCAAAGGTGTGACCATATGAGGTACTAGAAGACTTAGCTCATGGAAACGGGTGGTGTAGGCTAAACTTTCACCACTATCTTAGGCAAGATCCCAAAATTCGGCCTCTAACTTCTTCATTTCATTGCGAGGACAGAACTCCTCGGTCATGAGTCGTTTAACCTCATCCCATGGCAAGGCCATTGCCACATCTATGCCCCTATTCCTCTTTTCACCATTCCACCAAGTGAGCGCTCGTTTTTGGAAGACACTGGTGGCATAGCGGACCCGGAGGTTGTTGGGACAATCGTTGTTGAGAAAAGTGCTTTCAATGCTCTCGAACCATTGCAAAAGACCCGTGGCTCCTTCAGTGCCATAAAACTTAGTGGGGTTGCACGAGTTAAAGTGTTTGAAAGTACATGGGGGTGGGTTGGCACCACCACCACCACCGTTAGCACTACCACTAGAGCCCCATTAGCCTGGGTGAGTTGGTTCACAAGTTAAGTGAGAAGAGCAGCAAGGTCATTGTTGGTCTCGTTGGCACGACGGGGAGGCATGCTATAGATTTAAACAAAACAGTGAGAGGTGTAAGAATTTATGAAAGTTGATTGGATTTAAAGAGGATGAGATAATAAAGAAGTTAATCATAGTTTGGATTATACTCGAATAGTGACATAATCACTTGAATACTATGACACATTAAGGTTAATTAAACTCATATAATTTTCAAGGAGACATGCTTTAGCCTATAAGTAAACACTCATCCCGGGAATTCCCAGGAAAGCATACGGATCCCTCAGTTGATTGGGATTTATATGAAATGCTTTCCTAGACAGAAAACCCAGGATACAGGTGTCACCCTTCCAGATTGCACGTGTCCTCTACTTGTTAATAATGTTTAAAACCCTAACGAGGTGTAAAAAAAATAATTTTATAAACTTATGTCTATGAATATGACGTTCCACATGCTATGATGATGATGACATTAGAGAAGGATTGAGGCTTAGGGTAAGGTAAAAGGTATTATTATTTTGAATTTATTATTTAGATAACCCCTAACAAGTAATGGGGTCTAGCAAATAATCATATAGCACATAGCATGTAGCATATCATATAATCATAGAACATGGCAATAATGGGTGTCCTAAGGTTATAGTCTAGGTCAAAGGTATCTAATAACCTAATTCCCTATAACCAAGGCTCTGATACCAATCTGTCCCACCCCAACCCACGGCGGAATACGTCAGGGCGGGACATGTAGACTATTCCAAAGCTCAAGGTTTGCTAAAGTTTAAATATTTAAACAACCAATTTCATATCATAAATAATCATGAATCCAACAATACAAGGAAAATAGAAATACGTAAATAGTTTCTTTAAATTAGATTCTAGGTCCTCGGTCCTAAGTGAAGCAACTTGTACTTATTCTCAAGCATTAGTACCTGAAACATGATGAAAACAAGGTCAACTAAAAAGTTGGTGAGCATACATAGGTTTTAACACACAACCAAGCTTAAAGTGTTTTATACAATTCATACGATATACGTGTATAAGGCAATTATGGAGAATCTATAGTTAAACTAAGTGTGTACAATCAAACCTTGTGACTGAGGCATAACACGCAGGTTACCCTTATGTAAAGTCGGTAACAAACACCCTAACCGAAGGGTTTGTCAGACACAATAGATCTATCAATGTTAACCGTTGGCTTGTACGGAGTTAATGATTGTACTAATGTCATGTATATGTAGTCTTAACTCATAGCATTCAAGCATAAAGCACATAACACATAATATCACATTATTGAATTGTATTTAAGTCTATGCAAAAGTTTCAAAAAGTAAATCATGTTTCACCCCAAAAGTACAAAATGAAAAAGGGGCTATGTAAACTCACTTGGATATATTGTGTGGGTAACACGAGCAAAGTATGTAGCACAAGTGATTTTCAAATCACAAGTTAACCTAGTGTGAAAAAGCATGATCTTAGATTAATAACGTGCACAAGTCTAAGGATAGGTCTAATGTTCATCGGGTCTTGTTATGTGAGAACTTATATAAAGTTTGTGTTATTTTATGTGAAAGAATAAGTTATCGAAAGTTTGGTGTAAATTTGGAAGTTCAAAATGTTATATGAAAATATTATGTGTCTTTAGGGTTTTAAATAAATAAAACTCTTTTTTTTATTTAAAATAATAATTATTACTAAAAGTAGTATGATAAAATATCAATTAATTCCATCCATTTATTTATTTATGACAAAGTGTCAGAAAACATACCAATATGGATTAAAGAAAATTCTAAACGTATAATGTAGTAAATTTTATTTATTTATTGTGAAGGTAATATGCTAAAAAAATATAGTTATGGATATATATATATATATATATATGTAAAAAAACAACTGATTTATAAAAATGTATTATTATATATTGTCAATATGTTTTATAAATTAGGTAATTAATTACCCGATTTAATTATTTAAAAATATATTTTTAAATAATTTAAAATGAGGTTTTAAACAATTTAAGTTGTAAAAATGAATGTTTTGGGTTTAAACACCGTATTTTTTTGTAAGAATCGGTTCTAGAGAATGTTAAATTTATAAAATAATTTTTATAGAATTTAATTACTGTTAAAAATGGTTTTTAAAAATAAAAAGAACACCACCCGGTTCGAACCTGGGTGGGTTCTAAGTTGTGCATGTTAGCTACCACTGGACCAAGGGACTAACCCGTGTTATGGAACCGGTTTGATTTGTATATAACCAATTCAGTACAAGGGGCCGGGTCTGGCTTTGAGTCACGCACAAAAAGAACCTGTTATGTGGGTTTCGAACCCACGTCACTCGGTCCAAGGTCTTAACCAGTTGGACTGAGTGGTTTCGCTGGTATAAACTAAAGTGTAAGAACTTAAATGCATTGAACCATTTAAATGAAATTCCCTTTTAAAATCATATGAACAAGTTCGGAGAATTTCTAGAAATTGATCCTGATTTGGATTGTTGTTTTGTAAAGTGATAAGGGGCTTTCGATAAGTGGTTAAAAGCGAAACGAACGATGTAAACCATACCTATGATGGTTGCGTAACGAAGCCTGGTAACTAAACGAACAGAGGCGATGTTTAGGGTGCTAGATCGACGAACAGGGATGGAATGAAACTCAAATGAGGGTTGGGGGAGATTATATGAAGTCGTGCGAAGGTCCATAGTGATTTAATTCGTTTAATTTCATCAATAACGTATTATTCGATTGAGAGGTTTACGGGTGACAGCTATGACTCCAATTACACGTTAATCTGGTTGTAATCGACTGAATTGGGTCGCGTAATAGATCTAGATACATGCACGATCAGTTTACGCATGATTTTCGGGATTAGAACACGCCTAATTTATTGAATTGCAACCGAATTGATTCGGCTTTGACTCCACGAAGTCAAATGGTTTGAATTCGAATTCAACCGCATGATAGACTGAATTGGGCTGTTACATGGGTCAGGGTATGATCGATTAACAGCCTTGTGCGTAAGGAAAATCCATATCAACAGGCTTAATCGATTTCATAAGTTGGATTTCATGGATTTTGGCCTGTTTGACTTTTATAGTCAAAATTGACGAATGAGGGTCAATTTGGAGTCATATGGGGTCCAATCTAATTCAAAGGTTCAATTGTAAAAAGGGGGGTCATGTTTAGGGTTTAAGGACTTTGGGGAGGAGGTTCAAGACCAATTGGTTTACAAAATATAATTATGTATATATATATATATATTTACATATATATAGTTACATATATGAAGAGACCATGAGCTTCAATATTCATTCTTGTATGACATATGCGGAACCAACTTGGAAAGTTTTCATTTCTTTGAATTAGTATTAGTATGGATTGAATTATATACATGAAATCCTAGAAAATGTATCAAATGAAATCAAGGTTTGCATTATCATTGAATTGTTGTTTATGCACTAAACAAGTACACAAAAGAAAAATCAGAGATGTTACACATGATGTACTAATAACACTATTATAGGGCTTATGGTCATGATGAGAATCATTGTGGACTGTGCTTTGAGGCCCAAAGGTGAGGTTTATTTATTCCGACATGCTTCTTCTTCTTGGAGGATAGGTGGGCTTCTTAGTTTATTATTAATGGGCATTAGGGCCAATATTTTAAATTTTGTTCACAAGATATGATGGTATCATGTGTGTTAGATTAAGGGTGTATGAAGAATTTGATGTGTACAAGTGTGTGGTGAAACTTAGGATGTCACTTAATGAATCAAATAAGTAGTATGTAGATAGCAATGTTTATAAGCACAAGAGTTATCAAGTAGTGTGACACATAGATTATTAGATATTGTATCATGCGATGTAATTACCTAGGATAACATGTAAAAATATTCACACAAAGTAGTAATCATGTAGCATATGGTAGCATGGCATAATATGTGTTTCCTAAGGTTATAGTCTAGGTCAAAAATGTCTAATAACCTAATTTCCTATAACCAATGCTCTGATACCAATCTTTCACACCCCAACCGATGGCGGAATACGTCGGGACGAGACATGTAGACTGTTCAAAAGCTCATGGTACTAAAGTTGAAATATCTAAACAACCAATTTCATTTCATAGATTAAAACATCAAATCCAACAATACATGAATGGAATTACATGAATAAGTTCATTAAATTTAAATACTAGGTCCTCAAACTTAAGTGATACAACTTGATCTTAATCTCAAACATTAGTATCTGAAACACGATGAAAACGAGGTCAACTAAAAAGTTGGTGAGCATACATAGGTTTTGACACGACAAATATAGTTCAAAAAGTGTTATACAATTCATACGATACGTGGTATATAAGGCATTTATGGAGAATCTATAGTTAAACTAAGTGTACAATCAAACCTTGTGACTGTTGTGAGGCATAACACGCATGTTACCCTAATGTAGAGTCGGTAACAAATACCCTAACCGGGTGGGTTTGTCAGACACAATAGATCTATCAATGTTAACCGTTGGCTTGTACTGAGTTAATGACTGTACGAGTGTCATGTATATGTAGTCTTAGCTCATAGCATTCAAGCATAAAGCACAAATAACACATAGCATCATAATAGTGAATTGTATATGAGTAATTGCAAAGAGTTCAAAGTGCAATCATGTTTCACCCCAAAAAGTGCAAAATGTAAAAAGGGGCTATGTGAAACTCACTTGTATATGTTGTGTGGATAACACGAGCAAATATGAAGCACGGGTGAGTCACAAATCACAAGTTAACCTAGAGTGAGAAGTATGAGCTTGAATTAATAGTATGAACAAAGTCTAACGCTATGCCTGATGTTCATCGGGTCTTGTTATGTGTGGGTTTGGACAAGGGTTGTGTAGAACGCCATACGTTGGCAAAAGTTTGATGTAAACTTTATAAATTCAAAGTATATATATATGGAAATAATATTTGTAATTAGGGTTTGAATTTAAATAAATAAATTTTATTTATTTAAAATAGTAAGTCTTTAATAGCAGTGATATTATATTTATAATTCAAATAGATATATTTATTTTATTTATCTGTTATAATAGTATGTCATAATAAAGTGTATATATATTACAATTTAAACCCTAATTGTCATTTTAATGTAAAAAAGATAATTAAATTTAAATAAACAAGCTCTTTTCATTTATTCGATTATTTTAAAATAGAGTATCTCTAAAAAGATTAGGGATTTGTAATATAATTAGAAAAATTATATTTGTTTAAATGGAGTTTTAACTTGCTTATTTATACTTAATAGAATTTAATTTATGAAATTGTTTTGTGAACTTATGATAAAGATTAAGCCACAATTTTTTTATAAAATGAGTAATATATACTTTAAGTGAAACTAATAATTTTACATATATAAAAATAATCAATTTGCATTGTGAGTGAGGTTTTCTTTTAAAATCCTTTAATTTGTAGGAATAATAGTTTTTGTGTAAAATTTGATTGTTTATGCACAAATTAGTCTTAAAAGATATTAGGTTTTGTAAAATATTTTTTTATAAATTTGTAAGACCCTAACCCGGGCATCCTCCTGTTGGTACTCATAACGGGTCATTTTCTTTAAAAGCACATTTATTGCAATTCAAACTATAGCGAAAGTCTTTCAAAACTCATTTATTACCATTTAACGTTATTATACTTACCTTACGAATGTCTGCACACCAATCCGAGTAACACCGCCTCCAAGCCAAGATACGTCAACTCTACGCTTACCTACAAAACAATTTAACGTACACATAAAGTCAGTTACGCTGAGTGAGTTCTAATAGTTTAATTTAGACAAAAACCATCACGTCATATTCTTTAGTTTATCCCACTCTGAACCCTCCAGTTCTTATAAAATAGTTTTACGATCCTTTAACGAATAGTTAACCCTATGATATCCCACGACATCCCATACTCGTTAATCACCCGGGACTCAGCCCGTGCTACCAATAATAATAATAATAACCTTACCATTACATCGACATAGACTCAACATACTATACTAATAACCCATACCAAGAACAAGTATTAACTCGACTCTTGGTTAGCACAACATACCCTAAACATTAACCACCCGGCCTTAACCAAGGCTCTCACAATTAACTGACACGATAATCATATACGTCACGTCACAAACCTGACACAACGGTCAATTTACTCTACATGCCACAATAATATCATCAACACATCACATTAACACTATCTCACACACAATAAATATAACTCATTACTAGCATGCAAATTAACACATATATACGCATGCAAACACATACCTCATCACTGCACCCTCGTCGGGGTTACCCTCGTCAGGGCGTTCAACACACCCCGAGCTCATCATTAACCAGTTAAATAAATGTCACCTTTGGTGACTTCCGGAAGGACCTCATCCTTCACAATCCCGTTTGTCATGCCATAATGACAACGAAGCAAACCCGACTGTCACACCCCTAAATTCCACTAACGGAGTTTTACCTTTTGGGAAGTGACAAACCAGGATCTCAGTCATTAATTACATTGAACGACACTATTTGGGACTTAAATAGAAATACCATAAATGATCAGAGTAAATACGGAAGCGATAAATGAAAGTAAATGCGCAAAACAAACGCGCCCAAAAATCTAGTCCAAAAGGAATAAATGGAAACAGTTCAAAACGTATTATTAAATAAGAAATTAAATATAGGACTCCATGCATGTCCTAGATGTGCACCTTTGCCTTAACTTAGCGACCTGAGAAAACATGAAAGAAAAGATGTCAACACGAGGTTGGTGAGTTCACAGGTTTCAGTTTGTAACAATGTTTAACAGGTTAATGTACATCCAATATATAAGTCAACATGTAGCTAACCTATATACATGTTAACTAATGCCCTCGCAACCGAAAGCTGACTGTTTATGTGTTTGCCTCCCACCAGGCCTATCAACCATGGTGCATGCTTAGGTCAATGTTGCACCCGTTCGACCTCCAGTCGAGTTAGCACGACTAACGCGGGTGAGGTTTGTCAAACCCAGTAGTACTACTCAAATTACCTCGCTATGTTCATATTAACGGTCCGATGTTAGGACTTAATGATAGATGTGTACGCATAGTCAAACAAGTGATAACATATATGTTGAAACATGTTAAGAAAAAGTCAAAAGGAAAATAGTAGAAAATAAATGTATAACTATGTGTTTTGTTAAGTGTTTAATTGTTTTCTGTGTTTAAAAAAAAATAATAAGTCATTCTTGATAAAATTATTGTGCAAGTGTGTTTTCTTTCCTGATTATGAGTGAAATTGTGAAAATTATTAAAAAAAAAAACAGAAGCGTTTACGTCATGTTTTCTCCCTAGTTTAAAACAGTAAAAGAGGTCGTGAAAACTCACTTGCGTTGCGTAGTAGGTAGTATCACACAAGTATGAGATTTGAATTTCAAGCGTTAGCCCAACACGACTCACGAATGCCCTAGAATTACACCATAATTATTAGGGATAAAATGGGATATGTGACGATGACACGAAATGTTGAACGTCCTAAAAGAAACGTTCTAAAGATCAAGAGTAGACGAACATGTTTACGGGAATACGAATTTCTAAGTTAAATAATTAGAACGATTACGATACGCGACAAAAGACAATAACTACAATAATTAATAAATATATATTCAATCGTCTTCATCATTAAATAATGATATAGAAAAATAATATTATTATATTATTTTTAAACTTGCATAGTTATTACGATAACTATTTATGTGGTAAAAATAATAATATATTATTTTTATTCAACAATATAATTACGGATAACCAATATAAATATTTATAACTTTGAAACGTCTAACAATCTTTAAAAAAAATGTGACGAAAATAATAATTAAATAACTAATATTTTAACTTAGACCACGGATTGGGAATAATATAAATATATTATTTTATTTGGAGACAAGGATTTAATAATACCATAATATATTAATATATTAGTGAGCAATAATAAAAATGCGTTAACAATTCCAAACCCGAGCCTATGGGTGATTTTCCAGACTAAAAGCATTTAATATATAACTACTAGGTTAGAATCCCGTGTATTACATGATATTGTAAATTATAAAAGATAAAACTTATAAATTTGTAATTACGTCCTAACTTGTCAGACTATTATGTTCGTCTCAAGATATATCAAGTGGAAATGTGTGTATATAACAAATTGGTATTTTTCTTTAATTAGTTATATTTTGATTTCCTATTATATTCTTATTTAATATAACTAGTATTCTTCTTTAATAATATATTTATAATATCATTATTATTTAATAAGATAGAGGTGCATTTATTAGGAGCGAGAGACGGGAAAACAAATTTGGGGAGGCACAAAGAAGTGACACGTGTCCATCTTTATTTATTAGTATAGATGTGTAACATCCCAAAAATAAAACGACAGATATAATAACGGAATAAACGAACGAGGCATGTCGGGTCGGGTCGAATGGGCTAGAAGGGGAGCCTCCCCTATAAATAGCCAAGGTCACAACCCATTTCTCTCATTTGCAACTTCTAGAGAGAGAAACTGTAGAGAGAGAAAGTTGTCGGATCGACCCGAGATTTGAGAAGTGTGTTGCTCCATAACTCGTGAGAAGAACCTCCAGATCAGAAGCTCGATTCAGGTAACGATCCGACCTAAATCTGAGTTTTTGTTCGTTTTTGGGTTTTTCGGGTTTTGGGTGAAAAGGCAACGTTTTTACGGATGGAACTGAAAGATAATCACGGATTTGAGTTCCTTAACGGAAAACAAACGTTTTGAATGCAACAGGTTCGGAATCTTGACATGATCAGACCCGAATGCGAAAGTTAGGTTTTTCGCGAAGAACAGGTCGTGCGCACTTGCTAAGTGCGCACGGAGCAGGTCCTGCGCACTTGCTAAGTGCGCAGGAAGAGGAACCTGCGCACTTGCTAAGTGCGCAGGAGGAAGGACATGCGCACTTGCTAAGTGCGCAGGAAACAGACATCAGAACTGATTAAGTGAAGTCAGTATGTTAGAATGGTTAAACCGTTAGAGTCGGGATTGGTCTGATGTGTATTTAACTAATCAATTCAGATCTGAAGTGACGTTGTTGGACCTTCGTTTAGGACAACCCATATTAGCGTATCAGGTGAGTTCTAGAAGCCCTCTTTTAAATGTTTTTATATAATGTTTTCGGGCTGGTGTGTACACGTATGAAATGTTGTTTTATAAAATGATGTTTATGAAACTACGTTTACGAAAGGAAATAATTTGGAACGAAGGGTTTATGGAAAGAAAGTTTATGAACGGAATGTTTACGAACGAATGTTATAAAGAAATGGTTTAATGAAAAGGTAAAGGGTTTTGAAAGTGAAGGAAAGGTTTTATGAAAAGAAAACAAAAAGGGGCAAAGGTTTTAAAGAAGTCATTACAAATCTAATCTGTCGAATGAATGGAATTGATGAATGAAGTCTGGGAACGAGATTCCCAGCCTTGTGTGTAACATCCCAAAAAAAAAATAAAACGACAGATATAATAACGGAATAAACGAACGAGGCATGTCGGGTCGGGTCGGATGGGCTAGAAGGGGAGCCTCCCCTATAAATAGCCAAGGTCATAACCCATTTCTCTCATTTGCAACTTCTAGAGAGAGAAATCGTAGAGAGAGAAAGTTGTCGGATCGACCCGAGATTTGAGAAGTGTGTTGCTCCATAACTCGTGAGAAGAACCTCCGGATCAGAAGCTCGATTCAGGTAACGATCCGACCTAAATCTGAGTTTTAGTTCGTTTTTGGGTTTTTCGGGTTTTGGGTGAAAAGGCAACGTTTTTACGGATGGAACTGAAAGATAATCACGGATTTGAGTTCCTTAATGGAAAACGAACGTTTTGAATGCAACAGGTTCGGGATCTTGACATGATCAGACCCGAATGTGAAAGTTAGGGTTTTCGCGAAGAACAGGTCGTGCGCACTTGCTAAGTGCGCACGGAGCAGGTCCTGCGCACTTGCTAAGTGCGCAGGAAGAGGAACCTGCGCACTTGCTAAGTGCGCAGGAGGAAGGACCTGCGCACTTGCTAAGTGCGCAGGAAGCATGGTCTGCGCACTTGCTAAGTGCGCAGGAAGCAGAGTCTGCGCACTTGCTAAGTGCGCAGACATCAGAACTGATTAAGTGAAGTCAGTATGTTAGAATGGTTAAACCGTTAGAGTCGGGATTGGTCTGATGTGTATTTAACTAATCAATTCAGATCGGAAGTGAAGTTGTTGGACCTTTGTTTAGGACAACCGAGACTAGCTTATAAGGTGAGTTCTAGAAGTCCTCTTTTAAATGTTTTTATATAATGTTTTCGGGCTGGTGTGTACACATATGAAATGTTGTTTTATAAAATAATGTTTATGAAACTACGTTTACGAAAGGAAATGATTTGGAACGAAGGGTTTATGGAAAGAAAGTTTATGAACGGAATGTTATAAAGAAATGGTTTAATGAAAAGGTAAAGGGTTTTGAAAGTGAAGGAAAGGTTTTATGAAAAGAAAACAAAAAGGGGCAAAGGTTTTAAAGAAGTAATTACAAATCTAATCAGTCGAATGAATGGAATTGACGAATGAAGTCTGGGAACGAGATTCCCAGCCTTGTGGTAGATTATAGATAGCGAGCCATAGTTACCATAAGAACAACAGGGGTAGTGTCTTAGTGGCCTGCCAATGGTTTTGATGTTGTACAACTGGTAAGGGAGTAACGACGGTTACTCGGGTGATGACGATCATCCTAAGGGAAAGGGTAATGGGAAATTAATTACGGCGATACGTAACGGTTAATTTCCAAAGGAAAGATGCGTGTTGGGCAATGACGGCGATACGTAACGGTTGACCCCACGTATTGAATGGTAATGGGAAATTAATGACGGCGATACGTAACGGTTAATTTCCAAAGGAAAGATGCGTGTTGGGCAATGACGGCGATACGTAACGGTTGACCCCACGTAATGAATGGTTGTGGCAATGACGGCGATACGTAGCGGTTGCCCACAACATTAAAGGTTCCTACGAGGACATAGAGACGCGTAACGATACAGATTTTAGATAGTAATGTATGACTTAAATGAATGTTAATGTTTTAAACAAATGATCCGTTCAATGTGTTTAAATGTGCGAAGGTTTACGAATGAAAGGCCCTGTTTTCTTATACGAATGTTAAACCCTAATGAATGTTTGAATGATGAACCATTTCTTAAATCGAACGAAAACTAGAACTCACCAGCGTAGCTGACGTTTTTAAGTGTGCACATTCAGGTTAAGGTAGGTTATGAGGATGGACGGTGATGCTTGGCAAGCGAGAAGAGTTACTGGGTTTGAATTTCTGCCCAAGGAATGAGATTGAAAAGGTAGAGAGGGAATTTCTGGGTTTGAAGGCCGGGAACATGACGCACCGGCAATACATAACCCGATTTAATGAACTGGCACGTCTGTTGCCACACCTTGTCACTACTGAAGAGAGAAAGATTGCCTGCTATGTTCAAGGGTTGCCGGACCAGGTCCGCACCTATGTTAAGGCAAACGGCCCTACTACCTATGATTCGGCAGTAGAGTTAAGTGGCGTGGTATTTGACGATCTGGCACTGAATGTTGTTGCCGTTGAAGAGTAAAAGAAGAGACCGAGCTTCTCAAACAAGCGAACTCGGGGAAGGATGTTTGGGGCTCGTGATAAGAGAGCTCGGGTGAATGAGCTGACTGTTTGTAAGAAGTGTGGAAGGGAGCATGTAGGTGAATGCAGACTAGGGTCTAACTTGTGCTTTAAGTGTGGCAAGACCGGGCACTACTCCCGAGAATGCCCGCAAGGTTACAAATGCTACAATTGTGGGGAAAATGGTCATATGAGTAGGGACTGCCCGAAGCCCAGGATGGGGGAAACCGGGAAGGGAAAGGGCCCGGAAAAGAAGGGAGAGGGATCTCGTGCGAAGACGCGGGCGTACGCACTGACGCAGGATCAGGCTAGAATGGACCCCGATGTGGCGTCAGGTACATTCGTCCTTGACAACACTCTTGTTTCTGTGTTATTTGATTCGGGTGCCAGTAAGAGTTTTATATCTGCGAGTTTTTGTAAGCGAGTGAAGTACACTGTTAGTAAACTAGAAAGGGCCTTTAGCGTAGAAACCGCTGAGGGTAGAACTGCGAGAGTGACCGAGGTAGTTGACAACGCTACGATAAGAATAGAAGGTCATAGGTTCCCTGTCAGATTGTTTGTTATGGTTTTGGGAGGGTTTGATGTCGTGCTGGGTATGGATTGGTTAACTGCCAACGAAGCACAAATCATATGTAAACGAAAGATAATCCAACTCAAGGCTCCGGATGGTAGTAAAGTCGAAGTCTTTGGAGATCGTGAAGCCCCGATGCCAAACGTCATCTCAATGATTAAGGCAACGAATTACTTGAGGCGCGGATGCGAGGCTTATCTGGTATATGTAATTGACAAGTGTAAGGAAGTGAAGGAACTAGATGATGTACCCGTGGTACGCGAGTACCCGGAGGTGTTTCCAGAGGATTTGCCTGGGATACCACGCGATAGAGAAATTGAGTTCCGAATTGACTTAGTACCAGATGCCCAGCCCGTGGCTAAGGCTCCATATCGACTAGCACCAGTAGAAATGAAGGAACTTATGGTCCAACTAGACGAGTTACTTGATAAAGGATTTATCCAACCGAGCATCTCGCCGTGGGGTGCTCCGGTATTGTTTGTAAAGAAGAAAGATGGTTCGATGAGAATGTGTATCGATTATCGTGAGTTGAATAAACGAACGGTGAAGAACAAGTACCCTTTACCAAGGATCGATGACCTGTTCGACCAGTTGCAAGGTGCAAGTTGGTTTTCAAAAATCGACCTTCGGTCCGGGTACCATCAGTTGAAGGTGAGGGAAGAAGACATACCGAAAACTGCATTTCGCACGCGTTATGGACATTTCGAGTTCCGCGTAATGTCTTTCGGATTGACGAACGCCCCCGCAGCGTTCATGGATTTAATGAATAGGGTGTGTCGACCGATGCTGGATCGATCGGTAATCGTGTTCATCGTTGATATCCTTATCTACTCCAAGAATGAGGGTGATCACGCGTGTCACTTGAAAGAAGTATTGGAAGCTCTGAAAAAGGAGAAGTTGTATGCTAAGTTCTCCAAATGCGCGTTCTGGCTTAGGGAAGTCCAATTCCTAGGTCACGTCATTGGCCCGAACGGCATTATGGTTGACCCAGCAAAGATAGTAACGGTAAGTGAATGGGACATTCCTAAGACGCCAACTGAAATCCGCAGTTTCATAGGATTGGCAGGCTACTATCGGAGATTCATCCAGGATTTCTCGAAAATAGCTTCGCCATTGACAAAGTTGACTCGGAAAGAATTAAAGTACGAATGGGGTTCGACCCAGGATGAGGCGTTTAAGGAATTGAAAGAGAAGCTAACACAAGCTCCAGTCTTGGCCCTTCCCGAGGGTAGTGAAGACCTGGTGGTATACTCTGACGCGTCGGGTCAGGGGTTAGGGTGTGTGTTGATGCAACGCGGTAGAGTGATTGCATATGCGTCGCGGCAGTTGAAAGTTCACGAAGTCAACTATCCGACTCACGATTTGGAACTTGCTGCTGTCGTATTTGCATTGAAAATCTGGAGGCACTACCTGTACGGGGTAAAGTTTACTATTTACTCCGACCACAAAAGTTTGAAGTACTTCTTCGAACAAAAGGAGCTTAACATGAGGCAGAGGAGGTGGTTGGAACTCCTGAAGGACTATGACTGTGAAATAATGTACCACCCTGGAAAGGCAAACGTGGTGGCTGACGCTCTAAGCCGAAAGGATGTGACTACTCCTATTGGAGTGAAAGCTTGCCAGTTGGTGGTAACATCGGATGTGATGAGAGAAATCGAAAGAGCTCAAGATGAAGCTTTGAAGGAAGAAAATATAAAGGGAGAAAGGATGGTGGGCCAACAGGACAAGTTGGAATATAACACCCTTGGTGTTAGAACACGTTATGGACGGGTATGGATACCTATGGGTGGCGAGCTTAGAACCAAAATCTTGGATGAGGCTCATAAGTCTCGTTACTCTATCCATCCTGGTACCAACAAAATGTACCAAGACCTGAAGAAAGACTACTGGTGGGCTGGAATGAAATATGATGTGACGAAGTATGTAAGCAAGTGCTTGACTTGCTCGCAAGTAAAGGCTGAACACCAGAAACCGTATGGAAAGATTCAACCACTTGATATACCAGAATGGAAATGGGAACACATTACCATGGACTTCATAACCAAGCTACCTCGCACAGCTAAAGGTCATGACACCATTTGGGTAATTGTGGACCGGTTGATGAAGAGTGCTCATTTCCTACCTATTCGCGAGACGTTCTCGTCGGAAAGGTTAGCGGAAGTATTTATTAACGAAGTAGTAGCACGGCATGGGATGCCTTTGACGATTGTATCTGACCGGGACACACGATTCACATCAAGGTTCTGGAAAAGATTTCATGAGGCGATGGGCACGAGGCTTAATATCAGCACAGCATACCACCCGCAAACGGATGGTCAGTCCGAAAGGACTATTCAGACGTTGGAGGATATGCTCCGTGCTTGTATTATCGACTTCGGTGGCAGTTGGGACAGCCATCTGCCGTTAGCTGAATTCTCCTACAACAATAGTCATCACACGACGATAGGCATGCCGCCTTACGAAATGTTGTATGGGAGAAGATGTAGGACCCCGGTTTGTTGGGGTGAGATTGGACAGAAAGAATTAGGAAGTCTCGAAGTCGTAAGAGAGACGTCGGAAAGGTTTGATCAGATCAAAGCGCGAATGAAGGCCGCACAAGATCGTCAGAAGTCCTATGCGGATAGACGAAGGCCTATCGAGTTTGATGTTGGGGACAGAGTAATGTTGAAAGTGTCACCCTGGAAGGGAATCATACGATTCAGGAAGAGAGGAAAGTTAAGTCCGAGGTTTGTCGAACCATTCAGGATAGTGGCACGGGTTGGTGAAGTCGCTTATCGGTTGGAGTTGCCCGATGAGTTAAGTGGGATTCATCCTACTTTCCATGTATCACACTTGCGAAAGAGTTTGGCGGATGAATCGGCTCACGTACCATTTACTGACATCGAGGTTGACAACAGCCTTAATTACATCGAAGAACCCGTGGCCATCCTTGATCGGAAGGAGAAACGTTTACGTAATAAAGTTATCCAATTGGTTAAAGTCCAATGGAAGAATCGAAAGGGATCGGAAGCCACTTGGGAAACGGAGAAGGAAATGAGGGAGTCGTACCCTCATCTATTTCACTTATGATAGGTTTCGGGGACGAAACCTATTGTAAGGGGGGTAGACTTGTAACATCCCAAAAAAAAATAAAACGACAGATATAATAACGGAATAAACGAACGAGGCATGTCGGGTCGGGTCGGATGGGCTAGAAGGGGAGCCTCCCCTATAAATAGCCAAGGTCACAACCCATTTCTCTCATTTGCAACTTCTAGAGAGAGAAACCGTAGAGAGAGAAAGTTGTCGGATCGACCCGAGATTTGAGAAGTGTGTTGCTCCATAACTCGTGAGAAGAACCTCCGGATCAGAAGCTCGATTCAGGTAACGATCCGACCTAAATCTGAGTTTTAGTTTGTTTTTGGGTTTTTCGGGTTTTGGGTGAAAAGGCAACGTTTTTACGGATGGAACTGAAAGATAATCACGGATTTGAGTTCCTTAATGGAAAACGAACGTTTTGAATGCAACAGGTTCGGGATCTTGACATGATCAGACCCGAATGCGAAAGTTAGGGTTTTCGCGAAGAACAGGTCGTGCGCACTTGCTAAGTGCGCACGGAGCAGGTCCTGCGCACTTGCTAAGTGCGCAGGAAGAGGAACCTGCGCACTTGCTAAGTGCGCAGGAGGAAGGACCTGCGCACTTGCTAAGTGCGCAGGAAGCATGGTCTGCGCACTTGGTAAGTGCGCAGGAAGCAGAGTCTGCGCACTTGCTAAGTGCGCAGACATCAGAACTGATTAAGTGAAGTCAGTATGTTAGAATGGTTAAACCGTTAGAGTCGGGATTGGTCTGATGTGTATTTAACTAATCAATTCAGATCGGAAGTGAAGTTGTTGGACCTTTGTTTAGGACAACCGAGACTAGCTTATAAGGTGAGTTTTAGAAGTCCTCTTTTAAATGTTTTTATATAATGTTTTCGGACTGGTGTGTACACATATGAAATGTTGTTTTATAAAATAATGTTTATGAAACTACGTTTACGAAAGGAAATGATTTGGAACGAAGGGTTTATGGAAAGAAAGTTTATGAACGGAATGTTATAAAGAAATGGTTTAATGAAAAGGTAAAGGGTTTTGAAAGTGAAGGAAAGGTTTTATGAAAAGAAAACAAAAAGGGGCAAAGGTTTTAAAGAAGTCATTACAAATCTAATCTGTCGAATGAATGGAATTGACGAATGAAGTCTGGGAACGAGATTCCCAGCCTTGTGGTAGATTATGGACAGCGAGCCATAGTTACCATAAGAACAACAGGGGTAGTGTCTTAGTGGCCTGCCAATGGTTTTGATGTTGTACAACTGGTAAGGGAGTAACGACGGTTACTCGGGTGATGACGATCATCCTAAGGGAAAGGGTAATGGGAAATTAATGACGGCGATACGTAACGGTTAATTTCCAAAGGAAAGATGCGTGTTGGGCAATGACGGCGATACGTAACGGTTGACCCCACGTATTGAATGGTAATGGGAAATTAATGACGGCGATACGTAACGGTTAATTTCCAAAGGAAAGATGCGTGTTGGGCAATGACGGCGATACGTAACGGTTGACCCCACGTAATGAATGGTTGTGGCAATGACGGCGATACGTAGCGGTTGCCCACAACATTAAAGGTTCCTACGGGGACATAGAGACGCGTAACGATACAGATTTTAGATAGTAATGTATGACTTAAATGAATGTTAATGTTTTAAACAAATGATCCGTTCAATGTGTTTAAATGTGCGAAGGTTTACGAATGAAAGGCCTTGTTTTCTTATACGAATGTTAAACCCTAATGAATGTTTGAATGATGAACCATTTCTTAAATCGAACGAAAACTAGAACTCACCAGCGTAGCTGACGTTTTTAAGTGTGCACATTCAGGTTAAGGTAGGTTATGAGGATGGACGGTGATGCTTGGCAAGCGAGAAGAGTTACCCGGCTGATCATGAAGACTAGCATCCCGTTATGTTTAGTTATGATGTAAATATGTTTTAAACTATGTTTACGCTTCCGCATGTATGAACAAGTTTTTAGTTATGTTGAATGAATGATTCCGCTGCGTTATTTGATATTCATGTTTAAGAACTGTTTGTGAATGAGTAAATCCAACCAGTGAGGCCTCCCGGGTTTGGGGCCTTACATTGTGGTAGATTATGGACAGCGAGCCATAGTTGCCATAAGAACAACAGGGGTAGTGTCTTAGTGGCCTGCCAATGGTTTTGATGTTGTACAACTGGTAAGGGAGTAACGACGGTTACTCGGGTGATGACGATCATCCTAAGGGAAAGGGTAATGGGAAATCAATGACGGCGATACGTAACGGTTGATTCCCAAAGGAAAGATGCGTGTTGGGCAATGACGGCGATACGTAACGGTTGACCCCACGTAATGAATGGTTGTGGTAATGACGGCGATACGTAGCGGTTGCCCACAACATTAAAGGTTCCTACGGGGACATAGAGACGCGTAACGATACAGATTTTAGATAGTAATGTATGACTTAAATGAATGTTAATGTTTTAAACAAATGATCCGTTCAATGTGCGAAGGTTTACGAAAGAAAGGCCCTGTTTTCTTATACGAATGTTAAACCCTAATGAATGTTTGAATGATGAACCATTTCTTAAATCGAACAAAAACTAGAACTCACCAGCGTAGCTGACGTTTTTAAGTGTACACATTCAGGTTAAGGCATGTTATGAGGATGGACGGTGATGCTTGGCTAGAGATGAAGAGTTACCCGACTGCTTTGAAGACTGGCATCCCGTTATGTTTAGTTATGATGTAAATATGTTTTAATCAATGTTTACGCTTCCGCATGTATGAACAACGATTAAGTTATGTTTAAATGAAATTTTCCGCTGCGTTATTTGATATTCATGTTTAAGAACTGTTTGTGAATGAGTAAATCCAACAAGTGAGGCCTCCCGGGTTTGGGGCCTTACAAGTTGGTATCAGAGCAATAGTTTGAGAGATTCGGACACTCCCAGTGTCTGAACTTAAACTTTGAATGGGACCGAAAGCGGATGCCAGTACGGGTAACTCGAGCCAAAGCATCAGGTATGAAGGTAGTATATGTATTTACGTATATAGTATGCCTTAGAAAGGGTTAAGTAAGGACTTGTGTTCTGATGAAATCACAAAGGTGGTCAAATAGAAATCGAAAGGTAGTGTAATGGTTAATTACAGATGGCCAGTGTATATTAAGATCTTACAGTGCTTATTGAATTCTATTTGTTAACTAGCGTGATGACATTGGATTTCTTGTCTTATAGAACGTAATGGCAAGGAGAGGAAACGGAAGGAGTGGTGGCCGTACCGGTGGTCGTACCGGCGGTCGAAATGGTGGGCGTGGCAGGATCCCTGCGCGCCAAGAGTATAGTGAAGAAGGAAGTGTTCACACTGAACCGACGATTAGTGTGCATGAAGCTGAGCAGACACAGGTTGAAGAACAACCTTTCACTTTTGAACCAGAAGTGAGGGCAGCCATAGCTCGAGAATTTACAGAGTTGATGAAGACTTCCCTGCCAGGTCTGTTGGCAGAAGCATTGAAGCAGGTCAATGCGGTGGGTGGGTCTAGCGCGGCAGTTGGTGCTCAGAACAATGAGACCGACAATGCACCGCCTGCTCGCGGATGTGATTATAAGTCCTTTAAGGCATGTGACCCGCCGGTCCTGACTGGGAAGAAGGACGCGATGGCTACTTTTGATTGGGTAATACGTATGGAAGCCGCCATCCGTCTGAGCGAGTGTCGAGCTAATCAAGTAGTGAAGTTTGCTGCTAACTCCTTGAGGGAGGAAGCATCCCACTGGTGGGAAGGTGTACGTCAGGCTAAAGGGAGCGAGATTGTGGATGCGATGATGTGGGCTGACTTGAAAACTTTGGTGATCAAGAACTTCTGCCCAAGGAACGAGATTGAAAAGGTAGAGAGGGAATTTCTAGGTTTGAAGGCCGGGAACATGACGCACCGGCAATACACAACCCGATTTAATGAACTGGCACGTCTGGTGCCACACCTTATCACTACTGAAGAGAGAAAGATTGCCTGCTATGTTCAAGGGTTGCCGGACCAGGTCCGCACTTATGTTAAGGCAAACGCCCCTACTACCTATGATTCGGCAGTAGAGCTAAGCGGCGTGGTATTTGACGATCTGGCACTGAATGTTGTTGCCGTTGAAGAGCAAAAGAAGAGACCGAGCTTCTCAAACAAGCGAACTGGGGGAAAGATGTTTGGGCCTCGTGATAAGAGGGCTCGAGTGGGTGAGCCGACTGTTTGTAAGAAGTGTGGAAGGGAGCATGTAGGTGAATGCAGACTAGGGTCTAACTTGTGCTTTAAGTGTGGCAAGACCGGGCACTACTCCCGAGAATGCCCGCAAGGTTACAAATGCTACAATTGTGGGGAAAATGGTCATATGAGTAGGGACTGCCCGAAGCCCAGGATGGGGGAAACCGGGAAGGGAAAAGGCCCAGAAAAGAAGGTAGAGGGATCTCGTGCAAAGACTTGTGCGTACGCACTGACGCAGGAACAAGCCAGGGCGGATCCCGATGTGGCGTCAGGTACATTCATCCTTAACAACACTTTGGTTTCTGTGTTATTTGATTCGGGTGCCAGTAAGAGTTTTATATCTGCGAGTTTTTGTAAGCGAGTGAAGTACACTGTTAGTAAACTAGAAAGGGCCTTTAGCGTAGAAACCGCTGAGGGTAGAACTGCAAGAGTAACCGATGTAGTTGACAACTCCACGATAAAGATAGAAGGTCATAGATTCCCCGTCAGATTGTTCGTTATGGTTTTGGGAGGGTTCGATGTGGTGTTGGGTATGGATTGGCTAACTGCCAATGAAGCGCAAATAATATGTAAACGAAAGATAATCCGACTCAAGGCTCCGGATGGTAGCAAAGTCGAAGTCTTTGGAGATCGTGACGCCCCGATGCCAAACGTCATCTCAATGATTAAGGCAACGAATTACTTAAGGCGCGGATGCGAGGCTTATCTGGTATATGTAATTGACAAGTGTAAGGAAGTGAAGGAACTAGACGATGTACCTGTGGTACGCGAGTACCCGGAGGTGTTTCCAGAGGATTTTCCTGGGATACCACGCGATAGAGAAATTGAGTTCCGAATTGACTTAGTACCAGATGCCCAGCCCGTGGCTAAGGCTCCATATCGACTAGCACCAGTGGAAATGAAGGAACTTATGGTCCAACTAGACGAGTTACTTGAGAAAGGATTTATCCAACCGAGCATCTCGCCGTGGGGTGCTCCGGTGTTGTTGGTAAAGAAGAAAGATGGTTCGATGAGAATGTGTATCGATTATCGCGAGTTGAATAAACGAACGGTGAAGAACAAGTACCCTTTACCAAGGATCGATGACCTGTTCGACCAGTTGCAAGGCGCAAGTTGGTTCTCGAAAATCGACCTTCGGTCCGGGTACCATCAGTTGAAGGTGAGGGAAGAAGACATACCGAAAACTGCATTTCGCACGCGTTATGGACATTTCGAGTTCCGCGTAATGTCTTTCGGATTGACGAACGCCCCCGCAACGTTCATGGATTTAATGAATAGGGTGTGTCGACCGATGCTGGATCGATCGGTAATCGTGTTCATCGATGATATCCTTATCTACTCCAAGAATGAGGGTGATCACGCGTGTCATTTGAAGGAAGTGTTGGAAGCTCTAAACAAGAAGAAGTTGTATGCTAAGTTCTCCAAATGCGCGTTCTGGCTTAGGGAAGTCCAATTCCTAGGTCACGTCATTGGCCCGAACGGCATTATGGTTGACCCAGCAAAGATAGTAACGGTAAGTGAATGGGACATTCCTAAGACGCCAACTGAAATCCGCAGTTTCTTAGGATTGGCAGGCTACTATCGGAGATTCATCCAGGATTTCTCGAAAATAGCTTCGCCATTAACAAAGTTGACTCGGAAAGAAGTAAAGTACGAATGGGGTTCGACCCAGGATGAGGCGTTTAAGGAATTGAAAGAGAAGCTAACACAAGCTCCAGTCTTGGCCCTTCCCGAGGGCAGTGAAGACCTGGTGGTATACTCTGACGCGTCGGGTCAGGGGTTAGGGTGTGTGTTGATGCAACGCGGTAGAGTGATTGCATATGCGTCGCGGCAGTTGAAAGTTCACGAAGTCAACTATCCGACTCACGATTTGGAACTTGCTGCTGTCGTATTTGCATTGAAAATCTGGAGGCACTACCTGTACGGGGTAAAGTTTACTATTTACTCTGACCACAAAAGTTTGAAGTACTTCTTCGAACAAAAGGAGCTTAACATGAGGCAGAGGAGATGGTTGGAACTCCTGAAGGACTATGACTGTGAAATAATGTACCACCCTGGAAAGGCAAACATGGTGGCTGACGCTCTAAGCCGAAAGGATGTGCCTACTCCTATTAGAGTGAAAGCTTGCCAGTTGGTGGTAACATCGGATGTGATGAGAGAAATCGAAAGAGCTCAAGATGAAGCTTTGAAGGAAGAAAATATAAAGGGAGAAAGGATGGTGGGCCAACAGGACAAGTTGGAATATAACACCCTTGGTGTTAGAACACGTTATGGACGGGTATGGATACCTATGGGTGGCGAGCTTAGAACCAAAATCTTGGATGAGGCTCATAAGTCTCGTTACTCTATCCATCCTGGTACCAACAAAATGTACCAAGACCTGAAGAAAGACTACTGGTGGCCTGGAATGAAATGTGATGTGACGAAGTATGTAAGCAAGTGCTTGACTTGCTCGCAAGTAAAGGCTGAACACCAGAAACCGTATGGAAAGATTCAACCACTTGATATACCAGAATGGAAATGGGAACACATTACCATGGACTTCATAACCAAGCTACCCCGCACAGCTAAAGGTCATGACACCATTTGGGTAATTGTGGACCGATTAACGAAGAGTGCTCATTTCCTACCTATTCGCGAGACGTTCTCGTCGGAAAGGTTAGCTGAAGTGTTTATCAACGAAGTAGTAGCACGGCATGGGATGCCTTTGACGATCGTATCTGACCGGGACACACGATTCACATCGAGGTTCTGGAAAAGATTTCATGAGGCGATGGGCACGAGGCTTAATATCAGCACAGCATACCACCCGCAAACGGATGGTCAGTCCGAAAGGACTATTCAGACGTTGGAGGATATGCTCCGTGCTTGTATTATCGACTTCGGTGGCAGTTGAGACAGCCATCTGCCGTTAGCTGAAGTCTCCTACAACAATAGTCATCACACGACGTAGGCATGCCGCCTTACGAAATGTTGTATGGGAGAAGATGTAGGACCCCAGTTGGTTGGGGTGAGATTGGACAGAAATAATTGGGAAGTCTCGAAGTCGTAAGAGAGACGTCGGAAAGGTTTGATCAGATCAAAGCGCGAATGAAGGCCGCACAAGATCGTCAGAAGTCTTATGCGGATAGACGACGAAGGCCTATCGAGTTTGATGTTGGGGACAGAGTAATGTTGAAAGTGTCACCCTGGAAGGGAATCATAAGATTCAGTAAGAGAGGAAAGTTAAGTCCGAGGTTTGTCGGACCATTCAGGATAATGGCACGGGTTGGTGAAGTCGCTTATCGGTTGGAGTTGCCCGATGAGTTAAGTGGGATTCATCCTACTTTCCATGTATCACACTTGCGAAAGTGTTTGGCAGATGAATCGGCTCACGTACCACTTACTGACATCAAGGTCGACAACAGCCTTAATTACATCGAAGAACCCGTGGCCATCTTAGACCGAAAGGAGAAACGTTTACGTAATAGAGTTATCCAATTGGTTAAAGTCCAATGGAAACACCGAAAGGGATCGGAAGCCACTTGGGAAATGGAGAAGGAAATGAGGGAGTCGTACCCTCATCTATTTGACTTATGATAAGGTTTCGGGGACGAAACCTATTGTAAGGGGGGTAGACTTGTAACATCCCAAAAATAAAACGACAGATATAATAACGGAATAAACGAACGAGGCATGTCGGGTCGGGTCGGATGGGCTAGAAGGGGAGCCTCCCCTATAAATAGCCAAGGTCACAACGCATTTCTCTCATTTGCAACTTCTAGAGAGAGAAACTGTAGAGAGAGAAAGTTATCAGATCGACCCGAGATTTGAGAAGTGTGTTGCTCCATAACTCGTGAGAAGAACCTCCGGATCAGAAGCTCGATTCAGGTAACGATCCGACCTAAATCTGAGTTTTTGTTCGTTTTTGGGTTTTTCGGGTTTTGGGTGAAAAGGCAACGTTTTTACGGATGGAACTGAAAGATAATCACGGATTTGAGTTCCTTAATGGAAAACGAACGTTTTGAATGCAACAGGTTCGGGATCTTGACATGATCAGACCCGAATGCGAAAGTTAGGTTTTTCGCGAAGAACAGGTCGTGCGCACTTGCTAAGTGCGCACGGAGCAGGTCCAGCGCACTTGCTAAGTGCGCAGGAAGAGGAACCTGCGCACTTGCTAAGTGCGCAGGAGGAAGGACCTGCGCACTTGCAAAGTGCGCAGGAAGCATGGTCTGCGCACTTGCTAAGTGCGCAGGAAGCATGGTCTGCGCACTTGCTAAGTGCGCAGGAAGCAGAGTCTGCGCACTTACTAAGTGCGCAGACATCAGAACTGATTAAGTGAAGTCAGTATGTTAGAATGGTTAAACCGTTAGAGTCGGGATTGGTCTGATGTGTTTTTAACTAATCAATTCAGATCTGAAGTGACGTTGTTGGACCTTCGTTTAGGACAACCCATATTAGCGTATCAGGTGAGTTCTAGAAGCCCTCTTTTAAATGTTTTTATATAATGTTTTCGGGCTGGTGTGTACACGTATGAAATGTTGTTTTATAAAATGATGTTTATGAAACTACGTTTACGAAAGGAAATGATTTGGAACGAAGGGTTTATGGAAAGAAAGTTTATGAACGGAATGTTTACGAACGAATGTTATAAAGAAATGGTTTAATGAAAAGGTAAAGGGTTTTGAAAGTGAAGGAAAGGTTTTATGAAAAGAAAACAAAAAGGGGCAAAGGTTTTAAAGAAGTCATTACAAATCTAATCTGTCGAATGAATGGAATTGACGAATGAAGTCTGGGAACGAGATTCCCAGCCTTGTGGTAGATTATGGACAGCGAGCCATAGTTGCCATAAGAACAACAGGGGTAGTGTCTTAGTGGCCTGCCAATGGTTTTGATGTTGTACAACTGGTAAGGGAGTAACGACGGTTACTCGGGTGATGACGATCATCCTAAGGGAAAGGGTAATGGGAAATCAATGACGGCGATACATAACGGTTGATTCCCAAAGGAAAGATGCGTGTTGGGCAATGACGGCGATACGTAACGGTTGACCCCACGTAATGAATGGTTGTGGCAATGACGGCGATACGTAGCGGTTGCCCACAACATTAAAGGTTCCTACGGGGACATAGAGACGCGTAACGATACAGATTTTAGATAGTAATGTATGACTTAAATGAATGTTAATGTTTTAAACAAATGATCCGTTCAATGTGCGAAGGTTTACGAAAGAAAGGCCTTGTTTTCTTATACGAATGTTAAACCCTAATGAATGTTTGAATGATGAACCATTTCTTAAATTGAACAAAAACTAGAACTCACCAGCGTAGCTGACGTTTTTAAGTGTACACATTCAGGTTAAGGCAGGTTATGAGGATGGACGGTGATGCTTGGCTAGAGATGAAGAGTTACCCGACTGCTTTGAAGACTGGCATCCCGTTATGTTTAGTTATGATGTAAATATGTTTTAATCAATGTTTACGCTTCCGCATGTATGAACAACGATTAAGTTATGTTTAAATGAAATTTTCCGCTGCGTTATTTGATATTCATGTTTAAGAACTGTTTGTGAATGAGTAAATCCAACAAGTGAGGCCTCCCGGGTTTGGGGCCTTATAAGATGATAATATAGAAAATGATTTTAAATCCAAAACATCATTTAAATATGCATCTAAAAAGAAAACAGGGGAAGAGGGTTCGAACCCGGGTCTCCTCTCCAACAGTCAATAGCTTTAACCAACTGGTCTGGGTAATGATTTGCATTAGTATTTGACTTCAAATGTTTTTAATCAAAAAGTCCAGTGAGCCCCCTCTCCCATAATCGATAGCGATCGAGCCAATCCCAAATCCATCGAATCTGACCGCGATTAGTCGAAATGTCAAAGGGGTTTTGTAAATCGAGTAACCACGAATCTGTGGTAGGTTTTAATTGCAAAATACATAGGTTTAAGGTCGTTTAATTACCAAAATAAGAATCGAAAATCCTAGGCATGAACATAGAATCAATTTGATAAAACTGGATGTTAAAACTCAATGGAATCATGGGGCTTTTACTATACAAAACATTGCGAATCCAATGGTATGGTTTAATTTGATTAAGACAGCGATTAAGATTGAAACCCCTAAATTGTTTTAAGAACAAACCCTAGTTTACAAATATTGACAAAATCGATGATGTAAGATTAAATTGATGTAGGGTTTTTAACGAGTAACTGGTTGCGAATCTAACCACATAAGTCCCTGGAGTTTAAGTTAGGTTAACTAGGTTAAGATTTTAACGGGATATTTAACTGAATTGCTAACGGGGTTAACCCTAAAAGTCCAGATTGTCACATCATCCCCTAGTTGAAAGAATTTTCGTCCCAAAAATTAAAATAATTCTTGGATGTCACATCATCCCCTAGTTGAAAGAATTTTCGCCCCGAAAATTAGAATAGTACCTTAAGAGTTTGACGTGGAGTGCTTGAACATATGAGGTTATTTGCGCATCATCTGATACTCACGCTCCCACGTGAATTCGGTCCGTGTTTCGAGTTCCAACGAACTCTGAAAATAGGGATTTTACTACGTTTAAGCGTTTTGACTTCCCTGTCCATGATTTCTACTGGTTCTTCGATGAAACGCAACTGTTCATCGATGTGTAGTTCCACAAGAGGAACCGTGAGTGACTCGTCTGCTAGACATTTCTTTAAGTTGAGACATGAAAGACATTGTGTACACCACTAAGTCCTTCGGGTAGATCCAGTTGATACGCCACTGGGCCAATTCTCTTCACTATCTTGAATGGTCCAACATAACGAGGATTTTGTTTGCCTCGTTTCCCAAAACGAATGACACCTTTCCAAGGTGAGACCTTTAATAAGACCATTCGCCTACTTGAAACTCTAACGGTACGCTTATAGGCACAGCTCTTTTGGCGATCACGAGTTGCTGCCATACGATTTCGAATTTGAACAGTTTTCTCACAAGTTTCGAGTACGAGTTCAGGACCCGTAAGTTGACTATCCCCAAACTCGGCCCAACAAATAGGAGAACGGTATTTCCGTCCTTATAATGCCTCAAATGGAGCTGCCTTGATGCTAGTGTGATAACTGTTGTTGTAGGAGAACTCCACCAGCGGAAGGTGAGACTCCCAAGTGTTACCGAAATCAATCACATAAGCTCATAGCGTATCCTCCAGAGTTTGGATAGTACGTTCTGTTTGGCCATCAGTTTGAGGATGGTATGTTGTGCTCATATCTAGACGCATGCCTAAAGCTTTATGTAGCGATTGCCCGAAACGGGAGGTGAATCGTGCGTCACGATCCGAAATGATAGAAATTGGCACCCCGTGCCGAGAGACTACTTCTTTCAAATAAATACGAGTAAGCTTCTCCATTTTTTCCGTTTCTTTGATTGCTAAAAAGTGAGCGGACTTTGTTAAACGATCCATGATTACCCAAATGGTATCACATCCGGTAGGAGTTCGAGGAAATTTTGTGATAAAGTCCATGGATATTTGTTCCCATTTCCACATAGGAATCTCCGGTTGCTGAAGTAGACCAGAAGGCTTTTGATATTCTACTTTGACCTTTGCGCAAGTCAGGCACTTGCTCACATAGGTGGCTATATCGGCCTTCATCTTTGGCCACCAATATAGCACCTTTAGGTCATGGTACATCTTGTTGGAACCTGGATGAATGGAGTAACGAGATTTATGAGCTTTATCCATGACTAGTTCCCTTAAGTTTTCAAATACTGGAATCGATATTCGCTCGGTGAAGTAACGAATGCCGTAAGATTTGATCTCAAGTTGTTCCTACATACCACGTGTGGCTTCCAGTGGTAGATTTTCCTCTTTCAGGGCTCCGAGTTGAGCACACGGATTTTGTCAGGTAATCCGGTATAAATAGTAAGCTGCAATGCTCGAACTCGTTTTGGCTTGGTTTCCTTTCGACTTAGGGCATCAGCTACCACATTAGCTTTGCCCAGGTGATACCTGGTCACACAGTCTTAATCATTCAAGAGCTCGGCCCAACGACGTTGTCGCATGTTTAACTCTTTCTGCTTGAATATATGATGAAGACTCTTGTGATCGGTGTAGATAGTGTATTTGGTACCGTACAAGTAATGTTTCCATATCTTTAGTGCGAAAACTACGGCTCCAAACTCTAGGTCATGAGTGGTGTAGTTTTTCTCGTGAATCTTTAGTTGATGTGAAGCGTATGCGATCACTTTTTCTCATTGCATTAACACACAACCAAGACCCTGAATGGATGCATCGCAATACACCACAAAATCATCCGTTCCCTCCGGAAGAGCTAGGATGGGTGCACTGCAAATTTTCTGTTTAAGAAGTTGGAATGCTGATTCCTGAGTGTCGCCCCAATTATAGGCTTTACCCTTCTGGGTTATGGCAGTAATAGGTTGGGCGATCTTAGAAAATCCCTCGATGAATCGACGATATTAGCCAGCCAATCCCAGAAATTGTCGCATCTCTGTCGGAGTCGTCGGTGCTGCCCAATTCTTGATGGCTTCTATCTTTGATGGATCGACATGTATTCCATTCTTGTTAACCCCATGTCCTAAAAATTGAACTTCCCGAATCCAGAATTCACACTTAGAAAGTTTAGCATACAGTTGTTCCTACTTTAGCAATTTCAGAATTAATCGTAGGTGCTCCTCATGTTCCTCCTTGTTCTTGGAATAGATGAGGATGTCATCAATGAAAATGATGACGAACTGATCAAGGTAGGGTTTACACATATGATTCATGAGGTCCATGAACACCGCGGGTGCATTGGTTAATCCGAAAAGCATGACCTTGAACTCATAGTGGCCGTACTTTGTCCTGAAAGCAATCTTAGAGATATCCTCATCCCGGACTCTCAATTGATGGTAACCAGATCTAATGTCAATCTTGGAATAGAAGCTTGATCCTTGTAGTTGATCAAAGATATCATCTATGTGAGGTAGTGGATAACGATTCTTGATCGTCACTTTTTTCAGGTCACGGTAGTCGATGCACATGCGGAAAGTCCCGTCCTTCTTCTTGATAAACAGGACTGGAGCTCCCCATAGCGATGAGCTAGGCCGGATGAAACCTTTGTCCAACAATTCTTGTAGTTGAGTGGATAGCTCTTGCAATTCACTGGCTGCAAGTCGATAAGGTGCCCGAGCAATCGGCGCTGCTCCGGGTGCTAGATCAATTTGGAATTCTACTTGACGATGCGGTGGCAGACCAGGTAAATCATCGGGAAATACTTCTGGATAATTACAAACAATTGGGATATCATCAATCTTCTTTTCCCCATACGGCTGCTCGGTGACGAGAGCCAAAATAGCAGTATGACCTTTTCGAAGACATTTATGTGCTTTCATGAAGGATATGATGCCTATGACTGCACCACTCCTTTCGCCCTAGACGGAAAGAGTTTCTCCACTCGGGAGAGGAACGCTAACGATTTTCTCACGACAGACAATTTCGGCTTGGTTCTTAGATAACCAATCCATGCCGACAATTACGTCGAAACTACCAAGTGTGACCGGCATAAGGTCAATTTCAAGTTTATGACTAGCCAATTCAAGATTACAACCCTTAAGAATGTGGGTTTCTTTGATTATTTGGCCATCGGCTATTTCTATTATGTACTTAGCTTCTAGCAGGGTTGGAGTTTCTTTTATCAAATCACTAAGCTTCTTAGATATAAAACTCCTATCAGCACCAGTGTCAAAAATTACAGAAGCAAAGTAATTGTTTAAGAGGAACTTACCGGTGACCACATTATGATCATATTTGGCTTCTCTAGATCCTAGCATGAAGGCTCGTCCCTTCGCACCATTCTCTCAATTGTTGTTATTGCCTTGATTATTGTTATTACCGCTGTGGCCCTGATTATTATCGTTGCCGCTACCGTTCCCATTACCATTTCCACCCTTCTTTGACCGAGGACAATCCCTTTGAATATGTCCCTCCTTGCCACACTGAAAACATCCCCTTGTAAATCCCTGCGGTCGAAATGGTTGTTTGTTCTGAAGATCAACCCTACAATCTTTTGTAGCGTGACCCATCTTGCCACACCGTTGGCAACGGTTACAAGCACCGACATGGTGTAAATTAAACTTGTTGCACTTGGGGGCTGTTCCCGCATCACCGCCCTGATTTTGACCTGAAGAGATCGTCTAATTGAAGTTCTTAGTAGGCTCAAACTTACACTACTGCTGCTGAGGTTGGTTAAACTGGGATCCCTTGAAGTTGGAGTTGTGATCAAACTTATTATTGTTGGTGGATTTAGAAACTAAACCCCTCGGGGGTAGAGTTCCCTGAGTCACCGCCTGAACGGTCAACTTATGGGCAAGTCTGATTATCTGCTGAATGGTAGTAGGGTTGGATGAGGTGACCATGCTTTGGATCTGAGGCACTAAACCTCCAATGTACAGCTCAATTCTTTTATAGTCGGGGGTCACCATGTGAGGACACATAGTAGCAAGCTCATGGGAACGAGTAGTGTAAAGCTCAATCTCAAAACCCTCCATTTTAAGATTCCAAAATTCCCCTTCTAGCTTCTGAATCTCATCTCGTGGACAGTACTCCTCCTTCATCATTGTCTTGAACTCTTCCCACGGTAGTGCATTAGCCATTACCAGACCCAACATCTAGACCTGAACATTCCACCATGTGAGAGTCAGGCCCTCCAAAGTATCTGATGCAAACTTAACATGTTTTTCTTGAGGACAGTTGCACATGGCGAACACAGACTCAACATTCTCGAACCATCGGAGTAGTCCGACAGCTCCCTCAGATCCACTGAAAGTGTGGGGCTTGAAGTCCATGAAGGTCTTAAACGTACATGCCGACTGATTATTCTGCTGACCTGGATTATAAACACAATAAATAATTGAGTTTATAAGGCTTGGGAAAGACGCCTTGAGAGGTGAATTGACTTTACTAGTCAATGGGTACTGTATTTACATGCAGCATAATGTGCTGCTAGAGCTTCAGCCACACTATCATTGATCAGTGCCGCTAGCTCAGCTGCCGTCATATTGATGGTGCCTCGACCACCAGCACGACCTCCGCGTCCTCTTCCAAACATAATTCTTCACATTCACAATGTCACACCCCCAAACTCCACTAACGGAGTTTTACCGTTTGGAAGGTGACACACCAGGATCTCAGTCATTAGTTACATCAAACGACACTATATGAGACTTAAAAAGTCACAACATAAATGTTCAGAGTTAAATGCGGAAGCGTAAACATTAATAGGAAATCAATAGTAATTACACGCAACAAATGTCAAATAATGTAAATAAGTAAAACTGTTTAAAATGTTTGAAATGAATGATATGACAGTAGGACTTAATGCATGTCCTAAGTGTGCAACCTGTGCCAAAGCGACCTGAGAAACATGTAAGAAAAAGTGTCAACACGAGGTTGGTGAGTTCACAGGTTTCAAGTTTTTAATAAGAGAGTGTTTGCCAGACTATGTACATTCAATATGCATATCTATTGGTAGCTAGCCTATGTTCATGTCTTACTAAAGCGCTGGCAACCGAAGCTGACTGTTTGTGTTTGTATGCCTCCTGCCAGGTCTATCAACTCTGGCAAATGTGGGTAGGCTAACATTTCACCCGTTCAACCTCCAATCGAGTTAGCGCGACTAACGCGGGTGGGCTTGTCAAACCCAGTAGTACTACTAAACATTACCTCGGTAAGATCCATATTAACGGTTCGATGTATGATGAGGACTTTCTGTGATAGTGTGTCACGCTTAGCCTCAACAGTAATAACATATATTTTACAATAATCTAAAATAGTTGTGTCATGTTTTCTCCCCCAACGGGAAAAACATGTAAAATAATGTTTGTCTGCGTACCTGTTTCTCCCCCATGGGGAAAACAAGAAAAAGTATGATAGTTTGTGTACATGTTTCTCCCCGAACAGGAAAACGAATAAAAAGGGGCCGTGAAACTCACATACGTTGCGTTGTAGGTAGTATCACACAAAGGATAAGTTGGAACCACGAGTGTAAGTCTCAAAAGACTTACAAATGCCCTAAAAATATAAACACATAAATTAGGGATAATAATAGGAATTGTGACAGCGACACGGAATGAGAAACATCCTAAAGAAACGCTCTAATATTCAAGAGTGGACGAACGTGTCCACGGAGATAGGAATTCCTTAAATAATCAAATTATAATTACGTTACGCGACGAATGACAAAAATAATAATAAATATAATCGAGTGTTTTGTCATTCACAAAAACTAAGAAAATAATATAATATATTATTTTTAGGTTCGAAGGAATATTCTAATTACTCATTTGAGGTAAGAATAATAAATACATTATTATTATTGAAGTAATAAACACGAGGTTATAAAACGAATTATATTATTTAATAATACGGGTCATGGGTTGAAAATAATATAAAATATATATTTTATACAAAGTTATGGTTTGCAAATAGTGTAAATACATTATTTTTAAGAATAGGAAATAGTAATAAAAAAATGGTTTAATAATTCAAACTCGAGCTTACGGGTTGTTTCCCGGGTTAAAACACATTTATACAATATTATAATAATAAGGGGTTTGATTTTTAATATTTAAATATACTAAAAAGTGGCTCAAAAATGAATTGTGGGAGGCCGGTCTCGAACCCGGGTCTCTCCCACACACGTACACTGTCCTAACCAGTCCCGCCCGCTAGGGTATCGCGACTAAACCCGGAACGGATTGGTTTTAACACATAACCCACTGGGTCCATCTCCCTCTATCACGACCGAACCCAAACACCCATCTTTAACCCCTGAAATCGATCGCGATGAATCATGGAATCATAGGGGTTTTATTCATTATGGTATTGCGAATCGGTAGATGGATTTAATTGCAAAATCATTAGGTTTAGGCTCGTTTAATTTCTGTTTTAGGAACCGAAAACCCTAGGTTCTAACCACAAATCAAAATGATTAAATCTGATAATGTAAGTTGTTGGATTTATAGGGCTTTCAAAGAGCTGATGATTTCGAGTCTAACCATACCAATTAATTGGATTGAGATTGTGTTTAGGTTAGGGTTCGATTAAACCTGAATCGTATGAACCCTAGATTCTTGATCATAATCAATTCGATCATGTAAGCCCCAAAGAGTATAGGTCTTTTGATCTAGACGTCGAGGCGAGTCTGTGGGTATGATCAATTTCAGTTTTCATTATCGGATTGATGGGTTTCGATTAAATAGAATACATATGAACCCTAGGTATAGGATTGTGATAAATCCGATAATGTGAATCCCAATTGGATTAGGGCTTTCGATTTGGGTATTGAAACGAAGCTAAAGGTGAAAACAATTACCAGAATAGATGATGGATTGATGGAGATCGAGTAAAACAGTTCCGGCTTGTACAGGTTTGATCTCCGGTGACTTCTGCTATGGTTTCGGTCGAATTGAGACGTGCAAAGGTTTCCAGAGGTATGCGATTTAGGTGTGAGATAACTCGGATTGTGAAAATCATACACGAATTTACCTATTTTGGTGAAGGGGTCGACGGTTTCGACCGATTTAGCCATTAATTGGATTAATTCGCGATTGATTGGGCTGTTAATGGTCATGATGATTGTTGTTAAAGACATGGATGTTTTTCAGTTATAATATCAACCGAGAATTGATAGTGGGATTCGAATTTTGAATCAATGGTAGCGATTTTGACTTTATAAAAGTCAACAGCAACGAAATTTGATTAATCTTGACTTTGAGAAGTCAATGGATTAGATTTTTGGTAATTACATACAAGTCCCTGTGGTTCTAAGATTAAATATTGGCAGGAATGATCCCTGAGGTTTAATTTTGTTAAATAAGTTAAGATTTAACTAGGCTAATTTAACGGGATTGAGTTTTTAACAGAATAGTTAACGGAATTTACTAACTGAGTTAACTTGAAAAGTCGGATTGTCACATCATCCCTTAGTTGAAAGAATTTTCGTCCCGAAAATTAAATAAATAAAAAAAATTTCCGGGATCACATCATCCCTAGTTGAAAGAATTTTCGTCCCGAAAATTAAATAGTACCTTAAGAATTTGACGTGGAGTGTTTGAAAAGATTAGGATATTTGCGCATCATCTGATCCTTGCGTTCCCACGTGAATTCCGGTCCACGTTTCGTGTTCCAACGGACTATAACAATAAGGATTTTACTGTGCTTTAACGTTTTGACTTCCCTATCCATAATTTCCATAGGTTCTTCGATGAAACGTAATTGTTCATCAATGTGTAGTTCCTCAAGAGGAACCGCGGGTGATTCGTCTGCTAGGCATTTCTTCAAGTTCAAGATGTGAAAGACGTTGTGTACACCACTAAGTCCTTCAGGTAAGTCCAGTTGGTACGCTACTGGTCCGATTCTTTTCAATATCTCGAATGGCCCAACATAACAAGGTTTTAGTTTGCCTCGTTTCCCAAAACGAATGACACCCTTCCAAGGTGAAACTTTTAACAAGACCATATCCCCTACTTGAAATTCTAACGGTTTACGACGCTTGTCGGCATAGCTCTTTTGACGATCATGACCTGCTGCCATACGGTTTCTAACTTGAACGATTTTCTCAGAAGTTTCAAGTACGAGTTCAGGACCTGTAAGTTGACTATCCCCAACCTCGGCCTAACAAATAGGAGATCGGCATTTACGTCCGTACAAAGCCTCGAATGGTGATGCCTTGATACTAGTGTGATAACTGTTATTGTAGGAGAACTCCACTAAGGTAAGTGAGACTCCCAAGTGTTACCGAAGTCGATCACACAAGCCGTAGCATGTCATCTAAGGTTTGAATGGTACGTTCCGTTTGACCATCAGTTTGAGGGTGATACGCCGTACTCATGTCTAGACGCGTACCTAAAGCTTTTTGTAGAGATTGCTAGAAATGTGATGTGAATCGAGCGTTTCGATCCAAAATGATCGAAATTGGCATTCCGTGCCGAGAGACTACTTCTTTCAAGTAAATACGAGTAAGTTTCTCCATCTTGTCAGTCTCTTTGATTGCTAGAAAATGAGCTGACTTAGTCAAACGATCTACGATTACCCAGATGGTGTCGCATCCGGTAGGAGTTCGGGGTAGTATAGCGATAAAGTTCATGAAAACCTGCTCCCATTTCTACATTTGGATTTCCAGTTGCTGGAGTAAACTAGAAGGTTTTTGGTACTCGACTTTGTCCTTTGAGCAGGCCAGGCACTTGCTCACATATGTGGCTATATCGGCCTTCATCTTCGGCCACAAATACAGCACCTTTAGGTCATGGTATAGTAACGAGATTTATGAGCCTCATCCATGACTAGTTCCCTTAAATTTCTGAATACCGGAACCCATATTCTCTCGGCGAAGTAGCGAATACAGTCAGATTTGACCTCGAGTTGTGCTTCCATACCGCGTGTACCTTCCAACGGTAGGTTTTCCTCTTTCAGGGCTTCAAGTTGAGCGCTACGGATTTTGTCAGGTAATCCGGGGTGAATAGTAAGCTATAATGCTCGAACTCGTTTGGGCTTGGTTTCCTTTCGACTTAGGGCATCAGCTACAACGTTAGCTTTACCCGGATGATACCGGATCGCACAGTCATAAACATTCAAGAGCTCGACCCAACGACGCTGTCGCATGTTCAACTCTTTCTGCTCGAAGATGTGCTGAAGACTCTTGTGATCGATGTAGATGGTGCATTTGGTACCGTACAAGAAATGTCTCCATATCTTAAGTGCAAAAACTGCGGCATGTATTCCTTTCTCGTTAACCACGTGTCCTAAGAATTGAACTTCCCAGATCCAGAATTCACACTTGAAAAACTTAGCATACAGTTGCTCCTGCTTAAGAAATTCCAAAATTAGGCGTAGATGTTCCTCATGTTCCTCCTTTTTCTTGGAATAAATGAGAATGTCGTCGATGAAAACGATGACAAATTGATCAAGGTATGGTTTACACACATGGTTCATGAGGTCCATGAATACCACGGGTGCGTTGGTTAATCCGAAATTCATGACCATGAATTCATAGTGGCCGTACCTAGCTCTGAAGGCAGTCTTAGAGATATCCTCTTCTCGGACTCTCAGTTGATGGTAACCAGACCTAGGGTCTATTTTGAAATAGAAACTTGATTCTTGGGGTTGATCAAACAGATCATCTATGTGGGGTAGAAGATAACGAATATTGATAGTCACTTTGTTTCGCTCGTGATAATCGATACACATGTGAAAAGTCCCGTCCTTCTTCTTGACAGACAGGACTGGAGCTCCCCACGGCGATGAGCTAGGTCGGATGAAACCTTTGTCCAACAAATCTTGCAGTTGAGTGGATCGCTCTTGCAATTCACTGGGTGCAAGTCCGTAAGGTGCCCGAGCAATCGACGCTGCTCCGGGTGCTAGGTCGATTTGAAATTCTACTTGACGATACGGTGGCAGACTAGTCAAATCCCCGGAAAATACTTCCGGATAGTTACGTACGATTGGGATATCATCAATTTTCTTCTCCTCAGATGACTGCTCGGCAACGAGAGCCAAAATAGCAGTATGACCTTTTCAAAGACATTTTTGTGCTTTCATGAAGGATATGATGCCAACGACTGCACCACTCCTTTTGCCTTGGACAGAAAGGATTTCCCCTCTAAGGAGAGGAAGGCAAACATTTTTGTCACAACAGATGGCCTCAGGTTGGTTCTTGGATAACCAATTCATACCAACAATAAGGTCGAAACTGCCAAGTGTAACTGGCAGAAGGTCAATGTCAAGTTTATGACTAACCAATACTAGTTTACATCTCTAAGAATGCGAGTTGTTTCAATTTTCTAAGCGTCTGCTATCTCAATAGTATACTTGGCTTTTAATAGAGTTGGAGCACGACACACTAATATGGAATTTGTGAAGTCATGCTGAGACTTCTAGTGAGACCTGCGCTTATAAAGCAAGTGTCAGCCAATGCATAGGCTGAGGGAAGAGGTTCACATGTAGGAAAGAAAAGTATAATGAGATATAGATTCTAGTAGCATAAGAGATAGGATGTATGTTTAAGTAGTTGCGTTCAACTGATGGTTGGTTAGGTTAAATCTTCGTTTCCTAATGTCATTGGATCAACGGGATCATTTCGTGAAGAAAGAAATCCGTTTACAGGATTGAATATGCTGGGGTAAAATTCGAAGTTAGACTAAGGATTAGTCACAGGATGAGGTAACAAGGTCAAATGGGATCTATTGTTGGAGTGTAAGGAATAACGTGTTAGCATAAAAAGAATTCCTCAAATTCTGTGTACATAGTTGGAGTCGGTGGTTTTACCCTGAGGTTCTACTAGAGTTTCACTCTAGATGATTCCATTGATTAAGTTTGAATGAGAGTCGTAAGATCACTAAGATTCTTACATGAGTGAAAATAACACGATGGATAGATCACAGATCAGGACCATTTATCCACATACTAGGTTTCACTAGGACTTACATGCACCTCAAATTACTATTACGTGTGCACCCGTAATGATAATTTGCTTTGCATGCTCACCCTAGTTTCTCACTGTTTTGTGTCAAAATGTCCTTTAGTTTGTATTGCCGAGTACAGAGTGTTGTCAGATATGATAAGTCATCGAGAGGCTTAGTCATCAACCATAAGTTGATCAACTAGAACTCATATCAGGATGAGTAGTCAGGAATCGTTTGATCCGAGTATTCACTCGAGTCGAAATACACTACGATGGTCCAATCTAGCGGATCGTAGATGGTGGCATGCACATGAAGCAAACATGTACATGAAATGCGACTTCAAGAAGTGAAACTAGTTCATGGATATGTGTTACTGGAAGAAGAAAAGTAGATGTTCTTCCCACTGAGTCAGAATAGGGTTTGAGTATGCATTGAGCAATGCATTCTCAAGTTTATGGTCAATCTATTCCCAACAGAATATCGACCAAAGACGCGAGCTCATGGCTCGGGAAAATGATGACATCTACGTGTCAATGGATTTTGCAATAATGCGTGCAACAGTCTGCCTTCACTCGGTGTATTGTTGCTAGTAGGTACGGTAGGGACTCGCCTCCGACGATCCCCAACTCCCAAAGAGATATGTGCTAGCTGAGTGTCGTCCATAACATGGACCTGAGAAAGCGCACCAAATCCGACAGGTAATGGTGGTGTAAGTGACTCCTCCGAAGACTCCGTCTCGCTGCCCTCGGACAGGAGTGCATGTTGTTCAGGTGATTCCTCGAGTGTTGCCACTAGGAATGATGATGTAATGCAAATGATGTGTTCTTCGTCAGAAGAGTGTCATATGGATGTTGTCATCATGCTTGCAATGCAATATATGTATGGATACAATGTGTATCGTGTATGAGTGTCTGTGCTATGTAACTAAAGCATGTGTGCGGTTATAGTCTAGTATGAAATCCTAGTTCTCTATAACCAATGGCTCTGATACCAATCTGTCACACCCCCAAACTCTACTAGCGGAGTTTTACCGTTTGGAAGGTGACACACCAGGATCTCAGTCATTAGTTACATCAAACGACACTATATGAGACTTAAAAAGTCACAACATAAATGTTCAAAGTTAAATGCGAAAGCGTAAACGTTAAAAGGAAATCAATAGTAATTACACGCAACAAACGTGAAATAATGTAAATAAGTAAAACTGTTTAAAATGTTTGAAATGAATGATATGACAGTAGGACTCCATGCATGTCCTATGTGTGCAACCTGTGCCAAAGCGACCTGAGAAACATGTAAGAAAAAGTGTCAACACGAGGTTGGTGAGTTCACAGGTTTCAAGTTTGTAATAAGAGAGTGTTTGCCAGACTATGTACATTCAATATGCATATCTATAGGTAGCTAGCCTATGTTCATGTCTTACTGAAGCGCTCGCAACCGAAGCTGACTGTTTGTGTTTGTATGCCTCCTGTCAGGTCTATCAACTCTGGTAAATGTGGGTAGGCTAACATTTCACCCGTTCGACCTCCAATCGAGTTAGCGCGACTAACGCGGGTGGGGCTTGTCAAACCTAGTAGTACTACTAAACATTACCTCGGTAAGATCCATATTAACGGTTCGATGTATGATGAGGACTTTCTGTGATAGTGTGTCACGCTTAGCCTCAACAGTAATAACATATGAATTACAATAATCTAAAATAGTTGTGTCATGTTTTCTCCCCCAACGGGAAAAACATGTAAAATAATGTTTGTCTGCGTACCTGTTTCTCCCCCACGGGGAAAACACGTAAAAGTATGATAGTTTGTATACATGTTTCTCCCCCAACAGGAAAACGAATAAAAAGGGGCCGTGAAACTCACATGCGTTGCGTTGTAGGTAGTATCACACAAAGGATAAGTTGGAACCACGAGTGTAAGTCTCAAAAGACTTACGAATGCCCTAAAATTATAAACACATAAATTAGGGATAATAATAGGAATTGTGACAGCGACACGAAATGAGAAACGTCCTAAAGAAACGCTCTAATATTCAAGAGTGGACGAACGTGTCCACGAAGATAGGAATTCCTTAAATAATCAAATTATAATTACGTTACGCGACGAATGACAAAAATAATAATAAATATAATCGAGTGTTTTTTCATTCACAAAAACTAAGAAAATAATATAATATATTATTTTTAGGTTCGAAGGAATATTCTAATTACTCATTTGAGGTAAGAATAATAAATACATTATTATTATTGAAGTAATAAACACGAGTAAATAATATAACCAATTATATTATTATTTAATCCCAAACGTTACACGAGGTTATAAAACGATTCGAAATAATATAAATATATATTATTTAATAATATGGGTCATGGGTTGAAAATAATATAAACATATATTTTATACAAAGTTATGGTTTGCAAATAGTGTAAATACATTATTTTTAAGAGTAGGAAATAATAATAAAAAAATGGTTTAATAATTCAAACTCGAGCTTACGGGTTGTTTCCCGGGTTAAAACACATTTATACAATATTATAATAATAGGGGGTTTGATTTTTAATATTTAAATATACTAAAAAGTGGCTCAAAAATGAATTGTGGGAGGCCGGTCTCGAACCCGGGTCTCTCCCACACACGCACACTGTCCTAACCAGTCCCGCCCGCTCGGGTATCGCGACTAAACCTTTAACGGATTGGTTTTAACACATAACCCACTGGGTCCATCTCCCTCTATCGCGACCGAACACAAACACCCATCTTTAACCCCTGAAAACGATCGCGATGAATCATGGAATCATAGGGGTTTTATTCATTATGGTATTGCGAATCGGTAGATGGATTTAATTGCAAAATCATTAGGTTTAGGCTCGTTTAATTTCTGTTTTAGGAACCAAAAACCCTAGGTTCTAACCACAAATCAAAATGATTAAATCTGATAATGTAAGTTGTTGGATTTATAGGGCTTTCAAAGAGCTGATGATTTCGAGTCTAACCATACCAATTAATTGGATTGAGATTGTGTTTAGGTTAGGGTTCGATTAAACCCGAATCGTATGAACCCTAGATTCTTGATCATAATCAATTCGATCATGTAAGCCCCAAAGAGTATAGGTCTTTTGATCTAGACGTCGAGGCGAGTCTGTGGGTAAGATCAATTTCAGTTTTCATTATCGGATTGATGGGTTTCGATTAAATAGAATACATATGAACCCTAGGTATAGGATTGTGATAAATCCGATAATGTGAGTCCCAATTTGATTAGGGCTTTCGATTTGGGTATTGAAACGAAGCTAAAGGTGAAAACAATTACCAGAATAGATGATGGATTGATGGAGATCGAGTAAAACAGTTCCAGCTTGTACAGGTTTGATCTCTGGTGACTTCTGCTATGGTTTCGGTCGAATTGAGACGTGCAAAGGTTTCCAGAGGTATGCGATTTAGGTGTGAGATAACTCGGATTGTGAAAATCATACACGAATTTACCTATTTTGGTGAAGGGGTCGACGGTTTCGACCGATTTGGCTTCATTAGCCATTAATTGGATTAATTCGCGATTGATTGGGCTGTTAATGGTCATGATGATTGTTGTTAAAGACATGGATGTTTTTCAGTTACAATATCAACTGAGAAATGATAGTGGGATTCGAATTTTGAATCAATGGTAGCGATTTTGACTTTATAAAAGTCAACAAGAACGTAATTTGATTATTCTCGACTTTGAGAAGTCAATGGAATAGATTTTTGGTAATTACATACAAGTCCCTGTGGTTCTAAGATTAAATATTGGCAGGAATGATCCCTGAGGTTTAATTTTGTTAAATAAGTTAAGATTTAACTGGGCTAATTTAACGGGGTTGAGTTTTTAACAGAATAGTTAACAGAATTTACTAATTGAGTTAACTTGAAAAGTTAAGATAAGAATAGATAAAACATCAAGCATCATCGTCCTCTGAGAAAATGCATGACAGGGCATCCTCCTCCTCGACTGGCTCCTCATCGTCATCCGGTATCTCCTCCTCGGAGTCAGAAGGCGGTGCTTCCCCTTGCAAAAGGGCAGCCTCCATTTGTGCATCTAGATGTGCCACCCTGCTCAAGATCCCTTCAGCGGCATCATTTGATGTGTCCACTCTTGTCTCTAAGTGTTGAACTCTATCCACTAAAGCGTTATGGACCTGATCTGTTACCGCTAGTTCTGCGGTCAGGACCTCTATCTCTTCCTTATTCTCAACTATTTGTGACTCACGCTGCAGAATGCGGTTATCTCACTAGCATCATCCCTCATATTTCCTAGTTCCTTAGTTATAAAAGTCACAAAGGCCGCAAAAGCTTGATCCATGGTGCACGGCAAGCTAGGCAAAGTCGATGACGAAGATGTGGAACCAAAATACGGTGATGGAACATTTCCCATCTCGATCCAACTTCGGATTTTCTTAGGGTACCAATCCCAATTACGCGGTTCATCTTTCGCCCGCACATGGCTGAGCTCACCCTGCTCAAAGGAGTCATCATCAGAACTGGTCCGGTGCCTTTTGGGCTCCGGTGAAGACAAAGTGGGAGCATCGTGTTCCGGTGCAATGGGTGATGGAGGTGGTAATGACGACATAGTCCTGTAACATGATATCTAAGTGCCAAAACCCAAATGTCTATGACATGTAACTAATGTGTGCGGTTACAGTCTAGTATGCAATCCTAGATCTCTTTAACCAATGGCTCTGTTACCAACCTGTCATACCACCAAATTCCACTAACAGAGTTTTACCGTTTGGGAAGTGACAAACCAGGATCTCAGTCATTAGTTAAGTTGAACGACACTATATGGGACTTAAATAGAAATATCATAAATGATCAAAGTAAATGCGGAAGCGATAAATGAAAGTAAATGCGCAAAACAAACGCGCCCAAAGGTCCAGTCCAAAAGGAATAAATGGAAACATTTCAAAACGTATTATTAAATAAGAAATTAAATATAGGACTCCATGCATGTCCTAGATGTGCACCTTTGCCTTAACTTAGCGACCTGAGAAAACATGAAAGAAAAGATGTCAACACGAGGTTGGTGAGTTCACAGGTTTCAGTTTGTAACAATGTTTAACAGGTTAATGTACATCCAATATATAAATCAACAGGTAGCTAACCTATATACATGTTAACTAATGCGCTCGCAACCGAAAGCTGACTGTTTATGTGTTTGCCACCAGTCCTATCAACCATGGTGCATGCTTAGATCAATGTTGCACCCGTTCGACCTCCAGTCGAGTTAGCGCGACTAACGCGGGTTAGGTTTGTCAAACCAAGTAGTACTACCCAAATTACCTCGCTATGTTCATATTAACGGTCCGATGTGAGGACTTTAATGATAGATGTGTACGCATAGTCAAACAAGTGATAACATATATGAATTCCAAAAACTAAAAGCGTTTACGTCATATTTTCTCCCCCAGACTAAAACAGTAAAAGGGGCCGTGAAAACTCACCTGCGTTGCGTAATAGGTAGTATCACACAAGTATGAGATTTAAATCTCAAGCGTTAGCCCAACACGGCTCACGAATGCCCTAGAATTACATCATAATAAATGGGAAATGTGACGATGACACGGATGCTGAACGTCCTAAAAGAAACGCTCTAAAGATCAAGAGTAGACGAACATATTCAATCGTCTTCGTCATTAAATAATGATCTACAAAAATAATATTATTATATTATTTTTAAACTCGCATAGTTATTACGATAACTATTTATGTGGAAAAAATAATAATATATTATTTTTATTCGAGAATATAATTACGGGTAACCAATATAAATATTTATATTATTTATAACTTTGAAACGTCTAACAATCTTTAAAAAAAATGTGACGAAAATAATAATTAAATAACTAATATTTTAACTTAAACCACGGATTGAGAATAATATAAATATATTATTTTATTTGGTAGCTAACCTATATACATGTTAACTAATGCGCTCGCAACCGAAAGCTGACTGTTTATGTGTTTGCTACCAGGCCTATCAACCATGGTGCATGCTTAGATCAATGTTGCACCCGTTCGACCTCCAGTCGAGTTAGCGCGACTAACGCGGGTTAGGTTTGTCAAACCAAGTAGTACTACCCAAATTAACTCGCTATGTTCATATTAACGGTCCGATGTGAGGACTTAATGATAGATGTGTACGCATAGTCAAACAAGTGATAACATATATGAATTCCAAAAACTAAAAGCGTTTACGTCATATTTTCTCCCCCAGACTAAAACAGTAAAAGGGGCCGTGAAAACTCACCTGCGTTGCGTAATAGGTAGTATCACACAAGTATGAGATTTGAATCTCAAGCGTTAGCCCAACACGGCTCACGAATGCCCTAGAATTACATCATAATAAATGGGATATGTGACGATGACACAGATGTTGAACGTCCTAAAAGAAACGCTCTAAAGATCAAGAGTAGACGAACATATTCAATCGTCTTCGTCATTAAATAATGATCTACAAAAATAATATTATTATATTATTTTTAAACTCGCATAGTTATTACGATAACTATTTATGTGGAAAAAATAATAATATATTATTTTTATTCGAGAATATAATTACGGGTAACCAATATAAATATTTATATTATTTATAACTTTGAAACGTCTAACAATCTTTAAAAAAAATGTGACGAAAATAATAATTAAATAACTAATATTTTAACTTAGACCACGGATTGAGAATAATATAAATATATTATTTTATTTGGTAGCTAACCTATATACATGTTAACTAATGCGCTCGCAACCGAAAGCTGACTGTTTATTTGTTTGCTAGCAGGCCTATCAACCATGGTGCATGCTTAGATCAATGTTGCACCCGTTCGACCTCCAATCGAGTTAGCGCGACTAACGCGGGTTAGGTTTGTCAAACCCAGTAGTACTACCCAAATTACCTCGCTATGTTTATATTAACGGTCTGATGTGAGGACTTAATGATAGATGTGTACGCATAGTCAAACAAGTGATAACATATATGAATTCCAAAAACCAAAAGCGTTTACGTCATGTTTTCTCCCCCAGACTAAAACAGTAAAAGGGGCCGTGAAAACTCACCTGTGTTGCGTAATAGGTAGTATCACACAAGTATGAGATTTGAATCTCAAGCGTTAGCCCAACACGGCTCACGAATGCCTTAGAATTACATCATAATAAATGGGATATGTGACGATGACACGGATGTTGAACGTCCTAAAAGAAACGCTCTAAAGATCAAGAGTAGACGAACATATTCAATCGTCTTCGTCATTAAATAATGATCTACAAAAATAATATTATTATATTATTTTTAAACTCGCATAGTTATTACGATAACTATTTATGTGGAAAAAATAATAATATATTATTTTTATTCGAGAATATAATTACGGGTAACCAATATAAATATTTATATTATTTATAGCTTTGAAACGTCTAACAATCTTTAAAAAAAATGTGACGAAAGTAATAATTAAATAACTAATATTTTAACTTAGACCACGGATTGAGAATAATATAAATATATTATTTTATTTGGTAGCTAACCTATATACATGTTAACTAATGCGCTCGCAACCGAAAGCTGACTGTTTATGTGTTTGCTACCAGGCCTTTCAACCATGGTGCATGCTAAGATCAATGTTGCACCCGTTCGACCTCCAGTCGAGTTAGCGCGACTAACGCGGGTTAGGTTTGTCAAACCAAGTAGTACTACCCAAATTACCTCGCTATGTTCATATTAACGGTCCGATGTGAGGACTTAATGATAGATGTGTACGCATAGTCAAACAAGTGATAACATATATGAATTCCAAAAACTAAAAGCGTTTACGTCATATTTTCTCCCCCAGACTAAAACAGTAAAAGGGGCCGTGAAAACTCACCTGCGTTGCGTAATAGGTAGTATCACACAAGTATGAGATTTGAATCTCAAGCGTTAGCCCAACACGGCTCACGAATGCCCTAGAATTACATCATAATAAATGGGATATGTGACGATGACACGGATGTTGAACGTCCTAAAAGAAACGCTCTAAAGATCAAGAGTAGACGAACATATTCAATCGCCTTCGTCATTAAATAATGATCTACAAAAATAATATTATTATATTATTTTTAAACTCGCATAGTTATTACGATAACTATTTATGTGGAAAAAAAAATAATATATTATTTTTATTCTAGAATATAATTACGGGTAACCAATATAAATATTTATATTATTTATAACTTTGAAACGTCTAACAATCTTTAAAAAAAATGTGACGAAAATAATAATTAAATAACTAATATTTTAACTTAGACCACGGATTGAGAATAATATAAATATATTATTTTATTTGGTAGCTAACCTATATACAAGTTAACTAATGCGCTCGCAACCGAAAGCTGACTGTTTATGTGTTTGCTACCAGGCCTATCAACCATGGTGCATGCTTAGATCAATGTTGCACCCGTTCGACCTCCAATCGAGTTAGCGCGACTAACGCGGGTTAGGTTTGTAAAACCAAGTAGTACTACCCAAATTACCTCGCTATGTTCATATTACCGGTCCGATGTGAGGACTTAATGATAGATGTGTACGCATAGTCAAACAAGTGATAACATATATGAATTCCAAAAACTAAAAGCGTTTACGTCATATTTTCTCCCCCAGACTAAAACAGTAAAAGGGGCCGTGAAAACTCACCTGTGTTGCGTAATAGGTAGTATCACACAAGTATGAGATTTGAATCTCAAGCGTTAGCCCAACACGGCTCATGAATGCCTTAGAATTACATCATAATAAATGGGATATGTGACGATGACACGGATGTTGAACGTCCTAAAAGAAACGCTCTAAAGATCAAGAGTAGACGAACATATTCAATCGTCTTCGTCATTAAATAATGATCTACAAAAATAATATTATTATATTATTTTTAAACTCGCATAGTTATTACGATAACTATTTATGTGGAAAAAATAATAATATATTATTTTTATTCGAGAATATAATTACGGGTAACCAATATAAATATTTATATTATTTATAACTTTGAAACGTCTAACAATCTTTAAAAAAAATGTGACGAAAATAATAATTAAATAACTAATATTTTAACTTAGACCACGGATTGAGAATAATATAAATATATTATTTTATTTGGTAGCTAACCTATATACATGTTAACTAATGCGCTCGCAACCGAAAGCTGACTGTTTATTTGTTTGCTACCAGGCCTATCAACCATGGTGCATGCTTAGATCAATGTTGCACCCGTTCGACCTCCAATCGAGTTAGCGCGACTAACGCGGGTTAGGTTTGTCAAACCCAGTAGTACTACCCAAATTACCTCGCTATGTTTATATTAACGGTCTGATGTGAGGACTTAATGATAGATGTGTACGCATAGTCAAACAAGTGATAACATATATGAATTCCAAAAACCAAAAGCGTTTACGTCATGTTTTCTCTCCCAGATTAAAATAGTAAAAGCAGCTGTGAAAACTCACATGCGTTGCGTAGTAGGTAGTATCACACAAGTATGAGATTTGAATCTCAAGCGTTAGCCCAACACGGCTCACGAATGCCCAAGAATTACATCATAATTATTAGGGATAAAATGGGATATGTGACGATGACACGGAATGTTGAACGTCCTAAAAGAAACGCTCTAAAGATCAAGAGTAGACGAACATATTCAATCGTCTTCGTTATTAAATAATCGATTCGACACTCGCCACTATGTTGCTTTCCACATTTCTTGCACGTTTCATATCCGTCCAACCTCGGTTTCTTAATTTCAGTTGTTTCATTCCCTCTTCCGGTGCCTCTAGACGGATTCTCCCACTTTCTCTTTTGTGTCACAGGTGCCGGGTCCTCGTTGGCATAATCGTCGTAAATGATTCCATACAGGTTGACTACCGACTCGAAGGTCGAGGGTAGGTTGGCTTTTACGTGGACACGGACCCTTTGCGGCAGACCCTTGACATAGTATTTGATCATACGTTCTTCGGTTTCCACCAAGTGTGGTACCAGTTGGGCCAGCTCGTTGAACCTTGAAGTATATTGGCGATGAGTCTTGTCGCCAGCTTTGAAGTTTAGGAACTCGTTCTCCACACGATCAATCTCATTCTGTGGGCAGAACTTTTGGATTACGAGCTTTTTCAAGTCTTCCCATGTCATTCTGGCAAGAGCATGTGGTGACTTTGTTCTTTGAATATTTCTCCACCAACTTAGTGCTTCATTGGTGAAAGAATGAGCAACATATTTAACCGCCTGGTCTGGTCGGCACTCGCTGATGTTGATTACAGCGTTCATTCTCTCAATCCATTCCAAAGTAGCCACCGAATCCTTGCTACCATCAAACTTGGGTGGGTCTCCATCTTTGAAACCTTTATAAGTGCACCCTTTAGTGCTTGACCCCACTTTTATCTCATCCCCGTCGCTGTCATATACTTTTTCTTCATGGTTTCCTTCATCCTCCTCTTTACTTTTCTTTATTGCCTCGGATAGTAGATCAGGCAATACCTTCTTCAAAGTGAGCACAACTTCACGGGCAATAGCATCCCTGACTTCAGGTTCCAACTGTATAGGCCCTGGACTGTCGTCCCTAATTGGGGTCACTTCTGTTTCGTGCACACTTTCGGTGTGCTCTGCGTGCACACTCTCTTCTTCTTCAAATCTTGGGTTCAACGGAGGCCTACCTCGTCGGCCAGTGCGACCGCCTCGAGGTCCTGTTCTTCCTCCACCAGCCATAGTTCTTAATTTCCTGATAGTTAAAAAGGGAATACATCAATGTCATTTCTTCAGATCATAGTTTGGAACAGTACGAGCAAGGTAAATTCTTAATTACAGTGACCGGTTTGTGATTACTAATTTACATTGCTTTTCGGGTTTGAAACTCTTCAAATCAGTCGTGGCATTAACATCTATTTGTTCTAAGTTAAGGTATCTATTCCTATGCTAGAGCATTAACTTTATGACTTACTTACCGTGCTAGCGTTGGCGTTGGTTACCCATACTGACATCCGTGCGTTGGTCCCATAATCAATTTGAGTCTAGACATTTAGGGATGTCTAAATCTCTCAAACTATTGCTCTGATACCAACTTGTAAGGCCCCTAAACCGGGTGACCTCACTTGTTGGATTTACTCATAAACATAGTCATAAATACTGAACTTAAATTAAAAATATTCATCATTCAATTACAAATCATTCGTCGTTCAATTACGTAACATAACAGCGGAAGTCTTATCACATATATTAAAGTGGGATGTCAGTCTTGTGTCGGGTAACCTTCACGCCTTCGCACGACCCTTTCCTTTGTTACCTGAAATGTATACTAAAAGTCAGCTAACGCTGGTGAGTTCTAGTTTAAAGACAATCATACACAATATTTATCTTATCATGAATATAATGTATATATGTATATTCGTACTTTTAAATATTCTTTACTTTGCTGTTCTCACATAACATTCATTGAGGGTATATACATATGTACATACATACTTTCTTTGAGAGAACACATATTGGCCATAATCTTAAGTGAGATCAACCCATCATACTTGTCGCGAATGTCACAAAGACATCGCAGTCAGAGCTACCGTCGTAGCCCGTTTCATTACCGTCCGGCTCTAGAAAACCGTCCGTCATATCATTAAATCCGTCCGGCAACCTTTGTCCGTCCGCTCTTTACCGTCCTACCGTCGTAGTCCGTCATTTTTGTCCGTCTGCCCTAGGGCATCCGTTTCCCACGTGACCATTATGTATGCAACCGTTCTACATTAGTTAAGGCTTGCTTCGACCGTCCATTAATACCTTTTCATACGTCCTAGCTTGCGAATGTACGTTTTTGTCCCGGTTGCAAAATAGTCACGTGGTCGTCCGTCTACCGAAGTAGCCGTTGTCATAGAAGGGTTTATAACGTTTACATTCATTCATAACATGCAATATATATGTAATATGTAACATCCCAAATAATGACAAGACAAATAGAAAAGGGAAATAAAGTGGGCTTGGCCAAAATTTCGGCCCATGGGCCGAAAAGAAAAAGGGGGAAACCCCATTACAAAACAGCAGCTTCAACCCAAACCCCTCTCATTTCATCTTCCTGCGCAAGAATACTAGAGAGAGAGAGAGAGAGCGATCGGCTTGTGAAGAAAACCGCAAGGAGAAGACTCAAGGGCTCGGGAATCATCCGACTCCACCATTTCAACGCATAGCAACAGAAATCGGGCCTGTTGAGGTAAGCATCGCCTCTGATTATGAGTCTTTGCATGTCTCGGGTTTAAATCAAATAAAGATACGATTTTTGCATACGAAACTTGAAACAAATCACGTATTTGAACTCAAGAACGATAAAGGAAGGTGTTTAACGTAAAATGCTCAAGGTTTAATCGATTGGAAATAAGTTGGCTGGAGCAAGGTTCTGGTCAGGGAAGATGCAGACCCATGACTCGAAACTATAGTTTCGATACATACAGACCCGTCGAAACTACTCTAGTTTCGATAGTCATGTTTGACTCGAAACTATCTAGTTTCGATAGCAGCCAATGACTCGAAACTACCATAGTTTCGATAGGAACTCAGGACTCGAAACTACCTAGTTTCGAGTGTCACCTTGAACCTAAACTAAGATTTTTCATAAGTTAATGACTCGAAACTACCATAGTTTCGATAGAATCTCATGACTCGAAACTACCTAGTTTCGATAGAAGGATTATGACTCGAAACTACCTAGTTTCGAGTGTAAGACCATAGCTCGAAACTACCATAGTTTCGATGCGACCCACCTCCCGAAACTACTGAGTTCAAGCGTAGTAATGTCTAGTGTCATCTAGGAGCACCATCTTATGTGTATGACTTTATTATACAGATCGTGAGTGACATTAGTGAAGCCCAGTAGCCAGCTTAGTGTATTACAGAAACTACTCATCAGGTGAGTTCTATGTGCCCCTTTTTATGTTATGTGCAAATGTTTTCAAATGTTTTGGGGCTGAAGTGTATACACTAAGTGAATAAAGTTTATGAATGTTAATGTGATCATATGTGTTATACAAGTATATATATATATACCTATACACGAAAGAGAAATTATGAATAAAGAATGAAAAGCATGATTATAAAGAATGAACGAAAGTATAACACAAAATGAAAGAATGAAATCCTGCTTTATATCCATGTATATATTGCTTGCAAAGAATGAAATGAATGAATGTCATAACATATAAGAATGAAATCTTGCTTTATATCCATGTATATATTGCTTGCAAAGTACAGAAAATGTTATGGACGCTTCAATGATAACGGCTACTTCGGTAGACGGACGACCATGTGACTATTTTACAACCGGGACAAGTGCGTTCCTTCATCAGCTAGGACGTACGAATGCCATTAAAGGACGGTCGAAGCAATTGGCATATTATAGTAGAACGGTTGTATAAATAATAGTTGCATGGGAAACGGATACCTTCGGGTAGACGGGCGAATTACGGCCTACGACGGTAGGACGGTTGTAAGTCATGACGGACGGACAAAGGTTGCCGGACGGTTGTAAGAATAAAATGACGGACGGCACTTGTTGCCGGACGGTTGTAAGTATAGGTGGGCCATGACGATGGACCACGGCGATTGTCTTTGTGACATTCGTAAACAAAATGACGGGTTGATCACCCTTACAGAGTATGACCCATGAATGTAAATAAAGAAAGAAAAAGGGTGAATGCATATATATATTTATGTATGAAATCACCAAAAATACAGAAAAGGAAATACAGAAAAGAAAGATGAAAGAAAGGCAAAAGTTGTGAATACGTATTTATATGAATGATTATACAGTAATGCATACTTATACCTATAAAGAAAAGAATGTTTACAGTAAATTGCATTAAACTAGAACTCACCAGCGTTAGCTGACTTTTAGTATACATTTCAGGTAAAGGAAGAAAAGGTCGTGCGATGGCGTGAAGGTTACCCGGCACAAGACTGACATCCCACTTTTGTTTGTTAAGACAATGTTGTGTTTTTAATTGTTAAGACTTCCGCTGTTATGTAATGTAATTGAATGAAGAATGTTTTAAATTTAAGTTCAGTATTTATGGCTATGTTTATGAGTAAATCCAACAAGTGAGGTCACCCGGGAAAGGGGCCTTACATAATATAAAGCAAGATTTCATTCTTTTACGTTATGTCCTTCTTTCATTCATTCTTTATATCATACGCTTCATTCTTTATTCATAATTCATTTTCACATATATAGGTATTTATATATATATATGTATGATCACATTGACACTTATAACATTTATTCATTTAGTGTATACACTTCAGCCCCAAAACATTTATAAATCATTTGCACATAACATAGAAGGGGGCACATAGAACTCACCTGATAAGTAGTTTCTGTGATACACTAAGCTGGCTACTGAGCTTCGCTAATGTCACTCACGATCTGTATAATAAAGTCATACACATAAGGTGGTGCTCCTAGATGACACTAGACATTACTATGCTTGAACATAGTAGTTTCGATTGATTAGCTTATATCGAAACTTGGTAGTTTCGATAGGTAGTTTCGATAGGTAGTTTCGATAGTAACTTATGTATTATCTTAGCTTCGGATCGGGGGCTCATATCGAAACTATGGTAGTTTCGATTGGGTCTGCATATATCGAAACTGGGTAGTTTCGATAGGTCTGCACATATCGAAACTAAGTAGTTTTGATGGGTCTGCACATATCGAAACTAAGTAGTTTCGATGGGTCTGCACTTATTGCCTTCCCCAAAAATCCGAATGTTCTGCATGCGAATCTGATCATGTCGATATCTAAATTTTCTTTGATCAAAACGTTCATTTTTCATTCTAGATGCTATACCTAAGTTCACTTTCAAGATTCATCCGCAAAATCGTTATCTTTTAGCCAAAACCCGAAACTTCCCAAAACGAACAAAAACTCATAATGTGATCGAATCGTTACCTGGATTGGATTTCTGATTCAGAGGATATGATCACGAGAACAGCAGCAACGTTCTCCTGAGTTCCCGAGTTGATCCGTCACTTTCTCTCTCTAGACCTGAGTTCTCCTTTCTCTCTCTAAAAGCTGCGTGAGATGGGGAAATGAGCAGGGAAGAGGGCTGCCTTGCCTCTTATGTGCATGGGCTTCCCTCGGCCCATTGAATCCGGGCCCAGGCCCGCTCCCTTTTTGTTTAAATAGTCCAACTCAATCACCGGTCTCGCTATATTTATTCGTTTTATTATTTTTGGGATGTTACAAGTCTACCCTCCTTAAAGAGGTTTCGTCCTCGAAACTGTTCATACGTTAAACAATTGAGGGTATAGTCCCCTCATCTCGTCTTCCTTTTCCCATGTAGCTTCTGACCCTTTTCTGTGCTTCCATTGTATCTTGACTAACGGTATCGACTTATTGCGTAGTCGTTTTTCAGCTCGGTCAAGAATGGCTATTGGTTCTTCTACATAATTTAGACTGTTATCCACTTCGATCTCGTCGTAAGGTATGTGAGCTGTGTCGTCAGCTAGGCACTTGCGTAAGTGCGACACGTGAAACGTAGGGTGTATTCCACTAAGTTCAACGGGTAGGTCGAGTCTGTAAGCAACTTGACCCACTCTTGCTAAAATATTGAAAGGTCCGACAAACCTTGGACTTAGTTTTCCACGCTTTCTGAATCGGATGACTCCTTTCCATGGTGATACTTTCAACAGTACCATGTCCCCCACTTGAAACTCTAAATCCCTTCTTCTCTTATCCGCGTATGATTTCTGTCTGTCTTTTGCGGCTTTCATTCTAGCCTTGATTTGATCAAATTTTTCAGAAGTTGCTTTGACCACTTCGAGACTTGAAAAATCCTTCTGCCCAATTTCCCCCCAACAAACCGGGGTTCTGCATTTTCTCCCATATAACATTTCAAATGGCGGCATGCCAATAGTCGTGTGATAGCTGTTGTTATATGAAAATTCTGCCAATGGTAGATGGCTATCCCAACTCCCACCGAAGTCAATGATACAGGCCCGGAGCATGTCCTCCAGGTCTGAATGGTCCTTTCAGACTGGCCATCGGTTTGAGGGTGGTAAGCGGTGCTGATGTTCAGTCTTGAGCCCATCGCTTCGTTGAATTTCTTCCAAAATCTAGATGTGAATCTAGTATCCCTGTCGGACACAATTGACAGCGGCATACCATGTCTACTCACAATTTCCTTGATAAATACTTCTGCTAGCTTTTCAGACGAAGAAGTCTCACGTATTGGCAAGAAGTGAGCACTTTTCGTCAAGCGGTCGACGATCACCCAAATGGTATCATTGCCTTTAGCTGTTCGCGGTAGCTTGGTAATGAAGTCCATCGTGATCTCCTCCCACTTCCATTCTGGTATTGGTAAGGGTTGCATTTTACCGCATGGTTTCTGGTGCTCGGCCTTAACTAGTGAACACGTTAAGCACTTGTTCACGTATTCAGTCACATCATTCTTCATGCCAGGCCACCAGTACTCTTTCTTCAAGTCTTGATACATTTTGTTTGTCCCGGGGTGGATAGAATAACGAGACTTATGGGCCTCATCGAGTATTTTGGCTCTAAGCTCGCCAATCTTAGGTATCCACATCCGGCCAAACCTGGTTCGTACACCGTATGTATTTGCACTTAAGTTCCCTTGTTGTCCTACTATTCTTTCCCGTTTCACATTTCTTTCTAACAGTGCTTCATCTTGTGCCTTTGATATTTCACCCATCAAACCTGGCGTTATAATTAGCTGACACGCTTTGATTCGGATAGGTGTCGATTCTTCCTTTCTACTTAAAGCGTCAGCCACTACGTTTGCCTTGCCTGGATGGTACAATATCTCACAGTCATAGTCTTTCAGTAGCTCTAACCACCTTCTTTGCCTCATGTTTAGTTCCTTTTGTTCGAAAAAGTATTTCAAGCTTTTGTGATCGGAGTAGATGGTGCATTTAACTCCATACAGGTAGTGCCTCCATATTTTTAACGTGAAAACTACTGCTGCTAATTCTAGATCGTGTGTTGGGTAGTTAACCTCGTGAATCTTTAGTTGTCGTGAAGCATAAGCAATTACATTTCCTCGTTGCATAAGTACGCAACCTAAACCCTGCCCCGAAGCGTCAGAGTAGACTACCAAGTCTTCATTTCCCTCAGGTAGAGTCAAGACTGGAGCTTGGGTTAATCGTGTCTTGAGTTCTTCAAACGCGTTGTTTTGAGTCTGACCCCATTCATACTTTTCTTCCTTCCGTGTCAGTTTAGTCAGTGGTGAGGCTATTCTTGAGAAGTCTTGAATAAACCTTCGATAGTAGCCTGCCAATCCTAGAAAACTTCGTATCTCTGTTGGTGTCTTTGGGATGTTCCATTCCTTTACTGTCTCGATCTTTGCAGGATCCACCATGATGCCGTTTGGGTTTATCACATGACCTAGGAATTGGACTTCCCTAAGCCAAAACGCGCATTTGGAGAATTTTGCGTACAACTTTTTCTTCTTTAGCACCTCCAGAACTTCTCTTAGGTGACAGTGATGATCACCCTCGCTTTTCGAATATACCAGTATGTCGTCTATAAAAACTATCACTGATCGGTCCAACATTGGTCGACATACTCTATTCATCAAATCCATGAACGCTGCTGGAGCGTTAGTCAATCCGAAGGACATCACGAGGAATTCATAATGTCCATAACGCGTGCGAAACGCGGTCTTTGGTACGTCTTCTTCCCTTACTTTTAACTGATGGTAACCCGACCTAAGATCGATCTTTGAGAACCAACTCGCACCTTGCAGTTGATAAAAAAGGTCGTCTATTCTAGGCAATGGGTATTTGTTCTTTACTGTCCTCTTGTTCAATTCGCGGTAGTCAATGCACATACGCATGCTGCCGTCCTTCTTCTTTACAAAAAGTACCAGAGCGCCCCATGGTGAGATGCTCGGTCTAATAAATCCTTTTTCGGTTAGTTCCTCTAGTTGAGACATCAATTCTTTCATTTCTGATGGAGCCAATCGGTAGGGGGCTTTGGCAACGGGCTCAGCTCCTGGCAGTAAGTCAATCTGAAATTCTATTTCCCGATCGGGTGGCAACCCAGGTAGATCCTCAGGGAATACTTCCGGAAAGTTGCACACCACGGGTACATTCTTGAGTTCTTTTGTTTTCATTCTATCATCAATAACATATGCCAGATAAGCTTCGCAACCGCGCCTCATGTAACTTTCGGCTTTGATCATTGAGATGACGTTTGGCATCGTGCAATTCCAATCCCCATAAACTGTAATTGGACTGCCGCTAGGAGCTTTTAGGTGTATTCTCTTACGTTTACATATGATTTGAGCTTCGTTGGCAGCTAACCAATCCATACCCAATACTATATCGAATCTTCCTAAGGTGAGAAGGAATAATCTAGATGGAAACTTATGTCCCTCTATTTCTATGATGCAATCCTCTGTTACTTAAAATACTGCCGAATTTTTACCCACGGCAGTTTGTACGCTAAAGGCCTGTATTATGGTGTTGATAGTGCAATCCAGTTTACGACAAAATGCATTTGATATGAAGCTTTTACTAGCACCAGAATCGAATAAAACAGCAGCACGTTCATCATTAACTAGAAACGTACCTGACATGACATCAGGGTTTCCCCTTGCTTCTTCCTCAGTTAAGGCATAGGCCCGAGTCCTTGCCTTTTGTTGTTCCTGTTCCTTCTCTCTTCCCGAACCAGATTGGCCGGCCTTCCTGCAGTTCTTTGTCAGATGCCCAAACAATCCACATACTTGGCATTTGGCGTCCTTCCAACAATCTCGGGAGTAGTGCCCCGGCCTCCTGCACTTATAACACACGGTGGTGCCGATTCGACACTCGCCACTATGTTGCTTTCCACATTTCTTGCACGTTTCATATCTGTCCAACCTCGGTTTCTTAATTTCAGTTGTTTCATTCCCTCTTCCGGTGCCTCTAGACGGATTCTCCCACTTTCTCTTTTGTGTCACAGGTGCCGGGTCCTCGTTGGCATAATCGTCGTAAACGATTCCAGACAGGTTGACTACCGACTCGAAGGTCGAGGGTAGGTTGGCTTTTACGTGGACACGGACCCTTTGCGGCAGACCCTTGACATAGTATTTGATCATACGTTCTTCGGTTTCCACCAAGTGTGGTACCAGTTGGGCCAGCTCGTTGAACCTTGAAGTATATTGGTGATGAGTCTTGTCGCCAGCTTTGAAGTTTAGGAACTCGTTCTCCACACGATCAATCTCATTCTGTGGGTTATATTAGGTGATAGAGCTATGGTCAGAGAAGCTAAAGCCTTTAGGTCTCTTTCAACAAGATCAAAATCTTCATCAGTATAGTTCTCAATTTGTTTTGGTGCCTTAGTACCATCAGCCTTATCAAACATAGGGATTTGCCGTCCCTTGAGTATGCTTCTCCACATCTTTGCTTCAAATAGTAACACGTGATTCATGAACCTAAATTTCCAGTCCACATAGTCTTCAACATAAGTTAGTCTTGGAGGTTTGGTGCTTGTACCAATTTTGTGACACCCGGCCATTTAGAGTTAACCTCGTTAGTAAATCCAGTTAAAAGTTAACCTTAATAACTTAAATTAAACTCCAGGGACTAGTTCTTTCATTATCCAAACCTAAAACTACAAGGATTAGTATTGCAATTAATCAAAACTCACCTTGTTGACTTTAAAAGTCAAAATCATGTTCCTGTTGACTTTTGGATAGTCAAACTAACAAGTCTTAACCCAACCCAAACCACAAGGACCTATTCTGCCATGTTTATAAACTTGAAACAGGAAACCTTAGGGACCAATTCTGTATTTATCCAATTGTTGGTTTGGTTGACTTTCTAAGTCAATTTCGCAAAAACAGAAACTTCAATTCGTACTTAAAACTGAAATCCATTCATGATTAAAAACCGTTTTGCTTGTTATGATCATTCAACGATTCCTTTGAAACTGTTAAACACATCATTACATGAATTGAAACTCCCCATTATGGTATTGAAACCGTTTTCATCAAACGCATATATATACCATTCGGATTCATGGCTTTAGATCACCACTCTTGAATTTAAGCATCTGCAAACCTTATTCGATTCCCTACGAAGCTTTTACAGGTTCTGTATTTGACCAGAAAGCCACCGTAGACGCCGGAGATCACCTCAACGCCGCTGGAACCTGCTTTCAAGCGATTACCATCCTCTCGTACTACATTTTGGTAATTTCTTACACCATTAGACTCGCATTTCCCTGTAGATCAAAAGCCCTAACTTTATTTGAACGTGTAACACCGAATTGAACCGACCAAACACCTAGGGTTCATATGGGGACGGGTTAATCGATCACTGTTTTAGAACCTGTTTAAATCCAATTAATGGATGCCAACAGGTTCGCAAACTCATTTTAATCAAAATCCCTATGATTCTATCAACTTCTTATATTAGAATCGTTCGATTTGATTTCTTGTTCAAGGGTTTCGGTGTTCATACAGAAATTAAACGAGCCTAAACCTAATGATTTTGCAATTAAACTCGTCCACAAGTTCGCTTTCCACTGACGAACAAAACCACTTTGATCCCTTAGTCACCCGTAATCGAATTCTAAGGATTTGAGGTTTGATTCGGGATGAGATCGCATGGGGGGAAGAACACACGACCGTTGAGGATTAAAACCCATTTGATCCGGGTTCTATTGCGATTCCCTAGCGGGCTGGAGTGGTTAAGTCTGTGTGTTGGTGTAGGTGTGACCCGGGTTCGAACCTCAGTAGCACTGTTTATTTTTCTAGCCACTTTTGAGACTATATTTTTATATAAAATCTGTTATAATATTATTATATTAATATATTAAAGTATTTTATACCCGGAAAACAACCGTAGACTCGGTTTTGATTTTATAACCCATTTTTATATTAATTATCCACTTTTAAAATGATATATTTATATTATTTTCAACCCCAACTTCGTATAAAATAATATGTTTATATTATTTTCAATCCGTGACTAATCCTATTAAATAATATATATATTTATATTATTTCGTATCGTTTTATACCTCGTGTGACGTTTTAAGCTATTTAATAAAATAATTGTTATATTATTTACTCATGTTCTTTACCTCGAATAAAAATAATATATTTATTATTTTTGCCACAAATGATTATTTATCCTACGAACCTAAAAATAATATATTTAATTATATTATTTTTCTAACTTTTGTAAATGACTTTGACGTACGAATTTATTTATTTATATATTATTCATTTTTAACGTTCGACACGTAACGCTTTGATCTTAATTATTATATTAAGAAATGTATATTTTCGTCTACTCTTAAATCCCTAGAATGCGTTAAGACGTTCGATCTTCCGTGTCGTCGTCACAAAACCCCGTATGTCCCTAATTTATGTGTTTATGATTCTAGGGCATACGTAAGCCGTACAGACTATCACTTGAGGTTCTAAATCTCATACTTGTGTGATACTACCTACTGCGTAACGCAGGTGAGTTTTTACGGCCCCTTTTTACTGTTTTAAACTGGGGGAGAAAACATGTCGTAAATGCTTTTTGATTTTTGTAATTCATATATGATATCACTTGTATGACTATGCGTATACATTATCCTTTAAGTCCTCACATCGGACCGTTAATATGAACATAGCGAGGTAATTTGAGTAGTACTACTGGGTTTGACAAACCTCACCCGCGTTAGTCGCGCTAACTCGATTGGAGGTCGAACGGGTGCAATATTGACCTAAACATGCACCATGATGGTGGGAGGCATATAAACAGTCAGCTATCGGTTGCGAGGGCATTAGTTAACATGCTTATGGGTTAGCTACCTATGGATTTATATATTGAATGTACATTACCTATTGAACTTTGTTGCAAACTGAAACCTGTAAACTCACCAACCTCGTGTTGACACTTTTCTTACATGTTTTCTCAGGACGTTAAGCTAAGGCACAGGTGCACGTTAGGACAAGCATGGTGTCAACATGATGTATTCAATAATTGTCAATCTTCTGATCATTTATTATGTTTCCGTTATTGTTAGACTTGGGCGCGTTGTTTTGCGCATTTACTTTCTTTATACGCTTCCGGATTAACTCTGATTGATATGATAATTTTCATTTGAGTCCCATGTAGAGTCGTTCAATGTAACTAATGTCTGAGATCCTGGTTCGTCACTTCCCAAACGGTAAAACTCCGTTAGTTGAAATTTGGGGGTGTGTACAGATTGGTATCCGAGCCATTGGTTATAGAGAACTAGGATCGCATATTAGACTATAACCTCTCACATTAGTTACATGGCACAGACACTCACACCTGATACATATAGCACCTATACATACATTGCAGTGCAGGCATGTTAATACCATCCATATCACCCTCTTTTGACAAGGGTTGCATCATCATTCCCAGTGGCGACACTCGGGGAATCACTAGAACAACATCCACTCCCGTCCGAGGGCAGCGAGATGTAGCCTTCAGATGAGTCACTTACATCACCATCACCTGTTGAGTGTGGTGGGCTTTCTCGGGTCCATATTATGGACGACACTCAGCACTAGCGCATATCTCTTTGGGAGTTGGGATCGTCAGAGGCGAGTCCCTACTTTACCCGTTAGCAACAATACGCCGACTGAAGGCAGACCGTTGCACACATTATTGCAGATTCCATTGACACGTAGATGTCATCACTTTCTCGAGCCATGGGCTCGCGTCTTTGGTCGATATTCTGTTGAGAATCGATTGACCACAAATTTGAGAACGCATTGCTCAATGCATACTCAAACCCTATTCTGACTCAGTGGAAAGAACAACTACTTTTCTTCTTCCAGTAACACATATCCATGAACTATTTTCCCTTCTCGAAGTCGCATTTCATATACATGTTTGCTTCATGTGCATGTTACCATCTATAATCCGCTGGATTGGACTATCGTATTGTGTTTCAACTCGGGTGAATACTGGGATCAAACAATTCCCGATAACTCATACAAATATGAGTCCTAGTTGATCAACTTATAGTTGATGACTAAGCTTCTCAATGACTTATCATATCTGACAACACTTTATACTCAGTAACAAACTAAAGGATATTATGACACAGGACAGGGAGAACTAGGGTGAGCATGCAAAGCAAATTAACATTACGGGTGCACACGTAATAGTAATTTGAGGTGCATGTAAATCCTGGTGAAACCTAGTGTGTGGATAAATGGTCCTAATCTGTGAATTACAAACTTAAGTTTCCACGGTCCGTAGAATTCTCATAACCCGCTCAATGACTAATTGGTATCGTTAAATCTATTCAACGGCTGATAGACGCGGCTATCAGGTTGAAGACGTTTACGGACACACTGAGTTGTCATTAATGGAATCCATCATGTTATTTTCACTCGTGTAAGAGTCTTAGTGACCGTAAGACTCTCATTCAAACTTGATCAAAGAAACAAGCTTGATTGAAACTTTAATAGAACCTCATGGTAAACCCACCGACCCCAAATTTGTAAGCAGGAAATTGTGGAATTCTTTCTAAGCTAACACGTTATCCCTTTCGCTCCAACAATAAATCTCATTTGACCCTATTGCCTTAACCGATGACTAATCCTTAGTCTAATACGAATTATACCCAACATATTCAATCCTGTAAACGAATTTCTTTCTTCATGAAATGATCCAATGACATTAGAAAGCGAGGATTTAATCTAACCAACCCCATCAACAACAACTTAGGTTCAAGTCTGCTAAGACTTTCAACTAGCCGATCTCTTCAGGACAAAACCAGAGTGGTTATACGGGGAGATACCCTAAGTGCAACAAGTGTAAATTTCACCATCTCGGTCCTTATGAGAGAAATCGTTGCCAGCGGTGTGGCAAGGTGGGTCATGCTGCCAAGGACTGTAGAGGTGAACTACAAGCCAAACAGCCTTTTCAACAGCCATGACCTACAAAGGGTTGTTTTGATGTGGAAAGGAAGGACACTTTCGAAAGGATTTTCCTCAACTAAAGTAAGGGGGTAATGGCAACAATAACCATAACCAAGATAATTACAACAACCACGGTAACAATAATGGCATCAATGGCGAAAACAATGCGAAGGGACGAGCCTTCGTGCTTGGATCCGGAGAAGCCATATATGATCACAATGTGGTTACCGGCAAGTTCCTCTTAAACAATTACTTTACTACTGTCATTTTGACACTGGAGCTAATAAGAGTTGTATATCTAAGCAGCTTAGTGATTTGATAAAAGAAACTACAACCCTGCTAGAAGCTAAGTATATAATAGAGATAGTTGATGACCAAATAATTGAAGCAACCCACATTCTTAAGGGTTGTAAGCTTTAGCTAGCTAGTCTTAAACTTGTTATCGACCTTATGCCGGTCACGCTTGGTAGTTTTTATGTAATTGCCGGCATGGATTGGTTATCTAAAAACCAAGCCGAAATCATCTGTAGTGAGAAAATCGTTCGCATTCCTCTTCCGAGTAGAAAAACTCTTTCCGTTCAGGGCGAAAAGGTTAGCGCAGTCATGGGCATCATATCCTTCATGAAAGCCCAGAAATGTCTTCGAAAAGGGCATACTGCTATTGTGGCTCTCGTCGCTGAGCAGCCATCTGAGGAGAAAAAGATTGATGATATTCCGATCGTTTGCAACTATCCGGAAGTATTTCTCGAGGATTTGCCTTGTCTGCCACCACACCGTCAAGTTGAATTTCAAATCGATCTAGGCATCTTACAGACTTGCACCCAGTGAATTACAAGAGCTATCCACTCAACTGCAAGAGTTGTTGGATAAAGGTTTCATCCGACCTAACTCATCGCTGTGGGGAGCTCTGGTCCTGTTTGTCAAAAAGAAGGACGGGACTTTCCGTATGTGTATCGACTACCGTGAACTGAATAAAGTCACAATCAAGAATTGTTATCATTTGCCTCGTATAGATGATCTCTTTGATCAACTCCAAGGATCCAGTTTCTATTCCAAGATAGATCTTAGGTCCGACTACCATCAATTGAGAGTCCGAGATGAAGATATCTCTAAAACTGCTTTTAGGACAAGGTACGACCACTATGAATTTATGGTCATGCCTTTCGGATTAACCAACGCACCCGCGGTATTCATAGACCTCATGAACCGTGTGTGTAAGCCATACCTTGATCAATTTGTCATCGTTTTCATCGAAGACATTCTCATTTATTCGAAAAACAAAGAGGAACATGAGGAACATTTACGTTTAATCCTGGAATTACTTAAAAGGGAGCAGCTTTATGCTAAGTTTTCCAAGTGTGAATTCTGGATCCGGGAAGTTCAATTCTTAGGACATGTGGTTAATGAGAAAGGAATACATGTCGATCCATCAAAGATAGAAGCCATCAAGAATTGGGTAGCACCGACGATTCCGACTGAGGTGCGACAAATTTCTGGGATTAGCTGGTTATTACCGTCGATTCATCAAGGGATTTTCAAAAACTGCACAACCTCTCACTGCCTTAACTCAAAATGGTAAAGCCTATAGCTGGGGCGATAACCAAGAGTCAGCTTTCCAACATCTTAAACAGAAACTTTGCAATGTACCTATTCTAGCTCTTCCGGAGGACACATATGACTTTGTGGTGTATTATGACGCTTCTATTCAGGGTCTGGGTTGTGTATTAATGCAACGAGAAAAGGTGATCGCATACGCTTCACGCCAACTAAAAATTCATGAGAAAAACTACACCACTCATGCCTTAGAGTTGGGAGCCGTAGTATTCGCACTTAAAATATGGAGACACTACTTGTACGGTACCAAGTGCACTATCTACACCGATCATAAGAGTCTTCATCATATCTTCGAACAGAAAGAGCTGAACATGAGACAGCGTCGTTGGGTCGAGCTCTTGAATGATTATGCCTGTGCAATCAGTCCCAAATATAGTCTAAGTATAATGAATAATCGCAAATGTGTTAGAGACTAATTAGTCTCTAATATAGAGGGAATGCATTAAGGACCGAATATCATTCCTTAATATTTTCAATACGGACCGAATTAGGGATTAATAATCAGTCTCGAACACCTTTTGGTATAGGAAATTCCCGGTGACTAATTTTCAACCTCCAATTATGTTACGCAAATTCTACTATTTGATGGGAGGTATCGAGGCTGAAAATCAGTGTCGTAGATCTTTTTTCGTAACCTATTTAGAACTGATATTTAGTCTCTGGCGTGTTCTATAGATGAAAGAAATAGAGATTAATATCCAGTCTCCAATAACCGATATATGTTCACCAATTATAAGGAAACATATTATAAAGTCAAAATTTGTCCTCGCAATTTATTCAAACAAATCATATCGTGGATTGAGATTAGAGACTGATTTTCAGTCTCTTATACGTCATCATCAATTCAACCATTATAAAAGAAGTATAAGAGGCAGAAATTATATAGCGCGCTCGCATCATTATAGTAAACAATGGATTAAACTCTTATTTTAAAAACGTTAATTCTTTTAAAAATATATATATAGCAAGTCTCGTTTTAAATTTAAGATCATAAAATTTGAATTTAATGATATGCTTCTTTTTTTTCTAAAAAAGACAAAAGTACATTATTCAGAATATAAAAATTTATGAAAACTATTTTTTTTTAATTTGGAAAGCAAACAATCGTGTAGTTATTAAATTATATTTTTCCCCTTATACATTTTTCAACATAATATGAAGTAAAAGTTATCACGAAACAAAATCATGAAATTCATTAATGAATAGGTTTTTATATATTTCCTTTATACAACTTAAAAAAAAATTCTTTATTTATAATAACCTCCTGACTCCCTGACAAGTGATTTATGAAACATAGATAACATTCACTATTATATAAGGCCGGTCCCTAGAATTCTTAAGATTTTTGAGCCCGGGACATAAAAAAAATGGGTCATTTGATATAAACTCAATTATCATATATAAAAATAAAGTCAATATTGGTAAATTCCAAGTAATTACGATTATTATTGGTTAAATATGTCTAATAATAGTCAATGATGGTTAGTTATGATCAATTAGCATTAGTATTGGTTGATTATGATCACATAGTGGCAATAGAGGAAATTAGGCAAAACTAGTGTTATTAAGGTCAATAAGGGACCATTAGGGTAAGTTAAGGTCAATATTGGTCAATTAGGGACATTTAAGTCTAGTATTGGTTGACGATGCTCAATAACAATGAATGATGGTTAATTATGGGAAATTAGTGTCAATGTTTGGTAGTTATGATCAACTAATGCCATTTTGGGTTAATAAGGGCAATAATGGGCAATTGGGGCCGACTATAGTCAATTTGGGTCAATAATACGTAATAAGGATCAATAATGACAAATTAGGGAAAATTAGTATAAATTATTGTCAATTATGGTCAATAGGGGTAATTAGTGTTGTTAATGGTTCATAGTCACCGATTAGGGGCAATTTGGATAAATTAGTATCAATTAGGTCAACGAGGGTTAATAATGGGCAATCAGGGTAAGTATTAGTCAATAAGAATCATTAAGGGTCAATAATGGTTAATTGGGACCAATGAGGTTTAATAATGGTAAGAAAGGTAAGTATTAGTCAATTGGTCAATGAAGGTCAATCATGACCGATATTAGTCGGCGATCATCAATTAAGACCAGTTATAACCAATTATGGTTAATTATAATCAATGATGGTTAATTAGGGGCAACTAATATCAACATTGGTCAATTATAATTAACGAGTGTCAATTTGGGTTAATAAGGGCAATCATGGTAACTATGGATGATTTTGATTAATAAGGGTCAATGATAGTCAAGAAGGATCAATGACGGTCAATAAGGGATAATCAAGGTTAATTAGTGTCAATATGGTTAACTAGAACAACTGATAGTTAATATTAGTCAACTATGGTCAATGTTGGTTAATAATAGTCATTAAGGTTCAAATAGTGTCAGTTTAATCAATTATGATTAATTAGAGACAATATTGGTTAATTAGTATCAATTACATACGATTAGTTTTGGTTACTTAAGGTTAATTAGAGGCAATAATTGTAATCGACCGTGACTCTTAAAGGCTAATATGAGTCATTAAGATTCTTAAAACCTAATTGCAATCGACTGTAAATTGGTTTTGTCTTCCATGTACATAAGTTAATGATTAGTCTCCCGTTTTTAATAAGTATGCAAAAGTTGCTTTATGCATTAATCTCGAGAGATCATAGGTAGAGTTTCTCTTGCTTTGATTAACTGATAATGTTTTTTTTTAATATTAAAAAAATGCAATAGTATATTTCAACAAAGTTTGTTATTTCATTTTTTTCAATTTTATATTTATACTAAATTATTTAAAATCTAAAATAATATTTCAATTTCCTTCCGAAAAAATATTCCACCGACTCCAAAACATAATTTAAAAATCATCTTCCCCCAAAATCTCCCCCTTCCCCTCAACACCAAATTTCTTTCCCCCAAAAATTTTATTCAGTTCCAAATATTGCCCTCAAAATATCCCTACCCACTCCTATTCTAAACCTAATCATGAACTCCTTCCCAAATCACAACTCCATCCATCTGCTCTCTCTATAAGTGCCGCCCTTCCCACAATCCTGATGTTCACTATCTAGTTTGTGGCCTCATCTCTACTAATCATTACTGTGTTTTCGTCCCCTCTAGTTCCCCCCAAATCACTAATTTTCCCCAAAACCCATTCCCCTTGACCGAAGCCGGATGCGGGAACCTTGATGTAAAAGTTTGATGTTATTTGAGTTTCGGTTGTGATGAATAACAAATTTTGTTGTAGATGACTTATGGATTGAATGGAGGCTGCTCTACTAGTTAACAAGATTAAGATATATGGTATAAATGTTGAATTGTTGGTCCTACCATACGAAGGCTTATCCTGCTTCTTATATTATTGATATTAAAGTACATTGATGTATTCTCATATACTTCATACAGGTCTACCATTGAGATTTATGATGGATTGGTATCTATAGGCTTACTCGCTAACTATATAGAGGTAAACCTTTTTAGTTGTTACTTTGCCTACCATTTTGAAGACTATATATAGTAGATTTATGTCCAGTTAAAAATTTATATTTAGAACTTATTGTAGAGAATGATGTCAGAATCGAAGACTTTATAGTAGATTTATCTTCATTTCAAGAGAATGATGTCAAAATTGCATTAAGTGGATTCCACGCATCATTGATCTTGATAATCATGTAATAACGGGTCGGATTCTACCTAAAATGTTTGAATGAACTCTCCATCTTTGGGCATAAATGCAAACTTGCATATCTTTAAAATAAAATACCCCATTTGGAATAGTTTTTCAACCCAAAATCCATTACGCGCTTGTGCAACAAACTCGTCTTACTGCATTTTTCGTTCACACTTGAAGGCTACATTTGGGTTTGGGTATTTCTATAAACTTTCTTTTGCATAAGTGTTCGGGTTTAAATCAATTTTCTATAAACTAGTTTGTTTTGGTTTAGTTCAAATCAGTTAAGATTTGCACCCTTCACAAATGCAATTGGTTCAATTAAGAAATACACCCAAACATTCACTTGTTTTTGTCCATTGCTTTCAAAAAATTGCATAATAGATGTAGTCTGATGTAGAACAACTTAATACAAGTGCAATTGTTGTGAATTTGGTTTGCTTAATACAAAACTGCAAGAAAAATTACTGCAAAACTTTAATTGGTTTACTACAAAACTACAATTCTTTTTAAAACGAAAAATTAAATTGGTGAGTTTAGAACAATTTGCTTAAAATATCATAAAACAATTCTTTTTTATTAAAGCTCTGGTTGGCCTTATAAGGTTAGTTTGAATCATATTTAATGACATTTGGCATATTCATGTTTTTGAGTTTAGGTTTTGTTTCATATGAAGTGGATACACATTGAAACATTTTCATATTTAACAGGCCTTATAAAAAAATAATGCAAATTAATAGTGCCTATGATTTAAAATAACTGGTTTTCATACCCTTCTTTTGTTCTTATTTTATACCTTCTTGTACTATCTGTTTACTCCTTTTTTTCTAATTGCAATAATTTGTTCAGTCCTTACGGTAAAATTAGACTTTTGGTTTTTCAGCAAGTGCCTTGGTTACGTGCATGTCCAACGTCAAAATCACCTTCCCAGTAAAAACATAAACTTAAACTTCCCAGCAAGTGCCTTGGTTAGGTGAAATACAGGTGGACTATTGTTGCTGCTTCTAATCTGCCGAGAAAAAAACTCGTAAGTGTTATAATTTTGTTTTTGATTATTTTGTGGCTGTAAACATGTCTAATATGGGAGGTGGGTATTTAGATGGTTGTATTATGATGCTATGAACATAATACAATAATATTACTTTTATTAATTTCAATTTCTTTGATATTATCAAATCGTGGTTAAATTCATTTCGACTAGTATGTTCATCATTTGGTCTTTGAGTTTTGTTTTTGCATCATTGTTCCTATACGGCTATGATTGTAGCTTCTCAATCTGCAAGATTTATGATTTGGAACTTAGTGCCCAATGGTTTTAAGTTATTTTGATTGGGCTTTTTCTTTCCCATATTTGTGTTTAGATAATGGCTTCAGACAAAGATTTATTATAACTGCTCAATCATGAAAGGTATTCACATTGATGTTAGCTGTTGATGTTGTATGAGGTGGTGTTTTTTTTAAATCTGCTATTATTTTGCTGCTTCTTATTTCTATTTTTTTGTAATTTCTGTTGGAAAGGATGCAACAGAATTGTAGCAATTTAGATGTTTTTAAATTCTTTTTACAAACGATTACAATTCAAAAGACGAGTGCTAGCTAATTAATTTATTTGTGCAGACTAGTAGCAACATTGAGAAAAAAATTCGGGAATTGAGCAGATCATATATAGTTACTCTGCTGCAAAAACTCTCCCTTATATTTTTGAAGTTCTGCGTTCTAGAAATAATAGGACAAGAATAGAGTGTTGATCTTGTTGAATTTTGGCTGGATGATAATGGCTCTAAGGTGCGTGTTCAATCTACCATTAATGGTTCATCTTATAGTTGAAGTTCGTTCATTTTATACACCTTTCTACATAAAAGTAGACATCTAAAATCCTTGCAAATTGTTGCAAGTTTAACATAGCAAAATGGTGAATTTAGTGTAAGGCCCCTTTCCCGGGTGACCTCACTTGTTGGATTTACTCATAAACATAGCCATAAATACTGAACTTAAATTTAAAACATTCATCATTCAATTACATTACATAACAGCGGAAGTCTTAACAATTAAAAACACAACATTGTCTTAACAAACAAAAGTGGGATGTCAGTCTTGTGCCGGGTAACCTTCACGCCATCGCACGACCTTTTCTTCCTTTACCTGAAATGTATACTAAAAGTCAGCTAACGCTGGTGAGTTCTAGTTTAATGCAATTTACTGTAAACATTCTTTTCTTTATAGGTATAAGTATGCATTACTGTATAATCATTCATATAAATACGTATTCATAACTTTTGCCTTTCTTTCATCTTTCTTTTCTATATTTCCTTTTCTGTATTTTTGGTGATTTCATACATAAATATATATATAATCACCCTTTTTCTTTCTTTATTTACATTCATGGGTCATACTCTGTAAGGGTGATCAACCCGTCATTTTGCTTACGAATGTCACAAAGACAATCGCCGTGGTCCATCGTCATGGCCCACCTATACTTACAACCGTCCGGCAACAAGTGCCGTCCGTCATTTTATTCTTACAACCGTCCGGCAACTTTTGTCCGTCCGTCATGACTTACAACCGTCCTACCGTCGTAGGCCGTAATTCGCCCGTCTACCCGAAGGTATCCGTTTCCCATGCGACTATTATTTATACAACCGTTCTACTATAATATGCCAATTGCTTCGACCGTCCTTTAATGGCATTCGTACGTCCTAGCTGATGAAGGAACGCACTTGTCCCGGTTGTAAAATAGTCACATGGTCGTCCGTCTACCGAAGTAGCCGTTATCATCGAAGCGTCATAACATTTTCTGTACTTGGCAAGCAATATATACATGGATATAAAGCAAGATTTCATTCTTATATGTTACGACATTCATTCATTTCATTCTTTGCAAGCAATATATACATGGATATAAAGCAGGATTTCATTCTTTCATTTTGTGTTATACTTTCGTTCATTCTTTATAATCATGCTTTTCATTCTTTATTCATAATTTCTCTTTCGTGTATAGGTATATATATATATACTTGTATAACACATATGATCACATTAACATTCATAAACTTTATTCACTTAGTGTATACACTTCAGCCCCAAAACATTTGAAAACATTTGCACATAACATGAAAAGGGGCACATAGAACTCACCTGATGAGTAGTTTCTGTAATACACTAAGCTGGCTACTGGGCTTCACTAATGTCACTCACGATCTGTATAATAAAGTCATACACATAAGATGGTGCTCCTAGATGACACTAGACATTACTATGCTTGAACTCAGTAGTTTCGGGAGGTGGGTCGCATCAAAACTATGGTAGTTTCGAGCTATGGTCTTACACTCGAAACTAGGTAGTTTCGAGTCATAATCCTTCTATCGAAACTAGGTAGTTTCGAGTCATGAGATCCTATCGAAACTATGGTAGTTTCGAGTCATTAACTTATGAAAAATCTTAGTTTAGGTTCAAGGTGACACTCGAAACTAGGTAGTTTCGAGTCCTGAGTTCTTATCGAAACTATGGTAGTTTCGAGTCATTGGCTGCTATCGAAACTAGATAGTTTCGAGTCAAACATGACTATCGAAACTAGAGTAGTTTCGACGGGTCTGTATGTATCGAAACTATAGTTTCGAGTCATGGGTCTGCATCTTCCCTGACCAGAACCTTGCTCCAGCCAACTTATTTCCAATCGATTAAACCTTGAGCATTTTACGTTAAACACCTTCCTTTATCGTTCTTGAGTTAAAATACGTGATTTGTTTCAAGTTTCGTATGCAAAAATCGTATCTTTATTTTATTTAAACCCGAGACATGCAAAGACTCATAATCAGAGGCGATGCTTACCTCAACAGGCCCGATTTCTGTTGCTATGCGTTGAAATGGTGGAGTCGGATGATTCCCGAGCCCTTGAGTCTTCTCCTTGCGGTTTTCTTCACAAGCCGATCGCTCTCTCTCTCTCTCTCTCTAGTATTCTTGCGCAGGAAGATGAAATGAGAGGGGTTTGGGTTGAAGCTGCTGTTTTGTAATGGGGTTTCCCCCTTTTCTTTTCGGCCCATGGGCCGAAATTTTGGCCAAGCCCACTTTATTTCCCTTTTCTATTTGTCTTGTCATTATTTGGGATGTTACAAGTCTACCCTCCTTAATGAGGTTTCGTCCTCGAAACCTGTTACACGTTAAACAACTGGGGATACAGTTCCTTCATCTCGTCTTCTTTCTCCCAAGTAGCCTCGGACCCCTTTCTGTGTTTCCATTGTATTTTGACTAAAGGAATCGACTTATTGCGTAATCGTTTCTCAGCTCGGTCAAGAATGGCTATTGGTTCCTCTACATAATTTAGACTGTTATCCACTTCGATCTCGTCGTAAGGTATGTGAGCTGTGTCGTCAGCTAGGCACTTGCGTAAGTGCGACACGTGGAACGTAGGGTGTATTCCACTAAGCTCGACGGGTAGGTCGAGTCTGTAAGCAACTTGACCCACTCTTGCTACAATCTTGAAAGGTCCGACAAACCTTGGACTTAGTTTGCCACGCTTTCTGAACCGAATGATTCCTTTCCACGGTGATACTTTCAACAGTACCATGTCCCCTACTTGAAACTCTAAATCCCTCCTTCTCTTATCCGCGTATGATTTCTGTCTGTCTTTTGCGGCTTTCATACGAGCCTTGATTTGATCAAATTTCGCAGAAGTAGCTTTGACCACTTCGAGACTTGCAAAATCCTTCTGTCCAATTTCCCCCCAACAAACCGGGGTCCTACATTTCCTCCCATACAACATTTCAAATGGCGGCATGCCAATAGTCGAGTGATAGCTGTTGTTATATGAAAATTCTGCCAATGGTAGATGGCTGTCCCAACTCCCACCGAAGTCAATGATACAGGCCCGGAGCATGTCCTCCAAGGTCTGAATGGTCCTTTCCGATTGTCCATCGGTTTGGGGGTGGTAAGCGGTGCTGATGTTCAGTCTAGTGCCCATTGCTTCATTGAATTTCTTCCAAAACCTTGACGTGAATCTAGTATCCCTGTCAGACACAATCGACAGCGGCATACCATGTCTGCTCACAATTTCCTTGATAAATACTTCTGCTAGTTTTTCAGAAGAAGAAGTTTCTCGTATTGGCAAGAAGTGAGCACTCTTTGTCAAGCGGTCGACGATCACCCAAATGGTATCATTGCCTTTAGCTGTTCGCGGTAGCTTGGTAATGAAGTCCATTGTGATCTCTTCCCACTTCCATTCCGGTATTGGTAAAGGTTGCATTTTACCGCATGGTTTCTGGTGCTCGGCCTTAACTAGAGAACACGTTAGGCACTTGCTCACGTATTCTGTCACATCATTCTTCATGCCAGGCCACCAGTATTCTTTCTTCAAGTCTTGATACATTTTGTTTGTCCCGGGGTGGATAGAATAGCGAGACTTATGGGCCTCATCGAGTATTTTGGCTCTAAGCTCACCAATCTTAGGTATCCACATCCGGCCAAACCTAGTTCGTACTCCGTATGCATTCGCATCTAAGTTCCCTTGTTGTCCTACTATTCTTTCCCGTTTCACATTTCTTTCTAACAATGCTTCATCTTGTGCCCTCGATATTTCACCCATTAAGTCTGGCGTTATAATTAACTGACACGCTTTGATCCGGATAGGTGCCGATTCTTCCTTTCTACTTAAAGCGTCAGCCACTACGTTTGCCTTGCCTGGATGGTACAATATCTCACAGTCATAGTCTTTCAGTAGCTCTAACCATCTTCTTTGCCTCATGTTTAGTTCCTTTTGTTCGAAAAAGTATTTCAAGCTTTTGTGATCGGAGTAGATGGTGCATTTAACTCCATACAAGTAGTGTCTCCATATTTTCAACGCGAAAACTACTGCTGCTAATTCTAGATCATGTGTTGGGTAGTTAACTTCATGAACCTTTAGTTGCCGCGATGCATAAGCAATTACCTTTCCTCGTTGCATGAGTACGCACCCTAAACCTTGCCCTGAAGCGTCAGAGTAGACTACTAAGTCTTCATTTCCCTCAGGTAGTGTTAATACTGGAGCTTGAGTTAATCGTGTCTTAAGTTCCTCAAACGCGTTGTTTTGGGTTGGACCCCATTCATACTTTACTTCCTTCCGTGTCAGTTTGGTTAGCGGCGAGGCAATTCTTGAGAAATCTTGGATAAACCTTCGATAGTAGCCTGCCAACCCTAGAAAGCTTCGTATCTCTGTTGGTGTCTTTGGGATGTTCCATTCCTTTACTGTCTCGATCTTTGCAGGATCCACCATGATGCCGTTTGGGTTTATTACATGACCTAGGATATGGACTTCCCTAAGCCAGAACGCGCATTTGGAGAATTTTGCGTACAACTTTTCCTGCTTTAGCACCTCCAATACTTCTCTTAGGTGACAGTGGTGATCACCTTCATTCTTTGAATATATGAGGATGTCATCTATAAAAACTATTACTGATCGATCCAACATGGGTCGGCATACTCTGTTCATTAAATCCATAAATGCTGCTGGTGCGTTGGTTAGTCCGAAGGACATCACAAGAAATTCATAATGCCCGTAACGTGTACGAAACGCAGTTTTCGGTACATCCTTCTCTCTTACTTTCAATTGATGGTAACCCGACCTGAGATCAATCTTTGAGAACCAACTCGCGCCTTGCAGTTGATCAAAAAGGTCGTCTATTCTAGGCAGTGGGTATTTGTTCTTTACTGTTCTCTTGTTCAATTCGCGGTAGTCGATACACATACGCATACTGCCGTCCTTCTTCTTTACAAATAGTACCGGAGCGCCCCATGGTGAGATGCTCGGCCTAATAAATCCTTTCTCGGTTAGTTCCTCTAGTTGGGACATCAATTCCTTCATTTCTGACGGAGCCAATCGGTAGGGGGCTTTGGCAACGGGCTCAGCTCCTGGCAGTAAATCAATCTGAAATTCTATTTCCCGATCGGGTGGCAACCCAGGTAGATCCTCAGGGAATACTTCCGGAAAATTGCACACCACGGGTACATTCTTGAGTTCTTTCGTTTTCATTCTTTCATCTATAACATATGCCAGATAAGCTTCGCAGCCGCGCCTCATGTAACTTTCGGCCTTAATCATCGAGATGACGTTCGACATTGTGCAATTCCAATCCCCATAAACCGTAATTGGACTGCCGCTAGGACCTTTGAGGTGTATCCTCTTACGTTTACATATGATTTGAGCTTCGTTGGCAGCTAGCCAATCCATACCCAATACTATATCGAATCCTCCTAAGGTGAGAAGGAATAATCTAGAAGGAAATTTATGACCCTCTATTTCTATTATGCAATCCTCTGTTACTTGGAATACTGCCGAATTTTTACCAACGGCAGTTTGTACACTAAAGGCCTTTACTACTGTGTTGATAGTGCAATTCAGTTTTCGACTAAAGGCATTTGATATAAAGCTTTTACTAGCACCCGAGTCAAATAATATAGCCGCACGTTCATCATTAACTAGGAACGTACCTGACACAACATCAGGATTTCCCCTTGCTTCCTCCTCAGTCAGGGCGTAAGCTCGAGTCCTAGTCTTTGGTTGTTCCTGTTCCTTTTCTTTTCCCGAACCAGATTGTCTGGCTTTTCTGCAATCCTTAGCCAGGTGACCAAACAGTCCACATACTTGGCATTTAGTGTCTCTCAAGCAGTCACGAGAGTAGTGCCCCGCCTTCCCACACCTGTAACATGTGGTGGAGCCGACCCGGCACTCGCCAAAATGTTGCCTTCCGCATTTCTTGCAGGTTTCATATTTGTCCGACCTTGGTTTCTTATTTTCAGTTATTACGTTCCCTCTTCCGGTGCCTCTAGACGGGTTCTCCCACTTTCTCTTTTGGGTTTCTGTTGGTGGGTCCTCATTGGCATAATCGTCGTAGACGATTCCGCTCAGATTCACTACCGACTCGAAGGTCGAGGGTAGGTTGGCTTTCACGTGGACACGGACCCTTTGAGGTAGGCCCTTCACATAATACTTGATCATTCGCTCTTCTGTCTCCACCAGGTGGGGTACCAGCTGTGCCAACTCATTGAATCTAGAAGTATACTGGCGGTGTGTCTTGTTGCCAGCTTTAAGGTTTAGGAATTCATTTTCCACTCGATCAATTTCGTTCTGGGGACAGAACTTTTGAATTACCAGCTTTTTCAGTTCTTCCCATGTCATTCTTGCAAGAGCGTTTGGGGACTTTGTCCTCTGAATGTTCCTCCACCAACCTAAGGCTTCGTTGGTGAAAGAATGAGCAACATATTTAACAGCCTGGTCTGGTCGACACTCGCTGATGTTGATTACAGCACTCATCCTCTCAATCCATTCAAGCGTTGCCACTGAATCTTTGCTCCCATCGAACTTGGGTGGGTCTCCGTCCTTGAAACCTTTGTAAGTGCACCCACGATTGCTCGATCCAATCTTTATTTCATCCCCATCACTGTCATATACTTTCTCTTCATTGTCTCCTTCATCCTCCTCCTTACTTTTCTTTATTGCCTCGGATAGTAGATCAGGCAATACCTTTTTCAAAGTGAGCACAACTTCACGGGCAATAGCATCCCTGACTTCAGGTTCCAGCTGTATAGGCCCTGGACTGTCGTTCATAATTGGGGTCACTTCTGTTTCGTGCACACTTTCGGTGTGCTCTGCGTGCACACTCTCTTCTTCTTCAAATCTTGGGTTCAACGGAGGTCTACCTCGTCGGCCAGTGCGACCGCCTCGAGGTCCTGTTCTTCCTCCACCAGCCATAGTTCTTAATTTCCTGATAGTTAAAAAGGGAATACATCAATGTCATTTCTTCAGATCATAGTTTGGAACAGTACGAGCAAGGTAAATTCTTAATTACAGTGACCGGTTTGTGATTACTAATTTACATTGCTTTTCGGGTTCGAAACTCTTCAAATCAGTCGTGGCATTAACATCTATTTGTTCTAAGTTAAGGTATCTATTCCTATGCAAGAGTATTAACTTTATAACTTACTTACCGTGCTAGCGTTGGCGTTGGTTACCCATACTGACATCCGTGCGTTGGTCCCATAATCAGTTTGAGTCTAGACATTTAGGGATGTCTAAATCTCTCAAACTATTGCTCTGATACCAACTTGTAAGGCCCCTTTCCCGGGTGACCTCACTTGTTGGATTTACTCATAAACATAGCCATAAATACTGAACTTAAATTTAAAACATTCATCATTCAATTACATTACATAACAGCGGAAGTCTTAACAATTAAAAACACAACATTGTCTTAACAAACAAAAGTGGGATGTCAGTCTTGTGCCGGGTAACCTTCACGCCATCGCACGACCTTTTCTTCCTTTACCTGAAATGTATACTAAAAGTCAGCTAACGCTGGTGAGTTCTAGTTTAATGCAATTTACTGTAAACATTCTTTTCTTTATAGGTATAAGTATGCATTACTGTATAATCATTCATATAAATACGTATTCATAACTTTTGCCTTTCTTTCATCTTTCTTTTCTATATTTCCTTTTCTGTATTTTTGGTGATTTCATACATAAATATATATATAATCACCCTTTTTCTTTCTTTATTTACATTCATGGGTCATACTCTGTAAGGGTGATCAACCCGTCATTTTGCTTACGAATGTCACAAAGACAATCGCCGTGGTCCATCGTCATGGCCCACCTATACTTACAACCGTCCGGCAACAAGTGCCGTCCGTCATTTTATTCTTACAACCGTCCGGCAACTTTTGTCCGTCCGTCATGACTTACAACCGTCCTACCGTCGTAGGCCGTAATTCGCCCGTCTACCCGAAGGTATCCGTTTCCCATGCGACTATTATTTATACAACCGTTCTACTATAATATGCCAATTGCTTCGACCGTCCTTTAATGGCATTCGTACGTCCTAGCTGATGAAGGAACGCACTTGTCCCGGTTGTAAAATAGTCACATGGTCGTCCGTCTACCGAAGTAGCCGTTATCATCGAAGCGTCATAACATTTTCTGTACTTGGCAAGCAATATATACATGGATATAAAGCAAGATTTCATTCTTATATGTTACGACATTCATTCATTTCATTCTTTGCAAGCAATATATACATGGATATAAAGCAGGATTTCATTCTTTCATTTTGTGTTATACTTTCGTTCATTCTTTATAATCATGCTTTTCATTCTTTATTCATAATTTCTCTTTCGTGTATAGGTATATATATATATATACTTGTATAACACATATGATCACATTAACATTCATAAACTTTATTCACTTAGTGTATACACTTCAGCCCCAAAACATTTGAAAACATTTGCACATAACATGAAAAGGGGCACATAGAACTCACCTGATGAGTAGTTTCTGTAATACACTAAGCTGGCTACTGGGCTTCACTAATGTCACTCACGATCTGTATAATAAAGTCATACACATAAGATGGTGCTCCTAGATGACACTAGACATTACTATGCTTGAACTCAGTAGTTTCGGGAGGTGGGTCGCATCAAAACTATGGTAGTTTCGAGCTATGGTCTTACACTCGAAACTAGGTAGTTTCGAGTCATAATCCTTCTATCGAAACTAGGTAGTTTCGAGTCATGAGATCCTATCGAAACTATGGTAGTTTCGAGTCATTAACTTATGAAAAATCTTAGTTTAGGTTCAAGGTGACACTCGAAACTAGGTAGTTTCGAGTCCTGAGTTCTTATCGAAACTATGGTAGTTTCGAGTCATTGGCTGCTATCGAAACTAGATAGTTTCGAGTCAAACATGACTATCGAAACTAGAGTAGTTTCGACGGGTCTGTATGTATCGAAACTATAGTTTCGAGTCATGGGTCTGCATCTTCCCTGACCAGAACCTTGCTCCAGCCAACTTATTTCCAATCTATTAAACCTTGAGCATTTTACGTTAAACACCTTCCTTTATCGTTCTTGAGTTCAAATACGTGATTTGTTTCAAGTTTCGTATGCAAAAATCGTATCTTTATTTTATTTAAACCCGAGACATGCAAAGACTCATAATCAGAGGCGATGCTTACCTCAACAGGCCCGATTTCTGTTGCTATGCGTTGAAATGGTGGAGTCGGATGATTCCCGAGCCCTTGAGTCTTCTCCTTGCGGTTTTCTTCACAAGCCGATCGCTCTCTCTCTCTCTCTCTCTAGTATTCTTGCGCAGGAAGATGAAATGAGAGGGGTTTGGGTTGAAGCTGCTGTTTTGTAATGGGGTTTCCCCCTTTTCTTTTCGGCCCATGGGCCGAAATTTTGGCCAAGCCCACTTTATTTCCCTTTTCTATTTGTCTTGTCATTATTTGGGATGTTACATTTAGTAAGACAATTGTAAAGTCATTTGGTATTGTGGCATTCTAATATACAGGTAAGAACTGAAAGCAAAACAAAAGCATCACTCTTCATCTCTTCCCTGTGTATGTCTGTATGTATATATGTCTCCCGTTAACCTGTTTTGAGGCATGTTACATCTCAAACAGGTCAAATTAATTATGGTTTAATTTTGTTGCATTTATGTATATGCAGACAAACATGAAACGTAATGAAGAGCAGATAACATCACAACATGGAACTCAATGAAGAGCACATAGTATAACTTTCAAGTTTGAAAGAAGTAAAAGCACACCTGGAAAACTAGACGGTGAACATAGAAAATATGTAGAAAGAATATGCAACGATATTTTGTTCTTATTGACATTTGTATAATTTTGTAAATATATAAATATTTGGTCTTATTGTCTTTGCATGTATGATTTTGGAATAAAAAAGCCATTTTTTTAAATTTATGTAGCAAAATTGTGATTGATTGAAAATTGATTCGGAAATTGATTTTCAGACCTTGAATAAACATATTGGAGAATGAAAATAAATGTTATTTTAGATTGATTATCAGACTCTAAAAGTACATACTAGTGACTAAAATGACATGCTATTTGAGATTAATATCCAGTCCCTAAAAGAATCATATTAACGACTCCCGGGACTAATTCTCAGTCGTTAAAATATTTTATTGGATACTGATTTGATATTGAACCATGAAACTAACGTAACATATTAGGGACAATTTAGACATTTTTGTAGTACTGAGTGTCAGTCCCTAAAGTTACACATTAGGGATTGAAATATCTTATTATCCGATACTGATGTTCAGTCGCTAAATAAATGTATTGGGGACTGAAATAACGTGGTATTCAGGGGACAAATTAAGGACTGGTTTTTTTTTATCAGATACTAATTATTAGTCTCTGTTGGTGAGATACAATGAGGACTGATTTTCAGTTACTAACCTAACTATTTAGGACTAAGTATCCGTCACTGACTGGGGACTGGCGAAATCAGTCCCTGATAACCATTAAGTACTGATTCGACTGTATCAGAGACTAAAATTTTAGTCCCAAATACCCTTCTTTTTTGTAGTGACACACGAGTTAAACTGGGTTTACGGTGGGGTTTACGGTATCAGAAACCGTATATGGGAAGGCCAAGAGTTCACGGTATTTTGAATTACACCGTGACCCGTGGTTTACGGGTGTTGCCGAAAAGGTTTCCCACATCAAATTGAGGGATCTAAACATCAAATATTCAAATTTTATTCCTGTAACATTACTTGCCGACTCAAAACGTCCCTAATCAACACTTTAGTTTCAGATTCTACCCAAGAGAATCGATATCCTTGATCCCAGATGCTTATGTGAGCTTCTATATGGTTAAAACCCGGCTCCCATGTGTTCGTTAAGCATCTTAAGGGTTCAGAAGTCGTACCTGTAGATTCAAGAAACTTGTATAGCAAGACAGATAAGAGGAGACACAGAATCAACAGAAATCTTCAAGAATCGTCGAGAGAGATAGAGATAGAAAGTCGTGCTTAATGAGGGTTTTTAGTTAAGGCTTAGTGTGAAACCTGTTTCAATCTTTTGAAAGTGGGTGCCCACCGTGAAGATTGGTGGGCCTCTCCTTTAATCCGAAAACTCTCAAGCAAAGTCAGTCCCTTAAATGATTTATTTTAAAAATTCAAACTTTGTCACTTTATAAAATTTATTAAACCAAATAACATAAGAATAAAAATTAACATAAAAAATAAAAATAAAAGGACATAAAACATACTATTTCTAAAGACAAGCCTTTGTGAAGTTTGTAATGGGATCAAATCGTTCTACAGGCGTACCAAGGAACATTTTTCAGCATGTATATTTACTAAGACGTGTCAAGTGGATTGCTAATATTTTGATCCTTCTGAACTCATTCTTTAGCATCAAACCTAAGCTTTACATTGTGATTTAATTTATCATGTTTTGGGTGGAGTTAGCTATGACTTAATGGGTCCCACACTCATATCTTAGAAACCTGTAACTTTATGAATTCTAAATTATGTGAATTATTGATGAACTTTAATGGACCCTACAACTTATCAGGTAAACCTTCCCTTCCTCGTGATCTTTTGAGCAACTAAATAATAACTAATTGAGCATAAGTAGCACAGGTTTATGCAACTTTTTAGGGAATCTCTGACAAAATTTGATCAAAAACATAGCACTACGGGCTTACAGGTTCAGAATCATCAGAAGCTCAGGGTCATGGCACTACGGACTTATATGCCTTGACATGAGATCCCTTCCCGGTCACACATTCCCAAAAAGATAAAAATATTTACAAGTATATTTATATGTATGTCTTTAGACATATCTTTTTGGGTTTTTCCTATAGCACAACATTGACATTGCGTGTCTTTTTGCTCAGAATTTTGCTTTGCACTATTATTGAGTGTCTTTTCACCTATTGCATGTCAATGCATGTCTTTTAACTATATAGATATATAATATTTACAAACTTGTATCAGGTCAAGCTCGCAACCCCTTTGTGAAGGGTCCCGGTTAATGCAATCCTAATAGAGCAAGGGTTATCCACAGTTCATCAACCTTTATGTTTAAGTTCTTGATTATTAACAGGAATAGCAAATTACACTAATCTATGAGATGTTCCCCACTAAGTCCATAATACTATTTTGTTCAAGTGAATCACAAGCAGAGCCTATCAACATATCCAACATTGATCCTAGCCTTTTCAATTTAATGTCTTACATGTGTTAATACTAGCCTTAAGAAACAAACATTCATATCACTTCCCATTTAATTACAAAACTTTCGATGTAGACATAAACAATAATTTTTAATTTTCTTTTAAAATAGCTAAAGTTGACTCTTTTTGTATTTTTCTTTACTCTAAAGAATTAAAGCCGACTCTTTTTGTATTTTTCTTGACTCTAAAGAATTAAAGCTGACTCTTTTTGTATTTTTCTTGATTCTCCCCCTAATATTGTGCATAAAATCAAACTGTACAAATTTAACTATGAAGAAAAATATTTTTTGGTGACCAATTTAATCTTTGAAACCAATCATTTTCAGGGACTCTACAAGCATATTGAATCATGATGTATCAAATGCTTTAGTGAAGATATCTGCAATATTGTTGTCAGAATCAACCCTTTCAAGACGTATGAGATTTCTCTCAAAGCAGTCGTGAATGAAGTGCACCTTGATATCAATATGCTTGGTTTTAGAATGTTGAACCGGATTTTTCACAATTAACACAACAACCTCATTATCACAGAAAATGGGAGCATTAAGAAAGGTCAAACCGTAATCCAGCAATTGATGTTGCATCCAGATGACTTGCGAGCAGCAAGCTGATGCAGCAACATACTCAGCTTCAGCAGTAGAAGTAGAGACTGTGTGTTGCTTCTTGCATTGCCAAGAGATTAGCCTGTTTCCCAGAAATTGACAGCCCCCACTTGTAGATTTTCTGTCCAGATGACACCCTCCATAATCACTGTCACAAAAAGCATACAGGTCAAAACTAGATTCTTTGGGATACCAAAGGCCATGCCGAGGCTTGCCCTTTAGATATCGAAAGATACGTTTAACAGCGGTTTAATGGGATATTTTAGGATTTGCTTGATAACAAGCACACTGACACACAGCAAATATGATATCTTGACGACTTGCTGTCAGGTACATTAAGGATCCGATCATGGATCGGTATTGTTTCTGATCAACATCAACTCCATTTGTGTCAGCATCCAGAACTGGCCGAGCAGCCATAGGAGTAGATGCCGCCTGAGCATCGGTGAATTTAAACTTAGCAATGATGTCATCCACATATTTTCCTTGATGAATTAGGATGCCATCACTTGATTGCTTGACCTGTAACCCGAGAAAGAATGTCATTTCACCCAAAGCACTCATTTCAAATTTCTTTTCCATAACCTTTTTGAACTCTGTGCACTGCTCCTCATTAGTGGATCCAAAAATGATATCGTCCACATAAATTTGCACGAGAATTAAATCGGTATCCACCTTTCTGACAAACAAAGTTTGATCAATTGCACCACGAGTGTATCCATGGGCCAGCAAATGATCAGTAAAAGTGGCATACCAAGCCCGTGGTGCTTGATGTAGCCCATATAAAGCTTTATCGAGCTTATAGACATAATCCGGATGATCACTGTCTTTGAAGCCAGGCGGTTGACACACATAAATTTCTTCTTTCACCTTTCCATACAAAAATGTTGTCTTGACATCCATTTGATAAACCGTGAAGTTCATATACAATGCATATGCCAAGAATATTCTGATAGCCTCTAGACGAGCAACCGGAGCGAACACTTCTTCATAATCTCTCCCCTCCTGTTGATAGAAACCCTGCACAACCAATTGAGCTTTGTTTCTAATGATCACTTTGCTTTCATCTTGTTTGTTTCTGAATACCCAACGGGTGTCAATAGCTTTCTTGCCTGGTGGTAGTAGTACTAAATCCAATACTTGCAGTTTGGTAAATTGATTCAACTCTTCATGCATTGCATCAACCCAACTAGGTTCAAGAAGAGCCATTTTGATGTTCTTGGGTTTAATTTGAGAAATAAAACAGGAGTACATACAGCTGTTTATGTCTCCGGCAGTGCTCCTGGTTCTGACCCCATCTGTTAGTGACCCGCTTATAGTGTCAACGGGATGATCTTTATTGACTCTGTGAGAGGAAATTTCAGGAACATGCACTGTGATGGGCAAGTTCGTCACATTTGAAGGTGTCTCTTCATTAGATTCATTTGTAGGGTCAGAAATCGGCTTCTCGACAATGCTTTCATCAGGAATCGGCTCCTGGAATATTAATGAGTCTGAAGTCTCAGGTATAGACGCACCGTAATTGACAACTGACGAGGAGTTTTCAGTAGTAGCTGGTGAATCCTCAAAGACATTTGTGGAAATAGGGGCATTATCAGATCTTTCTTCACTTGGTGATTTAATAACTTCCGGAGGATCAACCTTGAGCAGTGGTCCTACATAAGAGTCTTCGTCGTCATCACTCTCATCAAACTGTTCACCTGGAACCCTGCTATTTCATCAGTATGAAGATTAAATGATTTAAATAAGGAATGATAATCAAATAGCCATCATGGACCACATTCAGCATCAGTGGGATTTTGCTCTTGCCAATCAACATAAGTTAATTATCTGATCTCTTTGGTAACCTTGTTGTAGACTCTATAGGCAGTGGTGTTTGATCCATAACCCACAAAATAACATTCATTTGCCTTTTCATTGAACTTTGGTGTGGATTCTGTATACAATACAGTACACGGACACCCAAAAGCTCTGAAGTAGCCAACCAGTGATTTTTCATTGTAGATCGCCTCGTACGGAGTTATTTGAATTTTCTTGTTAAGGAGGACTCGGTTGAGCACATAACATGTTGTGTTTACAGCCTCTGCCTAGAAAAACAATGGCAGCTTTGATTCAGAAAGCATGGTTCTTACAGCTTCAATGAGTGTTCTGTTCTTTTTTTCAGCAACACCATTCTGCTGAGGTGTTCGAGCTGCACTAAACTGTCTAGTGATCCCTTTTTCAGTACAAAACTGATTCAGCACTGCATTCTTGAATTCAGTTCCATTATCACATCCGATTGATTTCACCTTCACATCTCTTTGATTTTCAACCAACACTATAAAGTTCTTTATCAGCTCTGCAGTCTCACTCTTATTAGCCAAAAATAAAACCAAGAGAAACGTGAGTAATCATCAGTTATAACTATAAAATAAGATTTTTGCTCAATGCACATCACATTCATAGGATCAAATAAATCCATATGTAGGAGATGAAGAATGCAGTCAATAGAGTTAAACATTTTTGACTTGTGAGGCTTTCTGTGCTGTTTCCCTTTAGCACAGGCCACACATTTTTCTATTGAAAAGAACTCAGAGACAGGCAAATCACGAACATGATTACCGTTTGCAATTCGATTTAAGTTTTTGAGATTTATGTGTCCAAGACGACGATGCCATAACATAGCATCAGATTCAGCTGATTTTGATAACAAACAAGTATTTTCATAAACAGGTTTACTGTTCATATCAATAACATAGGAGTTTCCCTTATGGGGTGTTCTTAATAAAATCCATTCCTCAGGAATCACAAATCCTAGTTTTAAAATTAAGCATTCTTTATTTGTGAAACGAGCTGAAAACTGCTTACACAAATTTGAGAGACACTCAGTAAGCTATGACTGAGCTCACTAACGTAACTTACGTCATGAAAACTTAAAGATCCATTTATCACAGTACCTTTCTTGCTGATTTTTCCACCTTTACCTCCCGCAAATGAGACATAACCTCCATTGAAATTTTGCACATCATGTAGTAGATACATGTCTCCTATCATGTGCCTGGAACATCCATTATCAACAAACCAAATATTATTGATAGTCCTCCTTGGGTGTTCCTGCGCAAAAAGCGGGATTAATTAGTAATTGGAACCCAGGCCATGGTAGATATGGGTATTCCATTTGCATCAATGTATGATACTTCTTGCAAACACATGTCATTTTTTGATTCAACTTTGTTACTAATGACACTTTCAATTTTAGCTTTCCAAACAGGCTTAGATAAAACAGAGTTTTTGGGTGCTTTACACGGCGTAATTTTGATATTAGCATTTTGTTTGATATTCTGGTTCTTTTGCCTTTCAAAATAAGCCTGTCTGTTCTGTTTAGCCACATTCCAATCTTTATCAGAAGAATTGTTATAGGTCGAATGATTATTCATTGCCTCAAACTTGAAAGTCTTCACTGGCTTAGAACCCATCAGCCTTTGTGACTCCGTCTGATTCTTAACATAATATGGAATATAGGGACGATGAACACAATGTTTAGCCTGATGTCCTGGCTTTCCACAGGTATAACAACACTGTTTCTTGAGATACGGTGCAGATCCAAACTTGTCAGAGTTAGGATAGTAGGACGCATCCTGCTTATAAACCAGTTTAGGTTTGAACTGTTGATGAGCATGTCTCTGCTTCTCAGTGTTTCCATTAGCTAAATGTTTAACAAACACAGTGTTCTTATGAATATTAGCATTTTTAGAATAAGAAGTTTTTGAACTAGAAACATTCAAATCAATCACATCAAACACACAAGACTTAGAGTTTTTCAAAATAGAAGGAACAAAAACATTGTTTTCCGATTTTTTATGGTTTAATTTAAGACTGCAAAACTTTTAACTTGTCATCTTCATCATCCTCACTTGACCAATCATGTATTTATATTTGTTCTGCACATGAGGTAGACGAATTAGAATTGTTCACACATTTAGGGGTTGAAGATGATGAATGGGAATTACTACCACATGATTTGCTCCCAGGAGTAAACATGAAAAATTCCTTAACTTGTTCCTCTACAGAGGGAGGCACAGTAGTACAATTTCTATTGAAAGGAGGAGGCACATTGTTATACCCAAGACCCTTGCTCCCATTACCCGGTTTATGAAGTTGATTTTCATGTATGTCAACCACTTTACTAGATTGTCCAAAGTAATCTACTTTGAATTTGGCCTCGGCAAAGTTTGATTTTGCCTTTTCTAGATCAGTAGTTAATCTTACAATTTCTTGCTTAGCGTCAATAAGCAAACAACATGTATTGCTGAGTTGAGATTTGAGTAAAGAAACGTCCTTTTTACCAGCCTTTATTGCTTCTTTATAATCCTTTTCATTTTTAAGAAATTTCTTTTTATGATATTTTAAATTTTCCATCTCAAAAATTAGATCAGCATTATGTTTTCTATAAAGTTCTACTTTATCTATGCAAGATTGAGAACACAGGGAAGCAATTACCTCAGGTGGAGTATGAGAAGATGGACATGCAGAAGAATCTCCAATAACATCTGCCATAAAAGCATGATTCAGGTTCAACTCCTTTATTTGATCTCCCCTGTCATATCCACCTGTTTGCTGACTAATCAAGGCCTTTGAGTTAGCAACATTATTCCCCTTGAAGATGATCCAGCATCACTTCCTCTTTGCTCCTTTGGTTTAGTACATTCTCTTGCAAAGTGTCCTGGTTCATGGCAATTGTAGCAACAAAGATTTGACTTGTTAAAACCAATCTTTTTCCCTGTGTCTTCACTCTATCTGAATTTTCCGGTCTTGTTAATGAATTTTTTAACGTTCGACACGTAACGCTTTCTATGATGGTTCCATCTAGATTTGACTTGTTAAAAAGTTTGATATAGTGTCCTGGTTCATGGCCTTTATTTATTTATATATTATTCATTTTTAACGTTCGACACGTAACGCTTTGATCTTAATTATTATATTAAGAAATGTATATTTTCGTCTACTCTTAAATCCCTAGAATGCGTTAAGACGTTCGATCTTCCGTGTAGTCGTCACAAAACCCCATATGTCCCTAATTTATGTGTTTATGATTCTAGGGCATACGTAAGCCGTACAGACTATCACTTGAGGTTCTAAATCTCATACTTGTGTGATACTACCTACTGCGTAACGCAGGTGAGTTTTTACGGCCCCTTTTTACTGTTTTAAACTGGGGGAGAAAACATGTTGTAAATGCTTTTTGATTTTTGTAATTCATATATGATATCACTTGTATGACTATGCGTATACATTATCCTTTAAGTCCTCACATCGGACCGTTAATATGAACATAGCGAGGTAATTTGAGTAGTACTACTGGGTTTGACAAACCTCACCCGCGTTAGTCGCGCTAACTCGATTGGAGGTCGAACGGGTGCAATATTGACCTAAACACGCACCATGATGGAGGGAGGCATATAAACAGTCAGCTATCGGTTGCGAGGGCATTAGTTAACATGCTTATGGGTTAGCTACCTATGGATTTATATATTGAATGTACATTACCTATTGAACTTTGTTGCAAACTGAAACCTGTGAATTCACCAACCTCGTGTTGACACTTTTCTTACATGTTTTCTCAGGACGTTAAGCTAAGGCACAGGTGCACGTTAGGACAAGCATGGTGTCAACATGATGTATTCAATAATTGTCAATCTTCTGATCATTTATTATGTTTCCGTTATTGTTAGACTTGGGTGCGTTGTTTTGCGCATTTACTTTCTTTATACGCTTCCGGATTAACTCTGATTGATATGATAATTTTCATTTGAGTCCCATGTAGAGTCGTTCAATGTAACTAATGTCTGAGATCCTGGTTCGTCACTTCCCAAACGGTAAAACTCCGTTAGTTGAAATTTGGGGGTGTGTACAGATTGGTATCCGAGCCATTGGTTATAGAGAACTAGGATCGCATATTAGACTATAACCTCTCACATTAGTTACATGGCACAGACACTCACACCTGATACATATAGCACCTATACATACATTGCAGTGCAGGCATGTTAATACCATCCATATCACCCTCTTTTGACAAGGGTTGCATCATCATTCCCAGTGGCGACACTCGGGGAATCACTAGAACAACATCCACTCCCGTCCGAGGGCAGCGAGACGTAGCCTTCGGAGGAGTCACTTACATCACGATCACCTGTTGAGTGTGGTGGGCTTTCTCGGGTCCATATTATGGACGACACTTAGCACTAGCGCATATCTCTTTGGGAGTTGGGATCGTCAGAGGCGAGTCCCTACTGTACCCGTTAGCAACAATACGCCGACTGAAGGCAGACCGTTGCACACATTATTGCAGATTCCATTGACACGTAGATGTCATCACTTTCTCGAGCCATGGGCTCACGTCTTTGGTCGATATTCTGTTGAGAATCGATTGACCACAAATTTGAGAACGCATTGCTCAATGCATACTCAAACCCTATTCTGACTCAGTGGAAAGAACAACTACTTTTCTTCTTCCAATAACACATATCCATGAACTATTTTCCCTTCTCGAAGTCGCATTTCATATACATGTTTGCTTCATGTGCATGTTACCATCTATAATCCGCTGGATTGGACTATCGTATTGTGTTTCAACTCGGGTGAATACTGGGATCAAACAATTCCCGATAACTCATACTAATATGAGTCCTAGTTGATCAACTTATAGTTGATGACTAAGCTTCTCAATGACTTATCATATCTGACAACACTTTATACTCAGTAACAAACTAAAGGATATTATGACACAGGACATGGAGAACTAGGGTGAGCATGCTAAGCAAATTAACATTACGGGTGCACACGTAATAGTAATTTGAGGTGCATGTAAATCCTGGTGAAACCTAGTGTGTGGATAAATGGTCCTAATCTGTGAATTACAAACTTAAGTTTCCACTGTCCGTAGAAATTTTCATAACCCGCTCAATGACTAATTGGTATCGTTAAATCTATTCAACGGCTGATAGATGCGGCTATCAGGTTGAAGACGTTTACGGACACACTGAGTTGTCATTAATGGAATCCATCATGTTATTTTCACTCGTGTAAGAGTCTTAGTGACCGTAAGACTCTCATTCAAACTTGATCAAAGAAACAAGCTTGATTGAAACTTTAATAGAACCTCATGGTAAACCCACCGACCCCAAATTTGTAAGCAGGAAATTGTGGAATTCTTTCTAAGCTAACACGTTATCCCTTTCGCTCCAGCAATAAATCTCGGAATTCTTTCTAAGCTAACACGTTATCCCTTTCGCTCCAGCAATAAATCTCATTTGACCCTATTGCCTTATCCGATGACTAATCCTTAGTCTAATACGAATTATACCCAACATATTCAATCTTGTAAACGAATTTCTTTCTTCATGAAATGAGCCAATGACATTAGAAAGCGAGGATTTAATCTAACCAACCCCATCAACAACAACTTAGCTTCAAGTCTGCTAAGACTTTCAACTAGCCGATCTCTTCAGGACAAAACCAGAGTGGTTATACGGGGAGATACCCTAAGTGCAACAAGTGTAAATTTCACCATCTCGGTCCTTATGAGAGAAATCGTTGCCAGCGGTGTGGCAAGGTGGGTCATGCTGCCAAGGACTGTAGAGGTGAACTACAAGCCAAACAGCCTTTTCAACAGCCATGACCTACAAAGGGTTGTTTTGATGTGGAAAGGAAGGACACTTTCAGAAGGATTTTCCTCAACTAAAGTAAGGGGGTAATGGCAACAATAACCATAACCAAGATAATTACAACAACCACGGTAACAATAATGGCATCAATGGCGAAAACAATGCGAAGGGACGAGCCTTCGTGCTTGGATCCGGAGAAGCCATATATGATCACAATGTGGTTACCGGCAAGTTCCTCTTAAACAATTACTTTACTACTGTCATTTTGACACTGGAGCTAATAAGAGTTGTATATCTAAGCAGCTTAGTGATTTGATAAAAGAAACTACAACCCTGCTAGAAGCTAAGTATATAATAGAGATAGTTGATGACCAAATAATTGAAGCAACCCACATTCTTAAGGGTTGTAAGCTTTAGCTAGCTAGTCTTAAACTTGTTATCGACCTTATGCCGGTCACGCTTGGTAGTTTTTATGTAATTGCCGGCATGGATTGGTTATCTAAAAACCAAGCCGAAATCATCTGTAGCGAGAAAATCGTTCGCATTCCTCTTCCGAGTAGAAAAACTCTTTCCGTTCACGGCGAAAAGGTTAGCGCAGTCATGGGCATCATATCCTTCATGAAAGCCCAGAAATGTCTTCGAAAAGGGCATACTGCTATTGTGGCTCTCGTCGCTGAGCAGCCATCTGAGGAGAAAAAGATTGATGATATTCCGATCGTTTGCAACTATCCGGAAGTATTTCTCGAGGATTTGCCTTGTCTGCCACCACACCGTCAAGCTGAATTTCAAATCGATCTAGGCATCTTACAGACTTGCACCCAGTGAATTACAAGAGCTATCCACTCAACTGCAAGAGTTGTTGGATAAAGGTTTCATCCGACCTAGCTCATCGCTGTGGGGAGCTCCGGTCCTGTTTGTCAAAAAGAAGGACGAGACTTTCCGTATGTGTATCGACTACCGTGAACTGAATAAAGTCACAATCAAGAATTGTTATCATTTGCCTCGTATAGATGATCTTTTTGATCAACTCCAAGGATCCAGTTTCTATTCCATGATAGATCTTAGGTTCGGCTACCATCAATTGAGAGTCCGAGATGAAGATATCTCTAAGACTGCTTTTAGGACAAGGTACGACCACTATGAATTTATGGTCATGCCTTTCGGATTAACCAACGCACCCGCGGTATTCATAGACCTCATGAACCGTGTGTGTAAGCCATACCTTGATCAATTTGTCATCGTTTTCATCGAAGACATTCTCATTTATTCGAAAAACAAAGACGAACATGAGGAACATTTACGTTTAATCCTGGAATTACTTAAAAGGGAGCAACTTTATGCTAAGTTTTCCAAGTGTGAATTCTGGATCCGGGAAGTTCAATTCTTAGGACATGTGGTTAACGAGAAAGGAATACATGTCGATCCATCAAAGATAGAAGCCATCAAGAATTGGGTAGCACCGACGATTCCGACTGAGGTGCGACAAATTTCTGGGATTAGCTGGTTATTACCGTCGATTCATCAAGGGATTTTCAAAAAGTGCACAACCTCTCACTGCCTTAACTCAAAATGGTAAAGCCTATAGCTGGGGCGATAACCAAGAGTCAGCTTTCCAACATCTTAAACAGAAACTTTGCAATGTACCTATTCTAGCTCTTCCGGAGGACACAGATGACTTTGTGGTGTATTATGACGCTTCTATTCAGGGTCTGGGTTGTGTATTAATGCAACGAGAAAAGGTGATCGCATACGCTTCACGCCAACTAAAAATTCATGAGAAAAACTACACCACTCATGCCTTAGAGTTGGGAGCCGTAGTATTCGCACTTAAAATATGGAGACCCTACTTGTACGGTACCAAGTGCACTATCTACACCGATCATAAGAGTCTTCATCATATCTTCGAGCAGAAAGAGCTGAACATGAGACAGCGTCGTTGGGTCGAGCTCTTGAATGATTATGCCTGTGCGATCCGATATCATCCGGGTAACGCTAATGTTGTAGCTGATGCCCTAAGTCAAAAGGAAAGCAAGCCCAAACGAGTTCGAGCATTACAGCTTACAATTCACCCTGGATTACCTGACAAAATCCGTAGTGCTCTACGCGAAGCCTTGAAAGAGGAAAACCTACCGCTGGAAGGTACACGCGGTATGGAAGCACAACTTGAGGTAAAATCTGATGGAATTCGCTACTTCGCCGAGAGAATATGGGTTCCATTATTCGAAAACTTAAGGGAACTAGTCATGGATGAGGCTCATAAATCTCGTTACTCTATTCATCCAGGTTCCGACAAAATGTACCATGATCTAAAAGTGCTGTATTGGTGGCCAAAGATTAAGGCCGATATAGCCACCTTTGTGAGCAAGTGCCAGACTTGTGCGAAGGTTAAAGTTGAATATCAAAAGCCTTTCGGTCTTCTCCAACAACCAGAGATTCCCATATGAAAATGGGAACATATATCCATGGACTTTATCACAAAATTGCCACGAACTCCTACCGGATGTGATACCATTTGGGTAATAGTCGATCGTTTAACAAATTCCGCTCACTTCTTAGCAATCAAGGAAACCGACAAAATGGATAAGCTTACTCGTATATACTGGAAAGAAGTAGTATCTAGGCACGGGGTGCCAATCTCTATCATTTCGGATCGTGATGCACGATTCACCTCTCGTTTCTGGCAATCGTTACATAAGGCTTTAGGCACGCGTCTAAATATGAGCACATCATACCATCCTCAAACTGATGGCCAGACGGAGCGTACAATTCAAACTCTGGAGGACATGCTACGAGCTTGTGTGATTGATTTTGGTAACACTTGGGAGTCTCACCTACCGTTGGTGGAGTTCTCCTACAACAACAGTTATCACACTAGCATCAAGGCAGCTCCATTTGAAGCACTATATGGACGGAAATGCCGTTCTCCTATTTGTTGGGCCGAAGTTGGGGATAGTCAACTTACAGGTCCTGAACTCGTACTTGAAACTTCTGAGAAAATCATTCAAATTAGAAACCGTATGGCAGCAGCTCGTGATTGTCAAAAGAGCTATGTCGATAAGCGTCGTAAACCGTTAGAATTTCAAGTAGGGGATATGGTCTTATTAAAAGTCTCACCTTGGAAGGGTGTCATTCGTTTTGGGAAACGGGGCAAGCTGAATCCTCGTTATGTTGGACCATTCAAGATAGTGGAGAGGATTGGGCCAGTAGCGTATCAACTGGAACTACCTGAAGGACTTAGTAGTGTACACAACGTCTTTCACGTCTCAAACTTGAAGAAATGTCTATCAGACGAAACACTCGCAGTTCCTCTTGAGGAACTACAAATTGATGAACAACTTCGCTTCATTGAAGAACCGGTAGAAATCATGGACATGGAAGTCAAAATGCTTAAGCACAGTAAAATCCCTATTGTCAGAGTTCGTTGGAACTCGAAACGCGGACCGAAATTTACATGGGAGCGCGAGAATCAGATGATGCGCAAGTATCCTCATTTGTTCAAGCAATTCACGTCAAACTCTTAAGATACTATTCTAATTTTCGGGACGAAAATTCTTTCAACCATGGGATGATGTGACACCTCAGAAATTTTTTTATCTTATTTAATTTTCGGGACAAATTCTTTCAACTAGGGGATGATGTGACACCCGACCATTTAGAGTTAACCTCGTTAGTAAATCCAGTTAAAAGTTAACCTTAATAACTTAAATTAAACTCCAAAGACTAGTTCTTTCATTATCCAAACCTAAAACTACAAGGATTAGTATTGCAATTAATCAAAACTCACCGTGTTGACTTTAAAAGTCAAAATCATGTTCCTGTTGACTTTTGGATAGTCAAACTAACAAGTCTTAACCCAACCCAAACCACAAGGACCTATTCTGCCAAGTTTATAAACTTGAAATAGGAAACCTTAGGGACCAATTCTGTATTTATCCAATTGTTGGTTTGGTTGACTTTCTAAGTCAATTTCGCAAAAACAGAAACTTCAATTCGTACTTAAAACTGAAATCCATTCATGATTAAAAACCGTTTTGCTTGTTATGATCATTCAACGATTCCTTTGAAACTGTTAAACACATCATCACATGAATTAAAACCCCCCATTATTGTATTGAAACCGTTTTCATCAAACGCATATATATACCATTCGGATTCATGGCTTTAGATGACCACTCTTGAATTTAAGCATCTGCAAACCTTAATCAATTCCCTACGAAGCTTTTACAAGTTCTGTATTTGACCGGAAAGCCACCGTAGACGCCGAAGATCAACTCAACGCCGCTGGAACCTGCATTCAAGCGATTACCATCCTCTCGTACTCCATTTTGGTAATTTCTTACACCATTAGACTCGCATTTCCCTGTAGATCAAAAGCCCTAACTTTATTTGAACCTGTAACACCGAATTGAACCCGACCAAACACCTTGGGTTCGTATGGGGACGGGTTAATCGATCACTGTTTTTGAACCTGTTTAAATCCAATTAATTGATGCCAACAGGTTCGCAAACTCATTTTAATCAAAAGCCCGATGATTCCATCCACTTCTTCTATTAGAATCGTTCAATTTGATTTCTTGTTCTTGTTCTAGGGTTTCGGTGTTCATACAGAAATTAAACGAGCCTAAACCTAATGATTTTGCAATTAAACTCGTCCACTAGTTCGCTTTCCACTGACGAACAAAACCACTTTGATCCATTGGTCATCCGTAATCGAATTCTAAGGATTTGAGGTTGGATTCGGTATGAGATCACATGGGGGAAGAACACACGACCGTTGAGGATTAAAACCCATTTGATTCGGGTTCTATTGCGATTCCCTAGCGGGCTGGAGTGGTTAAGTCTGTGTGTTGGTGTAGGTGAGACCCGGGTTCGAACCTCACTAGCAGCATTTATTTTTCTAGCCACTTTTGAGACTATATTTTTATATAAAATATGTTCTAATATTATTATATTAATATATTAAAGTGTTTTATACCCGGAAAACAACCGTAGACTCGGTTTTGATTTTATAACCCATTTTTATATTAATTATCCACTTTTAAAATAATATATTTATATTATTTTCAACCCCAACTTCGTATAAAATAATAAGTTTATATTATTTTCAATCCGTGACTAATCCTATTAAATAATATATATATATATTATTTTATTTCGTATCGTTTTATATCTCGTGTGACGTTTTAAGCTATTTAATAATATAATTGTTATATTATTTACTCGTGTTCTTTACCTCGAATAAAAATAATATATTTATTATTTTTGACACAAATTATTATTTATCCTACGAACCTAAAAATAATATATTTAATTATATTATTTTCTAACTTTTGTAAACGACTTTGACGTACGAATTTATTTATTTATATATTATTCGTTTTTAACGTTCGACACATAACACTTTGATCTTAATTATTATATTAAGAAATGTATATTTTCATAGACACGTTCGTCTACTCTTAAATCCCTAAAATGCGTTAAGACGTTCGATCTTCCGTGTCGTCGTCACAAAACCCCATATGTCCCTAATTTATGTGTTTATGATTCTAGGGCATACGTAAGCCGTACAGACTATCACTTGAGGTTCTAAATCTCATACTTGTGTGATACTACCTACTGCGTAACGCATGTGAGTTTTCACGACCCCTTTTTACTGTTTTGATTTTTGTAATTCATATATGATATCACTTGTAATTCATATATGATATCACTTGTATGACTATGCGTATACATTATCCTTTAAGTCCTCACATCGGACCGTTAATATGAACATAGCGAGGTAATTTGAGTAGTACTACTGGGTTTGACAAACCTCACCCGCATTGGTCGCGCTAACTCGATTGGAGGTCGAACGGGTGCAATATTGACCTAAATATGCACCATGATGGTGGGAGGCATATAAACAGTCAGCTGTCGGTTGCGAGCGCATTAGTTAACATGCTTATGGGTTAGCTACCTATGGATTTATATATTGAAAGTACATTACCTATTGAACTTTGTTGCAAACTGAAACCTGTGAACTCACCAACCTCGTGTTGACACTTTTCTTACATGTTTTCTTAGGACGTTAAGCTAAGGCACAGGTGCACGCTAGGACATGCATGTTGTCAACATGATGTATTCAATAATTGTCAATCTTCTGATCATTTATTATGTTTCCGTTATTGTTAGACTTGGGCGCATTGTTTTACGCATTTACTTTCTTTATACGCTTCCGCATTAACTAGTTATTGATATGATAATTTTCATTTGAGTCCCATGTGGAGTCGTTCAATGTAACTAATGTCTGAGATCCTGGTTCGTCACTTCCCAAACGGTAAAACTCTGTTAGTTGAAATTTGGGTGTGTGACAAATTTGTAAGTCTAGCAGACTGTTTAAGTTCATGGTGACTTGTTGAGAATTCATCTTATCAGAGTACTAGGTCTTTTATCAGCTTGAAAACCGTGAACAGCTTGAAAAACTATGAACAGCTTGAAGACCATGAACAACTTGAAGAACCCGCAAACGTGGACTACTACAATTCTGGGAACTTATACTGGACCGTGAACTACTTGTAACTCGTGTACTGTTGAGAACCCGTGAACTGTCAAGTACCCGTGAACTTTTGAAACTCATGAACCTTCAAACACCCATGATCTCCCATTAACTCCAGCCGAGGACCACAACCCGTGAACTAAAATCGTGAATCCTTGTACCCGAGAACTGTTCCCGTGAACCTGGCCGAGAAGTGGTAACCTGTGAATCTTCCCGTGAATAAATCCTTCAACTGATTCTGTTTCTAAAATAAACTGCTAGAATTTAGGAATTTCAAAATTCAAAACTCAATCAATTCCTAAGAACACGAAGAATACAACGATGATCTTCAACCTCTTTAATCACGATTTCCAGCAATCTCTCTCCCGAAACAACACCAAATCAACAATGATTTTGAAAAGAAGCAATAACTCCTTGATTCTCAGCAATTTCACAAAAGAACTAATGCAATAACAATCTATGAGCAGTATAACTAACCGAAAACACTTAAAATACCTCAAACCCTTCTTCTTGAATCATTGATACCCAAAACCGAGCCTTGAATGACTTCAATGGCTCTGATACCAATTGTAATTCCCAAATCTCTATGGATCTTCGAATGAACACAGGAATAAGAACACGATATCAAGTATCACAATCAATAGGCGGAAACTATCGATTGTGGTGAATCAAGAACACACGGATTCACTCGTAATACACGTGTATTGCTTAACTGAATTACAGAGAAAAACTAAACACAACCACTAACCTCACACGGTTAGGGTTTAGAGATATTTATACTCATACAAACCTTAATAGGCCTAAATACCCCTACTCGGCCTCCCATATCTACCTTTAAAAGCTAAGCTTAATCATAACAAACAATCTGGGTCTAACAAAGGTGATCGACCAACTTGTGCTCCGACTTCGGCGTGGCTTTGTCTCCGGTGACTCCGACTTTGAATCTGATCGAATTGAGACGTGCAAAAGTTCCCGAGGTATGCGATTAAGGCGTGACGGTGTTCAATTTTAGTGTATTTGTTCGAATTATCACGAATTGGTGAGCAAAAAGGATGAAGTTGACGGTTACAGATTGAATGCCCATAATTGGGTTTGAATTCGAAAATGATGATGATTAAACTGAGGTTACGGCTGTGAATTCTAGGAATATGCTTGATCCGTTACAAAATAAGATCAAAATCGATTCTTGAATTCGAATTTGAAGCCAAAAGTTACGAGTTTGACTTTACAAAGTCAAACAGGATTCAAATTTCTTGATTTTGACTTTCAGAGTCAACAGGAATTGAAATTGAGTTATTTACCAGATCAGTCCCTCTAGTTTCATGCATAGGAGTTTAGAAATTTGTAGAATAAGTCCATGGAGTTTAAGTTAGGTTAACTAGGTTAAGATTTTAACGGTATATTTAAGTGGATTGCTAACGGGGTTAACCCTAAAAGTCCGGATTGTCACACCGACACATAATTGTACACACATAATATCACACATCATATACAAGACTCATTAACTACCCCTGCACCTCACACACGACACTAAAACAACATATCCCACATGCAATCATAACCGTTTAACTTTAAGCCTGACTCTCCCTGACCAACCCTTAACACGTCACACATTAATAACCCATCTCTTTAGCTCACACATTTCTATTAACCCACCATAAACCCTACGGCTTCTTAAATTAGCATTTTATACTCAAAGTATATTAGGTTAGAACCCGAAACCCTTAACACAATTGATTATATTAACGCCACGTGAATGTATGTACGATAGCCTCAAAACAGTAAAACGTTTAAAAGAGGAGGATTAGAAACTCACCGGTTGCGAAGCTTTCCTTCCGAAGTCGCATACCCGTAAAGTCGTACTCCAACGTGAACCTGTCGTCAAATGAAATACCCAGATCAATCCTATTACCGCGATCACACTAACACATCTATTTTGGACCAGCAGCTACAAACTCGGTCTAAGTCGTCCCAAACTGTACAATCGACGCGATCGCTCGCGTACAAAAACACATAAATTAATGTTACCAAAAAACGTTCCCGAAAGTCCTTCCCGATATTTTTCCCATATCCCAAAATACTCCCCAACAATGAATATAAAGTCCTATGGGGTCATACCTTTGTGTACAAGCCGTTCTAAGCGGTTTTGTATGAAACTGCTGAACACCACGCGAGAGGAAAAATTGCTTTGCTCATATCTCGACCATACGAGCTCCGTTTCACGCGAACTACCTATACACGCGTTCGTTTCAACATGCCCGACCTTAGAAAATTATTGGTGTTGTCCGTCGCCACCACTGCTACTGCCAGGACACAAATTTGTCTTTCAGCTCATTCAGTTGTGCTCGTCAAAATACAAGTAGCTTAAAACCGACCCAAACGAACTCTGTTTTAGGGAATCATATGTCCACGCGTCCGTATCGCCGAACCCTTTCAGACCCCCCAGTCGCCGTCACCAGAATCCATAGCCTCCGTCGTCGGAAAGCGAAACAGTGGCCGGATTCGCGTGTTTTACGTGTCAAACTTCGCGCTGCCCAAAACCCTATCAAACGAACTCGGAATTGGACAAATAATATATCCACGCGACTGTGTCGCCAAACTATTTCTCCTGCTACCATCGCCGCCACCTGCTGCTGCCGGCGCCGTTGCCAAAAACCCAAACAGTGTCCGGAAATCCTCGTCAGATTTCCGTTCTCGCTTGATTTCCTCACGAAGCATCAACCTTTGAATAATCCCTAGAATGATAAACTATTACAAGGAATATCCAGGATCTAAAACATGTACACTACGATTAGGAGATCGTGAAAATATCTTGATTTGATCACAATTCCTAAACGGCTCCCCTTTGTTTCGACGGAACGTTGCTGCCACCCTCGTCTTCGCCGTCCGCCACCGCGATGAGCCTTCACAGCCGGTTTCCGAGACCATCTTCGCCGACACCCTCCTCTCCTCTCTCCATTTCTCCTTCTCAGAAGCCGCAAGAATCAAAATGAGGTCCCCCCCCTGCCGTAAACCTAAAGGGATTCTCACCCTTGGGTCGGGCTTCGGCCCTTGCGCGATACCGACTCCTTGGGCTCGGCCCGTCTTATGATTTTTTTTATAAAACACACCGTCTAGTCTTAATAATATATATAAACCCCCGCCTAATTATTTATATAACGATAATGTACTACAATGGTCAAGTTTCCGTCATAAGTCCGTCTTCTTTATACAAATAATATCCATGTACATTAAATTTCGTTTACTTGGTAAAATCCGGGATGTTACAAGTTGTAACGAACCAAAATCCGGGCTCGTTTTTAAATAAATAAATATTCTAATAAATAATATGGTGAAAATAATATTTTAGAAATAAGTTAAAACAAATGGGTTTCAAGTTAGTAACGGGGTTATACTGGTTTTTAACTAGTTTTGGAATGAAATGGGTGAAATGGAAGTTGAGGGACTAAAAGTGTAAAATGGAAAAATCTGCCATATTGACAAGTGAAAGTCAAAATTGAGTTCATTGTTGGTGTTGAGGTCGTTCATTTCAAGAGAGAAAAGGAGAAAAGAGGTGTTGGAGCAAAATCGAGCATTTGGAGCTTGAATTGTGAAGGTTTTGACTTGCACATCACCTTCCTAACATCAAGTAAGTGATAGTCTTCCATCTGATTTCACCATTGATGTGTTAGTAGATGGGTTTTGCATAAATCTGGAAATTATGTGTCACACCCCGCCAAGGCGTAACGTTCACTGGTTTCCAAAGCATATGATTACCGCAAACACATACATGATAAATGGATACATAAATAAGTTTAATGTTTTACATTCCAAAACGTAATCTGAGTTTACAAAAAGTTAAGATTTCACAAATATGACTCAATTCAATGAGTTATACAAGGGAAATCCTCCTTGAGTAGTATCCATCGTGCATGCATGTAATCTACATTGCTAACCTTGCAGTCATCATTCAATTTCCTGAAAAACATACTTGAAAACGTCAACACGAGGTTGGTGAGTTCACAGGTTTAATCAAATAGTTCTTGGTAAAACTCAGTTGTTCATAAATCGTTTCAGTTGTATGTGATAAACAGAATAAGAATTGTTGACCCATTTGTAAACTAGCTAGGAATACAAATAATATGTTCCTACATGAGGCGTAACCAAACCATGACAATTGTACACGCCCCTACTTTCGTTATCAGGTTCTATGCGGCCATAAATCCTCCAGATTGTGGTTAGCGCGACTAACCATGACCGGGAGACGTCACTCTCCATAGTACTATTCATAGGACCCTAGGCTACAGTTAATGGTTACTACGTTGTTCCAGGGGACTTTTCCAGCCTCAAATTGTTGTTCTCATCTCATGTAAACATACAAGTCGTGTCTTATTCTCTTGTTATCCCATAAAATAATTGTAAGTATGTTTTCCCCCCAAATATTGAAAACAGTAAAAAGGGGCCGTGAAACTCACCTGGAGTTTGTGTATACTTGTATGATACTTGTTGTAGTCAACCTTGACTATTTGTACCCTAGATACCAAGGGTAAATTGTTGTTAAGACCAACGTCTTAATTGTAAATTGTTCACCGACCTTGTAAATCTGATTGTGTTTGTTTAAATATCGTTTTAGTTTTCCAACACATGTTTTGTTATAAAATAGTTTTGAGTTACTGCCCAACTGGGACTGTTGTACAGGTGTCGAAACTTCTTAGTTTCGATTGGGCATATGTGTGTCGAAACTACTTAGTTTCGATGGAGCATATGTGTGTCGAAACTACTTAGTTTCGATGGAGTGGTCAGGAGTCGAAACAACCTAGTTTCGATTGAGAAAAGGTATCGAAAATCCTAGTTTCGATGGATCAACAGGTATCGAAACTCCTAGTTTCGATTGAGTTAACTGGTATCGAAACTCCTAGTTTCGATTACTGGACTTCTGTTTGACAGAATCAGTCCTGCATATTTTTATGTTTTAAACTTTAATTCGACACACTCTTTTTGTTATCTTTCTTGCGTTTAAATAAGATGTAAGTTTAGCTACGGTTTTAAAGAACATAATATGAAAAATGTCGAGTTTTTACCTTAAAACCGAGATGAAAATGATGAAGAAAACAGAGAATGGTCTTGAATCTTTTGTTAAACTCTTCTTCAGGAACACCTTAAAACACTGAATTTTGATGGATTTTGCTTTAAAACTTGACTTCAGTCTTGCAGAGAATTGGAGAATTTGCCGTAAGAAAATGAGTGATAAAATGGTTTGTGAGGGTTTTGATTGAAAGGGGTATGGGTTATATCTGAATTCTCGCAAGTAGGAGATATGGGTTTTGGAATAAAAATTTGAATGTGAGGTAAATGGGGACGTGAGAGTGGGATGGCTTTTCTCTGGCTTCGGCCGAGAAAGTCAAGGGTAAGTGGGTTGGATTGGGTTAATTTTTGAGTAATAATTAGATTTTACCACTACTTTATTTATGGTATTAATATCAATTAGAGTTTTAAAGGGGTAATTTAATTCGGTTTAGGTTTCTCACGGTATTATAAATTTAACAAGTTTGTGACTCGTTAAAGCAAAACATTGAAATCTTGGATTGTATAATCCGTTGAGGTGATTATTTGTAGGTATAAGTACCTAAAAGTGACGCTACCCAATAGCGTTTTCGAAAGAGTTCGTTAGTTTACTTTTAAGTATACTGTATGATTTATTCTAAAAATAAATTATTGACCAACGAAAAATTTGTGTAACGTATACGCCTGAATATTTAATTTATCCACTATTGTTCGTCTTAGTCGGTTTGTACTGGTACTTGCACCGGTAATTCCTAGAATTACCCAAGTATAAATTCAGACCATGTACGATCTTTGCTAGACTCTAAAGTCCTTGTTTGTGAAATTAAATAAGTCACAAAAATAATTATAATGTAAACTTGTTTATAATGTGTACGGATATTGACCTGAAATGTCGGGTTGTCACATTCTCCCCTTGTTAACAGAATTTCGTCCCGAAATTCAATTTGTGTCATCTTGAACTGGTGTATCCTTAAACAAGGATGAGTATTTTGTTTTCATTTGGTCCTCTCGTTCCCATGTATACTCAGGACCACGCTTTGAGTTCCAACGTACTTTAACCAGTTTGACTCGACTACGTCTCAGTCTTTGAACCTTCCAATCTGATATCTCAATTGGTTCCTCGATGAAATGAAGTTTATCGTCAATGTGAATTTCATCAGGCGGTATAATTAAAGTCTCGTCTGATAAACACTTTTTGAGATTTGACACATGAAATGTATCGTGTACGTTGCTTAGTTCCTGTGGTAGCTTAAGTTTGTAGGCTACAGGGCCAACCCTAGCCAGTATTTCAAACGGTCCAACGTATCTAGGGTTGAGCTTACCACGGTTACCAAACCTTGCAACGCCTTTCCATGGTGAGACTTTTAACATCACTTGATCACCAATTTGAAATTCTAATGGTTTCCGTCTGTTGTCAGCATAGCTCTTTTGTCTATCTCGGGCCGCTTTCAAACGGTCCTTAATTTTGAAAATCTTATCAGTGGTTTCCTGGACAATCTCAGGGCCTGTCAAATGTTTTTCACCGACTTCCGCCCAGCATAGCGGAGATCGACATTTACGACCATATAATGCTTCAAACGGAGCTGCATTAATGCTCGTGTGGTAACTGTTATTGTAGGAAAACTCAGCTAATGGTAAATGAGTATCCCAATTTCCTCCGAAATCCATTACACATGCACGGAGCATATCTTCTAATGTTTGAATGGTCCTTTCGCTTTGACCATCTGTTTGTGGGTGATATGCTGTGCTCATGTCAAGACGTGTGCCCATGGCTTCTTGTAGTGATTTCCATATTCTAGACACGAATCTGCTGTCTCTATCGGAGATAATGGAAGTTGGCACTCCATGCCTAGCCACAATTTCTTTGATATATAGTTTTGCAAGTTTCTCGGTTTTATCAGTTTCTTTCATTGGCAGAAAGTGAGCAGATTTCGTTAATCGGTCGACAATTACCCATATGGTATCATAACCACTGGAAGCCTTGGGTAATTTTGTGATGAAATCCATAGCAATTTGTTCCCATTTCCATTGGGGAATTTCAGGTTGCTGTAATAAACCAGACGGTTTCTGATGTTCGGCTTTTACTTTTGAACACGTTAAGCACTTACTGACATATGTGGCAATATCTCCTTTCATATTGGGCCACCAATACAATTCTTTTAGATCCTTATACATCTTATCTGAACCTGGGTGAATGAAGTACCTAGACTTGTGGGCTTCGTCCATAACTAAAATTCGTAAGTTACCGTTTCTCGGCACCCAAATTCTGTCCATGAAGTAAAATGTATCATCCGACTTAGACTCCAATTGTTTGATCATCCCACGTAGTGCTTCATTTTGGATGTTTTCTTCTTTGATTGCCTCTTGTTGTGCCAACCGGATTTGAGTCGTGAGACTCGTATGAATTGTCAATTCTAGGGCACGAACACGGAGTGTTTTAACTCGTTCTTTGCGACTTAAAGCGTCCGCTAGGACATTGGCTTTCCCGGGATGGTACTTGATATCACAATCATAATCGTTTAGTAATTCTACCCAACGACGTTGTCTCATGTTAAGTTCCTTTTGATCGAAGATATGTTGAAGACTCTTGTGATCAGTGAAGATAGTACATCTTGTACCGTAAAGGTAATGTCTCCAAATTTTGAGTGCAAATACAACTGCGCCCAATTCCAAGTCATGGGTCGTATAATTCTTTTCGTGCACTTTTAGTTGTCGTGAGGCATATGCGATGACTTTGTCTTTTTGCATTAACACACAACCAAGTCCTTGGTGTGATGCATCGCAGTATACGACAAAATTGTCGATTCCCTCCGGAAGGGATAAGATCGGTGCACTACACAGCTTCTGCTTTAGTAATTGGAAAGCTGACTCCTGCTTGTCACTCCAATCATACTTCTTTTCTTTCTGGGTTAATGTGGTTAAAGGCAAGGCTATTTTCGAAAAATTCTCGATGAATCGTCTGTAATAGCCGGCCAAACCCAAAAATTGACGTACTTCTGTCGGAGTCTTTGGTGCTTCCCAGTTTTTGATTGCTTCAATTTTTGATGGATCAACGTGAATTCCTTCCTTGTTAATGACATGCCTAAGAAAATGCACTTCTCGGATCCAAAACTCACACTTTGAGAATTTAGCATAAAGCTTCTCATTCCTGAGTAGTTCTAAGATTAATTTCAGATGATGTTCATGATCCTCCTTGGTTCGCGAATATATCAACATGTCATCAATAAACACAATCACGAATTTATCCAAGTATGGCTTGCACACGCGGTTCATGAGATCCATGAAAACAGCTGGTGCGTTTGTCAAACCAAACGACATAACTAGGAATTCGTAGTGGCCATATCGAGTCCTAAATGCTGTCTTTGGTACATCTTCTTCTTGGATTCTTAGTTGATGATACCCTGAACGTAGATCGATCTTAGAATAGAAGCTAGAACCTTGTAGTTGATCGAACAAATCATCTATTCGAGGAAGTGGGTATCGGTTTTTGATTGTAAGCTTGTTTAATTCTCGGTAATCTATACACATCCTAAAGGTTCCATCCTTTTTCTTTACAAATAGGACCGGAGCTCCCCAAGGTGAGAAACTCAGTCTTATGAAACCTTTATCAAGCAACTCTTGTAGTTGATTTGATAATTCTTGCATTTCCGAAGGTGCTAATCGATACGGCGATCGCGCAATCGGTGCGGATCCTGGTACCAAATCGATTCGAAATTCGACTTGCCTTAGTGGTGGTAATCCAGGTAAGTCTTCAGGAAAAACTTCGGGGTAATCCCTAACGATTGGATATCTTCAAGTCGACGTTCCTCGGGTTTCTTTTCGACGACGTGAGCCAGAAACACGCAATAGCCTTTACGTAGATACTTACGAGCTTTCATGCAGTTTATCATCCTTAACGTTACTCCACTCTTCTCACCTTGAATCGAAAGAATTTCTCCGTTTGAGAGTGGGATTTGGACAATCTTCTCAAAACAAATAATTTCGGCATGATTCTTTGACAACCAATCCATGCCAATAACAACGTCAAAGCTTCCTAAATTAACAGGTAACAGATCTATACTAAATGTGTGGTTCTTAAAGCATAAGGTACAATTCTGAATGACTTCTTCGGTATTAATTAATTTTCCGTTTGCTAGTTCAATTGTATACTTGTGGTCTAGTTTACTGGGCTTAATACCGAGTAGGGACTTAAAGTCATTTGACACAAAACTCAAATCAGCACCCGTATCGAAAAGTATAGAGGCATAGTGATTATTTATCGGGAACGTACCAGTGACAATGTTTGGATCTTGTCGTGCGTCACCAGCCCCCATCACAAATGCTCTTCCACGGGACTGATTGTCGTTTCGGTTCTTCAACTTTGGACAGTCTTTCTTGAAGTGCTTTGGATCTCCACATTCAAAGCATCCCTGATTCATCCTCTCTGTTCCTGGGTTGCCCTTTCCTGTTACTTGATTTGTCTTATTAGAGTTTGCATTGCTCCAACAGTTATGGGCTAGGTGTCCATACTTTTTACATTTTCCACATTGGGTACACCTTCCACTGTGATGATATCCACACTTGTCACACCTTGGTAGTGCTCCAAGGTATCCATTTTGTTCCACAGTGTTGGCGACAAAGGCTTTCATAGTTTCAGGTCTCTTGTAACTTTGATTCATGTTTTGATTACTTGGTTTTCCAAACCATTTCCTCTTTTCTCCAGATTTTCCTTCTTCGGTCTCCTTCTTTCCAAACAAACCATCACGCACAGCATTATCCCTTAGCTTGAATGCTAGAGTTATAGCGCTCTTGGCATCCATAGGGTTCGATGAAGTTACCATGCTTCGTATTTGCGGTGCGAGACCCCACAAGTATCTTTCAACCTTCTTGTATTCTGGGGTGACCATGTGTGGAACCAAGATTGCTAACTCATTGAATCGGTCAGTGTAGCCAGCAACATCATCTCCTATCATTTGTAAATTCCACATTTCAGATTCGATCTTTTGCAACTCATTTCGAGGACAGTATTCCTCGATCATCATGGCTTTTAGGTCTTCCCATGACAACTCATATGATGTCTGCCTTCCCAAAGTCTTTACTTGTGAATTCCACCAAGTTAAAGCTTTATCAGTGAGTGAGCATGTAGAATACTTCACCATGCAGTCAGCAGTGCATTCACTGATATCAATCACTGATTCCATTTTCTCTATCCATCTCATTAGCCCAACTGCACCCTCGGTGCCATTGAAGTTACGGGGTTTGCAAGATAGAAAGGCTTTGTAGGAGCACTTTCTATTTGAAGCATCTGTAGAATTACAAGTCATAACATCAATAATTCGGATCATGACCATGTGTTACGGCTTATTTATTCTATTACCTCCGGAACCTCCAGCTGTACCGCTTCCTCCTGCACCTCCTGCACCGGTACCACTGCCGTTTCCTCCTCCACTATTTCGATTCGCCTCATATTGTTGCATAGCAGCAGCTACTCGCTGTGCTATGAGTTGTTCCACATTTGGAGAAATTGTCTTGTTGTTGTCTCCAGTAGTGTTACGGGGTGTGCTACGCTTTGGTGCCATGACGTTCTTTCTAACACATTAATTAAAAAGAGGTAACATTATATGACAATAATGATAGCACATGGCATAAGGATACGACAACATCAAAACATAAACCATTATATACATAGTTAAAACATTCATAGTACATTGTTCCCAAAAGAAACGGATACAAAAGTGATGGGTTCTCATGGCCTCATCAGTACTAAAGTTTTAAACTACATAATGTACTATGGGCACAACCCGCCCATAATAGGTTTAGAAGAAGAAGTGAGAGTACAATCCAATCATCATGGCAAGTCCTGCCATAACAAAACAAATTCTGCAGCCAAAGTCCTTTCCTCCAGTGCTTCCACCATGTCTCGGACAGTGACAGTGAACTGCCAGTCCATGTCGGCTCTCAACTCCAGATAGTTAGTGGCATCCTGTATGTCTCGGGTGCGGTCATCTAGAGTTTGAACTCGAGATCCGAGCCCTTGACGTAAGCGCATGGCTGCATCCCCCTGTGCCCGAATATCATCTAAGAGATCATCAAGACGCTCCTCATGCGTACGAACGCGTGCTACTAGTGTAGGCACTGTGAGCTCCATGACTTCCCCAGTGTGGGGTAGGGGTGTTGGAGAGTTGGAAGACTCTCCGAGCTCAAAGGTAGATGGGATGCTCTCCATCTCCCTCCATCGGACCAGAGTACGCGGCATCCAACGGATAGTTCCCACAGTCGGGTGGTAGCATGTCGTTGCTTAGGTGGTTCCTTATCAGTCTCCAAGTCCTTCGGGTCACGGGTTGCCAGTTTTCTTTTGTGCGGAAGTCTAACACTCTTCCTAGCACTTTGTACCCTAATGGGTCCTCCGTTTTTCTTTCGGTAGACTATAGGTGGTTTTCCTAAAGCAACATTGGGTGGTGTGGAGCTGCGGGTTTGCACTCGATTTTTCGAGCGTGCGGCGGAAAGTTCCTAGTTTGATTCAGTATCAGAGACGGGGTCAGAGTGTGAATGTGACGACATGCTTGTGACTACAATATCCATATAACATGATGACTGGTTATGCAATGCTCATGCAATGAAAACGTTTTAGTGAGTCATTTAAATTATAGACTAGGTTCTAATTTAGATTCCTAGTTCGCTATAATCAATGGCTCTGATACCAATTTCTGTCACACCCCGCCAAGGCAGAAACACGAGGCGTAACGTTCACTGGTTTCCAAAGCATATGATTACCGCAAACACATACATGATAAATGGATACATAAATAAGTTTAATGTTTTACATTCCAAAACGTAATCTGAGTTTACAAAAAGTTAAGATTTCACAAATATGACTCAATTCAATGAGTTATACAAGGGAAATCCTCCTTGAGTAGTATCCATCGTGCATGCATGTAATCTACATTGCTAACCTTGCAGTCATCATTCAATTTCCTGAAAAACATACTTGAAAACGTCAACACGAGGTTGGTGAGTTCACAGGTTTAATCAAATAGTTCTTGGTAAAACTCAGTTGTTCATAAATCGTTTCAGTTGTATGTGATAAACAGAATAAGAATTGTTGACCCATTTGTAAACTAGCTAGGAATACAAATAATATGTTCCTACATGAGGCGTAACCAAACCATGACAATTGTACACGCCCCTACTTTCGTTATCAGGTTCTATGCGGCCATAAATCCTCCAGATTGTGGTTAGCGCGACTAACCATGACCGGGAGACGTCACTCTCCATAGTACTATTCATAGGACCCTAGGATACAGTTAATGGTTACTACGTTGTTCCAGGGGACTTTTCCGGCCTCAAATTGTTGTTCTCATCTCATGTAAACATACAAGTCGTGTCTTATTCTCTTGTTATCCCATAAAATAATTGTAAGTATGTTTTCCCCCCAAATATTGAAAACAGTAAAAAGGGGCCGTGAAACTCACCTGGAGTTTGTGTATACTTGTATGATACTTGTTGTAGTCAACCTTGACTATTTGTACCCTAGATACCAAGGGTAAATTGTTGTTAAGACCAACGTCTTAATTGTAAATTGTTCACCGACCTTGTAAATCTGATTGTGTTTGTTTAAATATTGTTTTAGTTTTCCAACACATGTTTTGTTATAAAATAGTTTTGAGTTACTGCCCAACTGGGACTGTTGTACAGGTGTCGAAACTTCTTAGTTTCGATTGGGCATATGTGTGTCGAAACTACTTAGTTTCGATGGAGCATATGTGTGTCGAAACTACTTAGTTTCGATGGAATGGTCAGGAGTCGAAACAACCTAGTTTCGATTGAGAAAAGGTATCGAAAATCCTAGTTTCGATGGATCAACAGGTATCGAAACTCCTAGTTTCGATTGAGTTAACTGGTATCGAAACTCCTAGTTTCGATTACTGGACTTCTGTTTGACAGAATCAGTCCTGCATATTTTTATGTTTTAAACTTGAATTCGACACACTCTTTTTGTTATCTTTCTTGCGTTTAAATAAGATGTAAGTTTAGCTACGGTTTTAAAGAACATAATATGAAAAATGTCGAGTTTTTACCTTAAAACCGAGATGAAAATGATGAAGAAAACAGAGAATGGTCTTGAATCTTTTGTTAAACTCTTCTTCAGGAACACCTTAAAACACTGAATTTTGATGGATTTTGCTTTAAAACTTGACTTCAGTCTTGCAGAGAATTGGAGAATTTGCCGTAAGAAAATGAGTGATAAAATGGTTTGTGAGGGTTTTGATTGAAAGGGGTATGGGTTATATCTGAATTCTCGCAAGTAGGAGATATGGGTTTTGGAATAAAAATTTGAATGTGAGGTAAATGGGGACGTGAGAGTGGGATGGCTTTTCTCTGGCTTCGGCCGAGAAAGTCAAGGGTAAGTGGGTTGGATTGGGTTAATTTTTGAGTAATAATTAGATTTTACCACTACTTTATTTATGGTATTAATATCAATTAGAGTTTTAAAGGGGTAATTTAATTCGGTTTAGGTTTCTCACGGTATTATAAATTTAACAAGTTTGTGACTCGTTAAAGCAAAACATTGAAATCTTGGATTGTATAATCCGTTGAGGTGATTATTTGTAGGTATAAGTACCTAAAAGTGACGCTACCCAATAGCGTTTTCGAAAGAGTTCGTTAGTTTACTTTTAAGTATACTGTATGATTTATTCTAAAAATAAATTATTGACCAACGAAAAATTTGTGTAACGTATACGCCTGAATATTTAATTTATCCACTATTGTTCGTCTTAGTCGGTTTGTACTGGTACTTGCACCGGTAATTCCTAGAATTACCCAAGTATAAATTCAGACCATGTACGATCTTTGCTAGACTCTAAAGTCCTTGTTTGTGAAATTAAATAAGTCACAAAAATAATTATAATGTAAACTTGTTTATAATGTGTACGGATATTGACCTGAAATGTCGGGTTGTCACATTATGAATCCAAGTGTTGGGAGTTTTAGTGTCAAGTTGGAAATTGAAAAATGTTGGAAAATGGTTAAGTGTTGAATCTGGGAGAAAAAACCTTATTTTCTGTTTACTGGAGTCCCTGGCGGTACGCGAAGATAAAGGGAAGGTTCGGTACGCGAAGAACCTGGTTCTCGGTCTGGTGATTTTGGACTTTTTCGCGGTACGCGAAGAAGGGAGTCTGGTCCTTCGCGGTACGCGAAGGAAATAAAAAAAAGAAAAAAAATTATCTGGAATAAATACTTCCGCGCGTTTAAATTTTTTAATAATTGGTGTTCCAATTAAGGGTGTTACAACTTGGTATCAGAGCGATGGTTTGAGAGATTTGGTGTGGGTGGCACCAAACTCAAACCGGATGCTCTTGATATGGGGGAAAATGATACGAGAATCCATGAAGGACTTGACTAAGACTCGGAGCTTACGGAAATGAAAGGTTAGTAATGATTTGATAAAGTGGTTATATATTTATGGTGCATATGTTTATGTATGAATGAATGACAAGGTGTTATGTGTGCCGAAACTTGTTTTGTGAATTGTTATATGGAGATGATAATTATAATTGGGCATAGCGTATTATTAAACATGTCTGGCCAATATGATTAACAAGACGAAATGTGCAAGGGTCTTTATGATAACCATATAACAATGAACATATGCAAGGATTAGGTGGAGGTGATTATATATGTATGTGTGTATATAAGTAGATATATATATATATACTTAATACATATAAGAGTGTAGGTGTGATGGATACCTAAGGTATTGAAAGTGTAAGGATGTTAAGGTGTTTTTGTTCTAATTCTCAGTTAAGAGATGACAAAAGAAGCGAGTAATGAACCGTTGGATTCAAGAATCCAAGAAATGATAAAGGAAGAAGTGGCCAAAGCCTTTGAGCAAGCCACATCCTTACATATGGAAGAAATGAGAGGGGCTATTAAGCTCACTCTTGAGGAGGTTATGAAGGAAAAGGAAAGGGAACCACAAGGGTGTACTTTAAAGGAGTTTATGGTGATCAAGCCCAAAGAGTATGATGGGCAAGTGGACCCGATCCTTAGCCACAAGTGGGTGGTGGATATGGAATCTAACTTTGAAACGACTAAGTGTAAGCCCGATGACAGGGTTATGTTTAGTGTGTCTCTACTGACGGGAAGGGCGAAAGAGTGGTTGTTGAATCTCCGAAAGGAGATGGGTGAATTGGGGTGACCTCCATGACTTGGGGGGAATTCAAGATGGCCTTTCTGAAATACCATTGCCTTCAGGCCGTAGTGGATAGGATGACTAAGGGGTTCCTCCTCATGAGGCAAAAGAATGAGTCAATAGACGAATTGGCTGGGGCTTTCTTTGATCGCGCCAAATTCTGCCCGGACGTGGTGTCGACTGAGAAGGAGAAGATTGACAGGTTTTATGCTTTGCTGACGGTGGAGTTTAGAGATAGCATATATCCATCCTCTTTTACCTCACTTGTAGATTTGATAAACAGTTGTCGGGAAAGGGAGGTGGAGTTGAGGAGGCAAGAAGCTAGAGGGGAAAATAGGAAAAGGGAAATTGTGGATCAGATGGTGAAGAAGATAAAGGGCGGGAGCCCTACTAAGAAGCCTTTTAGCAAGTTCTCTCCCCGAAGGTGCAAAGTTTGTGGGAAAGAACATTTCGGGGAATGTAGGAAGGGGACTTTGAATTGTTATAAATGTGGGAAGCCGGGGCACATGGCTAGTCAATGTACAAGCCAGATTCATTTGTGCTATAACTGTTACAAGCCCGAGTACAATAGGGCGGATTGTCCCGAGTTAAAGCAAGGTGGAAATGAAAATAGGATTGAGGCGCCAAGGCCAAAGGGGAGAGCTTTCCACATCTCAGCGGAACAGGCGAAGACGAACTCGGAAGTGGTGTTGGGTACATTCAAGATTAACTCTTTACCTGCACTAGTTCTTTTTGATCAGGGGGTAGTCGTTCGTTTGTGTCTTTGAAATTTGTTAAGCATTTTTCGTTTCTAAGTACCAAGTTAGATGAACCCTTAGAAATCGAGGCGGAAAATGATAAGAGTTTCCTAGTATTCGATATTTATAGGAATTGCAAGCTAAGGGCGGGGGGTGAAACGTTCCTTATAGACTTAATTCCTATAACCATGGGGGATTTTGATGTGATAGTGGGGATGGATTGGTTGTCAAAGAACAAAGCGAATATTTTATGTGGACCTAAGGCGATACAACTCGATTCCCCGTCGGGTGAGTCCATTTACATAGAAGGTGAAAAGAAAGGCAAGGTAAGATTGTGTTCTTTTGTGATGGCAACAAAGTACATGGTGCGTGGGGGCAAGGCATACATGGCTTGTGTTGCGGATGTTATAGAAAGGGTGAAGGATATTCGAGATGTTCCGGTTGTGAATCAGTTTGAGGATGTGTTTCCAGATGAGTTACCGGGGGTTCCATCGGAGAGGGAAGTGGAGTTTGGGATTGACTTGATACCGGGTGCTAAGCCGGTAGCCAAAGCACCTTATAGGTTGGCACCGTCGGAAATGAAAGAGTTAATGGAGCAATTGCAAGAGCTACTTGATAAAGGTTTCATACGCCCAAGTGTCTCACCTTGGGGTGCACCCGTTCTCTTCGTCAAAAAGAAGGACGGAAGCATGAGAATGTGTATGGATTATCAGGAGTTGAATAAGTTGACAATGAAGAATAGGTACCCATTACCTCGGATTGACGACCTCTTCGATCAATTGCAAGGGGCGTCATGGTTCTCTAAGATTGATTTGAGATCCGAGTACCATCAGTTGAAGGTGAAAGAAGACGACGTTCATAAGACAGCTTTTCGCACTCGATACGGTCACTATGAGTTTACAGTCATGCCTTTCGGTTTGACCAACCCACCCGCGGTTTTAATGGATCTTATGAACCAGGTGTGTAGACCGTTTCTCGACCGTTCATTCATTGTGTTTGTTGATGACCTTCTCATCTATTCACAAGTGAAGGTGATCATGCCTTTTATCTTCCTGAAATTCTTGAAGTGTTGCAAAGGGAGAAGCTTTATGCTAAATTTTCTAAATTCAATTCTTGGGTCATGTGGTTAATGAGAAAGGGATTACAGTCGACCCATCCAAGATTGTTGCAGTGAAAGATTGGTCATCGCCGAAGACGCCTTCAGAGATTAGAAGTTTCTTGGAGTTGGCGGGTTATTATCGTCAATTTATTGAGAACTTCTCTCGGATTGCCTTGTCGATGACGAAGTTAACGCGAAAGGAGACTAAATTTGTATGGGGTTCCGAGCAAGAATCTGCCTTTCAACTCTTGAAAGAAAAGTTGACTAAGGCGCCTGTTTTATCTTTGCCGGACAGGACTGAAGATTTTGTGGTGTATTTGGATGCCTCACATTCGGGGTTGGGTTGTGTTTTGATGCAAAGGGGGACAGTAATTTCCTATGCATCTAGGCAATTGAAGACACACGAGGTGAGTTACCCTACCCATGATTTAGAGCTTGCATCAGTGGTTTTCGCGCTCAAAATTTGGAGGCATTATTTGTATGGGGCTAAGTGTACGATATACACGGATCACAAAAGTCTCAAATATTTCTTTGACCAAAATTACCTCAACATGAGGCAAAGGCGGTGGCTTGAATTGGTCAAGGATTATGATTGTGAGATACTTTATCATTGGGGTAAAGCGAATGTAGTGGCGGATGCGCTCAGTCGGAAGACTAGTCATGCACCTATCAAGGTGAAGTCATTTAAGATGACAATTTCATCATCCCTTACTGATGAAATCCGGGTGGCCCAAGTGTTAGCACTTGGTGGGGATTTGAAGAAAGAGCGAATGGTTCATTATGTTGACAAGCTTGGGGAAAATAGCTTGGGGTTAAAGACGTGCTTTGATAGAATTTGGATTCCTAGGTTGTCAAGTGTTTTGACAACTATTTTAGATGAGGCACATAAATCCAAATATTCTATCCATCCAGGGGCCACAAAGATGTTTTATGATTTGAGGTGTCATTTTTGGTGGCCGGGTTTGAGGCGTGATATTGTTAAGTATGTGGAAAGATGTCTCACATGCTTAAGGGTAAAGGCGGAGCAGCAAAATCCGTATGGAAAGCTTCAACCGCTTTGGAATTGGGAGAACATAACCATGGATTTGATCACTAAACTACCGAAAGGGTTATGATGCGACATGGGTAGTAGTGGATTGGTTGAAAAAGAGTGCACATTTCCTTCCTATAAAGGAAACGTATTCTTCAGATAGATTGGCGGAAATGTATGTGAAGGAAATTGTATCACGTCATGGTGTGCCGGTGTCGATTATATCGGATCACGATACGAGATTTACTTCTCATTTTTGGAAGAAATTCCATGAGGATATGGGTACTAGATTGAATCTTAGCACCATTTATTATCCACAAACGGATGGTCAAAGCGAGCGGACGATTCAAATGCTCGAGGATATGTTGCAAGCGTGTGCATTGGATTTTGGAGGAAATTGGGACGACCATTTACCATTGGCGGGATTTTCGTACAACAATAGCTACCATTCTAGTATTGATATTCCGCCTTTTGAGGCATTGTATGGGAGGAAATGTTGAACACCCGTGTGTTGGGGTGAAATTGGTCAACGGGAACTTGGTAGCAAAGAGGTGGTCAATGAAACTATTGGTAGTATTGACCAAATAAGGGCACGCTTGAAGGCGGCTCAAGATCGCCAAAAGTCCTATGCGGATAATAGAAAGCGGACGATTGAGTTTCAAGTGGGGGACTTTGTGCTTTTGAAAGTCTCTCCTTGGAAAGGGGTGATACGGTTTAGGAAACATGGGAAGTTAAGTCCACGTTTCATCGGACCGTTTAAGGTTATAGCAAGGGTGGGTGCGGTAGCTTATCGTTTGGAGGGACTAAGTAGACTTCATAACATGTTTCATGTGTCTCATTTGCGAAAATGTTTGGCGGATGAATCTACTTTTGTCCCATTAGATTATATTGAATTGGATGAAAAGTTGAATTATGTTGAAGAACCGGTGGCAATCTTGGATAGAAAGGTGAAGCGTTTACGCAATAAAGAGATTAGCCAAGTTTTATTGAGGTGGAAACATAAGAAGGGAGCGGAAATGACTTGGAAAACCGAGGAGGAAGTGCTCAAGTATTATCCGAACCTCTTTATATAAAGTCGGGTTTTGGGGACGAAACCCAAATAAGAGGAGGTGATTTGTAACGAACCAAAATCCGGGTTCATTTTTAAACAAATATATATTCTAATAAATATTATGGTGAAAATAATATTTTAGAAATAAGTTGAAACAAGTGGGTTTCAAGTTAGTAACGAGGTTATAATGGTTTTTAACTAGTTTTGGAATGAAATGTGTGAAATGGAAGTTGAGGGGCTAAAAGTGTAAAATGGAAAAATCTGCCATATTGACTAGTGAAAGTCAAAATTGAGTTCATTGTTGGTGTTGAGGTCGTTCATTTCAAGAGAGAAAAGGAGAAAAGAGGTGTTGGAGCAAAATCGAGCATTTGGAGCTTGAATTGTGAAGGTTTTGACTTGCACATCACCTTCCTAACATCAAATAAGTGATAATCTTCCATTTGATTTCACCATTGATGTGTTAGTAGATGGGTTTTGTAGAAATCCGAAAATGATGAATGCATGTGGTTAATTGGTGTTAGATTGTTGATAATCTAGCTAAACTAAAGGTAAAGAATGTTGATTAACATCCTAGAACCCTTTGATTTTGATTATGAGAAGTTAGATTTCATATGGAAAAATTTTGTAACATCCCAAATAATGACAAGACAAATAGAAAAGGGAAATAAAGTGGGCTTGGCCAAAATTTCGGCCCATGGGCCGAAAAGAAAAGGGGGAAACCCCATTACAAAACAGCAGCTTCAACCCAAACCCCTCTCATTTCATCTTCCTGCGCAAGAATACTAGAGAGAGAGAGAGAGAGCGATCGGCTTGTGAAGAAAACCGCAAGGAGAAGACTCAAGGGCTCGGGAATCATCCGACTCCACCATTTCAACGCATAGCAACAGAAATCGGGCCTGTTGAGGTAAGCATCGCCTCTGATTATGAGTCTTTGCATGTCTCGGGTTTAAATCAAATAAAGATACGATTTTTGCATACGAAACTTGAAACAAATCACGTATTTGAACTCAAGAACGATAAAGGAAGGTGTTTAACGTAAAATGCTCAAGGTTTAATCGATTGGAAATAAGTTGGCTGGAGCAAGGTTCTGGTCAGGGAAGATGCAGACCCATGACTCGAAACTATAGTTTCGATACATACAGACCCGTCGAAACTACTCTAGTTTCGATAGTCATGTTTGACTCGAAACTATCTAGTTTCGATAGCAGCCAATGACTCGAAACTACCATAGTTTCGATAGGAACTTAGGACTCGAAACTACCTAGTTTCGAGTGTCACCTTGAACCTAAACTAAGATTTTTCATAAGTTAATGACTCGAAACTACCATAGTTTCGATAGGATCTCATGACTCGAAACTACCTAGTTTCGATAGAAGGATTATGACTCGAAACTACCTAGTTTCGAGTGTAAGACCATAGCTCGAAACTACCATAGTTTCGATGCGACCCACCTCCCGAAACTACTGAGTTCAAGAATAGTAATGTCTAGTGTCATTTAGGAGCCCTACCTTATATGTATGACTTTATTATACAGATTGTGGGTGACCTTAGTGACGTTTCGAAACCAGCTATTATACTTCAGGGACCCGCCTATCAGGTGAGTTCTATGTTCCCCTTTTTATGTTATGTGCAAATCATTTTAAATGTTTTGGGGCTGAAGTGTATACATTAAATGAATAAATGTTATGAATGCCAATGTGATCATATGTGATACTTATATATATATGAATGTTAATATGATTATACGTAAAATAATGATGAACAAGAATGAAACGAATGTATACAAAGAATGAATGAACGAACGACATAACGAAAAAGAAGAAAATCTTGCTTTATATTTTATATATTGCTTGTTACGAATGCATGTAAATGTATGGACGCTTCGATGATAACGGCTACTTCGGTAGACGGACGACCTCGTGACTATTTTGCAATCGGGACAAACACGTTCCTTCATTAGCTAGGACGTGTGAAAGGCACTAATGGACGGTCGAAGCAATTGCCTTATCAATGATAAGTAGAACGGTTGCATATATAATAGTTCACGTGGGAAACGGATGCCTTAGGGCAGACGGGCGAATATGACGGACTACGACGGTAGTACGGTTAAGACGGACGGCCGAAGGTTTGCCGGACGGTATAGCATAACAGATGGCCGAAGGTTTGCCGGATGTTGTGGAGGACGGACTACGACGGTAGGACGGGCGTATTGTCTTCGTGACTTACGCATAAATGAATGCGGGTTGATCACCCTTATATAGTATGACCCATGAAATTAAAGAAAGAAAGAAAAGAAAAGAAAAGGATGAATGCATATATATATATGAAATCACAAAAATACAGAAAAGAAAGATGAAAAGAAAGACAAAAGTTATGAATACGTATTTATATGAATGACTATACAGTAATGCATACTTATAAAGTAAAGAATAGAATGTTTATATCAAATTGCATTAAACTAGAACTCACCAGCGTTAGCTGACTTTTAGTATACATTTCAGGTAAAGGAAGAAAAGGTCGTGCGATGGCGTGAGGGTTACCCGGCACAAGACTGACATCCCACTTTTGTTTGTTAAGACAATGCTGTGTTTTTAATTGTTAAGACTTCCGCTGTTATGTAATGTAATTGAATGATGAATGTTTTAAATTCAAGTTCAGTATTTATGGCTATGTTTATGAGTAAATCCAACAAGTGAGGTCACCCGGGAAAGGGGCCTTACTAGTTGGTATCAGAGCAATAGTTTGAGAGATTCAGACATCCCTAAATGTCTGAACTCAAACTGATAATGGGACCAACGCATGGATGTCAGTACGGGTAGCCAACGCCAACGCCAAAACAAGTAAGTAAGTATCAATGTCAACATATGTAACTCAGTGTAGATGCCTTAGCTTAGGACACATGCCTTAGTTACCAATGTCACTACTGATATGAATAGTTACACATAGGACATATGATGGTAGACAATTTGAGCACATGAGTACAGTAAATGGTTAATAATAACACGTAGCTACTGTTATCAATCTTTTACTGTGTAAGTGTGTCTCGATTTGTCGTCCGTCGTATGTACTCACCGTAGAGAGCGAAAGAGATGTTAGTCTAATACTATGAAATGCACATGAATTATAAGAACGGTGAGATCCATGTGAGGTGAATCACAAACAACGAGCAGAAGTTCGATAAACCACAAAGAAAGAAAGATGGCGGAATATCAACGGTCCAAGTAGATCAGTAACGAACATTCATGAACGACTTCCGTCAACAAGGAGTTCAAAAAGGGAAGAACGATACATGGATTAAACATCGTTTATAGAAGACATCTAAATTATGAAGCATTATAAGATGAGTCAGGAACTCACAAGTAAGGTAAGTTGGCAATTACGTCAGGATCCACGTAATTGTAAATTTACATGTGCTCGTGCATACTGATGAACCTTATCGTGTGGATTAATACACATGTCACCAAAAACAATTTAATCACTCCAACCAAGACTATGAGATTAGTCACCTAAGTAATGGCGATTGTAACGAATTAGCAAGATGAATTATGGCAACAACGACACACCAAAGGTGGAATGAGAAGGAATGGAACCCTAAATGAAGTTTACTGAATTTGAGTGACACGAAGAAACAAGTTTAGAAAGATTGACGAAACCTGGTCCGGAACCTGATGCAACAGTGATGGAAGTAGTAAATCAATCAAACACAAAGAAATGGAAAGATTTGCACTAGAAGAGGATTAGTATGAGGATGATGAGAGGGCCTATCAAGCCCCAGTGAGAAGGTTGCTTCGCATGGCAGCCCGCAAACGAAGAAGACCAATTAAGTAGAATTTGAGGAACTCAACACTTGTTTGTTTCGAATTGGGAAAGTAACTACCAAGGATTACACGTTAAGTATGAGACATGAGTGCTACATATGTCAGACAAGCACACGTTTAGAGAACTGCTTTTGAACAGGAATTGTCTATGCTTAACACAAACACCATATGATGAATAAACATTGGTCTACTGTCTAAGTATGCAAGAGTATGAAGGAAATAAGCACACGAGTATATGTCCAAGAAATATATGAGTGCACGAATACACAAATGGCATCTCTCCATGCAAAATACAACCCCAGATAAACTACTATGAGTATTCGCTGAAACGAGAAGATAGACATACAAACGACAACAAATGACTAGAACCGTGATGTTAATTAGGGCGTGCAGGCAAAACCAAATGAAACCAGATCCAACCCAAGGATTGTTGTTCAGGATGGATGTGAAAGGCAAGCCCAATAGTGTGAAGTAAGGCGTAAGTGGAAGCAAGGACTCAAGACGAGTCAGAAAACACTCTACGATGATTAAGTCAAGTCAAGAGCACGTGAGACTACTGAAATTGAAAGGCCAGTAAGGAACCTAATGAGACCAGAAAGGAAAGGAATAAATCGAGTATCACCACACGTGTCAACTAATTAAACAAACCTACGAATGAAATTCTAAAAGAATAACATACGGAAACTGTTAACGGTCACGAAAAGTTATAAAATATATATTTTTGGTCACAAGGGATGCCAATCCCTAAGACCATCCAGTGATATGAAGTAAGAGTGGTACGTAATAGACTAATGATGAGAAATGTGAAACCATGATGAGTATGTTTTAAAGAAAGACAAGAATGGAGTTACGTGTATAGGAATATGAATGTAAAAAAAAAAATCGTATACCTAGTGTTCCGTCTGAATGAATACCTTCCCGACAAGTTTGGTATGATAAAGTAAGGATTTATATGGTTCCTTCGGGAACGAAGCAATATGGTTCCTTCGGGAACACAACAGTATAGTCCCTACGGGAACAAAACGATAAGGTTCCTTCAGGAACGAAATGATACGGTTCCTTCGGGAACGAGATAATAGGATTCATTCGGGAACGACATGGTATGCTCTTTCGAGAACGAATACACCAAGGATAATATATGAAGTACACGTAATAACCGAAGCAACTTAGAAAGAGAATGATAACAACTACCTAGAGCATATAGTAGGCAATTTAAACAAGATACTAGAATATCAAAGGGACGCTTCTAAGTGTTGATAAGAGTTCATGGCCCGCTCAGCATGACTAATCCACGCAAATGCTTGGTGGATTCGAGTTAAGCCCACCCACGAGAGGTACATCAGATTAAAGTAAGTTATACCATTCAATACAACATCCGAAGAAACCATAATAAAGGAGAAGAGGTAGTAGTAACGTGTAAACCCTAACTACACGCAATTCACCTGTGGCATCGAATGTTTATATTATTTTCATGAAGCAGAACAAGTGAGTTACAGAAACTTAAGAGACAACCTAGTCATGACGGACAGATTTATAATCATGTATAAGAGACATCCCAAATCTATTTCTACTTAAAACACGAGACCCGTTTAGGACTTAGGTTGTCAAGGAACAAAAAGAGAAGGTGTTAGACTTTAATAAACAAAATGTATCAAGACTTGAAGAAAGAGTACTGGTGGCCTGGCATGAAGAATGATGTGACAGAATACGTGAGCAAGTGCCTAACGTGTTCTCTAGTTAAGGCCGAGCACCAGAAACCATGCGGTAAAATGCAACCTTTACCAATACCGGAATGGAAGTGGGAAGAGATCACAATGGACTTCATTACCAAGCTACCGCGAACAGCTAAAGGCAATGATACCATTTGGGTGATCGTCGACCGCTTGACAAAGAGTGCTCACTTCTTGCCAATACGAGAAACTTCTTCTTCTGAAAAGCTAGCAGAAGTATTTATCAAGGAAATTGTGAGCAGACATGGTATGCCGCTGTCGATTGTGTCTGACAGGGATACTAGATTCACGTCAAGGTTTTGGAAGAAATTCAATGAAGCAATGGGCACTAGACTGAACATCAGCACCGCTTACCACCCCCAAACCGATGGACAATCGGAAAGGACCATTCAGACCTTGGAGGACATGCTCCGGGCCTGTATCATTGACTTCGGTGGGAGTTGGGACAGCCATCTACCATTGGCAGAATTTTCATATAACAACAGCTATCACTCGACTATTGGCATGCCGCCATTTGAAATGTTGTATGGGAGGAAATGTAGGACCCCGGTTTGTTGGGGGGAAATTGGACAGAAGGATTTTGCAAGTCTCGAAGTGGTCAAAGCTACTTCTGAGAAATTTGATCAAATCAAGGCTCGTATGAAAGCCGCAAAAGACAGACAGAAATCATACGCGGATAAGAGAAGGAGGGATTTAGAGTTTCAAGTAGGGGACATGGTACTGTTGAAAGTATCACCGTGGAAAGGAATCATTCGGTTCAGAAAGCGTGGCAAACTAAGTCCAAGGTTTGTCGGACCTTTCAAGATTGTAGCAAGAGTGGGTCAAGTTGCTTACAGACTCGACCTACCCGTCGAGCTTAGTGGAATACACCCTACGTTCCACGTGTCGCACTTACGCAAGTGCCTAGCTGACGACACAGCTCACATACCTTACGACGAGATCGAAGTGGATAACAGTCTAAATTATGTAGAGGAACCAATAGCCATTCTTGACCGAGCTGAGAAACGATTACGCAATAAGTCGATTCCTTTAGTCAAAATACAATGGAAACACAGAAAGGGGTCCGAGGCTACTTGGGAGAAAGAAGACGAGATGAAGGAACTGTATCCCCAGTTGTTTAACGTGTAACAGGTTTCGAGGACGAAACCTCATTAAGGAGGGTAGACTTGTAACATCCCAAATAATGACAAGACAAATAGAAAAGGGAAATAAAGTGGGCTTGGCCAAAATTTCGGCCCATGGGCCGAAAAGAAAAGGGGGAAACCCCATTACAAAACAGCAGCTTCAACCCAAACCCCTCTCATTTCATCTTCCTGCGCAAGAATACTAGAGAGAGAGAGAGAGCGATCGGCTTGTGAAGAAAACCGCAAGGAGAAGACTCAAGGGCTCGGGAATCATCCGACTCCACCATTTCAACGCATAGCAACAGAAATCGGGCCTGTTGAGGTAAGCATCGCCTCTGATTATGAGTCTTTGCATGTCTCGGGTTTAAATCAAATAAAGATACGATTTTTGCATACGAAACTTGAAACAAATCACGTATTTGAACTCAAGAACGATAAAGGAAGGTGTTTAACGTAAAATGCTCAAGGTTTAATCGATTGGAAATAAGTTGGCTGGAGCAAGGTTCTGGTCAGGGAAGATGCAGACCCATGACTCGAAACTATAGTTTCGATACATACAGACCCGTCGAAACTACTCTAGTTTCGATAGTCATGTTTGACTCGAAACTATCTAGTTTCGATAGCAGCCAATGACTCGAAACTACCATAGTTTCGATAGGAACTTAGGACTCGAAACTACCTAGTTTCGAGTGTCACCTTGAACCTAAACTAAGATTTTTCATAAGTTAATGACTCGAAACTACCATAGTTTCGATAGGATCTCATGACTCGAAACTACCTAGTTTCGATAGAAGGATTATGACTCGAAACTACCTAGTTTCGAGTGTAAGACCATAGCTCGAAACTACCATAGTTTCGATGCGACCCACCTCCCGAAACTACTGAGTTCAAGAATAGTAATGTCTAGTGTCATTTAGGAGCCCTACCTTATATGTATGACTTTATTATACAGATTGTGGGTGACCTTAGTGACGTTTCGAAACCAGCTATTATACTTCAGGGACCCGCCTATCAGGTGAGTTCTATGTTCCCCTTTTTATGTTATGTGCAAATCATTTTAAATGTTTTGGGGCTGAAGTGTATACATTAAATGAATAAATGTTATGAATGCCAATGTGATCATATGTGATACTTATATATATATGAATGTTAATATGATTATACGTAAAATAATGATGAACAAGAATGAAACGAATGTATACAAAGAATGAATGAACGAACGACATAACGAAAAAGAAGAAAATCTTGCTTTATATTTTATATATTGCTTGTTACGAATGCATGTAAATGTATGGACGCTTCGATGATAACGGCTACTTCGGTAGACGGACGACCTCGTGACTATTTTGCAATCGGGACAAACACGTTCCTTCATTAGCTAGGACGTGTGAAAGGCACTAATGGACGGTCGAAGCAATTGCCTTATCAATGATAAGTAGAACGGTTGCATATATAATATTTCACGTGGGAAACGGATGCCTTAGGGCAGACGGGCGAATATGACGGACTACGACGGTAGTACGGTTAAGACGGACGGCCGAAGGTTTGCCGGACGGTATAGCATAACAGATGGCCGAAGGTTTGCCGGATGTTGTGGAGGACGGACTACGACGGTAGGACGGGCGTATTGTCTTCGTGACTTACGCATAAATGAATGCGGGTTGATCACCCTTATATAGTATGACCCATGAAATTAAAGAAAGAAAGAAAAGAAAAGAAAAGGATGAATGCATATATATATATGAAATCACAAAAATACAGAAAAGAAAGATGAAAAGAAAGACAAAAGTTATGAATACGTATTTATATGAATGACTATACAGTAATGCATACTTATAAAGTAAAGAATAGAATGTTTATATCAAATTGCATTAAACTAGAACTCACCAGCGTTAGCTGACTTTTAGTATACATTTCAGGTAAAGGAAGAAAAGGTCGTGCGATGGCGTGAGGGTTACCCGGCACAAGACTGACATCCCACTTTTGTTTGTTAAGACAATGCTGTGTTTTTAATTGTTAAGACTTCCGCTGTTATGTAATGTAATTGAATGATGAATGTTTTAAATTCAAGTTCAGTATTTATGGCTATGTTTATGAGTAAATCCAACAAGTGAGGTCACCCGGGAAAGGGGCCTTACAAATTTGGGGGTGTTTGGATTATGATAGGATGTTGAATAAATGAATGATTAAGTGTTTATAGGATGTTAGACACTTGAATGAACACCAAGTTAACCTAATTAAAAATATTGAATGAGAAATTAGTGTCAAGGAATTGGAAATGAAACTCAAGTAGGTGAGTTTAGATGGAAATAGGGTGTTTAGATATGGGAATAACCCAAACGGGTCAGTTTGGTTTGGGAATGGGAAATTGGGTTGTGAACCCAATTATAATGTGATTGTGATGTATGATTAGGTTACTAAACTAGGTGAATGTGTTTAGGTAATCAAATTGCAAAACTTGAAGGGGGAGCGGGATCGTCTAACCTGAAAGGTAAGTGCCTTGCACTTACTTAGTATTGATGATAAATGGTGTTTAAATGCAATGTGGTATACATAATGTGTATGAATGTGTATGATCTAGTATGTGTAAATGAATGAATGTAGTTATAGTTGTAATGCTATAATGGATATGTGTATATGAGGTTATGGTCTAAGTACCATAATGGAAATGTAGATATGAGGTTATGGTTTAAATACCATAATGGAAATGAGGTTATGGTTTAAATTCCATAATGGAAATGAGGTTATGGTCTAAGTACTATAATGGAAATGGGATATGAGGTTATGATCTAAGAATCATAATGGAAATGAGGTTATGGCCTACATGCCATAATGGAAATTGAAATGTGTTAATTATGATTGAAAAATGAAAGGGATGAAACTCGTATGGTGTTATGCAAGTTATATGTAGCCTAATGCAAATTGGGTGGAAATAGGTCAAATGGGTGAAAACAAGTAAATTATACTTGTTAGATATGTTAATCTTCATTACTAATGGTGATACATGTGATGTTATGTAGGAAAAGCTCCGATGTAGTCCAAGTCAAGTCCAAAGCGTTGGCGGGTTCTCGTATATGTAAATGGTTGATTTTGGGGTGTAAATGGAAATCCTTAAATGGATGTTGTGATACTTGATACAATGTAGTTTTAATGTTACAAATGGTGTTTTGAATGTTTTATCAAATACCAAAGTGTTGGGAGTTTTAGTGTCAAGTTGGAAATTGAAAAATGTTGAAAAAATGGTTAAGTGTTGAATCTGGGAGAAAAACCTTATTTTCTGTTTACTGGAATCCCTCGCGGTATGCGAAGATGAAGGGAATGTTCTTCACGGTACGTGAAGAACCTGGTTCTCGATGTGTTGATTTTGGACTTCTTCGCGGTACGCGAAGAAGGGAGTCTGCTCCTTCGCGGTACGCAAAGGAAATATAAATAAAAAAATAAAAAATTATCAGGGTTAAATGCTTCCGCGTGTTTAAATGTTTTAATAATTGGTGTTCCAGTTAAGGGTGTTACACAAGTCTACCCTCCTTAAAAGAGGATTCGTCCTCGAATCCTACGTCGACTCAAACCATCATTCTCATCCTCCCCATTCCTCCTTGTGCACCCAAACCCTCACGTGTAACCTTTTCTCTTTTGCATAAGCATCCTCCTGGTCATTACTTTTCAACTCAGCCATCCGCCTTGGTGTTCAAAGGAATCCTTTGCCCAATTTCGACTTTGGAGCTTGTAGGATTATCTACATATTCCCTTATCACTCGATCTCTAGCTTTCACTCCTATGGTGCAACATCGTCAATTGCTTACTTACTTATCCCATTTTTCGATTCACTCACCGCACATATCCTGTCATTTTCTTGCATGGCCCTGATGACCTCGCCATTTCCAATAAGGCTCCTTGCCCTACAAAATCAGGATCACTCGTCTTCCTTCTTTTCTCTTACTTTAATCGCCATCCAATGACGATTCGTTAAAACTCAGGCAACACTGCCTTTCTCATAGATGTGATATATCTCTTGCTCTCAAATGACCTCCAAGATCTGGTGCCAACTTTTACTAAACTCCCCTAATGGTTCCCCACCACAGTATTCCTTTACTTCTTGATCATGTGTTTAATATGCCCCTCAAGTATGTACATACACTTAACACTAGGGTCGTTTCATCAGCCCTCGATGTCCTCAAAAGCTCACCTACCACCGTCATGTCTACTTTAATAGCCAAAATTGGCTTTATTGCAATGCTCCACCGGAGCTCCCTTTAAGCCAGTCGTAAGTTTGTCAGTGTAGGCCTTTCCTTCTCAACCACTTATGTGCAATCCTGCACTTACCCTTCTCCCGTTCCACTTTTCTCGTCGATGCTCTATCATTACCGCACGACCACTGATCACGTCTCTTTCATCAAGTACGAACGTTAAGTCCATCCTGTCATAAGTCTCGGTTATCTGCCGCCTCGTTCTGAGAAAATATTCCCTTCTCTCTTGTATCTTACATTGACAGAATTCTTCGTATGGACATATTCCACGGAGTCCCTGCTGTTACTTCATCCGCTTAGTGCCGAAGTCTCTAGCGTCATCACCTTGATCCCCGTCGTAACCATCTCCGATCAAGCGTCCACATAACGCTTTCCTCGTCATCTCTCAAGCATCCATTGGCTCTGTGCTCCACATCCCCGAGATATAAGTATAGGTATCTCATAAGAGCACCTCGTTGATCGTCCATAAAGACGTCAAAACTTCTCGCATCACCTCGATGTATCATCGTTGCGAAAATCGTCAAGATAGAAACTTTAAACTTGAGCACACCGACCAATCATCCTATGCACGACTAAGCGTGTACTACAAGGACACATACTGACACAACAAAATTATAGAACACACAATGTCCTACATACGTACTAGTATCCCCACCTGCTAACTTACACACAGTGCACCCACACAATTAGCTAGACCTGAGCAAGTCTACCTATGTACAGTATGACTTAGTCATTTATAAACACACATATACAACTCAACCCTATCTTCTATTCACCCCAGCGGGTCGTACCAATGGTTCAGGATAACACATTAATCGGTCTAGACATAATACATCACCCTAATCATTTATACACATAATATATGTCACACCCCCAATTTCAACTAACGGAGTTTTACCATTTGGGAAGTGACAAACCAGGATCTCGGTCATTAGTTACATTGAACGACTCTATATGGGACTCAAATGAAAATATCATATCAATCAGAGTTAATGCGGAAGCGTATAAAGAAAGTAAATGCGCAAAACAGCGAGCCCAAAAAGTCCAGTCCAAACATAATATAAAACAGTCTAAACATAACAATAAAACACAATTCAAAAGTAGGACTCCATGCATGTCCTATATGTGCACCTGTGCCTTATCTTAGCGACCTGAGAAAACATGTAAGAAAATATGTCAACACGAGGTTGGTGAGTTCACAGGTTTCAATATATAAATAAACGTTTACCAGATTATTGTATATTCAATATGCATCTATAGGAAGCTAACCTACGTTTCATGTTTAACTTAAGCGCTCGCAACCGAAGCTGACTGTTTGTTTATTTGCCTCCTGCCAGGTCTATCAACTCTGACGATGTGAGTAGGCTAACATTTCACCCGTTCGATCTCAAGTCGAGTTAGCGCGACTAACGCGGGTGGGATTTGTCAAACCCAATAGTACTACTAAACATTACCTCGCTAAGATCCATATTAACGGTTCGATGTGTGTGAGAACTTTCAGTGATAGTGTGTTACGCTTAGCCTCAACAGTGATAACATATGAATTACATAATCTAAACTAGTTGTGTCATGTTTTCTTCCCCAAATTAAAACAGTAAAAAGGGTCCGTGAAAACTCACCTTATGGCGTAGGAAGTAATCACACAAGTAATAGACTTGGTACACAAGTGATAGCCTGCAACGGCTTACGTATGTCCTATAATTACAAACAAAAATTAGGGACTCATTGGAATATGTGACGACACACGAAAGATTAAAACGTCTTTAAACATTCTAAAGATTAACGTGTAATCGAACGAGTGTACGGGAATACGGATTCCTAAATTAGGATGAATGCGTTTCGCGATGAATGACAAATAATATATAATAAATATATTCAAGCGTTTTGTCACTAAATAGTGGTCTAAGAAAATAATATAATATATATACATATATTATTTTTAATTTCAACAAAACAAAACCATAAACAATTGTGAAAATAAAATAATAAATCCATTACTTTATTCGGGGACATATATGTGTATAATAAATAAATATATTATTTATACATTCGAAAGCGTTTCTCAGCATTTACAAATGTGGTGAAATAATATTTAAATAACTAATATTTTAATCGGGGTCACGGATTGAAAAATAAATATAAATATATTATTTTATTTGGAAACACAGATTTAATAATAATATAATATATTACTATAATAGTGCGAACAATAATAGAAATGCGTTAAAATTTCAAAACCCGAGCCTACGGTGATATTCTGGGTTGAAACACGTTAATATGATAATATAATAATCTAGTGATTGATTTTCATTTGAAAACATTAATTAAAAAAATGGTTTAAAAATAAAAACTGTGTGGAGAGACTCGAACCCGGGTCTCTCCCACACAAGCACACATCATTAACCAGTCGAGCTTCACGGTGATTCGCAACCAGAACCCGGATCAATTGATTTCATGATAGAGTTCAAACCGGTTTCCCTCCCATATGTATTCAAGATCGAAACCCGCCCCCAAATTCAACAATTCCGATCGCGAAGGGACATAGATTCATAGGGGGTTTTGTGACACCCAGTAGTTCAGGTCAATACCCATAGTTATATTTGCACATTCCTATTTTATATTTCTTGGAATATTATCTTTGACATGGTATTGTCAGGAGTCTAGCAAAGGGACAAGTGTCATATTTAGTAATTTTTAAGAATTACTAGGAAATAAACGATAATAACCCGCATTGAACGTTCGTTGGTGATTAACAAGATTTTATTCCATTAAAAGTCTAGGGACACGTTTTAATATAAAAATGTATATATTGGTGACTAAACCTTAAAAGATGGACATAAAAATGTTGGTTGCATGACCTTGAGTTATTTTATGTGTATACATGTATAATATAGTTAAAGTAATAACTATGTCGGGAACTCACTAGCAGATTATTAAAGCTAGTCAAACTACACAAAATGTAGGACATCTTAATAATTAAAGATATTAAGGCGGGTATTATTTTCGGGTAATATACCGCGTCTAAATCGATCACATCACCATAATTATATCTTTGCTTGTACTCCACTCCAGCATCAAATCGTAATGATGATGACTTGTTGAGATCTACACTCAACCCGGCCCCGTTTCATCTAGTAATTATATATATATACATATATATATATATGTATATATATATATATATAAATATCTAGGTATATAGATATAAAGTTTACATCAGTAAAAGTTCCTACACCGGGTGTTATATCACGGGATCACCTACCGGGTTTACACCACCTAGAAACCGACCTAACTAGGACATGGACTTCAACTAAGTGTTTGGACAAGACTCAACCCCCCACCCCTCTACCCCTTACGTATGAGAACCCCAAGTGGGGTAACCCACTTAGCAAAATCACCAACTCTTTCATGATGGGTGTCATAAGACCATGCTTTGTTAACTAGAGAAACAAGTCTTATCAAGTCACCATCTAGCTTCTCCAACACTCCACTCTACCATCCACTACTAATCATCTTGACGATGTACACTCAATCTCCACCATCATTATTATGGTATGGGAACTTGTTCTTTCAACCATGATAACACTCAACCATGATATATATATATACCACTCAACCTAATACAAGATCACTTTCCAACTCTCCATCTATCTCTCTCTTGCTCTCGGCTCACACTAAACACACACTAGTTTTGAATCACCTAATGGAAATTCAAGAAGAAATCACCCTCTATCCCCCTTTTTCTCTCGGTTTTAACCAGCCCCAAAACCAAAAGAATACCCAAAAATCCCGTAACTCAGCTTGTGCCAGATTTTTGGCCAACTTTGCAAGACCATATCTCCTTCGTTACTTGGCCAAATCGGTCCATTCTTCTTCTAGAATGAAGCTCCATGTTAAGAAGGAAGAACCCAAGTGGAATCACTCCAATCCATGGACTATTCGACCTCCAAACAGCTGGTGCAAGAGGCCGCTCAGTGCAGGTCGAATCTGGACACCCCTTTTCATTTTCCTGTTTTAAGGTACCTACACAACTCCAAATCTTGTAATTCTTTTTCACATCTTCTCTGGTTTCAATAAACTTGATTTTAGAAGAAAACCCTAAGTCATTTTGTCTTCTAAAACCATCTAAAAGTCTATTCGAAGTACGCCTAAAAATCTGAGTCTTGACGAGTTTTGGCTTTATTTCTTCATGAGTCATGTTTGAATACATGTTCATACATAAAATATAAAATTTATACACGTACATGTTTATACATAAAATACCAAACTGGAAGGACCATGGACAAGACAAGGACACATCAAATATAAACTACATATATATATATACTATCACATAAAATAACACTTGGATGATGGTGTTCTTCATCAACCCTTCATTCTATTCATGTGTTATGTTGTAGGATACATGTTCGTGAAGTTATATGATCATATGTGACTTACCTGGCAAGACCCGAGGTAGTGTCCTATGATTCAAGAAGACATACGAATGATTATCATCAACATATGAACGTGAAAGGTGTTACTAAAAATATATGTTTATGGATAAAATTTGTGATATATATGTGTTGGTGTACGGTTTTGGTTAAATCATGGAAATGTTCTAGGAATTAAAGATTAGTATCCTAATATGAACATTTGATATATGTACATGGAACATATGAAGAGATTCGGTTAAAAATAAATAATCACATGACATCGTGGAATATAAGTGAATATATTTTAAGTTGTTACAAAAATAATATTTAATTTTGGTACACTTAATAAGTCACCAATAGGGAAACATATTATTTTCTCCGAAAATATGTAAACGTCTACACTGGAATAATAATCACCAATGAGTCGTAAATAAAAACACTATTTTTACTAAACAAAGGCGTACTTAACGGGATTCGTTAAGTCGGATGAACAACTTACGTATAAGACAGGTAGTCTTAACACATTAGTACCCTTGTGTGATCAGGATGCAGATAGACAGGAACTATTAGCACAAGGTTATTTGCTAGGATTTCATCGGACACAAGGTGAGTTCACGGCCCCCTTTCGCTTTTTAAAGTTTTGTAAACTGCGGGGGTGAAACATACTTACATTAAGTATTCAGTATTGTTTAATATATGTCGAAACATTGTTGTTTTATACAATTGGGAAAACATTGCAAATATTTTTATATGATAACAAGGAAACAAGACACTAATACTATGTCATACGTGGTGAACAATATAGCGCTTAAAGTCCCCGGAATAACACACTTTTGTAACCATTAGCTATGGACTTAGCCTGGGATTCTATGGATAGTACTACTGGGGTGACTCTCCCGGTCATGGTTAGTCGCGCTAACCAGGGGTCCAAATGGCCGAATGACCGCATATTATCTTACTCGCAGAAAGGCGAGGAGAGGCATTAAATTGTTGGGGTTTGGTTACGGTTTCATGTATGGACATAGGTATTTGTAAGCCTAGCTAGCTTACGAATGGATCAATAACACTTGTTTCATTTATCATATGCGTTAAGAATTATTTGTACTTATTTATGACGGTAATGTCATGGGCAATGTTTTCGGGTAAAACTACTTATCTTATGACGGTTAAGTCATGGACATGTTTTCAAAGGAAAACTACTTATTTTATGACGGTTAAGTCATGTATATGTTTTCAAAGGAAAACTACTTATTTTATGACGATAAAGTCATGGGCATGTTTTCAAAGGAAAACTACTTATTTGATGACGGTTAAGTCATGTATATGTTTTCAAAGGAAAACTACTTATTTTATGACGGTTAAGTCATGGGCATGTTTTCAAAGGAAAACTACTTATTTTGTGACGGTAAAGTCATGGGCATGTTTTCAAAGGAAAACTACTTATTTTATGACAGTTAAATCATGTCTAGTTTTTCGGGGAAAACTAACTGTACTAAATTAACAAACTCTGTGAACTCACCAACCTTTGTGTTGACACTTTCAAGTATGTTTCTCAGGTAACCTTTAGCCATGGAGCGGTTGGAATAGGCTAGCTATGTCGGAACAATTCCTAGTAACCGGACGGGCATAGATTATCAAGTCTCAAGTCGACCATTGATCTAGAGGGACTTAGATCGTTGTATTTATTTAGTCTTAGTAATCGTATATGTAATCAAGTCTTAGAAATCACTATTACAGCTTCCGCTATCGTGTAATGAACCAATTGTTGCAACCTGTATTTATTTATTAAGTAAATAAATTTGGGGTGTGACAGATTGGCATCAGAGCAATGGTTTTAGCGAATTAGGTTTCCTTAGTGACACCTAGGCTCTAACCAGAATCATTTAGGGACCAAGATTTCTAAGACTTGCATCACACTAAAAACACCCAAGACTTGAGTATAGGAATTCCTACCATTGCCGAACAATTTGTGTAGACTATTAGTGTATGGAGTTACACTAGGGTATCATTAGCTACACTAATACAATTACATGGCACATGTAATGAACACTTAAACACATACAACAATGTGGAAATAATAAACACTTACAACATGTTACTGTTCGGATTACGAGTCAAGAATAACAGGTACTCAACATACTGCAACCTTAGAAGATCGAGTTACGAGCTGAGCTTGGGCGACGACGGCAGCAATCGTCAGTTACCGATCTTGGTATCACAACAGGCTAAACCCATACCAGAATATGTACCTATAACTGCACCACAACTACTCCAGCCATGAAGGCAACTATCTTTCTAACGTATTTGCGGTATAAATACTCTCCTTCATAAGTTGTCGGATCGGATGATTAGACTTTCTCCATGAGATATGCCAGATAGGATTGCCCAGACAGAAGGGAATCCAAGGTGGACAAGCAGGACTAAATGGGAGAGGACTCCAAGGGTCAGGAGACCCAGACATACATCATGATCATGTGGATCCATGCATATATACAGACTTGGAAGATGAGTTGCTTGACACTCATTTGAGGATCTCTGCCCAACACATAGTGCTTGACTTTCACCATACACATTTTATTTTAAGAGACACTAGTGGTACCTCTCTACCATTAGCCTCATCCCACAACAGCCATATTCGGCAGATTCATGAGTATTGGTACACATAATTAAGGGTAATCCGGTGGAACAATACACACTTCTACACAAGTGTGCAAACACGATCTAATGAACATTTCAAATCCTTTTTGACTAAAAAGCTTGGGATAGGAGAAACACTACAGGGATCATGCAAAGTAAATTATCATTGCGGGTGCACACGTAATCATAATTTGTAGTGCATGGGAACTTTAGTGAGTTTTGCTGTTTAAGCTAATGATCAACCCATGTTCTCAGTCACTTGATTAAGGATTGGATCTTAAAAAAATCATACTTCTCAATTAGGTGCTCTCAAAGCAATCTCATAGTTTGGGAGGAACGAGAGAAATTCAAATTGAAATCAACCAATCTTTTGTGAATCCTGAACGGCGAAGGATTTCGCACATTCATTCTTTGAGATTCTACTTGTCGAGATAGCTTTAATTTAAGAATTACCACAACGAACACTTACAATAATTTCATAATTATTGTTGGAGATTATAGCGTAATCTCAGGACCCATCACACCGTTCAGTCTCACAACTACTTGAAATTTATGTCAGAAGTGTTATGCCCTAACTTCGGTGATGGTGCAGAAAATTTGTTCTAACCCGCATACACAAAGCACCGATGGGGTATTGTGGAAGCTCGACACGAGACAAGTAGGTAATCTAAAATTTCAGAATATCGGTCAAACAGGGTTGGTCTCGCAACCATTGACATTCAGTACACCTTCAAGACCGACTATCCTCTCGGTGATGAATAAGCCGTGATTTATTCACAAGCGAATGCCAAAGAAACCTAGGTGTGGACTAATGACTATTGTCGCACTAACCTAAAAATGACATACGAGACTTTTAAAGGGGTCCCAAATGCGGAATTTCATGCTAATCTCATTAGTTCATAATATGCATAAGGGGTGTAAGCTCGAGCTGTTCACAACAGACCACCGTCCACAAGGATTAGTGAACGATAATTGTAACATCCCAAAAATAATAAATAAGTAAATAATAACACGATAGAGATGTAATCGTCAAAAATGAAAGAAAAATGGATGGGCTTGGGCTCGGCTCCAACAGGCCGAGGGAAGCCCAGGTATATAAGGGTCAAGACCGCCTTAGACTCTCATTTCTACCACAACTTTCAATCTAGAGAGAGAAAGGAGAGCTCGGGTCTAGAGAGAGAAAGTTGACGGATCGACCCGAAATTGATGGAGCACGTTACTACTGTGCTCGTGAGCAAAACCTTCCAATCAGAATTCCAATCCAGGTAACGATTCGACCCTAAACTGAGTTTTTGTTCGTTTTGGGGTTTTTCGGGTTTTAGCTAAATAGGAGACGTTTTTATGGATGAAACTTGAAAATAAGCTTAGAACTAGCATCTAGAATGAAAACCGCACATTTTGATCAAAGAAAATTGTAAGATTGGCATGATTGGGTTAGCATGCAAGAATTTCGGACTTGTTCTGGAAACAGGTCTTGCGTACTTATCAAGTATGCAAGAAGGATGTCCTGCGTACTTATCAAGTACGCATGAGGCAGATCCTGCGTACTTATCAAGTACGCAGGAGGAAGATCCTACGTGCTTATCAAGTACGCAAGTAGAATGTTTTGCGCACTTGTCAAGTACGCATGAACTAGGCCCTGCGCACTTGCTAAGTGCGCAGGCATCAGGCTAGATAGTGAAGTCAGTATGATCGCCTAATTCAGTATGATTAAACCGTTAGAGTCGGGATTGGGTCTGATGTGTATTTTAACTACCTAATTCAGATCGTGCGTGACGTTGTTGGGCCTTTGTTTAGGACAACCAAGACTAGCTTATCAGGTGAGTTCTATGTGCCCCCTTCTATGTTATGTGCAAATCATTTTAAATGTTTTGGGACTGAACTGTATACACTAAGTGATTAAATGTATGAATGTCAATGTGATCATACGTGATATACAAATAAGTATATTATATATATATATATATATATGAAAATGAATTATGGAGAAAGAATGAAACATGATTATAAAGAATGAATGAAAGAATGACATAACGTGAATGAATGAAATCTTGCTTTATATTTTTTATATATTGCATGTTATGAATGTATGTAAACGTTATGGACGCTTCGATGACAACGGCTACTTCGGTAGACGGACGACCACGTTACTATTTTGCAACCGGGACAAAAACGTTCCTTCGCAAGCTAGGACGTATAAAAGGCACTCATGGCGGTCGAAGCAAATGCCTTAACTCATGTAGAACGGTTGCATACATAATAGTCGCGTGGGAAACGGATGCCCTCGGACAAATGACGGACTACGACGGTAGGACGGTTTAAGAGCGGACGGACAAAGGTTGCCGGACGGATTTATGTTTCGACGGACGGTTTTCTAGAGCCGGACGGTTTATGAAAATGGCTAAGACGGTAGTTCTCACTGCGTTGTCTTTGTGACATTCGCGACAAGTATGACGGGTTGATCACCCCTATGTGTATGGCCAATAAAGTTCTCCCCAAGTAAGAATGTATTTACATATGTATATACTCAATATGAATGTTATGAGAGAACAGTAAAGAAAAGAATATGAAAAGCACGAATGTTACGTATATTATATATACATACAAATAATACTCATGATAAGATAAATGCTATGTATGATTGTCTTTAAACTAGAACTCACCAGTGTTAGCTGACCTTTAGTATACATTTCAGGTAAAGAAAGGAAGGGTCGTGCGAAGGCGTGATGGCTACCCGGCAAGCGACTGACATCCCACTCTTGATTGTTAATTAAAAATGTTGTGTTTTTAATTGTTAAGACTTCCACTGTTATGTTATGTATTTGAATGATGTTTGTTTTCGCTACTCTCGAATGTTTTAATTTAAGTTCAGTATTTATGACTATGTTTATGAGTAAATCCAACGAGTGAGGTTACCTGGAAAAGGGGCCTTACAAGTTGGTATCAGAGCAATAGTTTGAGAGATTCAGACATCCCTAAATGTCTGGACTCAAACTGATTATGGGACTAACGCACGGATGTCAGTATGGGTAACCAACGCCAACGCCAGCACGGTAAGTAAGTACTAAAGTTAATGCACTTGGATAAGAATAGATACCTTAACTTAGAACAAATAGATGTCAATGTCACAACCGATTTGAAGAGTTTTGAACCCGAAAAGCAATGTAAATTAGTAATCACAAACCGGTCACTGTAATTAAAAATTTACCTTGCTCGTACTGTTCAAAAACTATGATATGAAGGAATGGCATTGATGTATTCCATTTATAACTATTAGGAAACTAGGAATTATGGCTGGTGGAGGAAGAACAGGACGCCGAGGCGGTCGCACTGGCCGAGTCGGTAGACCTCCATTGAATCAAAGACATGAAAAGGAAGAGAGTGTGCATGCAGAACACACTGAGAGTGTGCACGAAACAGTTGAGACCCCAACTGGGAACGACAATCAAGGGTCTCTACAGTTGGAACCCGAGGTCAGGGATGCTATTCCCTGCGAAGTTGTACTCACTCTGAAGAAAGTATTGCCTGATCTATTATCTGAGGCACTAAAGAAAAGTAGAGAGGAGGATGAAGGAGACCCTGAAGAGAAAGTGTATGACAGTGATGAGGATGAAGTAAAGGTGGGATCAAGCAATCGTGGGTGTACTTACAAAGGTTTCAAGGACGGAGACCCACCCAAGTTCGATGGGAACAAGGATTCAGTGGCTACGTTCGAATGGATTGAGAGGATGAACGTTGTAGTCAACATCAGCGAGTGTCGACCGGACCAGGCTGTTAAGTATGTTGCCCATTCTTTCACCAATGAGGCACTAAGTTGGTGGAGGAACATTCAGAGGACAAAGTCGCCAAACGCTCTTGCCAGAATGACATGGGAAGATCTGAAGAAGCTGATAATCCAAAAGTTCTGTCCCCAGAATGAAATTGATCGAGTGGAAAATGAACTCCTAAACTTTAAGGCTGGCAGCAAGAAGCACCGCCAGTATACTTCTACGTTCAATGAACTAGCTCAGCTGGTACCCCACCTTGTGGAGACAGAAGAACGAATGATTAAGTACTACATAAAGGGCCTACCTCAAAGGGTCCGTGTTCATGTAAAAACTAATCTACCAGCGACCTTCGAGTCGGTAGTCAACCTGTCTGGATTTGTCTATGACGATTATGCTAACGAGGACACAGCTCCCGAAGCTCCAAAACGGAAATGGGAGAACTCGTTCAAAGGAAATGGAAAGGGAAACTACATCGCTGAGGCGAAGAAGCCTAGGGCAGAAGGGTATGAAGTTTGTAAGAGATGCTCAAAGAAACACCAAGTCTTGTTGGCTCAACCATGTGTTATAAGTGCGGGAGGACGGGGCACTACTCCCGAGATTGTTTGAAGGACGTCAAGTGCCAAAGTTATGGAAGATATGGACACCAGACTAGGGATTGCAGGAAAACCATACAATCCGGTTCGGGAAAGGAAAAGGAAGCTGAAAAGGAACAACAGAAGGCGAGGACTCGAGCCTACGCCCTGACCGAGGAGGAAGCAAGGGGAAACCCTGATGTTGTGTCAGGTACGTTCCTAGTTAATGATGAACATGCTGCTATTTTATTTGACTCTGGTGCTAGTAAAAGCTTTATATCCAATGCATTTAATCGTAAACTAGATTGCACTATCAACACCATTGTAAAGGCCTTTAGCGTACAAACTGCCATTGGTAAAAATTCGGCAGTATTCCAAGTAACAGAGGATTGCATCATAGAAATAGAGGGCCATAAGTTTCCTTCTAGATTATTTCTTCTCATCTTAGGAGGATTCGATATAGTATTGGGTATGGATTGGCTAGCTGCCAACGAAGCTCAAATCATATGCAACGTAAGAGGATACACCTCAAAGCTCATAGCGGCAGTCCAATTATGGTTTATGGGGATTGGAATTGCACGATGCCGAACATCAACTCGATGATCAAGGCCGAAAGTTACATGAGGCGCGGTTGCGAAGATTATCTGGCGTATGTTATTGACAATAGAATGAAAACGAAAGACCTCAAGAATGTACCCGTGGTGTGCAACTTTCCAGAAGTATTCCCTGAGGATCTACCTGGGTTGCCACCCGATCGGGAAATAGAATTTCAGATTGACTTACTGCCAGGAGCTGAGCCCGTTGCCAAAGCCCCCTACCGATTGGCTCCGTCAAAAATGAAAGAATTGATGTCTCAACTAGAGGAACTAATAGAAAAAGGATTTATTAGACCGAGTATTTCACCATGGGGCGCTCCGGAACTATTTGTAAAGAAGAAGGACGGCAGCATGCGTATGTGCATTGACTACTGCGAATTGAACAAGAGGACAGTAAAGAACAAATACCCCCTGCCTAGAATAGAAGACCTTTTTGATCAACTGCAAGGTGCGAGTTGGTTCTCAAAGATCGATCTTAGGTCGGGTTACCATCAGTTGAAAGTAAGAGAAGAAGATGTACCAAAGACCGCGTTTCGCACGCGTTATGGACGTTATGAGTTTCTCGTGATGTCCTTCGGATTGACCAACGCACCAGCAACGTTCATGGATTTGATGAATAGAGTATGTCGACCCATGTTGGATCGATCAGTGATAGTTTTTATAGACGACATACTGGTATATTCGAAAAGCGAGGGTGATCACCACTGTCACCTAAGAGAGGTTTTGGAGGTGCTAAAGCAGGAAGAGTTGTACGCAAAATTCTCTAAATGCGCATTTTGGCTTAGGGAAGTCCAATTCCTAGGTCATGTGATAAACCCAAACGGCATCATGGTAGATCCTGCAAAATTTGAGGCAGTAAAGGAATGGAACGTCCCGAAGACACCAACAGAGATACGAAGTTTTTTGGGATTGGCAGGCTACTATCGAAGGTTCATTCAAGATTTCTCAAGAATAGCCTCGCCACTAACTAAACTGACACGGAAGGAAGTAAAATATGATCGGGTCCAACCCAAAACAACGCGTTCGAGGAACTCAAGACACGATTAACCCAAACTCCAGTCTTGACACTACCTGGGGGAAATGAAGACTTGGTAGTCTACTCTGACGCTTCAGGTCAGGGTTTAGGTTGCGTACTTATGAAACGAGGAAAGGTAATCGCTTACGCCTCACGACAACTAAAGATTCATGAGGTTAACTACCCAACTCACGATCTAGAGTTGGCGGCAGTAGTTTTCGCGTTGAAAATATGGAGGCACTATCTGTATGGAGTTAAATGCACCATTTACTCCGATCACAAAAGCCTGAAGTACTTTTTCGAACAAAAAGAATTAAACATGAGACAAAGGAGGTGGTTAGAGCTACTGAAGCACTATGATTGTGAGATATTATACCATCCAGGCAAAGCAAACGTAGTGGCTGGCGCTTTAAGCAGAAAGGAAGAATCGGAACCTATCCGAATCAAATCGTGTCAGCTGATTATAACGCCTGATTTGATGAGTGAAATATCAAAGGCACAAGATGAAGCACTATTAAAAAGAAATATAAAACGGGAAAGAATAGTAGGACAACAAGGAAATTTGGATGCAAATGCATATGGTGTACGAACTAGGTTTGGCCGGATGTGGATACATAAGATTGGCGAGCTTAGAGGCAAAATACTCGATGAGGCCCATAAGTCTCGCTATTCTATCCACCCTGGGACAAACAAAATGTATCAAGACTTGAAGAAAGAGTACTGGTGGCCTGACATGAAGAATGATGTGACTAAGTACGTGAATAAGTGCCTAACGTGTTCTCTAGCTAAGGCCGAGCACTAGAAAACATGTGGTAAAATGAAACCTTTACCAATACCGGAATGGAAGTGGGAGGAGATCACGATGGACTTCATTACCAAGCTACCGCGAACAGCTAAAGGCAATGATACCATTTGGGTGATCGTCGACCGCTTGACGAAAAGTGCTCACTTCTTGCCAATACGTGAGACTTCTTCGTCTAAAAAGCTAGCAGAAATATTTATCAAGGAAATTGTGAGCAGACATGGTATGCCGCTGTCGATTGTGTCCGACAGGGATACGAGGTTCACGTCAAGGTTTTGGAAGAAATTCAATGAAGCGATGGGCACTAGGCTGAACATCAGCACCGCTTACCACCCTCAAACCGATGGTCAATATGAAAGGACCATTCAGACCTTGGAGGACTTGCTCCGGGCCTGTATCATTGACTTCGGTGGGAGCTGGAACAGCCATCTACCATTGGCAGAATTTTCATATAACAACAGCTATCACTCGACTATTGGCATGCCGCCATTTGAAATGTTGTATGGGAGGAAATGTAGGACCCCGGTTTGTTGGGGGGAAATTGGACAAAAGGATTTTGCAAGTCTCGAAGTGGTCAAAGCTACTTCTGAGAAATTTGATCAAATCAAGGCTCGAATGAAAGCCGCAAAAGACATACAGAAATCATACGCGGATAAGAGAAGAAGGGATTTAGAGTTTCAAGTATGGGACATGGTACTGTTAAAGGTATCACCATGGAAAATTTCAGATATCCGATTTTGAACACCCTAACTGCTAACTTAAATTAATTCAGCTACCTGCGACCTCCGATAAATGTTTCGATTCAGAAAACGTGGCAAACTAAGTCCAAGGTTTGTCGGACCTTTCAAGATTTTAGCGAGAGTGGGTCAAGTTGCTTACAGACTCGACCTACCCATTGAGCTTAGTGGAATACACCCTACGTTCCACGTGTTACACTTACGCAAGTGCCTAGCTGACGACACAGCTCACATACCTTACGACGAGATCGAAGTGGATAACAGTCTAAATTATGTAGAGGAACCGATAGCCATCCTTGACCGAGCTGAGAAACGACTACGCAATAAGTCGATTCCTTTAGTCAAAGTACAATGGAAGCACAGAAAAGGGTCAGAAGCTACATGGGAAAAAGAAGACGAGATGAGGGGACTATACCCTAAATTGTTTAACGTATAAGCGGTTTCGAGGACGAAACCTCTTTAAGGAGGGTAGACTTGTAACATCCCAAAAATAATAAATAAGTAAATAATAACACGATAGAGATGTAATCGTCAAAAATGAAAGAAAAATGGATGGGCTTGGGCTCGGCTCCAACAGGCCGAGGGAAGCCCAGGTATATAAGGGTCAAGACCGCCTTAGACTCTCATTTCTACCACAACTTTCAATCTATAGAGAGAAAGGAGAGCTCGGGTCTAGAGAGAGAAAGTTGACGGATCGACCCGAAATTGATGGAGCACGTTACTACTGTGCTTGTGAGCAAAACCTTCCAATCAGAATTCCAATCCAGGTAACGATTCGACCCTAAACTGAGTTTTTGTTCGTTTTGGGGTTTTTCGGGTTTTAGCTAAACATGAGACGTTTTATGGATGAAACTTGAAAATAAACTTAGAACTAGCATCTAGAATGAAAACCGCACATTTTGATCAAAGAAAATTGTAAGATTGGCATGATCGGGTTTGCATGCAAGAATTTCGGACTTGTTCAGGAAACAGGTCTTGCGTACTTATCAAGTACGCAAGAAGGATGTCCTACGTACTTATCAAGTATGCATGAGGCAGATCTTGCGTACTACGCAGGAGGAAGATCCTGCATGCTTATCAAGTACGCAAGAAAATGTTCTGCGCACTTGTCAAGTACGCATGAACCAGGCCCTGCGCACTTTCTAAGTGCGCAGGCATCAGGCTAGATAGTGAAGTCAGTATGATCGCCTAATTCAGTATGATTAAACCGTTAGAGTCGGGATTGGGTCTGATATGTATTTAACTACCTAATTCAGATCGTACGTGACGTTGTTGGGCCTTTGTTTAGGACAACCAAGACTAGCTTATCAGGTGAGTTCTATATGCCCCCTTCTATGTTATGTGCAAATCATTTTAAATGTTTTGGGGCTGAACTATATACACTAAGTGAATAAATGTTATGAATGCCAATGTGATCATACGTGATATACAAATAAGTATATTATATATATATATATATATATATATGAAAATAAATTATGGACAAAGAATGAAACATATGATTATAAAGAATGAATGAAAGAATGACATAACGTGAATGAATGAAATCTTGCTTTATATTTTATATATATTGCATGTTATGAATGTATGTAAATGTTATGGATGCTTCGATGACAACGGCTACTTCGGTAGACGGACGACCACGTGACTATTTTACAACCGGGACAAAAGCGTTCCTTCGCAAGCTAGGACGTATAAAAGTGTGACACCCGACATTTCAGGTCAATATCCGTACATGTATTAAACAAGTTTACATTATCATTATTTTTGTGATTTACTTAATTTCACAAACAAAGACATTAAGGTCTAACAAAGACCGCATATTGTCTCATTTTATATTTTTGGTAATTCTGGGAGTTACCGGTTCACATACCCGTACAACCCGACTAAATACGAAAGTTAGTGATTAAAATAAATAACCAGAAAAATATATATATATATATATTACACAAACTTTACGTGGAACAATAAATTATTTTTAGAATAAATTTATAATACCGTGGAGAACCTAAACCGAATTAAATTACCCATTTAAAAACTCTAAATGATATTAAGATACACTTAAAACTAATTGTTTGATTAATTAACCCAAACCAACCCACTACTTTGACTTTCTCGGCCGAAGCCAGAGAAAACCCCTCCCATTCTCACGTCCCATTTACCATACTTTCAAATTGACCCATACCATACCTGTGAGAAAACTCAGATATAAACCATACCCCTTCCAATCAAAAAACTCACGAAATCCTTTTATCACTCATTTTTCTTTCGGCAAGTCTTCCCATTTGAAGTCAAGTTTTAAGGCAAAAATCTACCATAGTTCAGTATTCAAGGATTTTCTCAAAGGTTTTCAGCAAAGAAATTCGAGATCATCTTCTTCTGTTTCTCTCAAAATCGTCATCACTGTTTGGAGGTAAAAACTCAATACTATCTACATTATTTTCTTTAAACCGTAGCTAAACATACAACTTATCTGAACGCAAGTAAGATAACAAGAAAAGTGTGTCAAATTCAAGATTTAAAACATAAAAATATGCAGGACTGATTCTGTCAAACAGAAGTCCAGTAATCGAAACTATAGTTTCGCTACCTGTTTACTCAATCGAAACTAGGAGTTTCGATACTAGTTGCTCAATGGAAACTAGGTAGTTTCGATACCCTTCTTGCCAATCGAAACTAGGTAGTTTCGTTACCAGTTACTCAATCGAAACTAGGTAATTTCGATACCCAACTACTCAATCGAAACTAGGAAGTTTCGATACTCAATTGCCCCAATCGAAACTAGGAAGTTTCGACACCTGTGTCAGTCCCCTTTGGGCAGTAACTAAGATCTGTTTTTATAACAAAACAAGTGTTGAAAATCTAAGAAGACATTTAAACAAAAGCAACCAGATTTACAAGGTCGGTGAACAATTTGCAATATAAGACGTTCGGTCTTAACACAATTTACCCTTTGGCATCTAGGGTACGAATAGTCAAGTTTGACTACAACAAGTATCATTACAAGTATACGCAAACTCAAGGTGAGTTTCACGGCCCCTTTTTACTGTTTTCTATATTTGGGGGAAAAACATACTTACAACTATTTTATGGGATAACAAGAGAATAAGGCATGACTTTTATGTTTACATGAGATGAGAACAACGATTTGAGGCCGCTAAGTCCCCTGGAACAACGTAGTAACCATTAACTGTAGCCTAGGGTCCTATGAATAGTACTATGGAGAGTGACGTCTCCCGGTCATGGTTAGTCGCGCTAACCACAATCTGGAGGATTTATGGCCGCATAGAACCGAATAACGAAATTAGGGGCGTTTACAATTGTCATGGTTTGGTTACGCCTCATGTATGAACATATTATTTGTATTTCTAGCTAGTTTACAAATGGGTCAACAATTCTTATTCTGGTTATCACATGCAACTGGAACTATTTACGAACAATTGAATTTTACAAAGATCTATTTGATTTAAACCTGTGAACTCACCAACCTAGTGTTGACAATTTTAAGTATGTTTTTCAGGAAATTGACGTGATCATGGTTTGGTTACGCCTCATGTGTGAACAATTTTACAAAGATATATTTGATTTAAACCTGCGGTAATCATATACTTTGGAAATCATGAACGTCGCGCCTCGCGTTTCCGCCTTGGCGGGGTGTGACAGACTTGGTATCAGAGCCATTGATTATAGCGAACTAGGAATCTACAATGGAACCTAGTCTATAATTTAAATGACTCACAAAATATTTTCATTGCATAAGCATTGCATAACCAATCAACATGTCATATGGATATTGTAGCCACAAGCATGTCATCACATTCACACTCTGACCCCGTCTCTGACTCTGAACCCAACGAGGAACTTTCCGCCACACGTCCCAAAAATCGAATACAAGTTCGCAACTCCACACCACCTAATGTCGCCTTGGGAGAACCGCCTATCGTCTACCGAAAGAAAAGCGGAGGACCAGTTAAGGTGCAAAGTGCTAGGAAGAAGGTTCGACTTCCACGCAAAAGGACTCTAGCAGCCCATGACCCGGAAGACTTGGAGACCGGTGAGGAACCACCTAGGCAACGACCCTGTTACCACCCTACCGTGGGAACTATCTGTTGGATGCCTTGTACTCTGGCACGATGGAGGGAGATGGAGAGCATCCCATCTACCTTTGAGCTCGGAGAGTCTTCCAACTCCCCAACACCCCTACCCCACATTGGGGAAGCCATGGAGCTCACAGTGCCTACATTAGTAGCACGCGTTCGTACGCACGAAGAGCGTCTTGATGATCTCCTAGATGATATTCGGGCACATGGAGATGCAGCCATGCGCTTACGTCAAGGGCTCGGATCTCGAGTTCAGACTCTGGAGGACAGCACCCGAGACATACAGGGCGCCACTGACTATCTAGAGTTGAGAGCTGACATGGACTGGCAGTTCACTGTCACAGTCCGAGACATGGTGGAGGCGTTGGAAGAGAGGACTTTGGCTGCTGAATTCGTGGCGAGAACTAGCCTTGTCATGGCGGGACTTGCCATGATGATTGGATTGTACTCCCACCTCTTCTTTTAAACCTATTATGGGCGGGTTGTGCCCATAGCACATTATGTAGTTTAAAACTTTGGTACTGATGTGGTCATGAAAACCCATCCCTTTTGTATCCTTGTCTTTTGGAACAATGTACTATGTATGTTTTAACTATGTATGTGATGGTTTATGTTGTAAGGATGGTTGTTTACGTTTGATGTTGTTGTATCCTTATGTCATGATCTATCATTATTATTATATAATGTTGTTTCTTTTTAATTGATATGTTAGAAAGAACATCATGGCACCTAAGCGTGGGACACCCCGTAACACTACTGGTGACAACAACGAGACAATTTCCCCAAACGTGGAGCAACTCATAGCACAACGAGTAGCTGCTGCCATGGAGCAGTATGAGGCAAATCGAAATAGTGGAGGAGGAAACGGCAGTGGTACCGGCGGAGGAGGTGCAGGAGGTAGCGGTAAATGTGTAATGTGTAATGCGTATAGAGTTCATGTTCCACCCCAAAAGTGTAAAAGAGTAAAAGGGGTTGTGAATACTCACTTGGTATGGAAGTGTAGCTAACAAAGATAATAGATAGCAAATATGATCCTCGAAATGCACAATTTAACCTAAGAGTAATGTGTATCGAATCAAATATATGCATAAAGTTTAAGTCTAAAATGAAAGTTGAATTTGTGTATGAAACTATTAATTTGTATTTAAAAGTATTGAATAAAATATATATAGAGTTTGAAGTAATAATATTTTTGAAACAATTTGATTAGGTTTGAATTGGATAATTGAATAAATATATAATTATAGTTTATGAAATAATGTAAATATTAATTGTAATTAAGTATAAATAAATAAATGAGTTTGATTTAAATTGTAAATTAAATAGATAATCATTATCTTATTTATTTATAAATTTTGTAACTTAATTATTTAAAATATCATTTAAGTGTAAGATAGTAAATATGAATTTAATTTTTCATAAACTTTTAAATAAATTATATTTATGCCAAGATCAAACTTTTAAATTCATTTTTGAATACAGAAAACATAATTTTATAAAATCTGAAACATTTACTGATTAAAATATAAAAATTATAATTCTGATAAAAGTTCTGAATCTCACACGACCGTGCCTCGGAAGGGCACGATCGTGCTCAAGCCACGGGCGCGACCGCGCTAGTCGGGGCGCGACCGGGTTGATCAACAGGAGCACAATCTAGATAAGTCAACAGGCACGACCGTGCCTTGGCGCACGGTCGTGTCTATGATTCCTAGACACAACAGAGACTAGCCGAAGGGCATGACTAGGTCTGGACAGGAGGACACGACCGCGCTGCTAGTCAGCACGATCGTGCTCTATGAGGCACGGCCGCGCTAGACGATTAGCGCGACCGTGTCTCTTCCAAATCAGACACGAATTGACAAATGCTTGTATTTTAAACGCTGGAATTGTTAGGGCTTTTGATTAATGGGTTATTACGAGTCTTTTCATATAATTTAATTGTATGGAAATCGTGTTTAAGTATGGATTCGATTAAATTATTTTTATTAAAACATGGTTTCTGATTTAGACAGATTTACGAATTGAAAACCCAAATTAATAAAGGGCTTTTGATTCAGATACTGGAATGAATAAATTAGAGGATTCAATTAACCTGAATAGAAGCGAATCGATAGAGAACGATAGAGAGGGAGTTCCGGTGACGGCGGGATTGAGCCCCGGCGTCTTCTGATGTGATCCCGACTGTTTCTACGGTTCCGTAGCTTCAGGAGAGATCGGATGGCGTGACGATGATGCTGGATTTGAGAGAACTTGGATCGAATTGCTTGAGAGAGTTTCCTTGGAAATATTTGAGAGAGAATCCTTTGAGTTGAACGAATTTTGGTTATTTGGTCGAAAAAGAAATGATCGGTAGTATTATTTTGAAAGTATAACGTAAAACGGTTATGGATTCGAACAATCGGACGATTAAAATTGCAGTTACGTTTCAGCTGTTTCACAGGCTCGACCATGCCTAAATATGGCACGACCGTGCCTAGGCACCAGGCGCGATTGTTCCAAAGCAGGTCGCGCGACCGTGCCAAGGCACTTGGCGCGACCGTGCTAGGACGAAGCACGACCGTGCTAGACTAGGGTTTCTTGACATTTTTCAACTTTAGTCCTTGACTTTTCAAGTTTAATTAGTTTGAAACAAATAGTTTCTTGCATAGTGTTTAAATGTATATAATAGAGCAAAACTTATAAATTTGTATTGAATCATTGCATTTCGTTTAAGGTAAGCAAAATAATAAGGCAGTGCACGAACATTGAATTTGAAATTGCATTACATTGCGTTGAAATATGAATACTAAATTCCGAGATGTTACAGTCTCCCCATGTTGAGAGAATTTCGTCTCGAAATTTAGCTAGAGGTTACAACAGTATCAATAAAGAGATGAGGGTACTTGAGCTTCATTTGGTCTTCTCGTTCCCAAGTGAACTCAGGACCACGCTTAGATTCCCAACGAACTTTGACAATAGGAATGCGACTTCGCTTGAGCTGCTTGACTTCACGATCCATAATTTCCACCGGCTTCTCAATGAAGTGCATCGTTTCATCAATGCGCACATCGTCAAGCGGTATATGGAGATTTTCATCAGCGAGACATTTCTTCAGATTAGATATATGAAATTCAGGATGCACATTGCCAAGAGATGGAGGTAACTCGAGCTTGTAAGCCACTTTCCCAATCCTTTCAAGGATTTTGAATGGACCAACATAACGAGGTGCTAACTTGCCTTTCTTTCCAAAACGGATCACACCCTTCCATGGAGACACCTTTAGAAGAACAAGGTCACCGACTTGGAATTCCAAGGGTTTTCGACGTTTGTCGGCATAACTCTTTTGCCGACTCCTCGCTACTCGAATATTGTCACGGATTTGAATGATCTTGTCGGATGTTTCTTGAATTAACTCGGGACCGGTGATTTGTGCTTCACCAATCTCGTTCCAACAGATAGGTGAACGACACTTGCGACCATAGAGAGCTTCGAATGGAGCCATGTTGATACTTGTGTGGTAGCTATTGTTGTAAGAAAACTCAATGAGGGATAGATGTGAATCCCAATTGCCACCAAAATCGATTACACAAGCTCTAAGCATGTGTTCAAGAGTTTGGATTGTTCGCTCGGTTTGACCATCAGTTTGCGGATGGTAAGCCGTGCTCAAATCCAATCGAGTACCAAGAGCCTTTTGGAGAGATTGCCAAAATCAAGAAGTGAACCAGGCGTCTCTATCGGATATTATGTTCAAGGGAACACCATGACGGCTCACAATTTCATCAATGTAAATTCGGGCTAATTTCTCCACTTTGAAGTCTTCACGGATAGGCAAGAAATGAGCGGATTTAGTGAGACGATCAATGATCACCCAAATACTATAATATCCACTCGAAGTGCGAGGGAGCTTGGTAATGAAATCCATAGCAAGATTCTCCCATTTCCACACGGGAATTTCTGGTTGTTCGAGTAAACCAGATGGACGTTGATGTTCGGCTTTGACTTTGGAACAGGTTAAGCATTTGGCCACATAAAGAGCAATGTCTTTCTTCATACCGGGCCACCAATAAAGTTGGCGAAGATCTTGGTACATTTTATCCTCACCAGGATGAATAGAATAACGAGTCTTATGAGCCTCGTTCATGAGAAATGTACGGAGATCGTCGCGATCGGGAACCCAAATACGGTTCAAGTAATATAGTAAGCCATTGGGTTTTGATTCAAGAAGGAGTTCAACACCACATGACATTTCTTCGTACATATTACCCTCGGTTACCGAGACGTGTTGAGCTTCTAAAATACGGGTTTGAATATCGGTTTGAATACGGGCACAATGAAGCATAACATGGTCCTTTCGACTCAAAGCATCGGCTACAACATTCGCTTTGCCGGGATGGTAACGAATCTCGCAGTCGTAATCGCTAAGGAGTTCGACCCAACGTCGTTGCCTCATCTTGAGTTCTTTTTGGTTGAAGATATGTTGAAGACTTTTGTGGTCGGTGAATACCACACATTTTGTGCCATATAGGTAATGTCTCCAAATCTTTAACGCGAATACGACCGCACCCAACTCGAGATCATGCGTCGTATAATTCTTTTCATGAACTTTGAGTTGCCTTGATGCATAAGCGATTACTTTGCCTCGTTGGATGAGAACGCAACCAAGACCTTGGTTAGAAGCATCACAATAGACAACTAAATCATCATTTCCATCGGGGAGAGTCAATATGGGAGCATTGCACAACTTTTGCTTGAGGGTTTGAAAAGCTTCTTGTTTCGGTCCCCATTCATAAGTCTTACCCTTGTGGGTCAAAGCGGTAAGAGGGACAGCAATCTTTGAGAAGTTTGAGATGAAACGACGATAATAACCCGCAAGACCAAGAAATGAACGAACTTCGGTAGGAGTCTTCGGGGCATTCCAATTCTTAACCGTTTCAATCTTAGCAGGATCAACATGAATACCCTTGTCGTTGACGATGTGACCAAGAAATTGAACTTCTTTTAGCCAAAATTCGCATTTAGAGAATTTGGCATATAGTTGTTCTTTTCTCAAGAGGTCCAAAACCAATCTAAGGTGTTCTTCATGGTCGGCTTTAGTCTTGGAATAGATTAAGATATCATAATGAAAACGATCACGAATTTATCAAGGTACGGTTTGCACACACGATTCATGAGATCCATGAAAACTGCGGGTGCATTGGTTAACCCGAAAGGCATAACCATGAACTCGTAATGACCATACCTTGTTCGAAAAGCAGTCTTAGGAATGTCATCTTCTTGAACACGAAGCTGATGGTAACCGGATCGAAGATCAATCTTTGAGAAACAAGTAGAACCTTGAAGTTGATCAAAGAGGTCATCGATTCTAGGCAAGGGATAACGGTTCTTGATAGTAAGCTTGTTAAGTTCGCGGTAGTCAATACACATGCGAAATGATCCATCCTTCTTCTTAACAAATAAGACGGGTGCACCCCACGGTGAATGACTTGGGCGAATGAAACCTTTATCGGAGAGTTCTTGAAGTTGACTTGCAAGCTCCTGCATTTCGGAAGGTGCAAGACGATAAGGAGCTCTAGCAACGGGGTTAGCTCCGGGCACAAGATCAATACGAAACTCTACTTGACGAACGGGAGGAAGACCGGATAAATCCTTAGGAAAAACTTCGGGGAAATCCCGAATGATCGGAATGTCTTGGATACTCTTCTCCTTGACATCCTTTTGAACAATATGAGCTAAGAAAGCAATGTACTTCTTTCGTAAGTACTTTTGAGCGGTAGTACACGACATCAACTTAAGTCCCTTGCAAGGCTTTTCACCAAGAACCCTTAAGGTTTCTCCCGATGGTAGCGGAATTCGGATACACTTTTCAAAGCAAATGACTTCGGCATGATGATTTGATAGCCAATCCATACCTATGATAATATCAAAGCTTCCTAGTGGCATTGGAACAAGGTTGATTGGGAATGTATAATCATTAAGTTCTAAGGAGCAGTCATAGATAATAGACTCAATTGTAAGGGAGTCACCATTTGCTATTTCAACGGTGAAGGTTTTCTCTAATTGGGATCGTGTCTTTGCAAGTAAAGGCTCAAAATTAAGTGACACAAAACTTTTATCGGCACCGGTATCGAACAAAATGGAGGCATATTGACTATTAACAAGGAACGTACCATTAACCACGTCGTTGTTGGCTTGAGCTTCGTTGGCGTTTATGTTGAACACACGCCCACGAGCTCCACCTTGTCTAGCATTTGCAAGTCTTGGACATTGATTACGAAAATGGTTCGGGTCACCACACTCATAACAAGCACACCCATTAGCAATGGCGGGAGCACCTTGGTTAGCCACTTGAGGTACGGTTCGGTTTGGAGGGTTGACTTGGCCCGTAAGAGCTTTGGTCCTACAAACACTAACCGTATGACCATATCTCCCACAATAAGTACAAAGACGACATGGGATGTTTTGAGGATGATGAAAATTGCAGGTGGCACAAAGTGGGTAGATCCCAACATATGGCTTTTTGACCGGTGCTTGAACTACGGGTGCAACTTGATTAACGAGAACAGCAGGAGTAACCACAACAAAATTTCTAACTTTCCTCTTTTTGTTATTGCGAGAGGGTTCAGTTGTGGCTTCTTTGTTATGGGTAGGAGGGGTTACGGTTTCAGAAACTTTCTTAGAACCCTTTTTGGTAAGAGTTCCAGCTTTCACATGATTATCAGTTAAGGTAGCAGATAGACGAATAGCATCCTCCAGAGTAGCAGGATTTCTACCTAAGACAGTATCTTGGATTTGTCTTGGTAGCCCACCAATATACTTTTCGATACAACGGGACAAAGGATTGACTATGTGGGGCACAAGAAGACTCAACTCATGGAACCGAGTCGTATATGCTAAGCTTTCCCCACTATCTTGGGCAAGATCCCAAAATTCAGCTTCTAACTTTTTCACTTCATTTCTAGGACAGAACTCCTCGGTCATAAGCCTTTTGACCTCATCCCAAGGTAAGGCCATAACTACATCAACACCCCTATTTCGTTTCTCCCCATTCCACCAAGTAAGTGCCCGTTTTTGTAGGACACTTGTAGCATGACGAACACGGAGGTTGTCGGGACAGTCACTATTGAGAAAGGTATTCTCAATGCTTTCAAACCATTGAAGGAGTCCAGTAGCTCCTTCGGTTCCATAAAACTTGAGGGGATTGCACGAATTGAAGTGTTTGAAGGTGCATTGAGGTGGATTGTTACCACCATTTCCACCATTATTACCACTATTGCTTCCATTTCCACCATTGCCATTGGTGGCACCATTGGCTTGGGTGAGTTGTGTCACCAATTGGGTAAGAATAGCAGCAATGTCGGAGTTGGCGTTGGTTGCGGGAGCACGACGAGGAGGCATTCTACAGATTTTCACAAGACAAGAAAAGATTGTAAGAACTTATGAGAATTGCTAGGATTTAATAGAATATGATAACAAAATAATAAAAAAAAATAGATATTCATAGTTTGGATTGTACTCAAAAGTGACAAAATCACTTGAATACTATGGCACATTAAGGTTAATTAAACTTATAAAATTTTCAAGGAGACATGCTTTAGCCTATAAGTAAACACTCATCTCGGGAATTCCCAGGAAAACATACGGGTCCCTCGGTTGATTGGGATTTATGCGAAATGCTTTCCTAGACAGAAAACCCAAAATACAGGTGTCACCCTTCCAGATTGCACGTGTCCTCAAATAATTTAACAAGTTTAAAAACCTTAACGAAGAAATAAAAATTTTAAAGATTTTTGCTTCAAGAATTTTCCACATGCTTAGAAAGGGTAAGGATAGAAAAGAAGATAGAAATATTATGAGGTTTTAGAATATAGGAAAGGATATTATTTATTTAATTATTAAGAATATCCTAATAAGTCATTGATTTAAAACACATAAGTCATCATAATGCAATAAGTAATCATACTAAACATGTAGCATATAACATATAGCATCTAGCATGTAACACATAGCACAAGAATCATGAAGCATAGTATAAGTGGGTGTCCTAAAGTTATAGTCTAGGTCAAGGTGTCTAATAACCTAATTCCCTATAACCAAGGCTCTGATACCAATCTGTCACACCCCGACCGATGGCGGAATCATCGGGGCGGGACATGTAAGACTGTTCATAGCACATGGTTGACTAAATTGAAATATATTAAAGTCAAATTTGCATTACAAATAATCCAAGTACAAACCAAATTCAAACAAGAAACATAAAACAATTCATAAAGTTCTTGATTTAAATTGCTAAGTCCAAATCCTATGTTGAACACGTCTTGAATCAATCTCACATATTGGGGCCTAAACATGAATAAAATAAAGTCAACTAAAAAGTTGGTGAGTATAACACAGTTGTATGTAGATAGCATATAGTTGAAAACAAATCCTTTACAAAACATGATAAAATAAGGCATTTATGGGGAGCAGCTATTGTGTAACCATGTACAACCAAACCTTGTAACTAGCATGCAAAAATTGTGTTGTCGGTTTCAATCACCGCGCACCATGGGTGGGTTTGTCAGACTCAATAGATCTATCATTGAAAACCGTCGGCTTGTATAGTTAATGATTGCACATAAGAGCATACAAAGGTTAGCACACCTAGCACTCGGGCACAAAGCTCAAATTTTGCACACATGTATGTAAATAGGATTTTTGCACTTGTGTTGTTTGTGTAAATGTAAATGTGTAATGTGTAATGCGTATAGAGTTCATGTTCCACCCCAAAAGTGTAAAAGAGTAAAAGGGGTTGTGAATACTCACTTGGTATGGAAGTGTAGCTAACAAAGATAATAGATAGCAAATATGATCCTTGAAATGCACAATTTAATCTAAGAGTAATGTGTATCGAATCAAATATATGCATAAAGTTTAAGTCTAAAATGAAAGTTGAATTTGTGTATGAAACTATTGATTTGTATTTAAAAGTATTGAATAAAATATATATAGAGTTTGAAGTAATAATATTTTTGAAACAATTTGTTTAGGTTTGAATTGGATAATTGAATAAATATATAATTATAGTTTATGAAATAATGTAAATATTAATTGTAATTAAGTATAAATAAATAAATGAGTTTGATTTAAATTGTAAATTAAATAGATAATCATTATCTTATTTATTTATAAATTTTGTAACTTAATTATTTAAAATATCATTTAAGTGTAAGATAGTAAATATGAATTTAATTTTTCATAAACTTTTAAATAAATTATATTTATGCCAAGATCAAACTTTTAAATTCATTTTTGAATACAGAAAACATAATTTTATAAAATCTGAAACATTTACTGATTAAAATATAAAAATTATAATTCTGATAAAAGTTCTGAATCTCACACGACCGTGCCTCGGAAGGGCACGATCGTGCTCAAGCCACGGGCGCGACCGCGCTAGTCGGGGCGCGACCGGGTTGATCAACAGGAGCACAATCTAGACAAGTCAACAGGCACGACCGTGCCTTGGCCCGGCACGGTCGTGTCTATGATTCCTAGACACAACAGAGACTAGCCCGAAGGGCATGACTAGGTCTGGACAGGAGGACACGACCGCGCTGCTAGTCGGCACGACCGCGCTCTATGAGGCATGGCCGCGCTAGACGATTAGCGCGACCGTGTCTCTTCCAAATCAGATACGAATTGACAAATGCCTGTATTTTAAACGCTGGAATTGTTAGGGCTTTTGATTAATGGGTTATTACGAGTCTTTTCATATAATTTAATTGTATGGAAATCGTGTTTAAGTATGAATTCGATTAAATTATTTTTATTAAAACATGGTTTCTGATTTAGACAGATTTACGAATTGAAAACCCAAATTAATAAAGGGCTTTTGATTCAGATACTGGAATGAATAAATTAGAGGATTCAATTAACCTGAATAGAAGCGAATCGATAGAGAACGATAGAGAGGGAGTTCCGGTGACGGCGGGATTGAGCCCCGGCGTCTTCTGATGTGATCCCGACTGTTTCAACGGTTCCGTAGCTTCAGGAGAGATCGGATGGCGTGACGATGATGCTGGATTTGAGAGAACTTGGATCGAATTGCTTGAGAGAGTTTCCTTGGAAATATTTGAGAGAGAATCCTTTGAGTTGAACGAATTTTGGTTATTTGGTCGAAAAAAAAATGATTGGTAGTATTATTTTGAAAGTATAACGTAAAACGGTTATGGATTCGAACAATCGGACGATTAAAATTGCAATTACGTTTCAGCTGTTTCACAGGCGCGACCGTGCCTAAATATGGCACGACCGTGCCTAGGCACCAAGCGCGATCGTTCCAAAGCAGGTCGCGCGACCGTGCCAAGGCACTTGGCACGACCGTGCTAGGACGAAGCACGACCGTGCTAGACTAGGGTTTCTTGACATTTTTCAACTTTAGTCCTTGACTTTTCAAGTTTAATTAGTTTGAAACAAATAGTTTCTTGCATAGTGTTTAAATGTATATAATCGAGCAAAACTTGTAAATTTGTATTGAATCATTGCATTTCGTTTAAGGTAAGCAAAATAATAAGGCAGTGCACGAACATTGAATTTGAAATTGCATTACATTGCATTGAAATATGAATACTAAATTCCGAGATGTTACAATTCTACATGCTCACTCACTGATAAAGCTTTAACCTGGTGGAATTCACAAGTAAAGACTTTGGGAAGGCAGACAGCATATGAGTTGTCATGGGAAGACCTAAAAGCCATGATGATCGAGGAGTACTGTCCTCGAAATGAGTTGCAAAAGCTCGAATCTGAAATGTGGAATTTACAGATGATAGGAGATGATGTTGCTGGTTACACTGACCGATTCAATGAATTAGCAAGTTTGGTTCCACACATGGTTACCCCAGAATACAAGAAGGTTGAAAGATATTTGTGGGGTCTCGCTCCTCAAATCCGAAGTCTGGTGACTTCATCGAACCCTATGGATGCCAAGAGCGCTATAACTCTAGCATTCAAGCTAAGGGATAATGCTGTGCGTGATGATTTGTTTGGAAAGAAGGAGACCGAAGAAGGAAAATCTGGAGAAAAAAGGAAATGGTTTGGAAAACCAAGTAATCAAAACAGGAATCAGGCTTACAAGAGACCTGAAACTATGAAGGCCTATGCTGCCAACATTGAAGGACAAAATGGATATCTTGGAACACGACCAAAGTGTGACAAGTGTGGATATCATCACAGTGAAAAGTGTACCCAATGTGGAAAGTGTAAAAAGTATGGGCATCCAGCCCATAACTGTTGGAGCAATGCAAATCCTAATAAGATTAATCAAGTAGCCGGAAGGATCAAACCAGGAACAGGAAGGATGAATCAGGGATGCTTTGAGTGCGGAGATCCGAAGCACTTTAGAAAAGACTGTCCAAAGTTGAAGAACCGAAACGACAATCAGGCCCGTGGAAGAGCATTTGTGATGGGGGCTGGTGACGCACGACAAGATCCAAACATTGTCACTGGTACGTTCCCGATAAATAATCACTATGCCTCTATACTTTTCGATACGGGTGCTGATATGAGTTTTGTGTCAAATGACTTTAAGTCCCTACTCGGTATTAAGCCCAACAAACTAGACCAAAATTATACAATTGAATTAGCAAACGGGAAATTAATTAAAACTGAAGAAGTCATTCAGGGTTGTACCTTATGTTTTAAGAACCACACATTTAGTATAAACCTATTACCCGTTGACTTGGGAAGTTTTGATGTTGTTATTGGTATGGATTGGTTGTCGAAGAATCACGCCAAGATTGTTTGTTTTGAGAAGATTGTCCAAATCCCACTCCCGAACGGAGAAGTTCTTTCGATTCAAGGTGAGAAGAGTGGAGTAACATTAAGAATGATAAACTGCATGAAAGCTCGTAAGTACCTACGTAAAGGCTATTGCGTATTACTGGCTCACGTCGTCGAGAAGAAACCCGAGGAACGTCGACTTGAGGATATACCAATCGTTAAGGATTATCCTGAAGTTTTTCCTGAAGACTTACCTGGATTACCGCCACCGAGACAAGTCGAATTCCGAATCGACTTAGTACCAGGAGCCGCCCCGGTTGCGCGATCACCATATCGATTAGCACCTTCTGAAATGCAGGAATTATCAAATCAACTCCAGGAGTTGCTTTATAAGGGTTTCATAAGACCGAGTTTCTCACCTTGGGGAGCTCCGGTCCTATTCGTAAAGAAAAAGGATGGAACCTTTAGGATGTGTATTGATTACCGAGAATTAAACAAGCTTACAATCAAAAACCGATACCCACTTCCTCGAATAGATGATTTGTTTGATCAACTACAAGGTTCTAGCTTCTACTCTAAGATCGATCTACGTTCAGGGTATCATCAACTAAGAATCCAAGAAGAAGATGTACCAAAGACGGCATTTAGGACTCGTTATGGCCACTACGAATTCCTAGTTATGCCGTTTGGTTTGACGAACGCACCAGCTGTTTTTATGGATCTCATGAACCGAGTGTGCAAACCATACTTGGATAAATTCGTGATAGTATTTGTCGAAGATATATTAATATATTCACGAACCAAGGAGGATCATGAACATCATCTGAAATTAATCTTAGAACTACTCAGGAACGAGAAATTTTACGCTAAATTCTCTAAGTGTGAGTTTTGGATCCGAGAAGTGCAGTTTCTTGGACATGTCATCAACAAGAAAGGAATTCACGTTGATCCATCTAAAATAGAAGCGATCAAAAACTGGGAAGCACCAAAGACTCCGACAGAAGTACGTCAATTTTTGGGTTTGGCCGGTTACTACAGACGATTCATTGAAAATTTTTCAAAAATAGCCCTGCCTTTAACCACATTAACCCAGAAAGAAAAGAAGTTCGATTGGAGTAACAAGCAAGAGTCAGCTTACCAATTACTGAAGCAGAAGCTGTGTAGTGCACCGATCTTATCCCTTCCTGAGGGAATCGACAACTTTGTCGTATACTGCGATGCATCACACCAGGGACTTGGTTGTGTGTTAATGCAAAGAGAAAAAGTCATCGCATATGCCTCACGACAACTAAAGTACACGAAAAGAATTATACGACCCACGACCTGGAGTTGGGCGCAGTTGTGTTTGCGCTCAAGATCTGGAGACATTATCTTTACGGTACAAGATGCACTATCTTTTCTGATCACAAGAGTCTTCAACATATCTTCGATCAAAAGGAACTTAACATGAGACAACGTCGTTGGGTAGAACTACTAAACGACTATGATTGCGATATCAAGTACGATCCCGGGAAAGCCAATGTCGTAGCAGACGCCTTAAGTCGCAAAGAACGAGTTAAAACTCTTCGTGTTCGTGCCCTAGAATTGACGATTCATACGAGTCTCACGACTCAAATCCGGATGGCACAACAAGAGGCAATCAAAGAGGAAAACATTCAGAATGAAGCTTTACGAGGAATGATAAAGCAGTTGGAACCAAAGTCAGATGACACTTTATACTTCATGAATAGAATTTGGGTGCCATGTTTTGGTAACTTACGGGAGTTGGTTATGGACGAAGCCCACAAGTCCAGGTACTCCATTCACCCGGTTCAGATAAGATGTATAAGGATCTAAAAGAATTATATTGGTGGCCTAATATGAAAGGAGATATTGCCACATATGTCAGTAAATGCTTAACGTGTTCAAAAGTAAAAGCCGAACATCAGAAACCGTCTGGTTTGTTACAACAACCGGAAATTCCCCAATGGAAACGGGAACAGATTTCAATGGATTTCATTACAAAGTTGCCCAGGACATCGAGCGGGTATGACACGATATGGGTAGTTGTTGATCGTCTGACAAAATCAGCCCATTTTCTACCCATCAAAGAGACGGATAAAACCGAGAAACTTGCAAAGCTTTATATCAAGGAAATTGTGGCTAGGCATGGAGTGCCAATTTCTATTATCTCTGATAAAGACAGCAGATTCGTGTCTAGAATCTGGAAATCATTACAAGAAGCCATGGGCACACGTCTTGACATGAGCACGGCATATCACCCACAAACAGATGGTCAAAGCGAAAGGACCATTCAAACTTTAGAAGATATGCTCCGTGCGTGTGTAATTGATTTCGGAGGAAATTGGGATACTCATTTACCATTAGCAGAGTTTTCCTATAATAACAGCTACCACACGAGCATTAAGGCAGCTCCATTTGAAGCTTTATATGGTCGCAAATGCCGCTCACCACTATGTTGGGCGGAAGTTGGTGAAAAACATTTGACAGGTCCTGAGATTGTCCAGGAAACCACTGATAAGATCTTCAAAATTAAGGACCGTCTGAAAGCGGCCCGAGATAGACAGAAGAGCTATGCTGATAACAGACGGAAACCTTTAGAATTTCAAATTGGTGACCGAGTAATGTTAAAAGTCTCACCATGGAAAGGCGTTGCAAGGTTTGGTAACCGTGGTAAGCTCAACCCCAGATACGTTGGACCTTTTGAAATACTGGCTAGGGTTGGCCCTGTAGCATACAAGCTCAAGCTACCGCAAGAACTAAGCAACGTACACGATACATTTCATGTGTCTAATCTCAAAAAGTGTTTGTCCGACGAGACTATGATCATACCGCCAGACGAAATTCATGTCGATGATAAACTTCATTTTATCGAGGAACCGATTGAGATTACAGATTGGAAAGTTCAAAGGTTGAGACGTAGTCGAATCAAACTGGTTAAAGTACGTTGGAACTCAAAACGTGGTCCTGAGTATACATGGGAACGAGAGGACCAAATGAAAACAAAATACCCCTCCTTGTTTAAGGATGCACCAGTTCAAGATGGCACGAATTGAATTTCGAGACGAAATTCTGTTAACATGGGGAGAATGTGACACCCGACATTTTAGGTCAATATCCGTACATGTATTAAACAAGTTTACATTATCATTATTTTTGTGATTTACTTAATTTCACAAACAAAGACATTAAGGTCTAACAAAGACCGCATATTGTCTCATTTTTTATTTTTTGGTAATTCTGGGAGTTACCGGTTCACATACCCGTACAACCCGACTAAATACGAAAGTTAGTGATTAAAATAAATAACCAGAAATATATATATATATATATATATATATTACACAAACTTTACGTGGAACAATAAATTATTTTTAGAATAAATTTATAATACCGTGAAGAACCTAAACCGAATTAAATTACCTCTTTAAAAACTCTAAATGATATTAAGATACACTTAAAACTAATTGTTTGATTAATTAACCCAAACCAACCCACTACTTTGACTTTCTCGGCCGAAGCCAGAGAAAACCCCTCCCATTCTCACGTCCCATTTACCATACTTTCAAATTGACCCATACCATACCTGTGAGAAAACTCAGATATAAACCATACCCCTTCCAATCAAAAGTCTCACGAAATCCTTTTATCACTCATTTTTCTTTCGGCAAGTCTTCCCATTTGAAGTCAAGTTTTAAGGCAAAAATCTACCATAGTTCAGTATTCAAGGATTTTCTCAAAGGTTTTCAGCAAAGAAATTCGAGATCATCTTCTTCTGTTTCTCTCAAAATCGTTATCACTGTTTGGAGGTAAAAACTCAATACTATCTACATTATTTTCTTTAAACCGTAGCTAAACATACAACTTATCTGAACGCAAGTAAGATAACAAGAAAAGTGTGTCAAATTCAAGATTTAAAACATAAAAATATGCAGGACTGATTCTGTCAAACAGAAGTCCAGTAATCGAAACTATAGTTTCGCTACCTGTTTACTCAATCGAAACTAGGAGTTTCGATACTAGTTGCTCAATCGAAACTAGGTAGTTTCGATACCCTTCTTGCCAATCGAAACTAGGTAGTTTCGATACCAGTTACTCAATCGAAACTAGGTAATTTCGATACCCAACTACTCAATCGAAACTAGGAAGTTTCGATACTCAATTGCCCAATCGAAACTAGGAAGTTTCGACACCTGTGTCAGTCCCCTTTGGGCAGTAACTAAGATCTGTTTTTATAACAAAACAAGTGTTGAAAATCTAAGAAGACATTTAAACAAAAGCAACCAGATTTACAAGGTCGGTGAACAATTTGCAATATAAGACGTTCGGTCTTAACACAATTTACCCTTTGGCATCTAGGGTACGAATAGTCAAGTTTGACTACAACAAGTATCATTACAAGTATACGCAAACTCAAGGTGAGTTTCACGGCCCCTTTTTACTGTTTTCTATATTTGGGGGAAAAACATACTTACAACTATTTTATGGGATAACAAGAGAATAAGGCACGACTTTTATGTTTACATGAGATGAGAACAACGATTTGAGGCCGCTAAGTCCCCTGGAACAACGTAGTAACCATTAACTGTAGCCTAGGGTCCTATGAATAGTACTATGGAGAGTGACGTCTCCCGGTCATGGTTAGTCGCGCTAACCACAATCTGGAGGATTTATGGCCGCATAGAACCGGATAACAAAATTAGGGGCGTTTACAATTGTCATGGTTTGGTTACGCCTCATGTATGAACATATTATTTGTATTTCTAGCTAGTTTACAAATGGGTCAACAATTCTTATTCTGGTTATCACATGCAACTGGAACTATTTACGAACAATTGAATTTTACAAAGATCTACCCCACTTCGAAAGACTAATTCAAACAGCAAAACGGGTAGCTTATCCTGAATCTTCGGCAGCAGCAGCAAGAAGACTGACTCCTTGAAGACTTGACATTATAAGGAGCAGTCTTCTCACTAAAGAAGAAATTTGCTGCCTAAGAAGATTTCTGTACTCCTTCATCGTCAAAGACTTAGATGTGCTGGGATGGACAAGCACTAAGCCTCTTGACCACACCTTCTTACTAAGCAACGGCACCTCTCTCACCATCAACACCAGGAACATCTTGTCACTTCCTACAGACTTTCTCTACAAAATCTTTCAACTCAGGGCAAATATCTGCAATGTCAACTCACGTGAAAGCCAGGCAATGATAGCTACTGTCGGAGCCAAACTTGAACAAGTAGGAAGAATCACTGAGGAAGTATATGTGCCAAACTCTGACACTGACACTGACTCAACTTCCCCTCGAGTAGACATGTGTACTGCAGCATATGAGTCAAGATCAACTATCAAAGAAATGCTGAAAGAAGTCACAAATCCTGAGTGCAAATCGAATGAAACCAATGACCTTCCCTTATTTACATCTCAAATTGACAATGAAGCTGAGGCAGAGATCCCAATAGCAGCACCATCATCTGCTGTTGTGGTCAGTGATGCCGAAGCAGAGGCATCCAATGTAAACAAAGGAAAGGGAATCATGACAGATGAAGATCAATAGAGGTTGCTAAAAGAGAAAAGAGAGAGGGAAGAGAAAAGAAGAAGAAGAGAAGAAAAGGAGATGGCTGACATAAACAAGGCTCAAGAAAGAAAAATAGCCATTCTCCTAAGAGAACAAACTATCCAGCTGTATGCTAGACAGCTGGATGAACTGAAAAGAAAATTTCCTGCAGTTGACCAGATTGACGAAGATGCAGCTCTTGCTCTTCAACTGCAGGAACAATTCAACAGAGAAAAGGAAGAATTGGAGAAGAAAAGGAAAGAAGAAGCTAAGTTCAGAATAACCGATTCTGAACTAGCTAAAGAAATGAGGGAGGAGTGGGTAAAGACTCTAGTTTCTCAGGGTGAGGATGCAGACTACCTTGAGAAACTATCGAATTAAGAAATCTACAGAGCCTTCATGGGTCAGCAAGGTCAATTGGCAAAGAAGAAACAGGCTGAAAAAGAAGAAAAAGCCAAGCAACAGTTCAAAAAGACCATTGCCTTTAATAAATGGACCCATGAAGAAAGGAAAGTCATGATTGACTTCCTTAAGGCTAGAGGAGAGAATGGAAAGAGGCTAGGTCCTATGAACTTCATGAACCTGCAAGCCCTCTACTTCAAAGTCAAGAAGGATGAGGAAGAAAGAGTGGGGAAGAAGGGCTCCAAGAAAAGGGTACCTATTCAGGAAGAAGGAGAAACAAAGGCAAAGAAACCCAAGCCTTCTCCCTCACCTACCTCTTTCTCAGTCCAACAACCTTCCTCTCTCCTCCCCAAACCTTCCACTCCTCCACCCAAAAAGTCCAAACCATCTCACCCAGCCCCCACTCATCAACAGCCTCCCTTGAAGAAATCCAAACCCACACCTAAACCAGAAGACTCAAGAGACATAGTTGATTGGGTCTATAATCCACAGGATCAAAGGTTTGAGATCTTCAGGGGGAGAACTGAAAAAAGAAGATCTATCTACAGATCTGTTGATGAAGTTCTGCAATTGCCAGATTCAGATCTTGGCAGAATTTTGGAGCTGGGTGAAGCTCATGAGCCTGCAAATGAGGGTGGGAAACTTCTTGTGCTAGCCATCAAACACTACTTTAACCCTAGCAAAGATGTGATCATTGACATCAAACCACTTAAGTCCCACTCTCCATTTGTAAGTTGGTCCTATAATGCTGATTTGGACGAGTTCACTTTAACTGATGTAAGGAAGCAGAAGATGAGATGTTCAAGCAAAACAATCTACAAAATGCCACATAAAGACATCAAGACTCTGTCTGCAATTCCACTGAACAATCCCAGCAAGGATCCAAGAGGCTATGAGGTTGAGAGGATAGTCAGCCACATGCAAAAGCTTCAGCAGCAAAGTGATTAAAATAATTTTTGTTGCATCAGTCTAGGGGGAGTTTGTAGAACCAAAGACTGATTGCTACTAAATTATTCTAAGTGTAAATGCTGCTGATAGGCTTATCAGCAGCATTCAACACATATTGCTGCTGATAGGCTTATCAGCAGCACTCAACACTTGTTGCTGCTGATAGGCTTATCAGCAGCATTCAACACAAGTTGCTGCTGATAGGCTTATCTGCAGCATTATTCTCATTCTTGCTGCTGATAGCTATGTTCCTTGAAGACAAACCGTTGCAGCTGACTATCCATACCAAGCGTCATTGACAACTTTCTGCAAAAGCAACTGACACACTCAAAGCAGAAGGAACCTCAATGGCACAACCAATAAAACCCAGCAATGCTCTTCTCCAGACATGCAAGCAATGATGCATAAATAAGACGCTTCAATAAAGTTAGCTAGTTTAGCTTTAACGTGTAAAATTAGTTTTTGTATAAAAGATCAACGGTCTGTGTTCGATCTGATCCTTAGAATCAAGGGTCTGTCTTGATTCTAAGTTAGTATAAATACTGTGTAAACACTTCACTGTAAGTGTGCTTCTTCGCAGAGTTTTCATTTGTAATCGTTTATTCACTAAGCTTAATACAACAGTGATCTTATCAGTATTCTTTCTGTCTACTCGATTGTAATTGTGTAGTTGTTATTGTTTTCGCCAATCTCAACTAAGAACAGAACCATCTTGTAATTTCACGATCCTACAATTATCAACATATGAACGTGAAAGGTGTTACTAAAAATATATGTTTATGGATAAAATTTGTGATATATATGTGTTGGTGTACGGTTTTGGTTAAATCATGGAAATGTTCTAGGAATTAAAGATTAGTATCCTAATTTGAACATTTGATATATGTACACGGAACATATGAAGAGATTCGGTTAAAAATAAATAATCACATAACATCGTGGAACATAAGTGAATATATTTTAAGTTGTTACAAAAATAATATTTATTTTTGGTACACTTAATAAGTCACCAATAGGGAAACATATTATTTTCTCCGAAAATATGTAAACGTCTAGACTGAAATAATAATCACCAATGAGTTGTAAATAAAAAACACTATTTTTACTAAACAAAGGCGTACTTAACAGGATTCGTTAAGTCGGATGAACAACTTACGTATAAGACGGGTAGTCTTAACACATTAGTACCCTTGTGTGATCAGGGTACGGATAGACAGGAACTATTAGCACAAGGTTATTTGCTAGGATTTCATCGGACACAAGGTGAGTTCACGGCCCCCTTTCGCTTTTTAAAGTTTTGTAAACTGCGGGGGTGAAACATACTTACATTAAGTATTCAGTATTGTTTAATATATGTCGAAACATTGTTGTTTTATACAATTGGGAAAACATTGCAAATATTTTTATATGATAACAAGGAAACAAGACTTCTATGTCATACATGGTGAACAATATAGCGCTTAAAGTCCCCAGAATAACACACTTTTGTAACCATTAGCTATAGACTTAGCCTGGGATTCTACGGATAGTACTATCGGGGTGACGCTCCCGGTCATGGTTAGTCGCGTTATTATCTTACTCACAGAAAGGCGAGGAGGGGCATTAAATTGTTGGGGTTTGGTTACGGTTTCATGTATGGACATAGGTATTTGTAAGCCTAGCTAGCTTACGAATGGATCAATAACACTTGTTTCGTTTATCATATGCGTTTAGAATTATTTGTACTTATTTATGACGGTAATGTCATGGGTAATGTTTTCGGGTAAAACTACTTATCTTATGACGGTTAAGTCATGGACATGTTTTCAAAGGAAAACTACTTATTTTATGACGGTTAAGTCATGTATATGTTTTCAAAGGTAAACTACTTATTTTATGACGGTGAAGTCATGGGCATGTTTTCAAAGGAAAACTACTTATTTGATGACGGTTAAGTCATGTATATGTTTTCAAAGGAAAACTACTTATTTTATGACGGTAAAGTCATGGGCATGTTTTCAAAGGAAAACTACTTATTTTATGACGGTTAAATCATGTCTAGTTTTTCGGGGAAAACTAACTATACTAAATTAACAAACTCTGTGAACTCTCCAACCTTTGTGTTGACACTTTCAAGTATGTTTCTTAGGTAACCTTTAGCCATGGAGCGGTTGGAATAGGCTAGCTATGTTGGAACAATTCCTAGTAACCAGACGGGCATAGATTATCAAGTCTCAAGTCGACCATTGATCTAGAGGGACTTAGATCATTGTATTTATTTAGTCTTAGTAATCGTATATGTAATCAAGTCTTAGAAATCACTATTACAGCTTCCGCTATCATGTAATGAACCAATTGTTGCAACCTGTATTTATTTATTAAGTAAATAAATTTGGGGGTGTGACAGTTTTGTTCCTAAACAACTTTCGAACCAGTGGTTACGAATAATTTCAAAAACAACAGGTTTAAGGTCTTTAATTGCTCGCTTAAAATCCGAACCCTAGCTTTATGAACACCGATTTAAATCCGTCAAATTAGATGATATCAAGGATTAAAACCATAGGGCTTTTGTTAATTAGTACATTTTGAATATGTGTATGTGGTTTAACTTCATTTACGCTATGTCTAAGATCAAAAGTCCCAAATCAAATTATGAACGAACCCAAGATTCCGGATTTTGACAAATTCAGTGATAATTGATCAAATAAACATGGAGCTTTCATTATACAGGTGATTACGAGTCTAAAGGTGTCAATTAATTGAATTGGAATTGGGTCTAAGATAGAGTTCGGTCAAATCAATTTAAGATGAACCCTAGAATCAGGTTCATGATCAAATCAATGATATAAGCCCTAATAATCATAGGGCTTTCATTCTAAGAATAAAAACGACACTGAGGGTACAATTATTTACCAGAATTGAGTTCGAATTGGTGGTTCCCGACTAAAAGGGCAGCCGCTGTGCGACGGCTTGAACTCCTGCATCTCCTGCTGTGTTTCCAGTAGAATTGGTGAGTGCAAAAGTTCCCAAAGAGTTCGTATAAGGTGCGTAGAGGTTCAATTTGCGAGAATGATAGACACAATGAGTGAATTGATTGCGATTTTAGGGAGTTTCGGCGGTTACGGTTTTTAATGCCCATAATTGGGTTTAATTCGCACGATTATTGCTCAATAAGGATCCCATAATGAACGATGATAGGATTAAAGCACATTCCCGTTACCATTTCAAACGAATTTGGTTATAGATTGAGTTTGGATTCAAGGATTAGCGAATTTTGACTTTGGGAAGTCAAAATAATCGAGTTTAGGTTAATTACATAGTTAGTCCTTTTAATTTCCTGTATTGAAGTTTGGATTTAGGCAGGATTGGTCCTTGGAGTTAAAAACGAGTTAAGTACAGGGTTAGTTGACTTTCAAAAGTCAATAGAATAGAGAATGTTTAGAAAATGCCATAAATAATCCCTGGAGATTGAATTTAAGTTAACTGAGTTAAGACTTAACTGGATTTGCTAACGGGGTTAATCCTAAAAGTCCGGATTGTCACATCATCCTCTAGTTGAAAGAATTTTTGTCCCGAAAATTAAATAAATAATAAAAAAAATTCGGATGTCACATCATCCCCTAGTTGAAAGAATTTTCTTCCCGAAAATTAAAATTTTACCTTAAGAATTTGACGTGGAGTGCTTGAACATATTAGGATATATGCGCATCATCTAATCCGCACGCTCCCACGTGAATTCCGATCCGCGTTTAGAGTTCCAACGAACTCTGACAATAGGGATTTTACTACGCTTAAGCGTTTTGACTTCTCTATCCATGATTTCAGTGGGTTCTTCGATGAAACGCAACTGTTCATCGATGAGCAGTTCCTCAAGAGGAACCGCGAGTGATTCGTCTGCCAGACATTTCTTCAAGTTTGAGACATGAAAGACGTTGTGTACACCACTAAGTTCTTCAGGTAGGTCAAGTTGATACGCCACTGGACCAATCCTCTTCACTATCTTGAGTGGTCCAACATAATGATGATTCAGTTTGCCTCGTTTCCCAAAATGAATGACACCCTTCAATGGTGAGACTTTTAACAAGACCATATCCCCCTACTTGAAATTCTAACGGTTTACGACGCTTATCGGCATAGCTCTTTTGATGGTCACGAGCTGCTGCCATACGGTTTCTAATTTGAATGATTTTCTCAGAAGTTTAAAGTACAAGCTTAGGACCTGTAAGTTGATTATCTCCAACCTCGGCCCAACAAATAGGAGAACGGCATTTCCATCCATATAGTGCTTCAAATGGAGCTGCCTTGATACTAGTGTGATAACTGTTGTTGTAGGAGAACTCCACCAACGGTAGGTGAGACTCCCAAGTGTTACCGAAATCAATCACACAAGCTCGTAGCATATCCTCCAGGGTTTGAATAGTACGCTCCGTCTGGCCATCAGTTTGAGGGTGGTATGCTGTGCTCATATCTAGACGTGTGCCTAAAGCTTTATGTAACGATTGCCAGAAACGGGAGGTGAATCGTGCATCACGATCTGAAATGATAGAGATTGGCACTCCATGCCAAGACACTACTTCTTTCAAATAAATACGAGTAAGCTTCTCCATTTTGTCTGTTCCCTTGATTGCTAAGAAGTGAGCAGACTTTGTTAAACGATCGACTATTACCCAAATGGTATCACATCCGGTAGGAGTTCGTGGCAATTTTGTGATAAAGTCCATGGATATCTGCTCCCATTTCCACATGGGAATCTCTGGCTGCTGGAGTAGACCGGAAGGCTTTTGATATTCAACCTTGACCTTTGCGCAAGTCAGGCACTTGCTCACATAGGTGGCTATATCACCCTTCATCTTTGGCCACCAATACAGCACCTTTAGGTCATGGTACATCTTGTCGGTACCTGGATGAACAGAATAACGAGATTTATGAGCTTCATCCATAACCAGTTCCCTTAAGTTTTCAAATACTGGAACCCATATTCGCTCGGCGAAGTAGCGAATACCGTCATATTTGACCTCGAGCTGTTCTTCCATACCGCGTGTACCTTCCAGCGGTAGGTTCTCCTTTTTCAGGGCTTCGAGTTGAGCACTACGGATTTTGTTAGGTAATCCAGGGTGAATAGTAAGCTGTAATGCTCTAACTCGTTTGGGCTTGGTTTCCTTTCGACTTAGGGCATCAGCTACAACATTAGCTTACCCGGATGATACCGGATTGCACAGTCATAATCATTCAAGAGCTCGACCCAATGACGCTGTCTCATGTTCAGCTCTTTCTGCTCGAAGATATGCTGAAGACTCTTGTGATCGGTGTAGATAGTGCACTTGGTACCGTACAAGTAATGTCTCTATATCTTAAGTGCGAAAACTACGACTCCCAACTCTAGGTCATGAGTGGTGTAGTTTTTCTCATGAATCTTTAGTTTCCGCGAAGCATATGTGATCACCTTTTCTCGTTGCATCAATACACAACCCAAAACCCTGAATGGATGCTTCACAATGCACTACAAAATCATTTGTTCCCTCCGGAAGAGCTAGAATAGGTGCAATGCAAAGTTTCTGTTTAAAGAGTTGGAATGCTGACTCCTGGTTATTGCCCCAGTTAAAGGCTTTACCCTTCTGAGTTAAAGCAGTGAGAGGTTGTCCAGTTTTAGAAAATCCCTCAATGAATCGCCGATAATAACCAGCCAATCCCAGAAATTGTCGCACCTCAGTCGGAGTCGTCGGTGCTGCCCAATTCTTGATGGATTCTATCTTTGATGGATCGACATGTATTCCCTTCTCGTTAACCACATGTCCTAAGAATTGAACTTCTTGGATCTAGAATTCACACTTGAAAAACTTAGCATATAGCTGCTCCTACTTAAGTAATTCCTGAATTAAGTGTAGATGTTCCTCATGTTCCTCCTTGTTCTTGGAATAAATGAGGATGTCGTCGATGAAAACGATGACAAATTGATCGAGGTATGGCTTACACACACGGTTCATGAGGTCCATGAACACCGCGGGTGCGTTGGTTAATCCGAAAGGCATACCATAATTGATGGTAACCGGACCTAAGCAGTCTTAGAGATAGCCTCATCTCGGACTCTCAATTGATGGTAACCGAACCTAATATCTATTTTGGAATAGAAAGTTGATCCTTGGAGTTGATCAAATAGATCATCTATACGAGGCAGAGGATAACGGTTCTTGATCGTCACTTTATTCAATTCACGGTAGTCGATACACATACGGAAAGTCCCGTCCTTCTTCTTGACAAACAGAACTGGAACTCCCCATGGCGATGAGCTAGGTCGGATGAAACCTTTATCCAACAATTCCTGTAGCTGAGTAGATAGCTCTTGCAATTCACTAGGTGCTAGTCTATAAGGTGCCCAAGCGATCGGTGCCGCTCCGGGTGCTAGATCGATTTGGAATTCAACTTGACGGTGAGGCGGCAGACCAGGCAAATCCTCGGGAAATACTTCCAGAAAATCACGAACGATGGGAATATCATCAATTTTCTTCTCTTCCGATGGCTGCTCAACAATGAGTGCCAGAATAGCAGTATGCCCTTCTCGAAGACATTTCTGTGCTTTCATGAAGGATATGATGCCCATGACTACACCAACCCTTTCGCCGTGAACAAAAAGAGTTTCTCCACTTTGAAGAGGAATGCGAACGATTTCTCACTACAGATGATTTCTGCTTGGTTTTTAGATAACCAATCCATGCCGACAATTACATCAAAACTACCAAGTGTGACTGGCATAAGGGCGATATCAAGTTTATGACTGGAATATGGGTTGCCTCAATTATTTGTCCATCGGCTATTTCTATTATATACTTAACTTCTAACATATTTGGAGTTCCTTTTATCACGTCACTAAGTTTCTTAGATATAAATCTCCTATCAGCACCAGTGTCAAAAAGGACAGAAGCGAAGTAATTATTTAAGAGGAACTTACCGGTGACCACATTATGATCATATCGAGCTTCCCCAGATCCTAGCACGAAGGCTCGTCCCTTCGCACCATTCCCTCCATTATTATCATTGTTGCCACCATTGTTATTGTTCTGATTGGGGTTGTGATTTCCATTACCTCCCTTATTTAACTGAGGACAATTCTTTCGAAAAGGTCCCTCCTTCCCACACTTGAAACAACCCTTTGTAGACCCAGGCTGTTGAAAAGGCTGCTTGGCTTGCAACTCACCCCTACAATCTTTGGCAGCATGGCCTATCTTGCCACACCACTGACAACGGTTACAAATCCAGAAGTGATGAAAGTTGCACTTGTTACACTTGGGGGATTTCCCCGCATAACCACCTTTGATTTTGACCTGAAGAAGTCGTCTGATTAAAGTTCTTAGCAGGCTCAAACTTTCGCTGCTGCTGCTGCTGAGGTTGATTGAATTGGGGTCCCTTGGAGTTGGAGTGAGAGTTGGAGTTGTGATCAAACTTACGCTTATGATTTTCGGTGGATTTAGAGACCGAACCCCTCGGAGGTAGAGTCCCTTGAGTCACCGCCTGATCAGTTAACTTATGGGCTAGTCTGATAGTTTGCTGGATGGTAGTAGGGTTGGACGAAGTAGCCATACTCTGAATCTGAGGCACTAAGCCTCCAATGTACAGCTCAATTATCTTGTAATTAGGAGTCACCATGTGTGGGCACATGGTAGCAAGCTCATGGGAGCGAGTGGTATATAGCTCAATTTCTGAGCTTTCCATTTTCAAGTTCCAGAATTCTCCTTCCAACTTCTGGATCTCATCCCAATGACAGTACTCCTCCTTCATCATCGTCTTAAACTCCTCCCACGGGAGTGCATTGGCCATGGCTAGACCCAAAATTTGGATCTGAGCGTTCCACCATGTGAGAGCTGGGCCCTCCAAACTACCAGAAGCGAACTTTACCTGATTGTCCAAGGGACAGTTGCACATGGCAAAAACTGACTCTACTTTCTCGAACCAAGGGAGTAGTACGACAGCTCCTGCAGCTCCTGCAGCTCCACTAAAGGTGTGGGGCCTACAGTCCATAACTGTCTTGAATGTGCATGCTGGTTGCTGATTCTGTTGACCTGGATTTAGAAACATAATAGAGGATCGGGATTATAAAGCTTGGGAAAGGCGCTTTGAGTGATGAATTGACCTCACTAGTCAAACGGTTATAGCATTTACCTGCAGCATTCTGTGCTGCTAGAGCCTCAACCACACTATGGTTGATTAGTGCCGCAAGCTTAGTTGCTGTCATGTTGATGGTACCTCGGCTACCAGCACGACCTCCACGTCCTCTTCCCGACATGATTCTTCACATTCACAAATACAAAATAATGAGAAATATATCGCATTTCAAACATTATATGTACAAGTAAGGAAATGATAACACAACATCTAATATTTTGAAATTAAATAAATTGTAAAGCTACAAAATAAATAACTCAAACATCAAACTTCTCATGCTTTTATTAAATGGGAACAACCTTACTCATCTAGGTTTAAAATAAAAAGAAAATAAACAAAGCATAAATGAAAGGAAAGATAAGATAGAAAAATCATCAAACATCCTCGTCATCGGATGAAACACATGATAGTGCATCACCAATCTCAACCGGCTCCTCCTCGGGTGGCCCCTCCTCTAAGGGCTCATCCTCAAATGGCTCCTCCTCATCGTCAGAAAGTGGGATATTATCCGGCCAAAGTGTTGCTTGCATTTGGGCTTCCAGATGGGCCACCCTCTCCAGAATCCCCTTAGCAGCATGGTCCGAGGTGTCCACCCTCGTCTCCAAATGCTGAACTCTATCCACTAGGTGGTTATGGACCTGATCCGTCACTGCTAGCTCAGCGGTCAAAAGCTCTAACCCTACCTTATTCTCCTCTATTTGTGACTCCCGCTGTAGAATGTCGAGTATCTCATCAGTAGCATCTTTCACAATGCTTAACTCCCTAGACATGTAAAATACAAAAGCCGCAAAAGCTTGCTCCATGGCACATGGCAAGCTAGGTAAAGTAGAGGATGAGGAAGTGGAACCAAATTAGGGTGATGGAACATTTCCCATTTCGATCCATCTTTGGATCATTTTCGGGTATTCATTCCATTTGCGAGCACGATTTGTTACTTGCACGCTACTCGGTTTACCCCGATCAACCGAATTGTCACTAGAACTAGTCTGACGCCTTTTGGGCTCCGGGGATGGTAGGATAGGTGCATCATGTCCTGGTGCCTTAGGTGATGGTGGTGGGGTTGACGACATGGTCCTGTAACATAATATATATGTGCCAATACATAACGCTTATGATACGTAACTAATGTGTGAGGTTATATTCTAGTATGCAATCCTAGTTCTCTATAAACCTGGCTCTGATACCAATTTGTCACACCCCCAATTTCAACTAACGGAGTTTTACCATTTGGGAAGTGACAAACCAGGATCTCGGTCATTAGTTACATTGAACGACTCTATATGGGACTCAAATGAAAATATCATATCAATCAGAGTTAATGCGGAAGCTATAAAGAAAGTAAATGCGTAAAACAACGCGCCCAAAAAGACCAGTCCAAACATAATATAAAACAGTCCAAACATAACAATAAAACACAATTCAAAAGTAGGACTCCATGCATGTCCTATATGTGCACTTGTGCCTTATCTTAGCGACTTGAGAAAACATGTATGAAAAGATGTCGAGGTTGGTGAGTTCACAGGTTTCAATATATAAATAAATGTTTACCAGATTATTGTATATTCAATATGCATCTATAGGTAGCTAACTTACGTTTCATGTTTAACTTAAGCGCTCGCAACCGAATCTGACTGTCTGTTTATTTGCCTCTGTCACACCCCCAATTTCAACTAATGGAGTATTATCGTTTGGGAAGTGACAAACCAGGATCTCAGTCATTAGTTACATTGAACGACACTATATGGGACTAAAATGAAAATATATCATAAATGATCAAAGTAAGTGCGGAAGCGTAAAACGAAAGTAAATGCACAAAACAAACGCGCCCAAGAAAAGTCCCAAAGTGTTCAGTCCAAACAAAGTCCAAAACAAAGTACAAAGCAAATCAACAATAATATTTTATAATTTAATCATAAGACTCCATGCATGCCCTACCCGTGCCTTATGCGACCTGAGAAAACATGTAAGAAAAGATGTCAACACGAGGTTGGTGAGTTCACAGGTTTTAGTTTGTAAGAAAGTTCAATAGGTTAATGTACATTCAATATATAAATCAATAGGTAGCTAACCCATAAGCATGTTAACTAATGCGGCTAGAACTTGTTCCGAAGGCGACAGGTTAGACCCTCCGGCGACCTTTGCTGCTACTCCGGCCAAAATGATGGATGCAAAAGCTTCAGAGGAGTTCGTCTCGAGTGCGCAGGTTGCTGGATCGTGAGAATGATACATGGATTTGCCGAATTTGATAGATACATAGTGGGTGTCGACGGTTACGGCTTAATGTGCAATAATTGGGTTTAATCCAAGTTATAAATACTCACTAATGCCTCAATGATGGCCGAAAATGCTATTAACACTGCCTTCAGTTACAAATTTGGGTAGATTTCGGTTACAGGTTTGAATTTGAATCAAGGTTTGCGAGTGTGACTTTTAAAAGTCAACAGAGAACAAATTCACTCAATTTTGACTTTTCATAGTCAACATATTTGACTTTAGGCTAATTACACCTTAAATCCATGTAGTTTGAGTTTAATTTGTGTAAGAATCAATCCCTGGGGTTTAAGATTAGGTTAACTCGGTTAGGATTTAATCAGAATATTTAACAGGAATTCTAATGGAGTTAACTTAAAAAGTCGGATTGTCACATCATCCCCTAGTTGAAAGAATTTTCGTCCCGAAAATAAAATAAAATAAAATAAAATTCCCGGATGTCACATCATCCCCTAGTTGAAAGAATTTTCGTCCCGAAAATTAGAATAGTACCTTAAGAATTTGGCGTGGAGTGCTTGAACAGATTAGGATATTTGCGCATCATCTGATCCTCACGCTCCCACGTGAATTCCAGTCCGCGTTTCGAGTTCCAACGGACTCTGATAATAGGGATTTTACTACGCTTAAGCGTTTTGACTTCCCCATCCATGATTTCCACGGGTTCTTCGATAAAACACAGCTGTTCATCGATGTGTAGTTCCTCAAGAGGAACCGCGAATGACTCGTCTGCCAGACATTTCTTCAAGTTTGAGACGTGAAAGACGTTGTGTACACCACTAAGTCCTTCAGTTAGGTCCAGTTGATACGCTACTGGACCAATCCTCTTCACTATCTTGAATGGTCCAACATAACGAGGATTCAGTTTGCCCCATTTCCCAAAACGAATGACACCTTTCCAAGGTGAGACTTTTAACAAGACCATATCCCCTACTTGAAATTCTAACGGTTTACGACGCTTATCGGCATAGCTCTTTTGACGATCACGAGCTGCTGCCATACGTTTTCTAACCTGACTTTGATACTAATCTGTCACACCCCCAATTTCAACTAACGGAGTTTTACCGTTTGGGAAGTGAAAAACCAGGATCTCAGTCGTTAGTTACATTGAACGACACCATATGGGACTAAAATGAAAATATATCATAAATGATCAAAGTAAGTGCGGAAGCGTAAAACAAAAGTAAATGCGTAAAACAAACGCGCCTAAGAAAAGTCCCAAAGTGTTCAGTACAAATAAATTCCAAAACAAAGTAAAAAGAAAATCAACAATAATATTTTATAATTTAATCATAAGACTCCATGCATGCCCTATGCGTGCACATGTGCCTTATCTTAAGCGACCTGAGAAAACATGTAATTAAAGATGTCAACACGAGGTTAGTGAGTTCACAGGTTTCAGTTTGTAAGAAAGTTCAATAGGTTAATGTACATTCAATATATAAATCAATAGGTAGCTAACCCATAAGCATGTTAACTAATGCGCTCGCAACCGACAACTGACTGTTTATGTTTTTGCCTCCCACCAGGCCTATCAACCATGGTGAATGTTTAGGTCAAGAATGCACCCGTTCGACATCTAGTCGGGTTAGCGCGACTAACACGGGTGAGGTTTGTCAAACACAGTAGTACTACTCAACTTACCTCGCTATGTTCATATTAACGGTCCGATGTGAGGACTTAATGATAGATGTGTACGCATAGTTAAACAAGTGATAACATATATGAATTACATAACCAAAAATGTTTACGTCATGTTTTCTCCCCCAGTTGTAAAATAGTAAAAAGGGGCCGTGAAAACTCACCTGAACGGCGTAGGTAGGTTCACACTAGAATAAGATTGAAACCATGTGTGTTAGCCTGCAACGGCTTACGTATGCCCTAGAAATGCAAGTATAGCAATTAGGTTTACAATGGGAATATGACGACAACACAGAATGAGGAACATCCTAAAAGAAACACTATAATAATCAAGAGTAGACGAACGTGTCCACGAGAATAAGAATTTTTTAATTAACAATTAAGATATATACGTGACGAATGACAAAATAACATATAATAAATATATTCGAGCGTTTTGTCATTAACTAGAAGTCTAGAAAAATAATATAATTTATTATATTATTTTTAAGTTTAACAAAGTAACATAAATAATTAAATTGCGTGACAAAAATAATAAGTTTATTATTTTTATTCGAGAATATGAACGTGAGTAATTAACATAAATAATTATGTTATTTATTAGTTTTGAAACGTTTCACAAAATCTAGAAATGTGGCGAAAATAATATATCTAAATATATTATTTTAACAAGAGTCACGGTTTTAAAATAATATAATATATATTTTTATTCAAATTTGCGAGTTAAATATATTATTATAAAAGCAGGAAATAATAATAAAAATGGTTCATAAAATCAATTCCGAGTCCACATGTGGTTTTTTCGGTTTAAACATTTCAATATAATATTATAATAATAGTGGAATTTTTTTTTTAAATCTAAAATATGAACAACAATAACAATTTAAAAAGCAACATGGGAGGAGGATCGAACCCGGGTCTCCTCCCCATGAGTCAACAGTCTTAACCATCACAGCCAATAGGCTATCGCGACAAAATCAGGGTCCGTATGGTTTTGATCATACGATGATTCAGGGATTCCCCCTATACGAAACCGAGCCCAAAAACCATCCCAGATCCAACGATTTCGATTTCGATAGGGCACAAGAGCATAGAGGTTTTGTAACACAGTGTATTGCGAATCTGCTGATGAATTTAATTGCAAAATCATTGGGTTTACAGTCGTTTAATTTTAGTTTCAAAAAGCCGAAGCCCTATATTCAAATCGATTTTCAATTGCCCAAATTCTGTAAGATTACCAGTTGGATTCATGGGGCTTTTACTAATTAGAAGATTGTGAATCTAAGGGTGTGATTTAATTGAATTGTGCGAATCTAAGGGTGTGGTTTAATTGAATTGAGATGGTGTCTAGAATCAAAAGCCCCAAAACAGATTATGAACAAACCCTAGGTTACAGATTGTGATCAATTCGATGTTAATTGATAAAATAAACATAGGGCTTTCGATGAGTGACTGATTACGAAGCTAAACATGTGAATTAATTGGATTATGATCGAGTCTAGAATCAAAAGCCCCAAATCTATTTTAGAACGAAACCTAGATTATGGATTGTGTTCAATTCGATGTTAACCGATCGAATTAGGGCTTTTAATTTACGAGTAAAAACGAAACTAAGGATGAAAACAATTACTAGAAAGGAGTTCGAATTGAAGGAGAACGGCTAGAACTTGTTCCGACGGTGACGGGTTAGACCCTCCGGCGACCTTTGCTGCTACTCCGGCCAAAATGATGGATGCAAAAGCTTCAGAGGAGTTCGTCTCGAGTGCACATGTTGCTGGATCGTGAGAATGATACATGGATTTGCCGAATTTGATAGATACATAGTGGGTGTCGACCGTTACGGCTTAATGTGCAATAATTGGGTTTAATCCAAGTTATAAATACTCACTAATGGCTCAATGATGGACGAAAATTCTATTAACACAGCCTTCAGTTTCGAATTTGGGTAGATTTCGGTTATAGGTTTGAATTTGAATCAAGGTTTACGAGTTTGACTTTTAGAAGTCAACAGAGAACAAATTCACTCAATTTTGACTTTGCATAGTCAACAGATTTGACTTTAGGCTAATTACAGCTTAAGTCCCTGTAGTTTGAGTTTAATTTGTGACATAATCAATCCCTGGGGTTTAAGATTAGGTTAACTGGGTTAGGATTTAATCAGAATATTTAACAGGAATTCTAACGGAGTTAATTTAAAATGCCGGATTGTCACAGCCTCATGCCAGGTCTATCAACTCGGGCGATGTTAGTAGGCTAAAATTTCACCTGTTCGACCTCAAGTTGAGTTAGCGCGACTAACGCGAGTGGGATTTTTCAAACCCAGTAGTACTACTAAACATTACCTCGCTAAGATCCATATTAACGGTTCGGTATGTGTGAGAACTTTCAGTGATAGTGTGTTATGCTTAACCTCAACAGTGATAACATATGAATTATATAATCTAAAATAGCTGTGTCATGTTTTCTCCCCCAAATTAAAACAGTAAAAAGAGGCCGTGAAAACTCACCTGATGGCGTAGGAAGTAATCACACAAATAATAGACTTGGTACACAAGTGACAGCCTGCAACGGCTTACGTATGCCCTAGAATTACAAACAACAATTAGGGACTCATTGGGATTTGTGACGACACACGAAAGATTAGAACGTCTTTAAACATTCTAAAGATTAACGGGTAACCGAACGAGTGTACGGGAATACAGATTCCTAAATTTGGATGAATGCGTTTCGCGATGAATGACAAATAATATATAATAAATATATTCGAGCTTTTTGTCATTAAATAGTGGTCTAAGAAAATAATATAATATATATATATACATATATTATTTTTAATTTCAATAAAACAAAACCATAACAATTGTGAAAATAAAATAATAAATCCATTACATTATTCGGGGACATATACGTGTATAATAAATAAATATATTTTTTATACATTCGAAAGAGTTTCCCAGCATTTACAAACGTGGTGAAATAATATTTAAATAACTAATTTTTTAATCGGGGTCACGGATTAAAAAATAGTATAAATATATTATTTTATTTGGAAACACGGATTTCCAAACCCGATTCTACGGTGATATTCTGGGTTGAAACACGTTAATATGATAATATAATAATCTAGTGATTGATTTTCATTTGAAAACATTAATTAAAAAAATGGTTTAAAAATAAAAACAGCGTGGAGAGACTCGAACCCGGGTCTCTCCCACACAATCACACATCATTAACCAGTCGAGCTTCAAGGTGATTTGCAACCAGAACCCGGATCAATTGATTTCATTATATAGTTCAAACCGGTTTCCCTTCCATATGCATTCAAGATCGAAACCCGCCCCCAAATTCAACAATTACGATCACGAAGGGACATAGATTCATATTGGTTTTGTTCCTAAACAACTTTCGAATCAGTGGTTACGATTAATTGCAAAAACAACAGGTTTAAGGTCTTTAATTGCTCGCTTAAAATCCGAACCCTAGCTTTATGAACACCGATTTAAATTCGTCAAATTAGATGATATAAAGGATTAAAACCATAGGGCTTTTGCTAATTAGGACATTTAGAATATGTGTATGTGGTTTAATTTCATTTACGTTGTGTCTAAGATCAAAAGCCCTAAATCAAATTATGAACGAACCCTAGATTCCGGATTTCGACAAATTCGGTGATAATTGATCAAATAAACATGGGGCTTTCATTATACAGGTGATTACGAGTCTAAAGGTGTCGATTAATTGAATTGGAATTGGGTCTAAGATAGAGTTCGATCAAATCAATTTAAGATGAACCCTAGAATCGGGTTCATGATCAAATCGAAGATATAAGCCCTAATAATCATAGGGCTTTCATTCTAAGAATAAAAATGACACTGAGGGTACAAGAATTTACCAGAATTGAGTTCAAATTGGTGGTTCCCGACTAATAGGGCAGCCGCGATGTGACGGCTTGGACTCCGGCGTCTCCTGCTGTGTTTCCAATGGAATTGCTGAGTGAAAAAGCTCCCAGAGAGTTCGTATAAGGTGCGTAGAGGTTCAAATTGCGAGAATGATAGACACAATGAGTGAATTGATCGCGATTTTAGGGAGTTTCGACGGTTACGGTTTTGAATGCCCATAATTGGGTTTAATTCGCACAATTATTACTCAATAATGATCCTATAATGAACGATGATAGGATTAAAGCGCATTCCCGCTACCATTTCAAACAAATTCGGTTATATATTGAGTTTGGATTCAAGGATTAGCGAATTTTGAATTTGGAACAAAATAATCGAGTTTAGGTTAATTACATAGTTAGTCCTTGTAATTTCCTGTATTAAAGTTTGGATTTAGGCAGGATTGGTCCTTGAAGTTAAAAACGAGTTAAGTACACGGTTAGTTGACTTTCAAAAGTCAACATAATAGAGAATGTTTAGAAAATGCCATAAATAATCCCTGGAGTTTGAATTTAAGTTAATTAAGTTAAGACTTAACTGGATTTGCTAACGGGGTTAACCCTAAAAGTCCAGATTATCTCAATATACAAGTCATCATTCCCCATAGGACATCGTCCCGAACCTTTATACCTACACACAAGGTGTATAACCCCAATTTTCCACACGACCCCGTCCTGCACTTTCACACAAAGTGCAACACACCCATTGCACCCCAAACATCACCTGATCATTATCACATTGGTGACGCTATCTTAAGATTGTAGACACAGACAATTTCAAAACGCATTCTATAAAATTCTAGTCTTACAATCCAAATAGCCATGTTATAGCACCACAACAAAAAATTCATTTAATATGAACTCACGTTGTTCACAAGTAATCACATAATGACACGATACTGCTCTAATTTAACACGGTACCCACAATGGTATGCTATCACAAGCACAACTATCATTAATCATGTTCAAGTCATCCCGTGGTATAACTCGCAATAATTTGCAAAATCAAATAGTCAATATTCGAACTAGGCATCCCACCCCGTAAACGTCTAATCAATCTAAGCGTCAAATCACCCCGAAGTCTCCCACAACAACTACCACACAAACTACTCATCAAGCAATCGAGCATCCCAACACTACCTCTCAAATCACAGCTTGTCCACGTCAGGTGCAACTAGCGTGTCCTCCTCTAGTTCATCCTAAAACAAAACTCTCTTAACCAATGCAAGGGGTCGATCTCTCAACCGTGAAGGTCCACATCCTGGAGGAAAATCATGTACAGTTGGCACTGCTCCCCTTTTCCATACTGTCTTTCCAATCATAGCTCCACGCGGTATGTCGCCGACCAAAGCTCTAGTCACACTTGGCACGAGAAGCGCCAACACTACTCCCGTTTCGCTAGCAGTTTCACCCACAGCAGCCGTCGTCTTGACTGGTCATTCTACATTCCTTCTAGCAAGAGCATCACGCCCGAACGATCTCGTATGCTTCGTCTTAACCACCTAATCCTACTCAAGATAGAACGTTAGAGCGATTACTATGGGCACAAATTCATAATATGAGAGTAATCATAGACTTCTAAATCACGGTGATCAAATGCAATTGGTGGTCCACATCTGTGACATCTGGAAATTTTTTTTATGATTTTAATTTTCTGGACGAAAATTCTTTCAACTAGGGGATGATGTGACAATTCGACTTTTCAAGATAACTCTGTTAATAATTTCGTTAAATATTCTGTTAATTCCTAACCTAGCTAACTCAATTAGAAACCTCAAGGACAAATGCTGTCAATTTTCCAAACTCAAAAACACTTAGAACTGCAGGGACTAGTTATGTCAAGTTCTAAAAATCCAATATGTTGACTCCCAAAAGTCAAAATAGTGAATTTGTGTCTCTGTTGACTTATGAAAGTCAAAGTCGCAACTCCTTGATTCGAATTCAACTTCCACGATCAATTCCCGTTTGATTTCATAACTGAAAACGCATGTGGTATCATTATCGACCACCATTAAGGCTTTAACAACAATTATCTGAATTCAAACCCAATTATGATAATTAAACTTGTAACCATCGAACCCATAACTAAACGAATTCAATCAATTCAATTATCTCTCACGCAAATCAGTCTCTATGCACCCCAAACGGATCCCTTTAGAGCTTTTCAATACGTCAATTCCACCGGAATCGAAGCAATTGTAGCCGGAGTTCGAGTCACGAAGGTCGCGGCTGGGTTTAATCGATCACCAACAATCCGTCAACGTTTCTGGTAATTTCCTTCATGTTTACTTTCGTTTTCATACCTATATCATAAGCCCTATGACAATTAGGGCTTAAGCTATCGAATTCCACACATTCGAATTCTAGGGTTCTTGTTATGTCGGTTTTAGTCGAACCCTATCCCCGTATCGGTTTAAATCAAATTAAACTACATCAAAAGATTCGCAATCATGTACTCATAAAAAACCCTCTATCAATTTAATCTATCAGCATTGAATTTTTCAAGATCCAATAACTAGGGTTTGTTCATATACGGATTTGGGGGTTTTGATTTTAAACACAGTTTCAATGAAATTAAACCACACCATTGGATTCGTAAGGTCTGATATAGTAAAAGCCCTATGATTTTAACAATTTTTACTATCATAATCATTCAAATCGATTTGGTGTTCGTATCCTAGTGTTTCGAGTCTTTTATCAGAGAATTAACGAACCGAAACTCATTAATTTTGCAATTAAACACACATTCAGATTCACATTGTCTCGATTATTAAATCCCCTCTTCTGTTTTGATCAATGGTATTCGAAATCGAAGGAATTTGGGGCTGGGATCGATCGGGTTTGTGTGAAAAAGATGAACTCAGTGGAGTTAAGAATCAAAAGCCACTTGACCCGGGTTCTGTTGCGATAACCCTAGCGGGTGAGACTGGTTAAAGCAGTGTGCTTGTGTGGGAGAGACCCGGGTTCGAGTCTCTCCACGCAGTTTTGGTTTTTAAATTATTTCTAGCCATCTTTATTATATGTAAACAAATTCTAATGTTATTATATTTATATATAAATGTGTTTAAACCGGAAAACTTCCCGTAGACTCGGGTTTAGCCTCGTTCTTGAATTTTTAATTAAACTGCATTTAATAAATATAATATAATATTTTCAAACCGTTGTCTCAATTAAAAATGATATATTTTAATATCATTTCGGTTATAAATTTCGTGTAACGTTTTAAACTAATAAATAATATAATCATTTATATTATTTACACTCGTTTTATCCTTGAATAAAATAATGGTTTTATTATTTGACGCGCAATTGTTTATTGGAACACTTTGTTAAATCTAAAAATAATATATAATATATTATTTTCTTAGGCCATTATTTAATGGCGAAAACGTTCGAAATTATCTATTATATATTATTTTGTCATTCGTCGCAAACGTATTTATCCTAATTTAGAAATCCGTATTCCCGTAAACTCGTTCGTTTACCCGTTAATCCTTAGAATGTTTAAAGATGTTCTAAGCTTCCGTGTGTCGTCACAAATCCCAATGAGTCCCTAATTTTTATTTGTAATTCTAGGGCATACGTAAGCCGTTGCAGGCTAACACTTGTGTACCAAGTCTATTACTTGTGTGATTACTTCCTACACCATCAGGTGAGTTTTCACAGCCCCTTTTACTGCTTTTAAACCGGGGGAGAAAACATGACATAAATACTTTTTGATTTTTGTACTTCATTATGTAACACTTGTTATGACTATACGTCAACTCTATCATGAAAGTGTTAGAAAATAAAAAATTAAAAGGATCAACTATCCATCATTTCCTTTTATGGAAGATTTGGACAGCCATACATCTTGGTCAATTAAGGACCGTTTGAATCAATCTCTATGAATTGCTAGCCTCAATATTAATAGTATTTCCTTTTATGTATCTTTGTATTCATCTATTTATTTGTATCATTGTAAATTGGTTAATGCAATTCAATATTCAGAACTTTCAATTGATCAGATGGTATCAGAGCAGTGATACGGTCTTAACCTGCTCATCATCTACCTATTCAACCCTTCTTTTCCAATCTCACAAAAGCTATCATGTCCGACGAAACCAATACAAATGATGATCTGGCTTTACATATTACCAACCTTTTGAAAAACAGTCTCAACAATCACAGCCAAACTCTTAATAACGGTGGTGTGGCGGCAGGTCTGGATGCCAACGGGTCACCGGAAATCGGTCTAGGATTTTTGTCAAGAGGTCGAACCGTCCAGAAAAACTTCAAAAGTGGCTCATCACTCCGGACCAATAAATCAAAATTAAAATGCACCCATTGTGGTATGATGAAACATACCAAAGACCAGTGCTTTAAACTCGCCGGCTACCCCGAATGGTGGAATGACAGTCACAAAAAAGGGAACAAATAAGGGGGAAAGTCGATGCCGCCATCGGCAGCACTGAAGGCATCAGTGGCGACGACGATCAACCAAGAAACTGTGGATTTGGTGGAACCGCCTTCGCCGGAGATGGGAGTACAACCGGAGATGGTGGCACAGCTGAGAACAAGATGGGGGCGGATGGAGGTAACGGGTTTGAGAGTCTAATCTCAAGCCCTTCTCTTTTTAACCCTACCTTTTTTCATCCACATGTTTTAGACAACTTAATACAACACCCTCAAGAATCTGTCATGTTAAAACAAACCCATAAAGAATCCATTATTTGTGACACTGGCCAAAATGTAACTAATAACTTTAAAACTAATATTTTTTTAAAGGGGGGACCCCCTCAAGATTCTTTTTCTATCAAAATTAACCAAAACAAAGTTGAGGGGGAATCTGAGACCAAACTCCTTAGACAAGCTAATATGGCTCAAAACAGTGACGATTTAGATAAACCATGGATATTCGATTGTGGAGCTACGGATACCATGACATTTGAACTATCTGACTTGATTTCAAAAACTAAACCGAGAATCGCCAATGGGGGGATAGTTCTTGTAACAGGAGGGGGAACTATCGAAATATCACCAACTTTAAAACTCTCAAATTGACTTTATGTCCCTTCTCTATCACATAAATTGTTATCTATTAGTCATGTGACTAAGGAATTAAATTGCACTGTCTCAATGCACCCCACCTTTTGTATTTTACAGGATATCAGGATGGGAGCGATCATTGGGCGTGACACTGAACGCCAAGGATTGTACTATGTGGAAGAAGTGACTCAAAACGGTACTGTGTTACTAGCTCACGGGACTACAGATAGGGAAGCTTGGCTTTGGAATAGAAGATTGGGACATCCCTCCACCGGTTATTTACACCTTTTGAGTCCTAAATTATTTCCTTCCAATAAACCATTAAACTGTGAAACTTGTGTTTTAGCTAAAAGTCATAGACACACCTATAAACCGAATAACACGATAGTTGATATACCCTTCTCTCTTATTCATTCGGATGTATGGGGTCCCGCAGAAACTATTGGCGGACAAAAAATTTGTTTTATTGTTCTTTTTATTGATGATTGCACTCATATGACATGGATTTATTTTTTGAAACATAAATAAGAAGTTTTTAGTAAATTTACTATGTTTTATACCATGATACAAACACAATTTAAAACCAATATCCAAATCCTTCGATCCGATAATGGGGGTGAATTTATCAATGATTCAATGAAACAATTTTGTCAAACGAAAAGGATTATTCACCAAACGTCGTGCCCACACACTCCTGAGCAAAACGATACCGTCGAACGAAAAAATCGCATCCTCTTAGAAATAACTCGAGCCCTCTTAATTGAATCTAGAGTTCCCAAATCTTTTTTGCCCGAAGCCCTCGCTACTGCCACTTATTTAATAAATCGGCTTCTAACAAAAGCTCTTGACCTAAAAACTCCTCTTCAAACCCTATCTAGCTTTACCAAACTCCCTCCTGCCCTTACTCTTCAACCCCGAATATTTGGATGCTCCGTCTTTGTCCACATACCAAAAATTGGTCGAGGCAAACTTGGCCCATGTGCTAAAAAATGTGTGTTTGTGGGTTATGGTGTTAACCAAAAAGGATACCGCTGCTACAACCCAAGGAGACGTCATATGTACACTACCCTAAAATGTGACTTCCTTGAAACCGAATTTTACTACACCTCGCAACACAGTGGTCAGGGGGAGAAAGAGAATAGTGACACACTGAGTTGGTTGAAATGGGCTCCATCATTACAAGAAGTTAATCACAGTACCCACAATGAGTCACTAGCTTCCCAACATTCTAATGGCCCAACCACTAGTGCCACTAACCAAGATCCTCCCAGTCCAATGACTGAGGTAAGTAACTCTCATACACATGAAGATATACAAAATACCAAGTCTTGTGAAAATCAAAATATTAATATATCTAATAACCATGATATAGAATTAGAACAGATAGTGCAGGAAGAACAGGGGGAGCCAATACAAGAGGAACAAAGTGTGCCTATACAAGGAGAAACAACCGAGAGATATGTTCTCCCACCAAGAGCCAACCGGGGGTCCCAACAAAACGTTACCCTTCAGAAAAACAAACAAATCCATCAAGGTACCCCATAACAAACATTGCTGAAGGGAACTTATCTAAAGAGGCCAAGGCTTTTGTTTCCTCCGTATATGATGAACAAGTCCCAAACTCTGTGGAAATATCCTTGGATTCAAAGAACTGGAAGGATGCTATGGAAACAGAGATGGAGGTGCTTATAAAAAATAATACATGGGAAAGGTGTGTCCTCCCACCGAGAAAGAAGCCAGCAGGATTTCGTTGGGTCTTCACAATCAAACACAATCCTGATGGAACCATTGAAAGATATAAAGCAAGATTAGTGGCAAAAGGCTATACTCAAACCTACGGAATCGACTACTCAGAGACGTTCTCCCGTAGCCAAGATTGACACAATCCGGGTACTCTTCTCCATTGCTGCTAATGAAGGATTGCCTCTTCATCAATTTGATGTTAAGAATGCCTTCCTTCATGGAGAACTAAAAGAAGAAGTATACATGGAAGCTCCACTCGGGTTCAAAGAAAACATCAAGACAAAAGAAGTATGTCGGTTAAAAAGGACCCTCTACGGGCTTAAGCAATCTCCTAGAGCTTGGTTTGGCAGATTTACCATAGCAATGAAAAGATATGGATTTCAACAAAGCAACTCCGACCATACGTTGTTCCTTAAACACAGAGGTAAACTTATGACCTGTTTAATTATATATGTTGATGACATGATAATTACAGGGAACGATGAGGAAGAAATGAAGAAGCTAAAGGAAAATCTATTCACAGAATTCGAAATGAAGGACTTGGGAAGACTTAAGTATTTTCTCGAAATTGAAGTATTAAGGTCTAAACAAGGGATCTTTATATGCCAGAAGAAATACATTCTTGACCTCCTAGCCGAGACAGGGATGATCGATTGCAAGCCTGCCGACACCCCCATGATGGCTAACCAGAAACTTTATATGGAAGAAGAAGCGGAATTGGCAGACAAGGAAATATATCAACGCTTGGTAGGAAAATTAATATTTCTCTCGCATACCCGCCCAGACATTGCATATGCAGTTGGGGTAGTCACCCAATTCATGCACCAACCACAAGTAGCTCACATGGAGGCTGTATGGAGGATTATATGGTATCTCAAAGGAACAACAGGCAACGGGGTCCTCTTTCAAGCAAACAAACATCTAAAAGTTCAAGCATATACAGATGCAGACTGGGCAGGAGATAAAGGGAATCGAAGATTTACATCAGGGTACTTTACTCTGGTCGGTGGAAATTTGGTTACGTGGAGAAGCAAAAAACAGAAGGTTGTAGCCTTATCCAGCGCCGAAGCCGAGTTTCTAGGAATTGCACGAGGCTTGGTAGAAGTTTTATGGATACACAAACTTTTGACTGAGGTCGGGTTTCCTCAAACTACAGGTAGTACGAACATGTGCGATAATAAAACTGCAATACAAATTTCAAAAAATCCTGTCCAACACGATCACACAAAGCATGTAGAGGTCGATAGGCATTTCATAAAAGAAAAACTTGATGATGGGATCATAGAGCTACCATTCGTTCGATCAGAAGACCAATTAGCAGATATGTTGACGAAAGCTGTTAACGGTAGAATTTTCAACTATTGTCTCGGAAAGTTAAGTGTTGGAGATCCCACCACTTAACTTGAGGGGGAATTTTAGAAAATAAAAGGATTAACTATCCATCATTTCCTTTTATGGAAGATTTGGACAGCCATACATCTTGGTCAAATAAGGACCGTTTGAATCGATCTCTATGAATTGCTAGCCTCAATATTAATAGTATTTCCTTTTATATATCTTGTATTCATCTATTTATTTGTATCATTGTAAATTGGTTAATGCAATTCAATATTCAGAACTTTCAATTGATCAGAGAAAGTCCTCACATCGAACCGTTTAAATATGAGTATAGCGAGGTATGTTGGGTAGTACTATTGGGTTTGACAAACCTCACCCGCGTTAGTAGCGCTAACTCGATTGGATATCGAACGGGTGTAATATTGACCTAAACGTGCACCATGGTTGATAGGCCTGGTGGGAGGCATTCAAACAGTCAGTTTACGGTTGCGAGCGTAATAGCAAACATGAACATGGGTTAGCTACCTGTTGATATATATATTGATTGTATAATAAATCTGGTAAGCGTTTATTTATATATTGTAACCTGTGAACTCACCAACCTCGTGTTGACATCTTTTCTTACATGTTTTCTCAGGTCGCTAAGATAAGGCACAAGTGAGAAAATTGTTCTAATTAGAAATCGTATGGCAGCAGCTCGTGATTGTCAAAAGAGCTATGCCGATAAGAGTCGTAAACCGTTAGAATTTCAAGTAGGGGATATGGTTTTGGTAAAAGTCTCACCTTGGAAGGGTGTCATTCGTTTTGGGAAACGAGGCAAACTAAATCCTCGTTATGCTGGGCCATTCAAGATAGTGAAGAGAATTGGTCCAGTAGCGTATCAACTGGACCTACCTGAAGGACTTAGTGGTGTACACAACGTCTTTCACATCTCAAACTTGAAGAAATGTATAGCAGACGAGTCACTCAGGGTTCCTCTTGAGGAACTACACATCGATGAACAGTTGCGTTTCATCGAAGAACCGGTAGAAATCATGGATAGGGAAGTCAAAACGCTTAAGCGTAGTAAAATCCCTATTGTCAGAGTCCGTTGGAACTCAAAACGCGAACCGGAATTCACGTGGGAACGTGAGGATCAGATCATGCGCAAGTATCCTCATCTATTCAAGCACTCCATGGCAAACTCTTAAGGTACTATTTTAATTTTCGGGACGAAAATTCTTTCAACTAGGGGACGATGTGACAATTCGACTTTTCAAGATAACTCCGTTAATAATTCCGTTAAATATTCTGTTAATTCCTAACCTAGCTAAGTCATTAGAAACCTCAAGGACTAATGCTGTCAATTTTCCAAACTCAAAAACACTTAGAACTTTAGGGACTAGTTTTGTCAAGTTCCAAAAATCCAATCTGTTGACTCCCAAAAGTCAAAATAGTGAATTTGTGTCTCTGTTGACTTATGAAAGTCAGAGTCGCAACTCCTTGATTCGAATTCGACATCCACGATCAATTCTCGTTCGATTTCGTAACTAAAAACGCATGTGGCATCATTATCGACCACCATTAAGGCTTTAATCGCAGCAATTATCCGAATTCAAACCCAATTATTATAATTAAACTTGTAACCGTCGAACCCGTAACTAAAGTCACTCGAATTCGATCAATTCGATTATCTCTCACGTAAATTAGTCTCAGCGCACCCCAAACGGATCCCTCTAGAGCTTTTCCACACGTCAATTCCATCGGAATCGAAGCAGTTGTAGCACTCGAATTCGATCAATTTGATTAACTAGTGACTGAGATCCTGGTTTGTCACTTACCAAACGGTAAAAATCCGTTAGTTGAAGTTAGGGGTGTGACAACATCACTTCTTGGATTTTAAATCTTTCCCATCATACTCACAGTAACTTTCTACCTTCACGCTCATCGGATGCATGTGCATCACATACAAATCACACAGCACATATCATGTTCCCACATGGAACCGTAAATCATTTACTCACACCAATCACTTTACCTAGCGTAATATTACACAAAAAGGAAATTAATACTTACTACTTAACTCGAAAGACATACCTCTTGTCTCGCGGTTACTCGTGGTGGCATTCATTTCACCCTCGTCCCATTTTCAGTTTAAGTTGAGGTCTTTTATTTTATAAAAACACTGATTTTCTCTTAAACCTGGCTCTGATACCAACTTGTAAGACCCCAACCCGGGCATCCTAATGTTGGTTCTCATAACGGGTCATTTTCTTTAAAAACGCATTTATTGCAATTCAAACTGCAACGGAAGTCTTTCAAAACTCATTTATTACCATTTAACGTTATTATACTTACCTTACGAATACTTGCACACCAATCCGAGTAGCACCGCCTCCAGGCCAAGATACGACAACTCTACGCTTACCTGCAAAACAATCTAATGTACACACAAAGTCAGCTACGCTTAGTGAATTCTAATAGTTTAATTTAGACAAAAACCATCACATCATATTCTTTAGTTTATCCCACTCTAAACCCTCCGGTCCTTATAAAATAGTTTTACGACCCTTTAACGAATAGTTAACCCTATGATATCCCACGACATCCCATACCCGTTCATCACCCAGGACTCAGCCCATACTACCAATAATAATAATAACCTTACCATTACGTCGACATAGACTCAACATACTATACTAATAACCCATACCAAGAACAAGTATTAACTCGACTCTTGGTTAGCACAACATACCCTAAACATTAACACACCCGGCCTTAACCAAGGCTCTCACAATTAACTGACACGACAATCATATACGTCACGTCACAAACCTGATACAACGTTCAATCTACTCTACATGACACAATAATATCATCAACACATCACATTAACACTATCTCACACACAATAAATATAACTCATTACTAGCATGCAAATTAACACATATATACGCATGCAAAGACATACCTCATCACTGCACCCTCGTCAGGGTTACCCTCATTTGGGTGTTCAACACACCCCGAGCTCTTCATTAACCTATTAAATAAATGTCACCTTTGGTGACTTCCCGAAGGACCTCATCCTTCACAATCCCGTTTGCCGTGCCATAACGACAACGAATCAAACCCGACACATAAATGTAAACACATAATATCACACATCATATACAAGACTCATTAACTACCCTTGCACCTCACTCATGACACTAGAACAACATATCCCACATGCAATCATAACCTTTTAACTTTAAGCCCGACTCTCCCTGACCAACCCTTAACACGTCACACATTAATAACCCATCTCTCTAGCTCACACATTTCTATGAAACCACCATAAACCCTATAACTTCTTAAATTAGCATTTTATACTCAAAGTATATTGGGTTAGAACCGAAACACTTAACACAATTGATTATATTAACGCCACGTGAATTTATGTACGATAGCCCCAAAACAGTAAAACGTTTAAAAGAGTGGGATTAGAAACTCACCGGTTGCGAAGCTTTCCTTCCGAAGTCGCATACCCGTAAACTCGTAGTCCAACGCGAACCTGTCGTCAAATGAACTACACAGATCAATCCTATTACCGCGATCACACTAACGCATCTATTTTGGACCAGCAGCTACAAGCTCGGTCTAAGTCGTCCTAAACCGTACAACCGACACGCTCGCTCGCGTACAAAAACACTTAAATTAACGTTATCGAAAAACGTTCCCGATAGTCGTTCCCGACATTTTTCCCATATCCCGAAATACTCCCCAACAATGAATATAAAGTCCTATGGGGTCATACCTTTGCGTACAAGACGTTCTAAGCGGTTTTGTATGAAACTGTTGAGCACCACACGAGAGGAAAACTTGCTTTGCTCATACCTAGACCATACGAGCTACATTTCGCGCGAACCACCTATCCTTGCGTTCGTCTCAACATGCCCGATCTCAGAAAATTATTGCCGTCGGCCGTCGAGGCTACCGCTGCTTCCAGAAAACGAATTTGTCTTTCAGCTCGTTTGGTTTTGCTCGTCAAAATACAAGTAGCTTAAAACTGACCCAAATAAACTCCGTTTTAGGCGAATCATATGTCCACGCGTCCATATCGCCGATCCCTTTCAGACCCCCCAGTCGCCGTCGCCGGAATCCGCCACGTCTGTTGCTGGAAAGTGAAACAGTGGCCGGATTCGCGTGTTTTACATGTCTAACTTCGTGCTGCTCAAAACCCTATCAAACGAACTTGGAATTGGACAAATAATATATCCACATGACTATGTCACCAAACTCTTTCTTTTGCTACCATCACCGCCACCTGCCGCTGCCGAAAACCCAAACAGTGGCTGGAAATCCTCGCCGGATTTCCGTTCTCGCTTGATTTCCTCGCGAAGCATCAACCTTTGCATACTCCCTAGAATGATAAACGATTACAACGAGTATCCAGGATCCAAAACATGTAAACTACGAGTAGGAGATCGCGAAATAACCATGATTTGAACACAAATCCTAAACGGCTCCCCTTTGTTTTGATGGAACGCTGCTGCCACCCTCGTCTCCGCCGTCCTCCGTCACGACGAGCCTTCGCAGCCAGTTCCCGAGACCATCTTCGCCAACACCCTCCTCTCCACTCTCCCTTTCTCCTTCTCATCAGCCGCAAGAATCACAATGGGGTCCCCCCTTACCGTAAACCTAAAGGGTTTCTCACCCTTGGGTCGGGCTTCGGCCCTTGCGCGACATCGACTCCTCGAGCTCGGCCCGTCTCATATTTTTTATAAAACACACCGTCTAGTCTCAATAATATATATAAACCCCCGCCTAATTATTTGTTTAACGATAATGTACTACACTGGTCAAGTTTCCGTCATAAGTCCGTCTTCTATATACAAATAATATCCATGTACATTAAATTCCGTTTACTCGGTGAAACCCGGGATGTTACAAAATTAATTCCGCAGTAAAAAAATGTTTTTAAAAAAAAGAAAGGACACCACCCGGTTCGAACCCGGGTGGGTTCTGTGAATGTTCAAGGTTTTACCGCTGAACCAGGGGAGCAACCCATGTAAAGGATCCGTTTGTAAACGTGCTAAATTGGTATTGCAAGGGGGCCGGATCTGGGTTTGATGCTCGCACAAAAAGAAGCCGGGTTTGTGGGTTTCGAACCCACGCCATTTGGTCCGATGGTGCAAGGTCTTAGCCGGTTGGACCAGATGGTTTCGCTGGTCTAGTATAGAATCCAAAAATATAAATGCGTTAAACAAAATTGAAATGGAAACCCAAATCGAACTCGTATGAACAGGTTCTAAACTCAACACGAATTCGAATACGATACAACCTATTATACGAATTGATATGGGATGCGATTATGGGTTTTGGGAGTTTGAAATGAGTGGTGCGATGGTGAATGGGTTAGTTAATTTGATTGAAATTAATAGGAACGCTCGATTTGAGTATGTCCTTACATATGACAGTTGTCGGCCCAAATTAAGCATGAATTCGAATGTTTGAAGATGAATTGAGTCATGCTTTGGGTCTGATTACACGTGAGGTCAATCAAGGCGTGATTTGCGGATGCTAAACGTGTGAAAAATTCTGGATTTGGCAATGAATTGCACGCGGTTTGACCCAGGAAGGTCAACCTGTTCAAAATTCGGATTTTAGTCGGGAGTTTGATCAGATTGACACTTTAAATGGGCTAGGTGTTGCCTGTAAATGATTTTTTGTATGAATGGAAAGTCCACAACATTAGGAATTGGTCGATAATAACTTTGATTTGTACAAATTTTGAGTATATTGACTTTTAAAGTCAAAATTTGTCAAAATGGAATGAATGAGGCCAAAATTTACGTTAATGGGTTCAAATTCAAGGATGAGGGTTCAGTTTGAGGGTTCAAGAGAAAATTGTTGGGGGTTTAACCTCTTTAACTGATATAACCCTTTTTTAAATGATTTATAAAATAGTTTTATTAAAAATGAATTTATAAGAGGAAAGTTTCGTTTAATTTGTTTTTATAAAAATTATAACTGGTACCAATGGTTCATCTAATATAATAAGGGAAACTACATATGTATTTATAGTTCAATATATATATATATATATGTACGATCGGTGAATACAAGATGGTTCTATTCTAGTTGAGATTGGCGGAAACAATCACAACTAAGCAATGTAAACAAGTAAACAAGAAGAATACTGATAAATGCAATTTGTATTAAGCTTCAAATATTACAGAGAAAACTCTTAAGAAAAAGCACACTTATACAATGACTCTAAGTACTACTTATATAGTAACTTAGAATCATGACAGACCCTTGATTCTAAGGATCAAATCTAAGACAAGCCATTGATCTTGTATTGAAGCTATTCTACATGTAACGTCAATAAATACTACAAAAGTTATATTTACTCAAACGTTTTATTAGGCATCATTGCTTGAGTCCTTGGAAGAAGAGCGTCGTTGTCTTTTATTGTCTTGCACCAGTAACATTCTTTATGCGTGGAGTGTGTCAGTGTTGTAGCAGAAAGTTGTCAGTGGTAATGGTTGCTTTATCGAAGCCAGTCAGCTGCAACGTTTGATCTTCAGAGGGAATGGCTATCAGCAGCAATGTTGTTGATCAACAGCAAGACACAACTGTCCACAGCTGCTGATGATTTGCCTATCAGCAGCAACTTTGGTCTTCAGCAGATAAGGCTATCCGCAGCAGTTTGTCGATCTGCAGCAAACTCTGAGGTCCACATCAGTTGTACTTAGAGAATTTTGTAGCCATCAGTCTTTATTTCTACAAACTCCTCCTAGACTGATGCTACCAAAACTCTCTTACTGATTTTGCTGCTGAATCTTTTTCATGTTGCAGACTATCCTTTCTACCTCATATCCTCTTGGGTCCTAGCTTGGATTTTTTAGAGGAAGCTCAGATAGAGTCTTTATGTCTTTGCTTGGCATTTTGAAGATGGCCTTGCTTGAACATATCATCTTCTGTCGTTTAACATCATTGATAAACTCGTTGGTATCAGCCTTGAAGGACCAACTGGTGAATGGAGAATGGGATTTAAGAGGTTTGGCATCAATGATTACATCTTTACTAGGGTTGAAGTGATGTTTGATTGCTAGGAAAAGATGTCTCCCACCTTCATTCTCTGGCTTATGGGCTTCACCCAACTCCAATATTCTTCTTAGATCTGAGTCTGGGAGTTGCAGTACCTCATCAACAGATTTATAGATAGATCTTTTCAGTTCTTCCTTTCCCCTGAAGACTTCAAACCATTTGTCTTGAGTGTTGTAGAACCAGACAACTATTTCTCTTGAGTCTTCTGGTGTGATGGTAGGTTTGGTTTTCTTCTTGGAAGGCTGCTAATGAAGAGGAGCTGGGTGGAGGGATTTGGACTTTGTGGGAAGAGAGGAATGAGGTCTAGCAAGAGAGTGGAAGTATGGTGGGAGGAGGAAGTAGTGGATGAGGGAGAAGGCTTGGGTTTCTTTGATTTGTGTTCAGCAGTTTGAGTTATCACCGTTTTCTTGGCGCCTATCTTCCCCAATCTTTCTTCCTCTTCCTTCTTGACTTTGGAGTACAAGGCTTGCAAGTTCATGAAACTCATGGGGCCTAGCCTTTTTCCACTTTCTCCTCTGGCCTTCAGGAAGTCAGTCATGACCTTCCTTTCTTCATGGTTCCTTATGTTGAATGTAATGGTCTTCTTGGATTTTGCATAGCTTTTTCTTCTTCTTCATCCCTTTTCTTATTTGCCAATTGACCTTGCTGACCCATGAAGGCTATGTAGATTTCTTTATTTGATAGTTTCTCAAGGTAGTCTGCATCCTCACCTTGAGAAATCAGAGCCGCTATCCATTCTTCTCTCATTTCGTTGGCTTGTTCAGAATCAGTTATTCTGAACTTAGCCTCTTCCCTTTTCTTCTTCTCCCTTTCTTCTTCTTCTTTATTAAACTGTTCCTGCAGCTGAAGAGCTAGGGCTTCATCTTCTTGTAATTGAGAAGCTACTGGAAATCTGGCTTTGATATCATCCAGCTGTTTAGCATACAGCTGGATTTGTTGTTCTCTGAAGAGCATGACAGCTTTTCTTTCTTGAATTTTTCTTAGTTCTGTCATCTCTTCTTCTTCTTCTTCTTCTTCTTCTTTCCTCCCTTTCCCTTTGCTCTTTCATCAGTCTCTCTTCCACCTCTTCAGTCATTACTCCCTTCCCCTTGGCTTTGGTTGATGCCTCTGCTTCAGCTTCATGGATCACAACAGCAGATGTTTTAGATACTGTTGGGATCTCTGCTTCAGCTTCATTGGCAGTTTGGGGAGTGGATGGGGGAAGGTTTCTGGCTTCATCTTCTTCCCATTCACACCCAGTTACTTCCTTCCATCTTTTCCTTACATCCTCCAACTCTATTCTTCTAGATTCTGTTGCAGTGTTCAGAGTGGCGGTTGTTGAGGAGAGAAAAGAGAAATCTGAGTCAGAGGAGGCATCTTCTGCAAGGCGTCCCTCCTTTTCAAGACGAGCTTTGATAGTCTTGATCATTGCTTGGCTCTCTAAGGAGTTGACATTGCAGATATGTGTTCTGAGCTCAAAAATGTTGTATAGGAAGTCTGAGTTGAGGAGTAGGATCTCATTAATGTGGTTGAAGAAGACAGATGATCCATCACTCAGAAAGAAGGTGAAGCCAGAGGGCCCAGTGCACGACTATCCTAGCACTGCATGTCCCCTGACCATCTCATTGTGTATGAAGCTTCTCCAGCAAACAGTTTCTTCATTAGTTAAAGTACTGCTCCTGATCAGGTCAAGTCTACTTCGAGCCAGTCTTTGTGCTGCTGCTGTAGAAGATTCTACGCGATTTTTAGGATATGCCACCCTGTTTGCTTCTTCTAGTAGTGCTTCAAACCAGGGCAGATTTTCCTCCATTAAGTCTTGGAACCTGCAGATTGCAAGTTTTGCTAAGAGATCTGAAAAGGTGTTGATGCAGCTGGATAAATACAGTTCAAGCACGTGAAGAGGATTTAGTGCATCCCAGTTTAGCTCTTCTACTCCGCTGAATTCTTTCCCAATCAAGAATCTCTCAGATTGACTATCATACCCCGAAGCTAGTATGGAGTCAAAATCTAGCTTGTCTGCAGTCAGTGTGAATTTGGGGCAGTGGTTAGACTTATTATGGCCGCTGCTTCAGGAAGAATGCTGACTGATGGAGGTGTGTCTTCATGGTGACTTGTATTTGTCAACACCTCATCACAGGCTCGAACAACCAACTTCCAGTCCTCATTGATTTCTTCATCTTCATCTACTGAGTCTGGCAAGTCATGAACTTGAACAAAGGCAGATTTGAATAAGGAACTTTGAAATGCAGCTTGCTCTTGTATCCAGTCCTCAAGGCTGTCAGCATCATCTTCTACTGCGACTATCTTCCCCTTTTTGGTTGCATCAGTGTAAAGGGTTGCATCTGTTTGAGTTCCCACTGATACAAAGGAAGGAGTAGGCACAGTTGGGCATTGATGGGCTTCATGCATAGAGACTTGGTGCCTTAGTTTGGACACTTCAACCTCTAGCATAGCCACCCTGGCCGTCAATTCCATATTTTTGAGTTTCAGACTGTCCTCATCCATAGTTGTGGAATCCTTGGAGCTGGATGGGGTCTTAGGCCTAGCCTCTGCATCCCCATCACCCTGGTTTTCTTGGCACCTGGGATTCCTCTCAGTGAAGAGTGTTTCAAAGGAAACATCCTCACTGTGAGTTGCCGTGGTTAGGGTCTTAATGATGTTATCACTGTCCTCCTGGTTAGTTGATGTACCAGGAGTAGTGACAGCCCTTTCCACATTCACTCTATCAGTACTCCCAGAGTGAACCTTCTTGGGTGATGAACTTGGGTTTGGTGCACTAGCAGCCAAATCAATCAATACCTCCTAGATAGTGGTTGTTTGAGAAGGTATATAATCTTGACAAGGTGCCTCTGCACTTAAGTTCAGAGAAGAAAAATAATGGAATGGCTCAGTGGGTTGTTCTATGGATCTGGGATGTGATCCTGATCCTAATAGAGAAGCTTCCAAGGAAGTCTCTCTAATGATGTGGCTATCCCTTTTGATATTCTCATCAGAATTTTGGGATTCTGAATGAGGGATTTTAGGTTGGGATTGGGCCTTTGAGACAAGAAGAGAAGGAGTCTTCTTACTCCTTTTTCTAGTATATTTTGCCGCAACTGGGGCCCTTTGTTCCAGTTGAACGATAACATCTAAAACAGGTGTAAGTAATTTCTGTGCCTGTGCATCCTTAGTAGTATGCACAGTGGTTCGAACAGTGGAAGCAGATTGTTGTTCAGGATGTGAAGAGGAGGGTGTGGGATCAGTATCAGCTGGGATTGCTGAACTGTCACCCTGGGTGCTTTGTATGTTCACCATTGTAGATAACAATGGAACATTGACCCCTGAGAACTTTTTGGAAACAGTTCTCATGCTTTGAAAAATTTATATTTTTATGTCCCAGCATAAGATAGATTTTTGCAGATTTTGAAAGATCTTTTAATTCGTTATTGAAAACCTCCTGCAAGAATCTTGGGTACATAAAAAATGACTGCTTTGCACCTTCTTGAAGGTTATATCTCAAACCTTCAAAGATGAGATGTGCAAAGTTGAAACCCTGGCCAGAAGCCATACCATGAACAATAGAGGCAAGTGTAGAGCTCACTTGATGCCATCCACTTCTCTTCTGTGATATGCATTGTAGAAGAGTGTGGCACAGAAACTTCCATGGAGGGCCCATCAGCGCCTTTTCGATTTTGTACTCGTTCTGATTTCCAGTGTACCCTATGGATACAAAGGTCCTCATGTATTCTTCCTTCGAGTATGAAATGGCAGCCCCCTCATCTTGAAGCTTTAGATGTTTTCGTAGAGTAGCTTCAGTGATGGTGATATCTTTGCCATCTACCTTGGCTTGGATTTGGGGTATCCCCTGTTCGGTAGAGTATATGGCAGAGTTCCAGAAGTCCTCCATGTGAGGGATGTAAATGGTTGGGTTTACAGTGAGTGCATGGTGTATCTTTGATCGACAGAGAAAGCCGATCATGTCATTGAATCCCTCAGACTTCTTTCCTTTGATTAAGTATGCCGTTAGGTTGTGATATGGAGAGAACTTATCATCGGGATGGTTTATGTCTACCTCTGCCATTTTGTTGGGTTTGGAGGGAAAGAGGAAGGTTTTTGAAGGGTGGTTAAGGATGGAAAGCTTTGAATGTTGTGGAGGCTTGAGAGAAAGTGATTTGAATGGGAGTTAGGGTGAAATTGAATGTGAAGAGGTGGTGAAGAAATTTGATTTGTGTTATAACGGCAGAGGAGAGAAAAAGTAGGAATACTTGTACAGTACAACCTTGTTCACTTTTTACTGTTACAGATGTAATACACTAAAGCAGGCATGGTAAGGACTGAAAGTTTTTACAGCGGGTAAAGGTTAATTTAGATTTAGATTTACCCATCAGTAGCAAACTTAGTTGCTGCGGATGGTTAAGCCTATCCAATGCAAGCTTGGTTTGTTGTGGATGGTTAAGTCTGTCAGTAGCAAACTCAATTGCTGCTGATGGATGTAATGATCCACAGCAAGGATGTTGCTGCTGACAGCCTTAAAGCTATCCGCAGGAAACTTGTTCCTGCTGATAACTTAAAGCAGTCAGTGGCAAATTCTTTGTTGCTGATGATTAAACCTGTCAGAAGGAAAAACTTTTATTTACAACTTTTACTTTTATTTTCAACAAAGGATGTTGCTGACTTATAACTTTTATTTTCAACAAAGGAAAAACACATTTACAAAAGACATATTTTAATCAAAGTTCATCATACCAATAGATTTAACTAAATATATAAATCTAGCTTCATCAAAAGGTTTTGTAAACAAATCAGCATATTGCTCATTGGTATGAACTTTGGTTAAAATAATTATCTTTTTCTCAGCTTGATCTCTTATGAAGTGATACCTGATGTCGATGTGCTTTGTCTTGGAGTGCTGCACCGGATTGTTTGTGATTGATATAGCACTCATGTTGTCAATGTGAATGGGAGTTGCCATGAAAGTCATCCCATAATCCAGTATTTGGTTTTGTATCCAGATGACTTGTGCACAACAACTTGAAGCTGCAATGTATTCTGCTTCTGCTGTAGCAGTTAAGACACATGTTAGCTTCTTGCACTGCCGTGAAATCAGTCTCCCTCCCAGAAACTACATCCCCCTGATGTGGACTTTTTGTCCAAGTTGCATCCCCCATAATCATTGTCAGTGTATGCATACAGATTGAACTTATCATTTTTAGAGTACCATATCCCAAGTCTTGGGGCTCCCTTTAGGTATCTAAAATTTCTCTTGACAGCTTGAAGATGTGAATTCTTTGGAGCTGCTTGCAATCTTGCACAGAGACATACTGCAAACATGATATCTGGCCTTGAGGCAGTGAGATACATGAGAGACCTTATCATTGCACCGTACTGATGTTGATCAGTGTCTTGACCATCTTTGTCTAGAGTCAGTTGATAGTGCACTTGCATAGGGGTTCTTGCAGCAGAGCAGTCAGCCATCTTGAATCTTTCCAAAATGCTCTTGACATATTTGGATTGGTTGATTAAGATTCCATTTGGAACTTGTTTGACTTTAAGACCCAGAAAGAAATTTAGTTTACCCATTGAACTCATTTCAAACTTTGAGTGCATCAGGATCTCAAAGTCTTTACACAACTTCTTCCTTGTTGATCCAAAGAAGATATCATCAACGTAGATTTGTACCAGTAAGATTTCTCCCCCTTCATCTTTGATAAACAAGGTCTGGTCAATGGCACCTCTTCTGAAGTTGTTGCTTAGTAGATATCCAGACAAAGTTTCATACCAGGCTCTTGGGGCTTGATGTAATCCATACAGAGCATTGTCTAGTTTGAACACTTGGTTAGGATGTGCGGGATCTACAAAGCCTGGAGGTTGTTTGATATATACTTCTTCACCACTCTTCCTATACAGAAAGGCACTCTTGACATCCATTTGATAGACAATGAAATTCTTTGATGCAGCATATGCCAGGAAGATTCTGATGGTCTCCAGCCTGGCAACAGGAGCAAAGACTTCATCATAGTCAATTCCCTCTTCCTTAGTGTAGCCTTGAGCTACAATTCTGGCTTTGTTCTTGACTACAATGCCTCTCTCATATTGCTTGTTCCTGAATACCCATCTTTTGCCAATGGCAGATTGACCAGGTGGAAGATCAACAAGTTTCCAGACATCCTGTCTCTTGAATTGCAGCAACTCTTCCTACATTGCCTCAATCCAACTACTGTGTTTTAGAGTTTCATCTATCTTCTTGGGTTCCACCTGAGATAGAAAACATGAAAACAAACATATATTGGCCTCATGAGATTTGCTTCTTGTTAGAACTCCTTGGTGAACTTGGCCAATAATATTTTCCAGAGGATGTTCCTTGTTGATCCTTTGTGCTGGTACCACCTCCAGCTGTATCCCTTGCTCAAGATTACTTTGATTTTGATCAGGGATTTCTTCATTCATGGTGGAAAAGTCTTCAATATCAACAGCTACAGCAGTATTATCAGCAGCCACACCAGTATTATCAGCAATAGTATTTGCAGCATCTACAGCATTCACCGAAGAGTCTTCATTCAAATTTTCATTTTCAGACAGGCTGCTGCTGGTGACATTGGAGAGTCTGGTTTTGGCTTCACTTGCTTCGATGGCTTCCATAACAGATGGAGGATCAATGGATGGTCTTTTCAGACTGATAGAAGATTTAGGAAAATCCAGTCTGTAGTCAGAGGAGAAAGAGGAAGCTGGTGCTTGTGATGAGGTAGATTCCATATTTGAGAAGATAAGAGGCTCAAATATTTGGGTGAAGGAGTCTATGTCAAAGTGCCAGTTTGGGCCTTTTCCCTGTTCACAGGCAATGTGTTCTCTACATTCCACATTGGCTGATTCTTCCATAATTCTTATTCTTGAGTTGAATACTCTGTAGGCCTTGGATTGAGAGGAATAGCCCACAAAATATCCTTCATCAAATTTGGCACAAAACTTAGGAAGAGCCCCATGTGTGATTAGAATTGTGCATGGACATCCAAAAGGTTTTAGAAATCCAATGTAGGGAACTCTTTGGAACCGTAGTTCACAAGGTGTCTTGTTGAGAGGCTTGACTATGAGAACTCTATTTTACACATAGCAGGATGTGCTTACTGCTTCTGCCCAGAATGTGAGAGGTAGTTTTGAGTCAGCCAACATAGATCTTGCTGACTCAATTAGAGTTCTGTTTCTTCTTTCAGCAAATCCATTTTGTTGAGGAGTTCTTGGAGCACTGTATTGTCTTTCTATTCCCTTGCTTTCACAGAAATAGTTCAAAGTGTGGTTCTTAAACTCTGTGAACTGATCACACCTTATGATCTTTACCTTCTGATTGCTTTGATTCTCTATCCTAAGAATGTAAGATTTGAGAGTCTCATCAGTTTCATCTTTAGTTCTCAAGAAGTATACCGATGAGAATCTGGTGTAGTCATCAGTTATCACCAGACAGTATGACTTCTTACCCATTGACATAATATTTGTAGGACCAAAGAGATCCATATCCAGCAGCTGTAGTGGAGTGTCATTTGTATTCACAGTCTTGGGCTTGTGAGAACTCTTGTGTTGCTTCCCCTTCAAACAAGCAATGCAATGATCTTCTAGCTGGAATTCTTTGTCAGGAAGCCCTCTGACAAGATTATCCTTCACCAATTTGTTGATGGTTTTGATGTTAACATGACCTAATCTCCTGTGCTAGAGAGCTGATTCATCAACTGAAGCTTTTGACAGAAAACAGGATACACTGCCAGATGGAGTGACCTCATTCATGTCAAGCACATAAAGATTTTCTTTTCTCTGAGCAGTTAATAAAAATTTTTCTGGAGGAGGTTTGGATAAGCCAGGAGACAGTAAAAGCATTCTTTATCTGTGAAGAGCATCCAATGCTTCTGATCACAGACCTGGGAAACACTCATGAGATTGAAGTCCAATTCTTTGACATAGTTTACCTTTTCAATACTCATTCTTTCATTGGACACAGTTCCTTGTCCAGTAATAGATCATCCTTTTGAGTCACTTCCAAAGGCAACATATCATCCGTTGAAATGTCTGAAATTGGAGAGGATAGATCTGTTACCTGTCATGTGCCTGGAACAACCACTGTCTACCACCCAGGTGTTATTCTTGTGACCTAGCTGTCCCTGCATATGAGAGAGATCTAGTTAGTGGGAGGAATCCAAGAGCTTGCATCCTTGTAAAAAAGGGTTCTCGGATTATCAGTATCAGCATGTGTGCATTCAAAGGAACCAATGATGATTCTTGGAGGAATTTTGGCTTTCCAATGCTGAGTTGGTGGTTTTCCAGCTCTTTTTGCTTTGTCAGCAGCAGATGTTGCAACTGAGGACTTTGGCTTATCATCAGCAGATTTTGTTGATGCTGATGGTTTTACTTGAGCAGTAGCAATCTTGGTTGCTGCTGAAGACTTGTCTTTGGGTCGCTTGAGCTTTAATTGATTAGCAACATTTTTGTTGGCTGCTGATGGTTTAACTTGGGCAGCAGCAATCTTGGTTGCTGATGAAGGCTTTTCCTTTGGTTGCTTGAGTCTTACTTGATCAGCAACATTTTTGTTTGCTGCTGATGGTTTAATCTTCGAAGTATGCCTACCCTTCTTCATCTTACTGATAGGCTTTTGTTGAAGAGGAGTTTGATGAAGAACCTGTTTGAGAGGATTAAACTTACAATTTACAGCAAAGTGGTCTGATTCACCACAGATGATGCAAGATTGTTGAGGTTTTGGCAGATGCTTTCTTGGTGGGGATAGAGAGTTTCTGAACTGAGTTGCTTTGGCTTCAAAGCTTCTTACCATTTTGTTCTTGTGTGTTTTCTCAAAAGCGTGTTGCTTTAGGTTTCTTTGTTGTTGAAGGTAATAGAAGCAGGTGCTGGCAGTATGATTGTATTTCCCACACAGAAAGCATGATTTCACCAGTTTGTCCCTTTGAAAGTACACATAGTCCTCTCCTTTGAACAAGTCTGTGAAGTTCCATGGGTGAGCTTTGTTGTGCTTAAAGGTGGCTTCTTCCAATATCTTTTGAACATATGGAGCTCTCTTTCCAGGCGCATGACATATGTCAAACACCTTCCTTTGTTGGATTGATTTGGATTGAGGCTTTGAGTTGGTGGATGTTGAAGACTGTCCCTTTTCAACAGTTAGCTTTCTTCCTTCTGGAGGATAGCTGATTCTGATTTGTTTGGTTGGTTGAGATACTGGTACTATTTTTGAAGGGATGAAAGGGCTTGGATTGTTGGCTTTAATAACTTCACATGTAGGTGGTGATGAAACTTTATTGGTTTCAGTGGAGTCTGAGGATGTTGACTCAGACTCGGATGAAGGCATTCTTGCACAAGGGTTTCTTGGACAACAGGGTCAAGATTTCGATTGGCCATGTCAAGGTTGGAAAGATTGAAACTTGGTTCATGAATGGCTACATAGTCAGCGGGAGAAGGAACAACATTATAGGGTTGTTCAGCTTGAAATCCAAGACCAGCAGTTACCTTTTCATGAATTTGAGTATCCAAAAGTCTTTGTAGCTTTTTGGATGCAAACTCATATTTTTCCACATGGACCTTTTGGTCTGCTAATTCGGCCCTTGTAGCTTTTAACTTAACCAGAAGGTCATCAATTTGAGTTTCAAGGTTTGTTTGTTCATGTTTTAATGATGAAATTTCTTTCTTTAAACAATCAATCTTTTCCATGTAATTGTTTTCAACCTTTTTAAATTCAGATTTCATTTGGTGAAATTCTTTATTTTGATCTATGAGATTCTGGTTATGTTTCCTGTATCCAAGGACCTTATCAATACAAGCTTGAGTACACATATTTTCATATACCTGAGGTGGTACCTCTGATGTGTCTGCCATGAGAGCTTGATTGTTGGCAGGTATATCCTCATACTAGAAGCTCCAATCAAAGTCAGCACTTCCAACAGCTGCACAAGCTGCAGTTTGTGCAGGAGGAGTGGCTTGTTGCTGTCTTGGTTGAGCTTGGTGAGCTTGTCTGGTATGAGCAGCAGCTGGGTTTGAATTTGGTGCCTTGCATTCTCTAGCGAAATGACCAAGTTGGTTACAGTTGTAACACCTCAATTTGCTTTTGTCCAAGCCAACCCTGGTGTTAGAGTTGTTGCTTGGAACGGGTCTTCCTGTTCTTGAGTAGAACCTTTTTGCTCTTAGAGAGAACATGGCATAGGAGTGCTGTATATCCATTTCTTCTAGATCATCTGGATGAAAACATTCCAGATCTTCCTTGATAAAGGACATATTGCTTGAGTTTTCAAAGACAAAAGCAGCAGAGGTTGATGTTTGAGGTGGGGCTTCAAGAAAAATGGTGAGTTGTTTGATTGAGAGGTTGGAGCTTGGGGATGAGTGATGATGGGAGGATAATAGTTGCTTGAACTAGGACCTGAGTGGTCAGAGTGGAGGGCAGACGAGGTGGTGGTGGATGTTGAGGCTGTTTGGTAGCTTGAGCTTCTTTCCTTGGCCTGAATCATCTCTAATTCATAGGTCTTTAGCATACCGAAAAGCTCAGTCATCTGTAGAGTCTTCAGATTCTCAGTTCTTCTAATGGACACTGTGTAGAGTGTCTAGCAACTGGGTAAAGACCTGATGAACTTCTTGAGAATATCTTCATTCTCCAGCTTCACTTTTGAGCATCGCAGCTCACCTACAAGATACGTATATCTGTTAAATAAAACACTTAGAGACTCACCTTCCTTCCAGACGAAGTTTTAATATTGCTGCTTCAGGATGTCTCTTCTGTTTTCTTTTACTTCCTCTGAACCAGCAAACATCTTCTCAAGAGCCTCCCATAGCTCCTTTGCAGTTTTGTATCCTCTGAAGTTGTGAAAAACTTCATTTGCTAAGCACATCTAGATGGCTCCCAAGGCCTTGAAATCTACCTCCATTTTCTTGATGTCTTCATCAGAGTATTTGGAGGATTCTTTGGGAACCAGTGTACCTCCGGAATCAGCGGAGGCCACCATTGGTATGTATGGTCCATCTTTAATGGATTTCCACATCCCATATTCTTGATAGCAGAAGAAGCTTTCCATTCTGTTCTTCCACATATCATAGTCTTCTCCAAAAACCAGTCTTGGTGGTCTGCTGATGCTTCCAATGTCTTCAACTCCATTGTTTTGTGCCATTTTTGATTTGTGATAATGGGTGACTTTAGCAAAGGGATAGTTTAGAATAGAACCAGAGAATGATTAAACAAGTGTGAGTTTGTTTAATCTGTGAGCCAAAGCTCTGATACTACTTGTAGGATCGGTGAATACAAGATGGTTCTATTCTAATTGAGATTGGCGAAAACAATCACAACTAAGCAATGTAAACAAGTAAACAAGAAGAATACTGATAAATGCATATTGTATTAAGCTTCAAAGATTACAAGATTACAGAGAAAACTCTTAAGAAAAAGCACACTTATACAATGACTCTAAGTACGACTTATATAGTAACTTAGAATCAAGACAGACCATTGATTCTTAGGATCAGATCTAACACAAGCCGTTGATCTTGTATTGAAGCTATTCTACATGTAACGACAATAAATACTACAAAAGTTATCTTTACTCAAACGTCTTCTTAGGCATCATTGCTTGAGTCCTTGGAAGAAGAGCGTCGTTGTCTTTTATTGTCATGCACCAGTAACATTCTTTATGCGTGGAGTGTGTCAGTGTTGTAGCAGAAAGTTGTCAGTGGTAATGGTTGCTTTATCGAAGCCAGTCAGCTGCAACGTTTGATCTTCAGAGGGAATGGCTATCAGCAGCAATGTTGTTGATCAACAGCAAGACACAACTGTCCACAGCTGCTGATGATTTGCCTATCAGCAGCAACTTTGGTCTTCAGCAGATAAGGCTATCCACAGCAGATTTTTTTTTCAGCCGAAGAACAAGTATCCGCTGCAGATAAGCTTATCCGCAGCAGTTTTTCTATCTGCAGCAAACTCTGAGGTCCACAACAGTTGTACTTAAAGAATTTTGTAGCCATCAGTCTTTATTTCTACAATATATATATATATACATACATATATATATATATATACAAAGGATGTAAATACTCCATTAAGTTCATAAAACTTTATTTTTGATTTAATTTCTACATAATAAAGTATATATAAATATATATGTTATATATACTAAGAAGTTGAAATATTGAATACGTGTTTAAAATGAAATAAAATAAAAAGAATTTAATGTGTCATTTTGAGACGAAAAACTCTACATAGAAATAGAGTATCATTATTGTAGAATTTTTAATATGAAATAATATTGTAAAATCATGGGTGTTACAAGCTTCTTGTCGTCGTAGAACTTAACAGACAACATCATACATGTGGCTCCATGTTTGTCTATTATAGATGTCTTTTGCCAAACTAGAGCTTGATCCTTAGTAAACCATCCTTGCGGATATTTACTCTTCCATGCCTCGGGATCAATAGGTTCGGGATCGGTGGGAGAGGCTTCTGTATAGGTTGCTGCACCACTAGCCTCAACAACAATTTTAGGCTCGACTGAACCTGTGTTAAAAGTAGCTTCAAAGGCTGGAGCCTAAAAAATCTCTTCATCCTCAAGCTCATAGACTCCTTCAACATCCCCCTTGGGAAGCTCATAGACTACATCATCCTCCACATCCCACTCATCATCAGACTCGATCTCTCCTTCTTCCAGGTTACTGAGAGCATCGATATGAGCTTTTTTGGAATAATCTGGCTCTATCATCAGAATGACCTCATCAGATAAGTCATAGAGCACATCGAACACAAACTTTCCTTTATCACCTCCACTACCATAAGCATCACCTCCACCTTCATGCTGAGCAGACTCCCCCTCAACCATGGACACAACAAAAATGGGAACAATAGCTAACGCTTGTTGCTCACTTCCACTAGGATCGGCTTCAGGATCCTTGTATTTGTCGTCATCCATAGTCTGGTCGACTAGGTGACAAGCCTCATCACTTATTGGCTTTGATGGCTTCCCCTTCAATGACTCTTGAATCTTCTCCCCCTGATCATAAAGCGTCTTGGTCACGTCACATACTAACTTGACCATCATTTCATGCTCCTTTCACTGCATCTCATCAATGGTCCGATGGCTCCTTAAAATGGTTACTTCATCCACCAAAGAATTTAGTTGAGCTTGTTGAGCCGCTGATTCTTCCCGTGACTTCCATACCTTCTCAAGTAAACCAGCCACCCGAGTCTCCAGGGTAGCAATCCTAGTATCACGTGGATCAGGATTCCTAGACTAAGAGCCTTCGCCTATATGGGTGGGGAAATTGAAGATCTCATCAAAGTCGAACCCATTGGTGAAATCACCATAGGCAAAGGGTTCACTGATGGGTTGAAGTGTGGTAGTGGGGATGGTGGTTGGGATGGTAGTGGGGATGGTAGTGGTCTCAATTGTGGTTGGGGTGATAGTGATCGACTCTGTCTGAATTGTAGTCATCACCATCACATGTTGGACAGATTGAAGCGGGAGGGATACTATCACAAGAACATCCTCTGTGACAATAGTGGCAGCCACTTCAGCAGTAACATGTGGCTGCCTCCTTCGTTGATACAGCTGGGTTGAAGTTGAAGTAGATGTGAAGCAGTGCTCACGTCCTCTGTGATTGGTTGTCGTTGAGTACTAGCTTCAATGTCTCTAAGGATAGCAGCAAATGGCCTATCCTCCAGTTGCTTTACTCTTCCTTCTCTTCTCGCTCTTTGTAAGGTAGTATCTGACTCTGGTTCATACTCGTTGTCGGTACTTTCTTGTCTTTGTCTTTTCGAAGATGACTCCGGAAAGGAAACCTTAGACGTCCTCCTGGGGTGTGATTGATCTGGTGCATCATCAGAGTCAGATGAATCAGATTCAGTTGCTTCAGAATCCGACTCTTCACCACCATCTCCTCCTTCTTCTTTGTCACCTCCATCTCCAGATTTATCACTCTCAAAACCCTCATCACCTTCATCTTCCTCCTCTACTTGTTCATCTGAGTGTTCACTCATCTCAGGCTCAGAGTCGACATTATACCATCTAAAGTCTGGAGGGGCCACATATGCTTCATTAATTAGGTGGCCAAAGAGTGGAGTGTGCTCAGGGGTAGGTTCTACACTGCCTGGCGTAAGAAATTGTGAAAACACTTGCTTGGCCACCCGTTTGACTTGTAGTATCTCAACAAATGCAGGTAGATTGGGCAAATCATCATTAATCAACAATTGAACAAATCTCGGGCATAATAGGAATCTAAACCTTACCGTTGTATTGATCTGATTAGTCATAGCCTCGTAGATATACTTGGAGAAGTTGTACCCCTTATTGGGAGACAATCCAACCATTGTAGCCGCCAAGTCGTGACCCATGGCATCCTTGCCTGCCTTCTTTGAAGAGATGCACATAATCATGACATGTGCAAAGTAACGCCACTGATCCAGTACCCACATCTTCTTGTACGATGCATAATCCATGGCACCTACATATCCCATCCGTTGTCTCCAGCAACTATCCACAAAGTAATCAGGATAAGTAACCGGGTCAGTAGCCAGATCCCTAAACTGTAAAACTCTCATGACGAGCCACAGTAGCCCTAATGACATTCGGGGTTACTGTACAGTCGTGATCAACAGTATCCTAGAACTGTTCCAGATATGGTCTTGAGACAATAGGATCGGCAGAGATTGCATAGCTGATCTTTGAACGATTTAGAAAATTAGCTATCTGCCGGTACTCCAGTGAACCACCCTTCCATTCTGGATGTGTTAGAGCCAACATGTTGAACTCACTTGTAAATTCATGGGCCCTCACTGCAAGAACACAAAATGTACACTATAAGAACAAATAGAATCAATGGAATGGAACAAACCTGACTTGGTATAGCACTTACATAATGAAATGAATTTCAGACTTAGAAAATTTTCCAAGTGCCCTTCCTGCGTACTTAACAAGTATGCAAGGTATTGTTCTTGCGTACTTAGCAAGTACGCAAGGGTTAATTCTTGCGTACTTGGTAAGTGCACAGGAATCCTACACTTGGAACATTTTCAAAATTCCAAATCTTAATAATGTGTGATTTTGCCGTGGTTTAAGGTCACCACAAGGTCAAAAAATGCATCTTGGACCTATAGGACCAAAACCAACAGCACAATCTTGCTAAAACCCGGACATTTTGACCTAGCCTTCGTCCGGCGGTAGAACAAAGCCATTCCAGGGGTCAAAACAAAAATAAAAGAGTGTTAAGGACAAGATTGAGTTGCTAGAGCTTAGGATAACGATATCAAACTAGTTTTAGGTCTCAATTTGGGTTAAGAAAAACTAAAATCGGTCTAAAATTTATCATCAAAACCCTAGGTTAAGTTTTTTCAAAGAATCGGTCCAAAACCCATGATTTAATGGATGAAATGGTCCAAGATTCTCATCAAATGTTAGTAAGGTGAAGATGAAACTATGATCGGGACGAAAAATCATTTAGTAACACACGGAATTTTTGAGGAAAAATGAGCGGAGGTATATAACAAGGCTGAGTCGTACAAAGAAGTGATGAAAAATTTCTAACAGCTGTATATATACCCCAAACACATAGGTCATGCGTACTTGTTAAGTGCGCAGGACTTAACTCCTGCGTACTTATTAAGTACGCATGGCTTAAGTCTTGCATACTTGTTAAGTATGTAGGGTTTAACTCTTGCGCACTTGACAAGTACGCAGAGACCCTTGTGCACTCAATTTTCAACTCAAATTATGAAGATTGTCAAGTCAAATAACAAATCGGATATGGACGATCAATCAAGAGGTTTCAAAAACAGTTCAAAGAAGTTAAACACAAATATATTTGGCTTTTCTAAACTTTTGATAAACTGTACTGAAAATCTTTTTGGTCTTTTCTAAATAAACATAATATGCACATAATTTAGATCTGGATATACATGAATATACACAAGCTATTTTTTGGTCAAAGTCATGAGCAAAGGATCATATCAGGCTATTATAAGTAAAAATGATACAATATAAACATCAAAGAATATGGGATCATATCATGGATTACTACTTATTCATACGTAATATGTAATATAAACAAGTAATTCAAGTTGGCAATATTATAATATTTGAAACCATAAGCATCTTTGTATCACGTTCTTGTGTGTTAATGTATTAATTATAGATATACAACGTGTACCCCACTGTTATGCTACATAAATTTAAAGTTGCACTATCTCAAGGCATCTAAGATTTTCCCAATGATTTTCAAAATTTCCAAAATGAAGTTATACCATTTAGCACAGAAAAATCAAGCAGAATCCATAAGAATTATCAGGAATAATAAGATTCAGAATCGAGTGATTCATTTGTCTTGGTTTCATAGGATTTCTTCTATGAATATCAGTATGATGATTCAGGATAATAAATATGGTGTCTGAGGATTTAGGTAATGAGATCCAACTTTTATCTGGATTTGATTTCAATGAATCAGGAATGATTCAAGGGTTGATATATGCTCAACGGTTAATGTCAAGACATATCATGGTTCAATCTCTCAATGCATACTTGTGAGTATGGGCAGTGAAACGAACCGATAAATTGTGCTAAAGACATAACCCGAAATTTGTCTCATAAGAAAATACTTACCAAAATCTTTCATCATATATCTGATAGTGATCTTTTGCATTCTTTTACACACACACATCACAGTTGTAGTATTGATTTAGTTTCACAATGGGGTCCCCCCTGCCGTAAACCTAAAGGGTTTCTCACCCTTGGGTCGGGCTTCGACCCTTGCGCGATATCGACTCCTCGGGCTCGACCCGTCTCATATTTTTTTATAAAACACACCGTCTAGTATCAATAATATATATAAACCCCCGCCTAATTATTTGTTTAACGATAATGTACTACACTGGTCAAGTTTCCGTCATAAGTCCATCTTCTATATACAAATAATATCCATGTACATTAAATTCCGTTTACTCGGTAAAACCCGGGATGTTACAAAATTAATTCCGCAGTAAAAAAATGTTTTTAAAAAAAAGAAAGGACACCACCCGGTTCGAACCCGGGTGGGTTCTGTGAATGTTCAAGGTTTTACCGCTGAACCAAGGGAGCAACCCATGTACAGGATCCGTTTATAAACGCTTTAACTTGGAATTGCAAGGGGGCCGGATCTGGGTTTGATGCTCGTGCAAAAAGAAGGCAGGTTTGTGGGTTTCGAACCCACGCCATCTGGTCCGATGATGCAAGGTCTTAGCCGGTCGGACCAGATGGTTTCGCTGGTCTAGTATGGAATCCAAAAATATAAACGCGTTAAACGAAATTGAAATGGAAACCCAAATCTGTGACAACCCGACATTTCAGGTCAATATCCGTACACATTATAAACAAGTTTACGTTATAATTATTTTTGTGATTTATTTAATTTCACAAATAAAGACATTAAGGTCTAACAAAGACCGAACATTGTCTCATTTCACATTTTGGTAATTCTAGGAGTTACCGGTTCACGTGTTATATAAACCGACAAATTCGAACACTAGTGGTTAATTTAAATAACCAGAGAAATATATATACATATATATTTTATTTCCACAAACTTTACGTAGAACAATAAATTATTTTCAGAATAAATTTATAATACCGTGGAGGATCTAAACCGGATTTATCTACCCCTTTAAAACTATAATTGATATTAATACCTAAATCTAATTATTATACTAATTAAACCCAACTTACCCTTGACTTCTTGGCCGAAGTGCAGAGAAAACCCATACCATACCTGCGAAATGCAGATAAAGGCCATACCACCCTCAATTTCTATCAATTCATCACTCAAAACTCTCACAAACCTTTTATTTATCTCATTTTCTTACGAAAATCTCCCCATATCTCTTCAAATTGAAGTCAAGTTTTAAGGCAAAATCCACCACAATTCAGTGTTTTAAGAAGAATTTCAAGTATTTCTAAAGAAAAGTTAGCAAAAGATTCAAGATCATCTCTGTTTTCTCTCATCATCATCGTCACTGTTTTAAGGTAAAAACTCAAAACCATCTACTTTATTCTCTTTAAAAACTGTATCTAAGCATACAAAAGGTTCAATCGCAAGTAAGATAACAAGAAAAGTGTGTCAAATTCAAGTTTTAAAACATTAATATGCAGGACTGATTCTGTCAAACAGAAGTCCAGTAATCGAAACTATGAAGTTTCGATACCTATACTCAATCGAAACAAGTAGTTTCGATACCTGTTACTCAATCGAAACTAGGAGTTTCGATACTAGCTGTTCAATCGAAACTAGTTAGTTTCGATAGCAAATACTCAATCGAAACTAGGTAGTTTCGATAACTTTTCTCAATCGAAACTAGGTTGTTTCGACTCCTGACCACTCCATCGAAACTAAGTAGTTTCGACACACATATACTCCATCGAAACTAAGTAGTTTCGACACACATATGCCCAATCGAAACTAAGAAGTTTCGACACCTGTACATCAGTCCCATTTGGGCAGTAACTCAAAACCATTTTATAACAAAACATGTGTTGAACAACTAAGGAGATATTCAAACAAAAACGACCAGATTTACAAGGTCGGTGAACAATTTACAATTAAGACGTTGGTCTTAACAACAATTTACCCTTGGTATCTAGGGTACGAATAGTCAAGGTTGACTACAACAAGTTTTATCACAAGTATATACACAAACTCAAGGTGAGTTTCACGGCCCCTTTTTACTGTTTTCAATATTTGGGGGAAAAACATACTTACAATTATTTTATGGGATAACAAGAGAATTAGACACGACTTGTATGTTTACATGAGATGAGAACAACAATTTGAGGCCGGAAAAGTCCCCTGGAACAACGTAGTAACCATTAACTGTAGCCTAGGGTCCTATGAATAGTACTATGGAGAGTGACGTCTCCCGGTCATGGTTAGTCGCGCTAACCACAATCTGGAGGATTTATGGCCGCATAGAACCGGATAACGAAATTAGGGGCGTGTACAATTGTCATGGTTTGGTTACGCCTCATGTAGGAACATATTATTTGTATTCCTAGCTAGTTTACAAATGGGTCAACAATTCTTATTCTGTTTATCACATACAACTGAAACTATTTACGAACAATGAAATTTTGCAAAGAACTATTTGATTAAACCTGTGAACTCACCAACCTCGTGTTGACGATTTTAAGTATGTTTTTCAGGTAACTGAACGTGATTTCAAGGTTAGCAATGTAGATTACATGCATGCATGATGGATACTACTCAAGGAGGATTTCCCTTGTATAACTCATTGAATTGAGTCATATTTGTGAAATCTTAATGTTTTGTAAACTCATTTTACATTTTGTAATGTAAAACTTTAAACTCATTTATGTATCCATTTATCATGTATGTGTTTGCGGTAATCATATGCTTTGGAAACCAGTGAACGTCGTGCCTCGCGTTTCCGCCTTGGCGGGGTGTGACAGAACTTGGTATCAGAGCCATTGATTATAGCGAACTAGGAATCTAAATTGGAACCTAGTCTATAATCTAAATGACTCACTAAAACGTTTTCATTGCATAAGCATTGTATAACCAGTCATTTTGTCATATGGATATTGTAGTCATAAGCATGTCGTCACATTCACATTCTGATCCCGTCTCTGACACTGAATCAAACGAGGAACGTTCCGCCTCACATCCCAAAAATCGAGTACAAACCCGTAGCTCCACACCACCTAAAGTCGCCTTGGGAAAACCGCCTATCGTCTACCGAAAGAAAAGCGGAGGACCAGTTAAGGTGCAAAGTGCTAAGAAGAAGTTTCGACTTCCACACAAAAGGAATCTAGCAGCCCGTGACCCAGAAGACTTGGAGGCTGGTGAAGAACCACCTAGGCAAAGACCCTGCTACCACCCGACTGTGGGAACTATCCGTTGGATGCCACGTACTCTGGCCCGATGGAGGGAGATGGAGAGCATCCCATCTACCTTTGAGATTGGAGAGTCTTCTAACTCCCCAACACCCCTACCCCACACTAGGGAAGCCATAGAGCTCACAGTGCCTACACTAGTAGCACGCGTTCGTACGCATGAGGAGCGTCTTGATGATCTCCTAGATGACATCCGGGCACAGGGGGATGCAGCCACGCGACTTCGTCAAGGACTCGGATCTCAAGTTCAGACTCTAGATGACCGCACCCGAAACATACAGGATGCCACTAACTATCTGGAGTTGAGAGCCGACATGGACTGGCAGTTCACTGTCACTGTCCGAGACATGGTGGAAGCACTGGAGGAAAGGACTTTGGCTGCAGAATTTGTGGCTAGAGCAAGCTTTGTTATGGCAGGACTTGCCATGATGATTGGATTGTACTCTCACTTCTTCTTCTAAACCTATTATGGGCGGGTTGTGCCCATAGTACATTATGTAGTTTAAAACTTTAGTACTGATGAGGTCATGAGAACCCATCACTTTTGTATCCGTTTCTTTTGGGAACAATGTACTATGAATGTTTTAACTATGTATATAATGGTTTATGTTTTGATGTTGTCATATCCTTATGCCATGTTCTATCATTATTGTCATATAATGTTGTTTCTTTTTTCTTGATGTGTTAGAAAGAACGTCATGGCACCAAAGCGTAGCACACCCCGTAACACTACTGGAGACAACAACGAGACAATTTCTCCAAATGTGGAACAACTTATAGCACAACGAGTAGCTGCTGCCATGCAACAGTATGAGGCGAATCGAAATAGTGGAGGAGGAAACGGCAGTGGTACCGGTGCAGGAGGTGCAGGAGGAAGCGGTACAGCTGGAGGTTCCGGAGGTAATAGAATAAATAAGCCGTAACACATGGTCATGATCCGAATTATTGACGTTATGACTTGTAATTCTACAGATGCTCCAAATAGAAAGTGCTCCTACAAGGCCTTTCTATCTTGCAAACCCCGTAACTTCAATGGCACCGAGGGTGCAGTTGGGCTAATGAGATGGATAGAGAAGATGGAATCAGTGATTGATATCAGTGAATGCACCGCTGACTGCATGGTGAAGTATTCTACATGCTCACTCACTGATAAAGCTTTAACCTGGTGGAATTCACAAATAAAGACTTTGGGAAGGCAGACAGCATATGAGTTGTCATGGGAAGACCTGAAGGCCATGATGATCGAGGAATATTGTCCTCGAAATGAGTTACAAAAGATCGAATCTGAAATGTGGAATTTGCAAATGACAGGAGATGATGTTGCTGGCTACACTGACCGATTCAATGAGTTAGCAATCTTGGTTCCACACATGGTTACCCCAGAATACAAGAAGGTTGAAAGATACTTGTGGGGTCTCGCACCTCAAATCCGAAGTCTGGTGACTTCATCGAACCCTATGGATGCCAAGAGCGCCATAACTCTAGCTTTCAAGCTGAGGGATAATGCTGTACGTGATGGTTTGTTTGAGAAGAAGGAGACCGAAGAAGGAAGGTCGGGGGAAAAGAGGAAATGGTTTGGAAAACCAAGTAATCAAAACAGGAATCAAAGTTACAAGAGACCTGAAACTATGAAAGCCTTTGTCGCCAACACTGTGGAACAAAATGGATACCTTGGAGCACTACCAAGGTGTGACAAGTGTGGATATCATCACAGTGGAAGGTGTACTCAATGTGGAAAATGTAAAAAGTATGGCCACCTAGCCCATAACTGTTGGAGCAATGCAAACTCTAATAAGACAAATCAAGTAACAGGAAAGGGCAACCCAGGAACAGGGAGGATGAATTAGGGATGCTTTGAGTGTGGAGATCCAAAGCACTTCAGAAAAGACTGTCCAAAGTTGAAGAACCGAAACGACAATCAGGCCCGTGGAAGAGCATTTGTGATGGGGGCTGGTGACGCACGACAAGATCCAAACATTGTCACTGGTACGTTCCCGATAAATAATCACTATGCCTCTATACTTTTCGATACGGGTGCTGATTTGAGTTTTGTGTCAAATGACTTTAAGTCCCTACTCGGTATTAAGCCCAGTAAACTAGACCAAAAGTATACAATTCAATTAGCGAACGGAAAATTAATTAATACCGAAGAAGTCATTCAGGGTTGTACCTTATGTCTTAAAAACCACACATTTAGTATAGATCTGTTACCCGTTGATTTAGGAAGCTTTGACGTTGTTATTGGCATGGATTGGTTGTCAAAGAATCATGCCGAGATTGTTTGCTTTGAGAAGATTGTCCAAATCCCACTCTCAAACGGAGAAGTTCTTTCGATTCAAGGTGAGAAGAGTGGAGTAACGTTAAGGATGATAAACTGCATGAAAGCTCGTAAGTGTTTACGTAAAGGCTATTGCGTGTTTCTGGCTCACGTCGTCGAAAAGAAACCCAAGGAACGTCGACTTGAATATATTCCAATCGTTAGGGATTACCCCGAAGTTTTTCCTGAAGACTTACCTGGATTACCACCACCGAGGCAAGTCGAATTCCGAATCGATTTGGTACCAGGATCCGCACCGATTGCGCGATCGCCGTATCGATTAGCACCTTCTGAAATGCAAGAATTATCAAATCAACTACAAGAGTTGCTTGATAAAGGTTTCATAAGACCGAGTTTCTCACCTAGGGGAGCTCCGGTCCTATTTGTAAAGAAAAAGGATGGAACCTTTAGGATGTGTATTGATTACCGAGAATTAAACAAGCTTACAATCAAGAACCGATACCCACTTCCTCGAATAGACGATTTTTTCGATCAACTACAAGGTTCTAGCTTCTATTCAAAAATTGATCTACGTTCAGGGTATCATCAATTAAGAATCCAAGAAGAAGATATACCAAAGACAGCATTTAGGACTCGTTACGGTCACTACGACTTCCTAGTTATGCCATTTGGTTTGACGAACGCACCAGCTGTCTTCATGGATCTCATGAACCGCGTGTGCAAGCCATACTTGGATAAATTCGTGATTGTATTCATCGATGACATATTAATATATTCACGAACTAAGGAGGATCATGAACATCACCTGAAATTAATCTTAGAACTACTCAGAAACGAGAAACTTTACGCTAAATTCTCTAAGTGTGAGTTTTGGATCCGAGAAGTGCATTTCCTTGGTCATGTCATCAACAAGGAAGGAATTCACGTTGATCCATCTAAAATTGAAGCGATCAAAAACTGGGAAGCACCAAAGACTCCGACAGAAGTACGTCAATTTTTAGGTTTGGCCGGTTATTACAGACGATTCATCGAGAATTTTTCAAAAATAGCCTTGCGTTTAACCACATTAACCCAGAAAGAAAAGAAGTATGATTGGAGTGACAAGCAGGAGTCAGCTTTCCAATTACTGAAACAGAAGCTGTGTAGTGCACCAATCCTATCCCTTCCGGAGGGAATCGAATATTTTGTCTTATACTGCGATGCATCACACCAAGGACTTGGTTGTGTGTTAATGCAAAGAGACAAAGTCATCGCATATGCCTCACGACAACTAAAAGTGCACGAAAAGAATTATACAACCCATGACTTGGAATTGGGTGCAGTTGTGTTTGCGCTCAAACTTTGGAGACATTACCTTTACGGTACAAGATGTACTATCTTTACTGATCACAAGAGTCTCCAACATATCTTTGATCAAAAGGAACTTAACATGAGACAACGTCGCTGGGTAGAACTACTAAACGATTATGATTGTGATATCAAGTACCATCCCGGGAAAGCCAATGTCATAGCGGACGCTTTAAGTCGCAAAGAACGAGTTAAAACTCTTCGTGTTCGTGCCTTAGGATTGACAATTCATACGAATCTTACTACTCAAATTCGGATGGCACAACATGAGGCAATCAAAGAAGAAAACATTCAGAATGAAGCTTTACGAGGAATGATAAAGCAATTGGAGCCAAAGTCAGATGACACTTTATACTTCATGAATAGAATTTGGGTTACACGTTTTGGTAACTTAAGGGAGTTAGTTATGGACGAAGCCCACAAGTCCAGGTACTCCATTCACCCAGGTTCAGATAAGATGTATAAGGATCTAAAAGAATTATATTGGTGGCCCAATATGAAAGGAGATATTGCCACATATGTCAGTAAGTGCTTAACATGTTCAAAAGTAAAAGCCGAACATCAGAAACCGTCTGGTTTGTTACAACAACCTGCAATTCCCCAATGGAAATGGGAACAAATTTCTATGGATTTTATCACAAAATTACCCAAGACATCTAGTGGTTATGATACCATATGGGTAATTGTCGATCGATTGACAAAATCAGCTCATTTCCTACCTATCAAAGAGACAGATAAAACCGAGAAACTTGCAAAGCTTTACATCAAGGAAATTGTGGCTAGGCATGGAGTGCCAATTTCTATTATCTCTGATAGAGACAGCAGATTCGTGTCTAGAATCTGGAAATCATTACAAGAAGCCATGGGCACACGTCTTGACATGAGCACGGCATATCACCCACAAACAGATGGTCAAAGCGAAAGGACCATTCAAACATTAGAAGATATGCTCCGTGCATGTGTAATGGATTTCGGAGGAAATTGGGATACTCATTTACCATTAGCTGAGTTTTCCTACAATAACAGCTACCATACGAGCATTAAGGCAGCTCCGTTTGAAGCTTTATATGGTCGTAAATGCCGCTCACCGTTATGTTGGGCGGAAGTTGGTGAAAAACATTTGACAGGCCCTGAGATTGTCCAGGAAACCACTGATAAGATTTTCAAAATTAAGGACCGTTTGAAAGCGGCCCGAGATAGACAAAAGAGCTATGCTGACAACAGACGAAAACCATTAGAATTTCAAATTGGTGACCGAGTAATGTTAAAAGTCTCACCATGGAAAGGCGTTGCAAGGTTTGGTAACCGTGGTAAGCTCAACCCTAGATACGTTGGACCTTTTGAAATACTGGCTAGAGTTGGCCCTGTAGCTTACAAGCTCAAGTTACCACAAGAACTAAACAATGTACATGATACGTTTCATGTGTCAAATCTCAAAAAGTGTCTATCAGACGAGACTTTGATCATACCGCCTGATGAAATTCACATTGACGATAAACTTCATTTCATCGAGCAACCAATTGAGATATCAGATTGGAAGGTTCAAAAGCTGAGACGTAGTCGGATCAAACTGGTTAAAGTACGTTGGAACTCAAAGCGTGGTCCTGAGTATACATGGGAACGAGAGGACCAAATGAAAACAAAATACTCATCCTTGTTTGAGGATGCACCAGTTCAAGAGGACACAAATTGAATTTCGGGACGAAATTCTGTTAACATGGGGAGAATGTGACAACCCGACATTTCAGGTCAATATCCGTACACATTATAAACAAGTTTACGTTATAATTATTTTTGTGATTTATTTAATTTCACAAATAAAGACATTAAGGTCTAACAAAGACCGAACATTGTCTCATTTCACATTTTGGTAATTCTAAGAGTTACCGGTTCACGTGTTATATAAACCGACAAATTCGAACACTAGTGGTTAATTTAAATAACCAGAGAAATATATATACATATATATTTTATTTCCACAAACTTTACGTAGAACAATAAATTATTTTCAGAATAAATTTATAATACCGTGGAGGATCTAAACCGGATTTATCTACCCCTTTAAAACTATAATTGATATTAATACCTAAATCTAATTATTATACTAATTAAACCCAACTTACCCTTGACTTCTTGGCCGAAGTGCAGAGAAAACCCATACCATACCTGCGAAATGCAGATAAAGGCCATACCACCCTCAATTTCTATCAATTCATCACTCAAAACTCTCACAAACCTTTTATTTATCTCATTTTCTTACTAAAATATCCCCATATCTCTTCAAATTGAAGTCAAGTTTTAAGGCAAAATCCACCACAATTCAGTGTTTTAAGAAGAATTTCAAGTATTTATAAAGAAAAGTTAGCAAAGATTCAAGATCATCTCTGTTTTCTCTCATCATCATCGTCACTGTTTTAAGGTAAAAACTCAAAACCATCTACTTTATTCTCTTTAAAAACCGTATCTAAGCATACAAAAGGTTCAATCGCAAGTAAGATAACAAGAAAAGTGTGTCAAATTCAAGTTTTAAAACATTAATATGCAGGACTGATTCTGTCAAACAGAAGTCCAGTAATCGAAACTATGAAGTTTCGATACCTATACTCAATCGAAACAAGTAGTTTCGATACTTGTTACTCAATCGAAACTAGGAGTTTCGATACTAGCTGTTCAATCGAAACTAGTTAGTTTCGATAGCAAATACTCAATCGAAACTAGGTAGTTTCGATACCTTTTCTCAATCGAAACTAGGTTGTTTCGACTCCTGACCACTCCATCGAAACTAAGTAGTTTCGACACACATATACTCCATCGAAACTAAGTAGTTTCGACACACATATGCCCAATCGAAACTAAGAAGTTTCGACACCTGTACATCAGTCCCATTTGGGCAGTAACTCAAAACCATTTTATAACAAACACATGTGTTGAACAACTAAGGAGATATTCAAACAAAAACGACCAGATTTACAAGGTCGGTGAACAATTTACAATTAAGACGTTGGTCTTAACAACAATTTACCCTTGGTATCTAGGGTACGAATAGTCAAGGTTGACTACAACAAGTTTTATCACATGTATATACACAAACTCAAGGTGAGTTTCACGGCCCCTTTTTACTGTTTTCAATATTTGGGGGAAAAACATACTTACAATTATTTTATGGGATAACAAGAGAATAAGACACGACTTGTATGTTTACATGAGATGAGAACAACAATTTGTGGCCGGAAAAGTCCCCTGGAACAACGTAGTAACCATTAACTGTAGCCTAGGGTCCTATGAATAGTACTATGGAGAGTGACGTCTCCCGGTCATGGTTAGTCGCGCTAACCACAATCTGGAGGATTTATGGCCGCATAGAACCGGATAACGAAATTAGGGGCGTGTACAATTGTCATGGTTTGGTTACGCCTCATGTAGGAACATATTATTTGTATTCCTAGCTAGTTTACAAATGGGTCAACAATTCTTATTCTGTTTATCACATACAACTGAAACTATTTACGAACAATGAAATTTTGCATAGAACTATTTGATTAAACCTGTGAACTCACCAACCTCGTGTTGACGATTTTAAGTATGTTTTTCAGGTAACTGAACGTGATTTCAAGGTTAGCAATGTAGATTACATGCATGCACGATGGATACTACTCAAGGAGGATTTCCCTTGTATAACTCATTGAATTGAGTCATATTTGTGAAATCTTAATGTTTTGTAAACTCATTTTACATTTTGTAATGTAAAACTTTAAACTCATTTATGTATCCATTTATCATGTATGTGTTTGCGGTAATCATATGCTTTGGAAACCAGTGAACGTCGTGCCTCGCGTTTCCGCCTTGGCGGGGTGTGACAAAATCGAACTCGTATGAACAGGTTCTGAACTCAACACGAATTCGAATACGATACAACCTGTTATACGAATTGATATGGGATGCGATTATGGGTTTTGGAGTTTGAAATGAGTGGTGTGATGGTGAATGGGTTAGTTAATTTGATTGAAATTAATAGGAACGCTCGATTTGAGTATGTCCTTGCGTATAACAGTTGTCGCCCCAAATTAAGCATGAATTCGAATGTTTGAAGATGAATTGAGTCATGCTTTGGGTCTGATTACACGTGAGGTCAATCAAGGCGTGATTTGCGGATGCTAAACGTGTGAAAAATTTTGGATTTGGCAATGAATGGCACGCGATTTGACCTAGGGAGGTCAAACTGTGCAAAATTTGGATTTTAGCTACGAGTTTGATCAGATTGACACTTTAAATGGGCTAGGTGTTGCCTGTAAATGATTTTTGTATGAATGGAAAGTCCACAACAGTAGGAATTGGTCAATAACAACTTTGATTTGTACAAATTTTGAGTATATTGACTTTTAAAGTCAAAATGGAATGAATGAGGCCAAAATTTACGTTAATGGGTTCAAATTCAAGGATGAGGGTTCAGTTTGAGGGTTCAAGAGAAAATTATTGGGGGTTTAACCTCTTTAACTGATATAACCCTTTTTAAATGATTTATAAAATAGTTTTATTAAAAATAAATTTATAAGAGGAAAGTTTCGTTTAATTTGTTTTTATAAAAATTACAACTCGTTCTAATATAAAAAGGGAAACTACATATGTATTTATAGTTCAATAGATATATATATATATATGTGTGTGTATATATATATATATATATATATATATATATATATATATATATATATATATATATATATATATATATATATATATATATACAAAGGATGTAAATACTCCATTAAGTTCATAAAACTTTATTTTTGATTTAATTTCTACATAATAAAGAATATATAAATATATATGTTATATATACTAAGAAGTTGAAATATTAAATACATGTTTAAAATGAAATAAAATAAAAGAATTTAATGTGCCATTTTGAGACGAAAAACTCTGGATAGAAATAGAGTATCATTATTGTAGAATTTTTAATATGAAATAATATTGTAAAATCATGGATGTTACAAGCTTCTTGTCGTCGTCGAACTTGACAGACAAGATCATACATGTGGCTCCATGTTTGTCTATTATAGATGTCTTTTGCCAAATTGGAGCTTGATCCTTAGTAAACCATCCTTGCGGATATTTACTCTTCCATGCCTCGGGATCAACAGGTTCGAGATCGGTGGGAGAGGCTTCAGTCGAGGTTGCTGCACCAATAGCCTCAAAAACAATTTTAGGCTCGACTGAATCTGTGTTAAAAGTAGCTCATAGACTCCTTCACCATCCCCCTTGGGAAGCTCATAGACTACATCATCATCCTCCACATCCCACTCATCATCAGACTCAATCTCTCCTTCTTCCAGGTTACTGAGAGCATCGATATTAGCTTCTTTGGAATAATCTGGGTCTATCATCAGAATGACTTCATCAGATAAGTCATAGAGCACATCGAACACAAACTTTCCTTTATCACCTCCACTACCATAAGCATCACCTCCACCTTCATGCTGAGCAGACTCCCCCTCAACCATGGACATAGCAAAAATGAGAACAATAGCTAACGCTTGTTGCTCACTTCCATTAGGACTGGCTTTAGGATCCTTGTCTTTGTGGCCATCCATAGTCAGGTCGACTAGGTGACAAGCCTCATCACTGCTTGGCTTTGATGGCTTCTCCTTCAATGATTCTTAAATCTTCTCCCCCTGAGCAGAAAGCATCTTGGTAACGTCACATACTAACTTGACCATCATTTCATGCTCCTTTCGATGCATCTCATCAATGGTCCGCTGGCTCCTTAAAATGGTTACTTCATCCACCAAAGAATTGTGTTGAGCTTGTGGAGCCGTTGATTCTTCCCGTGACTTCCGTACCGTCTCAAGTAAACCATCCTCCTGAGTCTCCAGGGTTGCAATCCTAGTATCACGTGGATCAGGATTCCTTCGGCCATATGGGTGGGGAAAGTCAAGATCTCATCAAAGTCGAACCCATGGGTGAACCATAGGCAAAGGGTTCACTGATGGGTTGAAGTGTGGTAGTGGGGATGGTGGTTGGGATTGTAGTTGGGATGGTAGTGGTTTCAATTGTGGTTGGGGTGATAGTGATTGACTATGTCTGAATTGTAGTCATCACCAGCACCTGTTGGTCGAATTGAAGCGGGAGGGATACTATCACAAGAACCTCCTTTGTGACAGTAGTGGCAGCCACTTCAGCAGTAACCTGTGGCTGCCTCCTCCGTTGATACAGTTGGGTTGAAGTTGAAGTAGATGTGAAGCAGTGCTCACGGCCTCTGTGATAGGATGTCGTTGAGTACTAGCTTCAATGTCTCTAAGGATAGCAGCAAATGGCCTATCCTCCCGTTGCTTTACTCTTCCTAATCTTCTCGCCCTTTGTAAGGTAGTATTTGACTCTGGTTCATACTCGTTGTCGGTACTTTCTTGTCTTTGTCTTTTCGAAGATGACTCCGGAAAGGAAACCTTAGACGTCCTCCTGGGGTGTTATTGATCTGGTGCATCATCAGAGTCAGATGAATCAGATTCAGTTGCTTCAGAATCCGACTCTTCTGCACCATCTCCTCCTTCTTCTTCGTCACCTCCATCTCCAGATTCATCACTCTCAGAACCCACATCACCTTCATTTTCCTCCTCTACTTGTTCATCTGAGTGTTCACTCATCTCAGGCTCAGAGTCGACATTATACCATCTGAAGTCTGGAGAGGCCACATATGCTCATTAATTAGGTGGCCAAAGAGTGGAGTGTGCTCTGGGGTAGGTTGTACACTGCCTGGCGTAAGAAATTGTGAAAACACTCGCTTGGCCACCCGTTTGACTTGTAGTCTCTCACCAAATGCAGGTAGAATGGGCAAAGCATCATTAATCAACAATTGAACAAATCTCGGGTACAATAGGAATCTAAACCATTTCGCTGTATTGATCTGATTAGTCATAGCCTCGTAGATATACTTGGAGAAGTTGTACCCCTTATTGGGAGACAATCCAACCGTTGCAGCCGCCAAGTCGTGACCCATGGCATCCTTTCCTGGCTTCTTTGAAGAGATGCACATAATCATGACATGTGCAAAGTAACGCCACTGATCCAGTACCCACATCTTCTTGTACGATGCATAATCCATGGTACCTACATATCCCATTCGTTGTCTCCAGCAACTATCCACAAAGTAATCAGGATAAGTAACTGGGTCAGTAGCCAAATCCCTAAACTATAAAAATCCCATGACGAGCCACAGTAGCCCTAATGACATTCGGGGTTACTGTACAGTCGTGATCAACAGTATCCTAGAACTGTTCCAGATATGGTCTTGAGACAACAGGATCGGCAGAGATTGCATATCTGATCTTTGAACGGTTCAGAAAATCAACTATCTGCCGTTACTCCCGTGCACCACCCTTCCATTCTGGATGTGTTAGAGCCAACATGTTGAACTCACTTGTAAATGCATGGGCCCTCACTGCAAGAACACAAAATGTACACTATAAGAACAAATAGAATCAATGGAATGGAACAAACCTGACTTGGTATAGTAATTACATAATCAAATGAATTTCAGACTTAGAAAGTTTTCCAAGTGCCCTTCCTGCGTACTTAACAAGTACGCATGGTATTTTTCTTGCGTACTTAGCAAGTACGCAAGGGTTAATTCTTGCATACTTGGTAAGTGCGCAGGAACCCTACACTTGGAACATTTTCAAAAATCCAAATCCTAATAATGTGTGATTTTGCTGTGGTTTAAGGTCACCACAAGGTCGAAAAATGCATCTTGGACCTATGGGACCAAAAACCAACAACACAATCGTGCTAAAACCCAGTCATTTTGACCTAGCCTTCGTCCGACGGTAGAACAAAGCCATTCCAAGGGTCAAAACAAAAATCAAAGAGTGTTAAAGACAAGATTGAGTTGCTAGAGCTTAGGAAACTAGTTTTAGGACTCAATTTGTGTCAAGAACAACTAAAATCGGTCTAAAATTTATGTAACATCCCAAAAATAATAAATAGGTAAATAATAAAATGATAGAGACTTAATCGTCATAAAACAAAAGAAAAACGGATGGGCTTGGATCGGCTCCAATGGACCGATGGAAGCCTAGGTATATAAGGGGCAAGGCAGCCAACCTCGCCATTTCAACCTCATTTCATCACTCTAGAGAGAGAAAGGGAAGCTCAGGTCTAGAGAGAGAAAGTCGACGGATCAACACGAGATTGAAGGAGCACGTTACTGCTGAGCTCGTGAGCAAAACCTCCGAATCAGAATTCCAATCCAGGTAACGATTCGACCATAATCTGAGTTTTTGTTCGTTTAGAGGTTTCTCAGGTTTTAGCTAAATAGGAGACGTTTTTATGGATGGAACCTGATAATAAGCTTAGAACTAGCATCTAGAATGAAAACCGCACGTTTTGATCAAAGAAAATTGTAAGATTGGCATGACCGGGTTAGCATGCAAGAATTTCGGATTTTTGTCCAGGAAACAGGTATTGCGTACTTATCAAGTACGTAAGAAGAACGTCCTGCGTACTTATCAAGTACGCAGGAGGAAGATCCTGCGTACTTACCAAGTATGCAAGAAGAATGCTCTACACACTTGTCAAGTACGCATGAGCAAGGCCCTGCGCACTTACAAAGTGCGCAGGCAACAAGCTGCTTAAGTAAAGTCAGTATGTTTAGAATGATTAAACCGTTAGAGTCGGGATTGGGTCTGATGTGTAATTAACTACCTAATTCAGATCGGAAGTGACGTTGTTGGACCCTTGTTTAGGACAACCCAAATTAGCTTATCAGGTGAGTTCTATGTGCCCCTTTCTATGTTATGTGCAAATCAATTTAAATGTTTTGGGGCTAAAGTGTATACACTAAATGAATAAATGCTAGGAATGTCAATGTGATCATACGTGGTATACAAATATATACACCTATATATGAAAATGAATTATGAACAAAGAATGAAACGTAGGAATATAAAGAATGAATGAAAGAATGACATAACGTAAATAAGTGAAGTCTTGCTTTATATTATATATATATTGCATGTTATGAATGTATGTAAACGTTATGAATGCTTCGATGACAACGGCTACTTAGGTAGACGGACGACCACGTGACTATTTTGCAACCGGGATAAAAATAAACGTTCCTTCGCAAGCTAGGACGTATAAGAAAGGTACTCATGGATGGTCGAAGCAAAATGCCTTATTACATGTAGAACGGTTGCATACATAATAGCCACATGGGAAACGAATGCCCCAGGGCACGGGCGAATGACCGTACTACGAAGGTAGAACGAGTTAAGAGCGGACGAAAAAAGGTTGTCGGACGGATTTATGTATCGACAGACGGTTTTCTAGAGCCGGACGGTTTATGAAAAGGGCGACGACGGTAGCTCTCACTGCGATGTCCTTGTGACATTCGCGACAAGTATGATGGGTTGATCACCCTTTTGTTTATGGCCAAATGAATGTTCTCCCCAAGTAAGTATGTATGTACATATGTATGTACTCAGTATGAATGTTATGTGAGAATAGTAAAGCAAAGAATATGTAAAGGCTCGAATGTTAAGTATATTATATATATATATATAATACTCACGATAAGATAAATATTATGTATGATTGTCTTTAAACTAGAACTCACCAGCGTTAGCTGACTTTTAGTATACATTTCAGGTAATGGAAGAAAGGGTCGTGCGATGGCGTGAAGGTTACCCGTCACGAGACTGGCATCCCACTTTAGTATATGTGTTAAGACAATGTTATGCTTTTAATTTTTAAGACTTACGCTGTCATGTTATGTAATGATTGAATTAGAATGTTTTAAATTTAAGTTCAGTAATTACGACTATGTTTATGAGTAAATCCAACAAGTGAGGTTACCCGGGAAGGGGCCTTACAAGTTGGTATCAGAGCAATAGTTTGAGAGATTCAGACATCCCTAAATGTCTGGACTCAAACTGATTATGGGACCAACGCACGGATGTCAGTATGGGTAACCAACGCCAGCACGGTAAGTAAGTACTAAAGTTAATGCACTTGGATAAGAATAGATAACTTAACTTTAGAACAAATAGATGTCAAAGTCACAACCGATTTGAAGAGTTTTGAACCCGAAAAGCAATGTAAATTAGTAATCACAAACAGGTCACTGTAATTAACAATTTACATTGCTCGTACTGTTCTAAAACTATGATCTGAAGGAATGGCATTGATGTATTCCCTTTATAACTATCAGGAAACTAGGAACTATGGCTGGTGGAGGAAGAACAGGACGCCGAGGCAGTCGCACTGGCCGAGTCGGTAGACCTCCATTGAATCAAAGACCATGAAGAGGAAGAGAGTGTGCACGCAGAACACACTGAAAATGTGCACGAAACAGAGGTGACCCCAACTAGGGACAACAATCAAGGGCCTTTACAGTTAGAACCAGAGGTCAGGGATGCTATTGCCCACGAAGTGGTACTCACTCTAAAGAAAGTATTGCCTGATCTACTATCTGAGGCACTAAAGAAAAGTAGAGAGGAGGACGAAGGAGACCATGAAGAGAAAGTGTACGACAATGATGGGGATGAAGTGAAAATGGGATCAAGCAATCGTGGGTGCACCTACAAAGGTTTCAAGGACGGAGACCCACCCAAGTTCGATGGAAACAGTGATTCAGTGGCTACGTTCGAATGGATTGAGAGGATGAACGCTGTAATCAACATCAGTGAATGTCGACCGGACCAGGCGGTTAAGTATGTTGCTCATTCTTTCATCAATGAGGCACTAAGTTGGTGGAGGAACATTCAGAGAACAAAGTCGCCAAACGCTCTTGCCAGAATGACATGGGAAGACCTGAAGAAGCTGATAATTCAAAAATTTTGTCCCCAGAACGAAATTAATCGAGTGGAAAATGAATTCCTAAACTTCAAGGCTGGCAGCAAGACGCACCGCCAGTATACTTCTAGGTTCAATGAGCTATCTTAATTGGTACCCCACCTGGTGGAGACAGAAGAACGAATGATCAAGTATTATGTGAAGGGCCGACCTCAAAGGGTCCGTGTCCATGTGAAAGCCAACCTACCCTCGATTTTTGAGTCGGTAGTCAACCTGTCAGGGATCGTCTATAACGATTATGCTAACGAGGATACAGCTCCCGAAGCTCCGAAACGGAAATGGGAGAACTCGTTCAAAGGAAATGGAAAGGGAAACTACGCCGCTGAGTTAAAGAAGCCTAGAGCAGAAGGGTTTGAAGTTTGTAGGAAATGCTCAAGGAAACACCAAGGCGAATGTTTAGTTGGCACAACCATGTGCTATAAATGCGGGAGGCCGGGGCACTACTCCAGAGATTGCATAAAGGACGTCAAGTGCCAAAGTTGTGGAAGATATGGACACCCGACTAGGGATTGCAGGAAAACTAGACAATCCGGTTCGGGAAAGGAAAAGGAAGCTGAAAAGGAACAGCCGCAGGCTAGAACTCGAGCCTACTCCCTAACTGAGGAGGAAGCAAGGGGAAACCCTGATGTTGTGTCAAGTACGTTCCTAGTTAATAATGAACATGCTGCTATTTTATTTAACTCTGGTGCTAGTAAAAGTTTTATATCCAATGCATTTAGTCGTAAACTAGATTGCACTATCAACACCATAGTAAAGGCCTTTAGCGTACAAACTGCCGTTGGTAAAAATTCGGCAGTATTTCAAGTAACAGAGGATTGCATCATAGAAATAGAGGGTCATAAGTTCCCTTCTAGATTGTTCCTTCTCATCTTAGGAGGATTCGATATAGTATTTGGTATGGATTGTCTAGCTGCCAATGAAGCTCAAATCATATGTAAACGTAAGAGGATACACCTCAAAGCTCCAAGCGGCAGCCCAATTACGGTTTATGGGGATTGGAATTGCATGATGCCGAACGTCATCTCGATGATCAAGGCCGAAAGTTACATGAGGCGCGGTTGCGAAGCTTATCTGGCATATGTTATTGGCGATAGAATGGAAATGAATGAACTCAAGAAGGTACCCGTGGTGTGCAACTTTTCGAAAGTATTCCCTGAGGATCTACCTGGGTTACCACCCGATCGGGAAATAGAATTTCAGATTGACTTATTGCCAGGAGCTGAGACCGTTGCCAAAGCCCCCTACCGATTGGCTCCGTCAGAAATGAAAGAATTGATGTCTCAACTAGAGGAACTAACAGAAAAAGGATTTATTAGACCGAGCATTTCACCATGGGGCGCTCTGGTACTATTTGTAAACAAAAAGGACGGCAGCATGCGCATGTGCATTGACTACCGCAAACTGAACAAGAGGACAGTAAAGAACAAATACCCACTGCCTAGAATTGACGACCTTTTTGATCAACTACAAGGTGCGAGTTGGTTCTCAAAGATCGATCTTAGGTCGGGTTACCATCAGTTGAAAGTAAGAAAAGAGGACTACCAAAGACCGCGTTTCGCACACGTTATGGGCATTATGAGTTTCTCATGATGTCCTTCGGATTGACCAACGCACCAGTAGCGTTCATGGACTTGATGAATAGAGTATGTCGACCCATGTTGGATCGATCAGTGATAGTTTTTATAGACGACATACTGGTATATTCGAAAAGCGAGGGTGATCACCACTACCACCTAAGAGAGGTTCTGGAGGTGCTTAAGAAGGAAAAGTTGTACGCAAAATTCTCCAAATGCGCGTTCTGGCTTAGGGAAGTCCAATTCCTAGGTCATGTCATAAACCCAAACGGCATTATGGTGGATCCTACAAAGATCAAAACCGTAAGAGGTTGGAACATCCCGAAAACGCCAACAGAGATACGAAGTTTTCTGGGATTGGCAGTGTAGGTCTTGAGCAGGATACTATCGGAGATTCATTCAGGATTTCTCGAGAATAGCCTCGCCGCTGACAAAGCTAACACGTAAGGAAGTAAAGTACGAATGGGGTCCAACCCAAAACAATGCGTTTGAGGAACATAAGACACGATTAACCCAAGCTCCAGTCTTGACGCTACCTGAGGGAAATGAAGACTTGGTAGTCTACTCTGACGCTTCAGGTCAGGGTTTAGGATGCATACTTATGCAACGAGGAAAGGTAATTGCTTACGCCTCGCGTCAACTAAAGTCTCACGAGGTTAACTACCCAACTCACGATCTGGAGTTAGCAGTAGTAGTTTTCGCATTAAAAATATGGAGGCACTATCTATATGGAGTTAAATGCACCATTTACTTCGATCACAAGAGCCTGAAGTACTTTTTCGAACAAAAGTAATTAAACATGAGACAAAGGAGGTGGTTAGAGCTACTGAAGGACTATGATTGTGAGATACTGTACCATCTAGGCAAGGCAAACGTAGTGGCTGGCGCTTTAAGCAGAAAGGAAGAATCGAAACCTATCCGAATCAAAGCATGTCAGCTGATTATAACGCCTGATTTGATGAGTGAAATATCAAAGGCACAAGATGAAGCACTATTAGAAAGAAATATAAAATGGGAAAGAATAGTAAGGCAACAAGGAAATTTGGATGCAAATGCATACGGTGTACGAACTAGGTTTGGTCGGATGTGGATACCTAAGATTGGCGAGCTTAGAGGCAAAATACTCGATGAGGCCCATAAGTCTCGCTATTCTATCCACCCTGGGACAAACAAAATGTATCAAGACTTGAAGAAAGAATACTGGTGGCCTGGCATGAAGAATGATGTGACTGAGTACGTGAACAAGTGCCTAACGTGTTCCCTAGTTAAGGCCGAGCACTAGAAACCATGCGGTAAAATGCAACCTTTACCAATACCGGAATGGAAGTGGGAGGATATCACGATGGACTTCATTACCAAGCTACCGTGAACAGCTAAAGGCAATGATACCATCTGGGTGATCGTCGACCTCTTGACGAAAAGTGCTCACGTCTTGCCAATACGTGAGACTTCTTCGTCAGAAAGACTAGCAGAAATATTTATCAAGGAAGTTGTGAGCAGACATGGTATGCCGCTGTCGATTGTGTCCGACAGGGATACTAGATTCACGTCAAGGTTTTAGAAGAAATTCAACGAAGCAATGGGCACTAGACTAAACATCAGCACCGCTTACCACCCCCAAACCGATGGACAATCGGAAAGGACCATTCAGACCTTGGAGGACATGCTCCGGGCCTGTATAATTGACTTCGGTGGGAGCTGGGACAGCCATCTACCATTGGCAGAATTTTCATATAACAACAACTATCACTCAACTATTGGCATGCCGCCATTTGAAATGTTGTATGGGAGGAAATGTAGGACCCCGGTTTGTTAGGGGGAAATTGTACAAAAGGATTTTGCAAGTCTCGAAGTGGTCAAAGCTACTTCCGAGAAGTTTGATCATATCAAGGCTCGAATGAAAGCCGCAAAAGACAGACAGAAATCATACGTGGATAAGAGAAGAAGGGATTTAGAATTTCAAGTGGGGGACATGGTATTGTTAAAGGTATCACCATGGAAAGGAATCATTCGATTCAGAAAACGTGGCAAACTAAGTCCAAGGTTTGTCGGACCTTTCAAGATTTTAGCGAAAGTGGGTCAAGTTGCTTACAGACGATAAGGAGCTCTAGCAACGGGGTTAGCTCCGGGCATAAGATCAATACGGAACTCTACTTGACGAACAGGAGGAAGACCGGATAAATCTTTAGGAAACACTTCGGGAAAATCCCTAATGATAGGAATGTCTTGGATACTCTTCTCCTTGACATCCTTTTGAACAATATGAGCTAGGAAGGCGATGTACTTCTTTCGTAAGTACTTTTGAGCGGTAGTACAAGACATCATATTAAGACCCATGCAAGGCTTTTCACCAAAAACCCTTAAGGTTTCTCCCGATGGTAGCGGAATTCGAATACACTTTTCAAAACAAATGACTTCGGCATGATGATTTGATAGCCAATCCATACCAATGATAATATCAAAGCTTCCTAGTGGCATTGGAATAAGGTTGATTGGGAATGTATGATCATTAAGTTCTAAGGAGCAATCATAGATAATAGACTCAATTGTAAGGGAGTCACCATTTGCTATTTCAACGGTGAAGGTTTTCTCTAATTGGGATCGTGTCTTTGCAAGTAAAGGCTCAAAATTTAGTGACACAAAACTTTTATCGGCACCGGTTTCGAACAAAATGGAGGCATATTGACTATTAACAAGTAACGTACCATTAACCACGTCGTTGTTGGCTTGAGCTTCGTTGGCGTTTATGTTGAACGCACGCCCACGAGCTCCACCTTGTCTAGCATTTGCAAGTCTTGGACATAGATTACGAAAATGGTTCGGGTCACCACACTCATAGCAAGCACGCCTATTAGCAATGGCGGGAGCACCTTGATTAGCCACTCGCGGGTTGGGTTGGTTCGGTGAATTGACTTGACCCTCAAAATCTTTGGCCCTACAAATATTGATAGTGTGACCATATATCCCACAATGAGTGCAAAGGCGACATGGGATATTTTCAGGATGATGAAAATTGCAGGTGGCACAAAGAGGATAAATCCCAACATATGGCTTTTTAGCCGGTGCTTGAACTACGGGTGCAACTTGATTAACGGGCACCGCAGGAGTAACCACAGCAAAGTTTCTAACTTTCCTCTTTTTGTTATTACGAGAGGGTTCAGTTGTGGCTTCTTTGTTGTGGGTAGGAGGGGTTACAGTTTCAGCAACTTTCTTAGAACCCTTTTTGGTAAGAGTTCCAGCTTTAACATGATTATCAGTTAAAGTAGCAGACAGGCGGATGGCATCCTCCAAGGTAGCAGGATTTCTACCTAACACAGTATCTTGAATTTGTCTTGGTAGCCCACCAATATACTTTTCGATACAACGGGCTAAAGGAGTGACCATGTGGGGCACAAGAAGACTCAACTCATGGAACCGAGTTGTATATGCTAAGTTTTCCCCACTATCTTGGGCAAGATCCCAAAATTCAGCTTCCAACTTCTTCACTTCATTTCGAGGACAGAATTCCTCGGTCATAAGCCTTTTGACCTCATCCCAAGGTAAAGCCATAGCTACATCAATACCCCTATTCCTTTTCTCCCCATTCCACCATGTAAGTGCCCGCTTTTGAAGGACACTAGTAGCATGACGAACACGGAGGTTGTCGGGACAGTCACTATTGAGAAAGGTATTCTCAATACTTTCAAACCATTGAAGGAGTCCAGTAGCTCCTTCGGTTCCATAAAACTTTAGGGGATTGCAAGAATTGAAGTGCTTGAAGGTGCATTGAGATGGATTGTTTCCACCATTTCCACCATTACCACCATTATTACCACTATTGCTTCCATTTCCACCATTGCCATTTGTGGCACCATTGGCTTGGGTGAGTTGTGTCACCAATTGGGTAAGAATAGCAGCAATGTCGGAGTTGGCGTTGGCGGCGGGAGCACGACGAGGAGGCATTCTATAGATTTTCACAAGACAAGAAAGATTGTAAGAACTTATGAGAATTGCTAGGATTTAATAGAATGAGAAAATCAAATAAAAGATAGATATTCATAGTTTGGATTGTACTCAAAAGTGATAAAATCACTTGAATACTAAGGCACATCAAGGTTAATTTAAACTTATATAATTTTCAAGGAGACATGCTTTAGCCTATAGGTAAACACTCATCTCGAGAATTCCCAGGAAAGCATACGGGTCCCTCGGTTGATTGGGATTTATGCGAAATGCTTTCCTAGACAGAAAACCCAAAATACAGGTGTCACCCTTCCAGATTGCACGTGTCCTCAAATAATTTAACAAGTTTAAAAACCTTAACGAAGAAAATAAAAAAAAATTTAAAGATTTTTGCTTCAAGAATTTTTTTTTTTTCCACATGCTTAGAAAGAATAAAGATAGAAAAGAAGGTAGAAATATCATGGGGTTTTAGGATATAGGAAAAGGTATTATTTAAGAAGATCCTAATAAGCCATAAATTTCTAACAAGTGAGGTACCAAATATAATAAACAATTTATCATGGTAAGCATGTAGCACATAGCATGTAACACATAGCACAAAATCATGAAGCATAGTATAAGTGGGTGTCCTAAAGTTATAGTCTAGGTCAAGATGTCTAATAACCTAAATCCCTATAACCAAGGCTCTGATACCAATCTGTCACACCCCGACCGATGGCGGAATCATCGGGGCGGGACATGTAAGACTGTTCATAGCACAAGGTTGACTAAATTGAAATATATTAAAGCCAAATTTCCATTTCACATAATCCAAGTACAAACCAAAATCCAAACAAAGAACAATAAACAATTCATAAACTTCTTGATTTAATATTACTAAGTCCAAATCCTATGTTGAGCACGTCTTGAATCATTCTCACATATTAGGGCCTGAAACATGAATAAAATAAAGTCAACTAAAAAGTTGGTGAGTATAACACAGTTGTATATAGATAGCATATAGTTGAAAACAAATCCTTTACAAGACATGAAAAATAAGGCATTTATGGGGAGCAGCTATTGTGTAATCAAGTACAACCAAACCTTTGTAACTAGTATGCAAATTGTGTTGTCGGTATCAATCACCTCCACTTGGGTGGGTTTGTCAGACTCAATAGATCTATCATTGAAAACCGTCGGCTTGTATAGTTAATGATTGCCCATAGTTTTCACAAAGACTAGCACAACTAGCACTCGGGCACAAAGCTCAAATTTTGCACACATGTATGTAAGTAGGATTTTGCACTTGTGTTGTTTGAGTAAATGTAAATGTGAAATGTGTATAAAGTTCATGTTCCACCCCAAAAGTGTAAGAGTAAAAAGGGGTTGTGAATACTCACTTGGTATGGAAGTGAAGCTAACAAAGAATATAGATAGCAAATATGATCCTCGAGATGCACAAATTAACCTAAAGGGTAAATGTGTATTGAATCAAATAGATGCATAAAGTTTAAGTCTAAAATGAAAGTTGAATTTGTATATAAAACTATTGATTTGTATTTAAAAAGTATTGAATAAAATACATAGAGTTTGAAATAAAATATTTTTGAAACAATTTGATTAGGTTTGAATTGAATAAATATATAATTATAGTTTATGAAATAATTAAGTATCAATAAATAAATGATTTTGATTTAAAATGTAAATTAAATAATAATCATTATCTCATTTATTTATAAATTTTGTAACTTAATTATTTAAAATATCATTTAAGTGTAAGGTAATAAATATAAATTAAATTTTCATAAACTTTTAAATAAATTATATTTATGCCAAGATTAAACTTTTAATCCATTTTTAAATACAGAAAACACATTTTTATAAAATCTGAAACATTTACTAATTAAAATATAAAAATTTATAATTCTGATAAAAGGTTCTGAGTCTCACACGACCGTGCCTCGGAAGGGCACGATCGTGCTCAAGCCACGGGCACGACCGCGCTAGTCGGGGCGCGACCGGGTTGATCAACAGGAGCACAATCTAGACAAGTCAACAGGCACGATCGTGCCTTGGCCCGGCACGGTCGTGTCTATGATCTTTAGACACAACAGGGACTAGCCCAGAGGTCATGACAAGGTCTGGACAGGAGGACACGACCGCGCTGCTAGTCGGCACGACCGCGCTCGATGAGGCACGACCGCGCTAGATGATTAGCGCGACCGTGTCTCTTCCAAATCAGACACGAATTGACAATTTCTTGTATTTTAAACACTGGATTTGATAGGGCTTTCGATTAATGGGTTATTACGAGTCTTTTCATATAACTAAATTGTATGAACATCGCGTTTAAGTAGGGATTCGATTAAATCATTTTCAATAAAATATGAGTTCTGATTCGGATCGATTTCTATAATGGAAGCCCAAATTGAATAGGGGCTTTCGATACTGATACAGTAGAGAATGAAATAGAAGATTCAATTACCCGGAATAGAAGCGAATCGATAGAGAACGGCAGCGAGGAGTTCCGGCGACGGAGATAAAGATTTCCGGTGACTTCGACTGCGATTCCGACTGCTTCAATGGCTTCGGATTGATTCAGTGATGGTCTGGAAATGCTTGATTGGATTGCTTTGAGAATATTGAGAGAATTTGGGTTCTTCTTGAAATGCTTAATCGTTTAGAATTTGGTAGGACAAAACCGAAGTGAATTCGAGTAATGGGAATGGTTTATTGAGTTTGTTAATGTGATTAAAGCGTGTTAAAGTTACGAATTCGAACGAAAGGATGATTAAAGTCACAATTACGATTTGACTGTTACGCAGGCGCGACCGTGCCAAGATAGGCGCGACCGTGCCTAGGCACCGGGCGCGATCGTTCCAAAGCAGGTCGCGCGACCGTGCTTATACGAAGCACGACCGTGTCTAATTAGGGTTTCTTGACATTTTTCAACTTTAGTCCTTGACTTTTCAGGTTTGATAAGTTTGAATAAAATAGTTTTCTTGTATAGCGTTTAAATGTATATAATCGAGTAACACTTGCGAATTTGTATAGAATTATTGCATTAAATTTACGGCGAGAAAATAATGAGACATTGCACGAGTATAGAACTTGAAATTGCATTACATTGAATTGAAATAGGAATACTAAAACCAGAAATGTTACATATGATGGGTTGATCACCATTATGTTTATGGCCAAATGAATGTTCTCCCCAAGTAAGTATGTATGTACATATGTATGTACTCAGTATGAATGTTATGTGAGAATAGTAAAGAAAAGAATATGTAAAGGCTCGAATGTTAAATATATTATATATATATATAATACTCATGATAAGATAAATATTATGTATGATTATGTTTAAACTAGAACTCACCAGCGTTAGCTGACTTTTAGTATACATTTCAGGTAAAGGAAGAAAGGGTCATGCGATGGCGTGAAGGTTACCCGGCACGAGACTGGCATCCCACTTTAGTATATGTGTTAAGACAATGTTATGCTTTTAATTGTTAAGACTTCCGCTGTCATGTTATGTCATGTTATGTAATGATTGAATTAGAATGTTTTAAATTTAAGTTCAGTAATTACGACTATGTTTATGAGTAAATCCAACAAGTGAGGTTACCCGGGAAGGGGCCTTACAAATTATCATCAAAACCCTAGGTTCAGTTTTTTCAAAGAATCGGTCCAAAACCCATGATTTAATGAATGAAATGGTCCAAGATTCTCACAAAATGTTAGTAAGGTGAAGATGAAACTATGATCGTGATGAAAAATCGTTTAGGAACACATGAAATTTTTGAGGAAAAATGAGCAGAGGTATACAACAGTGTTGAGTCGTTTGAACAAAGAAGAATGCTCTACGCACTTGTCAAGTACGCATGAGAAAGGCTCTGCGCACTTACTATGTGCGCAGGCAACAAACTGGTTAAGTAAAGTCAGTATGTTTAGAATGATTAAACCGTTAGAGTCGAGATTGGGTCTGATGTGTAATTAACTACCTAATTCAGATCGGAAGTGACGTTGTTGGACCCTTGTTTAGGACAACCCAGATTAGCTTTTCAGGTGAGTTCTATGTGCCCCCTTCTATGTTATGTGCAAATCAATTTAAATGTTTTGGGGCTGACGTGTATACACTAAATGAATAAATGTTATGAATGTCAATGTGATCATACGTGGTATAATACACCTATATATGAAAATGATTTATGAACAAAGAATGAAACGTATGATTATGAAGAATGAATGAAAGAATGACATAACGTAAATAAGTGAAGTCTTACCTTATATTATATATATTGCATGTTATGAATGTATGTAAACGTTATGAATGCTTCTATGACAATGGCTACTTCGGTAGACGGACGACCACGTGACTATTTGTAACATCCCAAAATAAATGAGGATTTTAAATAACGGGTTGAACCGGGACGAACGGGATAAAAGGGCGAGGCGTAACGGGCCGGGCCGGTTGGGCCGGCAAACTTGAAGGAAGGGGGGTTTCCTCCCTTTAAATAGCCAACACACACACCATTTCTCTCATTTGCAAGAATCTAGAGAGAGAAACCGTAGAGAGAGAAAGTTGGCGGATCGACCCGAGATTGAAGGAGCTTGTTGCTACTGAACTCGTGAGCAAAACCTCCGGATCAGAATCTCGAAATCAGGTAACACCCGAACCAAATCTGAGTTTTTGTTCGTTTTTGGGTTTTCGGGTATTTTTGTGAAAATGACGGGTTTTTATAAACCAAATGAGGAAAGGGTTATAAATCTGGAATCACGAAAGGAAAATACACGTTTTGAATACAAAAAGTCCGGATCTTGACAAGATCGGACCTGCATGCGAAAGTTAGGGTTTTTGGAGAAGATAGCTGAGTTCTGCAGGTATCGAAACTAGAAGTTTCGAGTGACATGCAGTTGTCGAAACTAGAAGTTTCGAGTGACCTGCAGTTGTCGTCGAAACTAGAAGTTTCGAGTGACCTGCAGTTGTCGAAACTAGAAGTTTCGATGGGCCTGCACCTGTCGAAACTAAGTAGTTTCGATAGGTCTGCATCAGTAAGTGAAGTCAGTGTATTCACCTGTAACAGAACGAGTAAACCGTTAGAGTCGGGATTTAGGTCTGATGTGTATTTAATTAATCAATTCAGATCGGAAGTGACGTTGTTGGACCTTTGTTTAGGACAACCCAAGAGTAACTTATAAGGTGAGTTCTAGAAGCCCTTCTTTTAATGTTTTAATTAAATGTTTTGGGCTGGTGTGCATACATACGAAACGAGGTTTATGAAACGAGGTTTACGAAACGAGGTTTATGAAACGAGGTTTACGAAACGAGGTTTATGAACGATGCTTCCGAAAGGGGAAGACGAAACGAGTTAATGAGATGTTTACGAAACGAGGTTTACGAGATGAGGTTTATAAAATATTTTGCCAAACGAAGTTGTGAAAGGTTTACGAATGAAGTGTTATTTAATAAAACGTACGAATGCTTTAACTAAAACGAGGTAAAGGTTTTTTTTATGAAAGTCACGAATGAACGAATCTGCCACGAGTTCCTACGGGAGCTAGAGTATGTATGTATGTATGTATTGGCCTTACCTTACGGGGGGCCTTTGTGGCTGGCTAACGGTTGTACAACTGGTTGAGGATGGGGTGACGACGGTCGCCCATGGGATTACCGGGATCCCGATGGAAGGTACTATTCCTTGCGGGGAAATATTGCCTATGGTATGTTTAGTCTTCCTAGAGGTAACGAGCCTTAGGAGACGTGTGTATGGTCTACCTAGAGGTAACGAGCCTTAGGAGACGTGTGTATGGTCTACCTAGAGGTAACGAGCCTTAGGAGACGTATGTTTGGTCCACCTAGAGGTAACGAGCCTTAGGAGACCTGGATGACGGATGACTTAGAGGTAGCGAGCCTTAAGTTCATCCGCTGGTATGCGATGTATGGATTTGACGGTTACGAGAAGGCGCAGATTCGGTTCATATTGACTATTGTTACGATGTTATGTTACGATGTTTTGATGATGTTAAGTTATTGCATGTTTTATGTACGCTTTTATTAAATGAAGTATGATGTTATGTTTTTGGCAAATATTTGATGTTAATGTTTTACGTTAAAACTAGAACTCACCAGCGTAGCTGACCTTCTTAGTATGCACATTCAGGTTAAGGGCAGGTTATGATGATGGACGGTGATGCTTGGCTAGCGATGAAGAGTTACCCGGCTGACACGAAGACTGGCATCCCGTTATGTTTTGATTATGTTATGTAATGAATGTTGTAAACAAAGTTTTACGCTTCCGCATGTAGAACAGTTATGTTATGTAATGAACGAAATTTTCCGCTGCGTATTTTGATGTATGAGTTTAAGAACTGTTTGTGAATGAGTAAATCCAACGCGTGGGGCCTCCCGGGTTTGGGGCCTCACACTATTTTGCAACCGGGATAAAAATAAACGTTCCTTCGCAAGCTAGGACGTATAAGAAAGGTACTCATGGACGGTCGAAGCAAAATGCCTTATTACATGTAGAACGGTTGCATACATAATAGTCACGTGGGAAACGGATGCCCCACGGCAGACCGGCGAATGACCGTACTACGACGGTAGAGCTGGTTAAGAGCGGACGGACAAAGGTTGCCAGACGGATTTATGTATCGACGGACGGTTTTCTAAAGTCGGACGGTTTATGAAAAGGGCGACGACGGTAGCTCTCACTGCGATGCCCTTGTGACATTCGCGACAAGTATGATGGGTTGATCACCCTTATGTTTATGGCCAAATGAATGTTCTCCCCAAGTAAGTATGTATGTACATATGTATGTACTCAGTATGAATGTTATGTGAGAATAGTAAAACAAAGAATATGTAAAGGCTCGAATGTTAAGTATATTATATATATATATAATACTCATGATAAGATAAATATTATGTATGATTGTCTTTAAACTAGAACTCACCAGCGTTAGCTGACTTTTAGTATACATTTCAGGTAAAGGAAGAAAGGGTCGTGCGATGGCGTGAAGGTTACCCGGCACGAGACTGGCATCCCACTTTAGTATATGTGTTAAGACAATGTTATGCTTTTAATTGTTAAGACTTACGCTGTCATGTTATGTAATGATTGAATTAGAATGTTTTAAATTTAAGTTCAGTAATTACGACTATGTTTATGAGTAAATCCAACAAGGGAGGTTACCCGGGAAGGGGCCTTACAAATTATCATCAAAACCCTAGGTTCAATTTTTTCAAAGAATCGGTCCAAAACCCATGATTTAATGGATGAAATGGTCCAAGATTCTCACAAAATGTTAGTAAGGTGAAGATGAAACTATGATCGTGATGAAAAATCGTTTAGGAACACATGAAATTTTTGAGGAAAAATGAGCAGAGGTATACAACAGTGTTGAGTCGTTTGAACAAAGAAATGATGACAATTTTCTAACAGTTGTATATATACCCTACACACATAGGTCATGCGTACTTGTTAAGTGCGCAGGACTTAACTCCTGCGTACTTATTAAGTACGCATGACTTAAGTCTTGCATACTTGTTAAGTATGTAGGGTTTAACTATTGCGCACTTGACAAGTACGCAGAGACCCTAGTGCACTCAAAATTCAAATCAAATTATGAAGATTGTCAAGTCAAATAACGAATCGCATATGGACGATTAATCAAGAGGTTTCAAAAACAGTTCAAAGAAGTTAAACACAAATATCTTTGGCTTTTCTAAACTTTTGATAAAATGTACTGAAAATCTTTTTGGTCTTTTCTAAATAAAGATAATATGCACATAATTTAGATCTGGATATACATGAATATACACACAAAGCTATTTTTTGGTCAAAGTCATGAGCAGAGTGTAACATTTCTGATTTGCTACCTATTTGAAATTTAATGTAACTCGTTTAAATTCCAATTCTAGTGCACTGGTTTAAGCTGTAAGTACCAAATATTAAATCTCAAAACAAATCCGCAAACCTTTTTTCGGGTATACATTTATATAAATTTTCAATCAAATACATACACACATAGGTGCATTTACTTAATTAACAAAGAAGTTCACGACTAATTTAACCCCAAAGCAATGGAACCCTAAAAACTCAAAATTCTAACTTCTAAAACAAAACCCTAATTTTTAATTTTTGATTTATTTGACTTTCAAAAGTCAAAAGAGCCAAATCCGGATCGATTCAAGACTGTCGTCGATGGATCAGTGTCGAATTGGACTCCTCGAGGGTTCACCAATAGAAATCGACCCAGTCTCGGCCCAAACAACAACCCAATTTGATCGATTTAGCGGGCAAGGTTCAAATTCAAACGAATTTGACCCCTGAAAGTCAAACCGTATCATTTTAAGTTTAATTCGTGTAAATAACGCGTATTCAATCCCAGAAATCATGCTCCAGTCGACCTCGAGTGAACCTGGACTACTATCAGACTCAATTCGTTTCCAATTCAATGGAATAACGCGAAATCAGCCCCGCAAAAACATTTCGGTCAAATTGAAATCAAATTGGTTAATTCGAATAAAATTAAACAAATTAAATCACACACCCTCACGCGTATACCACCACACAAACTCTCCCAACCTCTGGTGAACCCGCATTTCATCTCTGGAATCCTCTCGATCACGAAGAACAGTCGGAACCAACCTCGTAGCCGTCAGCACTTGTTGCCCAATCTCAACGTGTAAGTTTTACATCATTAGGATCGTAATCGAACCCTGATCGATAGCCATATATCAATTCATACTAACAATACAGATTTGAACCAATTTAAATTCTAGGGTTTTCCCTGTTCTTGGCGCTCATACTGATTTGGGCTTCGATCCGAAGTTGTGTTTTTTAAAATTTTTGATATCTATATAATCCAGCGAAACCACCTGGTCCGGCCGCCAAGTCACTGAGCCGCCGAACCAGGTGGCGTGAGTTCGAAACCCACCAAACCAGCCTTTTTACGCGAACCGTGAACATCAGACCCGGATACCTTTTCGTTGCGGGTTATCAGATATCTGAACGGGTCTTATACGCGAATAGCTCCCCTAGTCCAGCGGTATTCATGCAACACTCACATAGGATCCACCCGGGTTCGAACCGGGTGGCCTGTTTATATTTTTAAATACCGTTTTTAAAACTCTAAAAATTTAAAAAAATATATTTTTATAAACCTTGAAATATTTATAACAGAATAAAAATAAGTTTTACAAATTTTGCGTATAAACCTATATTTTTATGAATTTATACATTTAATGATTAATTTAAAATAAGTAATTATTTTGGATAATTTATTTTCAAAACTTGGTACAATTTTATAAAAGGTTTCATAAGACTTAATCTTTATTTTCAAAATCAATAAAAATCAAATTTATAAATCCCCTATGTAAATTCATTTTATTATAAATTTATACCAAGGATTTGCACATTTAAAATTTAATGCTAAAATCTAGATAATTAAATTAATTGTCAAATAAAAAATAATTGTTTTAAATAAAATTTATAAAATATTAATTTTATTTAAAACAATCAATACTTATTTTTAAAGGAAAAATAAATAAATAAAAGTTATTTATTACCAAGGTAAATATATTTTATTTTTTACACACCTTTATAAATAAATAATATTTTTACATATCTTTATAAATAAATAAATAAATTATTTATTTAAATAAGATAAATCACACAACTAATTTTATATAACTAAATTATTAAATAATAATTATGTAATTTATTTGGTTATTCAATCTCAAAAACGTAGTTTTATTATTTTAGAACTATTTATTTAAACTTCTCATTTTATAAAACTCCTCATTCAAATACGAACCACTAATACTTACCACTCCAACACTTGTCACACACAACCGATTCAATCCTAGACTTAGACATAGACTATTGTACCCTCCAATAATTCAAATATACATTATACATTAGGTTAACGTGGTGAGTTGCAAAGATCAATTTACTACCTAGTCTCCCGTGTGTAGCTACATCTTGAACCAGGTGAGTATTACATAGCCCCTTTTTCTCTTTTATACTTTTTGGGGTGAAACATGAACACTATTCAAATCATTGTTTACACTTACACAAACTACACAAATACAAATCCTATTTACATTCATGTGTGCAATTTGAGCTTTATGCCTGAGTGCTAGGTGTGCTAACTTTTGTGAACAACTCAAGGTGTTCCCACTATTGCAAATGGGCGTGCTTGTTATGAATGTGGCGACCCAAATCATTTCCGTGACCAATGCCCAAGATTTACCAATTCTAGACAAGGCGGAGCTCGTGGGCGTGCCTTCAACTTAAACGCCAATGAAGCTCAAGCCAACAATGATGTGGTCAATGGTACGTTCCTTGTTAATAGTCAATATGCCTCCATTTTATTTGATACCGGTGCCGATAAAAGTTTTGTGTCACTTAACTTTGAACCTTTACTTGCTAAGACACGATCCCAATTAGAGAAAACCTTTACCGTCGAAGTAGCAAATGGTGACTCTCTTACAATTGACTCCATTATCTATGATTGCTCCCTAGAACTTAATGATCATAAGTTTCCAATCAAAATTGTACCAATGCCACTAGGGAGTTTTGATGTCATCATAGGCATGGATTGGCTATCGAATCATCATGCCGAAGTCATCTGTTTTGATAAGTGTATTCGAATACCTCTACCGTCGGGAGAAACATTAAGAGTCTTTGGTGAAAAGCCTTGCAAAGGACTTAAATTAATGTCATACACTACTGCTCAAAAGTACTTACGAAAGAAATACGTGGCCTTTTGGCACATATCGTTCAAAAGGATGTCAAAAAGAAGAGTATTCAAGACATCCCCATTATCCGATATTTTCCCGGAGTGTTCCCTGAAGATTTATCCGGTCTTCCACCCGTTCGACAAGTAGAATTTCGCATCGATCTTATACCTGGAGCTAACCCCGTGGCTAGAGCTCCTTACCGTCTTGCACCTTCTGAAATGCAAGAACTTGCAAGCCAACTCCAAGAGCTCTCCGACAAAGGTTTCATTCGTCCAAGTCATTCACCGTGGGGTGCACTCGTCTTATTCGTCAAGAAGAAGGATGGATCATTCCGTATGTGTATTGACTACCGCGAACTCAACAAGCTTACCATAAAAAACCGTTACCCCTTGCCTAGAATTGATGATCTCTTTGATAAACTTCAAGGTTCTACTTGCTTCTCGAAGATTGATCTTCGATCTGGTTATCACCAACTCCGTGTACAAGAGGAGGATATCCCAAAGACTGCCTTTCGAATGAGATATGGTCATTACGAGTTCATGGTCATGCCTTTTGGGCTTACCAATGCACCCGCAGTTTTCATGGACCTCATGAATCGTGTGTGCAAACCGTACCTCGATAAGTTCTTGATCGTTTTCATTGACGACATCTTAATCTACTCCAAGACTAAAGCCGACCATGAGCATCATCTTAGATTGGTTTTGGACCTCTTGAGGAAAGAACAACTATGTGACAAGTTCTCCAAATGTGAATTTTGGCTAAAGGAAGTTCAATTTCTTGGTCATATCGTCAACGACAAGGGTATTCATGTTGACCCTGCTAAGATCGAAACGGTTAAGAATTGGAATGCCCCAAAGACTCCCACTGAAGTTTGTTCATTTCTTGGTCTTACGGGATATTACCGTCGTTTCATCTCAAACTTCTCTAAGATTGCTGTCCCTCTTACCGCTTTGACCCACACGGGTAAAACTTATGAATGGGGACCAAAACAAGAAGAAGCTTTCCAAACTCTCAAACAAAAGTTGTGCAATGCTCCTATTTTGACTCTCCCTGATGGGAATGATGATCTAGTTGTCTACTGTGATGCTTCAAACCAAGGTCTCGGTTGTGTCCTCATGCAACGAGGCAAAGTAATCTCTTATGCATCAAGACAACTTAAAATTCATGAGAAGAATTTTACGACGCACGACCTTGAATTGGGTGCAGTCGTATTCGTGTTGAAGATTTGGAGACATTACCTCTATGGCACGAAGTGTGTGGTGTTCACTGACCGCAAAAGTCTACAACACATCTTCGACCAAAAAGAACTCAATATGAGGCAACGACATTGGGTTGAACTCCTTAACGACTATGACTGCGAGATTCGTTATCATCCCGACAAAGCGAATGTTGTAGCCGACGCTTTGAGTCGAAAGGACCATGTCATGCTTCATTGTGCCCGAATCCAAACCGACATTCAAATCCGCATTTTAGAAGCTCAACACATCTCAGTCACCGAGGGTAACATGTATGAAGAAATGTCATGTGGTGCTGAACTTCTGCTCGAATCTAAACCCAATGGCTTACTTTACTACTTGAACCGTACTTGGGTTCCCGATCGTGATGATCTCCGTGCATTTCTCATGAACGAGGCTCATAAGACTCGTTATTCTATTCATCCTGGTGTGGATAAAATGTACCAAGATCTTCGCCAACAATATTGGTGGCCCAGTATGAAGAAAGACATTGCTATCTATGTTGCCAAATGTCTGACCTGCTCCAAAGTCAAAGCCAAACATCAACGTCCTTCCGGTTTACTTGAACAACCAGAAATTCCCGTGTGGAAATGGGAGAACTTAGCCATGGATTTTATTACCAAACTCCCTCGCACCTCGAGTGGTTATGATAGCATTTGGGTGATCATTGATCGTCTCACCAAATCTGCTCATTTCTTGCCTATCCGTGAGGACTATCGGGTTGAGAAACTAGCCCGAATTTATATTAACGAAATCGTGAGCCACCACGGTGTTCCCTTGAACATAATATCCGATAGAGATGCTCGGTTCACCTCTCGTTTTTGGCAATCTCTCCAAACTGCTCTTGGTACAAAATTGGATTTAAGCACGGCTTACCATCCCCAAACTGATGGTCAGACCGAGCGAACAATCCAAACTCTTGAGGGTATGCTTAGAGCTTATGTAATTGATTTTGGTGGCAATTGGGATTCACATCTATCCCTAATCGAGTTCTCTTACAATACATTTGAAGCTCTCTATGGTCGCAAGTGTCGTTCTCCTATCTGTTAGAACGAGATTGGTGAAGCGCAAATCACCGGTCCCGAACTAATTCAAGAAACATCAGACAAGATCATTCAAATCCGTGACAACATTCGAGTAGCGAGGAGTCGGCAAAAGAGTTATGCTGACAAACGACGAAAACCCTTGGAATTCCAAGTCGGTGATCTTGTCCTTCTAAAGGTGTCTCCATGGAAAGGTGTGATCCGTTTTGGAAAGAAAGGCAAGTTAGCACCTCGCTATGTGGGTCCATTTAAGATCCTTGAAAGGATTGGGAAAGTGGCTTACAAACTCGATTTACCTCCATCACTCGGAAATGTGCATCCTACATTTCACGTGTCTAATCTGAAGAAATGTCTTGCTGATGAAAATCTTCACATACCCCTTGACGATGTGCACATTGACGAAACGATGCACTTCGTTGAGAGACCAGTGGAAATCATGGACGTGAGGTCAAGCAACTCAAGCGAAGCCGTATTCCTATTGTCAAAGTTCGTTGGGAATCAAAACGTGGCCCTGAGTTTACTTGGGAACGTGAGGACCAAATGAAGCTCAAGTACCCCCACCTCTTTGCTGATTCAGTAGTTTCAACTAGCTAAATTTCGGGACGAAATTCCCGCAACATGGGGATACTGTAACATTTCTGATTTCCTACCTATTTGAAATTTAATGTAACTCGTTTAAATTCCAATTCTAGTGCACTGGTTTAAGCTATAAGTACCAAATATTAAATCTCAAAACAAATCCGTAAACCGTTTTTCGGGTATACATTTATATAAATTTTCAATCAAATACATACACATAGGTACATTTAGTTAATTAACAAAGAAGTTCACGACTAATTTAACCCCAAAGCAATGGAACCCTAAACACTCAAAATTCTAACTTCTAAAAAAAACCCTAATTTTGACTTTTTGATTTATTTGACTTTCAAAAGTCAAAAGAGCCAAATCCGGATCGATTCAAGACTGCCGTCGATGGATCAGTGTCGAATTGGACTCCTCGAGGGTTCACCAACAGAAATCGACCCAGTCTCGGCCCAAACAACAACCCAATTTGATCGATTTAGCGGGCAAGGTTCAAATTCAAATGAATTTGACCCCTGAAAGTCAAACCGTATCATTTTAAGTTTAATTCGTGTAAATAACACGTATTCAATCCCAGAAATCATGCTCCAGTCGACCTCGAGTGAACCTGGACTACTATCAGACTCAATTCATTTCCAATTCAATGGAATAACGCGAAATCAGCCCTGCAAAAACGTTTCGGTCAAATTGAAATCAAATTGGTTAATTCGAATAAAATTAAACGAATTAAATCACACACCCTCACCCGTATACCACCACACAAACTCTCCCAACCTCTGGCGAACCCGCATTTCATCTCTGGAATCCTCTCGATCACGAAGAACAGTCGGAACCAACCTCGTAGCCATCAGCACTTGTTGCCCAATCTCAACGTGTAAGTTTTACATCATTAGGATCGTAATCGAACCCTGATCGATAGCCCTATATCAATTCATACTAACAATACAGATTCGAACCAATTTAAATTCTAGGGTTTTCCCTGTTCTTGGCGCTCATACTGATTTGGGCTTCGATCCGAAGTTGTGTTTTTTAAAATTTTTGATATCTATATAATCCAGCGAAACCACCTGGTCCGGCCGGCAAGTCACTGCGCCGCCGAACCAGGTGGCGTGGGTTCGAAACCCACCAAACCAGCCTTTTTACGCGAACCGTGAACATCAGACCCGGATACCTTTTCATTGCGGGTTATCAGATATCCGAACGGGTCTTATACACGAATAGCTCCCCTGGTCCAGCGGTATTCATGCAACACTCACACAGGATCCACCCGTGTTCGAACTGGGTGGCCTGTTTATATTTTTAAATACCGTTTCTAAAACTCTAAAAATTAAAAAAAAATATTTTTATAAACCTTGAAATATTTATAACAGAATAAAAATAAGTTTTACAAATTTTGCATAAAAATATATATTTTTATGAATTTATGCATTTAATGATTAATTTAAAATAAGTAATTATTTTGGATAGTTTATTTTCAAAACTTGGTACAATTTTATAAAAGGTTTCATAAGACTTAATCTTTATTTTCAAAATCAATAAAAATCAAATTTATAAATCCCCTATGTAAATTCATTTTATTATAAATTTATACCAAGGATTTGCACATTTAAAATTTAATTCTAAAATCTAGACAATTAAATTAATTGTCAAATAAAAAATAATTGATTTAAATAAAATTTATAAAATATTAATTTTATTTAAAACAATCAATACTTATTTTTAAAGGAAAAATAAATAAATAAAAGTTATTTATTACCAAGGTACAACAACAACAACAACAACAATACCCAATCCCGCCTAGGGCGGGGTCTGGGGGAGGTAAGATGTACGCAGTCATGCCTTTACCTTAGGGTAGAGAGACTGTTTCCAGAGTGCCTTTACCAAGGTAAATATATTTTATTTTTTACACACCTTTATAAATAAATATTATTTTTACATATCTTTATAAATAAATAAATAAATTATTTATTTAAATAAGATAAATCACAGAACTAATTTTATATAACTAAATTATTAAATAATAATTATGTAATTTATTTGGTTATTCAAACTAAAAAACCTAGTTTAATTATTTTAGAACTATTTATTTAAATTTCTTATTTTATAAAACTCCTCATTCAAATACGAACCACTAATACTTACCACTCCAACACTTGCCACACACAACCGATTCAATCCTAGACTTAGACATAGACTATTGTACCCTCCAATAATTCAAATATACATTATACATTAGGTTAACGTGGTGAGTTGCAAGGATCAATTTACTACATAGTCTCCCGTGTTTAGCTACATCTTGAACCAGGTGAGTATTACATAGCCTCTTTTTCTCTTTTACACTTTTTGGGGTGAAACATGAACACTATTCAAATCATTGTTTACACTTACACAAACTACACAAATACAAATCCTATTTACATTCATGTGTGCAATTTGAGCTTTATGCCTGAGTGCTAGGTGTGCTAACTTTTGTGAACAACTTATGTGCAATCATTAACTATTCAAGCCGACGGTTTACAATGATTGATCTATTTAGTCTGACAAACCCACCCAGGTAGGGTGATTGTTACCGACAACACAATTTGCATGCTAGTTACAAAGGTTTGATTGTACTTGGTTACACAATAGCTGCTCTCCATAAATGCCTTATTTATCATATTATGTAAGGATTTGTTTTACAATCTATATGCTAGTTATATACAAACCTGTGTTATACTCACCAACTTTTTAGTTGACTTTATTTTATTCATGTTTCAGGTACTAATGTGTGAGTTTGATCAAGATGTGCTACACATAGGCTTTGGACTTAGCTAATTTAAATAAAGAAGTCTATGTATTGCATTTATGTTTCTTTCTTGGATTTGGTTTCGTTTGAACGTTTGCAATGAAATTTAACGATTAATATATTTCAATTTAGTCAACCTTGTGCTCATGAACAGTCAACATGTCCCGCCCCGATGATTCCGCCATCGGTCGGGGTGTGACACAGAGGATCATATCAGGCTATTATAAGTAAAAATGGTACAATATAAAAATCAAAGAATATGGGATCATGTCATGGATTACTACTTATTCATACGTAATATGTAATATAAACAAGTAATTCAAGTTGGCAATATTATAAGATTTGAAACCATAAGCATCTTTGTATCACGTTCTTGTGTGTTAATGTATTAATTATAGATATACAACTTGTACCCCACTGTTATGCTACATAAATTTAAAGTTGCACTATCTCAAGGCATCTAAGATTTTCCCAATGATTTTCAAAATTTCAAGAATGAAGTTACACCATTTAGCACAGAAAAATCAAGTAGAATCCATAAGGATTATCAGGAATCATAAGATTCAGAATCGAGTGATTCATTTGTCTTGGTTTCATAGGATTTCTTCTGTTAATATCAGTATGATGATTCGGGATAATAAATATGATGTCTGAGGAATTAGGTAATGAGGTCCAACTTTTATCTGGATTTGATTTCAATGAATCAGGAATGATTCAAGGGTTGATATATGCTCAAAGGTTAATGTCAAGACATGTATCATGGTTCAATCTTTCATTGCATACTTGTGAGTATGGGCAGTGAAACGAACCGATAAATTGTGCTAAAGACATAACCCGAAACTGGTCTCATAAGAAAATACTTGCCAAAATCTTACATCCTATATCTGATAGTGATCTTTTGCATTATTTTACACACACACACACCTGCAAACATGGTTCAAATCACAGTTGTAGTATTGATTTAGTTTTCACACTACTAATGATTCAAAAACGCTTACAGCCTATCGACAATTCAAATTAGTTGCAAATATTCAAATTAATAAATTAAACAACTTAAACAATCAAGTAAGCTTGACGCAATCATTTCCCATATGTGCAATCTAAGACATCTAGATCATTACTAATGTGCAATCATTTCCTCTTTTCTTCAAATGACATTGAAATTTTCTTGATTTTCTATTTTGTTTGAATTTTTTGTAAAATATCTTGAAATTTGAAACAAACTATACAAAATTAAAAATAAACAAATTTTAACTTCCATGAAAAAAATTTGATTTGAAAAAGAGTTTTCACTCATAATTGAGCATTCCTATCATGTTGACGAGATGTTCAAACCGGGTACGATCGAACGCCTTAGTGAAAAGGTCAGCAAATTTGTCATCCTTTTGAACTTTTACAAGTTCAACGAAGAGCTTTTCAGCACAATCACGGATGAAGTGGTGACGAATCTCAATGTGTTTAGTTTTGGAATGTTTCACCGGGTTATTTGTGATGGACATGGTGACATTGTTGTCAATTAATAAGGGGGTTCTAGTGTAGTTTAAGCCATAGTCTCTCAATTGTTGTTGGATCCACAATATATGAGAACAACAGCTCGCGGCAGCAATGTACTCTGCTTCACAAGTTGAGACAGAAACCGTTGACTGCTTCTTACACTACTAGGAGACCAGCCTGTCTCCCAAGAATTGACATCCACCTGAGGTCGATTTTCTATCGAGGTTACAACCGCCATAATCAGAATCGGTATATGCTTTGATTTCAAACGACTGCTTCTTGGAGTACCAAAGACCCAATCGGGGTTTCCCTTTCAGGTATCTGAAGATTCTGTTTACAGCTTTCATATGAGATTCATTCGGTTGTGACTGAAACCTCAAGTACAAGCAGACGACAAACATTATGTTGGGCCTTGAAGTTGTGAGATACATAAGAGATCCGATCATCCCACGGTACAATTTACAGTCCACATCCTTTGCGTCTTTTTCGGGATGCAAACCGTGATTGACTGGGATTGGTGTGCCATAAGTACTATAATCATTCATTTTGTATTTTGACAAAATGTCCTGTACATACTTAGATTGATATAGATAAATTCCATCCTCCCTTTGACTGACTTACAGACCCAAGAAAAATGACAGTTCACCCATGTTGCTCATTTCAAACTTGGAATTTATCACCCTTTTGAATTCCCTACATCTTTTCATTGGTAGACCCAAAGATAATGTCGTCGACGTACACTTGCACAGGTAGAATATCACCTCCTGCTTTCTGTATGAAGAGGGTCGAGTTAATTTGTCCATAATCGAAACCATTGGACAATAGATGTTTTTATATTGTCTCATACCATGCCCGAGGTGCTTGATGAAGACCATAAAGTGCCTTATCCAGTTTATACACTTTATTGATATTATGCGGATCTTTAAAACCTGGTGGTTGAGTGACATAGACCTTTTCATGAACTTTTCCATATAGGAAAGCACTTTTCACATCAAGTTGATAGACCTTGAAACCGACAAAGGAGGCATAAGCCAGAAACAGTTGAATGGCTTCAAGTCTAGCAACTGGGGCATACACCTCAGTATAATCCAAGCCCTCTAGCAACTAGCTTCAAGTCTATCAACTGGGGCATACACCTCACTACAACATGTCGATCGTCCATTTTGCATTTGAACACTCATCTGGTTCCAATTGGATGCATACCTTTCGGAAGGTCAACCAAATCCCACACGTGTAACTTTTGGAATTAAGACAGTTTATCTTGAATCGCCTCAATCCAGTAGTTATCAGTGAGAGCCTCATTCACATTCTTCAGCTCCATCTGGGATACGAATGCATCATGCAAACTTGTTTCTATGATACCTATGTCAAGTATCTCAGCATACAAACTGGTGTTCCCGGCAATGGTCCTATGACGAGATTGAACATCGGCATTAGGATCACCAATAATGTAGTCCATTGGATGATTCTTATGCACTCTCGTCTCTAGTACATGTGGTTCCTGGATATTTGAATCAAGATTTGTGTTTAACTCCCTCATATCATGTGTACCAGAAGAAGAAGATTCGATGTTAATTGGATCAGCTGGAGCTTCATGTAACACCCTTAATTCAAACCCTGATTATTTAAACATTAAACACATGCGAAAGCATTTATCCCAAGAATATATTTTTTTATTCCTCGCGTACCACGAAGGACCAGTCTCCAGAGTTTGCGTACCGTGAGAGAGCCACAAAAGGCTTTCCGGATTCCAAGTCTTTCGCGTGTCACGAAAGACCACCCACTATCTTTCGCGTACCGCGAAGAACTTCAGTAAACAGAAAGTTTACTTTTCTGCCCAGTTCAACACTCAGCCATTTTTTCAACATTTTTCAATTCAACTTGACACCAAAAATATCCCAACACTTGGGTTTTTGTTTCAAAACATTCACACATCAATCCATAAACCAAAATCAACATATAACTTGTATTAAAATCATCCATTTATAGGATTTCTATTTACACCCCAAACATCATAACGCATACGAGAATCCGCCAAAACGCCTTAGACTTAACTTGGACTTCATCGGAGCTTTTTCTACATAACACCACGTGTATCACCATTAGTAATGAAGATAAAACATATCAAACAAGTAAATACTACTTGTTTTCACCCATTCACCCATTTGACCCGTTTCCACCCAATTTGTCATTAGGCTACATATCACTTGCATTTCACCTTACAAGTTCCATTCTTTTCATTTGTCATTCATAATTAACATATTTCCATTGCCATTATGGCACATAGGCCATAACCTAATTTACATTATGATACATAGATCATAACCTCATATCCCATTTCCATTATGGTACTTAGACCATAACATCATTTCCATTATGGTATTTAACCATAACCTCATTACCACTGTAAGGCCCCTTTCCCGGGTGACCTCACTTGTTGGATTTACTCATAAACATAGCCATAAATACTGAACTTGAATTTAAAACATTCATCATTCAATTACATTACATAACAGCGGAAGTCTTAACAATTAAAAACACAGCATTGTCTTAACAAACAAAAGTGGGATGTCAGTCTTGTGCCGGGTAACCCTCACGCCATCGCACGACCTTTTCTTCCTTTACCTGAAATGTATACTAAAAGTCAGCTAACGCTGGTGAGTTCTAGTTTAATGCAATTTGATATAAACATTCTATTCTTTACTTTATAAGTATGCATTACTGTATAGTCATTCATATAAATACGTATTCATAACTTTTGTCTTTCTTTTCATCTTTCTTTTCTGTATTTTTGTGATTTCATATATATATATGCATTCATCCTTTTCTTTTCTTTTCTTTCTTTCTTTAATTTCATGGGTCATACTATATAAGGGTGATCAACCCGCATTCATTTATGCGTAAGTCACGAAGACAATACGCCCGTCCTACCGTCGTAGTCCGTCCTCCACAACATCCGGCAAACCTTCGGCCATCTGTTATGCTATACCGTCCGGCAAACCTTCGGCCGTCCGTCTTAACCGTACTACCGTCGTAGTCCGTCATATTCGCCCGTCTGACCTAAGGCATCCGTTTCCCACGTGAACTATTATATATGCAACCGTTCTACTTATCATTGATAAGGCAATTGCTTCGACCGTCCATTAGTGCCTTTCACACGTCCTAGCTAATGAAGGAACGTGTTTGTCCCGATTGCAAAATAGTCACGAGGTCGTCCGTCTACCGAAGTAGCCGTTATCATCGAAGCGTCCATACATTTACATGCATTCGTAACAAGCAATATATAAAATATAAAGCAAGATTTTCTTCTTTTTCGTTATGTCGTTCGTTCATTCATTCTTTGTATACATTCGTTTCATTCTTGTTCATCATTATTTTACGTATAATCATATTAACATTCATATATATATAAGTATCACATATGATCACATTGGCATTCATAACATTTATTCATTTAATGTATACACTTCAGCCCCAAAACATTTAAAATGATTTGCACATAACATAAAAAGGGGAACATAGAACTCACCTGATAGGCGGGTCCCTGAAGTATAATAGCTGGTTTCGAAACGTCACTAAGGTCACCCACAATATGTATAATAAAGTCATACATATAAGGTAGGGCTCCTAAATGACACTAGACATTACTATTCTTGAACTCAGTAGTTTCGGGAGGTGGGTCGCATCGAAACTATGGTAGTTTCGAGCTATGGTCTTACACTCGAAACTAGGTAGTTTCGAGTCATAATCCTTCTATCGAAACTAGGTAGTTTCGAGTCATGAGATCCTATCGAAACTATGGTAGTTTCGAGTCATTAACTTATGAAAAATCTTAGTTTAGGTTCAAGGTGACACTCGAAACTAGGTAGTTTCGAGTCCTGAGTTCCTATCGAAACTATGGTAGTTTCGAGTCATTGGCTGCTATCGAAACTAGATAGTTTCGAGTCAAACATGACTATCGAAACTAGAGTAGTTTCGACGGGTCTGTATGTATCGAAACTATAGTTTCGAGTCATGGGTCTACATCTTCCCTGACCAGAACCTTGCTCCAGCCAACTTATTTCCAATCGATTAAACCTTGAGCATTTTACGTTAAACACCTTCCTTTATCGTTCTTGAGTTCAAATACGTGATTTGTTTCAAGTTTCGTATGCAAAAATCGTATCTTTATTTGATTTAAACCCGAGACATGCAAAGACTCATAATCAGAGGCGATGCTTACCTCAACAGGCCCGATTTCTGTTGCTATGCGTTGAAATGGTGGAGTCGGATGATTCCCGAGCCCTTGAGTCTTCTCCTTGCGGTTTTCTTCACAAGCCGATCGCTCTCTCTCTCTCTCTCTCTAGTATTCTTGCGCAGGAAGATGAAATGAGAGGGGTTTGGGTTGAAGCTGCTGTTTTGTAATGGGGTTTCCCCCTTTTCTTTTCGGCCCATGGGCCGAAATTTTGGCCAAGCCCACTTTATTTCCCTTTTCTATTTGTCTTGTCATTATTTGAGATGTTACAAGTCTACCCTCCTTAATGAGGTTTCGTTCTCGAAACCTGTTACACGTTAAACAACTGGGGATACAGTTCCTTCATCTCGTCTTCTTTCTCCCAAGTAGCCTCGGACCCCTTTCTGTGTTTCCATTGTATTTTGACTAAAGGAATCGACTTATTGCGTAATCGTTTCTCAGCTCGGTCAAGAATGGCTATTGGTTCCTCTACATAATTTAGACTGTTATCCACTTCGATCTCGTCGTAAGGTATGTGAGCTGTGTCGTCAGCTAGGCACTTGCGTAAGTGCGACACGTGGAACGTAGGGTGTATTCCACTAAGCTCGACGGGTAGGTCGAGTCTGTAAGCAACTTGACCCACTCTTGCTACAATCTTGAAAGGTCCGACAAACCTTGGACTTAGTTTGCCACGCTTTCTGAACCGAATGATTCCTTTCCACGGTGATACTTTCAACAGTACCATGTCCCCTACTTGAAACTCTAAATCCCTCCTTCTCTTATCCGCGTATGATTTCTGTCTGTCTTTTGCGGCTTTCATACGAGCCTTGATTTGATCAAATTTCTCAGAAGTAGCTTTGACCACTTCGAGACTTGCAAAATCCTTCTGTCCAATTTCCCCCCAACAAACCGGGGTCCTACATTTCCTCCCATACAACATTTCAAATGGCGGCATGCCAATAGTCGAGTGATAGCTGTTGTTATATGAAAATTCTGCCAATGGTAGATGGCTGTCCCAACTCCCACCGAAGTCAATGATACAGGCCCGGAGCATGTCCTCCAAGGTCTGAATGGTCCTTTCCGATTGTCCATCGGTTTGGGGGTGGTAAGCGGTGCTGATGTTCAGTCTAGTGCCCATTGCTTCATTGAATTTCTTCCAAAACCTTGACGTGAATCTAGTATCCCTGTCAGACACAATCGACAGCGGCATACCATGTCTGCTCACAATTTCCTTGATAAATACTTCTGCTAGCTTTTCAGAAGAAGAAGTTTCTCGTATTGGCAAGAAGTGAGCACTCTTTGTCAAGCGGTCGACGATCACCCAAATGGTATCATTGCCTTTAGCTGTTCGCGGTAGCTTGGTAATGAAGTCCATTGTGATCTCTTCCCACTTCCATTCCGGTATTGGTAAAGGTTGCATTTTACCGCATGGTTTCTGGTGCTCGGCCTTAACTAGAGAACACGTTAGGCACTTGCTCACGTATTCTGTCACATCATTCTTCATGCCAGGCCACCAGTACTCTTTCTTCAAGTCTTGATACATTTTGTTTATTAAAGTCTAACACCTTCTCTTTTTGTTCCTTGACAACCTAAGTCCTAAACGGGTCTCGTGTTTTAAGTAAAAATAGATTTGGGATGTCTCTTATACATGATTATAAATCTGTCCGTCATGACTAGGTTGTCTCTTAAGTTTCTGTAACTCACTTGTTCTGCTTCATGAAAATAATATAAACATTCGATGCCACAGGTGAATTGCGTGTAGTTAGGGTTTACACGTTACTACTACCTCTTCTCCTTTATTATGGTTTCTTCGGATGTTGTATTGAATGGTATAACTTACTTTAATCTGATGTACCTCTCGTGGGTGGGCTTAACTCGAATCCACCAAGCATTTGCGTGGATTAGTCATGCTGAGCGGGCCATGAACTCTTATCAACACTTAGAAGCGTCCCTTTGATATTCTAGTATCTTGTTTAAATTGCCTACTATATGCTCTAGGTAGTTGTTATCATTCTCTTTCTAAGTTGCTTCGGTTATTACGTGTACTTCATATATTATCCTTGGTGTATTCGTTCTCGAAAGAGCATACCATGTCGTTCCCGAATGAATCCTATTATCTCGTTCCCGAAGGAACCGTATCATTTCGTTCCTGAAGGAACCTTATCGTTTTGTTCCCGTAGGGACTATACTGTTGCGTTCCCGAAGGAACCATATTGCTTCGTTCCCGAAGGAACCATATGAATCCTTACTTTATCATACCAAACTTGTCGGGAAGGTATTCATTCAGACGGAACACTAGGTATACGATTTTTTTTTACATTCATATTCCTATACACGTAACTCCATTCTTGTCTTTCTTTAAAACATACTCATCATGGTTTCACATTTCTCATCATTAGTCTATTACGTACCACTCTTACTTCATATCACTGGATGGTCTTAGGGATTGGCATCCCTTGTGACCAAAAATATATATTTTATAACTTTTCGTGACCGTTAACAGTTTCCGTATGTTATTCTTTTAGAATTTCATTCGTAGGTTTGTTTAATTAGTTGACACGTGTGGTGATACTCGATTTATTCCTTTCCTTTCTGGTCTCATTAGGTTCCTTACTGGCCTTTCAATTTCAGTAGTCTCACGTGCTCTTGACTTGACTTAATCATCGTAGAGTGTTTTCTGACTCGTCTTGAGTCCTTGCTTCCACTTACGCCTTACTTCACACTATTGGGCTTGCCTTTCACATCCATCCTGAACAACAATCCTTGGGTTGGATCTGGTTTCATTTGGTTTTGCCTGCACGCCCTAATTAACATCACGGTTCTAGTCATTTGTTGTCGTTTGTATGTCTATCTTCTCGTTTCAGCGAATACTCATAGTAGTTTATCTGGGGTTGTATTTTGCATGGAGAGATGCCATTTGTGTATTCGTGCACTCATATATTTCTTGGACATATACTCGTGTGCTTATTTCCTTCATACTCTTGCATACTTAGACAGTAGACCAATGTTTATTCATCATATGGTGTTTGTGTTAAGCATAGACAATTCCTGTTCAAAAGCAGTTCTCTAAACGTGTGCTTGTCTGACATATGTAGCACTCATGTCTCATACTTAACGTGTAATCCTTGGTAGTTACTTTCCCAATTCGAAACAAACAAGTGTTGAGTTCCTCAAATTCTACTTAATTGGTCTTCTTCGTTTGCGGGCTGCCATGCGAAGCAACCTTCTCACTGGGGCTTGATAGGCCCTCTCATCATCCTCATACTAATCCTCTTCTAGTGCAAATCTTTCCATTTCTTTGTGTTTGATTGATTTACTACTTCCATCACTGTTGCATCAGGTTCCGGACCAGGTTTCGTCAATCTTTCTAAACTTGTTTCTTCGTGTCACTCAAATTCAGTAAACTTCATTTAGGGTTCCATTCCTTCTCATTCCACCTTTGGTGTGTCGTTGTTGCCATCATTCGTCTTGCTAATTCGTTACAATCGCCATTACTTAGGTGACTAATCTCATAGTCTTGGTTGGAGTGATTAAATTGTTTTTGGTGACATGTGTATTAATCCACACGATAAGGTTCATCAGTATGCACGAGCACATGTAAATTTACAATTACGTGGATCCTGACGTAATTGCCAACTTACCTTACTTGTGAGTTCCTGACTCATCTTATAATGCTTCATAATTTAGATGTCTTCTATAAACGATGTTTAATCCATGTATCGTTCTTCCCTTTTTGAACTCCTTGTTGACGGAAGTCGTTCATGAATGTTCGTTACTGATCTACTTGGACCGTTGATATTCCGCCATCTTTCTTTCTTTGTGGTTTATCGAACTTCTGCTCGTTGTTTGTGATTCACCTCACATGGATCTCACCGTTCTTATAATTCATGTGCATTTCATAGTATTAGACTAACATCTCTTTCGCTCTCTACGGTGAGTACATACGACGGACGACAAATCGAGACACACTTACACAGTAAAAGATTGATAACAGTAGCTACGTGTTATTATTAACCATTTACTGTACTCATGTGCTCAAATTGTCTACCATCATATGTCCTATGTGTAACTATTCATATCAGTAGTGACATTGGTAACTAAGGCATGTGTCCTAAGCTAAGGCATCTACACTGAGTTACATATGTTGACATTGATACTTACTTACTTGTTTTGGCGTTGGCGTTGGCTACCCGTACTGACATCCATGCGTTGGTCCCATTATCAGTTTGAGTTCAGACATTTAGGGATGTCAGAATCTCTCAAACTATTGCTCTGATACCAACTTGTAAGGCCCCTTTCCCGGGTGACCTCACTTGTTGGATTTACTCATAAACATAGCCATAAATACTGAACTTGAATTTAAAACATTCATCATTCAATTACATTACATAACAGCGGAAGTCTTAACAATTAAAAACACAGCATTGTCTTAACAAACAAAAGTGGGATGTCAGTCTTGTGCCGGGTAACCCTCACGCCATCGCACGACCTTTTCTTCCTTTACCTGAAATGTATACTAAAAGTCAGCTAACGCTGGTGAGTTCTAGTTTAATGCAATTTGATATAAACATTCTATTCTTTACTTTATAAGTATGCATTACTGTATAGTCATTCATATAAATACGTATTCATAACTTTTGTCTTTCTTTTCATCTTTCTTTTCTGTATTTTTGTGATTTCATATATATATATGCATTCATCCTTTTCTTTTCTTTTCTTTCTTTCTTTAATTTCATGGGTCATACTATATAAGGGTGATCAACCCGCATTCATTTATGCGTAAGTCACGAAGACAATACGCCCGTCCTACCGTCGTAGTCCGTCCTCCACAACATCCGGCAAACCTTCGGCCATCTGTTATGCTATACCGTCCGGCAAACCTTCGGCCGTCCGTCTTAACCGTACTACCGTCGTAGTCCGTCATATTCGCCCGTCTGCCCTAAGGCATCCGTTTCCCACGTGAACTATTATATATGCAACCGTTCTACTTATCATTGATAAGGCAATTGCTTCGACCGTCCATTAGTGCCTTTCACACGTCCTAGCTAATGAAGGAACGTGTTTGTCCCGATTGCAAAATAGTCACGAGGTCGTCCGTCTACCGAAGTAGCCGTTATCATCGAAGCGTCCATACATTTACATGCATTCGTAACAAGCAATATATAAAATATAAAGCAAGATTTTCTTCTTTTTCGTTATGTCGTTCGTTCATTCATTCTTTGTATACATTCGTTTCATTCTTGTTCATCATTATTTTACGTATAATCATATTAACATTCATATATATATAAGTATCACATATGATCACATTGGCATTCATAACATTTATTCATTTAATGTATACACTTCAGCCCCAAAACATTTAAAATGATTTGCACATAACATAAAAAGGGGAACATAGAACTCACCTGATAGGCGGGTCCCTGAAGTATAATAGCTGGTTTCGAAACGTCACTAAGGTCACCCACAATCTGTATAATAAAGTCATACATATAAGGTAGGGCTCCTAAATGACACTAGACATTACTATTCTTGAACTCAGTAGTTTCGGGAGGTGGGTCGCATCGAAACTATGGTAGTTTCGAGTTATGGTCTTACACTCGAAACTAGGTAGTTTCGAGTCATAATCCTTCTATCGAAACTAGGTAGTTTCGAGTCATGAGATCCTATCGAAACTATGGTAGTTTCGAGTCATTAACTTATGAAAAATCTTAGTTTAGGTTCAAGGTGACACTCGAAACTAGGTAGTTTCGAGTCCTGAGTTCCTATCGAAACTATGGTAGTTTCGAGTCATTGGCTGCTATCGAAACTAGATAGTTTCGAGTCAAACATGACTATCGAAACTAGAGTAGTTTCGACGGGTCTGTATGTATCGAAACTATAGTTTCGAGTCATGGGTCTGCATCTTCCCTGACCAGAACCTTGCTCCAGCCAACTTATTTCCAATCGATTAAACCTTGAGCATTTTACGTTAAACACCTTCCTTTATCGTTCTTGAGTTCAAATACGTGATTTGTTTCAAGTTTCGTATGCAAAAATCGTATCTTTATTTGATTTAAACCCGAGACATGCAAAGACTCATAATCAGAGGCGATGCTTACCTCAACAGGCCCGATTTCTGTTGCTATGCGTTGAAATGGTGGAGTCGGATGATTCCCGAGCCCTTGAGTCTTCTCCTTGCGGTTTTCTTCACAAGCCGATCGCTCTCTCTCTCTCTCTCTAGTATTCTTGCGCAGGAAGATGAAATGAGAGGGGTTTGGGTTGAAGCTGCTGTTTTGTAATGGGGTTTCCCCCTTTTCTTTTCGGCCCATGGGCCGAAATTTTGGCCAAGCCCACTTTATTTCCCTTTTCTATTTGTCTTGTCATTATTTGGGATGTTACAACCACATTTCCATTATGATTCTAGATCATAACTTCATCATCCATTTCCATTATGATTCTTATAGCATAACTTAATCACCCATTTCCATTATGATTCTTAGATCATAACTTCTTCACCCATTTCCATTATGGTATTTAGACCATAACTTCATATCCACATTTCCAATATAGTATTACTACTATAACTACATTCATTCACTTATATTTACATAATTCATACTTATTCATACACATTCATGACACAACATTATATGCAAACAAATCACATAAAATCTAATTGTTTTCACCCAATCACCCATTTGACCCGTTTCCACCCAATTTGTCATTAGGCTTCATATCACTTGTATAACACCTTACAAGTTTCATTCTTTTCATTATTCATTCATATTTACACATTTCCATTTCCATTATGGCTCATAGGCCATAACTTTATCACCACATTTATATTATAGTAATACAACTATAACTACATTCGTAACACATAACACATTATGCATAACATTGCATATAACACTATTTATCAACTTTACTAAGTAAGTGCAAAAGCACTTACCTTTCGGGTTTGAAGATCTTGTTCCCCCTTCACAATTTGCAATTTTGATTACCTAAACATATACACCTAGTTTAGTAATCTATCACACATCAAAATCACATTATAATTGGATTCACAACCCAATCTTCCATTTCCAACCCAAACTGACCCGTTTGGGTTATTCCCATATCCAAACACCCTCTTTCCATCCAAACTCACTTACTTGAGTTTCATTACCATTCCTTAACACTAATTTTTCATTTAATCTTTAACATTAGATTAATTTAGTGTTCATTCAAGTGTCTAACATCATATAAACACTTAATCATCATTAATTCATCATCCTTTCATCATAATCCAAAAATCCTCAATTTGACCCATATGAACCATAACTTCTCATAATCAAAATCAAAGGGTTCTAGGATGTTAATCACCATTCTTTACCTTTAGTTTAACTAGATTATCAACAATCTAAAACTAATTTACCCCATGCATCATAAATTCTGGATTTCTACAAAACCCATCTATGAACCCAACAATAGTGAACTAACAAGGATGATAATCACTTACTTGATGTTAGGAAGGTGATATGCAAGTCAAAACCTTCACAATTCAAGCTCCAAATGCACGATTTTGCTCCAACACCTCTTTCTCTCTTTTCTCTCTTGCAATTGAATGATCTCAACACAACAAATGGTTCAATTTTGACTTCAACAAGTCAAGTATGGCAGATTTGCCATATTTACACCTTTAGCCCCTCAACTTCCATTTCACCCATTTCATTCCAAAATTAGTTAAAAACTAATATAACCCCATCACTAACTTGAAACACACTTGTTTTAACTTATTTCTAAAATATTATTTTCACCATAATATTAATTAGAAATCTTTATTTATTTTAAAACTAAACCCGAATATTGGTTCGTTACACTTCATTTCCTACACGAGTGTTAGGATCAGCTGGAGCGTCATTTCCATCAACATGAACAACGTCATCATCATCACTTGCATAATTTCTAGATGCAGATGTAGCATTGGAATCGGGAGTTATAATAGGTACAGTTGGATGGGTTGAGAAATTGGAATCATCACCTCCATTATAGAATTCGTATAAGTGGGCTGCATCTTCGGCAAATAGACCAGGAAGGTTGAAAGACTTGAATAGAGCATCATAATCGAATCCCCACGCTGGACCAGTAGGTTCTGGTGGAGTATTGTGTTTACTGCAATCCACTTCGAACCATTCTTCAACTGAGCGTGTTCCAATATTGTACACTCTCTTGCAGGGTGAGTTGGCAACATATCCTAAAAATATGTCTTTAATCGCTTTAGCATGAAATTTAGATTTGCGATCCTTGTACTATAACAATAAGGAACATGGACTAACAAACGGAACTTGGTAGTCAAGATTGGGAGGTCGATTGTTGATCAGCTCAAAACAAGTTTTGTTGTGCCTTTTAACCACCAAAACTCTGTTCAAAACGTGACAATAAGTATTTACCGCTTCTGCCCAGAAAGTTACAGGAAGCTTGGCAACTGACAACATTGTCCTTGCATCTCGATCAAAGTTTTGTTCTTCCTTTCTGCAACTCCATTTTGCTGAGGTGTGTACGGTGCACTGAATTCATGACGAATACCCTTCTTAAGACAGAAAATCTCCATCATGTTATTCTTGAACTCTGTGCCGTTGTCACTCCTTATTCTTCTAACCTTCAGCTTGCATAAAGATTCCAGGCTCAAGATCAGGTATTGAAGAATTTCAGCAGCCTCATCCTTTGTACCTAAAAAATGCACCCCAGAAAAACGTGAGAAATCATCAGTTACAACTAGAAAATATGACTTACCTCCAATACTTTTTATACTTATGGGTCCGAACAAATCCATGTGTAGGAGTTCCAAAGGGGGTATCAATGGAGTTTTGGAGCTTGGGCTTGTTAGATTTCTGATGCTGTTTGCCCTCTTTACTAGGCATACAGTCATCTGCAACGGCAAATCTCAACTTAGGAACCCCGGTTACCAAACGGTTTCGGACAGAATGATTCATTTTACGATAAGAAATGTGTCCAAGTTTCCTATGCCACAAGATTGAGTGAAGCTCTGTCGCTTTTGTAAGCAAACAAGTAGCAACTGATGAGGTGGTTGTCGCCACGCTCATATCGATCTGATAGGTGTCGTTCGTTCTTGGTGATCTCATCAGAATCTACCCAGCAGGAACCTGAAAACAAGGCTTGAGAATCAAGCATTCAGACTTGTCAAACATAACCGAGTACTCCTTGTCGCACATTTGAGAGACACTCAACATGTTATGCTTTAGCTGCTCGCAGTAGTTGATGTTGTCGAAGCTAATATATCAATTCGTAACCACCCCTTGACAAGAGATACTGTCGCCTTTCCCTCCTGCAAAGGCCACATAGCTGCCTCTAAATGGTTTAACATCTTGAAGCAGGGTCATGTTGCCTGTCATGTGCCGGGAGCATCCACTATCTACATACCAATGGTTAGAGATAGTTCCCTTCGGATGTCCCTACACGAGTCACAAGCAAATCAGTTAGTTTTGGAGACCCAAGTCATAGTGGTCTTGGGTCGTCCCTCTTTCTTAAAGTATACAACCTCAATTAATTCACAATCGTGACTGTCAAAAATGGGTGAATCCTTAGAAGACTTAGGATCAAAATATTGAGAGCTTTTGGTTTTCTTGTTCTAGGATCTTTTCTTTTGTTTTACTGGAACATTAGGCTTGCACTCAACAACAACAAGTGAACTAGTAGCTTCACCTGGTTGACTGTCAGGTAGCTGTTCCAGCTTTCTCAATCTTTTGTTCCTTCTTCTCTGTGGTTTAGAGAGTTTCACCACAGACATCTCGCCAGTTTATGCACTACCAGAGGTAGATACACAGGGTTTAGCATGTTGCTTTTCCTGTTTTGGAACAAATGGTTTAGCCTCATATGTTATCTTTGGCTTCACCATAGGTTTCACTAGTTGCCACATTTGATTTGGGATTCTTGGGTTGCTTCACTGATGGTGTCTTAGGAGAAACAAATTGTTGTTGAACAACTAGTTGTTTCCCTTGATTCTTATCAGGACAGTTCACCAGGATGTGACCGACCATACCACAGTGAAAGCAAGCTCACTTTTCTTTGTGAGTCCTCTTGTAAAGCTCTCAACTTTTGGATGCAGATGACTCAACTTTAGGAGTACCAATAGTTGTTTGGTGAACATAACACGGAACTTGAGCTTGACCTGATTTAGATTTATCATCTTGAGCATAATATTTGTCCATGTTTTTCTAAAAATTTCTACTCAAATGATTATCAAAAGAATCTTTTGTAACTAGCTTTATGGTTTTGAAACCTCAATAAAGCATCAATTTTAATTTGTCATTTGTCTCAACAGTATCAGCCTCAGTTAAAATACAATTATCATGATCAGTGATAATGTTTTTCACAATTTTATGTTCACCAATCAACTCCTCTGAGACCACACCATCAGAGGTGGTGTTCTCAGAGCCTTCATCAGAAAAGAACTCCTCATCAGAAGCTGAGTCAGCCTTACTTGAGGAATCATCCTTGTTTGAGGAATCATTCTGACTTGAGGATTCATCTAAACATGACAAATCAATGTCAACCAAACCGTTGACAAATTTCTCGCTCACTAGTGGAGGAATGGAATTAGTACCCAACCCTAAGCCACTCACTTGCCACACTACAGATTCATAATGTTCCATCACAAAGAGAGAATTTTTCAACTTCTCAATTTTGCTACTCAACTGCAAGATCTCATTTTGCAGTTTGGCAATTTCAACATTTCTTTTCTCCAATCCCTTGTATGCAACGTCCAAATGAAACTGTTGTTCACTGATTTTAATTGAAAAATCATGTCTTTCTTTCTTAAGAGTTTAATTGAATCTTTATAACGTTTTTCATTTTCTTTGTAACTTAGAGTTGCAATATGAAGGGGTTCAACTTTGTCTTTGTCTTGAAGTTGATTATTCTCTTCTTTCAAGCTTAAACATTTTGAACATGAAATAACAGCAAAAGAATTAGAATCTACATCAGTTGAAGAACTTGATGCCTCTCCAATAGCCATGAGGGCAAATGCAGATGTAGATTCTCTTTGGTCAGCTTCAGATGTATCCCTTTCTTCTGCTTCCATCATCTCAACAATCTCAGCCATGAGACCCATTTGAGTTTGAGCAAGAATGGCATCTTCTAAGTGAACACCCCAATCAAAGTTGTCGTCCTGTTGAACCACTAATGCACTGGACGTTCCACCTTGACTCTGATTGCGGTTGTTCTGATTGTTGTACCCTTGGTTGTTTCCTTGGCTGCTTCCCTGGCTAGGTCTGGTAAAACCCGAAGCTGGTGCTTTATCCTTTTGACATTCCCTTGCGAAATGTCTGAAGTTATTACATTTGTAACACTTAGCCTTGGATTTATCAAATCCCACCGTGGCATTTGAATGCCCACCAATGAACTTCCAGCCAGTTCTGTTCATGAAACACTTAGCCCTTCTCAAGATCACCCTTCTCAAGATCATGGCTATATTTCACTGAATATCCATGTCCTCCTGAAGGTCCCTAATTCGGTGTGTGACGAATCTCTAGACTCGCGGTACGACACAGTGATAACGTGCGGAATCCATGATCAACGTGCTCGTGTAACTCAATCAACAACAACGGTGTAAATAAACGCTTTGTATTTCCACCACAATATCAGTTTACAATAATTCTATCTCTAATCAGTTCCTCTTGATATCTCTCTCATCTACTAAATAACAGACTCTATTCTGTCTATTTATAAGCACCAGTTATGCACTAGACGAACTTAACAAGTTCGCTTAAAAGATGCTTAGGCGAACTTATTAAGTTCGCCTCTAATAGGCTAGGCGAACTTAACAAGTTCGCCTCAGATAGACTAAGCGAACTTAACAAGTTCACCTCTGATAAACCAGGCGAACTTGTTAAGTTCGCCTCTCTATGAACATACACATAATTTTATCAACAGTTACAAAACATGTCCTAACAGACTCCCCTTTAACTGTTGCTAACAATTCTATCAATTACAAGTCAAAGACTCTAAGACTAAGACATAATATCTTCAAGCTCGTTGTCACCAGAATATGCTCCAACAGACTCCCCCTTGACAACAGCTTTAGAAGATTGTCATCCGTCTTCATATATCATCAAACACACTGTAGTCTTCGTCTTGTTCATCTGCACACTCTCTCTTTATTTCTAGAAGAAAACTTGGGAGAAGGACCCCTTGTCAACTTCTGTCTGCAATATTCAGTTTTTGCAAAGGAGAACAACCAAGAATAACCAACAATTAAGATTTCCATGGAAGCTGGAAAAATAAAATCTTTTTGGTTTTTCAAACATAAGAAAGACAAAATCTTTTTGGTTTTTCTCTGTACAAAATGAAATGTAAAATACAAAATCACATCTTTTTGGTCAAACATCACGAGTAAGAAGATCATATCAGTATATATGATATATCAATCACACATCTTGGATATAAAATCCATATAATATCAAATGGTATCCTATGTCATTCTTTCAAGCCTTGACAAATCAAACCAATATCTTTCAAGATTATCATACTCTATCTTTTCAAGACTTTCATATTGCATGTTATGATACGCGATAAACATTCAAAGAAAATAGGATCAGGCTATGACACACAAATTCAAATTTTCAATATTATAAGATTTGAAACTAAAGCATCTCATTCCCACTTTCTTGTGAGTTAAGGTACCATTTAAGTATGAAATACAACATGTACCCCACTAGTATGCCAACAGAAAGTAAATGCACTATCTTCCAGACACACGAGATTTTACTAAAGATTATCCGAATTTCCAGAATGAGGAGACATCACTTACCACATGAATAGCAGAATCCAAATTGGATTGTATAGGAATCAATGAGATTCAGAATCGAATGATTCAATGTCTTGGCTTATATATGTGGAATCATAAGATTCAGGTACGTGGATCCAACTGTTATCTGGATTATGAATTCAATGGAATCAGTAAAGATGATTTATCAATATGATCCAAGGGCTAGTATATGTTTGACAGATGTTGTCAAGTACATATCTTGATTATACTTCAAATTCCATGCTTTTCGGGACATGGGCACTGAAGCAAATCGAATGAATAGTGCTAAGGACATAACCCGAAACTGATCTCATAGGAAAATCTTTATTAAAAGCTAATATTCTTTATCTGATAGTGATCTTTTAACACACACACCCAGGCATAAAATGGGTTAAAATCACAGTTGTAACATATGCAATTATGTTTTCACACTACTAATGGTTCAGTGACGCTTTTAGTCTACTGACAATTCAAATTATATACATACACAACACTATCATTTCCTATTTGTGTAGTCTCTGAAGTTTAGATCAAAACATATAATTCAGATATATTAACATAAAGTACCAACCAGTATGTAAGTTGATGTACTATCATCTCTTCTTTAACTTCAAGTAATGTCGATTTTAACTTTTTCAATTTGTTTGGCTTTTTCAAAATCTTTTTCAAAGAAAGTAAAACAAACGAAAATAAAATCTTCCATGAAAACATTTTATGAAAAACATTTTACTTAGTTACTCAGGATTAAGCAAGTCAATTAATTAAAAACTCAAACCGATGTAATGTAATTGAATGTCATTGCCTCTGTCCCCAACACAGTTCTGTACTCCCCCTGTCCTGTAGACTCCCTCTTAACTAGTCAAATGGTTGCATCAATGACTTTATGCTCACCACTGTCATCCTAAGTTTCAGGTTATCCTTTGGACTTTGTAAAACTCTTTCCAAAACATTGTGTGTGACATATTCTCCCCCTTGGGCATCAAGTCGTTGAATCAAATAGATTCTAAGTTATCAACAACTCTTTACTCTTGCAGATTTCATTCCCTGTCATGTTGCTTAGAACCACCACTATCAACAACCAAAATGGTATTAATAGTCCCTCTTGGTAAATCCTTCAGAACTAACAAGAAACATTAATTTGAAATTGGGTCCCAAGCCATGGTAGTCATGGGTCGTCCATCTGTATCAAAATAATAAACCTCACTCCACTCACAATCGAATCTCTCATCGATTTTCGGAGATTGTTCCGACGAGTCAGAAACAGAAACTTTAGATTTCCAAACATACTTTTGTTCATTAAGTTCTTTTTGCTTAAAATGTGAAGTGTTTGAACATTTTCTTTCATTTGAAAATTGATTTGATTGTGAAAACTCTTGTTGTTCTAAAAGTTTTCTCAATCTTTTGTTTCTCTTCCGTCTTTGAGGTCTAGAAAGCCTAACCTCAGATTTTGAATTACCCTTTGGTATAGCATGAGGTTTAACCACATTTGGGTTAACATAAGGCTTACCATGAGTTCTTACCTTTTCTGGAGTAACATGTCGGTTACCTTTGGCGTTTTGAGGACAAGCAATCCTAAGGTGACCCACAAGACCACAAGAAAAGCAAGATCTCTTCTCACTATATTCTCTCATATAAGGAATCTTCACACGATAAGATGCACTTGAAGAAGATTCTCCTACATGAACTTCTTTTGAAGTTTGAAAATGAATAAACTTTTTCTCAACAGGTTTTGATTCAGGCTTCATCTTCTCAGGAGCTACATGCTTCTTCCCTTTATTTTTGTAAGGACAGTTCACCACAATGTGTCCTATCTTATTAAAATGAAAACATGTACGCCTGTCTTTATAATCTCTGACATATGGAACTCTCCTTGAATTTGAAGAACTTCCAAATGTATAATTTCCAGATGAATTAGAATCAACCTTTGAGTCTTCTTTCTTAACCTCTTCGGTGTCCCCTCTACCTTAACTTCATCAAAATATTCATCATCACTCTCATCAGAATACACCATATCTTCACCTGTGACTGGATTCACTTTCAACACAGTCTTAGGATCTAAATCCTCATCTTTTATAATCTCAGGTGTCACAGAATAATTTTCGTTGAATGGTGGAGGAACATAACCAATACCACTAGTTCCATTCCCCTCTTTAGTATTATCATGATAATGTCCTAATAAGAATGATGAATTTGCAAAGCTTTCTAACTTTCTATGTAATATGATCACCTCTGCTTTAGATTCAGCTAGTTCCTTATCTTTCGCAACAAGATCATTATTTCGTTTCTCAATTTCTGCAAAGGACATATCCAGGTGATATGCCTGCTGTTTGATCTTCAAAGTCAGAGAACTTATATCTCTCTTCATTGATTCTATTCTCTCAATGCACACATTCTCATTATCTTTTAATTTCTGGTTTTACCATGTGCATCAATTTCATATCACAAATGAGGTTTACGTTGTCATCCATAACCCTCATCATTTTATCCTTCACTGAAATACAGTTAGAACAAAACGTTTCAGAGTTAGAAACTACCTCAGCTTTTACTTCTGAAGAAGATGCACCAGGAGCCATGAATACGTCATCATCAGCTTCACTCTTTTGTTCAACAATGACAGGCACTGCATCAGTTTCTAATTCACTCAGATCATCTTCAACTGTCTGGAAACTTTCTTCACTCATCACATCAGTCTCAGTAGATTGAGTACTTTCACCAGAATGAATACTTTCACTATCAGTTAAATCTGCAGAAGAATCACTTTGAGAATAACTCGGCTTCTCCAATACTTCTTTGATCAAGACCACAAACGCTTGAGAAGTTGCTTCACCCTTTTTCTTCAATGATTCCAATAGATCTCTTGAAGTTGGACACTTCCCGAGACTATGAATGATTTCATTAGGTAAAGACATCGTTAAAGTTTCACGCGTCCTCATCTCTCAATCAAACTTCTGCTTTTCTAGTTTACTAAGAGCTGTCACTGGTTTAGGAACATCATAATATCCCATATAGTCATAAGTAGGATGCACATATCCTTCAAATATGGATGTCCAAAAGTTTTCATCAGTTTCTGATACGAACTGTTCGAACCGGACTTTCCAGCTACAGTAATCTGATATGCACAAAAGTCTCGGTGGCATAGTTCCAATCTCATTATCATCATAAGAAATTGACATTTTGAAATTTTTGCGAAAATATCCGGAAAAAAATTTCCCGCCAAAATACTGCCTATGCGAACTTAATAAGTTCGCCTGACTAAGCGAACTTGACCCCAAGCGAACTTAACCCCAAGCGAACTTGACCCGAGCGAACTTGACCCCAAGCGAACCTATTAAGTTCGCCTGATTAAGTTCGCCTAATCTGCACCAAGCGAACTTATTAAGTTCGCCTCACTAAGTTCGCTTGCAACATAATTGCTAAGTTCGCCTGCATCAGCTGTTCAACCAAACACGAACCAAAAATTTCAAAAATCAGCATATCTTGCTGAATTGATGGAATTTGATTAAATTGAACCGTAGGAATGTGTAGGAAATGATTAGGAACACTTCTATCGGATCAATTTCATCAAAAGAATCCAAAATCAATCCAAAATGATCAAAAATTTTCCATTTTTATCAAGGACACAAAAAAGATGAAAAATCTTCAAAATCTCTGAAATTTGATGTTGATTGGACACGAAAACACCACGAATCTTCTGCTAATCAAGAGCAAAATCTCTAATACCACTTGAAGGTCCCTAATTCGGTGTGTGACGTATCTTTAGACTCGCGGTACGACACGGTGATAACGTGCGGAATCCATGATCAACGTGCTCGTGTAACTCAATCAACAACAACGGTGTAAATAAACGCTTTGTATTTCCACCACAATATCAGTTTACAATAATTCTGTCTCTAATCAGTTCCTCCTGATATCTCTCTCATTTACTGAATAACAGACTCTGTTCTATCTATTTATAAGCACCAGTTATGCACTAGACGAACTTAACAAGTTCGCTTAAAAGAATTTCGCCTCTAATAGGCTAGGCGAACTTAACAAGTTCGCCTCAGATAGACTAAGCGAACTTAACAAGTTCGCCTCTGATAAACCAGGCGAACTTGTTAAGTTCGCCTCTCTATGAAATTACACAGAATTTTATCAACAGTTACAAAACATGTCCTAACAGACTCCCCTTTAACTGTTGCTAACAATTCTATCAATTACAAGTCAAAGACTCTAAGATTAAAACATAATATCTTCTAGCTCGTTGTCACCAGAATATGCTCCAACACCTCCATTTCGTCTAGATCCACCTGATTGAAGTCTTCCTCAATGGTCTCAGGATCTGCTAGCTTCCCACCATGAAGTTCTCGTAGGCAAGCATACATGATGAGAACAATGCCACATGATCTTCAACAATCTTGGCTATAGCAGTCTGGTTAGCTGAAGAGGTAGATTTAGTGTTTCTTGAGGAAGATTGGTTATGATGGTATTGGCTGGATCCTGATGCAGTAAAACAAGTGTAATTACCGCCACCATTTGCATTTTCTTCTTCCTGAGGACTCCTAAGGAATAAGGCAATTCCAGAACCATATGACTTTGCAGTAGAATTTACCCCAAAGTACATAGAGGGATCTTGAATTTGGGGTCTTCCAGAACTTTCTTTCTTCCTCAGGTTCATATCGTGTGCTTGAACCTTACCTATTGCTTCCTCAACAGTCATCTCACAGAATTTAGGATTTTCTCTCAGTAAGGTAGTCTACATGTCAAACTTGGGTGGTAAGGTATCTAGAAACTTTTCAACCAACTCATCATCAGGATACTTGAGTTCATCGTACTTCAACTCAGTCTGCAGGTGGTAGAATCTTGAGATAAGTTCCTCAATAAATTCATTCTCCAAGTACCTGAAGCACTCACACTACTTCCTCAATAGCTCCCTCTTGTTTTTCTTGACATCACTGTTTCCCTCGAACCTCTTCTGTAACGCTTTCCAAAGATCTTTAATAGAATCGTACCTCTAAAGCTATGAAATAGATCTCTAGACAATGCCATAGTTATGGAACCATGAGCCTTATTTTCATGGTCATAATTTTTTTTTCTTCTTCATCCAGCTTAAAGATTGGGAACAGTTTCTTCAAGAAACACATAGGTTGGATGCTTATATCCCTCAAGGATAGGTATCCACAAGGAGGAATCAGTGTATGAGATGTACTCCTCAAAGCGTGCTTTCCAATTCGAATAATTATTAACATTAAGCAGCTTTGGTGGTTTCTGTGGAGTCCCTGTCTCGTTGTCATAGTTAAACAAGCTACCAAGGTTCTGAAGGTTTGCCATGGTGAAACACTAAGACAAAAATCAGAAAATCGGCACAACTTGCGCACTTAGAAACTAGCCGTGCGCAGTTAGCAATTTGGTCTTGCGCACTAGATAGTTGCTCTTATGTACTTAGTAAGTATCCAGCAAGACTGTCCTTTTTGCCAAAAAAAAGGTAAGTACGCAATTCACTTTTTGAACCTGCTCCACCAACTTTTTCCGGTCGCCAGAAAATGCTCAAATCTTCAAATTTTGAGGTTTTGAACAAATTGATCAAGCCAAAAGGTTAGAAACTTGTTTCTAACAAACCCTTTATGATCAAAACACTCAAACAAAAAACAAAAATTTTTTATTTTGAAGGATTTTTGCTTCTAGAATAGCGCTCAAGAGCTACGTATATTTTATCACAAAAATCATCAAAAATTGGTCACTTTTGCTTGTAAAACGGCTGTCACTAGTGTCAAAAATGCCTCACAACACTCGAAATCAAAGAGCCATTGCTCTAATACCTCTTGTAGGTCCCCGGGTGTCTCAGATCGTTGGAGTATCAAGCAACACAAAGTAAACCGTGACTAGTCGAACAGGGTGTGGAATACCCGTGACTACTTGGTGTATCAAGCAACACAAAGTAAACCGACAACAAACACAAGTTACCTCAAACTTCGTCTATTGATAATCACAGCTGGTTACAGAGTGTGAATGAATGCATACATACTAACTGTTGTAACCAGCTATTTATACAAGACCTATTGCATGCACACTTAACAAGTGCACAGGGCTTAGTTCCTGTGTAGTTAATAAGTACGCAGGCATTTGTTCTTGCGTACTTGTTAAGTACACAGGTTTAACAACCTGCGCACTTACCAAATGCGCACAACACTTTCCAAGACAAACACAACGACAAGTACCTACATACATGTTTACAACTCGATAAACAATACATACAGATACTAAAACATAAGTACAAATACAGAAAGTAAAGATACAAAAGCATAGACAACATCGAGAGTGTCTGTCACACAAACGTGCTCCAACACATACTATTTTAATGATAAAATAAGTAAATGAACTTATTTATTATCTTACATGTTTTTACATTTACAATACATTTAGAGTTTAAATCATAATTAATATAATTTCTTAATTATATATACTCATATATATTTACACTATTGTTTTGTCACATTTTCATAAATAAATAAATAGAGTAAATTTATTTATTTAAATTATACTTAAATAAATATAATCCCCACTACTTTTTCTAAATAAATAAATAAAAGAATTTATTTATTTAATTTACTTAAGTATTCAAATTAAACCCTAAGTCATTTATTATTAAAATTATATACTTTGAACTTACATTTTTCATTAAAACTATTATTCGAATACGAACACAAACATATACACATCCCTTACATAATGTAACACAAACCCTTTATACAAATCCCTACACCCAATCCTGTTAAACCCTAGACCTTGCCATAGACTTTGTGCATGTTATTAATTCACATTCATACAATTTCACTCTAGGTTAAGTTTGTTATTTGCAAATTCACTTGTGCAACTTATTACTCGTGTTATCTACACCATTAATACAAGTGAGTTTTACATAGCCCCCTTTTTCATTTTTGTACATTTTGGGGTGTAACATGATTACACTTTGAACTCTTTGCAATTACTCATATACAATTCACTAATATGATGTTATGTGTTATTTGTGCTTTATGCTTGAATGCTATGAGTTAAGACTACATATACCTGACATTAGTACAATCATTAACTCAGTACAAGCCAACAGTTAACATTGATAGATCTATTGAGTCTGACAAACCCACCCGGGTATGATGTTTGTTACCGACATTACATTATGGTAACCTGCGTGTTATGCCTCAGTCTCAAGCTTTGATTCTCCGTAAATGCCTTATATACCATGTATCGTATGAATTGTATAAAACATTTTAAACTTTGTTTATCGTGTCAAAACCTATGTATGCTCACCAACTTTTTAGTTGACCTTGTTTTCATCATGTTTCAGGTACTAATGTTTGAGATTTAGATCAAGTTGCTTCACTTAAGTTTGAGGACCTAGTATTTAAATTTAATGAACTTATTCATGTAATTGTCATTCCTGTATTGTTGGATTTGATGTTTTAATCTATGAAATAAAATTGGTTGTTTAAATATTTCATTTTTAGTAAACCATGAGCTTTTGAACAGTCTACATCACCCACTACAGCATGTTCCGCCGTTGGTTGGGGTGTGACACAACCTAAAACTTAGGACGTTAATGGTGAGCATAAACTCGTTGATTTAACCATTTGACTAGTTGAGGGGGAGTCTACATGACAGGGGGAGTAAAGAATTGTGTTGGTGACAGAGGCAAAGGCATTCGATTACATCAGTTTGAGTTTTAATCGATTGAAATGTTTAATTTCCAAGTGACCAAGTAAAATGTTTTTCTTAAAAATGTTTTCATAGAAGTTTTACTTTCTGTCAAAAAGATTTTTAAAAAGCCAAACAAATTGAAAAAGTTAAAATCGACATTACTAGAAGTTATGATAGTACATAAGTAGATGTTCAGTCACACATAACCTTAGTTGGACTTTATGATTGCTTATCTAATATATCTGCGATAAATGTTTTGATCGATACTTCTTAGACTGCACAGTTTGGGAAATGATAGCTTCATAACTGCTTTTGCTGAACAAAAATTGATGCTTGATGCTTTTATTTTATTTTGGATACTACCATGTAATCTGAATTGTCAATAGGCTATGAGTATCTTTGGTCCACTAGTAGTGTGACAACATAATGAACTTTGTGACAACTGTGATTTGAACCCATGGTATGCCGGGAGTGTGTGTAAAAGATCATTATCATATAAAGAATATAAGATCTAAAGTACTTTCTGAGATCAGTATCGGTTATGTCGTTAAACACAATTTTTCAGTTAACTTCACTAAGATATGTTTCTGACAACATCTATTGGAACATATACTAGCCCTTGGATCAATTATCTTGATTGCATTGAATATATTCAGATAACAGTTGAAGAATTCCTTGGTACAATCTTTATGTTGCTATGTCATTGAATCAATCGATTCCTTGGTCAATCTTATGTTGAAGAATTCTATCGATACAATCTTTATGTTACTATGAATCATGATACTTCATCAAAACCAAGACATTTGAATCATTCTGATTCTGTGCTTGATTTTTACTGTGTTTAACGGTATAATTTCATCCTGCAGATTGAAAATTATCTTGCAATGTTCTTATATGTCTTGAAGATAATGCACATTTATTTTTCTGTTGGCATATTTGTGGGGTACACGTATTACAAAATAAATGGTACCTTAATTCATAAGAACATGGGACAAAGATACTGATGGATTCAAATGTTATAATATTGACTATTTAGATCGACATGTTATGTGTTGCAAATTCGTATAATTTATTATAAGCATGTTATGATCTGATCTCATCTTCTTTGAAGTTCTTCGCGTATCATTACATGTTTTGGTTGAAGCTTAAAAGATTTGATCTTATCTGGTATAAAGAAAAGAAATAAATGAAAGAACGTGTGACTGATGCATTGTTTATACTGATATGATCTTCTTACTCGTGACGTTTGACCAAAAGCATGTGTTTTGTATTTTTACATTTTAGTTTGTATAGAGAAAATCCAAAAATAGTTTGTGTTTCTTATGTTTGAAAAACCAAAAAGATTTTATTTTTCAACTTCCATGGAAACTTTACTTGTTGGTTACACTTGGTTGTTCTTATAAGTGAAAATTTGCAGATAGAAGCTGACAAGGGGTCCTTCTCCTAAGTTTTCTTCTAGAAAGAAAGAGAGAGTGTGCAGATGAACAAGACAAAGACTATGATCTGTTTGAGGACTGATGACATTCTTCTAAAGCTGTTGTCAAGGGGGAGTCTATTGAAACTATTTCTGGTGACAACGAGCTTGAAGATTCTATGTCTTAGTTTTAAAGTCTTTGACTTGTAAATGATAAGTTAGTGAATCTATCAAGTTCGCCTGTGGTGTTTGTGGTTTCCCTATAAACAGAGGTTTACTTGTCAGTTTTGGTAGTTGATTAGTTGTAGAACACAAAACAGAGAGAACTTGTAAACTGATATTCTGAGTGGAAATACAAAGAGGATTATTTGCATTGTGTCATTGATTGCTTTACACGTTGCACGTTGATTATGGATTCCGCACGTTATCATTGTGTCGTACTATGACTCAAAATAGAAACAAATACTAAGGACCTAGGAAAACCTCCTTTCAGAGTGTTAATAACTAGACACCTAATACGAAGACTAACCAATTATCTCACATTTTTCGGGTATTGAGATAAGATGAACGCTCAACCTAGCAAAGGATCAACTAACACTCCTAAGGATCACTACTGTAACATCCAAGATTTTCTAGAATTATTTTTATATTTTATACAATAATAACAACTCATTTTAAGCCCGTACTTATCACATTAATTTGGCGAATATTAAATTCAAAATTTTCCAACTTTGCAATAACATATTATTCACTATTATATATATGTAACACACACACACACACACATATATATATATACACACACACACACACACATATATATATATATATGTGTGTGTGTGTGTGTGTGTGTGTACATTTTACGTTTCATCAAATAAATAATTTATACAAACCTTCTAATCTTATAAAAAAATAATAGAAACCCTCCCTTTTATAAAATATTTATGACTAAGCTAAAAACATTTAAACTTTTATAAAACCATTTTTATAAATATTTACAAGTTAAACAAACTAGTTTGAACCCCCCCTAAACCTTTGAACTCCCAACTTGAACCCCACCCTTGAACTTGAATCCCACCATCTCCAATTTTGACCCCATTCATCCACATTAACCTATTTTGACTTCTGGAAAGTCAAACCCCTTAGAATCCTTGCAAGTTAACATTCAAATCAACCAGATCTGAATGTTACGGACTTACTTTGTATACGTGAGGGATTTTCGATCAATTTACAAACCAAATATCATACCAATTCGACCATTATAGCGGGCAAATTCAAAATTAAACGCCTCTTGACTTTCATAGTCAAAGCCCAGTCAAAATCAATTCAATGCCCTGAAATTGAAATGTGTTATCACCCGTGAATCACGCCCAGACGATACTCGCATGTTTACAACCCAAAATATGACTCAATTCATTGCGAATTGAATGAATTGATTCGTATATCACCCCGACAGCTGTACCTTCCAAATTCGGATTGAATTGATCGATTAAGACGAAATTGAACACTAGAATCATTCACACACATTCGCAAACACCCTTACAAACTCTCTGAACCATTAATAGCATCCCATTTCATCTATGTACCTCGACCGAGCATCAAGAACATCATCCCTGATCATTTAGCCGTCAGCCCTTGATACGCAACCAAAACAGGTAATTTCGATGTCAATAGCTTCCTTTTTTATTGGAGATCAAAAGCCCTCTGTCAATTTCATATGACAGAGGGCATCAAACTCAATTTCATATGAATCCAAAAACCGATAAAATATTAAAACTTTAACAAGTATTCATCATAAAACCTAGGCAGTCTCAAGATCTAGCCAATACGCATGTTCAAAACTTTCAAAACAGAAGTAATATGCAAGAACATGGTTTCAATCAAGAACAATCAAAGACAAAAATCAAGACTTTGAAATCGAATACGCTAATACTAACGAACCCAGATCCAAAAGCTCTAATCATGCACTTAAATTGGCTCCTAAATTCCCAAAATCGCCTTAGACTCCTATATAGACGTGTAACATTCATGATTTTTCTGGCATAATTTTTTATTTCATTTCACAATCCATTTCAATTCTGTACCGGTTCAACACAATATGTCATGTTAATTACCATCTTAACACGTATCAATTTAAGTTTTCAACCTTGCACATTATTTTCCTATTATATACTTACATCATGTTATAGAGATAAATCAAACATGTAAGTTTCAACTCTGAAATTACAACTTTTATTTCTAAACACACATATATTTATACATACTCGGTTTCACTAAATAAATCAAGTAAAAAACTTCAACTTTATTAAAATATATATATATATATGATTATTTTAAACATATAATTTACATCATTTATGGATTTATAGAAATAGAAACTTTTCCTTATAAATTATTAATAATAAAGCATATAATATTTAGATTTTTTTTGTTGTTGTTATAAATGGTATAAAAACATATTTTTATAAACAATTCAAATGAATTTTAAAACAAATATAAATTTGTCTTAAACCCTATGGAATCAAGTTTGAACCCCTAAATATCATTTGAACTCCCAAATTAACCAAGCCCCCCCTGAAATTGAACACCTTAGTCTAGATTTTGACCTCATCCAAAACCCTTAACCAATTTTGACTCTCAAAAAGTCAACAACCCTCAATTCCTTGAATTTCAAGACTGAAATCAATCAAATCCAGATGTTAAATACCTTCCATGTTTACACAAACAACTGGCGACCACCCTTACACCCAGTTAACAATCCAAATCAAACTATTGAGCGTTTATTTTGAAATTTGAAGAGTTTGACTTTGCAGAGTCAAACTGTGTGGAATTCAAACCCTTAATCAAGAAATCAGACGCGTTTAGATCCCGAAATTCATGCCCAATCACCCATCACATGTATTCAGTCCTTAATCGCGACCCAATCCACCCACAATTAGATGAATTTACGCGTAATCGCTAGTAACAGTTGTCATCCTCAAAGTCCGAATCAATTCGAACAATTAAGACGAAATTGATCGATCAAAATCACTCCCTCACCATCGCATAACCCCTCACAAACTCTCCTAACCCCCCTTCGACCTTTATTGCCCCTCTGCGATTCAGTCAAGCTCCGAAGTGCCGGACCTATGCGCTTCAATCGATCAAATCCCTCCCGCAACCATTTTAGGTAATCTAACTATCCTCCTACTCGTTTTGATCTTCTGAATGAAAGCCCTAACATTTGTATTGCAAACCTATGAGTTTTCGCGATCAATTTAAGGCTAGGGTTTCAATTCAGGATTTGGGGAAGAAGGGTGCTTGAGACTAGTTGTTTAAGTAACAAAACGAATCAATTTGTATCAAGGCATTAGCCCAGGTCTAACGGTTAAAGCTCTAGTCTCGCACAACGAAGGTCGTCGGTTCAAACCCACTTCCAACATTTTTTTGCGCATATGCTTACCTAGAACCCGGCCCCCTTGTAACCTATTCATAACGGTCAAACGAATCAGGTTAGTAACACTAGTGGACCACTGGTCCAGTGGTTTGCATCTTGGACTCCCTCCAGATAGCCCTGGGTTCGAGTCCCGGTGGCTGTTACTTTTTGTTTTGATTTTTAACCCAAAAATCTTTATAAAAATTATTTTATATACCCAATACCATTTAGAATGGATTAGTACAATAATTTGCAATATTAAACGTAAAACCTCTATTTCTTATAATTTAAATTGTTTAAAACCTCATTTTCAATATAAAAAACATTTAAAAGTTTGTTTTAAATTAAAACATTGATTTACAAAACAAAGCATTTAAAATACCTATTGTATTATATAAGTGTGTAAAAATTTTATAAAATACATACTCATTTTTAAAGAATTGTCATAAAACAATATTCCATTTAATCATCAATCTAGGATTTAAAATTTATCTAAACAAATCTAGATTGTTACTAAACATATATTAATACATCTATACTTACATTTCATTTATTTATTTATAAAGACACACTAGTTTTATAATAACTAAATAAAAAGAATTTAGTTATTTTAAATAATTATCTTTTTACATTAATAATAATTTCATTTAGGGTTGAATTCATTTATTTAAGTTATATAAACTAAACCCTAAGACAATTATTATTTTCATTAAAATTCATATATACTTTGAACCTACTTTTTTTTTATACTTTTATCCAAATACAAACATCAACTTACATACAGCCGTTACATGAAATGACGCAACCTTCTGTACAAATCCACACACATCAAAACCCGTTGAACCCTAGACCTCACCATAGACTTTGTGCATGTTATTAATTCAAGTTTACATAATTCACTCTAGGTTAACTTTGTGATTTGAAATCAATTGTGCTACCTATTGCTCGTGTTATCCACACAACTAATATGGTGAGTTTACATAGCCCCTTTTTATAGTATTTACATTTTTGGGGTGGAACACAAATTACAAATATACAATGTTTGCGAACTACACAATACAATTCCACCATACATTCATGTGTGCAATTTGAGTCTTATGTTTGAGTACTAGGTGTGTTAACTACATTTTGTGTGTAATTTAAAGCCGACTGGTTAACAATGATAGATCTATTGAGTCTGACAAACTCACCTAGTTAGGGTGATTGTTGCCGACAACACAATTTGGTTATTTGCATTCTAGTTACAAAGGTTTGATTGTACAACTTGGTTTCACAATAGTAACTCTCCATAATTGCCTTATTAACCATGATATGTATGGATTGTATACACACAACACAATGATACTATTTAGAGTCAAAACCTATGTATACTCACCAACTATTTTTAGTTGACCCTGTTTTCATCATGTTTCAGGTGTTAATCTTTGAGTTCATATTCAAGATGCTACACATAGGAATTGAGTAACTAGTTAAAAAAAACAATTAAATTTTGTTGATGTATTTCGCTTCTTTGTATGTTTTTATTGGACAGGTGTTATGTAATTTAAACTAATTGATATATGAAACTTTAGTTGATCACGTGCTTATGAACAGTCTCCATGTCCCACCCCGACGTTTCCACCATCGGTTGGGGGGTGACAAAACGGCTGATAATCGAACTCCTCTCATAATGGATATCAAAATCTATTTAAATCAGAATTAAGGATTTTTACGATTTCACGGGCCTCTCGCATATCGCGAAAGGTTGGTTCGCGAAGGACAAAACAGTCGCGCCCGGGTTTAGCTTTTGTTGAATCACGTTTGTGTGACAGACACTCTGGATGTTGTCTTAGCTTATGTACTTGTCTTTAAGTATTTGTACTTGTATTTAAGTATCTGTATGTATTGATTATCGAGTTGTAATCACATATGTATGTACTTAGTCTTGTATGTTTTTGTTAAGTGTTGTGCGCACCTAGTAAGTGCGCAGGATGTATATCCTGCGTACTTAACAAGTACGCAAGAACAAAGTCTGCGTACTTGCTAAGTACGCATGAGTTACACCCTGCGCACTTGCTAAGTGCGTAGGCAACAGGTTTAGTATATATAGCTGTTAGTGACAGAATGTAGGTACGCACTCATTCTCTCTGTAACCGGCTGTGATTATCAATAGACGAAGTTTGAAATTATCTTGTGTCTTTGTTGTCGGTTTACTTTTTGTTGAATGATACTCCACCTAGTCACCGGCATTCTGCACCCGGTTCGACCAGGAACACACTTGCATGTGACGATCCGAGACACCCGAGGGACCTACAAGTGGTATCAGAGCTTTTGCTCTTGATTTTGAGTGTTGTGAGTGTGCTAGGAGCATTTTTGACACAATCTACAGCCTTTCTACAAGGAAAAGTGACTGATTTTGGTGGTTTTTGTGATAAAATAGAGGTAGCTCTTGAGTGCTATTTTAAAAGCAAAAATCCTTCAAAATTCGACCTTTTTTTTGTTTGTTTAAGTGTTTTGATCATCAAGGGTTTGTTAGAAACAAGTTTCTAACCTTTTGGATTGATCAACTTGTTCATATCTTCAAAATTTGAAGATCTGAGGTATTTCCGGTGATCGGAAAAGTTGGTCAGAGCAGGTGAAAAAGTGACCTGCGTACTTACCCTTTTTGGCTAAAAGGACAGTCTTCGTGCGTACTTGACAAGTACGCAAGACCATTCTTGTGCGTACTTAACTTTGCCTCATGCTTACTTAACATTTACTCCTGCGTACTTACTAAGTACGCAAGAGGAAATCTCAAGTGTGCAAGAACAATTTCTTAACTACGCAAGGCTATTCTTAAGTGCGCAAATTGTATTGACTTTCTGAGTTTTTGACTAAGTTTAACCCTATGGCAAATCTTCAGAATCTTGGTAACCTGTTTAACTATGATAACGAGTTAGGTACTCCGCAAAAACCGCCAAAGCTGCTTAATGTTAATGATTATTCGAATTGGAAAGCACGATTTGAGCATTATATCTCATACATTGACTCCTCTTTGTGGATACCTATACTTGAGGGTTATAAGCATCCTACTTATACATATCTTGATGAAATTGTTCCCAAGCCTATATCTAAGGTAGATGAAGAAGAAAAGAAAGTTTATGACAGAGAAAAGAAAGCACATGGATCTATCACAATGGCCCTAACTAGAGAACTCTTTCACAGCTTCAGAGGATATGATAATTCGAAAGATCTCTCGAAGGCATTGCAGAAAAGATTTGAGGGGAACAGTGACATCAAGAAGAGCAAAAGAGATCTCCTGAGAAAGCAGTATGAGTGCTTCAGATACCTGGAGAATGAATCTACAGATGAACTTATATCTAGATTCTATCATCTGCAAACTGAGTTAAAAGATTTTGAGCTGAAGTATCCGGATGAGGAATTAGTTGAAAATTTTCTGGATGCGTTACCACCAAAGTTTGAGATGTATACCACTCTGCTGAGAAATAACCCCAAGTTCTATGAGATGACGATTGAAGAAGCAACCGGTAAGGTTCAAGCACACGATATGAACCTTAAGAGAAAAGAAAGCTCAGGGAGATCTCAAATCCAAGACCCTTCTATGTATTATGAGACGTCTTCCACAGCTAAATCATCTGGTTCAGGAATCGCCTTATTCTCAGGAAACTCTCATGAAGAAGATAACTCGAATGGTTGTGGGGGTCATACATGCTTTACAGCATCTGGATCTGATCCTCACCACCAACATTCCTCAAGAAATCCTACCTCCACATCTTCAGCTAACCAGACTGCAATAGCCAAGATAGCTGAAGATCATGTAGCATTGTTTTCATCGTGTATGCTTGCCTATGAGAACTTCATTGGGGGCAAGCTTACAGATCCTGAAACAATTGAAGAAGATTTTAATGAGGTGGATCCAGATGACATGAAGGACATGGATATTCAATGGAATATGGCCATGATCTTGAGAAGGGCCAAGCGTTTCTTGAATAGAACTGGCAGGAAGTTTATTGGTGGGCATTCAAATGCCAAGGTGGGTTTTGATAAATCCAAGGTCAAGTGCTACAATTGTCAGAACTTTGGACACTTTGCTCGTGAATGACAGAAGGATAAAGCACCTGCCTCGGGATTCACTAGACCAAGCCAGGGAAACAACCAAGGAAATAATCAAGGGTGCAACAATTCTAACAACCGCAATCAAGGTCAAGGTGGAACGTCCAATGCTTTGGTAGCTCAACAGGATGAAAGCTTTGATTGGGGTGTTCATTTGGAGGATGCCCTTATTGCTCAAACACAAGTTGGTCTAATGGCTGAGATAGTAGAGATGATGGAAGCAGAAGAACGGGAAGCGTATGTAGCTGACCAAGAGGAGTCTACAACTGCATTTTCCCTCATGGCTATTGGGGAGGCATCAAGTTCGTCAACTGAGGTAAACTCTAATTCTTTTGTTGTCATTTCATGTTCCAAATGTATTGGCTTGAAAGAAAAAAATTCTAAGCTTCAGGACAAAGTCGAACCCCTTCGTATTGCAGCTTTAAGTTACAAAGAAAATGAAAATTGTTACAAAGATTCAATTGAAACTTTAAAGAAAGAAAAACATGATTTTTCACTTAAAATCAGCAAACATTAGTTTCATTTGGATGTTGCGTACAAGGGGTTAGAAAAGAGAAATAATGAAATTACCAAGCTGCAGAATGAGGTCTTGCAGTTAAATGGTAAAATTGAGAAGTTGAAAAATTCTCGCTTTATGGTGGAACTGAGACAAGTGAATGGCTTAGGGGTTGGGTACTAATGCCATTCCTCCACTAGTAAGCGGAAAATTTGTCAACGGCTTATATGATATTGACTTGTCATTCCTTGATGAATCCTCAAGTCATGATGATTCCTCTAACAAGGATGATTCCTCAAGCAAGGCTGACTCTGCTTCTGATCAGGGGTTCTTCACTGATGAAGGCTCTGAGAACACCATCCCTGATGGTGCTGTCTCAGAGGAGTTAACTGGTGAACACAAAGTTGTGAAAAACATTATCACTGATCGAGATGATTGCATTTTGACTGAGCCTGATACCGTTGAAACAAATGAAAAACTAAAAGTGATGCTTTATGGGGGTTATAAGAATATTAACCAAGTTAAGAAAGAAACCTTTGCAAATCATTATGGGCTTGGTTATAAAGCAAATTTAGAAAAATACTACATTTCCAAAAATGAATCAACATCAGGTACATCAAAAACCACTACTCATGTTCACCAAACAACTTCTCCTGTTCATCATGCTGAGTCATCAAACGTCAAATCAAATGAGCCCTACAGGAGGATTTATAAGGAAAAGCGTGTTTGCTTTCACTGTGGTATGGTTGGTTACATCCTTGTGAACTGCCCTGCTAAGAACCAAGGGAAACGGCCAATTGTTTCACAACCAGTTGTTATCTCTAAGTCACCATCAGTGAAGCAACCTAAGAATCCCAAATCAAATGTGGTGAAACCACCGGTGAAACCTATGGTGAAACCAAATATCACATCTGAGGCTAAGCCATTTGTTCCAAAAAGGGAAAAGCAACCTGCTAAACCCTGTGTGTCCACCTCTGGTAGTGCACCAACTGGTGAGAAACCTGTGGTTAAGCTTTCTAATCCTGGTCCCAAGTCGTCTAAAGATTCACCCATTTTTGACAGTCACGACTGTGAATTAATTGAAGTAGTTTATTTTGAGAAAGACGGACGACCCAAGACCACCATGGCTTGGGTCTCCAAATCTAATTAATTTCTTATGACTCGTGCAGAGACATCCGAAGGGAACTATCTCTAATCGTTGGTATGTAGATAGTTGATGCTCTCGGCACATGACAGGCAACATGGCCCTGCTTCAAGATGTAAAACCATTCAGAGGCGGCTATGTGACCTTTGCAGGCGAGAATGGTGGCAGTATTACTTGTCAAGGCATGGTTTCAAATGGTTGTGTTAGCTCCGACAACGTCAACTACTACGAGTAGCTAAAGCATAACCTATTGAGTGTTTCTCAGATGTGTGATAAGGAGTACTCAGTCATGTTTGACAAATCTGAATGCATGATTCTCAAACCTGGGTTTGAGGTTCCTGAAGACTGGATTTTGATGCGTGCGCCAAGAACGAATGATACCTATCAGATCAACATGAGCGTGGCGAAAACCACATCTTCAGTTGCTACTTGTTTGCTTACCAAAGCGACAGAGCTTGACTCAATCTTGTGGCATAGGAAACTCGGACATATTTCTTATCGTAAAATTAACCATCTTGTCTGAACCGGTTTAGTCATTGGGGTTCCTAAGCTGAGATTCTCCGTTGCAGATGACTGTATGCCTTGTAAAAAAGGCAAACATAAACGGAAGTCTCACAAGCGCCAAAACTTCATCGATACCTCTTTGGAGCTCTTACATATGGATCTTTTTGGGCCCATAAGTATCAGGAGTATTGGAGGGAAGTCATACTGTCTAGTTGTAACTGATGATTTCTCATGTTTATCTTGGTTGCATTTTTTAGGTACAAAGGATGAGACTGCTGACGTTCTTCAATATAGCTTGGAATCTTTATGCAAGTTGTAGGTTAGAAGAATAAGGAGTGATAACGGAACTGAGTTCAAGAATAATTTGATAGAACTTTTCTGTCTCAAGAAGGGTATTCGTCACGAATTTAATGCCCCGCACACACCTCAGCAGAATGGAGTTGCAGAACGAAAGAACAGAACACTAATTGAGACTGTAAGGACAATGCTGTCAGATGCAAAGCTTCCTGTCACCTTCTAGGCAGAAGCAGTCAACACAGCGTGTCACGTCTTGAACAGAGTTCTAGTGGTTAAAAGGCATAATAAAACTTGTTATGAGTTGATTAACAATCGACCTCCCAATCTTGACTACCTAGTTCCTTTTGGTAGTCCCTGCTCTTTATTATTACAGTACAAAGACCGCAGGTCTAAATTTCATGCAAAAGTAGTGGAAGGCATCTTCTTAGGATATGTTGCCAACTCGCCTTGCAAGAGAGTGTACAATATTGAGAGTAGGTCTGTGGAAGAATGGTTCGAAGTGGACTATAGTAAACACAGCATTCCACCAGAACCAACTGGTCCTGCTTGGGGATTTGATTATGATGCTCTATTCAAGTCATTCAATCTTCCTGATCTACCTGCAGATGATGCCGTCAAGGTGTACGAGTTCTTTGGTGGCTGTGATGACTCCAATTTCTTAACCCGTGCAACTGTACCGATTGTAACTCCCGATTCAAATGTTGTTTCTTCATCTGGAACTCACGATGGTGATAACATTGAAGTTGTTCATGTTGACGGAAATGACGCTCAAGCTGATCCTAACACTCAAGTAGGAAATGAAGCTTCAGCTGATCCAATCAACATTGAATCTTCTTCTTCTGGAACACATGATATGGGGGAGTTGACCATGAACCTCGATTCAGAAATTCAAGAACCGCAATTACCAAAGACGAGAGTGTATCGGAATCATCCAATTGAGAACATTATTGGTGATCTTGATGCCGTTGTTCAAACGCGTCATAGAACCATTACTAAGAACACTAGTCTTTACGCTGAGATACTTGACACAGGTGTCATGGAAATGTGTCTGCATGCTGCTTCCGTATCCCAATTGGAGCCAAAGAATGTGAAGGAGGCTCTCGTTGACAGCTGCTGGATTGAGGCGATGCAAGAAGAACAGAACACTAATTGAAACTGCAAGGACATTGTTGTAAGTTGCAAAGCTTCCTGTCACTTTCTGGGCAAAAGCAGTCAACACAGCGTGTCACGTCTTGAACAGAGTTCTAGTGGTTAAAAGGCACAGTAAAACTTGTTATGAGTTGATTAACAACCGACCTCCCAATCTTGACTACCTAGTTCCTTTTGGTAGTCCATGCTCTTTATTATTACAGTACAAAGACCGCAAGTCTAAATTTCATGCAAAAGCAGTGGAAGGCATCTTCTTAGGATATGTTGCCAACTCGCTTTGCAAGAGAGTGTACAATATTGAGAGTAGGTCTGTGGAAGAATGGTTCGAAGTGGACTGTAGTAAACACAACATTCCACCAGAACCAACTGGTCCTGCTTGGGGATTTGATTATGATGCTCTATTCAAGTCATTCAATTTTCCTGATCTATCTGCAGATGATGCCGCCAATGTGTACGAGTTCTTTGGTGGCTGTGATGACTCCAATTTCTTAGCCTGTGCAACTGTACCGATTGTAACTCCCGATTCAAATGTTGTTTATTCATCTAGAACTCACGATGGTGATAACATTGAAGTTGTTCATGTTGACGGAAATGACGCTCAAGCTGATCCTAACACTAAAGTAGGAAATGAAGCTTCAGCTGATCCAATCAACATTGAATCTTCTTCTTCTGGAACACAGGATATGGGGGAGTTGAGCACGAACCTCTATTCAGAAATTCAAGAACCGCAATTACCAAAGACAAGATTATATCGGAATCATCCAATTGAGAACATTATTGGTGATCCTGATGCCGGTGTTCAAACGCGTCATAGAACCATTACTGAGAACACTAGTCTTTATGTTGAGATACTTGACGCAGGTGTCATGGAAACGTGTCTGCATGCTGCTTCCGTATCCCAATTGGAGCCGAAGAATGTGAAGGAGGCTCTCGCTGATAGCTGCTGGATTGAGGCGATGCAAGAAGAACAGAACACTAATTGAGACTGCAAGGACAATGCTGTCAGATGCAAAGCTTCCTGTCACTTTCTGGGCAGAAGCAGTCAACACAGCGTGTCACGTCTTGAATAGAGTTCTAATGGTTAAAAGACACAATAAAACTTGTTATGAGTTGAATAACAATCGACCTTCCAATCTTGACTACCTAGTTACTTTTGGTAGTCCCTGCTCTTTATTATTACAGTACAAAGACCGCAAGTCTAAATTTCATGCAAAAGCAATGGATGGCATCTTCTTAGGATATGTTTCCAACTCGCCTTGCAAGAGAGTGTACAATATTGAGAGTAGGTCTGTGGAAGAATGGTTCAAAGTGGACTGTAGTAAACACAACATTCCACCAGAACCAACTGGTCCTGCTTGCGGATTTGATTATGATGCTCTATTCAAGTCATTCAATCTTCCTAATCTATCTGCAGATGATGCCGCCAATGTGTACGAGTTCTTTTGTGGCGGTGATGACTCCAATTTCTCAACCCGTGGAACTGTACCGATTGTAACTCCCGATTCAAATGTTGTTTCTTCACCTGGAACTCTTGATAGTGATAACATTGAAGTTGTTCATGTTGATGGAAATGGCGCTCGAGCTGATCCTAACACTCAAGTAGGAAATGAAGCTTCAGATGATCCAATCACCATTGAATCTTCTTCTCTTGGAACATAGGATATGGGGGAGTTGATCACGAACCTCGATTCAAAAATTCAAGAACCGTAATTACAAAAGACGAGAGTGTATCGGAATCATCCAATTGAGAACATTATTGGTGATCCTGATGCCGGTGTTCAAACGCGTCATAGAACCATTACTAAGAACACTAGTCTTTACGCTGAGATACTTGACACAGGTGTCATGGAAACGTGTCTGCATGCTGCTTCCGTATCCGAATTGAAGCCGAAGAATGTGAAGGAGGCTCTCGCTGACAGCTGCTGGATTGAGGCGATGCAAGAAGAACAGAACACTAATTGAGACTGCAAGGACAATGCTGTCAGATGCAAAGCTTCCTATCACTTTCTGGGTAGAAGCAGTCAACACAGCGTGTCACGTCTTGAACAGAGATCTAGTGGTTAAAAGGCACAATAAAACTTGTTATGAGTTGAATAACAATCGACCTCCCAATCTTGACTACTTAGTTCCTTTTGGTAGTCCTTGCTCTTTATTATTACAGTACAAAGATCGCAAGTCTAAATTTCATGCAAAAGCAGTGGAAGGAATCTTCTTAAGATATGTTGCCAACCCGCCTTGCAAGAGAGTGTACAATATTGAGAGTAGGTCTGTGGAAGAATGGTTCGAAGTGGACTGCAGTAAACACAGCATTCCACCGGAACCAACTGGTCCTGCTTGAGGATTTGATTCTGATGCTCTATTCAAGTCATTCAATCTTCCTGTTCTATCTGCAGATGATGCCGCCAATGTGTACGAGTTCTTAGGTGGCTGTGATGACTCCAATTTCTTAACCCGTGCAACTGTACCAATTGTAACTCCCGATTCAAATGTTGTTTCTTCACCTGGAACTCATGATAGTGATAAAATTGAAGTTGTTCATGTTGATGGAAATGACGCTCAAGCTGATCCTAACACTCAAGTAGGAAATGAAGCTTCAGATGATCCAATCAACATTGAATCTTCTTCTTCTGGAACACAGGATATGGGGGAGTTGAGCACGAACCTCGATTCAGAAATTCAAGAACCGCAATTACCAAAGACGAGAGTGTATCGGAATCATCCAATTGAGAACATTATTGGTGATCCTGATGCCGGTGTTCAAACACGTCATAGAACCATTACTGAGAACACCAGTCTTTATGTTGAGATACTTGACACAGGTGTCATGGAAACGTGTCTGCATGCTGCTTCCGTATCCCAATTGGAGCCGAAGAATGTGAAGGAGGCTCTCGCTGATAGCTGCTGGATTGAGGCGATGCAAGAAGAACAGAACACTAATTGAGACTGCAAGGACAATGCTGTCAGATGCATAGCTTCCTGTCACTTTCTGGGCAGAAGCAGTCAACACAGCGTGTCACGTCTAGAATAGAGTTCTAATGGTTAAAAGACACAATAAAACTTGTTATAAGTTGAATAACAATCGACCTTCCAATCTTGACTCTCTAGTTACTTTTGGTAGTCCCTGCTCTTTATTATTACAGTACAAAGACCACAAGTCTAAATTTCATGCAAAAGCAGTGGAAGGCATCTTCTTAGGATATGTTGCCAACCCGCCTTGCAAGAGAGTGTACAATATTGAGAGTAGGTCTGTGGAAGAATGGTTCGAAGTGGACTGCAGTAAACACAGCATTCCACCGGAACCAACTGGTCCTGCTTGAGGATTTGATTCTAATGCTCTATTCAAGTCATTCAATCTTCCTGATCTATCTGCAGATGATGCCGCCAATGTGTACGAGTTCTTTGGTGGCTGTGATGACTCCAATTGCTTAACCCGTGCAACTGTACCAATTGTAACTCCCGATTCAAATGTTGTTTCTTCACCTGGAACTCATGATAGTGATAAAATTGAAGTTGTTCATGTTGATGGAAATGACGCTCAAGCTGATCCTAACACTCAAGTAGGAAATGAAGCTTCAGATGATCCAATCAACATTGAATCTTCTTCTTCTGGAACACAGGATATGGGGGATTTGAGCACGAACCTCGATTCAGAAATTCAAGAACCGCAATTACCAAAGACGAGAGTGTATCGGAATCATCCAATTGAGAACATTATTGGTGATCCTGAAGCCGGTGTTCAAACACGTCATAGAACCATTACTGAGAACACCAGTCTTTATGTTGAGATACTTGACACAGGTGTCATGGAAACGTGTCTGCATGCTGCTTCCGTATCCCAATTGGAGCCGAAGAATGTGAAGGAGGCTCTCGCTGATAGCTGCTGGATTGAGGCGATGCAAGAAGAACAGAACACTAATTGAGACTGCAAGGACAATGCTGTCAGATGCAAAGCTTCCTGTCACTTTCTGGGCAGAAGCAGTCAACACAGCGTGTCACGTCTAGAATAGAGTTCTAATGGTTAAAAGAGACAATAAAACTTGTTATAAGTTGAATAACAATCGACCTTCCAATCTTGACTACCTAGTTACTTTTGGTAGTCCCTGCTCTTTATTATTACAGTACAAAGACCACAAGTCTAAATTTCATGCAAAAGCAGTGGAAGGCATCTTCTTAGGATATGTTGCCTACCCGCCTTGCAAGAGAGTGTTCAATATTGAGAGTAGGTCTGTGGAAGAATGGTTCGAAGTGGACTGCAGTAAACACAGCATTCCACCGGAACCAACTGGTCCTGCTTGGGGATTTGATTCTGATGCTCTATTCAAGTCATTCAATCTTCCTGATCTATCTGCAGATGATGCCGCCAATGTGTACGAGTTCTTTGGTGGCTGTGATGACTCCAATTTCTTAACCCGTGCAACTGTACCAATTGTAACTCCCGATTCAAATGTTGTTTCTTCATCTGGAACTCACGATGGTGATAACATTGGAGTTGTTCATGTTGACGGAAATGACGCTCAAGCTGATCCTAACACTCAAGTAGGAAATGAAGCTTCAGCTGATCGAATCAACATTGAATCTTCTTCTTCTGGAACACAGGATATGGGGGAGTTGAGCACGAACCTCGATTCAGAAATTCAAGAACCGCAATTACCAAAGACAAGAGTATATCGGAATCATCCAATTGAGAACATTATTGGTGATCCTGATGCCGGTGTTCAAACGCGTCATAGAACCATTACTGAGAACACTAGTCTTTATGTTGAGATACTTGACACAGGTGTCATGGAAACGTGTCTGCATGATGCTTCCGTATCCAAATTGGAGCCGAAGAATGTGAAGGAGGCTCTCGCTGATAGCTGCTGGATTGAGGCGATGCAAGAAGAACAGAACACTAATTGAGACTGCAAGGACAATGCTGTCAGATGCAAAGCTTCCTATCACTTTCTGGGCAGAAGCAGTCAACACAGCGTGTCACGTCTTGAATAGAGTTCTAATGGTTAAAAGACACAATAAAACTTGTTATGACTTAAATAACAATCGACCTCCCAATCTTGACTACCTAGTTCCTTTTGGTAGTCCCTGCTCTTTATTATTACAGTACAAAGACCGCAAGTCTAAATTTCATGCAAAAGCAATGGAAGGCATCTTCTTAGGATATGTTTCCAACTAGCCTTGCAAGAGAGTGTACAATATTGAGAGTAGGTTTGTGGAAGAATGGTTCAAAGTGGACTGCAGTAAACACAACATTCCACCGGAACCAACTGGTCCTGCTTGGGGATTTGATTCTGATGCTCTATTCAAGTCATTCAATCTTCCTGAACTATCTGCAGATGATGCCGCCAATGTGTACGAGTTCTTTGGTGGCTGTGATGGGCAACTGTACCGATTGTAACTCCCGATTCAAATGTTGTTTCTTCATTTGGAACTCATGATAGTGATAACATTGAAGTTGTTCATGTTGACGGAAATGACGCTCAAGCTGATCCTAACACTCAAGTAGGAAATGAGGCTTTAGCTGATCCAATCAACATTGAATCTTCTTCTTCTGGAACACAGGATATGGGGGAGTTGAGCATGAACCTCGATTCAGAAATTAAAGAACCGCAATTACCAAAGACGAGAGTGTATCGGAATCATCCAATTGAGAAAATTATTGGTGATCTTGATGCCGTTGTTCAAACGCGTCATAGAACCATTACTAAGAACACTAGTCTTTATGCTGAGATACTTGACACAGGTGTCATGGAAACGTGTCTGCAAGCTGCTTCCGTCTCCCAATTGGAGCCAAAGAATGTGAAGGAGGCTCTCGCTGACAGCAGCTGGATTGAGGCGATGCAAGAAGAACAGAACACTAATTGAAACTGCAACGACAATGTTGTCAGAAGCAGTCAACACAGCGTGTCACGTCTTGAACAGAGTTCTAGTGGTGAAAAGGCACAATAAAACTTGTTATGAGTTGATTAACAATCGACCTCCCAATCTTGACTACCTAGTTCCTTTTGGTAGTCCATGCTCTTTATTATTACAGTACAAAGACCGCAAGTCTAAATTTCATGCAAAAGCAGTGGAAGGCATCTTCTTAGGATATGTTGCCAACTCGCTTTGCAAGAGAGTGTACAATATTGAGAGTAGGTCTGTGGAAGAATGGTTCAAAGTTAACTGTAGTAAACACAGCATTCCACCAGAACCAACTGGTCCTGCTTGGGGATTTGATTATGATGCTCTATTCAAGTCATTCAATCTTCCTGATCTATCTGCAGATGATGCCGCCAATGTGTACGAGTTCTTTGGTGGCTGTGATGACTCCAATTTCTTAACCCGTGCAACTGTACCGATTGTAACTCCCGATTCAAATGTTTTTTCTTCATCTTGAACTCATGATGGTGATAACATTGAAGTTGTTCATGTTGACGGAAATGACGCTCAAGCTGATCCTAACACTCAAGTAGGAAATGAAGCTTCAGCTGATCCAATCAACATTGAATCTTCTTCTTCTAGGACACAGGATATGGGGGAGTTGAGCACGAACCTCGATTCAGAAAATCAAGAACCGCAATTACCAAATACAAGAGTATATCGGAATCATCCAATTGAGAACATTATTGGTGATCCTGATGCCGGTGTTCAAACGCGTCATAGAACCATTACTGAGAACACTAGTCTTTATGTTGAGATACTTGACACAGGTGTCATGGAAACGTGTCTGCATGCTGCTTCCGTATCCCAATTGGAGCCAAAGAATGTGAAGGAGGCTCTCGCTGACAGCAGCTGGATTGAGGCGAGGCAAGAAGAACAGAACACTAATTGAGACTGCAAGGACAATGTTGTCAGATGCAAAGCTTCCTGTTACTTTCTGGGCAGAAGCAGTCAACACAGCGTGTCACGTCTTGAACAGAGTTCTAGTGGTTAAAAGGCACAATAAAACTTGTTATGAGTTGATTAACAATCGACCTCCCAATCTTGACTACCTAGTTCCTTTTGGTAGTCCATGCTCTTTATTATTACAGAACAAAGACCGCAAGTCTAAATATCATGCAAAAGCAGTGGAAGGCGTCTTCTTAGGATATGTTGCCAACTCGCCGTGCAAGAGAGTGTACAATATTGAGAGTAGGTATGTGGAAGAATGGTTCAAAGTGGACTGTAGTAAACACAGCATTCCACCAGAACCAAGTGGTCCTGCTTAGGGAATTGATTATGATGCTCTATTCAAGTCATTCAATCTTCCTGATCTATCTGCAGATGAAGCCGCCAATGTGTACGAGTTCTTTGGTGGCTGTGATGACTCCAATTTCTTAACCCGTGCAACTGTACCGACTGTAACTCCCGATTCAAATGTTGTTTCTTCATCTTGAACTCACGATGGTGATAACATTGAAGTTGTTCAGGTTGACGGAAATGACGCTCAAGCTGATCCTAACACTCAAGTAGGAAATGAAGCTTCAGCTGATCCAATCAACATTGAATCTTCTTCTTCTAGGACACAGGATATGGGGGAGTTGAGCACGAACCTCGATTCAGAAATTTAAGAACCGCAATTACCAAAGACAAGAGTATATCGAAATCATCCAATTGAGAACATTATTGGTGATCCTGATGCCGGTGTTCAAACACGTCATAGAACCATTACTGAGAACACCAGTCTTTTTGTTGAGATACTTGACACAGGTGTCATGGAAACGTGTCTGCATGCTGCTTCCGTATCCCAATTGGAGCCGAAGAATGTGAAGGAGGCTCTCGCTGATAGCTGCTGGATTGAGGCGATGCAAGAAGAACAGAACACTAATTGAGACTGCAGGGACAATGCTGTCAGATGCAAAGCTTCCTGTCACTTTCTGGGCAGAAGCAGTCAACACAGCGTGTCACGTCTAGAATAGAGTTCTAATGGTTAAAAGACACAATAAAACTTGTTATAAGTTGAATAACAATCGACCTTCCAATCTTGACTACCTAGTTACTTTTGGTAGTCCCTGCTCTTTATTATTACAGTACAAAGACCACAAGTCTAAATTTCATGCAAAAGCAGTGGAAGGCATCTTCTTAGGATATGTTGCCAACCCGCCTTGCAAGAGAGTGTACAATATTGAGAGTAGGTCTGTGGAAGAATGGTTCGAAGTGGACTGCAGTAAACACAGCATTCCATCGGAACCAACTGGTCCTGCTTGGGGATTTGATTCTGATGCTCTATTCAAGTCATTCAATCTTCTTGATCTATCTGCAGATGATGCCACCAATGTGTACGAGTTCTTTGGTGGCTGTGATGACTCCAATTTCTTAACCCGTGCAACTGTACCGATTGTAACTCCCGATTCAAATGTTGTTTCTTCATCTTGAACTCACGATGGTGATAACATTGAAGTTGTTCATGTTGACGGAAATGACGCTCAAGCTGATCCTAACACTCAAGTAGGAAATGAAGCTTCAGCTGATCCAATCAACATTGAATCTTCTTCTTCTAGGACACAGGATATGGGGGAGTTGAGCACGAACCTCGATTCAGAAATTCAAGAACCGCAATTACCAAATACAAGAGTATATCGGAATCATCCAATTGAGAACATTATTGGTGATCCTGATGCCGGTGTTCAAACGCGTCATAGAACCATTACTGAGAACACTAGTCTTTATGTTGAGATACTTGACACAGGTGTCATGGAAACGTGTCTGCATGCTGCTTCCGTATCCCAATTGGAGCCAAAGAATGTGAAGGAGGCTCTCGCTGACAGCAGCTGGATTGAGGCGATGCAAGAAGAACAGAACACTAATTGAGACTGCAAGAACAATGTTGTCAGATGCAAAGCTTCCTGTCACTTTCTGGGTAGAAGCAGTCAACACAGCGTGTCACGTCTTGAACAGAGTTCTAGTGGTTAAAAGGCACAATAAAACTTGTTATGAGTTGATTAACAATCGACCTCCAAATCTTGACTACCTAGTTCCTTTTGGTAGTCCATGCTCTTTATTATTACATAACAAAGACCGCAGGTCTAAATTTCATGCAAAAGCAGTGGAAGGCATCTTCTTAGGATATGTTGCCAACTCGCCTTGCAAGAGAGTGTACAATATTGAGAGTAGGTCTGTGGAAGAAGGGTTCAAAGTGGACAGTAGTAAACACAGCATTCCACCAGAACCAACTGGTCCTGCTTGGGGAATTGATTATGATGCTCTATTCAAGTCATTCAATCTTCCTGATCTATCTGCAGATGATGCCGCCAATGTGTACGAGTTCTTTGGTGGCTGTGATGACTCCAATTTCTTAACCCGTGCAACTGTACTGATTGTAAACTCCCAATTCAAATGTTGTTTCTTCATCTTGAACTCACGATGGTGATAACATTGAAGTTGTTCATGTTGACGGAAATGACGCTCAAGCTGATCCTAACACTTAAGTAGGAAATGAAGCTTCAGCTGATCCAATCAACATTGAATCTTCTTCTTCTAGAACACAGGATATCGGGGAGTTGAGCACGAACCCCGATTCAGAAATTCAAGAACCGCAATTACCAAAGACAAGAGTATATCGGAATCATCCAATTGAAAACATTATTGGTGATCCTGATGCCGGTGTTCAAACGCGTCATAGAACCATTACTGAGAACACTAGTCTTTATGTTGAGATACTTGACACGGGTGTCATGGAAACGTGTCTGCATGCTGCTTCCGTATCCCAATTGGAGCCGAAGAATGTGAAGGAGGCTCTCGCTGATAGCTGCTGGATTGAGGCGATGCAAGAAGAACATGTCACACCCCCAAATTTATTTACTTACTGAATAAATAAATAAATTAAGGTTGCAATGATTGGTAACATTACACAACAGCGGAAGTTAAAGTAAAGACTTCTGAATATTGAACACCATTACAAATACTATAATAAACTTGTACATTGTCCTAGAACCATGTATAGGTGAAAGCCATCTTGAGGTTTGACGATCATACTCCTTCGGCTTCTAGGGTTTAATCCAAAAGGCTAACCTATTCCAACCATGCCATGACTATGAATTACCTGAAAAACATACATAAAAATGTCAACACAAAGGTTGGTGAGTTCACAGGTTTGATTGTTGCAATGTAAACTGATTTTCCTTGAAAACATTGATATTGTGTACATGGCCATGATACGAAACTGTTTTCCTTGAAAACATTTAAAATTTGTACACGGGTTTAATGTAAGGTTGTTTTCCTCGAAAACATGTGATGACTTCATTTAGTTTTCCCAATGAAAACCTGTGATGACTTCATAGTCATAAAACGAGTAGTTTTCCCAATGAAAACATGTGATGACTTCATAGTCATAAAACGAGTAGTTTTCCCAATGAAAACATGTGATGACTTCATAGTCATAAAACGAGTAGTTTTCCCAATGAAAACATGTGATGACTTCATAGTCATAAAACGAGTAGTTTTCCCAATGAAAACATGTGATGACTTCATAGTCATAAAACGAGTAGTTTTCCCAATGAAAACATGTGATGACGTCATAGTCATAAAATAAGTCGTTTTTCCTTAAAACATTGATAATGTGTAAATGGCCATAATATGAAACTGTTTTCCATGAACTCGTCTCGCCAAGCCCCACCAGCGCCGCCGGCCGCCGCCGCTGCCGGAAAACCGGACAGTGGCCGGATTTGGTGGTTTTGGCCGGAAAGCTTCACTTTTTCGACCCAAACTTCTTCGTATGCGTAGATCGGACCTTTAGGAACCCTTTTCTAGCAAAAGCCCCATTTGTCGAGGTCGCCGGAAAAGTGTTTTTGGCCGGAATCTCCACCACCGTCGCGATCTAGTGCAAACCACCACCACCATCGGACTCAGGACGTCGAGATCTATCAGATGAGGTGGTGCACTTGCCGCCACTCGCCGGTCCGCTGTGATCCGCCGCTGTGCGCCGCCGCCTCCTGATGCTGTCGCTGCGCCACCGTGCGCCGCTGCTCTCCGCCGTTGTTCTTCCGTTCATGCTCGCCGAAGGAGGCCGCCGAAAGGTGGCCGACCCCCCCTTCCTTTCTCTCGTTCTCTCTCTGAACACACACACACAAGTGTGTGTGTTTGTTGTGCAAATGAGGAAAAAGATGAGAAGATTTTATATATATATCTAGCGTTTTAAGTGGGTAGGCTACCTACCAGTAACGCGTGTCAAACCCAAAATATCATCAAGCATTTAGTTCCCGATTAATATTTGTCGTTCATAATATAAATATTAATACTAAAATAAATATTCAAATAATTTAT